>OX031068.1:35554809-38261982 GCA_943736015.1 Tridacna crocea
GGAAGTAATTCTTGCAAGAGGCTTGAAAAGACCAAAACATATGAGCTGAGGAGGGGGGGGCATCGAGGAATAAAGGGAAGTAATTCTTGCAAGAGGCTTGAAAAGACCAAAACATGGCCTTCTACGCCCCTATTTTCTTAATTGTGTGCCCATTTTCAATAAAATCTGGTATGTGTGGAATGCAGTTTGCCAAGGACTGCACAGCAGCCTTTAAAGAAGGCTTTAAATCCACTTTTATGCCGTTTTTTTTACTGTTTTAAATCGATAAATTAGGGCGCCATTTTGGCGCGAATTTGAAGCTCTCTGATTGGCTGTTGAAATTTCTAAAGTCTTCTCTGATTGGCTGTTGGTTTTCATTCTGATTTCCTTAAAGCTTCTCTGATTGGATAATTTAGAGAGGGAAGAGATTTGATTGGCTGATAGGGGGGGGGGGGGGAAAATATCTGTTTATTCTTATTAACCTTTTACCGCACAATGATGCCTTTTAACACCCCTGAAAGAGAAGGCTTTTGAAAATAATCTGAGGAAAGGAGACAATGCAGGTTACCAGCATTTTCTCCTTTTCCCACAATGTTTTCTACCCTATCAAAGAAGGAATTGATTTTTAGTTATTCTTACATCTTATTGTATCTTTATGGTCTACTTCTAGATTTTTTTATCGGAAAAAGTTTCCGCAACAGCTAACGGTTGCTTCTGAATTTTATATTTTTGCGCAGCGATTAAACATAAAATTGACTTTTGACTCGCGCGGTCGTCAAAATTGGTTCAATGTTTTCATGACCCTTGTAAGAAAACAGGTAAAAATTTTGTTTACCTGTCCTTGAATTGTACAATAGGTATCAGTTGCCTCATAAAGTGTTGAAGTTGATTTTACGATTTTATGCGCAGCACGTAACAGTCACGTATGCGTGAGATGGTCACCGTAACCAAACCAATGGCCCTAGTGAAAGAAAAAGAAAAATCCATATAATTGACTTAAGCAACAGTTGGCGTCTGCTATAAAATATTCCTTAAGTCGATTTTTCATGTTTTTGCGGATACGTAAGTGGCACCTGCCAGACAACAGACAACCTAAAAGGGTTTGTTGTCACAGTAAAAAAAGATTGCAGAAATAAAAAACAGATATTAGAAACTAAGTTCCCTATATTTGACCTATTAAGCAACAGGTGTCGTCTGCTATGAAATGTTCCGTAAGTCGATTTTCGCGGGCACGTAACCGGCACCTATGAGACGGTAGTCAACGTAAATGGATTTGTCGTCACGGTATAAAGAGATTGGAGAAAAAAAATACACATTGAAAATTTAGTTCCTTTTGTTTGATTTATGCAATAAGAAGCAGTTGCTACTGAAAGAGCCTTCAGTCTTTTTTTAGCCACTTGTCGCATTATTTTCTGGGGTTTTCGGATGAGCGTAACTGGCACATACGAGACGGTAGTCAACATAACTGGGCTTCTTGTTGTGGTTTGAAGAAATTAGAAATATTACACTTCAGTTGCCTTTGTTTGATATATGCAATAGGAAGCAACTGAGAGTTTTCAGTCTTTTTTTAGCCACCTGTCACATTCATTTCTGGGGTTTTCGCATGAGCGTAACTGGCACATATGTGACGGTAGTCAACGTAACTGGGTTTCTTGTTGCGGTTTGAAGAGATTAGAAAAATTACACTTCAGTTGCCATTGTTTGATATATGCAATAGGAAGTAACTGAAAGAGTTTTCAGTCTTTTTTTAGCCACTTGTCGCATTCATTTCTGGTTTTTCTTTTTACACTGTACATTGATCACATTGGTCTGTTGAAAGTTTCAATGTGCAGCATTTCTTGTGGGCTGAGTTAGAAAAGCAAATCAAGTAAAGGGCTGGGGAGGGGGGGGTGCATCGAGGGTTAAAGGGAAGTAATTCTTGCAAGGGGCTTGAAAAGACCAAAACATGAGACGGTAGTCAATGTAACTGGGTTTCTTGTTGCGGATTGAAGAGATTAGAAAAATTACACTTCAGTTGCCATTGTTTGATATATGCAATAGGAAGTAACTGAAAAGAGTTTTCAGTCTTTTTTTAGCCACTTCTCGCATTAATTTCTGTTTTGTTTTTTTTTTTTCACTGTACATTGATCACTTTGGTCCATTGAAAGTTTCAATGTTCAGCATTTCTTGTGGGCTGAGTTAAAAAAGCAAATCCAGTAAAGGGCTGGGGAGGGGGGTGCATCGAGGGTTAAAGGGAAGTAATTCTTGCAAGAGGCTTGAAAAGACCAAAACATATGAGCTGAGGAGGGGGGGGCATCGAGGAATAAAGGGAAGTAATTCTTGCAAGAGGCTTGAAAAGACCAAAACATGGCCTTCTACGCCCCTATTTTCTTAATTGTGTGCCCATTTTCAATAAAATCTGGTATGTGTGGAATGCAGTTTGCCAAGGACTGCACAGCAGCCTTTAAAGAAGGCTTTAAATCCACTTTTATGCCGTTTTTTTTTACTGTTTTAAATCGATAAATTAGGGCGCCATTTTGGCGCGAATTTGAAGCTCTCTGATTGGCTGTTGAAATTTCTAAAGTCTTCTCTGATTGGCTGTTGGTTTTCATTCTGATTTCCTTAAAGCTTCTCTGATTGGATAATTTCAGAGAGGGAAGAGATTTGATTGGCTGATAGGGGGGGGGGGGGGGGAAAATATCTGTTTATTCTTATTAACCTTTTACCGCACAATGATGCCTTTTAACACCCCTGAAAGAGAAGGCTTTTGAAAATAATCTGAGGAAAGGAGACAATGCAGGTTACCAGCATTTTCTCCTTTTCCCACAATGTTTTCTACCCTATCAAAGAAGGAATTGATTTTTAGTTATTCTTACATCTTATTGTATCTTTATGGTCTACTTCTAGATTTTTTTATCGGAAAAAGTTTCCGCAACAGCTAACGGTTGCTTCTGAATTTTATATTTTTGCGCAGCGATTAAACATAAAATTGACTTTTGACTCGCGCGGTCGTCAAAATTGGTTCAATGTTTTCATGACCCTTGTAAGAAAACAGGTAAAAATTTTGTTTACCTGTCCTTGAATTGTACAATAGGTATCAGTTGCCTCATAAAGTGTTGAAGTTGATTTTACGATTTTATGCGCAGCACGTAACAGTCACGTATGCGTGAGATGGTCACCGTAACCAAACCAATGGCCCTAGTGAAAGAAAAAGAAAAATCCATATAATTGACTTAAGCAACAGTTGGCGTCTGCTATAAAATATTCCTTAAGTCGATTTTTCATGTTTTTGCGGATACGTAAGTGGCACCTGCCAGACAACAGACAACCTAAAAGGGTTTGTTGTCACAGTAAAAAAAGATTGCAGAAATAAAAAACAGATATTAGAAACTAAGTTCCCTATATTTGACCTATTAAGCAACAGGTGTCGTCTGCTATGAAATGTTCCGTAAGTCGATTTTCGCGGGCACGTAACCGGCACCTATGAGACGGTAGTCAACGTAAATGGATTTGTCGTCACGGTATAAAGAGATTGGAGAAAAAAAATACACATTGAAAATTTAGTTCCTTTTGTTTGATTTATGCAATAAGAAGCAGTTGCTACTGAAAGAGCCTTCAGTCTTTTTTTAGCCACTTGTCGCATTATTTTCTGGGGTTTTCGGATGAGCGTAACTGGCACATACGAGACGGTAGTCAACATAACTGGGCTTCTTGTTGTGGTTTGAAGAAATTAGAAATATTACACTTCAGTTGCCTTTGTTTGATATATGCAATAGGAAGCAACTGAGAGTTTTCAGTCTTTTTTTAGCCACCTGTCACATTCATTTCTGGGGTTTTCGCATGAGCGTAACTGGCACATATGTGACGGTAGTCAACGTAACTGGGTTTCTTGTTGCGGTTTGAAGAGATTAGAAAAATTACACTTCAGTTGCCATTGTTTGATATATGCAATAGGAAGTAACTGAAAGAGTTTTCAGTCTTTTTTTAGCCACTTGTCGCATTCATTTCTGGTTTTTCTTTTTACACTGTACATTGATCACATTGGTCTGTTGAAAGTTTCAATGTGCAGCATTTCTTGTGGGCTGAGTTAGAAAAGCAAATCAAGTAAAGGGCTGGGGAGGGGGGGGGTGCATCGAGGGTTAAAGGGAAGTAATTCTTGCAAGGGGCTTGAAAAGACCAAAACATGAGACGGTAGTCAATGTAACTGGGTTTCTTGTTGCGGATTGAAGAGATTAGAAAAATTACACTTCAGTTGCCATTGTTTGATATATGCAATAGGAAGTAACTGAAAAGAGTTTTCAGTCTTTTTTTAGCCACTTCTCGCATTAATTTCTGTTTTGTTTTTTTTTTTTCACTGTACATTGATCACTTTGGTCCATTGAAAGTTTCAATGTTCAGCATTTCTTGTGGGCTGAGTTAAAAAAGCAAATCCAGTAAAGGGCTGGGGAGGGGGGTGCATCGAGGGTTAAAGGGAAGTAATTCTTGCAAGAGGCTTGAAAAGACCAAAACATATGAGCTGAGGAGGGGGGGGCATCGAGGAATAAAGGGAAGTAATTCTTGCAAGAGGCTTGAAAAGACCAAAACATGGCCTTCTACGCCCCTATTTTCTTAATTGTGTGCCCATTTTCAATAAAATCTGGTATGTGTGGAATGCAGTTTGCCAAGGACTGCACAGCAGCCTTTAAAGAAGGCTTTAAATCCACTTTTATGCCGTTTTTTTTACTGTTTTAAATCGATAAATTAGGGCGCCATTTTGGCGCGAATTTGAAGCTCTCTGATTGGCTGTTGAAATTTCTAAAGTCTTCTCTGATTGGCTGTTGGTTTTCATTCTGATTTCCTTAAAGCTTCTCTGATTGGATAATTTCAGAGAGGGAAGAGATTTGATTGGCTGATAGGGGGGGGGGGGAAAATATCTGTTTATTCTTATTAACCTTTTACCGCACAATGATGCCTTTTAACACCCCTGAAAGAGAAGGCTTTTGAAAATAATCTGAGGAAAGGAGACAATGCAGGTTACCAGCATTTTCTCCTTTTCCCACAATGTTTTCTACCCTATCAAAGAAGGAATTGATTTTTAGTTATTCTTACATCTTATTGTATCTTTATGGTCTACTTCTAGATTTTTTTATCGGAAAAAGTTTCCGCAACAGCTAACGGTTGCTTCTGAATTTTATATTTTTGCGCAGCGATTAAACATAAAATTGACTTTTGACTCGCGCGGTCGTCAAAATTGGTTCAATGTTTTCATGACCCTTGTAAGAAAACAGGTAAAAATTTTGTTTACCTGTCCTTGAATTGTACAATAGGTATCAGTTGCCTCATAAAGTGTTGAAGTTGATTTTACGATTTTATGCGCAGCACGTAACAGTCACGTATGCGTGAGATGGTCACCGTAACCAAACCAATGGCCCTAGTGAAAGAAAAAGAAAAATCCATATAATTGACTTAAGCAACAGTTGGCGTCTGCTATAAAATATTCCTTAAGTCGATTTTTCATGTTTTTGCGGATACGTAAGTGGCACCTGCCAGACAACAGACAACCTAAAAGGGTTTGTTGTCACAGTAAAAAAAGATTGCAGAAATAAAAAACAGATATTAGAAACTAAGTTCCCTATATTTGACCTATTAAGCAACAGGTGTCGTCTGCTATGAAATGTTCCGTAAGTCGATTTTCGCGGGCACGTAACCGGCACCTATGAGACGGTAGTCAACGTAAATGGATTTGTCGTCACGGTATAAAGAGATTGGAGAAAAAAAATACACATTGAAAATTTAGTTCCTTTTGTTTGATTTATGCAATAAGAAGCAGTTGCTACTGAAAGAGCCTTCAGTCTTTTTTTAGCCACTTGTCGCATTATTTTCTGGGGTTTTCGGATGAGCGTAACTGGCACATACGAGACGGTAGTCAACATAACTGGGCTTCTTGTTGTGGTTTGAAGAAATTAGAAATATTACACTTCAGTTGCCTTTGTTTGATATATGCAATAGGAAGCAACTGAGAGTTTTCAGTCTTTTTTTAGCCACCTGTCACATTCATTTCTGGGGTTTTCGCATGAGCGTAACTGGCACATATGTGACGGTAGTCAACGTAACTGGGTTTCTTGTTGCGGTTTGAAGAGATTAGAAAAATTACACTTCAGTTGCCATTGTTTGATATATGCAATAGGAAGTAACTGAAAGAGTTTTCAGTCTTTTTTTAGCCACTTGTCGCATTCATTTCTGGTTTTTCTTTTTACACTGTACATTGATCACATTGGTCTGTTGAAAGTTTCAATGTGCAGCATTTCTTGTGGGCTGAGTTAGAAAAGCAAATCAAGTAAAGGGCTGGGGAGGGGGGGGTGCATCGAGGGTTAAAGGGAAGTAATTCTTGCAAGGGGCTTGAAAAGACCAAAACATGAGACGGTAGTCAATGTAACTGGGTTTCTTGTTGCGGATTGAAGAGATTAGAAAAATTACACTTCAGTTGCCATTGTTTGATATATGCAATAGGAAGTAACTGAAAAGAGTTTTCAGTCTTTTTTTAGCCACTTCTCGCATTAATTTCTGTTTTGTTTTTTTTTTTTCACTGTACATTGATCACTTTGGTCCATTGAAAGTTTCAATGTTCAGCATTTCTTGTGGGCTGAGTTAAAAAAGCAAATCCAGTAAAGGGCTGGGGAGGGGGGTGCATCGAGGGTTAAAGGGAAGTAATTCTTGCAAGAGGCTTGAAAAGACCAAAACATATGAGCTGAGGAGGGGGGGGCATCGAGGAATAAAGGGAAGTAATTCTTGCAAGAGGCTTGAAAAGACCAAAACATGGCCTTCTACGCCCCTATTTTCTTAATTGTGTGCCCATTTTCAATAAAATCTGGTATGTGTGGAATGCAGTTTGCCAAGGACTGCACAGCAGCCTTTAAAGAAGGCTTTAAATCCACTTTTATGCCGTTTTTTTTACTGTTTTAAATCGATAAATTAGGGCGCCATTTTGGCGCGAATTTGAAGCTCTCTGATTGGCTGTTGAAATTTCTAAAGTCTTCTCTGATTGGCTGTTGGTTTTCATTCTGATTTCC
This sequence comes from Tridacna crocea, assembly GCA_943736015.1. Classification (NCBI taxonomy): domain Eukaryota; kingdom Metazoa; phylum Mollusca; class Bivalvia; order Cardiida; family Cardiidae; genus Tridacna; species Tridacna crocea. Next base: position 35,561,817 of record OX031068.1, read on the forward strand.
TTAAAGCTTCTCTGATTGGATAATTTCAGAGAGGGAAGAGATTTGATTGGCTGATAGGGGGGGGGGGGGGAAAATATCTGTTTATTCTTATTAACCTTTTACCGCACAATGATGCCTTTTAACACCCCTGAAAGAGAAGGCTTTTGAAAATAATCTGAGGAAAGGAGACAATGCAGGTTACCAGCATTTTCTCCTTTTCCCACAATGTTTTCTACCCTATCAAAGAAGGAATTGATTTTTAGTTATTCTTACATCTTATTGTATCTTTATGGTCTACTTCTAGATTTTTTTATCGGAAAAAGTTTCCGCAACAGCTAACGGTTGCTTCTGAATTTTATATTTTTGCGCAGCGATTAAACATAAAATTGACTTTTGACTCGCGCGGTCGTCAAAATTGGTTCAATGTTTTCATGACCCTTGTAAGAAAACAGGTAAAAATTTTGTTTACCTGTCCTTGAATTGTACAATAGGTATCAGTTGCCTCATAAAGTGTTGAAGTTGATTTTACGATTTTATGCGCAGCACGTAACAGTCACGTATGCGTGAGATGGTCACCGTAACCAAACCAATGGCCCTAGTGAAAGAAAAAGAAAAATCCATATAATTGACTTAAGCAACAGTTGGCGTCTGCTATAAAATATTCCTTAAGTCGATTTTTCATGTTTTTGCGGATACGTAAGTGGCACCTGCCAGACAACAGACAACCTAAAAGGGTTTGTTGTCACAGTAAAAAAAGATTGCAGAAATAAAAAACAGATATTAGAAACTAAGTTCCCTATATTTGACCTATTAAGCAACAGGTGTCGTCTGCTATGAAATGTTCCGTAAGTCGATTTTCGCGGGCACGTAACCGGCACCTATGAGACGGTAGTCAACGTAAATGGATTTGTCGTCACGGTATAAAGAGATTGGAGAAAAAAAATACACATTGAAAATTTAGTTCCTTTTGTTTGATTTATGCAATAAGAAGCAGTTGCTACTGAAAGAGCCTTCAGTCTTTTTTTAGCCACTTGTCGCATTATTTTCTGGGGTTTTCGGATGAGCGTAACTGGCACATACGAGACGGTAGTCAACATAACTGGGCTTCTTGTTGTGGTTTGAAGAAATTAGAAATATTACACTTCAGTTGCCTTTGTTTGATATATGCAATAGGAAGCAACTGAGAGTTTTCAGTCTTTTTTTAGCCACCTGTCACATTCATTTCTGGGGTTTTCGCATGAGCGTAACTGGCACATATGTGACGGTAGTCAACGTAACTGGGTTTCTTGTTGCGGTTTGAAGAGATTAGAAAAATTACACTTCAGTTGCCATTGTTTGATATATGCAATAGGAAGTAACTGAAAGAGTTTTCAGTCTTTTTTTAGCCACTTGTCGCATTCATTTCTGGTTTTTCTTTTTACACTGTACATTGATCACATTGGTCTGTTGAAAGTTTCAATGTGCAGCATTTCTTGTGGGCTGAGTTAGAAAAGCAAATCAAGTAAAGGGCTGGGGAGGGGGGGGTGCATCGAGGGTTAAAGGGAAGTAATTCTTGCAAGGGGCTTGAAAAGACCAAAACATGAGACGGTAGTCAATGTAACTGGGTTTCTTGTTGCGGATTGAAGAGATTAGAAAAATTACACTTCAGTTGCCATTGTTTGATATATGCAATAGGAAGTAACTGAAAAGAGTTTTCAGTCTTTTTTTAGCCACTTCTCGCATTAATTTCTGTTTTGTTTTTTTTTTTTCACTGTACATTGATCACTTTGGTCCATTGAAAGTTTCAATGTTCAGCATTTCTTGTGGGCTGAGTTAAAAAAGCAAATCCAGTAAAGGGCTGGGGAGGGGGGTGCATCGAGGGTTAAAGGGAAGTAATTCTTGCAAGAGGCTTGAAAAGACCAAAACATATGAGCTGAGGAGGGGGGGGCATCGAGGAATAAAGGGAAGTAATTCTTGCAAGAGGCTTGAAAAGACCAAAACATGGCCTTCTACGCCCCTATTTTCTTAATTGTGTGCCCATTTTCAATAAAATCTGGTATGTGTGGAATGCAGTTTGCCAAGGACTGCACAGCAGCCTTTAAAGAAGGCTTTAAATCCACTTTTATGCCGTTTTTTTTACTGTTTTAAATCGATAAATTAGGGCGCCATTTTGGCGCGAATTTGAAGCTCTCTGATTGGCTGTTGAAATTTCTAAAGTCTTCTCTGATTGGCTGTTGGTTTTCATTCTGATTTCCTTAAAGCTTCTCTGATTGGATAATTTCAGAGAGGGAAGAGATTTGATTGGCTGATAGGGGGGGGGGGGGAAAATATCTGTTTATTCTTATTAACCTTTTACCGCACAATGATGCCTTTTAACACCCCTGAAAGAGAAGGCTTTTGAAAATAATCTGAGGAAAGGAGACAATGCAGGTTACCAGCATTTTCTCCTTTTCCCACAATGTTTTCTACCCTATCAAAGAAGGAATTGATTTTTAGTTATTCTTACATCTTATTGTATCTTTATGGTCTACTTCTAGATTTTTTTATCGGAAAAAGTTTCCGCAACAGCTAACGGTTGCTTCTGAATTTTATATTTTTGCGCAGCGATTAAACATAAAATTGACTTTTGACTCGCGCGGTCGTCAAAATTGGTTCAATGTTTTCATGACCCTTGTAAGAAAACAGGTAAAAATTTTGTTTACCTGTCCTTGAATTGTACAATAGGTATCAGTTGCCTCATAAAGTGTTGAAGTTGATTTTACGATTTTATGCGCAGCACGTAACAGTCACGTATGCGTGAGATGGTCACCGTAACCAAACCAATGGCCCTAGTGAAAGAAAAAGAAAAATCCATATAATTGACTTAAGCAACAGTTGGCGTCTGCTATAAAATATTCCTTAAGTCGATTTTTCATGTTTTTGCGGATACGTAAGTGGCACCTGCCAGACAACAGACAACCTAAAAGGGTTTGTTGTCACAGTAAAAAAAGATTGCAGAAATAAAAAACAGATATTAGAAACTAAGTTCCCTATATTTGACCTATTAAGCAACAGGTGTCGTCTGCTATGAAATGTTCCGTAAGTCGATTTTCGCGGGCACGTAACCGGCACCTATGAGACGGTAGTCAACGTAAATGGATTTGTCGTCACGGTATAAAGAGATTGGAGAAAAAAAATACACATTGAAAATTTAGTTCCTTTTGTTTGATTTATGCAATAAGAAGCAGTTGCTACTGAAAGAGCCTTCAGTCTTTTTTTAGCCACTTGTCGCATTATTTTCTGGGGTTTTCGGATGAGCGTAACTGGCACATACGAGACGGTAGTCAACATAACTGGGCTTCTTGTTGTGGTTTGAAGAAATTAGAAATATTACACTTCAGTTGCCTTTGTTTGATATATGCAATAGGAAGCAACTGAGAGTTTTCAGTCTTTTTTTAGCCACCTGTCACATTCATTTCTGGGGTTTTCGCATGAGCGTAACTGGCACATATGTGACGGTAGTCAACGTAACTGGGTTTCTTGTTGCGGTTTGAAGAGATTAGAAAAATTACACTTCAGTTGCCATTGTTTGATATATGCAATAGGAAGTAACTGAAAGAGTTTTCAGTCTTTTTTTAGCCACTTGTCGCATTCATTTCTGGTTTTTCTTTTTACACTGTACATTGATCACATTGGTCTGTTGAAAGTTTCAATGTGCAGCATTTCTTGTGGGCTGAGTTAGAAAAGCAAATCAAGTAAAGGGCTGGGGAGGGGGGGGTGCATCGAGGGTTAAAGGGAAGTAATTCTTGCAAGGGGCTTGAAAAGACCAAAACATGAGACGGTAGTCAATGTAACTGGGTTTCTTGTTGCGGATTGAAGAGATTAGAAAAATTACACTTCAGTTGCCATTGTTTGATATATGCAATAGGAAGTAACAAAGAGAATTTTACATTTTTATGAGGCAATAGGACTAAGCAAAAGGAATTTTTTATTGGCCCTGTTTATCCTTACATCTTATTGTTTATTTTGTTGTTAGTTTTTGACTTGGGATTTACTTTAGAAAGCAAGAGGCACAAAAGCCAATGGCATCGATTAAGTGATCACTGAAGCTTTAAAGATAGTCGATTTTGCGTTATAGTGTTGTGACAGCTACAGCCAAAGCCTTAACCTCCGTTTCGCATTTGGATTCAAACTTGAGAAGAAGGAACGGTAGAAATCACCATCTTGCACAATTTACGTGTGTATTAACTTTTATTCTTATCAGAATTGGATGAAAAAATTGTCTTTCTCTACTGTTTATAATTTTGCCCCTGGCCAATTCGAAACTATGATGATACGTTTGCTCCAAATAAACAGAAAGTGAAATACAGATGAATTCACAGAAGTTTGCACGAAACAGGTTTGACTAATTACAGAAATTTTAGTTTGATTGGTTGATTGTTTAGAATTAATCGCCTTCTTAAAAGCTTGTCATATGATGGCCGTGACTGTAATTATTACAAGATATTGTAATCTTTTGATGAAATTTGGAAAAAGGTTTTGAAAATAGGTGAGAATTCCTGGCCGATTTCCTGTGTGCATTTCCACCATTTTGTTCCGTTGTATTCATTGAAACCTAATAGAAAACCTTCCCCTCGTGGATTACCGATTGTGCCTTATAATTCACTACTGCCGTATATTGAATGATAAACCATGATAGAATGAAAACAACAGTCTAAGACTAGATCTATAATGAATGCTGACTAGTAAACACTGGTTGGAAAGTACCTTTAGTCAGAAGGTGTCAGCTCCGGTGAGCACTATTTTTGTTACTGTTCTTCGCATTCAAAACATATACTTTTACAATCAAAGTACAGCTTTCAACATCATTTCAGTCATATCACGGCGACAGCTCACATACATTTCTTGGGTTTCACCGGTACTAGGCTAGGGCTCTGAAGTGTCTTGCCTAATGACACTCCCGTTAAAAACCCAATGGATCCGGAGAGGCTAGACCCTTGGGCCTCCAGGTCACGAGCCCAACATTTTACCACCGAGTCACACAGGATTCCCAAAATATTTAAGGCCATCCGCAGTGTTTGGAGAAACCAAGAGGAGATATTTGTCCAAAACAGTTTATATGTATGGTAAACTGGTATGCCGTGGGATAGAAATCATCTTCGCGAGCAAAGGCTACGATCACTATGTGGATCTTACCTTGGCTGATTGAGCCCGATTTCGAGATTCCTGCGATGCTACCTCTTTACATCATATTTTTAAAAGCCAATGAAATATCGTTTTACAAACCGCTTAGGAATACACATGAATCGATAAGCAGACATCCATTTGGGTTTCCATGTTTACCTTCTATTCGAAAGGTAACAACCTTATTCTATTTTTATCAAAGATGAAATGCTACAAGCGATTTCATTCATTGTAGTTAGAGCTGGCTGCATCCAATGAAAAAGCGTATGGGGGAATGCAAAAATCAAGCTCGATCCACCAAGCCTTGGCTTGCAAAGATGGATAGAAATAGGTCTTACCCTCTGAAACTGAATAATCTACGCAAAAAAGTTAACGTGATTTGCATCAGTATCTCAAACTTCATTCCGTGGAGTGTATTTATACAACCCCTGGAGTTTTTCCGCTTTCGGCTCTCGTTCTCGGCTTTCGACTCTCGCTGTACATCTCTATTAGTGCTTCGTATGTAATATTAACTGATGTTTACATAATTGTGTTTAGTGGTCATGTTATTGCATGAAATACGGCATGTTCCAAATTTTACAAATATGTTGCCACTTTGGTTGCCACAGTTACCTGAGCTAAAAACATTTTGACCTTTTTTATTTTTTCATTTGTGACCCAATACATTAGTCTATATGTCTAATACTGAAATCTTGAATCGTAGCTTTGCTGTTAGGAGATAATTGAGATAGAAATCTGTCAATTTAAGCCACCAGCAGAGGGGCAAAATACATCCATTGTTCGTTGCCATAGAAGCACATTCTGAAAGCTTATTTTTATTTTTACATTTTTGATATTGAAAGCCAATAAATGGGTGATTATGTAATGATAGCACAACTCACTGGACTTTTGGTGACAAATATGTTTTAACTTCAAAGTGCATAATTTTTCAAGTTTTAAATAGGAAAAAATGTTTCTGGGGGCAAAAACTTTCATTGGCCGTTGCCATGGTAACACCATAACAATAAAAGTTTCCCTTTGGCTTTTTGACTTTTGTGATTAAAGGAATCAACTGCGCTAACGTTTTTTTGGTATTCTGAAAAAGTCACTTATCACCATTTCTACAGGGCCTGCATGATTCTTGGATGAATGCTATTAAAATAATATATATGGAGCCATAGTACCAAAACATAACTCAATACAGTATTTACAAATTTCAACAACATGCTTCTGCAACCCATGATTGCACTGCAAGAAAAACAGCACTGCTCCTTCTTCAGCACTGTCAAACTATTAAAAAACATGACAACCTTTCAACAGTCAATGGTTTCAAAGTCTACCCTCAAAAAATACGCTCTAAAACCGAAAATTTCTAAGATAAAGCTTACCCCAGAACTCTTTCCAGCACTGCCGCACACTATTCAGGTATATCCCTTGCAAAAATACATGTCTAAAGATGCTTGCTGACCCCTCAGTTTACAGCTTAACATGATTTGCTTTCCCATGATTCACAGAATCCATGTGCTGATGCAACAGGCACAACCCTCCAAATAGATAACAAACACACACAGGACTCTTCACTCCAATAGAACATTTCAACATTTAACCCTTAACCACACAATTATAACTCGACGATCTTTGGAAAGAAGCCTTTTGAAAACATTGTGGGCAAAGGAGAACATGCTGGTAACCAGCATTTTCTCCTCTTCACACAATGTTTTCTACCTATCACTAAACAATTGCACCATTTGAGCCACATTGATTTGTCATCTTCAAAATTATGCTTTCAATTTGGATGAGGCTAAAATTTTGTCATCTGGTAAAGGGTTAAACTTTTAAAAACTACATAATGTACACAGTCACTCTATCTGCCCTTCATATGACATTATGCATTACCCTTTACTCTAAAACTACATTAACCCATTTCCATACAGAGGCTTTTATGACTTTGACGGAGTAGCATTTTGATAACATTGTTGAAAAGGGAGAAAATGCTGGTTACAAGCATTTTCTCCTTTTTTCAGAATGTTTTCTGCAATTTCAAAGATAGAAACAGCATTTGACTAGTTTCACAATAAAAGTAGAATAAACAGGTTATGAAGTGTATGAAGCTCAAATCTTTAGATTTGACCCTTTCCCACACAACAAAATTTTAGTTTAGTTTAACTCTTTACCAAACAGCAAAATTTTAGACTGATCCATATTCAAAGCACTTACAGACTACAAAATAGACGTAACTCAAAAATTGAAATTTGTTTCCAGCAAGGTAGAAAACAGTGTGGGAAAAGGAGAAAATACTAGTTACAAGCATTTTCTCCTTTTCCCATGATGTTTTAAAAATGCTTCTATCTCCGGGTTGTTAAATCCAGGAATTGTTTGGTAAAGGGTTAAGCAAATTTATTATACATCATTGAGAAACAAGGTCTTACAAATTATATTAATCTTTCTCAATTCTGCTTCCTGGGAATTACACTAGTACTCACGTGGAATATGAGGGCCAATGAAAAATCCCAAAGTTGACACCTGCTCCCACATAACGATCTTTAGACTTTTGGCTTATGAGGCAGATGTTCTACCTCACAGACACCACAATAAAATTTTAAACTCGTCCAAACTGAAATCATTTGCAGATGACTAATCCAATGTAGACTGTTTTCTTCATAACTACAAAGAATTATGCAGACATTTTTGAAAAATGGGATTTTTATGCTGAGCTGCAGATGCAAGAAAAACAGTTAAATCAAAGAAGTAAAATTTCTGAAAATAAACAGACTTGTATTTAATTCCATGCCAGATGATAAAAGTGTTAGATTTTGTCCTTAGAAAGCAATAATATTGTCAATAAAACCCTGAATGTGGCTTCAATAATGGGATTTGTTTCTGAAAAGGTAGAGAGCATTGTAAGAAAAAGAGTAAATGCTGGTTACCAGTATTTTTTCCTTTTCCTACAATATTTTAATAAGCCTTCTTTCTCAGGATCATTAAAATGCAGGTTGTTTTGCTAGGGAAAAAGCAGCAGTTTGGGAGAGATGGTTTATAACTTGTTTATAAAATAATCAAGAATTTTCATGATTTTCTTTATTATGCTATTTATTTTTTCCGCCTTACACACTGTTTTACAGATGGTGACAGACGGTTGGTTTGGTATTGGAATGGTAGAATCCTGAAGGGCCCAGAGCTTATAAAATGCAACACAACCTGTAAACAGTATTTTCAACTGTAAACCTAGGTATGACTCACACCAAATTGGGAAAGTAAGATCAACCTATATAATACTGTAGATCAAGATTAGACCACATAGATCATGGATCCATAAAGTCCACTGTTTCATATAAATGAGGCATGCTCTTGCAAAAGGAGACAAACTCTTTACCAATTGACAAAATTTTAGGTTGAAAGGTGAAAGCATTTGCAGATGACAAAAGAAATACGATTCAAAAATTGAATTTTTTTTTCCAACTGGGTAGAAAAGATTGTGCAAAGGCTTCCATCTCGGGGTCATAAAAACCGGGGATTGATTGGTAAAGGAATAATGCAAATATCTGTGTTCCATTATACCAGGCAAGTTATCACATAATTTGGGATCCATAAAGTCCATTTAGTCTAATGTATGATTGAATATACAGGACAAATGGTCCTTCAGCGCACAAAAAATGGAATGATAGCAAAAAGGTTCGGCCCAGTTCAGTCTTCACATTTCGCAGAGAAATTAACCCATTACCACACAATCCCTACTTCTGACAACTCTGAGAAAGAAGCTTTTAGAAAACATTGTGGGAAAGGGAGAAAATGCTGGTAACCAGCATTTTCTCCTTTTCCTACAAAGTTTTCTACCCTATCAAAGTATAATTCCTTGGAGAGATAGTATCAATGCATATTGTTTTTGCACATAGTTTAGGTCAAGATCAGATTGCATTGAACTTGTAGTCTGATACTGAAACTGCACTGCCCACTATCTTTACAGTTGTATGTGAGCCATGATCTGACAAAATGGAGCTTAATGCATCTTGGTGGTCCATAGAACCAAGCAAGCTATCACATACCAACTTTCTTACTACCAACTTAATCATGAGGTAGACTGAGCCTTTGACAGACAGAAAATTGACTAATAGGGAAAAGAATCAGCCCAGGTCAGCCTGTGCAGATAGCACAGGCCGATCTGGATCAAACTTAGTCAGCCGTAAGGTCAATTCTCTGCATCTAAATCACATTTGCCCACCCGGGTGACGCAGTGGTGAGTGTGTCGGACTCATGATATGGTGGTTGAGAGTTTGATACCCGGTTGAGGCGAACTTTCTTTACGGCGTATTTTCGCCTCTTACCTCTGCTGAAGCATACATGTGAGAAAAGTAGTTGGTGGCTTTGGAAAGAAAGTTGTGTTAGTACCGGGGTAAGAAAGTCAGGAAACACCTGTGTCACCGACTGCCATGATATGACCTTAGCTGTTAGCCCTTTACCCCGTAAGGCATTTCTAAGGCATCTCTAATTGACCCTAAATAACGGCAAGGATGAAGCCGTTTCTCATCTGTAAATGACACCTTTGTATAGCATAGAAAGCATTGTGACAAAAGGTGAAATTGCTGGTCACGAGCAATTTCACCTTTTGCCACAATGTTTTCCAAAGGCTCCTACAAGCAATGTGTAGAAATGAGTATCTATGCAGTAAAGGGTTAAAGTGGCGTTAAACACCAATGCAACCAACCAACTAATCTAAACCACATTTGTTATCAAATGAAATATGTTGTAATTACAGCAAACACCTAAGGTCCCAGACCATGTACAATGCCAAGTCAGTGCATATGCCCAGGTGTTGACAGAGATGAAGATAAGCTGTAATGTGGAATGGCACCCAATTTCTGTGTTTGCATAAGACCAGTAAGTAAAGAGGAAAAAAAGAACTTATAAAAGTGCTTTCTTGAAATTTACTCATCACAAGCATAGTTAAAGCTCATATAAACACAGTTTAAGTGTTTTTATTAAACTCTTTACCACACAATCCCGACTTTTGACCACCCTGAGAAAGAATGCCTTGAAAAATTTGTGGGAAAAGGAGAAAATGCTGGTAACCAACAATTTTTACCAATGCTGGTAATCCAAGATCAGACAGTATGCTCTATGCCTTCTTATGTTGATCTTCACTGTCATCAAAAGAGCATTTATTCATACTAGGTAAGTAAGGGTTAATATTTTACCAGATAAGAAAAAGTTTCCTGAAAAAAGTATTAGATAAACTTAATATTTTTTCCTAAAATATTTCAATCATGCTCAAAGCTGACAAAGTTATTGTGATAGCTCTATTGTCATCAGCAAGTGCTATCAATTAAGACCAGTCTAAAATTTTGTTGTTACCACAAAGAGTTCATCAGTAAATTTAGACAAGACTCTATATGAGCAAAGTTCTTTAAAATCACGAATACAAATCAAAATGCCTCCTTGGAACAACTTCAAAACTATTTGGGGAATTGAATTCATAAGGTTCATGATGAAGGTGTTCTGGAACCTTATTTAATTATGGGTGTCAGTTGTAGGCACAAAATGTTGTAACCACACAATGATGACTTTTAATGACCCTGAGGAAGAAGCTTTTGAAAATATTGTGAGAAAAGGAGAAAATGCCAGTAACCAGCATTTTACTCCTTTTCCCACAAATTTTTCTACCCTATAAAGGCAAAATTGCACCATTTGAGCCACTTTGAAACTGTTGTTTACAAATGGTTTCAATTCAGATAGGCCTAAAATTTTGCCATGTGGTCAAGGGTTAAATCATCACAATAGCTACCTCGTATCTTGTGGCAGAAATATGCCACCACAGGTTTGTCAACAAAAAGAAGTCTTGTTAACTACATGTACTACCAAGGGCCGTGGTCTTTGCATAAAATATGACTGAGCTATTAAAATATTTGCTGTAACGGAAGAAAACATATTCAAACTGCAGGTAAAAGAGTTCATGAAGGGAGGAGGATAAAGAATGTTTTCTGGAGCACATTCAGTCACACTATGCACCTGGAATGAAAGACTGCCTAGCTGCCATTGTACAAAGCAAGAAGAAGGGGACATGTCTCAAAAGTGCCCTTGAGAAACAAGTGTGGAACATTACACAGAAATTTTAAAAAAATGTGGAAGGATAGACTTTCCTGAATCTGTGTTTAACAAAAGTGTTTTTGGCAAAAGAAAGCTGCTTGTGCCTTAACACGTTTTAACACAGTCAGAACTTTTAATGACAAAGGAAGAATCCTTTTAAAAACATTGTGGCAATAGGAAAACATGCTAGTTACCAGCATTTTCTCTATTCCCACAATGTTTCCCACCATGTTTAAGAAAAATTTATCTTAAGCTACATCTAAACTGTTATCTGCATCACAGTCTTTCAATTTAGACAGGTCTGAATTTTTGTTGTGTGGTTAACACTTTCCCAAACAATCCCTGGTTTTTACGGGTCTGGAATCGTAGCCTTTTGAAAACATTGTGGGAAAAGGAGAAAATGCTTTTCCCACAATGTTTTCTACCCTTTCATAGGTAGAAATCATCTATTCAGCAAGAGTTGAATTGTCGTCTGCAAATGCTTTCAATTTGGTCTAGTCCAAAAATCTGTTGTTTGGGAAAGGGTTAAGGATACATTCTTATAGCTAGTGAGGATTGATTTATTGATAGACTGTATGGTGTGTAATGCTGTTTTCAACATTATTTCAGTTATATAGCAGCTCCCAGTGCATCTATTCATGCATTCGTGGATTTCTTTTACCAGTACTTTGCACAATTTTCTTTCCAAGCCACTGGCTGCTTTCCCACATGATCATTGTAGAAACAATGGTCAGCAGTGGGAGAGGAATGAATCCTGTCTCAGTGACTATCATCAATCCTTGGAAAGAAACTGGCCTAGCCAGCGGTCATAACCAGGGATCTAACCCTGTACCCCGTATTCTCAAGTCCTGCTCATTACCAACTGAGCTACTATGGATTGGCAGCCAGAGAGGAAAACCCTGTGAAAGTTGAAAATGTTTGAAATAGCTTAGAATTAGGTCAGATGTGTGACTTAGATAAATTGCCCATAAATATTAAAGAAGCTAGAGGGATGTCCTCATTAAAACCAGATATGACCAGACCTCTAGATAGAGGGAGTGAGTTTGGTTATTCCCCACTAAATCCAATGTTGTAGGTACTTATTATAATTGTCTCAAAGAGACAATTCTAATGAGTACCTACAACATAGGGCTTCAGAGAGAAATAATGGATTTAGAATGCAATCACTCCTTATCTGGTGCTCTGTATGACAGCATATGTTTACTTTATAAATTAATGCAATGAAACCTGTTTTCTCTCTGTTTTAATCTGTGCAACCTTGCAGCCATCTGGAGCAACATTTGGTATTAACCCTTTCCCAAACGTCAAATTTTGGACCAGACCAAATTGAAAGCATTTCCCAGATGACAACAGACTTACAGTTGCAAAAAAGATTATTTTTCTATATAATAGGGTAGAAAACATTGTGGGAAAAGGAGAAAATGCTGGTTACCAGCATTTTCTTCTTTTCCCACAATATTTTCAAAAGGCTTCTATTCCTGACCTGTAAAAACCAGGAATTGTTTGGGAAAGGGTTAAGATGCAAGAATGATCACATTGTCATACAATTAAGATGAAATGGGTGATAAACTGACTGAAAACTGAATTTTTAATGACAGCAAGTCCATGTATAGATGTATCATTAACTCTTTACCACACAATCCCTGGTTTTCACAAATTTTTTAAAGAAGCTCATTGAAAACATTGTTGGAAAAGGAGAAAATGCTGGTAACTAGAATTTTCTCCCTTTGCCACAATGTTTTTTCACCGTGCCCAGAGCAAATTTCAATATTTGAGTCACATGAATTTTGTTGTCTGCAAATGCTTTCAATTTGGACTAGTCTAACATTTGGTTGTTTGGTAAAGAGTTAATACTTATGAGTATAGTTTATCTTTAATTCATTGACAACCATTTAACTGTCCAGTATCTGTCAGGCTGAAAAAGCAATCTTGTTAGCTATTCCTTTTCTTATTAAAAAAAAAAAAACGGAGACCATTCTAAATTGAAATCAGTTTTGCAAAGGACAGTTTTGAATGTGGCAAAAACAGAAAAAAGAATTAATGATGGAAAACATGGTTAACTCTTTACCACACAATCCCAATATTTAAAGATCCTGAGAAAGAAGCCTATAGAAAACATTGTGGGAAAGGGAGAAAATGCTAGTTACCAGCATTTTCTCCTTTTTCCTCAATATTTTCTGCCCTATCAAAGTCAGAAATCATTATATTACCTAGATTTGATTTGTTGTCAGCAGATGCTTTGAATTTGGTCCGGTACAAAAATTTGTTGTTTGGTAAAGAGTTAACACGTTTCCACACAATCCCAACTTTTACTAACCCTTAGGCCTGTAGGAGAAGGCTTTTAAAAACACTGTGGGAAAAGGGGTAAAATACCTGATTGATTGTATGGTGTTTAACACCATTTTCAACATAATTTCAGTTATATCACAGCAGCCAGTGCACCTATCTGTGCTTCCCTTGAGTCTCTTTAGCCAGTACTTTGCACAATTTTCTTTCCAAGCTACTGGCTGCTTTCCCACATTACCATTTTCTCCTTTACCCACAATGTTTTCTACCCTGCTGGAAACAAATTTAAATCGTCCTCAAGTGCTTTCATTTTGGACCAGTCTAGAATTTTGTTGTTTGGGAAAGGGTTAAATTGTATCATTGTTCTGTTGTCAGATTACTCTATACACAATATGCAAATTGCCTCTTTGAGACACTTTTGTCAGCAGAAAGGTCTGCGAATTCAAGACGCTCATCATTAATTTGGTTGGTATGCTTGTGGTCAACAATTTCTTTAAACATCTTATTCTCCTAAACCACTGGGCCAATCTTGATGAAATTTGACAAGGATATTCCTTTGGTGAAGCCCTACCTAAAGTGTTCAAAGAATTGAATTCCACCCATAACTCTGGTTGCCATTGCACCAAATAGGAAAAAAATACAAACTCTTTGAAAACCTTCTTCTCTGACACTAGAAGATGTAAAGCTTTGGCATTTGGTATGTGGTATCTCTAGTGGACCTCTACCAAGTTTGTTCAAATGATGCCCCTGGGGGTAAAAACTGGCCCCATACCGGGGTTCGCAAGTTTGAGAATAGGAACATAGAAGGAAAACTTTTAAAAAATCTTCTCCCCTAAAACTTGAAGGCGTAGACCTTTGATATTTGATATATAGCATCTCCTAGAAGATCTCTACCAAGTTTTTTCAAAACTGGCCCCATCACGGGGGTCACAAGTTTGAGCATAGGAACAAAGAAGGAAAATTTTAAAAATCTTCTTCTCTGAAACTAGAAAGTGTACAACTGTGGTATTTGGTCTGTGGCATTTCCTAGTGGACCTCTACCTAGCATGTTCAAATGATGCCCCTGGGATCAAAACTGGCCCGCACCCTAGGGTTTACAAGTTTGAGCATTGGAACAAGGAAGGAAAACTTTAAAAATCTTCTCCTCTGAAACTAGATGGCATAGAGATTTGATATTTGGTATGTTGCATCTCCTTGGGGACTTCTACCTAGTTTGTTCAAAAGATGCCCCTGGAGTCAAAACTGGCCCCACCTTAGAGGACACAAATATTAGCCTAGGAACAAAGAAGGAAAACTTTAAAAATCTTCTCTACTGAAACTTGGAAGGCGTACAGCTTTGATATTTGGTATGTAGCATCTCCCTGTGGACCTCTACCAAGTTTGTTCATATGATACCCCTGGGGTCAAAACTGGCCCGCCTCGGGCGATACAAGTTCAAACACAGGAACAAAGAATGAAAAATTAATAATATTCTTCTCAAAAACTAAAAGGCATAGAGCTTTGATATTTGATATGTAGCATCTCCTAGTGGACCTCTACCAAGTTTGTTCATATGATACCCTTGGGGTCAAAAGTGGCCCAGCCCTGCAGGTCATAAGTTCGAACACAGGAACAAAGAAGGAAAACTTTAAAAATTTTCTTCTCTGAAACTTGATGGCATAGAGCTTTGATATAAAGCTATAGTCTCAGGTGAGCGCTCCAGGGCCAATGGCCCTCTTGTATGCATTGCAGTTCAAATGTTCACACAAAACCTTTATTGTGTAATATGATTATATGCTTTCAAAGACACATGTATAGCTAAAATGAAACCCTCCATTCGAAAGAATGAATCCAAATATTAGTTCTTCTTAAGAGGGGGGATACTGATTGGACTGTGTCTTACTGTCTTACTACGTGTTTCTAATCTTGATCTACACTGTCTGCAATAGATCCCCACATCAGCATCAGCAGCTGTAAGGTGTAACTACTACATGCTTCTGATCTTGATCTACACCGTATGTGCAATACATGTAGACCCCCACATCAGCATCAGCCGCTCTAAGGTGTAACTTCTTCATGTTTCTGACCTTGATCTGCACCTTCTGCAATAGATCCCCACATTAGCATCAGCAGCTGTAAGGTGTAACTACTTCATGCTTCTGATCTTGATCTACATCTTCTGCAATAGATTTCCACATCAGCATCTGTAAGGTGTAAGTACTACATGTTCCTGATCTTGATCTGCACCTTCTGCAATAGATCCCCACATCAGCATCAGCAGCTGTAAGGTGTAACTACTACATGTTTCTGACCTTGATCTACACCTTCTGCAATAGATTTCCACATCAGCATCAGCAGCTGTAAGGTGTAACTTCTTCATGTTTCTGACCTTGATCTACACCTTCTGAAATAGATCCACACATCAACATCAGCAGCTGTAAGGTGTAACTTCTTCATGCTTCTGACCTTGATCTACACCTTCTGAAATAGATCCACACATCAGCAGCAGCAGCTGTAAGGTGTACATTTTGAAACTACTACATGCTTCTGACCTCGATCTACACCATCTGCAATAGATCCACACATCAACATCAGCAGCTGTAAGGTGTAACGACTGCATGTTTTTGACCTTGATCTACACCATCTGCAATATATGTAGATCCCCACATCAGCATCAGCAGCTGTAAGGTGTAACTACTACATGCTTCTGATCTTGATCTACACAGTATGCGCAATACATGTAGATGCCCACATCAGCATCAGCAGCTTTAAGGTGTAACTACTACATGCTTCTGACCTTGATCTACACCTTCAGAAATAGATCCACACATAATCATCATCAGCTCTAAGGTGTAAGTACTGCATGCTTCTGATCTTGATATACACAGTATGCGCAATACATGTAGATGCCCACATCAGCATTAGCAGCTGTAAGTTGTAACTACTACATGCTTCTGATCTTGATCTACACATGAAATAGATCCACACATCATCAGCAGCAGCTCTAAGGTGTAACTACTACATGCTTCTGATCTTAATCTACACCTTCTGAAATAGATCCACACATCATCATCAGCAGCTCTAAGGTGTAACTACTACATGCTTCTGATCTCGATCTACACCTTCTGCAATAGATCCACACATCAACATCAGCAGCTGTAAGGTGTAACGACTACACCATCTGCAAGAAATGTAGATCCCCACATCAGCATCAGCAGCTGTAAAGAGTAATAGTCAATGTTAATGTGTTTGAACTTTGACTCCTTTTTTTGAAATGTCCACATTCATGTAGGTGTACATGTGTTTAACCCTTAACCCATTACCACACGACAAAATTTTAGACTGGTTCAAATTGAAAGCATTTGCAGACGACAAAATAAAGGCGACTGAAAAATTGAAATTTGTTCTGGAAAGGCTAGAAAACACTGTGGGAAAAGGAGAAAATGCTGGTTACCAGCATTTTCTCCTTTTCTCACAGTGTTTTCAAAAGGCTTTTTTCTCAGGGGCGTCAAAAGTAGGGATTGTGTGGTAATGGGTTAACAAAACAATCCCTGAGATAAATGCCTTTTTAAGACACTGTGGGAAAAGGAGAAAATGCTGGTAACCAAAGAATCCCTGGTTTTTACAACCCTGAGATAAAGGCCTTTTGAAAACATTGTGGGAAAATGAGAAATCCTGGTAATCAGCATTTTCTCCTTTTCCCACAATGTTTTCTACCCTTCATAAAAAAAAAAACTATATTTTCTGTTAGTTTTATTTTGTCGTCTGCAAATGCTTTCAATTGGGATAAACCTAAAATTTTGTTGTTTGGTAATGAGTTAAAAGACAACGAGAAGAAAAAAATAAGCTGTTTCAAATACTGTGGGAATGAAAATTCTTTCACTGGCAATTTCTGTGTTGTAAATTTTTTTTAACATTAGTAACGAAATTTCCTTTTGAAGCACCTTGATCTTGTTGTCTATCAATGTTCTCAATTAAGGTTTCTTCTGGTAATGTTACATTAATGGCAAATGCGCACAATGCTGTTTATCACACTTAAAAAAAAAAACATCTCCGAAACATTCAATGAATCCAGATTATGTAGATCTACCTGATAATTTCATTTTTCTAAAATTTATTTGCCCATTTACCTTGCTTCCTTACCATTTAAATCCATCGAACAACTGGTAACAAACCTGATATTTTACTACAAATACCAAAAGTAGTTACCAATGTTTGATTATTGTATAACTCACTAATTTCATAAAAAAAAAATGAAAATTACCAGATCAAAATCTGAATGATATATACATGTATAAATCTACCCCCAAAAACATCTCTAGGATTCGAGTTCTGTGCAGAACTCGTACCCTTCAGACTGGGGTAATAGTTCTCCAAGGTACGAGTTCTCTAGCAGCCATTAAAGAGGTTAATGTTGATGCGTTTCTTTTCTTTTAAACTTATGGACTGTGTTTTTATTCTGTAATTTATTTAAAATTGCTCACACCAATACTCGAAATCTGGTAGGTGTGTGGACGCCGCAAATCGTCTTTTTATCCGCGGTTGAAACCACGAAATTGAAAGATGGGACGACATGGCTGGAAAAGATGTTCGAATTACAGAAAGTTTGCACGTTAAAATAGGTGACAGGCTACATTTTACCATAAAACTGCTAAATGTTGAAGTTCATGCTTTAAATCATGCATTCTTCATGAATTTTAAGATAACCGAAACCTGTAGGACTGAAATGTCGAAGTATTCGTTTTGTTTACTAAAGTATTTCTATATTCGGATACTACATTTGCGGATAGTTAATAGATTAAAGCTAGCATACCTTCAGTCTGAAGGTGTCTGCTCCGATGCTATTTTTGTGACTGGTCTTCGCTAACACCTTCATATCAGCCATTCATTGAACCCGTATGGAAAAAAATACGATTTTACCCGCATCTTTTTGAACGGGTCAATGCGACAAAATTTCCAATGACAGCTAATAAAATGGGTATGGATCGTTAGATAAATGATTAATCTTTAAGAGCTCACAAAATATGTTGCAAAATACCAATTAAATCAATGGGAATTTACCTTTTTCCCATCGTAAATAAATCCAGCATAATTTGTAAACAACTAACACGGCGACTTCCGTTAGTCAGGCATGCGCACTCAACGGAATTTGAAATTTGTACAGTCTGGTTCCCTAACCCTATACAGCCAAGTTCGGTCAAGGTGCGTTTGTTTACAGCAAAATTCGCAACTAAACCATCCTGTAGCATGTCAGAGATACTGCGATTTCTGCCGAGACATGCGCATTGAAAAGATCACCGTGTTTTGATTTCTGGTGAAGTAGGTCAACGATTATTTACGTTGAAAAGTACAGATTTGCACAAAAGTAAGAGTTGGATATTAACAAATATCAGTGTTTTTGTAAAGATTAATCATTTATCTAACAATCCATGCCCATTTTATTAGTTGTCATTTGAAATTCTGTCGCATAGAGCCGTTCAAAAAAATGCGGGTAAAATCGTATTTTTTCCATACGGGTTCAATGAATGGCTGATATGAAGGTGTTAGCGAAGACCAGTCACAAAAATAGCATCGGAGCAGACACCTTCAGACTGAAGGTAAAGCTAGCAATGATCACAAGCAAATTCATGTTAGACATAATTATTGAAACCTAGAGTAATAAATGAAATTTTTTGGTATAATACTGGCAAATGTCCCTCTACGATACAGCCCTATACATACATGTGGTGTTGTTTTACGAATTAAAAAATAAAGTAATCAAATTCTGTGCTGTATTCTGTAGACCAATAATGTATTTGATGCATACGGAATGAATCCATATGAATTCAAAATGTTTTGACACATGATGGGTTTTTGCAATGTAGTGCAGGGGTGTTTTCCGGTAATATGTCCAATTTTTTTTTGAAAATTTATTACTACCACATGCATTGTACATGTTTTTGTAACCAGCTTTTTCTTCAATAGAAATTACCTTTTCAGACCCTTCTGGTTGATGAATATAGGATTAAACTCAGCCAAAGTGATTCAAGATGAATTTTACCACACCTTAAGACTATGAGCAATTGAGCATCACATAATATACCTACAGATAGTGACCATAAATATTTCACCAATGTCCGACTCTCCATTGTGTTCATGCATTATGTAAATGTAGCCTCGAGTGCCTGTATTTCATGCTGATAAAGAAACAGTGATATGAAATTAAGAAATGCAAGAAGATCATGAGCTGGAAATCACTTGCCTTCATGTAAAAATCATTTCTGATCACTTTTACATGAAAATACGTGTAATAACTTCGAAAACAATTTTCATGTTCAATGTGCATAAATAAAAAACATGCCATCAGCCTTCTTGTGCAAATATTGCATGACCTAATTCTGGTAGTTTGGTAGTATTTACAGCTTTAAATAAGATTGTTAGTTTATTTTCATATGTATTTTTCTTGTATTTGTCTGAAATTCAAGGGCAATGAAATATCAATTTTTGAACATTGGTAAGGGTTATGAGCAGAAATACCGTGTGACATCATCAAACAATATGCATTACGAGATGCACACAAAAATCACTAGTTCAAGGACACGGAATAAGGACACACTACAATGAAATAATTACTTTCAGGCTCAATAGAATCTAATAAATGCTGGTGTTAAAAACATAATAGGGTTTTTGAGAACCTTTTATATGTTCTCGCCGGTGGCCATGTACCGGTAGCCAAAATTTTGCAAAAAAATAACCCAACAATATTGTAGAGAGCTACAACTTTGCTTGCAAGGTACAAACACTAATTACATAGTGATGTAAATAGCTCTGGTAACCTTGCTTTCTACCAGTATAGTTTTCCATATGATTGCATGTATTAATTAATCACAGTGTCCTATCTTGACACATGATAATCTAGGAGTACAGCTTTTTGATCGTAAGTAAAGGCACATTTACGGGTTAATTTGACTAAAATATTTTGCCCACAAGTATCTGGGACCTCAAGGTAAAAAAAAGAGCTAATTTTTCGGAAGTGTACCTTTATGCAGTAGTAAAGTGCATCTGCCAACCATCAGAGATATTACATAATATCTAGTTGTCTGTAAATGCTTCAACTCTCTACCACACAATCCCAAGTTTTAACAACCCTGAGGAAGAAACCTTTTGACAGTATTGAGGGTAAAGTAGAAAATGCTGGTAATAGGCATTAACCAGCATTTCCTCCTTTTCCCACAATGTTTTTTACCCCAACAAATACAGAAATAATCATTTAAGCAACATTTAATTTGTTGCATGCCTTCAATTTGGACAAGTCTACATTTTTGTCACTTGGTAAGGAGTTAAAGGTGGACATACATGTATCTCAGATTCATTAGCCAGTAAAGAGTTAAAGATAGAATATTTCAGAACATTGTCATTTAAAGGTGAAGCCAAGAACCTACAGTTTAGCTCATCAGGATCTGGCAAAGCTACCTGCTGTGCTTTGTATCTAGACAGAGAAGAAATCTACAGAACAGCAGTTGTCGATAAGTCACACAAGTAAGTGAACCTGTACAATTCTATATGAGAAATTGACTGAGTCAGTCTTTGGTTTGATGGTAGCTTTTTACAGATTTACATAAATATATGCTCAACTATAAGATACCTAAGACTCTTGTGATACAAAATCAGGGATTTCATTGATGACCTCCAATAAGACGCATGTAAACTTCACGGTAACCGTAAGAATGCCAAAATTGTGATCATGCAATGAAAATATAGTACGCAGATATTATGATCTATCGTCCAGTGTCAAAGTTACATCACTTGAAAAATGAATGCGTTGTATGAAGTGGTTAAGTTCCATAAACTAGCTCAAAAGTATTTTAGTAGGTTAAATTTATGGTCAAATGGACACAGTAGCTGTAAGATTACCACCCCATTAATGTGACCTCAATACAATTGAGCTAGAGGTGAACTGGAAAAAAAAAATGTAGCAAAAAGCAATTCAAAACAAACCATGAAAGACTTAGGTGTGAGTTTCGGGTGATTTTGAACACTTATCTCAAACCAGGTGGTATGCAAACATGAAGTCATGTTGAAGATGAAATTAACCCATTACCACACAATCCCTACTTTTGACGCCCCTGTGAAAGAAGCCGTTAGAAAGCATTGTGGGAAAAGGAGAAAATGCTGGTAACCAGCATTTTCTCCTTTTCCCACAATGTTTACTACCCTTCACAAAACAAAATTCACATTTTCAGTCACTTTCATTTTGTCGTCTGCAAATGCTTTCGATTTGGACAAAACTAAAATTTTGTTGTTTGGTAATGAGTTAAATCAAATATTGGAGAACAGAAACCATATAAGAACACATTGTACAAATCGTCGTAGACTTAAAAGTTTGCGCTCAAAGTGACAAAAGCGATATTCCAGGTAAAGTTAAGACCTATATCATTTGTATAAAAAACTATTGCAGGGCCTGATTTTTTATCTAATTGAAGCACTGAAGTCATGTACTCTTCCAGTTATACTGTTACGGGAGACCACTCCTTCCTGCATGGCATACTCCCGATTTAAATACAATACCTGGCTACTGCGTCAGGGAGATATCTCTTTGGCTCAGTGGTTAGGGTATTGGCTTTGCGTCCGGGAGTTCGGAGTTCGAATCCCGCTCCGATCCTTATTTCTGCCATGCATTTATTCATTTGTTTCTTTGTTGCGGACTTCGTTCGTAAGATGGGGGCTCGTCCGGGATTGGCCATTGAGCCATTAATCCCATTTGTTGTCCAAAATTGGACTTCCTGCCTAATAAGGCTTTGAGTCATCAATAAATGATGACTTTAAGAGGGGGTGTGTTACGGAAGACCACTCCTTCCTGCATGGCATACTCCCGATTTAAATACAATACCTGGCTACTGCGTCAGGGAGATATCTCTTTGGCTCAGTGGTTAGGGTATTGGCTTTGCGTCCGGGAGTTCGGAGTTCGAATCCCGCTCCGATCCTTATTTCTGCCATGCATTTATTCATTTGTTTCTTTGTTGCGGACTTCGTTCGTAAGATGGGGGCTCGTCCGGGATTGGCCATTGAGCCATTAATCCCATTTGTTGTCCAAAATTGGACTTCCTGCCTAATAAGGCTTTGAGTCATCAATAAATGATGACTTTAAGAGGGGGTGTGTTACGGGAGACCACTCCTTCCTGCATGGCATACTCCCGATTTAAATACAATACCTGGCTACTGCGTCAGGGAGATATCTCTTTGGCTCAGTGGTTAGGGTATTGGCTTTGTGTCCGGGAGTTCGGAGTTCGAATCCCGCTCCGATCCTTATTTCTGCCATGCATTTATTCATTTGTTTCTTTGTTGCGGACTTCGTTCGTAAGATGGGGGCTCGTCCGGGATTGGCCATTGAGCCATTAATCCCATTTGTTGTCCAAAATTGGACTTCCTGCCTAATAAAGCTTTGAGTCATCAATAAATGATGACTTTAAGAGGGGGTGTGTTACGGGAGACCACTCCTTCCTGCATGGCATACTCCCGATTTAAATACAATACCTGGCTACTGCGTCAGGGAGATATCTCTTTGGCTCAGTGGTTAGGGTATTGGCTTTGCGTCCGGGAGTTCGGAGTTCGAATCCCGCTCCAATCCTTATTTCTGCCATGCATTTATTCATTTGTTTCTTTGTTGCGGACTTCGTTCGTAAGAATACTAGCTATTCTGGTCGCTGTGTAAAAGCATCCGATAGTGTTGAGCTTCAGAGCAGAATTACAACATTTCTGGAATAGACAAAATGTTCTTTCTTGGTGAAGAAAAGTTCTAATTTTCAATGTGAGACTTAACTGTTTACCACACGAGAAAATTTTAGACTGGTCTAAAATGAAAGCATTTGCAGATGGCAAAATAAATATGAGCAAAAATTTGAAATTTGTTTTGTGAAGGGTAGAAAACATTGTGGGAAAAGGAGAAAATGCTGGTTACCAGCATTTTCTCCTTTTCCCACAATGTTTTCTGAAGGCTTCTTTCTCAAGGGCGTCAAAAGTAGGGATTGTGTGGTAATGGGTTAATAAGGTCATTATCTCTTTACCAAACGTCAAAATTTTGGAATTGTCCAAATTGAAACCTTTTACAGACGACAAAGTAAATGTGAATCAGAGTTTGAATTCTGACTTTGGAAGGGTTGAAAACATTGTGGGAAAAGGAGAAAATGCTGGTAACCAGCATTTTCACCTTTTCTCACAGTGTTTTTAAAGGCTTTCCTTTTCAGGGTCATTTAAACTCCGGTGGTTGTGTGGTAAAGAGTTAACCCTTTCCCAAACAATCCCTGGTTTTTACGGGTCTAGAATAGAAGCCTTTTGAAAACATTGTGGGAAAAGGAGAAAATGCTGGTAACCAGCATTTTCTCCTTTTCCCACAATGTTTTCTACCCTATAATAGACAGAGATTATCTTTTCAGCAAGAGTTGAATTGTTGTCTGCAAATGCTTTCAATTTGGTCTAGTCCAAAAGTTTGTCGTTTGGGAAAGGGTTAAAAGACTGACAAATTTCATAAAAATTGATATGGAATTTTCAAGATATTTCAAAACACTGTCCCTATGAATTGCAAACTACCTATAAACATTTCATGTGATCTTTAATAACTATACAGATTTTATTTATTAATTTCTGTTTGTTTGTACCAAAGTGTAGTTATGTATTTCATGTAAATTCAAATTCAAAACGTTAGTATCAAAATTAATACAATATCATTTTTGTTATACATGTATCACTTTTCTTATATATGTCAATTTTCAGTCCATTCTACGGTGAGGAGTTTCATGGAGAAATCCCCAGACAGTTCAGATACCTATCTTGTACACTTTACGAAAAACCAGAAAAGGTACATTTTTTTAAGTTATTTCATAAGATTATTACAATCCTCTGCCAAACATCCAAGATTGTGGATGCTGATTAAGAAAACTTTTGAAAACTTGGAGGAAAAGGGAAAAATCCAACTTTTAAAGAATTTTTAAAGAATAGATGTGGTTCGATTGATACAGTTTGTCTCTGAAAAGGCAGACAATATTGTGAGAAAGGGAGAAAATACTGATTTATTTTTAAAAGCAGTTTCATCTGGGTCGCTAAAACAAAAAAGAGCCCTGAAGATTATTCAGTAAGGCCTGGCCAAAAAATAAAAAAGAATCTGTGTTTAGGGTTTCCGGACCCTACCTAGAAAATGTTGCGGACACTAAAACTCATACACTATGATTGAACAAAAATCTGTTGGATGTAGTTTCAACACCCATCCAGAATGAAAGCATTTGAGGCATGCTCTGGCAAAAGGGGCTTAATGCATCAGCGAGATATCTCGCAAGTGATCACAGAATTATGGATCCATATTTACCACTTTCTTAAACAAGCAATGTAACTCTTTACCACACAATCCCGACTTCTAACGACCCTGAGAAAAATGCCTTTTGAAAACATTGTGAGAAAAGGAGAAAATGCTGGTAACCAGCATTTTCTCCTTTTCCCACAATGTTTTCTACTCTTCCCAAAACAAATTTCAAATTTTCAGTCACACTTATTTTGTCATCTGCAAATGCTTTCGATTTGGACAGACCTAAAATTTTGTCATTTGGTAATGAGTTAAAGTAGACTGGTCCTTGGACATATTGGGAAAAAAAAAAGATTGATACTTTTTTGCAAATGCATTAAAGCCCTTTTTTCACAGAGCATAGCTTATTTGCATAATTATGACAAACTGAATGTTGCTTACATTAAGAAACTTTAGTCTAACAAGGTAGACAACATTGCTTGTTACCAATATTTTTTCCTTTTCCCACATTGTTTTAAACAGCTTACCATACTTTTTTTGCAATGGTGAAGTGTTAAATAAATGTATGTCACAGCAAGGGTAAAGAAGGATAAACAGTTGTAGCAGGAGCTATTTGCCTTTTAATGTGGTTACAACTGGATATATTTATGAAGTAAGCTTGGATAGCTGTATTGGAAGCACAGAGAGTGAGGTATAGCTATGATTTAACTGAAATAAAACATTGGTAGAACGATTACTTAATTCTGGTAAATCATAAATACATATTTGTAAAAACATATTTGAATACATGAATTGTGGCTGTGACATAACTAGAATAATGTTGAAAGCATTCAATCTATCACCGAGTTTATTATTTATTACAACAGGTACTTGGTAAAGTTACAATAAGGAGGCAAGATCTTCACAAATACCACAACAAGGAACACTGGTTCCCTCTATTTCCATTAGAAGCAAATAAAGAGGTGCAGGTACTCACATAAGCTTGCATTATCTTGAGGTTCCATATTCTCCAACCATACAGGCGCGAATTTAATTCAAATGACCCCCAAAATAAATAACGGTTCATCATCGATGACGCAACTTTCCGAAGTCTAAATCATGTATGAAATTGATTAAAGTGTCATAAATCTAAGTCTGTTTTTGCTTCAATGTCAGACTAACATTGGTTTTCTTTATCTACAGGGTTTCTTTTAGATGAAAATGGTCTTCTGGTAATTTATTTATAGAATAAGACTGGTTTACACGCTATTGCCATAAAGTATATTGGACATGTGTCGTAAATATGGGCCAGTCAAAGTCTTGGTTGGGTTCTCAGTATTTCATTGCATATTTTATACTTCCAGTATATAAAAGTAAACATTACCAGTCTGTACTGTTCATGGAAAATAATGTCACAATGAAGAAAACTGTAGCATTCTTCTATCGTCTGCCTCCTATAACTGCTGATCAAGCCATGTCAAGCAGCAATTTAGACAAAAATGTTTGATCTGTCATGTGCTGCCGCTGTCGTATGCATCTGCGTTGATGTTGTCTTGCAAAATTATTTAAATTTTCAGTATTTCGGTTATCACTGAAGATATCAACTTCTGACTTGTACAAGTTATTCACTACCAAAATGTGAACTCATAAAGAAGGGGTCGATAACCATCAAACATAGCTCCAAATGGAGGGAGTAATTTTGATTTCAAAATTGAATATATTAATTATTCTCCACTAAACCCTATGTTGTGGGTACTTGTCTCAATGAAATGATTCTAATGAGTGCCCACAATATACGGTTTTGAAGAGAAATAATGGATTCAGAAAACCATCACTCCCTCTTATCTGGAGCTCTGATCAAAGTATTTCTGACACAATTATGCCCCCTTTTCAATGTAAAATTTTCACTGAAAATCAAACAGTTGTAGCCTAGTGCCAGTGTCAGCACTTCTTTTTAGTGCTGTTGTTGGTTTTATTTTCAAAATTTTTCTGAGTCAGAAAATAGCAGAACTTATGATAAGCCTGATTAGAAGTTGTTCTTCTTTTTTGATATAAGATATAAGACATAGAATATGAATTTAGAATAATAGGTGAATACAGACCTTGAAGTCTGATGTGGCAGCCATGTCACCCTGCACCAATGTCTTTCCCACTTGAGTAGTTATAATGATGAAAGCATTTTTACAGGGCAAGGTTCATCTAGAGGTGAGGTTTGATGAGTACCTGAGTACAGATGTAGACCTACCTGTGTCACATAGATTAGCAGTCAGGTAAATTGGACATTTCTCCTTTTCCTACAATATTTTCTACCCTTCACAAAGCAATTTTCAAATTTTCTGTCACTTTTATTTTGTTGTCTGCAAATGCTTTCGATTAAAACAAACCTAAAGTTTTGTCGTTTGGTAATGAGTTAAATGAATTTGAAATTACTTTTTCCTGTTTTTCACCTTGTGTTGTTGACCCTGTACCAAATGATGAGATTTTGGACTTTGTTTGTTTTGGTTTATGATAAGAATTGTAATATTACTGTGTAAACATTAAACTATGATTTATTTACATGGAGCAAAGCTATGAGTGAAAATGTTGAAGTTTGGCTCTCATGAATAAAACTGTATCTTGATCAAATAGCAAAACAAATAATTCCCTTTTTTCTTGCATTCCATAAACTGAAAAGAACGAATATATTAAAATTCTTCATAGTTCACTTTCATGAGAAAAGTTAACATTCATAGTAACATGTATGTGACATGTATGTGACTTCATCAATACTTTCAAATCAGACAAAAACAATCTTGCACTGTATAGGTTATAAAATTGTAAAAGCAGTAAATTTACATTTTATAGTAAAACTGTTTGTTCATAATAGATTTTTTTTTTTGTTACTTTCTTGTTTCCATCATTTTCCCTAAAACAGTCAGTTACATCACAGGAGAAAGTGCTAGATACAAGACGAAACCCTTTCTAAGTTATTCTGGGACTGGTTTCATTAAAAAACTGAAACCTGTTAGAGGTTGTTGTTTAGTAGCAAAGTAATTTACTTATCTGCATCATTATCAGGGTCGTGGAATGCAGTGATCTTACAGTTGTGAATGGGGCCTGCAACCCATACGCTGTTGTGGTGCTGTCCTGTGGTAAAGTGAAGCATAGAGAGGAAATCAAAAGGACCAATGTGAAAAAGAAAACAATTTGTCCATATTTTGATGAGACCTTCTTTTTTGATGTAAGTGGAATTCACTTTTAATGTATTACTGTGGATTCATATAATTTCGTTGGTATGAAATTTCGTGGATTTTTCAAATTCGGCATTTTCGTTGGACCGTAAATTTGTTGATTTTCCATTTCCAAAAGAATTTTTTTTTTTTTTTGTAAAAAAAAAAAAATCTAAACTGTCCATTAATAAAGTGTGTCAAAGAAAAATAGAGAACATAAAACGGGACTCGATCAATAAGTATACAGGTATCGTATCAGGTGTAAAGGGTTTAAAGTTTATGACACTTATCTGATGACTTGATCGCCGGTCTCAAGTCTATCAATTAAGACATGCGTAATTATTTACAATTTACATGGTCATTATTTCATCCTGTAGTCACAGTTTACAGTCAAATTTTTAGCCGTAAAAGATAAGATGACATTTTCAGAATCGTCTGCTTTAAAACTGCTGACTTCCGAAGCTATCCTTCCCACATGTCTGGGTCACTTAGGAAAACAAGACTGCTTACCGCATATTCGCCGATATATTGTGACAGAAGGAAAGAGATCTTATGTTTAGAGCTCGAGACGTTTATCATCACTGAAATGATACATTTTACCTTGTTCTCCAAAAGTGTGTCCGAAATAGTAAGTGTAAACTCCGACAAGTTTGCATCTAGATCTATAATTAGAACAAGCGTGAAGGGTCAAAATTGTAGGAGACCTGAGTTTCGGCTTCGATTCAATCTTGCGCGACTTCCAAAAGTTGCTTTCTAATACGAGCTAAGCCATTGTTCAACTGGATGGGATAGATCGACGATCAGACTGCAACTTCTGTTTAGTCTGACACCGTCCAACAACACGTTGAAATCGGCCATCTTGTCATCACGAAATTCAATATTAGAACAACCCAAATATAAAACAAGCCGTCCGTCAACATGATTTTATGCCAGTCGCAGGTACACACGCGTTTGCAGTAAAATTTTGATTTGGGGTAGATCTATGACGTAACGTGTAGGTCATTGGAGCAAGAAGGTTGTAAAACAAACGTTTGTTGTACTAATTTACGACTGTTTTACTCCACAAAATCAATGGTCACATTGCGTTTAGAAATGGCCGTTTCAAAAACACCTGGGCAGTCATGTCACATGTTTTGTGTAGTCAGCAGAAAATTGGTTTAGCTGTTCGAAAAAAAAAAAAATCCTCGCAGCCGAAATGCAACAGTAAAAGATAAACATGGATTACTTGATTCGATGCGAGAAGGTAATTTTTCAACAGTGTTTATGCCGTCGTCGCCGGTATAACAGAAAAAGAAATAAAGTTAAGGCATTGAAAAAAATCACTATTTTTACTCGGTAATTGTTTAGTCTCAACGAAATCTTAATAGATACAAATAATCTAATGTGTAAATAACTTTCTGTTCGATAGCATGTACATTTTAACGTTGGTGTCGTAACGTTCGTTATTGATCAATGAAGCCAAACCCAACTTAGTTGAAGATGGCAAAGGACCTATCTTTCGTCGGGAACTTGAATCACTGGACTTGCCCACCCACGGAATCAACAAAAATTAGCACTCAATGAATATTAATGGTTTCACAGTATTACTTTTTTCACCACCAAATACAAATATGACCCATCATGCAAAACGGGACCATCTGGAAATTCTGTACATCAATTAGATGAAAACAGATCAACAAACGTGCAAGTCAGTTTAAAGTTGATAATTCAAAAATGATTGTTTAACAAGGTACAATGACCACTTTTCATACAGAAAATGTCATTAAAGGGAAAAGTGTCAACCATGGTCAGCCTGCGCAATTTGCGCAATCTGGCCAGGACTGAGACTTCACAGTTCCCCAAAGGTCCCATTTTGCATGATGGGTCACATATAAACATGACTTCTTTTGATTGTTGAAAGTGCAGTCCTCTGCTGGCCTTTTTTTGTCATACAGATTTGACTAAACGAGCAATCCAGGATCAGACTGCATGAGGAGAATATAGATTCAGGATCAGACTGCATCTTTATTGCAATCTGATCTTTATCTATGCTGTTCACAAATGGAAAAACAAACCAGTATGAAAGTTTTTTTCTGTCAGAATCATGAAACTACATCAAAAATGCCGTTTTTGATGAAGATAGATAAAAGCCATAGCTAGATGGTTTTATGCTCTCATACTTCTGGAGAGAAAGCAGTAGGCTACATTGAAGAAGTGTTTTATCTAGCAATGATACTAAAAATCTATGTTTGAATGGACAGATGTGACTTAACCTTTTGTCACATGAGAAAATTTGAGACCAGCCCAAAATGAAAGCATTTGCATACTACCAAAAAAATGTGACTGAAAAAGTGAAATTTGGTTTGGGAAGGGTAGGAAACTTGTGGGAAAAGGAGAAAATGCTGGTTACCAGCATTTTCTCCTTTTCCCACAATGTTTTCAAAAAGTAGTGTTTTCAAAAGGCTTTTTTCTAAGGGCTGTTAAAAGTCGAGATTGTGCAGTAAAGAGTTAAAAAGCGTTGATAAGACTAACTCTTTACCAAACGCCAAAATTTTAAAATGAAACATATGGAAAGCACATGCTGGGTACAGATTAACTATTGCTTTAAATGTTGATAAATGATAAATGTTGAAGATTGAAAACATTGTGTGAAAAGGGAAAAAAATGCTGGTTACTAGAATTTTCTCCTTTTCCACTACGTTTTCAAAAGCCTTTTTCCCAGGGTTGTTGAAAGTGGATTGTTTGGCAAAGGGTTTAACACGAAACTAACAAAATGTGCTGTTACACATACTAGAATACCATAAAATAATTCTGACTCGAATCATTATTATATCAATTGCAGATTGATAATAAAGGTCAGAATCATGACCGGAACCAGTATGTGATTGATGACATATTTTCTGGGGACGTGTGTGTGTCCCTGTGGCATGATGACTCGAGGGTTGCTAGAGAAGTGCTAGGTGGAATGTTTCCAGGGGTGTTTCTGGGTGAAATTAGAATACCTCTGAAGGATCTTGACTCAAAGAGTGTTCAAAATGCTTGGTAATAATTCTTGTTTGTAGAATAATCTAATATCAGTCGTTTTAATGAACACTGGGGAGTTCTAATTGGCTGAAAAAAAAATTTCATAGCTCCATGTAAAAAAAAATGTCCTTGTGCCGGAACTACTTTTGCTGAAGTTTACTTTTGCGGGTTCTACACACTGCTTTGCTCCTTAACTTTCATTCTATTGGTTAATTTTCAGTATTGGGGATCTGAAAAGTGCTTCCCAATTATATTCTTGAGCCATACAAATGTGAGTAGAAGGGATTTTAGAAACTCCAACATTAGATTTAAAACTAAAGAATATGAATGCAGTTTGAATTACATGTATTTCTGTGGGTGTATGTTGTCTGTAATATTGAATTATAAGGAATGAAGAGACTTTTCATGGAGATATGAAAAAAAAAACGTAATCACACCGTGAAGTGATTTCATACAATGTGATTAGGTTTTTTTTCATACCTCCATGGAAAAAATATAATTCTGTTCATTCCTTAACCCTTTACCACATAATCCCTACTTTTTACACCTAAGAGAAATTACACCCAAGAGAAAGAAGCCTTTAGAAAACTTTATGGGAAAAGGAGAAATTCCGGTAACCAGCATTTTCTCCTTTTCCCATAATATTTCTACCCTTCATAAAACAATTTTCAAATTTTCTGTCAATTTTATTTTGTTGTCTGCAAATGCTTTCGATTAAGACAAACCTAAAATTCGGTTGTTTGGTAATGAGTTAAATGAATTTAAAATTACTTTTTCCTGTTTTACACTTTGTGTTGTTTACCCTTTACCAAATGATGAGATGTTAGACTTTGTTCCTGTACAAGGCATTCGCAGAACAAATTAATTGTAGATTAAATACTGAAAACTGCCTGTCTACTACTTAATCTGTCAAGGTGACACTGCAGAAAAAGTAAACTTCTGAGGCAGATTGATTTTGTTTGTTGCCTTATTCACAGAAAATAAATAGTATTTTAGTTGAACTTGCATGTTTTCTGATATTATTTTAAATCTCTGTATGAGAAGAAAAGAAGTCCATATCCTTCTAACAGAAACCAAAAGGAACTTTTTCAAAACAGATTCAATCCTTCAGCAAACAGTCCTTTGCTTTTAATGACCCTGAAAAAGAAGGCTTTGAATACATTTGGAAAAATAAAGAAAGACAAATATATTGCTTTTCTCCTCTTGTCACAATCTTTTCTTTCCTTTCACAGAAAAATCCCTTTTACCCATTACTGCACAATCACTTCTTTTGATGACTCTGAGAAAGAAGCCTTTAGAAAACATTGTGGGAAAAGGAGAAAATGCTGGTAACCAGCATTTTCTTCTTTTCCCACAATGTTTTCTACTCTTCACGAAACAAATTTTAAACTTTCAGTCACTTTTATTTTTATCTTAGAACTGCAAATGCTTTCGATTTGGACAAGCCTAAAATATTGTTGTTTGGTAATGAGTTAATATTGGCCACATTAATTTAAACTTGTCATTTGCAAATGCTTTACAATGTGGAGGAGTCTAAAATTTGGTTAACTTTCTCATAATTTTCGATATGTAAAACAGTCATGAAAGATCCAACTTTACTTTCTAGGTATTTTTTGCGTCCCCGTTATTCACTCAGACAAACATACAATGAAGCAGGTGCCATAAGGTTGAAGATCTCATTCACAACAGAACATGTATTTCTATCGCATGTTTATGATGACCTCAGAAATGTTTTATTACAGTCAACAGATATTAAGGTAAGACATATTTTTATTTATGAAGCCAACCTTAATTTGTTGTTCAAAAATTCTTTGGACTGGCCTAAAACTGTCATGTAGTAAAGAATGGATATAGCTGCATACTCTGCTGCTTTCAATATCAGCTATTGGGGTGTCAGAAACATTTGGCCTGCAGCACGCAAAAAGGGAGGCAGACATTTGCGTAAATTGTCGTCTTGGATCAGCCTGCGCAGGCTAATCCGAGACAGCACTTTACGCAGCATTAGACTTCGTGCGACAGTAGACTTGCATAAAATAGAAAATTAGATGAAGATGGAAATTGTCGTTTTAGATTAGCCTGTGTGTACTGCACTGACTGTTCTGAGACGACACTCATGCAAATGTCCGAATGCCCCTTTTCGCATGTTACAGGCCTTAAAGTAATGGGTTGAAACCACAGCTAGGTCAGGGAAAAGCCATTGGACCATGGGAAAACAGATTGTTGGTTTTGTTTTTCTGTTTAAGGAGATAGATTTTGTAGCTAATATTTTGCACTATGGCAGCAATATTAAACCCTTGGGCTGCTAAGTGGGACTCACTGACCTTTACAGTGTAGATCAAGATTTGACTGCACATAATGTGCAGTCTGATTAGTGATCTACACTGTCTGGTATGTACATTTTTCTCTCTCAAAATTACCTTTGAAATAGCAAAACTTGGGTTTTTTTCTATCTCCTTAAAAGTTTCATTTCACTTATTTAGCATGAATATATGAAATATTCAAGTATAAAATTGTACAACATGTGCATGCTGATAATCCAAAATCCCACAGAGTGTCTTCATATTTCATTTCTTAATGGTTTGCTAAACACTATGGCATTTTACTCCTCTGTCTTCATATTTCATTTCTGTATGGTTTGCCAAAGACCATGGCATTTTACACCTCTGTTGGAAAAGGCTTTTGAAAACTTTGTGGGAAAATGAGAAAACACTGTTCTCAAGCATTGTCTGCTTTTTTCCAAAGTTATTTTTTATTATTTTCAAGGTGAATAACTTCATTTGAGCCACATTTGATTTGCAATCTGTGAGAACTTTGACTTTGGACGTAGATAAATATTTGACTTCAGTGGTAAAAAGTTAGGAGTACATTAACTGAGGAATAATGATTTGGAACGTTCATCACATTCAATAGTTTTTGTTCAAACCTTTAGTACACCTTCCTGATTTAGCTTAACCCATTACCACACAACCCCTACTTTTGACAACCCTGAGAAAGAAGCCTTTAGAAAACAAATATCAAATTTTCAGTCACTTTCATTTTATCGTCTGCAAATGCTTTCGATTTGGACAAACCTAAAATTTTAATAATGAGTTAAATATATTGTGTGTAAATATCTTTTTTTTTTTCAATTCAGCCACTCAGCTCAAGTAGTGTGTGTATTCTTGGGCAAGTTGTAGAAAATCTACAAGAAGCTGCACAACCTCTGATTAGGGTGTTCTTACAGCATGGTAAAATAGCCCCACTTGTAGAAGCATTAGTCCTCGATGAGATACAGAAAACAGCGTGAGTTATAGCTTTTCTTTGAAAAAGATTAAACAACTTTTTCTCCAGTATACACATACATTTTGTTGTTTGAAAATGTGAAATTTCAGTGGTCGTAGGCCTGAATGTTCACCAAACAGCATCATGTTTAATGACCATGATGGAAAAATGCTTTCAAAAGAATTTGAAAAAGGAAAACTACCAATTTTTTGTCCTTTTACCCCATAATGATTTCCACCTTCCATGGGCTATCGTTTGAGCTATATAGAACTTGTCATCTGCAAATGCTTTCAATTTGAACACATCTTCAATTTTAATGAAGGATTAAGTCTACCAAACAACATAATTTTAGACTAGTCCAAATTGGAAGCATTTGCAGACAGCATAAGTTAGGTGACTCAAAATTAAAATTTGCTTTGGGAAAGATAGAAAACAATGTGGGAAAAGGAGAAAATGCTAGTTACCAGCTTTGCCTGTTTTTCCCACAATGTTTTCAGAAGGGTTCTTTCTCAGGGTTGTGAAAACCCAGGATTGTTTGGTAAAGTAGTGATAGAGATTAACACAGCAGCAGAATGTACATACACTATAAGGCTATTTCTTCCTCACCCACAGCTGACCATTGTTTTGAAGATGTTTGTATATGAAAGCGGCCAGTAGCTATGACAGAAAATTGTATTGAGTACTGGTAAAAGAGACTCTAGGAAAGCATGGCTGGAGGTATTGGCTGCCATGATATAACTGAAATAATGTTGAAAACGGTATTAAACAACATGCAAACAACTAATCAATCATTCATAATGTAATATTAAATGTGAGAAATAGAGTGTATGTTTTAACCAATTAAATCACAATCCCTACTTTTGAAGACTTTGGGGAAGAAGCCTTTAGAAAACATTGTGGGAAAAAGGGAAAATGCTGCTAACCAGCATTTTCTACTTTTCCCACAACGTTTTCTACAGTTCACAAAACAAATTTCAAAATTTCATTCAATTTTATTATGTCATCTACAAATACTTCCGATATGGACAAACCCAAAATTTTGTCGTTTAGTAATGACTTAAGCATCAAGTTTTTCTGTATGTTTTCAGAGATCCAAACACACTGTTTCGGGGTAACACATTATTAACTAAGATGGTGGATGAGTTGATGAAGATTGTGGGATTGCCTTATTTACATCACACACTGAAACCTATTATTGATCAAGTAAGATGTTGAAATTTAAGTAAACTATGAGTGTTGCTTTTTTATTTCATGCTTTCCGGAAGAATATCGAGAAATAACAGTGAAAATATTTTTCGATCTTACACTGGTTCCACAAGTGAAAATACCTATTTCCATGTTCTTGTTGCTTAGGTTATTTGCGCATGCCTCACAAACAGATGAAAATATGACGTCATTTACCTTACATTTCTCGCGTTTGATGTAATATTGTGATACGTTGCTATGCAGGAGGGGTACGCCATGGGGAATAATTGAAAAGAACTGTACTGGATTTTGATAAAGCTCCTCCCAGAAAGGATTAAAAGCATGAAATAAATAGAATGTCCGTATGTCTGTCCATGTGTCCATCTGTGTACAAAATACCAGTAATTTTGTGTCGCAAACTCCTTATACAGTTTTCCTTCAAATGTATTGAAACTTTGCACATATACTGATCATATATTGAAGATTTGCAAGATGCAATCTTCAAGTGTCAACTCTTCCTAGTTTAGGAATCATTTCCCCTTGAACTTGTCACTTTTTTCTGTCAAAGTGCTGCGGGGGGTATTAAGTCACATTCAGTGACAGCTTTAGTTTATTCCTACAAAGTTGTCTTAAGTCCTCCTCCATGAGTTACTGAAAAAAGCAAGAACTTTTTGTGATTCTCCAAGTCTGAATATCGATAGATACATCTATCTTCATACTGATTTTTAAATGTTCTTGAAAAATATTTTTGTAGAGAAACTATAATGTCCTGATTCAAAAGGAAAGAGAAGGAAAGGACAAAAATGAGAAAGGTCAGATTGAAAGAGAAAAAGATAAAACCTCAAAACTGCAAGTTTTGCTCTTTCAGATCTGCACAGATCATCTTACATGTGAGATAGATCCAACTCGTCTCAAAGATGGTGAAAATCTGGAGACAAACATGGAACACTTAAGGAACTATATTGAAATAGTGGTTGACTCCATTACCTCATCGGGACTGCTGTGTCCAACTGCCATGTCTAAAGTGTTCTTCACGCTGAAACAAGCAGCTTTAACAAATTTCCCAGGTAGGTTACAACTAATGTAGCCTTTTAACTTTTAATATAACACAAGTTATACCACATGACCAGGGTAAAGGTGAGGTAATTTTTTCACCTGTTAGTAAAGTAAAAAAAAAATCATTAGATTATGTACATGTATATATGAATCCACTTGTTTTGTCATAACTCGCAAAAATCATCAGAGTTCAGTTTGCTCTATTGAGATACACCAAAACTGTATTTGTCATACCATTGTAGATGATTATGACAAATTTTATAGGTTATAGGTAGAACAGAGATGATTCTATGAGATTTGGTTTATACTGGAAAAAGTAATGTTTTATATCATTTTGTACAACAAGAAATACAAGATGGGCTGGAAGAACATGAAAAAATGCAATTTGGTTCCTACGGATCTATATTCAAGAAGTACTTTTGTATTCTACTTTATGTATTATCCAGATAACAATGAAGTGAAGTACCAAGTGATCAGTGGATTTATATTTTTGAGATTTTTTGCTCCAGCTATACTGGGACCAAGATACTTTGACCTCCTGTCAGATACTAAGGTAAGTGGGCTGTAGTATAACCAGGTCAGTAGTTGTTCAAAATAGTGGCTGTAATATACTCAGGTTTAGTGGCTGGTGGTATCAGATTAATGGGCTGCAGTATACTCAGGTGTAGTGGATTGTAGTATCAGATTAATGGGCTGCAGTATACTCAGGTTTAGTGGATTGTAGTATCAGATTAATGGGCTGTAGTATACTCAGGTAAATGTGCTATAGTATACTCAGGTTGGTAGACTATAGTATACTCGGATTTGTTTTATTTTTAACTGTAAGGTGTTAATCACCGTTTTCAACATTATTTCAGTTTTATTGCTGCAGAAAGTGTACCAGGTGTAGGAAAATAGCTGTTGGCGGGGAAATAATGATGTGCAAGTGAGTACTGGTAAAAGGAAAAGCATTGATAGGTGCACTGGTCACTGTGATATATAACTGAAGTAATGTTTAAAAGACCAGCCAGCAAGCCACCCGGCCGGCCAGTCAATCAATCAATCAGTCAGTCAATCAAACTAGTAAAATTCTCTTGTCAAGTACTTTTGTAATACTCTGTCAGCAAAGAAAAATGGAGTTTTGACTTAAGTAAGATTCAAACATGGCCAAGAATTTGTACAGGAAGTGAGGCAGTATGATTCATTTCTTGATCAAGTGACAGGGCAACAATTACGTGCATTTGTCTGCCTGCAAAAGTTTTGGCTATGGTAAGGTTCATATACACTCTTTTCAGTGTTGCCAATTTTCGACTGATACAGATCCAAGTATCTGCAAGCAAACAAATTGAATATTGCCTATATGGTGAGATTTACCTTTGATAGGATAGAAAACATTGTTAGAAAAAGAGAACATTCTGTTAGCCAGCATTTTCTCCTTTTCCCACAATGTTTTCAATGGTCTTTTTTCCTGTGTTTTTAAAAGTTTGGATTGTTTGCTAAAGGGTTAAATAGAAGAAAACACCTAATACGGGAGCATCATGTTTTTCTTATATAAGAGATCAACAAGTATTTCTGTTGTACTTCCATTTCAGGACCAAACTTTACACAGAACTTTGACTCTCATTTCTAAGGCCATACAGGGATTAGGAAACCTGGCTAGCTCAAAATCAGTTAGTGCTTGCACTTTTATCTTGATAAAACCTTTCCCAAATAGTCTTTAGTTTTAACAATCTTAAATAACAGGGGTTTTGAAAAAAATGGTGGGAAAAAGGGAAAATGCTGTTAATTAGCATTTATTCTCCTTTTCCCACAATATTTTTTTTTTTAATTTGAAAGACAAATCTTTTCAGTAGTTTCAGTTCAGCCTCAAGTAATTATACCCTTAGTGGAGGGGGGTATACTGGAATTGCCATGGCTGTCTGTCCGTCCATCCATCCGTCCGTCTCTCTTTCCGTAGACGCAAATTTGCCAGGAGTAATACTCCAACAGTTTTTCACGCACTGAACTAAAATTTACACACAGTTTTCCTATATATATATGAAGTTGTGTGTGTAAAATTTTCATGACCCTGCAGCGATTTGTTACAGAATTATCTCCCTTTGAACTTTTTCCAACTCTTACTTTTGTACTAAACCATTCTGCATTCTGTGACAACGACCTGTTTTTGTGACAAGGAGCTGGTGGGGATGGGGGGGGGTGGTATAATCACATTTAGTGATAGCACTAGTTTGTTGTCTGCTGTTGCTTTCAACTAAGAGATGTCAGGTCAAGAATATACTCTTATACAAGTTTTCTATAATTATTGAAGACAGCCTTTGAAATCATCATGAAAAAGGGAGCTACTGTTAAGAGACAATTGTGCCCTTCCCCACAATTTTTTCCATCAATGTCTGTGATGAATATTTTCTATTGTTTTAATTTGTCATCTTCATGCAATAACTGGAAAGATGAGAATATCTAATGATGGATGTAGTGAAACAAGAATTAATTTACTCTGTACATGTTTTTCAGTATCTGTGAGATATTTGATTAGGCTGATTGAATTTATGTATTTTTTTCTTTTCTGTAAACTGGCTTCAAACATCACTTCAGTCATTTTAGAATGTGACGGCTCACTTGTTCAATGTTCATGTATATTCCGCTTGTGATAGAACCTACCATGTTCTCATACCTGATGATCTTTTTCATTGTTGTAGTGGTCATTTGGTTTGAAAGAAGAGTACATGATTCCACTGTTTAAACAGATAGCTGATTCTACACATACAGGGAACATCAAAATGGTAAGAATAATTTTGGTTACTTATTTTTAAATTTACTGAAGAATATAGAAGGTATTAACCGATTACCACAAAATGCCTACTTTTGACAATCCTGAGAAAAAAGCCTTCAGAAAAAAGTGTGGGAAAAGGACAAAATGCTGGTAACCAGCATTTTCTGTTTTTCCCATATTTTCTACCATCATATGAAAAACATTTAACTTGTCCTCTTTGAAGTTCCTAAATATAGATAAGCGTAAAATTTTGTTGTGGTAAAAGTTTAAAAAAATATGAGAATTTTTCTGTGGAAAGGGGACTTGGTACATACTCACACAAGTATCGACCCAGCTCAGCCTGCACATTCAGACATCTTATCTCATTGGAGACAGGACCTCTTTAATGGGAGTGTATTGATCCCATTGGAGGCTCCAATCTTTACCAGTTTTAACCTCATTTTCAAGGAAAAACAATATTATCAGTCTTGTCTTTTAATCTAAAACTGTTGAGTAGGCAGGGAATGCCCAGCCACTCAATATCATATTTTATGCACATTATAAATGACACATACTTCTTTTTCATTTAAAAAACTTCTTTTTATCAATCCAACACTGACTTCAAACCTTTTTATCACAATCTTAAATCTTATCATCTAAAACTTTTGAGTATATAGGGATTGTCCTGTAACTCGATAATGCCCTTTATGCATACTTCTTAATTCAATTCTTTTATTGTCATTAACATATTCAAACTTTATTCAGCTTAAACAACTCCACTTTTATTAACTTTTAACACAGATATGCGCGCTAAATGACCAAAGCTGTCGATGCACCATAAAACAACATTCATTCATTCTGCACATTCAGCCTAGGCAGACCTTGGCCAAAACTTTTCAATTTTTGTCAAAGTGGTTTGGAAGGCCTGCCTGTTTGATTGATTTTAACTTTTTATACTTCTGTTAACAGTATTTGGACATCATTTCCTCCTCTACAAAAGCACATTCCACTCACCA
Source organism: Tridacna crocea (assembly GCA_943736015.1). Taxonomy (NCBI): domain Eukaryota; kingdom Metazoa; phylum Mollusca; class Bivalvia; order Cardiida; family Cardiidae; genus Tridacna; species Tridacna crocea. The sequence goes on from OX031068.1 coordinate 35,601,972, forward strand.
CAATGTACATGAAGTGCCTATAGTTTTAAAAGAAGGGTAAGCATTCCATTTTCTCAATGTATGAAGGAAAAGGTCTTGTACCATTCTATGTTTCTGGGTGAATGGAAGAAAGGAAAAATATTGTTTTGCAACGAAAAGGAAAACAGTACAGGAGCAACAAATACAATATACACAGTATCAACAATTATTTCTATTCCCATAGTTACCAAGTAAGGGCTTCTGCAATGGCAAAAAAAATTGAATTTTTGCAGCCAAAGGTTAATTAGCAAAGGCTTCACACTCTAGTATAATGTTTCAGTTGTTTTTTTTTCTTGCAGCCATTTTGAGGAGTTACTAATGTGTATGAGCCATGCTGTGGCAAAAATGGGGCAAAATGTTTTAACCCAGATCAGCCTGTGTGAGCTGTGCAGGCTGGCCTAGGTGGCGGCTATGTGGTGCTGATACATTTAATGGCCTCATCCCATAGTATAGCTCATATTCAATCATTTTTGATAATCTTTTTTTTTTTGAAAACCTTACAAATTCTTTCACCAGAATTTGACTTATTTTGTACAAGTGACCATGCTTATCTGCTTGATTTGAACAAAGAACCGTGAGTTTTAAGGAGATTTCCCAGTGTCCTTTATTTACTTGGATGTACAATAGATAATTAAATACTTGAAGTGTTCTAGTTATTACAACCTTTACCATATAAACTTTGTGTTACGATTTTGAAGAGGAATTTTTTTTGTGACACCCCCCCATATAAATACACATAGTAAGGGAGGCACATATGTATACTGATATCTGCTTGTCTATCTTTATGTCCATCAGTCTGTTTTGTCTTCCTGTCTGTCTGAAGATTCAAATTAATGTCCTCTTTGCCACCAAAGCAGTTTTCAACCAATTCAGCTGCAGTTTTACGCCTTTTATAGCAAGAGCTTGTGAATTTCAATTTTTCATTGTGATAGGTCCACTACAACAAGAGTTATGACCCTTTCAACTCCTGTCCTGATCCATTGGTGATAAGGTGATTGATGGGCTATATTCATTTAACTGCAATTCTAGAATTCTATATCCTGGATATTGGTGAAATTTACTTCAATTGATTGATAGATCTGTTTTCTTTCAGTTTGTTACTGATGTTGAATTTTTCATTCACAGAATGTTAATAAAGAGAGCTCAGGGACGAAGAAAGTTTGGCAGGAAGAACTTTAAACAACGCTATTTTACACTTACCAATGAATCATTGTCGTATTCAAAGTTTAAAGGGGGACAACCCTTGTGTGTTATACCTATAGAGGATATACTTGCTGTGGAGAGCCTACTTGAGCAATCTTTTAAAATGAAATATGTAAGAGTTTCAGATTATGCTTGTCAAGGGTTAGCTGTTATTCGGATGCTATTAATGTTAACCCCGCTGATCTATAAAATAAACTCAGAGCTCGATATAGAGGGAATGATTTTGAACTAAAATTCAAAATTAATTATTCTCCTCTAAACCCTATGTTATGGGTACTCATTAGAATCGTCTCATCATTTTGTTTGTTTCCAGAAAAGGGAGGTAATTACTATCTTTCTTTGTAAAGAAAATATAGTGGTTTTATATTTATAAATGATAATTCTAGAAAAAACAAAAAGGGAAAAGTGGCTTGGCTAAAGCAGTACAATAACAGTCTTTTTTAATTGTAGCAAATTTTGTAAGATAATATTATTGTAGAAATAGCTGTTTTCTATGAGGGGTCTACTGCGTTAAGAGTCATCATCATATCTTTTAATTGTAAAAGGAAACAGTTGGATGTTACAATAGGATATCAAATGAAGTCCATGATTGATTATGGTCAGCATTTTTTCAAGTTTTTACTGTACTATATGATTTTATTTTTTTTTTGGTTACAAAATGCTGTTACCTGTATATTTTTCAGATGTTTCAGATTATACAGCCAGAAAGAGCCTTATATGTTCAGGCTAGTAACTGTATAGAGGAAAAAGAATGGTAACTGATACTTATGATGGACCATCAACTTGCCAAACAAATTAAATGAAAATTTTCAGCCAATTATTTTGAATTGAAAAATTGTTTGCTGAAAAATCTCACAGTATCAAGTGGTGAAAATCCAAAGTCAGACTGCGTGTTCTGTGCAGTCTGATCTTTGTCTACTCTGCTGCAAAAGGTATGCAGTCATGCCGTGCAGGTTTTAGAAGAATATTTCCTGTTACTGAGAATAGTAAGATAAGTGAGGGAAGTTACTTTTGGCACTTCTTCTATGTTTCTAACATAGTTAATGTTAAACCAAAATATTCTACACCTGACAAATTGAGAAAGAAGTTTTAAAGGGTATATTTTCACTCATACTTTATAAGGAACTATTACTTAAATTCGGACAATTCAGATTTTTATAATTAAACAGTACTTTCAGAATGTTATGACTGATTTAGTAAGGCAATAGCTAGTTAAATGCCATTAGTTAAAAAAGAAAAATATGTAAAAAAAAATATATCAATCTTAGTTCCCTACTACGCTATCTAGCCTTTATATTTTGTGCCAGTATTTTACAAAGACTTCTGGAAATGGATGGAGTGACAGATTACATCGTACTGTCTGAATGCAATATTCGTGTTCAGACAGTATGATTTAATCTGTCACTCCATCCAATTTTGTGTTGTCAGTTTTGATGTCATCATGGGTATTTGAATACATTCCAACATAATACATGTTATAGATCATGTCATATTCTTGCTGTTTCAACCCTTTACCAAACAAACCTTGGGTTTTACCACCCAGAGGTAGAAACCCTCTGAAAACATCCCAGGAAAAGGAGAAAATGCTGGTAACCAGCATTTTCTCCTTTTCCCACAATGTTTCTTACTCTCAAGAGTCAGTTTTGAGTTGCAATTATTTTGTCGTCTGCAAATGCTATCAAGTTGAACAAGCCTAAAATGTTGTTTATTAAAGATTTAACTCATTACCAGACAGCAAAGTTCAAACTCGCAAGATTTGGAAATCTTTATAGGCAACTGATTACACATGGTAATTTGTCTGAAAGAGTAGAAAAGATTGTGGGACATGGAGAAAATGCTGGTTACCATTCTTAATGTTTTAGCTCATTACCAGACAACAAGTTAAAAACTTGCAAGATTTGGAAGACAACTTATCAAATGTGGCTCAAATGCAGTAATTTGTCTGAAATTGTATAAAAGATTGTCAAAAATGGAGAAAATGCTGGTTACCAGCATTTTGTCCTTTTTCCACAATGTTTTCAAAAACCTTCAGTGACAGAGTTTCCAATTACACAAATGTGCATAGTAAAGGGTTGAATATGGCATCAAAGAAGTTAACATGACCCCATTCTTATCACTCTTTATGTACAATGTTTAACTCATTACCAAACGACAATATTTCAAGTTTGTCCAAATCGAAAGCATTTGCAGACGACAAAATAAAAGTGACTGAAAATTTGAAATTTGTTGTGTGAAGGATAGAAAACATTGCGGGAAAAGGAGAAAATGCTGGTTACCAGCATTTTCTCCTTTTCCCACAATGTTTTCTAAAGGCTTCTTTCTCAGGGGCGTCAAAAGTAGGGATTGTGTGGTAATGGGTTAAATGAAAGAAAAATATCTGTTTAGGTTGGATGTGTTGAACAAAGTTATAGCTGCAAACAAAAACCGTCTACAGCTGTATCATCCAGCTGCTTTTTTGAATGGCCACTGGCTATGGTAAGTTGTCCTTAACTCTTTACCACATGAGAAAATTTTGGACTGGTCCAAATTGAAAGCATTTGCATACGCAAAATAAAGGTGACTGAAAAATAGAAATTTGTTCTGGGAAGGGTAGAAAATACTGTGGGAACAATAGAAAATGCTGGTTACCAGCATTTTCTCCTTTTACCACAGTGTTTTCAAAAGGCTTCTTTCTCAGGGGCGTCAAAAGTATGGATTGTGTGGTAATGGGTTAAAAGTATATACAACTTGAACATTCCTGTGAAATTGCATATCACATAATATTATTTATTTTTATCACATAACCTCCATTGTTTTCAGTGTAATATACCTATTACGAATTTTCTTATCTTATACATGTTTGATATCACAATTGTGTGATGTCATTTTTGACGTCATTTTGTACGCATTTCATACAAGTGAATGGGTCTCATTGAGAATACCTTTTGGGGCATTTATGAATGTTTTTGGATCATCTGATCTTTATTTTCTGAAATATCATTATGTGATAAAAAGAATCTGACATTTGTGGGCGTTTGAGATAAAATTTTATTAAACTTGTAAAAAAAATAGACTCATTTAATAAAATCTTATCGCAAAAGTCAATTCATGTCAGATCTGATATATCTCATGAGAAATTTTTATTGAAAAAGCTATGAATCTACGTGTTGATTTTCTCATCATGGCAGCCATTTCCCCACTAAGGAAGACTGAAAAACTATCAGCCATTCTTGGTAATTCTTGAAGTTTAGCTTTGCACATGCAAATGTTCATCCATTTCTTATTTTTTTGTCATTTATAGAGATAGAATAATTGTAGTAATAGCCACTTAGTAATACAGACTAAACTAAAGTTTTCTTAAATTTATATGTAGTTTAGAAATGTGAAGAACTGCTTTCTGTGTTAGCAATTGACTTATAACAGCTACCATTGCTTGACTTGTATCCAGATTCAAGAAGACACTGTTGACCTATCAAAATCAGATCTCTGTCACATTTTCAGTCTGTAGAATTTTATCTATTGTCTTTAGTTTGCCTTATGTATCAATTCTATTCATTCATTTATTTCTCATAATTTAGTTGTAAAGAGACAGATGATGCCAGTGAGGGTTGCACCCCGGTGTCAGGAAATATCCCATTTACGGAGATCAAAGTTGCCATAGATAGTGATAGGGAGATAGAAAGGATTCATGCTTTATTCCTGAACAACATGGAGAAATTAGAGACCTTACAGGGTTTGTTACCAGTCATTTTCTTTTTGAGACAGTGTTTCAGGAAAATTTATCTCTCCCAAGTTGGCCCTTAGAATAAATTGAATGGTTGGCTGGGGAGCAAAAGGATTCAGATTCAAACTAAAGATTATGAAAGATTTTGTAGAATGGCTTCCTTCCCAGGTATGTAGGACATACGGGATAACAGTTTAAAGCTGCTGGCAACTTGTTAAAGTCAACTTTTGTCAATAGCTAAAAAAAACCAACGTGTTTAAACCACACATCCCTACTTTTGACGACCCTGATGAAGAAGCTTTCAGAAAACATTGTAGGAAAAGGAGAAAATGCTGGTAACCAACATTGTCTCCTTTTCCCACAATGTTTTTGACCCTACACAAAATAAATTTCAAATTTTCAGTCACTTTTATTTTGTTGTCTGCAAATAAAATTTTGTTGTTTGGCAACAAGTTAAAATGATGATCGGGGTCCTGTGTGGCTCCGTGGTAAAGTGTAGGACTTGTGACCGGGAGGTCCCAGGTTCAAGCCTCACTAGCTCCGCTGGGTTTTTTCACAGGAGTGTCCTTGGGCAAGACACTTCAGAGCCTAGCCTAGTACAGGTGAAACCCAGGAAACATGAATATGTGAACTGTCGCCGTGATATGACTGAAATACTGTTGAAAACGGCGTATAACATCATTCAGACAAATGAAATGATGATCAGAGAAGATAATTACCTCTAGACAACAAAATTTTGTACATGTCAATATTCAATCAATTGCAGACAGCAATATAAACATGATTAAAAAATAGAAATTTGTCTTGAGAAGAGTAAAAGATAATGTGGTGAAAGGAGAGAATGCTGGGTACCACAATGATCAATAAAGCAAGGGAAATAATCCAAGGGAGATCACTCACTAAGGTTCTTTATTACAGATGCATGTGGTACTCTAGAGGTATACAGTGGTGGGAAATTTTCAGTTCCCGTTGAGATAGAAGACACAAAGACATGCTTTGAAAGCATCAATGAAATCCTGAAATGTGTGATAGGCCTTGAACAAGAGCATTTACAGTACAAAAAGATGCTGAAGAAAGAAACTGTGAAAGGATCCTTGTAGGTTTACATGGGGCGTATTCCTTTCGCTACTCCAAACACCCCGAACATGTTCTAAGTCAGTGGAGTATTTCGGAACACTGTGGCATGTTCTTCAGAACATGTTCTTACTGTTCTTAATCAATTGAGGTGCAGGGCACCTGCTGACCGGTTGCAAGCTGATACAAGATGGCTGAAAGGTGGACAATTCTTCATGGCCAAACTTGCAATTGTCATTTTTACACTATGAATGCCATAAATAGGAGCATTGTAGACATGTCTCTACCCCCTCCCTGCAGCTTATCATATCCTCCACTGTTTAACAGCTAAGACAGTAGCTCTTGGAACAGCCATCATGGCAATGTACTTTCATTTTGATATGGTTTAGAACATTGTTTCGAAAAATGCTCCATTCAGAACATACTTCCAGAACAGTGTACGTGTTCTGAAATATTCCTTTCACGCATTCCATGACAGCATTTCAGAACACAGAACAGGTGAAAGGAATACGCCCATAGTATTTTGAAGTACTACACATATTCAAGAATTCAACCAATATTTGATAAGGATAAATCGGAATGGATGACTTTTACAGAGAATGTGCAGCAAGATCAGCCTGCACAATTATGTGCAGGCTGATCTTGCTCTACATCCTATGCTGCTTATCAGTAGTTTGGGTCATATGAGCCCAGCTCAATACTGGTACATTTACCAAAACATTCTTGACAATATTTATTTGAGGATGCGTAAAGTGTCGTCTCTGGTAAGCATGTGCAGTCTGCGCAGGCTAATCCAAAATGACACTTTCCATTTTTAGCTCCACTGCCCGAAGGCCAGCGAGCTATTGTCATGGCGTTGTGTCGGTTGTGCGTTCGTCCGTGCGTGCGTGCGTCCGTAAACTTTTTCTTTAAAAAACTTCTCCTCAGAAACTATTGACTGGATTTTTAACAAATTTCACAGGAATGTTCATTCGGTGGTCCTCTTCCAAATTCCTTCAAATAATTGTGTTCCATGAATAATTCTGGTTGCCATGGCAACAAAAGTAAAAAACCTTTAAAAATCTTCTACTCCCAAACCGCTAATTGGATAGCATTATTATTTTGCAGGAATGTTCCTTAGATAAAGGTCTACAGAATTCCTAAATAAAAGAAAGATCCGTCAAAAAACATAGCTTTTATGGGAGACTCATTTTCCTTTTATGGTATAAAGTAAAATCTTTGAAAAATTTCTTCTCTCAAACTATTCGTTGGATTTCATTGTTGTATTGCAGGTTAGTTTCTATGGTGGTAAGTCTTTACCATATGACGCTTACTTTTAACAACCCTAAAGAAGAAGTCTTTGGAAAACACCCTTGGAAAAGGAGAAAATGCTGATAATCAGCATTTTCTCCTTTGCCCTCAGTGTTTTCTACTCTATCAAAGAAAAAAATCATCATTTCATCAATGTTCAATTTGTTGTCTGCAAATGCTTTCAGTTTGGTCACATCCCAAATTTTGTTGTTTGGTTAAGAGTTAAAGATGGTTGCTTTACATAATCTATAATCCTTTTCATATAAAACAAGAAAACCCCTGCACTTTTATTAGTTCTGGTAAAGGTTTGTTTACTGGTGACCTAGTATAAAGAGGGACAGGGCTTTATTGTTGTGATAATGCATTTTGTTATCCAATCAAACTGATCCTGCAACTTCAATTAAACAATTGCCACCATACATATTTTCTATATTTTGATGTTTCCCCACCCAAAATGGTTATTATAACAAGACCCTCTTTAACTATAACCAGAAGACGAAATTTTTATAACTGCTCATAATTGAAAGATGTTGCAGACAACATAAATCTTCAAATTAGTAAAACTTGTATCAAAAAGGGTAGAAATTATTGTGTAAAACTAAGAAAATGCAGGTTTCTGTTATTTTCTTTTCTCACAATGTTTTTCATAGCTTTTTTTCTGTAGTGACCTAAAATGCAGGATTGAATGGTAATTGTTAAAATCTTCTCTTCACCGTTCCAGAAAAATCAGGCCTGTTGAGCGATACAGGCGCTCAAGCGCCTCTAGTTATGTATTTTTCTGCTTTGCACAAGTCTGGTCTACCATAAAATCTAATGTAGTCGTAAAGTGCCGTCCCGGATTAGCACAGTCCGCGCAAGCTGATCCGAGACAGAGCTTTATGCAAATGCTGGAATTCCCCTTTTCGCATGTTGCTAGCCATATAGAAATTATTGTAACTTTTTACCACACAACAAAATTTTAGACTGACTTAGAAAAAGGAAAGCATTTGCAGACATAAAATTAGCTCTGACTCATATGATGGAATTGGTCTGTGGTAGGGTAGGAAATGTTGTGGAAAAAGAAGAAAAGTCTGATTACCAGCATTTTCTCCTTTTCTTACAATGTATTCAAATGGCCTCTTTCCCAGGGTCGTTAAAACTCTTTTTTTCTCTAAGTTTTCTGTCGTAACCTTGTTTTAGAAAGTAAAAGGTAGTTTCTGATCTTTGTATACACACAAAATGCAGTAAATGGTTATATTTGTCATATGATAACTGTACTAGACAACAAAAATGTAGACTTGTCCAAATTGAAAGCATTTGCAGATTACAAAATTATGTAACTCAGAGATTGAAATTTGATATAAGAAGGGTAGATTTCATTGTGGGAAAAAGGAGAAAATGCTGGTTACATGCATTTTCTCCTTCTTCCACAATGTTTTCAAAAGCTTTCTCTGTGATGGTAGCTAAAAGTTGGAATAGCATGGTAAAGGGTTAAAATAATTATGTTCTCTTATTGCAGTGAGTCTCCACATGGTGATGACAGTTTACTGGGATCTCCTCTAGACACAAAGTTGTAAAATGTTCAGCAGTATTGTTGTCAATGTATTGTAGTGAAGTGTCTGCATCTAGAATTACCATGCTTTTCTTACAATGGAATCTGGGCTTAAAGGTGGCCCTTCAGATTTTGGGACAAAAGTTTTACAAAAGTGCAAAAAAATCATCCTTATACTCCAAAAGCCTTGTAATTTTCATTCTTAAAACCCCAATAGTCGAAAACCGTCCGACAACACAAGAAATTAGAGATTTACTACGGCCCAGGATGATACCAATGGGAGACACATTCTATTTTTAGATGATCAATTTGCTCATTTACTTACAGGAATACACAGAAGAAGCTTCAAACATAGCGTCCGAGGAAGACATTATAGAAAAAATTAATAACATCTTTGTTATGATAGGGAATTTAAGCGTTATGAGTCACGTACCAGTCACTTGACATTCCCACAATGCTTATTGATTTTTGGCGCGAAATCTAAAAATAGCTTAAGAGGCTACGTAGCCTTTTAAGGGAATACCATCAAAAAAATTTTTTTTTGTAATTTTATGAATCTTAATTATTGATGATTTGTATTATTTTTTCATATGAATTTCAGTGATATATATATTTTTTGATCTGGTGAGATGTAAAAATTCTAAATACCCACCTTTAAGTTTTTCTAGAATGTTATATTATGACCTTTAATCCTTGACCAAACAAAACCTAGTTTCTATGACTAGGAGAGAAAGCTCTGGAAAATGTTTTGGGAAGAGGAGAAACTATCTGAAGTTTTGTTTTGTAAAGAATTAATGAGATTAACATACAAATATACTCCATGCAGGAGCCACCATCATATTTTTCATTCAGGCAGAAGGTTGCATTACCAACCTGAATTGACCCCAAATTTATTTGGCAAAGCTGTTCTAAATAAAACAAGACTGTGCTAACAATCAAGATTTCATTTAACTCATTACCAAACGACAAAATTTTAGGTTTGTCCAAATGGAAAGCATTTGCAGACGATATAATGAAAGTGACTGAAAATTTTAAATTTGTTTTGTGAAGGGTAGAAAACATTGTGGGAAAAGGAGAAAATGCTGGTAACCAGCATTTTCTCCTTTTCCCACCATGTTTTCTAAAGTCTTCTTTCTCAGGGTTGTCAAAAGTAGGGATTGTGTGGTAATGGGTTAATCCTTTACCAAATGACAAAATTTTAGATTAGTCCATATTGGTAGTATTTACAAACGAAAAAAGTGATGCGACTCAAAAATTGAAATTTTACTTTAGAAGAGTAGAAAACGTGAGAAAAGGAGAAAATGCTGGTTACCAGCATTTTCTCCTTTTTGCCCACAATATTTTCAGAAGGCTTCTGCCTCTGGGTTGTTAAAACCAGGAATTGTTTGGTAATGGATGTATGAAAAAAAAAATTAATTTGACTTTATAAGCTGCATTTGTTATTTTATTTGGAACTTTTATACCCATTCCACTGCAATTCACAACAAAACATAGTGGTTTAGAGTCCGAATGGAATCCGCTCACAAGTAAGAAAGTTTTATACAAAGAGCTTTTAACCCTTTACCAAACAACGGAATTTTAGACCGGTCCAAATTGAAAGCACCTGCAGGCTACAAAATAGACATAACTCAAAAATTGCAATTTGTTTCCAGCAGGGTAGAAAACATTGTTGGAAAAGGAGAAAATGCTGGTTACCAGCATTTTCTCCTTTCCCCACAATGTTTTCAAAAGGCTTCAATCTCGGGGTCGTAAAAACCAGGGATTGTTTGGTAAAGGGTTAATGATGGAGAAATTAATCTTACTTTTGATACAATTTTTATTGAACAACAAATGTTATGAATATCCTAATTTTGTTGTACAAACAGCAAGAAAATTTGATGTCACAGTTTGCTATAGGTAACTATGAAGGAACCTATGAAACCTTAATTACAAGATGAATGTCAAAATTAAACGTAATATTTATAGGGGTTACTGATAGACTAGTTCAAGATAATGGACCTACTGTCTCGGCCATAGACATGTTAAATTTGAAGATTACTTTTATTTTATATGTTTTTCTCGCTTGTTTTAATTTCAGTAAGTGCTTTTTCAGATGAAAAGTTTGAATGTAAATGGCAACATTTTATTTTTAGTAGTTTATAAAATCAGTAATTACTTCTAGCATAGAATGACATTATTTTGATGATTTTCTTTCTGTTTTGTTTTATTCTGAAGAAAATATTTAATTATTGCCATAGCCCTGTTGTCTACCTTGTCGTGCAAAAACATTTTCTCTGGTATTAACTCTTTACCAAACGACAGAATTTTAGACTGTTCAAGATTGAAAGTAGTTGCAGACAACAAAATGAAAGTTACTTAAAATTTTAAATTTGTTTTTGAAATCGTAGAAAACATAGTGGGAAAAGGAGAAAATGCTGGTAACCAGCATTTTCTCCTTTTCCCACAATTTTTTCAAATGACTTCTTTCTCAAGGTTGTTAAAATTCGGGATTTTGTGGTAAAGAGGTAATGAAGATATATATGTCAAACAGGGGTTACTTTTTAGCTGTTAAATGTGGAATCTATACCAGTAGTGCTGGTAACCATCAATGTATAGTTTACAGAGTTGTGCCCCTTCTTCATCATTATAGTACTTTCACTGAAAACCGAGTGGTGGCATCCACAAGGGCTGCTTTTGTTCAAGTCTGTCTCATATTTGGTTGACAATCAATACTATATTTCAGCTTGAATTTGAAAATCATCCTTTCCCCCATGTAAATAAACCTGCCTTTCAAATCTGTTGCACAAAACTCTAAACCACACAATCCCAGTTGTTAACAACTTTCAGCTACACAGGTTTTGGATTCAGTTCCTATGATCAGAAGGGTCATTTTTTTGGACAGCTCTTAAAACAGCACATGGGTATTATCAGCCAGTACATCAAAGGGTTTGGGTTCTTGGATGAAAGTTGTCGACGGTTTATGCATTATAATACAGTGCCTCAGTCATGTCAGCCTCTCATGCCAGAGGTTTGGGTTTCAAATCCTGTGATCAGAGGGGTCAGCTCTAGGATCTCTCTTAATACAGTGCATTGGTTGAATTGGCTTTGTACATCAAATTTTCTGTGTTCTGTGTCTCTTTCATCAATGAAAGTGGTCAACCCCATTTGCCACTCATTATACTATACCCAAGTCACATCAGCCCCATACTATAGAGCTTCTGTGTTCAATTAACCAAATGCCGGCTCCGCCCACTCAAAATCCAATCGGCATTTCCCATCAGCACGGAAGCCGTCTCGCCGTTATCAAAACCTAGACATTCTGCATTGGAAGTAGATATTTTGTCGTTGTAACAGATGAATTGTGTTCACAAATCAATGATTTTAGGACATGTTTAAGGAGTACAAGTTTAATGTAAATACATGGTCATATGTCAGAGTTATAAAACTGCGTTTTTCAATTGACTTCTAGATAAACCAGCCTCTATTTCAGTTTACACATTCCACAACTTAGGTAAACCTAATACAAAAGAAGTAAGTGTCTTTTCTTAAACTGGTCTCATGCTTATGTTATCTAGTAAAATAGTTTTACAGTACAAAAATCTGCCAGTAAGTTTCATATATCTCCAAGCTAAGCCCAGGTGTCTAGGTTGTTTGTCCCGAATTCCTGATTCGCATACAATGTGACATCAGTGGGAGGAGCGATCTATCGTTTGGCGTTTGGTTAATTCTTTTATGAAAGGGGACAATTTCGGGACAATTTCTTGAACCCCTCTTTATACAGCGCAAGGTTCATGTCTGCTTCTTAAGCTTGCTGATTTGGGGTCGATTCTTGTGATAACAGGGGGGCCAGCCTTTTGAGCCCCATCATAATACAGTGCATTAGTTACATCTTCCTCTTATACAAAAGGTTCCTTGTTACCACTTTAAATACAGCATGTGCACTGATTTAAAATCCCAAATGATTGATTTAAGTTTTAAGAAGTTTTTCCACAACTACCAGAGAGATGTGCATAGAAAGTGAAGAGAGAGAGAGAGAGCGAGAGAGGAAGAAAGATGAAAGAGAGGAGAAAGGGAGAAAGAGAAAGTGTCGAATATAAAGATACCTTTTCTCAGACTATGTGTTGGCTTATATGAAATTACTGGTACTTAAATGTGTTCAAAAATTTTAAAATGAGATTTTAATGAGATTTTTTTTTTAGCATATAGTGTTTGTATACTTCATAACAGATTTATTGTATCACAAATGGCATGCAGCTATGTATGCATAGCCATGACTACATGTATAGTTTGCTCCCATATTATGACTTGCAATGTTAACCCTGTTCCTGACTATGAGCTGGCCATTTGGCAAGAAACCTCTTGAAAACGCTTTGGAAAAGGAGAAAATACTGTTAACCTGCATTTTCTCCTTTTCCCACAATCTTTTCTACCCTTCCGAAGATGAATCCAATGATTGAGTCATATTCTCTTTGTCCTAGGAAAACATTCTGATTTGAATTCGAAAATTATGTTATTTGGTAAAGACTTAAATCTTTGTCACACAATCTGGACTTTTAACGACCCTAACAAAGAAGCCTTTTGAAAACATCGTGGAGAAAAGGCGAAAATGCTGGTATCCAGCATTTTCTCCTTTTCCCACGATGTTTTCTATCCTTCCCAAATCAAATTTCATTTTTTGATTCACGTTTATTTTTTCATCTGCAAATACTTTCAATTTAGACCAGTCTACAATTTTGTATTTTGGTAAAGAGTTAAATAGTTTAAAAAATTCTACGTAACGATAGTGCCTTTTTTAAAGATGCCTATTTTTTTTTTCACCCAGTTTTGTAACCATTTTATCTTTATTTTATGTTTCTGAACCGAAATGTATGTGGATCTTTGGTTGTACTATTCCATATGTTTATATTAACATACCTACTATAGGTAACAGATTTTGTTACAGTTAATTTAGATCTAGTCAATAGCATAAAGCTTTAGTTTGAATCAAGATTATTCCACTACTCATCCCCCCCCCCCCCCCCAAATTTTTGCCATTGTAGTTATATGTGTACAAAATGGAATATTTTAATCCATGTATTTGCTAATTTCTGTAGCTTCTTCTGCATTGAGGATTTGGCTTTTTGGTTTTTATGTTGTCATAATGGATGTCTGTCAAAACTGTGACGAGATGTGTTTCAGTATTGTATTGCAGTGAAATACAGTACACTTTCAGTACCAAACATCACCAATGACAAGAAAGAGAGAAAGTGTTGGTTACCAGCATGATTCTCTTCTTCACACAATGTTTACTACCTTTGAAAAGACAAGTCTCATGTGAGACAAGTCTTATCATTGAACCAGATTTGATTTGTTTTTCGAAATATATGACTATAGTGGCTCTAAAATTGAGTTCTGTTGTAAAGGACTAATTGTCTGTGTGTCCATGTAACCCTGTTATTCCACTTGTTTTTACTACAGTTAGACCAAATTAACTTCAGAATTAAAAGATTTCATTTTTTCTCTACCAGCACTCAAAAAGGTGATAAATATGTAGACATGTGTAGTAGTTCTTAATGATTTAGAAATAAGTACATGTATATTTTTTGATAAAAAAGAAACATGAATTATTAGAAATAATCAGGTTATGAATGAAATGAATGGATAAAGCGCTTCTATTTTGTAACATTTATATAAAATTGTTCCTGATCAAAAAATAATAAAAGGTGTATTCTATGGAATGGAGTTGTTTCTGTTGTCATTTGTTATGGCAGTCTTTTCTTGGATTTACACTATCCGACAAGAAGGTATCTTTCCTCAAAAATGAGCTGGAAATTGGAAATTCTGGATTGTTCCTGTTGGCTTGAAAGTTTCATTTCCTTTATTTAACAGGATAAGAATTAAGAAAGACTGGTCGATATGGACCCAGTGACAAAGAGACCAATTGGTCTGCAACACGCGAAAAGGGGCATTCGGACATTTGCGTAAAGTGTTGTCTCGGATCAGCCTGCGCAGTCTGCGCAGGCTCATCCGAGACGGCAATTTACGACTTCATTTGATTTTATGATACAGTAGACTTGCGCCAATCAGAAATTTACACCAAACCGGGAAGTGTCGTTTTGGATCAACCTTGTCCAGGCTACGCAGGCTGATCCAAGACGACACTTTATGCAAAAGTCTGAATGCCCTTTTTCCTATGTTGCTAGCCAAAGTTTGTTACGCTACCGTCTTGTTCTGGATTCTTTTTTTCATGGGATTAACCATTTGCCAGATAATCTCATGTTTTCCAACATTATACAAAAGAAACATCTGAAACGTAGAGAGGATAGGAAAGCTGTAACCAGTACTTTTCTCCTTTCAAACAACTTTTCTTCCTTTTAACCCTCTAGCGCACAGTTTTGACAACCCCTGGAAAAGAAGCCTTTTTAGAAAATTGTGGGCAAAGGAGAAAATGTTGGAAACCAGCATTTT
This sequence comes from Tridacna crocea, assembly GCA_943736015.1. Classification (NCBI taxonomy): domain Eukaryota; kingdom Metazoa; phylum Mollusca; class Bivalvia; order Cardiida; family Cardiidae; genus Tridacna; species Tridacna crocea. The sequence goes on from OX031068.1 coordinate 35,617,217, forward strand.
CTCCTTTTTTTTCTTTGTCACAATGTTTCTTACTCTATCAACGAACTATTGAAGCATTTGATTAAGATTAAAATTGTTGCCTGCAGTTGCTTTCAAGTTGGACAAGGCTAGAATCTGGTAAAGTGTCAAATCATGTCGTTTTAGTCGCATTTAATTACTCGATTGCAAATGCTTCAATATGGACAAATCTAAAATTCCGTCGTCCTGTAAAAAGCATCTTCGCGAGCCAAGGTTACGATCACTACGTGGATCTTACCTTGGCTGATTGAGCCCGATTTCGAGATTCCTGCGATGCGCTCTCTATTGAATGCTGGTTATTACCCCCCCCCCCCTTTACATCATATTTCTGAAAGCCAATGAAATATAGTTTTACAAACCGCTTACGAATACAATTATTCAACGTGAAGCGATAAGCAGACATCCACGTGGGTTTCCATGTTTACCTTCTATTCGAAAAGGTCGCTACCTTATTCTGTTTTTATCAAAGATGAAATGTTACGAGCGATTTCATTCGTTGCAGTTAGAGCTGGCTGCATCCAATGAAAAAGCGTATCGTGGGAATGTAAAAATCAAGCTCGATCTGCAAAGGGTAGAGTAGCGTAGTGAATCGTCAGCCTTGGCTTGCGAAGGTGTGTAAAAAGTTGAGGTAGGCTAAAAGCAAACAAACAACGAAGAAGCGCGTGTGCTATTCAACTGAATTTATTTTTTACCTAGTTACGTAACAGCATAAATTAAAACAGTTCTATATGATTGATTCTAAACATAATACTATTGCTACATAAAAGTCACGACTTGAACATAAATTGTACAAATACCATTCAGACAGTTTTACAGATGAAATCATAAGTTTCAAGGAAACTTGGCAATTAAAACAGACTCAGCGCCGAAAAGTTAGAAAATAAAATCTGTGTATAATTGACCCTTTACAACACAATGGAGCCTTTTAACGACCTTAAGAGAGAAGCCTTTTGGAAACATTGTGGGAAAAGGAGAAAATGCTGGTAACCGGCATTTTCTCCTTTTCCTACAAAGTTTTCTACTCTATCAAAGAAAAAATTACATCATTTTAGCTACTATGAAATTGTCATCTGCAAATGCTTTCAATTTGGATAGGTCTAAAATTCTGCCGCGCGGTGAAAAGGGTTAAGATTAAGAAAAAATAGGTCTATTTAATTACGGTCAATATGTTTTTAGGAATAGGGTAAAAGGCCGTAAATAAAGAAAAAATAAGCGTTGCTATGTAACAAACCAGAGTTTGACATTCAAGTTGCTTAACCCATATCCACACAATCCCTACTTTTAACGATCCTGAGAAAGACACCTTTAGAAAACATTGTGGGAAAAGGAGAAAATGCTGGTAACCAGCATTTTCTCCTTTTCCCACAATGTTTTCTGCTCTTCACAAAATAAATTTCAAATTGTCAGTCCCTTTTATTTTGTCGTCTGCAAACGCTTTCGATTTGGACAAGCCTTAAATATTGTCGTTTTGTAATGAGTTAGTATGAAAATTTTAACCGTTCTCCTGCTACGTAAAGAAAATTAATTTTTCAGTGCGATATTATTAACCCATATACGACTACATGTATTTCAAAGTTATGTTTTGGGGAATAATATCCCCTCAACGGACAGTGTGGATCAAAGATCAGACTGCACGTTCTGTGCAGACTGATCTTGATCGACACTGTCCGCATAAGGTCAGCAAGTCGCTCCTAGCAGCCAAATGGTTAAATGAGTACATTATAGCTTTCAACTTTTAAGCCGATGTTAAAACCCCAAACCATACTACTTCAAACTTTTTTTAATACCTCCTTTTTCAGACAGTGTTGATCCAAGATCAGACTGCACCTTCTGTGCAGTCTGATCTTGATCTACATTGTTTTCAAAAGATGAGTGAGTTTCTCTTAGTAGCCCACGGGTAAAAAAAAAATAATAAAACAGCAGATGAATATTTCTTTGCTTGCAAACAAGATTGGGCTATTTATTTATGACCTTCATGCATGGCTCCCCTTTTATTCAATGTATATGAAGCATACTTCGTGAAGTTGTGGTTTGCAAAAAATTATATACCCAAGTCAGCCTAACCAGTCCGTGCAGGCTGACCTATTTGATATTTTTGTTAAAGGCACATCGCCTTGGTTACAAACGAGCATCTTAACTCCCCTTATTCCAGAAACAAAGCTATTTTTGTTGCTTTGTACACTAAAAAATAAAACAGAAGATGAATATTTCTTTGCTTGCAAACAAGATTAGCCTATTTATTTATGACCTTCATGCATGGCTTCCCTTTTATTCAATGTACATATGAAGCATACTTTGTGAAGTTGTGGTTTGCAAAAAATTATATACCCAAGTCAGCCTAAACAGTCCGTGCAGGCTGACCTATTTGATATTTTTGTTAAAGGCACATCGCCATGGTTACAAACGAGCATCTTAACTCCCCTTATTCCAGAAACAAAGCTATTTTTGGTGCTTTGTACACTGCATTGCGATAGAAAAAGCATTATAATTCACATCTTATACAAATTATTTTATTCATTATACAGCAGGAACATATATTTTCTATGTATGAAACAAGTAAGGTAAACCTCTATACACTCCCATATAAAATTCTTGTTACAAATATTAACTGAGGCAATACCGATTCATATCCCAATATCATTTTAAATACCCTCATTCCAGGACACAAAAAAATAACTTGGCATGCTTTCAAATTCCAAAATTGCAATGAACGTGAAAATTTCGACGTATATTTCACTTAGAAAGCCAGAATGGTGTATATCTGCCAACAGCTTCAGGTTTTTAATTTAGTTTAACTCTTTACCAAACAATCCCTGGTTTATACAACCCAGAGGAAGAAGCCTATATAAAACCTTGTGGGAAAAGGAGAAAATGATGTTAATATTTTTCTACTCTTTTAAAGTCTAGTTTAGATATTTGAGTCACATTTATTTTGTCGTCTGCAAATGCTTTCTATTTGGACAAGTCTAAAATTTTATCGTTTGGTAAAGAGTTTTAAATGACCCGCTATTTAGACTCATTTTACCGGGAGGTTTAATAAATACATCGTTTTTTGTCGGCATGCAGGTAGAAAATCCTGTTTATTTGTATAGTGTTAAACTTCGTTTTTCAACATTGTTACAATTTTATCGCGTCCGACAGTGCACCTAGACGTGCTTTCATCTTTCATTTGAAGAGTTGCTGTTACCATTACTTGGCAAAATATTTCTTCCAAGCCATTGGCTGCCATTACTCATAACTGTCGTCGGAAAAATTATTAGTAGAAGGAGAGGAATTGACACTGTCGCATTGACTATCATTAATCTCAGGAAAATTACCCGAGTTAAAAAATCGAACAAGCTGACCCCCCCCCCCAAAAAAAAAAAACCCTGTTTAAAGCCCATTGCCTGGCTTGAAATTTTAGAGAGATGGTGATATGGTTCGGTTCGAACTGACAGAAATATGTCTTTATATGGTCGTAGTGTCTGACAATAGAGATACTAGTAATAATAGTTGAAAAATCAGAAGGCAAAATTTAAGATTCTACTGTATTGACAGCATCTGCAAAGGGGAATTTCGAAACTGATATAAATGAGCTGAAATTACCGAAAAGGGTAGGTAACGAGGGAAATGATTAAAATGGTGTTCTCCATTTCACACGATGTTTTCAAAAATTGTCGTTTTCAGGGTTGTCAAAACATGGGACTATGTGATAGTAAGTTACGCTAATCAAGCAGAACTTGCTGAAAACAGGGTTCCAGGGTTAGGTATTTACTAACCAATCTCAAGAAATTGATCTCTCATTCTCCAGATTCTGCAGAAATTTCTGAATTTGAATGTAACACACAATGGTTTAGCCAATCAGAACTTGTATTACTTTCAAGTTTAGAAATTCTTGGAGAAAAGAAAAATGTTCTTAAGAATGGTTAGTGAATACGGAAACAGGTTCACATAGTTTGGGTGCGGTGTATTTACATATATATACGCATGATATACATCAGGATGACGTCAATATCCGGTGGACCAGTGCGGCAATGCAACAACGATGAATTTAAAAAATGCTCTTATAAAAATGTAGTGCCAGGGAGATAGCTATGAAAACAACAATGAAAATGGGGAAAAGTGAAATAAAAAGTGCACGCAGTTTCTCAACAATCCTTTTTTAACAGGGGGTTGTGATGGTGGATTAGTATCGTCAACAAGGGTTAATGGGATTGGGGCTGGGTTCACTCATAACGGTATGATAGTAATATAAAAACCACAGCTTAAAACAATTATCAAATTCAAAAGCCTTTATTTCAGTTTAAGAAAAAACAAGTTAATTATATTCGAAAACTTTTACGAGAAACGCTTACAAAATCCCTTCCTGTTGAATAGTTTATCGTTTGTGATTTTATATTACTACCAGTGTTATATATAAACAAAACATTCCTTGAAACACTTGGTGGATTGAAGTGGTCCTTTTCTAATATGCAACTTTCACTTGATTTCCCATAAATAAACGGAACGGAATATCATTATGATTATAAAAAATGTTTCGGAAATTTTGTCTGCTAAGCTAGTGCAACCTATTGGGATTGTCTAAATTGTTGGCAATTGCAGACGACGTAATAAGATAAGCTTTGACTTTGGTATGACAACAGAAGATGGTGGAAAAATGAGAAAATACTGGTTATCAGGTTTCTCCTTTTCTTACAATGCTTTCCTAAGCCCTTCTACTCTATTTTTTTTTTTCTAAACGAGATTGTTTAGTAAGATTTGACAAACTGGGCTGCTTTTAGACCTTTGCTGTTTTGGTGGTATAGGACAGTGTCTTCCGCGCATTTTAGTCTAGGATACTCAATTTACGCAAATGCCCACTTAGGTATATGATTCACAATTTTCTTGTGTGGATGGAGTGAACTCGTTGGGAAAAAGTTAATACTTTTAAAAGAACAGTCCACAACAAAACAGTAATATATATAGGCCGATAACAGGTCAAAACTTAAATACATGTACATGTTATGTAGGTCAGGAAACCGGTGATGGTTAGAAAAACAATGTTGGCAAACAATATAACGTTAGATGTCCAATATGTTATGAAACGAGAGGGATATTGTAAACGAAAATAAAACTGTGTGGTATGAAACAAAAATGGTTTCAAAATGTCTTTTGCACCGGCATGAAACGAAAACCTTGATATCGATATCCAACTATACAGTGTTAGGGGATTTGAAACATTGCGAAAATATTAATACAAAATATGGCCTGAATCACACAAAAAGGGGCATTCAGACATTTGCACAAAGTGTTCCGGATCAGCCTTTGCAGTCCACGTAGGCTTATCCGAGAAGACACTTTCCGATCTTGTGTGATTTTCCTTTTCACGCAAGTCTCCTGTTGGACAAAATCAAATATCAACGTAAAATGCCGCCTAGGTTTAGCCTACTCGGACTGCGTAAATGTCCGAAAACCCCTTCTCGCACCTTGCAGACCAAATAAAATGATCAATGACATGTGCGATATATAGTGCCATAAACATCTTCTATGTATTCGGTGCGTTCGTGGGTGACGTAATTGCTTTGGTATTCTATTCTATTGCAGCATACAGTGTATGTTATCATGTACCTACAAGTTTTTCGGATCTGTTACAAGCATTGCACATGGGTATGGTCGCACACGTTGGGAAAATATTCCGTATCTAACAGTTTCAAATACGGTCTCGCGTATGAAAAGATGGACGACTTTCAGCTAGGTTTCCGACTCCATTGGTCAAAATGTTACGTTGCGATAATCCGTCATTTGTAAAAAGAAGTTATTAATTGCAACACTTCTGACTGTTTTGATTTCTTTCCATCGAAATATTTTGACATTTTACTTTACTATCGGTCTCGAGTGGTACATGATTTAGATTTCCCCTACAGCTCTAGGCGGACAGTAAAAGTTACCACGACATAATGTTCCGTTCTTATGGATTGGATGATTTCTGTTCAATTGCAAATAAGGAAATTGGATAAAAACAAAGTCTAAAACCCTACACAGGACAGTCTTTGGACTGTTACAACCGTGAACTACATACAAGTCATGCATCGTCACATTTCGAAGGGCAATCGCAGACCTAGTGCCTGTTTGATTGTTAAAAAGAAAATCTTGAAAAAAACAACAAAGAGGTGCATCTTACATGCTTTTGCAGTACCTGTTTAAAAGGCAGAAATGGAAATGTATGAACGTGATTTATGGGTACAAAAGATGTTTGTTGCACAAAACGTAAACAAACAGCTATCAGTGTTAAATCTTTTCTTACATACGGCGAAATAAAGACAGCAGATTCGAGAGCAGTATAACGATTATCTACATGAACACTTGTTTCTACATAGCCTCTTTTTGTGGTGCTGCCAATAAGACTACAGAAGGGGAACCTTGATTTGAAATGAAACAAAATCTGTATACAATAAATGACATAAGGAGAATGTTTTATTTATTGTGTTTTTCCAAGACATACAAAGTGACGCACAGTTACAGGAGCTTGAAACCTCACCGGTCGATTAGTGACGCTGAAACAAGCAATCTGATTTAATCGTTGAAGAGAAAAAGTATCTTTCTCTTTCTAAACGAAGCTAGAGATTCAATAGCGTAACTGAGGAACTTGAATCGATGGATGAATTTTCGATCACCTGCACAACAGCATACAAGTACAACAGCCCAATTGTTCAGAAATCCTTTACGCATAAATAATTCAAAACATGTAGACTAATATACATAAAGGTTACAAAATACTGTATATCTAACAAATATAAACACACTCAGCAAAAAGCGAAATATTTGTAAATCAGAAAAATGAAACTACCAATACTTAAAAACCATCCGCACCCATCTATAAATAGCCTTTCTACTCTGTGACTCAAATGTAAGTTTTCTTCGCTAATCGATTCGGTAATTTTTAATTGTTTTCCCCCCGTTATATTCTTTAATATATATGTATACTGTGTCTCTGGCCCATTATACTAAATGTGCAAAAATCGAAACCTTCTGGAGTGTTGCTGTGTCTTTTTCGTATGCCAAATACATAAAAAAGAAATGACAGTTTATAGACTGCATGAGGTGCACTACCAGACATTGTTATTAAAAATCCTGCATGGTTCTAAAGATTGAGACTAAGTTTCCAAAGACATTTCTCTTTTAAGCTTTGGTGAATAGGAACCTATTCTATTTAATCTTTAAAAAGAGTTGAAAGGATTATTTGAAAACTAAAGAAACGGCAACTCTGAGTCGTGGAAGAATAGCACATGGCATTAACTCTCCAGTGTTACATTGAAACCATCTTTTTGTATATAAATGTAGAAAGTTTATGTCCCATGCACACTTTTCATTGCTTTTCAAGCAACTGCTTAAATAAATCTTTATGAAACGACCTCATGTTTTAACGACCCTGAAAAAGAAGGCTTTCAAAACCAATATGGGAAGAAGAAATGCAGGCTTACCAATATGTTCTCCTTTCTCCACAATATTTATGCGGTCAATTCCTGAACCTTTAGCAACACGGATTTTGACATCTGCAAATGCTTTCACAATTATCAAGTATAAGAAAGAAGCTTGTCGTCTTGTAAAGATTTAATTGGATATTCAAATTATTCAATGAACAGGAACTTTTTTTCACTGTATTTCATACCCAATATAATTGAGGTCAACATCGTTGTTATTGATAATCTCGATAAACTAGAATTATCACTTATATTCCGAAGGCTTTCAAGTTTTGTTAAATATTTCATGGTAGGTAATGGAGCTGTGAAAATTTATAAAGCACTCGAAACATCGTTCTCTCGGTCATCTGTCAGCAGTCTACATCACAAATTATAAATTTCTAATGGCAATGAGTATAGCGACGGTAGGTATCCGAACAATGGATAACAAATATGCTTGAATACAGAGCTGGGAATGAGACTTCCTTTTTTTACTTGTCGCCGGCGTGGCCTTTGAGAACCTTCTTGATAAAATCTGAAATATAGGAAATTTGGAAAAGATGCATTAGACATTTTGATGACGAAGACAACGTCAGTGGCTCTTTGCGGAAAAGTATAGAGCTAAGATCAGGATCCGTATTCGCCAAACGTCCTTAAGAATGTTCTTAGTCTTAATCTCAAAGATTTTCTAAATGTGTTTTTTGTCTTGTTTTTTTTTTCAAAAATACAACTTCTGATTGGCTAAACCATTAGTCAATCAGAGTTTGTGATACATCCAATTTTAGAAAATTCTTCAGAATAAGGTGAAGAACTTTTTTAAGACTGGATGGTGAATAGATTGCAAATCCATTTTGCTTGGACATTCTAAACAAATGCAACCTTGACAATCAAATTTCTTTAGTCTTATTTCTAAACTGAAAATCTATGTCTGGTTTCTTTGGCGCTTGAAGGGGTTAACGTGTAGATAAACAGAATGAAGATGCTCAGGCAATAACTCCAATATCACAATTTTAATGTCTTTGTCGTCGGTAGAAAACTCATCCTATAAAGAAGTGCAGACCCCAGGATCACACTGCATGTTTTGTTAAGTCCAGAGTTGATCGACACTGTCCACCAAAGCACACAGAGAGATAGCTAGCAGCCTAAAGGTTGTAAGTTGTATTCTATCAGTATCAGAAAATAATTTATAAACATGAACTTTCCTACCTTCATATTTTAGATTGCCTTCAAGATCGGGCGTTGTGTCCGTATCTCTCATTATTTCGTCTGTTTCTGCATCTGATAAGCGTTCACCTGTTTACATGAATAAGAAAATGTTTGTCTATCGCACCGTCTCACTTTCTATCGGGAGACATAATTATTCTGATCGGAAACAAAGATAGAAATAAAACCTCTATGTATTTTTTTGCCAATGGAAACAGATGAGACACTTAGCATTTCAGAATTACTTATAGCCTGGTAGAGAGAATGACTGTGGTTAAGTATACATGTATCCTTCAGCCATTCTGATGTATTGATTCTACACACTCGTAGCAGTATACTTGTAATAACCTAAATTTATCAATACTCCTAGTAGTTTGATTTTACTCGACAGCGACCTTAAACATGTAGATAACTAGTTATCAATCAGCAAAATAATAGACTTGTTCAAATTGAAATCAATTACACATGACAACTCTCATTTGGTAGAAGTATTGGCATTTATTCTTGAAAGGTAGTTAACATTTCGGGAAATAAGGAAATGTTACCACAAATGTTTCAAACGCTTTTTTTCTCGGGTTTGTTAGTGTTAAAACATTGAAATGTGTTTAATGGGGATGCCTTTCTATCAATACTTTCTGTAATTTCATTCTACCGACCCATAGCGGTAAGTATATATGATTGAAATGGTTATCATTTATCAGTACTTTCAGTACTTTGATTTTTTTCTGATAGAATGTTGTGGAAAAAGGAGAAAAATTTTAGCATTTCTCCTTTATATATATTATTTTATTTTCAATTTTCAAAACTCTTTTCCTTCCAGTCGTTCAAACATGGAAATATGTGTTAAGGGATAACATATACGATTTAACAATACTTTCTGTATATTAATTCTGCTCACATGTTACAGTAAGAATCCATTTAACAATTTATCAAAACGTCTGTTTCTTTGTTCTACACTTATATGCCTTTCAGAACCTCGATACTACTCACCCATGGAAGTAGAGATGTATTCAATATATATGCGTTAGTACTTCTAATGCTTTGATTTTAATCTTCCCGCTCATCACGCATGTAGTAAACTATTTATTAATATTTTCAGTCAGTTTTCTCAACTCATTAAAATCAGAATGCATATACTTTGCTGAACAGCAGTAGTACCCTAGTAGATTGCTTCTACATTTGTAGATGTATTCAGTACTTTATTTCTAGTCATCCGTGTTAGGAAGAATGTATTTAAGCATTTCTCAAAATTGTCAGTACTTTCATTCTATTCATCCATGACTGTAAACATGCAGTTTACTATTCATCATTTTTAGTGCTTTGTTTCTACTCACCATTGTCACCTAGCATGTCTATAAGTTAGCGCAAAATTATTGTGAGCGCCTGTTTATATAGAAAAGGTACTTAAAATACGTTCAGTGCTTTGATTCCACTGACCCGTGACAGTAAATTACATAGTAAAATTTCTATCATTACTTTCAGTGCTTTGATTCTACTCACTTATGTTAGTAAGCATGTAGTTTACTATTTATTAGTAATTTCAGGACTTTGATTTTACTCATCCATAGCAATATGCATGAAGTTAGATAATCACCAGTACTTTCAATGCTTTGATTGTACTCTCTCGTCGCAGTGCACATATTTATAAATGGCCTGCAACACGCAAAAGGGGTCATTCGGACATTTGCATAAAATGTCGTCTCGAATTAGTGTCCACAGTCAGTGCAGGCTAATCCAATTCGACATTTTCCGTTTTTATGTAATTTTCTGTTTGGTGCAAGTCTACCGCAAAACAAAATCCAATGTAGTCGTAAAGTGCCGTCTTGGATTAGCCTGCGCGGAGTGCGCAGGCTGATCCAAGACGACACTTCACGCAAATGTTAGAATACTCCTTTTTGAGTGATGCAAACCCAATACTTTAAGTACTTTGACTTTACTCACCCATTGCAGTAAGCATGTAATTCATTTCACCTGCTGTTATATACCCCATACCCTCTCTATCGAAAGATTTGAAAGCCTCACTGAACTCGGCAAAAGTTCCAGTATCTTCTACTTTGAGGATAGATTTTACGATAGGCAGAAACTCTTCGAAACTGAATTGTTTTTCCCCTGTAAGAAAAGCAAAGGAATTAGAGTTTTGTGAGTTCTATTTTTGTAAGTGTTGAAAACGCATCGAAAGTGTTACTTGATGTAATAAAATCGACGCCAGGGGAAATGCTGGTTCAAACTCTATATCTGAAAAGAATTTCAAGGTGCAACAGTTTATCATCATTAACTCTTTAACACTTCTTCTTTTTTTCCTTCTTCTTCTTCTTCTTCTTCTTCATTATGATTTTATGACTGTTATTATATTCATCTTCACTCTTATGAAATGCATTATTTCATGTGTAACCTTTCTACCTTTTTTATGTGTTATGTTTTTTAAAAAAAAAAGTGAACAATTAACCCCATAGGTTGCTAAGCGCTACCTAGGAACCTTTGTAGATCAGGCTATACAGAACGTGTAGTATGATCTTTGATCTACACTATCCGATAAAGAGATTTTTTCCCAGAAAAACAACAAATTTTTGAAATAACAAAATTTGGGTCTTAAGTATCGCACAGAAAGTTTTATTTCTCTTATTTAGCCGGTTAAGGGTAAACAAATAGAGTTTATTTTATCAGCTTGTGGTTAATATGGGGAAATATGTGCCGAAAAAGGGAAAGGTATGCGAAAATAACTCGTGCCGTAAGGCACGAGTTATTTTCGTGGACCTTTCCCTTTTGACCACAAGCTGATGAAAAGAATTATATATTATATTTCCTCTGATTATTTTGTCAACGAATGCCACTTTCAAAACTACTGATCTCAAGTCAAGTAACCGGATAACAAAACAAAAAGTAGTTCCAGATTTTCGGAAGGGGGTAAATATTCACTGTGACGGGGAAATAATTGCCCCCCAGCTTAAATTACGACATTTCTTTACCCACAACATTTCTAAAAATAGACACATGAAATATAATATTGTTGAACAATAAGATCATACTGAAAAAGCCAAACATTCTCCATGCAAACTTTTCTCACCCACACAAATTCAAAACATGAATGGTAAAGAATGCGACAAAAACACGACTGACATACAGTTAATGCATCACCTGGTTTTTCTGTTCCACCGTGTTTCTTCACCAGGGCTATCGTGGGATTCAAACCCAGACATCGCAGGAGATCCCCGACTTTTTCGGCGCCGATCAAGCCGTCCCGACCGTCCCAGAAATCGAAAAGATCGAATACTTCACGGACATCTGCAAACATAATAATAATAATAATAATAATAATAATAAATGACCCAGGCTCTGTTAAAAGTAGGCTTCTCTCCGTGATTCACGATACCGAACAAGTCACCACAGTATTATACATCCATACAATCTGTTTTGTGTAACCGCCCACAGAATCATGAGGTGCAATGGTCCTTTGACATGCAAACAAAAAATAATGACAAAAAGCGGATTGCGCAGGCTGATCTGGGTCGATACTTTTTGCAGATGCATTAGGCCTGCTTTTCACAACACTTCCTCTCTTCAGTAATATTTAGGAAAAAAAGGACGTTTGCAGAAATTCGGTTACTTGGTCTCACTGCATCATTCAGAATGTACTTTTTTGTATATCTTATCTCACGTCAAGAATTAATGCCCTTTTCCCAATACCTAGTATAAAAATTGTTTAACTCTTAACCACTCATTGCTGACTTTTTAACGACCCTGAGAAATTAACCAGTCGAAAACGTTGTGGGAAAAGGAGAAAATGCTGGTAACCGGCATTTTCTCCTTTTCCCACCAATGTATTCTACCCTTCTCAAATAGAATTTCGTTTTTTAATTCAGGCTGATCCTCCGGTAATTTATCAACTCATTTCTATCATGTTTCTGACAAGCTATAACCCATTTTCTTTTAGTTTTCTCTCTTCCTCAAAAGCAAAGTTATATGACATTTTATAGAGTTTTATTATGTTTATTATGACCTTAATTTATTGTGAGTTTTTCACATTAGAATTTTTCACAAGTTCGTGATCGGGTGATCTAAGACCAGGATGCACTTTCTTTTCAGTCTGATCTTGCTCTACACTTACAACAAAAGTTAGCAAAGTCGCTAGTGGCAGTGAAAATGTTATAATGAATGCGAAAAACAAATCAAACTCCTAAATGACACGAAAATTTTAACTCAAAATATTAGGATTTCAAAGTTACATTAAGCCATTACTACACAACCCCTACTTTTGACGGCCATGAGAAAGAAACCTTTAGAAAACATTGTGGGAAAAGGAGAAATGCTGGTAACCAGCATTTTCTCCTTTTCCCACAATGTTTTCTACACTTTACAAAACAAATTTCAAATTTTCAATCACTTTTATTTTCTCGTCTGCAAATGCTTTCGATTTGGACAAACCTATAACTTTGTCGTTTGGTAATGGGTTAACTGAAAGGAAATACCGTTACGGAAATTGTAGATGAAACTTCAGACTACACGTTCTGTTCAGTCTGATCTTGATCTACACTGGCGGAAAAAGCGCTCGGAATTGCGCTTAGGGGCCTGAGGGTTGATTTTTTCGTTTTGTTTTATTGATACAGTATAGTTCAATACCTGGCTATTAACCCTGTACCCAACGACAAAATTTTAGACTGGTTCAAGTTGAAAGCATTTGCAGACGACAAAATAAACTTAAGTCAAACAATGAAATTTGTCTCCAGCTAGGTGGCAAACATTGTCGGAAAAGGAGAAAATGCTGGATAACAGCATTTCATTTTCTCCTTTTCCCACAATGTTTTCAAAAGCTTTCCTTTTCAGGGACGATAAAGTTGGGAGCGTTTGGTAAAGAGTTAAGAGACATTAAAATATAAAAATTTTCCTTTCTTCTCTCAATTAATCAGTCTTTTCCCACACAGTCCCGTGCTTTAACAACCCCTGAAGAGGAAGCCTTCTAAAACATAGTGGAGAAAGGAGGAAATACTGGTAATCGACATTTTCTCCCTTTACTACAATATTTTCCCTCCTTCTTGCATAATTTCGACCATTCATTTGAATAAGACTAGATGTTCCTTCTTCAAATGCCTGGAGTTTAGACCAGTCAAAATTTTGTTGAGCGATAAAAAGGTTATATTTTCTATGGTATTAAATTAATATTTACCTTGCAAAAGTAATTACAACATGAAAGGCAGGCAATCATTTTCACAAATGCAGTAGAAAGATCATTCGGGATTTACGACTTTCCTCCAATTCCCATTGAAGAACGTCCAAATAGTTTATTTTCCATTGCATTAGGCGTACAAGATGAAAGAACCTTTTCACCCTTTCGACTGCTAAGCTCGACTCGCTGACCTTTTGCGGACAGTGTAGATTAAGATCAGACTGCACAGAACGTGCAGTCTGATCTTTAATCTACACTGTCCGATAAGGAGAAATTATTCCCTCTTTGAGGCAGCAATGTTTGGGTTATCAATATCTTGTTGAAAATTTACTTTAACCCTTTACCAAACAATCCCTGGTTTTTACGGCCCTGAAATAGAAGCCTTTTGAAAACCTTGTGGGAAAAGGAGAAAATGCTGGTAACCAGCATTTTCTCCTTTTCCCACAATGTTTTCTACCCTGCTGGAAGCAAATTTCAATTTTTTAGTTACGTTTATTTCGTCGTCTGCAAGTGCTTTCAATTTGACCCAGTCGAAAACTTTATCGTTTGGGAAAGGGTTAAGTTATACAGTGCTCAGGAGAAGGGTTAACTTTGTATCCTATCAAATAACAAAGTGAAACTTTTTGGCCTATAGTAAAATGAAGCAACTTTTACTATTTCAAAGTTACTTTTTCTCGGGAAAGATATCTTCATATTGAACAGTGTAGATTAAAGATCAGACTGCACGTTCTTTTCAGTCTGATCTGAGTCTACACTGTCCGCAAAAGGTCCTTAAGTCAAACAGGTAAAGTGAAACTTTCCAGCTCATAGTTAAAAAAAACCCAAAACCTTACTATATTAAAGTATTTTCAGGGAAGATACCTCCTTAAAGAACAGTGTGGATTCAAGATCAGACTGCGCGTTCTGTGCAGACTGATCTTTATCTACACTGTCCGCAAAAAGCCTTCAAGTCGCTCTTAGCAGCAGAAAGATAAAGTTTTGAATGAAAGCATTAACCCTTTCTTTGCCATAGGCGACTTAATTGCCTTTTGCAACAGGCGTAGATCCAAGATCAGACTTCATAGAGGAACATTCTGATCTTCTACCTACGTCGTTATTTTTTTTTATACCAATCTATGTTTATGTAAGTATTTTAAGTATCTCTACCGGTTCTAAAATTATATTCGTAGTTGAAACATTGATTTGGTAGGGAAGGACTATAACACTCAGAACGCCAAAGTAATCAAAGAGACAATTTCAGTCAAGGAAAAAGACCTAAATAATTGTTATTCAAATATTACTTTTGTCCTTAATGAGTAATCGAGGTGGACAGTGTAGATCAAAGATCAGACTGCACGTTTTGTGCAGTCTGATCTTTGATTTACAATGGCAGCAAAAGGCATTTTGAGTCGTGAACTGAGCGTAAAGGGTTAAATATGATAAATGTTTTTACTGATGAGAAATCAAATAGAAAAGCTTTGGCAAACCATGAAAATCTATCTCTGTTAAGTATATTATTAGGATTTTACAGTGCCTCTTCAAACCCTTTACACCCGTTGTCTGCGCATGTCATATTTTTCGAAGATTCGACCTGTCTGCTATTCGTATGACACATCAGTCTCCCCAGTTTTGGGGGGATTGTAGAAATACGCGCTATAAAGTAGTAATGGAGAAAATGCCTTTTATCAATACTTTTGAGGAGAATCATGCCTTTAGATTTGTTTAAACTGCTGATCATAGATGAATGAATCGCACAATGTTGCGTTTTATTGAGTAAACGTTTATTTTAGTTTGAAATTCACAGTAACGGTTGTCGCGTAGAAAAATAGTCTGGATCTGGAATTTGATATATAGATAGATTTGTATTTGTAGTATGCCATCTAGCGGGAGATAATGCCCTTACGCCGAGCCCCTGTAGCTCAGTTTGCATCGTGCAGGACTTGAGAACATGGGGTCATGAGTTCGATTCCAAGCTCGGCCAACTTCTCTCCCAGGATTGATGATAGTCATTGTGCCACGATTAATTCCTGTCCCATCGCTGAACATTTTTGTGGGAAAGCAGCCAGTGGCTTGGAAAGAAAATTGAGCGGAGTACTGGTAAAAGAGACTCCAGGAAAGCATGGATAGGGGCACTGGCCGCCGCGATAAAACTAAAATAATGTTGAAAACAACGTTAAACACCATACAATCAATAAATAAAAACCGTATTAGACAATCCAGTGTTCAAACAACATTTAGGAAAAGGGACTTTTGAAAACATTGTGGGAAAAGGAGAAAATGATGATATTCAGCATTTTCTCCTTTTCTCACAATCTTTTCTTTCCTATTAAGTACATATTCCGTCATTACAGTAATGTCATATCTCAATTTGCTTTCAAGTTTAGATCAGTGTAAAATTTTGCCGTTTAGTTAGGAATTAAAAAGTTTCACGATGCTAACGTTCGTTACAACAGAAATTGAAGAACAAGATCAGTTTACATACAGTAGGTGCTGTTTCATCTCGGGTCCAGAAGCTTCGATATTTCTAATACATAATCGAAATACCAAAATGCATTTAAATTTCAACATTCTGGCTCCTATTTCAAACCGACTGATGATATGCAACTCAGGTCTTTTACTATTTCAAATATCAAAGTATAACCCTTGCCTCTTTTGAATACTAAGAATTCATTCCACTGAAACTTAAAAGGGTGTTTGGTGGTTTTATATAAAGGGGTTGACGACACAAGTGGATGGTAAAGTTCCAAGATCAGACTGCACGTTATGTGCAGTCTGATCTTGAACTTTACCGTCCACAATAGCCCCAATTTACACCTGTTTCGCCTGTAGGGCTAAAGGGTTGGTAATGAGACCTTGGAAACTATCTGTTTTATTATGTATACAGTTTCCTTTGAACGAGTTTTTGCTCCAGACGGCTTGAAACGTAAATATTGACGAATGCATAAAAAGATTAGTTCCCATAAAGTACTGTTAGCTTTCCACCAGTTATTTGTATTTCTCTGTCTGTCTCTTTCTCTGTCTGTCTCTTTCTCTCTTTCTGTCTCTTTGTCCATCTTTGTTCATGTCGACGTTTGTGCGTGCGTGCGTATGTTTTTGTCTGTCGGTCTATCTCTCTCTCTCTCTCTCTCTCTCTCTCTCTTCATATGTACAGCCAAGAAAATTCCTCTATCATTTGTACTACCACAAGCAAAAAGCTTTTATTCTGGTTTCTGTGGTAAGGAAACACGTGTCGCTTTTTCTAGGGAAAAGCAGCTAAAGAGGTAATGGTGTTCATTTTGGAATTTGAGATCTACAAACTTCTTCATAATTGTCAGATGCAACCAAGACTGGTTTCAAGTTTTAACTCTTTACCAAACAACAAAATTTTAGACTAGTCCAAATTGAAAGCACTTGCAGACGACAAAATAAATGCAACTCAAAAATTGAAATTTATATCCGGGGGGGGGTGAAAAATTGTGGGAAAAAGGGGAAAATGCTGGTAACCAGCATTTTCTCCTTTTCCCACAATGTTTTCAAAAGGCTTCTATATCAGGACCGTAAAAACCAGGGATTGTTTGGGAAAGGGTTAAGGTAAGACCTGTGTAATGCTCTTCCGGTGAACATGGGGCAAAAGTTCAAATTGGTTGATAAAGAAGGATAAATAAGGATTTATGCAAAAATAATATTTTTGCACATTCTAACGGATCAGAAATTCCGTGTATGTCTATTTTAAAATTATTTTTTGATTCTTTAGTTATTTTTCTGAAAAGGGAGGTAATTATTATCTCTTTTTGAATTGAGAATATAGTGCTTTTAGACTTATAAATGATAATTCAAAGAAGGAATAAATGGAACAAATGAATCGGTGAAAGTAGTTCAATAATACTCATTTTTAATTATAGCTAATTTTGCAGGATGATATTTTAGTGAAAATAGCTGTTTTCCATTACACAGGTCTTACTTTAAGTGCATGTATTTGGACGTCCAGTCTCGTTAAAGGTCTATAACCCTTTAACCCAGGATTTCACCCAAATATCTTAATGGGAGGAATTTGATATATTTGTATGGAAATCATTAGCAGATGAAATGCTAAAACATAACAAAATGCCAGTGATGGGACTCAAACCAACGACATTCAAAGCCGCAGTCGTGCTAGTCTGCCAACCGAGCTAGAGGCCAGACCGACAATTCATTGTGTTAAAATGTAATTTCCCTACCAAGCAATAACTTCTATATCGTTACAAAAGGAATAGGAAGTTTTACAGTAAATGTAGAATAAAAAGAGTCTGTGATTCCTTGTGTTTTTCTACAGAGAATTCTATGTATATTTTGATTTTAGAGCCATACGAATAAGAATTAGCAGTCTATAGTAGGATCTTCTATATGAAAATCTTGCGAAACGAAATCTGCCTCAAGTCCTTTTAAAATAGTTCATTTCATATTAGTCATGCTGTGTGAAAAGGGAGCTTAATGCACTGGAAAAAAGTATCAACCAATACCAGTGTGCGCAGTTCGCGCAGGCTGGCACGAATCGAAACCTTTTTACTATGGGCCAACAAATTTTCTGTATGTCAGATTTTGGCTCAAAACTTTATGCAGCAAATAGCTTAAATAATGTTGAATAGTTTCCAATCGGAATAATCAACAATTTATCCTCTTCCCGAAATACTTGCAATGAAAGAAGCTTTACTTGTCAGTGTTTTTCTAAAAAGGGTTTAATTGGACGTTTTGAGAAATGCATGATTTTTGTGTTGATCCAGATGTTGATAAATGTTATATCTGGTTTTTCAGGGTCATTTAATATTTGATAGAGCAAAACACCTGCCTTTATCACTCATTTAGCCTGATCTCCAGGAAAGATTTTATACAATACTAATGATATATATTGTATGAAAATCTCGATTTTTCGACCATGTGATAATCGTAAAATGTGGACACGTACGTACATGCAGCCTGCGCAAGTAAAGCCCGCACACTACACATCGGCAAGTTCTATTTAGTAGACGACCAATGTTAGACACTTTCATACTGAAACCCTTTTGAAGAAAACAATATTTAATTAAGTGTTAGGCTACTGAGAGCACCCTAAGAACCTTTTTTCGGACACTATAGATCAAGATAAGACTGTACAGAACGTGCAGTCTAATCTTGATCTACACTGTCCGTTAAAGACACTTTTTTTAACACAAAAATACCTTTGTTATGGCAAATTCGGGTATTACTATCGGCCTAAAGGATGGGAAAAACCGTGGGAAAAAGCGGAAAACGATTCCATTGGCCTTCTTCCCAAAGGTCAATCAAACACTTAAATCTTTGATAAAGGGATTAGGAAAAAATACTTGCAACAAAACATTAATTCCCGGAAGATGGCATTAGAACTGCAAATACGCATCTGTCTGATTTGGGAATTCTGGGTACAGAACTGGACTACTTTTCAAAACAACCGTTACTTTGAATTTCAAAATCAACGTTTACTCAATACATTGCTACCTGGTGCGATTCAAACAGTTATGATCAGCTGGCATGTAACCTATGCACCAGCCATTTATTAAAACAGCCGCTACAGGCTTGGGTAATAGCTTTTGTACTCTTCCCCTGTTTATGAGATGGATGATGTGCCATAGCAGACAGACCGAATCTTCGAAAAACATGACATGCGCAGACAACGCAGATCAAAATTGTTTCATTACTCTTCAAAACTGTTTCCAGGCCTATTAACGCACAAAAGTAAACAACATGGATATTAAAATGCATTTGAATATTAAATCATTCCATTTAACCCTTTACCTGATATGCCAGTTTGAGGCTCTTCCATTTCAGCAGCAAATCAAGATATGATGTCAAAAATATGGACAAATGAGGATATAAATATCTGATTGAGTGGAGAACATTGTGGGAAAAGGAGACAATGCTCGTTACTAGCAATTTCTCCTTTTCCAACAATGTTTTCAATGTTTGTTGTTGATACGTCAACATGAGTGTCTATGGAGTAAAGGGTTAAGCGTATGGAAACAATTGAGGTAATAACAAGATGTTTTTCGACGGTCGGTTCGAGTGTCAGCGGAAGAAAAAAATTGACTTTCAAAACCAGCTTTTTACCAACTTTCAAAATCATTTTCCAGCCATTGACCTCTCAGACCACTTGGACAGACCATAAAATAACAGATTCACATCTTCACAATAATTTCGCAAATTTAACACTACGGCTGCTAAGCGCCACTCGCCGACCTTTTTCGGACAGTGTAAATCAAAGATCAGATTGCACAGAATTTGCAGGAAAATTACTTTTGAAAGTAGGTAAAGAGCTGGTTTTTGAATTTGGCATGCAGAAAATTTACCTGGCAAAAAGTTTCGACCCTGGTCAGTGCAGGCTGACAGGGGTCGATGCCTTTAACAGATGCATAATTCCACCTTTTCTAAGAACAATGCTCACGTACCATTGTATAATCTCTAGTGTCTAAGACAGCTAGCAGGGTTAGGCTAAACAGACATGAAGTCTGATCTTCGCCTACTCCCATCCGAAATAAGTCAAAGAGTCATGCAACACACAAGAGAAAATCTACCTGGCAAAAGGTTTCGACCCAGGTCAGCACAGGCTGACTGGGGTCGATGCCTTTGACAGCTGCATAATGTCACCTTTTCTAAGAGCAATGCTCACGTACCATTTTATAATCTCTGGTGTCTTTAGAAGACACTAACAGGGTTAGGCTAAATATACGTGCAGTCTGATCTTTGCCTACTTCCATCCGAAATAAGCCAAAGGGTCATGCAACACACGGTACGACTGAAGAATGATAAGCCATCTAGTGCACCGAGAATCTTCACTTTCCCTGCGAGAAGTGGTTTGAGTAGCCAGGCAGAGATAGGAGGAATATACTGATAAGGCTCGTAAGTAAACAACTGACAGTTTTGATTACGCTCACCTGTTTATATATCGCTGAACCCGAGCCGTTACAAAAATCACTTGGCAAGTTTCGTCAGGGCTCATCGTTAGCGGATGAAGTGAGATACAAGATCAGACGGCATGTTCTGTGCAGTCTGATCGTGGATCTACGCTAACCGGAAAAGCTCTCTGTTACACCATTGCCAATACTAGAAGTCCTCGGTTGGATTCTGATGGTTATTTCATTTTCAGAGAGAGAGTACTTGTAAACACAATACCAGACATCCAAAAACTGCATCTTCGCCAGTACAGTTCCAGCAAAGTTTCAAAGCAACGGCTCCAAACCTGAAGTGCGCATTCTGCCCGCACTTGTTTTACCTGTATGGATGGATATACACGGACGCACAGACGAACATATTTAAAACGTTAGTTTCTCGAAATTACAATAGGAGAAACGTGCAAATTCTTACAAAATGAATCATTTCTCGTCTGTAGAAACCTTGACTTTGTGCTTGTGATATGGTCCAACCCTTATAACACAAAGGGCTTTTGCAGACGTGAGATGTTAAGATCAGACAAGAAAGAACGCACAGTCTGATCCTGGATTAATATGTAGCTAAACTTGTTTACTAAAACCTTCGAGACGTAAAATAAATTCTGAGGTCCAATGAATTATATTTTATTTCGTCAATACGAGGTTATATTATATACTTAGAACGATGTTGGTACAGTTAATACCCTTTAACCCTTTACCCCATAAGGCATTTCTATGGTATCTCTAACTGATCCTAAATAACAGATAGGATGAACCCGTTTCTCATGTGAATATGATACCTTTTGATAGTGTAAAAAACATTGTGGCAAAAGGTGAAATTGCTCGTCACGAGCAATTTCACCTATTGCCACAATGTTTTCCAAAGGCTTCTACACGCAATGCGTAAAAATGAGTATCTATGGAGTAAAGGGTTAACCAAACGACAAAATTTCAAACTTGTCCAAATTGAAAGCATTTGCAGACGAAAAAATAAATGTGGTTCAAGAAGCAAAATTTGCTTTGAGAAGAGTTGAAAACATTGTGGGAAAAGGAGAAAATGCTGGCTCGTTAAAAGTCGGAATTATGTGGTAAGGGGTTAAACCATGAGCTTATAAGCGCGACTTTCTGACCTAATTCAAACAGAATAGATTAAGATCAGACTGCGCCGAACATGCAGTCTGATCTTGGATCTGCACTGTACCACAAAGAGATAGTTTTCACCACATAAATTACCTTTGAAAATAGTAAATTTTGGGGGGTTTTTTTGTCAGCTTGAAATAAGGGTTGAAAATCTGCTCGTTGTTTATCCCATTACCACACAATCCCTACTTTTGACGCCCCTAAGAAAGTAGCCTTTTGAAAACACTGTGGGAAAAGGAGAAAATGCTGGTTACCAGCATTTTCTCCTTTTCCCACAGTGTTTTCTACTCTTCCCAGCACAGATTTCAAATTTTGAGTCACATTTATTTTGTCATCTGCAAATGCTTTCAATTTGGAGCAGTCTAAAATTTTTTCGTGTGGTAAAGAGTTATCCTATGTTCAGACGAACAATTTGAAGAAATTTTACAAGTTCGACGCTCGCTGGATACGGAAGCTATTTGTGAATACTCATATAATTCACTGCCAAGATGATGTCTTTTTGTTTCTGTATTCAGGGTTGGTTTTTTTTTTTTGCAAAAGATGTAGAGAAACATGTTCGTTTTTGAATCATTTCCCAACTTCATGCAGGTTTTGCATTACCAATGAAAATTTCTCTGGTACGCTGAACAAATACAAGTTAATGCTTAGCCTGCCTGCTTAGCTTTTGCGACCACAGGATTATTTTGTGATGCGTTATTCTCCGTTAGATGGCATTTTTCAAATAAACATCTATCTGATTTGGGCATTCTGGGTACAGAACCGTACTACTTTTGACATCGACAACTATTACTTTGAATTTCATAATGAATTAACGTTTTGTTCAATAAAACTCTACCTTGTAAAGTTAGGATTCATTCAGCTAGGGCCAAATAGTATGTAACCTATGTACCGGTCATTTATATAAACAGCCCCTACAGGCTTAGGTAATAACTTCGGTATAATCCCAGACATTTCTTGTTGATATGTAAGTGGAAAAACCCTGCACGATTCCTTGTTTCCCAAGAGTCTATGGTTAGAGACTGTATTCAAAGATGTCCAGTAAAACAAGAGATTCGTGAAAACTATTCTCCGCTTTTGAAATAATTAAATTTTCAAGATATTTGGAGCGAAGATCAGGCTACATATTTTCAACAGATGTATTGTATATAGCCATTTTCTGCATTGCAACTTTATTGGCGGCGCATTGATATTATCCTGTATATACAGGATGGTGCGATAAGTCATATCAGACGTGTCGAATCTTGGGTGACATGCCTTGTCTGCGCATGTCATATTCTTCGAAGATTCGACCTATCTGCTATGACGCATTTACCCATCCCAAAATATCTGGGAAACGTAGAGCGTATACCGAAGATATTAGCCAATATATTACTTAAGCATGTATGGACTATTTTAAAAAATGCCCGATGCATAGGTTACATGTTAGATAAAATTCAAAGTAACCGTTGTTTTTTTTAAAAGTAGTCCGGTTCTGTACCCAGAATGCCCAAATTAAATAGATGTGTAGGCTATTTGTGGAATGCCATCTAGCGGGAGATCATGATATGACATGCGCAGACAACGGTGTTAAGTTGTTATATAGGGTTAGAATTGTTGGGGAACACGGCTTCACGACTGGAATTCCAAGTGCGGTTTTTCTTTCAAACAACTATTAAATTTTGTCTTTCTCTGTCTTACTTTTCTGTTTTCCGAAGCCGAAATGTAGATATCTCAATTACCACCAACTTCTCCTTTTTCTACACTTTCTTATTAAGCCTTCTTCTATATACAGGGTCGTGAACCCTTATCCGGCTAAGAAAAAAATATATAACTTTCAATCCAGTTGTAAAAGCCCAAACCATTTTTGAGAAAAGTAAACTTCATGTCGGATAGTGTAGGTCAAGATCAGACTGCACGTTCTGTGCAGTCTGATCTTGATCTACATTATCCGCAAAAGCTTCTTGAGCCGCGCTTAGCACCCTATAATATGTTTAAACACGAAAGTTATTGCGACAATAGTGGATAAACGGGATAATACTGATTTTACTGTATTTGAAATTCTGCAAGTTACCTTGAAAATTGGGCGTGCGCAGTTTAGCTGGGCAAAAAATGGTGGAAAGGCATCCACAGGTGCAACAGGCGACGTTGGCACGACATTAAAAATTGCTTATTTCCTTCGCTTCCAAGTACATAAATTCGACTTTATTCGAGGTCTAAAAGTAAAATTCCTCTGCGAAGATAATTTATGTTAGATTTTTTTCTTACTGTGTTTTATGCGTTGTCTGCGCGTGTCATTTTCTTCGAAGATTCGACCTATCTGCTATGACGCATCACTCCCCCCATTTTGGGGGGGATTGTAGTAATACGCGCTATAAAGTAGCAATGGAGAAAATGGATTTTATCAGTACGTTCGAGAAGAAGTCTGGCCTGTTTTAGCTCCAGATTTCTCTAAACTGCTGATCATAACTGAATGAATTGCACCAGGTAGCGTTTTATTGAGTATTCGGGTTTTATTAGTTTAGAATTCAAAGTAACGGTTGTCGCTTTGTAAAGTAGTCCGGATCTGTACCCAGAATGCCCAAATTAGATAAATGTATATTTGTAGAATGTCATCTAGCAGAAGATAATGGTGTTTTTATGAGGTTTTCATCTTTATTTCAGTTATCATCACTGCGTCCAGTGCACCTATCATGCTTTTCTAGAGTTTCTTGTACCAGTACCTCGCAAAATATTCTTTCAAAGCGACCGGCTGCTTTCCACATAGCTATCATAGAAATAATGATCAGCCGTGAGGGAGGAATGAATCCTGTCGCAATAACTATCATCAGTTTTCTGGAAAAAGGAATCGCCGAAAAGGGGGTTGCAACCAACGAAACCCGGTCTCAATTCCTGTAAGCTACCAATTGCCCTGCCGAGCTTGGCAAATTTATTCAGGGCGCATCGTTAGCGGATGAAGTAGATCCAAGATCAGACTGCACGTTCTGTGCAGTCTGATCTTGGATCTACGCCATCCGGAAAAGCTATCTGATACACCATTGCCAATACTAGACAGTCATCATATCACTTATCGTCGGTTTACTTCACAAACCTCGTAAATACAGCTTGTCACAAGCTGTAGTTACGAGGTTTTCGAAGTATACCGACGTTATCATCTTTAACATTCCATTGAAAATTAAAATCTTAAGATTATACTATGAGCATAAATTAGAAAAAAATGGGCGAGCGGTAGACGGTACAGAGAAACGATATCACAATTCTGGCGTTCCAAGAACGCGTGTGTTTTTCTTATCAATCTTCGGCTCGATAAATAAAAAACCTCAACAATTTTGGTTGGAATTTATATACAAGCATTTAAACCTTTCCCAGAAGATCCCATGTTTGTCCAGGCCGATCCTGGGTTATATGGCTTCTTTAGACATTGTAGTAGAAGGAAAAAACATGCTGGTTACTGGTTGATATTTCTATAGAAGCATTTAAACATTTGTGGGTTTTTTTCCCGGTAGATCCCAGGTTAGATGGCTTTTGAAAGCATAGTTACCGGCATTTTCTCATTTTCTTACAATGTCTGCTACGCTGTAACAACCAAGTTCTGGTATATTAGCATCATTAGATTATGTCTCATTACATATTCTTTCAATTTGTTAAAGTCCAAAATTCTAAATCTGGTATTCAGCATCTTGTCTTTTTCGTAACATGTTTTGTATCTTTAAAAAGACCGAACTCATTGTATGAGCCACCTTAATCATTAAGTTTTATTTATTATTTCGATGAAGGCGAGTCTAAAACTTCGGTCGTTTTGAAAGGAAATAACCCATTACCACACAATCCCTACTTATGACGCCCCTGAGAAAGAAGCCTTCGGAAAACATTGTTCGAAAAGGAGAAAATGCTGGTAACCAGTATTTTCTCCTTTTCCCACAATGTTTTCTGCCCTTCACAAAACAAATTTCAAATTTTCAGTCATTTTTATTTTGTCGTCTGCGAATGCTTTCGATTTGTACAAGTCCAAAATTTTGTCGTTTTGTAATGGGTTAATGGCATTAAGTGCCAAATGTTTCGATCTGCATAAAGATGCAAAAATAGGTAGATTTTCAATCCCATTTCGTATAGAAAAAACAATCCACTCGTCTCCGCTTAATTTTAACCTTCAGGCTGCTAAGCGCGACTCACTGACCTTTTGCGGACAGTGTAGGTCAAGATCAGACTGCACAG
This sequence comes from Tridacna crocea, assembly GCA_943736015.1. Lineage (NCBI taxonomy): Eukaryota > Metazoa > Mollusca > Bivalvia > Cardiida > Cardiidae > Tridacna > Tridacna crocea. The sequence goes on from OX031068.1 coordinate 35,643,223, forward strand.
AACGTGCAGTCTGATCTTTGACCTACCCTGTCCGTTAATGAGATATTGTTATCAAAGAAATATCTTTGAAATAGCAATATTCGGAATTTTACTAACGGCTTGAAAAGTTTACTTTAGTTATTTAGCCGGATAAGTGTTAAAGGAGAAGACAGAAATGCTTCAAATAGTTGAGATTCATATAGGTTATTCAAGGCCATACCTGCCAATCCATGCTTTCGCCTTTTACTAAACAATCCTGCCCTTTAACGACCCGAGTAAATAAAGCTTTCGAAAACATTGTGGTAACCAGTATTTTCCACCATTTTCAAAAAAAGAAATGAAAAAAGTTTCTCGAAATATTGCTCATCTCTCTTTTATATTTATTTCCTTGTAGCTTTTCTCTTGCTTTTATTTCAGTTTCTCAGTTTCTTCTTACCATTTCCTTGCTTTCCCGGTTCCAAGTGCTTTGGTTTTCTTAACTTTCTCTCATTTTCTTCTCTCCTTTGTTTGACTGGCTTGTCTTGTGCTTTTTTAATTGTATGTTAATCCTAAGATTTCCTCTATCTATTTTTTCTCTTTTTTTTCTTAATATTTGCTTTCTCTTATATCTTGTTTTTTTTATCTCATGTTAGTTTTCCTTACATTTTCTCTTGCTATCCTTGCGTTCTTGTTTCCTCTGACGTTTCCTTTCTATTCTTGTTTCGTCTTACTTTTTTCGAGCACTCCCGGTGTTTTCTTTTTACTTTTTTCTGCATTCCAGAATTCTCTTACTTTTTACCCGCCTTCTACCTTTCTCTTACAGTTTTCTTGTTTGTTTGTTTGGCTCGTTTTCATTTGCTTTTTCCTTATTTTCTCGTACATTTTATTTTCCTATTTTCAATATTTTTTACTCTCTCTCTCTCTCTTCATTTTTTTTTTTCTTGTTTTCTTTTAATCGTTCTTAGTTTTCCTTATATTTTCCTTGCTTTCTCGTTTTCTCATACATTTTTCCTATTTTCTCTTACCTTTTCCATGTTTTCTCAAAACTTGTCCGTGTTTCTCTAACTTTTTGCACGCATTCTGTTCTCTCTTAAATTGTCCTTGCTTTCTAGATGTTTCTTCCTTTTCCCCTGCTCTCTTGCTTTCTATTACTTCTCCCTTCATGCTTTCTAAAACTTTTTTTTTATTCTTTTTTTTTCTTTGTTTTCTTTTACGTTCTCATTGCTTTCCCAAATTCACTTTTTTTTTATTTCTTTCCTTGTTTTCTGATCTCTTTATTCCATCTTACTCTTACTCTGCTTTCACGACTCTTTTACTTTTGCCTTGGCGACCTGCTTTATTTTCCTTGCGTTTTTCTTTTCGCTCTAGATATTCCTTGCGTTTTTATTTGCTCTCTAGAAATTCATTTGCTTTTTCTTGATTTCCCTTGAATCTGTCTTGTTTTATTTTATCCAGTCTTTCCCTTGGCATTTTATTGACTCTTGCTTATTCCGTGTCTGCTTAATTCTTGCCCCTTTTCGCATTTTCTCATCAGCTGTTGCATTATACCTACGGTTTCCTTTCATCTATTATTTCTTACTTTCTTCACATCTTTCTTGTCCTCTTTGTTGTCTTGAATTTACGGCGCCTTTCCCTTACTTTCTTAACCAGGTAGCCATACCTTCTCACTCACTCACTCACTCACTCACCCAACCAATCAGCTATTCATTCATTCATTCATTCATTCATTCATTCATTCATGTTTCTGACTTATGTAACAAAAGGCGACCACAAAAAAAAATGGTCGGGTTGAGGAAGTGTAAAACATTAAGTTTTCAATTAAATATCTCTTCCGCAATCATCATCATAAATCTACGATAGTTGAGTGGTAGACACGTACTTGTAATCTAATTGCCAAAAGACCGTTCCAAGCACACTTTCATGCAGTTATTTTATTTGTTTACCCCAGCAATTAAATCCTCAACCCATAGACAAAGTCTTACACTCGTCGTCATTAAAAGCTCACACAAAGACGACGTTACTATGTCTTAACCCATTGCCACACAATCCCTACTTTTAACGATCCTGAGAAAGGAGCCTTTGGAAAACATTGTGGGAAAAGGAGAAAATGCTGGTAAACCAGCATTTTCTCCTTTTCCCACAATGTTTTCTACTCTTTACAAAACAAATTTCAATTTTTTATTTTGTCGTCTGCAAATGCTTTCGATTTGGACAAGCCGTAAATAATGTTGTCTGGTATAGAGTTGAATGATCGGTGTTGAAATAAAATGTGGGAAAACGGAGAAAATGCTGGTAACCAGCATTGTCTCCGTTTTCTCACATTTTTTCCCCCCGAAGTCATCTTTTCTCGGGATCGTTGGAACTCGAGGCTATTTGATATAAAGGGTGCATGCAATCTTTTCTTTTCATTGTTTTACGCTGCGGGCCGTTTGATCCATTAACCCATTACCACATAATCCCTACTTTTGACGCCCCTGAGAAAGAGGCCTTTTGAAAACACTATGGGAAAAGGAGAAAATGCTGGTAACCAGCATTTTCTCCTTTTCCCAGAGTGTTTTCTACCCTTCCCAGAACAAATTTCAATTTTTCATTCACCTTTATTTTGTCGTCTGCAGATGCTTTCAATTTGGACCAGTCTAAAATTTTCTCGTGTGGTAATGAGTTAAGAGAACCAAGGCTGTGTGAAGTGCGTTTGCTGCATCGCCACTAATTACTTCTGCGTACGTAAAACAGTCCTTTGAAAAGTTGCAGTTGTTATCTCTTTAACAAACCAACAGAAATTTGTACTGGGCCAAATTCGAAGTATTTGCAGACGACAAATTAAATGTGGCCACAATGGTGGTATTTTTATTTGAGAGGGTATCGAAAACATTGTTGGAAAAGAAGAAAATGCTGATTACCAGCATTTTCTCCTTTTCAAACAATGTTTCCAAAAATTCAATGCCTTCGGTTTTGGGTTTTCACAACATATAATTTCTTGGTGAAGGGTAAAGTTAAATAAAACGGTTCACAATTATCGACAATCAGTCAATCATTAAGTTTTTTTTTCCTCACGAGAGATAAAGTGGATGATGATTATTGCAGTATCTTTTACTTTGCTGCAGGGGACAGACTGAAAACCGCTTTTGTTGCAATATTACCTGTTTTTTCGATCCATACTGTGCCTTTGTGCAAGAATGGAATATATTATTGCTTAACTCATTACAAAACGACATTAATTTAGGCTTGCAGACAACAAAATAAGAGTTACTGAAATTTTGAAATTTGTTTTGTGAAGAGTAGAGAACATTGTGGGAAAAGGAGAAAATGCTGGTTACCAGCATTTTCTCCTTTTCCCATAATGTTTTCCAAAGGCTTCTTTCTCAGCGTCGTCAAAAGTAGGGATTGTGTGGTAATGTGTTAACTGAATTCGCTTTCATTTATCGTCGCCACAGGTTGCCCATGCCCATGTGGGCGACCCCCCCCCACAAAAGGCTGTTAGTATTGTTACGAGAGATAGTGTAGATACAGGACAGAACCCATCTTAAGTTTCACATTGTTCTTTTACATGTATAGCACCATCACACGGGACCTCGGTTTAACATCTCATCCGGAAGACTATTGGTAATTTTAAATGGCCAGCCGTGGGGATCTAACCCACACCCTCAAGTGACCCGAAACATCACGTTCAAGAGTTCTACGCTTCACCTAATGAGCTATACTGGCTGCTCAAAAACCTGTTGTGCTCCTTTTACCCATTTATATGGAAATGATTTTCATTAGAACATTTTGAAAGGCTACATATCCTTCAAAGAAGTTTTAACCCTTATAATTCTAAATAACAGAAATGAAACCTTAACGCCGGTAGTAAAACCCAACTTTTTCCTATCTCATGGGTGTCTTTGAAGGAAAATTGTCTCCATTTCGGACAGTGTAGATCCCAGATCAGACTGCACGTTCTGTGCAGTCTGATCTTAATCTACACTGTTCGCAAAAGATCAGTTAGTCGCGCTAAGTCATCAATATTCTGCATACAACTATATCTTAAGCAGAATATTTTCTTTATCTACATAAGCCCAAGGCATGTAGCTTTTATCACAAGAGCTTATTACATAAAAAGGAATGAAACAGTTTGGAATATTCTGGTTTAAAGTTGTTTTTTTTTTAAATAAAAAAAAAAGTATTACCTCCCTTTATTAGATGCAGAATAGAACCCCATAGATCTTTAATTAGACTACACGTTCTATGCTGTCTGACTTTGATCTATATCGTCTGCAAAAACAATTATTTTTTGGCGCCATATTGTACAGGCTAATTTTAGATCCATCAAAAATTCTTCGAAATGCACAAAAATGCACATAGTCAATGGTGACTTTCGTTTTCGTTGGGCCTCACGAAAGGTTTGACCAGCCTGCATAGCTCATTGGTAGAGCGTAGGATTCGTGATCATTGGATGGGTGGAAGGGGGGGGTTTCCACGGCTGGCTAGTAACATTACTAATAGTCTTTCGGATGAGACGTTAAACCGAGGTCCCGTGTGACAGTGCTTTACACCGAGCACGTTAAAGAACCAGGCGAAACTTAGGACGGGTTTCGTTCTGTATCGGCACTATCCCCCGGTAACAATACAAATAGCCTTCAAAGGGGCGTCGTCATATGGGTAACCGGTGACGACGATAAATAAACGCGAACTAAATTAATTGTATTGCAATTTAACTCTTTACCAAACGACAAAATTTTAGACTGGTCCAAATTGAAATCATTTGCAGACGACAAAACAAAGGTGACTGAAAAATTGAAATAAGCTTTGGGAGGGGTTTGAAAACATTGTGGAAAAAGGAGAAAATGCTGGTGACCAGCATTTTCTCCTTTTCCCACAATGTTTTCAAAGGGCTTCTTTCATAGGCTCGTTAAAAGTCGGGATCGTATAAGGTAAAGAGTTAACGCCGTTTTTGCAGCCTTCACCATGTCACAGCAGCCAGTGCATCTATGCATTTGTTTCTTGGATTTCTAACTCTAAAGTCAATACTGATATAAGGTTCTTTACAAACTACTGACTACTTTCTCACATGTGTGGAAGGCTCAAAAGTCGCCAGAAAGAAAGTTTAACCGGTTTTCAACATTATGTAAAGCATGGTGGAAAAAGGAGCAAATGATAGTTACAACCAAATGCTGTAATCCCCATAAAAATTTCTAAACCTCGTAACCCTTTGGATGCTTAGCGCGACTCACTGACCTTTTGCGGACAGTGTAGATCAAGATCAGACTGCACAGAACGTGCAGTCTGATCTTGGATCTACACTGTCCGATAAGGAGATTTTATTCCCCAAAAACATAACTTTGAAATAGCAATATCTGGGTTGCTACAATCAAATTGAAAATTTCGTTTTGGTTATTCAGCGGGATATGGGTTAACAGCGGACACGTGAAAATTTTGTGTATGTATTTGAAACAAGGTTAAATCTTATCCTGTTACATAACTAAAAATTAAGTTTTCAATTCAATAGAAAAACCTCATAATTATATTTCTGCTTCAAAGTTGTGTTTTGGGTGATATTATATCCTTGTCGGACAGTATAGATCAAGATCAGACTGCACGGAACGTGCAGTCTGATCTTGAATCTATACTGTCCGCAAAAGGTAAGTATGTCTCGTTCAACAGCCAAAGGTTAAAATGATACACGCGATATATAAAAAATTATAAATGCAGACTCAGCATATCCTGTCAGAATCCTACAGAATCAAAAGCAAAAGTTATATACGATATTCTTTTTTTTTTCACCGGAAGAAATAGTTCCTCCCGGATATAAAGTACAAATGGGTTTTTGGCATCATTAAAACACCCCAGAATATAGTAGGCGGGGGTAGTTAAGATTTTGGAACACCTAAGAAGCTTGTCAGAATCTTTCATTGTTCAGTATGCAACGGTTATCGACTTCAACGAGAGACATACTCTGGCAAAGGGAGGTTAAATGCATTTCCGTGATGCATTATACCCATTCGGCATACCTCGGGTGATACGGAATCGGCCGAGTTGTGACGAGCCGTATTATACCAAGCTATGCATCACATAAATATGGATCCATAAAATCCATGTTGCCTAGCAACAGACAGATTATGAGTTGGAATGGTTCTTTGACAAGCAGAAAATTCACTTAAGGCAAATAGTTTCGTGACAAGGTAGCATATGCAGACTGCGTAGGGTGACCGTGGTCTATACTTTGTCCAGATGCATTAACCCCCCCCCCCACACACACACTTTTAAGCCCCCCCCCCTTTTTTTTTACCTTACACAGCCTGCTGCCTATGTTTCTGTCTTATTGCTCCATGGAATATTTTGGAAGCAAAACGCTAAAACGCTAAAAAAGAAGACTTCGTACACTGTGTTATTTTTTTTCATGTTTTGGAAAAGGATAAAAGATAAGTCTCTTCACTGAACTATCGTAAGCAATTAAATAGAATGTATTTGAAAGCCGTTTCTAATAGTTCCGTAATCTATTCTGACGCAGTACGACAGGAAAGCAAAATAAGTACAACGGAACGGAAATGAGGAACTACTTTCTAAACTGATGCACCTGTGTACCCGGACGCTTTTTTAAAATGCTGTTTCCGATCTATTACAAGGGATATAAGGTGTCCCACCACCGACATATTGCTGCACTGAAAATGTAGTGAAAATTACAATCTTTACCTTTTGCTGTGCTTTGACTGGCAAAACTACAGCTTTGTTCTTTGTTTACATCAAATAAATTTGAACCGTGCTCTGTAAAAAGGGAGCTTAATGCATCTGCGAAAAGTATCGACCCAGGTCAGCCTGCGCAGTCCGCGCAGGCTGACCTGGGCCGAAACTTTTCGCTTTTTGGTCAATGTTCTGTTTGTCAAAGGACCAATCTACCTATGATTAAATCGGTTATTGAAAAAAAGTGGCTCCTATCGATCAACAACCATGTGATAACCTTGGCTAATATCGTGTATAATGGGGATTCATTAAGGCCCCTTTTGACAGAGCATGGTTCATTTCCTGTGGCCTACAAAGGGTACCCTAATTGATTGTGTTTTTTCACTATTTCGCCTTAGACACCGTTGTCTGCGCATGTCATATTCCTCGAAGATTCGACCTGCCTTATATGACGCATCACTAGCCCCGATATCGGGAAACTGTAGTTTTACGCTCTATAAAGTAGCAATGTAGAAAATAGCTTATATCAATACGTTTGAGGCGAAATGAAACCTATTTTAGCTCCCGATTTCTCTAAACTGCTGATCATAGCTGAGTGAATTGCACGAGATAACGTTTTTGAGTAAACGTTTATTTTAGTTTGAAATTCAAAGTAACGGTTGTCGCATAGGAAAGTGGTTCCGTTCTATACCCAGGATGCCCAAATTAGGTAAATGAGTATTTATAGAACGCCATCTAGCGGGAGATAATGCCTCAGACACTAATGCTTTTGAATAACTCCAGGGAAATACGGCTCGACAGAGTGGTAGACCGTCAGAGGCAGGACAAAAAAGGTCCCCAATAAGAACAAACTTGCACTTTATAATCAAATCAACAACAGCGGGGGGCCGGAGGACTAAAAAGCTTTTAGAAAGTATTATAGGAAAAGGGTTAAAGTATTCCTAAAAGATGTATTTCGCCTACAATCTTCTATCTTATCAATTTACCTGCGTCTTCTCAAACGTTTTTACTGCTTATCCCTTTCCCAAATGACAAACTTTTGGACTAGACCAAATTGAAAGCATTTGCAGACGACAATTCAATTCTTGCTTAAAAGATGATTTCTGTCTATGACAGGGTAGAAAACATTGTGGGAAAAGGAGAAAATGCTGGTTACCAGCATTTTCTCCTTTTCCCACGATGTTTTCAAAAGGCTACTATTCCAGACCCGAAAAAACCAGGGATTGTTTGGGAAAGGGTTAACTCTCTCCCACATGGTTAAATCTTAGATTTGTCCATATTGAAGATATTTTCAGAATACTATTAGAATTATTAAAATGTTTTAAATGAAATATATTGTTTTTGTGTGGATTGAAAACATTGTTGAAAACGGAGAAAATGCTGGTTACCAGCATTTTCTCTTTTTCCTACAATGTTTGTCGCTATTTTCTGTTTTTTACCCCAAATGTTTTTTATGAGCCTTCTGTACAGTCGTTAAACGCAGGATCGTGTGGTAACCAGTTTTTTTCCTTTTTTCTACAATATTTACGAAAAGATTCTTCCCTAGGGGCATTAAAACACGGGTTTGAGTGATAAAAGGTTATGAAAGTGGTCTTTTAGTATAAAGAAATAATGTGACAAATTGATAAGATCGCTTTCCATGGGGCAACTTTCCTTTTGTCTGAACGTCAAACGTCATAATATGCATATAAAAGTGCATCGAATAATGCATTCTTTCTTTTTTCAAGGATAGATATAAGTCAAGAATTCATTATAACCGAGAAAATAAATAATGCACGAAATTTGGAGGAACCTATAAGCTGAATGCTAAATGCAAATATCTTAGTCCGAAAATAAGAAAGCCTTAAGTGCTTATTGCGCGCTCTATCTGGCGTATAACCTGTTCCTATCCGTTTCGACGCAGTTTTCTTGACATTCATTTGGATTTAAATCAAAACTCTGCGGAGAGGATATTTACAAGAATTCGAACGCTCTCTCAAGGAGAGATCTCTTCAACTTATCAGCATTTCAATACGTCTATCTAGTTAAACAGTTACTATGACGCCCTACAGTATATTAGCGCGTCGGAAAATACCGTAACTAGTGGGCAAAGACCTTTTAAATGTTTATCTCACAAGCCCAAATTTTCACGACCCTATGGAAAAAAAAGCCTATCGAAAACATTTTTGAAAAAGCCTATTGAAAACATCATTGGAAAAGGAGAAAATGCTGGTTACCAGCATTTTCTCCTTTACCAATATTGTTTTCTATCGTGTCAAAGATATCGCCTCAGGCAATACCGTAGCCAGTGGACAAAGTGCTTAACTTTTTATCACACAAGACCAAATTTTAATGACCAAATGGAAAAGGCCTACTGAAAACATCATTGGAAAAGTAGAAAATGCTGGTAACCAGCAATTTCTCCATTTCAAATAATATTTTCGATCGTGTCAAAGACAGATTCCGTCATTTGAGTCACATTTAAAGTCATGTGCAAATCAGCGTACTTGCAAGTTGGACAGATCTACATTTTGCTTGTTTGTAAAGGACTAATATGGGCAGTTTAACCCTTTACCAAATGGAGTGCAACACGCGAAAAGGTGCATTCGGACGTAAGTGTCGTCCCGGATTAGCCTGCGCAGTCCGCGCAGGCTAATCCGAGACGGCACTTTACGACTACATTAGATTTTGTGCTACAGTAGACATGCGTAAAACAGAAAATCACATGAAATCGGAAAGTTTCGTTTCGGATTATCCTGTGCGGACTGCACACGCTGATCCGAGACGACACTTTACGCAAATGTCCGAATGACCCTTTTCGCGTGTTGCACTCCAAATAATCCCTGGTTTTTACGCTCCGGATGTAGAAACCTTTAGAAAACATTGATGGAAAAGGGAAAAAAATGCAGGTAACCAGTATTTTCTCCTTTTCCCACAATGTTTTTTACCCTGTCGGAAATAAATTTCAATTTTTGAGTTACATTTATTTTGCTGTCTGCAAGAGCTTTCAATATTTGGACTTCTCTAAAATTTTGTTGTTTGGTAAAAGGTTAAAGGAGAAAAAGCTGCAGGATAAGTCATTTCCTCTTATCTAACCCGTATCCTTCCGCCTGCATAATAACTTTTCTTCAAGGGATCGTGGATCTATTTTCATACACGTTGTTCGGTCATAAATCATAACTTCCGGCGTAAGAACCTGTAAAACCTGTAAATATTGTGTTCAACTCTTGCGCAATAAATAGCGCACAAATACGAATGGAATGAACTATATGCAATTAATAGTTTGACACATTTCTACTAGCAGAATATAGACAGACGAACAATCAATCAAAGTACTAGGAGTGCTGAAAAACAACGAGCTGTAAAAGAGGTATATAGAAAATAAAAACTTATCAGCAATGAAAGACGGAAGATTAGCTACAATTGTAACAAAAACGGGTTCCCCCGTATTGCGTCGCTTTTCTCAAAAGCGCTTTACGGTCTTCTCGTTTGCTGCAAACCTAATAGTTCTTTTGATAGGTTTTGTTTTTGAAAGTCGTATTTTCAGTTTGCACTTTTTTTCCAACAAGTAACATTTTTTGTAATATCTTTGCAGTGGGTCCATTTACATGACCTGGGCTGAAAGAAACACTTAACAGTCTCAAATGTCGAGAGATCTTGTAATGGAACTAAAGTCCAACACAAAGCAACTGGTAGTTTACGTTATCAATCATACACAGGAATGTTTCTATCAATATAATTTCTGTAAGTATAAGTATATGTATGTATGTGCTGAAATGTGAAAATTACGCTTTAAAAAAGCATCGCCCTCGTCGTCGTTAAAAAACTGGACTGGTTGGTAAATACTTCATTAGTTTTGCAGACAAGATACAATATTAGTTTAGTCCAAATTAAAAGCATTTGCAGACTATAGAAGGATTAAAAATATTTTGGGAAAAAGGAGAAAATGCTGGTTACCAGCATTTTCTCCTTCTTCTCAAGATATTGTCCAGGGTCTTTTTCATAAAATTACTTGAATCACCTGATTAAGTGGTATGTATACTCAAAGTCTATCCACTTTTCTCAATCCCCCATGAATGAGCCACCAATTTATGAAGGATGAACCGTTTTATGAAGGATGAACCATTTTATGGAGGATGTAGGCCGTCTGATAAAGAGTATTTTCTCATTTTTCAAAAATTGTCTTTTTTAGTTTTATCTTTCGTTAAAAGAATCGTGAAATCGAAATAATTTGATTTTTTAAAGTAGGCTTGGAATCTTCATAAATGTCTCTATCGCAATAATCCCGAGTTTTAACGAATCTTATGCGGGAAGGCCTTGGAAACATTGTGGAAAAGGAGAAAATTCGATTAAATATCGTTTTCGTTATCTACCAAAGTTTTCTATCTCGTCAGGCCAGGTTTGTTTTCTTCATTTCATCGATACGTCAAAGAAATGTTTCTTTTTTCTTTTTTTATATAAAGACAACACCTACGTATCTAAATTTCGGTCAAGTCATCAATTCGAGTAGTCACGGTACTCCAAGAATGAAGCTGGACGAAGCAATACATACATACATACATACATACATACGTACATACATACATACATGTGTACATACGATCCCTGCTTTACCCAAAGGTATGAGCTGACGTAAATTCGATCAACTTTCCACTCAAATCTTGAAGTCATGAGGTATATTGAGACTTATTTTCAGAATTCAAGATTCCTTATCTAAATTGCGTATACAAATCCGTGCTTGCACCGTTTAGTGGAAGGCAACCCTGATAATTCGGGAAGGGGTTGTTTATTATTCGGTGAGGGTCACTTCAGCTCGTTACCACGGCCTTGTTTAGAAAGATCTCTCCAACGTCACAATGAAAATGAAATAACTGGGATACCGGCCAAGATTTTCGGGAGCTCTGAATGCAAAATGCATCGATGTTATAATCAATCTTAGCGCGAAAGGAAGATGCACGTGCAAAGATAATTAACACACGCATTTCTTTGACGTATCAAATTATAAGTACAGTCAGGTTTTACAGTGAAAAATGTAACAACTATCGTATAGAATTACTCAACCAATTAACTTTCATTTACCCCAGTTTTTTGTCGTTCTTTTCGGGCAAATTTCACGAGTAATACAATTCAAGATAATGCTTCTCATCCATACAAAGTGAGAGGGCTTGTCAATAACGGGAAGGATAGGCTGTCTGGCACAAAACTTTAACATAATGGAAAAATTCAATTTTTTTGTCTTTTAAGATAATCGTGTAGAATTTCTTTGGTTATATTCTGTGTTTAAAAAGATGGTTGAATAACTGATTGTATGATGCTTAATGCAGTTTTCAACATTTTAATTATATGGCGACGGCCAGACCTTTTTTACCAGTATTTCGCAGGGTATTTTTCCACGACACTAGCTGCTTTCCCAAACACTCATCCCGGAAACAATGATCAACGCTGAGAGACGAATGAGCCCTGTCGCAATGACTATCATCAATCCTCTGCAAAAAATGGCTGAGCCATGGTTTCAAACCAGCAACCTAGATTCTCAACTCCTATACAATATTAAATGAGCTCGTGTAGGTTTGCCGCAATTAGAATAGTGGGTCAAGTATATATACAAATGGGGACTGAGTGGTTCATATGAGACTAAGATATTAGACCATAACTAATCGACATGCATGGGCTATAGTTGACTGAAAGTCGTAGATAGATTTTTTTAACCCTATACTAGATATCCTGGAGTTTTAGCGATAATGGCAGGGAAGGCTTTTTTAAGCAGTGTGAAAAAAAAAATGAGAAAATGCTGGTACCCAGTATTTTCTCATTTCCCCACAATGTTTACTATCCTGTCAAAGACAGAAATCATTACTTGAGTCAAATTAGATTTGTGCCATGCATATGAAATGCTTTCGGTTCAGCCAAGTAAACTTTTCATCGTTTGGTATTAAAACTGATTGTTTATCATTTGAGCGTCCAACGATACTGCTGCAAAACCGATCTTTCTGACCACCCATTAACTCTTTACCACACGACTAAATTTTAGACTTGTCCAAATCAAAAGCATCTGCAGACAACAAAATGAAAGTGACTTAAAAAATAAAATTTGTTTTGAGAAGAGTAGAAAATATTGTGGAAAAAGGAGAAAATGCTGGTTACCAGCATTTCTCCTTTTCCCACAATATTTTCAAAAGACTTCAACCCCAGGGTCGTCAAAAGTAGGGATTATGTGGTAAAGAGTTAAGCATTTGAGCGTCCAGTGATACCGCAGTAAAGTCCGTCTTTCTGGCCGCCTATTGTCTAACATTGGAGCCCTCATAGACACTACAGAAAAATGGGTCTTGGTAGCCTCCCCATTATCAACAAATGAGAGCCCAGTGATACTACAATAAAACGGATGTTCGTGGCCGCCTTAACCATTTAAGCAACCAATTATACTAGTGTAAAGTCGGTCTTCGTGCTCCCGACCCCTTCACTGTTTTACCAACGATAGCCCAGTGAAACTACAGTAAAACCGGTAGTCGTGACCGCCTATTATTTATCAATGAAAACACCAATGTTACTACAGTAAAATGGGTCTTCGTGGCCGCCTATTGTTAACCAATGAAAACCCAATGAAACTACATTAAAACAGTGGTATACGTGGCCACCTATTGTTTACCAATGTGAGCCCGATGATACCACAGTGAAACGGATGTTTTTTGGCTGCAAACTGTTTAACCGTTTCTGCAACCAATGACACTCAAGTACAATCGGTCTTCGTGGCCACCATTGTTACCGGTAACCGATGACAGCATAATGATACTATAATAAAATCGGTCGTCTTGACTCCCTATTGTTTCTCAATGAGAGCCCGATGATACTACATGTATATTAACCCTTTACTGCACAACAAAATTTTAGGCCTGTCCTAATTGAAAGCATTTGCTGAGGACAGTTTCAAGTTGGCTCATATGGAATTATTTTTCTTTGAATGGGTAGAAAACATTGTGGGAAAAGGAGAAAATGCTGGTAACCAGCATTTTCTCCTTTTCCCACAATGTTTTCAAAAGCCTTCTCTTTCAGGGGCGATAAAAAGTCGCACTGTGTAGAAAGGGTTAAAACAGATGTTCGTGGCTGCCTATTGTGAACGAATGAAAGCCCAATGATACTACAGTAAAACGGATGTTTACAGCCGCCTCTTGCTAACCAGTAAGAGCCCAATGATACCCTTGTCGTGACCCCCTGTGACGAGAATCCATTTATACTACCATTATACTACAGTAAAAAGAGTGTTCCTGGCTGCCTATTGTTAATCGTTATGAGCTTCCAATGATACTACAGTCAAACCGGTCTTCGTGGCCGTCTATTGTTTATCAATAGGCGCCCAATGGTACTAAAGTAAAACACGCCTTCGTGGCCGCCTATTGTAAACCAATGATGATACTACAATAAAACGGATGTTAGTGGCCCCTATTGTTAACCGTTTGAGAGCTGTTAAAAACTGTTAAAACTTGAAAGTGTGTAGAATGTCTCAGCTTTATAAACAAAGATGAATCACCTAAGTATTTTGGATAGAAAAAGACAGGGGATTTGTCCTCATTTAGAACAGGAAACGACAACAGCGATTGCTTTGGAGGGTATCCAAAATATGGCATGCAGTTTTTATCCGTCGTTATCTGTGCAATCATGCAGGCATCAGGGGCAATATGTTGCATAAAGGTACAAGAACACTTATATCCTTTCATGAAATAAGGACATAAAAAGGATTTGAACTGGCTGAAAACGAGTCGAGGTGTATATCTTTAAAACTCGAGATAATGTTTTAGAGGGTAAGTCTTATAGACACGACTTGTAAATCGTAAGCTTCTGTGTCTCGCCTTCCGCACTGATAGCGAAATTCACCCTTGGCACTAAAACAGCATAAAATCAGCATGGTTCCATTTCTTCAGATAATAACTACAAGCAATACTCTGTGAAAAAGGGGCTTAATGCATCTCCAAAAAGAATCGACCCAGGTCAGCCTGCGCAGTACGCGCAGGCTGACCTGGGCCGACAATTTCTTGCTCCTGGTCAATTTTCTTCATGCCAAAGGACCATTCTACCTCATGATTGAACTGTTGGCTGTTAGACAAGTGGATTGTATAGATCCTTAATCATTAGGCTCTGACTTGCTTGGAACGATATATTCGATAGGTGAGTGCAACACTATTCTAAGTGCCTGTACATTGTACAGGCACTTAGAATAGTGTTGCACTCACCTATCGTATTACGGTGATCCATTAGGCCCTCCTTTGCCAAAGTTTGGATCAATTATATAGGCTATCGGCTTTCCAGGAAGTTGGTTCACGTGAATAATGAGATAATTGTTTATGCATTACCAGCATGCCTTCTAGATGAATAATTCTTGACTCAAAATTTCTTTCTTGAAACAGATTCTAGCCTTTAAACTTCATTCCAGGTTTTTTATTTATTTATTTATAGTTATTATTGGCACAAAAAGTTTGTTTCAATTAGCCCCTGGGTCAAACCGTTTAGCTTAAATCTTTCTTTTTATTTTCTATGGTACATCTAACTTGAACCTTCTTGAAATGTACTGCTTTTTAGTGGTGCAAACAAGATATTCTAGTCCAAAGTGTTCGAGTAAATAGGGTCAAAAGTGTTCAAGTGGTATAGAGTTCAAAGTGTTCAAGTGCATTATATAAATTGCATTCTCAGTTAGATGGACCAGCCTGCATAACTCAGATAGTAGAGCGCGGGACTTGAAAACGTAAGGTTTTGGGTCACTTGTGGGTTCAAGCCCGTGGACTGGCCATCTAAAATTACTATTTTTCTTTCGAATGAGAAGTTAAACCGAGGTCCCGCGCGACGGTGCTATACACCGAGTACGTAAAAGAACAAGGCGTAACTTAAGATGGGTTTCGTCCTGTATCTGCACTATCCCACGTAAAAATACTAACAGCCTTCAGGGGGCATCGCCCATACGGGCAACCGGTGGCGAAGATAAATGAACGCAAATTCAGTCAATCAATAATAGGTTCCATTCGTGCACAAAGGCGCAGCATGGGTCGGAAAAAAGGTAATATTGCAGCAAAACCAGTTTTTAGAACGGCATAGATTCAGGTCAGACTACACAGAACAGTAGATAATTTATAGATTGCAAAAATAGAATATTTCTCTGTAATCGTTTTACACCAGAGATCAATCTTATCTCAGATCCGATAACTTTCGGCACAGGTTGCATTCTGGTTTTAGCTCATTGTGATTTTTTAACACTATATAGCACATAACCTTAAGTTTTAATGACCCCCCGAGGAAAGAAGCTTTTGAAAACAGTGGGAGAAATGGAGAAAATGCTGAAAACCAGCATTTTCCCCTATTCTCACAACGTTTCCAATAGGCTTCTAGCTCAGAGTTGTAAAAACAATGAATTCATTATAAAAGAGCTAGAAAATAATCCGCATACAGTACTTTATGTGCTTTGATTAGTTTTGGTACAATTGCAACGCAAACCAACATTTTCTCCTTTTCTCCTCTTCTCACAATGTTTCTAATGGGCTTCTTACCCAAGGTTATAAAAACAATGAGTTCTTTATAAAAGGGGCTAGAAAATAATCCTGCAAACAATACTTTATGTACTTTGATTATTTTTTGGTACGATATGCAACGCAGTTCTGACTGGAATTCCTTATCTATACCAAACATTTGACATGATTTATATTCATGGCTGCCCTTAAAAGCCAGGCTGTGTTTCATTATCGGTAATTATCATGCCAAGTTATTTCATAGTTTTACTGTTAACTTTTTCACTGCCAAAAGCATCTTAAAGGCTAATTGACAATGTGTAACAGCAGTCCTTCAAAATCTCAGTCACTGGCATAAACATGAATCTTAAAACTAGAATTAAAGTTGGCAGCTTTTGTAGACTGGTTCCATAAAATATATTTTGTATAACAACCAGACTCGTTGTGAATGTCATGATTTTATCCAAGCTTTTCAATGATACGAATTAGCCCATTACCACACAATCCTTACTTTTGACGACTCTGAGAGAGAAGCCTTTAGAAAATATTGTGGGAAAAGGAGAAAATGCTGGTAACCAACAAATGATTCAGTCTTTACTTAACAATCCTGAATTTAAATACTTTCAGGGAGATGGCTTTTGGAAACATTGAGGGAAAAGGAAAAAATGTTGGTAACCAGCATTTTCTCCTTTTCCCACTATGTCATCTATTCTTTTAAGGTCAAATTTCAGTTTTTGAGTCATATTTATTCTGTCATCTACGATTGCTGGCAAAAAAAATTCAATTTCTGATTTACGTTTATTTTGTCATAAATCTGCAAGTGCTTTCAATACAGACCAAATTAAGATTTTGTTGTTTGGTAATGAGTTAAACCTTACTCTACCCATCTTAAATTAATGGATGGGGTCCTCAACAATAGTTGGGTTCATCGATTTTTTTTTTTAATTCATATGATTCATTTTTTCTAAAACAACCCCGTGTTTAAATCGTACTTTTAGGGAGATGGCTTTTCAAAAAACATCGAGGGAAAAGAAGGAAATGCTGGTAACCAGCATTTTCTTCTTTTTCCGCAATGTGTTTTCTACCCGTTCAAGAAAAAATCTCATCGGTTCATACTCAAATGATTCCAATCTGGACAAAATTTTATCGTCTGTTAGAGAGTTAAAAGGTAAATGAAATGGCGTCTGCAGAGAAGATAGTCTAAATTGTGAACAATTAAATCATGATATTCGCTCTCGCTGCCAAAGAAAATAGCTTCCTTTTTTTCTTTTATGGCTTGCACTATGCATTGATTTTATCCGAATTTTCATTAAAATTTCATTTTAGACGGAAGTGGCAAATAGAGTAGATTCAATGTTCTCATCCATGTTTTTAGGCATCTGATCTTTACAGGTCTGCAACGCGCGCAAGAACTACTTGTTGTTGTCTATGACGGTAAAATGGTTACAATAAATTGATCAGTGGCCCTCTGGAAAAAAGCTGGTTTCCTTCAACCTTGTTGTTTGCTTAACCTATTACCACACAATCCCTACTTTTGACACCCCTGAGAAAGAAGCCTTTTGAAAACACTGTGGGAAAAGGAGAAAATGCTGGTAACCAGCATTTTCTCCTTTTCCCACAGTGTTTTCTCTCCTTCCCAGAACAAATTTCAATTTTTCAGTCACCTTTACTTTGTCGTCTGCTTTCAATTTGGACCAGTCTAAAATTTTGTCGTGTGGTAAAGAGTTAAGGATGTGGCACCCTAATGGGATTCGTGTAATATTATACGAATTCGTTTAAGACCAGGGTACTCATTCAGCCTGTGTCAACCTATTACCAAACGACAATATTCTGGGCTTGTCTTAATCGAAAGCACTTGCAGACGACAAAATTTGAAATTTGCTTTGTGAAGGTTAGAAAGGAGAAAATTAAGAAAATGCTGGTTACCAGCATTTTCTCCTTTTCACACAATTGGTTTTCCAAAGGCTTCTTTCTCAAGGTCGTCAAAAGTAGGGATTGTGTCGTAATGGGTTAAGCAAACGGGTGTTCATTAATATACCCTATCCTGTATATCAAGCTTTTCGTTGGATAATAGGATCTATCTTGAATGAAATCCAGCTGAACAGTGATGTAGTATGGCCCCTTGACATTCAGAAGTTTACCAGCCGCAAAAAAAAAACCTATCCAAGTCAGCCTTTATGCATTAAACCACCTTTTCATAGAACATGATTTATTCATATTAATTACATGTATACTCGTTCACCAGATATTTGCGTTTATATATGGAGTGCAACACGCGAAAAGGGACGTTCGGACATCTGCGTAAAGTGTCGTCTCGGATCAGCCTGCGCACTCCGCGCAGGCTAATCCGAGACGGCACTTTACGACTGCATTAGATTTTGTGCTATAATAGACATGCGCAAAACAGAAAATTGCATGAAAACGGAAAGTGTCGTCTCGGATTAGCCTGCGCGGACAGCGCAGGCTGATCCGAGACGACACTTTACGCAGATGTCCGAATGTCCCTTTTCACGTGTTGCAGGCCATATGTGCCATGCTCTGGCATCATTAGGCTTAATGTACGGTATCTCCAAGATCTATGGTATCAAGGAAGCCATCACATAATTATGGATCCATAATATCCACTTTTTTAACAACTAACTTAATCATGAAAGAGACTGGTCCATTGACATACAGAAAATTGATCGATATCGAAAAGTTTCGGCCCAGGTCAGCCTGCACGGACTGCGCAGACTGACCTGGGTCGATACTCTTCGCAGAAGCATTAAGCTCCCATTTTCTCAGTGCATGGTTCATATCCTTTAATATTGTTTTTTGCACATTTGCACATCTGTCTTAATTACGAGAACGTTTGAAAAGAACGACTGGTTTACAATTTTTTTTTTATGTAGAAGCGTGCTTCTGCTAGCAAATGCATCAGGCTTATTCGAGGATGAGTACTTGATTTGCAAGTATTTCCCACTAGCTAACTTCAAAATCAGTTAATAGAAAACATATTTAGATTCAGCAGTAATCAAACTGAAAAATATTTCTTCATAAACAAGGGCTACAGCTGAGTGAGAGAAAGTGTTGTAGCGGTTAAACATAAGCCTCTCAAACCAAAGGATCAGGGTTCGATTCCAGTAATGAGCGAAAGTTAACCTCTAGAAATACCCCTTTTCTTGATTGCGCAATTATATACTTTTAGTCAACTTTGTTGTCTGCAAGTGCCTTCAACATGAATATTTCTAAGATTTCTTTCAACTGGAAATCCAACATATTCTCCTTTTCCCAGAACGTTTTCTATCATTCAAAACACAAGCCTTAATATTGTGGTTACATTTATCTTGCCTTGCTTTCACCAAGGACAAGCCTAAATGTTTGTCATTTGGTAAAGAGTGAACAGGATTCTTTCGATAACGTTCCAACTATTACCATCACTTTATAACAGACATTGCCATAAAAAATTATTTGAGGGCCAAGAAATCATTTCTGACAGAGATTCTAGACAATTACCGGTATACACATTATAGTTCTGTTCAGTAGGTAAGTATCGTTTGGTTTTCAAATTAAATCTGCAAACCGAACTCATCAAGGGAATTAAAGAATCGTTAGATTGAAATTGATGAAGTTACCAAAATATTTCCAGCATGGGTGATTGATGCGCTATAAGAGATATAACCACGGGTTCCCGAATTTCTTCGGGCTATTTGAAAGTTGATTACTTCACCACGTGGCTTACTAGTTCACTAGTACATCTGTTGTAATCAATAATGGCGGTAATTACAACTATTCAAATTACCTCCCTTCTCAGATAAAGAACAAAGGTAACCATTTCAGTTTTTTATCTTTCTTTTTTCATCTTTGATTTATCTAATCATACATAATTCTTCCGCTTCCAGCTCAGTTAATTCAGCTATTTTCGAGAGATGCTATTTTTCTCTACTTGTTTGTTTTACCCATGGTGCCATTTTCTCTCATTGTTCCAATTGCGCATGGTGCCATTTTCTCTACTTGTTGGTATTACCCATGGTGCCATTTTCTCTACTTGTTAGTATTACCAATGATGCCCTTTTCTCTAGTTGTTGGTATCACCTATGGTGCCATTTTCTCAACTGGTTGGTATTACCCATGGTGCCATTTTATCTATTTGTTGGTATTACCCATGATGCCATTTTCTCTAGTTGTTGGTACTACCTATGGTGCCATTTTCTCTAGTTGTTGGTATTACCTATGGTGCAATTTTCTTAACTTGTTGGTATTAGCCATGGTGCCATTTTATCTATTTGTTGGTATTACCCATGGTGCCATTTTCTCTATTTGTTGGTATTACCCATGGTGTCATTTTCTCTAGTTGTTGGTATTACCCATGGTGCCATTTTCTCTAGTTGTTGGTATTACCTATGGTGCCTTTTTCTCTAGCTGTTGGTATTACCTATGATGCCATTTTCTTAACTTGTTGGTATTAGCCATGGTGCCATTGTCTCAACTTGTCGGTATTAGCCATTGTGGCATTTTCTCTACTTGTTGGTATTACCTATGGTGCCATATACTCTCATTTGTCGTATTGCTCAATGTACAATTTCTCTCATTATTTGTATTGCTCATGATGTCATTTCTCTACTTGTTTGTATCATTCATTACACATTTTCTGTGCATGTTTGTATTGCCTTTGACACCACTTTCTCTATTTGTATGCATTGCTTATGACACCATTTTTTCTAATTGTTTTATTGCCCATGACACCAGTTTCTCTGTTTGTATTGCTTATAACACCACTTTCTCTACTTGTATTACTCTTTACTTTTTCTAGTCTCTTGTCACAGATATCGGAGTTATTTTGATAATACACAAAGTACCATCTTCTCCTCAGATTTCACTTTAGATCTTTTAAATCTGCACCTATATATAAGTACATATTTACATTCTTAGATTTAGCGTTTCTTTGCAAGAAATTTTCAAAATGCGTCTTCCAAATGATTGCAAAATCTCTTGTTCTGAACAATTATTTCTCAATCCGGGAATTCGTCGCAGTTTCAGGTATATACCCCCATTACCAATTTTACCCGCGTTCTAGATACACTAAGAGGAAAGCTTTCGAAAACGTGGTTGGAAAACTGAAAAATACTGAAGGCCAGAATACCTAACCTGTTCCCACAAATTTTTTCTACTCCTTCGAAGACAGATACCCCACTAATTAACCACAATTTTGAATTTGCTACAGCATATGTCTAGAGTTATATCGTTTTGGAAATTCAAACAGTTGTCACAAAAAATGATACGTCAAACATGGACAATACGAGAACAGGACACGTATTCACCAACCATTCTTAAGAATGTTCTTGGTCTTATTCTTTAAGATTTCCTGACTGTGCAAGTAACAGAACTTCTGATTGGCTAAACCAAATGGTTTAGCCAACCAAAAGTTCTGTTACTTTCACATCAACAAAATTCTGAAAACTAAGACTAAGAATGTTCTTCAGATTGGTTGGTGAATTTGGACCCAAAATTCGATAAAGGAATCCATCTTTATGAGCATTTTATACACCTTTCTACAGTGCTTTTTTTTTTTAGGACGTCATCATTAGAACTATTCTTTCGTCCTGTCTTTTAGCTACATGCGAGATTAACAAAGGGTGTTTAAAATAACCATAAAACCAAAGGTTATAGAGCTAAGAATGTTACACTGTAGTGTTACTTTCGAAGATACATGTATTTCCTTTTAAGTTTGGCATACCTCGTAAATTTTCCCCTAATTTACCTGTGAGGTAGACAGCTTGTATATAAACAGTGTATCATCTGCTTCAAGTTTTACACCTTTTTGTACTAAATCTAGATTTAAATGCTGGTGTGGACAGAGTAGATTAAGATCAGACTGCACGGAACGTGCTGTCTGATCTTAGATCTACACTGTCCGACGCTTTTCTATATATTCTGATCGAAACCGCTTTGAAATTGCAATATTTGCATCATTAGTAACGACTGACACTGTCTATTTCATTTATAAGCACAAAAAGGGTTGATATGAATAAAGAGCCCCGTATAGTAAACAAAATCATGGCGGCGTAAAGCTCCAACAGGCTCATAACAGCTGCCTCGTTTATGTCAAAACCCAGACCGGAAGTCAGGTGTTTTGGACGGAAACATCAGAAACATGAGTAATGACTGGAAGCAAAGTAGGCCATAAAACTTAAGAAATAAGAAAAAATCCCCTATGTTTAATTTTATCGGTTTTTTTTAAAGAAGTTTTTCCCCTAGGCTTGTTTAGATTTTATGGAGAGCATCAAACAACAGAAAATGAAACAAAACAAAAATGTTTCTGTTTCTGTACAGACGGTTTGGTGTATCTTAGAAATTCATTTATTAAAGTCTGCTATGCTTGTTCAACTCTACTTTAAAGAAATTTAAATATAAATTATATATTTTTTTATGAAATGAATGGTATAAATCGGTGCTAGATACATGTACATATAAAAACTGAAAAGCCGCGTTTCTCCTTCAGGAAATTCAGTTGTAAAAGTGTGGCAAGTTGAGTGATGGTCCTTATAGGCGGAAACTCATTGGTTGCATTTTTCGCTATTTAAAGGTGCTTTTTCAACTAGCTACAGAAGGAATCGGGTGTCATGTGAAGTTCTAAAGTTACTTTTGGTGCGGTCAAAACGTGTACGCACGATAATAGTTTTATCCCAGCGATATTGCAAAAGTTTGGTATGGGTCACAGCGAAGAGAGAGTCGTATTTATCTTTTGAAAATGGCGAAGACGAAAATGTGTCGCCAGTGAGATAGCATCCTCTTGAACAATATGAACTACTTAACCCTTTACTCCATAGATACTCATTTCTACGCACTGCTTGTAGGAGCCTTTGGGAAACATTGTGGCAAAAGGTGAAATTGCTCGTGACGACAATTTATACTTCTGGGTCGTAAAACAACAAGGTCCAGTTTCAGAATTACAAGTCCACTATCTTTACTATTATCGCAACTCAAAGAAAGTCCAAACTAGGATATGCGTATTCTTGTTTGTACTTATAGTATCCAATGTTCCTTATCTTCATATCTAGGACCTGTGCATAGAAGATAAATTACACAGGCTATAAACAATCCATAAATATTTATATTCCGAGCTATCTCATTACGTGCATTATAGAACACGGCGATACACGGTCCATTTAGACTTTTCCATCGAGTATACTGGTTGAAAACGAATTAAATTACCCACGAGCACAGCGTCAAAGCTCATGAATTTGTCTTGTGGAGTTATACAAGTAGCTTAAAGACTTAACAGCTATTTGTCTAAGGCCATTACTGTGCCTTTTCAGAGTAACATATTTTATTGTAGTTCCTCTTTCACACCCCGTCCCGCCCCCGCCCACTTACGCCACTGCATTGCTTCTCTCTTTAATATATGCAAGTAAGATATTTTATTGCAGTTTCTTTCACAACCCGCCCCCTCCCTTCCGCCCACTTACGCCCATGAAATGCTTCTCTTCCACCTAAGCGATCTTTTCAGCCTGTACAAACTGTTACAAAAAGATCTATTCCAGGGTTTTGCTTTAGTGCATGAAATGGGCATCTTTAGATAAGAAGAGATTGGATTTCTACAAATAGAATTTTGATTTCGAGAACGAAAACGCATGATTTTACGTCCGAAGATTTAGAAGGTCTTTACTGAGAAGCTTCACGAGTACCATTTTACGGTCTTAGGGAAGTGGCCAGTGAGTCTAACGAGCTGCTTGTCTTGCGTCATTACTGTACAATTACGAAGCAACACGCTGTACTACACTATATCCCCTCTCTTTACTAAACCTTTGCATGACCTATATAGTGTGCTACTAAATTACCGCAGGTAACCAGCATTTTCCCCTCCTGCTAGTTGTTCCGAACCTTAATTCCCAAGGGTCGTTTCAACGTGAGATTATTTGGATTTTCCCGTCCTGCTATTTGTTCCGAACCTTAATTCCCAAGGGTCATTTCAACTTGAGATTATTTGGATTAAGGTTAACAGGAGAAACTAACAAGTAAGCAAACGATACATACAGAAAGATACAGCAAGATAACGTGAACATAACCATCAGATAATCTTGAAGGCTGCAATCAAGGCCATGTTCTTCATGACAAGTACACGGTCAGGACCTGTATCTGTCTTTAATACTTAACTCCAGCACTCAATGTTGAGCGAGATGTGGACTTGACATTTATTAGTGTTATTTGGCACTCTAGTTTTCATACACTTTGTTGAATTAATTCAGATTTTAAATTGTATTTTTCGCCGTAGCTGAATACAATGGCATATGACCGATCTACTCTGTCAGTGTTGATGATATTCAAATTAATTCTTTATCACACAATCCCGACTTTTAACGACCCTAAGAAATAAGCCTTTTGAAAACATTGTGAGAAAAAGAGAAAATGCTGGTAACCAGCATTTTCTACTTTTCCCAAAATGAATCATATCCTTCCCAAACCAAATTCCAAATCTTCAGTCACATTCATTTTGTCTTCTGCAAATTCTTTCGATTTCGGACCAGTCTATAATTTTGTCATTTGGCAAAGATTTAATAAATAATAGCGGTAATTAACGAGTAGTAAAAAAAAATGTTGGTGTATTTATCATTTCAATCGAAGCCTAAAAATTACTAGTCCCCTGTCCCTGAAGCACTAGAGAACCGGGGGATTTGTTTTACAAAATACCTGGGTATATTCTGATAGTTCATTGACCAAACTTCACATTCGGTCTGATCGTAATCGCTACTGCCAGCAGAGAAGGCTGAAAGGTGCCTTCAGCATGCTCACAGGAAATCTCTTGTCTTTGGCCCTACACAGACAGAAGAACAGCAATTATATGTAGAATTCCACGGAATTCGCACCCAAAGAAATTCTCCCAACAACAGAAATGATAGTTTTTTCAACAGCCTATCTCCTGGCGATCAAATTCATTCCAAAATATATTTTATTCGCAGCGGCAACCTGGCATTCTACTGGAATTTCACTTCGAGTTGAGCCAGAACGTATTCCCCCATCGGGTGCTGTTTCGTCTGCTCAAGTATAAAAGCTCAGAAGAACTGATAAAAATGTGTTGACCCAGACAGAAATTGTACTTCCGTGTCCTTCGTCCCTTCCTTATTATATCAATATTTACTTTAAACTCATTAAACACCTCCCCCCCCCCCGAAAAAAAGGAAAAATCATACAAATTCTGCATATGACCTTGCAGTGCTAAAATAAGCAACAGGAGATACGATCAAAGCGTTAGACCGGAAGTGTGGATTGTATGTGACTTATAGAGTGCGTGTCTGTCACTTAGTGTTAAAATTTGTGTTCACACTGTACGTCAAGCTTGTGTAGTTTCATTTATTTTGTTGATTAACAAACCATGATATAACCTCTTCTTGAGATATGTAACTTTTAATTATGAAATAAACACAAGCTTTCGGCGGTACAACCGCCTTCTTCAAGTGTGATCCTGTGATTCTATCACAGGATCACACGTGAAGAAGGCGGTTGTACCGCCAAAAGCTTGTGTTTATTTCATAATTAAAAGTTTTGTTGATTACTTAAAAAAACATATCCACTAATTTGTTTGTTATTTATAGACAATGTAAAGAACTTGCATCGGCGCAGTGAAGCTTCAACAGAGTAATGGGGTGCCTTGATCATTTGACCGTGCTAGAAATACAGATGATTTTACTTTATTCATATTTTTTGTGATAACCTGTACAATTTTTGTATCGATGTCGATACAGTTTTCCTTATTCTCCGTTTAAAATAACGCATTGAACAAAGAGAAATTTGTACAGTCACTTGTAAACGGTTGATAGATACCAGGGGAGAGTACAACCGAAGTGTTCTCAACTTGCCGTCTTGAACAAAGGATAATGAAGAATTTAATCGACTTTTTTTACTAAACATTTACATACTATCACAAATAGAGACGCTGACTATATATTTCTTGTTGAAAAAACATGTTTTTAACATTGGGTAATCGAATAGAAACGGCGTTGTTTTGGGACAAAATCATCTATATCTTTAGCACGATCAAGTAAGGTGTCTCTGTTACAATAAGGAAGGTCCACAGCACACATACGTGCTCCTTATATGGTCCATTCATATCCAACAAATAAATAGATATGAATGTATTATGATAACTACCTAAGCAAATGAAAGGGCACTTACTTGACCTACCGTGTGAACACAAGTTGAACGCCACAGTGACAGAACGTCACTGTACAGCATTTCAATCACATACATTGCATACTTCCGATCCTACACTATGACGGTTATAAGCATAAAATTTATGTGGGTGATAGGGAAAACTTGTAGTAAGCAACATTCCGTTTGATATATTTTAGTCATTTTAGCTATTACTTTTGTTACATTTGAAACAAAAGTGAAACCACTACATTTGAATCGCTAGCGCTCTTTCCCTTACAAAATGAGCTTAGTTATTTGTTTCTTTATAACATGAATTTACCGTCTGAGGCACTAAACATTCCCCTAGGAAATACCAAAATTTCAATCGGTTTTTAATTACCAAATCAGTATTAAAAACACATTTTAGAAATGTCTAAATAACTTTGTTCAAAAAACATCGTTCTGCAGCCACACATACGTGTTATCAAATTTCAAATGATACTTCCTTTGGCTAGAAGTGTCACAACATTGCGAACTTCTTCCGGGTCAAAGTATTCAAAAGAGGTTCAATTTAAAAATTTAAAGTCAATCACTTCTGTTGCACTGTTTTATCAGAAAGCAAAATGGAAGGACATGTCTGAGGTGAATTTCTGATGTTGAGTTCATGATTTTTGCCTAAACTGAGTGCAAGTTCTGGGGAAAAAAACTAGTATTGGCTGCGACCCGGAAGTATTTCAATGTTCTATTGCATCATATGGTATATGCTATCGGTTTGCTTCCATAAATGTGTCCATCTGGGTAAGACCATGTCCATTGTTGTCTCTGTGTAGACCACGATCGGAATGTTTTCTTACAATCCTTTACAGTATTGTACTGAGATAATGGTTTACGAGTACCGTGTCTGTTTAAACCCATAAAGTGAGTGCACTGTGTGCTGGTTCCTGTAATCACGTTCATTCATCAGGGTAAAGATTAGGCAGAAATTGAATTATTTCTCTTTTTTTTTGGGGGGGGGGGGGGGGTTTTGGTTGGAAATTCAAAAGGGGGTTCAACGAAGAGGACATTAACTTTATACAATTTGAAGAAGACGGAAATTCCATCAATATACCAAAAATCTACGTCGATTTAGTATTAAAACAATTTTCTAACCAATCAGCGTGAACAACACGTGCGGTTTTCTCGTAAAGAACCGGATATTTGTTTTACCATTACTCTGCTAAGCGCGACTCAAGATGCTTTTGCGACAAGTATCGGTCAAGATCACCCTGCAAAGAACGAATAGTGTCTAATCTTGGATCTAAACTGTCCGATAAGCTGATATTTTCTCCAGAGAATAACTTTGAAAAAGCAATTGTTGTTGTTGTTGTTGCTGTTTCTCATTGATTGAAAGGATTCCTTTAACTTTTACAATATGCTAAGGGTTAGAATTCAAAATTTAAAAAGGGAGAAATCGAGCAGCCGTTTCCATGGAGTTCGATAAAGGAGGGCGTATTTTTTTACGCTGTCTGACGGTTTTCTGCTCTGTTCTACACGTTTATTTTCCGGCACATTTGAAGTTCAACGCTTTACCTAACAAACCCGTGTTGGTGGGACATGGGGACATCAGGCTTTGGAAATCATTGTTGGAAAAGGAGAAAATGCTGGTTACCAGCATTTTCTCCTTTTCCCACAATGATTTCTATCCTTTCAATTTCAAATTCCATCATTTCAACCAGACTGAACTTATCGTCTACAATTCTAGACAAGCCAAAACATGTCTTTAGGGAAAGCATTTTTAAACACTTATATCTTTTACCAGATGGTTGCCAGAATTTAGAAATAACATTTTTTTTTTTTTCAAAAAGGGTTTTTCCTAGTGGTTCTTAAAACTTGTGATTGTGTGGTTAAAGTTTTTTTTTTAAAGCAGGTTAACCAATTTCTTTGATGTTACTAAATTTTTATCAATGGAACTAACTACTCGATATTTCTACAAGCACCACAATATTACTGTAATTATTCTCAAATACACATCGCTCATTTCTCTCCATCATCTGCAAGATGCAATTCGAGAGGTTATTAGCTGCGAAAAAACACGAGTGTAATTAAATCCTTGTACTTTTCAACTAATGTTTATGACATATTTATAACCTGCAGAAAAAGTGGAAATATATCTTGAATTGCGTTTTAATGTTTGCGAATCATTATCTCAAGTAAAAATGAAATTTTGATTGTCTAAAAGGAATACAGGTATACTTTTAAACGTACGTTTAAAAACCGTTAACTGATTGATTGATTGTTTGTATGGTGTTTAACGGTATTTTCAACATTACTACAGTTATATCGCGGCGGCCAGTGCACCTATTCGTGCTTTCCTGGAGTCCCTCAAGGGCGGATCCAGAGGGGGGACCGGGGGTCCGGAACCCCCCCCCCTGGAATTTTGGCAAAAAAGTGGTTATCAGATTCGTGAATGGAACTGGTTTGATATTGCTCAGAATTTATGTAAAATACAGTCATAAATTTAAAAAAAATGTTCTAAATGTGGATACCTCCCCATGTTTAGAACTGGAAACATTGACTTTTCTTGTAAACTGCTTACTCGTACATCCACTGAAATCCGGAAATCAAGGTATCATATAATAAGACGAGTGCGTTTTTCGGTGGGACCCCCCTTGAGAAAGATATCTGGATCCGCGCATGTCTCTTGTACCAGTACTCCTCACAATTTTCTTTCAAAGTCACTGGCTGCTTTCCCACATAACCATCATCGTCACATTGGTCAGCGGTGGTAGAGGAATGAATGCTGTCTAAATATCATTAAAGATACATCTAAACTCATTTTCTACCACTTTTTAACCCATTTCATCATTATTTTATGAAACTATAGAATTTGTCCCTGACAGCTGCAAGACTGCACAGGTAATGACGTAAAA
The DNA here is from genome assembly GCA_943736015.1 of Tridacna crocea. Taxonomy (NCBI): domain Eukaryota; kingdom Metazoa; phylum Mollusca; class Bivalvia; order Cardiida; family Cardiidae; genus Tridacna; species Tridacna crocea. The sequence continues at coordinate 35,672,324 of OX031068.1, forward strand.
TTTCATGCTTTGGATGCCTTCAAAGCAATCACTCATTTCCTGTTTTCCAAATCCCGTGAGTTTTTTCATCCCTTACACATATTGATAATTTATCTATCTTTACGCAGTTGATCCATTCTACACACTTTCGGGTTTGAACTGTCACGGTTTTCTCTCTGTGTCTCTGTCTCTGTCATTGTCTCTGTGTCTCTGTCTCTGTCTTTGTCTCTCTGTCTCTGTCTCTGTCTCTGTCTTTCTTTCTCTCTCTCTCTCTCTCTCTCTCTCTCTCTCTCTCGCTGTAAGGATGTAATCTGTAACTATTATAGTTTCAGCGTCAAATATATAAACTCTTTTGACAGTTTAAAGAACAATCCTCAGAAACTCGGTGTAAGTATAGTTCTGTAAGCTTGACTAAATAAGCGGACGGTATGGATTAAGATCAGACTGCACGTTTTGTGCAGTCTGATCTTAATCTATACCTTCCGCAAACGCTACTATCTTTGCCCAGGGCACTGAAAGGTTTAGAAAGAAGCCTTTTGAAAACATTGTGGGAAAAGGAGAAAATGCTGGTAACCAGCATTTTCTCCTTTTCCCACAATGTTTTCTACCCATCCCAAACCATTATCTCATTTCTTTAGTTACATTAATTTTTTTGTCTGCAAATGCTTTCAATTTGGACCAGTCAATAATTGTGTTGTTTGGTAAAGAGTTAAGACTCCCATTTTGTCATACTCTTTAGATCTCATTAAAAAATAGAGTGTCTTATATACACGTACTTCTGTAAATTGTTAAGATATACCCAAGTAGCTGATTACATATCTGTCATACATTTTAGATAGATAGATAGATAGATAGATAGATAGATAGATAGATAGATAGATTCTTTATTGACAAGTACAATGTATATAGTCACAAACTTCACATATCATATATAATATATCAAGGTCATTTTAAACAAACTATGAAACATGAATGTAACTGTAGAGTACATAAATAACAAGAGCGGCAAATTGTCGCAAGATACGCCCGTCTTACCCCAAGTTGTAAAGCTGGGGCATGCACCAGACAAAATTCAAGTATGAAAAACAACAAAGGGCAATAACTCAAAAATTAAGCAAGCAAGAGTTGTGATTTTGGTGCACTGCACTCCCCCTTGATGAGATCTATCCACCCATGAAATTTCATAACCCTAGCTAGTATAGTTTTAGAGATATGCTTCGGACAAAAATCAAGTATGAAAAACGACAAAGGGCAATAACTCAAAAATTAAGCAAACAAGAGTTGTGATTCCTGTGCACTGCACTCTGCCTCGGTGAGATCTATCCACCCATGAAATTTCATAACCCTAGCTACTATAGTTTTGGAGATATTCACCGGACAAAATTCAAGTATAAAAAATGACAAAGGGCAATAATTGAAAAATTAAGAAAGCAAGAGTTATGATTCTTGTGCACTGCACTCCCCCTCAGTGAGATCTATCCACCCATGAAATTTCATAACCCTAGCTACTATAGTTCTGAAGATATGCTCCGGACAAAATTCAAGTATGAAAAACAACAAAGGGCAATAACTCAAAAATTAAGCAAGCAAGAGTTGTGATTTGTGTGCACTGCACCCCCCATCGATGAGATCTATCCACCCATGAAATTTCATAACCCTAGGTAGTATAGTATTGGTGATATGCTTCGGACAAAAATCAAGTATGAAAAACGACAAAGGGCAATAACTCAAAAATTAAGCAAGCAAGAGTTATGATAACTGTGCACTGCACTCTGCCTCGGTGAGATCTATCCACCCATGAAATTTCATCACCCTAGCTACTATAGTTTTGGAGATATTCACCGGACAAAATTCAAGTATAAAAAACGACAAAGGGCAATAACTCAAAAATTAAGCGAGCAAGAGTTATGATTCTTGTGCACTGCACTCCCCCTCAGTGAGATCTATCCACCCATGAAATTTCATAACCCTAGCTACTATAGTTTTGGAGATATGCTCCGGACAAAATTCAAGTATGAAAAACAACAAAGGACAATAACTCAAAAATTAAGCAAGCAAGAGTTATGATTTCTGTGTACTGCACTCTCCCTTGATGAGATCTATCCACCCATAAAATTTCATAACCCTAGCTACTATAGTTCTGAAGATATGCTCCGGACAAAATTCAAGTATGAAAAACAACAAAGGGCAAAAACTCAAAAATTAAGCAAGCAAGAGTTATGATTTTGGTGCACTGCACTCCCCCTCGATGAGATCTATCCACCCATGAAATTTCATAACCCTAGCTAGTATAGTTTTGGAGATATGCTCCGGACAAAATTCAAGTATGAAAAACGACAAAGGGCAATAACTCAAATATTAAGCAAGCAAGAGTTATGATTCTTGTGCACTGCACTCCCCCTCGATGAGATCTATCCACCCATGAAATTTCATAACCCTAGCTAGTATAGTTTTAGAGATATGCTCCGGACAAAATTCAAGTATGAAAAACAACAAAGGGCAATAACTCAAAAATTAAGCGAGCATGAGTTATGATTCCTGTGCACTGCACTCCGCCTCGATGAGATCTATCCACCCATGAAATTTCATAACCCTAGCTTGTATAGTTTTGGAGATATGCTCCGGACAAAGAACTGGACGCCGCCCGCCCGCCCGCCCGCCCGCCCGCCACGGGTGATCCCATAATACGTCCCGTCTTCGACGGGCGTATAAAAATGATAATTTGTGGAAATCTTGAAAGAGGGAAGGGAGAAGAAGAAAAGAAGGTTGTTATTTCAATAAAAAGGGAATTGTAGTTTCATAGAGGTGTAGATGAAATAACGATCAACTGCATTCTCTGTGTAAAAAACGTTTGTTCTCTGTATTAATGCTAACTTTAAGTACAGTATAACGCTAACTTAAATAACTCACATTTCTTGTTAGAATTCAATAGTCCGACCAATTTAATCATATTTGGTCATAAGTCATATATTTGTTTGAAATACTTCTTATGAAGAGAGAGATCTGGTATTATTTCATGTTTGTAAATGATAGTTTTTGTGAGAATATACAACTGTACATTTATCTTGTAATGAACTTCTGTTTTATTACAACAAATCCTAGAAATTATAATGATTTTTAATGAGTATTCGGTATCTATTTCCAGGGAAATTTCAATTAATTACCAACATAATTTCATCATTTACCAACCATAAATTATTTATATATAGCATAACGTTTACACGACCTTACATCAAATGATGATATTTATGCTCTTTTAATCCTTTTGATCACTGAACTAGAAAGGTAAAATATATAATTGAGTCATGCCCAATGAAAAGGGGGGCTTATTACATACGTGAAAAAAAATATCGACCGAGGTCAGCCTGCTAAGTTCAAGAAGGCTGACCTGGGTCCGTACTCACCAACCCTTCTTAAGAACGTTCTTTGAATTACTCTCCAGAATTTTCCACATATGTAAGAAACACAACTTCTGATTGGCTAAACCATTTGGTTTAGCCAATCAGAAGTTGTGTTACTTACAAATTTGGAAAACCTTGGAGAATAAGACCAAAAATATTCTCAAGAATGGTTTGTGAATACGGGCACTGTGTCCGTATTCACCAACCATACTTAAGAACGTTCCTTGACTGAATCTTCAAGATTTTCTGACTGTGAAAGTAACAGAACTCCTGATTGGCTAAATGAAATGGTTTAGCCAATCTAGAGTTTTCTGTTACTTTCACATCGACAAAATTCTGACGAATAAGACTAAGAAATTCCTTAAGAATGGTCGGTGAATACGGAACCAGTTAGCTGATTAGATATCTGCTACTTGATAATGCTATAGTGCCTTGAATGATTCTCTGCAGTTGTTGAGTTAAGATATAACAAAGTATAGCTGAAAAGATATCGACTACTTGATATAGCTCTCAAGCGTTTTGTACAGATCTCTTTATTTTTAAGAATAGATATAAGCTAAATACCTGATTAGATATCGACGACTTGATATAGCTCTGAAGTGTCTCGTATATTTCTCTTAATTATTAAAATGAAGGCAATTAGATAATATTATCAGCTACTTGATATAGCTGTATAGTATCTTATAAACATGTACTTCTGCACACTGTTAAGATAAGATATATTCAAGTAGCTGATTAGATATCGACTACTTGATATAACTCAGTGATGACTTGTTTACTATTCATTATTGTGAGATACTACATTATGTTAACCGATTACCAAACGACAATATTTTAGACTGGTCAAAATTGAAAGCATTTGCAGACGACAAAATAAAAGTGACTGAAAATTTGAAATTTGTTTTGTGAAGGGTAGAAAACATTGTGGGAAAAGGAGAAAATGCTGGTTACCAGCATTTTCTCCTTTTCCCACAATGTTTTCTAAAGGCTTCTTTTTCAAGGGTGTCAAAAGTAGGGATTGTGTGGTAATGGGTTAAGTAGCTAAATAGATATGAGTTACTTGGTATGGGTCAAGGGTGATATGCCTACTGTTAATAATCACAGATTTTGGATATAGCTAAGTAGCTGATCAGTTAATAGCTACTTGCTATAGCTGTCCGACGTCCTGTATACTGTTTATAAAGTCTTTTTTCTGCACAAAATACATGGAATCGATCTTTTTGGACTCTCTATACGCAGAAGTCAATTCACTTAATTTCTCTTGGCTTGACTTTACAAGCAGACTGTATAGTTCCAAGACACGTACATGTATATATACGTGTAGTGGGATCAACTTTTAGATCTCTGACAAAAGTAGCCTTAATCATATTTTCAAAAGAATGAGTTAAACTTGTGGTTAACGCTTTACCTGCTAAAACCTGACTGAATGCAACTCTCTGAAAGCCAATAGCGAAAGCCCAAATCTTGCTATTTCAAAGGTACTTTTTAGAGGATAATGATCTGCCTATCGGACAGTGTAGATCCAAGATCAGACCGCACGTTCTGTGCAGTCTGATCTTGGATCTACACTGTCCGCAAAAGGTCCTTGAGTCGCGCTTAACAGCCTAAGAATTAAGATCAGGGTTTGGTGGTGTAGTTTTTGTCGACGCAACAACCACACAAGACTGTTTTTGAATGCCTGGTATATCGCTAAAGTACACTGATTCATGCAGGCATTTTGTTAGGCCAGATATAATCAACTTGGAATCTGATAGGTGCAATGAAGCTGCTTCAAAAAAAAGTTTGTTTCTCATTAAATTCTTGATAAATGATCATTTTTCGCTCTCTGGACTCAGTCTCATTGAGCTCTCTCTCTCTCTCTCTCTCTCTCTCTCTCTCTCTCTCTCTCTCTCTCTCTCTCTCGGGTCCTGTGTGGCTCAGTGGTAAAGTGCAGGACTTGTGATCTAGAGGTCCCAGGTTCAAGCCTCGCTGGCTCCACTGGTTTTTTTTCACAGGAGTGTCTTTGGGCAAGATTCTTCAGGGCCTAGCCTAGTACTGGTGAAACCCAGGAAACATGAATATGTAAACTGTCGCCGTGATATGACTGAAATAACGTTCAAACATCTCTCTCTCTCTCTCTCTCTCTCTCTCTCTCTCTCTCTCTGTCTCGCTGTCCATCTTTCTCTCATCAGCTGTCCTTCTCACACACTCTCACTTTCATTACCTTCAAATTTGCTTGCACTCGATTCTTCTTCTTCTTCTTCTCACTCCTCTCTACCAATCTCTCTCTCTCTCCCCCTCCTTCTCCCCCCTCCTTCTCCACCCACCCTCTCTCTCTCTCTCTCTCTCTCTCTCTCTCTCTCTCTCTCTTTCTGTCGCGTTGTCTGTCTGTCTGTCTGTCTCTCTCTCTCTCTCTGTCTCTCTGTCTCTCTGTCTCTCTCTCTCTCTCTCTCATTTTATTGCTCTACCTAAAATAAATCTTGCTCAGGTGTAGTTTTGTTTACAAGTCTAAATTTCAATTTCAGTTTCAAAATACAAAACTTGCCTTCTAATTGGACAAGACGTTTAGTCTGGATCAATCAGATACTTAGAACGGGAAGTTAGAGTCATAAACTTGAGTCTAGATTGTTCGACAAATACAAACTCATATTTAATGCTTCATTTAGAATTTCACCGTTTTTTTCCCACAAACATTTTACCAAGATTGAAAACACTTAACGACCAGACGCGGGTCTAATTGAATAAATTAACAATTTTCGGGCACGATGAAAATTTACTGGTATGACTCTTTTCCAAATAATCTCAGTTTTCAACGAACCTGCAGAAAATAGCTTTTGAAAACCAGCATTTTCTCCTTTTCCCACAATGTTTTCTACCCTTCACAAAACATTTTAATTTTAATTTTCTTTCACTTTTATTTTGTCATCTGCAAATGCTTTCGATTTGGACAAACCTAAAATTTTGTCGTTTGGTAAAGAGTTTTAAAGCTTTAGAGTTCGACGATCTATTCATTATCGTCCAAAGAGATCCTTTAAGGTTTAGTTTCTTTCTCAAGAGAACCTTGTTCGAACCTATCCAGTGGTCCTAGTCCTTGAGCATAGCACTTCAGACCACGAGAGCACTGTATCAGCCAAACATAATTATCGATGTTTTGTACAGTACTGGAATTTACTGCCGTATTTTAACCCTTTACTTGATATGCCAATTTTTAGCTCTCCCATTTCAGCAGCGAATACAGATATGATGTCAAAAATATGGACAAATGAGGATACAAAGATCTGGTTGAGTGGAAAACATTGTGTGAAAAGGAGAAATTGCTCGTTACGAGCAATTTCTCCTTTTCCTACAATGTTTTCAAAAGTTGTCTGTTGTTGATACGTCAAAATGAGTATCTATCGAGTAAAGGGTTAACAGCTGAAGTCATATCATGGCGGTCGGTGCACCCACGCCTGTGTGCCCTGGCTTTCTCACGCCAGTTCTGAGAACAGCTTCCTAAAATCCAAGTCAAAGACTACTTTTCTCATATGCATCAGAGATGAGACGCTAAACATCGTTGGAAAGAAAGTTTGCCTTATGCGGCTATCGAACTCACAACCATCTGGTAACCAGCATTTTCTTCTTTATCCACGATGTTTTCTACACTTTTAAAGACAAGTTAAATAGCAATTGAGCCAAATTAATTCTGTCGTCTGCACATGCTTCCGATTTATAGAAGTCTGACATTTTGTCGTGTGGTATGTGGGTAAAAAATAAATTAAACAGGGAGTTTAAGTTGGAAACCTGTAATGCCTGAAAGTCGTATCATAGCGAAAAGTTTCGACCCTAGTCAGCCTGCCAAGCTGCACAAGGTGACTTGGGTCGATACTTTTCGCAGATGCATTTGGCCCCTTTATCTCAAAGCAAGGTTCATCTGTTTGTAAATACGATTTGGGGTCAACTCGACCTGTGCTGACTTTGAGGTAAGCCTTTTCACTCTATAACACAAATGTAAGATTTTCCTTGCAAACCGTGGCAGGGATTTTCCATTTTAAATCCGATTAATTGCTTAAGTCTTTACTAAACCACAAAATTGTAGACTGGTCAAGATTGAAAGCATTGGCAGACGACAAATTAAATATTGCTCACTTGTTACGATTTGTCTAATATATGATAGAAAGCATCGCGAGAAAAGGAGAAAATGCTGGTTACCAGCATTTTCTCCTTTTCTCACAATGCTTTCAAAAACCTTTTTTTTTTACCTTGTCAAAACAAATTTAGTTTAGTTTAAAGTTTAAACATATTTATTTTACATCGATCGAGAAACAAGTCCTAACAACTAATACTAGTTTATTTGGATTTTGCTTCCTGGGAACTACACCAGTACTCGTGCCGCATATGTGAGCCAATGAAGTAACCCAAAGTTGACACCCGGTCCCTACAGTATCGAACTCGTGAACTTTTGATTACGAGGTTGACGCTCCACCTCACAGTCACGAACACCACCATTTTGTAATTTTGTGATAAAAGGTAACTGCAAGTTGCTTAAAACTTTGCTTCCATACACAACAACAAAGACAGGATAATAAAATTTAAAATTGAAAAATGCGGAAAATGTTGAGTACCATCTTTTTTCTCGCCATAACAATCAGATAAAAGAAAATAATGGGTTACCCCGCCTGTTTTTACTCTCAAGGGACAGATTTGAAAATACCGAAATATCAAAAATAATTGCCTCTTAATTCCAAATACATTAAGGAAATGAGTTGGATAAAATAGGATTTACAATTAAATCCCCCTTTTTACGGCTTTATGATGCAAATATTTTATTATGGCATTAAATCTAAGCCAAACGACAATATATATTAGACTTGTCGAAATTCAAAGAGCATGCAGACGATAAGTTAAACGAGGTTAGAACGATGGGTCTTGTCTGTGAAAAAGGTAGAAAACATCGTGTGGAAAGTATAAAATGCTGGTTATCAGTATTTTATCCTTTTCACATTATCCTTTTAATAGATTTTATCCCCAGGACTTGTTAAATTCGGGAGTATTTGCTAAAAGACTAAACTCATAGAATACCAATGGGCAACTCTGTATGGCTTGCAACACCCGAAAAGGGCCATTCGGACATTTGCGTAAAGTGTCGTCTCGGATCAGCCTGAGCAGTCCGCAGGGGTTGATTCGAAATGGCACTTTACGACTACATTAGATTTTGTGCTTCACTAGACTCGTTCAAAACAGAAAATTGCATACAAACGGAAAGTTTCGTTTCGGATCAGCCTGTGTGGACTGCGCAGGCTGATCCGAGACGACACTTTATGCAAATGTCCGAATGCCCCTTTTCTCGCGTTGAGGGCCGTGTAAAGAATTTATACAGGCGGCAAAATTAGATAAAGATCGGAATGCACGAAGTATGCAGTTTCATCTCAGATACATTGCTTTATGTCTCGTGAGGTATTCCTACATAAGAAGACTTGAGTTTAAAGTATGAATTTTATCAAAAAGTTGTCAATGTTTATTATTTAGCAAAACCACTAAATATATTCAGCAAACTTCTAGAAAATGGAAAAAAAAAAGCTATATTACAATATTTAAACATTTCTTTAACATTGGAAAATTTCTTTGTATCAGACAGTGTTAACCAAACTGCATGTTCTGTGCAGTCTGATCTTGATCTACACACACACCTTCTTTCTCCTATGGTACTGAAAGAGAGAACTCCTTTGGAGCATAATCGTCTTGAAAACGTTTTTTAAGATCTGAGATTGTTTAAACTTGACGCCAAATGTTGTCTTTTTCCTGGATTCAGTTAAAAAAAAAAATGAAAAAAAAAATATGTGCTCATGGATATACATGACTCCAGACACCTCATCTACCTGCCCCGCCCCGCCCCGCCCTGCCCCCTTCCCCCCCCCCCCAAAAAAAAAAAAAAAGAAAAAAAAAAAAAAAAAAAACTAAATACGGTAAAAAGGACAAAGTCAGGCATTATGGAATTTTGCAAAATTCACAATTCATTGTTGCTGGTCTATGCAAGAGAAAATTCCAAATGTTATTGGTATACCTTTAAGTAAAGTCCAATACCTTTTTTTGTGTGTGTGTGTTAATTCGTTAATCACTGGAATTTAAATTAAATTTTCTATATAGTATACGCCTATATTTATATGCATTAAACTGTCTTACCTTCAATATCTAAACCGCCTCCAAGTTGTTCTGCCATTTTCTATTATTAATTAAAACTATCCTTCCAAAAATAAGAAACGCGAATTTTCTTTTTCTTTAATTCTAAGGGGCTCCTGAAGTGGTCGAAAAAAAAATCCAAATATCGATCGACAGACTTTTTTTTTAAAGACCAACGAACCAAACTCTACTTCCGCTTCAAGCGTTCAAACTCAGAAGGCGGAACATCCGGGGAAGCAGACGTTAAATCTATTTCAAGTTGGAATTATAAGGAATTTGAAAGGCGAGTCTATATCGCTTTCGAGGGTCCGCGGCATGTGTAAACTGATACCTGTTTATCAATGCATACCGCGTATCTCTTTTTTTCTCCCCTAGTAGTATGCCTACGTTTATCCCTTAGATTAGCTAAGAGCGACTTAAGGACCTTTTGCGGACAGTGTAGATCAAGATCAGACTGCACAAAACGTGCAGTCTGATCTTGGAGCTACACTGTCCGATAAGGAGATGTCTTTCGTCTAAAAAATACTTTTGAAATTACAGAACTTGGGCTTTTCCACACAGCTTGGAAGTTTCATTTCGCTGAGTTAGCAGGGTGAGGTTTAACATGATTTTCGCCAAGAATTTCGGAAGCACTGTAGATAAAGTAGCTTAACCCTTTATCAGACGACAAAATTTTAGCTTTGTCCAAATTGAAAGCATTTGCAAACGACAATTTCAATATGGCTCAAATGGAGCAATTTTAACCTAACCCCCGCCCAAAATGTTTCGCTTTACATGCCAGAGAATTGGAAAGAGTGATTGATTGATTGATTGAATTGGGAGTTTAACGCCGTTTTAACAGCCTATAGATCTGTTGTCTGCGCATGGCATCACTCTCCCCGATATTGGGGAGATTGTAGTAATACGCGCTATAAAGTATCAATGGAGAAAATGGCTTTTATCAATACGTTTGAGGAAAAATCAGGCCTATTTTAGCTGCAGATTTCTCTTAACTGCTAATCATAGCTGAATGAATCGCAAGAGGTAGCGTTTTATTGAGCAAACGTTTATTTTAGTTTGAAATTCAAAGTAGCGGTTGTCGCGTAGAAAAGTAGTCCGCTTTTGTACCCAGGATGCCCAAATTAGACAGATGAGTATTTGTAGAATGCCATTTAGCGGGAGATAATGGCCTAGTTCATATTACAGCGGTGAGTGCACCTACGCATGAGCTACTTGGTGTTCTCACCAATACTGACAGAACTTTTTCTGGTAGTCATCGACTGCATTTACACATGCATCAGTGGTGAAAAATAGTCTGGAAGAAGGCTTGCCTCAACCGGGTATCGAACCCTTAACCACCGGGTCATGTGTCAGATGCGCTAACCACTGAGTTGACCGGGCAGGAAGAGGTAGAGAGGCTGTTTTAAGAGAGAGAGAGAGAGAGAGAGAGAGAGAGAGAGAAGGGGGGGGGGGAGGAATGTGCGAAAAAGGAAGAAAACAGTTTTACTGTTAAATTGTAAAAGCACCCGGATTGATCCTTGTAAACTCATTTCTTTTGTGCTTTGCTTGACTAACCATCACAAAGTTTTCGTAAAAATTAATTTGGTATTTAATAATGCAAAAATTATGACAAAAACGCCTGGTGTAGTACCGGAGAGTGTAGATTAAGGTCAGACTGCACGAATGTGCAGTCTGATCTTGATCTTCACTCTCCGCAATATGCATAAATGGTCGCGTAAAGCAGAATCAGGGTAAATAAAAATAGACAAGAGACTTGCTCTGATAAAAAGGGGCTTAATGTACCCCAGTTTTACTTACACCATGCCAATTATTACATGGCCATGCATGGATATTTAAAACCCATTTTGTCTAACATCAAACAAAATCATGAGATAAACTGATCCTTAGACTTGCAGAAAAATGCCCAATAGCAAAAAGTATCAATTCACGTCAGCCTGGGCGGACTGCACAGAGCTGATCTGGGTCGATACTTTTTGCATTTATATTAATTAATTACCTCTTTACTAAACGACAAAATTTTATTTAGACTAGTCCAAACTGAAAGCATTTGCAAACAACTAAATCAAATTGACTCTAAAATTGAAATTTGTTTTGGACAGGGTAGAAAACATTGTGGGAAAAGGAGAAAATGCTGGTTACCAGCATTTTCTCATTTTCTCACTATGTTTTCAAAAGGCTTCTTGCTCAGGGTCGTTAAAAGTAGGGATCGTGTGGTAAAGAGCACCTGTTCACATGCCTTAGCTCCTATATACAGACAGTTCTACCAGAACGAATCTTTTAGAGCAGTAAGTGAGCAAACACCCTTTGGTTAGGTTTGTTATCATCCGACTTATCTGGGCTCCAAGGAAACTGATGCATGAAAAACCAATAAGAAAGCGATTTACGATCATATTTACTGATAAGCACGCCTGGCTTTTATACACTCGACTTGATGTAAAGCATCCCTCTGGTCTATATTTAACGTTCCAGCGGTACTATATTGGGAAATGTTACAAGAGACCTCACCTGCTAAATTACTGTGAATATAACGGTCCGTGTAGCCTTGCAAAGATCTTTTAACCCATTACCAAACGAAAATATTTTAGGCTTGTCCAAATTGAAAGCACTTGCAGATAACAATTCGAAATTGTCATAAGTGATGGTATTTATCTTTGATAGGTAAGAAAAGATTGTGGGAAAAGGAGAAAATGCTGGTTACCAGCAGTTTCTCCTTTTCCCACAATCTTTTCAAAAGGCATCTTCATCAGGGGTCGTTAAAAATGTGGATTGTGTGGTACAGAGTTAAATCTTCTTCCACATAATCCCCAGTTTTGACGAACCTGAGGAAGAGGGCTTTTGAAAACATTGTAGGAAAAGGAGAAAATGCTGATTATCAGCATTTTCTCCTTTTCCTACAGTGTTTTCAACCCTTTTTCGAACACGTTTTAACTGGAGTCATATTTACATGTATGATGTTGTCTGTAGATTCCCTACAATTTGGACCAAGTCCAAATTTTTGTCATTTGAAAAAGAGGTGATCAACCCTTAAGACACAATTCAATTTTAGACCTGTCCTTATTGAAAATATTGAAAGACAAGACGGTGAATTGTTCTCAAAAGATAGGGTCTAACGTTGAAAGGGTAGAAAACATTGTGGGTAAAGGAGAAATGCTGCTTACCAGATTTCTTTTCCAACAAAGCTGTGAAAAATAAAAGACCTGTCAACTAACAGGTCGTTAAAACTTGGAATTGTGTGGTAAAGGATTTTAATTTCCTAACTGACGACCAAATGGTTTTGAAATAAAATCTTGAGCTGTAAAGACCCTTGAAAACAGTCTGTGAGCCACGAATAAAATATTTGTTTGTGCTCTGTGAAAAAGGGGCTTAATGCATATAAGAAAAGTATCGACTCAGGTCAGCCTGCGCAGTCCACGCAGGCTGACCTGAGCCAAAACTTTTCATCGTCTGTCAATTATCTGTTTGTCAATGGACCAGTCTACCTCATGATTAAGTCTGTAATCGAAAAAAAGTGGTTCCTATAGATCCATAATTATGTGATGACTTTGGGCTAGTATCGTGTATAACAGAGATGCATAAGGCTCTCTTTTGCCAAAGCACAGCCAATTATGTTACGGCACTTTTTTACTTTTCCAACAAAATTGTGTACTGTAATTTAAACAACAGATAATGTCCATATTTTGGGCCTTTTTGGGTAATTAATCATCTAACAATTCAGATTCGCACAAATATATTGATTGTACGATGTTTAACGCCGTTTTTAACAATAGTTCAGTTATATCGGGGTGGCCAGTGCACTTATCCATGCTTTTCTGGAGTCTCTTTCACCAGTACTCCGCACAATTTCCTTTCCATGTTATTGGCTGCTTTCCCACTGAACTACTGTGGAAACAATGGTCGTCGGTGGGAGAGGAATGAATCCTGTCACAATGACTATCATCAATCCTTAGTAACAAATTGGCCGAGCCTTGGATCGAACCAAAAACCTCATGTTCTCAAGTCCTGCGCAGATTGGCCTACTGGGGCTTGGCACATAAATATAAGAAAACAAAATTACAGATGTTCTTGCTTTTATTTCATTAAATGTTACATTTCATATTGAAAATTAAAATTAACATCTTAACCCACTACTATACAATCCCTACTTTTGACGCCCCTGAGAAAGAAACCTTTAGAAAACAATGTGGGAAAAGGAGAAAATGCTGGTTACCAGCATTTTCTCCTTTTCCCACAATGTTTTCTGCCCTTCACAAAATAAATTTCAAATTTTCAGTCACTTTTATTTTGTTGTCTGCAAATGCTTTCAATTTGGACAAGCCTAAAATATTGTTGTTTGGTAAGAAGTTAAAATGAGACCTGTAGTCCATTTCATGAACAACTGTAACCCTTAACCTCTACCAAACAATCCCTGGTTTTTTACTACCCAGAAGAAGAAGCCTTCTGAAAACATGTAGGAAAAGGTGAAAATGCTGGTAACCAGCATTTCCTATTTCTACCACAACATTCTAAAGTCAAGTTTCAATTTTTGAGTCACGTTTATTTTGTCATCTGCACATGCTTTCAATTTGGACAAGTCTAAAATTTTGTCATTTGGTATAGAGTGAAACTGCTAGATATATTAAACGAACATTTTCAGCCACTGAACAAAGCATAACTTTAACATCGTGATTTCCAAGTTCTTTTCCCTGCAGATACCTTGCTGTATCAGACATATTAGATTAAAAATTCGGGGTCTGTATTCATTAACCAATCATAATTTGATTCTCAGCCTTACTCTAGATTTAGAAAGTAACACAACTTCTGATTGCCTAAACCAAAACGGTTTACCCAATCAGAAGTTGCGTTAGTTTCAAATTAAGAAACTTTTGAGAATAAGACCAAGATGTTTCCTGCTAATGGTTAGTGACTTAGTATCCAGAATGCAGTATCTGTGAAATCTAACCCTGATCTATATGCACATGGTCTTTTAAAGCCTATTAACTCTTAACCAAACAAGAAAATTTTAGACTGTTTAAAATGAAAGTACTTGCAGACAACAATAAATGTAACTAAAAAATTTAAATTTGTTTCCAGCTTAGTAGAAAACATTGTGGGAAAAGGAGAAAATGCTGGTTACCAGCATTTTCTCCTTTTCCCACAATGTTTTCAGGAGGCTTTCTGTCTCAGGGTCGTAAAAACCAGGGATTGTTCGGTAAAGGTTTAAGTCACACTTGGCAGGATGGCAGTTAACTCTTTACCACACAAACCCAATTTTTAACTCTTCTGGGAAAGAAGCGTGTTGAAAACATTGTGGGAAAAAGAGAAAATGCTTCCTATCAGCATTTTCTCCTTTCCCACAATGTTTTCTACACTGCTGGAAACGAATTTCAGTTTATGAGCTAAAATTTTGTCGTCTGCAAGTGGTTTCAATTTGCACCAGTATAAAACTTTGTCGTTTGGTAAAGAGTTAAGAAATACTTATGATGTTTAGTAATTGATGAACAACTCTTTCACACATCCTTTCACACCGTCAACTTTATACACAATTATGTTGTAAATTTTGGAAAATTTTGCAATGAATTTGAGAAACAGCACTCTTTGAGTAAAAACGTAAAATGATTGCCCCATGTACAGTATATCACTTAAATTATAATTCTAAGGCATAAGGAAATAGTTACATTTTGTAGACTTTAACCTTTATCCTAATGAAGCTAACTTGTAAATTATTACAAAAATAGATTTTATCAACTTTACAGGCATTGGGTTTAAAAACAAAACAGCAGCGGGAAGTGTAGAGCAAGACCAGATTTCATATATATGTAGAATGATCTTGCTTTGTACTCCTTTCAAACTGCATCTATGGCTGCCAACAGCATGAGAAGAGTCTATGCCTATCTTTCGAGAAAAGGACAAGAAATGTCAATACACTTTTCTACACTGTCTGATTTGTATCTTACTGTCTGCAAAAGGCATCAACTTTGCAATAAGTATTGTTTGGGATTTATAACGTATTCTACCTTACGACATGTATAAAATTTTGATCAAACACCAAAATTTCAAACTGATGTGTTCCCAGATGATGAGCTAATTGTGACACAAACGACGGAATCTGTCCTTGAAAGTGTTAAAGACATTGTGGGAAAATGAGAAAATGCTAATTATCTGCATTCTCTGCTTTTCCCATAATAATATAAAAATCCTTCTTAATCATGTCTAGACAGGTAGAAATTCTTCATCACTGGACTAGGTTAAACAATTAAGGAACCATATTGGACAGTTGTGACAATGAGTCTCTGTTTTTGTCTTAACCCTTTCCCAAACGACAAATTTTAGACTCTTCCAAACTCAAAGAGTTTAGTTTTAACATATGTTTTTTACATCGATTGAGAAACAAGTTCTTATAACTTATACTAATCTCTCTCGATTCTGCTTTCTGGGAAGTACACCAGTACTCGTGCCGAATGTGTGGGCCAATGAGAAATCCCAAAGTTGACACCCGCTCCCAGGTATCGAACTCAGGACCCTTAGGTTATGAGGCCTACGCTCTACCTTACGACCACGGACACCACAAAGAGTTTGCAGACGACACTTTCAAATTTGATAAAAATGGCAGAAAGTTCTCCAAATGGGTAGAAAACACTGTGGGAAAAGGAGAAATTGTTCGTTACGAGCAATTTCTCCTTTTCCCACTGTGTTTTCAAAAGACTTGTACTGGAGACAGGTAAAAACAAGGGCTTGTTTGGGAAAGGGTTAAACTGAAATGTCTGTGATAAGATCCATGAATGAATTTATTTGTCAGACAAAATGTTCAAAGGAATTACACTGTACATTTGCTGGTTTAATCACAATGATTTCATCACATCATCTGATCTTAGTTGCCACTATTTTTCCATATCCTCCCCGACCTTCATCAAAATCTGTTCTGTATTCATCTCTGACCTACAAATTGAACAAGAAAAAAACAAAGTTAAACTCTTTACCAAACAATAAAATTCAAGACTCGTCCAAATTCAAAATATTTGTCATCTTCGCAGGCCAAGGCTGACAACTCACTAGGCTACTCTACCCTTGGCTTGATTGTTTTACATTCCCCCGATACACTTTTTCATTGGATGCAGCCAGCTCTAACTGCAACGAATGAAATTGCTTGTAACATTTCATCTTTGATAAAAATAGAATAAGGTAGCTACCTTTTGAATGGAAGGTAAACATGGAAACCCACGTGGATGTCTGCTTATCGCTTCATGTGTACATGCATTTGTAAGTGGTTTGTAAAATGATATTTCATTGGCTTTTAGAAATATGGTGTAAAGGGGGGTAATAACCAGCATCAAATAGAGGGCGCATTGCAGGAATCTCTAAATCGGGCTCAATCAGCCAAGGTAAGATCCACATAATGATCGTAACCTTGGCTCGTGAAGATGAGCATTTGTAGACAACAAAATGAACGAAGCTGAAAAATCAAAACTTGTTTTGGGAAGGGTAGAAAACATTGTAGGAAAAGGAGAAAATGCTGGTTACCAACTTTGCAAGAAGTTTTGTCAAGGATAACCTATTCTGGCTCTGCTGGCTACTATTAGGGAGGGCACTTTCACAAGGAGAAATATATTAGTAGCCCCGAAATTCTATCTCTTCAGTGGTAAGTCAGATCTCAACTTGGACAAAATTCAAAGCATTTGCAGATAACAAATTAAATATACATCAAACCTTCAGTTTGTTTCTGGAAGGATAGAAAACATTGTTTGAAAAGGAGAAAATGCTGGTTAATACCAGCATTTTCTCCTTTTCTAACAATGTTTTCAAAAGCCTTCTTCCTGAGGTTTCTTAACACTTTACTCCATAGATACTCATTTCTACGCATTGCTTGTAGGAGCCTTTGGAAAACATTGTGGCAAAAGGTGATATTGCTCAAGCAATTTCACCTTTTGCCATAATGTTTTCTACGCTATCAAAAGGTGTCATATACACATAAGAAACGGCATCATTCTTGCTGTTATTACCTTATGGGGTAAAGGGTTAAAAGTCGTCATTGTGTGGTAAAGGGTTAACATCTGGTTCTAGGTTCAAAAGTTTTATTGGCTATTAGTCACCCAAGTATCCATGCTGGACACTTGAACTGAATGATTTGTCCAACATTTTTATCCTTGTGTAATGTTTGTCTATAAAATTTCACTTCATTCGGTCCAGTACATGTACTTCCAGATGAGGTTTTTCTTTAAGACAGACAGACATACATACAGGCACAAACTGATCAAGTGAGCTAAAAATATCGGCTAAAGCCTAGCCAAAGTGGAAAGACATGACAGAACTCCCAGGAAAAATGAATAAACACATACCTGGCCTCCGGACTTTCCACGGCCAAACTGTCTGCCTTCTTTGAATCCCACATCCCAATCTGTCCTGACAATACGTTCATCTAAGCGTGTACCATTGACATATCTCATTGCCATTTCTGCATCTGCTCTCGTATAATATCTTAATAAGTTAAGTTAATATGCAATGCAATCAGTACAAATTTAAGACTAGTCTTAGGAGAAAGTTTTTAGAGTTTTAGTAGTTTAACCCATTACCACATGATCCCGAATTTTAACGACACTGTAGGAGAAGGCTTTTGAAAACACTGTAGGAAGAGGAGAAAATGCTGGTAACCAGCATTTTCTCCTTTTCCCACAATGTTTTCTTCCTTATCCAAAACAAAACTCATCATTTCAGTTACATTTAATTAGTCGTCTGCAAATCCTTTCAATTCAGACCAGTCCAAACTTTTGTCGTTTGGTGAAGAATAAATTCTTTACCAGACAACAAAATGTTCAACTCTTCCTGGATCGACATTGAGACTCAGAGCAATAACATACAACAGGTTCAATGCGGCTGGAACAATGGTATTCTGTCTCTGAATGGGTAGAAAACTTCTATATGGAAAAGGGAGAAAATGCTCGATATCAACATCCTCTCCTTTTCCCATAAAGTTTGCAGTAAACTTTCTTCTTCAGGGTCTTCACACTCAGCATTATGTAGTATACGGTAGGTAGAACTCTCTACCCCACACTCCCAAGTTTTCATGACCCTGAGGAAATAGCTTTTAGAAATACTTGCAGGAAAAAGATAAAATGATGGTAACCATAATTTTCTCCTTTTCCCACAATGTTTATAACTATACTTTCAGACAGTTTTCATCATTTCAGATATGTTAAATAATTATGTTGTCTTTCAACTTGGACCAGTCCAAACTTTTGTTGTACAGCAAAGGATTAATTGGAATGACTGGTGAATACAATCTTGACATACACAACTAAAAAGGATACTCTACAAAACAAAATCCACAGGGAGTCTTTTTAAATTTGTCCAAGCCCATCACTATTCTCTTGATGTCTCCACAGCGACTGAATAATTCATGGATCTGTTCCTCAGTGGTGAAAAATGAAAGATTGCCAACATAAAGAGTGGAACTCATGAGCAGCAGCTTTTCTTGTTCTGTTCGACTACCCTGGAAAAAAATTAAACACTACATCCTTGATGATTTCTAGAGGGGCACAGAAAATTAGCAGAATTACCTAAAGTTGTAGAGCACACAATTTGTTACCTTGGCATAATTAAAATCTTTTTGACATGACAAGTCTAAGGCTCTCCAGAATTCTCAACATCTGCAGACATAAATTTCAAAATTGATACAAATCAGCTTAACTCTTTACCAAACGACCAAATTTTAGACTTGTCCAAATCGCATACCGGTATGTGGTGTTGGTGGCTGTGAGGTCGAACGTTGGCCTTGTAAACAAAAGGCCCTGAGTTCAAGACCTGAGTGCTGGTATCAACTTCGGGATTTTTCATTGGCCCACACATCCCGCATGAGTAATGGTGTAGTTCCCAGACAGCAAAATGGAGAGAGATTAGTATAATTTGTAAGAACTTGCTTCTGGATTGAAGTTAAAAAAATATGTTAAAACTGAAGTAATGGTAACTAGTTGCACCAATAAATACACTCATGTCAAATAAAATCAGGTTATTAGAGGATAAAACTTTTAAAAGTGTATCAGTGAAGTTAATGTATTCCTAGATCTTCACCAGGGTTTTCCCTCGGCTTTGAAAATTGGGGGTCATTGTGACCCCCTTCCTCATTAGTTGCGGGTCATTTCATTGATTTTGGGGGTCAAAAATATGGATTTCCTCATCATCAATTTCAAACACAATTCACAATGCATTTTACCTTTAAACGCCAACTTCCAAGATTGAAAAGTCGGTCGATCATTTCTGACGGAAAGGCCGATGCCACTTTTTGACAGACCAAACATTTTCGTCTGAATCGCTGCTTGACGTGGCTTGATCGGCAGTTGTAGGAAGCAGACGATAGAAGAATGCTACAGTTTTCTTCGTCATGACTTATTTTTCCGCTAACAGCACAGACCGGTAATGTGTACTTTTATATACTGGAAGTCGTGTAAAATATGCAATGAAATACAGAGAACCCAAACACGACTTTGACTGGGCCCATATTTACGACACGTGTACATTTTGGATGCGTAAACCAGTCTGATTCTATAAATAAATTACCGGAAAACCACTTCTATCTAAAATAAACCCAGTAGTTAAAAAAAGATCGGTGTTCGTCTGACACTGAATCAAGAACAAGCTTGGAATTATGACGCTTCATTCAACTTCGTACATTATTTAGATTTTGGAAAGTTGCGTCACCGATGATGCACAATCATTTATTTTGGGGGTCATTTGAATAGAAATTGCGTCAATGACGCAGGATTTGTGCGTCATGGAAAACCCTGTTCACCATAATATGTCTTCCTGAAATCCTACTTTGAGCAATGGGGTATTCATCAAATTGTTACGTATAACTACAACTTAGTAAATGTTAAAGAAAAAGGTAATTGTTTCAACTATTGAATTAACCCTTTACCAAACAATCCCTGGTTTATATGACCCTATGATGGAAGCCTTTGGAAAACACTGTGGGAAAAGGAGAAAATGCTGGTAACCAGCATTTTCTCCTTTTACCACTATGTTCTCTACCCTGCTGGAAACGAATTGCAATATTTGAGTTACGTTTAATTTGTCATCTTCAAGACCTTTCAATTTCTGTAAATTTTTTTTTTTTCTGTTTTTTTTGGTTTGGTAAAGAGTTAATAGCATTTGTTAAACATTCAATATTAACGTACAGACTCAAATCGGCAAAATCAGAAAATACTTAAAGGACAGTAAATGCTAAATCATTTCAACAATACACTCATATTAAATAAGTCACCCATATGTTGTCTCAGGTAATTTCCCACACTAGCACTGTGGCACTCCTTCTTTTTTGAAGGATATTCTTCTCGCGAATGAGAAGGTTTTTTTTTTTTTCAGTCAATGAGTTAGTAATGTAACATTTATCCTCCACCTTTGTTTTGTGTGATATTTATGTACATGTGCTATGTTATTATTATATACGCATATTTGACAGGCGCAGATTGGACGGTAGAGAGAAAGAATCGGATACAAGGAAATCCGGGTACCAGACCCTAGCTCTTTTTCGAATAGATTTCCTTGGTTCTTTTACATGCTCAGTGTATAGCACCGATACATGCGAGGCTACCTCTGGGTTTCTAACCAGTTCACCTCTTGTTGGGTGGGAGACACGAGGTGTCTCTGAAAAACATCCTACCAGCTGGGTTCAAACCCCAGACCTTCGGATTGGTAGTCCAACATGTTAACCACTAGGCCACCGACCTACCCTTGTGGTAAAATGTCTTTATTATTTAAATTATCTAAGTCTGAGAGTCTAGGACTTTGAACACAGCTACATGATCAATTCAAATTGGCAATCACCCGAACATATGCGTGTCCGAAATACCACTATCTTCGTATGTTTGACGAAAAATATGGAATAATAGTTCTCCAAGACTCCACCTTAAAATGCTGGTCTCTGTATGCACTCAAATCTGCAGAACCTGACGATTTATTCAAGTTAGCCATTTTATCGATGAAATGCAAGTCCAGCACTGTTTCTTTTCTTCCTCTCGGAGAAGTTCTTTCGATCGAGGCTTTTTTCAGTTGTTACACCGGCTGGAATTCGGAAAATTTTTGGTCTAAGGGAAATAACTCGTACAAGAATTTCTAATGTGCACGATTTGCTAATTTCATGCACCGTCAAATTATGGATATGACTAAAACCCGGATACTTTAAGCCGACGACATATACAAAGCGGGAAAACGGTTACGATATGAAACATAGACAGTAAAAGTAAGTCTTCACCGTGAACTGCACTTAATCCATATCTCATATTAAGGATTTGAAGATAAAGATTTTTTTTTTATTCATTCTAATATTCATTTTCTATTTTTAATCATTTAATCCACTTATTAATGAAACTGATGAAACAAAAGTGATTGATATGTAGACATGCTAGAGTATTTTGTGTTTTAGAAAGTCTTGTAAAAGAGTGTAAGAAAAGAAAGTGAAGCTTTGATATTAAAAGTTCGGAAATAGCAGACAAATTAGAACACCAAATCATACAGACAAAAGTAAAGGAAAAATGAAAGGCTAGTCTGAATTCAGGAGAAAACACAGAATATATAGAAACAGTTTCATAAGAGTAAATAGCCGACCAAGCAAAATAATGAGTAGACGATTTAACAATCTGCCAGAAATAATGTGTAAGTACAAGTAGAATGTAATACAAAAACAGTGTAGAGTTTGCAGCCTTTATCAGAATCGATAAGGGCCATTCTTCATTCAGTTCTCTTAATTCCCATCCAGCACTACATTGGTTATTAGGGAACTATTTGGGTTTTTTAAACCACGATGGAAAATAACATTCTTATGTACAACATTACTGTGTTATCTTTCATAGTGGTTTAATCATTCTCTAAGGAATTCAAAGTGTCAATATTTGGTTTTATCCTTGATTTTTCTTGCACAACACAGCTTTAATTGTTCTTGAGACAATATCTCAACTTAATTAAGTTAGATTGTAATACAGATCCATGTACGTAATTCCTGCTGATTGAAACCAGAATTTGATTTGAATTATTACATGTGGATTTTACAAATATATCATAATTCATACACAACTTCGTCGAGGAATCAAAAAACAACAACAAAGGAATACACAATTTAGACAAGTTTACTCTCTTTCAATATTTTGGCTTACTACGTTTATCAAAAAATTACACTTGAAATCAGGGATTCTTATGTATGATCCCTATTGAAATCGACGCCTTCTAAATTTTGTGACTATTATAATATCATCATTTGAAATGAAATGAATATTGAAAGAGAGAAAACTTTTCTAAACTGTGTATAATTTATTTCCTTAGGAATATTTAAGACAAAAGACTGCAGGAGAAAGGACCAGTTTATTATTTGGTTATCTTCAGTTTTTATCTGGCAAGGGAGACAATTCAACTAACAGGAATGACCCTCGGTAGAAAAAATATAGATCAAATTGAAACAGTACAGAAACAGTATAAAACAAGCAGGCATTATCAAATATCAGGACAAGGTTATCAAAATAAAAACAGATGATGACATTGAGAAAGAATTATGAATTCGTACTTGTAACTTAGTACAAAGAAATGAGATAGATTTGGAAACATGTTTTTTATGACATAACATCCCTTGTTTTCAGTGTAATATACCCATTACGAATTTTCTTACCTTATATATGTGCAATATCACAATTGTGTGACGTCATTTCTGACGTCATTTTGAACGTTTTTCATGGAAGTGATGGATTTTATGGATATAGCCGCGGGTGCATCTATAGATGTTTTTGCATCTTATGATCTATAATTTCTGAAATGTCATTATGTGATGAAAATGAATCTGACATTCCGTGGCATTTAAGATTTTTTTTTTTTTTTAAACTCATCAAGAAAAAAATGTTATTAAGTTCGTAAATGGCTCCCTTTAAATTTTCCCAAGACTCATTTGATAAGATTTTATCTCAAAAAGCAACTCTTGTCAGACGCTATATTTATCATTAAAGGTGGCCCTTCAGAATTTGGGACGAAAAATTTTACAAAAATACAAAAATATCATCCTTATACTTCCAAAGCTTTATAATCGTCATTCATAAAACCCCAGTAGTCGAAAGCCATCCGACAAAACAAGAAATTAGAGATTTACTACGGCCAAGGTCGATATCGACGGGAAACACGTTCTATATTTACATGAACAACTCGTTCATTTACGTACTAGAAATACACAGACCGAAGCTTCAAACATAGCGTCTGAAGAAGATATCATGAAAAATAATTACATGTTTGTTATGTAATGGAATTTAAGCGTCATTAGTCACATGCCAGTCACTTAACATTCCCACAATGCATTTTTTTTATTTTTGGCGCAAAATCTAAAAATAGCTTAAGAGGCTACGTAGCCTTTTACGGGAATACCATAAAAAAAAGAAAAAGAAAATTGGGGTAATTTAATGATTCTTAACTATTAATGATTTGTATTGTTTTTTCATATAAATTTCAGAGATATATGTAATTTTTGATTTTGTGTGATGTGAAATTTCTAAGTACCCACCTTTACATTACATCAGACACGTTAGAACTATGAAATATAACAATATGTAATAAAACACGAAGTTTGCCAATTTCTACTGATCAAATTTAAAAAATAATATCAGGAAATTTAAATGAAATTTTTAGTCCTGTATAATCAGATAATTAGACTATGTTTTTTTTTTAAAAGACACCGATTTAATTGTAGTTCGGCGGTCAAGTTTTTCCGCAATTTTCCTCTTTTTTTTCAGTACATGCGGGAAGCGACCAAACAGTAGCAGTCTTTATCAACTGCGGAAGGTACAACTGGTCATTCGGCAGACATTTGGGTGTTTTGTTGATCAAGTTGAATTTAAGGAATCGGCCGAGTTGTACCAGTTATATTAGACGGTTACAGGCAATACATTGTGTACCAGTTTACAGTTCGCGTTTTAGGCACTACCCTGAATTAGAAATCAAAATGGCGGCTTTCCCGAGCCAGGACCAAAGGCCGCTGAAGAAATTGCGGCTTGGTGCTCCCGATGTATATCCGCAAGACCCAAAACAAAAAGAGGTCGATTGTTATATCATATCTACAAATTTTGGCATAATACCGTAAAACGCCCCGCCATAAATCGCGAAATCCCATGAAAATCAAAATTATGTGTCAAAAAAAATGCAACTTGTTTATGGATTCATTTCGTATACATAAAATACAATATTTTTCAACTGAATGAAGCTGAAAATGTCATTAAATTTCTTCTTTAAACTCTAAAAAACGATGCCATATGTAAGCATTGACAGTATAGCAGAGGGGCGTTTTACGGTATAATGCCCAAATTTTACTTTCATGCTTTTGAATGCAGAGTTTTGAACCTTTGAAACAGAAATGTTGGATTAAAAGTACCTTCAGTCTGAAGGTGTCTGCTCCTGTCTGCTCCGATGCTATTTTTGTTACTGTTCTTCCGGTCCCTGTTCTTCGCATACCCCTTCATAGTCCTATTTCCAAGACCCTACGTACGTTATTTCACATTTTGACATTCATCGTGTACGTAGGGTCTTATCGGGCCCTTCATAGGTTCCTTTAGCAAACTCCGACATCAAATCTTGTCGCTGTTTGAGCAACAAATTTGGATACTTAAAATGCAAAATGCCCAATGAAACTGGTATCGGTAACAAGATAAATCAATATTGAACCGATATTAAAGACTTGGTTGTAAAACACTTACGTTTTATGAGTTAAATCCGCTTCTATTTCACACTACCCTAGTTTTGAAGTAAAACCGGTATGTAAATGTGTAGTTATCGTGGGTTAACGGCAACCAAACGAAATCTTTTAAACGAAATTCCTTTACCTCCATTAAAGTGTTACAGAAAGGGGCAACCCTCATTCACAAATATAATTTTGCCTAGAAAGAAGTACTGAATCGTTTAATGGTCCATTAAAAACGGTTATCGAGTTTTAAGACTATTCATAAATAAAATAAACGTCGAGAGAATGTCTTAGTAACTCGTCCCAAATCTAGTTCGTTCCCACGTTTTCTGAATCGATTTCACCGGATTCCCGTCCAACCCGAGTTTCTGATACTTTTTGGATGCAATCGGATTCGTTCAAAAATCGTTCGGAAATTCGTTTTTTTATTTAACCCGAAATATGCTTGTATACATGGTGGCTTTTGTGTTGAAAAAGTTACACGATTGAACTCAAGATGAATATATCATGAATGTGGCCCTTTTTCAGAGTCAGAAAAGTAAATTTGTATCCAATTTGTATCCAGTTAAGTTATCTATCATGTTTACTTGAGTGCTTTTTCACCATTATCCCGGATTTTAGGAAATCAAATTTGCTACATAGAACTAAGTAGGGCCCGTTTAGACGTAACATGCAAAAGAAAAGTAAAATGTGAAATGTCCGAAAAATAAATGTTGAACGGCAAACAAGCATGTGTACGTCTAAATATTTGGACTAACCCCTTCAGGCCAACCTTCATTTAAAGTATCTGGAAAAAATACAATTTTACCGGCATCTTTTCGAACGGCTGTATGCCACAAAGTTTCCAATGACAGCTAATAAAATGGGCATGGATCATTAGATAAATGATTAATCCTTACAAAAAAAAACTGGGAAGAAAACTGAGAAGATCGGAATCAAAAATAGTATATGAGGCTATGAGCAGACCTTCTGACTGAAAAAGAGGGCTGTCATAATTGTCAACTTTGAAACGATCCATTGCATTATTTCCCACTACATGGCATTCAACAAACACACATTTATCTAATTTGGGCATGCTGGATACAGAAGCAGACTAGTTTTGTAAATCAACAACTGTTACTTTGAATTTCAAACTGAAATAAATTTTTACCCCTTAAAATGTTACTTGGTGCAATTCATTCAGCTCTAATCAACTAGCATATAACCAAGGAAGCCTGGTACCAACTCGACCCTTAAGTCAACTCTTCGTCGGGTCAACTCACCCAGGTCAGCTCGGCCTGTTTACATCCCATTAGACAAAATGGGGTATAAGATATGTAAATTATTTAAATTTGTATACTTTGGGTATTAATAAGCGATTCTAAGATGGTATGATGTTTAACCCTTTACCCCATAAAGCATTTCTATGGTATCTCTAATTGACCCTAAATAACAGCAAGAATGAAGCTGTTTCTTATGTGTATATGACACCTTTTGATAGCATAGAAAACATTGTGGCAAAAGGTGAAATTGCTCGTCACGAGCAATTTCACCTTTTGCCACAATGTTTTCCAAAGGCTCCTACAAGCTATGCGTAGAAATGAGTATCTATGGAGTAAAGGGTTAAGTACTTGGCAGAATACGGCGGAAATTTAAGAGCATTCAGTTACAAATGGATATGTGTAGTGTTCAGCGAGTAGTCATAAACATTTCATGTCATTCTTATCAGTATTCTTTCACTGGCATTATCAGACAGTCCGAGTGCAATGAAATTATGATAAAGTTATTTTGACTTTGATGAAAGTATTTTTTAGAAACTAATTATTGAAAACATTCTTTGTAATGAATGATTCCACAAATATGTAAATATGAATTTGATTAAAAGACAAAAATGGATGAATATTTCAGGTGAAAATAAGGTGAATGTAACACAAATAATTACTCTCCCTGTTTCAGCCATCTCTCTGTTTAAACCTGCTAACAACCAATGCCCTGATACCTTTTAATGTATGAGGCTGAGTTGACCCAGCCAAGCTGACCCGACCGACTTGACCTGAGGCCGACCTGATTCGTAACCTATGCACCGACCACTTATTAAAGCAGCTTTTTCATGCTTGGGTAATAGGCTAACAGCTTTGGTATAAGCCCTTCTTTTCCTCTAGGTATTTGGGGATAGGTGATGCGTCATAGCAGACAGGTCGAATCTTCGAAGAATTTGACATAAGCAGACGACGCAACACGTTATGAAAATCATACTGTAGTGCCAAGATGGCCCACTAATAAAACGACCCATTACCAATATGGCCCGGGTTTTTTTTTCAACTTAAAAATATTAGTAATAATGACCAGCTTTCATTATCTTCATTTGGATCAGATGATTACTTTCTTCTATTTCACTAATAATAGTAATTATCTTTGCTTATTCGCCGAGATGACTGTACCCAAGGTCCCTATAAAAATGGGCCAATTTTGGAAGTGGGCCTTTTTAACCCATTCATGACCCCTTTGTGTTGTGGGAAGTTATGACATCAAGAGCATGTAATCCAAATACAAAAACAGAACACCTGACCCAACATCAGACTCAATATAGTGCATAATATGCATATAATGTTGTACATGTATAATTGTCCATGGCATAAGCTCATCTAATATGTAAAGATACAGCTTCAAAGTAATATGTGTATAAACCAAGTTCAGTGTTTAGTTACCGGTACTTTGAAAATAGGACTTGTATCACAGAGTGATTGTTCTGAATTTTAGCCCGCCCGGGTGGCTCAGTGGTGAGCGTGTCGGACTCATGACCTAGTGGTTGTGAGTTCGATACCCGGTTGGGACAAACTTTCTTTCTGGCGTATTTTCGCCTCTCACCTCTGCTGAAACATGTGAGAAAAGTAGTCGGTGGCTTTGGAAAGAAAGTTGTGTTAGTACCGGTGTAAGAAAGCCAGGAAACATGTGTGCGTCACCGACCACCATGATATGACCTTAGCTGTTAAAGTGGCGTTAAACCCCAATACAACCAACCAATCTGAATTTTAACTCTTTATCCATACTTTTGTTACAGGATGAGCTTACATCTACCAGTGTCAAGCTGGGTTTTAGCAATATGCCGCCATTCAATGATGAGGCAAGTACTGTAGTCATTATCACATTCTCTGACTTGCTTTAATTTTTTTTTCTTGTTTCAGTTAACTGTTAACCACATAACAAAACTTTTGACTGGTTGAAAATAATTGCAGATGACAACAAGAATTTGAATCAAATAGTGGGATTTGTCTTTAATAAGGTAGAAAACATTGTAGGAAAAGGAGAAAATGCTGGTTTTGCTCTCATTCTTTTTTTTCATATAAAGTTCTTCCTGAACGTTGTTATGGGTAGTTTTAAGGTGAAACACTTCTCTTTTTTTTTGTACAAATGTAAGTGGTTAATGGTACATGTAGAACAGCTAATTACATTTCTTAATCTTTAACCCTTTACTCCATAGATACTTATTTTTACGTATCAACAACAGACAGCTTTTGAAAACATTGTGGGAAAAGGAGAAACTGCTCATAACGAGTAATTTTTTCTTTTCCCACAATGTTATCCACTCAATCAGATATTTGAATCCTCATTTGTCCATATTTTTGATATCATATCTTTATTTGCTGCTGAAATGGAAGGGCCTCAAATTGGCATATCAGGTAAAGGGTTAAACGGTATGGTTTTCTTTAACTCTTTACCAAACAACAAAATTTTGGACTGGTCCAAATTGAAAGCATTAGCAGGGGAAAGAAAGTAAAGTGACTCAAAGATTGAAATTTGATGGAAGGGTAGAAAACACTGTGGGAATAGGAGAAAATGCTGGGTACCAGCATTTTCTCCTTTTCCCACAATGTTTTCAAAAGACATCTATCGCAGGGTCATAAAACCGGGGTTTACCTCTACCATTTAATTTTTCAGTATGGTTCTGCAAAGAATGCAAGCATCAGCCAGGAGAAGGTAATAAACTTATTTCACTGTCATGAACTTATGTAAAAGTTATTTCAACTCCAGATATAGGAAGTAATTTTGATTTCAAATCTGAAAATGTTAATAGTTCTCCACTAAACCCTATGTTACGGTTACACAGAATAGTCACACTGAGCCGATTCTGATGAGTAGCCACAATATAGGGGTTGGAAGAGAAATAATGAATTTAGAATACCATCACTACTTCTTATCTGGAGCTCTGAACTGTTATTACCTGTCGGACAACAGCTGCCAAGAAGATCATTTTATTTATCACCACATATGAGGGACATTATCAGAAAATGTTTGAATACTTATGAATAATTGAACATTCTTATGACCTAAGTCAGCAACAAAGAAACAAATGAACAAATGCAGATTACGTCTAGCGGGATTTGAACCCACGGCGGACAAGACCCTCATATTTCAAGGTTTGAAAGACCACCACCATAACCACCAAGCTAAAGAGATATGTCCCTAACACAGCTGTTAGGTATTGTATTTAAATCGGGACGAAGCCATGCATGAAGGAGTGTCAAAGTGATTTTGTACAAAAGATTGAAGAACACAAATCAGCTGTAGCTCATAAGGGGTTGGATGGGTTTTGACTGATATCAGACTATGAAACAGATTTTCCCTCCTTTAAAAATGAGACTTTTAAATTTTCTTAAATTTGCCCCAAAACTTAATTGCCTTATTTAATTTGTTTAAGCCTTTACCACACAATCCCAAGTTTAAAAGACCCAGTAAAAGAAGGTTTTTGAAAACATTGTGGGAAAAGGAGAAAATGCTGGTTACCAGCATTTTCTCCTTTTCCCACTATGTTTTCTATCCTTCCCAAACAAAATTTAAATTTTTCAGTCACATATATTTTGTCGTCCGCAAATACCTTCAGTTTGGACCAGTCTAAAATTTTCTTGTGTGATGAAGATTTAAAGAGGGTCAGCTGACCCATGTTACCAGAGAAATTTCAGGAACATCCCTTTTTAAATTCAGACTACTGTACTTTTGTAAATCATATTTGGTTGCTATCAGATGTATGAGATGGAGATGGCATTTCCTTCATATAAGTAAAATAAATGTTTTCTTTCACCACCACATTCTTGCTGAAAGTGCAAAATAAACAAGAAACAGTCATTTTCAATCAGCAGATGAGGTCTAGAAATGATGTTTGTGTGGCAGGTTTGGCTGCAATATGTCATCAAAATAGCAGACATCAAAGATTAGGCTGCACATCTTGTCAGAAATGCATGTAGATAGGTCTGGCATTTTGAGAGTTGAAGGAATCTTGTCAAGTATTTCACAGACTTGCCTTCATTTTTTTTTTTTTGTTTCTTTTAGTTTGGTGCTTTCTTTAGTGCCGTCATGACAAAGAAAATAGAGCTCAATACCTGGGCAGACAGCAGCAAGAAAAAACCACAGATAACAAAGGATAACTACAACTTCTGGCCAGTAAGTAAATACAGCACTACTAGAGGGTCTTTTTTTTTAACCATTTACCAGACTATGTTACAAGGTTGGATTGTAGGGCAGTCAGTAGCATGTAGGACCTGATACCAGAGGGATGCTGGTTGGAATTCTCATCAAGGTGGATTACTTTTTTGGGGATTATTGATACTATATACATGGATATATTTGCATGTCGACAAATTTGTGATTGTTAGATAAGAGATATTTTGAACACAGAAATGTTTGCAAATTCAAGACACTTGATATATGTTGGTATACTTGTAGTAAAATATGTGAACAGAAAAGTTTGCAAATTTTCAGAATTTGTGCAATCACAAAAATTTCCATGTTGCAAAAATTTCCACTTATACAGTAGTTATTGACATAGGACTAAGTCTTCTCTTTCTGTGGATCTTGGCTTAGAGGATGACTGTATGAGAAAGAATCTAGTGGCTTTGGAAGGTTATTTTGCAAATTACTGGTAAACGGAACTTCAGGAAAGCTTGGATAGGTGCAGTGGTTCCCAAAATGAAGCTGAGATTGAAAACGGTGTAAAGCACCACACAAACTAGTACGACACTTGTCCCCATTTAAAGTGTCTACAGGAGTTACCACACAATTCCAAGTTTTGATGACCCTGAGGAAGAAATCTTTGAAAACACTGTGGCAAAAAGAAAAAATGCTGGTAAGTACCCACAAAGTTTTCAAACGTACCAAGAACAAAATCAAACCTTTGGACCAAATTGAATTTGTGTCAGAAGGTGCTTTCAGTTTAGAATCATCAAAACTTTGGTCTTTCTGAATTTAACCCATTATCATTACAACCCCTATTTTTGACGACCCTGAGAAAGAGGCCTTTAGAAAACATTGTGGTAAAAAGAGAAAATGCTTGTAACCAGCACCAGCATTTTCTCCTTTTCCCACAATGTTTTCTACCTTTCACAAAACAAATTTCAAAAGTCACTCTGATTTTGTCATCTGTAAATGCTTTCGATTTGGACATCCCGTAAATTTTGTCATTTGGTAATGAGTTAAATAGACTGTATTTTAAGCAGTTAAAAGAGATTGATTTTATATATATTAGGCATAGAAAAAGTTACATCATCTTTGACATTATTTCAGGTTACCTCACAAAAGAAGCCCATAATGGAAGCCTGGTTTAAAGATCTGGCTGGAAATAAACCTCTTGCGCACATGAGTAAGAAAATCCCATCTTTTAACAAAAAGGAAGAAATATTTACAGTGCTGTGTGAGTTTAACATTCCCATGGTCAAAGCGGCGTGGTTTATCAAGATGACTGCAGCTCACAACCTTGCCATGCAAGAAAATAAATCGAAGAAAAGACAAGCTGTTGATCAGTGTTTAGGTGTGTATACAGACTTTTTATACAAGTCCTGCTCTGTAACAAAGGATTTTAACCCTTTACCGACTTTTAAGGACCAGAGACAGAAACCTTTTTTGAAAACATTGTGGGAAAAGGAGAAAATGCTGGTTACCAGCATTTTCTCCTTTTCCCACAATGTTTTCTACCCTATTGAAGACATATTCCATCATTTGAACCACTTTAGAATTAACGTCTGCAAATGCTTTCAATTTGGACCAGTCTAAAAATTTTGTCGTTTGGTAAAAAGTTAATTCATCTGCAAAAATATCGACCCATGTCAAGCTGGGTAGTCCACTGAGGCTGATACGAGTCTTAAGATTTTTGGTATTGGTCAATTTTTCTTCGTGTCAAATTTACGCCCTTCTGCCTCATGATTCAGCCCAGTTGTTTGACAAATTGGTTTTTATAAATCTGTAATCATGTGTAGACTAACTTGATATAATAGATCACAGAAATGCATTGAATGCCCTTTTACAAGAGGATGGCTCGTATCTGGGCCTTTTTCCAAGAAAACTTCAAAGTAATGTCTTAACCATGTTTTCGTCTGTGTGGTTACGATACAAATACGTTGATCTTCATTTCTATACTGAAGAAATTTACTTCAAAGGTGGACAATGCAGAATGAAATGGGGTTGTACATATAGTGCAGTGTCAGAGAGAATCTATATTGTTTGATCCTTTCATGATGTTTTTAACCAGTGCTATAAATGAAATGACGGAAGAAAAATGAACAGGAAGTAATATCAGTTTATAGTAATTTCTATGTAAAATCATCAAATTTAATTAACCCATTACCACACAATCCCTACTTTTGACGCCCCTGAGAAAGAAGCATTTTGAAAACACTGTAGGAAAAGGAGAAAATGCTGGTAACCAGCATTTTCTCCTTTTCCCACAGTGTTTTCTACCCTTCCCAGAACAAATTTCAATTTTTCATTCACCTTTATTTTGTCATCAGCAAATGCTTTAAATTTGAACCAGTCTAAAATTATGTTGTGTGGTAAAGAGTTAAAATGTTCTTGATCTCTATACCATACAATCTTAAATTTTAACAACCTGATCAAAAAGGCTTTTGAAAACAGTGCGGGAAAAGGAGATAATGCAGGTAACCATTGTTTGAACGGCATTTAGCCTTTCACCTGCAGATGCTTTTTAAATGGACAAGTGTCAAGCTTAGTTTTCTTTTAGAGGATTGGGGAAGGAGTGATATATTCAGTTTTATCACAGACCTACGTAGTTTTGGTGGAATATATTCATTTTGAATTTTTTCATCTTATACATGTTTGATATCAGAAATTTGTGACACTTTTCTATGAATTTTTCAGAGAAGTGAATTATGTTTTGTTTTTCTTTTAAATAGAAATTAAAACATCTGCACAGATGGTTTTTCATCTTCAGATCTATAATTGCTTAACCCATTACCATACAATCCCTGCTTTTGATGACCCTGAGAAAGAAGCCCATAGAAAACATTGTTGGAAAAGGAGAAAATGCTGGTAACCACATTTTCTCCTTTTTCCACGATGTTTTCTACTCTTCACAAAATAAATTTCAAATTTTCAGTCACTTTTATTTTGTTGTCTGCAAATGCTTTCGATCTGGACAAGCCTAAAATATTGTTGTTTGGTAATAAGTTGAATACCTTTATGTGATAAAAGGAATC
This sequence comes from Tridacna crocea, assembly GCA_943736015.1. Classification (NCBI taxonomy): domain Eukaryota; kingdom Metazoa; phylum Mollusca; class Bivalvia; order Cardiida; family Cardiidae; genus Tridacna; species Tridacna crocea. The sequence continues at coordinate 35,705,971 of OX031068.1, forward strand.
TTATATTTGTTGGCATCTGAGGTAAAATTTTTATTAAACCTGTTTAAAAAAAAGTGCTATAAAGCTTGCCAAAGGGTTGTTTAAAGATGTTTTTCTATACTCATTTGATATACTTTTATTTTGAATGTCAACTTATATCAAATGCTATGTAATTCCTTCCCGTCTGTCTATTCGTACCTGTGATAATTCATTTAGTTGATTTGAAACCTCTATTTTACCTTTGCAGAATGGACACAGGGTATAACCAAGTTCATGAAGGAACAGCTCATCAAGATACAGGAGCATTACCATGGTAGTTCATCTCAGGTCATAAGTTTCCTGACAGTGACACAACCCCCTTCACAAGTTGACCTTGACCTTGCCTTGAAGCAGTGGCATTTCTGTGCAAGGCTCGCTCGTCATATGTACGATGTAAGTCAACCTTTTGGATACACGGTGTAACCTCTCGGTTGGCACCTGGATAAGATTTTCAGTTGTCAGAATTTTGCTGGTCTAAAACCTGGTGCAGTCTACAGATCTGACCACTGTGATTTGGTCTTTGATTTTGGCATTTTGTGAGTATTATAAGATTTTTGGAGGTACCATCACATGTAAAGATTTCTGAAGGTACTATCACATGTACATAGAGAGGCAGGTATTGAACTTTCAGTTTCAGTTTTTATCAAATCAGAAGTTGTTAGGTTACCTGTATTAAATAAGCACCTACTGGACATTCCAAAATGTGTTTGCTAAAAGCAAATGCTTGCTTAACCCTTTCCCAAACAATCCCTGGTTTTCAAGACCCAGAAAAAAGGGGCTTTTGAAAATATAGGGGGAAAAGGAGAAAATGGTGGTAACCAGCATGTTTTCTACCCAGCCAGAATAAATTTCAATTTTTAAGTCATGTAATTTTGTTGTCTGCAAATGCTTTCAATTTGGACCAGTCTAAAATATTGTCGTTTGGTAAAGAGTTGATATCGGCACATTTCAGCAAATTAGCATTCTATGGGAAGTCAGTAAATGTGTGCTTAACCCTTTCCCAAATTGCAAATTTTGGACCTACCAAACTGAAAGCTTTCTGCAGATGACAATTTAACAGTTGCTAAAAAGAAGATTGTACTATATATGATAGGGTAGAAAACATTGTGGGAAAAGGAGAAAATGCTGGTTACCAGCATTTTCTCCTTTTCCCACAATGTTTTCAAAAGGCTTCTATTGCTGACCCGTAAAAATCAGGGGTTGTTTGGGAAAGGGTTAAAAGAGTTTGCTGTAAAGGCAGGTGCTATTGTATACGTGAGCAAGTTAAAAAGTGCAAGAATATGTGTAGTTTCTTTTTCAATCAAAGTTTTCCATTGACAGGAGGGTTTAATGGACAGACAGGAGTTTTTGATGTGGTTTATAGAACTTGTGGAAAAGACCAAACTGTTAGATGATACCCTTCTCAAGTTGGTGCTCTCTCAGATACTTCAGGTACCTTGACTTACTTCTTTAACCTTGCAGTATTGCTTGATTTATTGTATGGTCTTTAATGCCATTTTCAACATTATTTCAGTTATATAATGGTGGCCAGTGCACATATCCATGCATTCTTGGAGTTTCATACAGTTCACTATAGAGCTCCAGATAGAGGGAGTGATTTTGATTTCAAAATTGAAAATATTTATTATTCTCCACCAAACCCTATGTTATGGGTACTCATTAGAATCGTATCATCGAGATGATTCTAATGAGTACCCACAACACAGGGTTTGGAAGAGAAATAATGGATTTAGAATACCATCATTTCCTCTTACCTGGTGCTTTGCACTATGTGTAATAATTGATTGAATACTGAGGTAGACTTGTCCTTTGATAAACAGAAAATTGACTGAATTAAAAAAAGAAAGGCAAAGGTTAGCCTGCCTGGTACTCTTTGCAGGCACATTTAATCCCCTTTTTACAGATCATGTCTCCTGTGTTATGAGGGAAGAAAATGTCCTTTATAATGATACTGTGTTAATGACGATATTGAAAGCAATCAGAAACAACTAATCAGATGCATATCAAACAACTAAATTTGACTTTGAAAGGATAGAAAGTATTGTTTGAAATGGAGAACTTGCTGGATACTTGCATGTTCTCCTTTTCCCACATTAATTTTAACTCTTTATCCAACGACAAAACGTTGGACTAGTCCAAATTGAAAGCATTTGCAGACGACAAATAAATATGAACTTGAAATTAAATTACAATTGTGATTTTCCCTCAAATGTTTCTAAAGGCTTTTTTTCCCATTGTCGTCAAAAGTTTGGATTGTGTGGTAACGGTTTCAGAGACATTTGACTCAGGGTCATCATTCTTTCTATGAGATGAAAGAATTAAAAAAGGTTTTTAACTTGATCAAAACAGCTATACATGTACATTTTAGTATCTAGATGAGGTGACGTTGTCAGCACAACTATCCAGAAGGTTATGCTACGTATGTTCAAAGAGAATCACACAGCTTGTTACAGAATCTGGTTGTTCCTCTCCTAGAACCCAGTCACCCATGTTAAATAACAGTAGCAACAGGTAAAAGTGTCATACATTACCACTAAAGTGTATTACTGTGGATGACTGTTTCTTTTGGTGTGTTATGAAAATATTATTGTATGAACAGAGAAATCAGGTCTGTTTTCACCAACCATTCTTAAGAACATTCTTAGTCTTATTCTTCAGAATTTTGTCAGTATGAAAGTAACAGAAGTTCTGCTTGGCTAAACCATATGGTTTAGCCATTGACTAAACCATATGGTTTAGCCAATCAGAATTTCCGTTACTTTCACTGTTAGAAAATCTTGAAGAATAAGACAGAACGTTCTTAAGATTGGTTAGTGAATACGGGCCCAGTACTTTCAAAATTTGTGAAGCTATAGATTTTTCGGGCTCTATAGCTCAGTCAAACACTGGAAACCAAGGGTTTGTAGATTTTATCAAACTAAATGAACTAGAGGATAATTTAAAGCGTATTGAAATGTTGACACATACAAAATGGGAAAGGTTTAGGCTGTCCGAACAAATATGATGCATTTATTGCATGTATAGGAGTCAATCTATTGCTACACATGTACCTACGGATAGGACACCATAATGGGATTCTTGTAACACTGCCTCTCATTGCTGAAAAAAAAAAAACCACAGATTCAGCTAAGACTCGGGTGATCTGTAATCAATGCATGGAACCAGCCTCTATTAGCTGGTCGATTAGGGACTACCAGTCTTTGCTGAGTCTGTACATTTTTTCAGCAATGAAAAGCAACATTACAAATATCCCATTTGGTGCCCTGTCCTAAGTGTTGAATCAGATAAATTAAAATTATCCCTTATTTATTTCTATACACATAATTATAAAAGATAGTTTTTGTCTTTGAAATGGTAGAAAACAGTGGGAAGAGGAGATAATGCTGGTAACCAGCATTTTCTCCTTCAGCGTTTACCACAGCGTTTTTGAAAGCTTTCTTTTTCAAATAGTGAAAACTAAAGATAGCATGAAAAGAGTTAATATAAGTTGGCACCAAGAAAGCTTTTACTATACTGTCATGTTTCTATTTCAGTAATAATGCCAATCAGCTGATATCACAGAATCCCATGTCAGCCATTTTCTCAGAGTTTAACAACTGTCCTCAACACAGGGGAATAATTCTCAGTCTCAGCTGTTGTATTCAGGTAAATAATTTTTTAAGATAAAAGGGTCATAAAAAAGGAAAAAAAGCCACCCATGTTTTAAAATGCACTGTTGTTCACTTCTAATGAAAACATTACATAGAAGATAACTTACCAAACAAAGATGTTAGATAGAAGATTAGGATGTTAACTTTCTTTAGCAAAATTCAATTGAATGTATGTTATCAAAACTACTTTTAGGTTGTTTTACAACAAGCTTATAATAAATGAATTGTATAATAATTATTCTGTATTTGGTATTGTGTTGAAGGCATTTGCAGATGACAAATGTAATTAAAATAAGTGGATGTTATCTTGGGTAGTAAACATTAAGGGGAAAGGAGAAAATGCTGGTTACCAGCATTTTCTCCTTTTCCTGCATTGTTTCCTAAAGCTGTATCCAGGGCCATTAAAACAAAGGATTAATTGTAAATGATTAATCACATATTTTGTTATAGGTGATCACTTTGATAAGTCCCTCGGCTCTGGTATGGAACAATCTACAGGATGGAAAGTCTAGTTCTCCATATTGTGGTTCTCCTCTAGATCAACTTCCATGTTCACCTTCATGTTTACCAATGCCACCTGGTGAACAAAATGCCCAGGTAAAATGCAATTTATTTGTCAACCACCAGCAAGTATCATTTGAATTCCTTCCCCCCAAAAGATATAAACAAAGAGTGATTTCTTTACACATGTTCTCAATTCTACACTTCATTGACCATTATTTTGAGCACAGACCCTTTTGTTCAAAGGTTTTCCTATTTTTGATTTTTCAGTGTTATAAGAATAGGGCACCTGAATGGGAAGCCTGTAACATGGCTGAAAAATATGAGCAGGTTTGGCTAAGATTAACATGATCTGTAATCAAATCAGCAGTTAGACGCATGCTTGTGGCATTGATTACGGATTACCCAAATTTTAGTAGAATCTGTATTAATTTGGCAATGAAAGGAAATATTCCACAATTTCCATTATGGTGCTCTATCCTTATCTGTTTGTGTGCTGAATGAGTAGATTTTTTTTTTTTTAACCCTTTATCCCATGAGGCATTTCTACGGTATCTCTAATTGAGCCTAAATAACAGCAAGAATGAAGCTGTTTCTTTCGAGTACATGACACCGTTTTATAACATACAAAACATTGTGACAAAAGGTAAAATTGCTCGTTACGAGCAATTTCGCCTTTTGCCACAATATTTTCTAAAAGCTCCTACAAACAATGCGTAGAAATGAGTATCTATGGAGTAAAGGGTTAAGTCTTACAATGAAAAGGGCTCAAATGTATAAAATTCAAGGCTATCTGCCTTAACCCTTTGCCACATGGCAAAATTTTAGACCAACCCGAATTGAAAGCATTTGCAGACAACACTTTCATAGTGGCTCACTTGACACAATTTTCCTTTGATAGGGTAGAAATCATTGTGGGAAAAGGAGATTTTCTCCTTTTTCCTCCTTTTCTCCTTTTCCCACAATGTTTTCATAAGACTTTTTTTTTCAGGGTCGTTAAAAGTCGGGATTGTGTGGTAAAGAGTTAAACATACTCTCCTTTTTTAGCTTTAGAAAAGAAATTTGTGCCTTGGAATAGCAGATTGGGAATTAGACTGTTTTAGAATGTCTTGCAAAATATCGAGCAGTAAATTTCTGTTATGAAGTTGCACATTGTGAAATCTGATCTTCATCTAAATCATTTTCAAAAGCACCTAAAGTGATCAGGTCTGTAGAAAATCAGCCTAATTTAGCATTACCTTTTTATCACTACCCAGATAAGGAATCAGATTTTTCTGTAGAAGATCAGATCGTGGGTTTGCTTCCAAGATCTCGTAACTACAGCTTATTACAAGCTGTAGTTACGAGGTTTTGGAAGCAAACCGACGATATATAATTAACATGTAAGGGATCTGAGAGTATCTATACAGACATTAGACAGCAAAGGTCCAAGCTTTCACTTTACAGTCTGTGAAATCTATGACTAATTACTTTTAGCAAATGTGCTTGATGTTGTCAATTCTGCTGAGGTTGAAATTGTATTGTTACGTCATATTTGTTTGTGTCTCCCAGATAAGGAATCAGATTCGTGCCATGGAACATCAGATCAGATTAAGAAGTCGAGCCTCTGAGAATAAATGGTCTTCAGATAGCTGTCAGCAGTCTTCCACAGGTCTGAGAACATGTTCTGTTCTGTGCTCTTCATGTCAACGCTTTCTTGAATCTTTACCAATTACAGAATTGTAGACTTTTCCAACTTAAAAGCATATATCAGGGGGGCAGTTTGAATGTATTTCCAATGATGACTACTTCTCCCTTTTTCAAATTGCTTTCAGCAATTTTTTCAAAAGAGTTGTTGATACCTAATTGTTTTGAAAAATGTTGAAGCACTACTTTGCAGATGAAGACTTTTTCATCTTTATAGCTAATAGTTTTGATAAACAGTCTTCATAAGGGGTCATTTTCAATTTTAACATATCCTATGTTGTTTTCCAAATTGTAGAAAAACAATATTGTTTTCCTTAATACTTTTCCACGAAGATGAATAACTTTTTAGAAGGTATAAGGAGCAAGGATCAGTTCTGAGAGCAGGGTTTTACCATACCCCTGTCATGTTTGCTGTTGTTGCCATGCAAAATATTTGACAGTTTCTCATGTCTTTTATTGCTAACATTTACTCAGCTCAGGCTAGATTTTAACTATCAAAAGGAAAACTCATACAAGACAGGCAGGTACACCTCAAAATATCATTGATACAGTTATACCTCATTTTGGCAGAATTTTGACTAAAAAAAAGCACATGCTACACTGTGTTGGCACCAGCATGGAGTGCTTTTGCTAGTGTTTTTACAGCTAGTCTGTTGATATGCAGCTAACGGGAGATTTGAAACATCTTTGTGATGCATTATATGGCTTGCAACATGCGAAAAGGGACATTCGGACATTTGCGTAAAGTGTCGTGTAGAATCAGCCAGCGCAGTCTGTGCCGGCTAATCCGAAAAAGCACTTTGCGATTACATTAGATTTTGTGCTACAGTAGACTTAAGCAAAAGAGAAAATTACACAAGAATGGAAAGTGCTGTCTCAGATCAGCCTGTGCAGACTGCGCAGGCTGATCCGAGACGACACTTTACGCAAATGTCCCCTTTTCTTGTATTTCATGTAAACCCCTTTTTCGTGTATTGTACACCATATCAAGCAAGTCATCAGTTTATTATGGATCCGTAAAATTCATTTTGTCTAGAAGATGACAGAATCCTTAACCCATTACCACACAATCCCTACTTTTGACGCCCCTGAGAAAGAAGCTTTTAGAAAACATTGTGGGAAAAGGAGAAAATGCTGGTAACCAGCATTTTCTCCTTTTCCCACAATGTTTTCTACCCTTTACAAAACAAATTTCAAATTTTCAGTCACTTTTATTTTGTCGTCTGCAAATGCTTTCAATTTGGACAAACCTAAAATATTGTTATTAGGTAATGAAATACCAAAAAGTTTCAACATAGGTCAGCCAATGCAGACTGTACAGGTTGACATACGCTGATACTATTTGCAGATACATTAAACCTCCTTTTTAAGTCCATCCTCACTCCCAAGAAAAAAAATATCCTACCAAACACAACATTTTACCTTTTTTTTTCCGTCTACAATTCAGGCTACACAATGAGTAAAGTTCTGAATGTGCTGGACACACTTGATAGACACAACTTTGACAAGGTAGAGTCCAATAACTGTCTGGATTCCCTGTACAACAAGATCTTTATGAATCAGAACAAAGACCCATCTGAGGTGAGGATCTTAGAAGAAAAGGTTTAGAGGTAGTAGTTAATTAAGGTGACAACATCTTTGCTTTTACTTTTAGCGTGGGTGCTCTAAATTTGGAATTGTCTCAGTCTATCTTTATAAGTGGCAAACATTAATAGATTGTTTGACTGGTACAGAGTCGAAGCATTTGCAGACAACAGTGTAAACATGAGTCAAAAATTGAAAGGCAACATTGTAGGAAATGGAGAAAATGCTGGTAACCAGCATTTTCTCCTTTTCCTGCAATGTTTTCAAGTGGCTCTTTCCTGAGGCATGTTTAAAGTAGGGATTTTGTGGGAAAGGTTTCAAACAAGAAGTTTATATTGTTTGACTTAAACCTTTGTTTTTGGTTCTTAGAATCTTCAGTTTAAATTTGAAATATGTATTTGTTTGAATCATCATTATTTCTCTACAACCAGATACAATGCTTACATATTTGAATTTCTTAAATAAGATGGAGATAAGGGGTTAATATTCATACCATAAGATCATAAGTATATCATATTGAAAATTATGCTGAATACCAAGCAAGTAAGTGTACCATAAAGCCATGCTCTCATAGAAGGGGTCTTAATGCAATTTTGTGATAGATTTATTATACCAAGCAAGGCATCACATAATTATGGATCTATAAAATTCATTCAATCTGATAATTGACTCAATCTGAAGGTAGAATTGTCCTTTGGCATACAGAAAAATTACAAATAGTGACAGGGCATGGCTCAATTATGAATCTCAGTGAAACCAAACAATATACATGTGACCTGTCATACATTAAGGGACCATTTGAGAAAATTCCATGCATCAATTAGATAAAAAAACAGATCAAGGATAGTGCAGGTCAATTTAAGGTGATAGATAAAAAAAAATTGTATAACAAAGTAGAATAACCACTTTTCATACAGAAAATACCATAAAAGCGAAAAGTGTCAACCCTGGTCAGACTGCACAATGGGCGCAGACTAGGCTAGGTACTTTTCTCAGTTCCTAGATGATCCCTTTTTGGGTGATGTGTCACATATGTCTTACTGTGTGACTTGCTGCCTATTCAAGTCTATTTTCTATAGTGTAATTGTTTCTGTTTATTAGCCTATGGTAAATGATGAGCCCATTATAAACTTGCTGATTGACTGGGCTGTTAGCACCAAAAGAAATGGAGCACATAGAGCTGTTGTTGTGGCCAAACTTCTTGAGAAAAGACAAAATGATATCAGGGCAGAGGTAAGTATTTTACATATCACACAGTTAACTTATTCAGAGCTCTAGATAACAGGGAGTGATAGTTTTCTCAAGTTGTTATTTTTGTTCAAAACCCTATGTTGTGGGTACTCATTAGAATCATCTCAGTGAGATGATTCAGATGAGTACTCATAAGATATGACTTAGTGGAATATGATCCAGCATTTTCCGTTTTGAAATCAAAATCACTCCCTCTATCTGGAGCTCTGTCCATTATTTAACAATCCATACTGGAGAAGAAAGTACTGACAACACTTTTAGAAAAGGAGATTTTTCAGTTCAAATGAGAAATATATGTTCTTAATGCACTTGTATAATGAACTATAGATTTCCATGTAGCAGCCAAAGTAATGTGGTATTATTGCACTATGTTTTCAAAAGGCTTCTTCCCCAATGTTATAACCTTTTACCAATCGACAAAATTTTAGACTTGTCCAGATTGAAAGCATTTGCATGTGACAAAATAAAGTAACTCAGAAATTGAAATTTGTTTCCAGTGGGTAGAAAACATTGTGAGAAAAAAGAGAAAATGCTGGGAACCAGCATTTTATCCCTTTCTCACAATATTTTCAAAAGGCTATTGTCTCAGGGTCATAAAATTCCAGGGATTGTTTGGTAAAGGATTAAAGTCAGGATTATGTGGTAAATGGTTAAGACAGCAAGACATATAAAATACATGTTCAGTTTGACAGAAAAGTGTGTATAGAAGATCAAGGTGATAATCCATCCATTCTAATCTTGAGATAATACATTGTACCACAGCAAACTGAAGTTAACTGAGTAACTGTAAATTTTGTGTTTTCAGAAATATGGTGAAGGAGACATGGGAGAAGACAAAGATTCTGCAGGCTCTGACATGGCACCATCAGGGATTCCCATGTTTCAGCGTCTTCTGTTAAATTTCCTGGATACAAAGGCACCAACACTTGGTAAGAGGATTTTTTTGATTTGCTTGTCTGCTGGCTAACCTGGTTTGATATTTTTTGCAGATGCATTAAGCCCCCTTTCTGTAGTGCATGACTCATATCTTTTTCCAGTCATCTATCTTCAAATTTAGGAATTTTTTTATGAATTTCTGGACTTTTTGTTTTTGACACTGTTTTGCCACAAGCCCATTATCAAAGTGGCTTCCTTCAAATATGTCATTGAAACACAGACTAAATCTCACTGTACACGAAGATGAGTAACAAAATTTGTTGTTTAATCTATTACCAATTTATTCAGTGCTTCAGAGCTTTCAAAAACACTAAGAGAAAGGGTGTAAATGCTGGGAACCAGCAATTTCTCTTTTTTCCTAATCTCTGAAGACAAATTACATAATTTAATTCATAGGGTGTGAATCTTTAGAACTTGGACAATTCAGAAACTTTGTTGTTTGTCACAGTGTTACTGTGCAGAGGGAAGGGCAATTACCTTTCTCAAATAAAAATATTTTGAAGCATTTGCTCATGGTGTTCTAGTGTACAGCAGGATGGCAATTGTACATTAAACCCTACCATATCTATGTTCAACATAACACATTTGACTTGTAGATAACACTTTAAACAATTTCTTTCTTGTCTGTGGAAAATTCAGGACAAATTTGAATTTCTGCATCTGTATTCCAGTATTGGCATCTGCATAATTATTGTGCCCTTGATTCACTTTTCTCCTTACAGATGATAACCCAAAAGAAGAGCAACATGAAGCTTTTGCCAACTTGATTCATCTCTTCTCGGAACTGATCCGCCATGAAGTATTTTCACATGATGCGTATATGTGCACACTTATATCTCGCGGGGATTTAATGTGTTCTCCAGCTGTAAACACTTTATCAGCAGATAGTGTTGATCTGTCCAGTATTAAAAGTCAGGGAGAGAGTATAAAGCATGAGGTAATACTGTCTATAGAATTTCTTGTAAAATGATATACACATTAATTCTGATAAGCATAGTTACAGAGAAGAAGAGTATTTTGGTGTTGAAAGAGTAATAATGCTGTAGTTCTTCTCTTTAATCTATGCGATGGGTACTCAATAAAACTGTCTCTTTGAAACAATTCTAATGAGTAACCACAACATAAATTTCAGGGAAGAAATAAATCTTTGACAATCTGCATCCCATGGAGAAGACACAAGAACTAATATTAAATCAATGTTTTAAGCTGTTTCACAGCCTAGTATAATCCTGAAATAGTCTTTTGACACCTGCTACTTTTGAATACCAAGGATTTCATAGCAGCTAAATGTCATCTAACAATTTATTTGTTGTCTATTTTACCTATTTGAAATAAAATGCTAGTAAAACCAAATATATGCACAACATTTAGATTTGTATGATCGTTGAACAGTATCAAAATTAGATAAGTTATTAGATATATAAAAAATTTCCAGCATCAAGACGATATCAAAGTTGATATGGATATTCATACTATGGAAACAGACCTAACCAGTTACTTTGAAGTGAAGGATGAACCTAGGCTTAGTCCTAACCCACCAGGTATTTTTTGTTAGCTCAGAGCTTTTCAAGAAGATCTTAACACTTTACCACACCATAATGACCTTAACCCTTTACCCCATAAGGCATTTCTAAGGTATCTCAAATTGACCCTAACTTACAGCAAGGATGAAGCCGTTTCTTATGTGTATATGACACCTTTTGATAGCATAGAAAACATTTTTGACAAAAGGTGAAATTGCTCATCACGAGCAATTTCACCTATTGCCACAATGTTTTCAAAAAGCTCCTACAAGCAATGTGTAGAAATGAGTATCTATGGAGTAAAGGGTTAAGGAAGAGGCCTTTTGGAAACATTGTGGGATAAGGAGAAAATGCTTGTAACCAGCATTTTCTCCTTTTTCCACCATGTATTTAACCCTATCAAAGACAGAAATCATCATACAAGCTACTTTTTTTTTGTTGTCTACAAATGCTTCCAATTCGGACAAATCTTGAATTTGTTGTTTGATAAAGAGTTTAAGATATTTTACCCTTTCCCAAATGGCAAATTTTGGACCAGACCAAATTGAAAGCATTTTGCAGGTGACAAATTAACATTTGCTAAAAAGATGATTCTTCTATAATTATGATAGGGTAAAAAACATTGTGGGTAAAGGAGAAAATGCTGGTTACCAGCATTTTCTCCTTTTCCCACAATGTTTTCAAAAGGCTTCTACATTTGTATTCCTGACCCATAGAAACCCGGGATTGTTTGGGAAAGGGCTGAATAGTGTGTCACTTTGAGCAAAAACTTTAAACATTTTTTTAATAGTTGGTCACTATTGAAGATATTTTCCACAAACTTGGGCTTGTTAATAACATATCATGCCGTCTAATCTTTGATCTACATTGTCAGCTTTACATAGACAAAACACTGTCAGTTTTTGACAAAAGCAGGCTTGAAATTATAGTCTCGTTTCTAAACTGGAAACGTGTTTCAGACGAAAGAAAGATGCGAGAAATTGTCTTAAAGCTAAGAGAATTTCCGCCATGTACAATACAAAACATGACCTTAGCTTGTCTGAAACAATCAAATGTGAGTAATCATTAAAATTTGGGAATGGTTTCGTAAATCTCTTAATTTCATCCAACACAAATGCAAATTTGTAATTGCATAATTTTGCAATGAAAGACAAAGTCTTGATGTGGAATTGATGTTTTCTTTTTGTCCTTTTTCCTGCTGTATACAACTTCAGATTCTGTGGTATTTTATTACCTCTTAAGTCTTAACTGGATCACACAGTTTCAGAGATGTTTATATTTGAAGCAATTGCAAATCACAGACTTAAATTTGGCTCAGGCAATGAAAGCTGTGCTTGATGAAGAAGAAAACATTGGGGAAAAAGGATAGAATGCTGGTTACTTTTCGAAACCTTTCTTACTCAGGTTTTAAGGGTCTGAATTGTGGGTACAGGATTAAAGTCAAGTTTTTGGTACATATATTTCAGCATCTGTTAAGTCTACAAAGTCAGAGAAAGAGCAGCCAATACCCAGTGTTGGTAAGCCAGAGAGTCTAGTCCAACAAATAGTAGAGCAGAAAGGACCTTCCAGACACATGCTGTATGCCACCCACTTCCCATTACCACAAGATGATAGCTCAAGTCATGAATGCAATCAGCGACTTGTAGTCTTGTTTGGTGTTGGAAAAGCCAGAGAAAATGCCAGACATGTGTTAAAAAAAGTAGGAAAGGAGATTGTTCGACTGTACAGCAAGAAAAATTGTATTGATATGAGTAGTGGAGATTTGGGTAAACCAAAGAAAAAGAAAGATAAGGATGAGCTTGCTTCTGTGTCACTGTCGGGAAACCTCGAAGTTCTATTGAGCAAGTTCCAGAAACTGTCGTTCTATGATCAACATGTCGTCACGGCACAATGTGCTATGGCCGTTTTGGAGCAGATCAACAATTTTACTAGTGGAAATTCAACCTATTTACCACAAGTGGACAATATATCATATCTGTTTGACCTGATGGAATTCTCCATGAACATTAATCATTTGCTGGAATTTTCAGTTCAGGTAGGTTCAAACAGTTACAGCCAAACCTGATAGAACAGTAGCTTACAGGGTTTAAAACTAGGTCTGATTTCCAGCCCTGCCTAATCGGTTCCAAGGGTTGATGATAGTAATTGCTATAGGATTTATTCCTTTTGCCACAATGTATTGTTTTCACTCTGTTTTTGTGGAAAAGCATTAATCTTTGAACTTTACTAAGCTGGGAGTCAGTGTCATGACATTTTGATTAATCCTTTGCCACACAATGACAATTTTTAAGACCCCTGAAAGAGAAGGCTTTTGAAAACGTGGGAAAAGGAGAAAATGCTGGTTACCAGCATTTTCTCCTTTTCCCACAATGCTTTCTACCCTATCAAAGAAAATCCATTTCATATGAGCCACATTGAAATTGTCATCAGTAAATGCTTTTAATTTGGACAGGTCTAAAATCTTGTCGTGTGATAAAGGGTTAACCCTTTACCAAGCAATCCCTTGTTTTTTACGAGCCAGAGGAAGAAGCCGTCTGAAAACATTATGGGAAAAGGAGAAAATACTGGAAACAGCATTTTCTCCTTTTCCCATGTTTTCTACTCTTCATTTATCAAGTCTCAATTTTTGAGTCATGGTTATTTTGTTGCATGCAAATGCTTTCAATTTGGACATGTCTAAAACTTTGCGGGAAGGTTTTATGACTTTTTTTATTTACAAACATATCTAGATAAAATAATCAACACTGTTACTTGTGAGAATTATGCTTATGATTCGGTTGAAAAAAAATCATCATTTACATTCTACAGTATCTATGGAAACGTAGGGTTACGTTGAGGGGGCAGCTTACTTCTGAATGGGATACAGCGTCAGGAAAATTGGTCCCACGCATCTAAAAATCACACCTTTTCAAAATATTCTCCAATACACAATACACATCTCCCATCTATGAATCCACTTGTCAAAGCAGGACTTGAACTGATCTTGGGGAATTTTACGAATCGTTTCTCGAACAACAATTGGCAAATCATGAACGCCATCAAACCTCTCGCAACATCATGCGGTCGGCAACATCACACGCAGAATAGTTTTTATATATGTTGTACCACTCATATATGCATGATTTCTTCATAGAATATTTGCTGTAGGTATTCATTATCATAAAGATTGTCTCTAATTTTGTTTTTCCCATTAGCACGCAAAACTGAATTGAATACTGCTGCTCTAGTGCTATAATTGCAATACCGGTAGACCGATGTGTTCAACTTCTATTGTTTACGGAAATGACGTCATATTACAGACAATGACGTTACGTTGGTCAAGATAAAAGTGAGCAAAAACATCACATGCAATTTGGTCAATTTTTGATGTTGGAAATACAATTTTTGATCTCTTTAAAAACAGGTAAATATGTGACCGTTTAACCAATTTAGCCCTTGCTATAGTGACTGTTGGTAACACATAAGTATAAATATTTTACTTTTTTCTGCCGGACCATAAGCATAATTCCTGAAAGTATCAGTGTTGAAAATTTCATCATGATTAGTGCAGAAATGAAAAAGTTATGAAACCTTTCCGGATACTTTTCTAACAGCCCTCGTACTTACTTGATATTCTTCTGGGTTCAGCACTACTAAATTCCAAGGAATAATACTTTTATGGAAGAATATCAAGTTTAAGGTTCTCATTCATTTTTCTACTGAAATTTTGTTCTCATTCATGAACTGCATTATAAAAAGGAAGATTAGATATTTGGATGAGAAACAAGTCCTGTTAGTGGTTGAGGGATACAAGTATTCAGAAAGTTTTTGAGTATGAAATTTTAATCTTTTTGGTAACCAAATTCAAACTTACATCACATAAATATTAAGCTTTATCACATAAATGTTAATCTATGAATAGGAATTTAGCAGATAAGTTGAAAGCTCACGTTCGAAATGAGGAAAATTGATATGACTGAAGGTTAAATAAGCATTTTCTTTTGTTTCTGTATTTAACAGTTACTGAAGGAGTTGAGTATAGTGGAGAGTCAGCTGTCAGCCAGTAATTCTAACCTGTCTGGTCTATACACAACATCTCTGTGTTTATGTATAGTAGCAATATTCCGTAAATATCACTCTTTTCTACTAGTTTCTGAGGATCTGACCTTCCAGGCATTTGAAGGGTAAGTTATTTAACTCATTATCAAATGACAATATTTTAGACTTGTCCAAATCGAATGCATTTGCAGACGACAAAATAAAAGTGACTGAAAATTTGAAATTTATTTTGTGACGACTAGAAAACATTGTGGGAAAAGGAGAAAATGCTGGTTACCAGCATTTTTTCCTTTTCCCACAATGTTTTCTAAAGGCTTCTTTCTCTGTCATCAAAATAGGGGATCGATTGTGTGGTAATGGGTTTTGAGGTGCAAACTTTCACTTTTTTTTTTCACTTTTTTTTTTTCACTTTGAGAGTACTTGCAGATGACATATTCAATTTGTATCATATGATTAAATTTTTGTCTTTAAAATGATTGAAAGCATTGTACAAATATGATAAAATGCTTGTTACCTTAACTCATTACCAAACAACAAAATTTCAGGTTTGTCCAAATAGAAGACCTTTGCAGTCGACAAATTAAAAGTGACTGAAAATTTGAAATTTGTTTTGTGAATGGTAGAAAGCATTTTGGGAAAAGGAGGAAATGCTGGTTACCAGCATTTTCTCCTTTTCCCACAATGTTTTCTAAAGGCCTGTGTCTCAGAGGCGTCAAAAGTAGGGATTGTGTGGTAATGGGTTAAGACAATGCGTTTGACTTGTCCAAATTCAAGGCATTATGTAAACCACAACATAAATGAGACCCAAAAATTAAGATCTATTTCTGGAAGGGTAGAAAATGTGGTAGAAGGAGAAAATGCTGATTGCTGTTATGGGAGACCATTCCTACATGCGTGGCTTTGTCCCGATTTAAATACAATACCTGACTACTGCCTCAGGGAGATCTCTTTGGCTCAGTGATTAGGGTATTTGCCTTTCGTGCAGGAGCTCTGGGATTCCAATCCCGCCCGGTCCCTTATTTCTAGCATGCATTTTCTCATTTGTTTCTTTGTTACAGACTTTGTTTGTAAGATTCCCAACTGTTTTTTGTTTTCTGTGCTGAGCCCCACCAAGGCAGTTAGTACCATACAGTACTTGAGACTAGGTTGTCTCTAGTTTAAATTCCCAGCTTGTCCAATTTCTTTTTGATGATTGCTGATATTCATTTGAAACAGGATGAATTTTTTGCTCACACTAATGATCCTTGTTTCAACTATGTTAGAAATTTGTTTTGTGAAGGATAGAAAACATTGTGGGAAAAGGAGAAAATGCTGGCTACCAGCAAATTCTCCTTTTCCCACAATGCTTCCCAAAGGCTTCTTTCTCAGAGTAGTCAAAAGTATGGATTGTTTGGTAATGGTTTAAATACAATACAAGCAAGCAAACAAATATTTTGTATTTATCATTTCTAGTCTGCGTAGGTCTTGTAAATGTGCCCATTTTTTCCTATATTTTTTAGGCTAATAGGAGTTGTGAAACATGTTTGTAACCCAGCAGATTGTTCCTCTGCGGAGAGATGTATTTTGGCATATCTGTATGATGTATACACATCTTGTAGCTATCTCAAGGTGAGTAATTGTGGCATGTATATTTATATACATCTGACATGAGTTTTCAGTTGAGATAAACTTACTATTAACTTATATTGAATACCTAGATTTTTTACTTGTCCCAGTTTTTATACCCCCGCAAAACGAATGTGTTTAGGGGGTATACTGGCATCAGCCTGTCTGTCATTGTGTCCGTCTGTCCATCCCTAGGTGCTTCCGTCCCCTGTCCATCCATCAGTGCGTCCGTCCCTGTGCCCGTCCGTGTGTTTGGCTGTGTACAAAATACTAGTAATTGCCTGTTTCTGTCAAAGCACTGGCGGGGGTATTAAGTCACATTCAGTGACAGCTCTAGTTTAAAACTGTTGATACTAACAAATTGAATAGGGTTCAAATTTTGGACTTTGTTTTTCAATTGATACAAGATTCTCTGACATCAGAGAAAATGCTGTATTCCAGCATTTTCTTCTTTTTCCACCATATCTTTGAAAACCTCAGCCTTCAGGGTTATTAAATAATGGGAAATCATGGCATTGTGACATGTACGGCCTATCAAGTTCTGGAAAAATGTTCAATGCTTTACAATTTCCATCTTGTCATTCCATGTTGTATATCATGTACATATCATTACCTTTCATCCCTAAACTTTTATATTTTTCTTCCATTTTAACTTTTCAGAACAAATTTCAAGAGATGTTCAGTAATGCCTATTCTAAGATCAGAGTGACACTGTATGCCCAGATTAACCCTTCACCTTCCAATTTGTTGTGGGATGCAGAGTTCATGTTGGACTTTCTAAAGTCTGCAAAGTATGTGATTCTTTTTGTCCTTTGTTACTATGCATGACTGATGGTAAATTAGAATCCTGGCTTACTTGAACTTTCTTTTAACTCTTTACCAAATAACAAAATTTTAGACTGTATCAAATTGAAAGCATTAGCGGATGACAAATTCAAAGTGACTCAAAAATTGAAATTTGCTTCAGGAAGTGTAGAAAACATTGTTGGAAAAGGAGAAAATGCTGGTTACCAGCATTTTCTCCTTTTCCCACAGTGTTTGCAAAAGGCTACTTTCACAGAGATTTGAAAACCAGGGATTGTTTGGTAAATTGTAGAGAGTTAATAGTAAGTGATTCAACCCTCTCACACTAAACATAGTTTTTAATGACTGACATCTTTGCTGGCCAATAATTACTATCACCATGTAGATGTACTTACATTTGGCTGATTGAGTCGGCATTTGTAATCCCTTTGACAAGTCACCTACTGGATTACACCATTAACAGTACAGTCGAATCTCTATACCTCGAAATTCGGGAGGACATTTGTAAAAACTTCATCTTATAAAAGTTCAACGTTTAGATCATCGGAGTTCTCGAAACTGGGTACAAATTAGATAGGTGACGAAATACCGGAAGTAAATAGAGGCATCATTTGATTTGTCTTCATTTGACTAATCAAATACAAAATAAGATAAAATTGAATACAAAAAAAAAGAGATAAAATAAGTTTTATTATCATATTTATTTCTTCATTAAGAAACATTGTTTTTATACAAATTCTACAGCTACTATGAACAATAAACATAAAAATTACATATTGTCCAGGTCCTTCACCAAACAAGTTCTGTATGGAACTAGTGTTGGGTTTTTCACTTGTCAATGTAAATTACAAATGTAACACTAAAAACACTTCATTCATTCATTTTTTTTATAACATATTGTTATGGCCAAAATTCATGTTTTGTGCTGATTTGCCGAACAAATGAATGAATGAATGAATTAAAAACACTTTTCGGACCCTTTCACTCAAACTTTGAAGTTTTAATCCCACAGTCAAACAGTCAATACAAAATCAAACAAGCAATCGATTAACAATACTGTGATACACTTGTTAATTACCTGAGTTGACAAGTTGAAAGGTGTGAAAAACCTGATTGACAGCAAACATCGTCCTATACAAATTAACTTCGTGCTAAAGATGTGTGAATACGTTCAAACAATGGTGATTGGACCTTGAAATTCATTTGACGTATGGATAAATTTCGAGGTACAGATAAGACGTATGGAGGTTGAATTATACTGAAATAAAGAGCAATGAGATCGGGACCTGGAAAAAACTTCGACGTAGGGATAAGTTCGACTAAGGGACGTTGGAGCTAAGGACGTTCGACTTGATTTGTTGGTCTGTGTTTTATTATACCCCCACAATGAAGTGGAGGCAGGTATACTGGAATTGCCATGGCTGTCTGTCTGTCTATCTGTCTATAGACACAAATTTTGTCCGGAGCAATACTCCAACAGTTTTTTAGGTACTGAACTCGAATTTACATGTATGAAGTTGTGCATGTGCAATTTTCATGACATTGCTGCGATCTGTTGCAGAATTATCTCCCCTTGAACTTTTTTCAACTCTTACTTTGGTATGTAACCATTCTGCATTCTGTGACAAAGATCAGTTTTTATGACAAGGAGCTTGTGGGGCATATAATCTTGTTTAGTGATACCTCTAGTTTGATAATGGTTCTCAGCCGGTCACACAGCTCTCTGTGGCTAGCTAAGGTGAATGACTGAAAGAATCTTCATGTGGAAGATGTACAGTTTTATGAAAATGCTTCTTTGGCATCTACTTTCAGATCTATACCCATAGAACAGCAGTTAATAGAACAACTCAACAAGCAGGCTGTTAGTCGTTACAGTTTTGTGGTGAATACAATGTTGAATGTATGTAATGTAGGACTCTCTGTAGATAGGTAGGTTCAACTGTTGAAACACTTTACTGCTTTATAGATAGATTTTACTGAATGAACTCTTTTTTTGTTAAGACAGCCAGTATCGTGCTAGGAAATGGGGAAAAACTGGCTTTGAAAGTGGAGTTTTGGGTTCATTTTTACTGTCAGACTAATAAAGTTTCTTTAACTCTTAACCACACTATACCGACTTTTGACAACCCTTAGAAAGAAGCCTTTTGAAAATGTTGTGGGAAAAGGAGACAGTGCTGGTAACCGTCATTTTCTCCTTTTCACACAAGGTATTGTACCCTTTCCATTTTTTGTCATTTGCAAATGCTTTCTATTTGGACTTGTCTAAAATTTTGTTGTTTGGTTAAGAATTAACTTTTATCACACAATTTCGACTAGAAACGACCTTTAGTAAGAAGCCTTTTAAAAGCATTGTGGGAAAAGGAGAAAATGCAGGTTTCCAGCATTTTCTCCTTTTCCAACAATGTTTTCTTCCCTTCTGGAAACAGATTTCAATTTTTGAGTTATATTTATTTTGTTGTCTGCAAGTGCTTTCAAATTGGACCGATCTAGAATTTAGTCATTTGTTAAAAAAGTTAAATGGTTAATGGACAATAAATTTTTGACATATAATTATCAATATCATTTACAGCTTAAATGATGGAATTTGTCAGTAACTTTACCGGCTTATATTCTTTTTCTTGACACCAATATCACTGATTTAGTGCACATTGATTGGCTAGAAAGGCTTTTTGCACCCAACTAATACTTAAGGCACAGTGACTGGCTATTTTTGTTGAAGGAAAACATTGGCTTTTCAGCCAATGAAGTGCTTTCTCAAAGGATCCACATGTTTTTGTATGTTTTACATACTGTTTAATGTTCTAATGTCAGTAATGACAAAATGCCTGAAGACGGTACATGTATCTGTGACTCTCATTAGGTACAGAGCTCAGATAGAGGGAGTGATTTTGATTTGAATAAAAATATTCTCCTCTAAACCCCCTGTAATGAGTGCTCATTAGAATTGTCTCATCGAGACGATTCTGATGAGTACCAACAACATAGGATTTGAAAGAGAAATAATGGATTTAGAATACTATCACTCCCTGTTACCAGGAACTCTGAGGTGTATACTCACTATCTGGAATTCTGAGGTGTATACACACTATATGGGAACTCTGAAGTGTATACACACTTTATGGAATTCTGAGGTGTATTCACATTTAGTTACTTAACCCTTTACCAAACAACGAAATTTTAGACTGGTCCAAATTGAAAGCACCTGCAGACTACAAAATAAACATAACTCAAAAATTGCAATTTGTTTCCAGCAGGGTAGAAAACATTGTTGGAAAAGGAGAAAATGCTGGTTACCAGCATTTTCTCCTTTCCCCACAATGTTTTCAAAAGGCTTCTATCTCAGGGTCGTAAAAACCAGGGATTATTTGGTAAAGGGTTAAAGGACTGTATAGACAGTTCAGCGTCAATTTCTAAATGACAGAGTTAAAAATGAAAAAGTCAGACCGTTTCTTAACCCCATTACCACTCAATCCCTACTTTTGACGCCCCTGAGAAAGGACCCTTTTGAAAACACTGTGGGAAAAGGAGAAAATGCTGGTAACCAGCATTTTCTTCTTTTCCCACAGTGTTTTCTACTCTTTCCAGAACAAAGTTCTATTTTTCAGTCACCTTTATTTTGTCGTCTGCAAATGCTTTCAATTTGGACCAGTCCAAAATTGTCTTGTGTGGTAATGAGTTAAGGTGAAGTTGGTCTTTACAGGTAAATCAGATTGTCGGTGCTGGACGAATTTTGTGAAACAAAACTGTTTTTTGATTGCTTTAGTTAACTGTTTCTTTACCATAATTATGTCCCATCATTTACAGGTTGAATGAAATCAGTGTGTTGTGTGCAGAGTTGACTGCCAAATGTAATTCTCTGAGTGCAGAATGGCTGGGTGTTTTGAAAGCTCTTTGTTGTTCTTCCAACCACAACTGTGGATACATAGACATCTTAACACAAATAGATGTAAGTAGACATTACAGATAAATCTGTGTATATCACAAATGGACACATCTTTCGTTGAAATCAAAATTTGTATATATTCATCATACATAGGAATTAAATTATAATTAGAATCATTGTTAAGTTTGACTGGAAAAGACGGTAAGACCTGAAAAAGGAGATTTAGCTATTAATAAAATATTGTTTTTATTTTCTGAAAAATCAGCACATATAACTATTTTCAAATCAAAACCAATTTCAAAATGTTTTAATTTAAAGCGCCTGTGGAGGACAAATTCCACACGGCTCAAATAAATGGATTTCTCTTTGAAAAAGGAGAAAACATTGTGTGAAAAAGAAAGAATACTGGTTATCAGCATTTTCCTCTTTTCCCCCAATGTTTTCAAAAGCCTTCTTGCACAAGATTGTTACATGTACAATTTAGGATTATGTTGAATTTAAATCCGGCAGGTAATTATTCATTCATCTTTATATGCAATATTTACAAGCTTAGAAATGAAGTCAGACCCGTTGTAGATACCATTTGTATCAGCTCTTTACCATACGTGTATGTTCCAGATTTCCAAGGACCCTAGAGAAAGCTTTTGAAAACTTTGTGGGTAAAGGAGAAAATGCTGGAATTTGGCATTTTGTCCTTTTCCCACAAAGTTTTCTACTCTTTCACATAAATTTTATTATTGAATTAGCACCTAATTTGTCATTACTACGAAATGCTTTCAGTATGGGCTAGACTAGAATTTTTGCATGTGGTAAAGAGTTAAGCAGTGGTGTTGGTGGTTGTGGGGTAGAGCATCAGCCTTGTAGGCATAAAGTCCTGAGTTCAATATCCAGGAGCGAGTGACAGCTTTGCAATTTTCCATTAGCCCACAAATTTGGCATGAGTACTGGTGTAGTACAAAGGAAGCAGAAGCAAGAGAGATTAGTGTAAGTTGTAAAAACGTGTTTGACATTCAATGTTCAAACTAAAGAGTTAAGCTAATCACTTCTTAAATCCTTACCAGATAATCTTGAGTTTGAATGACTTTGGAAAACATATTGGCAAAAGGGAAAAGTGCCGGTTACCATACATACTTGACATGTCACTCAATTTACATTGATAATTGACTTTTCTTCTCTTTTCTAACAGGTGACAGATTTGTCATTTCATGATAGCCTTGCAGTATTTACATCTATACTGATAGCTAGACATTGTTTCTCTCTACAAGATCTGATTGGCTATGTGGCCCTGCCATCCCTGGTAATACCTCCATTTGGTGAGTAGGCCTTGTTTGCTTTGTTAGTTTGTCTGAATGCCACTATCAACAGAATTCTAGTGATTGTATTGGGTAAACAAGTTGATTATTCAGGGTTTAAAAGAGCTTTTAATTTGGGGGTCCACTGGATGCATCCTTGAAAAAAAAAGGGGTCAAACCCCTAATTTTAGGGGTTCCATGTAACATTGTCAGATTGTTCAGACATGATTTTCAGTGTCTGCTAACAAATATTATGTTTTGAAAGAATTGTGAAAACTTTCATTAACCCTTTACCACACAATCCCAGTGTTTGGCGACCCTGAAAAAGAAGCCTTTAGAAAACATTGTGGGAGAAGGAAAAAATGCTGCTTACAAGCATTTCCTCCTTTCCCCACAATGTTTTCTACCCTTCACAAAACAAATTTCAAATTTTCAGTCACTTTTATTTTGTTGTCTATGAATGCTTTCGATTTGGACAAACCTAAAATGTTGTCGTTTGGTAACGAGTAAAATATATGTGGTGTTTGAATTTGATTTGCTACTCCGTTTCTTCCTAAGAGCTTTCTAAAATCAATAGTGCAGTGACAGCTGTGCAGTTTGACACCAATGCCATAGAACTGAATGTAAATAATGGATATAAAACCTTGTTCCAGAAAATGAAAACTGTTACTGTCTTTACTGACTGATTATGGGGATGCATATTTAAACAAAACTGCTGGTCAGGAAAGAATTTGAAGTAAGAGAGATCTTCAATCAAGTATGGCCATGATATCAAAGAACTGTGATTGCATTGTGTGACCTTAGGGTAGTAGTGAATGTTTTGAAGGAATGGCAATCAACAAGATTACATTTTGCGAGAATTTTTATGCAAATTTGGGCTTAATTTCTATTTGTCCATGGGAAGCATGCTGATGAAAAACATTCTGTCCAAGATTTAGGCTTATAAGGACACAGAAATATGTGTCCCATAAAACCCTGCTAGTTCATATCTTTCCCTTGTTTAAACCTTTAACAGACGATAGAATATGGACTCTACTTAATTGAATACTAGTCTAGGCCATAACAATGACCACAGAAAATTCTCTTTATTAAAAAGCATTGTTCTTTAATTCTAAAATAAAGTTTTGGTTCAACTGTAATAACAATTATGATGAATCAATTTTGTATATGTCTGCTTATTTTTTCAGCTGGTGGGGATCAGGATGCGGAACCAGGGGCTAGACTTACATGTCACTTGTTGTTACGCCTTTTTTGTGTCTCCCACAAACATCATCGGTCCCCTTACCACTCCAACAAGAGGGGCATGTATGTAAAGGCATCATGTGACAGGCATTTACTGGCTGCAGTTCATAATAACATTGGTCTTGGTGCTGTACTGGCTGTTTTAAAAGCTATGCTGGCTCTTGGTAAGTAACTGGTAACTTGGACAGCAATGTCCAGAAGGAAAGTAGTGAAGTTTTGTTGTAGAAATCATTGAGTTGTGCTCTGGCAAAAAGAAGATTAATGCATCTCCTGTGAGGCGAGATACAAAGCAAGTCATTACAAATCAGGGATCCATAAAACCCAAACAGTGTCATGAATTACTGAATCTAGAAAATAGTGGTCTTTTGGACATACAGAAAATTGATCAATAGTAAAAAAATTTCGGCCCGGGTCAGCCTGCTTTTCCAATATGCTGCCTTTTCAGAGAGCATGGCTCAATCATTGTTATAACCCAGCAATTTCTGTCCTTGCTATCAATGCAGTTTTTGTAGCCCTGTTGTTTGTGCCATTATTATCATTATCACGAAAAAACTTTGAATCTTTTTTATATCTGCTACTACCGAATATGTTTACTCCAAACTTAGGCTAGTTTTAATTATCCAGAGGGGAGCCCATTCTACAATATTTTCAGTGTGATTATGCCCATTTGTGTGGAAAAAGATGATAAGGTATAAAAAACAATCAGTTTTTTTAGCAACGGAATTGAATATTTTAACAGTATTGTGGGTAATATCCCTATGTCCTCCAAGCAGCATAAGTGGTAAGAGGGACTTCTGTAGATTGCATAGAGCAAAACAAGGCTGCAAATAACATGCCATCATGTCTAAGATCTATATCATCTGCTAGTGTAGTCAAGCCTGTAGAATAAAAATCTCTTTGAGTTTCATTTGAGTGTATTTTCAGAGAGCAAATGTTTACATCTTTGCTGCTGTAAGAGTTCACGCTGTAACAATCTAGTGCTATGCTAACCCCAAGGATGAATGCTACTGAAAAAATTGTGGAAAAGTTAGAAAATGCTGGAAACCAACATTTTCTTCCTTTTCTGCAATGTTTCCTACTCTAGATCTTACAGAATTCCAATATTTTTGCCTAATTTAACTTTTTAACCACTCAGCAAAATTGTAGACTTGCCCAAATTGAAAGCTTTTTCTGAGGAATATTTAAATGTGGATGAAATGGAGGATTTGCATTTGATAGGATAGAAAACATTGTGGGAAAAGGAGAAAATGCTGGTTACCAGCATTTTCTCCTTTTCCCACAATGTTCTAATAAGCTTTGTCTAGGGGTCAGTAAAACTAGTCAATGTGTGGTAAAGGTTAAATTTACTGCAAATGGTTTCAGTTTGGACAAGTCTTAAATTTTTTCATCTGTTGGAGAGTAAAGTACTCTCTAAACTTTGATTTATATTACAGGTGATTCTTGCAGTGATGATGTGAAGAGTAAATCTTTAAGTAAGAAAGAGAACAAGAGTGATGATATTATTAGTACTTTATTGAGTACCCTAGATGATGACATCAATATGGACCCAGTGTTTGGGTAAGCTTTCATTTTTTGGGGGTTTGACAAAATTTTTCTGTTATGGGAGAGAGAGAGCTTCCTAGTGCAAGTTTCCTCTCTTACTTTACCTCCATATCCATCCGTACTGTAATGGAAATATGGGTTAGATAACCATTTACCAGATAATGTGTTGTTACGACGTTAGGGAAGAAGCCTTTTGAAAACAATGAAGAAAAAGGTGAAAATGCAGGTAATCATTGCATTGTTCAATAAAATATGAATTAGGTTGAAGATCTGAAACTATTGAGACATTGTCTCCTGTAGCTTGTTGCATCATGTAAACTGGTGACTGGGATAACCAATTTCCTCTGAAACAAATTAGTCGCGGTAGACTTTATAATCAACCATGTAAAATACAGATAATATTTTTTTTAATTACTTTATGAGTTTAATTATACTTTTTCCTGTTCAACATGTATTTTATAATCCACAGAACAATGGAGAATGCAGGGCTGAGTGAGTTTTCAAGACGTTCCTTGAAAGAGATGTGCAGTCAGGATTGGGTGAGAGAGAAATTTCTCAGAGACCCAGAGGGCTTATTTGATTCTGAACTCTTACTGGATTCTATGTTGAGTCCAGAGCAGGTTGGTTGTGTTTGATACTGGTCAAAGCTTTTCTTTTTGTGGGCATTGTGGGTAAAATAGCTTGTTTGGACAATGTCTTTCACTATTTAGACTAGAAGTATCATTCTGAATAACCTGGTCCGAAATGGTGAGTTTAAGGCACTTCCAAATTCAAAACACTTGCCATTAACAATTGAGAAGTTTGTAGAAACTAGCCGTAGTTTTTTGTTGGTGTAGGAAACATTGTGGTTAGTGGAGAAAATTGGGGTAACTAGTAACGGCGTTTGACCTGACCAATAACCCAATGTTTACATTCAATCACTTGATGATTTAGTTCTAAATCTTTCCAAGACTAACAATGCAGAGCTGAAAGCATTCACAGACAAAAAATTAATTATAGCTCAAATCAGGTGAATTACCTGTGGAAAAAAAAGAAAGCAGAAAATGCTGTTTATCAGCATATTCTCCTTTTCCCACAAGGTTTCAGAAAGGCTTCCTCTGCAGGGTCATTAAAGTACAGGATTGGTTTGATTAAAGGCCGAGTAGCATCCAAAAGTGAATGATTCTGGAGTCGAAATGCATGCAAAATTAATTAAATCTTTACCACATAATCCTGACTTTTTAACGACCCTTAGAAAGGGGCCTTTTGGAAACCTTGTGGGAAATGGAGAAAATGCTTGTAACCAGCATTTTCTTCTTTTTCCACAATGTTTTCTGCCCTTCAGAAACCAAATTTCAATTTTTCAGTCACATTGATTTTGTCATCTACAAATGCTTTCAATTTGGAGCAGTCTAAAATTTTGTCGTTTGGTAAACAGTTAATACCATTTGTAATTATATATAGTATTAGGCGTCTGACAGTTTGTGATAGTTTGATCTGTAAGTATTTCAGTTCCTGGCTGAAAAATGAATAGTAATTGTACAATTATAGTTTGCAACTTCAAATGCTAGTGGACCTTTAAAATTGAAATATTTTGTCATTCTAGACCCAGCAGTTGGTGCGGATGATCTGTTACCCGGCTGACATTGTAAACAAGATGGAAGAAGAGGAACCGGATGACAAAGAAATGATCAACCAAATCCTACAGATGTTGGACCCCTGGACACTGAGGGTATCTTTGTTGGAGCTGAACCTCATGTTTAAACAGGCCAAAACCAACTCTGTGAGTTTTGTTTAAAGTGATTGAACTACACATAAGTTGTTACGTATCAAAAGGGGAACTAATACCAGAGGTATTAACCTTTTACCGAACAATCCCCTTATTTTTTCACGACCCTGAAAAATAGGCCTTTTGAAAACACCGTGGGAAAAGGAGAAAATGCTGGTAACCAGCATTTTCTCCTTTACCCACAATGTTTTCTACCCTGCTGGAAATTAATTTCAATTTTTGAGTTAAGTTTATTTTGTCAACTACAAGTGCTTTCAATTTGGACTTGTCTAAAATTTTGTCGTTTGGTAAAGAGTTAATGACATAATTCAGCATGATTACCCTTACAATATCAGAAATCATCATTTGTGCCAATATTTATTTTGTTGTCTGCAAAAATTTTCAATTTGGTAGAGTCAAAATTTTGTCGTTTGGTACAGAGTCTGCAGTAAGTATTGCGTGATTCGTTCGTAGTCTGTGGAAGAAAACCAACAGAATTCTAGAAAATGTAATATACCAAGGACTTTTTTCTTTTTTATTGCAGTTGGCAGAAAGTAATATAGAAGATAATTTTTTTATTTTGTTGCAGGAAACCAACAGTATTCTAGATAACATTTCACAGGGTACCATTTACTTGTTCCACCAACAGACTGAACACCACAGCCGTACAACAAATAATTCACAGGCAGCTGCTCTACTGGAAACCATGCCAGTAAAATTACAAAAGTAGGTGTAGTTGTCAATGACACAGTTTTTAGGGTACTTAACATATACTTAACTATCTTGAGTTTCAACATGTAGCAGGAAAGGGGTAGTAGGTTTTGAAATTAGTATGGGAAAAAGAGCAAATGCTAGTTATCAAATATTACACCCCTGAAGATGTTCTGTTTAGTCTGATCTTGTTCTACAATGTATGTAGGATAACTTCAGACAAATAATCACTTTACTCCTGGATTCTTATATAAAATGCTCTTCTTATCTATTATTTCATTTAAGTATAATAATTATGCGGACGTGTTAGAGGCGAATGACTTTGGAAAACCTATTATTGTTATACTATCATTTCATTCAGGTCATTTTAATTTTTAGGAAAGCATAATGGAAAAAGGAGTTCTTCCTGATCACAAGCATTTTGCTGCACTTCCATTATGCTCACTAAATCGCTAAAACTCTGTACTGGGAGACTAGAAGAATAAACTTGCATTTGTTCTAGGTTGTACTAACTGACAATACTAAATCCTGGTACAACCCAGAATTCCAACACTAGCCCTTCAATTCGGTTATCCCTTTGCCAAAAAGTTGCGATTTTTAACACCCATGGATAAAAGGACTTCTGGACACAATGTGGGAAAAGGAACAAAAATGGCGGTAGCCAGCATTTTCTCCTTTTTCCACAATGTTTTCTTTGCTTTCAAAGACATAATCTCACAATATGAGTAACTTTTAATTTGTTGTCTGCTAAGGCCTCCAGTTTTGACCATTTTGAAATTATGTTGGTTGGTAAAGTGTTCGGCATCTTTTCTCAGCCAATCAGGTGGCTAGCCTGATTGTGAAGAATTTGTAGCCATGTATCCTGTTTTTGTTGCAGGGAAGATTCAACAGAGAAAGATAACAGTGTGTGGATGGTGGCTCCACTAATTGCAAAATTACCAAGTGGTGTTCAAGGCAGAGTGCTGAAACAAGCTGGCCAGGTTTTGGAGAACAGCAGTACATTTTTTGCACCCAAATCTAAGCTGGATAAGGAAAGAAATCAGAGAAGGTATGTAGTATTAACCTTTTATCACACACTGAACTTTGAACTTTTTATATTTCAGAAATACCTGCAGACAGTAGATTCTATACTGTGCAAATAAACTAGAGCACTCCGATGGGTACAAACACTGGTGCCAATAAACTAGAACTCTCTGATAGAGTACAAAACATTGTGGGAAAAGGAGAAAATGCTGGTTACCAGTTTACAAAGTTTTCAAAAGCTTTCTTTCTCGGGGTTGTAAAAACAAGGAATGGTTTGATAAAGGGCTTATATTTCAGATTATAGCTTTTCAAAGATTGATATTGATCCATAGGTCCTGTAATAAACAATTTCAGTAAAAAAATGAGACAAAAATAAGAGCAATAATAAGGTTCCCTTTGCTTGGAATGTCTCATTTAACCCATTACAGAACAACCCCAACTTTTATCGACCCTCAGAAAGAAGCCTTTTGAAAAAACATTGTGGAGAAAATGCTGGTTACCAACATTTACTTCTTTTTTCCACAATGACTTCTACCCTCACAAATTTTTTAAATTTTCAATCACTTTTATTTTGTCATCAGAAAATTCTTCCGATTTGGACAAGCCTAAGATTGTGTTGTTTGATAATGAAATAACTCTTTACCAAATGATAGAATTTGACGAAAGATTGAAATTCGTTTTAGGAAAGGAAGAAAACATTGTGGGAAAAGCAGAAAATGCTGGTTACCAGCATTTTCTCCTTTTCCCACAATGTTTTCAAAAGGCTTCTTTCACAGGGGTGTTAAAAGGCGGGATTGTGTAGTAATGGGTTAAGCTCAGTTAATTTCTTGCATGTCCAAGGACCATTCTTTATGAAACAAAATGGATTTTATGGATCAATGATGATGAGATTATTGCATGGTATAATGTATCATGGATATGCATTAAAGGTGGCCCTTCAGATTATGGGATGAAAATCTTACAAAAATACAAAATAATCATCCTTATGCTCCCAAAGCCTTTAAATTTTCATTCCTAAAACCTCAGTAGTCGAAAACCATCCGAAAACAAGAGAAATTAGAGATTTACTGCACCCCAGGTTGACACCGACGGAAAAGCTAGTCTATATTTACATGAGCAACTTACTTATTTACATAATGGAAAAACGCAGATGAAACTTAAAACATAGCTTTCGAAGTATACATTATGGAACAAAAATTACAAGTTTGTTATGTTATGGAATTTAAGCGTCATTAGTCGTGTGCCAGTCACGTAACATTCCCACAATGCTTTTCTAAATTTTTGGCGTGTAATCTAAAAATAGCTTAAGAAGCTATGTAGCCTTTTATGGGAATACCATCAAAAAAATTTTTTTTGTAGTTTTTATGAGTCTTAGTCTTAACTATAGATAACTTATATGTTTTTTCATGTAAATTTCAGTGATACATATATTTTTTAATTTGGTGAGATGTGAAAAATCTAAATACCCACCTTTAAACCCCATTTTGCCAGAACAGGGCCCATATAAATATATATATAGGATTTCTCTTCTTGCAGTAAGTCCCTGTTGAGTCATCAACCTTTCCGATTATTGATTCTCACCTGTTTGAAAGGTCAAGATGAACAAAGGGAAGTGTTATTATCCTCTTTGTTAACTCAGCTAGAAAAGTCAATCACCACTTCAAGAGAAATGCTTGTAAGTATTGCACGGTTGTGTTTGGTCATATTCTGAATGATTTTTATTATAGTATCGGTTATTTCTTTGTAAAGATTTAACCAGCTTTTAATAATACTTTTCAAACTTTTTCATATGTTAACCCTTTACCACACAATGACAACTATTGACAACCCTTCGGAAGAGGCCTTCTGAAAACATTGTGGGGAAAAGGAGAAATTGCTGGTAACCAGCATTTTCTCCTTTTCCAACAAAGTTTTCTACCCTATCAAAGAAAAATTGCGTCATGTGAGCCACAATGAAAATGCAAGTGCTTTCAATTTGGATAGGTGTAAACTTTTGCCATAATTATGGTAAGGGTTTAATAGACCTTACTAATGTTAGCTGCAGCTCGGTACCTCAGTTGGTAATGTAGAAGGCTGGAAGCTCAGGGGTAGCTTGTTTATCTCTTCCTGAGGATTATTAATGGTCATTGCAAAAAGACTAATTCTTTATACATGCTGAACATTTTTTTAGGATATTCATATGGATAAGTATTCAATGGTTTGGAAAGAATGTTGTGCAAAGAAACAGTACAAGAAACTCCAATGAAGCACAGCTCCCTGTGGTATAACTGAAATAATGTTGAAAACAGCTTGAAAGATTAAAGAAACTCGCTCATAAATTCATGTTATTATGATTGTATTTGTTTTGTCCTTGTTTCTCTATACTTATAGCTTGTGCTTTCTATCTTTTAGGAAAAGTATCCAGATGAATTTAAGATACGATGTAACATTCACGAGACATTAGTGTTACGTTTATCCCTAGTTGGTGGGATGTTTGATACAATTCAGCGCAATACTGGACTAACTACAGACTGGGCTATATTGTTGTTACAGCTTATTAGCAACGGAGTTGTGGACATGCATTCTAACTAGTAAGCCATTCTTACTTCTCATGTTTTTGAACGGTACTTTGTATTCTTTTTGTCATAAAAGGTTAATTTATTTATTTAATACATTGTTTGTATATGAAGTTTCACAATTTCTTTGAGCCACTCAATAATTGATAATTGTGAATTTTACTAAAACGTCAATGGGATTATATTAGGCTCACAACAACTCTAGGTCTGTGTTACTTGTATGTATATTTGACAAGTTGTTTACTCATGAATAGCAGAAGTCTTCTGGTGACAAATGATGAATCTTCTGGCGAATGTTGAATAAAAAGTTAAAGCCTGTTGAATTCATGTGTTTGAAGCTTCTACATTTAATTGTTTTGTATGACATGGAGGAAAAATGTAAACATATGTTTGTTGTTTGCTTGTTTAGTCAAGTCTGTAATGTAAAAATCTTTCTGAGATTCACAGTGTTGTATTTTCAGCAGTTGAAAAAGGTTGAGTTGATATATTTTTCACTGAAAGAGTTAACTCTTTACCACACAATTCTGACTTTTAACTACCTCGAGAAAGAAACCTTCTGAAAACATTGAGGGAAAAAAAGAAAATGCCGGTAACCAGCATTTTCTCCTTTTCCCACAGTGTTTCCTTCCTTTCCCAAAACAAACTTCAAATTTTCAGTCACTTTGATGTTTCCTTCTGCAAATGCCCTCAATTTGGACCAGTGTAAAATTCTGTTGTTTGGGAAAGAGTTAAGAGAAATTCTATTATTTTAGCCACATTTGATTTGTCATTGGCAAATGCATTCACTTTGCTTTCAAGTCTTAACCCTTTACAAAACAACACGATATTAGACGAGTCCAAAGCAATTGGGGACAACAAAATAAATGTGACTCAAGATTTGAAATTTGTTTGAGGATGGATAGGAAACATTGTGGGAATAGGAGAAAATGCTGGTTAACAGCATTTTCTCATCGTCTTGCAATGTTTTCTAAGTGATTCTTTGTTAGCTTTGTTAAAAGCCGTTGTTGTATGGTAAAGAGTCAACCTTTTTTCTTGTCAGTGAGCTGTTTACAACAGTTTTAGACATGTTGAACTGTCTCCTGTTGAGTACCCTAGTTCCAGAGAACAATGAGAAGTCCGATGATACAAGAAAGACGCATACCAACCTTGTTAAAAAACTACGGGTAATTATCAGCTTGAAATTAGTTGAATACTTCTTGGATTGGACTTTGTCAAATTACTTATAGTATAGAACTACTTTGTCAAATTAATTATAGAATAGAACTACGTTGTCAAATTACTTATGGTATAGAACTACTTTGTCAAATTACTTATAGCGTAGAATTACTTTGTCAAATTACTTATAGTATAGAACCACTTTGTCAAATTACTTATAGTATAGAACTACTTTGTTAAATTACTTATAGGGTAGAACTACAGTGATGACTCTGTAATCTGAGTTATATGTTGCTGTCAGGTGTATTTACTCCTAGACCACAGTTTCTGTTGATTAAATTTTTACTCCATAGATACTCATTTCTATGCATTGCTTGTAGGAGCCTTTGGAAAACATTGTGGCAAAAGGTGAAATTGCTCGTGACAAGCAATTTCACCTTTTGCCACAATGTTTTCTACACTATCAAAAGGTGTCATGTACACATAAGAAACAGCTTCATCCTTGTTGTTATTTAGGATCAATTAGAGATACCATAGAATTGCATTATGGGGTAAAGGGTTGAGGTTGATTTACATTCTGTTAATCATTTTCACTCACCCTGAGAAAGGAGCTCTTCATTTATGCTTCTGTGTGTTGGATTATTTGACCACAGGAAAAATATTGTTCCCTTCATGTGCCATATCAAAATTGATAATTCATAAGATTATGAAAGTTTTCATAATCTGACACTCACCTAGGTATGTTCAAAGTTCTTTCCAGCATTTTCTTTTTACATAGTTAGTGGACGAAAAGCATGAAATTAACATTCATTTTCTGTACCAGTAAGTGCAGACTTCTGAAATTGTTTGTTTTGTCTCATTACATGTGATGAAATACTGTATCAGTCTTTTGTATCAAACACGATGTCATTCTATTAAACGAGTTAAATAATTGAGTTGGTTTTGGATTTGAAGATTCATGTAAATGGATTCTTCTTTAACTTTTGTCAGTCTTTACACTTGTGTAAAAATCCGTAACTTTTCCTTATGTGCAGAAAGAGCTAGGAGACAAAGCATTTGAAGCGACTGATAAGGTACGCCAAATTTTACCGCTACCAAAGCGCTACTATGAAGTCATAACAGTAGAACCACATGGAACTCTGGTTGACACCAAAGGAAATAAAATACAGGGTTTTGATTCTATCAAAAGAAAGCAGGTGAGATGCTTTTCAATCATCTTCCTCCTGCTTTAATATTAAATTGTTTAATAAAGATGTTTGTTTTACAATTTGCATGCATGTTTTAAAGGGCTGTCAATGTTACCTTTCTACAATGCAATCCTGGTTTTAATGGAGTTGAATCAAAAGGTCCTTGCAAGCATAGTTGAAGAAGGTAAAAATGGTGGTAACCAGCATTTTCTTCCTTTACCACAATGTTTTCTATTATTTTATAGTGGAGCCTGATTATCAATGGATTGTTATTAATTATTTAAGCTTTTTTAACAATGTCATCAAGAAATACTTCAGCTTGGACATGGGGTCATAATAATGCCTTAATTTAAGATTTTATACTGATGATCCTTGGTTCAATCTATACCGTAGGCACTCGAGTTTTTGGTGGTATTGTCCTTAGAAAAGATACTAGTGAAGCAATTTTTAAGACCTGAACAAACTATGATTAAATTCTTGGACTCGGAAGTGGTTGCATTATTTTTTTCTCTTTTTAAAAACGTTCTTGATAAAGCAATTTTAAGTTTGTGATTGTCAGCATACATTATAAAATTTCATATTGTTTCAGGGTTTTCCCTCGGCTTTGAAAATTGGGGGTCATTGTGACCCCCTTTCTCATTAGTTGAGGGTCATTTCTTCAATTTAGGGGGTAAAAAAAAATTGATCTCTTCGTTCTCAAGTTATTTGTGGTGGAAAGGTTGATTTCACTTTTTGAAAGCAAAACATTCTTATCTGAATTGCTGCTTGACATGGTTTGATCAGCAGTTGTAGGAAGCAGAGTAGAATGTAGTCTGGTACCCCTCCGTACTTCAAGAGTATTTACCACGCTTTATTCAAGTTTGTAGATGAATCAGATTTTGAAAAGATGCGTCATTGATGACTCACTTTCATATATTTTGGGGGTCATTTGAATTAAAATTGGGTCTATGACGCAGGATTTGTGAGCCGTGGAAAACCCTGTTGTTTGTAAGAGATCAGATTTAGTCCTAAAAAGGCTGATCGTAACCTGTAAAGTTTAATAATGCAACTAAGATTGGCATTGTATTCAGTGGTTTATTTCATCCACAGGGTCTTCAAGTGGGCAAGATTGAGTCAGTTAGCCCGTGGGATGTGATAGAAGGGACCAAGAACCCTCCTCCATTGTCATGGACTTACTTTGGTGGGGTACGAGTAGAAAAGAAGCCTTTGAAGTATGAAGAACAGCATAGGTATGTGATTACAGGATATTTCTTTGTAATTTTTCCCCAAGATGTCATCAATAATTATTTTTGACATTGTTATGCTTTTTTTTTTCATGTAAATTTTACACAGAAAAAGCACCTGCATTGTGAAGATGTACCGTAAGACAGACATGTCTGACAGCTAGGTTCAATCAAAATCAAAAAGAGATTAAAGATAAAAATGATATACAGGGTAGCTATGTACTTAGTTTTGCAATAAAGTTGAGTCACGTTATGTGAAAAGGGGGCTTAATGCAAAGTGCAAAAGAGATTGCGCGCAGACTGACCAGGGCCAAAACTTTTTGATATTTTTTAATTTTCTGTAAATCCATAAACCAGTCTATTTCATGATGAAGCTTGTAGTTAACCTTTTCCCAAACAAGCCGTTGTTTTTACGTGCCTGGAGTCCAAGTCTTTTGAAAACACTGTGGGAAAAAGAGAAATTGCTTGCAACAAGCAATTTCTCCTTTTCTCACAGTATTTTCTACCCATTTGGAGAACTTTCTGCCGTTTTTATCAAATTTGAAATTGTCGTTTGGAAACTTTTTTAGTTTGGAAGAGCCTAAAATTTGTCGTTTGGGAAAGGGTTAAATAAAGCGGCTATTATGGGTCAATGAGTATGTGATGGCTTGCTTCATAAAACGATTTACAGAGATGCATTAAGCCCTCTTTTGCCAGAGCATGGCTCAGTTATTTGTTCCTTGTATCCAAACATTGTAAGATTTGTTTGTTTACCAGGTTACTGCTTTATCACACACACTGTATGCAGAAACCAGTCAGTTATTACCTGGATCCACCTGTGTTACCCCCTGAAGAGCTGGAGCCCCCACCTGAAAAAATTGTGAGTATTCTTTTTTTACCCTTTCATCACAGCTAGTAAAAGAATCTCTTCACAACCACATAGATGAAGATCATATTGTACAGAACATGTAGTCTGATCTTCATTTTTTCATCTTCTGTCTTTTTAATCCAACCTGTCAGTTAAAAAACCTTATCTACTTTGCGGTGGATTTTAACTTTGGTAGCTGAAAAGTGTCTGCCATAACACTAATTAATTCTTTTCCAAACAATCCCTGGTTTTCTAGACCCTGAATAAGAAGCCTTTTGAAAACACTAAAGGAAAAGGAAAAAATACTGGTAACTAGCATTTTCTCCTTTTCCCACAATGTTTTCTACCTAGTCCAAAACAAATTTTAATTTTTGAGTCACATTTCTTTTGTCATCTGCAAATGCTTCCATTTAAGGCAGTGTAAAAGTTTGTCGTTTGGTTGAGAGTTAAATACTGCAGAAGACACACCAAAAAAGCAAATTCTTTGAAAATATAAAAGTTTCCATTTCATATAAGTCTTGTTGTGATCTCTTAAGACTTTTTAGTGTGAATTGAAATTTAATCGGGTAATACTGCTAAATATATTGAGCTTGTATGCTGCATAAAAATAAATGTGATAATCTTTGACTGCTGTTTTTCTATTTCTCAGATTTTGGAGGAAAAGCAGACCAGAGAACCTTTGAAAACACAGCCAATTGATAATAAACCAATGAAGTCAACCAAGCGACGGAGACAATCTAGAGTTTCTACCACTCCGGTACCCTATTCACAAGTAATCTTACTTCAATGTGACTAGACTTATTAGCATACAAATACCACTGTTTACCCACCTGGTGTTAGCAAACTGAAAATATTGCTGAAAAAGGAGAAATTGTGTGCTTTATTAGACATTTGATTAGTAAATAGACTAACTCCTTTTCATACGCCTGAAGGGTTGTATTATGTTATTGTATTCGTCACACAATTATGGATGTATAAAATTAATTTTTTAGCTGTACTGGCTGAAAGCTTGCAGAGCTTATGTCATGGCGTGGTTTCCATTGTCCGTCCATCCATATGTCTGTTCGTCTGTCAGTCTGTTGGTCTTTTTCTTGTTTACGCAATCTGCATTTTTGGTCAGATTTTCGTGAAACTTGCACAGTTTTTTTTTTATCTCATCAGTAGCTTTAACCCTGTTGATTTTGAAATAAAATCCAACAAACATTATGGGAAAAGTAACCATTTCAAATTTAAAACTTTCATTCCAAGTTTATGCGATAAAGTCTGTATTTGAGGTCAGATTTACATAAAGCTTGCATAGCTTGTTTATTTTATCAATAGCTTAAAGCCTGTTGATTTTGAAAAAAATCCAACTAACAATATGGGAAAAGTAGCCATTTGAGTTGAAAATTTAAAATTTCCAGTTCTTTTTTACACGATAAAGTCTGTATTTGTTGTCAGATTTTCATGAAACTTGCAGAGTTTTTCTTATCTTATTAATAGCTTTAACCATATCGAATTTGAAAAGAATTCAGCAAACAGTATGGGAAAAGAAGCCATTTCAAGTTTAAAGGTCTCATTTCTTGTTTACACGATAGTCTGCATTTGAGGTCTGATTTTCAGGAAACTTGTAGAGTTTGTTTATATCATCAATAGCTTAAAGCCTATTGATTTTGAAAAAAATCCAATAAACAGTATGGGAAAAGTAGGCATTTCAAGTTGAAACTTTCATTCCTTGCTTACGTGACAATGTCAGTATTTTCATGAAACTTGCACAGTTGCTTTGTCTCATCAACAGCTGGAACCCAATTGATTTTGAAAAAAAAATCTGACATTCAGTATGGGAAAGGAACCGATTAAAAGTTGGAAATTTCCATTTCTT
Organism: Tridacna crocea; assembly: GCA_943736015.1. Classification (NCBI taxonomy): domain Eukaryota; kingdom Metazoa; phylum Mollusca; class Bivalvia; order Cardiida; family Cardiidae; genus Tridacna; species Tridacna crocea. The sequence continues at coordinate 35,743,835 of OX031068.1, forward strand.
GGTTATTATAAGTGCTTTCCTTCAGACTGATTTTACTGGTTTTCTTTTTGTTTTTGCATCATGAATTCATAATGTATGCTGGCATAAAAGCAAATTCTTTGCCAGTAGACTGATTTCATGCCCTTCAGGGCCTTCTAGATTTTTTTTACAATCAGATGAATCATGAGGTAGACTGGTCCTTTGACAAGCAGAAAATTTATCGAAAGCAAAAAGTGTTTGTCAAAAGTCAAAGGTTAAGTTGAGCTTACACAATGTTTTCTACTCTTCTAAGAAAAGTCAAGTTTCAGTTTTTGCTTCATATTTTTTTTGTCATCTGTAAATGTTTTCAGTTTGGATAAGTCTATAATTTTGGCGTTAGGTCACAAGTTAATGGAAAACATCCATTTTATCCGGTACCACACAATGATGACTTTTAACACCCTGGAAAGAAATGGCTTTTGAATGCATTGTGGTAAAAGGAGAAAATGCTGGTTATCAGCATTTTCTTGTTTTCCTTTAATGTTTTCTACCCTATCAAAGAAAACTCATGTCATTTGAGCCACATTGAAACTGTCATCAGCTAATGCATTCAATTCAGTCAGTGGTAAAGGGCTAAACAATCCAAATGTTTCCTTTTTTCAAGCCATCGGTACCAAGACCTTACAACTCCTATGACTCCATGTACCCACAGCCAGGTCCACCCTCAAACTGGTATGGACCACCCCAAAACCAGCAACAGTCCCCATACATGAGTCAACCACAAATGCCTCAAGGTAAGCTGCAGTGTTTACAAGACACATATGAGCCATGATCTTGTAAAAGGGGGCTAAATGCATTGCTGTGATGTGTGATAGCAATGAATTCATCACAGAATTGTGGATCCATTAACCTGTACCCAAATGACAAACTTTTGGACTAGACCAAATTGAAAGCATTTGCAGACGATAATTCAACTCTTGCTGAAAAGATGATTTCTGTCTATGATAGGGTAGAAAACATTGTCGGAAAAGGAGAAAATGCTGGTTACCAGCATTTTCTCCTTTTCCCACAATGTTTTCCAAAGACTACTATTCCAGACCCATCAAAACCAGGGATTGTTTGGAAAAGGATTAACCCATTACCAAACAATCCCTACTTTTGACGCCCCTGAGGAAGAAGCCATTTGAAAACACTGTTGGAAAAGGAGAAAATGCTGGTAACCAGCATTTTCTCCTTTTTCCATAGTGTTTTCTACCCTTCCCAGAACAAAATTCAATTTTTCAGTCACCTTTATTTTGTCATCTGCAAATGCTTTCATTTTGAAGCAGTCTAAAATTATGTTAAGTGGTAAAGAGTTAAACTCATTTTGTCAAACAATGAAATGAATCAAGAGGTATACTGGTCCTTTGGCATGCAGAATATTCAACAATAACTAAATATTTTGAGCACAAGTCAGTCTGTGCAGACCGCGCAGGCTGATTTGGATCAATATTTTTTTGCAGGTGCATTAAGCCCCCTTCCACAGAGCACTGGTCATATTAGTGGATGTATCTCTCTCCTTTTACAGCCTTTCTTATGGATAATTGTTTAACCCTTTCAGTGTACATCCAGGTTCCTTTTTTGCTACCCTTAGATAAGAGGCTTTTCAAAGTATTTATTTTCAGTCATTCTAACATGACACATGAATTCAGCTCAGATAAACACAGTGCAATGAAAGTATGGCAAAATCTATGTTATTCTTCATAGAGTGATGTCATTCTATATAGAGTGAAGTCATTCAGTATATGGTAAGTAAGTAAATTATTCAATGAAATATAATCTGTATCCACGTTTTTACTCCAAGTATTATCTTGTTTTCCTTCATTAAGAGTTGGGTCATGTTAGAATCAAAATACACTAATCTTATTTCTATAGTGGTTTTTCATTTAATGAACCATGTTATGAGTTAAGAGGCACAATGAATAAACTACTCGGGCTATAGCCCTCATGGATTATTCATCTTGCCTCATAACTCACAACTGCAGTTTATTGAATGATAAACCATGATAGGAAAAAGATTAGCTCTTAATCATAATTTAATTTTTTCAATAGGGAGGGAGATGTCTTAAGTTTTGCCTTTGATAAGGGGTTAATTTTCTTGCATGATAAATATGGCTTGAACCAATTTTAACCATCAGTGTACTTGGCCTTTCCATGCTTTTGATTATGATATGCACAGTATAAATAGCTGAGAGAGATAAATATCATTCTGTATTTGTCATTATGTTGAACAAATTGCCTTGTTCATTTAGTTTTGTTCTTTGTAGGGATTTTCTTATACAGATTAGCTATATTATAAAGATGATTTAATCCACAATAGTTATCCATTTCATTATTCATCTGGCTGTTGTAAAATTGTTAAAAATATCTCAGTAAAATGTTTTATATTTAGTAACAGGACCTAGATTTGCACCCAACTTTGGAACCCCAAAGCAAGCCATACAGGATATGATACGAGCCCGGCAGCCAGGCAACACAGGGTATATGCCTCAACAAGGAATTCCCAACCTCCAGATGATACAGCGACAGAGATCACAACAGCAGCTGGTTCGTCAAAGGTTGCGAGAGCAACAGTTTCATACCCAGAACCGTACAGGAGAAAATCCAGGAATGTATGGTAGTAATGTCCCCTCGGGTAATCCAAACTCTGGTATGATGAACATGGCACAAGGTAAGTTATTTTTAACTCTTTACCATACGACAAAATTTCATACTCGTCAAAATTGAATGCACTTGCAGACGACAAAATAAACGTAACTCAAAAATTGAAAATTGTTTGCAGCAGGGAATAAAACATTGTGGGAAAAGGAGAAAATGCTGGTTACCAGCATTTTCTCCTTTTCCCACAATGTTTTCAAAAGGCTTTTATCTCGTGGTCATGAAAGCCAGGGTTTGTTTGGTAAAGGCATCTGCTATCGACCTATTGTGTCCCTTATTTGAGTAAACAATCCTGTGTTTTAATGACCTTTGACAGCTTTTGAAAATGATGTGGAAAAAACGATTTGGGAAAAGGAGAAAATGCTCTTGAATTGAAGATATATCTACCATCACTGATGACAGAACTTAGCAATGGTTCCATTCCGTGCAACAGGTGAAAGAATAGTCCATTCGCAAAAAAAGAATAAAGAAGACATATTTTCATCCATTGCAAATTCATAGGCTATCTATATTTAACTCATTACCAAACTACAATATTTTAGGCTTGTTCAAATCGAAAGCATTTGCAAACGACAAAATAAAAATGACTGAAAATTTGAAATTTGTTTTGTGAAGGGTAGAAAACATTGTGGGAAAAGGAGAAAATGCTGACCAGCATTTTCTCCTTTTCCCACAATGTTTTCTATAAGCTTCTTTCTCAGGGTTGTCAAAGTAGGGATTGTTTGGTAATGGGTTCCGTCTTTAACACCTGACAAAACAGGGAAAGCCGCTCAAGATGACAAATATGGCAGAAATAATGGGAATTGTCTTTTATAAAGTAGACAATATTGTTGGAAGAAGGAGAAAATGCCAGTTTTGCTCGGTCGTTAAAACATAAGATAGTGTGGCAAATGGTTTGAAGCAGAAATGATAGACTACAAACCTATTTATTCAGGTCCAGTAAATCCCTCCTATCAGTCTAACTACGGCAGTATGCAGGGCCAGCCCCGAATGGACCAGATGAGTGGAGGGATGATGTCCCAGAATTACAGCCAGTCCTATCAGAACAACCAGAACACGTCCATGATGACTACGATGCAACAACAGTCCAACTACATGTCACAGAGCCAACCTAACCAGGCACCTTACTCGTCATCATCAAGGTTTGTGTTTTGGTGTAACCCTTCATGAAAAAAATTCTGTATTTTTACTTCTCTGGAGGTAAGGCTTTTGAAGAGTATTAATAGAAATGTAAAAATGCTATTAACTTTTAACCACATGACTAGTCTAGATTGAAAGCAAATGCAGATGACAAAATAAATGAAACTCAGAAATTGAAATTTGCTTCCAGCAGGGTAGAAAGCATTGTGGGAAAAGGAGATAATGCTGGTTACTAACATTTTCTCCTTTTCCTACTATGTTTTCAAAAGCTTTCTTTCACAGGCTCGTTAAAAGTCAAGATTGTGTGTAAAAGAGTTATTTAGTCCTTTTAGCTCAACTTTGTTTTAGCAGAAATATTGAGGTATTTTCATATCTCTATGGCTTTTGTTGATATTATAATCATGTGAAAAGTTTTATTTTTTCTCATATCGCTGTTATATACATATATGTACTTTGAACAAGTGCTAGTGTGAATATTTGAAAGGGGAACCCAGAAGAGCAGGTAACCCTCTAATATTTTTGATGATTATACTCCTTCTTTGAAAGTTACTTGTAGCGAAATGATGGCACTCACATATGTCCTGCAGTACCTGAAAATGGGCATTCTGACATCTGTGTTAAGTGTGATCTTGGATCAGCCCATACAGTATGGGTAGACTGATCCGAGATAACACTTTCTGACTACATTTAGTTTTGTATTACAATACACTTGTGTGAAAGAGAAAGTTGCATAAGAATGGAAAGTGTAGTCTTGGACAAGCCTGTGCAGGGTGATAACTTTTGACGCAATTGTCCAAATACCCCATTTTGCCTTTTGCAGATCAAATAGTGCTCTTGTTTTCAAACTGCTTATTTGTTTTGTTATCTGATAAATACATCAGAACACTTTATCAATAATTTTTGACCATAGGCATATGATCACAATATGTTTTTCAAGTTTGATTATCAAGTTAAATTAGCCAATTGTTGATGGATCCTTATCATAACTCTTCTTCTTCATTTTTGAAAATTCAGATTCTATGTAAAGTATATCATAGAAAACAGTTTGTATTTGATTTACGGTTTTATCTTTGTGTATTCATGCAAGTTATAGGACTTTTCTTATTTCTTTTACAGGGGGCCTGTCTCATACAGACACACTGCTTGTCTTTCTGAACATTAATATTGCATCTTTTTTTACAGTCTTGTCTACCATGTCAAAGACCTAGCTATTCATTTGAACCACATTGGCACCTGCAGATCTCCAATTTTTAAAAATCTAAGATTTTACTTGGTAAAAGTTTAGGTTAGCTTTATGTGACATTCTTCAGTTGTTTTCTTTTATTCTTGACTTCCCCTATATAGTTAAGTTTGAACTCCTGTGTTTTCTAAATCTGCCGTAACATTTACATGACTCCCTTTGCTGTACTATTTGGAGGGGATCAAATGACTTTCCAGTGAGAAGTCCTAGGAATAACTTTTGTTATATATTGTATACTTTCTTTTTTTTTTTAACTCTGCAGGTTACCCATGGTGACTGGAGGTATGAATCCCAACTCCTCAATCAACAATATGGGTAACTATGGGAACCAGATGCCCCAGTCACAGTCTGTAGGTCCAGGGGTATCGTTCATGCAGCGTATCCCGACTCCCCAACAACAGAGAATGCAGCAAATTCGTCAACAGCAAATGTTGATGCAGCAAAAACAACAACAACAGCAACAGATGCAGCAGTCCAACCAACAACATCCGAGTGCTGCACTGGTCGCTCAGCTTCAAAGACAAATGAATAGTGGACCAACCTCACAGTATAACTATCAACAACCACCTCAGTATTGAAAATACCCATCAGGATCTTTTGTGCTAGATTTAACCTTAACCCTTTACCACTCAATGACGACTTTTGACAACCCAGAGGAAGAAGCCTTTTGAAAACATTGTGGGAAAAGGAGAAAATGCTGGTAACCAGCATTTTCTCCTTTTCCCACAAAGTTTTCTACCCTATAACAGAGAAACTGCATCTTTTGCGTCACAATGAAATTGTCATCTGCAAATGCTTTCAAGTTGGATAGGACGTAAAATTTGTCATGTGGTAATGGGTTAACCTCCTAAATAACTAAAATGAAATTTTCATTTCAATAGTAGGAACCCAAATATAATCAATTTCAAAGTTATGTTTTGGGGAATACCTCCTTATCAGACAGTATAGATCAAGAACAGACTGCACATTCTGTGCAGTCTGATCTTGATCTATACTGTCTGCAAAAGGTCAGTGATTGGCGCTTAACAGCCTAAGGGTTAATCGTGAATGAACTTTGCCCTGTGAGATGGTGGGGATTCATGCAACTGCAAAAAGTATTGACCCAAGTTGGTCTGCACAGTCTGTGCAGGCTGATATGGTTTGAAACTGTTTTGCTACTGTTCACTTTTGTTCTTGACAAAGGGCCAGAAGTACATGCAGGCAAAAAATTAGATCTGGCTCAAAAGATGGGATCTGTCTTGGAAAAGGTAAAAAACAATGGGGAAAAGGAGAAAATGCTGGTAACCATTATTTTTAGCTCACCTGAGCATGAAGTGCTCATGGTGAGCTTTTTGTGATCGCCCATTGTCCTTCGTCCGTCTTGCGTCGTCCGGCCAAAACTGGCCCCGCCCCGGGAGTCACAAGTTTGAAACATAGGAAGAAAGAAGGAAAACTTTAAAATCCTCCTTCTCTGAAACTAGATGGTGCAGAGCTTTGATATTTGGTATGTAACATCTCCTAGTGGACCTCAACCAAGATTGTTCGTATGATGTCCTTGGGGTCAAAAGGAGCCTGCCCCGGGGGTCACAAGTTTAAAACATAGAAATAAAGAGGGAAAACTTTAACATTCTTCTTCACTGAAACTAGAAGATGTAGAGCTTTGATATTTGGTAACTTCTCCTAGTGGACTTCTACAATGTTTGTTCATATGAAGACCTTGGGGGTCAAAACTTGCCCTGCCCCATGGGTCCCAAGTTCGAAACAAAGAAGGTAAAGTTTAACATTTTTCTTCTCTGAAACTAGAAGGTGCAGAGCTTTGATATTTAGTATGTAGCATCTCGTAGTGGACTTCTACAAAGTTTCTTCATATGATGCCCCTGGGGTCAAAACTTGCCCTGCCCCAGGGGTCACAAGTTTGAAACATAGCAACAAAGAAGGAAAACTTTAAAATTCTACTTCTCTGAAACTAGAAGGTGTAGAGCTTTGATATTTTGTAAGTAGCATCCTAGTGGACCTCTATTAAGTTTTTTCTTAGGATGCCTCTGGGGTCAAAACTGGCCCTGCCCCAAGGGTCGCAGGTTGCATTTTACAGCTTAGTACTCAGGTGAGCGATATAGGACCATCATGGTCCTCTTGTTTCTATTTTACACAATTTTTAAAAGCCTTATTCTTTATGGTCAGTAACAACACCCTAGTGCTGCCCAGGTAGCTCAGCTTCAAAGACAAGTGAACATAAGACATACCTCATAGTATATTTATCAACAACCACTGGTATTGAACATTCTAGTTTGGATCAGAGACTTTATGATAGATTAATCCTGTATGAGCCCTGCTCTGTAAGAAGCAGGTTTATAGCATCAAGAAGAATTATCAACCCAGGTCAGGCTGCAAAATTTGCATTGGCAGACCTTTGCCAAAACCTTTTGCTAATAGTGCAAGGTTGAAATCATTCTCAGGTGACAAATATTGTTCAACCTACAAGTATTGTCTCTCAAAGTACATGTATAGGAAAAATTGTTAGAATTGAAAAAAAAAGGCTTGTGACCCGCATTTTCTCTTTTTCCCACAGGGTTTTCACCAGTCTTTCTTACCCATAGTCATACTACATAATTGTTTGGTAAAGGGTTTGAATAATATATTTTGGTTGCCTGTTTGATTTGTATTTATTTATTGTCGTCACCAGTTGCCCACATGGGCAACTCCACCCATAAGACTAATAGTTTTGTTACTGGGGATAGTGCAGGACACAAGACAAAACTCAACCTATATTACATATCGTCAGTTTACTTCAAAAACCTCGTAACTACAGCTTGTTTCAAGCTGTAGTTACGAGATTTTTTAAGTAAACTGACGATCAAGCTGTAGTTAAGAGGTTTTTGAAGTAAACTGACGATATGGTTCGCTTATTTTCTCAGTGCTTACTGTCACACGAATGTCTCATGGGGCAGATATTGTTTTGCTTCACTATCATGTACTGAAGAGCTTTATAAGTATTTGGCACATTTTGTGTTGGTGCCCGGCTGGCCAGGCTCACATAGTTGCAAGGAGTCATCGACAGAATAGTAAAGTCAAATAAAAGAAGACTCATTGAAAATTGTGTTAAAAAAATGAAGGATTAGATCTGATAAGCACTTGGAAAGATTGTAAATATTGTAATATTTCTGTATATTATGTCCTTGTAAATAAAAAGATAAAATCATGGCAAACTGATTTTGTTGGGCCTCTTTTTGTGACACAGCCATAGCAGCCACAAGTTTAGTTTTGTGTATGTGAGGGCTTCAGTATGTGCATGTGTTAGTGAGTGTGTTTGGCTGGTTTTGTGAGGGCTCTAACTTTTACGTTTATGAATGGACTTGGAAATAATTTGTCACAATTATCGGTCTCTGTAAAGAGTCAAAGTGCATTGTAAAGCGCCTGTCTGTCCGTAGACACAAATTTGTCCGGCGAAATACTTAGACAGTTTTTCAGGTATTGAACTCAAATTTACACACAGTGTTCCTATACATATGGAGTTTTGTATTTGCAATTTTCATGACTCTGCTGCGATCTGTTACAGAACTATCTCCCTTTGAACTTTTTTCAACTCTTACTTTTGTAGTAAACCATTATGCATACTGTTACAAAGACCTATTTTGTGACAAGGAGCTGGTGGGAGGGGGGTATGATCACGTTTGGTGATGGCTCTAGTCAATTTTATGAATGGAGATATTGTCAATTTGAACCAGACCAAGATGTCGTTTGGTAATGAATGGATAATAGATATGTTTTGTCAATGTGAAACTTCACAAAGCTTTTGGAATGGTTAAAAAGTTTGACATGAGTTGACATCTGGGATAGAATTTTAATAAAGGGAGTCTAGAAGATGTTGTTAATCCTACCATTGGCATTTTTTTGTCCTCGAGATTTAAAAAAAAAGAAATGCCTCAAAAACCAAAGCATTTCATTTTCTTCTTTCCATGTATTTGTTTATAGGCCTACATGTATTGAAATTATCACGAAGCTTATTCATGATAGGTGTGTACATCGCGGATAGAACATGGCTTCAAGAACACTTGTAAGTAATAATTTTGTTGTGAATCTAACGATCATAAAACTGACGGCATTGTTACATTAAAGATGGGTGTTTAGATTTTCACATCACCAGATTGAAAAAATATATATAGTCTATGTCTGAATTTTATATGAAAAAAAAACAATGCAAATCTAAATTAATAAGAATCATACAATTACAATGTTTTTTTTTTTTTGTTGTTGTTGTACCCTTAAAAGGCTACGTAGCCAGAAATCATAAAAAGCATTGTGGGAATGTCAAGTGACTGGCACGTAACTAATGACGCTTAAGTTCCATATCATAACAAATATGTATTTTTTTCCATAATGTCTTCTTAGGATGCTATGTTCGAAGCTTGGTCTATGTATTTTCGGTATGTAAATGAGCTAGCTGCTCATGTAAACATAAACCGTGTTTCCCGTTGGTGTCGACCTGGGCATGTAAATCTCTGATTTCTTATGTTGTCGGATGGTTTTCGATTACTGTTTTTTTTTTTTTTAATGAATAACAATTAAAAGGCTTTGGGAGTATAAGGAAGATTTTTTTTTGTATTTTTGTAAGGTTTTTGTCCCAAAATCAGAAGGGCCACCTTTAAAATAAGGCTAGTTATGTGATATAAAAAGATCCGTTATGTTCGCACCAGAGATTTCGGATAAGTTAGACCTACATCTTCAGTGTTTTCCCAGACAAGATAATGGTACAAAATCATGACAAACGACCCTGTCCGAAATAACCCCAGATAACCTTTGAAGGACTGAATATACCCTAGAGACGTTTCGGTCGAGAACTAAGACCCAAACAATTGTGATTTTATGGTTGCTTTTGTTCTTTAAAGATTTAGTAAAGCGGACAGTGTAGATCAAAGATCAGACTGCACGTTTTGTGCAGTCTGATCTTAATCCACACTGTCCGCAAAAGGTCGACTACAATCGTGAAAGACCATAAGGGATAGCAGTTTTGACCAGGAAACTGTCTGTCGCAATCGATAACTCTCGGACACAAAACAGCTTGCATGAAATGCAAGGATTAGAACTCTGCAAACAGAAGCCTATCCTTGCATTGAATGGCGTTTTACGCAGCTTCCAATAGTCTCTAATTATATCAAGGTGACAGTTCTCTCATCCACGAGAGGTCTTTTGCAATTCCTTAGAATGCATCTTGCATGTTCTGTGCAGTCTGATCTTGATCTACTCGGTCCATTAAAGGTCACTGAGCCGCGCTCAGCAACCTAGGGGTCAATTGTGGTAAAAGAAGGGATTTGTCAGTTCGAGAAAAGTTTTTTTTTTCTCTCAAATTTTCAACAATAAGATTTCTGCACTATGCATGATGCTATCTGCTGGGAGTAATGATACTATAAGCAACTGGGTTTGAAGCTTAGCATGATTACCTTACCAAATTATATTGTGTTTTAAGGGGACATTAACCCATTACCACAATCCCTACTTTTGACGCCCCTGAAAAAAAAGTCTATAGAAAATCTTGTGGAAAAAGGAGAAAATGCTGGTAACCAGCATTTTCTCCCTTTCCCACAAGGTTTTCTACCCTTCACAAAACAAATTTCAAATTTTCAGTCACTTTTATTTTGTCGTCTGCAAATGCTTTCGATTTGGACAAGCCTAAGATATTGTCGTTTGGTAATGAGTTAAACTATATTTTCTTTTGCAAGCTTTCAAGGAAATCTGTCTAAAGAGAAGGCTTATATTCATTCACACGCAAAAGTGGCCTTAGAATTGAATGAAAAAAAAAATACATAGGGGAACATGAAATTGCCGAGATTTTCGTATCTTTAACTTGAAATTTCCCATGCCGTTACTAACAGTACAGGCAATATTACATAAAAAGTACTGAATATTAGTGCATTTTAAATATAATTGCTACTAGACTGTATTATAGCACAGCCAGCTATAGTGTTATAGGTGGTGAGTTCGAGACAAACCAGAGGATATTTTGTTTCCTACTTTTTCCCACCGAAGGTTAAACAGACACGTCCTTGTGGTTTTTCCTTTTAAAATATAGACTTTCTACCGCCCTCCAAAAACTGGGTTGAAATCTGGTTTAACCCTCTCCCAAGCAAGCCCTGTTTTTTTCATGCTTGCAGTACAAGTCTTTTGAAAACAGTATGGGAAAAGGAGAAATTGCTCATAACGAGCAATTTCTTCTTTTCCCACGGTGTTTCCCAGTCTTTAGGAGAACTTTCTACCATTTTCATCAAATTTGAAATTGTCTGCAAAGTCTTTTAGTTTGGAAGAGTAAAAGATTTGTCGTTTGGGAAAAGGTTAAGACCCTTTTAGACTTTTAGAATTAAACCTACAGAAAACATTTTTGAAAAAAAAAGGGAAAAACCTAGTAACCAGGATTTTGTCTTTTTCCACAATATTTTTTTTGTACACTATCAAAGAGAAATCGTATCATTTGAGCCAAAGTGACATTGTCATCTGTAAATGAGCCATGTTCTCTGAAAGAAAGGGTCTTAATGCATCTACAAAAAGTATCGACACACGTCAGCCTGCGCAGTTCGCGCAGGCTGACGTGTGTCGAAACTTTTTGCTTTTTATGATTTTTCTTATATGTCAAAGAACCGTTCTATCTCCTGAAGCAAGACAGACAAAATGGTTTCAATAGATAAATAAAATTTTGTTTGGTACATTGAATCACAGATATGTATTAGCCTAATCCTTAACGTAGTGGACCCGTAACAGAAATCAGCTATTTCCACTATAGTATTATCCTAGGAAATTTGCTAAGATTAAGAATGAGTATTACTGTACTACTTTCGCCGAGCCACTTTTTCCTTTTTGTCTTTCCTAGAATTATCATTTTTGTCCTACCTAGCATTATCATTCATAATTCTAAAACCACTGTATTTTCATTATAAATGGATATGATAATTCCCTCCCTTTTCTAGAAGCTAACAAAAGTATAAACAAGTAATTTCGAGATAGACATCAAGGGAATTTCTGGTCGGTTAAAAATGTGAAAAAGTATTATATCTGTATAAATCTGTCTTTATCAACTGTCAAGAAATGTTATGCCATGCTGCAATGGGCCTATTACTCGTTGTCTGCGCATGTCATATTCTTCGAAGATTCGACTGTCTTATATGACGCATCACTACTAGCCCCGAAAGCGGGCTGACTGTAATATTACGCTCTATAAAGTAGCAATATTGAAAATAGCTTTTACGTATCAGTACGTTTGAGGAGAAATGAGACCTGCTTTAGCAACAGATTTCTCTAAACTGGTGATCATAGTTGAGTGAATTGCACGAGGTAGTGTTTTATTGGGTAAACCTTTTTTCTTTTTGTTTTAAATTCAAAGTAACGGTTGTCGCGTAGGAAAGTGGTTCGGTTTTCTACCCAGGATGCCCACATCAGATAGATGAGTATTTTTGAATGCCATCTAGCGGGAGATAATGGCCTATTACTGGTCCACTACCTAAGCTTCTAAAAGCGACTTACTGACCATTTGCGGACAGTGTAGATCAAGATCAGACTGCACAGAACGTGCAGTCTGATCTCGGATCTACTCTGTCTAAGAAGGAGTTTGTATTCCCTAAAACATAACTTTGAAATTTCAATATTTGGGTGTAGGATAGGGGGTTAAGCCCCCTTTTTCCCGATGCATGGCACAACTTGTGACAAGTGCATTTAATATTGACTAGATCTAGTCTTAAATCTTGGCATCCAGAGAGAATGATTAAGCTACTTTAGAGTTATCATGTGAGACAAGAGCCTTTCTGACAGTCTTGCGCAAGATTTATTATCAAAGCCTTTTGTGTTGAAAATCTGACGAGGCTAGATCTAATTTCTCACAAATGTACAATAAAAATCTGCGGGGGCGTCGGAGAAGGCGAGACAGGATTATAACAGTTCGCCGAAATTTTCACTTTACCCTTATCTTGCTGGATAAGTGAAATGAAACTTTTGAAATGATTGTAAAAACCAAAAGTTTTATATTTCAAATGTAGTTTTTCAAGGAACAGTATCTCCTTTTCGGACATTAGAGTTTCAAGATCAGACTGCACCATACTGTCTGCAAAGGGTCCTTGAGTGGCGCTCAACAGCAAAAGGGTTAGATATATCCAATTTTTTGGTGCTCCAATAAAGTTATTGCTGATTTATATGTTCCAGTATATGTTTCAGACCAGCCTTTTTCTACTCTGGATATTTACTGGGTATCTAACAAAAAAGTAAGGCTGGAATAATGTGTGCAGCTTTCTCGTGATAATGTAACGGAAATGCAGCCGGAAGTGCTTGACAAACTTCTCACCACCAAAAAGTATTGCCGCCACGAAAAATAGATCGATTAATTAACACTTCTATTAGGCTTATCTAAGTAAAAACGGCTTCTTTTTTATTTCATTCCAAAGCACTTCACAAGGAAAAAGAATGGTTTAATAATTTATTTACAGAAGCTTGAACATTTAAATTAGCACTCTTTCAGCCTGCTACCGTAACTGTGTTCAACCGGAAGTCCGGAGCAAATTACTTAAAAAAAAATATGTACTGCCACAACAGAAAGAAGATCGATATTTTTCTTACACTTCTTCAAGACTTTGTCTCCATTTATCAATTTTAAACTGAAACTTAGACCAAAGAGGTTCCAGTCATGGACTGGGAAATAAAAAGCCATCGGTGTACAATTCTTTATACTGCGAGCACAGGAATACTCAATCTGTATGATGGTTTGGGACGTCTGCGAGGAAGAAAAAATGTGAACGTTCAAGGAGGTTTATTTATAAAGGGTTCTAAAATGTTGTACAAATTTTAAATTTCAAGAATAGCCATCGGATTGGCGGAGACAGAACATCCCTTCCAATCAAATCGTAAGTTTTGCAATAAAGATTAAAATAAGAACAATAGTTGATGTTATCTGTGTATACGGCTCTATGGCACAGAAAATACGAAACACGAACTGGTCTACACTCTGACAGGCTTTGATTAATGTATCCTTGTTAAGTAAAAACTATTTTTCAGTCCCCAAAACTTCAATATCCTAGCCAGGATGGCACATTCATTCATTCCCAGGAATTTTGTTTTCCAAGGCCAGCTTCGACAAAAAATCCTACCGGACATACGAAATAAATAATTTTCCTGCCATTGCAACCCCCGCTGGATTTTGATAAGCAACGTGGAGAAATTCACTTTCCGCCGAGAGAGAAAAGGCATGAGATATGCCCTGTGAAAAGGGTACGTTATGCATATTCGAAAAATAGATCATTGTCTTACGAACAAAGTCCTTTATAAAAGAAACAAATAAACAAATGCAAAGCAGAAATACAGGGACCGGACAGGATTCGAAAATAGAACGCCCAAACGAAAGGTCAACACCCAAACCACTGAGCTATTAAGGAGAATTCTCCCTAACGAACTCAATAGGTAATGTATTTAAACCGGGATGAAGCCATGCATGAAGGAGTGGTCTCCCTTAAAACACCCCCTCTTAAAGTCCTCATTTATTGATGGCTCAAAGCCTTATCAGGCAGAAAGTCTTTTGGACAACAAGTGGGATCAATGGCTCATTGGCCAATCCCGGACGAGTCTCCATCTTACGAACAAAGTCCGTAACGATGAAACAAATCAACAAATGCGTATCATAAATACCGAGACCAGGCAGGATTCCAACCTAGAACGGCCGGAAGAAGAGCTAACACCATAACCACTGAGCTAAAGAGAATTTTCCCTAACGCAGTTGTTGGGTATTGTACTTAAATCGGGATGAAGCTATGCATGAAGGAGTAGTCTTCTGTAACAATTGCCATCATGCGCAGTCGGCACGGGCTGGCATGAGTGGAAACCTATTTTGCTTCTGGTCAGTTTCTTGCATGTCCAAGAACAACTCTACCTTACGATTTCTTCAATCGTTGGACAATTCGATGTTATGGATCTGTAATTCTGTAATGATTTGTTTGATAAAATGCATTAAGTAGATGCATTAAGCCTCCTGTTCTCAGAGCGACGCTCATATGCAAGAGAAATTAACGTTACAGACAAGATCAGTAAAGTTCTACAGCACTGAATGCTAATGTGCAGTTAAACCATCACACAGCCTGTACAGATTGATTCTGAATAACAATGTATATGTGACCCATCACGCAAAAAAGGGACCTTCTGGGGAACTGCGAAAAGTGTCAACCCTGGTCAGACTGCGCGAATTGCGCAGGCTGGCCAGGGTTGACACTTTGCGCTTTAATGACATTTTCTGTTTGAAAAGTGGTCATTGTACCTTGTTATACAATCATTTTTTAAATTAACATCTTCAACTGACCTGCACTATCATTGATCTGTTTTCATCCAACTGATGTACAGAATTCCCATATGGTCCTTTTTTTGGCATGATGGGTCACATACATGCTTTTTCATGGTTTTCTTTAACTCATTATCACACAATCCGTACTTTTGACAACCCTGAGAAAGAAGCCTTTGGAAAACATTGTGGGTAAAGGAGAAAATGCTGGTAACCAGCATTTTCTCCTTTTCTCACAAAGTTTTCTACCCTATCAAGGAAAAGTTGCACCATTTTAGCCACACTGAAATTGTCGTCTGCAAATGCTTTCAATTTGGACAAGGCTAATTTGTTTTCGTCTGGTTAAAGGCACTAAAAAATTTACTGGACCAAAATTTAGACAATGGAGAAGAAGAAAATAAGCTGGACATTTGTTTAGGAGGAAATTACGAGAACAAGAAGCGTGCAAACTTTTGTCACATGTCGACAGTCAATGAACGATGTCTTGTCAGTTACAGGCTGTTGTCTATGACAATAAACATGGCCGGGCAATGCAGGCATCGAACGATAAGAATAATTTGATGATTCTTTAATTCTTTACCAAACGACAAAATTTTAGACTGGTCCGAATTTAAAGTGCTTGCAGACGACAAAATAAACGTAACTCAAAAACTGAAATTTGTTTCCAGAAGGGTAGAAAACATTGTGGGAAAAGGAGAAAATGCTGGTAACCAGCATTTTTCTCCTTTTCCCACAATGATTTCTACTCTCCCCTGAACAAAGTTCTATTCTTTAGTCACCTTTATTTTGTCAACTGCAAATGCTTTCGATTTGGACAAGTCTTAAATTTTGTCGTTTCGGAATGAGTTAAGCAATATTAAATGAATTTGGACCTGTGTAAGAGTTTGTCAAATGGCCAAGAGTGAACCAGTTTTCGAGGACCTTTTCACGAAAGACCATTATTCTTTTAACTTCTAGTCCATATTCCTTTACTTTTAGTCGATTTCTGCTTTTTGTTTTCATTTTTTCGCAATCCGCGCAGGCTGAAGCAAGTCGAAACTTTTTGCTTTCGGCCAAGGGCCTGCATGTCAAGTCTGTATCTTACCAGCATTTTCTCCTTTTCCCACAATGTTTTCTAAAGGCTTCTATCTCAGGGTCGTCAAAAGTAGGGATTGTGTGGTAATGGGTTAAGTGAAACCCAGGAAATGTGTCACTACAAATCAAACTGTGATTACTGCATTCTCGTGTAATTTTAAATGACCCTTTTACTCTCTTAGCGCCAAATACATCAACTTGACCCCTTTCTACGGCTAAAAATACATTCAACCGAAACCCAGAATATTTTTCTTTTTATCTCTAAAGCGTGGCCTAAAAAGCAGGCGGTATATATCCTAGATCCGATTGTAAGTTCTATGCAGCCTGATCTGAATCTTTGCCATCTATACAAAGCTCCTGTTTGTCCTCACGGAGATGAAAAAGTTAATGAGACATGTCACGATGGCGTCATTTGTACAGTAATTTTGTTCAGGTTTTTTTTGCTGGGTAATTTCAAGGCATTATCTCCCGCTAGATGGCATTCTATAAATACTCATCTATCTGATATAGGCATTCTGGGTACAGAGCCGAACCACTTTCCTACGCGACAACCGTTACTTTGAATTTAAAACAAAAAAAAAGGTTTACCCAATAAAACGCTACCTCGTGCAATTCACTCAACTATGATCACCAGTTTAGAGAAATCTGTTGCTAAAGCAAGTCTCATTTCTCCCCAAACGTTTTGATACGCAAAAGCAATTTTCAACATTGCTACTTTATAGAGCAGAATCGAGAGAGATTTGATTAAGTTGCAGGAATTTGTTTCTAAATTGATGTAAGAAATAATATATAAAGGATCAACCATTCTAATGTCCCGGACATTCTTGGTATAATAATAGATTTTGAATGTAACACAACTTCTAATTGGCTATACCATTTTGTATATGCCAGCCAGAACTTGTGTTACTTTTAGATTTAGAAAATTCTTGAGAATGAAAATGTTCTCAAGAATGGTTGGTGAATACGGACCCTACTTACATTGAACAAACAGTCTGATCTTGGATTAGCACTGTTAGATTCACGCGCGTTATCAAACCAAAAGATCGCATTTTAAGCTTTTAGAAATAGTTTGATATCTTAATGAATTAAGCCCATGTAGCCGTCTATAGATTAACAACAACTTCATCAAAATCAGTAGAAGTGACGAGCAGGTAGATCGTGAGTTTGTATTCACCAACCATTCTTAAAGACATTCCTTGTTTTATTTTCAAGATTTTTTTCCAAATTTGAAAGTAATGCAACCTATGATTGGCTAAACCATTTGGTTTAGCCAATCTGAAGTTACGTTATTTTCTTAATCCAGAATAAGACCAGAAATGAAACAATGAATAGTTGGCGAGTAAGAGCCCTTGTCATCTCCCTTCCGAATGACCAGAAGAGATGGGAAAAGCCAGGAACTGAGTTGAAAGTCAAAAAAAAAAGAGTTGGAGACGAGAAATTTGTTTATGGCTGAAGGCTTTAGTGAGGCATATTTGGAAAAGATACTACTGTCTTACAGAAATCAATAGCCCTATTTGCTTCAACACGGAAAGAGACAGAGTTTCCTTTCGTCTACACAACTCTGTATATTGGGGGGGGAAATCTTTACAGGCAGTCTCGTTGTTCGCTCCGGTAGGAACTATAGGAAAAACCGTCTCCACAGACTCGCGAGCGCCTACGATGGTATTGAATGAAGAAATATAAAGTCAATAGTTTTGAATTCGGTCACTGACAGCTGGAGTACCATAAATGATGGACTTTTTTTTTTAACGTTTTTTTTTCCTCTACAGTGGTTATGGTTTTCAAAAAGTGAATAGATAAGATTTGAAATTAGATACGGACGTGTTTATCTCTGTGTTGTGGAGGGAGTCTGTAGATGACGTAGAGGGTTTGTTAACGTGATAACTTTAGTCATGTGCCAAACAATCAGTCACGTGTTTCAACTACAATGAGATAGAGGGCCATTGAAAACATTGTGAGAAAAGGAGAAAATGCTGTAACCAGCATTTTCTCCTTTTCCCACAATGTTTTCTATCATATTGAGGATGAATTCCAACATGTTACCAACATTAAATTTGTCCTCTGCAAATGGTTTCAAAATTGGCATGTCCAAAGCTTAACTCTGTACCACAAAGTCACGATTGTCAACGACCCTGAAAAAGAAGACTTTGAAAAAAAAACATTCTGTGAAAAGAGGAAAATGCTGGTATTTTCTTTTTTTAACACAATGTTGTCTACTCTATCAGAGGATTTGAACCACAATGAAATTGTCGTCTGCAAATGCTTTCTGACTTGACAAGGCTAAAATTTTGTCGTCTGACATGGGATTAAAGAGGTAACGCTGAATTATTAGCAAGCTATTAGTTAGAAGGAAATATTGTGCATGAATTTCAGGAATATACATTTTCTTTTAGAATGACGAAAACATTCGAAGTAAAAGTACCTATTGCGTCAGTAAAAGCGTAAGAGGCCGTAATTGTATTGCACATTGGATTTAGTAACGGGGAAAAAAACGTGTTTATATTGTGGTGTGATAGGTGGCAGATAATTCAAACGGAAACAGAAATGGCGTAAGATTACAAGACTCTTTCGCAAAGTGGTTAGAAAATGAAGAAACGTGGGGCTTGGTAAGTGACAATATTCCGTCTAATCTGAAAATACACAGATCTCTGGACAAAATCTCTGTCTGTCTGTCGTTCTGACTGTCTGTCTGTTTCTCCCTCTCTCTGTATCTCTTTCTTGTGTATTATAATTAGTTGTGGAACACTCGTAAATTGTAGGGGGAGGGTCGATTTCTGAGTTGTATAATTTGTGACCCAACCCCATTTCCATGTAAATTTGAGGGAAAATAAATATGTTTAAACTAAACACAGATCTTTATCTTTGTTGACATCATATATTTTTCCTTTTCGTCATGTTTTCTTCCACCTGTTGCTTATTAGTCCGTTCTCTACCTTAACCCATTACCAAACGACAATATTTTAGACTGGTCCAAATTGAAAGCATTTGCAGACGACAAAATAATAGTGACTGAAAATTTGGAATTTGTTTTGTGAAAGGTGGGAAAACATGAGAAAAGGAGAAAATGCTGGTTACCAGAATTTTCTCCTTTTCCCACAATGTTTTCTAAAGGCTTCTTTCTCAGGGGCGTCAAAAGTAGGGATTGTGTGGTAATGGATTAAAGTCTATGGCCTGTAAATCGTCAGTATATATCGACGTTTTCGTAAAGGCTATTCACCAATCTCGGTAATTTCCGTTTTTCAAAATGAGAGTTATGGGCCGTAGACTCACGAACTCATCGGTAAATATCGTCTAACATCGACGTTTTCGTAAAAAGCTATTCAGCCAATCTCGGCAGCTTCCTTCTTTTAGTACGAGAGTTAGGGGCCTTTGATCTTAATTCCTAGGTGCTTACCTTCATTGACAAAATATATTTTACTGTTTTCGTCAGGATTACATCTTTTCTGTCGTCCGTTCCTTAACCCTTTACCACAGAACACTATTTTAAACCTGTCCTAATCAAAAGCATTTGCTAATGACAGTTTCAATGTGGCTCACATGAAATGAATTTCTTTCATAAGGTAGAAAACGTTGCGGGAAAAGGAGAAAATGCTGGTAACCAGCATTTTCTCCTTTTCCCACGATGTTTTCAAACGTCTTCTCTCTCAGGGGCGTTAAAAGTCGTGTGGTTAAGAGTTAATAGACCATTCTCTACCCGAAATACAATTAGCCCATGTCATACTTTCTTTGACAACTTGTACCATGTATCATGTACCATGTACCATGTAACCCGTACATGTAAAAGGTGGTAGGCCTACTTAGAATTTTCACATCACACCAAATCAAAATATATATATATCACTGAAATTTATACGAAAAAAACAATTTAAATCATCAATAATTAAGAATTATAAAATTACCCCCATTTTTTATGGTATTCCCTTAAAAGGCTCTTAAGCTATTTTTAGATTTCACGCCAAAAATAAAAAAATGCATCGTGGGAATGTTAAATGACGTTGCAAGTGACTTATGACGCTTAAATTCCATTACATATCAACAATTAAATTATTTTTCATAATATCTTCTTCGGGTGCTATGTTTGAAGCTTCGTCTGTGTATTTCCGGTATGGAAATGAGCGAGTTGTTCATGTAAAAATAGAATGGGTTTCCCGTCGATGTCGACCTTGGCCGTAGTAAATCTCTAATTTCTCGTATTGTCGGATGGTTTTCGACTACTGGGGTTTTATGAATGACGATTATAAGGCTTTCGGAGTATATGGATGATATTTTTGTATTTTTGTAAAATTTTCGTCCCAAAATCTGAAGGGCCACCTTTAAGCCATAAACATATATTACATCTTTTACTTTGATCGGATTAGAACCGCCCCAAACTTTTATATATATAAAGTAACGATTAAGAAGAAGAAATTGTTAAAGAATCAGACAACAAATCGAGATTCTGGCTATAACAGTTAGAAATATCGGGAATTTCTAGTGAGCATAAAAATAGCCCGATAAAGTCTGTATGATGTATGTCGCCCTTGGGAAAAGACCTTTCATGGAGCAAGAACCAGATCCGATAATAGGTGTTCGTTTGCTTTAGCCAGACCTCGACAGTTCATTTGTTATCGTCCATAAATTGTTAAAAATCCTTGACAGGGTTTCATATCCAAAAGATGGGGTTACTCCAAGCAACTTGTATGTGCATCTATGCATAAGATATGAGCCGTGTTCTGGCAAAAAAGGGGGCTTAACCCATTACCACACGAGAAAATTTAGACTGGTCCAAATTGAATGCATTTGCAGATGACAAAATAAACATGACTGAAAAATAGAAATTTGTTTTGGGAAGGGTAGAAAACACTGTGGAAAAAGGAGAAAATGCTGGTCACCAGCATTTTCTCCTTTTCCCGCAGTGTTTTCAAAAGGCTTCTTTCTCGGGGGCGTCAAAAGTAGGGATTGTGTGGTAATGGGTTAACCCTTCCCATTTGACAAATTTTGGACTCTTCCAAACCAAAAGAGTTTGCAGACGACAATTTTAGATTTGGAGAAAATTGCGGAAAATTCTCAAAAAGGGTAGAAAAAACACTGTGGGAAAAGGAGAAATTGCTCGTTATGAGCAATTTCTCCTTTTCCCACGGTGTTTTCAAAAGACTTTTACTGCAGACACGTAAAAACCAGGGCTTGTTTGGGAAAGGGTTAATGCATCTCAGTGATGTATGATACTAGGTTAGGTAAAATCGGTCCTTAACTCATTACCAAACGACAATATTTTAGGTTTGTCCAAATCGAAAGCATTTGCAGACGACAAGATAAAAGTGACTGGAAATTTGGAATTTGTTTTGTGAAGGGTAGAAAACATTGTGGGAAAAGGAGAAAATGCATTTTCTCCTTTTCTCACAATGTTTTCCAAAGGCTTCTGTCTCAGGGTCGTCAAAAGTAGGGATTGTGTGGTAATGGGTTAAACATAGAAAAAAATTACGAATAGCCGAAACTTTTGGTCCAGGTTAGCCTTACTTTTTTGTAGATTAATGACAAAATATTGTTCAAATAATATTCAATACTGCAAAAGTAATAGTTAACTGAGTCCTGCTCTGCTTAGAGGGAGTTGGGTGCATCTACAGAAAGTATCACGAGCCGATATAGCTCAGTAGGTAGAGCGTGGGACTCGTGAACATAATGTTTCGGGTCACTACATGTTGTGGGTTCGAATCCCCGGCTGGCCAACTAAAATTTGTAATAGTCTTTCGGATGAGACATTAATCTGAGGTCCCGTGTGACGTTGCTATACGCCGAGCACGTTATAGAACTAGGCGAAGCTCTCAGTAGTTTTGACCTGTATCCTTGCACTATCCCCCGTAACAACTAACTGTCTTCTGGGGACGTCGCTCAGATGTGCAACCGGTAGCGACGATAATTAAACGGAAATAACCAACCAACTACAAAAAGTATCGATTTATATCAGCCTGCGCAGTCCGCGCAGGCTGACATGAATCGAAACTTTTTGCCATTGGTAAATAATATTCTGTTTGTCAAAACTTCATTTTACCCGTTGTCTGAACATGTCATATTCTTCGAAAATTCGACCGGTCCGCTATGACGCATCACCCATCCCCTTAATACCTGGGAAAAGTAGGGCTTATACTGAAGCTATTAGCCTATATGGCTTGCAACACACGAAAAGGGACATTCGGACATCTGCGTAAAGTGTCGTCTCGGATCCGCCTGCGCAGTCCGCAGAGGCTAATCCGAAACGACATTTTCCAATTTTATGTGATTTTCTGTTTTACGCAAGACTACTGTAGCACAAAATCTAATGTAGTCGTAAAGTGCCGTCTCGGATTAGCCTGCGCGGACTGCGCAGGCTAATCCGGGACGACACTTTACGCAGATGTCCGAATGCACCTTTTCGCGTGTTGCACTCCATATAAGTCTATTACCCAAGCATGTAGGGGCTGTTTTAATAAATGGCCGATGTACAGGTTACATGCTAGCCGATCATAGCTGGATGAATCGCACCAAGTAACGTTTTATTGAATAAATGTTTATCTAATTTTCAAATTCAAGGTAATGCTTTTTTTAAAAAAAAAATAAATTAGTCTGGTCTTCTAATCAGAATGCCCAAATTAGATAGATGAGTATTGGTAGAATGCCATCTAGCGGGAGATAATGCATTTTACCTCGTGATTCAACAGGTTTTTATACAAAATGGATCGAGATTATTCAATAACTACCTTGACATAATGCAATCCGAAGGTGCATTGACCTCCCACTGCAGTTGTATTATTGAAACTGACCAGTGAAATCTAACAGTCACCATCACGTGAGACAAACCACGTAATTTGATTGGCCAACCCATTGGCATAAACTTGGTGTCTGAGTAGGGTCATAAATAAGGAATATAAGAATATGGCTTGCAACACGCGAAAAAGGATACTTAGACATTTTCGTAAAGTGTCGTCTTGGTTCATCCTGCGCAGTCCGCGCAGACAGATCCGAGACAGCACTTTACGATTACATTTGATTTTGTACTACAGTAGGCATGCACGAAAGAGAAAATTGCATGAAAACGGAAAGTGTCGTCTTGAATTAGCCTGCGCGGACTGCGCAGGCTGATCCAAGACTACACTTTACGCAAATATCCGAATGTCCCTTTTCACGTGTTGAAGGCCATATGTAATGATTGTGGCTACTGTGTCTTTCAGGCAGGGGTTGATATCAACCCTTAGCCTGTAAAGCGCGGACGAGTGTGCTCTTACGGAAAGTGTAGATTAAAGATCAGAGTGTACTGATCTTTAATCTCCACTTTTCGATAGACTATGTTGCCCGTTGTCTGCGCATGTCATATTCTTCGAAGATTCGAATGTCTAAAATGATGCATCACTTGCCCCGAAAGCGGGCTGACTGTAATATTACGCTCTATAAAGTAGCAATGTAGAAAATAGCTTTTATCAATACGTTTTAGGAGAAATGAGACCTGCTTTAGCTCCATATTTCTCTAAACTGCTGATCATAGCTGAGTGAATTGCACGAGGTAGCGTTTCATTGAGTAAACGTTTATTTTTGTTTGAAATTCAAAGTAACGGTTGTCGCGTAGGAAAGTGGTTCGGTTCTGTACCCAGGATGCCCAAATTAGATAGATGAGTATTTATAGAATGCCATCTAGCGGGAGATAATGCTATGTTGCCATTATCTGTAACGTAATAGAGGTTTAAAATTGAAATGTCCGAGTCACATAATTTTGTGTGTGTTTTTCTTTAATTTGATGTTTCTTAGCAGCCTAAGGTTTTATAACTTTCGACTGCTTTGTAAGCGAGTCTCCACATAACGAACAACCTGACCACCTGACCCTTGAGGTATTCATGTACTTTTTCTGCAACCGCCATGTTTAACTTTCATGATAAATCTTGGTACATACAACTGGCTTCTTTAAAAAAAAGAAGCTAGGAGAGGTCGACATCATTTTTTTTTTTCAAATACTTTTTATGCTTTTAAATTAGATATATCTTGGTAAATGTAAAAAAACAAGCAAGGCAATAAACGGGTCGTTGAACTCTGTTCAGTTGTAAATCATACACGTTCATCCGTCCTTGAAATGTGAGTCACATGACCTTCTTCCCGCGTTTAAAGGTCATGTGATTTTTTCGGCTGTGTTCGTTTTTATTTTTAATGAAATTCTTTTTTTTTTCTTTTTCTTCTTTTTGTTTAGATTTAACTGTTTAATACAAAATACAAATTGTTGGAAAGATCATATGCAATCAAATCTTTACAATTTTGCTTAAATTCGCCATATAAAAACAAACCACGTCTATTTCCT
Organism: Tridacna crocea; assembly: GCA_943736015.1. NCBI lineage: Eukaryota > Metazoa > Mollusca > Bivalvia > Cardiida > Cardiidae > Tridacna > Tridacna crocea. The sequence goes on from OX031068.1 coordinate 35,768,516, forward strand.
ATTTCAGTTTTTTGACTTCGATTTGTTTTAATAAAATCATGACGAAACAGACTGTGTATCGGAACAATTCCCCCACAAAGATTGGACTCCGACAGCAATTTCTGAGGCAGTCTGCCTTTAAAAACTCACCACTGTTGGAGAGGTCTCATGACCTCTCCAGTTAGTTAATCTTAGGGCGAATTTTTCAAAAATCTAGTGCCTGTGGTCGAGTACCATGGAAATTTCACTGAACACGTTTAAATTGCTTCTCGTCTAGATAGCTAATAATCAATGAAATTCAAACTGTGTCATTTTAGAAAACATCAAAAAAGTTCCCGTCACTATTTTTTTTTTTTTTAAAAACGAGAATTTCATTTTCGACTTGAAGAGACATTCTCGAGGGAAAAACGCCGTTTATTCCAATCGTTATAATTCTCCCCCATTCAGATTGGACCCGTGTACACATAAATCTCCAACTGAACATAATCTTGCCACATAATTGCGTTATTTCCCTCGTGTATTGAGGATGCGCAACACTTCTGTTGACAGTCAATAAATGTGCAGAGATTACCAAAGATTGTTTCCACTGGATGGATTCGTCTGTAATCATAATGATTCTATGAAACTCACTTTACTTTTTTTTATCAGTGCTTAATGGAGTTATGTCATGCTCTCTTATTATAGGGTTAGATGTATCTGCAAACAGTATCGACTCAGGTCAGCCTGCGCAGTCCGCGCAGGCTGACCCGAGTCGAAACTTTTTGCTGTCGGTCAATTGCCTATATAGTTTTAGTTTAAACATATTTTTTTGCCAAGTAATGTTACAAATAAAATTTCAATAAAGAACAATATACATAGTTAAACGACTAAGCAAAAGGGTCTGACCACAAGTGATCACAACTTAGATTCGTTCATTCCCTTTATAAAATTACATTTTTTTTAGAGTCGCCCAGTTTCACGTTTGGCTTTCGAAACATTACGCTATTTTTTTAAATTTTATTTTTGAACGACAATTTTATTCCAGTTATTCTCAAACATGGTAATGGCAATGGACAAGTCAAGTTATGATAGTGGAAAAGAATGAAATACGTTTCTTGAATATAAACAAAGAAGAGAAAAAAAATCATCCTTATACTCCCCAAGCCTTTTAATTTGCCTTCATAAAACCCCAGTAGTCGAAAACCACCCGACAGCACGAGAAATTAGAGATTTACTACGGCCCAGGTTGACACCAACGGGAGACACGTTCTATTTTTAGATGATCAATTCGCTCATTTATATACAGGAATACACAGATAAAGTTTCAAATATAGGGTCGGAAGAAGACATTATGGAAAATAATTATTACATGTTTGTTATGTAATGGAATTTAAGCGTTATATGTCACGTGCCAGTGACTTGAAATTCCCAAAATGCTTTATTGATTTTTGGCGGGAAATCTAAAATAGCTTAAGAAACTACGTAGCCTTTTAAGGGAACACCATCAAAAAATTTTTTTTTGTAATTTTATGCATCTTACTTATTGATGATTTGTATTATTTTTTCATATAAATTTTAGTGATATATATGTTTTTTAATTTGGTGAGGTGTAGAAATTCTAAATACCCACCTTTAAAATTATAAGTAAATTGCCTGTATGTCAAAGGACGAGTCTATCTCATAATGTGGCTAGTTGTTAGACAACATTCATTTTGTGCTTCCATCTTTATATTACGAATTGTTTGATATAATTGATCATGGATATATGGAGTGCAACACGCGAAAAGGGTCATTCGGACATTTGCGTAAAGTGTCGTCTCTAATCAGCGTTTGCAGTCTGCACAGGCTAATCCAAAACGATACTTTCCGATTTTATGTGATTTTCTGTTTTACGCAAGTCTACTGTAACACAAAATCTAATGTAGTCGTAAAGTGCCGTCTCGGATTAGCCTGCGCGGACTACGCAGGCTAATCCGGGACGACACTTTACGCAAATGTCCGAATGCACCTTTTCGCGTGTTGCACTCCATATGTATTAGCGTAGTAGACCCCTAATAGAAAACAGCTATTTCCACAATAATATTATCCTACAAAATTTGCTAAGATTAAAAAAGAGTGTTATTGTACTGCTTTAACCAAGCCACTTTTCCCTTTTTGTCCTTTTCTAGAATTATCATTTATAAATCTAAAACCATTATATTTTCATTACAAAGAGAGATAGTAATTACCTCCCTTTTCTGGAAGCTAGCAAAAGTATCTACAATAATTTCAAAATAGGCACAAAGAAGTTTCTGTTCGGTTAGAAATGTGCAAAAGTATTATACCTGTATAAATCCGTATTTATCAAAATTATCAAGAAAACTTTTTGCAATGCAGCACTAGAGGTATTAGGGGTCTACTACCTTAATGTAGTAGACCTGTAATAGTTTTAGTGCAACATAGAAAAAAATAATCTCGATAGTTGATATATATGGATTTACACAGATATGATACTTTTGCACAATGTTAACCGACCAGAAATTCATTTGATGTCTATCTAGAAATTATTTATTGATACTTTTGTTAGTTTCCAGAAAAGGGAGGTAATTATTATCTCCCTTTGTGATGAGCGTGGTTTTAGATTAATAAACAAAGGGGGGGGGGGTAGGACCAGTTAAAGTAGTACAATAACACTCATTTTTAATCATAGCAAATTTTGTAAGATTGTATTTAGTGGAAATAGCTGTTTTCTATTAGGGGTCCACTACCTTAACCCTTTCCCAAACAATCCCTGGTTTTTAGGGGTCTGGAATAGTAGCTTTTTGAAAACATTATGGGAAAAAGGAGAAAATGCTGGTAACCAGCATTTTCTCCTTTTCCCACAATGTTTTCTACCCTATCATAGACAGAAATAATCTTTTCAGCAAGAGTTGAATTGTCGTCTACAAATGCTTTCAAATTGGTCTAGTCTAAAATCTTCTCGTGTGGTAAAAAGTTAACTCCAAATTTGCAATAGAGCCACCCTATATATATATAAAATCGACTTTATCCGATTAAAAAAGAAACTCAGAAAGATGTTATCTTACAGGCCCACTTTATAGGAGAGCGCTATATATTCAACATCAGTCTGCGAATTTAACAGTCTAAATTTGATTTATGCCGCCCGAAAAGGCCTTTGTTTTCCCATATGGTGCTGGAAGATTTAGAATAGAAACCATGTAAACGTACTGCGAGTATGTCTTATAACCTAATATTAGTATCTATATATCTATTTTCAGTTATCACGACCGAATGAATTAGAACATTCAGATATGAATCAATCTAAGGAATAATTTCATGGTCTTTTAATTAGTTTAACCCTTTCCCAAACTATAAATTTTAGACTCTTCCAAATTCAAAGAGTTTGCAGATGACAAATTTAAATTGAATAAAAATGGCAGAAAGTTCTCCAAAAGGGTAGAAAACACTGTGGGAAAAGGAGAAATTGCTCGTTACGAGCATTTTCTCCTTTTCCCACGGTGTTTTCTAATGGCTTGTACTCCAGACACGTAAAAAACAAGGACTTGTTTGGAAAAGAGTTAAGCTTGTCTTTAGTTTAGGCCTGTCTAAAATTTCATCCAACTTGCCGAAGATTGCTAGGCCCTGTATTCTTGCCTTGGTGTGACACCTACCATCTATAGGTTTTCGATAGTCCTTGTTATTTTAATTGATTCTCTTCCGGTTCTAGGCTACAACATGAAGCAGTTATACCGCTAAATTGTATTATCTTCTATAAATCCCAGAATACTAATATCAGCTTATTACACCGTGTTGACTCATACCTGAAAATGGAATCTTTCGATGGAAGAATTTTGAATACAGTTTTATGAAGGCGTATTGATTTATTTGAGGTCTTCGATGGCGTATGACAACATGGTGTCAAAATGCTAAATTGAACAGCCAGAACAACTGCGCTTTTTGTCAAGATGTTTTCAAGTAAATATGTGCTGGCTCAACTTTACCATCTAGTTAGAAAATGTAACTACTGAGTATCCGCAGATCGTCATTCGTACTTCAACATTTTCAAGTGTCTCCTCAGATACCTTTTCCCCCACCATGTTCAAATTGCAGAGGTCATGTGATTAACACACTAATGCTAAACCATTATTCCGTGACCTTGGGTCCTAATGGTGAGGTCACGTGCTTTATATTTGATTACGCCGTGAAAATGTAGAAAACGAAAAAGCAGTCTATTTGTCTGAAACTATTAAGTTTTTGTATAGTTTTGTAAAATCTGTATATAGAGTAATCAAATTGTCCTCTGTCAAATTATTAAGATTACGTTTCAAGGACCAAGAATTAAAACAATTTATGGGATCTTATTTCATTTGAGTTATGTTCTGTGATAAGGGAGGTTACTGTATCTGCAAATAGTATCAAACACAGGTTAGCGTGCGCAGTCTGCGCAGGCTAACCTGGGTCGAAACTTTTTGCCACTGGTCTATTTTATACTTGTCAACAACTCAACCTCATGATTCAGTCAGTTGGTAGACAAAATGGGTTGTATGGATCCATAATTTTTTTTATTACTTGCTTGGCATATTTTTAGACACGGAGATACTTCACCCCCCACCACCCACCCTTTGTTAGAGCACTGCTCATATATATTTTAAATCCTTCTTTCTGGAGACTGCATGTCTTTTAGTGTGGCGACATTCTATACAATTGATTTTGATCTTGAACAAAACTGGTTAAAATATGTCCGCCCAGTCAAAAGAGGCTTTGGCTTGGGTTAACCCTTATCCTGCTAAATAACTAAAATGAAATGTTCAATGCGATAGTAAAAAACTCATAAATTGTTATTTCAAAGGTATGTTTCGGGAAAAAAATATCTCCAGATCGGACAGCACAGATCCAAGATCAGACTGCACGTTCTGTGCAGTCTGATCTTGATCTATGCTGTCCGCCAAAGGTCAGTGAGTCGCGAAAAGCAGCCACAGGGTTAATATAGGTATTCTGAGAAAATTTAAAAGAGTTCCCTTGTATGCCAAAACCACAATGTCTATGTTTCGATATTTAGTAGCAAGCATCATCTAATGGTCCTACATGAAAAATGTTCAAATTATGTTGCTGTATTTGAAAGACCTGCTGTATGTAGCATCAGCACGTCTGTACATATTTTGCAATACTGTAGAGTTCACAGGTGCTCAAAGTCAAACATGGTCCTTTTTGTTATTTGTTAGTTTAAACATATTTATTTTACATCGATTGAGAAACAAGTTCTTACAACTTATACTAATCTCTCTCCACTCTGCTTCCTGGGAACTACACCACCGAATCTGTGGGCCGATGAAAATACCAAAGTTGACACCCGCCCCCGGGGATCGAACTCAGGACCTTTTTGTTACGAGGCCGACGGTCTACCTCACGACCACGGACACCGCTTACGACCACGGACACCACTCACAACCACGGACACGACTCACAACCACGGACACGACTCACGACCACCGACACCACTCACGACCACGGACACCACTCACTACCGCGGATACCACTCACGACCGCGGAAACCACTCACGACCGCGGACACCATTCACTACCGCGGACACCACTCACGACCGTGGACACCAATCACGACCGCGGACACTACTCACGACCACGGACACCACATTATTTGTTATTTGTTGTTAGATCTTATCCTGCTAAATAAGTGAAAGAAAAAAACCTTTTAAACCGGTAGTAAAATCCCATTTTGGGGGGAAAAATATGCCTCAATCGGACAGTGTAGATCCAGATCAGACTGCACGTTCTGTGCAGTCTGATCTTGATCTACACTGTCCGCTAAAGGTCAGTAAGTCGTATCTAGCAGCCTAGGTGTTAAAACAACTGTTTTATATGTCTGTAAAAATTAATGTGATTTTAGCTTCGTATAGATCTTTTGATTCATTTGACAGAGCAGCTCTTCACTGCGCCATTAACTGGCAAAGCAAGCATAAGCTATATATATTTATAATGTACTTCTTATGTGGCCAATAGGCTAAGTGCTGTTAATTGATTGAACGCATTGTGTTTTGCATCGCTTTCAACTTTATTTTAAAGTCATACCACGGCGACAGCTGAAACCTTTATGTACTAGTATTCCCAGGATTGCACTGGTACTAGGCAAGGGTTCTGAATTGTTTTGCCCACGGACATTCCCATGAAACATCGCGCTGTTAAAAAATGACTTTAAATCAAACATTTCTCTTGCAGTATCCTACATTTTTTCTTTAGTTGATGCTAAGTATGTTGGCTCTAATATAACGAGGTGTTGGCATAACGTCATCATGCAAAGAAAAATATGCCTGACTTCAGCACTAGCTCATTTTTGCATGGAGCTCGCTGTCTTTGTGTCTGTTTGGCTATATGTCTGCCTGCCTGCCTGTGTGTGTGTCTGTGTGTGTGTGTGTGTGTGTCTATCAGTCTGTACGTCCGTCCGTCCGTCCATCCATCCGTCTAGCCTCTCTCTCTCTCTCTCTCTCTCTCTCTCTCTCGGGAAAGTGGATTGCAAATCATTAAAAGACATAAAAGGAATGAAGGGAAATGAAATAACGTTGGTTTGCTTCCAAAACCGCGTAAATAAAGCTTGTAAGGAGCTGTAGTTACGAGGTTTTGGAAGCAAAGCGACGATATGGCGCATGTTTGTGTTGCAGTCTTCTTTTTTAAACTACCGTGTTTTGATAGAAATGCTGATAAGGAAATATGGCACAAAACAAGCACCGTTTATTGTAAGATTATCTAGTCCATCGATTATTGTAGTTTGATCACCAACTGCGGAGTTATAATTATGTTATTGAATAGGCGATATGTGTGGCGTCTAGACTGGAGTGTTCCAGGAAAAAAATTACTCACAGAAAATGATTGTTTAACATTACCCAAACCCTTGACACAGTCTAAAACAACGAGTCTGTGGTTCAAGTATGCTTTATCAGTCGGAAAAAAGTTAAGCTTTGTTCAAATTGAAAGCATTTGCAGATGACAGAATAAATGTCACACACAGTCTAAAATTAGTCTTGGAAAGGATAGAAAATGTGGCGGAGAAAAGAGAAAATGCTGATGACCAGTATTTCTTTTTTCCCCAATGTTTCCAAAAGAGTGAGATCAGGTGTCGCGTTCTCTAAGTCTTTATAAAATTTTGCATAAAGGGGAAGTAAGTACATGTAGATTTTTATTATCACGCCAAATTAAAAAAAAAAACATGCTTAAATCAGTCAGATAATAGGCGGTAGACCTACTATAGATAAGAAAGAAACATTTAAGAAAGTGTGAAGCGGAATGACATACGTAAACTTTAAGAGACTCTTTAGTGGTCAAAAGTAAACAATTCGAGGTCTACATGCAGGCACATTAAAAGCATATCCTGTGAAAGTATGGATATTGTCATGAGTCTATATGTCGCTGGCTGAACAAAAATATATGTGACCCATTACGCAAAAAGGGACCGTCATCTCGGAATTCTGTACATTAATTAGATGAAAACGGATCAATGATAGTGCAGGTCAGTTAAAGTTGATAGTTCAAAAATGATTGTATAACAAGGTACAAAGACCACTTTTCAAACGAAAAATGTCATTAAAGCGAAAAGTGTCAACCCTGGTCAGCCTGCGTAATTCGCCTGACCAGAGCTGACACTTTTCGAAATTCCCAGAAGGTCCCTTTTTGCCTGATGGGTCACGTATTAAAACTAGCATAAAATCTGATAATTTTTACCATACTTTTACAATGCATTTATTTTTCTTTCTGAGAGCGACTAAAACTTTGACTTGAAATGATATGCACAATTTTCAATTATATGAAGTGACTATGTCTGCGTTATGATCCCGAGTTACATTTTGCTGCTAGAGGGACTTTTTGATTTCGTGCTAGAAATTTTTGCTCAATCTGTGAACGATCTATCGCAGCTGATCATTGTTTCGGCGACGATTACGTGGAAAAGCAGCCAGTAGCTTGTAAAAACTTTTGTGTAAAGGACTGTCAAAATAACTCTATGAAGGAATGGATACGTGCAATAGCCACTACAGTATAAAAAAGTTGGCTTCTTTAACAAAGAAGCCAGGAGAGGTCAGCATCAATGTTTTCAAATAGTTTATTGGCTTTCAATTTCAATATATTTTGGTACATGTAAATAAACGAGTGAAAAAGCCGCCACATAGAAACCTCATATGCTTTACATGATGGTAATTTGACATTCTTGTCGCGTTTTCAAGTTGCATGGTCTTGTCCAGCGGGGTTTTTTTTTTCTCTTTTTTAACGAAATTCTGATTTTTATTCTGCTTGAAATATTTGCTTAATAAAAAAAAACTACAATCATTAAAGAAGTTATTTTCAGCCATAGCAGTTAATTACTAAATTAAATATTTTCTGTATTTCGTCATTCATAAAAATAAACCACGTGTATTTCCTGTTTCGGTTTTTTTATTTCGCTTTATTTACAAAACCATGACGAAACAGACTGTGTATCAAAACAATTACGATAGAAGAAATAGAATTAGACAGCAAATTTTGTGGCAGTCTGCCTTTTAAACTCACCACTGTTGAAGTCATGTTGGAAACGACGTTAAACGCCAAACGAGCTAACAAACAAACAATCTGTTGCCCCACATGTGGCTTCAAACAGACAACCTTAAGATCCCGAGGCTGGTGCCCCACCGAAGCAAAACAGGGTCCGTATTCACCAAAAACGTTCTTTGTCTAAATCTTCAAGAATTTCTGGCTGTGAACGCAACAGAACTTCTGATTGGCTAAAACATTTGGTTTAGCCAATCAGAGGTTCTGTTACTTTCACATTGACGAAATTCTGGAAAATAAGACTAAGAATGTTCGTAAAAATGGTTGGTGAATACGGACTCTGGCAGTTCTCAGAAGTACATTCGGCCTAAATATCGTTACGAGCTGTTCATATCAAATTTGCCATCCACCGTTTATATCAATATCAAAAATGGAAGCGATTATTGAATTCGGCGTCCATTTAGATAACGGAAATTTCGCGGAGCTAAATGGAGTTAGTTTAACCCTTTGGTACTTTGCCTTAACCTCCGTTACTTCTGCGGACAAAGTAGGTCCAAAATCAGACTACACAAAAAGTGCAGTCTGAATTTGGATGTACTTTGTCCGTTTTACAAGAAGATATTCTAACAAAAGGAGAGTTGGTGACTAGGGAGAGTCATCTCTAAGATTTTATAACAGACCCTGAAATACCCATTGCACAAGATAACTGTTTACCAAACGACAACATATTTTACTAATCAAAATTGAAAGTATTTACAGACGAAGAAAATAAATATGTCTCATAAAGCGAAACTTGCTTTCGGATGGCTTGTAAACGTAGTGGAAAAATGAAAAAAATACTGATTACCAGCATTTTCTCCTTTTTTCATAATATTTTCAAAAGCTTTTGTCGCCAAGGTCGTCAAAAGTCGGGACTGTGTGATAAAAGATTGAGCGCTCTAAGGGTAAGATAACACGTCACTCCCCTCGCTATCTCCAATCTGGGTCATTGATTATCTTTTGTCATCAGAGTCTAGTTTTATATGATTTTCGGCAGGAAGTTTTGTTGCATTCTTTTCTCCCTTCTTCTGGGCTCGCCATCTTATGTCGCCGTTCAGGTAATATTTGACCAAAGCTGTACAACTGTTCATGTTTGATTGATTGAATTTGTGCTTATTTATCAGTCGCCACCGGTTTCCCATATGGGCGGCGTACCCTGAAAGCCTTTGGTATTGAAAGGGGATCCTTGAAGAAACCCACCCTAACTTACGATTCGTGCTTTAAACTGCTCTGTGTATAGCATCGTCACACGGAACCTCGATTTAACTTCTCATCCGAAAAATTGGTAGTAATTCTAGACGGCCAGCCGTGGAAATCGAACCAACACCATCTAGTGACCATCATGTTCCCGAGTCTTTTGCCACATCAACTGAGCTGTTCGGTTTGTTCATGTTTCCTGGAGCATCTACCTGATATAGCTGGGAAAGGGAAGTCTGGTACCCCGCCGTACTTCACGAGTACGTCAGGCAAAGGACAAAAATGGCGGCACCGTGGTAATAACCAGAGGTAATCGGGTGTTATTACTTTCCTTGATCAAATAGAACTTTAGGCTCAGTTGAAAACAACTCGTTTGCTAGAAATTAATGGCAGCATATTTTTTGTATTGTCGTAATCGCTTAGCTAGAAAAGCTACATGTCAAAAATACTTTAAAAGTAACTATGCTTTCCGGCGGTCACCTTCAACGCGATATTTCGGATAATCTACACCGTAATTTTACATTTTGTTTATTATACCCCAGTCGGTAATGCATATTTTGCACAAAATTGATCTTATTTTATTCTCTAATCAGCTGGATCACATGGAACTGTATAAAAACTCTTACGACAGCTTGCACGATTAACCCATTAGCACACAATCCCTACTTTTGACGACCCTGAGAAAGAAGCCTTTAGAAAACATTATGGGAAAAGGAGAAAATGCTGGTAACCAGCACTTTCTCCTTTTCCCACAATGTTTTTACCCTACACAAAACAAATTTTAAATTTTCAGTCACTTTTATTTTGTCGTCTGCAAAAGCTTTCAACTCGGACAAGCCCAAAATTTTGTCGTTTGGTAATGAGTTAAGGTCACCATGGAGGCCACCATTATTATGCTTCACCTGATACGTTAACATGGTGTTAGGGGTAGGTAATCCAGATTAGGGGAGTGGGTGCGACTCCCAATGGACAACTAAACTGACTGCAGTTGATATCGAGCTCGGTACTCGAATCATGAACTTCCTACCAACTAATACTACGGAGGTTCTTGACCTGTTAGAAATAAGGGCTTGGGCCCGTATTCACCTTGACCATTCTTAGGAACGTTCTCTCCTATTCGCCAAGATTTTCTAAATTTTAAAGTAATACAACTTCTGATTGGCTTAACCAAATAGTTGTATTTCTTTCAGATTTAGAAATTTCTGGAGAAAGTGACTAAGAATGTTCCTAGGAATGGTCAAAGAAAATACAAACCCAGATCACCCATCCACCCACGCATGGGTTCCGCTCCACAGCTATTGACAATCAAATAATACAGAAACTGTACGTAAAGACTGGCTAACTCTTTACCCAGACAACAAAATTTGAGACCCGTCTGCAACGATAGCACTTACAAATGAGAAATAAAACATGGTTCATATAACTGTCTTTTACAGAGTACGAGTACAAAGCATTGTGGAAAAAATCATGAAAAAAATGCTGGTTACCAGCATTTTCCTCTTCCCCCACATCGCTTTCATCTTTTTTCTTGTGCGGTCATTACTGCTGAAGTACAATGGACAGACAACCAAATTGGCACCGACATACAAAATGTGATAAATCTTTTCCGTTACCGGATTATTTTCTCTCCAAAATATTCAGACACTTAGACAATTATCTAGCCCAAACAGATGAGGACACCCGTCTTGCATCATAAACTGACGTTGTATTCGGTTAAATCTTTACCAAACGACACAATTTTAGAATTGTCCAAATTAAAAGCATTCGCAGACGACAATGGAAGACAAATTCAAATTACCTCCCTTGTGAGATATTATATATACCAAGGTAATCAAATTGTAACTTTGTCATTTCATTTGATTTCCTTTGTTTTTATTTTTGCTTTATTAAGAGGAGTTACGGTTTTTTCAATAATTTGACCTATAATATACATGTAAGGTTTTAATATTATTTGCAAATCAATGTGGATTCAGATCAGACTGCACAGGACGTGCAGTCTGATCTTGGATCTACACTGTCCCATAAGGAGATTTTATTCCCCCCCCAAAAAAAACTTCGAAATAGCAACATGTGGGTTTTTATTATCGAATTGAAACTTTCATTTTAGTTTCTAACTCTTTACCACAAGAAAATTTTAGACTGGTCCAAATTGAAAGCATTTGCAGACGACAAAATAAAAGTGACTAAATATTTGAAATTGGTTTTGTGAAGGGTAGAAAGCATTGTGGGAAAAGGAGAAAATGCTGGCAATTTCTCCTTTTCCCACAATGTTTTCTAATGGCTTCTTTCTCAGGGGCGTCAAAAGTAGGGATTGTGTAGTAGTGGGTTAACAGAATAAGGGTTAATTTGAAAATACTAACGTTTCCTGATGAAAAAAAGGCCTCCAAACAATTATATTAGTTTTGAAGATATTTACATAGTATAAACGATTTCCAAAGACGCTTTAGGTAATACAAAGGTTCAATAATTTGTCCTAGGTCACATGTGTCGATGAAATGTAATTGCATTTCGCTGCAATACAGATTAAACCGACGAGATTTACCTGATGTAAATGGATTTTAAAAGCATCTTGGACAATGAAACGTTTAATAATTTGTCCTTGGTCATGCGTGTTACGAAGAAATAATAGCATTTCGATATAATACTGGTTAAACCGACGAAATAGTAAGTCAATACAGCGCTATAACTGTTTGCTCATAGAATTAACAATGGACTTGAAGCGGTACCCGCAGGCTGACGTGAGTCGATACCTGTTACCGATACATTAACCCCCCGGCTCTTTGACAGCGCATGACCCATATTCAACCTTTCCCAAACGACAAATTTTGGACTCTTCCAAACCAAAAGAGTTTGCAGACGACAATTTTAGATTTGGAAAAAAATGCGAGAAAGTTCTCAAAAAGGGTAGAAAATATTGTGGGAAAAGGAGAAAATGCTCGTGACGAGCAATTTCTACTTTTTCCACAGTGTTTTCAAAAGACTTATTGCAGACACATAATAACCAGGGTTTGTTCGGGAAAGGGTTAAAGGAGAAAGTTTAAGAAATCCTAGACCAATAGTACTGAAATCAGCAGCCGTATCATTAACTATTTTCAAGAACATTCTTGATCTTATTCTTCAAAATGTTGTCAATATGAAAGTAACAGAGCTTCTGATTGGCTAAACCATATGGTTTAGCCAATCAGAATGTCTGTTACTTTCACAGTCAGAAAATCTTGAAGAATAAGGCAAAGAACGCTCTTAAAAATGGTTGGTGAATACAGTCCCAGGAGCATGTATTCTGATACATGTGAGCTGATCAAGAATTTAGAGCAGATTGCGACATTTTAATTAAACGGAAAGTATGTCACATGACATGACATACGTGCGAAAACTAATCAACTTTCTTTTCTAAATCTGCACACAAAATCTCTAAAATACATGTAAACGATACACGTACTGTTCGAAAAAAAAAGTACCCTTTAATTTAGGCTTTTATCATTACATCCTGAACACAAGAAAGGAAGGGGAAACAGTCGACGAAATCATGCTTGTAAAAGACACTCCCCAGAGAGCCTTTGAAATATAAAGTATGGTACACGTAAACCGTGTAGATCAAATTTGAAATGGCCTAATTATTATTAAAGAGTTATGTCATAAAGTATATAGGCCTGAGCAGATCAAAGATTATATTTCACGGTCACTGCCTTCCGATCTCATTCTAAACCATCAACAAAACACCCTGAGAAGATTGCATGTATCCCTCCGCGTATTAATGGAAAGTCGCCATTAATTCTTTAGCGCTAAAAACATGAACTCGACCTTTGTTAACGGGTCTTTCGACCGCTGAAAATACGATGCATCGGAAACTCAGAAAGGTATTTATATTAAATACTTGACCGACAAAGCGGACGGTATGGATCCAAGATCAGACTGCACGTTCTGTGCAGTCTGATCTTGGATCCATACCGTCTGCAAAAATCTCTGTACTTGTGTAGCGTACTTTCGCCGAGCGGATGCGAATCACGGTGATTTATGGATGATACTCTTACAAATTTACAAATTATGAAAATAAATGAAATAAAGAGCGAAGTTAATTTGTAAAATATACAGCTTGATTAATATAACAATTTTTCACCAGCTACCTGATGGTACGAGCACAATGATTTATAGATGTAAGAAAACAGTATAATCTGAGACAATAATCAGCAATAAGAATCAAGTACGGTGATTTCTAGACTACCTGTCTATTTGATTTACAATGATTTATAACGATGTACAAAGAAAGATCAATTAACTGGGCCTCGTCTCCTCCAAAATTAACACAGCTCGTCCCCAGTCTGAAACACCTCCAATATACCCAAAATAGATGAGAGTAGAATGACAAGCACTAATACACTGACTGATAAACGTTTCCCTTATGACCAAGGACGCTGGGCATCAATGGAAACTAAGGGCATTATCTGCAGTGATTTTACCTGTCAAGTCTAAACTCACTCTATTTAATTGGAGTAAACACCTATAACCTAGCCACCGGTTATAGCAGCAAAATATAACCTGTTAATTCGCTTTCGACGTTGACACCACGAATTCAACAGCCAGACTGACTGAAATCCACTGAGCAAAGCCCCATTTATACTAGATGGTACAACGCCACCTAGTGGGCAAAAAGACAACTTAAGCATGTTTCAATGAGCGCCCACAGGAAAGATTGTAATACTTAATCTAATAAGCTTCAAAATGATCGTGAATAACAAAAGAGTGGTTTCCAGTATTGCCTAGCATCTACCTGATGCAAACGGAACACAGTAATCCATATGAAAATCAAAGTTCCACAAGTATTTTCATTACATTACCCACGCCTCCGGGTCCAAGCGTCCCCGCTTGATGAAATAATAACACAATTCCATAGCCCAAACCATCATTTATCTGAATTAATTTACGTAAAACAAAGCTATTACAAGCCAATGGCATGATAACAAGAAGTGCTAGTTCACCTGCAGTTCAGACCACAAAATCATACTAATGGAACATATAGTCCAGACCCAACGGAAGATACCTGTTGTGTCTGATACTTTCTATCATCATTATCTTGTTGACCTTGATTCTGCCTTTGAGGGCAGTTTCGTTTCAAATGATCCTCAGAATACAGATGTAACATCTTTTCCTATCTTTACCATCCTATTTCCTAAACTGGAAATTTGAAGCATTGCTCTGCTTCGATACCGAACTCTGAGAAGAAATGAACTCTTTTAACACAGAACTAAGACCCTCAATTGTGTTTTGAAGTTTACTAATTTCGCTATGGTAAGTATCTGATGTTCTAGTATCATGATCTGAGGCAGATCTAAGGTACCCTTTACCTTCATGTATCCTACTGTCAGCCTTCACATAGGCTTCAAGTTCAACTGCATGACGCACTGCGTCATTCAGATTCACAGGACGTGCCTGTCTTACTCGAAGTTTCATGTCTGAACTCAATAAGGCATCTATAAACTGCTCCTTGGCTAGAGTTTCTCTGACATCACATGGTGCCGTAGGATATGCAAGATTTGTCAATCTCCGTATATCTTGTCCCAACTGAGACAGAGTCTCAGTTGCTCTCTGCCTTCTCTCCTTCAACTGCACTCTATGCAACTCTGTCTGATTTGGGGGTGCAAACCTAGACTCAAGAGCTTGAGTTAAATCCTGGTAACTATGTTTATTTGGTCCCAAGTTACCTAGAACTCCCTGTGCTTGTCCTCGTAACGATACCGCTAAGTACAAACCCATTTCATCTTCCGTCCACCCACCAAGTTCTGCACAAGCCTGAAAATGTGCTTTATAGTCCAACCAACTCCCTGTGCCATCAAAAGTCGCAGGCCTGACTTTTGCTCCACTTGAGCTGGTCCTATCAAATATCCTGGTACCGGATATTTTATTCTTGTGCTCCATGGGTGTTGATGATAATGGCAAAACTCCTGGCATTTCACCAAATTGTACTTTCCTATCGTAACGATGACCATGATCACCGTGCACGGGGCTAAGCCAAGGCGGTGACCTTTGAGCTTCATGCTCCTTGTCAAAGCATGAGGACGTCTTCTTTATTGAAGTCATCGGCATCTCTTCTTCATGCTTCAAGGTTTTTAACTCTTGTTCAAGCATAGTGATCTGGTGATGAAGCTTGCTTCTCTTGTTATGGTCCGAAAGCTCTTCTAACTTTTTATTAAGACTTTTCAGCCTGTCATCAAAAGATTGTGTATCATCCATTATGACAAAGGTAAGCAATATCTGTATTGATTATTAATATCCCACCGCTGCCACCAAATTTCTGTAGCGTACTTTCGCCGAGCGGATGCGAATCACGGTGATTTATGGATGATACTCTTACAAATTTACAAATTATGAAAATAAATGAAATAAAGAGCGAAGTTAATTTGTAAAATATACAGCTTGATTAATATAACAATTTTTCACCAGCTACCTGATGGTACGAGCACAATGATTTATAGATGTAAGAAAACAGTATAATCTGAGACAATAATCAGCAATAAGAATCAAGTACGGTGATTTCTAGACTACCTGTCTATTTGATTTACAATGATTTATAACGATGTACAAAGAAAGATCAATTAACTGGGCCTCGTCTCCTCCAAAATTAACACAGCTCGTCCCCAGTCTGAAACACCTCCAATATACCCAAAATAGATGAGAGTAGAATGACAAGCACTAATACACTGACTGATAAACGTTTCCCTTATGACCAAGGACGCTGGGCATCAATGGAAACTAAGGGCATTATCTGCAGTGATTTTACCTGTCAAGTCTAAACTCACTCTATTTAATTGGAGTAAACACCTATAACCTAGCCACCGGTTATAGCAGCAAAATATAACCTGTTAATTCGCTTTCGACGTTGACACCACGAATTCAACAGCCAGACTGACTGAAATCCACTGAGCAAAGCCCCATTTATACTAGATGGTACAACGCCACCTAGTGGGCAAAAAGACAACTTAAGCATGTTTCAATGAGCGCCCACAGGAAAGATTGTAATACTTAATCTAATAAGCTTCAAAATGATCGTGAATAACAAAAGAGTGGTTTCCAGTATTGCCTAGCATCTACCTGATGCAAACGGAACACAGTAATCCATATGAAAATCAAAGTTCCACAAGTATTTTCATTACACTTGCTTATAGCTGTGAAAGGATATGGGCATAAATATAGATTATCGCTTACCGGCGATAAATGGACCGAAATTGAGCCTGAAAGTGCGAGCCACGCCGAAAGGTTTTCCATCCTAATAAGTCAATTATCTCCTGACGATAAATCAACGGTCTATGATCTCGGTGACACTTTGAGTAACCTTTGGAGGAAAGACGGAAATAGAGTGTGTTAGAGCAAGATTGTTTACTCTCTGTCTGTCTGTGTGTCTGTCTGTCTCTCTCTGTCCCCCTCTCTCTGTTTTTGTCTCTGTCCCCCGTAAAGATTTTAATGCAAATAAAGTACTGGGTTTTTTTTTTGGGGGGGGGGGGGGGGACGTAAAAACTGTAATGCCCTATCACAAAGGTTGTCTGAGTAATGGACTACCACTTTTTGCAGAGAAAGTGAGTGGATAGGTGGAAATGAGAGGATGGGAAAGACATTTAGAGAGAGAGAGAGAGGGCGAGAGAGAGAGACAGAAAGACAGACAGACCTATGATTACTTTTCGAAAAGTGAAAATTAGAGAAATTCAAGTGGCTGCGTTTCAATTAGGTTTACCAAGAGTTTTCGCATTCTCTTGCCAATTCGGAGAATATCTTTACAAGGAATTATGCATAAACGATGAAGACACGTCGTAACTATCTGGGAAAATATTGCTTTGAGGTTATTCTGGTAACGGTTTACTTGAATTTGTGCCATGAATAAAAATGAGCACAACATGAAAAGCAGTTCTGAGTCCTTTACTCATTGCCGATGAAATTTGAACTTCTACGCTCGTGCAGTAGACGGCTTTAAAAAAAAAACATTGGGAGAAAAAGAAACATTACTTCTAAAATTACGTAATTACTTTATTTCTCTAAGTGCTTTTAATATAATTGGAAAATTTTATATATCTTTTCTTTCCTTTATAACAATTAAACTTTTTTAACCCAGTGTCATTTGCATAAATGGCTTGCAACATGCAGAAAAGGGCATTTGGACATTTGCGTAATATGTCATCTCGGATCAGCCTGCGTATATTAATTTTGAAACAAAGTCTGCGCATTCTGCTGTTGGTATGCATTGCAAGTCCGTGCATTCTGCTGTTGGTCTGCAATGTAAGTCCGCGCGTTCTGCTGTTGGTCTGCATTGTAAGTCCGCGCGTTCTGCTGTTGGTCTGCATTGTAAGTACGCGCGTTCTGCTGTTGGTCTGCATTGTAAGTACGCGCGTTCTGCTGTTGGTCTGCATTGTAAGTCCGCGCGTTCTGCTGTTGGTCTGCATTGTAAGTCCGATCATTCTGCTGTTGGTCTGCATTGTAAGTCCGCGCATTCTGCTGTTGGTCAGCATTGTAAGTCCGCGCATTCTGCTGTTGGTCTGCATTGTAAGTCCGCGCATTCTGCTGTTGGTCTGCATTGTCCCGGAAGGCTACCAACGTTGTCTTATCTTTGATGCCGTTGCATTTTAACGTTAACTCCTAATCAAATGACAAAGCATTGGGCCGTCCGAATTCAAAGATTTACAGGCAACAGATTAACTTTGGCTCAAATTATGGAATTTGTGTCTGACAAGAGTAGAACACATCGTAGGAAATGGAGTAAATGTTGGTTAACAACATTTTATCCTTTCCCACGATGTTTTTAAAAGTTGTTTTCTTCCATGCCGTTTAAAACCGAGATTTTGTGGTAAAGGGTACCATGGAACAATATGTACAGTCATCGAAGAAATCCGATTCATTCATATGGAAGCGAAACGGTTAAAGTTTGTGACACAAGGGCAACAATGTTCTTATATCCTCATCCTTTGTTCAATTCCCTTCGGTCAGTACTTGCGTGATAGAGGTCATAGCTGTATCTAGTTATTAGACAAAAAGACGACCCAATGTAAATGTATTTATGTCTATATAAGGGCGTGTACCTAACTGAACTGAAATGCCAAGTTTGACAAATTGGGTTTGGACATCCATACGTAAGATAAGAGAATGGTGGTCGAATCTGTCGGTTTCAAGCGTATCAAAGTTCAAATCTGTTTCATTAATGTGGCACTACAGCATTGGAGTAGCATTTATGAGAGAATCAAAGTACATGTAATCGAGACACGCATGCACTTGCACACACCTAGGGAGTTTCGTTAGCAATACGCGATGTCCCAACAGTCCCAACCAGGGTTTCAGTCAGTCCATTTTCTCTTTATCATTCGAGCGTTACTTTGTTAAAAATGACGTAATGTAATAACAACAGAAGCGATAAACAGATAGCTGCCAAAGATGTATAGCAGACTGCGATAACGAAAGTGTGATACGAAGTAAGAAATTATTACCGCCTGATCCGCAGCTACCACAGTCCTTACCGCATGTATGCAGATAGTGCTATATCGAATCGGAAATCACCGGCAAACAAGTTGTTACGTTAGCTTGTCATTCGAGTCGATGAATTGACTGATCATAAGCGATAAAATCATAGAACGCCTGTTGAGATGACTGCCTCTAAATTGCTTTCCCTGCTAGTCCACCGAGCAGTTTCACAAACGCGTAATGCAATGGAAACATCTAATGTGACTGGGAAAATGCTCCATAGCACTTTATATTATCATTTTGTGTGAAGAGATGCAGGTGTACGGATAATGTGTTGAATGCTCACAACATAAAATTAAAAGGACTGCCTAGATGTAAACGATGAAAGGAAAAAGGTTCTCAATGGTCTGCTGTTTTATGCTAAAGTCTCAGTAGGGATTTATTCATGTTTCCCTGCAAAAAAAGTCAAGAAAACGGGGGAAGACATCTCTTCAAAACCTACAGACTGTACAGAATGTCTCGGGTTACAGTCACTAATCAGTTTTAATTGTGTATTGATCGCTCGTTCTGCTAGTCTAATGGCACCATTCAGATTTTATGCCAGGCTGCTGTAATTGTAGAGTACGTACAACAATGGAACTTTATGGACCTCTCAGAGGCTCTGTTTTCTGCTGCTATTTATTTACTGGGCCCTAGTTGATACCACTCGGGGCATGAAACATGGAAATTATGAGTATTAAATTTAGGTCCATATTTACCAACCGCTTTTAAGAACATTCTTTGTCTTATTTTCCATATTGTTTTTAAAGTTGGAAGTAACACAACTTCTGGTTGGCTAAACCAGAACCAAATAGTTTAGCCAATCAGAAGTCGTTTTACTTTCAACTGAAGAGTAAGACAAAAATTGTTAAGTTGGTGAATACTGACCCAGGATCGGTTAGCATTTTTCTTTGCGATATTCATGTAATTAACGGCGAAATAAAATTCTCCGAGTACAGGCACGTAGGAAGCATTTCCAGATGGGTGGGAGGCGGGGAAGGCTAACTTCGAAATACTGAAATTATTTGCGTTGTTGTTGCATTGCACTAAAAACTCACATTTTAGTTACTATGATTTTTAAAATTATCGCGGGGGGGGGGGATGGCTCAGCCCCCACCCCCTGTTCTTACGGACCTGGAGTATAATATTGCCTTTTGGTAGGTATTGAGTGTCGTGCTAATTCATGTATGGAAAAATGCTCCAAGTTATATGCACTTTCCGTCTTTATATCTCTTACTTAAAATCCATCAAACACTTAGGCTGCTTAGTGCTACTCAAGGACCTTTATACGGGCAGTGCAGTCTGATCTTTGAAATACGCTGTCCTGTAGAAACTTTTTTCACCCAAAAGATACCTATGGGGTGTCAAAATCAGGATTTTTGCTGTCGTCTTGAAAGTTTCGTCTAATTTATGTAGCAGAGTAAGTGCTAATAAGATTATAACGGGAAACAATGTTATTCAATTATTCTAATCTCTTTATTTTCGCAACAGCTCTGCGACAGAATCGATAAAATCTAAGGTAACCATTTACTATTTCATCGGAATCATCCGTTCAATGGCACTGATAGTTTAAAGAAATCCGAAACAGTGTTTTGAAAAAGGTTAGCGACTTAACCCTTATCCGGCTAAGTAAGTGAACTGAAACTTTCAAGCCGACAGAAAAACTCAAATTTTGCAATTCAAAAGGTATTTTTAGGAGAAAGATATACAGGATCTGACGTGAGTTGATGTTTGAGATAAAATTCTATTAAACGAGTCTATAAAAAAATGTTATTAAGCAAGCCTTTGGCGAGCTTAGCAGCTCATTTTATTTTTTTGGACGATTTACTTTTTTTTCCTCAAAGGCCAACGACTGTCATATTCTCTTTATCACATTACTATATAACAAGAATTTTATTTAAATCGCTATTGTCCAGCTAAATCAAATGTTGCTTTTAAAACAAATGTAAGCCATGGCATCAAGAACTGTAGCACTCGATGGCGCGACGGTAAATATTGAAATCAACATGTATGTCTTCAAAAAGGAACTTGCACTTAAATTGCACTTAAATTAAATTCCATGTCATCTATGCAGCTAAGCAGTTTTCTTTAATTTTATTTTTTCAATCGCTGTTGTTCAGCAAATGAGAAAAAAAAAACTTTAAATCAAACAAAAACCATGGCTTCAAGAACTGTAGCATTCGGTGGCGCGAAGGTAAATATTGAAATACATGTATATATACATGTATACGTCTTCAAAAAGGAACTTGTACTTAAATTCCATGTCATCTATGCAGCGTTGCAATTTTCGTTCATAATCTTATTTTATTCGCTGTTGTCCAGCGAATTGAAAAGTTGCTTTTTAAGTAAACATATGCCATGGCATCAAGAACTGTAGCACTCGGTGGCGCGACGGTAAATATCAATTTCTAAATCTAAATGTACGTCTTCAAAATGAAACTCACACTTAAATTAAATTCTGTATTCCAGTTATCCTTAATCGTTTTATTTTATCGCTATCGTCCGACAAACTGAAAAGTTGCTTTCAGAATATTCATATGCCATAGTATCAAGGACTGTAGCACTTGATGGTGCAAGGGTAAATAGAGGAATCTACATGTTCTTTTTCAAAGGAATTTACACTTAAACTAAATTCCATGTTTTCTATACAGCGTTGCAATTATCGCTGTTATCCAGTAAATTGAAAAGTGGATTTTAAAACAAACATGAGCCGTAGCACCAAGAACTGTAGCACTCGATGGCGCAACAGAAAATGTTGAAATCTACATGTTCGTCTTTGAAAAGGAACTTAAACTAAATTCCATATCATCTCTGCGGCATTGAAATTTTCTTTAATAATATTAGTTCAATGGCTGTTGTCCAGCAAACTGAAAAGCTACTTGTAAAACATTCATAAGCCATGGCTTCAAGAACTGTAGCACTCGATGGCGAGACAGAAAATATCGGAATCTACATGTACGTCTTCAAAAAGGAACTTACACTTAAACTAAATTCCATATCATCTATGCGGCGTTGCAAATATTGTTTATCATTTTCTTTTAATCGCTTTTGTTGCTTTCAACAGAATCTAATGCCATCAAGAACTGTAGCACTCGATGGCGCGACAAAAATAGAGGAAACTACATGTACTTCTTCAATGGAATTTATACTTAAACTAAATTCCATGCCTTCAATGTGTACAGCTTTGCAATTATCTTTAATCACCTTTTTAATCGCTGTTGTCCAGCAAATCAAACAGTTGCTTTTGAAACATTCATTTGCCATGGCATCAAGAACTGTGGCGCTCGATGGCGCGACGGTAAATATTGAAGTGTACATGTAGGTCTTCAAAAAAGGAACTTACCTTTAAACTAAATTCCATTCCATCTATGCAGCCTTGCAATTTTCGTTAAACATTCTATCGTAATCGCTGTTGTCCAGTAAGTTGGAAAACTGCTTTTAAAACATTC
This sequence comes from Tridacna crocea, assembly GCA_943736015.1. Lineage (NCBI taxonomy): Eukaryota > Metazoa > Mollusca > Bivalvia > Cardiida > Cardiidae > Tridacna > Tridacna crocea. The sequence continues at coordinate 35,791,141 of OX031068.1, forward strand.
ATATGTCATAGCGTCAAGAACTGTAGCACTCGATGGCGCTACGGTAAATATTGAAATTAACGTGTACATATTCAACAAGGAACATACAATAATCTCAATTCCATATCATCTATGCAGCGTTGAGGTTATCTTTGATCATTTCATTTAAATCATTGTTGTACAGCAAATTGAAAAGTTGCTTTTAAAACAAACGTATGCCGTGGCACCAAGACCTGTAGCACTCGATGGCGCGACGGTAAATATTGAAATCTGTATGTACGTCTACATTATGGAACATGCACTTAATCTAACTTGCATATCATCTATATACAGTTGCAATTATCTTTGACCATTTTATATTTATGGCTGTTGCCAAGTATTTAAAAAGAATGCCTTTAAAACAATCATTTGCCGTGGCATCAAGAACTGTAGCACTCGATGGCCCAACGGTATATATAAATAGATTTACATGTAAGTCTTCAAAGAAATTTACTTAAACTAAATTTCCTGTCTTCTATACAGCGTTGCAATTTTCTTAAATGATTTGATTTCAGTCGCTGTTGTCCTGCAAATTGAAAGGTTGCTTTTTAAACAAAAATGAGCAATGACGTCAAGAACTGTAGCACTCGATGGCGCGACGGTAAATATTGCAATCTACATGTACGTCTTCAAAAAGGAAAGTACACTTAATCTAAATTTTATATCATCTATGCAGCGTTGCAGTTATCTTTGTTCGTTTTATTTAAACCGGTTATCATCTATGCAGCCTTGTAAATTTCTTTTATCATTTTATTTTAATCGATGTTTTTCATCAAATTGAAAAGTTCCTTTTAAAACAAACATATGCCATGGCACCAAGAACTGTAGCACTCGATGTTGCGACAGTACATAGAGGAATCTACATGTTCGTCGTTAAAGAATTACTGTTGAACTGAAACTCACAACCTTCTATTTGCGTTTTAATTACCTTAAACCCTTGGGTTTTGGTGGGAGTGCTTCGACAAATTGAAAGTTGCTTTTAAAGCAAACATATACCGCGGTATCAAGCACAGTTAGACTCGATAGCACGTGTTCTATGTTTATCAGTGCAAAATAGATACAGGCAATCGTTTGTATATGTTAGAAAAATATAAATAGAAAGAGCTTAGTATTTTTCAATATACGCTTTTTTCTTCTTATCTGTGCAATGTATGTTCGTAAGAGTAAGTGCATATTGTTGGAGATAGTCTTCGAAATGGATAGTTTTATTTTACTTTAAGCATTTGTCCCTGCATCAAGAGCTGTAGCACTCGATAGCACAACGGTAAATTTTGAAATCGACATGTATGTCTTCAAAAAGGAACTTACACTTAAATTCCTTATCCTCTATGTAGCGTTGCAATTATCTTCGATCTTTTATTTTAGTCTTTGTTGTCCACGAAATTGACAATTGCTTTTAAAACAAACATTTAGCGATGACATCAAGAACTGTAGCACTCGATGGTGCGACGGTAAATCAAGAACTGTAGCACTCGATGGCACGACGGTAAATAGAGGAACTTGCACATTAAACTAAATTCCATACCTTCTATGCAGCGTTGCAATTTTCTTTAATCATTTTATTTTTATCGCTGTTGTCAAGCAAATTTAAAAGTTGCTTTTATAACAAATATATGCCATGGCATCAAGAACTGTGTCACTCGATGGTGCGACAGTAAATAGAGGAATCTACATGTGCGTCTCGAAAAAGAATTTACTTTTAAACTTAATTCCACACCCTCATCAAGAACGGTGGCACTGCTTTTAACAGAGAAGGTTTTTTCATTCTTTTTTAATCTACAAATGATACAGAACAATGCACACCTGCATATATCTGTGGACAACATACAATGACCTAGATTTGCAATGGAAGAAAGATATCTTACCTTTAATGGCGTAAAGATGCACAGAAATTTATATATAAAAAAATGCCATACTTCCTTATCTTTGAACTGTGCCGTCGACTCGTCACTCAACTATTTAGAGATATTAAATACAAACAGGAAGAATATATACACGTCAGAGCATGGTTTTACGCTCATCCCATGTTTAAGGGCTCCAAGGAAGAAAGCAGTGGAAGCATTATGGAAACTGAGGAGGATGTTCTTATAGCCAGCATTTTCTCCCATTCACACCAGGTTTTTATACAGTCAAAGCGAATGTCGTTGTATGATAAACATTTGATTTATCGTTTGTGAATGCTTTTAGATAAGACAAGTCTAGAATTTCGTTAATCATTTCAGCAATGGAGTTGTTCATAGACCACTTTGTATTATTTATGTATGACAAGCCGTCATGTTTAACCCTTTACCAAACTGTCCCTGTTTCTAACACTTCTCAAATAGAAGCCTTATGAATATATTGTGAGAAAAGGAAAAGATGCTAGTAACCAGAGTTTTCTCCTTTTCCCACCATATTTCTATCCTGCTGGAAACAAATTTCAATTTTTCAATTAAGTTTTTATATTGTGGTCTGGAAGTGCTTTTAATATGGACCAGTCTAAATTTTTGTCGTTTGGTGAAGACTTAAGAAAAGCTCACTCTCTCTGTAAAGAGAGGTTTCATGTGTTACTAATCTTTTTGACTGTCGCAATTTTCGTCACCTACGCAAGAATTAAGCCTTCAAAAATCCGAAACGATGGTTCGAAAATGTGATAGTCTGAAATTTATTGGATCAAGTATAAAACAATTAACGCTCTCAACGCGGATTAACGACCGTCATTAGCGCCTTCAAACCTGTATTTACGCCCTTTTTCCTCCTGGTTTTGGTTGTGAGTTTATGTTCTTTTAACTCTTTACAAGATGACAAATTCTGACAGGTCCAAATGAAAAGTATTTGTGACCAACAGATTAAACTAGGCTCAAAATATGAGATTTGCCAACGATGGGGTAGAAGGCATTGCGAAAATGCTACTTACCGGAGGGTTTTTTTTTCCCTATACAATAATTTCAAATGTTTTCTCTGTCAGATTCGTTCAATCACTTTGTGATAAAAAGTTAAACCTCAGACGAATTGTTAGATGAACTTTTCAATTTAAAATCTAGGTTTCATGACTCATTTGATCCGAATGTCCACCTTTATATTGGTTTGAGTAGATTTAAGATCAGATAACATTTTCCCTAGGCTTGATCCGTATCTATAAGGTCAGCAAACTGTTTTTGAAAAAACTAGAACATAATTATTACCCACAAAACTATAATCGGATTGAACTAAAATATTGTTTCCAATGATTAAAAAATTTCGAAATGAATGGCTACATGTTATGATCTTATTCCTTGTTCTCGCAATGCTTTAAAAAGCAGCCAAAATGTTTTCAGCATCGAATGTACTCAAGTACATTCAATGCTTTGACGTCTGGCTCTTCTACTTACAGTGTGAATAAAGGCTAGATCTCACAGGAGCTGCATTTTGATTTAGGATCTAAACTGTCCGATACAAAGAAAATATTGGTGACAATTTTCCATCAAAATATCTCTAAATAAATTTCCGATGACAAAAAGCAAGTTTATTTTCTAACTTGGTCGGTCTATCACTTCCGTCAACATTTTTTCAGCGACAAGTTGTTTATCACCCTGGCTGTTGTTGCCGTTGCCGATTGGTTTACTCGGGCACCGCCATGTTTCCGATCATGTGACTAGAGTTGCTTTTTTTTTTTCAAATTGGAAACCCCTTGATATAGACGAGGTTATATAATATATAGGCACAGAATCGGCCGAGTTATGACGAGTGGTAATAGATTAATCTGTAAAACCAGCATCCCATATAAAAAAAAAATCTTTATACTTAGTTTGTTCGACCTCAAAGTCTTCCTAGTTTCCACAAAGGGGCTATCGCGTTAGTTGAAGATAAACGAGGCGTTGGTTTAAATGGGTCTACATTGCAAATAGCTCGTGCTAATTTCCATGGAAACTCGTCTGGCAATCCTGTCGTCTGTCATATTTTATTTTCGGTTTTTCGTTTGGTCTGGAAGCTTTCTTGCTTGTGAAACAAACCAATTTCACCCATTATAGAACAAGTGCAACTTTCACACGCGCCCTTCCCTGTGGTGAATAGACAGCCTATTAAAGTAGCATGCAACTAGATTTCGTTTAGCACTTTTTGAGCAAATCGCTACAAAAACTGACAAATTTTATTTGTCTGCAAAGATTTATTTTACTTCCTTAAGTGGCAAATATATTATTAAGTTCTCTATCGAAGACTGAATTTACAACCCATTGAAACTAAGGAATGCATTTTATCTCATAGACTTGACCTTGCAAGCGGACAACATAGATCTAGGATCAGCCTGCACGTACTGTGCAGTCTGATCTGAATCTGTGTAGTCCACAAAAGCCAGTGATTGCGCATGTAGCGATTGCGATGAAAGGGATAAAACGAAGGTACTTGCAGAAGTACATATTGTGAATATTCCAAGTGCTTTGTACTTCTCTGTAAATTATTTTATCCCATTTGTCACAAGCGGTTACTACGTAAAAACGATAAAATCATTTTAATTAATCTGGCCAGACCAGTATTTGTTCGAATATCACAATCAGTAAAGTTTTTGATCTTTGGGTTTTAAAGTCATATCCTTATAGTTTTTAGCTCTGCTGGCTTTCAGCCAGCAGAGCTTATGTCATGGCGTGGTTTCCGTCGTCCGTCCGTCCGTCCGTCCGTTAGTCTTTTTCTTGTTTACGCGATAAAGACTTCATTTTTCGTCAGATTTCTGTGAAACTTACACAGTTTTTTTATCTCATCGATAGCTTTAACCCTATCGATTTTGAAAAAAATCCGACAAACAGTATGGGAAAAGTAGCCATTTCAAGTTTAAAATTTCCATTTCTTGTTTACGCGATAAAGTATGTATTTTTTATCAGATTTCCATGAAACTTGCAGAGTTTGTTCATCTTATCAATAGCTTCAACCCTATTGAAACAGTATAGGAAAAGTAGCCATTTCAAGTTAAAAACTTCCATTTCTTGTTAACGCAATAAAGTCTTCATTTTTGGTCAGATTTCTGTGAAACTTACACAGTTTGTTCATCTCATCAATAGCTTTACCCCATTGATTTTGGAAAAAAATTGATAAACAGTATGGGAAAAGTAGCCATTTCAAATTTAGAATTTCCATTTCTTGTTTACGTGATAAAGTCTGTATTTTTGTCAGATTTCCATGAAACTTGCAGAGTTTGTTTATCTTATCAATAACTTCAACCCTATTGATTTTGAAAAAAATCCAATGTACAGTATGGGAAAAGTGGCCATTTCAAGTTGAAAATTTTCATTTCTTGTTTACGCGATAAAGTATTCATTTTTGGTCAGATTTCTGTGAAACTTACACAGTTTGTTTATCTCATCAATAGCTTTAAGCCTATCGATTTTGAAAAAAAAAATCTGACAAAAAGAATGGGAAAAGTAGCCATTTCAAATTGAACAATTACATTGCCTGTTTACATGATAAAGTATTTATTTGTGATCAGACTTTTATGAATTTTTCAGCTTGTTTATCCCATCAATAGCTTTTTAACCCTTTTGAGTTTGAAAAAATTCAACAAACAGTAATGGAAAAGTAGCCATTTTGAGTTGAAATGTCAAGTTTCTTGTCTTTTTGCGTAATGAATTCCTATGTATGCTTTGTTTAAAAGCAAACTCTCTGCCAGTCGAGCATATTCAGGCCCTTCAGGGCCTTCTAGTTTCTTTTCATCTTAAACATCAACATTTTTTTTGGAAACAAAACAAATGAAAAGGAAATCTTGTTTGTCGCATCCTCAAACTATCTGTAAAAGAGCGGTTTAGTAGGTCTCCGTGATGCAAAGTACCTTGCAAGTCATCACATTTTTAGGGATCGGTTTTGTCAAACAAAACACTAAATGATGAGGATAATTTGTCCATTGACATGCAGAATATTGGCCCAAGGTGAAAAGTTTTGATCCAGGTCAGCCTACGCGGTATATGTTTGGTTTAAAAGCAACTTTCAATTTGTCGAAGCACTCCCACTCAATTTGTCGAAGCACTCCCACCAAAACACAGGGGTTGAAGATAATTAAAACGCAGACTGAAGAGTGTGGGTTTCAGTTTAACAGTAAACTTTTTAAAGACGGACATGTAGATTCCTCCATTTACTGTCGCACCATCGAGTGCTACAGTTCTTGATGCCATGGCATATGTTTGTTTCAAAAGCAACTTTTCAATTTGGTGGACAACAGTGATTTCAATAAAACGATCAAAGATAACTGCAACGCTGCATAGATGATATGAAATTTAGATTAAGTGTACGTTCCTTTTTGAAGACGTACATGTAGATTTCAGTATAAACCGTCGCGCCATCGAGAGCTACAGTTGTTGATGCCAGTGACTCATTTTCCTTTTAAAAGCAACCTTTCAATTTGCTGGACAACAGCAATTGAAATCAAATGATTTAAGAAAATTGCATCCAACCCCTTTCAAACAGTATTTGATTGTTGAATGTCTTGTGATATAAAAAGACCAGTCTTACAAGTTGCATTTAGAATTCTATATAAAACAGTCGGTCTGCACGATCCGGGGTTTCATTCAAACATGGTCTACAAAACCCTTAGTTTCGCTACTGAGAGCCTCGCCGTAAAGGTGTTCAGTGGATTCAGGGTGCAACGATGGATTTCTTCTCGCTCTGAGCAAGTATTACGGCCTAAGTGAGGATTCGAACTTGCCATTTCGGTGTTACAGGCATTATCGACTGCTCATTTCGCCTTGGGCGAATGAACAAGGATGGACAAATTGAGTAACTATCATCAGTGTAAGATCTACAATACCGGTGAGAAATGTAAAATAAAGACTTCAGACTGTAGACAGACTAATTTAAAATATATAACATCCATCATCAGTACAATATCAGAGTTTAGCGATACAAATCTAGTTTATTTGTCTAATATGTGTGAAATATTTGCCGAAAAGATACTCGTTCGTGAGAGAAATAAGTGCCTCTCTGTACAGTTTTAGACCTCTCAGAATTTTCAGACTTATCTCTTATCAATGGTATTATTATATCTTAATATAACAAGTTTTTCATTATAACTTTATTTGAAGACTGAAACAATTTGCTGGATTTCTTCAAAACAAAATGGCCAAGAACTCACTTTACGTCAGTGGCGGCGTAGGAATACACGCATTCATTCTATGTGGATAAAATATGATGTATTTCGATCTCTAGCGTTTAAACATTTCATTTTCCTACACACTGATCCTTTGGGTCCTAAAACCAAAAACGAAGAGGATAGGTTTTTCCGACCCTTGGGAAATAATTGATCCCTGTGGAGAGAGCTGTTTACTTGGATATTTGTCTGCAAACACGCAAAAATTGTATGTAAGTTTTTGTAAGTATTATAAAGATTTATAATGATTTTGCCCATCAATCTCCGATCTTATTCCTAGTCTACATTAACGATATAGTTGAAGACATTAACTCCAGTATAAATCTTTTTGCAGACGACACTAGTCTATCACTTGTTGTTCACGACCCAGTTTTGGCAGCTACTAACCTTCAGGCGGATATACATAAAATTGAAAATTGGGCGAGGAAATGGCTGGTGAAATTCAACCCCGCAAAATCTGAATCCCTTATCGTATCAAAGAAACTACTGAAACCTGTCCACCCGGATCTTAACATGTCAAACATTAATATACCTAACGTAGAAGTGCATAAACATCTTGGGCTTTATTTTTCCTCTAATGGATCTTGGGATTATCATATAAAGATAACATTAGAAAAAGCATGGAATAGAGTTAATATCATGAGAGCATTAAAGTTTAAGCTAGATCGGCACACACTACAAATAATCTATTTTTCGTTCATAAGACCAGTCTTAGAATATGCTGATAATATCTGGGATAATATTCCCGAGTTCTTAAAAAATGATGTTGAAAAAGTTCAAAATGAATCGGCAAGAATTGTGACTGGCTGCACTAAACTAGTCTCACTGGATTATCTTATAAATGAAGCAGGATGGGAATCGCTGAGACATAGAAGGAAAAAACACAAATTAATTCTATTTTTTAAAATGATTAAGGGCATTACTCCTGCTTATTTATCGTCTTTAGTCCCAGATACGGTTGGAAATTCTACGAATTATAACCTGCGACGAGCTAACGATCTCCAAGGCATTGCTTGTAGAACTTCAATGTATAAGAATTCTTTTATTCCGTCAGTGGTGGACGATTGGAATGCTCTGCCCGATGACATTAGAAATTTAGATTCCCTTGCAGCTTTTAAGACATATCTTGACAGGGACAAACCTATACCTAATAAGCTTTATTTTATTGGTGAAAGAGAATTTCAAATTATCCACACTAGGCTGCGTAATAAATGTAGTTCTCTAAATTCTGACTTGTTCCAAAAAAATTTAGTTGCTTCGCCTTTGTGTCAATGTGGTGGAACTGAAACTAGTCACCATTATCTGTTAGAGTGTGGATATTATACTGTCGCTAGAAATAAGCTTTTTGCAAATATTGAAAAATTCACAACTGTCAGTTTGGATGTCCTGCTGTACGGTGACGAAAGCCTTACCTTTCAAGAAAATGTAACAGTATTCTTAGAAGTGCAGTCTTTTATTAAGGATAGCAAAAGGTTCAAGCTATAAAGAAAATCTATTTCACTCTTTTAATAATTCTGTAGTTTCGATTTGCTATTATATCGAACGTATAGAGACTATAGAGTCTGTTTCTTAATATTGGTTTAGAAAGCATCCCACATCGCACGATCTTCCTGTCTATAACATCTGTACTGACACCTTTTCCCCTTTTGGCACCTTTTTTTCTTTTACTTGTTAATTCAATTAATGAATGAATAAAATAGGACTGATACCATCTAGAATCCATGGAAAGGAACAGTATAAGCTTATGCTTTCGTTCCAATCCATTTTGTAGCATATTCTAAGTATACTTTGTAATTGTCTTATTATATTTTGTATGTAAAATGTTACAAATAAAATATGTTTAAACTAATCTCAATGTTAATTTTGACATCTTAAAATGGTGGGAAGAGTGCAACAAATTGAATTGCATACTGTACCACAGTCGATTCGAAAACATTTACATATGAGGCCAAGCATATTTAAAAACAAGGTTTTTAATAACATATCTTCACACATACTCATTTCCAGTTATTATACAGTCACTTTCAATAAACAATTCCAGAAACACCGAAATTGACCTGTAACAGGTATACTTTCTTTAATTACTTTCTTGAATGACATTATCTACTCCCTAAATCGTCGATAAGGATGTACCACATCTTTCGGCTAGGAAGATTGATAAAATTGCTAATTTTTAACAGTAACTCATACTCGAATAATTGTATTTCTATGGCCTTAATTCTTTACCACAGGACAAAATTTTAGACTGGTTCAAATTGAAAGCATTTGCAGACGACAAAATAAAGGTAACTGAAAAATTGAAATTTATTCTGGGAAGGGTAGAAAACACTGTGGGAAAAGAAGAAAATGCTGGTTACCAGCATTTTCTCCTTTTCCCGCAGTGTTTTCAAAAGGCTTCTTTCTCAGGGGCGTCAAAAGTAGGGATTGTGTGGTAATAGGTTAAGGATGAACATAATAGAACATAAAATTAATGCTTGTCTGTATTGTCATGCTAGTTATTCACATAAGCTTACTACCGGAAGAATGAATTTACTGAAAGGATATATGATTCTACTTTCTTATGTCTCCCCCCGTCAGGCCTGGGAAGACATATTGTTTTTCCCCGAGCGTCCGTTTGTCTGCCTGTCTGCCTGTCTGTCTGTCCTTCACAAATCGTATCCGCTCTGTAACTCGAAAACCATTTAAGATAATTTAATAAAACTTCACATTTGTGTAAAGCACTATAAGACGAATTGTCATACGCAAGAACTATAATTCAGGCTTATATATTTTTCGAGTTAATTCCCTTTGATTATTTACCTTACTCGATACTCGAACTATTTCGTGTCTGCAATGGAAATCTGGAAGAAAACGTTATCATGCATCATTAATCTTTTTTGTTTAATGCTGTTCTGAAACCGTCCGTTTCTCATATGTTTCTGAGATTTAAAAGAGAAAATTTATCTGAAATAGTACTTTAGAGATTCATACTAAAAAGCATGAAATCGATAATGAAAAGTCGGAAATAATTCGATTTCTGTATAGTGTGTTTTAAAAAATCAACACTCTAACAAAGAAATATTGAACAAATTGTTCCATCTAAATTTATACAACGTTATTTGATCAAATTGGCAGTTTTTATACAAACCAACTGGACTATAATCGACGTCCATTTTCGTTCACTAACTCTCCAATAAACCTTTTAACCCTTTACTCCATAGATACTCATTTCTACGCATTGCTTGTAGGAGCCTTCCGAAAACATTGTGGCAAAAGGTGAAATTGCTCGTGACGAGCAATTTCACCTTTTGTCACAATGTTTTCTATGCTATCAAAAGGTGTCATATACACATAAGAAACGGCTTCATCCCTGCTGTTATTTAGGGTCAATTAGAGATACCATAGAAATGCTTTATGTGGTAAAAGGTTAAAATTTTTTGCGAAAACTAAATTATCTCGAGAGTCAAAGTGTCATTTTGTAATACCATATTTTTTCCCCGAACGCTTCTTATGTATAGATTAACTTAATAAATTCTGCAATGAAAAAAATTGAAGATTGGTTTGATTATTAATATATCTGTGCAGAAAGCCTCGGTTATGTGCACAAGGCATAGAGCATTTAAATCTGCAAAAAAGTTGAGAGACATTATTTGAAATTAGGTGCGTGTTGAGGATGATATTCGTAAAGTTCCGATTTGTAAAGTGAGATTGCTCAGTCTAAATTGGGCAAAATAGCACAGTAGCACGGAATCGTGTGATTTTGATTACGTGACCCAGATGCTCTATACTACTTCTCACAAGCTTTGCACCTTTTTTCAATTGAATACTTTTACATAAGTTTACTTTAATAGTCTTTAAGATATACATCCCCAAACTCTCATTTAAACAGACGGGAGCTGCCGAGATACGCCGAATAGCCTATACGAAAACGTCGGTATTACACGATATTTGCCGGTGAGTTAGTGAGCCTAAAGCCGCTAACACTCATATTAGAAGACAGAAGCTACCGAGATTGACCGAGCAATTTCACCTTTTGTCACAATATTTTCTATGCTATCAAAAGGTGTCATATACACATAAGAAACGGCTTCATCCTTGCTGTTATTTAGGGTCAATTAGAGATACAATAGAAATGCCTTATGGGGTAAAGGGTTAAGGAGATGACTTGCTTGGAATCATGCATGCACCGTGGAGATGCATTAAGCCCCCTTTTACCAGAGCATGGCTCATATTTTCTATTGAACCTGAAGACAAACTTACTAAATCCACGTTCAGGGGGCCAGTCGTCTGCACGTTTTGTGCAGTCCTATTTTGAACTGTGTCAACTACAAAAGCTGTCCAAGATGACCTTGTCAGTGAAAAGGGCAGCAGAAAGTGTAAGGGTGAACTTGCATTTTGAAGCTAGTTAGTTTAACATATTTATTTTACTTCAATTGAACATTTGTGCTTATCTCTCTCGATTCTGCTTCCTGGGAACCACACTAGTGCTCGCACCGAGTGTGTGGACTATTAACCCATTACCACACAATCCCTACTTTTGACGCCCCTGAGAAAGAAGCCTTAAGAAAACATTGTGGGAAAAGGAGAAAATGCTGGTTACCAGCATTTTCTCCTTTTCCTGCAATATTTTCTACCCTTCACAAAACAAACTTCAAATTTTCAGTCACTTTTATTTTGTCGTCTGCAAATGCTTTCAATTTGGACCAGTCTAAAATATTGTCGTTTGGTAATGGGTTAAACAATCCCCAGCTTTCGCCTATCGAGTTCGAAACCCTTTGGTTACGAAGCCGACACTCTACCTCACAACCAAGGATACCACACAAGCTAATGTTTATTGTATACTGGGTCTGTTTCTGTCGACAATTCTCACCTTTATAAATTATATTTTCAGGCGGCTAGACCTATCCTTTTTCTGGCGATAGCAGCAGGAATTCATTCTGCCATTTCTGCATTTTGAAGCATTTCTTTGTAGGAAAGTAGCCGGCGATTTTGATAGATTGTTTTGCGTGGAACCGCTAATTAGAAAAAAGAAGATGAGAGGGAGAACAAGCTTCCAGGAATGATGTTATTACTAGTTGACTCTTTACCAAACGACAAAATCATAGACTTACCCAAATTGAAAACACTTGCAGACGACGACAAAACAAATGTGGCTCATAAAGTGAAATTTGTTTTGGAAAGTGTAGAAAACATTGTGGGAAAAGGAGAAAATGCTGGTTACCAGCATTTTCTCCTTTTCCCATTATGTTTTCAAAAGGCTTCTACCTCAGGGTCGTTTAAAGTCGGGATTGTATGGTAAAGAGTTAAGTTGGGTTGGTACAATATGACATACGAGTGGTTTCAAACAGGTCAAGTAATGACAACTGGTGAAAAAAACGCTTAAATATTTCTCACTTATATTATTTCCTTATTTCGTTTTTAGAAGGGTCATTAGCGCCATTCAATTACAGTACAAATAAGGTCAAACAATATGCTTGGAAATAGGATAGAAACTATTAGCACATTCGATAACATTATTCTACCGACTTGTTAAAAAAATAAAATACAGAAACAGAACGAATGAACCACGTGATCCAGGCATTTGTCACGAAGCCGAGAATTTGTCTACATTTCATTTTCATTTACTTAACCCTTTACCAAACAATCTCTCGTTTTTACGACTCTGAGAGTGAAGGTAACCATCATTTTCTCTTTTTTTCCCACAATGTTTGTAAAAAAAAAAAATGCAAATCTACTTTTTTTTTTCGAGGCCTATAAAACTTAATCTTACATTTTCTCTCTTAACTCTGCACAACCTCTGATCATTATTCTTTTTTTTTTCATCCCTCATTTTTTCACCGATACTCTGTAAATCTTTCACTGTCAGTTCATTATTTTGATGTCTTTATTTATTTTTGTTTACTGTAATTGTCATACCACGTGACTTTATTTAGGGAAAGGAACTATATAAGCTTTGATGCTTTCGTTCTAATCCTATTCGCAATATGTTGTTGTACATGAATAATATCTGTTATTATATTGATCTATTTAAATTAAACAGGGTTCATAAAAACAACAAAAGAAAAAGAACTAAATTAGTCTACACAGCAGCACACCCAAATCTTGATCTGCACTTTTCGCAAAGTCACAAATTTCGATAAAATAGACTTTCACTGGCATTGAAAAAAAAATTCAAATAGAGAAAATAGACTGCTTTAAACTTTTAGTCAGCAGGATAGGACGAAATTATATGATTGATGAAAATTAATAACGATTATTGTAAGGATAGAGGAGGATGGTCACGACCTCCTCTATCCAATATACGTGGCTAATAAAGTTAAAAAAAGAAAACAGAACAAACGATAATCCGAAACAGTGCAGAATAGCGACGCTCATTTTACGTTAAAACGAGAACCAATAACATTCAACACGAGAACGTCCTCATTCTTTAATCTTATTAAAATTCTGACTTCAACCATATGCGGAACAATTTAACCCTATTCCCAAACAACAAATGTTGGACCCTTCCAAACCGAAGGAGTTTGCAGACGACAATTTTAGATTTTGAGAGAATTGCAGAAAATTCTCGAAAAGGGTAGAAAACACTGTGGGAAAAGAAGAAATTGCTCGTTACGAGCAATTTCTCCTTTTCCCACAGCGTTTTCAAAAGACAGTCACGTAAAAACCTAGGGCTTGTTTGGAAACAGCTTAAATGAGACTACTTTCACAACTGTTATTATCATTTCTCTTCATATTATACTAGGAATTTAAATATTCATATCCCTGTCCCGCTTTCGCTGTCTATCTTTCTTAAACATATTTCTTGTTTTTAAAATGTGACTGTACCGAAGCATATCTCTATATACTACTACCGTTTGCTTTCAACATTAATCTCTCTTCATCTGGTTTGCCTCTTCCCTTGTCTCTATATGGCCTGCGACACTCAAAGAGGGGCATCCACACATTTGCGTAAAGTGCCGTCTCGGATGAGCCAGCACGGACTGATCCGGGACAACACTTTCCTTTTTATGTAATTTTCTGTTTTGCGCAAGTCTACTGTATCACAAAATCTAATGTAGTCGTAAAGTGCCGTTTCGGATTAGCCTGCGCGGACTGCGCAGGCTGATCCGATACGACACTTTACGCAATTATCCCAATGCCCCTTTTCGCGTGTCGCTAGCCATATTGCATAACGTGCAAATATAATGACGTTAATACGTTCCTAGGAGTAATTCGCTCTTTTTCAAGCGTCATAATTTAGGACTAGATATAATTTTCAACTCAAAATATATCAGTTTTCTTCGGAAGTTTACCTTTGGTGTCACTTGTTTGAAAGATATCATAATTTATTATTAGCAATTTATTCTTTTTTTGCAATATTTTAACGGTAGTCTCCGATGATATTTCGTTAGAAGATGTACATGTGCGGTAAAAGATTGACTTCGCAGTTTTATTGCCTGGTGTTTATGAAGTTTTCTAGAACAACTCGTGAAAGTCGTAAAAGTCTTTACATAATCAGAGTATATAGCTGTTCAGGGGGCTTCGAAACGTAAGGTTGGCTTCAAATATTAACATCAAACGCCTATCACTGGTCTAATATACACCTTTTTTTGGTTTATTACGTGCTGTGTGGGTGAAGCTAGCTGCCAGATGACCTCGATATGGCATCTGTCAGCTAACTTCACTTGATTGGTTGATTTTTCTGATTATTTATCTTCGTCGCAAGATGTCCATACGTGCAACTCCAACCCCCCCCCCCCCACCCCCAGAAGACCGAGAGACAATCCTGATAACCCATCCTAAGTTACGAGGCATACCTCTTTAACGTGCTTGGTGTATAGCTCTGACAATGGACCTCGGTTTACCGTCTCATCTAAAAGGCTATTAGATGGCCAGCCGGGGAGCTCAAAGTCACGCCCTCAAGCGGCCCTAGCCTTGTCGTTTACGAGTTCTGCGCTCTACTACTCGAGTTTTTCAGGCTGGTTAACTCCACACTTTATCTCTGAACTTTTTTGACTGTAACGTATGTACAACAGGAAGGTTTAGATCCACAAGTTTGTTGTTCTTAACGAGAGACTGTACTAGCTGGTATCTGATAGCCAAGTTCACGCATTAGCTACCAATTTCTTAACTTTTTACAGAATCGTTCGCTTAAGCAGATTTTCGTCTGTCAACGGTCAGCTTGCTACTATTTTTTATCTCTTAAAGAGAACAAGTGCCAATTGTCAACTAGCAACGAGCTGCAATCTTCATACTTCAGCTGCCATTTTGTTTTTCTTTACAGCAACACTCCATGGTTTTAACTAATTGCTATTCTATCAAGCTATCACTAGCAGTTCTCTCTCAGCATTTTCTCCTTTTCCCCCCACAATGTTTTCAAAAGGCTTCTTTCCCAGGAGCGTTAAAAGTCGTTATTGTGTGGTAAGGGGTTAATAAACATTTAACATTTATGGAAGTCTTACGTTCGTAATCTTTTATCTTGGCAAACCATATCTCTAGACATTGCCACTCGCATGAAACGAGCCGTTTCAGCATTTTACCAGGTGACAAAATTATAGACACATCCAAAAATAAAATCGTATACATGCGACAAAATAAACATGGATAAAATGTTGGAAATTGTCTTTGAACGTGTAGAAAAACATTGTGAGTCAAAGAAGAAAATGCTGGTTACCAGCATTTTCTTCTTTGTCTCATGATGTTTTTGAAATGCCTATCTGCTTACCAGCATTTTCTTTTATTCTCACGCTTTTCAAATGCCTATCTGTAACCAGTATTTTCTATATTTCCCGCAATATTCTTCAAAATCCTATCTCTCTTCGGGTCTATAAAACACTGGATTGTTTCATAAAGGGTTTATAATACTGGTACGCCTTATCGTGTATCAATATTAACGAACTTTTTAATTAACTGTACTATAATATTCGTTTTCTCTCTTTCAGATTGGTGTCATATATATCGGACTATCGACCCTCGAACATCAATACTGCACCAACCAAACTAGGCCAAAGTCGAAGATTGAGCCGGAGGAAGGCAATAACCTGTTACTAATGTGGGTCGTAGCCTCTGATGTGGGCGTGAGTGCAACACGGTGTAGATTTGAAATGAATATAACTACGTTAGTGAAATTCATATTTCTTGGGATTGTACTACACTCCACAACACTCGGCTAGCTGCTAGTAGTAGATCAGTTTAGGTCAGTTTCCCTGAAAGAAAGAAATTGCCCTAACAGACGGTGAAAATGCCATTTGATGATTAAAAAGAAAACAGAACAATTATTTCGATTAGCCTCAAATATAATAAAAGTGTAACTTTGTCATGTGGTTTGCTGGAGAAGAGGTTTTTCTTCAAAATGGCGCCAGACAAGATTATTTGGTTGAAATGATTAAAGTATGAGACGGTAGTAATAAGTATTTGATAGAGATTGGACAATGAGAGAGGAACTTGACATTTTGATGCAGTAAAAAGGAATTCGTAGAAGGCTTTCAAGATTACGTGTAATAAATGATAGCATTTTATGATGGTTTGCAACGCACAATTTTATAAACAATAGTGTACCGACAGACAGATTTGTGAAGGCAATCTGACACTTGGATAGTTTGGTTGCTTACTTGTATTTTTGAAACACACCGCATTTGTAAGCGTCATACAGAATCTTACAGAATAGTCCATTTAATGGGGAGGCGTATCTAGGCGATTGTCTGCTATATTGCTGAAAGCATTGGACTTTTTACTATTTCTATAGATGTAATTGGTATCGCACATTAAATTCAACTCTGTGCATCAAAAATATTGTATGGACGCGCATACAAGCTATATTCCGAAATATAAAAGCGGAAAACAGGAGGAATATATTGAACAAAGACCGGAAAATCCGATTCCTATATGGGCATAAAATGTCATATGACAGCAAATCGTGTGCAATCATCTTCAGTAAATGTTTAGAGAAGATTGAGGATATATCGTGTAAGAATTGACAAAACATTGATAGATATGGATTAAAAGAGCGGCACACCATAATTCTATCTACAACACTCATAAGAAATATCAATCAAACTTGGGCTCGGCTTACAGGAAAACATATTCGGGAGAGTTTTCGTCTCCGTAGACCTGAGCCACACATCTTATGTATAATTGATACTATCGGTCCGTGGAGACCCAACTTCTCGATAACACAGAGCCACTTTGAAGGCAAACTCGAAAATAATTGGAGATGTTAATTTCTCCACAGGGACTTTGGCAGAACTTGTGACAATAGACAATAATTTATAACGGAGCATCACCTATTGCGGACAATAAGAAAAACAGCGAAAGATAACATGAGGGCATTTTAGATATGAGTTGAAAACGAGGAATAGAACAAATACTTTGATATGTGATATGCTGGTGTTTGTAGCTGTGAAGATGAAATAACGTGGATTTTTGTGTGGACTAGGAAATTGTACGACTGTAATAGACTGACCGTATATGACTTTGACCTCGGAGGCGTAAAAAGTAGTTACATAATAATATAAGTTATCACGAAGCAAAATTGACAATCCCCCATGTTTCTCTTTTCTTTCTTTGCTACAGTGAAATATATACATCATATCACAGAAGACTGATTTATAGGAAACATAAAGAAAAATATAAAATTCTGAAAATATTCCTTAGGAAAAGCGATCTTGCACGACAGAGACCTGACATTTTATGAAATATTTCTATAAAATAGAGTGGCAATAAACTCAACAATCACGAAAGATCACAGAGGAAAAATCCTATCCCAAAGCGGTCGTTGTTGTAGAATATTGATCTCTCCCCTGAACATTTAAAAAGGCACATGTCACACACCCCCGCTATCAGAAAATATGGATACCGGGATCTAATAGCAGATCACCAGTTTTGCTGATAAAATCTAAAATATTGAATCGTTGAAATGGTCATATAATAGCTTCGACGCTCCGCTAAAGATTTGTACCAGGACTACATGATTGTAATTACCATGCTCTGCTCGTGTTCAGGTCAAACTCTTGAAGCAGGTTCTATCATTGACCTTGAAAAGGTCATAACAGAATACGCATGGCGAGAATTAAAGCGTGATTCAAGGTGGTACAATTGTTTGAGGCGCGTGGACTTTAATGTCGAAGTGCCCTGGAATTTTTTCGAATTCGATCATAAAACAACAAAGTTTAAACTTCGCACTGGTCAAGGGGAAGATGGGTTTAGAGAGAAAAAACAAGTAGAGTTGTTTAGGACAGACTTTACAAACAGTACCAATAAGGATCAAGTTTATAAATTAAGAACGCAAAGGCAAACTAAAGCTGCAACTACGGTCGCCATTCAACGAGGATTTACGCTCAAAGGCAATACCAACTTTAAACTTAAGATACCGCAAGAAATTGGACATTTCGGTGTTAGTGCCAGCACTGATGGTTATCTCAGAGTCTGTCGTGCTCGTGGAGAAACGTTTGAGGATACCTTCACATGGCAAGTCGACAGTGACGTCACAGTAGAACCTAAACATGTGACCAATGCACGTTTAATCGTCACAGAGGATGAAATGGTGGCAGATTTTGAAGTTCGTACCTCTATGCGAATGCCTACTGGTGAAGCGCCAGTGATTGTTAAACGAAAGAGTAACAAAGAAATTTACGCGGTTTTAATGATTTCAGATTTAAGGGAAGTTTTTACAGACGTGGACTGTAACATACTTAACATAGGTAAATCGGAGAGTGACTCTAAAAAGCCTAGATACGCAATAGAATTTATCACAACTGGAATACTAGAAAGTGTAAGATGGAGAAATCAAAAGATTTGTCTGGAGTCTCATCCAATGAAAGAATCGCCATTATACGACTCACGCGCAGAATCCACCGGAAGTTCAGATGATATGCCGTTGTATTCCTCCGCGGTCTTTAGTCGGGTTTTAGAGCATGCTGCAAAGGAAGGCGAAGAAGAACTTCCAATGGATAGATATGGCGACAAGTCAGCTCGTGTGAAAAAGGATCTACGATTCAACGTAGTACCAACGGTTATAAAAGAACCTGAGGAAGAAGCCTACGAAACACCAGAAAAGATTATATCAAACCTCATACGCGAAGGGATCCAAATCAAATCTGGCCATGCTCCTCTTGGCAGAAGTAAAGCCACGGACGATCAGTCTGCCATACCTTCCATCGAACAACAGCACAGAGATCTACCCTCACAAGCAATTGCCTCTCCTCATTCCAGCGATCTTCCAACGTATAGATCATTAGATTCACAGTCTATCAGTATAGCAAACATATCACCCACCCAACAGGAAGTCCAATATAAGACCGAATTACAGAATATTTATTTCAAAGCAAGGGAGGGAAGTAGCTCATATAGGCCGGTAATACGAGACATTACTCAAATTGTAGAGGAACCAGAGAAAGAGAAGGCGGCTAGTATGAGTAAACAAAGCAGCATGCAGTCTGAAGAGGGTACCATCGATGATACGTGCACCACTGAATCATTAGATTCTGGGGATTCCAGGAAAGTGTCAAAGGTCACTAGTGTATGATGAATGTGAGCTCTAGGTCTTATTTAGTTTTGCCCAAATTTAAAACTCTGCAAAAATGAGGAAGTTTTGAAGCTTACTGAAAGGTTATTCGACAATGAATGTCAGTCTTTCCAAGACTACCAAATCCCACTATGAACGTTGTTACGAGCTAATCAGGTGAAGCAAGGTTATACGATAAACGAAAGACATCCCGGCATCTTTAGAATATGGGCGATTTTCATAGAACCAAAGTAGGCCCTCAGTATTCCAAAAATGGTATGTTGATTTTTGGACAGTGCAGAGCATAATCATCTGCGAGGACATGCACTTTGATCTCGGATCTTCACTGTTCGAAAATCGTGATTGTTTTTCTGGCTTAACGGCATCGAAATTGATAGACCTCGAAAGTAGTAGTAATAATACATGTACGAGATTTTATAGGTAGAAATACGAATTGTAGAAAGATTTGGAACATTCCAATATTGTAGTAGCAGCTAGTTATTAAATAGTTTCTTTTATTTCATTTGAGCCATGCTCTGTGAAAAGGGGACTTTATGCATCTCCTTAACCCTTTGCCTGATAAGCGTGACTCACTGACCTTTTGCGGACACTGTAGATCAAGATCACACTGCACAGTATGTGCAGTCTGATCTTGGATCTACACTATCCGATAAGAAGATATTAACACCCGAACCATAATTTTGAAATTGCAATATATGGGTTTTTACTATCCACTTGAAAAATTCGTTTTAGTTACTAGTATTCAGCAAGACAGGAGTTAACCCTTTACCCCATAAAGCATTTCTATGGTATCTCTAATTGACCCTAAATAACAGCAATGATGTAGCCGTTTCTTATGTGTATATGACACCATAGAAAACATTGTGGCAAAAGGTGAAACTGCTCGTCACGAGCAATTTCTCCTTTTGACACAATGTTTTCCAAAGGCTCCTACTAGCAATGCGTAGAAATGAGAATATATGGAGTAAAGGGTTAATACATGACATCAAGTAAGTCATCAAATAATTGTGGACCCATAAAGTCCATTTTGTATGACAACAGACCAAATCATGAGGCAGACCGATTATTTCACATGCAGAAAATAGACCAATAGCAATAGGTTTCAAACCTGGTCAGCCTGCATCGACTGCACAGGCTGACCTTGGTCGGTACTTTCTGCAGATGCACTAAGCCCCCTTTTCACATAGCACAACACATTTGTCTTTATCCCAGATATGTATGCACTACCCATTCTAAGTTACACTCTAAATTATGGTCTAGATTTTGAAACTTACATTCTAACAAGAAAAACCCTTTCGTGTGGCCAATATATAAATTTCTATGCCTTGAAATTTAGATACAACTTGACCCTTTTCTCGTGAAAGGTCATTTTAAGTTTGAAATGTTGGAAAGCATTATGGGAAATGAAAATGCTGATTTCTGGCATTTTCTACATTTTTTTTTCTCACAATGTTTATAAAAGTCCTTTTCTGCAGGGCTGTTTAAACTCAGGATAGTGTGGTAGAGTGTTGGCAAATGCATTTGAGAAACACTCTCTGCTCACTGAAAACAAAGTTTAACCCTTTACCAAATGACAACATTTTGGACTGGTCCAAATTGCAAGCATTCGCAGATGACAAAATAAAAGTGACTGAAAATATGAAGTTTGTTTTGTGAAGTGTAGAAAACAGTGTGGGAAAAGAAGAAAATGCTGGTAACCAGTATTTTCTCCTTTTCCCACAATGTTTCCAAAAGACTTCTTTCTCTGGGTCGTAAAAACCAGGGATTGTTTGGTAAAGGTTTAACTCAGTCTGCACAGGCTGACATGGGTCAAAGTTGTTGCTATCTGTAAATCTTATACATGTCATAGGACTGGTCTGCTTCCGGATCAACCTTTTACCACACATCAGAATTTTGCGCCTACCCAAATTGAAAGCATTTGAAGATGATTATTTCATAGTGGCTCAAATGACACATTTATATTTTGATAGAGTAGAAAACTTTGTGGGAAAAGAAGAAAATGCTGGTCATTTAAAGTGATGAGTGTGAGGTAAAGGGTTAACTCATTTCTATGCAGTGCTTGAAGGAACCTTTGGAAAACATTGTGGCAAAAGGTGAAATTGCTCGTGACGAGCAATTTCACCTTTTGCCACAATGTTTTCTACACTATCAAAAGGTGTCATATACACATAAGAAACGTTATCCTTGCTGTTATTTAGGGTCAATTAGAGATACCATAGAAATGCCTTATGGGGTAAAGGGTTAAGTCAGTTCTACTTTTAGATTCAGTTGGTTTTCACACAAAATGAATTTTATGGATTCCTGATTATGGAATGATTGGCTTGGCACATTGTGTCACGGAGGCGGATTAAACCCAATTTGACTTACTTTGTTTCAACGGGTGATGCAAAGCTACACTATTTTCCTGCTCTGCATATATGGTCTTTTTCCGTCTAAGGAAATCTTTATCAAAAATTGATGAACCGATCATGTTTAATTGTTATCATATTTTAGCCTTAACCCCTTACCACACAATGCCTACTTTTAACAACCTTGAGGGAGAAGACCGTAGGAAAAGAAGAAGACGCTGGTAACCAGCATTTTCTCCTTTTCTCACAATGTTTTCTACCCTATTGAGAACATTTTTCACAACTTTGAAACATTTGAGAATTCGAGAACATTGTAGGAAAAGGAGAAAATGCTGGTTACCAGCTTTTTCTACTTTTCCCACAATGTTTTCTACCCTACAGAGAACAACTTTATAACAATTTTGGGCTTTTCTATTTTGTTGTCTGCATATGCTTTAATTTTGGACATGTCTAAAATCTTGATGTGTGATAAAGAGTTAACTCATTACCAAACGACAAAATTTTTGGCTCGAACAAATGGAAAGCAATTGCAGACGACAAAATGAATGTGACTGAAAATTTGAAATTTAATTTGTGAAGGGTAGAAAACATTGTGGGAAAAGGAGAAAATGCTGGTTACCAACATTTTCTCCTTTTCCCACAATGTTTTCTAAAGGCTTCTTTCTCAGGGTCGTCAAAAGTAGGGATTGTGTGGTAATGGGTTAAACATCATGTTTGGTTGTACAAAATGATATCATCCTATCATCACACCATTTTTATTTTATTTTTGTTAAACACAAACCTTGCATGTCTTAGACCATTTCAAACCATTATTCTACAAGCTTTTTCTTAGACAAACAATTTACAAGTGCAGTGCTGACAAAGAATTTGAAGAAAATCGAGTAAAACAGACGACTATCTCTGAATTACAAGGAAAATATAGTGGAAAAACAAGAGCAAATTGCTTGCTATATGCAATTGCTTCTTTTTCTACCATGTTTTCAAAAGGGGACTGTCTTTTTCAAGAGCAAGAAAAGTGCGCTTGTACAATAATGGGTTAAAAGTTAACATCAGGAGAACATTTTAAACCACTTTCTATTATTCTAGTACAAACCTGTGTATTTCTTACAGATTGGTGATTAATACAATGAAAACTTAGCTAGTTTTGTATTCATTTGACCTTCCATTTTAGGCTATTTTTTTAATAGGCAGAAAAACAGACTAACCACTTGAATCAAAGGTACTTATATACATAAAATACTGAAGACTTTTAATCCAAGTGAGAGAAAGATAGGTTGATTCTCTAAGGTAGGTACATATACTTTAAAGTGCTGGAGAGATTCCAATTCATGCCCCTCCTCAAAAACCTTTTGACAGCAGTGAGACAATCTGGATTTTCTGATGTGTTTTTTTTTTTCTAAAATGCCACCAGATGGCTTTTCAAGAGTAGTTATTAACAGAGGTATATAACCCTTTCCCAAACGGCAAATTTTGGACTGGACTAAATTGAAAGCATTTCGCGGGTGACAAATTAACAGTTGCTATAAAGATGATTTTTCTATATGATGGGGTACAAACATTGTGGGAAAAGGAGAAAATGGTGGTTACCGGCATTTTCTCCTTTTCCCTTAATGTTTCTAATCCTGATCCATAAAAACCAGGGAGGGGCATGGGATATTGATTGGCCTCTTTTTTTTTCAAAATCATGCAGATTCTGCCATATACTTGTATACAGGCATCTACATCCATGCATGACATTATAAAGACAGAATATTACACAGCTCACACTGCATGTTCCACAATAGTAGATTTATTCAAATTCAATAATCAGAGGTTTAAAACAGATTCAGACAATAATTTGAAGTGGTTCATATTTTCCAATTTATTGCATGTTCAAATTATTTATATTTCAATGTACAGAATGTGGCAAGGTCATACAACAGCCAAGAGCTCCAGATAAGAGTGTGTGATGGTATTCTAAACCAATTATTTCTATTCTTAACGCTATGCTGTGGGTACTCATTAGAATCGTCTCTTTGAGGTGAATTTAATGAGCACCCATGACATAAGGTTAGATGGAAAGTAATTAATATATTAACTCATTATCAGACGACAATATTTTAGACTTGTCCAAATTGAAAGCATTTGCAGACGACAAAATAAAAGTGACTGAAAATTTGAAATTTGTTTCGTGAAGGGTAGAAAACATTGTGGGAAAAGGAGAAAATGCTGTTTACCAGCATTTTCTCCTTTTCCCACAATGTTTTCTAAAGGCTTCTTTCTCAGGGGCGTCAAAAGTAGGGATTGTGTGGTAATGGGTTAAATTTTGGAATCAAAATCACTCCCTCTGTTTGGAGCTTTATAGTGCTAAAGTCAATGGAAATTTCATCAGAAAGCAACAGTGTACAATCTCATATTTATGTTGGTAAAACGACTGTACAAAATAACAAGAAATGGTTCCAAGAATCTTCCAAGAAGCTCCCTGCTATCTTCTGTATCTGTATCGTTTAAAATGAAACCACAACTGCATTATGTTATTGGCAAATTGGCATCTAAACCCTCTCTTGTAAGAGTGTTCCCATTCCTTGTTGACAATCTTAAAGGCAATATCCTGAAATTAAATGAAATTATACTGGTTATTTTCTGTCTTGATATAAGCAGCACTCTGCTAAAAGGGGATTTAACTCCTTATCAAACAAAAAGATTTTAGACTCGTCCAAAATGAAAGCACTTGCTGATTGCAAAATAAATGTAACTCAACAATTGAAATTTGTTTCTGGCAGGGTAGAAAAACAAAATTTTAGACTCATCCAAAATGAAAGCACTTGCTGATGGCAAAATAAATGTAACTCAACAACAGCAATTTGTTTCTAGCAGGGCAGAAAAACAAAATTTTATACTCGTCCAAAATGAAAGCACTTGCTGATGGCAAAATAAATGTAACTCAACAATTGAAATTTGTTTCCGCCAGGCTAGAAAACATTGTGGGAAAAAGAGAAAATGCTGGTAACCAGCATTTTCTCCTTTTCCCACAATGTTTTCGAAAAGACTTCTACCTTAGGGTCAAAAAACCAAGGATATAGAGGATATTTGGGGTTTTTTTGTGAAAGATCGAAATTTATTTCATTGAGTTGACATCATTGGTAATATTTTCAGAAGTAGCGCACCACTGGTAAATTTCGATCTTTCACCGAAAAAAAAAACCAAATATTCTATTTATTTTATGCTTTTAACCCTTTCTTGGAGAAGCGTCAGCAAAATCCAGTGCAGTTCTTTTCCATTATTCCCCGTGGCGTACCCCTCCCGCATAGCAATGCATTACAATATTACATCAAGCACGAGAAATGTAAGGTATATAACGTCATATTTCCCATCCGGTTGTGAGGCACATGCAATTTCCCTAGGCAACATGAACGTGAAAATCGGTATTTTCACTGGTGGTACCAGTGTAAGATCGAAAAATATTTTCACTGCTATTTCACAGCTCTGTCGAATCATGTCGCCACCTCGCCTTCGGCTTGGGCCAAAATTATTCACCACTGCCATGAACAAGTTTCCAAGTCCCCTGCCGCCTGACCGTACAACTAATATTGTCAAGGACAAATTCCATTAATTGCAAGAGGTCTAATTTGTTGATGCCTGCAGTTGGTTCAACCAAAGGACATTATTTTTGAAGGTAAACTGCTCTTATGGTATGGTTTTCCCTTTTGATACTTCATAACGCTGAGTTTGAGGAACATGTATTTATTTCATGCTTTCTGGTAGGTTAACGAAAAATATCAGTGAACTATTTTTCGATATTTCATGGTGACAACCAGTGAAAGGACCAATTATAATATTGTATTTTCACTGGTTACAATGATGAAATATCGATCACGTGAAAGGCAATTACAGTAATTACCTCATATGGTGGGCCCGCATGAAATCTTAGTACAGCAAAATCTGGACTGTCTGGTATAGGAGTCTGAAATGATAGCAGAGAGTGATAAGCAGTTTTGGAATAAAAACATTGTTACAAGTAATTTCTTTTATCCTCAAATCCTCAAATCCTGCAAGACCAAAAACAAGTAGAGCCATCACTAAACCTAATCATATCCCCCACAGACTCCTTTTCACAAAACATTCTTTATCACAGAATGCAGAACGGTTTAGAACGAAAGTAAGAGTTGACAAAAGTTCAAGGGGAGATAATTCCACATCAAATCGCAGCAGGGTCATGGAAATTGCACATGCACAACTTCATATATATATGAATAATGTATGTAAACTTGAGTTCAGTACCTGCAAAACTGTCAGAGTATTTCACCGTACACATTTGTGTCTAGGGACAGACAGATGGCCAGACAGACAGCCATGGAGATTTCAGTATAACCCGCCCCCCGCACACTTTGTTGTGGGGGTATAAAAATAGTCTGTGACAGGATTTCCATGAAAAACTCCAAGGGGTGGGGAGGGGCAATATCTTCAAATACTAGTTAATGGCTTTTGCACTAAACCCTCTCCCAAAAATTCTCCAGTTATAACAACCCTGAACAGGAAAGATTTAGAAACATACTGGGACACAAGAAAATGTTGGTAACTAGCATTTTTTCCTTTCCCACATTTTTTTTCTATACTTTAAATCTTTACCACACAATCTAAAGTTTTGACCAGGGAAAAAAGCCTTTTGAAAACATCATGGTAACCAGCATTTTCTCCTTTTCCCAAGATGTTTTCTGCTCTATAAAAGAAAGAAATCATCATTAAGCTACTTTCAATTGTTTTCAGTTTGGACCAGTCTAAATTTTTGTCACCTGATAAAGAATTAACCCATTACCACACAATCCCTACTTTTGACGCCCCTGAGAAAGAAGCCTTTCAAAAGCATTGTGGGAAAAAGAGAAAATGCTGGTGACCAGCATTTTCTCCTTTTCCCGCAATGTTTTCTACCCTTCACAAAACAGATTTCAAATTTTCAGTCACATTTATTTTGTCGTCTGCAAATGCTTTCGAATAGAACAAACCTAAAGTTTTGTTGTTTGGTAATGAGTGAAAGGAACCTTTCCGACATCTGAGCTACATCTAATTTTCAATCTGTACTTACAAATTGTACCCAGAGCTACAGATAGAGGGATTTATTTTGATTTCAAAATTGAAAATATTAATTATTCTCCATTAAACCCTTATTATGGGTACTCATTAGGATCGTCTCATTGAAATGATTCTAATGAGTACCCACCACATAGGGGTTTACAGAGAAATAACAACTTTAGAATACCATCACTCCCTCTTAACTGGAGCTCTGGGACCAGTCTAAAATTTTGACGTGTGATACACTACCCCGTGACTCAGAGAGATTTTTGTCATATGGCAAAGACTAAAAAGCCTAATGGTATAGATTTAAACTCAAACTACATCTTCCCTGTAGTCTGATCTTGATCCCTTTCATTTGAAAGAAAAAAACTTTTTTCACCTAAAACAGTGAAAGGTTTACTGAAATCTTACAAAAATAATCAAAATGAACCAAATGGCAGGTACAGGAAAATCTTCTCTCAAATGGAGAAAATTATCTCTACCTGTACAAAATTATAGTAAATGTCAAAAGTAAACATGGCAAAATAAAAGGACACTTACTATTGTATACTCTGGTGTTTTACTTTTATCAATAAGATCTGGGTAGAAAATCTGGGAAAAAAAAAAGATAGTAATAAAAATTTCAGCAAATGAAAGAACCTCCCATTTAAGTATCTGCTTTTTTCTACTTCAAAAATCCTATGAGTTAGCAAATAAATACTGACTATGACCACAGCTATTACAAATATTTCAGATGTTATTGTGACTTTAACCTTTGACCTAGAGACAGAATTCTAGCATATGACAGATCACCTTTTTATGGTTGGTATTTCAGCACAGTTACAAGTATTTTCTATTTTTCCCACAATGCTTTCCACTATATAACTCATAGAGTTGTGATGAGCCCCGGTAACACAGCTGATAAGGTGCAAGACCCAGCAACATTTTCTCTCAACTGATGAATGAGAATCATTGTGGCAAAATTCATTCCTCTGTCACCACAGATCATTATTTCAACGATGATTACGTAGGAAAACAGCCACAGCTTTGAGAAGAATATTGTGCCAAATACTGGCAAAAAAAACTCCAGGAAAGATCCACTGCATTGAAAGATCTTTTGCTCTTGTTGAAAAGCATATTATTATTATTAACCCATTACCACACATTCCTTACTTTTGTCAATCCTGAGAAAGGAGTCTTCAGAAAACATTGTGGAAAAAAGAGAAAATGCTGTTTACCAGCATTTTCTCCTTTTCCCACAATGTTTTCTACCCTTCACAAAACAAATATCAAATTTTCAATCACATTTGTTCTTTTGTTATCTTTCATTTCAGACAAACATAAAATTTTGTCATTTGGTAATGAGCTAAAAATCATACAAACAAACAAACGAACAAACAAACAAACATTTAAGGGGTGTAGAAACACTGAATCATTGTAATAGGATTAAATACTTACATTAAATTTGTATCCCTGAACAATTTTGGGCGGGGGATTATCAATATCATAATGTGTTTGATTATACTTGTTCCACTCAAAACCCTGCAAGGAAAAAAAAAAATATGCAACATTAAGTCCTAGAAATTCCAATGTTTACCACTGAAAAATAAACTTGCATGAAAATGGGAACTGGGTGGATCAAGATCAGACTGAATAAACTGTGCATTCTGATCTTTGATCTGCATTGGTCAGTATCTTTTTAAGCCTTTCCAATACAAGTCCAAGTTTTAATGACCCTAGGATTAAGAAAAAACTTGGTTGAAAACATTGTGGGAAAAGGAGAAAAACATTTTCCTTTTTTCCAACAATGTTTTATACCCTTTAAAAGAAGATTTCATAATTTGAGCCAGATTTGATTATTATGTGAAACTGCTTTCAATTTGGACATGTCCAAAGTTTTGTCATTTGGTGAAGTGTTAAATACAGACACATAAAGCTTTAGAATTCCATTCATTGCTATCTTGGCTACTGAATGAAACTGTACTTGCATATCTACTCCTTTAACTTGCAATTTAGAATCTGACCCTAAATTCAAGTTTACCCATTTCTTATACTAAGCATAAAAAGCACTTTATTTCATTATTTGAATACACTGAAGGCTATCTATTTACTCTCTTGCAGAGCTATGCAGCTCAGTCAGCAATGCCCATGGCTTAAAACCATGGTCCCCCTGGTTCACTTCTTAAGAAACAGAAATCCATCCTCTTTTTGTAAAGATGAACATTATTTCGACCTCGTTTAAGTTAGTTACAAGCATTTTCTCACAAAGCTTTCTATCATCCAATGATTTAGCCTTATTTGTCTTCCTTAACCCATGACCACACAATCCCTACTTTTGACGCCCCTAAAAAAGAAGCCTTTAGAAAACATTGTGGGAAAAGGAGAAAATGCTGGTAACCAGCATTTTCTCCTTTTCCCACAATGTTTTCTACCCTTCACAGAACAAATTTCTAATTTTCAGTCACTTTTATTTTGTCGTCTGCAGACCCTTTCAATTTGGACCAGTCTAAAATTTTGTGGTAATGAGTTAAAGGCATACAGTTTAATCAAGACCAAACTCATATCACTTAGTAAAGAGGTTAAGCACTCACAGTGTGAACTCTGTTAAAGAAGCGAGGTTTCCTGGGTCTGTACTTATCAGACCACATGAAGGATTGCTGATCTATCTGAAACTCTACACTGAACTGGGCTTCATCATCGTTCATGCCTTCTCTAGCCTTCTTCTCAAACTCTGTCTCCCCATCCAGCTGCAAAACAATAGCAAATCAAAACTCTTCAACCTTTACCCCATAAGGCATTTCTGTTGTATGTCTAATTGACCCTAAATAACACCAAGGATGAAGCTGTTTCTTATGTGTATATGACACCTTTTGATGGCATAGAAAACATAGTCACAAGCAATTTCACCTTTTGCCACAATGTTTTCCAAAGGCTCCAACAAGCAGTGCTTAGAAATGAGTATCTATGGAGTAAAGGGTTAAATCTTTACAAAACAACTGTGTGTTTTAGCAGAAGAAAACAGATCTCAAAGCCCTAGTGAAAAAGGAAGATGTGTTGGAAACCAGCATTTTCTCCTTTTCCTACGATATTATTTACCCTTCTATAGTCCAATTCCATTATTGGAATTTCGTATCATTTGTCGTCTGCAATTGTTTTCAATTTGAAATAGTATAAATTTTTGTAGTTTTGTACATATTCCATATAAATGTTCCGTGTTAGACTTCTCATTTTTCATTCTTCATCTCCTAAAAACAGGATATGCAGCTAGCAACTTTATGAATATCCTGGTGAGATATTGATATAAACATTTAAGTTGCAGTTCAATATATGAACACTAATGAGAAACTGTGACAAGACCAAGAATTCCTACTCAAGAATAACATTTGTTTTGCCATTATACTTTTTTTTTGTAAAGTTTTTCTTTACCTTTACCAAACAGACAAAATTTGAAATACATCCAAACAAAAAGAGTTTCCAGAAGATAAATTAAATACTGTGTGTTTCTAATTAATATAAGACTTGATTCTGTAAGAGAAAAAATATTTGGGAAAAGGAAAAAATGCTGGTTACCACCATTTCCTTCTTTTCCCATTTAGTTTCAAAAAATCCTCCTTCTTACGATCTTTAAAACTCGGGATAAGAATAGGTGAATGGCTTTGAAATTTGTGTCTATTTACAATGTGTATTATCTTATTCATTTATGTAGCAATTTAGGAGTAACTGAGTTAACAACTGCTTACTCGAACAATTCCGAATGACTTCACTTGCTTACGAGCCAGTTCTAGTTTCTTCATATCATCTTCTGGGTCATATATCACAGCCTCTAGGTCATCAATATCTCCAGGTGAAAACAGTTTGGGAGAATAATTCCCAGCCATATATTCAAGTACATGTGGATCTTCCTCTTCCTCCTCCTCCTCCTCTTCTATCAGGTCTGCCTCTGTAAGAACTGGTTCATCTGTATCTTCTACCCCTTCAGCATCATCTTCCTGTCTGCCACTGTAAGTAATATTCCAAGCATGGGTACTTTGCACATATATTCTATGTGTAATTTGTAAATGTGTGTGAAAATAATGATCATAATTATGCTACAGGCGTGACTAAAGTTGGTAATTTAATCTTACATATTACACTACTGTAATTTGTACCTGTGTTTGTGGGTAATAGGCACAAATACTTTAGGCATGATTAGAAACCGTTTGTATGTACATGTAATATGTACATTTATTATATACCTAGCAGAGAAATCCTGGAATTTCCCAGTGTAATAAATTTTGATATCATCACTAGTGACGATATCAACTTTCACTTTCACTTCCTGCCGTAATTTAGGAACTACTTTTTTTTTATTTAGCACTTATAGATAGTGTTAATATATATAAGTTCTGTAATTTCTATCAGAAGTCTCATTTTGTTCTTTTAAATTATGTATTCATCTGCAGTATGTCCCTGATTTCGTCTCTCTATCCAAAGTATTGATTTCGACTTTCAAACGAAAAATTAAAAATAATAATGTTAATAAGATATATAATAAATAGAATAATCAACTGGTTTTATTCTTTATATGAAAAATATCTCACTGCACACTCGTTTTTTCAACGCCTAACAATGCATCCTCATGAGATATTTTTCATATCAAGAATAACCAGTTCATTATCCTCTATATCCTAATGTGTGATCTGTAATCATGTGTAGGAAATATGTACACATCATACTGGTGTAAAAGTTGTCTGTTTGGCGATAAAATATACCTATGCTATAGGTCTCACTTGACACTGTGTATGCCACTTTAACCTATGTTTAAAGGTACCAAGCAAAATATACATTTTATCTTCAGCATTTCTCCATTTCCCAATGTTTCCAAAAGCCAGAGATAATGACAAAATGGGGTTGTCTGGCAAATCTTTCACAGGTTGTACAAGTAAACAGAGCTCCAGATAGAGGGAGTGATTTTGATTTAAAAATTGAAAATATTAATTATTCTCCACTATACCCTATGTTTTGGGTACTCTTTAGAATCATCTCTTCTAATGACTACTCAAACATAGGGTTTGGAAGAGAAATTAAAAGATTTAGAATACCATCACTCCCTCTTATCCGGAGCTCTGAGTAAATAATGAAATGTCTTTTTTTTTTACCTTGTACCAGGTTCTGGTTCTGTTTCTTCTTTCATTTTTCCATTTGATGACAAAGTTGGGGTGCCCTGTCTTGGAACAGGAGTGCCTCGCCCAGATCCTGCACCTGGCCGCTGTAGAGGAGAGCCTCTACCTGAGTCTGGGGTGCCACTTCTCAAAATGCCTGATGGAAACATTGGGTTGGACTCAATACCTTGCTGGAAACAAAAAATTGATTAGTATATAGGATGACTCTCTGTGCAAGTAGTGAAGTAATACACTGCAAATGCCTGTTTACTATCATTGGACAAAATTTCAGACAATCAAAGTTGACAGTGGTTACAAATTAACCCTTTCCCAAATGACAAACTTTTGGACTAGACCAAACTGAAAGCATTTGCAGACGACAATTCAACTTTTGCTGAAAAGATGATTTCTGTCTATGATAAGGTAGAAAACATTGTGG
This sequence comes from Tridacna crocea, assembly GCA_943736015.1. Classification (NCBI taxonomy): domain Eukaryota; kingdom Metazoa; phylum Mollusca; class Bivalvia; order Cardiida; family Cardiidae; genus Tridacna; species Tridacna crocea. Next base: position 35,823,686 of record OX031068.1, read on the forward strand.
AAAAAGGACAAAATGCTGGTTACCAGCATTTTCTCCTTTTTCAACAATGTTTTCAAAAGGCTACTATTCTAGACACGTAAAAACCAGGGATTGTTTGGGAATAGGTTAAATGTGGCTAGAATGATGGAGCTGTTATTGAGAGTGCAGAAAAGACTGTGGGAAAACAATGAAATACTGATTATCAGCATTTGCTTCTTTTCCAAAAATGTTTTCCAACCAACTGTTCTATAGGGTAAAGAAACACGGCATAAATATGGATAAAGGGTAATTTTCCTATAAATCAAGCTATTCTAGATAAAGTAGAAATAGTTGGCTGAAAGGAGACAGGATGGGTAACTAGGAAAACTGCATTCAGCCAATTTTCTCTCTATTTAAGATAAAGCATTATTTACATGTGATACAAAAATGAAATATTTCTGAGAAAGAGAAGTGTACTATAATAGTTAGGAAAACATGAAAATGGAGCAGCTGTCTAGTTGCTCCAATACGTCAATGATGTCATGTTTAATTTGAACTTATCCGTTATCACCACTGCTTGCCAATACAGATGACACCCTAGAAGACTGCCACTTTTGTTATAGTTGATAGTGTAGGATACAAGACGAAACTAATCATTAAACCATTCCCACTCAATCCCTACTTTTGACGCCCTTGAGAAAGAAGCCTTTAGAAAACATTGTGGGAAAAGGAGAAAATGCTGGTAACCAGCATTTTCTCCTTTTCCCACAATGTTTTCTAGCCTTCACAAAACAAATTTCAAATTTTGAGTCACTTTTATTTTGTCGTCTGCAAATGCTTTTGATTTGGACAAGCCTAAAATATTGTTGTTTGGTAATGAGTTAAACCAATCATTATTACCCCTGGCTCAATGTACCATCTCATCCAAAGTACTATTAGTAAATCTAGCCATGGGGATTATAGAGAAGCCTGTGATTTAACATCGACAAGTCTAATACTCTACCACCTGAGCCATTGGGCTGTTCTTCATGTAATGGTTGCCTACAAGCATCTACATCACTTTTTTCCTTTTCTTTCAAACCCGATGTTGCTTACTCTTTACCAAACGACAAAATTTTAGATTGATTCATATCAAAAGCATGTGCAGACGACAAAATAAACATAACTCAAAAATTGAAATTTGTTTCCAGCAGGGTAGAAAACATTGTGGGAAAAGGAGAAAATGCTGGTTACCAGCATTTTCTCTTTTTCCCACAATGTTTTCTTAAGGCTTCTATCTCAGAGTTGTAAAAACCAGGGATTGTTTGGTAAAGCTTTGAGTCATTTTCTAAAATTATGTAAATCAATATTTTAAACTTGCGACATGTATATTAGTTAACCCATTACCACACAATCCCTACTTTTGATGCCCCTGAGAAAGAAGCCTTTAGAAAATATTGTGAGAAAAGGAGAAAATGCTGGTAACCAGCATTTTCTCCTTTTCCCACAATGTTTTTTACCCTGCTGGAAACAAATTTCAAATTTTCATTCACTTTTATTTTGTCGTTTGCAAATGCTTTCGATTTGGACCAGCCTAATATTGTCGTTTAGTACTGAGTTAAAAGCAGTATTGTCACCAACTTCATGAATGAGACCTGGAGAACGAAAGCATTGTTTTCGTCACAGAGGCATAAAACTTACCTCAGCTTTGAGCTTGAATAGCTTTCTTCTCAATACTTCTTGATGTCTCTCTTGCAACCGAGTCTTTGCTATGTGAGCTTTTAGCTGTTGAAGCAGCAACTCCCAATACCCTAAATCACAGTACATTTACTATGTTAACTCTTGACCACACAACAAAAAAGTAGACTTGTCCAACCTCAAAGCATCTGCAGACAACAATTTAAATGTAACTCAAATGAGAAAATATATCTTTGATAGGAGAGAAAACATTGTGGGAAAAAGGAGAAAATGCTGGTTACAAGCATTTTCTCCTTTTCCCACAATGTTTTCAAAGGCCTCTATCTCAGGGTAAAAACCAGGGATTGTTTGGTAAAGGGTTAACTTGAAAATACAGAGTATCAAGAAACCCCAAAGAGATTGTGCTTTGACAAAAAGGGAAGACGTCTATACCAAAGTCCGAAAGTTTGAACTGGTCTAAATTGAAAGCAACATTGAAGGTGACAAATTATTTCTGGCTAAAATGATGCATATCTGTCTTTGATATGGTATAAAACAAAAGATGAAAAGGAGGAAACACTGTTCTTTTCTCTTTTTACCACAATAGTTTCAAACGCTGTCCTCCTCAGGGTCTCTAAAAGATGGATGGGGCTAATTTGTAAAAGGTAAAAGGCACCCTACTTTTTTTACAACCTCCCAAGAGACCGATATCATGTCAGGATAAAACAGAGCCATCCATAATACAAGTAAAAATTACTGATTTTGATAGTTTTGTATCGTCTTATTTATCACAGCAATATTTTGTTATTATCAGTTTTATATTTTTATCTTTAAATTGCACCAACAATTTTCTACATTTTCCTTGAAAACTTAGGTGTTGCCATCTGTAACTCTTTACTAGATGAGAAACTTCTGATCTGGCCTAAACTGAAAGTATTTGTAGACAACAATTAAAATGTAGCTGAAATGATTTCTGTCTGTGATAAGGTAGAAAACATTGCAGCAAAAGGAAGAAATGCTTTTTTAACAGTATTTTCTCATTTTCCTGCAATGCTTTCAAGAGGCCTCTGCAACAGGGTCATTAAAAATTGGGACTATGTGTTAAAGGGTTAACTCTTTACTACACAATAATTTTTTATACCTTCTCAAATTGTAAGCATTTGCTGACCACAAATTAAATGTGAATCATGTATTCAAACATAGTTTTGGAAGGGTAGTAAACATTGTGAAAAAAGGAGATAATGATGCTGACAAGCACCATTTCTTCCCTTTTTTTCCCATTGGTTTCAGAAGACTTCTTCCTCAGAGTCATTAAAAGTCTGGATTGTAGTTTAACTCTTTACCACACGAGAAAATTCTAGACTGTCCAAATTGAAAGCATTTGCAGATAACAAAATAAAGGCGACTGAAAATTTGAAATTTGTTCTGGGAAGGGTAGAAAACACTGTGGGAAAAGGAGAAAATGCTGGTTACCAGCATTTTCTCCTTTTCCCACAGTGTTTTCAAAAGGTTTCTTTCTCAGGGGCATCAAAAGTAGAAATTGTGTGGTAATGTGTTAAAGCTTTATATAATTTGTTAGGTTTCAAGTGACCCCCACCAACCCCATCCTCTGATACCCCGGGGTCTCCCTATTTGCTATGCTACATCGACCCCTGGGACAATTGACCAATAAAACTTTGAATCAGCCGCCGAAAATCGATACGAAACGTCATAGCGTACAGTCCACTTGTCCATCACAAAATGATGATGGAACCAATGAAAAGCCAGCATTCGGCCAGCAGTAAAGCGAGGGAAATTCAATTAATTGTCCCAGGGGTCGATGTAGCGTAGCAAATAGGGAGACCCCGGGGTATCCGAGGATGCACCAACCCCTATGAGAACAAAACCCTAACACATGCTTACCAACATCCACACCGTCTCCACCTTCTAACTTCTTCTTCATCTGTTGTTCCAGCATCTGTAACTGACTGTAGGTTTTACCCTTAAACACTGAGACTACCTCTTCATTAACAGACTCGTTTATACCCACACGCCGGTCTCTGAACTCTGAAATCATTTTGACAGTTTGTATTCTGAATTCATTTTAATTCTACCACACTACAAAATTTCAGAAGTTTTGAAATTGAAAATATTCACAGACAGCAACTTGAAAATTGCTCAATAATTCAATTTGTCCCTGCAAGCGTGGGTATTTAGTAAAAAAAAAAAAAGCGCTTATCAGCATTTTTATTACTTTCCTGTAATGATTTTCAGGAACTCTTTTCTGAGGTCTGTAATGGTTTGGCGACTGTTATCTCTTTAACAAAGGGCAAGATTTTAAACTTTTCCAATCAAATGTATTTCCAGACAATACATTAAATATGAATGATGTTCCAAGCCTGTCTACAAAAATTAAGAAATATTTGATAAAATGCAAACTTCAGGTCTCTTTTTCATATCAAGGTAGTACCACCTTAATGAAAAACAGCTATTTCCACTATAATGTTATCTTACAAAATTTGCTGTATTACTGTGCTACTTTAACTCATTATCAAACAACAATATTTTAGACTGGTTCAAATTGAAAGCATTTGCAGCCGACAAAATAAAAGTGACTAAAAATTTGAATTTTTTTTGGTGAAGGGTAGAAAAATTGTGGGAAAAGGAGAAAATGCTGGTTACCAGCATTTTCTCCTTTTCCAACAATGTTTTCTAAAGGCTCATTTCTCAGGGGCGTCAAAAGTAGGGATTGTGTGGTAATGGATTAACCAAGCCACTTTTTCCTTTTTTTCCTCCCTAGAATCATTTATAAATCTAAAACCACTATGTTCTCATTACAAAGAGAGATAATAATTACATACATTTTCTGAAAACTAACAAAAGTATCAACAAATAATTTCAATATAGACATCAAAGTAATTTCTGGTTGGTTAGAAATGTGCAAATATACTATATAAGTATGATTCTTTATACTAATAAGAATATTTATACTAATAAGAAATTTTATTCCATGCTGCAGTAGAAGCTAAGGATGGTAATACCTTAACAGAAAAAAAAAGTTTGATGTATCAAATACTATAAGGTATAATGGGCAATGAGTTGATACCAGATGATAAAATGTTTGGACTCATTTATTTTGAAAGCATTTTTAGGAAACAAATGAAAGTTTGTTCAAACAACTGGAACTGCGAAAAAAAGAGAGAGAAGAGAGAAAGTCGTTGGAAGGAGTGAACCAGATTTTCACTCCAGATTTTCACTCCAAATTTTCTCCTTTTTCTACAATATTTTCAAAAGCCTTGTCCTCTAGAAGTGTTAAAACACAGGACTGTTTATTAACCCTTTACCACACAATCCCAACTTTCAAAGACTGCCAGGAAGAAGACTTTTGAAAACACTGTGGTAAAAGGAGAGAATGCTTATTAGTTCCTCCTTTTCCCCAAAAAGTTTTCTACTAAACAAAACAAAACACATTGAACATAAGTACCTCTAGAATCAGAATCCAGTCGTTTTAGCTTGGCCAATTCATCCTCAGTCACTATTACAATATCTCTCCAGTATTCCTCATTCTTTCCTTGCTCCAGCTCCAGATAAACTTTGATATCCTCCAGTAAATCTTCTAAATCTGTTATTGTCAGCCCCTGTGGTAAAACAACTAGCCTATAAGCCTCTTTGGTAAAACCATTAGCATATTAGCCCCTGTGATAAAATAAGTAGTTTATTACCCCTGATAATTAACCCTTGCCTAAACAATCCTTGGTTTTTACAGGTCAGGAATAGAAGCCTTTTGAAAACATTGTGGGAAAAGAAGAAAATGCTGGTAACCAGCATTTTCTCCTTTTCCCACAATCTTTTCTACCCTATCATATAGAAAAATCATCTTTTTAGCAACTGTTAATTTGTCATCTGCAAAATGCTTTCAATTTGGCCTGGTCCAAAATTTGCCGTTTGGGAAAGGGTAAAACGACTGGCATATTACCCCTGTGGTGAACCAGCTAGTACGTTAATCCCCCATCCCCTCCCATGTCCTTTTCATAAAAACTACAATAGTATAATGCGCATAACACAAATAGAAAAAAAAATGTTCTGAACAAGCGATTTCTATTCTAAGAATAAAATTCTTATATTAATGATACTCGTAAGTTTTATAAAAGTTTTTTCAGTTGTCTATTGCAAATTTGTTTCATACATTTATGTAATATTTAACTCTTTACCACACAATCCCGGCTTTTAATGACCCTGAGGAAGAATCCTTTTAAATGCTAGTAATCAGCATTTTCTCCTTTTCCCACTATGTTTTCTACTCTCCTAAAGACAAGTTTCAATTCTTGAGTCACATTTATTTTGTTGTCCACAAATGCTTTCGATTTGGAACAGTCTAAAATTTTCTCGATTGGTAAAGAGTTAATCCTAACTACTTTTTACTACTTAATCCTTTACCAAACAATCCCCAGTTTTTACAACCTTGGGATAGAAGCCTTTTAAAAACATTAGGGAAAAGGAGAAAATGCTGGTATCCAGCATTTTCTCCTTTTCGCACTATGTTTTTAGCCCTGATGGAAATGAATTTCAATATTTGAGTTTATTTTGCTATCTGCAAGTGCTTTCAATTTGGAACAATCAAGAAGTCTGTTGTTTGGTTAAGAGTCAAGTTATCCTTGCTGAAAGTGTAGATCAAGAACTTTTTCACTCCCAATGTTAGAACTGTACCTAACTTACATATAGGTATGTATAAGGCTCATGCATTTCTATGGCCAGCTCATCATCCTCCGCACTGATATATTTTGCTAGAAGATCTATAGGCTTTGCTCTGCCATCTTTGATCCTAATTTCTGATCTTAGCTTTGCCTGCTTTAAATGAAACTGAAAAAAAAAGCACACATATTTATTGCTCCTTCAAAATCTCTATCAAAAATTTAGAAACAGTCAAACAAGATATATTCATCTGACTGTCACAAAAATATTTACAAACTTTTTCCCCCCATGATTTTAAGTACAGCTCTTACCTTTGCTTGCTTTAACCCATTACCATACAATCCCTACTTATGACAATCCTGAAAAAGAAGTGTTTAGAAAACATTGTGGAAAAAGGAGAAAAGCTGGTCACCAGCATTTTCTGTTTTTCCCACAATGTTTTCTACCCTTCACAAAACAAATTTCAAATTTTCATTCGCTTTTTTTTTGTTGTCTGCAAAATTAATGCTTTCAATTTGGACAAGCCTAAAATTTGTTGTTTGGTAATGAGTTGATTGGAAAAGAAAAGGTAAGAAATGGCACACAGACTGTATATCAAACCACTCATCAGACAATCTAGATATTACCATCTATCCACTGCAGAAACATGTACAAAATTTACTGTGTCATCTGTCATACATGATACATAGGATAGCATTTTGCCTGTTTAACTATTTTGGTCCTATTTCTAAAATGAAAATGTTTCTTATGTTTGTTCAGTGCTGCTTCTGATGAAGCAGGGACTTTTTTTAACATGAGAAATCCCTGATCCCCCTGTTCAAAGAGCACCTTTCATTTTAGACATAACTCTAGAGGTGTTTTAAAATTTGTCTATCAATTTTTCAAAATGTTTATTAATTATGTCTACTGAGTATGATTAATTCATATCCTGATTTTTACAAGCTTTCCTGATATCATCCATAGTTACAGTGGGATCTAATTGTCTAAAATGTACAGAGAGGAGTCTCATCAATGATTCAATTCAAATGTTCTGTAAGGATTCTTCTGGTGAAATAGAAGAGACATTGTGTAAACTTACTGAATCTTCTGACTTCTCCCATTCTCTGTAATACTCAGCTTCTTTATCTCTTTGGAGTTGTTCCTAAAAATAAAATTCAACTGATGCAATATACTGTATACTGCCATACAGTGAAAATGAGGAGTGGGAAGAGAGAAGAGGAGAAGGGCAGAGAGAGAGATTTTGGACCAGATAAAAATTTGCAGAATTAGGCTTATTATTATACTGCAAAAAAATTTCTCGTGATCTGATTGGTTATCATACCGGTAACATATATATCATGTTCCCTGGCAAAAACCGGGTAAAGCCAGTTTCCCTTTTGAGTACCCCTTAAACATCACTATACGTGCAACACAACATCCAAAATGGCGGCATCCATCAATCACCAGACTCCTAATGACGTCAGTTTTCATTGAATTGGAGCACTCAAAAGGGAATTTCTATTTCTTCAGCATACTCGATTCGTGAGATTGTAATACAGGAAAATTTCACTTAACGCGCTTTGAAAGTGTAAAATTTTGCAGTATAATAAATTCGTTGTAAGGTCTGGTAGCAAGTGACTTGGAAACTTGTTCACGGCTGCGTAGAATCATGTCGCCACTTTGCCTTCGGCACGGGGCGAAAAGATTCATCATAGCCATGAACAAGTTTCCAAGTCCGCTACCACCTGACCGTACAACTGATTATGTTAATAGCCGCTTACTTTGATAGAAACAATGTACAAGTATTGCATGGGATAAGGATTGCAGGTGCAACAGACTGTAAAATTATGGTGCTGGACTATTAACCCATTACCACACAATCCCTACTTTTGACACCCCTGAGAAAGAAGCCTTTAGAAAACATTGTGGGAAAAGGAGAAAATGCTGGTAACCAGCATCTTCTCCTTTTCTCACAATGTTTTCTACCCTTCACAAAACAAATTTCAAATTTTCAGTCACTTTTATTTGGTCATCTGCCAATTCTTTCGATTTGGACAAACCTAGAATTTTGTCGTTTTGTAATGAGTTAATTGTTTTAACCCTTTACCCCATAAGGCATTTCTATGGTATCTCTAATTGACCCTTAATTTACAGCAAGGATGAAGCCATTTCTTATGTGTATATGACACCTTTTGATAGCATAGAAAACATTGTGACAAAAGTTGAAATTGCTCGTCACGAGCAATTTCACCTTTTGCCACAATGTTTTCAAAAGGTTTCCACAAGCAACGCTTAGAAATGAGTATCTATGGAGCTATGAAATACTTACTCTTTCCTGTTCTCTTTCTTCTCTTTCCCTTTCTCTTTCTAACCTTCTCTTTTTCACTTTCTCCAACTCCCTCTGTAAATGTAACAAAATATACAATAAAGGATCTATACCTAAGCAATTAACTCTTTACCAAACAAGCAAATCTTGGACTGGACCAAATTTCAAGCACATGTAGATAATTAAACAAGTCTAGCTCATGTAATGAATTCAATCTTTGATGAGGTAGAAAATATTGTGGGAAAAGGAAAGAGACAAGGGGAAAATGTTGGTTATCAGCATTTTTTACTTCTTCAGTTAGTGTTTCAATAGCCTTGCACTTCAAAAGCTTTCAGTAGATTTATATGAGTCTTAGAATACAATGAAGTAACAGCAGATTAGTAAAATTTTGATTGTTTGGATACTTTTTCATGCAACCTTTAACAGTATTTTAAAACTAAGTATCTCGTTTGATCAGGAAGGGGGTCTCTGATGCAAATCTCCAGCTCAGTCCATTTCTATGCAAAGATTGATATCAGGCATTGTTTCTACTATGGTTATGTTGGAAAGCAGCCGGTGGCTTGGACAGAATATTGTGCAAACCATTGGCAAGGAAAAATGTATGAAAGAATGGTCAGATGAATTGGCTGCTGCAATAACACTAAAATAATGTCAAAAACTGTGTTCAAAGCAAGGCAAGCAAAACAAACCAATCAACAATATTTTAATGACATCAACCTTACAACCACTCATGTCTTGTCTGAGTTTCACTGGTGCACCCACCGAGGGGCTTTGCAGTGCCATGCTCAAGGACACTCCAACATACTCAGGGCTCCAGATAAGAGGAATTGATGGTGTTCTAAATCAGTTATTACTCTTTCAAAACCATGTTGTGGGTACTCATTAAACTCATCTCGACAAGAAAATTCTAATGAGTACTCACAACATGAGGTTTGGAAGAGAACAATTGATATTTTCAATTTTGAAATAAAAATCACTCCCTCTATCTATAGCTCTGATACTAGTACCTCAGATGGATGAAGGAACTTTTAGACACTAGTCAAAAGAATTACCCTTAGCCAACCAGTTTTGTATTTTGACAAACCAGAAGAGAGAATGCTTTTATAAACATTGTGGAGAAAATGAAAAAATAAAAATACTGAAAAACAGAATTTTACTCTTTTGTTCACAATGTTTTCTAATAATTAAAGGCAAATTTTTACACTTGTTATATGGCCAGCAACACGCGAAAAGGGGCATTCTGACATTTGCGTAAAATGTCGTCTCGGATCAGCCTGCGCAGTCCGCGCAGACTCATCCGAGACGACACTTTCCGTTTTCATGTAATTTTCTGTTTTGCACAAGTCTACTGTAGCACAAAATCTAATATAGTCGTAAAGTGCCGTCTCGGATTAGCCTGCACGGACTGCGCAGGCTGATCCGAGACGACACTTTACGCAAATGTCTGAATGCCCCTTTTCACGTGTTACAAGTTATATAGTAAAGGGCTCCTCACTGTGCCACAAAGGATCCCATGTAGAGAGTTGAAAATATTCTCACTTGCCCTGGTTTCTTCCATTTTTTTCTTGGTCATATGCTGTATTTCATCTGTTGCTAGAGACTCCTTCCCCTCTTTCTCGATTTTCTTATTCCATACAAAAGTGTCAGTTAAATGTTCATCTCCAAAAGGGTTGTCTGCATTCGTGTACCCCTGAAAGTTCAAACCAGTCTTTGAAATGCAGTATAAAATCTGTGAAACCCTTTGCCAAAGGACAAAACTTTAGACAGGTTTAAAGGGAAAGCATTTGCATACAACAAAATAAGCGTGACTTAATTCATTAACACACAACAAAATTTTGGATTTGTCCAAATCGAAAGCATTTGCAGACGACACAAATAAAAGTGACTGAAAATTTGAAATTTGTTTTGTAAAGGGTAGAAAACAATGTGGAAAATGCTGGTTTCATGCATTTTCTACTTTTCCCACAATGTTTTGTAAAGGCTTCTTTATCAGGGGAGTCAAAAGTAGGGATTGTGTGGTAAAGAGTTAATGGACTTACAGATTTGGCATTTAGTTGTCCAGTTTTCACTTGCACAATATTCTGGACAACCATTAATCTGGGTCCTGCATAATTCTGCATGAAACAAAGCATACAATTACAGATCTGCATAGAAAATGGTGTTCATCAACTTCCTAAATTATATATTTACCTTAATGACAGTTAGAAAATGGACTTACTAAATACCATGTTGAAAACTGCACTTTAGTTATACTGCTAATGGTGTGGACTTACAAGTGTTTCTTTATCCCATCCCATTTTCTCTTTTCTTTTTCTTTCTTTCATTTCCTTTTTAGCCATTCTTCGTGCTCGTTTTTCCTCTGGTGTCTCAATTGCTTTCATTAGCTCTTTCCTTTTTCTACAATTAGAATAAATTCATGTAACCTTTACCAGGTGATGAAATTTTAGGCTAGTCAAACATGATAATCCTGCAGATATCTGCAGATAAATGCAAATGGGCATTTTCCCTTTAGAACAAGACTAGTTATTGCAATTTCATGGCTGCCTACTGTCTCAATATTATTTCAGTAAAGTGGACAGTGCAGATAGAGACTCACACTATATTAGTTGTATGGTCAGGTGGCAGGGGACTTGGAAACTTGTTCATGGCTGTGGTTTATCATGTCACCAAGGTGGTGACATGATTCACCACAGCCATGAACAAGTTTCCAAGTCCCCTGTCACCTGAGCGTACAACAAATTTATTATACTGCAAAGTTTTACCCTTTCAAAGCATGTTAAGCGAAATTTTTAATTTCACGAATAGAGTATGCTGACGAAATAGAAATTCCCTTCTGTGTGCCCCAATTCAGTGAAAACCGACGTCACTAAATCATGCAGTTTGGTGCATAAATCTGCAGTCTGGTGATTGATCAACGCTGCCATTTTGGATGTTGTGTTGCATGTGTAGTGATGTTTACGGGGCAATCAAAAGGGAAATGGTTTTACGTGGTATCTGCCAGGGAACATGATATATGTTCACCGGATGTTAACCAATCAGATCACGAGAAATTTCTTTGCAGTATAATAACACCTTTTGTACAGTCTGATCTTGTTCCATACTGTCCACAAAGGCAACTGCAGTAGTAAGGGTTTATATTAGCAGCATTATTGAATTTGCTCTTGAACTTGATAGAATTGAAACTACTATGGAAACAGGAAGAAAAGACAAGTTATCAGTGTCATTTAAGGTAGTGGACCTGCAATACTTCTAGTGCAGCATAGCATAAAATTTCTTGATGGTCAAAAAATATGGATATATACAGATATAATACTTTTGCATGTTTTTAACTGAACAGAAATTCCTTTGATGTCTATCTTGAATTGTGTGTAGATACTTTTGTTCATTTCCAAAAAGTGGCTTGGTGAATACCCAGCATTTTCTATTTTTTTCCATATTTTCTACCTTTCAAAGAGAAATCTCTTTGTTTGGGATTAACAAATGTGTAGCATCTGTAAACGTTATTTTGTTCTTAGTAATTAAAACTGTTGTCTTGAAACTCATTGTTTGTTGGCTAAATTCCCAGCTCAGTCAAATCTTTTCCAAGGAATGTTGATAGATACGGCAACAATAATTTCTCTCTAACCTATGAACAATGTTTAGCCTATCTCTAAGTGGAAAACCAGCCAAAGGCATAGTAAGAGTAATGAAAAGAATTTCAGAAAAAGATGTATAGGTGCAATGGTTGCTGGAATATTTGAGAGACAATGCTGAAAATGATGATACACACAAAGCAAACAAATCAACACTTTTCATTATCACCATTATCCTAACATGAAACCCTTTTCAAAATACTCCTGACTTTAACTCGGTACCAAACAACAATATTTCAAACTGGTCCAAATTGAAAGCATTTGCAGACAAAATTAATCTGTCTCAAAAAGTTAAATTTGCTCTGGAAGGATAGAAAACATCGTGGGAAAAGGAGAAAATGCTGGTTACCAGCATTTTCTCCTTTTCCCATGATGTTTTCAAAATCCTTCTTTTCAGGGTCGTGAAAACCAGGGATTGTTTCGGAACGGGTTAAGTGACCCTAACTGTAAAAGCTAATTTTCCTTTTACTAAAATATTTGCTACCCTTTCAAAGCCAGTTATTGCCATCGAAGACCAATTCAATTCCTAATCTACAAATGACTTGGATTTGGGTAAATCTAAAAGCATGTCATTTGGTAAAGAGCTGATGGATTTGGAAAAGTTTAGTATTTTGTTGTTTGATAATTTGTCGGATCTACAAATACTTTAATTATAGATGATTAAATCTGTGTACAAATTTGTCATCTAATAAAAAGTTGATTAAAATTATTTCCTCCATACCTTGCATCTTCTCTTATTGACTCAATATCCATCTGTTGAACTTTTGAGGACTTTGATCTTTTACTATGTTTATTTCTACTTGAACTGCTGTCTGTGTCTGATGAATCTTCACTCTCATCTCTGTGTTTCCGATGCTTCCTATTGTCTGATCTTGAACCAGATCTATGCGTTCTTTTACTTTCTTTCCTGTTTCTTGACCGAGACCGAGATCTAGAATGACTCTCTGAATCTGATGAGTTACTTCTTTGCCTTTGAAAACAGAAACAATAATCAAATTTAATCTATAATATTGCTTAAATGCTGACGTCTATTCCCTTAACCAAGTGTAACAGTCACAGTTTTCACAGATTCCGAATTTAAACAAAATAACAAAGGTTTGAACAAAATAAAGCCATACGTTAGGTATAAAGAATGTCATGATACGTAAAATTCTATAATTGCTTTGTTACCTAAACATCCAATTGATTTACTCTAAAAGTCTATGTTACCGAACTTGTCTGTTAACGAAACATCGTAAATCATTTCAGCCATATTTGTCATCTGCAAATGCTTTCAATTTGGACAATAACTATCCCGCAATATTTATATACATGTATAACAATCTTCTTCACAGGGTACAGATATTTCGATCACTCATGGATATATATTATAATTGTGTTAATTCTACAGTATAAAAGGTCATTTTCCATGAAGCAAAAGTGTCGGAGAACTGTCTTCAAAAGTGTCACGGAACTGTCTCTAATTCTGTCGGGGAACTGTCTCGAAAACCTGTGTCGGGAACTGTCTTGTCGGGGAACTGTCTTGAAACCGTTTGAAAACTTTAAGATCAAGAAGTACATGTTTACATTTTTTATTGTTAAATAAGTATTTTACATTCTCATTTAGAAATACCTGGTTCTGTGGTTGTTTCTAACAAGGGCAATATTAGTAAACGTCCGAATGGTTTTGTCCGAATGGTTTTATCCGAAATTAGGTATTCTAGAACAACAAGGCACATTACCTTCTTTTCGATTCTTTGTGTGATTTGTGTATATAGGATGTATCTCTTCTTCCCAATTCATAGTCTCTTTCCCTAGATCTTGATCGATTTTTGTGTTTTTTCTTGTCTTTATGTCCCATTTCTAAAATTATAACTATGTTTGGTTTCTTGTTTTCCAGTTCATAAAACGCTTGACACTACGTTTAGTTGTAGTTGTTCTTTGTGCGCTTCCGGACTTGTTCGTCCTTGTGCTTTTTCGTCCATTGAGTCTATTGGCTCGCACATGTCCATCCAACATGAGAAAAAGATTTTTGAAAAAATGAAAATGAAAAAAAAGAAAGTATTTACGTATCTCATATTTCGGAAAAGTAGTGTTTCAACTTAGAGAGAATATTAGTTTGTTAACATAATTTCATAGTTTTCCGACGCATTTTATTAATTTCAAAATAATTTCCCAAAGTATTTCCAAAATCACTGTCCAGGAGAATTAGATGGTGCTAAAATGTTGGGGGTTTCTCTGGAAAGACTTGAAACATTATGGGGGGAAATATAAATCAAAGCAAGATTTTTTTCCCTTTCTCACTGAGTTTTCGGGGGAACTTTTCTTTTAGGTAGTTTGAACACGGGATATTGTAGGCTATTGCCCTTCACTTGGCTGACTGATAAACCCCCCCCCCCACACACACACACACACACACTCTCTATGGACTATGTCAGTATATACCGGATGGCAAAATCTTAGACTCGTCCATATTGAAGGCATTCACAGACAAAACATTAAATGGGGTCGAAATGGTGAATTTCTTTCCCTCAAAAGAAAGGGTATTTTACATTGTGCGCGAAAATACTGGTTACCGATCGATATCTTCTCCTTTCCCGCAAAGTTTCGAAAACTTTCTATTTAAGAGTGATTAAGAATGGATTCCGGAAATCGATGCCTAGGAACCATTCCCCCTGACTCACAGATAGCCCCTAAAATGACAATAAGACGGGATTTTACAGTTATAGAAATAGCTGAAGATCAACCTAGAGGCAATGAGTTTGATATAATCTTTCGACAGCGACATCAAAATTTGAAAGCAAGCGACACCTTTTAACCCTTTACCACACAATCCGGACTTTTAACGACCCTGAAACAAGAAATATTTTGAAAACATTGTGGGAAAAGGAGAAAAATGTTGGCCCTATAAAAGAAAAATTGCGCCATTTGTAAGACACCGACATTGCCGTCTGCAAATGTTTTCAATTTGGACAAGGCTAAAATTTTGTCATCTGGTAAAGAGTTAACAGGTTTCGTCTGGACTTTGCTTATGTGCATGAAGGCATCAGCCGAATCGGAGAAACCGCTTCTTCCACAAATCAAATATTTGGTAGTTAGCAAGTTTTGAAGCTAAGCAGGTTAGTAAAGAAGTAAAGTAACTGTAGTAGTCAAGTAAATCTAGTTACATGTATATTTTTTTACAAATCAGTATGTGCATAGTTTTTCATAATTGAGAACAGACCTGTGCAACTTCTGCATATCCCATAAATCATATTTTATTCTTAGTGATAGCAAAAACTCCAATGGAATCAAGGATAGAATCAAAAGTTACAGATTAAAGGATCAGTCTGTCATTTGGTTACTTTTAGTGTTTATCCAGCATAGCAGACAAAAAAAGGAAGAAGCCTTCTGAAAACATTGTGAGGAAAGGCCCCCCCCCCATTGTTTTCTACCCTTCCATAATCAAATGTCAATTTTTGAGTCACATTTATTTTGTCGTCTGCATGTGCTTTCAATTTGGACTAGTCCAAAATTTTGCTGTTTGGTACATAGTTAACTTACAAGATTGGCCCCCTTATACGGTGTACCTTTTGAGCATATCCCCTATGCACAGCCACGTACAAGCTGTGCATAGAGCCTTGAGGTTAAAGCACCCCTCGAGTAAATTGAACCGTGGCTTCATCGCAACTGGTAACCAGCATTTATCTTTTTCCCACAATATTTTCCACGGTTTACAACGAAACTTATTTCAGTTTTTCTAATCATATCTATTTTGTAGTTTGCAAATATTTTCAGTTTGGACAAGCCAAAAGTTTTATAGTGTGGTAAAGAGTTATATCAAAGGATCATCTCTTGTCTGTGAGACGAGAGGACAAAATTGTAGACAGGTCCAAATCGGAAGCATTAGCAGACGACAAAATGAATGGGTCTCAATTTCTGGGACTGTACTGAGGAAGAGTAGAAAACACTGCTAGAGAAGGAGATTATATAGGTTGTTAATTCTTTACCACACGACAAAATTTTAGACTGGTTCAAGTTGAAAGCATTTGCAGACGACAAAATAAAGGTGACTGAACAATTGAAATTTGTTCTGGGAAGGGTAGAAAAGACTGTGGGAAAAGGAGAAAATGCTGGTTACCAGCATTTTCTCCTTTTCCCACAGTGTTTTCAAAGGGCTTCCTTCACAGGGGCGTCAAAAGTAGGAATTGTGTGGTAATGGGTTAAATATTTTCAAAGGCATTTCCCTCAAGGTCGGTAAGACACAGGATTGTAGGTTAAGGGTCTGACTCCCCAAGCAAATTGAAGGTCAACGAAAGGCCCTGGATAACTTACCACACATAGCAGTCTCACTATGCTAAGTTGAAAGTCTTTTTCTGACTTGAATTTAGAGTATCAACTATATACACAACAGTGGCGATTCTAAACACGAGCAGATTTATGGTCAAAGGGAGAGTACTTATTATTAAACGTAAATTTACGTGTAGAGTTGTTGCCCTTACAATACCCTTCAGTTTTTTTGGTGTTAAGGTAGTAGACCCGTAACACTTCTAGTGCATCATTGAATACGATTTTTTTTTTAATAATTTTATTAGCCACGTATAATGCGTTGTCTGCGCATGTCATATTCTTCGAAGATTCGACTGTCTTATATGACGCATCACTACTAGCCCCAAAAGCGGGCTGACTGTAATATTGCGCTCTATAAAGTAGCAATGTTGAAAATAGTTTTTACGTATCAATACGTTTGAGGTGAAATGAGGCCTTCTTTAGCAACAGATTTCTCTAAACTGGTGATCATAGTTGAGTGAATTGCACGAGGTAGGTTTTATTGGGTAAACCTTTATTTCAGTTTGAAATTCAAAAGTAACGGTTGTCGCGTAGGAAAGTGGTTCGGCTCTGTACCCAGGATGCCCATATCAGATAGATGAGTATGTATAGAATGCCATCTAGCGGGAGATAATGATGTATAATGTACAGAGGAGGTCGTGGCCATCCTCCTCTATCCTTACAACAATGAATTATTATTCATTAGTCATATTATTTTGTCTTATCCTGTTAGCTAAGAGTATAAAACAGTCCATTTTCTCTATTTGAAGGTTTTTTTTCCAACATGTATAAAAGACTAATTTATCAAAATTAGTGCATTTGCGAACAGTGCAGATCAAGATTCGATAAGATTTCTTGATAGTTGATAAATACGGATTTATACAGATATGATACTGTGGCACATTACCAACCAGAAATTCCTTTGGTGTCTATCTTGAAATCATTTGTTGATACTTTTGTTAGTTTCCAGAAAAGGGAGGTAACTATTTTCTCCTTTAGTAATGAGAATCTAGTGGTTTAGATTTATAAATGATAATTCTAGGAAGGACAAAAGGGAAACTAGTAAGTGGCTGTGTTAACCCATTACCAAACAACAATATTTTGGACTGGTCCAAATTGAAAGCGTTTGCAGACGACAAATTAAAAGTGACTGAAAATTTGAAACTTGTTTTCTGAAGGATAGAAAACATTGTGGGAAAAGGAGAAAATGCTGGTTACCAGCATTTTCTCCTTTTCCCACAATGTTTTCTAAAGGCTTCTTTCTCAAGGGCGTCAAAAGTAGGGATTGTGTGGTAATGGGTTAAAGAAGTGAAATAATACTCATTTTTAATCATAACATTTTTTAGGATAATATTTTAGTGGAAATAACTGTTTTCTATTACGGGTCCACTGCCCTAAGAAAGTATTCGAATTTTGTGAAATGTCAGGAGCTGAAAGAAATAAATTCTGCGTTTGTTTTTCATCTACTTCTTTTGTTTTTCAATACAACAAATACATGTGTGAAACAGGTACTTTTTAATAGTAATTAATGTAAATATATCAATTCATTCACTAACTACAAAATTTTAGGTTTGTCCAACTCGAAAACATTTGCAGACGACAAAATAAAAGTGACTGAAAACTTGAAATTTGTTTTGTGAAGGGTAGAAAACATTGTGGGAAAAGGAGAAAATGCTGGTTACCACAATTCCCACAATGTTTTCTAAAGGCTTCTTTCGCAGGGTCGTCAAAAGTAGGGATTGTGTGGTAATGGGTTAACATTTATCCTGCTAAATCACAGAAATGAAACTTTCAATACAATAGTAAGAACCCAAATGTTACTATTTCCAAACATGTTTCTGGGAATCTGATCTTGGATCTACATTGTCCGCAAAATGTCAGTGAGTTGCGCTTAGCAGCTTTGGGGTTGAACGATTTTTGTTATGCTACCCATTATCACAATCGAGATTCCCTCTGCGTCCCTGTATATTCCGTACAAGATCGCCATAACTGACTTCTTTCAGCGGCATATTCTGCTCATTGGAGAGATCGACGACACTTTACGCAAACGTCAAATTACCGCTTTTCACGTGTTGGAATAGGGTCGGACATACACTACAATCTGCCAGAGTCACAGTCGCTGGCAGAAAATAATTATAATCTTAGAAGTAAGTTTAAGTAGGCAACGCCAGTTGTACGTAGTTCTCTGATATCTGACAAGTTTTTGCTTTGAAGTACCCTAGATGCAGCTTCTTAACGTGGATTTCTAAGCCCAAATCCGTGTATTCGTAGATGAGACATGCTCCAAGAAAAGGGGTTTAAAAGCATCTGCGAAAAGTATCGACCCATGTCAGCCTGAGCAGTCAGCAAAGGCTAACTTGGGTCGAAGTATTTTTTTCTTTCGGTCAGTTTTCTGCATATCAAATGACCTGTCTACCTCATGTTTTAGTTGAGCCCTATACGAAATTGAATTTTTGGATCCATAATCATTAACCCATTATCAAACGACAATATTTTAGGCTTGTCCAAACTTTTTGAAAGCATTTGCAGACGACAAAATAAAAGTGACTCGAAATTTGAAATTTTGTTATGTGAAGGGTAGAAAACATTGAGGGAAAAGGAGAAAATGCTGATTACCAGCATTTTCTCCTTTTCCAACAATGTTTTCTAAAGGCTTCTTTCTTAGGGTCGTCAAAAGTAGGAATTGTATAGTAATAAGTTAATTTACTCAACTTGTTAAGGCTTTAACTCATTACCAAACGACAATATCATAGCCAACTTTCGTGGACATGGAAAAATCGATATCGGCCAATTTTACCTGCATTTTTTTATATAGAATTATGAAGGGCCTAGGTAAATAAACGCTTATAACTTCATCAATTTTCAGAATTGAAAATTATCTCAAGTGAGGTAAGAAAATTCAATTTATTCTCTTTCAAATGAACTTAGTTTGAAAAATTTCGAAAAAGAAACTTTTGGTCCTTTTTTAACTTAAAAATTGTAGGTATGGTTTATATAGAATAAAGAGGAAAAACGCATTTTCCGAGATCAAAAACTGTAATATTTGTTTAATTTTCTTTCTCTGTGTTGAAAAGTCAAAATTATCTCAAGTGGAGTGAGTTACTTTATTCATTTCTCTTTCAAATGGTATAATTTTGAGTCGTTTAAAAAAATAAACTTTTGGTCCTTTTTACAGTTTTTTAATGCAACTATCCTATTTTTTTCTTTTTCCGTGAACGTTTGGATTATGCCGGACTTTGCCGATATTGGCCGAGTCTTACTGTTAGATAAGCCAGCCGGGTATCTTTATTGTGTTACGTAATGTTTCATTGACAAATGGACCCCCTGCTATGTTTATGATATACATGTATCCACATGATTATAAACTGGAATTTATACCCAGATTGTTTTCAGATCGAATACCGTTTGATCCTTACAGAATCCTTAAGATGTTTTATTATGTATCCTATTTATCTAAAAGACCAGAATTTAATACTTATGACATTATTTCCTTTTACAATGATTAAGATTGACATATGAAATAAGAAAATGTACGTTTGATGATTTTTTCAACTTTTCAGCTTTTTAGAAATTAATGCCTTATAATTTTTTTTTCTGACGACAGCTCAAAAACTCATGTTTCCTTGCTTTTTTTCACATCGGTCTTTGATCTGTCGTATCACATAGAAGGCCTTTGAAAACATTGAAGAAAAAGGTTTTAAAGCTGGTTGCCAACATTTTCTCATTTTCTTACACTATTTTTAACTCAATAAAAGATAAGTTCCATTTTTTCCATGTTTTATTTGTCTTTAGAAAATTACTTCATCGTGAACAGGTCTGAAATTTTGTCTTTTGGTAAAGATTCAAATAACAAGCTTAACCTGTTACTGTTTAAATACGGCATTTAATGACCCTGCTGTTGATTGTTTAGGATAAAATATGGAAAGAGGCGCATTATCTTTTTACAAGTTCTCTTCTACTTTTCAAACAATATTGTCTACATCACTCAATCGGTTTCTCCTGCAAACAGTTTTTTACCATTCAAAGAATGACAACACTAGATCAAAATTGACAACTTTTCTTTTACATAAATCAAACAGTTTCTCCCTTCTTTCAAATGTCTCCCCCCTTTAACATCTTTAATGTTTTAATTGTTCATTGGAAGAATTAGCCTAAACATTGAGGTTCTTCCATCTTTAAAACGATGCAACCTGCAAAAAGCATAACCGCTATGAGTGAATAAAAGATGGGGAAAAAATGACATAGACCATGCATGTACACGGAAATGGGAATAATACAAGCTACTTCTCCTTTACCAGTAACTTAAATAAAAAGTTACCTGCCGCATAATAATTATTTATTATTTCAAGAGATAGTACTCAATCAACCTTGTATTAAGAATGATATACATGTATCTTGGTTTGAAACCGGTTTTTAACACAGCTTGCTGGTGAATTCTACTGATGATTAGTTGAAATGACACCATACATAACTTTTTTAGAGGAAGAAATATCTTTTTATCTTTATCATGCTTGTAAGCGGCACTAGAGTGTAGCATCGGATCAGTTACAAGTGCTGATCTGTTACTTTCAACAGGAACCTTTTAGTAACTTTCTGTTGAGTCTCGAGCACATTTTTCTCCCATTTCGGATGCAATAAAAAGAATCTTAAGTATATATAATACATCTGCAGCGTTTTTAAACTTGTGCGATAATAATAGCTTGGACCTACTTTTATGTACAAAAATATAGCTTAGTGCATAGATAGACCTAAGTTGTTCCGAAATACTTAAACAGCTTTTAGACTCACTCAAAATGGAAACATCATAATACATTTATTGATAGTAGTAGACATTGTAAGCAAATGCAACATCCCTCATTAAGCCAAAATACAAATCGGCGCCACACAGTACATGGAGTGTTCGGAACGATCCATTTTCTTTTATTTGTTCGATGAAAACCAACTTTGAATGAATGTTTTTTTTATATGCTGTAACTTTGTAACTGTAATCTGTAACTTTTCGTCTGCGTAAAACCATGAAAATTTACTCTAATGGTTCTGAGCAGCCGGTGAAATTATTTTATGTGCTATAACAATTTTATTTCTCCGCCTTCCCAACTTTTTTTTCTTTTAAAAATCGTAGAAAGCAGAAATTATAAAAATCAAAACCATCAAACCACACATGCACACAAAAGACAAAGTTTACTCAAGGAAGATATAACCATTAGCTATTTACTAAACGAAAAAAATATATTATGATTCTGTTTTTTTTTTCAAGTTGAAAGAACTTACAGACGAAAAATACGGCACATAATGAGCCTTGCTTTCGAAAGAGTAGAAAACACTGTGGAAATCGTAGAAAAATGACAAATTGCCCACCACAAGTATTTTCTCCTGTCCGTGCTTGCTTTTTCAGGGTCGGATGGGTCTTTCTTTCTCAGGGTCGGATAGGTCATGTAACTGCCACATAAAGCAAATCTTCTCATCAAAGAAAGCGAATGACGAAACTTTGGACACCACCAAGTTAAAAACATATGCAGACAACAAAATAAATGCAACTCAAATGATAATGTCTGTCTTTGAAAAGGTAGAACATTTTAGGAACAGGAGAAAATGTTCTCCCTTTCCAGCAAAGTTTACAAAAGCCTTTCTCTCAGGTCCGTTAGATTGCTGTATATATATATAGTGAAACTGGTATTCTCAAAACGTCGAATTTTCTGCTGAATTCAACTTGTTGATTTTGCCATGAATATCAAAGATTTTTTTTTATCCAAAATAATTTTCGACATATAGAATCGATCAGGTCCAAGATCAGACAGCTTGTTTTGTGCAGCCTGTTATAAATCTACAATGTCAGCAAAATTGCATTTGAAAGGATTAAATTTCAAGATCAGACTACAAAAAGTGCATTTGTCGAGAGCAGTTTTAGGACCGATCAGTTTATGTCTCAGAGAATCAAAACTTAACCCTTAATCCGAGGATAAATGAATTACAAACCGACAAATAATTCTGAAGCATAACAATTTCGATGTTCTTTTCTAAATAAAAATCTCGCTTTATCAGGAGGTGTTGTTCCAATATGCTGTTGAATCTAATAAGGGTGTGCATTATGTGCAGTCTGATACTGATATTCAAGAGCCACGCTGGCTGTACCAAACAAAGGGTTTAGGTTAAAATCAGAAAAAAATGCCAGGACAGATATATCTTCTACGCAAGGATTGTGAATTAGAAGCAGGCCACTGTTACGTAATGTTACGTTTCTCTTATCTTTTATCGCTGCAGGCTATTGAATATCGATTACTTGTATACACGATGTAAGTTCGCCAAAATCCGGAAACTCCCGGACATTTACGTATGATATCGGTTTTTTTCATCGATTTGTTGATATGCGAGACTGCTGATAAGGCATGTCCGTGAAAGTTGGCTATGATTTTAGGCTTGTCCAAAATCGAAAGCATTTGGAGACGACAAAATAAAAGTGACTGGAAATTTGAAATTTGTTTTGTGAAAGGTAGAAAACATTGTGGGAAAAGGAGAAAATGCTGGTTACCAGCATTTTCTCCTTTTCCCGCAATGTTTTCTAAAGGCTTCTTTCTCAGGGTCGTCAAATGTAGGGATTGTATGGTAAAGGGTTAAGCGGATAACGGTGATGCATCAAACCCCATTCTGCCAGAATGCCTCCAAAACATTATCAGCGATGATGTCCGAGGGCTTGCCGTCACCGAATGATCGCAGAAATATTTTTCACCGTCTTTGGAGGTTCACCAACGTCAATCATTATGTGCGTAAACAGCGGTTCCTTGTGAATGAAAGTCACGTTATAGTCTAACGAATTTAATCCATCTTTAGCAAACCTCTTCTTCACCGTCTTTAGTAAGTAGCTACTGCAAATAGAACAAGCAATTTCGTTAAAATGAAGCGTTAAAAAAGACCTCCCAGTCAGCCATTTTGCATCGAATAAAAAAGAACCCCCGAACAATGTCTAGGAAGAATGGATTATTGTAAACATGTATATTTAAAGTTTCACAAAATTCCGTCCATGAAAGATAAGGACACATGATTAGTGGGAATCTTGCTAATGCACAAAGAATTACCTGTATTGCTGATGCACAAAGAATTAAAGTACTGACAGGACCATCATAGCCATGAGAATATGAATTTTGCACACAAAGATCAGCTGTGAGAACCAGGATGACACACAAAGATCTATTTTACTCGCAGGGCCATCTAAGCTGTGACAATCCAATCTGGATTATGAATTAAGATCTACAGTACTCAAACGACCATCTGAGCTGTGAGAATCTGGATCATGAACAAAGATCTACAGTACTCAAACGACCATCTGAACTGTGTGAATCTGGATCATGAACAAAGATCTACAGCACTCAAACGACAGTCTGAACTGTGTGAATCTGTATCAGGGCCATCTGAGCTGTAAGAATATTAATAATGTACAAAATTCTGCAGTAATCACACACAGGGCCATCAAAGCTGTGAGAATCTTTATGATGAACATAGACCTATACTTTTTACAGGGCCTTCTGAGCTGTGAGAATCTGGATGATGCAAAATGGCCTTAAGTTTTCACAGAACCATCTGTGTTATGAGAATCCTTATGATGAACACGGACCTTCAGGACTAACAGGGCCATCTGAACTGTAAGAATATGGATGATGTACATAGATCGTTGACTCACACGACTATCTGAGCTGTGAGAATCTGAATTATGTACAAAGATCTCTATAATACTTACAGGGCCATCTGAGTCGTGAGAATGTTTATGATAAACAAGGACCTATAGTACTCACATGGCCATGATTATGGACTCTGAGAATCTTTTTGGTAAAAAAAGATCTAATGTACTCACTGGGCCATCTGAGCTTTGAGAATGTTTATTATGAACAAAGTCCTATAATATTCACAGGACCATGTGAGCTGTGAGAATCTGTATGGTGCAAAAGTGCCAATACTACTCACAGGGCCGTCTGAGCCGTGAGAATTTTTATGCTGTACATAGATCTATACTTCTCACAGGACCTTCTGGGCTCTGAGAATCAGGATGATGCAAAAACGTCAATAGTATTCTCAGTACTATCTGAGAATATTCCTGATGAATTTACATCTATAGTGCTCACGGTACTATCTGAGCTGTGAGAATCTGGATGATGTACCTACAGTATTCACAGGGCCATCTGTGCCATGAAAATATTCATGATGAGCGTAGACCTATAGTGCTCACAGTACCATCTGAGCTTTAAGAATCTGGATGATGCACAGATACCTACAGTACTCACAGGGCCATCTGTGGTACGTTAATCTGGATGATTCACAGAGACATCCAGTCCTTACAGGGTATCGGAAGCTATAGAAAATTGATCGTGCACATAGACATTTACTACTTCACAGGACCATCTTTGTTGTGTGAATAATCTTGAAAATGCACAGACCTGTCCTCTTAACGGGTTCCACTTTACACCGAAATCTTATTTCAATAAAACGGAATGATAATTTTAAATCTCAAAATATATAATAGTTCGATAAAAAAAAAAATGAACATTTTTCTATGAATAATTATTCAGTTAAACAAAAATCGTTATTCTTTTAAAGAAATCATATTTCGATACAAAGAAATGTTATCATATTCAGGTTCAGTCAATTCAAAGTAGACGAAAACTTACGGGTGTTTTGAACATACCTATTTTTTTCCTGTCGAAATAGTATTTTGATAAAACGAACAAGTATTTCGTTTAAACGAATGTTTCGACTGTGTTAACAAAATAAGATAACGATGTAACGAATTATCATTTTGTTTTATCAAATTATCATTTCGTATAAACGAAATAAGAGAATACGTGACATGTACAGAACTGTGAGGAGCCTCGTGGGGTGTTACAAATGAAGAATCTTTAATCTGATCTTTGACTTGCACCATTCTTACCGTTAAAAGAGAGTGGATACAAACCTCCATTTACGTGGCACTCGAACTCTTCCTCTGTGTTTCAACATCTTGTATCTTGCAACTGTTACAGGGGGGCGGGTCAAGTTCATACCAGTTACCTCTAACCTGAAATTATCCCGAAAAAAAAAGAGAAATAATGATAATTAAAAAGACTTGGGTCTTGATTTTAACATTTAGGCTACTAAGTGCGACTCGCTGACCTTCTGCGGATAGTGTAGATCAAGATCAGACTGCACCGAACGTGCAGTCTGATCTTGGATCTGCAGTGTCCGATAAGAAGATATTTTTTCCCAAAATCATAACTTTGAAATGCCAGTTTTTTTTCGGTTTTACTATTGGAATGATCCTGATAATATCATGCCCCCTCACGAGATTTGCGCATTCTTTTTACTAAACATGCTCGAAAGTTTTCCAAGAGAGACAACTCTATCGACCTGGTGATAAAGATTACTGTACCTTAAAGCCATGTCGTCGTCCTCTGCTCCCCAGCCCCAGTACAAGTTCGAGTAGCCGTTAACTTTCTCAAAGTCTTCTCTGCGAATAGCAAACACACCACCAACAAGTCTCGTGTAAGGCAAGCTGAAAATATGGCACCATTCATTAGTCAAACTTAGTTTAGTTTAAACATATTTATTTCATATTGATTGAGAATCAATTTCTTACAACTTATACTACCCTCTCGACTCTATTTCGTGGGAACTACATGGGAAAGAGAAAATTGCAGTTACCTAGTCACATTTCATTTGCTGTCTGCAAATGCTTTCAATAAAGACAACTCTGCCGTCATGTCATTTTGTGAAGACCCTTCACCACACAATCATAACTTTAAAAGACCTTGAGAAAGACATTTTTTTAAATATAGTGGGAAATGGAAAAATGACAAAAATATCGGTTTCTTCTTTTTTCTAAACTCTTTCTAGCCTTTTTTTGTAACAGCATGCATTGAGAAAGTAAAAAGACAATATCACTCACTCACTCACTCACTCACTCACTCACTCACTCACTCACTTTGACAAACAGTCAAGCAAGCAAGGAATGAAGACAAACCGAAGATGACTTTAACACGTCACTGACTTACATATATCTAAATTTGTCTACAGCGACGGACAGATGGCATGGTGAAACGGAACATGCGTACATGTTTCTGTCGTCCTCGGGAATCAAATCTACGTCATGAAACACGTAGCAGGTGAAACCGGATATTCGAAAAGCCTCTTTAAACCCAGCATTCATGATTATACCTTTGTTGAACGTTTTATTTCCAGCCTAGAAAAAGTAAGCAATATGAAGCCATTAGAAATGTCAATAGCCATTGAGTGTAGCAAAAACCAAGATCAGGTTGCAAAGACTGTGGTAGCTCGATCCTTGTCAACGCCGACCGACCCCCACTTCTTGCTTTGCAGTAAGATTGTATTTTAAGAGTTTTTTAAAAAGAATGGTTTGCCTTTTGCTTTTATATGAATTTACTAAAACTAAACATGACCAAATGACGTGGGTTGATGGGACGTACGTAGCATATCTGAATCATAAAAACATACGAATATTGAAACTATTTCATGATTCAATATCAAGAAAAAAAACTCGCAAGCGACTGCCTCATTTTCTTCATTGTTTTGCAAATTGTTGAAAATTAAATTGTGACCCATTACCCAAAAAAGGACCATCTAGGAATTCTGTACAACAATTAGATGGAAACAGACCAACGGTAGTGTATGTCAGTTTAAGTTGATAATTCAAAAACGATTGTATAACGAGGCACAATGACCAGTTTTCATACAGAAAATGTCATATTTCCCAGAAGGTCGCATTTCCCAGAAGGCCCCTTTTTGCATGATGGGTCACAATTAATAAAATAGATATATTTTGGTGGAGTATACATTATTCAAATCATCGTTGGAAAAGAAGCAGATGCCAATGATATGACTGGGACAATGTTCAACTCGACACCTGTTATTGGCTTAAAATACATTCTATCAACATACAGAAAGACTTGATCTGATTTTTGCCATCCATAAAAGCCAAACTTATCGCCTATGGCCCTTGAAAGGTTCAAACCAATTCTAGAGAACGATCGCTCTGAGTTTAAAGAATGCAAATGGTATCACACACATATAAATGTACATGGTATTTCCAAGTGTGAATATATTTTTCCTTTATGCATACGTTTTTCTGACTTTAATGGTCCCTGGAACAAGGTTAACACGACTGCCCTTATTCTACATCAAAAGACTGTATTTCTGTGCTATTTATTTCCATAACTTGAACTCTGCAAGTTAAAAGCACGTTCAGACCTACAACGAGGACCTCATATAGGCAAAACTAAACTGATCCTATAGACATCACTTTAATACGCGTTTCGGAAGGCATATATGAAGTACAATCAAACGCATCAAAATTGATCTGTACTAACGGAGGCACATTTCATTACTATACGGATTCTAATACGTATACTGATTCTTTGATTTCTCTTTTTCTTTTATCGTTTTGGATTATGAAAATTCAACGGTTTGGTGCAGCAATGTTACGACCATCATTAAAGTTCCGATGATACCAAGCTGTCTCGCGAGACTTGTTCATTTTCTTACCATATCTGCACAAGAGTGCTCAAAGGGAGATAACTCCATCAGACCGTCAATAATAAATCGTTGTCTGCGCATGTCATATTATTCGAAGATTCGACCTGTCTTATATGACGCATCACCCATTCCCCGATATTTGGGAAAAAGTAGGGCTTATACAGAAGCAAAACCCAAGCTTGTGGGGACTGTTTTGATAAATGGCCGGTGCATAGGTTATCTGCTAGCTGAGCATAACTGAATAAATCGCACCAGGTAGCGTTTTACTGAGTAAACGTTTATTTTATTCTGAAATTCAAAGTAACGGTTGTCGTTTTGAAAAGTGAGTCCGCTTATGTATCCAGAATGCCCATATTAGATAGATTTGTATAGATAGAATGCCATCTAGCGGCAGATAATTGATAATAAGTATTCTAGTTTTTGACATAATTATCCTTTTCAAAGCATTTGGGAAAAACTAGTCTGATGCTAAATGCATGGGTATAATTTGTTCTATACCTTAAAGCAAACGGAAGCACACCATAAGTTAAATTCATTGATAGTTTTCGAATAAGCATTTATGTGTTCACAGACTCGTGACGATAAGGAAGATACATACACGTCTGAAAACTAGAACACTGTCAATGAAAGTATTAGGTGAACAAGAGGTGTCATATACACAGTCTAAACGCACCATTGCACTGAGTAAAGAACGTCTCATTAACATAATTACTTTCGTAATGAAACTGTTCTTTAACCCTATACCAGATGAGAAAACTCTAGTGCCTTCAAAATTGAGAAAACTTTTCCTGTCATTTTTACAAAAAGTCACTTTAGGCATGAAAATTGTCTTTGAGAGGACAGAGAACTGTAAGATATGGTGTCTGACATTCCTACCTTTCTCCCATTCCATCGCTTATTTGTTTATTAGGCTACCTATTTATCCATGCAATTGAATCCCATCCCATCTTATCCAATTCCACCCATCCATCCATCCATCCATCCACCCATTGACCTACCCAGCCATTTAGTCACCCACCATCCCTTCCATGGTATATTACCTGTTCCACTATGAATATTTGGAATTCTGACTGTTGTCGTTTGAGCACGGGTATAAGATGGTATAGTAGTGTTTCGAGGTGACTCCTTCTGTCACGATATGGTATGATGATGGCTATTTTATTTCGGGCTACACAGCTTGAGGGTGTCCAGTAGCCCCCGGGCCCGATGTCAGCATGATGATTTTTAAACTGCAGGGTTATACCTTTGTTCCTACGAACTAAAAGCCGTCCCACTGTAAGTATAGTAATACATATTGGTGAAATAGTCATTGAAGAGAGATCCACCATGTGATGATGTTTCCCAAATCAAATCAGATTTTCCCAGATCAAATGAGACAAAACCGAACGTAGCAACTGAGGCAAATAGTGATTATAACGACAAGGCTATCCTACATTTCGTTAGTTTTGCTTCAGCCTCATCTTATACCTACGTGAGCAAACCGTGTACTTTGGTAATGCCATCTTATTTGCATTCATTAAAGGGAAGAAATTATGCAAGATATAACAAATGAAAGTACACAATTGAAATAGCTCTAGTGGTAGGGTACAAGACATGAATGACAAACTAAAAATGTGCTTATAATCATGTGTTTGACGGTGCTATATACCAAATGTAATAAATAGCCAGGCTTAAGTTGGGATGGTATTCGTCCTGTTTACTGAATAATGAGAAATTGCTTCTCATCAGCATATTCTCTTTTTCCCTAACGTTTTGTACCTTACATCTCAAAAACAGTTTTCGTCTGGTCATACAAAAGAAGGGATTTTCTTTAGTTAGCTGAAGAATTCTGGTAAGAAGCATCTCATCGGTGTACTTCAAAAACCTCGTAATTACAGCTTGTTACAAGCTGTAGTTACGAGGTTTTTTAAGTAATCCGACTATTTTCTCCTTGCTTAGAAGACCTTGTACCTAACATCTCAAAAACTGTTTTCGTCTGATCATAAAAAAAGGAATCTTTTAGTTGTGGCAGTTTTTTCCCGTCTATATTCACTGGAAAGGCGTTACAAAAAAGCGCTCACTTCCTTAATTTTTCAACAAACGGCAAAATTGTAGACCAGTCCAAACTGAAAGCGTTTGCAGATGACAATGTAAGTATGACGCAAAAGCTAAAATTTGTCTTGGGAAGGGTAGAAAACATTGGGGAAAAAGGAGAAAATGCTGGTTCCGGCATTTTCTCCTTTTCCCACAATTTTTTCGAAAGGCTTCTTTCTCAGTGTTGTCAAAAGTAGGGATTGTGTGGTAATGAGTTAAAATCAACAGAATCTATACGTAGGACGTCTTACCAAGTCCTTTTGGTTTGCAAATATCTTTATCTGATTTTCCCCTGACCTGCCTAATCTTGGTGTTTTTCTGAATTACACTTTTAAAATTGGTTCTAAAATTCATACTCCGTGCACTTTGATTTTTGTTCTTTAACACCACAGATTTATGTCCCTTGTTTACGTGGTAGTGACCATGATTGAAAGCGTTGATTGACCTGTTTACAGTGTGAAGGGTCACGGCATTTCTAAGATCCCAAACTTTTAACATGTGCTTTTCCAAGTTAGGAAGGTTTCCTAACGTCCCTATGAAAACATGAACTACTACCGCTAAAACCATCAATATGGCAAGTGCGAAATACGGATTCCAGATCTTTTTATATGGTACCAATGTAACATACTGTGGCGAACTTTTCCTTTTAAACTGTTGGTTTTTCACGATTTCGCGCATAATTAAACAGTCTCTCACGAATGATTTAAACAAGTTCAATGCAAACAGTGCTACTTCTATCCTACTTTTTGATATCACAAGTCCGTTACAGCAAGCAAGAGTAAACAGAGCTACTTTTAGATCGTTGTTTAGAAAAACCAAGCACTTATTCAACAGAGACAAAATGCACTTTTACGCAAGCCTATTCTCTAACCACACAATAGCTAAACAGTCTAAAGTTTTAACAACTCTGAAGTAGTAGACTGCTTTTTAAAACATTGTGGGAAAAGGAGAAATGCTAGTAACCAGCATTTTATTCCTCTTCCCATAATAAAATCCACCATTCCATAGGCAAATCCGTGATTTGAATTGATTCTAAGGTTAACAGTAGTTTGCAAATTATTCAAATATGGAAAAAGTCTAAAATTTTGTCTTCTGGTAAGAAAGTTTAGCAAAAAAAGACGATTTGAGTCTTTTTTTTTTTTCTTAAAATATGAGAATGTTAATCCGAAAACACTGATCCCTCGAGAAAATTTCTTGATCTTTCTCGACGTTGAGTTAATTGAGTTTACTAAAGAAATAAACAGATAAAAACATTTACAGAAGAGAAAAAATGAAAGAAAAAAATCCACTTCGTTATCGAATAAAGTTATTCAAAACAGAATCACAATATTGTGCAACTTGTCTAAAAAAAAAAAAAGATAAATTGTACATTTCTGTCGTAACTCCAATGCACCATTTGGCGTTTTATGAGGGCTGTTTGAATCATACCATGTGTGTGTAACACTTACATTATACCGGAATGTGTCACTGTATGAGAACCTTTTACCAGGCAACCCCATGTCTCGGCGAGTCAAACGTGAAAGGCTTTAGAAAACATCGTGGGAAAAGGAGAAAATGCTGGTAACCAGCATTTTCTCCTTTTCCCACAATGTTTTCTACATTTTCACAAATATTTTTTTCTACATTTTTTGAGACACAACTGCCTTCAATCTGGACACCTCTATAATTTTGTCGTATGGATAAGAGTTAAGTAACTCTTAACGTAAAAAAATAATAAAGCCTTTTTTTCAAACAACTTATCACATAAATCATGGATCCATAAGAAAAACATTTCGTCTAACAACCAAATGGATCATGACGTAGTATGGTCCTTTGACATGCCATAGAAAATCGACCAATAGCAAACAATTTAGACTCAGCTTAGATTGAGCGGTCTGTCCAGGCTGATATGAGTCAAAATTTTTTGCAGATGCATTAGAAAAGTTTTTCCAACAGACCCTGGCTTAAGCATAAGGCGACAATAACAGTTTAAGATAAAATATACTGACCGGTGTAATGCAGAGAAATGACCCTCCCCCACAAAACAATCCGGGTCATTGTTCTACGTAGAGAAATGGCCCGTGGGTCATTCCTCTACGTAGATAAATGACCTATGGGTCATTCCTCTACGTAGAGAAATGACCTATGGGTCATTACTCTATGTAGAGAAATGACCCATGGGTCATTGTTCTACGTAGAGAAATAGCCCATGGGTCATTCCTCTACGTAGAGAATTGACCCATGTGTCATTCCTCTACGTAAAGAATTGGCTCCACGGGTCATTCGTCTACGTAGAGAAATGGCCCGTGGTTCATTTTGTAATGGGGGTGGGGTCATTTCTCTGCATTAAACCGGCTCTTCCCTTTCCGTATTAACATCGCGTCCTTTTACATTTCACGTAACAATCCAGCGTTTGACGATCCGGTGGATTGACTAACTGATTGCCTTGAGTTTACTTAACTCTTTAACAAACAATCCCGGGTTTTCACGACTCTGAGAAAGCATTTTCTCCTTTTCCCACTATGTTTTATACCCTTCCCAAAACAAATTTCAATTCTTGATTCACTTTACTTTTGTTGTCTGCTAATGCTTTCAATTTGGACAAGCCGAAAATTTTGTCGTTTGGTAAAGAGTTAAATTTGTCAGTTCCTATACCCCCCCCCCCCCCTCAGCCCCACCCCCCCACCTCCACACACACACACACACACACACTTTTTGTAGACTTAAACTCTTTACAAAACAATCCCGGGTTTTCACGACTCTGAGAAAGCATTTTCTCCTTTTCCCATAATGTTTTCTACCTTTACCAAAACAAATTTCAATTCTTGATTCACTTTAATTTTGTTGTCTGCTAATGCTTTCAATTTGTACCAGTCTAAAATTTTGTCATCTGGTCTGTTACGGGGTTGAAGGCGTCTTCAATATAAATTAAGATATGTTGAAAAATTGTTTTACTATGATTCTGTCACAAAGCATTCAAAAGTTATCTGTCATTAGAGGATATAAAGTCATCCCGCGACCGGTAAATTAACGTGTCATCCCTTAGACATCAGCTTGACGAGTGTAGCCATGATCACCTGGGCCTGTATTCACCAACCATTCTTGAGAATATTCTTAGTCTTATTCTCCAAGATTTACTAAATTTGTAAGTAACACAACTTCTGATTGGCTAAACCGAATGGTTTAGCCAATCAGAAATTCTTACAAATGTAGAAAATTTTTTTTGCCTGCTGCATCTCTAGTGAAAGGGAGCAGTATAGATTTCATATTAGTCGGGAATATCTGAGCAGTCTGGTCTTGTTTTATATCGTTCGCAATAGAGGACAGTGTTCACGCACTTTAAAGTTTAATGACAGACGAACTGACAATGACAGACGTTTATTTGGTATAAAGTTTGCGATCAAAGCCTTTCTCTCTGACTTTCTTTGTCTTTCTCCTTCCTCCACTTGCTATCTATCTGTCTGTCTGTCTCTCAGTCTCTCTGTCTGTCTCTCTGTCTATATGTCTGTCTCTCTGTCCATCTGGCTGTCCGCCCTTCCACCCGTCCCTTCGTTCAATCGCTTGTTTGCCAATCTGTCTATCTATCTGTATGGGTGTGTATCTGTCTATGTATATGTTGGCCAGCCTGTCTATCTGTAAGTCCGTCTGTTTGTTCATTAGTCCGTTTTCTACCTCTCTGCCTCTGTCTGCCTGTCCGTATGTTGGCCAGTCTGTCTATCTGTTTGTCTGTCTATCTGCCTGTCTGTTACTCCGCTTTCTGCCTCTGTCTTTCTCTGTCTCTGTCACTGTCCCTCTCTCTCTCTGTCCCCTTCTCTGTCTCTTTCTCTGTCTGTCTCTGTCTGTCTGTCTCTGTATCTCTGGTTACCAGCCTTTTCTCCTTTTCACACAATGTTTTCAGAAAGCCTCCGTCTCAGGGTCGTAAAAAACAGGGATCGTTTGGTAAAAGGTTAAATTATCACTTGCCCCCCTTTATTCCTGTCTCGCACCTGTAGAACTTACAGAACTTGTATTTACACTGTCCGACACTACAAAATCTTTCCAGCTCAAAGAGCTTTCCGATTTTCTGCAGTTGCTTTTCTACTATTCGCTAGAAATTATTTCTTGAGTCATACAACAGTTTAACTTCCTTCATAAGAACACTTCCGAGGTATTGCAGACTGAATACTGAGTTGTTTTGTCTTGAAACCAAAGGGTACCATGTTCAAATCCCTATATCGGCATCTTTTCAGAGGATTGATTAAGTCACTGCTTCATAATTCATTTATCTTGGTTTTGTGAGAAAGAAGCCAGTGGCTTGAAAAGAACTTTATGTGAAGCACTTTTAAAAGAAACTCCGGGAAAGCATGGATAGGTGCACTTGTCGCCGCGATATAATTGAAATAATGGTGACAACAGCGTCAAACGTCATGTAAGCAACAGTCAACAAACAAAGCATGCAAATAAACAAACAAACAAATCATATTTACCCTTCGCCACACAAGGCCGACTTGTAACGACCTTTGTGAAAAAAAGTCTTTTGAAGACATTGTGGGAAAAGGAGAAAATGCTGATTACAACCATTTTGTCCTTTTCCAACAATGCTTTTACCTATCAAGAACAGACTCCATCATTTTGCTCATCTACAAATGCTTCCAACTTTGACAAGTCTAAACATTGGTTGTCTGGTAATGGGTTAAACAGCTCGAGGTTCTATTACCCAAATTGGGAGGATATTCCGGACAGGAGGTCAAGCGGCGATCCCGATGCTCGATAATCCGGAAACTATTCTCTCTTGGTCCACGGTCAGATGTCACTTCATTTAAAACAGATTGCTCCCTGGCCAATAATGTAGAAAACACGTCAACATGCCCGTCACTGTCATTAGATTCACTCGTTGTCCGTATAATACTGCTTTCATTGCCGTTCTCCTGAATTAGGAGTGACCGCAAATACTTGAAGTCCGTTAGATTATTAGGTATGTAGCTATTTATGGGCGACAACCTTTCCTTTCGACTCGTAATGTTGGAATGACTCCTGGGATAGCGTTGTTTATGGCCTGTCCCTGATGGTTTACGTCTCCTCTGGTATTTATCGGTGTCAGACGTTTTCTTTTGTGGCTTTCTGTGAAGAACTACATTCTTGTGTTTCATTTCTTCCTTCTTAAGCAAAGAATTTATCAGTTCAGCATAGATTTCTGCAGCAAACGCTTCTCTGTACTTTGGTAAAGGCAAAACGTCCCTTTTCAGCATAGAGTTGATATGATTCTCGAGTTGAACAAGCATGACCTTGAACTTTTCTAGATCACGTGACTCTGATGGAACCGGATGGTGTTTATTGTGTACCACAAGTATTTGTGAAAGAGTGATCATGATGGTAACGATGACAAGAAACAGGAAGAACAAAGGTACTACATCCTTGCGGTGGAACATAGCTGTGGACGAAAACAGGCCATCTCATCCCTCCTGAAGACACGTGACTGGCTGCTGCAGAGTAGAACATTGTTTGCCGCCGAATGACATGTATCGTAGAGGTGGAAGTTGTGTTGCGATATCTGTAATTCTCAGTCTAGTCTTTTACCTGTAGAAAAACAAAAGAACTATTTGAGGGTCTAGTTTTTTGTCTATAACTGTGTCTGCCGAAACCTTTGGCCATCATTAAGTTTTCTGTATCTCAAAGGATCATTTTACCCCATGATTTTGTCGGTTATTGGAATAAATGGATGTTATAGATTCATAACTATGCGGTGAATTGCCGCTGGTATGATGCATTGTGGAGATACACTAAACCTCCTTTCGCCACAGCATGAGTCACACATATTTGGTTCTCGCAGAGTTGAAAGCCATCTTTGTGAACGAATTTTGATAATCATGTATTTTTCTCCGATCAGTTTATGTGCCTGTCATTGAAAACGAGTTCAGATAATCTGTTTTTTCAGTCTCTAACCATCTTCGCGAGCCAAGGTTACGATCACTACGTGGATCTTAACTTGGCTGATTGTGCCCGATTTCGAGATTCCTGCAATGCGCCCTCTATTGGATTCTGGTTATTACCCTCCTTTACATCATATTTCTAAAAGCCAATGAAATATCGTTTTACAAACCGCCTACGAATACACATGAAGCGTTAAGCGGACATCCCCGTGGGTTTCCATGTTTTCCTTCTATTCAAAAGGTAGCGACCTTGTTCTATGTTTATCAAAGATGAAATGCTACAAGCGATTTCATTCGTTGCAGTTAGAGCTGGCTGCATCCAATGAAAACGCGTATCGGGGGAATGTAAAAATCAAGCTCGATCCGCCAAGGGTAGAGTCGCGTAGTGAATCGTCAGCCTTGGCTTGCAAAGATGGTCTCTAACTAAATGCAGAGTTCCAGATGAGGGAGAGTGAAAGTATTCTAAATCCATTATTTCTCTCTTGAACCTTATGTTGTGTTAACTCATTAGCATCGACTCTTCGAGACGATTCCAATGAGTATCCATAGCATAGGGATTGGTAGAGAAAAAACAACATTTTCAAATTTAAAATCAAAATCGCTCTTTATATCTGGAGCTCTATAAATGAACCTAGAATCTATTTACCATTTTATTAAAGGACAAAATTTTAGGCTTGTCCAAATCGAAAGCATTTGCAGCCGACAAAATAAAATTTGAACTTTGTTTTGTGAAGAGTAGAAAACATTGAGGGAAAAGGAGAAAATGCTGGTTACCAGCATTTTCTCCTTTTCCCACAATGTTTTCTACAGGCTTCTTTCTCGGGATCGTCAAAATTAGGGATTGTGTAGTAATGGGACAAAGAATAGGGTTGCTGAAATGTCTTACTTTTAGAGCTATGCAACGATGTAAGTGACATATCGTCGGTTTACTTTGAAAACCTCGTAACTACAGCATGTAACAAGCCGTAGTTACTAGGTTTTCGAGGTAAACCGACGATATCTATTCTATAGAGCATGAATCGGAAGCCCCACAAATGACATCTATTTCTTGGCAAAATAACGCCGATAATTACCATTTAATATAGCTTGTATCTTTGTATAGCTGGCGGCAAGCACGATTCGAGAAAACACGTTAAGTGGATTCAGTCCTAGACTCATGGGAATAAACTCTTAAGGAGGACTGTTGACGGAATGATTAGATTTAGGAACGACGAAGGCGAGCTAGCCCTGTCGTTTGTGAAGAAATATTGAGACTTATTTATTGTATTAGCTTTTGTACGATGAAAGACGTGCATGGTGTTTTAGATCTACGATATCAGCATATCGTGAGACATTCTGGCCAAAGAAGAGTTTTTTTTTATTTAATCCTTTCCAAAACAAGCCCTGGTTTTTTCTTGTGTCTGCAGTACAAGTTTTTTGAAAACACTGGGGGAAAATCGTAACGAGCAATTTCTCCTTTTCCCACAGTGTTTTCTAACCTTTAGGAGAACTTTCTACCATTTTCATCAAATTTAAAATTGTTGTCTGCAAACTCTTTCAGATTGGAAGAGTCTAAAATTTTGTCGTTTGGTAAAGGGTTAAAAAGGCCATATTGCGTAAAATGTCGTCTCGGATCGGCCTGCGCAGTCCGCGCTGACTAATCCGAGACGGCACTTTACGACTACATTGGATTCTGTGATACAGTCGACCTGCACAAAACAGAAAATCAACCAGAAACGGAAATTGTCGTCTCGGATCAGCCAGCGCGGACAGCGCAGGCTGATCCGAGACGACATTTTACGCAAATGTCCGAATGCCTCTTTTGGTCTAGTGCAAGCCAATTATAATTATGGGCTATTATGTGATAAACGAGAGCTTAGTGCATCTCCGTGATACATCTTGGTGTGCAATTTGTCACGTTATCATAAATATTCATAAAATCAGTTTTGCCTAACAGCTGACAGCACCATTAGGTAGAGCTGTCCTTTAACAGGCAGAAATTATACCAACAGCTGACTGCCCAGGTTGACATACGTCTATACTTCTTGCTGTTGCACTGAAACATCTTTTTAGACTGCAGGACTCATAAATATTTGTCTCTTCTCCAGAAACAGAAACAAAAATGTCATCTTATGCATGGAACATGTCATGGGTTAACTCATTACCAAACAACAATATTTTAGGCTTGTCCAAATCAAGAGCATTTGCTGACGACAAAATAAACGTGACTGAAAATTTTAAATTTGTTTTTTGAAGGGTAGAAAACATTGTGGGGAAAAAAGAGAAAATGCTGGGTACCAGCATTTTCTCCTTTTCCCACAGTTGTTTCTAAAGGCTTCTTTCTCAAGGACGTCAAAAGTAGGGATTGTGTGGTAATTGGTTAACAAAAAATGGTCGTGCATATGTCAGAAGTTGGAACAGTAACAACGCTCTCTGCTTATATGTTTCCCCTATACCTCATCTGCCAATTTCAGCTGTACTTTCGAAATTGACTTATGGTGGACACTGGTGGATAAACGAGTTTTACTGTTTAGTCTTTAAGAAATTAAAAAAAAAACTTAAGGTATGACGGGAAAAGATAATAAATGCTTATTCAAAAAACTAGGCTTGATTGATTTTATTTGAAGAAGATCTCAAAGCTTAATACTTCTTTTACTTAAGAATTGTAGACCTGTAACACTCTTATTAAATCCTGGGACAGACAGACAAACAGAGAGAGAGAGAGAGAGAGAGAGAGAGAGATGAAATATTTGTTGATCCAATTTTTCCTTGCAGAAAAAGGATATTATGTCGTTATCTGGCTAAAATCCAATGTCATTATTTGCCTTTGCTGATCAGTGTCCTTGGCTAAGAACACTTTAGATTCCTATATCCTAGTGCGGATGGTACCCAAAACATACGTAGATATTATAAGCTGTTTGCGTGAAACGACTGAAATATTGTTGAACGCGGCGGAAAACACAATTCACCAATCAATCAGTTGCCGTTCGGATGAGGAGACCAATGATTAATAGAGGTAGATAATTACGTAACATAATAGGTTTATAGATTACATGTCAGGACCGGCGATGGTCTATAGATATTTTGACATTTTTCATTTCTCGACGGTCAATCAGGGTTCCGTTAACCCTTTATGATACAATTCCTAGTATTAAAGATCTTGAAAAGAGGTATTTCGAAAACATTGTGGAGAAAAAGGAGAAAATGCTGGTTTCCAGCATTTTCTCCTTTTTTCTCCACAATGTTTTCTTCCCAATCAGACAAAAAATATCACAGCAGTATATTCAAGTTGTTGTCTTCAAATGCTTCCACTTTGGTAGAGTTCAAAATGTTATGCTTTGGTAAAGAGTTAGTGGAATTATTATGACAAAAGATGTTTTAGACATACCAGTTACTAATGGGGAAACATTAATAGGAAGAGAAATATCCTTTTTCTTTCATAATGCGAAAAAAAGGGGGGAACTGACAAATGTATTTAACTCTTTACCAAACGACAAAATTTTCGACTTGTCCAAATTGAAAGCATTTGCAGACGACAAAATAAATGTGAATCAAAAATTGAAGTTTGATTTGGGAAGGTTATTTACGGTGGTTCTGTCCTAAAATTAGCTCAGCCTGGGAATAGATGAGGAAGCAGAGCGATGCGCGTGCATACTTTCGAAGTAAGCAAAATGTCAAAGATTGGGTTAACAGGCAGCATCGAATCTAGCAATGGAAATAATTCGATGTAAATTTTACTTTCTGCATGCAACTTTGATTTTAAGGCATCCCACAAGGACATGATACAAATTACCTCACACCTCATTACCATATTTCAGGTCTTGCCTCAAAATATGCATAAAGGGAGCTGTCCGTAATTATTCTATTAATGAAAGCTTTGAATATCATTTATACAATACTCTCGTATCTTTTCTGAAACTACTGTCTGCTTTTCTTTCTAAGTCTATTTCTTTTTTCAATGCCCATTTTTTAAATCAAAGCAAAAGATTTTTAAGCCTTGGTGACGAGATGAGACAATTCTAGACTGATCCAAACTGAAGGCTTAATGCAAATGACAAATCAGATGTGGCTCAAATGGTGTGCTCTGTCTATGATAGGTAACTACAGACGATGTAGAATCAAAGCGTTGAGAACGCTGAAGTAGTATTTGTCATGGAAACCCACTGTGTGGAATTAGTAGTTTGAAAGAAACAAAGACATATTGTTCAAATACTGGCTTAAAAGTCAACCCACTAAGCAAATGAATACCTTTTCGGTTGCAGGGAGAGTACTCATGACAAAGTTTGGTTTATTTTTGTATAAGAGGTCTCCCTTTGATCATTACGAGGAAGCAGGAGTAACGCCCCTTGACAGTAGGATGCATAACGAATAGAAAAGAAAAATCCTGTTGATATATCGAACAAAATTAAGTTTGTTCCTGAAAACTATAATTTTGAAATATCTCTAGCCTTTTACATTTAATTTCCAACATTACAATCAATTACCTCGATTTATAAATATTCATGAGCAATCAAATGAGTAGCGCGCAATCATAGGACGAACAAGCAATGGAACGAATTGGTTTTGGAACGAAAAAGCCCAGGGCCAGTAGGCAAATTTTAATCATTGCGCCAATAAAAGGCTATGGGCAAGAGAGGCTATTTTCAGTCAAAAATAAGTATCTCAACGATCGATGGCCTCGCCCAATGTATTTTAATATGCCATTTCAAATTACATATCTGAGTGCCACCGTAAAACGCATTTGCCTGAGAAAAAATGAGTTTAACCGGGTTTATTTTCTTCGGCTTTGCACAAAATGAGATACATTGTTATCAAAATTCAATCTTGAACTCATAGTGGTATTGTCTTCGACAAATACATACCACAAAAGCATTTTCTCTGTTCCATGTAATGTTTTCTAAAGCTTTCTTCAGTTCCTACGTAAAAACACGAGATTGTTTGTCAAACCAAACACCGAATACCAAATACATAATTATGTTCTATGATTTTCAGATATGTCAGTATAATTTACATACCACGACAGAGAGGGTAGTTATCAGACATTGTATATCACTTGCATTAATGTTTGACATACGATTTCCACCCTTGCTATTTATCCACAGATATTCATTGCAATTTGTTGACTAGATAAAACGGAGCCATGTGAATATTCTGAATATTCTGTGAACCCTACCGCGATAATGTCCGTCTACGAACAAATGGGGAGTATGTTAACTTAGTTTGCAGTAACTATTTTAACAATATGGCCGGTATTAAACCGAAAAGGAGCATTCGGACAATTGCGTAAAGTGTCATCCCGGATCAGCCTGCGCAGTCCATGCTGTCTAATCCGAGACGACAATTTTCGTTTTTATGTAATTTTCTGTTTTGCGCTTCTCTACTGAAGGATAAAATCTAATGCTGTCGTACAGTGCCGTCTTGGATTAGCCTGCGCGGACTGCGCAGGCTGATCCGAGACGACACTTTAAGCAAATGTCCGAATGCCTTTTTTCGCCTGTTTCAGGCCATATATTGCTGTTCACATAAGCACCCTGATTTCAATATTTACCGGAATTTTCAAGAATTTCTTCATTTCCGAATCGTGCATGCAGCCTCCACTCACCTGAGCCATGTTTCTCGACGGATCAAAACTCCACGAAAAATTTTGTGAAATTATTTCAGAATCTGACCAGCCCTTTCAGAGAAGAGGACTCGTTAAGAATTTCTTCATATCCGTTTGTAAACTGGTTCAAATTGAAAGCATTTGCAGATGACAAAAGAAATGTGGCTGAAAAGTAAAAATTTGTCATGGGAAGGGTAGAAAACAATGGAGAAAGTGCCTTTTTCCATAAAAAAGCACTTGCAGACGACAATTTCAATTGGCTCAAATGGTGCAATTTTGCTTTGATAGGATAGAAAACTTTGTGGAAAAAGGAGAAAATGCTGGTTACCAGCATTTTCTCCTTTTTCCATAATGTTTTCAAAAGGCTTCTTCTTCAGGAGCGTTAAAAGTCGTCGTTGTGTGGTAAAGGGTTAACGCGCGTCAACTATCCACGTACATAACAGATTCTACTTTCAGTAGTCACAATGTGTCGTCCCTAAATTACTTTATGCGTTATGTCATAGATATATTATATTATACTATTACTGCATTGCCGCAGGTACGTTTGCAATATTAAGTGGTGAGAGAGACGGAGAAAGAGATAGAAAGACAGACTGGTATACTTTTTGAAGATTTTTTGACAAGCGAAAAAAATACAATTTTGATGGAGAAGAAAATGAAAAATTAGATGAGGCAATTGAAATCAGGCGGGGGGGGGGGGGGGGTTGGAATACATGGCAAAATTTGGACGGGGGAGGGGCTTCCTCTCTTACCCTACATCCTTCCCATTAGATCTTACGTCGATGTATTCACTGTACATGATGGCAGAATCCTCTGAACAAAGCCCTGCGATATCGACGTAAGGTGTAATGGGAGGGAACCCCATGGACTCCGACCCGCCTCCACCCATTCCAATTGCCTCAACTAATTTTCATTGTCTTCTCCATCAAAATTGATTCTAGGACAATTGCCCCCCCCCCCCCAGACAATATCCCCCCCGGATAATAGCCATCGGGGACAATAGTCCGGGGGGAATTGTCCTCAGGGGGCAGGGTAATTGTCCGGGGGCAAATGTCTGGAAGGGAAATGGTCCGAAGGGAAATTGTCCTAAGGGGGCAATTGTCCGGGGGCAATTGTCCGGGGGGGGGGGGCAATTGTCCTGATACGTTCAGAGATACTTTGCGCAAAAGCAAGACATCGAATTATGTTTCCGTGCTTGCAGCTTGTTCAAGCATGAAGACTTTGTAGAGGCAAGGACTCTATCTTGAAATTTCTGGATCGGAAGTCCCATATTTTAACACAAAGACATTCTCTACATGTCCTACATTTTATACAAAGAGGTCGTTAATGGTTTAGAATCTAAAGATTTGGAATGTCTGAGATCGATCAAATTAAACCATCTTTCATTTACCCCTAGGGTGTCAAGCTTAACTCTTATCCGTAAAGCACTTTTGCACATAATTTAAAAAAAAAGTCGCCTTTACGGACAGGAAAAATCAAGATCAGACCGCACAAAATGTGCAGTCTGATCCTTGATCTCCATTGTCCGATTTGTCAACACTTACTGGACAAAAGCAGCTTTGAATCAGACATTTGTTTAACTCTTTAGCACACAGTCCCGACTTTTAGCGACCCTAAAAAAAGAAGCCCTTTCAAATCATTGTGTAAAAAGGAGAAAATGCTGGTAACCAGCATTTTCTCCTTTTCCCACAATGTTTTCTACCTTTCAAAAACAAATTTCAGATTTTGGGTCACTTTTATTCCTGCAGATGCTTTCGATTTGGACATACCTAAACTTTTGTCGTTTAGTGATGAGTTAAGTCTTATTTCTATTGTTTTTTTTTTCGACGCTCTGGTGATGAAGTTTGTATTAGGATTTCACGCCACTTTAACAGCTATGGTCATATCATGGCGGTCGGTGACGCACATGTGTTTCCTGGCTTTTTCACACCGGTACACGTTTACACAACTTTCTTTCCAAAGCCACCGACTACTTTTCTCACATGCTTCAGCAGAGGTGAGGGGCGAAAATACGCCGGAAAGAAAGTTCGCCTCAAC
This sequence comes from Tridacna crocea, assembly GCA_943736015.1. Taxonomy (NCBI): domain Eukaryota; kingdom Metazoa; phylum Mollusca; class Bivalvia; order Cardiida; family Cardiidae; genus Tridacna; species Tridacna crocea. Next base: position 35,867,288 of record OX031068.1, read on the forward strand.
CGGGTATCGAACTCAATACCACCAGGTCATGAGTCCGACACGCTCACCACTGAGCCACCTGGGCGGGCGTGATGAATTGTAAGCCAATCTGAGGTTTGGCTGCATCAAAACGATCCCATGTATGCTCGACCCTATCGAATAAAGCTTTTGAAATAACTGCGGAAAAGGAAACATAAAATGCTGGTGAAAAGGGCATTTCTTTTCGCTTTCAAAAAGAAAGTTCTCTATCCTTTAACTCATTACCAAACAGCAGTATTTTCTTCTTTTCTCACAATATTTTCTAAATGCTTCTTTCTCAGGGTCGTCAAAAGTAGAGATTGTTTAGTAATGGATTACTAAACTTTCTCTGGGGTAGAAGTTAATTTGTCGCTAGCAAATGTTATTAACATGTCAGAAACTAAACTTTTGTTGTATTGTAGGAAGTACAGGGTAAAGATTCCGTCTCCAACTTCACGAGGCAATAGGGACGGGATTTTTCCGGTTCTAAATAAACTTCCGTTTTCTGAATCTCGCGAGACGTTATCGACTGGAAGAATTTGGAAACGAGAAGATGTCAAATGGTGCAATACATTTGACATGTACATATGGAATGCACATTTTCCTTCCCTATTTCTTTTTTACTAAGGTAAGATATAGAACTGCCCCTACAGATCCGATAAGATATAGAACTGCCCCACAGATAAGATAAGATATAGAACTACCCCACAGATAAGATAAGATATAGAACTACCCCTACAGATCCGATAAGATATAGAACTGCCCCACAGATAAGATAAGATATAGAACTACCCCCACAGGTAAGATAAGATATAGAACTACCCCACAGATCCGATAAGATATAGAACTACCCCCACAGATAAGATAAGATAAAGAACTACCCCACAAATAAGATAATATATAGAACTACCCCCACAGAAAAGATAAGATATAGAACTACCCCCATATGGCGAGCAACACGCGAAAAAGGGCATTCGGACATTTGCGTAAATTGCCGTTTCGGATCAGCCTGCGCAGTCCGCGCGGGCTAATCCGAAACGGCACTTTCCGTTTTTATGCAATGTTCTGTTTTGATCAAGTGCACTGTAGCACAAAATCTAAATGCAATCATAAAGTGCGCAGGCTGATCCGAGACGACACTTTACGCAAATGTCCGAATGTCCCGTTTTTCAATGTTGCAAGCCAGTTATAACAATTGCAGATATTTTTGGGAAAATTCTTGCGATTTTTAATTCATTTTTAAAACTGAAATTAAAACTGATTCTGGTCAACCTGCACGGACTGTGCATCGTGACATGAACGGATATCTTTTTGCAGATACATTAACCCATTACCACACAATCCCTACTTTTGACGCCCTTGAGAAAGAAGCCTTTAGAAAACATTGTAGGAAAAGGAGAAAATGCTGGTTACCAGCATTTTCTCCTTTTCCCACAACGTTTTCTACTCTTCACAAAACAAATTTCAAATTTTCAGTGACTTTTATTTTGTCGCCTGCAAATGCTTACAATTAAGACAAGTCTATAAAATAGATAAAGAGTTAAACTCCATTTTCGCTGCGCACGATTCCACTGTCTTTTGAAAATAGAAACTTCTGTCATTTGAAAATCAATATATCATGCGTTGTTTATAACATTAATGCTTTAAAGTCCCATGTGTAACCATTTTGTTGATTTATTGAAATTGAATTTCCGAGAAAATAGATGGAACTCTTATACCGTGAAAGGTCTGGTGACTTTTTGATTATAAATATAAACTTTACTCGACGAGACCTCTGTGGATGTTCGACAAAAGATTTTGTAATGCCCAACACAGCCCAGTTAGATGGAACATATTTATTTTCCCTAAAGTCTACATGGAAATGGGGTTGGGTCACAAGTTATAACAATTTAGAAATCGACCCTCCCTCTACATAATAAAAGATTTACATGTATTCACTCGACTAATTATAATATACAAGAGAGAGCGAGAGAGAGAGACAGAGAGAGAGGGAGGGAGAGACAGACAGAACGACATACAGACAGACAGAGATTTTGTCCATTTGCTCAGCATAACAAAAAGGAAAGATCAGAGCATTCGAGAGTATGCTTATATCAAATAAATCGTCCAGTTTGTTGAATATACTCCTGGATTGATAGAAATAATTCTGAATTTTCTCTTTCTGTTAGCGATCACAACCAGTTGATTATCCTAAACCTAATTCGTCGTTTTATTATTATTGTACTAATTATCAAGAACAGTGCAAAACAACAATATAGGAAAAAAGTAGTTCTAGCAAATGGTCTAAACGTTTTGTCAATATCGTCACAAGTAATGACACCACGATTATCATCACTATAGAGGTTTTATTCACTGTGAAATCCACAGGAGTAAATAATTTATTTATTTATTTATTTACTTATACAATACAAGACAATACATTTATTCAATATTAAGGCCACTGGCCCATTATATATTACATGTTACAACATTCAGAGAGTGATTAATTACATCCGGCAGAGAGTATAGGTATTTATGTATCTATCTTTCTATCTATCTATTTGTCAATATAAAAAAAAAAGTGTCCATAAAAGTTTTTACTCATGTCAGCCCGCGCTGACTGAAAAGGCTGATATGGTTGATACGTTTTGTAGATAGATCAGACCTCCTTTCCACAGAGCATAACTCAAATAAGAATAATTTGATGTGAACGAGAATTCCTATAGATATGATTGGCCGTTCACAATTTATACCTTTCTTGGAAAAAGAGACTGAAAATTAAACACATCGACCTGACACGATCAAACGTTAGTCTAACTGAGACTCGTCAAGTAGAAACGTGACTTGCATACTCATTATCTACATTAAAAGTTACTTGTATCTTCCTTTTTACATTAGATTTTTTTTTCAGTAAACTCTTATGCTACTAAGAGTGACTCGTTAACCTTTTGCGGACAGTGTAGATCAAGATCAGACTGCACAAAACGTGCAGTCTGATCATGGATCTACACTGTCCGATAAGGAGATATTTTGTTTCAGAAGTAAGTTTGAAATTGCAAAAATTTGGGCTTTCTATCGGCTTGAAGGTTATATGTTTTAGCAGCGTAAGTGCTAGAGTCATTCCTATATAATGGGTTCATTTTCTACACAAAACAGCTTTCGATGACTTAATTGGAAAAGAAGCAATGATAGCATGCAGCTGCTCCTGCTTCCACAAGATTTTTTTTTTAACAAGATGATAAATTTTTTGTTCTCTCTCTCGCTCTCTGTCTCTGTCTGTCTGTCACCGTCTCTGTCTCTCTCTGTCTGTCTGTCTCTGTCTGTCTGTCTGTCTGTCTGTCTCTCTCTGTCTCTCTTTGTCCCTCATTCACTGCTCCCCCCCATCTCTCTCTCTCTCACTCTCTCTCTCTCTCTCTCTCTCTCTCTCTCTCTCTCTCTCTCCGTCTGACTCTCTATTTCTATCTCCATCTCTCTCATTCTCTCTCTGAAGACGGTAAAAGTAAAGATAGATTGTGCACGCTAATAACTACGAGTTACTGTGAGATGAATCTCAATCGATGGTTCAATAACATAAATTATTTTCTGCTATTTCTGCAAATCTGTAAATCATATAATACTTTATCGACTGTTTCAGCACACTTGTTCTGAGTCAATTGGACGGTTGCCTGGAGCTAAATCTTATTTAGAAAGGACGTTTTTTTCTCCCTCTCTCTCTCTCTCTCTCTCTCTCTCTCTCTCTCTCTCTTTGCCATTTAACCTATTAACCCAGAATTCCATGCTTAACGACTGAATGGATAAAGTGGGAGAAAAGTGGGAGAAAAGAAAAAGAATTGATAATCACTTGATCTTCTCTTCCGGAGACAATTTTTGTCTGTCAACCTCAAGCTGCTATATATAAGTGTAATAAAACTTTTAAGCCGGTGTAATGCAGAGAAATGACTCTCCCCAACAAAATAACCCGGGTCATTATTCTACGTAGAGAAATGACCCCAGAAGTCATTTCAATACATAAAGGAATAATCACATTCATTATTCTACGTAGAGAAATGACCCTCTGGGGTCATCTCTCTACGTAGAATAATGACCCCGGTCATTTCTCTACGTAGAGGAATGACCCATATAGTTATTTTTGTACATTATAACGGCAGTGAAAAACAAGAGCTCATATTCTCCTACCATGCTTGAGAATATTCTTTGTCTTATTCGACAGAATTTTGTCGTTGTGAAAGTAACAGAACTTTTGATTGCCTAAACCAAATGTTTTAGCCAATCAGAAGTTCTGATACTTTCACAGTCAGAAAATCTTGAAGATAAAGACAAAGAATATGTGTATGAATGGTTAGTGAATACAGACCCAGGTTTTACGATTTTAAAGGCATTTATTTGGTGAAAAAAGTCAGGTTTTGCGGTTTCAAAGGTATTTATTTGGTGGAATAATGTCTCATCGAGTGCCCCAAAACATAGATGGCCTTTACATTTATTCTTCATGGTGCCTCCGGTTAAAATAATTAGCGTGTCAGACAGAGCGAATGCGAATTTGCATATTCTGCCATTAAAACCACAGAGATTGAGATTGAAATTTGAATCAGTCTTCAACCTCAAACCCTTATGGCGCCATACGTGAAAAAAAGAGCTTTTGTTGACGGTAAATGACCAGTTCACGTTTCTCTAATAGTGCAGCACCGTTTCTTTTACGGCGCCATACGTGAAAAAAAAAGAGCTTTTGTTGACGGTAAATGACCAGTTCACAATTCACTAACAGTGCAGCATCGTTTCTTTTACGGCGCCATACGTGAAAAAAAAAAGAGCTTTTGTTGACGGTAAATGACCAGTTCACATTTCACTAACAGTGCAGCATCGTTTCTTTTACGGCGCCATACGTGAAAAAAAAAAGAGCTTTTGTTGACGGTAAATGACCAGTTCACATTTCACTAACAGTGCAGCACCGTTTCTTTTACGGCGCCATACGTGAAAAAAGAGCTTCTGTGACGGTAAATGACCATTTCACAATTCAGTAAGATGCAGCACCGTTTCTTTTACGGCGCCATACGTGGAAAAAAAGAGCTTTTGTGGACGGTCAATGTTCAGTTCACATTTCACTAAGATGCAGCACCGTTTCTTTTGCGACACTCCCGTATAAATAAAAATCCTAACGAGTGTCATTGAATTGTACGAGTTAGTTTATGGCATACGAACATGTGTCGTCTTGGATCAGCCTGCGCAGTAGCACAAAATCTAAAGAGTCTGAAAGCGCCGTCTCGAATTAGCCTGCGCGGACTGCGCAGGCTGATTCGAGACGACATTTTATGCAAATGTCCGAATGCCCCCTTTCCGCGTGTTGCAAGCCATATTTGGTAAAAAAAAAGGAATTAATTTATGTAATTGCCTCTGAAAGAATTAATGTAATCAAACAATTCCTACCTTTTAACCCTTACTCTACTAAATGACAAACATTCAATTCGATAGTAAAATCCCTAAAAATGCTGTTTCTAAGTTAATGTTTTGGGAAATATATCCTTATCGGACAGTGTAGATCTAAGATCAGACTGCACATTCTGTGCAGTCTGATCTTGATCTACACTGTCCGCAAAAGGTCAGTGAGTCGACCTTTGCAGCCTGAGGGTTGAACCCTTGAAGGTTTTCGCGAACAATTTGGATTAATGCAAAAATTTATAAAATACTGGTAACCAGCTTTTTTCTTTCCCCCAAAAGTGTTTTTCTTTTTACCCTTTATAAGACAAGTTTGTGGTTTAAGTAGCATTCATTTTGCCGTCTGCAAATGCTTCCAAATTGGACAGGGCTAAAATTTGTCGTCAGGTAAAGAATTAAACACAATAAGCGTGCCGCAAGGCGGTGCGTCTGAAATTGTAGATTAAGATCGGTTGACACAGAACTTAGATCTTGGTTCTTACTTAGATCTGTTTCATGTAAGATATTTTGGTTAAGACGGCTATAAATTTCAGTGAATGAGCGTGTTCTATTGATTGTCAGTTCACTTTTCATTTTCTCAACACTCTTCAGTGCAGACAATACACGGGTCTTGAAGTTTGATGAATGCTTTTAGAATTAATGGTGTCAGATTTTCTAAATTATTTTTAGAATTTCATTTTGAAGTGACGAAAATATCGGGAAAAAAACAAAAATCTTTAGAAATACGACGTGTTGCTTTTTAAAGACATCAGATTAAAAGTTACTTTTGTAAGTGGCAGTGCAGTATTTATTACATATTTTTCTCTTTTGGCGCCTTACCTATTTACCACTAAATCCCAAGTTTTAACGATCCTGAAGATGAAGACTTTTTGACAACATTGTGGGAAAAGGAGAAAATACTGGCTACCAGCATTTTCTCCTTTTCCCACAGTTTTTTATTCTTAGACAAATATCACCATATGGTCCACATTAAAATTGTTGCCTGCAACTGCTTTCAACTTGGATCACCCTAACCTTTTATCGTTTGGGAAATAGTAAATGGAATTTCAGTGTTTTTACACAGCACCAAATATACATTTTCACCCAGATGTTTCCTGTAATGGCGCTACACACGTCGCTCTTTGTTTTCTCTTCAGGTAGCCTGTACTTTGAGCCGTCCGTAAACTAATATTTTATTGTATATTAGTTTCACGAAAACGAAAGTGTGCACTTGGATACCAGTATCATTTTATACTATAGCAATTTAAAGACAAAAGGAAATATTTCATATACATCATTGTTTTACTTTTAATTAAGACTTGATGCTTTTCATAGCATTTTTTACGTTTGACAAAGAAATGAAATTAAAAGTTGCATATTTGTAATAATTTGCAAATGCTTGTTTTCCTTCAGACATTTGTCAAGTTAAATGACAACCCATCAAGTCTTTGTTACAGCATTCTCGTCTACTGATCAATGCAAGGATCTTAATCCGTATTTATATGAAGCTGACGTAACGTCCTTTGACACCATCGAGAATGAAACAGCTAAGTCTGAAAATACGTTGTTTGTGCCGTTCATAACATATTCTTCTTTACTTTTCGGCCAGCCTGTAAGTGTCAAATATAGGCTGCAACACACGAAAAGGGGCATTTGCGTAAAGTATCGTCTCGGATCCGACTGCCCAGTACGCGCAGGCTAATCCGAGACGGCACTTGACGAATACAATAGAGTTTGTGCTACACAAGACTTGCACAAAACAGAAAATTACAAACGAAAAGTGTTGTTTCGGATGAGCCTATTCAAATGTCCGAATGTCCCTGTTCGAGTGTTGCAGACCAATTGTTTGATGTCAAGAAAGTAAGGCACTGAAAGAATCCATGCTAAATTAGGAGCGATAATTTAGAATAACAATAGCGTACGTAAAAAGTGAAGTTCAGAGAAACCTTGAAATAATTTCTTACTTTTAAAATTGCCATTCACGTAGGGCCTGATTTGTTACTCTTAGCAGGGTTCATTGTGGATGAAATCTGACAATGAATGATAGAACTTGAAAACGATAGCAAATTTGTAAGGGTTATATAAGGTCGTAAGTAACATTTACAATCACGTCATTCCATGGCATCAAAATGACTCACAGCGCTACCAGCACTTTGATCTGGTCATCATTCTGAAAACTCAACGAAAAGTTTATTTTCTATTCAATCAAGAGAGTACGTAACCGGAACGCATTTTCGTCATTACTCTTCCGATTACTGGTTCTTCAACATTTTTCTTTATATTTCCCCGGGGAGACAGAATGTAATGAGAATCGCCCATTTCTCATTCGTCGAAAGTAATTCACGTTCTGTCAACGTCTCTATAGTTTAGTTTCTATAGCTTTCTTGATAAATATATACGAGATGTATTTCTTCCGTGCTTTTGGAAGTGCCTCTCTAACCCTTACAGCGAGGTTGCTTAATCGGGAACATACATGGCTTGAACCCAGGGATCACTGGGTCGATTCCCCATCATGGCCAACTTCTCTTTCAGAATGGGTGAAAGTATATACAACAGAATTCATACCCATCTAGCCGCTGATCATTTGTTCGAAAATGGTTATGTGGGAAAGCAGCCAATTGCCTCGAGGGAACATCATACGAACTAATTTCACAAGAAACTATAGCATAAACATATATGGCTTGCGACACACGAAAAAGGACAATCAGACATTTGCATAAAGTGTCTTCTCCAATCAGCCTGCGCGGTCCACGCAGGCTGGTCCGAAAAGACACTTTACATTTTTATGTAATTTTCGGTTTCTTGCATGTCTACTGTAGCAAAAAAATCTAGTGTAGTCGTAAAGTGCCGTCTCGGATTAGCCTGCGCGGACTGCGCAGGCTGATCCGAGACGACACTTTACGCAAATGTCCTTTTTCGCGTGTCGCAAACCATATATATAGGTAAACTTGTCTACCACATATGTGACATAATTTTGAAACGGCACAATCGCAAACAGAGATTCCTTCCTACGTGGCTCATGTTTATTTTCAAAGCATCACTGCCTATGAGTTGCTGTGCGAAGTTTGAGATCTGCTTAACGAGACTGACTCTGCTAAATGGATTTGTCTGAATTCTTTACCAAACGACACATTTTTGGGCTGAACCAAATTTCAAAGCATTAGCAAACAACATATTAAATGTATCTAGAATGGTGATTTATGTAAAAAAAAAAAACGTTAATGCTAGTAACCAGCATTTTCTCTTTTTCCCGCAACGTTTTCAAAAGCCATCTCTTTTACGGTCGTTAAAAGTCGGAATTGTAAGGTAAGGTTTTAAATCCCAAAGCATGCTTTGTTGCAATCGAAGCTGGTCTAGCCAAAGATTACCAAAAAGGTAGTGGACCTTGTAGATCAAAGATAAGACTGCACGGTTTGTGCAGTCTGATTTTGATCTAAGCCGTTCACAGAATTTATGCAAGGCGACATCGGCAGTGAGATAGTAAACCAGTAACGCTTTAAAAAGGGATAGTTTTTGTGACAGCATAACCCGAAATTATCCTGTCCTCAAATCATGTTTTTGAGATGATACTGGAATTCTATCCTATCTATATAATCTCTCTAAAATAGCCATTACTGAGTCCACGAGTGGTTAGCGAAGTTTGAGATCTTAAGAACGTGATTCAATCAACGGACTACCCCCATGCACAAATTCTTGATACCGCCATTATACGTCTTTTTTATAACCCTTTCCCAAACAATCCCTGGTTTTTATGGGTCTGGAATAGTAGTCTTTTGAAAACATTGTGGGAAAAGGAGAAAATACTGGTAACCAGCATTTTCTCCTTTTCCCACATTGTTTTCTACCCTATCATAGACAGAAATCATCTTTTCAGCAAGAGTTGAATTGTCGTCTGCAAATGCTTTCAATTTGGTCTAGTCCAAAAGTTTGTCGTTTGGGAAAGGGTTAAACGAGCTCCTGTCTTTAAAAACATTTCTTCTTAAACAATATTGGGTTTTTATACCCCTTTATAAAACCAACCTAGTGTTTTGCTCGCCTTTATTAATCAACCTTTGGTTTTTATACATCTTCATTAAACAACCTTGGGTTTTATATGCCTTAATTAAACAACCTTGGGTGGTTACGACTTTATGAAACAAAATTGGGCTTTTATACGCCTTTATTAACCACATTTGGATTTTTACACGCTTTTATTAAAACAGTCTTGGATTTTTATACGCCTTTATCTAACAACATTAGCTTTTATACGCCTGTGTTAAACAAAATTGGGTTTTACACGCCTTTATTAACAAAGGGTATTACACGCCTATATGAAACATGTTCGGTTTTACACACCTTCATTTAACAACCTCGAGTTTATACGCCTTTTCTTTTTCAAACAACTTCGGAGTTAAATCTCTTTTATAAATACAACCTTGGATTTTTACACGTCTTTATTAAGCAACCTTGGATTTTTATACGCCTTTATCAACCAAACTTGAATTTTTACATGCCTTTACCAAACAACCTTGATTTTTCATGCCTTCATTGAACAACCTCTTTATCAATCAACAATGGGTTTTAATATGCCTCTGTTAAACAAGATTTGGTTTTTATACGCCTTTATTCAACAACCTTGGGTTATTGCACGCCATTATGAAACAACATTGAGTCTTCATAAGGCTGTATCTCATATTCATATTCTTTATTGAAGATTTAAACCTTTCCCAAACGACAAAATTTTAGACTGGTACAAAATGAGAGCACTTGCAGACGACAAAATAAGCATAACTCAAAAACTGAAATTTGTTTACAGCAGGAAAGAAAACATTGTGGGAGAAGGAGAACATACTGATTACCAGCATTTTCTCCTTTTCCCACAAAGTTTTCAAAAGGCTTCCTTCCCTGGGTCGTAAAAACCAGGGATTGTTTGGTAAAGAGTTAAACACCTACAGGGTTTCTAGCCATAACAGAATATGCGCTATCAAACAACCTTTAATTTTGGTATGCCCTAAACAAAATTGTGTTTTACTCGCCTTTATTCATCTTCGCGAGCCAAGGTTACGATCACTACGTGGATCTTACCTTGGCTGATTGAGCCCGGTTTCGATATTCCTGCGATGCTCCCTCTATTGGATGCTGGTTATAACCCCCTTATACATCATATTTCTAAAAGCCAATGAAATATCGTTTTAAAAACCTCTTACGAATACACATGAATCGATAAGCAGACATCCACGTGGGTTTCCATGTTTACCTTCTATTCGAAAGGTAGCGACCTTGTTCTATTTTAATCAAAGATGAAATGCTACGAGCGATTTCATTCGTTGCAGTTAGAGCTGGCTGCATCCAATGAAAGCGTATCGGGGGAATGTAAAAGTCAAGCTCGATTCGCCAAGGGTAGAGTAGCGTAGTGAATCGTCAGCCTTGACTTGCGAAGATGGCCTTTATTAAACAACCCTGGATTTTTATAAGTCTTTGATGAACAGCCTTGGGATTTGGGGCGCCTTTGTTAAACAATCCCGAGTTTTAACGACTCTTTTCGAAAACAAATTGAGAAACGTAGGAAATGTTATTTGCCAAGATTCTCTTATTGTACAACGGATTTTCAGCCCTTTAAAGAACAAATTACATAACATATAAGCTGCTTTTTGTCTCGTCTACATATGCTTCCGTTTTGACAGCGTCTCTAAGATTTCGTCTGTTATAGAGATACTTTATACACAGAGCTCCAGATAAGAGGGGGGGTGATGGTTTTCTAAATCCATTATTTCTCTTCAAAACCTTATGTTGTGGATATTCATTAGAATCGTCTCGATGAGACGATTCTAATGAATACCCACACCATAGGATTTACCTGAAAATGATTAATACTTTCAATTTTAGAATCAAAATCAATCCGTCTATCTGGAGCTCTGATACGTGTATATCTCTAGAGCTTTATGGGTAAAGAAAATGGAATTTACAGAATTATATCCTTGATGTAACACAAACGTGAAACTATTGTGACCAATGACAAAATTGTATCTTGTTACAGTATTTAATCGTTTCTGACATTTTTAACCACAAAAACACCAAAAGACGTTCCGGGTTCATGTTTCTTTCGTTCTGTCATATTCTGTGACAGTATAATTGACCTCGTTTATTCAAGAAAATTGAATCAAAGGACTGAAAACACTGAAACGTAGTACGTATGTTCTCTTGTTGTTTAGCGCCTTTTAAAATTCACTGCAGCTACTTATCGATGAGGCCGGTATAATATTTACATCATCTTCTTATTTTCTTTTTCATTTACTTTTCTCACTACCCCTTGTCACAAATTCCAGGTGTTAACGATTCAGAAGAAAATGAGTTTTGGAAAATTTTGTGAATAAAGGAGAAAACGCTGGTGACCAGCGTTTTCTCCTTTTCCCACAACATTTTCTACTTCAAAAGATAAGTGCCATAATTTGGAACGTGTTTTGTGTGTCGTCTGCTTTCAATTTGGATGTCTAAAATTAACCGATTGGAGTACACTTAACTAGAACTCTATCATTCACATTAATCTTGCATTTGTGGTAGACTTAAAGCCATTATAACCTTTGCGTGAACCAAGCCGATGCTTGTACCTTTCGACCTCACTCTATGAACACTTTGGCGGGCGGTGAAAGATAGTGTTCGTCAGAAAAAAATACGTAAAACTTCATATAGGTTATTTCTAGTCAGCCACTCACAACGCAAAACGTCTGCCATCATAATGGCTGGCCTCGGCCTGTATTCACCGACCACTCTAAATTGCGTCCTTAGTCTAATTTCAGATAAAAAAAACACACACACACTCTGTCTCGGATCGTCTTAATCGTTCATGTAGGCAGTTAGAAATTGTGTGTTTTACTTTTACACGTTGAAAATGTTTGAGAGATGGACTCAAAATACAATTTGATATAATAAGTGGTATCCAGCACTCAAAAAACAATTTTGCCGATGTTTATTATTGTTAATAACAATAGCTCCTCCTCACACAATGACTTCTTTATTCAATAACAAGGATTGTTCTTTTCCCGAAACCAATTTCTCTACGCTGTCAAATGACAAACATAAACGAATCACAAAAAGACGGCCACGCTAAAAACTACCGATCGAAAATAGTCTCATAAGATAAAGTTTTATAACATTGTCATAATCCCGATTTCTTAGATACTTGGATGAAAGACATTGAATGAGTTATTGATTGCGCAGTAAAAACTCAGAGCATCGATACATCTGTGCGATTAAAACACGTTTTGAATTTGTAATTAACTTGAATGATGTTCCGCTGACTAAGTTACATGTTTTCATATTTTTCATTGCAATTTTCTTTTATGGTGTTTCTTGCTATGCACCGTTTTCTATGTTCTGGGTTTAACAGTAGTTATTTCCGCATTGGTTTCTCGCCATGAAAATAAGTGCTAATCTAACTCTAAATTTCAGGGTTTCCTTTCCTGTTGATTACCTTGGCCTGTTCCAATGATAGACTTGGACTTTACGACTAGAGATTGATGGTTGTCTTTGATATCTCGCAGTAGTTTCGTGCATTGATCGGTTTTCTATTTTAACACTTTATAACCTAATGAAAAAGGCTTTCAACAGCACTACTACATCCTCAAAAAATACGAATAGTATGTAAAAATTACGATGTTATGCGAAACCAAAGTTGAAAACATTGTTGCCAAAGGAGAAATTGCTCATTAGTATGAACAATTTCTCCTTTGGCAGGAATGCTTTCAAAATTGATCAGCCTCAAGATGTTAACTCTTCTTTCGGTGGTGAATGTTAAATCATTATAGGAACTTGACATAAAATCTCTGCCTTCTCCATTTTGATGAATAGAAAATGTCTATCCTCTCTCTGAAAAGAAGGATATCAAAGATGGTCGCAGACGGTGCGTTGGTCCCGAGGCAATGACGACACTATCTTACAATCATTTCTCATTTCAGGAAAATTACCAGAAAATATAAAGATCTACCAACGTTTAATGAAATTTCAAGCAAAGTTTGTGAAAATGAGATTTTTCCCCTAAATGTATTTTTATAAATTCAGTATTTAAGTATCACTCCAGCATAAAGTGAGTTTGTTTGTCTCGTCTTATAGATCATGGTTCGAATTTCTTTCAGGATCAAACAAAAATCGTGAAATACAGTCAATAAGGGGTTTCCTTCAAAAGTGCGAGAAAGATGGCGGCAGCAGGGTCAAGCCTTCGAAAGTTCTGGAGCAGGGTTTGAAAGTCCCGCCTGGTCAAATGAAAATTATAGCACAAAAGCAGCGATGGTTTTCCAGCGTATGTGTAAGACCTGTTTAGGGCTGCTTGGGTCAGCCCCTCGTCCCCTCCCCAATAATTTTAGTGCGGACCAAAGTGTACTTCGACGCCCTTCACAACATTTGAATATTATCATTCAATTTTACCCAAGGCCCTTGATAGTTTTGGAGCGGACCATTGTCTATTTTGACGCCTTTTCTAAAGTATTTGAAAGAATGAATTTTATTTATTTAATTTTTTGTAAGGATGCCAGACAAGAAAGCTTTTGTTCAAAATAACATCATTTTAATGATGCACTGACTGTAAGACAAATATCTGTACCACCGAGACACGATGTCTCCGTCAATAATGCAGAAAGCTTGTCTTTACGGCCTTAATTAGGCTGATATTTGTGAATTCTAGACAGGACTGAAAATAACCAGCACGCCCTGTTCTCAATAAACCGTTTACCCTTTAAGTTGCATAAGCCAATTTAGGAGCTTATGTGTAGGGTATTGAATAAGTACAAGACAGCACAGAACGTGCAATCTGGTACTTGTTCAATGCCGTCCGCTTGTTTAGTCATGACTGTATGGTAACAATCTGTCTGATGTTCAGTGGATTGTGTTTTCAGCCGTAGGAAGAAGTCCATCTTATGTATTTGGTAAAGAGGGATTAACTTAGCTATTACATACTTAATATCTTAGATGGTAATAGAACCGGCAAGAGAGAGTACGCAAGCACTAACACAAGATTTATTGAAGAAATGAAACTGTACCATAGAAGTTATCACCACAATACTTTCTCCGTCAAGTTCAGACTATTAATTGGCGACTGACAACAAGATTTTGCTCATTTTTTTGCAAAATAATAACAATTTTTTTGTAAGGTTTTTCTTTTTTATTACTATTAAAAGATTATGGGGAAAAGATTTTATGGCTCCTTTAGCCATTTGAAATCTACAACTGTATATCTATTGCGAGGACTATCCTTGCCTGTTGGTTTCTTCAGCTATACATTTGTTGCCATACTTGTATGGCCCCATTAGTTTCTCAAGCTAGGCATTTGTTGTGATCCTCGTTTGAACTGTCAGTTTCACAAGCTGTACATTTGTTGACACTTCTTCCTGGACTGGGTCTGCATTCACCAACCATTCTTAAGAATATTCTTTGTCTATTTCTAGAGCATTTCAAGATTTCAAACTTACACTTCTGATCGTTCAAACCAAAAGTTTAGCCAACTGTGACGCTATGTTACTTTCAGAATATTATACAGTATAAGACAAAGAATATTATCATGAATGGTCAGTGCACACTGAACCTGATTCTTCAGCTGGACATTGTTGGGGTAAGTTTGACTAAACCATGTGTGAAGGCTTTTTCAACTGAACGTTTGGTGCAAATTGTGTCTTGTCTAATTAATGCTTTTAGGTAGACATCTGTTGGCAACTTATTTGCTCAGTTTCTTCAGCTATACATCTGTTGTGATCCTTATTTGGTCTATTGTTTCTCAAGCTATACATTCTTGTATGGCCTGCTAGAATCGTCATGTATACATTTGACATGAAACTCGTTCGGCCTATTGGTTTCTTCAGCTATACACATCTGTTGTGATCCTAGTTTTACCTGTTGATTTCCTCAACTACCAAGTTTTATGATCCTCCTTTGACCCTTCGGTTTTTCAGCTGCACATATTTTTAAAGATGCTTGTTTAACCATCGTTTTTTTTCCAGCTATACATTAAATGCGACCTTTGATTGACTTTTTTTTTCAACCAAACTTTGTTGTGATCTTGTTGACCTATCGTTTAATTCAACATTACATTTTTTTTTTTTGTTGTTTATCCTTGTTTGACCTGCCTTGACCTGCCAGTTTCTTAAGCTATGCATTGGTTATGATTCTTGCTTAACCCGTCGGTTTCTCCAGCAGTACAGTTGTTGTGAATTTGTTCTGATCCTTGTTTGACATGTCGGTTTCTTCACTAATGCTTTTGTTGTGATTCTTGTTTGACCTGTAAGTTTTTCAGCTAAACATTTGTTTCGAATCTAGTATAGACTGTAGGTTTCTTCTTCAACTGTACATTGGTTGTAATTCTTATTTAACGTGTCGGTTTCTAAAGTTATATCGTCGGTTTCTTTCAAAAACCTCGTAACTACAGCTAGACACAAGCTGTTGTTACGAGGTTTTTAAAGTAAGCGACGATATATTTGTTGTATTTTTTGTGATCCTCGCTTGACCTGTCGGTTTCCTCAATATGTCTTTAATATTTCTTCAACTATACTTTTTTGCAAACTATATTTGGTAATCATCAGCAGTCCTCGTTCGGCCTTTTAGATGCTTCAGTTAAATATTCTTTTTTATATAATGATGCTTGGCTCGTGTTAGCATTGATTTCTTAAGCTCGAGATTTAAAAAAAAATACTGAGACAGTTGGTTTTTTTAGCAATACGCTTGTTGCAAACTTCGTGGGCCTGTTTGACCGTTTAATCTCTTGTTCTATTAAATTGTTTACGTCATTTAGTATTATGATTCTGGTTTATCTGTAATTTATAAATGTTCAATTATTGAAAATGAAATGCTACAGATCCCTTTAGCATCAAACTATGATTAATCATGTATCACACAATCCTCAAAGAAAAAAACCTATAATTAAATGGGAGAAAAGGGCTTCTGGACAACTTTTCAAAAGAATAACTTGTGTCAAAGTCAATTTGTCGTCTGCGAACATTTTTTCGATTTGAAACAGTATATACTCATGCCATTATGTAAATAGTTTTTCTTTAAGTAAAAGAGGATATGAGACTGTCAACGCTTCTCCCTCCAATCTCCAATACATGAATAGCTTTATAAGCAAATAAAATTATCAATTTTCAACCGTTAATAATTTCGAAGGTCTGGTCCAGGTATTTGTATAATTGCAAATTAAATGTTTTGTCTTTATTTTCTTTTAGCTTGAATAGACAAATTCGTTTATCTAACCGTCTGACAAACAGGAGAATGTCTTGAAAAAAATACCTTAATACCGGTATTTTATTGCCAGAGTATGGAAAGAAAGAAAGAAAAAAAAAGACAGACAGACAGACAGAAAGACAGACAGACAAACACATAGTTCAATGATTAATGAAATGAATATGTAGACCTTCAAAAGATTTTCGAATATACTCCTGAAAAAAAGAATTAACTCACTATTTCTGAAAATTCAGCTGCATCTCCTAGATGTCCACACACCAAGATGTCCACACACCATTAAATTACTGACAGCGAATTAATTGTCAGAATTTGACTGTCAGGAGAGCGCATCCAATAAGCTCCTATCCTTAACATAAGTAGACAATTTCGATCACTTGGATATTGGGAATTTCCGTCCTTCGTTACCATGGCAACCGCATCTTTGCTTGTCGCTTGACTTAAAAACCCTAATAATTGGCGAAGAACAACAGTTGGCATTTCTTGTGTAAGTAAATGTAGCGGAAAACGAAATGACGCGCGCCATGGAATCTAGATTAATTTGGAAAAGTACAGTTCTTGGCATCACGACATTCGATTAGCTCTGATTCGGTGATATTTTATGAATGTCGTAAATTGAGTCAATTATTCCTTTTTTGCATAATAAACAAATGGAGATAGTAATAGAACATTTTCAGAATTGGTAAAGGGTAATATGAATTCGATAAAGATGGTTTATAATTATTACAAACGTACCTTTGTCTCTGATTGTTTTCTGTAGTTCCTAGCCCTGTTCGATCCCCCGTCTATAGCTGGAACCGGAATAAGAAATAATCAACTCAATTAACCACATTCATAAAACATCAGGGAATCAAGGCTAACTTGGTGTCGGGAAGCAGAGAACTGTACTTTTAGAGATCTCTGCTTCCCGACATTCGGTTTGACCTTGTTGGGTGATGCTTTCTGAATATCGTAGCTTGTGACAGAAATGTCTTTATTCAAATTCTTTAGCAACAAGTAGAATCAAAGTTGTTTCAATGATGACACCATTTTAGACTCATTCATATTGACATCATAATTGTGCAGTGTAACACCAGAACAGACTGCTTCCGGGTTGCCTAAAAATAGTCCCTCTTGAAAATTTGATATATAGCTCTTCTGCCACACTGTTTTATATTGAAAGATGAAAGGACAAGTCTAAATTGTGTTTCTGAGGTTGATCAGATTATTTCTTAGAGAATGAATAGATTTTTTTCTATTTCTTTCGAAACTATTTTTGTGTGCGATCTGGAAAAAGGCATCGTCAAAATGTTTTAGCCGATTAGAAGATGGTGTTACTCTCAAATTTAGATAATTCTCGAACATAAGACAAAGAACATACTAAAGAATGGTTTCACTGGTGGAATGTTATGTGTTTCAGGCAAAAATATTTCCCACAAACATTGGAAAGAAAAAATGTCAATATTTCGCCTCACTTTTGACATTATAGACATAAGACCACATTGCGTATTTTGGTCAGCCTGGCTTTGATCTACACTGTTCTCAAAGTCATCGCAAGTAGCTCATGGCATTTTCATGAGCAAGACATACAATACTGCTTAAATTAGTCATAAATTTACCTCAGGCTTATTTGCAGGCACAATTATGACGGTATACAAGCGTTGTTACCTCTAACAGTTATACATTACCCTATAACCTATTGCTGCAATTCTACATGTATTTTCAGACATACCAGTTTTAGCTGCGATTGCTGTTTTTACCAGAGATTATTATGGTTAATATCTTATCGTGATAAAATGTATCTAACCGAGAATTTCTCTTACAATCAACATGCTATGTAAAGATGAAAAGAAGCAGTTTCTGGTAGGGTTATTTTCAGTTTCATATTGATCTGCAAAATATTCATGTCCCAGTGTCTCATACGTCGCCTTTTTTTAATGATATTTCTTGATTAATATATCGTCGGTTTACTTCAAAATCCTCCTAATTACAGCTTGGAACAAGCTGTAGTTACCTTGTTTTTTTTTTTTTCAAGTAAACCGACGATATTCAAGATACTAACGCAATCGATTGCGGTCCTGGAGATTACGGACTGTACAGCAAGTATAGGTCGTGCAACAATGCTTAAACCGTGTTGCTGTTCATAGTGAGTCGATCACAAAGTAATTCTGAAAGAGATTTAACGACATTTGGTATAAATGTTTACGCGCATCCATACTGGGCATGTGTATTTCTCACAGATAGTAAAACTATCAGCGCTATTGTGTATTTTTCGCACAAATGGCAATAGTAACAGCGGACCGACGGTGCACTTTTACAAGAAGAACATTCTACGGATGGTTATAGCACGGTTGGACTAGCCATGGTATTCTATGGTTGAAATAAAAAGGGGAAGTTTTCACCAAAACGAATGCTTATTTGTCGTGGAAAAGGGTTATATTTACGCAATATCAGCCATCCAACGCAATATCAGCTTCTAAACGTTTTCCTGAAACTGGCAGGCCAGTTGTCATGCTATCCTTTCCGGAGAAGGTGATAGCATCAAAACTGGCCTGCCAATGTAAGGATGATATGACTGGTAAAGAATTAGCCGGAAAAAAGTCCAGTTACACAGCAAACAATGTAACAGGTAGAAAATTGAAGCTGTTGAAGTATACATATTTCTTGAAGTATAGCTATTTCCTCTTTGAAAAATACTGTGGGAAAAGGAAAAATTTCTTCCACTGAATAATTTTTCCCTTTTCCATCATGTCAGCCGAGCTTTTATCCCTTTCCTTGGAAAAAATTAACTTCAAATGTGACTTTCATCCCATTTTCCTGGGGAAAAAAGCACGGGTAGGTGCCATTTTTATTTTTTCTTATTGTCAAGATTTATAAGTAGTATGATTGTGGAAATTTTAAAAAAAAATCTGTCCGTTAGAAAGTATGTTTTTATTGAAAATTAACCCTTAACCCGGTCAAATTATCTCCCTTTTTAACACAATGGTCTATATATAAAATGCATATTGGTACATTTGCCATGCTCAGAACCAGGCTTTTATATGTTTTTTGTGCAAAACTGAATTATTTTTCTTTAAAGTGATGTATATTTGTATATTCTTCTGGCAATTTTCCTGTTTAATTGACTATTCAAGGAAAGTGTGTTAAATCCAGTATATGCTGAATTTTGTAACTGTATATACCTTTTTCAAAAGCGAATTTCTCGGAAACGAGCACGGGGACCCCCATTTTTACCATTGTAATCTACAAGAGACATGATGAGCTTTGTATATATGTGCAAAGTTTAAAAAAAATCTGTCCGTTGGAAGAATTTGTCATAAATGTCTTTAAGGATAATGAAATCGCGAAAAACTTGGGAAAAAAAGATCAGAACGTAAACAACTGCTGTTTCACACACAAAAAAAAAATGTCTGTTT
Source organism: Tridacna crocea (assembly GCA_943736015.1). Classification (NCBI taxonomy): domain Eukaryota; kingdom Metazoa; phylum Mollusca; class Bivalvia; order Cardiida; family Cardiidae; genus Tridacna; species Tridacna crocea. The sequence continues at coordinate 35,887,267 of OX031068.1, forward strand.
CAGTCGATATCTGACAAAAGTTAGCACAGTTCAATTGAGTTAACGTCGAACCGGGTCAAAAAACTAGCTTCGACCCTTCACGATACTAGGGTGATTTTATTTGATTTTATGGACAGCATGATCTGGGCACGTATTCACCAACCATTCTTAAGAACGTTCTCAGCCTTATTCTCCAGAATTTTCTACATTTGTAAGTAACACAACTTCTGATTGGCTAAACCATTCGGTTTAGCCAATCAGAAGTTGTGTTGCTTACAGATTTAGGAAACCTTGGAGAACAAGACTAAGAACGGTTTTCGAGAATGGTTGGTAAATACGGACCCTGGAAGCTATATCGTCCTCTTTTTCAATAAAAGTACAAGATAAAAAGCCATCTTAAACGCCGGTGGATTGCATGTTCGACCGTCGAATTTATATCAGTGGATCGAGAGGGTTGAGCAATAACAGGTTTTGCTAAGTTTAGTGTTCAATATTAGAGTGTCCTTCGGCAATTTACTTTTAACTTTGTCCTTCTGTAGCTTCTTGGTTTATCTTTAACCACCAACCTGTTGAATTAATTAAATGAAATTTTCAAGCCGATTGTAAAAACCGAAATGTTGGTATTTCAAATTTATCGTTGGGGAGGGGGGACGTATCTTCTTATCGGACAATGTAGATCCAAGATTAGACTGCACGTTCTGTGCAGTCTGATCTCGATCTGCACTGCGCAAAAGTTCCTCGAGTAACGCTAAGCAGTAAGGAAAAAATCTTTAAAAAAAAAATAATCTTTTCCACAGTTTTCGAACAGGAGTTTTATTCACCAAAGTTTTTTTTTTTACAATGAGAAATTACAGAGTGAAGTGTGAATCGATGAGTTTCTATTGTCACTCCGGCTACTGAAAACCGTATTCTAGGTAAAAATCAATTATACGTATGACATTCAAAATTGATCAAGCAGTATTTCACCAGAAGTCGTCTATGGCGACCGACTTAAAGGTACAGTCTTTGGGTAAATTCCAGCTGTTCAGTTCAGGAAGTGAAGATTGTAACCCATTACCACTAAATCCCTCCGTTTGACGATCCTGAGAAAGAAGCCTTTAGAGAACATTGTGGAAAAAGGAGAAAATGCTAGTAACCAGCATTTCCTCTTTTTCCCTGAGAAAGAAGCCTTCAGAAAACATTGAGGGGAAAGGAGAAAATGCTGGTAACCGACATTTTCTCCTTTTCCCACAATGTTTGCTACTATTCCCAAAACACATTTCAAATTTTCAGTCACCTTTATTTTGTCGTCTGCAAGTATTTTCGATTTGGACAAGCTCAAAATATTGTCTTTTGATAACGAGTTAAATTATTCCTTTACCACACAATCCCGACTTTTAACACCTCTGTGAAAGAAGCCTTTTAAAAACATTGTGGGAAAAGTAGAAAATGCTGGTCACCAGCATTTTCTCCTTTTCCTACAATGTTTTCTTTCCTTCCTAAAACAAATTTGGATTCTTTAGTTACATTTATTTTGTCGTCTACAAATGCTTTCAATTTGGATAAATCTGAAATGTTGTCGTTTGGTAAAGCGTTAAAGCAGGATAAATTAAATGCAATTTTAACCATGTATTATCAAATAATATGGTCAGCTACAAGCAAAAAGGGCATCTGCGTAAAGCGTCGTCTCGGATCAGCCTGCGCAGTCCGCGCAGGCTAATCCGAAACGACACTTTCCGTTTTTATGTAATTTTCTGTTTTGCGCAAGTCTTCTGAAGGACGAAATCTAACGTAGTCGTAAAGTTCCATATAGACTCATATTAATTTTGTCAAAGGAATTGTTACCTGGCGAGACTCGGTCTTTAATTGACTGAAACTGTTGATTTCTGTTTTTTTGCCCAAAATTAAATTAAGTTACTTTTGGTTTAAACATACTTTACTGCCAAGTTAGGTTACAAGAATAAGATTTACAATACAGAACAATATACATAATCAAATGACTAGGCAAAAGGGTCTGACCACAAGTTCTCGCAACTTAGATTTGATCATTCCCGTTCGGAAAATACATTTTTTAAATTTGCCCATTTTCACTGCTGGCTTTCAAATATTACACTAATTTTTTATTTTAGTTTTTAACGACAATTTTTGTTCCATCTGCTCTCAAACATGGTAATGGCAATTACCAAGTCAACTTATAATAGTGAAAAAGAAAAAAATACGTTTCTCAAATATAACAAAAAAAGAGAAAGAAAGAACCTCAGAGTTTGAAATTTTAACCAAATGATTAAATTCTAAAATTAAATTCTAAACGACAGCAGCCACCATTTAGATATCTATAGCTCAAATTATTAGATTTTTACTTTAAAATGGTAGAGAGTGTTGTGAAAAAGGCCGATAATCACATTGTTTTCAAAAGTATTCTTTCTAATATTTTTTTTGTAAGTATGGAACTGTCTGGGAATTGTTTTTCCGGCATTGTAATTCTTCTTTGTCTTGCACTCAAATTACGGAGCTTTTTTTTTTTCACCATTATCCTGCTAAGAAAAATATGATTTTTTTAACGCATTACCACACAATCCCTGCTTTTGACGCCCCTGAGAGAAAAGCCTTTAGAAAATATTGTGGGAAAAGGAGAAAATGCTTGTAAATAGCATTTTCTCCTTTTCCAACAATATTTTCTACCTTTCACAAAACAAATTTCAAATTTTCACTCACTTTTATTTTGTCGTCTGCAAATGCTTTCAATTTGAACCAGTCTAAAATATTGTCGTTTGGTAATGAGTTAATTCGATTATATAAACCCAAACTTTACTAATTCAAAGGTATGTTTTTTTTATAATATCTCCTTATCAGACAGTGTAGATCCAAGATCAGACTGCACTTTCTGTGCAGTCTGATCTTAATCTACTCTGTCCGCAAAAGGTCAGTGAGTCGCGCCTAGTAGTTTACGTGTTAAAACTTAACCTGTACAGGTAGGCATTGGCACGAAACTGAATCTGTACCTTTAAAATGTCCCACAGCTTCCAAGCACTATCAATATTTTAATATCATTTGACTACGTCATTCGATATACCTTGGAAATTATCGTGGCGTTGTTTCTCTGACCAGAAATAGATCAAATATACATATAAATTCGCTTTAATCAGAGTTGTAAATAATGTAATTATCAAGCTTTTTGTAAAGAATATCGAAATATTTTCTGTTAATTGGAACCAGAGGTAAGACAGTGATATTTTTGAAACTTATTGTTGTTCATTTATATTTATGGGTTATGCAGTAATTTTCACCTGTATTTGTTTCTCTCTCTTTCTCGATCCCTGAATTGATATGACTTTAAAAATGTAGAGAATCGTATCATTGTTTATCTCAACATCTTGGATGTATCAGTGCTTGTCTATAACTGTGTCCTTTGTATCTTGATATAAAATGATCATTGTTTTTTTCGACAATATGTATATACATGCTTGAAAAGCAGCCACTTTCTTGGAAAGTTAGTTACGGTGAATCGTAAGTGTAAAGGAAAACAAGAGAGCATGGATAAGTGCAATATGATATGAGTAATGTTGAATGACATATAAACACCAGAAAAATAATGAAAGCTATTCTCTCAACAATAGAATTATCCCAATTTCGCTAAAAAGTGGACAAAATCTTCAAGCAAAACAGGTAACGTATAATTTTCACTTACAGAATAGCCTCTTCACTCTCTTTCCTGCTTAATAGTTTTAAATAAATAAAAAAAATTACGTTGACTACTCTGTTGTTTCACCATTGATATTTTGTAAAATGTACATTGTTTACATGGAAGTAAATAAATTGTATTGTATTGTATTGTATTGTATTGTATTGTATCTTGTAACATGATAATACAAGTTCCAGCTTTACCACACTAAAAATATTCAGAACTTTTCGAGTCCCAAGCTTCCTAATTCGATAAAGTAACTGGGGCTCGTATGATTTTTTAACTCTTTACCAGACAATCCCTGATTTTTACGACCTGGAGATAAAAAGCCTCTTGAAACATTGTGGGAAAAGGAGAAAATGCTGGTAACCAGCATTTTCTCCTTTTCCCACAATGTTTTCTACCCTACTGGAGACAAATTTCAACTTTCGATTTACGTTTATTTTATCGTCTGCAAGTGCTTTCAATTTGTACTAGTCCAAAATTTTGTCGTTTGGAAAAAAGTGAAACCCCTATACCAAAAGAATGAAATTTTGGACTTGACTAAATTGTACGCATTTTTATACGAAAACTTAAGACGGCTAAAATGACGAAACTCGTCATTGAATTGATAGAAAACATTGTGGAAAAAGGAGAAAATGCTGGTTACAAGCATTTTCTTCTTTTCCCACAGTGTTTTCAAAAAGCCTCAATCAGGGTCGTTAAAAGTCCGGATAGTGTGGTCAAAGCTCTACTGGCTCTCTATATAGCTAAGAGCTTAGACATGATCCTTTAGATGAGCTAGCCGTCTTCATTGAAGTAAAATGCTCTTCAAAAACAGTATGAACCACCAAAACCAACCCAGATGAGCTGGTATTTGACGGTCATAAATTGACCCCACCCCCATACCAAACTATCCCAAGTTTTAACGACCCTGAGAAAGAAAGCCATTGAAAACATTTCGAAAAGGTTACGGACATTTTCTCCTTTTCTCACTGTGGTTCTTACGCTTTTTACGAAAAAATACATCATTTCGAACCAAACTACATTTGTAGTCTTTAACTTTCAGTTTTGGACCTTCCTAAACTTTTGATGCCTATTTTAATGAACAATGCACTGTATAATGTTTCAGAGAGAGGTTAGCTACAACGTGACAATGGCACATATCGTAAAACTTACTGTGATATTACTATGCAGCTATGGAATTCAATACATTGAATGTAAGCATCATTTATTTACTTATAAATATTTATATTTTCGGGGTTTTTTTCGTCATTTATTCAGTCATTTATTTAATCTTGTATTTATTTCATCATATATTTGTATCGTCATTCATTGGAGAAAATGGGCCCAGCCTAAGTCGCAGAGATTTAACACAACAAGACAACAAAATTTCGGACTTATACATTTTGAAGGCATTTATAATACAAATTTGACGTCCAAGGCATATCTATTGTTTGATACCTAATACTCATTTTAATGGAACATTAACCGTAAGGCTGCCAAGCGCGATTAAAAAACATTTTTCAGATATTGTAGATCAAGATCAGAATGCACAGAACGTGAATTATGATCTTGAATCTAAACTGTCTGCAAAGAAGATATTTCGAAAAAAAAAACACACTTTAAAACAGCAACACTCTGGTTTCTACTGTTGGCATGAAAATTTCAATTTTAGCAGGTTAAGGGTTAAGTTTCTTTTTCACAATCATACCACATTAAATCAAAGCGTTGAAAACACTGGAGTGGCTTTGCCAAGGAAGCCACTGTGTAGAATGTGGAAAGAAAAAGAGTAATATTCTTCAAATATTAATTTGAAAGTCAATCTACGAAGCATGAAGGAAGAATACTCGTGACAAAGTTAGAATTACTTATGTATTGTAGCATCCGTTTGATGACTCAGGAAGAGTCAGCTGTCATACTCCTTGACAGTAGGATACATGGTGGTTAGAGAGAGAACCGTGTAATAATATCGAATTAATTTTGCACCTGAAAACTTTGAATTTTGGTTATCTTTAGCCGAAAGATCTAATTCCCATTATTACGATCAATCATTTCATTCTATAAGAATTCATGCACAATCAAATGAAGTACCGCGCAATCATGGGACGAACAAGGCTTTTGAACGAAAAATCCCGGGACCAAGTGGTCAGAAGACAATCATTTGTGCTTACTTGCGCCAATAGAAAGCTATGAGCGATTAAAGCTAATACCAATCAAGAAAAAGTATTTCAACGATGGATGGCTTCACCAAGTGTATATGAATATACCATTTCCAATTACACATCTTAAGGTAATCGAAAAACTCATTTGTCTGAGAAAAAATGAGTTTAATTGAATTTTTTTTCTTCTGCTATGCACAAAATACGATAGATTGAACTTATAGTGGCATTGTCTTCAACAAATGCCTCAAAAAATCAATTAGAAAGAAAATTATTGATATAAAAACCCAATTTGATATAAGTTTGGATTTGAAATGTAAGTTCTAGTAGCCTTAACCTACTTAAGAAGTGAAATGAAACCTTCAAGCCGATCCAAAAAGCCTTACTTTTGCTTTTTCCAGCATTATTGTGGGAAAAATACCTTCTTATTTGATAAAGTAGATCAAACATCGGACGGTATATTTTTTGTAGTCTGAACTAGATCCACAAGCCGCAAGCAGTTTTTGAGTCGGTCTAAGCAGTCTTCGAATAAACGAGTCTGGAAAGATGTTATTAAGCCAGTCTCTAACGTGTTTGATAAAAAATTTCCTTGATAAGAGTGATAAAAAGTCATCTCAAAAGTTACGAATGTGATTTTTTGTCATTATATAACGATATTATACGATGTAAAACCATATTTGCAAACATTGGAGTTTGCATAGAATTAACCCGACTAACTTTCCTAGAAACAGTATAAAATCACTTCACATAATTTTTATATGAAACTCATGAATAATAATAATTAGTAATTAATGTATCACACTGAAACCAGGGATAGGTATGAGATAAACATAAGTTTTAAATGGTATTTACTCATTGCACTGGAAAGCCATATCTGGTATTGCAAGAAATTTGCAAGGGCTTGTGGAAATGTCCTACGATCAGCGACACACTCTTATCATGTGGGGATCGTATGCCCTTAGGCATGATGACGTCACATCTGGTCTCACAAATATGAACAGAGGTCCGGATTGCAAATCGACTAACCCTTTACTTAAACGCCAATATTTCGCCTTTTTACGAAATATTGAGATCAAGATTAGAGTCCGTTATAACTAACCATTTTTTTTTTAATATAACAGCCTTAGTCTTATTCTGTAGGGTTCCCTAAATGTGAAAGTAACACAACGCCTGATTGGCTAAACCAATTGTTTACAGAATTTTCTTTACAGAATTATGTTTTTGAACTGAAGATGGAGAGCTATGACATGCAAACATTTTTCCCCATTTTCGAATTCTCTATGTAATCCTATTTGTGTGTATCATTTTTGTTATCATATAGGGAATCGTTGCAAGTTCAGTGCAAACAAAACTTCAAATTCGCAAAACAATATACTAGTAGTTCATATTGTGGATAGCGGCCAATTTGTGAATGACAGTCACCATTAGTACTTCCCTTCAGTGGCTGCTATAGACAAATTTGATTGAAACAGAGAGTCAAAAATAAATTGATATAAATCCACCATATCTAATCTCCTAATCATGTTGTGAACCCTCAATTTGCTAATTAAGGAAAATACACTTTTCCGCCCAGTCCTCCTGCCGCCCTTTCCTTATCTTCGGGGGTAAAAATCAAAAACATGGAGGAAAAAATTCGTATTTACGGGAAAAAAAGACCGGACAATATGGATGGTGTTTTCCGTACAATCCGATCTTATGTGCATCTAAACACAAAAAAAAGACATGAAATTTCTCTAAAAATGTAAGGGAAAGAAATTTTCAAACTGGGATCATCAGGAATAGATATTGATTTTGTCACGGTATTACGCACACGCACCATCAAACCTGCGGGTTTCAATTTTACGCAGTCGGACACAAAATATAATCTTCAATAATTCATTTCAAAATGACGCGTTATGAATCAATAAGCTTATTAAGGTCTTTTCAGTGCTAAAGGCGAAAACATAGGCCGTTGCTGACAGTATAAATCCAAGATCAGACTGCACAGAACGTGCAGTCTGATCTTGGATCTATATCGTCCGTTTGTTCAGACAGTCCCATTAAACTAAAAAAATCTTTCTTATGGGTTGTACTTTCAGCTTTCGAAAAAAAAAACTGGATTTATAAATCTGGCACCGAAAGAGTTAAATCCCTTTAGCTCGAAACCTGCTAAATATGTTGAATGAAATCTAAAGCTGATGATAAAAACGCTAGTGTTGCTATTTCAAAGTTTGTTGTTGTTTTGATGATGATGATGGTGAAAATATCTCCTTATCGGACAGTGCGGTTACAAGATCAGACTGCACTTTCTGTGCAGTCTGATCTTGAATCTACACTGTCCGCAAAATGTTCTTGATTCACGCTTAACAGCCTAAGGATTCAGATGAAACAGCCTACTGATGTATTTTGAAAATTATTCCCTCACGAAAAACAAATATAGTATTCAAACATTATAATTGTACGTGACGAATAGGAAGTGGCGCGGAGCCTTTGTGTTAATTAACTATTTTACGTTGCTTTCAACATTACTTAAATCATAGCACGGCGACAGCTCTAGTGAGTTCAAGGTGTCACAAGGACAGAGTAGGTTGGTCCTTTGACACACTAGTACTTCGGCTGAGGATCGAATCATCTCTTCCTCTGAAAAGGATTTTCGCAAAATTTTATCATCGTCATCGTCATCATCGTCGTCGTCGTCATCATCATCATCATCATCATCATCATGGTCATCGTCATCGTCGTCGTCATCATTATCATCATCACCATCATCGTCATCGTCGTCGTCATCATCGTCAACATCTTCGTCATTATTGCCATCATCATCATCATCATTAGCACCATTATCATTGTTGTTATTATCGTTGTCATTATCATTATCATTAGTTATAGTAGTAGTATCGTCAAATTTTAAAGATAAATAATGAATAAATATTCTACAATCGTGAAAGAAAATTATTGCATGTATAAACCCCATAATAAATTATTCCTCATTTTTACAACCCTTTAGAAGAAAATTTCTGCAAAACATTGTGGGAAAAATAAGAAATGCTAAATAAGAAATTTCAGTTATACAAGGATACGCACTTCTTATGACTTAAACCATGACGAAAACTAGAATTAACACCAAACATACAAGTATAGAAAACAATGACAAGTACTCGTTCAAATTGAAAAAGAAAGTGACGTTTGTAGAAATTTAGGGGGGGGGGTATCTTTTTCCATAATGATGCTGAAAACACACGGGAAAAAGGAGCAGTTCCGTGTGACAAGTAATTTTCTCTTTCTCCAAAGTGTTTTCGGAAACTTTCCGATAAGGTGATATTTTCCCACAAACAATAACTTTAAATAAAACTATTTGGGTTTTTAAACCATCATTTTAAAAGTTTCATTTAATGTATTTAGCAGATTAAGATTAAGAAGACAATTTTTGTGGTATTTGACGAAGACAATACCACTATGAGTTCAAGATTGAATTTTGACAACCATGTATCTTATTTTGTGCAAAGCCGAAGGAAATAAACCCAGTTAAACTCATTTTTTCGAAGGCAAATGAGTTTTTCGGTAGCACTCAGATATGTAATTTATGACATATTAGATTACTTTGGGCGAGGCCATCGATCGTTGAGATACTTATTTTTTTTTTTATTGAAAATAGCTTCTATCGCTCATAGCGTTTTATTGGCGCAGTGATGCAAATTTGCCTGCTTTTTCGTTCCAAACCAATTCGTTCCATGGCGTGTTCGTCCTATGGTTGCGCACTTCTCCATGTGATTGCTCATGAATATTTATAGATCGAAGTAATTGATTGTAATGTTGGAAATTAAATGTAAAAGGCTAAAGATATTTCAAAATTATAGTTTTTAGGTAAATGGGCACTCGCCCTTCAGCCGAAAAGGTATTATTTGTTTAGTGGGTTGACTTTTAAGCCAATATTTGAATAATATGTCTCTTTTTTCTTTCAAACTATTAATTCTACACAATGGGTTTCCTTGACAAATACCACTTCAGCGTTCTCAACGCTTTGATTATTATCTGAGGTACATTTATCTTACCGTCTGTGGGATGCCTTGATAAATTCTGTCTTTTCGTCAATTTTTATCCCTTTAACAAACAATCCCTGGTTTTTTCGACCCACGGAAAGAAGCCTTCGAAAAAATTGTGGGAAAAGGAGAAAATGCTGGTAACCAGCATTTTCTCCTTTTCCCACAATGTTTTCTATTCCTCTTAAACCAAAAGTCATTGTTTGAGTCACATTTATTTTGTCATCTGGAATTGCTTTGAATTTGGACCAGACTAAGATTGTGTCGTTTGGTAAAGAGTTAAACGTAGACGACTGCCGAAGTACGGTCATAAGTAGTATAACAGATGAAACAAAAAGAAGCAAGTACAATGACACGTATATAGTTGCTTTCCCTGGCATGCAGTGGTTTTTAAACTATCGAAAAACTAAAGGTGTGAAGAAACGGATTTCAACTTTGATGAATCCATTTACTCATTCCAAATTTTCAGGTTTGACCAAATCGAAAGCATTTGCAGACGACAAAATAAAAGTAACTGAAAATTATAGATTTGTTTTGTGAAGAGCAGAAAACATTGTGGGAAAAGGAGAAAATGCTGGTAACCAGCATTTTCTCTTTTTCCCACAATGTTTCTAAAGGCTTCTTTCTCAGGGGCGTCAAAGATAGGGATTGTGTGGTAATGGGTTAATCCATCAGTCGCCTTTGTCAAGCGTAACAATGCGTTGTGTTTTTTCTGGAAATTCCTATGAATAAATTAATGAATTCTCACTTTCAGAAATCAATATTATTGTTTCAAGTGTTCAGATTACGCAGTTAAATTCTTTGATGACTGTTGTGGAATTTTGAAACATTCAACCATGAATTTAGGTTAGCATAATAAATAACTTTGAATTATTAATTTCGCTATAAGAATACTAAAGATAATGTATTTTGCGTCAAGAGGAACGATCCAAACAGCATTAACTCTAAGCTTTTTTTTTTTTTAGTTTCTGCCAGTATCCTAGGCACACTTTGTCAAACAATCATAAATGTATAAATGAACCGAGAAAAAAAGGCAGTAGAAAATAGTGTGAAAAAAAGAGAAAATGCTGGTGACCAGCAATTTCTCTTTTTCTCACAATGTTTAAAAATACTATTTCATAGACAAATCATCTTTAGAATCCCATTTTATACGTCTTCTGAAAATTGCTATCATTATGGTCGAATCTAGATTTTTGTCTTTCGGTCGTAAGTTTAACCATATAACAGATCAATTTCCTATTCTATGTTGCTAAAACCCATAGTACAGTATTCATTTTCAAACTTTTGTTGCCTGAAAATTCTCTTCCTATCGGACAGTATAGATAGCAGATCTGATTGTACGTCCTGTGTCGTCTGGCGTAAATCTACATTGCCGGCAAAAGACTTTAAATTATGCATGGCGTGCTGAGAAAATTATGCAAGCAGAAACTTCTTGTACATATAAGGCACTGAGGCGAGTCCAACAGTATAACTTTTATGACTTTTATGAGTTTGCCAATGATAAAATTGTTCGTTTTTGTGTCTTGTAAACAATATCCTGGTCCATTTGTGTTTGTTTGTTTGTTTGTGTGTTTATTCGTTCGTTCGTTCGTTCATTCGTTTGGCTTGCTGAGAAAATTATGGAAGCAGAAACTTCACTTACACATAAGAAAATCTTTCATTGTCCAGTTGCCAAATGTAATATCCTTCCGCATTCAGAACAAGTGTCCGCCATTTATTTACATTCGAAGTAGTACAATAAATCTACTAAACTCGTAAAAATGAATTTTTCAAAACTAAGAAACAGTTGGAAAAGATGGGACTTTTCTAGCTTACTCGATTTAATCACCTTCTGAAATAATTTCGATGTGCCACAGAGGGCAGTGGCAGTGCTATAAACATGCTGCAGCAGTTCCGTATTGGTAGCTAACAAATGGGTATATTTCGCTATGCCAAACCATACATTATTAAACCATAATATACCGTTTTTCCCATTCATTGCAAGCATGAAATAGATAGAATTAATTTCTACAGCACTGCTAGAGGTTGTTAAACACAGTTTTTCGTTTGGAGGCGTTACACCATTAAGCCATGCTTAACTCGGTACCAAACGAAAAAAATTTAGATTGGTCCAAATTGAAAGCACATGCAGACGACAAAATAAACACAACTCAAAAATTGAAATTTGTTTCTAGAGGGGTAGAAAACATTGTGGGAAAAGGAGAAAATGCTGGTTACCAGCATTTTCTCCTTTTCCCACAATGTTTTCAAAAACGTTTTCTCCAAACTGTCATTAAAGCATGATATTCTTCGATTAGCGACTAAGTATTCTCTGTGATTTTTAATGGGGTAAAATTCACCTCAATAAAACTTTTTAAGATGAAGGTTATCGATCCGGTCAACTAGGCGCTAGGGTAGACACTCTTATATGGTACAATCAATTTAGGCCGGAAATGGAAGCTTTGCTGGTTTAACCGAGCTCTGACCTTGTGCTACATGTTACATGTTTGCACATATTCATACGGTTGTCCAAATGATTTTTCTAATCTTTCGTCTAGGTACAACAAAGTCTCGATCAGGGGTTTGCTAGTATTGTCTGAAAGATACTGTTGTCCATTCTCCTTAAATGTATCGTTTAGTCTTAAGAAACTTTCTGTAGATGGTGCTTGCTACAAATAGGAATTCTACAAATAAGTCATTGGACTATTGGCACTATACAAACTTAAATGCGTATATGGTATTATATAGCTGCTCTGCTTGCATGAAGTGCACATAATGGACTCGAAATTTAAGCTTTGTTCTCGATTGAATTTGCGTTTATTTATCACCGCCACCTATTATCCATAATTATGGGCATCCCCCAAGGCTGCTAGTTTTGTTACAACACTTGGATAGAGTAAGATACAGAACGAAACCACTCCTTAGTTTAGCCTGATTCTTTCACGTGCTCGGTGTACAGGACTGACACACGGGCCTTCAGATTTTGGGCCAAAATTTTACAAAAAAAATACAAAAAAATCATCCTTGTACTCCCAAAGCCTTATAATTTTCATTCATTAAACCTCAGTAGTCAAAAACCATCCGACAACTAGATAAATTAGAGATTTACTACAGCCCAGGTCGACACTGAAGGGAAACACGATCTATTTTTACATGAGCAACTCGCTCATTTACATACCGGAAATATACAAACGAAGCTTCAAACATAGCATCCGAAGCTCTAGACATTATGGAAAATAATTAAATGTTTGTTGTTATGGAATTTGATAGGCATAAGTCATGTGCAAGTACTTAACATTCCCACAATGCTTTTTTGATTTTGGCGGGAAATCTAAAAATAGCTTAAGAGGCTACATAGCCTTTTAAGGAAATACCACCAAAAAAATTTTTTTTGGTAATTTTATTATTCTTGATTACTGATGATTTGTATTGTTTTTTTTTTTTTCATATAAATTTCGGTGACATATACATTTTTTAATTTGGTGTGATGTGAAAATTCTAAATAACCACCTTTAAGATCTCGCCTGAAAGACTAATGGATGGTAATTTTAGATTGTCAGCTGTAAGGCTCAACTGTTAGTAATTTTAGATTGCCAGCCGTATGGCTCAAACCCAAACCCTGAAATGACCCGAGACTTGATGTTTTCAAGTCAAACGTTTTATACCTTCTAGACCGCTTGAGGTATATGGGTTGGGCCTGTATTCACCAACCATTCTTAAAACGTTCTTGGCCTTGTTCTCCAAGATTTTGTACATTTGTACGTAACACAAATTCTGATTGGTTAAACCATTCGGTTTAGGTTACCAGCATTTTCTCCTTTCCCCCATATTCTTTTCGAAAGGCTTAGAGCTATGTCAGGGTCGTAAAAACCAGGGATTGGTTTTGGAAAGGGTTAAATCTTTAAATTTAGTGACAATCAATCGCTAAAATCAACATGAAAAGAACAACAGCATAAAAACACATAAATTGACCGAAGGCAGAAATGAATATCCAATCAGAAAATCAGGACAATCTTTGATGAAATAAAACCAAAAAATCAACCAAACGTGTCAAAATCGATGTTGGGCAGATTTTCAGCTTCAAGGCCAAATGTAATTGTGATTACTTCCGGTGTTGCCAACGTCGTTATGACAATAAATCCTCACCTTATAAGATTTGTATTTGTTATTCTACACGGCTCACTCGATGACATGCCTCCTTTTTTCTTGGCCGTTTCGAAATTTTTAAAATTTGTTTTGTGAAGAGTAGAAAACAATGTGGGAAAAGGAGAAAATGCTGGTTACCAGCATTTTCTCTTTTTCCCGCATTTTTTAACGGCTTCTTTCTCAGGGTCATCAAAAGTAGGGATTGTGTGGCAGGCCCGTAGGAACGGGGGGGATTAAAAGTGGGGGGGGGGGGGGGGGGCTAAGCCCCCCCCCCCCCCAATAATTTTGAAAATCATAGTAACTAAAATATGAGTTTTTAGCGCATTGCAATTACCACGCAAAAAAATCTCAGTATTTCGAAGTTAGCCCCCCCCCCCCAATCTTGAAATGCTTCCTACGTGGCTGTGTGGTAATGGGTTAAATAGTAAGAGAATGGATTTGTGACCCATCACACAAAAAGGGACCATCTCGGAATTCTGTACTTCAGTTAGATGAAAACTGATAAACGATAGTGCAGGTCAGTTTAAGTTGATATTTCAAAATTGATTGTATAAAAAGGAACAATGACCACTTTTCATACAGAAAATGTCATTAAAGCGAAAACTGTCAACCCTGGTCAGACTGCGCAATTCGCGCAGTCAGACCTGGGCTGACACTTTTCGCAGTTCCCAGAAGGTCCCTTTTGGCATGATGGGTCTCAATTTTAATATGAAATTGGCTGCAGTGACTGTCTCTTTGAAAAATAGTCCGGTTTAGTACCCAGAATACCCAAACTAGAAAGTGTGTACATGTATTTGAATAATGCCACCAAGCGGAAGATAATGATACGAGGGTCTGTTGGCTAATGACGTTACACAAGGCTGTCACGTGACCCAATTCTGTCACAGCTCAATGTCTCTAACAAAAAGTAAATATTGACGTACATTTGAAATAAATAAAAACTCCGCACAGTTCAACAGGCACAAATTCAAATGGTTTCCATTAACCCTTTGAGTACCAAGGAAGAATGTATTTGCTTTAATCCTTGAGCTGCTAAGCGCGACTGGCTGACCTTTTGCGGACAGTGTAGATCAAGATCAGGCTGTACAGAACGTGCAGTCTGATCTTTGATCTGCACTGTCCGATAAGGAGATATTGTTTGTCAAAACATAACTTTAAAACAGCAATGTTTAGGTAATAAGTATCGAATTGAAAATTATAACTGTAGTTATATCACAGGATAAGGGTTAACGACGAGTGAAGATCAAAGGCACACTGTATAGAATGTAACTAGATATAATAGAGAAATTGCAGGAAAATGAAACTTGTAAGAGGGCACCCTTTGATCGACAATGGCTTTATATTGCATGTAAGTTTACCTCGGGACCTTTAACTGCGTTGTCTGCGCATGTCATATTTTTCTAAGATTCGACCGGTCTTATATGACGCATCACCCATCCCCGGATACTTGGGAAAAGTAGGGCTTATACCGAAGCTAAATCCAAGCCTGTTGGGACTGTTTTTAATAAATGGCCGGTTCATAGGTTACCTGCAAGCTGATCATAACTGAATAAACCGCACCAAGTATATAACATTTTACTTAGTAAACGTTTATTTTGAAATTCAAAGTAACGGTTGTCGTTTTGAAAAAGAGTCCGCTTGTGTGTTGTTAAATAAAATATATAGTAATGCGACTGAGAGTAGTCCCGTTTTTAAATAAATTATGTCACCGTGTGAAAATGACAAAAGTATATGTCAACTTATTTCTTTTCCAAACGGCAAATTTCAAACTCGAAAACTCGTTCAAATCGAAGGTATTTGCCGGCGACTACATTTATTTTTGGCTAAAATAGTTGAACTTGGTTCTTAAAATAAACCGCATTGTAGTAACTTGAGAAAATACTCTGATTGTAGGATACGCCATCTCTGCGTCACAAATGAAATACATGTGCTGCTTAGAACAGCTTTTAATGCCATTCGATAAAACAACTTTGATAAATGGAAAAAATGACGAGGCGTGAATATGTATTTGATATGGAAGCAAACAGAAATCAATTAACTTTTGCCCCGCTAAATATAAACAACCGAAGGGACCAAAAAAAATCCTGTAAAATACGCTTTTTCGTACTGGAAGAGAATATTGAAAACTTAAAGCGTTAGATACGTGAAACAAAATATGGACTAAGATAAGACATTGCAGTTTCATCTTTATCTATACTCTTCGCTGAGTACATCAGTTGTACAGAATGGCAGGATGCTGGTTAACCCATTACCACACGATCCCTTCTTTTGACGCCCCTGAGAAAGAAGCCTTTAAAAACATTGTTGGAAAAGGAGAAAATGCTGGTAACCAGCATTTTCTCCTTTTCCCACAATGTTTTCTACCCTTCACAAGACAAATTAAAATTTTCAGTCACTTTTATTTTGTCGTCTGCAAATACTGTACTTTCAATTTGGACCAGTATATCATATTGTCGTTTGGTAACAAGTTAATAGTTTAAAGAGAAATGTGGGCTTTAGATCTTGGTCTATATTCACAAGCTGTTCTTAAGAATGCCCTTTGTCCTATTCTTTAAGATTTTCTAAACTTGAAAATATCATATATTTTGTCCGGGTAGACCATTTGGTTAAGCAAATCAGAAGTTTGCTTATTTTGAAATGTATAGAAAAACTCAGAGATAAAAACTGAGAAAGTACTAAAGAATAGATGGTGGCTGTGGCCCCAGGGTCTGTATCCTCCAACCATTTTCTTAGTCTTATTCTCCAAGATTTTCTAAATTTGAAAGTTGCACAACTTCTGATTGGCTAAACCATTTGGTTTAGCCAATCAGGGGTTATGTTACATTCACATTTAGAAAATTCCTCAGAATAAGACCCAGAACTTTTTTAAGAATGGTTGGTGAATACAAACCTAGGACTTGTGCACCTTTTATTCTCTATAAGAAAAATAAATGTTGCAATTGTCCCAACTGTCCCAACTGAAATTATTTAGAGATTGTACCAATCAAGTGTAACTGTGATGGTGGTGTTTGCCTTAGCAAGGGTAAAAACACTTTGTAGCAAAACAAGAGTTTGCTGTTTACCAGCATTGTCTCCTTGTCCACAATGTGTTTAGAAGGCTTCTATGTCGTAAAAATCCAGGGATTGTTTGGTAAAGGGTTAAAAATGTGTCGAAAAAGCGTTCTTCCCAAGGTCTTCAAGATAATGGATTGTGCGATAAAGCGTTAACTCTTTCCCAAACGCCAAATTTTAGACTCTTCCAAACTCAAAGAGTTTGCAGACTACAATTTCAAATTTGATGAAAATGGCAGACAGTTTTCCAAATGGGTAGAAAACACTGTGGGAAAAGGAGAAATTGCTGGTAACGAGCAATTTCTCCTTTTCCCGCAGTGTTTTCAAAAGACTTGTATTGCAGACACGTAAAAACAAGGGCTTGTTTGGGAAAGGGTTAAGATCTGTGCCATCGATTGTTAATTTGACGAAGTCTGGGGCTGAATAAACAAGACAGATGCCTTTATTGTATTTACTCAAAGGAAAGGCTTTTTTAAAATGTAAGAAACTCGGTTAACGCCTTATCCCCAATGACACAGACAGCCGTTTATTCCACATGAACTTGGTTTTTCGGCCCTCAACCACTCGCTAAGTATATGTTTGTTGAATCCGGTATATAATATCGTAAAAATTGGTGTAGAACAAGACGAAAAAAGACGAAATTTGGCGTCTTGTCAAAGTTCAGGTGCATTTGTTGTATGACCTCTCCCACTTCCGGTAAAACTTTTGGAATAATGGTGAAGTCTGGTGAATTCCACGCGTTCTAATACGAAAGCTCGATTTTCTGAGGATATTTGTTGTAGTGGGTTTTAAAAAGCCATCAAGATCTTACGTTCAAAACATACAATAACTACATAATTCACAATCTGTGTTTGCTTGGTGTTCTTGTATATCTTATGTAAGTGACGCAACATCGACGTTTAAGTATAGTAATTATGGATACCATCAAATGAATTATCATCTCTTTCAGCATCAGGAACGAAAATAAAGACTATTGTGATGGTACAGATCAGGATCAAACTGTACAGAACGACCAGCCCGATCTTTGATTTATACCGTCATTAAGAGTTGCTGAGGCTGAGATAACGTCTTTCTGAGTTTCCGTGAAATGTGATGCAACCGTCAAAAGACGCGGTCTTTATAATTGGCTTGCAACACGCGAAAAGGGACATCAGGTTATTTGCGTAAAGTGTCGTCTCGGATCAGCCTGCGCAGTTCGCACAGGCTAATCCGAAACGACAATTTCCGTTTTTATATAATTTTCTGTTTTGCACAAGTCTACACTAGCACAAAATCTAATGTAGTCGTAAAGTACCGTCTTGGATTAGCCTTCGCGAACTGCGCAGGCTGATCCGAAACAACATTTTACGCGAATGTCCCTTTTCGCTTATTGCAAGCCAATCATAATTCACACTGAAAAGTTCAACCTTGTTTTCTCCATCGTTTCAGGTCGCCCAATCGAACAATACATAGAAAAGCTGAATGACAGAGACATATTTCTTGAAGACCCTAGTGTCCTTGGTTATGATAAAAGTATGGAGTCACCACAGCGCCTTCTGAGTCGCCATAAACGGGAGTTTACTTGGGATGACGTGGAAGAGTTTTATGACGATAAGAATAATTTGGCCATGTATTTGGTTTTACCCATTATCGTGATAGTATACGGAGGTTGTGCCGTTATATACTGCATCGCCCGATGTCGGCGGTATATCAAAAGAAAAAAGAAGAAGGCAAAAGCCGATGATCAGGCCTTCTTCGAAAACGAACCACTTGATGCAGACGATAATGGATCCCAAAGGCATCCTTCTATACCCGTCATTTCGTCCAATCAAAACGGCGGAAGTGCGATGTCACGAGATGGCGCTCAGACGTCTTCTGAAGTGAGTTTTTCCTTGGATCCAGACAGCGGAAATGAGACGCCGTTGCCCTGGCAGGTACCCGGCGAGAAGCAGCTGTATCCCGCTGTTGGAGCTTCATCCAAAGCCTACTCAAACAAAGCTTACGAAAACGATTGTTTAACTCCAGTTTTGCCTCCCCCAAGCTATGAGGATCCGTTCTCTAAACGTCCTGACTCCAAGCCGCCACCATATGAAGAGAAGAGTAATCGGGTAAGGAGAGGATCTGTTGAAGAGATAATTACTCTTGAACAAACACCAGTGCCTACCAACGACCGGAAACGACGTCATCAAGGATCCAGGCCAAGTTCGTCAGCTACGACAGGAGACGATAAGGAAAACGAAGAAAGAGAGCGGGCCCGTCAGCTTGTCCGTGGTAACAGGGAAAGAAGGGAACTACCACCGTTAGATCGAATCAACAGAGAACGTACACCGGATATCATATCGCATGCGCGGACCCAGCCTCTGCAGCCTAGTTACCGACCTCCACGTGACGACGCTCAAATGGACGCATCGCTAATGGCAAAACAAGCAGCACAACTTTTGCGTTTAGACCATATGGGAAAGACTCAAGGGAAGAAACAAAAGCGGCTTGTGTTCGTCGCGGAGTGATACAATACAATTTATATTTGGATTCGGTTTTTAGTGGTATTTCCTTTGATTACGAGTAGTTTTACGGCTTTCACTCTGAATCCGACAACAACTCCTTAGGACTTGTTCAACGTACTTGTGAGCATTTACAGATGACATTATTATACCGCAAAGAAATTTCTCGTGATCTAATGCGATAATATGCCCTGAACATAATCGTATACCACGTACAAATGTACTGGTCATTGCAAAACCAACGTTAAAGCACTTTCCCTTCCGGGATCCCCATATACATGACTACGGTATCAACACATAATCCAAAATGGCGGCGTTGATCACGATTAACATCAAGATTATGTGCCAAGATGCACGTTTCAGCACGTATTATCAAGGTTTCAGTGACGAAGTTTTCATTGAATTGGGGCAATCAGAAAGAAATTCTACTTCGTCAGCGTACTCTATTTTTCAAACAAAAAACGGGTAAACATCGCTTAACAAACTTTGGAATGGAAAACTTTTGCAGCATACTAAATTCGTTGTATGGTCAGGAGGCAGGGGACTTGGAAACTTGTCCACGGCTGTGGTAAATCATGTCGCTCCGAGCCTTCCTTCGGCTCGTGGGGACATGGTTCACCAGTACCGTGAACAAGTTTCCCAGTCTCCTGCCACCTGACCGTACAACTAGTAAAGTAAATGTTCCTTAAATGGTGCAAATTGCAACGTTACTTGAAAACGTTATTTATATAAAACACTGTGAGAAATTGCTTAAATGCTTACAACGCTGCTGACTATTTTTTTCTCGTTTTCTTATGTAATGTTTTCAAAAGCTTGATTCCTCGAAGATGATGAAAGACTGTACTAATGGACCAATACATTCGAAAGCTGGAACAGTCTTTTGTTTGCTTCTGCAGTCAATCTAACAAGACTCACAGCAAGGTCATGTACGCGGTCTAATATGAAGTTCGAGAAAAATAACTTGATATATGAGGTATGATCGAAGGACCGGTCGGCTAGATTGATTATCGTTGTATTGATGTATTGGCTGACTGAATCAATATATCGATTGATGTACTGACTGACTGACTTATGCAGCAACAAATGAGGTAGAATGGCCCTTGGGCAGACAGAAATTCGATCTATAGTGAAAAGTTTTGGCCCCAGATCAGGCTGCGCAGACTGGTAACTGGGTCAGTATTTTTCGCAGGCTGACCTGAGTCGACATTTTTGGCAGATGCATTATGTACCATTTTCACAGAACTTTATTGTGAGCATGATAAGGAAGGCGCTATCAATTGAGAATGTCCTGATTACAATTGGTCTGCAACAAGTGAAAAGCGGCCGTCCAGCATTTGCGTAAAGCGTCGTCTCGGATCAGCCTGCGCACTGTGCGCAGGCTGATCCGAGACGGTACTTTACGTCATCATTAGATTTTGTCCTACAATAGACTTGTGTGAAGCAGAAAATCACAAATGATCGGAAAGTGTCGTCTCAGATCAACCTTCCCGGAGTGCGCAGGCTGATCCGAGACGGTACTTTACGTCATCATTAGATTTTGTCCTACAATAGACTTGTGTGAAGCAGAAAATCACAAATGATCGGAAAGTGTCGTCTCGGATCAACCTTCCCGGAGTGCGCAGGCTGATCCCAGACGACACTTTAAGCAAAAGTCCGAATGTCCCTTTCCTCGTGTTACAGGCCAAATGACAGTCGATGGCTTATCGGGCCAGTGTATTTCATGATACGAGCCCCTTCTTTTTCTTGCAAGAACGTTTTCAGATATTTTGTGGTTGAGTTCTTTAGTGTGTCGATAAAACCCTATTTCAAAATGTATGTTAATTCTGTTCATGTTGTGTTTTGCATAGTTTATAAAACTTACAAATTTTACTCCAATCGTTCGTGGTTTCTCTGCTTTTGTTTAACCTTTTACCCCATAAGGCATTTCTAATTGACCCTAAATAACAGCAAGGATGAGGCTGTTTCTTATGTGTATATGATTCCTTTCGATAGCATAGAAAACATTGTGGCAAAAGGTGAAATTGCTCGTGACGAACAATTTCACCTTTTGCCACAATGTTTTCCAAAGGCTCCTACAAGCAATGCGTAGAAACAAGTATCTATGGAGTAAAGAGTTAACCAGTATTCCTTGTATAGACAAATCAAGATAGTTCCTTTACGAAAGTCCCCTACTCACCCAGAACTGCTTCCTTAGGTTTGGTGTAAGTTTGTAGTGAAATTAGTCATTTCTAACAGATAAAAACTCCATTGACGCTCCATACGTGAATGACATAAATCCTTCAGATTACAAGCTCCAGGTAAGAGGGAATGATGGTATTTTAAAATGATTATATCGCTTTAACACCCATGTTGTGGGCACTTATTGGAATCGTCTAAGGAGTACCCACAATATTGGGTTTAGTGGAAAATAATTGATATTTTCAATTTTGAAATCAAAATTAGTCCCTTTATCTGGAGCGCTGATTTCATTGTTTACATGTATTGTTTGGTGTTTTAAAGGTGAGTATTTAGATCTTTCACATTTCACTAAATTAAAAAATATATATATCACTGAATATATATATATATATATCACTGAAATTTATACGAAAAAACAATACAATTCATCAATAATTAAGAATCGTAAAATTACCAAAAAAGAAATGTTTTGGGGTGAAATCTAAAAATACCTTAAAAGGCTACGTAGCCTCTTAAGGTATTTTTAGATTTCACGCCAGAACTTTAAAAAAAAAAGCATAGTGGGAATATCAAGTGATTGTCATGGACTAATGTCGCTTAAATTCCGTAATATAACAAATATGTAATTATGTTCCATGATGTCTTCTTCAGACGCTATGTTTCAAGCTTCGTCCATGTATTTCCGGTTGCTCATGTAAAAATAGATTGTGTTTCCCATCGGTGTCTACCTGGGCCGTAGTAAATCTCTAATTTCTCTTGTTGTCGGATGGTTTTCGACTACTAGGCTTTTATGAATGAAAATTAAGAGGCTTTAGGAGTATAAGGATGATTTTTTTGTAGTTTTGTAAAATTTTCGTTCCAAAATCTTAAGGGCCACCTTTAACGCCTTTTCAACATTTTTTCAATTAAATTGAAGCGGCCATTCCACCTCTTCATGCTTTCCTAGAGCTCCTTTTACCAGTATTACATACAATGTTCTTTCCATTGAAAAGAAATCAGATGAAATCGAAATAGTTTTGGCTCTTTTCAAACAGTTGGAAACTTTCCCTTGTTATTAGTTTTAACCCATTAGCACACAATCCCTACTTTTGACGACCCTGAGAAAGAAGGCTTTAGAAAACATTGGGGGAAAATGAGAAAATGCTGGTAACCAGCATTTTCTCCTTTCCCACAATGTTTTCAACCCTTCACAAAACAACTTTCAATTTTCAGTCACTTTTATTTTGTCATCTGCAAATGCTTTCGATTTGGACAAGCCTAAGATATTATCGTTTGGTGATGAGTAAGGCTTAATCATGAAGATGGACGTTTGTCCTATAGGATGATAAAAGAATGTTTTGTCAAATATATATATTATTCAGAATAAAATAGCAAAATACAGCCCCTGTCAAGATTCTTTCTTTAACTAAGACAGCCTATAGTGGAGTAAAATATCCCTATCATTCATTCATTTATCGAAGAATCTGTATGATTTTTAGAAGTTCCTAAATTACACGACCACTTTTACATTCTTTCCACTCTGTTTACACCGATTTACGTCGATGGGACGGTCTGTGTGCCATGAGTCGGAAAACGGGTTGATTTAGGAAAATTTTATGGTCAAAGGGAGAAAACTCCTATATACCGTTATTACCTTAGTCATGGGAGAGTTACGTCCCTTATATTTGTGGACAGCATAAAACCCCAAACGAATAAATATCATTGCAGTTCGTGAAGACGACCTGTATCGGAAAAAAAAAAGTATGTGTAGTTCTGTCCTTGTTTCTGTAAAGTTTAAGACACGACTGTTTGTCGATGCAGCCACTTCTGAAAATGTCGTGACAGTAGACGAAAGAAAATAAAACCAACTGAAGGGGTAGTTACTTCTTTGTAATTAGTCGGTAGTCTCCCTTGTATTTCGTTGCAATTGTAAACAAGGCGTCCGCCAAAATTTAAACGTGGAAGTTACGATTCGTTTATCAAAGTAAGACCTCACGCAGAATCTGCATATAATTTGTATAATGAAATTTATCAACTGATGGATTTATACGATAAATTAGCTTTCTTATTTTACGATGTAAACTTATGAACCAACATGTTTTCGTCCAATTAGGTTTTCGAGGCTATATCTTTAATTTGGGCTAAATTGTAAAATTCCAATTATTTATTTGATCAATGACCTTGGGCTGAATTTTCAAATTCTGATAATTTCTTGGATCATTGGCTGAAAGGAACAGGGGACAGAAACAAGCTAATGAATGTAGTGTGTGTGTGTGTGTGTTTTTTTTTTTTTCTGATATTTATTTATTTATGTTCACTCCGGTGTGTCTAGAACCCACTCCACCCCCTCCTCATGTTTTAGTCGAACCTAGTTATAAGCGGAGAGCTCACTCTCTTTTTATTTGAACACTGAAAATCCCCTGGACAATAACTAATTTAAAGTAACGCAACAGCATCCTGCCTTTGACTGAAAAATACCGGCGGAGAAACTATCTAACTTCAGAATCATCAGAGGCTAAAAGGTGTTCTTATGAAGTTTGATCTTGAATCTACATTCAAAAGAAAACTACTCTGAAATGGAAAAGATTTGGTTTTTAAAATCGGCTTCAAAGTTTCATTTTACTCGTATCTATTAAGCAGAGTAATGGATATAAGAAGGTCCGGATTTTTTTTTGAAAGATTGTACGGGTATAAATTAACCTTGCACCGGTTCTTAAAGTTTTGGTGTGACTGCTTGTAATAGTCGAAAAAAAGACTATGCCAAGGAGGGGGGGGATTACAAAGGGAGAGTACTCTGTATAGCTTATGGATAATTAGTTTGTACGAGTTTTCTCCCTTTGACCATAAAATCACAATAGAATCTGACGGTGACCGTTTACAGTATCCGAGACAAGTCCACAAAAGTATTTAGGTGCTCTAGTAGCTTTTATTTCTCTCTTTGTTTATATTCTACATTAGTTATAATCTATTAAAACGTACTTTTCCCTCTAGATTTATTGCCCATCAGTTTTAATCGCAAGTATTTAACGTTAGGGTTACCCTTTATTCCCCCTGTCACAAGAGGAATTCGGGCGACCTACATCCTACAAAAATACATTTTCTGAAATTTTGTCGCATTTTCAATTTTGAGACCAGCTGGGCTAGCAAAACTCTTCTAAATAAGATGGATCTGTTTGTATTTTCCAATAAATTTGCTCAGCTTTAATTTCAAGCCTACCGCCAGAACAAGCAAGCGTCCAGTAACTCAGAAGATTCCGCGGGAAAGTTTACCGGCAAATAGGTTTTATTTCAGGACAGTTTTACCATAAACTATCGATATTTACAGTAAGTTAGAGTTTGCATATTGTATGGACAAATATTTTTCTTTCAGTGGAATGTTATGGACTCTCGAAGCTCAATACGCTTGTCTAAATGGCTGTAGGTAGAATCGATTGTTCGTACCACTTGTCGTTCGTACCCATTTAATGTTACCGATAAGTCTATAAGAATGTCCACGTTTACTTTCACTTATAACTCGCTTCTTTTGGTTACCAGCGTTTTCTCCTTTTCCGACAATGTTTTTCTAAAGGCTTCTTTCTCTGGGTCGTCAGAAGAAGGGAATTGTGGTAATTGGTTGACTCATTACGAAACGACAAAATTTAAGGCTTGTCCAAATCGAAAGCATTTGCAGACAACAACATAGAAGTGACTGAAAATTTGAAATTTTCTTCTTTTCCCACAATGCTTTCTAAAGGCTTCTTTCTGAGGGTCATCAAAAGTAGGGATTGTGTGGTAATTGGTTAAAGGGTCTACCCTGTTGTGTAGTCTTTGCAGGGGTGTAAGATTTTTTCTTTGTCTGCATTTCCTGTAGGATGAGTGAGTAGAAAAATTACTCATCCTTATGACACTATCACAACTTGCGGACTTGAATGACCATTTCTACTGCATACCTAGCCTAGATCTAGAGTTTGTATTCCATGATGACAAGGAAGCAACACAATGAAATTAAGAATCAAGTCAAGGCCATGAGCTAGAAAATCATGTCTGATCATTTTCATATAAAAATAATAACTTGGATTTAACAGTTTTCATGTTCAATATGCATAATAAAAAACATGCTGTCAGCTTTCTTGTGCAAACATGGCGTGACCTGATTCCTGTAGCTTGGCACTAGTTACAGCAGAAAGTCAAAGATCTTTGCATCATTTGTAACGAAACACTGTCTACATTTAAGACAAAAAAATGTAATTTTCTTTTACATAAGATTATTTGTTGATTTTCATATGTATTTATTTTGTATTTCCCTGAAATTCAAGAATAATAATACATTCAAATATTGGTAAGGGTTACGAGCAGAAATACATGTACCGTGTGACTTCACCGAACTATGTGCTTTACGAGATGTACACAAAAACACCAGTTCAAGGTCACTTACCGTGTATGTAATAAGGTCACTTGACAATACTTCGGTGTCAATATACGAGGGACACTTTTCAATTTTGTAGAGTAGGGCGGTCTTTTTAAAAATGCTTGAAATATCATAATTTTATTTATCTAAGACCTTTGAAATATGCCCCGTCTGCCTCCACGCACATTTTACAGATGTGCATGCGTAATAAACATAAACATCCTGTACTGTGATCGAAAAGACGCTCTGGAATTTCAGTTTTACTTCCGTTTTTAAGTCTGCCATGAAATAACCTGCAATGTGTACTTGTCCACCAGGACAAGCTTGGCTTTTTTTTCTACTAGCCGAAGCCGTATGTTACTTGTTGATATGAGCGGAAAAGTGGAATTTTACATCCCTGTTCTGTGGTTGTGGGGTATAGTGTAAGTCTTGTAATCATTATTAAGGTCCCAAGTTTGATACCAGGGAGCTCTTGTCAACTTTGAAAGAGTTCATTGGTCCACATGTTCAGCACAAGTACTAGTTTCCAGGAAAGAATCAAGAGAGATTAGTATAAGAACTTGTTTCTCAATTGATGTAAAATAAAAATGTTTTACCTTTTACCAAACAATCCCTGATTTTTACGACCCTGAGATAGAGGCCTTTTGAAAACATTTTAGGAAAAGGAGAAAATGTTGGTACCCAGCATTTTCTCCTTTTCCCACAATGTTTTCTACTCTTCACAAAACAAATTTCAAATTTTCAGTCACTTTTATTTCGTCATCTGCAAATGCTTTCCATCTGGACAAGCCAAAAATATTGTAGTTTTGTAATGAGTTAACTTAAACTTAAGATGCTTTGTCTATAGGCTTGAACCGCTTGTGACTGAAGGATGCATGCCTTTCTAAAAACTGGAACGCTGTCATCTGGAAGTAAAGAGAAGCATGATGGACAAGCTGCTGGAAGCTCAAAGGATTCTAAGAAATTGAAGAAGCCTGTTCCATGGGTGGAAAAATAGTAAGTTGAACATTTAAGAGTACAACACAGCACTGAGTGGGCCATATCCTGTGAAAAATGGACTTTATTAGTTGTACAGTCAGGTGGCAGGGGATTTGGAAACTTATTAAAACTGGTTACCAGCATTTTCTCTTTTTCTCCACAATATTTCCAAAAGGCTTCTTTCTCAAGGTCGTTTAAAATAGGGATTGAGTAGTAATGGGTTAATGCATCTCCATGGCCCTATACCACGTAAGTTATCATGATGAATGTGGATTCACAAAATCTATTTTGCCTTAACAGCATTTAAATCATAGGGTAAACTGATCCTTAGACATGCAGAAAATCCAGAAGTAGCAAAAGGTTGTGACACGTCAGCCAGTGCAAACTGGGTAAGCTGACCTGGGTCAGCACTTTTTGCAGATGCCTGAAGCCCACTTTTCACAGAGCATGGCTCACTAAGTCTTTACCAAATGACAAAATTGTGCACTAGTCTGTATTGAAAGTAGTTGCAGATGACAAATTGAAGATTGCTCAAATGGCAGAATTTGTCTTTGATACAGTAGAAAACCTTGCCAGCATTTTCTCCTTTTCTCACAGTGTTTTCATAAGGCCTCTCTCCAAGGGTAGTTAACTCATTACGAAACGACAATATTTTAGGCTTGTCCAAATTGAAAGCATTTGCAGACGACGAATTAAAAGTGACTGAAAATTTGAAATTCGTTTTATGAAGGGTAGAAAACATTGTGGGAAAGGAAAATGCTGGTTACCAGCATTTTCTCCTTTTCCCACAATGTTTTCTAAAGGCTTCTTTCTCAGGGGTGTCAAAAGTAGGGATTGTGTGGTAATGGGTTAAGACAAGGGTTTGTTTGGTAAAGACTTCAGGGGGCAAAGTCTGATCCAAAGTGAAAATGTCCAATAGAATCTTTGCCATGTTAAAATATTGGAGCAAAACTACTTGTATCCATATTTTTTTTTTGTATTTCAGTTGCCCAAAATCAGTGGATGACGTAGCATATCAAGATGAAGTGGTGGCAGTGTTGAAAAAGTTATTGCAAGGCTGTGATGTAAGTTATTATAAAAATTTCAAAAACACTTTGATTGTGTTTACAATGAAAGGTGTTTATGATGAAAGTTAGCTGTTGGTCTTGTGAAAAGACCTTTGTGTGTAGGTCCAGACAATCGATTGTTAATTTGACGAAGTCTGCGACTGAATAAACAAGACAGATGCCATTATTGTATTACTCAAAGCCTTCTTTTAACCCTTTCCCAAACGACAAACTTTTTGACTGGACCAAATTGAAAGCATTTGCAGACAACAATTCAACTCTTTGCTGAAAAAATGATTTCTGTCTAGGATAGGGTAGAAAACATGGTGGGAAAAGGAGAAAATGCTGGTTACCAGCATTTTCTCCTTTTCCCACGATGTTTTCAAAAGGCTACTAGTCCAGACCCGTAAAAACCAGGGAATGTTTGGGAAAGGGTTAAAAAATAAGAAATTCGGTTAACACTTTATCTGCAGTAACACATTCATCCCCTTATTCCACATAAACTTTTTTTTTTTACCGTCTACAACCATATATCCTAGACAAGGTGTAAAACTCTATTACCTGACGCCAGATAGTGTCAAATGTCTGTATTTCCCATGTGTTTCTAAACTTGAATACAGGGAAAAAAATTGTTCTTGTTTGTGGTGTTCTGCAATGATTTATTTTGAAGCTGGTACACTAAGCGGGACAAATGGACAGTATTGAGAGGAAAATAATTTTCGTTAAGAGGCAGACAAGGTTTTCTCTGCCCACTGTGATATAGAAAGATTTTTACTACCGATGTGGAAAAACTGAACAAACCAGATTGGTTAAATAAGTGAATAAATTTACAAGTTTTGAAGTAATGACGTAGATCTAATGATAGAAATAGTTTTCATCGAACTGGACAAATCTGACTGCTCAAAATTATTTCATGGTTTTTTTTTTGTAGGTTATCGAGAAATAACGATGGAATATGGATCGATATTTCATAGTTACAACCAGTGAATAGAAAATACTGATTTTTTTTTTTTGTAGCTCTTCAATTGAAGCGAAACCAGTAATTCCCGCGAACTAGTTACCAAGGTAAACAGCGCCGACAATGTTCACACGATGGAATAAATTTGGATCTTTTACCAGAACAAATAAAAAGATACATATCCTCTATTTATATTGTATTTCAGAATATTTACTGCGGTGTTAAAATTTCCTCATCGTGGGGAGAAAAAGATTCCGACCTTAACCACTCGCTGAGTATTTATCTGTTTGTTTAATTCTATGTATATGATTTAATACAAAAGTGCTGTAGAACAAGATGAAAAATGGAGAAATTTGGCGTGTTGTGCATTTGCTGTATGAGCCCTCCTACTTCCTGTAAAACTTTAGGAAAAATGGTGCAGTCTGGTGTATTCTATGCGTTCTGATATGAAAACTCTATTTTCTGAGGATATTTGTTGTAGAGGAGGTTTTAAAAAGCCATTAAGAAATAGGCTACAATATAAAATATATACTACTCAAACTTTGACAGGGATCACTTACATATTTCTATATGGGTTTATATGTTACAACAGTTTTGCATAAACTCTTTACCAAACTATTATTCTAGATTTATCCTAGTTGAAAGCATTTGCTGACCAAAAACCATATGCAATGTGCACTATGCTGTCTGTCATATGGTAGAAAACATCGTTGGAAAAGGAGAGAATGCTGGTATCCAGCATTTTCTCCTTTTCCAACAATGTTTTCCAAAGGCTTCTTTCTCAGTGTCTTTAACAGGCGGCATTGTGAGGTAAAGGCTTAAAGATCCATTTCCACTGGTCATTTTATTGATCAGTGTGGCATTGTAACATATTGTAAAACCATACATGATACATGTCACATATGTATTTAGGATGAATATTTTAGGGTGATCTCTTGCAAATTTTGAGTAGCATACAATGATTACGTAATTCACAATCTTGCTTTTGTTTTATATTTTTGTATATCTTTTGAAAGCAAGTGACGCAAATATCGACATTTAAGTATAGTAATGGATACAATAAATTATCATCCCTTTCAGCATCAGGAACGAAAATATAGACTTTAGTGAATGGTACAGATCAGGATCAAACTTCATAGAAAGTCCAGTCCGATCTTTGATTTATGCTGTCCTCTAGAGTAGTTGAGGCTGAGATAACGTCTTTCTAAGCTTCTGTCAAAATTTATTGCAAGCATCAAAAAAGGTCGACTTTATATGACTTGCAACACGCGAAAAGGGACATTCGGATATTTGCGTAAAGTGTCGTCTCGGATCAGCCTGCGCGTAATCCGAAACAACACTTTCGGTTTTTATGTAATTTTCTGTTTTGCGTAAGTCAACTCTAGCACAAAATCAATTGTAGTTGTTTATTACCGTCTAGGATAAGCCTGCGCGGAGTGGGCAGGCTGATTTGAGACGACACTTTACGCAAATGTCCGAATGTCCCTTTTTGCGTGTTGCAAGCCAAATTATAATTTACAATGAAAGGTATAACTTGTTTTCTTTATCATTTCAGGTCACCCAATCGAACAATACACAGAAAAGCTTAACGATAGAGACATATTTTTTGACGACCCTAGTGTCCTTGGTTATAAACGGGAGTTTACTTGGGATGACGTGGAAGAGTTTTATGACGATAAAAATAATTTGGCCATGTATTTGGTTTTACCCATTATCGTGATAGTATACGGAGGTTGTGCTGTTATATACTGCATCGCCTGATGTCGGTGATATATCAAAAGAAACAAGAAAAAGGCAAAAGCCGATGATCAGGCTTTCTTCGAAAACGGACCACTTGATGCAGACAACAGCGGATCTCAAAGGCATCCTTCTATACCTGTCATTTCTTCCAATCAAAATGGTGGAAATGCGATGTCACGAGATGGCGCTCAGACGTCTTCTGAAGTGAGTTTTTCCTTGGATCCAGACAGCGGAAATGAGACACCGTTGCCCTGGCAGGTACCCGGCGAGAAGCAGCTGTATCCCGCTGTTAGAGCTTCATCCAAAGCCTACTCAAACAAAGCTTTCGAAAATGATTGTTTAACTCCAGTTTTACCTCCCCCAAGCTATGAGGATCCGTTCTCTAAACGTCCTGACTCCAAGCCGCCACCATATGAAGAGAAGAGTAATCGGGTAAGGAGAGGATCTGTTGAAGAGATAATTACTCTTGAACAAACACCAATGCCTACCAACGACCGGAAACTACGTCATCAAGGATCCAGACCAAGTTCATCAGCTGCGGCAGGAGACGATAAGGAAAACAAAGAAAGAGAGCGGGCCCGTCAGCTGGTCCATGGTAACAGGGAAAGAAGGGAACTACCACCATTAGATCGAATCAACAGAGAACGTACACAGGATATCATATCGCATGTGTGGACCCAGCCTCTGCAGCCTAGTTACTGACCTCCACGTGACGAGGCTCAAAAGGACACATCCCTAATGGCAAAACAAGCAGCACAACCTTTACGTTTAGACCATATGGGAAAGACTCCAGAAAAGAAACAAAAGCGACTTGTGTTCGTCGCGGAGTGATACAATACAATTTATATTTGGATTCGGTTTTTAGTTTTATATCCTTTGATTACGGGTAATTTTATGGCTTTCACTCTGAATCCGACAACAAGGGTTGTGTTGGGGCTTAAGACTTCTTCAACATACGAGCATTTACAGATGACATTATTATACCGCAAAGAAATTTCTCGTGATCTAATTGGACAATATGCCCTGAACATATCTATACTATGTACAAATGTACCATTGCAAAACCAACGTTAAAGCACTTTCCCTTCTGGGGTCCCCATATACATGACTACGGTATAAACACATAATCCAAAATGGCGGCGTTGATCAAGATTAACATCAAGATTATGTGCCAAGATGCACGTTTCAGTACGTATTACCAAGGTTTCGGTGACGAAGTTTTCATTGAATTGGGGCAATCAGAAAAGAAATTCTACTTTGTCAGCGTACTTAATTATTCAAACAAACAAACAAAACCGGTAAAATTTGTTTAAAAAACGTTGGAATGGCAAACCTTTGCAGTATACTAAATTCGTTGTCTGGTCAAGTGGCAGGGACTTGGAAACTTGTCGACGGCTGTGGTAAATCATGTATCCCCCAGCCTTCCTTTGGCTCGGGGTGACATGATTCACCACAGCCGTGAACAAGTTTCCCAGTCTCCTGCCACCTCACTGTACAACTAGTAAAGTAAATGTTCCTAAAATAGTGTAAATATTTGTAATTTATTTTAAAAAGTCATTTATAGAAAACCCTGTGAGATATTGCTTAAAATGCTGCTGACTATTTTTTTCTCGTTTTCTTATAATTTATAATGTTTTCAAAAGCTTGATTCCTCAGAGTTGTTGAAAGACTGTACTCTTCGATCTAATGGGTTAACTCGTTACCAAACGATAATATTAAAGGCTTGTCCAAATCGAAAGCATTTGCAGTCAACAAAGTAAATCTGACTGAAAATTTGAATTTTTTTTTGTGAACGGTAGAAAATATTGTTACCAGCATTTTCTCCTTTTCCCACAATGTTTTTTGAAGGCTTCTTTCTCAGGGTCGTCAAAAGTAGGAACTGTGTGGTAATGGGTTAACATGTTCAATGCTGAAACGGTCTTTTGCTTGCTTCTGCAGTCAATCAAACAAGACTCGAAGCAAGGTCATGTGTTTGTATGCGGTTGATCAAAGGACTGGTCGGCTACCTCGGTTATCGTTGTATTGATATATTGGCTGACTGAATCAATATATCGATTTATGTGCTGACTGACTGACTTGTGCAACAACAAATGAGGTAGAATGGTCCTTGGATAGACAGAAATTTGATCGGTAGTGAAAAGTTTAGGCCCAGGTCAGGCTGTGTGGCCTGGTAACCGGTCAGGCTGATCCGAGACGGCACTTTATGTCTATTAGATTGTGTCCTACAGTAGACTTGCGTGAAGCAGAAAATCACAAATGATCGGAAAGTGTCATCTCGGATCAGCCTTCGTGGAGTGCGCAGGCTGATCCGAGATGACACTTTACGTAAAAGTCTGAATGTCCCTTTTCTCGTGTTACAGGCCAAATGACAGCCGATGTCTCGTCAAGCTAGTGTATGTTGTGTGTATGTGTAACCCCTTTTTTTTCTTCCAAGAACGCTTTCAGATATTTTGTGGTTGAGTTCTTTAGTTTGTCGATAAAACCCTATTTCAAAATGTATGTTCATTCTGTTCATGTTGTGTTTTGCATAGTTTATAAAACTTACAAATTTTACTCCAATTGTTCGTGGTTTCATTGCTTTTGTTTAACCCTTTACCCCATAAGGCATTTCTAATTGACCCTAAATAACAGCAAGGATGAAGCTGTTTCTTATGTGTATGTGATACCTTTGATAGCATAGAAAACATTGTGGCAAAAGCAATTTCACCTTTTGCCACAATGTTTTCCAAAGGCTCCCTACTCATCCAGAACTGCTTTCTTAGGTTTGGTGTAAGTTTGTAGTGAAATTAGTCATTTCTAACAGATAAAAACTCCATTGACATTCCATACGTGAATGACATAAATCCTTCAGATTACAAGCTCCAGATAAGAGGGAGTGATGGTATTTTAAAATGATTATATCGCTTTAACACCCATTTTGTGGGCACTCATTAGAATCGTCTAAGGAGTACCCACAACATTGGGTTTAGTGGAGAATAATTGATATTTTCAATTTTGAAATCAAAATCAGTCCCTCTATCTGGAGCGCTGATTTCATTGTTTACATGTATTGTTTGGTGTTTTAAAGGTAAGTATTTAGATCTTTCACATTTCACTAAATCAAAAAAAATATATATATATCACTGAATATATATATATATCACTGAAATTTATACGAAAAAACAATACAATTCATCAATAATTAAGAATCGTAAAATTACCAAAAAAGAAATGTTTTTGATGGGTGCTCCCTTAAAAGGCTACGTAGCCAAGCTCTTAAGGTATTTTTAGATTTCGCGCTAGAATTTAAAAAAAAAAGCATTGTGGTAATGTCAAGTGATCGTTATGGACTAATGTCGCTTAAATTCCGTAATATAACAAATATGTAATTATGTTCCATAATGTCTTCTTCGGACGCTATGTTTCAAGCTTCGTCCATGTATTTCCGGTTGCTCATGTAAAAATAGATTGTGTTTCCCATCGGTGTCTACCTGGGCCATAGTAAATCTCTAATTTCTCTTGTTGTCGGATGGTTTCGACAACTAGACTTTTATGAATGAAAATTAAGAGGCTTTAGGAGTATAAGGATGATTTTTTTTTTTGTAGTTTTGTAAAATTTTCGTTCCAAAATCTGAAGGGCCACCTTCAACATTTTTTCAATTAAATTGAAGCGGCCATTCCACCTCTTCATGCTTTCCTAGAGCTTCTTTTACCAGTATTCCATACAATGTTCTGTCCATTGAAAAGAAATCAGATGAAATCGAAATAGTTTTGGCTCTTTTCAAACAGTTGGAAACTTCCCCTTGTTATTAGTTTTAACCCATTAGCACACAATCCCTACTTTTGACGACCCTGAGAAAGAAGGCTTTAGAAAACATTGGGGGAAAATGAGAAAATGCTGGTAACCAGCATTTTCTCCTTTCCCACAATGTTTTCAACCTGTCACAAAACAACTTTCAATTTTCAGTCACTTTTATTTTGTCATCTGCAAATGCTTTCGATTTGGACAAGCCTAAGATATTGTCGTTTGGTGATGAGTAAGGCTTAATCATGAAGATGGACGTTTGTCCTATAGGATGATAAAAGAATGTTTTGTCAAATATATATATTATTCAGAAAAAAATAGCAAAATACAGCCCCTGTCAAGATTCTTTCTTAAACTAAGACAGCCTATAGTGGAGTAAAATATCCCTATCATTCGTTCATTTATCGAACAATCTGTATGACTTTTACAAGTTCCTGAATTTCACGACCACTTTTACATTCTTTTCCACTCTGTTTACACTGATTTACGTCGATGGGACGGTCTGTGTGCCATGAGTCGGAAAACGGGTTGATTTAGGAAAATTTTATGGTCAAAGGGAGAAAACTCGTATATACTGCTATTACCTTAATAATCGGAGAGTTACGTCCCTTATATTTGTGGACCGCATAAAACCCCAAACGAATAGATATCATTGCAGTTCGTGAAGACGACCTGTATCGGGGGAGAAAAAAGTATAAGTAGTTCTGTCCTTATTTCTGTAAAGTTTAAGACAGGACTGTTTGTAGATGCCGCCACTTCTGAAAATGTCATGACAGTAGAGGAAAGAAAATAAAACTAACTGAAGGCGTAGTTACTTCTTTGTAATTAGTCGGTAGTCTCCCTTGTATTTCGTTGCATTTGTAAATAAGGCGTCCGCCAAAATTTAAACGTGGAAGTTACGATTCGGTTATCAAAGTAAGACCTCACGCAGAATCTGCATATAATTTGTATAATGAAATTTATCAACTGATGGATTTATACGATAAATTAGCTTTCTTATTTTACGATGTAAACTTATGAACCAACAACATGTTTTCGTCCAATTAGGTTTTCGAGGCAATATTTTTAATTTGGGCTAAATTGTAAAATTCCAATTATTTATTTGATCAATGACCCTGGGCTGAATTGTCAAATTCTGATAATTTCTTATGTCATTGGCTAGAAGGAACAGGGGACAGAAACAAGCCAATAAATGTAGTGTTTTTTACCTGATATTTATTTATTTATGTTCACTCCGGTGTGTTTAGAACCCACTCCACCCCCTCCTCATTTTTTAGTCGAACCTGGTTATAAGAGGAGAGCTCACTCTCTATTTATTTGAACACTTAAAATCCCCTGGATAATAACTAATTTGAAGTAACGCAACAGTATCCTGCCTTTGACTGAAAAATACCGACGGAGAAACTATCTAACTTCAGAATCATCAGAGGCTAAAAGGTGTACTTATGAAGTTTGATCTTGAGTCTACATTTAAAAGAGAACTCCTTTGAAAAGGAAAAGATTTGGTTTTTAAAATCGGCTTCAAAGTTTCATTTTACTCGTATCTATTTAGCAGAGTAATGGATAGGTCCGGATTTTTTTTAAAGGTTGTACGGGTATAAATTAACCTTGCACCGGTTCTTAAAGTTTTGGTGTGACTGCTTGTAATAGTCGAAAAAAAGACTATGCCAAGGAGGGGGGGGTTAGTAAGGGAGAGTACTCTGTATAGCTTATGGATAATTAGTTTGTACGAGTTTTCTCCCTTTGACCATTAAATCACAATGGAATCTGACGGTGACCGTTTACAGTATCCGAGACAGATCCACAGAAGTATTAAGGTGCTCTGGTAGCTTTTATTCCTCTCTTTATTCATATTCTGTATTAGTTTTAATCTATTAAAACGTACTTTTCCCTCTAAATTTATTGCCCATCAGTTTTAATCGCAAGTATTTAACGTTAGGGTTACCCTTTATTCCCCCTGTCACAAGAGGAATTCGGGCGACCTACATCGTAAGAAAAATTCATTTTCTGAAATTTTGTCGCATTTTGAGACCAGCTGGGCTAGCGAAACTCTACTAAATAAGATGGATCTGTATTTTCCAATAACTTTGCTAAGCTTGAAATTTCAAGCCTACCGCAAAAACAAGCAAGCGTCCAGTAACTCGGAAGATTCCGCGGGAAAGTTTACCGGCAAATAGGATTTATTCCAGGACAGTTTTCCCATAAACTATCGATATTTACGGTAAGTTAGAGTTTACATATTTTATGGACAAATATTTTTCTTTCAGTGGAACGTTATGGACTCTCGAAGCTCAATACGCTTGCCTTAAAATGGCTGTAGGTAGAATCGATTGTTCGTACCACTTGTCGTTCGTACCCATTTCATGTTACCCATAAGTCTATAAGAATGTCCACGTTTACTTTCACTTATAACTCTCTTATTTTGGTTACCAGCGTTTTCTCCTTTTCCGACAATGTTTTTCTAAAGGCTTCTTTCTCTGGGTCGTCAGAAGAAGGGATTGTGGTAATTGGTTGACTCATTACAAAACGACAAAATTTATAAGGCTTGTCCAAATCGGAAGCATTTGCAGACAACAACATAGAAGTGACTGAAAATTTGAAATTTTCTTCTTTTCTCACAATGCTTTCTAAAGGCTTCTTTCTGAGGGTCATCAAAAGTAGGGATTGTGTGGTAATTGGTTAAAGGGTCTAGTATAATTCCTGATATGCTCTGTTGTGTAGTCTTTGCAGGGGTGTAAGATTTTTTCTTTGTCTGTATTTCCTGTAGGATGAGTGAATATAAAAAATTACTCATCCTTATGACACTATCACAACTTGCAGACTTGAATGACCATTTCTACTGCATACCTAGCCTCGAGTGTCTGTATTCCGTGATGACAAGGAAGCAACACAATGAAATTAAGAATCAAGTCAAGGACATGAACTAGAAAATCATGTCTGATCATTTTCATATAAAAATAATAACTTGGATTTAACAGTTTTCATGTTCAATATACATAATAAAAAACATACTGTCAGCTTTCTTGTGCAAACATGGCGTGACCTGATTCCTGTAGCTTGGCAGTAGTTACAGCAGAAAGTCAACGATCTTTGCATCATTTGTGACGAAACACTGTCTAGATTTAAGACAAAAAAATGTAATTTTCTTTTACATAAGATTATTTGTTGATTTACATGTATTTATTTTGTATTTCCCTGAAATTCAAG
Organism: Tridacna crocea; assembly: GCA_943736015.1. NCBI lineage: Eukaryota > Metazoa > Mollusca > Bivalvia > Cardiida > Cardiidae > Tridacna > Tridacna crocea. The sequence continues at coordinate 35,924,980 of OX031068.1, forward strand.
AATAATAATACATTCAAATATTGGTAAGGATTACAAGTAGAAATACCGTGTGACTTCACCGAACTATGTGCTTTACGAGATGTACACAAAAACACCAGTTCAAGGTCACTTACCGTGTACATGTATGTAATAAGGTCACTTGACAATACTTGGTGTCAATATACGAGGGACACTTTTCAATTTTGTAGAGTAGGGCAGTCTTTTTAAAAACGCTTGAAATATCAAAATTTTATTTATATAAGACCTTCGAAATATGCTCCACACACATTTTACAGATGTGCATGCGTAATAAACATCAACATCCTGTATCGTGATTGAAAACACACTCTGGAATTTCAGTTTTACTTCCATTTTTAAGTCCGCCATGAAATAACCTGCAATGTGAATTTTACTTAACAAAATTAATGTAGAATTCAATAGTTGTAAAATGTACTTGTCCACCAGGACAAGCTTGGCTTTTTTTCTACTATCCTGAAGCCAAATGTTAACTTGTCAATACGAGCGGAAAAGTGGAATTTTACATCCCTGTTCTGTGGTTGTGGGGTATAGTGTAAGTCTCGTAATCATAAGGTCCCAAGTTTGATACCAGGGGGCTCTTGTCAACTTTGAAAGAGTTCATTGGTCCACATGTTCAGCACAAGTACTAGTTTCTAGGAAGTAGAATCAAGAGAGATTAGTATACGTTGTAAGAACTTGTTTCTCAATTGATGTAAAATAAATATGTTTTACCTTTTACCAAACAATCCCTGATTTTTATAACCCTGAGATAGAGGCCTTTTGAAAACATTTTATGAAAAGGAGAAAATGCTGGTACCCAGCATTTTCTCCTTTTTCCACAATGTTTTCTACTCTTCACAAAACAAATTTCAAATTTTCTGTCACTTTTATTTCGTCATCTGCAAATGCTTTCCATCTGGACAAGCCAAAAATATTGTAGTTTTGTAATGAGTTAACTTAAACTTAAGATGCTTTGTCTATAGGCTTGAACCGCTTGTGACTGAAGGATGCATGCCTTTCTAAAAACTGGAACGCTGTCATCTGGAAGTAAAGAGAAGCATGATGGACAAGCTGCTGCAAGCTCAAAGGAATCTAAGAAATCGAAGAAGCCTGTCCCATGGGTGGAAAAATAGTAAGTTGAACATTTAAGAGTACAACACAACAGTTTTAAATTTGTTAAAACTGGTTACCAGCATTTTCTCCTTTTCCCCACAATATTTTCAAACGGCTTCTATCTCAAGGTCTTTTAAAATAGGGATTTTGTTGCAATGAGTTAATGCATCTCCATGGCCCTATACCATGTAAGTTATCATAATGAATGTGGATTCACAAAATCTATTTTGCCTTAACAGCATTTAAATCATAGGGTAAACTGATCCTTAGACATGCAGAAAATCCAGCAGTAGCAAAAGGTTGTGACACGTCAGCCAGTGCAAACTGGGTAAGCTGACCTGGGTCAGCACTTTTTGCAGATGCCTGAAGCCCACTTTTCACAGAGCAACGCTCACTAAGTCTTTACCAAATGACAAAATTGTGCACTAATCCGTATTGAAAGTGACAAATGACAAATTGAAGATTGCTCAAATGGCAGAATTTGTCTTTGGTACAGTAGAAAACCTTGCCAGCATTTTCTCCTTTTCTCACAGTGTTTTCATAAGGCCTCTCTCCAAGGGTAGTTAAAACAAGGGTTTGTTTGATACAGACTTCAGGAGGCAAAGTCTGATCCAAAGTGACAAGGTCCAATAGAATTCTTGCTGTGTTGAAATATTGAAGCAAAACTACTTGTATCCATATTTTTTTTGTATTTCAGTCGCCCAAAATCAGTGGATGACGTAGCATATCAAGATGAAGTGGTGGCAGTGTTGAAAAAGTCATTGCAAGGCTGTGATGTAAGTTACTATAAAAATTTCAAAAACACTTTGATTGTGTTTATGATGAAAGGCGTTTATGATGAAAGGTAGCTGTTGGCCTTGTGAAAAGACTCTTGTGTGTAGGTCCAGACAATCGATTGTTAATTGAAAAGTAGCTGGTTCCTTTGAAACACTGTTACTGGAGATCATCAGACTTCTCCAACAGTGGTGAGTTTAAAAGGCAGACTGTCTCAGAAATTGTGGTCTAAATCCATTGTCTTTGCTAAATTATCCTAATACACGGCCTGTTTTGTCATCGTTTTATGAATAAACCGAAATCAAAAAACAGAAATAGACATGGTTTGTATTTATTCGACAGATTGTATAAAAAAGAGAATTGTTCTATTGATTTGATTGCAAACTGCCTGTCTTATAATTTTTTTTTTTTTTTTTTTTTTTTTATGAAGCTAAATAATCTTAGCAAAGGGGGAAAAAGAATTCGTGAAAAAAGGGAAAGAAGACTGTGGAAAAAGACCGCGTGACTGACTGGAAACACAGAAGATCACATGACTGCCATTTACTGAATGAGAGGTTTCTTTGCTGCGAGTTTTTTTTTTCCTCGTCCATTGAATATCCAACTTGTTTGTTTACATGTACCAAAATATCTTGAAATTAATAGTTGATAAGATATTTGTAATCATGTGTCAAGCACTGGTTAAAATTATTGTGTGTGGGAGAGCAACAGGTAGCTTGTGAAACCAGTTGTATGCAGCACTGGGTCATTTATATGTGTAGAAACAGGGTTTTCCCATGACATCAAAAATAAGAGGTCATTGTGACCTAGTTGTGAAAAATGTGGGTGACTCTTTTACCTATTACCACACAATCCAGACTTTTAATGACCCCGAGAAAGAAGCCCTTTGAAAACATTGTAGGAAAAGGAGAAAATGCTGGTAACCAGCATTTTCTTCCTTTTTCCACAGTGTTTTCTACCCTCCCTAAACAAATTTCATTTTTTCAGTCACATAATTATAGTTTTCTCGTCTGCAAATGCTTTCAATATAGACTAGTGTAAAATTTTGTTGTCTAGTAAAGAGTTAACCCTTTACCAAACAACAAAATTTTAGACTGGTCTGTATTGAAAGCACTTGCAGATGACAAAAGAAACATAACTCAAAAATTGAACTTTTTTCCAGCAGGGTAGAAAACTTTGTGGGAAAAGGAGAAAATGTTGGTTACCAACATTTTCTCCTTTTCACACAATGTTTTCAAAAGACTGCTATCTCAGGGTCGTAAAAACCAGGGATTGTTTGGCAAAGGGTTAAATTGTAGTGTCACAACAAAATGCAATTCTGTTACATAGATAATAAAAACTACTAAATATGAAACAAAATGTGTTTTATTGTGTGTGCCTATTATTCACCCCAGAACTTTCCATTACCTGTTGATGTATTATAACACAATGATAGATACATCATAACCCTTATTTCACGTTTTATCAAGGTATCTCAACGTCTCCTTTTTTTCCAACAATGTTCTCCCTTTTATCACAGGACAATCCCATCATTTTAGCCATGTTCACTTTTCTCATGAAAAGGGTTGCAAATTAGACAATCTTTGATTTTTCTTCGGTATGATAAATGTTGATATGCTGAATTCTTATCTTCAAGAATTTACAAACTGTTGTTTTTTCAGCTGCCAAACCTGCTCTTCTATGGGCCACCAGGTACAGGAAAAACATCCACCATCCTGGCTGCTTCAAGGGAACTGTTTGGGTAAGGCTTTTTTTAATGCCTTGCTTTAGTTTTTAGTCCTTTACAGAACAGTCCAGCCTTCTAACAACCAGCAGTAGGTAAGCTGTCTAAAACAGCATGATTGAAGTGAAAATGCTGGTTAGCAGCAATTCTCCCCTTTCAGTAGTGTTCCCAACCCTATCAAAGACAAAATTTAACATGGGAGCCGAAATTTAACTTCAGACTGTTCTGACATTCCTATTATTTAAATCTCTATTTACATGTACACATACTTGCAAAAAACAGATTCTGTCTGTCACATGCAGAATTAAAGACGAAAATACCTTGCCATTTATGTCATAAACACAATTGAATTGGAGGTCAAAGTTTGATATGTCTGCAGTTTATTTTCATGTCTTTTAAGCTACATAAATCGGAGTGGAAAGTTAGTCTTAAAATGAATGTAGATCAAATAATTGGAGTTGTCGTTGAAGGAGTAAAAAACATTGTGGAAAAAGGAGAAAATGCTGGTGACCAGCATTTTCTCCTTTTCCCACAATGTTTTATAAAGCATTATCCCTAAGGTCTGTGAAAACTGAGGGTTAATCTAATTTAAGTGTATAACACTATTTTCATTACTGGTATGTATTCTGGATCATTTGATAATCTATTTGGCATTTTGTGTTTCAGAGACATCTATAAGACAAGGGTGTTGGAACTGAATGCATCGGATGAGCGTGGTATAGATGTTATTCGACAGAAAGTGAAAACCTTTTCTCAGCAATCTGCCTCTGGAATTACACCAGAGTAAGTTTTCATTATTTCACCAGGTCATTTGTCATACACAAAATTAGAACAAACACCTGTTTACCGTATTCACCTACTATTCTTTAGGGCATTCTTTGTCTTGTTCCTCAAGTTTTTTCTAACTAAATGTAACAGAACTTCTGACTGGCTAAACCAATTGGCTAAACCAATTGGTTTAGCCAATCCAAAGTTCTGTTGCTTTCACATTGACAAAATTCTGAAGAATAAGACTAAGAATGTTCTTAAGAATGGTTGGTGAAAAAGGACCCTGATTAGTACATCAATATATAATTAGCATAACTCTCTAGCTGAGGATTAGACTTGCCCATTTTGAATTTGAAGTTGTTGATAATTGTATTTAACAGAAAAAAACCAAAAATTGGTACAATCACAGTATGTCCTTTAACTCTTTACCACACGAGAAATTTTTAGATTGGTCCAAAATGAAAGCATTTGCAGACAACAAAATAAAGGTAACTGAAAAATTGAAATTTGGTTTGTGAAGGGTAGAAAACACTTTGAGAAAAGGAGAAAATGCTGGTTACCAGCATTTTCTCCTTTTCCAACAGTGTTTTCAAAAGACTTATTTCTCAGGGTCGTTAAAGTCGGGATTGTGTGGTAAAGAGTAAAATGCTAATTATACCCCCCCCACACACACACACACCCAAACGAATGTTTTCGGGGGTATATTAGAAATCAGCCTGTCTATCTGTGTGTCCATCCTTGTGTTTGTCCGTATATCTATCTGTACAAAATACTAATAATTTTGTGCCACAAACTCCTCCTACAGATTTGCTGTTATTGTATTAAAAGTTTGTTGATACATTGATTGTATACTGAAGTTTCGCAAAACGCAGTTTCCAGTTTTATTGTTAATTTGAAATTTTGTTGTGAAATGCTGTAGGACATGATGTTTTCCTTTAGTTGGGGCACATAAAAGAAAAACCAAATTTGACTCGAACCTGTGACCTTCAAAACCAAAGTCGGCTAACTAACCTTTTGGGCTGACTCAAATTTGGCTGTAATTGAAAATGTAATAATGCCTGGTCATGCAACAGTAACAGCCATACTGCTAATTCTACTAATTCTAACAAATTTTTGCTGAAAAAAGGCCCAAATGGTTGCAGTATGGTTTGCAATACCAGAAAAGGGACAATGGGACATTTGTGTAAAGTGTTGTCTTGAATCAGCCTGGACAGTGCATGCTGGCTAAACTGTCCCCGTGGGATCGCTGTTTTTTTTTTTTTACTGTATAGAATAGGACCTCTGCCTTTCTCTGTGGCAAGTCGTAGAATGCGACTAAAATACGAGAGGAACAGCTGCTCCTCGTAATTGGTATGATTGCAGCAGGCTGGGTAGCTCTTGTTCCAAATCCTATATTTTTTTCTCGATGTAAATAGGGTTTGGAATGGGAATCACTGTGGGACCCCCTGTGGTTTAATCGGGGCGACTAAAGGGACATCATTTTGTGTTTTGTCCATTCCTCGTTTATCATGTTTGTCTTATGTTGTTGCACATGTATGTTATTTTCACTTCGCATTATTGTTTACTAAGTAAGTGTGCCCAATATGACCTAAGTTGTCCACAGGCCTTAAACGCTATTCATTCATTCATTCATTCATTCATTCAGTGTCTAAACCAAAATAAAATGCTTTTCTGTTTTTACATGATTTTCTATTTCATATAAGTCTGCTGTAGCACAAAATCTAATGTAGTTGTAAAGTGCCGTCTTAACCCTTTCCCAAACAATCCCTGATTTTCACGTGTATGGAATAGAAGCCTTTTGAAAATATTGTGGGGCAAGGAGAAAATGCTGGTAACTGGCATTTTCTCCTTTTCCCACAATGTTTTCTACCCTATCATATAGAAAAATCATCTTTTTAGCAACTGTTAATTTGTCATCTGCAAAATGCTTTGAATTTAGTCTGGTCCAAAATTTGTCGTTTCGGAAAGGGTAAAGCCATATCTTGGTTGTTTTAGTTGAGAATGTCTTGGGAAAGCGGACAGTGTAGGACATAGACACATACTGTGTCACCAGATGATGATCTCATACATGTACTGTGTTGCCAGGTGATGATCTCATACAGGTGCTGTGTTGCCAGGTGATGATCTCATACAGGTGCTGTGTTGCCAGATGATGATCTCATACACGTGCTGTGTTGTCAGATGATGATCTCATACACGTGCTGTGTTGTCAGATGATGATCTGCCCAGTCTGCAAAGGCAGCTGTAGTTGTGAAAGTTCCTTTAACCCTTTTATCACACAATTGGGAGTTTTAACGACCCTTAGAAGTAAGCTCTATGAAAACACTGTGAAAAGGAGAAAATGCTGGTATCCAGAATTTTCTCCTTTTTCCACAATGTTGTCTAGATTATCTGATACAAATCCCATCATTTGTGCCATGTAAATGTTGTTGTTTACAAGTCCTTTAACCATTTACCAAACAATCCCTGGTTTTTAAGACCCTGAGATAGAAGACTTTTGAAAACACTGTGGGAAAAGGAGAAAATGCTGGTAACCAGCATTTTCTCCTTTTCCGACGGTGTTTTCTTCCCTTTCCAAATCAAATTTCAATTTTTGATTAACATTTATTTTGTTGTCAGCAAATGCTTTCAATATGGATGAGTCCAAAATTTTGTCATTTGGTAAAGAGTTAAATTGGACACATCTAGAATATTGTTGTTTGGGAAATAATTCTGGCTTAATTATCTTGTTCTTTTACTTACACAGTGGAAAGCCATGTCCACCATTTAAGATTGTCATACTTGATGAGGCAGATTCTATGACAGGAGCTGCTCAGGTAGGCTTTATTATACATCTTGTAGGGTTTTAGAGTAAAATTTCATGAAAATGATGTACAGTTATTTGTGTGTCTCATGCTTGTGTTTGCTATAAAAGCAATTTTTTTTTTTAAATGTCCAAAGATCATTTTACCTCAAGATGAACAATTTTGGTGAGGTTTACGTCAAAATGGGTTAACCCTTAACCACACAATCCTGACTTTTAACGACCCTGAGAAAGAAGTCTTTTGAAAACATTATAGGAAAAGGAGAAAATGCTGGTAACCAGCATTTTCTCCTTTTTCTACAATCTTTTCTACCCGTCACAAAACAAATTTCAAATTTTCAGTCACTCTTGTTTTGTCGTCTGCAAATGCTTTCAATTTGGATCAGTCTAAAATATTGTCGTTTGGTAAAGAGTTAAACGGATCTGTAATCATGTGATGACTTACTTGATACTGTGAATCACGGCAAAGCATAAGACCCCCTTTTGCCATAGCACCAATTATATATGTATGTATTTTTTAGGGATATTGGCATAGGCTGATAATTCTAAAATCCCACTTTAACACTTTACCAGATGACACAGTTTTAGAGTTGTTGAAACAAATACCTATTGCTCCAATTTGCAGGAAATGGAGAATTTAGACTTGAGAAAATGCCATTGACAATTTTCTCTCTCTAATAATGCTTTCAAAATTTTTCCTCTGCAAAGTATAAACATGCCTTTATTTGATAAACACATATAACTATATTTTTTCCAGTGTTGAGATGAAAAGTACTGTTTAGAAAGATCATAATTGTGTATTTCAGGCTGCCCTGAGAAGAACAATGGAAAAAGAGTCTAAATCTACCAGATTCTGTTTAATATGTAACTATGTGAGCAGAATTATAGAACCAATAGCTTCACGTTGTGCTAAATTCAGATTTAGACCACTTGCCGAAGAGATATTGAAAAAGCGGCTTAGATATATTTGTGATGAAGAGAAGATAAGCTGCGAGGATGAGGTACTGTTTATATCTGTCTTTTGTTTCTTTTAGCTCTTTATCAAACGTTGCAAGATTGTCAGTCCACCTGCAAGTGGCATTTAAACATGTATATTTATGTTGCAAACTCATTGTTTAGTTTTGCACGCATTGGATTTTAGTTTTATGAAACTTTCAACCGGAAGCTTAAAAATGCCAGGTACAGTTTTTGAATGCCTGTTTTCATGAAGAATTATCTCCTTTCACCTTTTTAGCATAATGCATGTTAGGTTCTCTTTCAAAGCAACTAATTTTTTTTTTTTCTGTGCTGGACAGTACATGTATGATGAAATAAAAAGCTGTCTGCACCCTATATTGTTCATTTTCTTAATCTTTTGGCTGTTCTTGTGTCTCAATTATTTCAAATTTACATATTGCGTAGTGAATTTCTTGGCTGTTCTACAAGGTTATGTCAAAGTTTTCTGCCGTAGATTAATTGAGGAGGTGAATGATTTAAGTCATTACCAAACGACTATATTTTAGACTTATCCAAACTGAACGCATTTGCAGACGACAAAATAAAAATGACTGAAAATTTGAAATTTGTTTTGTGAAGAGTAGAAAACATTGTAGGAAAAGGAGAAAATGCTGGTTACCAGCATTTTCTCCTTTTCCCTCAATGTTTTCAAAAGGCTTCTATCTCAGGGCAGTAAAAACCACAGATTGTTTGATAAAGGGTTAAATTTATATTTTAGGCACTTACAGGTTTACTCTACACATCAGAAGGAGACTTACGGAAGGCCATTACCTACTTACAGAGTGCCTCAAGGTTGAAGGGGGAAGAGACTATAACTAAAGCAGATATTTATGAGATAGCCGGGGTAAGATTTTGTTAAGTTTAAAGATTAATCCTTTACCAAACAGTCCCGGTTTTTACGACCCTGAGATAGAGGCCTTTGAAAACATTGTGGGAAAAGGAGAAAATGCTGGTAACCAGCATTTTCTCCTTTTCCCACAATGTTTTCTACCTTTCACAAAACAAATTTCAAATTTTCAGTCACTTTTATTTTGTCGTCTGCAAATGCTTTCAATTTGGACCAGTCTTAACAATTCGTTGTTTGGTAAAGAGTTAATAGCCATGCCTCCTCATCGCTGAACATTGATTTTGAATACATTTCTGTGGACAAGGAGTCAGTGACTTAGAAAGAGTATTTTACCATATGCTGTTAAAAGAAACCCTTTAACCCATTACCAAACAACAATATTTTAGACTGGTCCAAATTGAAAGCATTTGCAGATGACAAAATAAAAGTGACTGAAAATTTGAAATTTGTTTTATGAAGGTTTAAAAACATTGTGGGAAAAGGAGAAAATGCTGGTTGCCAGCATTTTCTCCTTTTCCCACAATGTTTTCTAAAGGCTTCTTTCTCAGGGGCGTCAAAAGTAGGGATTGTGTGGTAATGGGTTAAATGCAAGGATAGGTTCACTTACCACATTGATGTGTGACTGCAGAAGTGCTGTACAAAATTACAACATTTTCTTTCCTGAATTAAAATCAGTTGCAAGCAAAAAATTGAATGTGGCTCGAATGAAAGAATTTGTCTTTGTAAGGGTTGACCAGTATTTTGTCCTTTTCACACTATATCTTCAAAAGGCTTCTATTTTCCTCACGGGTGGTTGGTCAGAAAGATGAATGTTGAAAATGGCATTCTACAGTAGACTAAAAGCAAGTTTTAACATATTTATCTAGACATTGTCAACAGTTCAGAACACACCAGCCAAGCCACTGTAAGCTAGGTAATGTACATGTTTTGAGCAAGTTTGGTTTCTGGCTAAGTAATAAGTATTTTGAATTTGATGAAGTCCCTGTAATACATTTTATTTCTGTGTTGTTGTAGAAGAATGTTTTGAGTATTGGTCTACAATGGTCCATCTACATTTTTATACCTTTGTCTATGTGTAGGTGATTGCAGACAATGTTATAGATGGATTGATCACAGTCTGCCATTCCAACTCTTATGAAAAATTACAGGCATATGTTGAGGTAATATTTCTGTATTTTAAGTACTATTATTTTTAGTCATTAAAAGCAATAATCATTATTGATGTGACGACAGGTGCGGAGTGTCATCGTTTACTTTTGTTTAATACTGAGGAATAAAGATACATGGTTGTTTTGATTTCTTTAGCAAATCAGAAGAAGGTGACTGGCTGGTATAAAAGTCCGTGCTCAGCTGTCAGACACGCTGTCTTACAACATAGATAGTTGGACAATTGTATATAAACCCTCCCACCCAAACCCCATCCTCATTCAGTTAACCAGGACCCATAACTAGGTTTGGTGGTATATTTTCAGTGTTGCTTCTAGGGCGCTGGATTGGGGGAATCCTGCGAAAATTAAAGGATTGACGCAAAAAATCATTGCTGTGCGCCCCTCATGCCGCACGATTACATAGTTTCCCGCAATTTTCGCCTTCAGGTGCGCCAGTCTAAAAAAATATCCGTATGCCACCATACTATGAAGCTCTCCGCCATTATTGTGTATCGAGGATAGCAGTTGGTTAGAAAATTGATTTAGCTTCGTTTTTAGCCAATCACCGTCTTCGTATCATGATTCGATAACCTTGACCTCATGCGTCATCGTGTTCAAGATTGTTGAATTCTAAATTTCAAAAAATAAAATGAAGCGGACATTATTTGATTTTAACTTCGGTAAGGCAACTGACTGTAGTGCCGAGGAACCACCGACGGTTTCTGAAGAAAATAATGGTAGTGTTGATGTGATTAATGAATCTGACAGTGAAATGGAAAATTCGACACAAGGTCAAAATAATGATGGACCAAGCAAACAAAAAACCGAAACTGTTTCAAGAGTCCTGACTGACCAAATGGCCGTGCCTTGAAAATACGGAAAAGGGTATGCAGTGCAGTCTGTGTTTAAGACACAAAAAGAACCATGCAAATTTGAGGCCCCCTTTCATGAGTAAGGGGCCCCTTTTTTGGAAGTGACAGGGCCGTAGGGCCCCATTTTGGAAAATCCTAGAAGCAACACTGTATTTTGTAGTTGTTTTCTAAAACTTATGACTGTCCATAGGTTAGATTAACAGTTCCATCCTAGTAAACTGGTATTTAATTCCGTTTTACGATTTGTCGCGAGTTAAAGATCAGACTGTGGTTGTTAATTAATGGCTAATGCTGGTATTACTGTATATAGATCTATCTTAACCCTTTCCCAAACAAACCATGGTTTTTACGTGTCTGCAGTAAAAGTCTTTGAAAACACTGTGGGAAAAGGAGAAATTGCTCATAACTACAGTGTTTTCTACCCTTTTTGAGAACTTCCTGCAATTTTCTCCAAATCTAAAATTGTCATCTGCAAACTCTTTTGGTTTGGAAGGGTCCAAAATTTGTTGTTTGGGAAAGGGTTAATTTAGTTCTTTCTTTTCTCCGTCAAGTGTATAGATTGTTCAGTGGTCCAAGTCGAAGGATTTCTCAACACATCTGAGGCTCAGCTTGCCAAAATTACCATCATACCTTGGTTACATGGGATCTACTCACAAAATTTTTCAACTTACATCCGCAAACAATTGATCTTGAAGTTGAACTCTGACCGCTTCACAGTTACCTTTAGCTCTCAAAGGCTCATACATTGTATTCCTGTGTTAATTGAATGAATTCTGTCACAGACTTACAAATAACATTTAATATTACCTAGGTTAAGATTGTAGATAATGATGTTTGCAAGTTATAGCTATGTACATTTACATTTCTGTCAGTAATGTTTAATGCTATTTAAATCAAGATTGTGCATATAGGGGAAGGAACCCTAGTTCTGAGTACATTTACATGTTTGTTGCTTCCTTAGACAATAAATTACCTATTTGTCTTGGCTTGGATTAATGTGAAACATATATGAGTGCACCAAGTAAGCGGAGAATTGCATTAAATTCGATTTTTTTATTGTGATGACCAAAAATTGCAGTGCACATTCTGGGCCTTGGCACTCTCTGTTGGCTCAATGCATTTTTTCTTCCAGTCCCCCAAGTTTAATCTGTGTTTTGTACTTTTTGCCGGGTACATTTTCTACTTTGCACAGGATGATTTCTTCTCTCCTAAAACATATTGGAATTTTTTAGTCACATTTATTTTGTCATCTGCAAATGCAGTCTAAAATTTTGTCGTTCGGTAAAGACTTAAGACCATATCAGGAACATTTTTATTTCCTGTGGGTTTCTTTCACAAAGTCATTAAAAGTTGGATTTATGTAATAAAGGATTAAAAATTGTTACAGGATTTAATGAATGATGGTCATGCAGCCTCTCAGCTTATACTACAGTTACATGATAAAGTTGTTTGTAGAGATGATCTAGATGACAAGCAGAAGTCCGCAGTTTTGGAAAAACTATCCGTAAGTTGGCGTTTCACTAAATTTTTTAATTGGTTATTTTTATACCCATGACTAGCAATTCAAGGGGTGAACGTGGAACTATTCCATCTGCATTTTGAAAAATTTACTGGTGAGGGAAACAATTTCTTGTTTATCTGGAAAGCATTGGAAGATTATCATTCTCGGATATGTAATGCTGAACTCATTTGCACCATTCTACACAACATATCTTAAAAATGTGATCTAACAATTTTTTCAGAGAAATAAGTAGTTTTTTCCCTCGCCTGTAAAATTTTCCAAAATGCAGATGGAATAGTTTCGCTTTCACCCCTTCAATTTCTCTCTTTACAACAGTATTTTCAAAATTTTTGCACAACACTTCTTGTGCTGTGTGGCTACTTTCGAATGTTATGGGAAAGGATTTCACAGATGAACTCAAGAATGGAAAAGTGTTTTACCTATTGTGTTGTCATTTAAATGTGAGCATTTTTTCCTCTGCCTACAATTTCTTCTACAGCTACTTTTTTGTCAGGGTCTTTTAAAATTAGAGATTATATGTAAGAAGGTGAAAGAATGTTATTGTTACACATCGGCGCAAGAGGCTTTGAATTAAACTGTATTTGTTTTGTCTCTATGACAGGTTGTTGACAAATGTCTAATGGATGGTGCTGATGAATTTTTACAACTCATGGCCTTGTGTTCAACTATGATGCAACAGATTTGTCAACCCAAGAAGTGATTGAAATACCAAGAAATACCAACAGAGCATACAGTATAAACTGGTTGAGTGGCCACCTTTATTGACTGTGCAACCTGTACTTAGATAACATAAGATCCATGCAGTGTGAATAGGGCTTTAACTCTGTACTCCATAGATACTCAATTTCTACACATAGCTCGTAGGAGTCTATGGAAAACATTGTGGCAAAAGGTGAAATTGCTTGAGCAATTTCACCTTTTGTCACAATGTTTTTTATGCTATCAAAAGGTGTCATATACACATAAGAAATGGCTTCATCCTTGCTGTTATTTAGGGTCAATTAGAGATACCATTGAAATGCCTTATGGGGTAAAGGGTGAACTCTTTTTCCTATGATAAAATTTTAGACTTGTCCAAATTGAAAGCATTTGCAGCTGGCAAAATAAATGTGATTCAAAAATTGAAATTTGACTTCAGACTAAAGAGTAGAAAACATCATGGTTAAAGGGGAAAATGCTGGTTACCAGCATTTTCTCCTTTTCCCATAATGTTTTCAGAAGGCTTCTTCTTCTGGGTTGTAAAAATCAGGGATTGTTTGGTAAAGGTTTAATATCTGTGCAAAAGGTATTGACCCATGTTAGCCTTTGCCAAGCTGAATTGGGTCAAAACTTGTTCCTTGTAGTAAATTTTCTGCCTGTTCAGTGACCATTCTACCTCCTGCTAAAGTTGGTTGGTAGACAAAATGTATTTTACCAATCCCGGCCTCGGCCAATTTTTTTTCCGAAGACTGATGATAGACATTGCAACAGGATTCATTTCCCTCTTGGCGTTGATCATTGTCTCAAGTATGGTTTAAAGGGAAAGCAGCTGGCAGTTTGAAAAGAATTGGGTGCGGAGAAGTGGTAAAAGAAACTTCAGGAAAGCATAGATAGATGCACTGGCCGCCGCGATATATATGTAACTGAAATAATGTTGAAAAAGGTGTTAAACATCATAAAATCAATCAATCTGTCTGAAGAATAGGAGAGAGACAGCAAAACTGCCTGCGGTTAGAGAGAGCTGGACAGACAGAGAAGTTATGTTGTAAACTTGTTTGAATATTGTATCAAGTAGTTTGATCTAAGATAAAACAGTTTTGTATTTTATCTTTAAAGTAAAAAACAAGAAGAAAACCTAGGTAAGCAAGTAGGCTGTCTTTTGTGTTTTTACTGCGTCTTTCTTTTCTCTCTTATAAATGTTGAATAGTTTATTTATAAGATATCATTGATAGCTAACTCCTTTTTTATATCAGAGATTTCTGATAAGAAAAGATTTATGTTGCGTCCCGAGACAAATTATCAGACTTTCAAGGAAGTGAACAAAAATATTATTTAACCCACTACCAAACGATACCTACTTTTGACGACCCTGAGAAAGGTCTTTAGGAAAGATTGTGAGAGAAGGAGAAAATGCTGGTAATTGCGTTCATAAAACCTCAGTGGTCGAAAACCATTCGACAACACGAGAAATTAAAGATTTACTACGGTCAGGGTTGACACCAATGGGAGACACGTTCTATTTTTAGATGATCAGTTTGCGCATTTACATACAGGAATACACAGATGAAGTTTCAAACATAGCGTCCGAAGAAGACATTATGGAAAATAATTATTACATGTTTGTTATGTAATGGAATTTAAGCATGATTAGTTGCATGCCAGCCACTTGACATTCCCACAATGCTTTATTGATTTTTGGCGTGAAATCTAAAAATACCTTAAGAGGTTTCGTAGCCTTTTAAGGGAACACCATCAAAAAAAATTTTTTTTGTAATTTTATGAATCTTATTAATTAATGATTTGTATTTTTTTTTTTTTTTTTTTATATATATAAATTTAGTGATATATATATTTTTTTTAATTTAGTGAGATGTAAGAATCCTAAACACCCACCTTTAATCGTCTGCAAATGCCTTTGGTCCAGAAAAGTAAAAAAAAAAGGAAAGGTTGTCGTTTCTTAAAGGGGTAAACAGAAAGAATCATACCAAGTAAAGCAATCATCTTTGGACACTAGAAATATGCTGGCCGAGGAAAGGCACTCGCTGAAGACAAGTCAATGTAGACATAAAGTTGAGCCATGCTCTGTGAAAAGAACCTTCCATGAATTAGTGACTTTATCAGCTCACCTGAGCACTACGTGCTTGGGGTGAGCTATTGTGATCGGTGAATGTCCGTCCGTCCGTCTGTCTGCTGTCCGTAAACAATCACTAAAAAATCTTCTCTGAAACCGCCAATCAGATTTCAATGAAACTTCACAGAAATGATTCTTATGTGATGCACTTTCAGAATACTTCAAAGATTTGAATTCCATGAAGAACTCTAGTTGCCATCGCAACAGAATGAAAAAACTTTGAAAATCTTCTTTTCCAAAACTGTTAGGGCTTGGGCTTTCATATGTGACATGTAGCATCATCTTGTAGCCCTCTACCAAAATACTTCAACTTAATAGCCCTAGTGTTGAAAATGGCCCTATGTTGTCGGTTCATCGGATTTCACACATAGTTAAAGAAGGAAATCTTTAAAATCTTCTTATCCCAAACCATAAGGGCTAGAGCTCTCTTATATGGCATGTAGCATCATCTAGTGGCCCTATACTAAAATACTTCAGATTATGGCCCTAGTGTGGAAGTTGGCCCTATGTTGTGGGGTCTCAAATTTCACAAAGAGATGAAAAAGGAAATCTTTAAAAATCTTCTTGTCCCAAACCGTAAGGGTTAGAGCTTTCATATTTGGCATGCAGCATCATCTAGTGGCCCTCTACTAAAACACTTCAAATTATGGCCCAGATGTAAAAGAATTAGCTCTATGTTGTTGGTCTCGGATTTCACATAGAGATAAAGAAGGAAATCTTTTAAAATCTTCTTGTCCCAAGCAGTATTGGCCAGAGCTTTCATATTTGGCATGCAGCATCATCAAGTGTCCCTCTACCAAAATACTTCAAATTACGGTCCTAGCGTAGAAAATGGCCCTATGTTGTGGGGTCTCAGATATCACAAAGGGATAAAGAAGGAAATCTTTAAAAATCTTCTTGTCCCAAACCGTAAGGGCTAGAGCTTTCATATTTGGCATGTAATATTATCTAGTGGCCTTCTACTAAAATACATGTACTTCAAATTATGGCAAATGTTGAAAATACTGGAGAATAAGACAAAGAATGTTCTTAAGAATGGTTGGTGAATACGGGCCCAGTTTTAACTGTTAACTCATTACCCGGCAGACAACAAAATTCTAGGTTTGTCCAAATCGAATGCACTTGCAGATAACAAAATTAAAGTTACTGAAAATTTGAAAGTTGTTTTGTGAAGGGTAGAAAACATTGTGGGATAAGGAGAAAATCGGCTGGTTACCAGCATTTTCTCCTTTTGCGACAATGTTTTCTAAAGGCTTCTTTATCAGGGTCGTAAAAAGTAGGGATTGTGTGGTAATGGGTTAAAAAGCAATCTAGAGTATAGCCGTCAACGCTAGAGGAATTTTGAAAACATCGTTAGAAAAGGATAAAATCCTGGTTACGACCGTTTTCTTCTTTTATACTAGTGTTTTCCATTTTCTACACCGTTTGAGTCGTGTTCGTTTGGCAAAAGCTTAAATCGCAATTTTCGACTATTTTCAAAACTTAATCAATTTCAAAATAGATCATTCCATTACCAGTTAGAGGTGCAGCTCTAAGATATTGGGGACATAATCATAGCAAAGCTTTTAAACTTTGCCGAGCTCCTGAGTTTAAAAAGAACGGTAAAGTAAGCCCATGCTTTAAAGAGATAAAACATTTTATATTTTAAAAAAAATGTTTATTCTCAAATCTGAAATCGCATCCCAAAGAATAAATGAACAATTTTTGGCAATAAAACTATCACAGATTAAGACTTTAGATTAACCAAAGTGCAAAATTTTAGACTGGTCCAAATTCAAAGCCCCTGTAGACGACAAAAACATATCTCAAAAAAATGAAATTTGTTTTCAGCAGGGTTGAAAACATTGTAGAGAAAGGGGAAAATACTGGTGACAGCATTTTCTCATTTTCCCACAATGCTTGCAAAAGGCTTCTATGATAGGGTCGTAAAAACTAAGGATTGTTTGGTAAAGGCTTAAGGAGTATTTATGATAATTTTTTATTGCATTTTGTAATGTTAAACGTCTGACATTTACGTGACTTCCAGGAGAGGAACTTTATAATGTAGTAGCTTTCGTTCCTTTTCACGCAGCTTTGAATTTCAGAATATTACCGTGTATGTACATATTATATTGAATAAAATATGGTTAAACTATGATAACCTGGGGAGATACTAGTGTTTGATTGGCCAGCCCTATAACATGAAAAAGCAGTAACATATAATATTCGATTTAGAGTTCCATATTTACATGTGCACGTTTTAAGCCAATTTCGTCGATTTTCATGAAACTATAGTCATTCTTCTTGCATAATGACAAATATTACACATGGCCGTTGTGAGATTGCATAGATTACAAAGCGCAGAAAATACTATTTAGGACTTGGCGCCTGTCCACTCGGCGTTGAATCGAGGATATCGCATGATGCTTGTCACGTGACTGTCATTCGGCATACCTCGGGTGATGGGAGCCCGTGTACATAGAATGGCATCTAGCGGGAGATAATGGATGGGAGCCATCAAATATAGGTACGGAATCTGCCGAGTTGTAACGAATAGTGACTGTGTACGCCCTTCGCCTTGCAAACTGATAAGGCTTGCAGGAAAGTGGAGTTGAGGTACTCTACACAGTGACAAGTATACTGTAGCAACAATCTGTGTCACAGAAACTCACAACAGTTCAAATACTCGAGGATGTCGGAATTTTATATCGAGAAAACTGTAAGTTTAGTATGTGTACATTAATATTTAGCGTTTTTGGACACCTGAAAGAAGGGGAAAAGGCATGATCCCACAAATCACCGAATGAACCACTCCCCGTTTTGAGGCATAAAGTAGTCTAGCTGTCTATTTGTAGATCAGGGTATGCAAATGGGCTCTAGATAGCCGGATGCACTCCATTATTGTTTACAATTTTGACCTGACTTAAATTTGTACCGACCCAGGTTCAGCATGCCCAAGACAAATCTGAAACATCTTTTCATTCTTTGTGGCCTTAGACATTGCTTTTTGATTGATTTAACCCATTACCACACAAACCCTACTTTTGAATGCCCTGAGAAAGAAGCCTTTAGAAAAATTTGTGGGAAAAGGAGAAAATGCTGGTTACCAGCATTTTCTCCTTTTCCCACAATGTTTTCTACCCTTCACAAAACAAATTTCAAATTTTCAATCACTTTTATTTTGTCGTCTGCAAATGCTTTCAATTTGGACCAGTCTAAAATATTGTCGTTTGATAATGAGTTTAACACATCTAGAAACTACATTCGGCTTAAATGACTAAATAGGGAACTACACAGTATACCAAATAATTTCCCAAAAATACAATAAATTTGTAGAAAATAACGCATGTAAACAACAAATCAGTGTACAGTTTTCCATTCACGTATATTAATTCCTAAATAACAACAATGTAGATTTCTTCAATATTTCATTCGTGTATAGTAATTCCTAAATTCAAAGATTCCAATGTGTCATACACACATGTTTTCCCTGATATGATGTAAACTTTTTTTTTTTTAGTCAATATATATTTTTTATTATTTAATTTTCTCTCTCTTTTTTTTTTTTTTTAGCTAGATCTATAAGAGATCAAACATGAATGAAATAAGGCTGAAACGTTTTGGACGTTAAAAAATAAAAAATATCAATAAACAAACAATTCAACAAAATAATAACAAACATAAAGTAAATGAAAATGTCCTAAAAAATAAGTTATACTTATTCATTATTTCAAATTGATACAGTAAATAAAGCAAAGTATGATAAATAAACTGGCTGTGCATAAAAGATTACACACCGCAAACGTAATTTATGATGAAATGCCGTAGTCCCACTGTACTGAACTGAATCTTCCATGTTCAAGGTCTCCCATTCTTCCCTTAAAGTGCATTTAACTCTCCTTACTATAAATGACACACGAAGCTTTTTAAGAAAAGTGTGGATCAAGATCAGACTACACTGAATGTATAGTCTGAGCTCTGTTCTACACTTCCTATCGACAAATTTTGCAGACGGCAAATTAAGTGCGGCTCAAGTCGTGATATTTGTCTGTGAAAGGAGTAAGTTCTGAGCCCGTATTCACCAACCATTCTTAAGAACATGCTTTGTCTTATTCCCCAGAATTTTCTACATTTGTAAGCAACACAACTTCTGATTGGCTAAACCGAATGGTTTAGCCAATCAGAAGTTGTGTTACTTACAAATTCAGAAAACCTTGGAAGATAAGATGAAGAATATTCTCAAGAATGATTGGTGAATACCGGCCATGGTCATCAGTCATTTCTTCAGTTCCCAAAAAAACTTCCAAAGGGATTTTTAAACTGTTTGGTAACATTAATATTCCAAAGTGAAAGAGTAGTTGAAATTTCTCTTGGTTTGTCCACTTTAACTCCATATCGTTATAAAGCCGACGAAAAGTTGCATCAAAACTATAGCACAGTGGAATGAGGCTAAAGCAAATATACGCACCAATATAAAGTAAAACTAAAGCTAAATCTTTGAGCAATGTACTTATATGAAAAACAACAAAATTTAACGTTGGAGCACCCAGAAGGGAAATTCAATTTCGTCAGCACACTCAATTCGTGCGACAATAAAACAGAAATTTCGCCGAATACACATTCACTCCTCATAGTGTGACGTCACAGGTAGTGATATCGGACCCTTGTTATAAAGTAAGTGTGCGTGTTTGGTAAGACTGTTTTTATTTTTTGTAATCGATCCTTTAAATAATCTGAAAAAGTCTTTAGACCTCCAAAGCGTACAATGCCTAGAGACTTTGTTTTTTTTTTGTCAAAGCTTTTGTTAACTACTTACAGATCTACTAATGGAATAGACTTCGACCAACTATTAAAACCCAATCACTTTTGATATTTGGTCAAAGTGTTTGTGCATATAGACATCTGCTTCCTGTCTATAACATCAGAATATTACATGTATTCATCTAATGTCTTTGATAAATACATGAGAGTCTTTGTAGCCCGCTTGTATCCACCCAAGCTAGCCTCATTCTATCTTCATATTGTACATACTTTTCAATATGGCGGACATAAGTTACGAAAATGCGCAGGTCCGATATCATTTCCTGTGACGTAGGTTGTTACCCTTGACATTGGAATTGCAAAATTTTGCTGTAAAACAAACTCGTTCTACGATCAGGTTGCAGGGGACTGGAAACTTGTTCACGACGATATGACTCTCCGAGCCGTGATCAAGTTTCTATGCCACCTTCCGGTACAACTAACAATATACACGAATACATTATCTAGATGATTTGTATTCTGCTATTCTTTAAGATTTGCATTGTCATTCTGTAAAAAGTAGACTAATATCATACTTACTTGTTGTTCTCCCACGGGTATAGGTGACAAACACCAGCGTATTCTACACTTATCCTCACTTTTTCCAGAAATATACTTATTTTATCCCAATCATAGTTTATTAGCCTATTCATTAATTTGAGACTTATGATAAAAAACGAGAAGGTCTAAAGTAACTTTGTAAGACTCGCGCTCTTGAAGAGCATACAAATCGTAGGCCTACTACGTCTATTAAAGTGACATCCAACCGGAATTCGTTCCGCCGTTTCTATTTTAGAAAGCTTTAACAAAAAGATGACAGTTGGCGTGTAAGATGGCTTTAAAAACAAAAATCAATAGTTCTAAGTGCATTTATGTGAAACTCCTGATGGTAACAGGATGTCCTTGTATATTTTGTAACAAGAAAGCATACATTTCGAAATTGTATGAACATCATTGCTCGGAAGGCTCACTTGGTAGAGTCGCTGCCTTCTACATTAAGAGATCTTTGGATCGATTCTTAGAAGACGAAAATTTGCAGTAGATCTACTTGTTATTTTTTACACGACTAATTTTTACCCCTCTCCCCTCCCTCCAAGACACACGTACACGCACAAAAAATGGGCCAAAATATAGCTTTACGGTCCTGTTGAAAACCCTTTACCAAAGACAAGATTTTGGACTTGTCTAAATTGAAAGCACTTGCAGACAGGAAAATAAACGAAACGCATGAATTGAACTTTGTTTCTTGCAGGGTAGAAAACATTATGAGATAAGGAGAAAATGCTGGTTACCGTCATTTTCTCTTTGTCCCACAATGTTTTCAAAAGGATTCTATCTCAGGGTCGTAAAAACTAGGGGTTGTTTGGGAAAGGGTTAACCTATTCCACACAATCCCTACTTTTGACGACCCTAAGAAAGAAGCCCTTGGAAAACATTGTAGAAAACGGAGAAAATGCTGGTAACCAGCATTTTCTCCTTTTCCCACAATGTTTTCTACACTTCACAAAACAAATTTCAAATTTTCGGTCACCTTTATTTTGTCGTCTGCAAATGCTTTCGATTTGGACAAGCCTAAAACATTGTCATTTGGTAATGAGTTAAATAGCTATTGAAAATCATGTTCTGTATAGCATAAGCATTAGAGTTGATTCTGAAGTCTTCTCAGATGTTCTAATGCCTTCACTATTTATCAAAACCATGATAACCTTAGACAACAAAATCTCGTAGAGTAAGCATTTAGATAGGAAAGCTTAGATTATAATCAAATGTTAGGATGTTGAAAATAATTGTGGGGCAAAGATAAGATACTGTGCGCCAGTATTTTCTCCCTTTCCCTCAGTGTTCTCTTGTGTTTCCTTTCGCATTGTCTCTAAAACTTGAGTCTGAGCCTTTCTGGTAAAGGGATAGGTGATAAACATGTATTTCAGTGCGCGGGTGTGCTCGTCTTATTGTTAATTATTTATAATGTCCTACGTTGAGAATCAAAGGGCTCTGATAAAAAAAAACTGAAAAAAACACACAATTTGTTCTTTTCTTTGAGCGCGGAAAAAAGTGAACGTTTACTACAAGAAAAGAAATCGTAATTTTGACGTTTACGTAAGGAGATCGATCGTTTTGTAAACGGTGAAACCATCGATTTTTTGTCAAATCAGAAATGACGTCATCTTAGGTGTATCTAATTCAATGCCATCTATCGAAATCGACTCATGTTATTGATATTGTAACATTCTTACAATTCATTATAAAATACTGGCTTGAAATCTAGAAATACCTTAAGAGAGCATTAAGAAAATACAGACAGGAACCTTACAGTTCTCTTTTTCACACATATACAAACGGTTTGCAAATTATCCGTGTCACTAAATATGAAGTCTAGCTTACCATAAATACCTGAATACATGTAGTATATCCTTTAACATTTATACTGCTAAATACACGTAACTAACCTCAAACTTTCAAGTCGATGGTAGAAAGCCACATTTTACCTTTTCAACGTTTTTTTTTTTGAGGAAAAATATATATCGCCATCGGACAGTGTATGACAAAGATCATGCTTCACGTTATGTGCAGTCTGATCTTTATCTACACAGTTCGTAAAATGTCAGCGAGTCGCACTTAGCAGCCTAAGTGTTAAGGGTTAAACGAAGGTCTCAGTCGTATGTAAAAGAAGCAGAAAAGCGTATTATACATTATGTAATATGCAAAAAAATAATGGAAGAGATCACTAGAATATAAGATGGCTTTTGTGTTAAAACCGGTTAATATCGGTACATGTATCTTTTGCACCGTCATTCATTCAATAGAAGTTATTGCTCATTGAACCAGTATTTTTTTACCATTTTCAAACTACATTGGCGTTCATATACAGGTAAATAAATAGAGAATAATATATATTATGCAGTGGTAAATTTCCTCTATAGTTCATTGGCTTTCAGAATTATGATGTAAAAGGGGGTAATAACCAGCATCCAATAGAGGACGCATCGCAGAAATCTCGAAATCGGGCTCAATCAGTCAAGGTAAGATCCACGTAGTGATCGTAACATTGGCTTGCGAAGATGCTATTTCGTTGGACAAAACCTGTAAAGAACTTTTAAAAATCAAACAATTTATATTTTATAAATCTCTTCGGAATTTAATTCGAAAACGAAAAAATATTCAAAACTCTGTACACATTTTTTTTTAATCAAACATCCTGTGCAGTGGAATGGTACGGTTCTGGTTATACACTTTAGTTAACCTCTGTAAACAGTGCTAAGAGCTGGTGAAGAAGCTAAGTACCATTCGCTGGTACTTCCAAACATTCACGACAGCTCAAAGATACTTATCCTGTGAGAGCCGGGCTCTACCGCTAGGTACGTCTTTTGACTTGTCGGGAACCGGATGATAAGTCTGTCTCCCCTGTCAAGACGGGTTATAGTGTGTAGAACTGCGTCATGTTCGGCCATTTTGGCATGAAACACGTACCGCTTCTTGTAGTCGTCGACCCTGGATAGGTGTCCGGCTTTCCTCTTCGCCACATAGAATTGTACAGTGGTGTTTCTGAAGTCAAAAAGTTTTATTGTTTTCAATGAATCACAAGTTATTAACCCTGAGGCTGCTAAGCGCGACTCAATGACCTTTTAGCGGACGATTTAGATCAAGATCAGACTACACATAACGTGCAGTGTGATATTGGATCCGCGCTGTCCGATACCAAGATACTTGCCCTCTAAACTATACCTCTGAAGAGGCAATATTTGGGTATTTAATATCAGGCTGAAAGTTTCACTTTTTTAAGCAGGATAAGGTTAAATTGAAGACAGTAGAACTACATATCTACATTTATAAAGTTTCATATGCCTATTTTTAGAAATGTTACGGGTAAAGAAATGTCGTAATTTAAGCCTGTGGGAATTATTTTCCCGTCACAGTGAATGTTTTCCACCTGCCGAAAATCTAGAACTACTTTTCTTGTTCTACTTGAGACCACTAGTTTTAAAAGTGGCACCCGCTGACAAAATAATCAGAGGAGATATAATATATGATTTATTTCATCAGCTTGATATTAATTTGGGACATATTTGCCTCAGAAGGGAAAGGTATGCGAAAATAATTCGCATACCTTTCCCTTTTGAGGCACGAGTTATTTTCGCTTACCTTTCCCTTTTGAGGCAAATATTTTCCCATATTAACCACAAGCTGATGAAATAAACTATATTAAACCCATTTTGCACTAGGCCCCCTTTTCATGGCTCAAGTAAACTTGATTAAGGTGAGGTTTGAACGATTTTACTCAATGTCCGCAGCATTTATCATATCTTTATCAAGGTTAAGTATTGCCCGTTGTTCCTTTTCCTTCAGTTGTAGGTTCGATTTCTTTTTTAATTTTAGTTATTTTATTTTCAGCGCTTACCTCGTTTGGTTGCTTGGGACGTTGACGCGGAATTTCACCTGAACAGATAAATAGTATAGAGCAGAATTCCCGATCTGAATAGAACCGTTGTCTTTCTCAAGTGAAATGTTTCCTTGATTTACCTCCTGGTCCCAGTGTATAGTTGGTTCAGTCATGTCTGCAAATGGATCATGATAAAATATTTGTGAAATTGAGCATCTAAGCTGTACAGTACATGTTCGCGATATTACACAATGCAGCTTCTATAATTATGCATTATCTGTCGCTAGATGGCATTCTACAAACACACAGCTCACTCGTTACAACTCGGCCTATTCCGTACCTACATCCAACTTCGTGCGTAGCAGGGTCGTTTCAATTTTAACTTGGAATCACGTGATTCTACATATATAGCGCGCCACTGACAGTCGTTTAGCAACGACATAAACATCCTCGGTGAAGCTATTCACATCTGTCTATATTTCGGTGAAATTTTCAATCGAAATTGACAAACCTCGTTAAAAAGTTAATGCACGAACTGTTTGTCAACTGAAATATAGTTAGAAAGATTTCGAAAGATTATTGAAACTCAAGTTTTCTTTTGTGAGACGAGCCTAACAATTTACAGAACGGTAAACCGGCGTATTTCCGGGCGATGAATGTATCGATCTGCCACATATCATTCCACCAGTTACAGCTGAGGGATTATCCGGCATACCTCTTGTGATGGGAGCCATCATGAATGTAGGTACGGATCGGCCGGGTTGTAAGGAGTTCCGAGGGATTTGATGGCTCCCATCATCCGAGGTATGCCGCATGGCACACATCTATCTAATTTGGACATTCTGGGTACAGAACCGCACTACTTTTCGGAACGACAGCCGTTACTTTGGATGTCGAAATCAAATAAACGTTTACGACATGAAATGCTACCTGGTGCGATTCATTCAGCAATCATCAGCTAGCATGTAAACAATACACCGCCATTTTACAAAAACAGCCCCTACAGGCTTGGGAAATAGCTTAGGTAAAAGCGATACTTTTCTCTACTATATGGGGTCGATGATGTGTCATGGCAGACAGGTCATATCTTCGAGGAATATGACATGCGCAGACAAAAATCATTTACATAAAGAAGAATCATTTAGAAATATTGCATCACTGAAGAGCTATGATATGTCTTTAAGAGCGGAAACGTCTGGTCTCATCCCATGCTCACCTCTTAACACACATATGGCTGGCAACACGCCAAAAGTGGCATTCAGACATTTGCGTAGAGAGTCGTTTGGGATCAGCCTGCGGAGTCAGCTCAGGCTAATTCCAAACGATATAATTTTTTTATGTAATTTTCTGTTTTTTCGCAAGTCTACTGTAGCACAAATCTAATGTAGTCGTGAGGTGCCGCCTCGGATTAGCCTGCGCGGCATTCGCAGGCTGATCAGAGACGACACTTTACGCAAATGTCCGAACGCCCCTTTTCGTGTGTTGCAAGCCATATTATTGCGATTCGATCCAATCACACAGAAAATGTAGACAATTGTAGCGATTTTGTTAGATTGTATATAACTTATTGTAGATTGCAATATACTCTATTCGTACGTATACAAACATTATTTCCTTACCTTCCGGAATGTTAATACGATCGCTGATTAGATGCAACACAGCCGTTCGTCTATTTAATATTTTGTTAATCAAATCTTCTAAGGCAGAAAAATCAGGCAGTGGAACATATGTCCTGTTCGGCGTCTTAGACAAGTCGCTATACACAAAATTTTCCAAATGATTGAACTCGCTTTGCAATCTTACCATATCTGAAGTAACGTACAAGAAAATATAGATGCGTTACATTAATGGCGCCGCAAATCAGTTGTTTCTGAAATAAGGCACATTACAGCTTTTCAAAATTGACCAAAGAAAATTTATGCAGAACTCGGTGAGAAATGAATGTAGAAGTCCTGGACAATCTACAGAATGCAACTTAAAACTTAAAGAAAAGAAACAAATGATAAGACACAATCTTAACCATGCTTCGATGAAATTCAATATAGTTTCAATTGGAGCTGTGAAAAGCAGTTGTTGGGCTATGTACAGAATCAGTTGTCATTCGACAACCAACAGAAGAAAATAGTATTAAAACTAGGTTCTAAATTACCGAATTGATACTAAAATATGGTGTGAAATGACCACAGTGGTTACCAAATTATTAAAAGTGAGTACAAAATGGCCAAAATAAAAGTATGAAATGGCTTAGGTCCGAAATGACCTAGTTAAGAAATGACTGGAAGCGAAGTAAACAATATGGCTGCCTCCAAAGGTACTTTCCCGAATAAAAATATAGTGCCGCCGCTCAAGCGGCGCCATAATAAAATAGATTATGACACATGCCTGGTGAGAAAATGGGTTTGATGCATCTGCAGTTTGCGGTTGCTGATATGGATCAAAAGTTTTTGCTGTTTGTAAATTTTTAGTATGCCAAAGTAACAGTATACCCCAAAATTCAGCCAGTTGATTTACAAAATAGAATGTATGGGTCTATTATCATGTGACTTGCTCGGTACGTATCCCAAAGATTCATTAAACCCTTTTTGCCAGAGTATGGCTGGTATACATTATTAGTTGTACGGTCAGGTGGCAGGGGACTTGGAAACTTGTTCACGGCTGTGATGAATCATGTCGCCCCGAGCCGAAGGCGAGATGGCGACATGATTCACCACAGCCGTGAACAAGTTTCTAAGTCCCCTGCCACCTGACCGTATACAACGAATTTGTTATACTGCAATTTTTTTGCCTTTTAAAGCGCGTTGAGCGTAATTTTCCTGTTGTATAATCTCACGAATCGTGTATGCTGACCATATAGAAATTCCCTTCTTAGTTCCCAATTCAACAAAAACTGACGTCACTAAAACGTGCAGTTTGGTGCATAAGCGTGCAGCCTGGTGATAGATCGACGCCGCCATTTTGGACGTTGTGTTGTACGTGTAGTAATGTTTACAGGGCACTCAAAAGGTAAACTGGCTTTACGTGGTTTTTGCCAGGGAACATGATACCGATATATGTTCCCAGTGTGTTAAGCAATCAGATCACGAGAAATTTCTTTGCAGTATAATAATACATTCTTTTCATTTTCATTATAGCTGTAAGATCCATTTACTGAAGCGTGAATTGGTGCTGCTTGGTGTCGATAAAAGGTGGCAACCATTGATTACCGGTGTTATATATGGGACGCAAATAGGCTTCATGATGCAAGGCGCACGTAGACCCCAAATGAAAATGTCCACATTTTTTATAAATCATAAATTACGTTTTATTTAGTTGAGATTTTTAACAGCAAGTAGGCCAAAAGTAAGCTTAAACATCTAGGGCGAAATATTGTAATTTGTGACCTTGTATATTCTATTTTAAGAAAAACCATGAGATCTTACGTGTGCGATCGGTGGACTTAATTTTAGATATTGCATACGATAGATATTGCATAAAGATTGCATAAATGACCTCATAAAATTATACGATGAGAGATACAACATACCGTCATGGTGTGCAGATAGCCTTTTGTCAACGTACTGAAAAAGAAATTATGGCAAGAAATATTTCACAGTTGGAAATATCTACAGTACCATTTGTATATATATGTGTACAATTACTGTATGAGTGATAAACAAATTTAGGTAATCAATCGTTCATTAAATCATGATCACAGTGCTTCAGGTGGTCATTCAAATTGTATTGCAGCTGGAAGCATTTTATGCCCAGCATTATGTTCTGGGACATTATTTTAATGTCAATTATACCTACCTACTTCACATCGATCATGAAACAAGTTCTTACAACTTACATGTTAATCGATCATTTTCAAAAGTCTAAAGTCCAGTTTACTTCATAAATCAGTCGATTGTGAGACAGAATACATTTATGGATCCATAGATAACTCCTTACCAAACGACAACATTTTAGGTTTGTCCAAATCGAAAGCATTTGCAGACGACAAAATAAAAGTGACTAAAACATTTGAAATTTGTTTTGTGAAGGGTAGAAATCATTGCGGGAAAAGGAGAAATGCTGGTGACCAGCATTTTCTCCTTTTCCCACAGTGTTTTCTAAAGACTTCTTTCTCAGGGTCGTCAAAAGTAGGGATTGTGTGGTGATGGTTTAAGAGATAACTATCTTGGTATACATCAAGGAGATAATTTAACCCCTCTTCCTTTTGAAAGGGCGCTGTTAATTTATTTTTTATTCATAATTGATACATTCATAGTCACTTCTAATAACAGGTAATTCTTCAATCTAGATGAGAACATATAAAGAAAAGCATAATTACATATTTCAGCGTCTTTATCCATCCATTTTCTGTCGTAAAACAGCACTCGTCTCCCGAGTCGTCCTCGACAACATCCTTCCAGGCCCATCTATCAATAACTGTCGTCAAAATGGAACATTTCATGCATGTCAACTTTATTGGCTCTGGTTTTTCTGATCTTAGGATACTCAAAAGTAGGATAGAGATCAGCAGGAAAATAATGAGTACCAGACATGCACCACTCAGAATTGGAATTCTTTCTTTAAACTTGGAATAGTTACGGTTGTTTCGATAATGATTGCCATTCATTGCACTTTGTTCGCCTTCTTCTTCCATGACGTCAGTTGTTCCTGTATTTAAACACGAATTGTACAAATTTTCATATTCTGACCTTACAGATGCATGCAACAAGATTTTGATCCATGTTTTTAGGGAGGGGGATAGGGAAATTTGATACGCAGAAGGGAAAAAAGAAAATTCATAAGGGTACGACTGTAAATTTACTCTTAGTCTTGGAATATAGGACAAACAATGATTTGCCTCGGTTTCGAATCGCCTATCTCCATGACCCTAACTCGACTACTATACCACGCGGACAATTTTTATCCCTGCGGTATTCAAAAGGTTTCTCCTTTGTTATCCAATAATGGTTGTCCCAGCACTAAAGGAACAGGAATCATACACATAATAAAATGAATAAATCCTTGTTTTTTGTACATGTTTTTATATCTCTTTTTTAAGGGCCTTTTAACCCTTTCCCAAACGCCAGATTGAACGCATTTTGCAGATGACAAATTAACAGCTGCTAAACAGATTATTTTTTTCTATATGATAGGGTAGAAAAACATCGTGGAACAGGAGAAAATGCTGGTTACCAGCATTTTCTCCTTTTCCCACAATGTTTTCAAAGGCTTCTATTCCTGACCCGTAAAAACCAGGGATTGTTTGGGAAAGGGTTAAGCCCACGAATGAAAATCAGCTTTTTATATTAAGAAAAAGAATTAAAGATCTTGCAAGACGAAATCTGTTCTGGTGCTACTTTAGATGTATGTTCAGTTAAGTATTACAAATAAAGATCACCGATTGAAGTCGGCAGATAAAATATTGCGCTTCGAGGGTTAACCCCTGTCCTGCTAAAAAATTAAAATGAATAATTCAACTCGATAGTAAAAATCCTAGAGATAGGTTTTATTGATATTAACCCTTTCCCAAACAATCCTTGGTTTTTACGGGTCTAGAATAGTAGCCTTTTGAAAACATTGTGGGAAAAGGAGAAAATGCTGGTAACCAGCATTTTCTCCTTTTCCCACAATGTTTTCTACCCTATCATAGACAGAAATAATCTTTTCAGCTAGAGTTCAATTGTCGTCTGCAAATGCTTTCAATTTGGTCTCGTCCAAAAGTTTGTCGTTTGGGAAAGAATTAAAATAACAGAGAGACGCATTAAGCCCCATTTTCGCGAGAGCACGGCTCATATCTCGTATTGTTATCTGAACAATTAATGCTTCTTTCCCGCTTGAAGTTGACTTTGCGGCCAATGTAGATCAAGATCAGGCTGCACAAAACGTGCAGCCTGATCTTTGATGTACACTGGCGCTTTGTTTAACTCTTTACCACTCAATCCCGACTTTTAACGACCCTGAGAAAAAAGCCTTTTGAAAACATTGTGGGAAAAGGAGAAAATGCTGGTAACCAGCATTTTCTCCTTTTCCCACAATGTTTTCTATCCATCCCAAGTCAAATTTAAATTTTTCAGTCATGTTTATTTTGTCGTCTGCAAATGCTTTCAGTTTGGACCAGTCTATAAATTTGTTGTTTGGTAAAGAGTGAAACATTGTAGACTATAAAAAACTTGAAATTGTGATTATCTGGGTCTATACTGTAAATGTAATTTTGGTTTATTCTGCGCTTCGAGGGTTAACCCTTATCCTGCTTTATCACTAAAATGAAAATTTTTAATTCGAAAGTTAAAATCCTAATATTGCTATCTCAAAGTCATGCTTTGGGGAATGATAAAAATATCTTCTTATCGGACAGTGTAGATCTAAGATTAGACTGTAAGTTCTGTGTGCTCTGATCTTGACCTATACTGTACGCGAAAGATCAGTGAGTCACGCTTTACAGTGAAAGGGTTAATGGCTAGAGTAAAATTTATTGAACGGACAGTATAGATCTGCACACAAGATCTCCTGAACCCTTTACCGTACAATTCCGACTTTTGACTACCCTGAGAAAGAAAGCCTTTGAAAACATTGTGGGAAGAGGAGAAAATGCTGGTAGCCAGCATTTTCTCCTTTTCCCACAATGTTTTCTACCCTTTCCAAATCAAATTTCATTTTTGTGATTCACATTTATTTTGTCGTCTGCAAGTGCTTTCAATTTGGACTGGTCAATAATTTTGTCGTTTGGTAAAGAGTTAAGAAATATCGTATGAAAAGAGGCAACCTTGAAATACACAATTAGGTATTAAAGAAAATGAAAAAATGAAGGAGGCGAGAAAAGGAAGAAAGAAGGCGAGACAGACAGACAGACAGACAGACAAAAAGAAAGAAAGAAAGAAAGAAACGAAACGAAATCTGCTATCTTAACGTTCATATAGTTTTTTCATTTTCTTTTTTTTTTTCCAAAAACATTCGATACTTTAAGTACGTAGGCTACTTAAAATACTTAGGCTACTTCCAATTTACTACACCATTTTACCTTACATTCCACTGCACAAGACGGGTTTAAAGTGATTTGGTGACAACATTATGCATAAGTATATCAAGCAATCTTTGTAACATTGGAAATCATTGGTGCGTTCGTCTGCACTTAACCCTTTACAAAACGATAAAGTTTCAGACTTGTACAAAATCAAAGTACTTGAAGACAACGTAATACAAAGATTGAAAATTGTTTCAAACAGGGTAGAAAACATTGTGGGAAAAAGGAGAAAATGCTGGTTACATCAGCAGTTTCTACTTTTCTCACAATGTTTTCAAAACCCTTCTATCTCAGGGTTAAAATTCGAGATTGTGATAAGAGTTAACGAAATCGACCTTATTTTACAGACCCTTACACGAAAGAAAAAGTTTCGAAAACATTATGGGATAACCCTAAAAACTGATGGTAGCCATCATTTCTTTATTATTATTATTATTTACGCGTTGTTTTCTACCCTTTCAAAAATAAAACCCGTCTTTTGAGGCACATTTAAATTGTCTTCCGCAAACGCTTTGAATTTGGACAAGTCTGAAATATCGGTTTACATTGTAAGGCTCATGTTTCCATTAGGTAGACTGAAAATCTGTGATCATGTTATTTTCCTTGAAATCGGTGATTTCGTTCAAATGTAATTATGATTTAACGGGGCATGAAATAAAAGGTCACCAAAGAAAAAGATTGAGGTGAAATGATATATGTTTTTTTCGTCCCTGACCAGAAGACAGATCACTGATTCAACTCTATGAAATAATATAAATCTATATATAATTATTATTCGTACACTTTAGAAGATTTGCCAAACTTTTACCAAACGATATAACTTTGGTCTGTTGAGATTGAAGGCAGAGCAGACGATAAATCTATATATTGTGACTCACTGATGGGATTTATCCCGGAAAAGATTGGAAACAGTATTTCCCATAGTACCCTCCGCTGCCCGGTTTTTTAACTCCTTACCACACAGTCCCGACTTTTAACGACCTTGAGAAGGAAAGCTTTTGAAAACATTTTAGGAAAAGGAGAAAATGCTGGTAACCAGCATTTTCTCCTTTTTCCACAATGTTTTCTACTCTTTCCAGAACAAATTTATTTATTTTTTCAAATCGCATTTATTTGGTCATCTGCAAATGCGTTCAATTTGGACAGGTCTAAATTATTGTCCTTTGGTAGTGAGTTAAAATAGGTATAATAATGTTGAAATGTATAGCAGGAAGTATGTATAAGAAATGTTATAAAAAATTTATAATTTATTCTATAAAGTTTCAATTAACAAAAAGAAACACAAAAGTACCTTCTCCACCATTTTCTTTTGCTGAAAATTAATAAAAATCTCTCTGACTCATAATTATTGTAATAAGATAAAATAGTTGATTTACAGGCATTTTGTGATAGCAGTATCGGTAAAATGGCGGCATTGTTTTTTGCCCTCTATTCAGAATGATAATTCAACACGAAAACAAATTAGATTTATTCAAATTGAAAGCATTTCCAGACGATGAATTATGAGTGGCTAAAATAAGGAGATTTCTTTATGAAAGATTTGAAAGTATTTCCGGAAAAGAAAAAAAAAATCTGGTTACCAGCATTTTCTCCTTCAATTAGTTTTCCAAAACCTTTTTTCTTCGGGGTCCTTAAAACTCTGCTTTATCTGGTGAAGGACCACAGTCAATTTTCTGTTGAAAAGAGTTATTTAGCGTGGTTATCATCTTCGCTAGCCAAGGTGACAAGCATCAAGTAGCGATCGTCACCTTGGCTAGCGAAGATGAATTGTTATTGGTTTCAGTGATTTACCAAGCGACAAGCAAGTCTCGGAA
Organism: Tridacna crocea; assembly: GCA_943736015.1. Classification (NCBI taxonomy): domain Eukaryota; kingdom Metazoa; phylum Mollusca; class Bivalvia; order Cardiida; family Cardiidae; genus Tridacna; species Tridacna crocea. Next base: position 35,958,335 of record OX031068.1, read on the forward strand.
AGTCAGTGACGTTCAGACCGCTTGAAAACGGGAGGTCGTTGGTTTAATTTCGAAGCACATACAGTATCTTTTCGAGAATTGATGATAGTGATAAATACAGGGTTAATTAATGTCACACCGCTGAACAAAATGTTTAAATGTGAAAAAGTAGCCAGCAGTCCGCGATGTAAGTATTGTTGAAAACGGTGTTAACACAACCAAATGACAAAGTAAATATATATATTTTTTACTAATTAAATAGATCTGCATACAATATATTTATGTGTCTCATTGATTGCCTTTGTGCTCAGGGCGTTGAAATACGAAATTGTTCGGTAAAGGTTTAGTATCTAAGAAATAACAAATCCATGTAAAATATATCTTCTACTAAAGTATATCGAACAGATTTTAATTGCGCAATTGTTTTCGTCCTTGACTACGAGTTAAGTTTCGTTTGTAAAATTACCACGTTGTTTTTTGTCATGACGAATACGAAGAAAAAATAATGTTATTTAAATTTAAAGTGGGTATGCTATCAAAATAGATTTTGCTTTTTGCTGAAAATGATGTGTAAATTGAACGACTTTCTGTTTATCCTTAGAATTAGATGTCTACAGTAGGGTAAGTAGTAGTAAGTAGTGTCTATAATGACTGGCTTTGTCTTTGGAGGGATTGAAAAAATTATTGGAAAAGGAGAACATGCTGGTTATGAGCATGTTCTCTTTTTTGCACAATGTTTTCATATGCCTCAAGGTCGATAAAACTGTCGGGATTGTTTGGTGAAAAGGGTTTTTTATCTAACCACACTTTCGTGAAATAAGACTCTCGAATTGTAATGCAAGAGACATACTAAGTACCGCTTTTACTTTCATTTTTACTATCATCAGGTTAGTTTTCATTTCAGTCACGTTTATTTTTTTCGTTTCCGAAGGCCAGCGGGCTTATGTCAAGGCCCGGTGTCCGTCGTACATCAGTCCGTGCGTGCGTTAACTTTTATTTCAGACATCTTCTTTTCAGAAACTACCGATCCAATTTTGACGAAATTCCACAGAAATGATCCTGCTAAAGTGCTCTTTAGAACTCATTGAAAGAATTTGATTACTTCAAAAACTCTGGTTGCCATTGCAAAAGAAAAAGAAAAAATATTGAAAATCTTTAAAAATCTTCTTCTTTGAAACGATAAGTCCTAGGGCCACCAAATTTTGCATGTAGCTTTAACTAGTGGACCTTTACTAAGTTCCTGCAAATAATAGCCCTGCGGTTAAAATTGGCCGCGTCCCGGGGGGGGAGGGGGGTCACAACTTTTTATATGGGCTTATATAGGGAAAACCTTCAAGTCCCACCGGTACCTAGCCGTAGGGCCTAGGGCTATCAAATTTGGCATGTATCTTTATTAAGTCGTTGTTTACCAAGAATATCCAAACTATAGCCCTGGGGTCAAATTTGGCCTGGCCACGGGGGTCGCAAGTGTTATATGGACTTATATAGGGAAATTTTTTTAAAAAATCTTCTATTACCTAGCGATAAGGCCTAGAGCTACTAAACTTGGTATGGAGCTTAACCTAGTGGGTTTCTACAGGGGGTGCCCAGATTGTAGCCCTGGGGTCAAATTTGGCCCTTTTCCATGGTGTTACAAGTTTTACCTGTGCTAATATTTGGAAAACTTAAAGAATCTGCTTGTACATAGCCATAAGGCCTTGAAACCATAATAAGACCTAGGGCTGCTAAAATTAGCTCTGCCTCATGGTTCTGATGTTTTACAGGGCTTTTTCTTTAGGAAACTTTAAAATGTTCTTGTTTATAACCACACATTCTAGTCCTGTATTATTTGGTATGGGCCTTTATCGTTGTGGACCTCCTCCAGGATTCAAGTAATTATAGCTTTTTGGAGAAAAATGGCTTTGCCTGAGGGTCATAACTTTCTCGGATTTTATAGAAAAAATTTAGCATGCCTTCAAGTTTGAAACAAATTGGCCAAGTATTGTATATGTTTGGCTTGTAGTGTTATTACTTATAAACCACTGGAGCGATACAGAGCCATCATGGCCCTCTTGTTTGTGTTGCTATACACGCTGGCTTTAGCATGTCATATTTTTCGAAGATTCGACCTGTCTTATATGTTGCATCACCCATTGCCAGATGCTTGGGAAAAGTAAGGCTTATACTGAAGCTAAACCCAAGCCTGTAGGGACTGTTTTAATAAATGGCCGGTGCATAGGTTACCTGCTGGCTGATCATAACTGAATAAATCGCACCATGTGGCGTTTTACTGAGTAAACGTTTATTTTATTTTGAAATTCAAAGTAACGGTTGTCGCTTTGAAAAATTAGTCCGCTTATGTACCCAGAATGCCCATATTAGATAGATACATGTATGTATTTGTAGAATGCCATCTAGCGGGAGATAATACCAGCTTTAGACCCACCCCTCGGTATTAATCTCGAATAAACAAATACTAATTTTTGATTGGATAAAAACCTAGACATGTTTTTTTCACGGGCTTCTAGATGGCAACCTCAGTTCTCAAAGAGAGCTGATTATACAGTCTGAATGCATGCAATATGTAATAGCATCTTCCATTTTTTTAAAGTTCCGATAACAAGCCACAGCCAACAAACGGTGTAAAGTTCGTCATTATACAAACATACTATCTCCGGGGCCACATCTTCGCGAGCCAAGTTTACGATCACTACGTGGATCTTACCTTGGCTGATTGAGCCCGATTTTGAGATTCATGTGATGCGCCCTCTATTGGATGCTGGTTATTACTCCCCTTTACATCATGTTTCTAAAAGCAAATGAAATATCGTTTTACAAACCGCTTACGAATACACATGAAGCGATAAGCAGACATCCACGTGGGTTTCCATGTTTTACCTATTATTCGAAAGGTAGAGACCGTGTTCTATTTTTATCAAAGATGAAACGCTACGACCGATTTTATTCGATGCAGCTAGAGGTGGCTGCATCCAATGAAAAGGCGTATCGGGGGGTTGTAAAAATCAAACTCAATCCGCCAAGGTAAAATCCACGTAGTGATCGTAAACTTGGCTCGCGAAGATGCGGGCGCCATGGAAGGACAAACATGGCCAGTGATACAAGGATTGCTTGTATTATATTGCTTGATTGATTGAAATGCTTTTCTCCACTTTTCAAGATTATTTCGGTCATATCACGGCAATAGTTCGCTTATTCATGTTTTTTCTGGTTTCAACAGCACTATGCAAGGGCCCTGAAATGTCTTGCTGAGGGAAACTCCCACGAAAAAAAGGCAAGTTCTTCCGGAGAGACTGAAACCTAATTCCTCCAGGTTGTGATTAAAATTTGCTTAATACAAAGTCTGGGTACTCAGCGTTAAGTCTGATCAGTTACTTTAATACAAGCGAAAACAATGTGGCAATAGGAAAAGTTGCTCGGAGCTCGTTTCTCCTTTGCCACATTGTTTTCCTTAATAGTTTTTGTTAAGACCAAAGTCCTCGGCAGGAGGTAGCAGAATTAGAAATACGATATACGACCCCAATGTAAGCACACTCTTGTGTAATAAATTATCAAGTGCAACTGTTCCGTTACCAAATATAAAATCCACCTCTTCCGACCAGGGAAAAAACAAATCACTGAAACTCAAAAAGGTATTTATCGTAAAAATCTTAACTAAACAAGCCGATAGTATTCATCCAAGATCAAGCTGCAATTTCTGTGCAGTCTGATCTTGATCTACACCGTCTGAAAAAAGCCTCTGTTTTTGGTCTATGGTGTGATAAAGGTTAACAGGTTCACTACGTATCAAATAACCCTGTTTTTACAATATAATTCCAAGTTTTATCAACTCTGAAGGAGAACGGGTTTTTTTGAAAACATTGTCAGAAAATGAGAAAATGCTGGTAATTTTGTCATTTGGTAAAGCGTTTAAGCGATCTGAACTATTTACCAAACGACAAAATTTTAGGTTTGTCCAAATCGAAAGCATTTGCAGACGACAAAATGAAAGTGACTGAAAATTTAAAATTTGTTTTGTGAAGGGATGAAAAAATTGTTGGAAAAGAAGCATTTTCTCCTTTTCCCACAGTGTTTCCTAAAGGCTCCTCTTGCAGGGTCATCAAAAGTAGTGATTGTGTGGTAATCGGTTTTTAGGAGGATCCTGAGGAAGGCTTTTGAAAGTATTGAGGGAATAAGAGTAAAATGCGGTAAATAGTATTTGCACCTTTATCACATTATTTCCCTCATTATCTCCCGCTAGATGGCATTCTATAAATACTTATCTATCTGATATGGGCATCCTGGGTACAGAACCGAACCACTTTCCTACGACAACCATTACTTTGAATTTAAAAAAAAAAAGGTTTACCCAATAAAACGCTACCTCGTGCAATTCACTCAACTATGATCACCAATTTAGAGAAATCTGTTGCTAAAGCAGGTCTCATTTCTCCTCAAACTTATTGATACGTAAAAGCTATTTTCAACATTGCTACTTTATAGAGCGTAATATTACAGTCAGCCCGCTTTTGGGGCTAGTAGTGATGCGTCATATAAGACAGTCGAATCTTCGAAGAATATGACATGCGCAGACAACGTTATTTCCCTAATTTGTCGCCGACAAATTCATTTAGATCTACTTGCACCTAATTTGAATTGTCGTCTGCAAATAAGTTCAACATGACAAGTCTAAGATTTTGTCGTCTGACCTTTAATTTTAAATTTAGAACTTCCTTTTTCAATACTTGGAAATCACACGGGGCACTTATATTGATCTCGATATATTAATCCTTATCAACAAACATCGGCAGTGGCATAGACGCAATCCGCTGGTCCCTCATATAAAAAGTTCCTGGTACCCAGGGATTTGTTCTTTTCCCACATTGTTTCCGACCCGGTAAAAGTCATACTTTCGTCATTTGAGCAATACGTAATCTGTCGCGCTGTTCAATTTGTGCAGGTGTACCATTTTGTAGCCCTGCTAAGTGTTAATGTTTGTTTTAGAGATTGTGTCATATATAATCAACGTTAAATAAATGAGCTTTACATTGGCAAAAGGGGGTTTAATGCATTTAAATGGTGAATTCTACTTAGCAAATCTTTATTTTATTATAGATCTATGAAACCCATTTTTCTAACTGTTATCCTGGTAAATAACTAAAATGAAATTTTCAATTCCTTAGTAGAAACCCAAATATTGCTTTTTCAAATTCAGATTTTTGGGAATAACATCTCCTTATCGGACCGTGTGGATCCAAGATCTGACTGCGCGTTCTTTGCAGTCTGATCTCGATCTACACTGTCCGCAAAAGGTCATTGAGTCGCGCTTAGCAGCCTAGGGGCTAGTAAAGGACGAAATCCTTAGGTAGAACGGTCCTTGGTCATGCTTAAGATATACTAATAGCCAAAAGTATCGACCTATGTCAGCCTGTGCAGGACAACGCAACCTGACATGGGTCGATAGTTTTGTAAAAGCATTAACTCTTTACCAAACGGCAGTTTTAGAGACTTCTCGAATTTGATAGCAGTCGCAGACGACAAAATCAGTGTCATTAGGAAATTGAAATTTCATTTATGAAAGCGAAAAAAACGTTGTGAGAAACGGAGAAAATGCTGGTAACCAGCATTTTCTCCTTTTCCCACAACGTTTTCAAAAGACCTCTTTGGTAGGGTCCTTAAAAAATGGGGACTGTGTGGTAAAGCGTTAAACTCTCCTTTTCAAACGGCACTGTTAAAATATATTCGAACTTAAGTACATATTGGTTTAGCATTAAAAAGGTAAGGTTCAGAAAACGTCCATGTCACCAAACTGTCTTATTCAGTCTGTATTAAAAAAAGCTGACAGCTTTCGTTTTAGATTTTGATTAACCGTTTACCAAACGACAAAAATTTTGACTGGCCATAATTGAACGCAATTGCAGATGACAAAATATACGTAACTCGAAAATTGAAATTTGTTTCCAGGAGGGTAGAAAAATTGTAGGAAAAGGAGAAAAGGCTGGTTACCAGCATTTTCTTCTCTTCCCACAATATTTTCAAAAGGCTTCTGTCTCAGGGTTGTAAAAAAATGGATTGTTTGGTAAAGGGATAAACTGAGGCATAACCTGGCAAAAGGGAGCTTAATGCAAGTCCTCACATTTTTAGTGACCCATAAAATCCATTTTGTTTAAACATCGAGGGGATGTAGAAGTAAAATGGTCTTTTGACATGCAGAAAATAAACCGATAACGAAAAGTCTCGGCACAGGTCAGCCTGCGCGGACTGAGCAGGCTGACCTGAGTCTAAACCTTTCGCAGATGCATTAATCCCCCTTTTCACACAGCGTGGCTCGCTTGATTTGCCTTTTATGGTTTTCTCCGAACAACAAGAGATAGTGGTATAAAAATAACGTTTTGTGCAGCACAAGCCAATAAAACATGAGAGCAAATACATATCTAGAAACATGCTCTGTTCTCAGTTAATTAAATGGAAAAAAATATATGAGTTTTCTTCTGGGATAGGGGTCTTAATGCATATGCTAATAGTACGAGTCGTAGACGTATTGACCAAGGCCATAAGTTGGCCTAGCTCTATAGTTGGCTATAGGACAAGATAGGGGTTTTTTAAACATTGATCTTAAGTACGTAGTACTTAACTACTTTATTATTATGCACCACGATGAATGCATTAAGTCCCGTTCGGTGTAACTATATAGATTTACATTTTTAATTTTGCAAAATGTATTTGCCCAAGCCAGCCTGCGCAGGCTGGCTTGGGCAAATACATTTTCACACTGATCAACGTGAGCCGCGGACACCATGTGTTCTCGGTACACCAGATCGGATTTTCCATGGAAGAACCGGTGGTGGTGTAAGTATTTTCATTTTTGTGGACCTGATTTACCTAGATAGAAATGTTGATTTACAGCAATGTCAAGACGAATGATTGATCTGTTTACATACAAACTAGGGAATAATAATACCATCATCTAAGCGAGCTGTGGCTTTATGAGCAACTGGGGTCTTATTGTTTTGCAGTTCATTGCCAAATTTTGGACAAAATTCCAAACCCTTGTTCATTTTACAACTTTGTATGATAAGATAAATGTTTTCCCTAAAAGAACACAAAATTTCACTTAGAAATGTCCATCCAAAGCGAAGATATGTATTTTTGAATGGACCTGGGTAGAGGAAAATATGCTAACAAGACACCAAATTTATTTTCAATGTATGCACATGGACACCAGATCAGAAAAAGCTTGGGGTAACTGGACACCAACCTTTAAATCATCAATATTTCTGCCTGAAACTCGATGCATGGGCTGTGTACGAAGACTATTTTTGTAAACATTATGTCACTACGGCCCATTACCTGATAAAGAACATGTTCAACCCAACTTCATTACTTCTAGCACTTGCTTTTTTGAAATATTTGCAATATTACGGCAATTTACGAAGTAGACTTACGATGCTTGATCACAATTGACCGGTCATTGCCTCCAATGTTGGTGCAAGACATGTTCCTTGTTTACAGCGTTTCAGTTTTATGAATGTCGTATTAACCCATTACCAAGCAATCACGAGCTATAATGTCCTTGGGAAAGATGGCTTAGAAAAACATTGTCCCTATTAACTAATCCAAAGAATTTGTAATTCGTGTTCATTACTTTGAGTGCAAGAATTGGTCACACTGGCCAACGTATACATACGTTAGATCGCCGGCTTTGAGTTAGATTGTACATACACCAAAAATGTTCAGTTCTTTCATTCTTGATGGTATTAAAAACTTTTTTGTAGAACATGTTACATGTCGAATGGGACTATGAAAATTAATTATCTTCAAGATAATGCTTAATACATAATAGACATATTTGTAAACATTCGAGTACTGATAAAGAGGTGAGTTTATTTTTGAAATTTCTCAGCAACTTGATTACTGACATTTTTTTTCTCTTTTACAATTTTCACTTTGAGTTTGATACAACCTCTCGATGCTCTAGAACCAACTAAAGACTTCTGCATGGATAAAAAGAGGGAACAGAATCAGGTTACATTTACATCGCTCAAAGGTACGTAGTGTGCTAGGAAATTATTAGAGAGGTTAAATGCAGCCTTGGGAAATTACTAAATGAAATCTTTTCTGGAATTCGTCATATATAAAAATAAACCACGTCTATTTCCTGTTTCGTTTTTTTTTTTTTTTTCTTCTTATTTCGCTTTATTTACAAAACTATGACGGAACAGACTGGGTATCAGAACAATTACGCTCGAAGATATAGAATTAGCAAACTCTCTGGCAGTCTGAATTTTAAAATCACCACTGTTGGAGGGTCTGATGACCTCTCCAATAAATTTCAGCAATACGAAATACAGTGAAACCTGGCATGTTGGCCACCGGTATTAAGCAAACAACCTGAATAAACAAGCATACATTTAGTTCCCGACAAATAGCAATGCACAGACATTCATCTATATCGAGCAAGCACCTGCCTTTAGCAAGCTCTTTCGACCGTCCCTTTGGTAATTGATTAATATAGGTTGAACTGTAACTATATCTGAGCACTATAATGCTGTATTTCCAAGAACTATGTAAGTTTGTAACAATAAAGATAAATATCTCATATATCATGATCACCCAGCATATTGGATGAAATGAAACATTATCAGAGATCATCTGTGTTATGAAATACATGTACATGTATACATTTATTATCAATGAATTTAAAGAGCTTTAAGTACTTTCGCTTTATGATACAAAGAGAAAATAAGTCCCACCAACAACAGCCATGTTTTTCAGCAGATCAAAATTTATTGAAGGAATGTGATAGAAAGCTACCCAATGCCAATCTCGTGATTGACTTCGTTAGAGAGGACAAATTTTACAATTTTCACAAAGCACCGTACACGGAAAATAAGCTCCTTCCACATAAGCCATGTTTTTTAAAGGATCGAAGTATCTCGAAAGAAACTTATGGAATCATCCACGTTGATTTTTGTTGATTTCCACTATGGTTTAATTCTGAGGAGAAGTCTATTAAATAATTTTTTTAGAAATAAACGCGTAGACGAACAAACGCACGCATGTAAATGTACGAAGGGTACAATGCCATTCTAACATTTGGCCAAGCGAAATTGAAAATTATTTAAACTAAGAATCAGGCCAAATGTGGTAAATAATGTACACACTGTATTAGTTAATACGGGTTTTTCTTTATAGACAATGTTTTTCTAAGCCATCTTTCCCAGGGACATTAAAGCTCCTGATTGCGTGGTAATGGGTTAATTACGCCATTCATTAAACTGAAACGCTGTAAAAAAGGAACATGTCTTGCACTAACATTGGAGGCAATGACCGGTCAATTGTGATCAAGCATCGTAAGTCTACTTCGTAAATTGCCGTAATATTGCAAATATTTCAAAAAAGCAAGTGCTAGAAGTAATGAAATTGGGTTGAACATGCTCTTTATCAGGTAATGGACCGTAGTGACATAATGTTTACAAAAATAGTCTTCGTACACAGCCCATGCATCGAGTTTCAGGCAGAAATATTGATGATTTAAAGGTTGGTGTCCAGTTACCCCAAGCTTTTTCTGATCTGGTGTCCATGTGTATACATTGAAAATAAATTTGGTGTCTTGTTAGCATATTTTCCTCTACCCAGGTCCATTCAAAAATACATATCTTCGCTTTGGATGGACATTTCTAAGTGAAATTTTGTGTTCTTTTAGGGAAACATTTACTTTATCATACAAAGTTGTAAAATGAACAATGGTTTGGAATTTTGTCCAAAATTTGGCAATAAACTTCAAAACAATAAGACCCCAGTTGCTCATAAAGCCACAGCTCGCTTAGATGATGGTATTATTATTCCGTAGTATGTATGTAAACAGATCAATCATTCGTCTTGACATTGCTGTAAATCAACATTTCTATTTAGGTAAATCAGGTCCATAAAAATGAAAATACTTACACCACCTCCGGTTCTTCCATGTAAAAATTTGATCTGGCGTACCGAGAACACATGGTGTCCGCGGCTCACGTTGATCAGTGTGATTTTGCTTTCGGTAAATTTTCTGCAAATCTAATGTCAGATCTACCTTATAATTTAGTTGGCTATAAGACAAAATAGCTTTTATTTATAGATTCATAATTATGTGATGACGTGCTTATCATGATTACCTCCCTTTAATGAAAAAAATGAGATAAACGCTGCAAAGTGTTTCATTGCTTGTACAGGTATATATTCTACAGTCTAACATATACAGATTGCAATTTCGTTTACACATTTGCAATTTTGTGTACAAAATGTACCACTGGTTGTTAGGTATAGAAAACCGGAGCATAATTATATATATTTTTTTAAGTTTTGGGGGTTGTTGAAACCATTTACACGTACAGAGCTCTATAAGCGAGGAATTAATAAAATACATTCAATTTGGAGTATACAAGACCTTTACTGAAACTGTTTATACATATATTTAGTCAAGGTAATGATGGTTATCGAAAACAAAGTGGCAGGTAAATGTATCTAACACTTCGTGCTTTGGGGCATGCTGCTCGTGACAGAACAGAACAGAAATTTTATTTTGACTCCTAAGCATATAAGCTTAATGGTCATAGCAATTTCGTACAAAGCATGCAATATATATAACATATTTCAATATACAAATATTGAAGAAAATGAATAATGTCTCTGATTATTTCAGTAACTAAGTGGACATTCTTTTTTAAGTATCTTAAAATGTGAATGTGATTTAAATACTATTAATCTTTTCCTGTAATGTTTTGTATCGTAAATCGAATTAAATTTAGTAGAGAGTTTTCGACAAGTTTTGACATGATTGAACGCTGTGTTAAAGACTAGAATCGTATCGTAACTAATACCCATATTCCATGGTAGTATGCTGTGATAAACTTTAACAAAATGACCGTAGAAGTCGGTGTAAGGACCCCATAGTCTAGCTATGAGCGATGATATGCCAAAAACAATCAAGCAATCGTCATTGAAATCTGGCAGTGGCCCAGTTATAATAAACAATCACTTTAATATCGCAATTAACCCTTTCCCAAATAATCTGTTTTTCACGGCCCTGAAACAGAAGCCTTTTGAAAACATCGTGGGGAAAGGAGAAAAATGCTGGTAACCAGCATTTTTCTCCTTTTCCCACAATGTTTCTACCCTTCAAGAACAAATTTCGATTTTTGACTCAGGCTAACTTTGTCGTCTGGAAATGCTTTCAATTCAATAACTACTTTACTTGGAATAGAGACTTGTTATCATTATGTTGGCAAATACAGACCTCGTCAAACCATTATCCTGTCGAAATTTAAATTGTTGACGATAACATAACTGAAATAAATTAGGTTAAATCTATGGATACTGAGTGTGATTTTTATGGCCGAGACTACTGATAGAGACTACCGTTAAAAATCTAGAGTAAGATCAGACAGCACGTATGTGCTGGTTGAGCTTACTTTACGATCTCTGCACAATATATCTATGGTGTCGAACAGTAGGTTAAGAGTTAATAATGACAGAAGACTGATTTCAAAGGAGATGAAAAAGTGCTTAATAACTGTATAGCTTATTAGTAAGATCAGGGTCCGTATTCACCAACCATTCTTAAAAATGTTCTTTGTCTTATTCTTCAAGATTTTGTAACAGTGAAAGTAACAGAACTTCTGATTGGCTAAACCATTTGGTTCAGCCAATTAGAAGTTCTGTTACTTTCACATTGACAAAATGCTGAAGAATGAGACTAAGAGTGTTCTTAAGAATAGTTGGTGAATACGGACCCTGGCTGCAGAGAACGAGCGGTCTATCTTGGATCTACTTTGTCCGATATTTGCATGAGAGGAGAATTCTTAAATAACAGTCATGATTTGAGTTTTGTCTGTGAGCTTGAAATTTCCTCTTAACTCTTAACCTTTGCGGCGAACTTTCCTTCCGGCGGTTCTTCGCCTTTCACCATTGATGCACGTGTGAAAAGAAGTCAGTAGCTTCTGAAAGAAATTCGTGTCAGAACTGGTGTGAGAAAGCCAGGAAATACATGGATGCGTCACTGACCGCCATGATACGACCTAAGCTGTTAAAATGGCATTGAAATTCCAATACAAACCTAAAAGAAAATTGACCCAGAGTAAAAGTTTCGACCAAGACCAACCTGCGTGTACTGTGCAGGCCGAGACGATACTTTTTGCGGATGCACCGTGCCCCCTTACCGTGTACATTAAGGGTTTAATTATAACTTTCTATGTATTTGTCACGTATAGTTTTATGTTGTTAGTACTGTACTCATTAGAATTGTTTATTAACTCATTACCAGACAAACCCTACCTTTGATGCCCCTGAGAAAGAAGCCTTTTGAAAACACTGTGGGAAAAGGAGAAAATGCTGGTAACCGGCATTTTCTCCTTTTCCCACAGTGTTTTCTACCCTTCCCAGAAAAAAAAAAATCATTTTTTCAGTCACACTATTTTGGCGTCTGCAAATGCTTTCAATTTGGTGCCAGTCTAAACTTTTGTGGTAAAGAGTTAAGAGAGTCAGGACAATTGGAATGGGTAGATATCTGTGTTTTGTTTTTCGTCATTTTTTTCTTGTTATTATTTTACATGATTTCCTTAAGTTAGCTATCACTTGATAAAGTTAGCTATCAAGTGTAATCAACAGTCCATGCTTTGTAAAAATGGGGCTAAATGCATCTCCGAAAAGTATCGTCCCAGGACAATCTACGAAATGCGCGCAGGCTGTTCTGGACCGAAACTTTTCGCCATTGTCCAATTTTCAATTTTCTGTATATCCACGGATCAGTCTTCCTCATGGTTAGGTCGCTATTAAAGACGGCTATAATTGACTCATAGGTCAATGATGGCTTACTTTGTACTAAGAGTCATGGAGATACAGTAAGCCGCTATCTGACATAGCAAGCCTGATATTACACATGTGCATCATCTTGCAACACACGAAAAGGGGCATTCGGACATTTGCGTAAAGTGTCGTCTCGTATCAGCCTGCGCAGTCCGCGCAAGCTAATCCAAGACGGCACTTTACGACTACATTAGATTTTGTGCTACAGTAGACTTGCGAAAAGAGGGCAATTACATAGAAACGGGAAGTGCCCTTTCGGATTAGCCTGTGCGGACAGCATAGCCTGATCCGAGACGACACTTGACGGAAATGTCCGAAAGCTCCTTTTCGCGTGTTGCAAGCCATATGTGAAATTCCCCAGCATGCACTTTTGGGCAACAGTAACAAGTTTACCACATAACTTTCATTAAAAAGAAAAACGTACACACACAAAAAAAACGTCAATTATAAATGTATGAGAATTCTGTAAAAATTGTTTCTGAGTCAAGAAGAACAGTAGGTGACTTTCAAATAGACATAAACTTTCGAAATAGAAGAAAAAATAAGTGTTCTTTCGGGTTGAATTCCAGCATAGTATTACGTCAGTGGTCGTCCAGACTTTTTGTTGTGGTTTCGTTTGTGTGATTATCGAATGTAGTAGCCTAATTTTAACAACTAGATAAGATAATGTTATACAATTTCATAGCACATAATTTTTACTTCCTAGTTTCTTAATAATCTAACTTTATCTGCATGGGGTTTGAGGTAAAATTTTTGAGCCGTGCTCTGATAAAACAGGGCTTTACTTTTTACCAAACGACATAATTTTAGACTAGTCCAAATTGGAAGCATTTGCAGACGAGAAAAATTAAGGTGACTCAAAAATTGAAATTTGTTAAGGTAGAAAGGCAGAAAACATTGTGGGAAAAGGAGAAAATGCTGGTTACCAGCATTTTCTCCTTTTCCCACAATGTTTTCAGAAGGCTTCTTTCTCAGGGTCATAATAACCCGTGATAATTTGGTAAAGGGTTATCTGCGTGTGTCATTACACAAAGCATGTCAGCATATAAATATGAATCCATACAACCCATTGTGTAGAACAACCAAATGATGACTTTAAGAGGAGGTGTGTTATGGGAGACCACTCCTTCCTGCATGGCTTACTCCCGATTTAAATACAATACCTGGCTACTGCGTCAGGGAGATATCTCTTTCCCATCTTACGAACGAAGTCCGTAACAAAGAAACAAATGAATAAATGCATGGCAGAAATAAGGATCGGAGCGGGATTCGAACTCCGAACTCCCGGACGCAAAGCCAATACCCTAACCACTGAGCCAAAGAGATATCTCCCTGACGCAGTAGCCAGGTATTGTATTTAAATCGGGAGTATGCCATGCAGGAAGGAGTGGTCTCCCATAACACACCTCCTCTTAAAGTCATCATTTTATTGATGACTCAAAGCCTTATTAGGCAGGAAGTCCGATTTTTTGGACAACAAATGGGATTAATGGCTCAATGGCCAATCCCGGACGAGCCCCCATCTTACGAACGAAGTCCGTAACAAAGAAACAAATGAATAAATGCATGGCAGAAATAAGGATCGGAGCGGGATTCGAACTCCGAACTCCCGGACGCAAAGCCAATACCCTAACCACTGAGCCAAAGAGATATCTCCCTGACGCAGTAGCCAGGTATTGTATTTAAATCGGGAGTATGCCATGCAGGAAGGAGTGGTCTCCCATAACATGGTTTAAAATGGTCTTCGAACACGCAGGGAAATTACCGAAAGCAACGAGTTTCGATCTTGACCAGCCTTCGCAGGCTAATCTAAGTTGATAATTTTTGCAGATGCCCTTTTCCTTATTTTGCTTATTTATTTATAAATATTCTGTTTATTTTGGGTATTCCCTTCAATCTTAGGATACAACAAATCGTCGGTTTACTTCAAAAACCTCGTAACTACGGCTTATTTCAAGCTGAAGTTACGAGGTTTTTGAAGTAAATCGACTATATACATGTAACTGTTTTATAGTTTTAGATTTGGCAGTTTCACTACGCTCCAAAGTCCAGTTAAAAGTGTAAACTGAAAAGTTAATAAAGTTTTGTTTCATGTTATATATAAACATTAAAAGGTATAATTACAGTATCTTACTGTAGTAAAAACCTTTTTAGAAGTTAAAGACTGCCTTTTTCTGTTTTATAACAGCTTTAGGCAGTTTAACCCATTACCACACAATCCCTAATTTTGACACCCCTGAGAAAGAAGCCTTCTGAAAACACTGTGGGAAAAGGAGAAAATGCTGGTAACCAGCATTTTCTCCTTTTCCCACAGTGTATTCTACCCTTCCCAGAACAAATTTCAATGTTTCAGTCACCTTTATTTTGTCATCTTCAAATGCTTTCAACTTGGACCAGTCTAAAATTTTCTCCTGTGGTAATGCGTTAAAGGTTTTACAATGCGAACTTCACTTTCTATACACGGTTTACCAAGTATTTTGAGATTTTCCTTTCATAAACGAATTTTCTAAAACTGTCATCTACGCGTGGTCTGCCGCAGCGCATATCATATTCTTCGAAATTCGACCTGTCTGATATGACGCATGATCACTCTTCCCAATGTTTGGGGGATTGTAGTAATACGCGCTATAAAGAAGTAATGGAGAAAATGGCTTTCATCAATACGTTTGAGGATAAAATTAGGCCTGTTTTAGCTCCAGATTTCTCTGAGCTGCTGATCATAGCTGAATGAATTGCACCAGGTGGCGTTTTTTTTTTGGTAAACATTTATTTTAGTTTGAAAATCAAAGTAACGGTTGTCTCGTAGAAAAGTAGTCCGGTTCTGTACCCCGGATGAACTGGGCACCGTTGTATACCGTGTATTACACGTAGTAGTATCAGGGGCGGTAACCAGTCTATACCCCGGATGCCCAAATTAGATAGATGTGTATTTGTGAATGCCATCTAGCGGGAGATAATGGTCATCTAAGGCCTCAAAAAGGAAAGTAAAATATGCATATATTTTATTTGAAAATCATTCCGGTTTTTTGACTAATGCTTGTTGTCGATTTCAAGCTGAACGCAATTATCGTTTGATCAAATTCACACTAAATGTGCAGCTAACTTGGACACAAAAAAAAACCGAGGTAACTTGGTCCTGACCGCCGCTGTAGTACTTTTTATATCAAGCCTCAACCCTTAACAGTTCCAAACAACAATATTTTAGGCTTGTCCAAATCGAAAGTATTTGCAGATGACAAAAGAAAAAAGTGACTGAAACTTGATTTGAAATTTGTTTTGTGAAGGGTAGAAAACATTGTGGGAAAAGGAGAAAATGCACCATATTCTCAATCAGTTAATCAATCAGTCTCAATGAATTCGATTTTTCTTCCAGCGTTTAACCCTTTACTTGATATGCCAATTTGAGGCTTTTCCATTTCAGTAGCAAATAAAGATGTGATGTCAATTTCTCTTTTTCCCACGAAGTTTTCAAAAGTTGTCTGTTGTTGATACGTCAAAAAGGCATATGAATTGATATCGTCACAGAGTACTTGGACTTGGCTGTTTTTATCGGTAAAATTAATACTTCGGTAACACGGACCTATCGATAACAGCAACACGTATCTCAATATACAAACAAACGTAAGGTTATAATTTTTATGCCCCTCGTCGAAGAAAGGGGGGTATATTGCTTTGCACTTGTCGGTCGGTCCGTCGGTCCGTAGACCACATTTTTGTCCGGAGCATTACTCAAAAAGTATTTCACGTATCATCTTGAAAATACATAGGTGGATAGATCTCATTTAGGAGAAGTGCAGTGCATAAGAATCATAACTCTGCCCATCATATTTTTGGAGTTATTGCCCTTTGTTGTTTTTTATACTTAATTTTTGTCCGGAGCATAACTCTAAAAGTATATTAGGTATCATCTTCAAACTTCATAGGTGGATAGATCTCATTAAGGAGAAGTGCAGTGCACAAGTACCATAACTCTGCCCTTCATATTTTTGGAGTTATTGCCCTTTGTTGATTTTCATACTTAATTTTTGTCCGGAGCATAACTCTAAAAGTATTTCAGGTATCACCTGGAAACCTCATAGGTGGATAGATCTCATTTAGAAAAAGTGCAGTGCACAAGAACCATAACTCTGCCCATAATATTTTTGGAGTTATTGCATTTTGTTGATTTCCATGGTTAATTTTTGTCCGGAGGATAACTCTTAAAGTATGTCAGGTATTATCTTGAAATTACATAGATGGATAGATCTCATTAAGGAGAAGTGCAGTGCACAAGAACTATAACTCTGCTCATCATATTTATGGAGTGATTGCCCTTTGTTGATTTCATACATAATTTTTGTCCGGAACATAACTCAAAAAGTATTTCAGGTATCATCTTGAAACTACACAGGTAGATAGATCTTATTAAGGAGAAGTGCAGTGCACAAGTAGCATAATTCTGCCCATCATGTTTTTGGAGTTATTGCCCTTTGTTGATTTTAATACTTAATTTTTGTCCAGAGCATAACTCAAAAGGGTTTTCAGGTATCATCTTGAAACTTTATATGTGGATAGATCTTGTTCAAGAGAAGTGTATTGCACAAGAACCATAACTCTGCCCATTATATTTTTGCAGTTATTGCCCTTTGTTGATTTTCATACTTAATTTTTGTCCGGAGCATAACTCAAAAAGTATGTGAGGTAAAATCATGAAACTTTAAAAGTTGATAGTTCACATAAATGGGAAGTGCAGTGCCCAAGAATTGTTAATTTATCGTCATTAATTTTCTAGTAATTACCCTTTGTTCGTTTTTACACTTTGAACTTAACAGCTTATAATCACATGTTATATTTAGAATTGGATGCCATTAGGGGGGCATACATGTTTTACAAACATATCTTGTTTTTTTTTTAATTTGATCAAGCTTCCTATTGAAACTAGACCAGATGATGATTACATTTGACCTCTGCACAAAACATTTAATTCGTGCCAAAATATATACTGTACTATCTTAAAGACTGTCAATAGATCTTGCTTCCTTATACTTTGTCTTGTCTAAATTTAACATTGATATCAGATATTAGGGTCATATGGCTGATGTCCAGGGCATATTTATCATGATATCGTAAGTACAACACCATTGTCCTAATTTGGCAGAAAGACATTAATCCCCCCCCCTTCTTACAAAGTGGAGAGGTATACTCGTCTCACTATGTCTGTCTGCCCATCTATCTGTCCGTCCGTCCGTCTGTCAATCCGTACGTGTTATGTTTCCATTCTCCATCTGAAAAGCCGTTTGACCAAGGATCCTGAAACTTTAGACAAAAATTGCTCATGACCCAACGAGATATCCTATTGTTTTAAGAGTCATGTTGGTCACAGGTCAAGGTCAGAGGTGAATTTGTTCGATAATCGTGCTCTTACTCAAAAGCAATATGACCTAGTATCCTAAAATTTTATATTTGTTTGCTCATGACCCAAAGAGGTGCCCTATATTGTTTCAGGGTCAATAGGTCAACGGTCAAAGTCACAGGTGAAGTTTGGTTAAAAATCGTTTCCTAGCTCTAAATCAATACATGTCTGACCTCGGAACGTTAAACAAGTATTGTGTATGACCCAAGAAGTTGTTTCATTGTTTTTAGGTCACATAGGTCAAAGGTCAATGTCAATGGTGAACTCTGTGTTGAAAATAATATTCTTTCTCTTATTGTGCTGCTTCAGTGACAAAGTGCTGATGGGGGTATTGTCCGCTTTGCAACAGGTCTAGTTGTTATTGTCATCGAATCTGTTGGATGCACAGACCACTAGATTTATCACAGGTCATGACACTAATTACATTATATGGATGCAGAATTTTATTAATCATCAAGGAGATACATGAAATCTTTACTTCCAGAACTCAGGGTCGGTATTCACCAACCATTCTTGAAGGTGGGTATTTAGGTTTTTAGTTTAAACATATTTTATTTACAACATTTTACATACAAAATATAATAAGACAATTACAAAAATACTTAGAATATGCTACAAAATGGATTGGAACGAAAGGGTTAGCTTATACTGTTCCTTTCCATGGATTCTAGATGGTATGTATAAATCCTATTTTATTCATCCATTAATTGATTTGATAAGTAAAAGAAAAAAGGTACCAAAAGGGGAAAAGGAGTCAGTTACAGATGCTATAGACAGAAAGATCGTATTTAGTTAGGTTTTTAACATCACGCTAAATTAAGAAATATATATATCACTGAAATTTATATGAAAAATCAATATAATTCATCAGTATTACCATTTGGACATCTATTTTATGCTCTCGATGTACCTGCATTCTACCTAGTTAACTCTTTACCAAACGACAAAATTTTAGACTGGTCAAAATCAAAAGCAACTGCAGACGACAAAATTAATGTGACCCATAAACGGAAATTTGTTCTGGGAAGGGTAGAAAACATTGTGGGAAAAGGAGAAAATGCTGGTTACCAGCATTTTATCCTTTTTCCACAAGGTTTTCAAAAGAATTCTTCCTCAGAGTCGGTAAAGAGTTAACTGGTGCTCAGGAACTACTTTTTCCGCCATCCATTGAAGACTTAGAATATAAAATAACTTCACCGTTATTTCTTTATAAATTACCAAATAGGATGAAATGGAGGGTTCAATTTAATTGTAGATATACATGTAGTTTAATTGATTTGCTGAGCAAAGAATAAAAAATTACTATTTTCATGGAAACCTTTCAAAAGTTGTAATCTCTTGTCATGTCATGTTACGTTACCATTTTCAATGTCATACCTTTCTTATCTGTTACCCATCAGACTAATGCTAGTCCATAATACAAGGAGCATTTTGCATTTGTTAGGCACATAAGTATGTTTACCCCTAGGGAATTCATGTTGGCAATTCACTGAAAGTAGTTCCAATCTCGGGTCAATTCAGTTGTTTTGTAAAAAGTGAATTTTCCTTTTTCAAAATGTTTCATTCGTCAAAAGTAAGAAAAGAAAGTACATTTTAAAAGCAAGTTAAGAATGAAACGGTTTTTTTTTTTTTTGTAGATAAGAAGACGAAGGTGGTTGGATTGAGGGTATATTAACCCTTTCCCAAACGACAAATTTTAGACTCTTCCAAACTGAAAGAGTTTGCAGACGACAATTATAACTTTCATAACAATGGCAGAAAATTATCCGAACAGGCAGAAATCACTGTGGAAAAAGGAGAAACTGCTCGTTACGAGCAATTTCTTCTTTTCCCACAGTGTTTTCAAAAGACTTGTACTGCAAACACGTAAAAACACGGGCTTGTTTGGGAAAGGGTTAAAACCAGTCGAGTGCCTGTCAAAAGTTAAATTCCTTCGGGGACCCGTTCAGATCTAACCCAGACCATACCCAAGGTGCGTGCCGGGACCGTAGTTAACGACGATTTCTAACCCTTAGCCTGGTAAAAAGTGAAATTAAATTTTCAAGACGAAAGTAAAAACCAAATGTTACCATTTCTAAGTTAGTTTGTTTGGGAAGAGTATCTCCTTATCGAACAGTGTAGATTCAAGACCAGACTGCACGTTCTGTACAGTCTGATCTAAATCTATGCTGTCCGCTAAATGTCTTTGAATCACGATTTGCAGCATAAGGGTCAAGAATATTCTTTTTCACGTTCTCCGAGACTTTCTAGATTTGAAAGTAACACTTCTTCTGATTGGCTAAACCATCTTGTTTAGCCAGTCAGAAGTTGTGTTACTTTCAAGTCTTATACGTCTTTGCGAATAAGACTTGGAATATTCTCAAGAATGGGTGGCGAATATAGACTCATATCGTAGACACGCTGTCTTGTATTTCAATATCTTGGCCAAAATCTGCTACTGCTTAGAAAACAGTTATTTCCTTGATTTCCTCTCTTGGGGCTGAACCATTAACTCTTTACTAAAAAGAAGAGAAAAAAAAAAACTGTAGAATTGATCAGATTGATAATATTGCATCTGATGACAAATTAAATGTGGCTCAAATAATGGAATATGCAGTTCATTTAGTTGAAAATAATGGAGACAATCTCGATAACCAGCATATATTCGAGACACTTTTTGGGGTTGTGTGGTAAAAGGTTAATAGAAGCCAAACAGAAAAGAGAGAGGAAAAGTTTTTCGTATCTATAAACACACTTTTAGCCATTTCAACCAGGCTGGACTGGAGTATTATGTATGGTCATGTCTCTTCAGTATATGAGAGGAAATTTGTTGAATTTTACACTTTATACCTAATGTCTTTACCATATTTGAAATGAATACACCTGTCTGTCTGTCTCTGTCTCTCATTCTGTCTGTCTTTCTCTCTCTCTCATTCTCTCATTCTGTCTGTCTGTCTGTCTCTGTCTCTCTCTTTCTGTCTGTCCGTCCGTCTGTCTGTCTGCCGGTCATATTCTATATGAAATAATGACCGGGGGGTCATTATTCTATGGGGGTCACTTTACAACGTTACACCGGCCTGACTCTCTCTCTCTCTCTCTCTCGCTCGCTCGCTCTATCATTCTGCCACAATGTATGAGTAGATAAATGTAAAAAAAAAAACATATTTATATAGTCGCCGAGCAGAAGTGCGCGACTATATTTTTGATAGTTTTTCGAGTTAGGACATGGAAAATGGGAATTTCTTTTTTTATAGGGGTGTTAAGGTTAACAAGGAATCTTTCTACTTCGCCATACACTGGAACTTGAATTCATTCTTAAACTACGAAGTATATACGTACATTACGATACTATTTTTGTTCTGTGAATACTTACAACATCAAAAAATCCGCCCAATTATTATTCTTATTTTCGCTATTCGTGAGAAATGGACTCGTTCAAATAAATGCCTTGTTTCCATTGGTCAAAGCTGTCCAGGTTTCCAGTCATTTCGTACCTAGTTAATTTCGTACCTAGGTCATTTCGTACGATTTTGGTCATTTCGTACCTACCTATACTTTTTCGTACCCACTTTGGTCAATTTGTACACAGGTTTAATTATCATTTTGATTATTTAGTACTTAGTTTGTCCTACTATTTGTGTGTTTTTGTTGAATGACCACTGCTAAAATTGTACATTGCTGAAATTGTGGTAAATTCCGCCGAAGAACGAGTATGATGGTTATGATTGTATCTGACCATTGTTGCTTACTTCTTTCCAAGTTAAGTTTTTAAAACAAAGATTGTTTAGAACTCCTTTGTTTATTTCTCACCAAGCTCTGCTTAAATTTAATTTGTGTAAATAAATCTGGAGAGAGACCAGTTTTTCGCTGGGTTGTTCATGCATCGCAATGCAAAACCATTATTCTTTATTAAAACTGTTCACCAAACAGTATAGTTTTAGACTTATTTAAATGGAAAGCATGCCTTGCAAACTTACGTCCTCTTGAATCATACTTTCCTAGGACAGCAACATTTTAGTAACTTAGCCCTGGTTTCAACACTTTCCCAAACACACACGGGTTATCACATGTGTGCTGTCAAATTCTTTTGGAAAAACATGTTCGATAAGGAGAAATAGCTCGTTATAAGCAATTTCTCTTTTATCAAATATTTTTTCCCACTACCAGCGAATTTCCACTATTTTTGCAGCTTTTCAAATTGTCGTCTGCCAACTCTTTGAATCTGGAAGAGTCTGATATTTGTCGTTTTGAAAAGAGTAAGAGAGCGCTATGTGAGGGTATTAGTTACATAAGACAAGTTTTGATATAGATTCACAGTCACATAAGTTTCATAATGTGTTAAAAAATCTGCTGATGAAAACTGACATTTACTTTCATGCCCTGGCTTTGTTAAAGCATTAAACAATTTTTTTTTGCGGCGGCTTTGATGCTTTGCATCAACTTTTTCTTGTATCATTTTGTATCTTTAACCCATTACCATACAATCCCTACTTTTGACGACCCTGGGAATGACGCCTTTAGAAAACATTGTGGGAAAAGGAGAAAATGCTGGTAACCAGCATTTTCTCCTTTTCCAACAATGTTTTCTACCCTTCAAAAAACAAATTTCAGATTTTCTGTCACTATTTTTGTCATCTGCAAATGCTTTCGATTTGAACAAACCTAAAATTTTGTCGTTTGGTAATGAGTTAACCCCTATCCTGCTGTGTAGCTAAGATGAAACTTACAAGGCAATAATAAAAAGCCACATGTTGATATTTCTAACTTTTTACTTGGAGAAAAACATCTCCTTATCGGACATTGTAGATCCAAGATCAGACTGCACGTTTTGTGCAGTCTGATCTTGATCTACACTGTCCGCAACAGGCCACCAAGTCACACTTAGCAGCCTAAAGGTTAAAATTGAAAAAGAGCTTACAAGTTTCAAGAATTTAAACAGAAAGCTGGTTTAGATTTAGATCCATATATCTTGTGAACTGTAAGTACATCTATAAAAGTGAAACTTTATTTTCAATGTCTGTTTTCTGAAAATTATGACTCATCAAGGTAAACAACTTAATGTAAATCGATCTAGTTTTAAACTTATGCAACTCAAATGTCGTATTCAATATCAGCGTAACAAAAAAAAAAAGATAGATATAAATCAGGCTGTATAAAATGGAATTTAAATGCATATAAACAGAGTAACGACCGTGTCAGCCTGCGCAGTCCGCTTAGACTAACCTGAGTCGAAACTTTTTTTTCTTTTTTCACACTTGTTTGCATATTCAAGGATATGTTTTCCCAAAATTCCGTTGATTATTACAAAAAATATATTTTATTGATCCATCATAGTAATTTATGATGGCTTACTAGATTTAATGCATAAAACCCCCGTATACCAGGGGGTTTCTCGATGTGATTAGACTTTATTTCATGCTTACCGGTAGGATATCGAGAAATAGCAGTGAAAATATTTTTCGATCTTACATTGGTACCACCAGTGAAAATACCGATTTTCCTGTTCTTGTTGCCAAGGTTAATTGCACGTGCCTAACAACCGGATGGGAAATATGACATCATACACCTTAGATTTATCGCGCTTGACGTAATATTATAATGCGTCGCTATGCCGGAGGGGTACGCCACGGGGAATAACGGAAAAGAACTGTACTGGATTTTGATAAAGCTTCTCCCAGAAGGGGTTAAAAACATGAAATAAATAGAATATTTGTTTGGTTTTTTTTTTTTTCGGTGAAAGATCGACATTTATTTCATCTCGTGAACACCATCGGTAATATTTTCACTCGTGGCTGCGCCACTCTTGAAAATATTACCGATGGTGTCCACTCGATGAAATAAATTTCGATCTTTCACCGAGAAAAACAAATATCCTCTATTTATCAGCCGCGAAATGACTTATTTCCTAATCGATTAGGATTGTGTTGTTGATAGCATAGATTCAAGGCTGCCTTATCTTGATTTTCACTTTTCGTTAAACTTACTTATTTATGCCTTTTTCGAGTAAGTTGAAAAAAAAAATACGCGTAATGTAATATCAAAATAAAACAGGAAAGATCATATGTCTACTGACCAATTTTTTTCTCGTCCTACAAGTTTATATTTCACTCTTTTTTTCCGCTTTTTTTATACAGATCAGCAGTGAAAATTTAATGTTTATCACACAAGTAAATATGTTGTGAATTACATCAACTTAAAACTTTCGTTCAATAACAAACTGAAATTCATGTAGATCTAGTCTTACGCAATCTAACTCTTACCCCATTCCTTCCGTCATTTAGAATGTTGAAAATGGTGTCATACGATAAATGTACAATATGGTTTCTCCTGTAACTCTTCAAACATAATAAACTCCGCCTTTTTCGACGTCAGTAAATACAATCTTCTGAAAAACAGAAAGATTTGAGCCAGGCTCCGGTAAAAACGGGCTTAACTCTTCACCAAAAGACAAATTTATAGACTGGTACAAATTGAAAGCATTTGCAGACGACAAAATTAATGTGCCTGAAGAATTGAAATTTAATTTGGGTAGGGTAGAAAACATTGTCACGGGGAAAAGGAGAAAATGGTGGTTACCAGCATTATCTCCTTTTCCTACAATGTTTTCAATTTTTTTTTTCTTAGGGTCGTTATAAGTCAGGATTGTGTGGCAAATAGAGGATAATCAACTGGTTGTTTTTGATATGAAAAATATCTCACGAGGATGCCTTGTTAGGCGTTGAAAAAACGAGTGCGCAGCACGAGTTTTTTTAACGCCTTACGACGCGTCCGAGTGAGGTATTTTTCATATAAAAAATAACCAGTTGATTATTCCATTTATTGTATACCTCATTAACATCATTATTTGTAATTTTGCGTTTGAAAGTCGAAAAAACTGTAGTCGAAAAAAAAAGTAGTGAAAGTGAAAGTTGATAACGTCAGTAGTGATGATACCAAAATTTATTACACTGAGAAATTCCAGGATTTCACTGCTAGGTATATAATAAAGAGTTTTAATACGTCTCCAGGATGCATCATACCAAACAAGACATTTGATACTCATCAGTCATCAGGTACGATGGTCCTTTGACATACAGAAAATTGACCGAAAATTTTCGCAAATGCTTTAATTCCCCTTTTCACAGAACATGGGTCATTCATATTTTTTAACTAGCTTGACCTTACAAACTGACGGAATAGAGTGTAGATCAGACTGCACGCCCTTTCCTTTCTGATCTTGATCTCTACCGTTTCCTGTCTTCTCATACTGCCCTGTAGAGGGGGGTTATGGGAAGTACAAATCAGCAGGTGTAGTGAGTCATTATGATTACATAGGTATATATATAAAGTTATTCATAGAAAAACACTCGTTTTTAGCAGATTATTCAGGGGAAATAATCCTTGGTTTGGTACCTTCCTTCAGTTAATTTGTTGGAAAAATAGAGCACATTTGTGACCTGTTATGCATTATCTCCCGCTAGATGGCATTCTTTGAATACTCATCTATCTTATTTTGGGCAACCTGGGTACAGAGCCGAACTACTTTCCTACGCGACAACCATTACTTTGAATTTCAAACTAAAACGTTTACTCAATAAAACGCTACTCGCGCAATTCACTTGGCTATGATCAGCAGTTTAGAGAAATCTGGAGCTAAAGCAGGTCTCATTTCTCCTCAAATGTATTGATAAAAGCTATTTTCTTCATTGCTACTTTATGAAGCGTAATATTACAGTCAGCCAGCTTTCGGAGCTCGTGATGCGTCAAATAAGGCAGTCGAATCTTCGAAGAATATGACATGCGCAGCCGACGACCTATTATGCGAAAAGTGACCATCTGAGAATTCCATACATCAGTCAGATGAAAACATATCAACAATATTGAAGGCCAGTTTAAGTTGATAGTTCAAAAATGATTGTATAACAAGGTAGAATGACCACTTTGCAAACAGAAAATATTTTAATAGCAGCGTTGATACTTTCGCAGTTCCTAGAAGGCCCCTTTTGGCTTGATGCGTCACAATTTTCGTTTGTTTGTTCGTTTATATGGTTTTTAACGCCGCTTTCGACATTATTTCAATTGTATTGGAACGGCCAGTGGACCTATCCATGCTTTTCTAAAGGGATGCGTAGATCCACTGAGCTGCAGAAAAACTGACCTAGTGGCAAAAAGTTTCGGCCCAGGTCAGCCTGCGCGGACTGCGCAGGCTGACCTGGGTCGATACTTTTTGCAAATGCATTAAGCTCCTTTTTCACAGAGCATGGCTCAATTTGTAACCAATAAGACAAAAGAGAAAGTAATTATATACAATAGACCTTTCAGTACAATCAACGTTCCATTTCAATTCCCGCATGGTGATTAAGCAATTAAGGACTTTGTCTAACACCTGATAGATTTATTGCTGTTTAACCCTTGTTGTAGTAGTTTTTGTTGTTGTTGTTGTCGCCGCCACGGTCGTCATCATCACCATAAGTAATTATAGTAGTAGTGATAGAGATAATGATGATAATAATAGTACTAGTATCTATTGATCAACTCAGTTTTGTTACAATTATTTTCTTTTCATTTTGTTATTTATCCACTGAATACATTTATAACTTTTGGAAAGGATTAATTATAGTGTCCATTTATTGATGTTAAAGATAGATCGAGATCAGACTGTATACAAGTGTAAACTTTTCCAGATCTACACTCTTTACAAAGAACACCAGTGATCACGAATACCAGGTAATGGGTTAAATCTTAAGAAAACCAAGTTGACGTTTTTCTCTGAACCAAATAAGAAATAAGTAATAAGGAAGAAACAAATAATACCTCGGTACTTTGTGCATATAGAATAACAGTAACTGAACTGAACTACTTCGACCTGTTTAACCCATTACCACACAATCCCTACTTTTGACGCCCCTGAGAAAGAAGCCTTTAGAAAACATTGTGGGAAAAGGAGAAAATGCTGGTAACCAGCATTTTCTCCTTTTCCCACAATGTTTTCTACCCTTCACTAAACAAATTTCAAAATTTCAGTCACTTTTATTTTGTCATCTGCAAATGCTTTCAATTTTGACGCGTCTAAGATTTTGTCGTTTGGTAATGAGTTAACCATTTACCAGACAATATATTAATGCCATCTTTTGACGACCCTGGAAAAGAAGCCTTTTGAAAACATTGTGGGAAAAGGAGAAAATGCTGGCAATTTTTTCTACTCTTCATAAAACAAATTTCCAATTTTCAATTTTTCAGTCACTTTTATTTTGTCGTCTGCAAATGCTTTCGATTTGGACAGGCCAAAGATTTTGTCGTTTGGTAATGAGTTAATTAATGCGTAACACCAAGCAAGTCACCACATACATGTAGATATGGGCCTATAAAATCCATTTCGTCAAACAACCGACAGTTTTATAATGTAGACTGATGTTTTGATATGCATAGAATGAACTAAAAGCAAAAAGTTTCGACTCGGGTCAAACTGCACAGTCGCACAGTCTGACCTGGGTCGATACCTTTATAAACTCCCTTTTCAGATAGCTTGGCTTTATTATTAGGTAGCGTCGGTTTCTGTTTCCACTCTTTAACCCTTTCCCAAACTACAAATTTTGGACTCCTCCAAACCAAAAGAGTTTGCAGACGACAATATCAGATTTGGAGAAAATGCCAGAAAGTTCTCAAAAATGGTAGAAAATACTGTGGGAAAAGGAGAAATTGCTCGTTACGAGCAATTTCTCCTTTTCCCACAGTGTTTTCAAAGGACTATTACTGCCGACACGTAAAAACCAGGGCTTGTTTGGGAAAGGGTTAACCAAATGACAGAATTTTAGACTTACCAAACGACAAGCATTTGCTGACAACAAATTAAATACCGCTGAAACACTAAAAATTCGGAATTTGCTCTTTAGAAAAAAAAAACGTTGTAGGAAAAGCAGGAAATGGTGCTTACCAGCAGTGTCTCTTTTTCCAACAACTTTTTCGAAAGACCTTTTTTATCAGGGTTGTTAAAACTCAGGATTTTGGGGTACATCAATTTTACATTTTTGCCCCCAAAAATGGACCTGTCCAAATCCAAAGCAATTGGCAGACGACGAGTTCTATTTGGCTGAAATGGTGAAAAGTTGAAAGTCTTTAATCTCTTTACCAAACAACAAAATTTTGGACTAGTCAAAATTGAAAGCAATTTCAGACAACAAAATAAATGTGAATCAAAAGTTGAAATTTGATTTGGAAAGGGTGGAAAACATTGTGGGAAAAGGAGAAAATGCTGGTTATCAGCATTTCCTCCTTTTCCCACAGTGTTTTCTAAAGGCTTCTTTCTCATGGTCGTCAAAAGTAGGGATTGTGTGGTAATGGGTTAATACCATAAAAACAACAATCAACCATGAAAAAAACTTTGATGATATAAGCATTGACCTTGCAATCGATAACTCGGTCTATTTTTATTGAGTAAAGAATGACGTCATCATCCTCATTAAATAGAGGGTATTTGTTTTTTTTCGGTGAAAGATCGAAATTTATTTCATCGAGTGAACATCATCGGTAATATTTTCACGAGTGGCGCAGCCACGAGGGAAAATATTACCGATGGTGTTCACGAAATGAAATATATTTCGATCTTTCACCGAAAAAAACGAATATTCTATTTATTTCATGCTTTTAACCCTTTCTGGGGGGAGCTTTATCAAAATCCAGCACAGTTCTTTTCATTTATTCCCCGTGGTGTACCCCTGCCGCATAGCAACGCATGACAATATTACGTCAAGTGAGAGAAATGTAAGGTATATGACGTCATATTTCCCGTCTGGTTGTTAGGCACGCGCAATTTACCAAGACAATAAAAACGTGAAAATTGGTATTTTCACTTGTCGTACCAGTGTAAGATCGAAAAATATTTTCACTGCTATTTCTTGATATCCTACTGGAAAGCATGAAATAAAATAGAGTACATCGTTAGCAACGTATGATCCCATAACATAAGGAATAAAGAATAAAACACATTCACAAGATTCTTGCGCACAATCTAAAAAAGACCTACTTTATATTAGCCTTACTCAAAGTGTTGTCTGCGCATGTCATATTCTTCGAAGATTCGACCAGTCTTATATGACGCATCGCTCTCCCCGATATCGGAGAGGTTGTAGTAATATGCGCTATAAAGTAGCAATGGAGAAAATGGCTTTTATCAATACGTTTGAGGAAAAATCAGTCCTGTTCTAGCTCCAAATTTCTCTGAACTGTTTATCATAGCTGAATGAATGGCACTAGATCGGGTTTTATTTGAGTAAACGTTTATGTAAGTTTGAAATTGAAAGTAACAGTTGTCGCGTAGAAAAGTGGTTCGGATCTGTACCCAGGATGCCCAAATTAGATAAATGAGTATTTGTAGAATGCCATCTAGCGGGAGATAATGTACTCAAAGACGCTACGTAGCCAATTAAGGAAATACCACTAAAAACTAGTTGTTTTTTTTTACATTTTTCATTCTTCTCCTCTGATGGTTTGCAAGCTTGAATCCCAATATGAATTCAGCGATCGATCATTATTGAAGTTTGGCCAGATTACATTTTTTAAAAAAGCTTACCAGCCCCTTTAAACGCTTTCCTCTCTCTGACCATAGCTATAATTACTGCTATGATTCACTTCGTGGTGATTGGCTATCTACATGTAGTTTCTTTTATGAGTCATGATAATATTGTTCCTGTTTCCATATTTGAAGACCTCTAGGAAAGACTATCTGATTTTTTTTATGATACCACTTACACAAATGAACAATTATTGAAGCGTTAACTGAACACAACGCACATTTTTAATTAAAAAAAACTAATTCAAAATAATTACCATTCAAGGTTTTTGTTTCAGGAGTCCAAGCGAAGCAGACATGGCAGATCATAGATAAGACTGCTCTTCTTGTGCACTCTGATCTGAGCCTATAGCATGTAAAGTTTTAAAAGGCCCTCCAAAGTTTAAGGCCTTTTGAATTATCGTTTTTCGAATCAATCTAAAATCATCAGGGCCAATGAAAAGGGACAAAACTTGGTGGTTTATTTTGATTTATTTTTATAACGAGTGTGTCTTTTTTCATGATATTTTTGGATTTTGGATATTTTTTCTAGGCATAACTTGCAAAGTACAAAAGCCAGATACTTTAGTCCATTACCACACAATCCCTACTTTTGACGCCCCTGAGAGAGAAGCCTTTAGAAAACATTGTGGGAAAAGGAGAAAATGCTGGTAACCAGCATTTTCTCCTTTTCCCACAACGTTTTCTACCCTTTACAAAACAATTTTCAAATTTTCAGTCACTTTTTTTTGTCGACTGCAAATGCTTTCAATTTGGACCAGTCTAAAATATTGTCGTTTGGTAATGGGTTAAATTTCATATACAATTAGATCGCTGTAAAGCAAAGTGCACTGTGCACGAAGAAACACTCCACTTCAGGCTGATCAACTATATTTTTAATAAAGATTTTCCTGTCATACAAGCCAATGTGTGTAATGGAAAGCTTCTCGATACACCAGTGAGTGATCTCCAATATCAACTTCTCAAAAATCTAAGTGCTTAGCAATCTTTATGCTCCCCTTCAACGAAGGGGGTATATGCAACGAAGGGTGTATATTAGTATAAGTTGTAAGAACCTGTTTCTCAATCGATGTAAAATAATTAAGGAATGAAAAAACCCTAATCACACTGTATGAACCGCTCTTCGCGGTTTCATACAGTGTGATTAGGGTTTTTTTTTTTTTCATACCTCCATGAAAAAATAAAATTCTCTTCATTCCTTATAATTTAATGTTATAGACAACATACACTCACGGAAATAATTCAAAATGCATTCATTTTCTTTAGTTTTAAACCTAAACTTGGAGTTTCTAAAGCCCCTTCCACTCATACTTGTATAGCAAAAGAATGCAATAGGGTAGCAGTGTTCAGATCTCCAAAACTGAAAATTAACCAATAGAATGAAAGTAAATGAGCAAAGCAGTGTGTATAGGGTCCGCAAAAGTTACGCTCAGCGAAAGTAGTTCCGCACAAGGTGATTTTTTTTCTTCATGGAGCTATATGATAGAAAATTTTCAGCCAATCAGAACTCGCGAATGTTCATGGAAACAACTGATATTAAATTATATATGTTTAAACTAAGGGGGTATATTGCTTTGCTAATGTCGGTCCGTCCGTCCATCCGTCCGTCCGTCGGTTGGTCTGTAGACCTTACCTTGTCCGGATGATAACTAGACACAGAATTGATTTACGTTCGTCAAATTTGGCACTGACATCCGTGTCTCCGTGTTGCTGTCAGTTTATCCCACTTCCTGTATCAATGTGGCAGAAGGGAAGGCATGACTGTTTCACAAACAGACATCTTGGTGATTAAGATATTCCCTGTCTATCATTAAACCCTAGGAATATAACTTTTGAGGTCGACATTATTGACGGAAACTTACTCATTATCTCTTTAAACAATTTTGTATTAGTGACATTTAAAAGAAAACTACATGACTCAATGTTTGATAGGCCTATATGGTACTTGCTACATTTTCTTTTGCCAAAATGAATCCAAAAGTGGTACAGTCTGCCAAATGGGAAAAAGGGACATCTTCAGACGATGACGAGTTGAAATAAACTAAATGCCAGGAACAAGAAGAAAAAGTATACAGGGATAGGCACCTCATGCTTCGTCGCCATGCTTTTAACTCCACATAGCCTGAAGTATGTGTCTTTGCAAACGGCTATAGTATTATCAGATAGAACATAAAAGCTACTGTGAACCCTATCCGTAGGTTTAAGTGTCGTTGGCTTTGTGAACGGCCGTGAAAGGTTGCAATGAGAAACAACGAAATTGTACTCCGTTACATTCAAATAGAAATATGGACAAATGAAGAAGTCTTCAAGGACGTAACCTTTTTCGAATTCATTATTGTAGTAGTATAAAGATTTCGGAGTAAATACGGTCGGGTCAAGTTGGGAATAGAAGTCATAATCCTTTGCGAAATAAATGTTACCATTCATTGGATGTGCAAGGCTGTTGATATGAATGTCTTTGTGAAAAGTCAGCGGTGCGTTGTGATTCTGGTTTTTGAGAACGTAAGTAAAGGTACAAGTATCAGTCAGGGCTATTCTCAGGTCAACTAAAACAAACTTCAGGGTTTGAGAGCTACCTTCAAGGTAGGCAAATGTACGGAGAAGATCAAGCCTGCATGGACCTAACTTAAAAGTTCTTAGAATGTCGGCAACGAAATGAAATGTTTCATTCCGGTCATGCTCAGTGATTTCTTTTCCTAGATATGAGTACGTGTTCATCGGTCGAAATAACACTTTGATTCGCACTTCTACATTTGTGACCCACCGGCTGAAAGTTGCACATTCTCCAAGGCGCATATGGGAGTTCCATGGACAGTTCAGTGGTCTGCAATGTTTCTACAAAGTACAAAAATGTTATTTGTGACAATATCTAATATCTTCCATTGGCCTGCATCACGCAAAAAGGGGCATTTGGACGTTTGCGTAAAGTGTCGTCTCGGATCAGCCTGGGCTGTCCGCGCAGGCTAATCCGAAATGACACTTTCCGTTCTGATGTGATTTTCTGTTTCGCAAAAATCTACTGTGTAGGACAAAATCTAATGTAGTCGTAAAGTGCCGTCTCGGATTAGCCTGCGCGGACTGCGCAGGCTGATCCGAGACGACACTTTACGCAAATGTCCGAATGCCCTTTTTCCCGTGTTGCAAGCCAATTATAGAAAACGTTTACAGACGCGAATTTTATGTGGCTGGGGTGATTCTTTATCAATCTACAAAATTTGAGACTAGTCTCAACTAAAAGCATTGGCAGACAATGAACGCAGCAAAAATGATGGCATCATTAACAGGTAGAAATCAATGTTCGAAGAAGAAGAAAGAACTGACGATAACCGGTATTTTTGCCCTTTCCCACAATGTTTATTAACACTGGAAGGTCAAGGTCGTAGGCTAAAGAAAGGCGGCTTTCGTGTCGAGGTGGTAAAAATAGACTTTTAAAAATTTATTATAGGACTAAAACTACAAAGGAGGGGTGTCCATAAGGCCCTTTTCATGGCCACTACCGATTTTTTAAAAATTTTGTACACTGAAACCTATACATATTGGCTGTAATTTTATGCAATATTGAATCAATTGGTAAAAGTTTATAAGATGTGTGCAGGTTCAAAGTGGGTGGGGTAATTCTGACCCAAAGAGGGGTCTGTTAGGAAATCGATGATATTTTCATTGTTATTTAGAGCTCAAAATTAACAATTTCATGCATTTTTAAACAATATCAGATATAACAGCTTATGCTAAAACTTTTGTAAAATTCTTTTTTATAAAAGTGTTTTTACACAATTGACTGACATGCAAAAATTTTAGCTTTTTCAGTTCTCGATTTTTACCAAAAACCACAACATCGTTTTATATATGGAGGGATTCCAATGATATTTTGCATATGTACAGTATATTAAATTGTTATTGTAAAATTATGACGAAAGTTTTCTCTAGCTAAGGGTTTTTGAGTTATCTCCCCTTGAATTTTTTAAATTTTTTACAAATGTTTATCAGTTGGCCACCATGAAGATAAAGTTATTTAATGCAGAGTAACTTATTCTATTACCTATACGTAGATTTCTGATTACAGATTTATCCCCATTTGATTTGGACAAACAGGTTCGGTGCTTCAGTGACTTTTTGGGTGATTTCAACTATTCAGTTCGAACTTTAACTAATTCAGCCTTAAATTGATAACAAGAACGTTTCCTTCTAGGAGCAGATTTTGAATGGTTGTTTTTATGGTGCTCAACAAGGTGTCCAACAACATTTCAGTTATGTCATGGCAACCAGTGTATCTATTAATGCTTTCCTAGATTGTTTCCCCACCAATCCTGTGAAAAAAATGACCAATCCAGGGATTCAAACAACAATCCCCTAGTGTCCAATGAACTATCAGGCTAGGCATAATCTAAATATCAATCTGTTTCTCTGTTAGGAAGTACTTTCGTTATACATGAGCCTGTGGATATTGACTTATCTGTAGTTTATAGGATTAATGTTCAATCTCTAAGCCAAGAAGAGTTGCTTTGCCAAACAACTAATCATTTTAACAGATATCATTCCTCTACTTTTGAATAACTTGAGGAAGTGTAGCTGTTGATAATGGCATCTCATAGGCTTTAAAACTCATATGAGATATGTTTACTTTTGATGTCAGTATTTTCTGACTGGTGATCATTGCAACCTACGTACCAAAGCTATATGTGCACAACAAACAACTATTGTGTGTGTGTGGGGGGGATGCTCTAAAAATGACAACTTCTTTTTTTGTGAGCCATGATTCAATGGACTATATTTTAATCAAAGTGTTTTTATACATATAAGACCGACCTTTTCTGGGGTAATATACCCCCATTTGTAATTTTTGTGTCACTTGTTTTGAATGTGCCCATGTTGTAAATGTGAAACTCTCTACAGAAGTGTGGAACAAACATGCTTTGTCTGACAGTTTTCAAGTTTGTCATTAGTAGTTATTTGTACATATCAGTTAACAGGGAATGGCAACATACTGTATTACTTGAACATGTGTAAATTAAAAAGAATGGGCTTCCACATAGATTGAGCTCGCTTTGATAGTCGTTGGACATAAAGCACACTTTTGAAACATGCTCTGCAGTTTGCATCCGTGTTACAAACAAACGTAGGGCCTCCTGAATTTTTAGTTAAGATATGCAATACAATTTGAAGTATTGAGGGAAGCACAAAACATAGAAAATCCTTAACAATATGTGGGCTATTGTGAAGTTGTCTTATCTTACAATATTATTTTGGCGAAAAGTCAAGAGCTCTGAGATGGCAAATGAGGTATTGCGGAAGTATAACCTTAAAAAGGTTTCAAGATAAGACACTCGCAGTACATGTGATAAGAATTAATGAATGATGGAAAGCCTCTTGATATTTTTATTGAATTCAAAGAGCAAAAGAATAGAATGAATAGCATTTTAAGGCCTGCCGACAACTTGGGTCATATTGGGCGCACTTATTACTTAGTAAACAATAATGCGAAGTGAAAGTAACATACATGTGCAATAACATAAGACAAACATGATAAATGAGGAATGGACAAAACACAAAATAATGCCCCTTTTGTCGCCTTTCATGACATGCATGCTGTCACGTTTGTTCCGCCAAATGAAATGGCAGATATGACGATTGCGGGACTGCAGTGGTTTATTCTTATACCCCTGATTAAACCACACAGGGTCCCACAGGCCAACTGATTCCCATTGCAAACCATATTTACTTGAGAAAAAAATATAGGATTTGGAACAAGAACTACCCAGCCTGCTGCAATCCTATGAATTACGAGGAAAGCAGCCGTTCGTCTCTATTGTGAAGATAACAGCCTGCTCTTGTACAGTCAGTCTAAGTGTTTTTCTCTGGCAGAAAAATTAATTTTGAGGGTAGGTCAAAAGATGCCAGGTCACTTCATTTTCGTTTACTTTTTATCAGGTTTTAAAACTCATTTTGCTGCCGGCGATGAACAATTGGAAAACTGTATGCCAGATAATAGATTGTCATCTTCAGAATAATTTTATACTTTAAGGTATGGTCTATATTCAAATATACTTGAACACTCACATTGTATGCTTTTAGACACTATTGGGGCTTTCAGCCCTAGCAGCAGAATCAACCATATTCCAATAAACTTTTTTTTTTCAAATACAATGCCAAAAGGAAATTGACAAAAAATAAAATCAGAAATTAATTCCATGAAAATGTCTGAAATGAGTTATATATACATGTATTGAATTCATTGCTGTCGAAACAAAACAAAAAAGGTAAAAATCAGAGTCATATCTGCCTTTAATTTCAAAACATATTACAGGACGGAAACAATCGGGGAAAGAAATGAGTGAAATGTTTAACTCTTTACCAAATGACAAAATTTTAGACTTGTCCTAATTCAAAGCATTTGCAGACGACAAAATAAACGTAAATGGAAAATTGAACTTTGGTTTGGGAAAGGGTGGAAAGCATTGTGGGAAAAGGATGAAATGCTGGTTACCAGCATTTTCTCCTTTTCCCACATTTTTTTCTAAACGATTCTTTCTCAGGGTCGTTAAAAGTCGGGATTGTGAGGTAGAGAGTTAAGACACTAGAGACTAAGTAATATAAAAGCACCATCTGATTGATTTTCAAAGTTCATCTGTTTGAAATTTAAAAAGTTGTTATGTAAGCTGCGGGTTAAGAACAGTAAATAATCTAGGAAGGGCAAATTTAAATTGAAGAAGTAAAGTATCGTGATGACTCAGACTACTCTGAAGACTTTGTTTAGAGAGGAAAAAATGTAGAAATAGAAAAAATAACTCTGTAACTCTGATAAAATAATGTTAAAAAAAAGAGGTAAAGTAAAGGGGAGGTAACTCAAAAACCCTTAGCTAGAGAAAACTTTCGTCATAATTTTACAATAACCATTTAATATACTGTACATATACAAAATATCACTGGAATCCCTCCATATATAAAATGATGTTGTGGTTTTTCGTAAAGTTGGAGAACGGAAAAAAATCTAAAATTTAGGCATGTCAGTCAATTGTGTAAAAACACTTTTATAAAAAGAATTTTACAAAAGTTTTAGCATAAGCTGTTACATCTGATATTGTTTAAGAACGCGTGAAATTGTTAACTTTGAGCTCTAAATAACAATGAAAATATCATCGATTTCCTAACAGACCCCTCTTTGGGTCAGAATTACCCCACCCACTTTGAACCTGCACACATCTTATAAACTTTTACCAATTGATTCAATATTGCATAAAATTACAGCCAATATGTATAGGTTTCAGTGTACAAAATTTAAAAAAGATCGGTAGTGGCCATGAAAAGGGCCTTATGGACACCCCTCCTTTAGTACAGTGAAGATATGATTTGAATGCAGTTCGTAATATGGTAAATATTTTTGGTCTTTAGAGCCGGGAAATATGAATTTGGACGGTTTATAATGAACAATTGGAATATTGGTGAAATTTACGCACAGCTTTTCGTGAGCGTACTGAGACCAGTTGAGCGTGTGTGAACACACGACTCTTGCATACAGCTTTTCACTACGTGTAGAATGCCTCCAAAACCTGACAGAACGGCAGTGAAGACGCCCAAAACACCTGTTGCTAAATCTGCAGAGGATAATATATGGATAACTTGGATGTTCAAACGTCTGGTAGTGGTCCGGTGCCTACACAGTAGGACAAATCCAATGTCGACACCTCGCAACCCACATTGGACAAGCATTTGAAGATGTGTAATGCACAGGTTTTCAATATGGTCTAGTCCAAAATTCTGTCGTTTAGTAATGAGTTATACGATTTTCTCGGTTTCATTATCTGTTAATGAATTACTTCAGTTTGCTGAATCACGTCCACACGATCTTGCTGGAGGCCAGTATATACTGGGGCAAACCCAACATTTCAAACAATAAGTATACATTGTTTTATATGTCAAACTGATTCATCATGTAATCTTCACCAAATGTCTTCCAGCTAATTTTATATACCTTTTAAATTAAATGGCTAGTAAATTCTCTATTATTTCAATGAATGTTCAGGGCCTAGGTGACAGAGGTAAACGCAGAGGTGTTATTAATTTCTTGGAAAGCAAAAAATATTCTATATGCATACTACAGGATACACACTTCATTACTAAAGAGGCAAACTACAGTATGTACGCTCTATTTGGGGCTATGGCACTTACTTTTCTAATTTTAGTAGTCAGTCTAGAGGCGTTGCCATTTTTAATTAATAATAATTTTGATTGCAAAATTAATCTTATAGATAGGGTAGTACAGATAACTGTCCCCAAAGGCGATGTTACTTTTTGAATGGTCGCCTCTGGGTACAGAGACAATCCGGACAAAATCAGTTGAAAGTTCCGCACAGATTTTGTGCGCAAGTTTGAACTCTTATAATTTCCTAAATAGAGCACAAAACTAGGATTTAAACATACCTGTGGCTTGCGCTTTCAATATTCTTTCATTTGAAATACAAATATTTTCAATTTAAACGCTGATCGTGAGAAAAAAATCTTGCATCCCATCCCTTATTCGAGTTATTTACGTTCCCGAAACATAAAAAATGGCCGCCAAGCACGATAAATTTCGTCCGTGACTTTTCCGAGTTTAACATGTTGTAAACGAATTCTATAAGCTTTTTATGTCATGATTATGGAAAGGGATTTAGGTAAAAAATCGTGGTTTAACAATTTGTTTCTGATCATGTTTAGTACTAAAAGTTAATTGCATTTCGAGCTGCAATACAGATGAAACCGACGAAACAGAAGGTCAGTATAGCGCTCTATATTTGCTACCGGAAAATTTACGATGGACTTGAGACGGTACGGTGTACAGTAAATATCCAAATATGAAAAAGATCACCGGAGCGTCTCGAGACTAATAGATAGGGATGACGAAGGAAATCTCTTGATCATGAAATGCAAGATATGCGACAAAAATATTACACTTGTAGATTTATGGACCTAATAGAGACAATCCAGGCTTCTATGACATGGTATCTGAAAAAATGTCAAACTAGTCAAACATTGAAATACCTCTCACGCCAGTCTGGCATTAGATATACTAGTAGTGGTTGTTGAATACAAACTGAAATTGAAAACTAGAATAAAAAGTTCTTACATACCATGACGCTGTCGAAAGTTTCGTCATTTGCACACCTTGGGTCCGCGTTGACATCACTCTGGGCAGATAGATGGACGTCCAAAAGCACTGTTAAAGATTTGAATCCTGTTGTTCGGCTAATTGACCATACTTCTGCCGAACACACATCAGATATATCCGTAGGGTCCAGAAAACATAAGGCACAATAAAGGTTCTTGTACAGAAAGGCCCTTCGTAACATGGTAACGTAAACAGGGGCATCTATGAAAGTGAATAAGAAACTTGTATGTACTCTCATCGCTCTACTCATTGCCAAATTTCTCAGCCGTGCGACTACTCTAAACAGAAAGGGGCGTTGTTAAAGACTTATTTTCATGCTCGTAACAAATACGTTTTTACTGTTGAAAAAATAAATGTAGGCTGACTTGGGTCGAAAAAACAGTTTCCCTTTCGGCACCCCCGTATGTGACTACACCATCAACACAACATCCAAAATGAAGGCGTCGATCAAGATTAACATCAATATTATGCACCAAACTGCACGTTTTAGCACCGTTTATCAAGGTTTGAATGACGTCAGTTCCGACTGGTGCCATTTTTCATTGAATTGGGGCACTCAGAAGGGAAATTCTACTTCGTCAGTGTACAAAAAAAAAAATAGGTAAAGTGTGCTTAACAAACGTTGGAAAGGTAAAACTCTGCAGGATCATAGATTCGTTGTACAGTCAGGTGCCAGGGGACATGGAAACTTGTTCACGGCTGTGGTGAATCACGTCGCCCATAGCCGGAGGCTAATTACTGACATAGTCATTCTTTGAGGACACCCCTCACGGTCCCTCTCCACTGATTACTGTTTCGACGATGGTTATTTGTGAAAGCAGCCATTGGCTTGAAAGAATATTGCACGAAGTTCTAGTAACAGGAATCAAGGAAGCATATGCATTTGCAATGGCCGCCGCTATATAATTGAAATGACATTGAAAAAGATGTTAACCATCACACAATTAATCACAAGTCTTTACTGCAATTTTGGGGACAAATAGTATCACTTTTTTCGCAATCAATCCATCATCGGTAAATACTTTTAACTCATTACCAAACGACAACATTTTAGGCTTGTCCAAATCGAAAGCATTTGCAGACGACAAAATAAAAATGACTGAACTTTTTTTGTGAAGAGTAGAAAACATTGTGGTAAAAGGAGAAAATGCTGGTCACCAGCATTTTCTCCTTTTCCCACAATATTTTCTAAAGGCTTCTTTCTCAGGGTCGTCAATTCAGAATTCTGTGTTCATGGGTTAATTCGAACGAGTTTATAATTTTATCATTCTGAGGGGATTTTGACGAAATTTGAGACAAAAAGCTTTCTCCCTGGTACTCACAATGCCCTGTTTCGCACATGGTTTTAATAGTTGGTGATGCTTCAAATCCCCATTTATCATTATGTGTACA
This sequence comes from Tridacna crocea, assembly GCA_943736015.1. Classification (NCBI taxonomy): domain Eukaryota; kingdom Metazoa; phylum Mollusca; class Bivalvia; order Cardiida; family Cardiidae; genus Tridacna; species Tridacna crocea. The sequence goes on from OX031068.1 coordinate 35,998,592, forward strand.
GTCTGATGTCATAGTTGCACCACAGTCAAAAAACAACCTGTTGAACGTAAGATGCGCAGGTGGCTTGGAAAATAAAGTACAGTTGTGCCACATGTACCATCTGACATCTTCACCAGCAAGAATGCCTGGACAGTCGGAAGTGAACAAGTCCCAACTAGAAAGTGCGAATATACGTTGTCAGTGCCTAAATAATAAACGGTTGCCCGAAAAAAGGTCTGTTAAAATAGAAAGGTAACTAAAGGAGGTTCAAGCTATAGAGGCTTCAACGCATCTCCGCAATGCACTATACTTAGCAAATTTTCATGAAATATGGCTCAAGAAAATCTGTTTAGTCGAACAACTGATTGAATCTTAGGTCACAGGCCTTTGAAGCTCTATTGGTCTATCACAGAACAGTAAAACATTCATAGCATATTTGTGCATCGTCTGTATATCACTGAATATATTTAGAAACTTTCATTAACACTGTTACTATAAATAGTACATGGGGGATTCCCTCTGTATTGTATTTAATAAGACTTATTATATACAATAGAGAGGGAATCCCCAGTGTGTTATTTATAGTAACAGTGTCCGATAATGAAAATTTCTTTATTCCTTTTCAAACCAAAGGAGTTTCAGAGGCCTAAGCTTAGGTATACACGAGCAAGTGAGACAGGTTCACTCTCACAGATCATACAAGGACAAAGAGGCTCTATCTCTTAGCGGCTTTAAAGACGTTGTGCAAATCTTGCTTTTGCTAAATTTGGTAATATTTTCAATAGAGTGCTCAATAGCGCAACGCAAGGTAAGTTTTTAAAAAACAATTGGCGTATGAGTACTTCGACAGGATCAAGAGAAGAATGTCTGTTTGTGCAGTCCAGGGCCCGTATTCACCATATTTAGAATATTCTTAGTCTTATTCTCCAAGGTTTTCTGAATTTGTAAGTAACACAACTTCTGATTGGCTAAACCGAATGGTTTAGCCAATCAGAAGTTGTGTTACTTACAAATGTAGAAAATTTTGAAGCACAAGACAAAGACCGTTCTTAAAAATGGTTGGTGAAAACGGGTCCTGGTTGGCCTCCGATGACACTTTATCACTTATTAAAGTCTTGCAGTGCAATAAGTGAAACCTAGCAGTTGCTTCTCTCCTTCATTAACTAACAATAAAAAAATGTTCATTGCTAAAAGGTACCCACCTCAAAACATCTGAAACTCCGTGGCATGCTGCACAGTGCTTATTCTTGTAGATTTCATCATGGTAGCGACTGTTTGACACAATAACTAGGTCATCTAACTCAAGTTCTTCCTGTATGTAGTTCTCGGTGCATTTTCTGACGACTTCCTCACTTCCAGTAAAATCATATGGACAACTATTGAACATCCGGTACGATGGATAGGTGCCTAAATAATCAGGAGAATCTACAACTGCTGGTGAATTAATGACAGATGATATACAACTGGTTTGATGATCTGGGTCGATATTTCTGTGTGGCATATCCGGGCAGCAGTCTTGAAATTTCCAGCAATCCTCGTCACAGAAGCACTGGGTACAGCAGGGTGCAATTGTATTCGAAGCCGTGAAGTTTAATCTTGGACCAATCGTGCAGTAATTTGTATAAGGACATGTCTCTCTAAAGATATCAGTCATGTCTTCCGTTTCCACCCAATAGATATGTACATGTAGAAATGCCAAAATGAATACGGCCCCGTTAAACGCCATGTTGAATTGTCAACTTTTAACCTGGAATAAAGAATCGAAAATGGATATGCACACCTAAAAATCATCGATTATTTTAACTCTTTCCCAAACGGCAACATTTTAGACTAGTCTAACTTGAAAGCACTTGCAGACGATAAAATAAACGTAACACAAAAATTGAAATATGTTTCCAGAAGGGTAGAAAACATTGTGGGAAAAGGAGAAAATGCTGGTTACCAGCATTTTCTCCTTTTCCCACAATGTTTTCAAAAGGCTTCGTTTTCAGGGTCGTAAAAACCAGGGATTGTTTGATAAAGGGTTAAGCTGGTTTTTAAAGCTACGTGCTCATTAAGACTTACAACAGCAAAATCGTGTACAATTCATAAAACATTCGGATACTAATAACCAAAAAAAAAAAACTTTATCCTCTGGTAGGATTGAATTAACTGATAAATTAACCGTGTGGTACGCAATTCAGAGTTTAGTTTAGTTAAAACATATTATTTTACATCGATGGAGAAACAAGTTTATTATATACCTAGCAGTGAAATCCTGGAATTTTCCAGTGTAATAAATTTTGATATCATCACTAGTGACGTTATCAACTTTCACTTTCACTTCCTGCCGTAATTTGGGAACTACTTTTTATTTTCGACTGCATTTTTTGGACTTTCAAACGCAAATTTACAAATAATGATGTTAATAAGGTATATAATAAATAGAATAATCAACTGGTTATTTTTGATATGAAAAATATCTCACTCGGACGCGTCGTAAGGCGTTAAAAAAACTCGTGCTGCGCACTCGTTTTTTCAACGCCTAACAACGCATCCTCGTGAGATATTTTTCATATCAAAAACAACCAGTTGATTATCCTCTATGTATTACAACTTATACTAATCTCTCTCGATTCTGCTTCCTGAGAACTGCACCAGTACTCACGCCGAATGATTGGGCCAATGAAAAGTCGCTATGTTTTGACACCCGCTCCCGAGTGTCGAACTCGGTACCTTTTGGTAACGAGGCCGACCTCACAATCACAGACATCCGAGTTTAAAAGATTTCAGACTTTATAAGACCAGGGCCCGTGTTCACCAACCATTCTTAATAACTGTTCTTTGTCTTATTCTTCAAGATTTCAAGTTCTCACAGTGAAAGTAACAGAACTTCTGATTGGCTAAACCATATGGTTTAGCCAATCAGAAGTTCCTTTACTTTCACAATGACGAAAGACTAAGAATGTTCTTGAGAATGGTTGGTGAATACAAACCCAGGGCCCGTATTCACTAACCATTCTTAAGAACGTTCTTTGTCGTCTTCTCAAGAATTTTTTACGTTTGTAAGTAACACAATTTCTGATTGGCAAAACCATTTGCTTTAGCCAATCAGAGGTTGTGTTACTTATTCTCAAGAATGGTTGGTGAATACGGGCCCAGAAAAAAGAAAGCTTTTGAAAGCACTGCAGAAAAAGAAGAAATCAGCATTTTCTCCCTTTGGCATGATATTTATTTATCTACATCTGTCTTCTCCAAATGCTCACAATAAACACATATCAAAAATTTTCTTGTCTTGCAAAGAAATAAAATGAGCGAATATTTGTATATTTTATAATTAAAACTTTTCTCACTTGTTCTATACGGTCATACCGGATACTCGATCAGTCGTTGACTGGAAACGCAATGTCCTCCTTCCCCGTCTAAAGTTCAGATAATGACGTTATTTGGAATTTTCATCAAATAAATGGGACTGAAATATGAATCAAGCCTTTTCACCTGTATTCACATCCTTTGTAATTTTGTTTCAGTCATTTAATAGACGTGTGTGAAAAAAAAATCGTCCACAGTTGCTTTTACATAATAAAAGAAATACTACATTGTACCTTTCTTGATGCTTGTATTTGTTTTTCACAGCGTAAGAAAATTTTGACATCTAGCTCGACCTTCTGTCTCTAGCAACATTATTATTTGTACGGTCAGGTGGCAGGGGACTTGGAAACCTGTTCACGGCTGTGGTGAATCATGTCGTCCCGAGCCGAAGGCGAGGTGGTGACATGATTCACCACAGCCGTGAACAAGTTTCTAAGTCCCCTGCCACCTGACTGTACAACGAATTTATTATACTGCAAAGTGCTACCCTTTCAAAGCACGTTAGGCGAAATTTTCTTGTTTTATAATCTTACGAATGAGTGTGCTGACGAAATAGAAATTCCCTTCTAAGTGCCCCAATTCAATGAAAACTGAAATCACTGGAAACTGACGTCACTAAAACGTGCAGTTTGGTGCGTAAAACGTGCACAATCTCCTAGCAGGGTTGTCGTTCGTTACTCTCGGCATACATCTCTGCAATGGGCTAAATGGCAAGAATCTTGTGAGACCGAAGAAAATATGTTTTGTTGCTGTTTAACTGTTTCATGTGTAAGATTATAAAGTAGACAAATAAAATATGATTCTGGATACATTATAGGTGCATTCAAACCGATGAATTTACCTGTAAACAATAGAACTATTTTTTTTCGAGCTTCTTTACTGATCAGAATCTTACGCCAATTTTAACAAAAATGGCTGCGCCCATGAATGATGACAACAGTTTTGACACACCAATGGATCTAAGTTTGTAAGATTAAAAAACAAGTTATCGTCCTTTAAAAGGCATTTAAGCTTTTCAGAAAATCCCTCTTTTTCACATTTTCTACCACTACGTCTGATTGGCCGTATGCTGTATAAACAGCATACAAACCAATCGATATTGGTCTTTCTTTCAAAGGCGTTTGTGTCGCCATTTTGAGTTATGGTCATGTGACGAAAATATCACGTAATGACGGACTACTTACTGAGCCCACTACAGAGGTGAATGTGAATGATCCGGAGTGCAAGAGAGTGAAACGTGCAGTCTGGTGATGGATCGACGCCGCCATTTTGAATGTTGTTCTGCACGTGTAGTGATGTTTACGGGGCACTCCAAAGGGAAAGTGGCTTTTCGTGGTTTTTGCTAGGGAACATAATATATATTTTCCCGGCATATTAACCAATCTGATCACGAGAAATTTCTTTGCAGTATAATGATGAATGTTGTCACACTGCTCGAATTCAGATACAAGCACCAGAAAGGTTACTACAACATGATATTCCGCATGTTCCAACTTGTGACCCGTCACGCGAAAAGGGATCATCCTGAAATGCTGTACATCATTTAGATGAAAACAGATCAAAGATAGGGCAGATCAATTTAAGCTGATAGTTCAAAAGTTATTGTATCGAAAGGTAGAATAATAACTTTTCACCCAGAAAATACCATAACTGCGAAAAGTGTCGACTTTGGTCAGCCTGCGCAATCTGACCAGGTTCGACACTTTTCGCAGTTCCCAGATGGTCCCTTCTTGCGTGACGGGTCACATTTTTTGTATGCATTGGTAATGACAAAAATCTATAAGCGTCTGTTCTCAGAATACATGTATATTTGTTTCGCACTTTATCGGCACGAAAAAAAAGTGTGTACTTTCTGTTACGAAACAAAGGTATAGAGTTTCCGGTGATATAATGTGACGACAAGGTGTGGTATTATACGGTCAAGTGTCAACTAATTAGGCACGAAGATATTAGAATACCTTCTTCTAATTAACTCTTTTGCGAACAATCCTGGATTTGAACGGCATTCATTCTTTCCTTTTTCCACGATGTTTAACCCTTTCCCAAACGACAAACTTTTGGACTAGACCAAATTGAAAGCATTTGCAGACGACAATTCAACTCTTGCTGAAAAGCTGATTTCTGTCTATGATAGGGTAGAAAACATTGTGGGAAAAGGAGAAAATGCTGGTTACCAGCAGTTGTCCTGATATGGATTCATACACACTAAAAATTCGAATAACCTTTTACGTCAATTGATTGATTATTTTCCTTTATTTATCGTCGCTACTGGCTGCCCATCTGAGCGACGCCCCCAGAAGACGGTTAGTTGTTACGGGGGATAGGGCAAGGATACAGGACGAAACTACTGAGAATTCCGCCTGGTTCTTTAACGTGCTTGGTGTATAGCACCGTCACACGGGACCTCGGTTTAACGTCTCATCCGAAAGACTATTAATAATTTTTTAGTTGGCCAGCCGGGGACTCGAACCGACAACCTGTAGAGACCCGAAACATTGTCTTCACGAGTCCTACGCTCTACCTACTGAGCTAATCGGCCGGTCTTTTACGTCAAAACCATCATGCTGTTATTTATTTCATGCTTTTCGGAAGGTTATCGATAAATATCGGTGAAATATTTTTCGATATTTCATGGTTAGGACCAGTGGAAATACCGATTTTTATATTCTAACTCTTTAATTTGAAGTGGGGGTACAGTTGTTCCTGCGCACTACTTACCTACGTAGAAAGCGCATACCTTACAACCAGATGGACATAATGATGTAATTCATATTTGCGCTTGAAGTAATATTATAATGCGTTCTTACGCGGAAGGGGTGCGCCATGGGGAATAACCGAAAAGAATTGTGCTGGAGTTGATTAGGTACCCCAGAGATAGGGTTAAAGCATGAAATAAATAGAATACGGGTTTTTTTGTGCCTGTGAAAGATCGAAATCTATTTCATGTCGTGAATATCATCGGTAATATTGTCAGGAGTGGCGCAACCACGAGTGAAAATATTAACCATGATGTTCATTTGATGAAATAAATTTCGATCTTTCAACGTAAAAAACCAAATATCCTGTTGTTTTTTGTAGTATTATTGCTGTTATCAGAATAAATGAGATAAATATCTACAAGTAATCCTTACCCGGCTTACTAAATGAAATGAAACTGTTATATGCCGATTGTAAAAGCCCACAATTTCCTATTTCAAAGGTATTCTTTGGGGTAAATATCCTCTGATCGGAGAGTGTAGATCTAAGATCAGACTGCACTTTATGTGCAGTCTGATCTTGATCTACACTGTCCGCAAAAGGTTTTTGAGTTGCCCATCGCAGCCTAAGAGAGAAATGCTATCAATATGTTTATGGTCTGAAATAACGGAGACAATTACGAAAGTTATGTAAATACTGGGAAACGAATTTCAAATTTGGTTCGCTGAGTAATTCATTAACCAAACGACAATATTTTAGGCTCGTCCTAATAGAAAGCATTAGCAGACGACAAAATAAAAGTGACGGGAAATTTGAAATTTGTTTTGTAAAGGGTAGAAAACATTGTGGGAAAAGGAAAAAATGCTGGTTACCTGCATTGTCTCCTTTCCTCAGATTATTTTCAAAAGCCTTCTCTTTTAGGGGTATTAAAAAGCGTCATTGTGTAGTAAAAGGTTAATAAGAATAAACAGATATTTCCCCCCCCCAATCAGCCAATCAAATGACTTCTCTCTCTGAAATTATCCAATCAGAGAAGCTTTAAGGCTTCCCACAATGTTTTCTAAAGGCTTCTTTCTCAGGGTCATCAAAAGTAGAGATTCTGTGGTAATTGGTTAAGTCGGATAAGAGAAAGCATTTTCTACCCTACAGAAAACATATACTAGTGTACAATCAAGCCACCAGCTCAGAACCAGCAGTCTGATCTTGATCCCATACTGTCCGTCTGTTTAGCCAAAATCCTGTATGGTAAAAATGTGTGAATTTCAGTGGATTGTAATCCAAGCAGTCGACAGAGGTCGGGTGTATATTTCTGGTGCTATACGAGATAGTATTTTAGTAATTACATATGCAAAAACTAACCCCAAAAATCTCATATTCGAGAAAAAAGAATAGATGTTCAAGTTACATGTTCATTATTTTCCATCATTATTAACCCGAACTATACGAGCTTTTTTGTAGCGAAATGGGATTCTTTGCTTCTATACGTGATATAGACCTATTCAATACGAAATACCTCATAATATCAATGGGTCCATAAAATCAGTTATGTTTAACAAGTAACTGAATCATGACATAGACTGGTCCTTCGACATGCTTAAATTCGACCAGTAGCGAAAAGTTTCGGCTCAGGTCAGCCTGCGCGGACTGCGCAGGCTGACCTGGGTCGATACTTTTCGCGGATACATCGAGTCCCCTTTTTATACAGCATGGTTCCATTATATTCGGCGCCGCAAGAGTTGATATATCTGTAATTACCTACGCAACATACGCAAAAACAGACAGATAATATTAGAAAAAATCGTCAAATAACAAATTCAAATTACATGTTTATTATTTTCCATTATTATTAACTCTTATCAAACTTTTAAGGCGACAGTGCAGACCTTAATAATGCCACTTCAATCTTCCTTATTGGGTGGAAAAATTATCCAATTATCGGACCCTGGGTAGATCCAAGATCAGACCACGCGTTCTGTGTAGTCTTATCTTGTTCTACACTGTCCGCAAAGTGTCGTTGAGTCACGCTAAGTATGGACTTCAACCATGTTTAAATTTTTGCAACTCTCTTGTCTTGCCATTGGAAAGAAGCGAATTTAGCGATCTATATAACTCAAAGGGCGCCATCGGTGACATACAATGACATACGATGGCTTTACAGCGGTGGAGTCTAGCTAGATCTATTTGTATAATTCTATCGGCACTGGTTAGCCAGAAATCGTATTTATCGGTGAGAGATTCAATTGAGTTGTCCAGACTAGCATGTCCATATTCGAGTTACTGCACTGTTGGTCCTGAGTCGAACTTCACAGATTCGAAAGACTTAGTGCCTTGTTGTACTCAATGTTCCTGTGATGCAGACTGCTGGGTTTACAAAGACTGTTGCCCGGATGCTGAAAATAAGCGTCCAGAACACATTGTAACCTGTGTCTCATCTCTAGTGAAAGGACCGGCTTTTTATCAGGGTAACTTCGTGAAAAAATATCCTTCATACCGGATGTTCGGTACATGTCCACGATACTTTACCGGAAGTCACGCGACTGTACAAAATTGCAACGAAAATTATACTACAGAAGTGCCCGACTTTGATGACGTCGTTGTCGTGTCAGACAGTCGCTACCACGATGACATCTACAAGAACCGACACTGCGCGGTGTGTCACGGAGTTAAAGATTTTGTAAGGTATGTATTCCTACATAACAACCTTTTGTATGCCGACATCTTGTAGGACATACTCAAAATATGATTGCATTCAGACAGGTGCTTGCATAATGCAGGTGCATTTCACCCTGCTTGACTTACCGTGGAAATCAACATAATTGGTGCACAACATGCGAAAAGGGACATTCGGACATCTGCGTAAAGTGTCGTCTCGGATCAGCCTGCGCAGTCCGCGCAGGCTGATCCGAGACGGCACTTTACGACTACAGTAGATTTTGTGATACAGTAGACATGCTCAAAACAGAAAATTGCATGAAAACGGAAAGTGTTGCCTCGAATTAGCCTACGCAGACTGCACAGGCTGATCCGAAACGACACTTTACGCAGATGTCCGAATGTCCCTTTTGGCGTGTTGCAGGCCAAATACTCCTTAATGTAAGTTGCTTGTTTAGTATGGGGGTGGCTGCTATGGTGGTATATTTCTACCATTAGATACGAGATAGCTACCTTGGTCATTTTAGATAACTATCGCGATGCATTAAAGTTTCCTGAAAAAATTATCGAAATGGTGAAAAGTTTCCTGAAAAAAAAATCACGATAAACTGAAAATTAAGGTTGGTAAAATTTCGGATCATTAGCAATTGTACTTAATTGGTAAATTTTGACAAAACTAGAACTAAAAAAATGTCTGCAAAATCACAAATACGACTAGAAATGCCTCCTACGAAGAATTTTTCAAACAAGTAAGGAAAAGTAGAGTTCATAAAGTTATAGACGAAGGTGTTCCGAAACCGTTTCTAATTATAGATACTGGGAATGTCACTTGTGAGCACGAAAGCAAAAAGATCATGATGATAACAGATATAATTATCGCGATACTTGTATCGTGAAAGTTTTTATTATCTAGATAATATTTCCAGGAAACTTTGCTTTATCATGATAGTTCTCTTACATTACCGCAATAGGTATCTCGTATCTCGCGGGAGAAATATGCCAAAATAGGCTGCTAAGATATAGAGGATATTTTTTTTTTTTCCGGTGAAAGATCGAAATTCATTTCATCGAGTGAACACCATCGGTAATATTTTAACACGTGGCGCAGCCACGCGTGAAAATATTACCGATGGTGTTTACGAGATGAAATAAATTTTGATCTTTCACCGAGAGAAAATCTATTTATTTCATGCTTTTAACCCTTTCTGGAAGGAGCTTTATCAAAATCCAGTACAATTATTTTCCGTTATTCCCCGTGGCGCACCCCTCCCACATAGCAACGCATTACAATATTACGTCAAGCGCGAGAAGTGTTAGGTTTATGACGTCATATTTCCCATCTGGTTGTTGGGCACGCACAATTTACCTAGGCAACAAGAACATGAAAATCTATATTTTCACTGGTGGCACCAGTGTAAGATCGAAAAATATTTTCACTGCTATTTCTCGATATCCTACCGGAAAGCATGAAATAAAGATTTTTTGGGGTTTTTTTTTCCAATGCAAAATATCTGAAGCTCAAATATAAACAACCCGCCTCTTCAAACGTGTTGTTGAATTTTTTTTTTTACTGATTCTATTACTAAACAGTTCCGAGTTAAACAAGCCTTACATAATGAAGTCTAAGAAAGCATTGTGGGGAAATGAGATAGTGCTTAGAATAAACTATTTCTATGGTTCTTTTTTAAACGATTACCTTTTCATAAAAAATATATTAATAAGTGTTTCAAAAGAAATATATGGCATGCATAGCTCAGTGGTAGAGTACTTGCCCTGAAAGCAGTAGGTAGTGAGTTCGAATCCAGCAATCTTCACGTCTCTTTTTTTTCCTCTTTGTGACATTTTTTAACCAAATCCTTGTGTTATTGTTGTTGTCTCGAATTGCTTTCAATTTGGACAGGTTGATGTCCTTTTTTAGACTGGTATAGGATTTAGTACGCCGAACTCCTGTTAGCTTCCCATAAAAACCATGAAATTTGGAATTATATATCGGGGACATACAAATCAGTGAAACAAAGGAAACATGAGAGAAGATGAATTGTCACGATCTTGAAACTGAAATACCGTTTAGAAACGCCGAGAAAGAAATCAAGCATACAAATACATCCAATTGTTTAAGTTAGGGGAAAAATTTTGCAGCACCATAGAAGGAGTTCAGCCTAATCATTGTTTGCAACACACGGTAAACACAAGAATCGTTGTTAAAAAGCATTAATTTCTACTTTTCCACAATGTTTTCTACCCTTTGAAAGATAATCCTATTCCTGTCATCCAGTTTATCGTTTTCTAATGAATAACTTTAAAAAGAAAAGTGTCGGCTGGAAAACAGCCGGCAGTGTGAACGAAAGGACGTGCTTTGTGATTGGTAAAGCAAGATCAGAAACATTTGCAAAGGGGCACTGTTTGTACTGATATTCATGAATCATATTATAAAAAACAGAGTGAAAGACAATATACAAAAAAAGAAACATCTACAGGACCATTTGTCAAAGAAACCGTCCTTAATTTAACCTTGGGTACGATAATAAAGAGGCTGAACAGCTTTAACAAGAAAAAATCTTGATTTCGACCACAAAAAACAAGCCACCAGAAAAGGGGACCGAAAGTTTAGCTCATTATTTCGACTACTTTATGTCATTTTCGGAGCGCCAAAAGCTTGCCGTGTTAGTGAGAAAAACTTCAATTATCTTTAGGCAGTATGAAATTACAAGAATTGCTTCTCGTGCTCTTACAAATTGGGATTTTTCCATGCGGTCCCTTTTCTGGTGCTGCAAAAGTTTTTCTTCAATATGGCCGGCTATTGGCCAAATCTTTCGCAGCACCTTAAAAGGGGTATTCTCCTTGTCGCGCATCTGTATATTTTTTTTATCGGGTACCTTTTGCCATTCCGCAACTGGATTTGCACGAGCTACACGGGTGCTTTAGGATATATTTATACCTCCACCCCATTAAGCATACATCAAACTACTCATGCAAATCAAGTTGTGGCATGACAATAGGTATCCGGCAAAAAGTAACACTGATGCGCGACAAGGAGAATACCCCTTTTAAGGTGCTGCGAAAGATTTGGCCGATAGACGGCCATATTGAAGAAAAACTTTTGCAGCACGAAAAAAGGGATCACATGGAAAAACCCCAATTTGCAAGAACACGAGATGCAATTCTTGTAATTACATGCTGCCAAAAGATAATTCGAGTTGCTCTGGATAACACAGCAAGCTTTTGGCGCTCCGAAAATGATATAAAGTAGTCGAAATAATGAGTTAAACTTTCGGTCCCCTTTTCTGGTAGCTTGTTTTTTGTGGTCGAAATCAGGAAATTTTTTGTGAAAGCTGTTCGGCCCCTTAATCATCGTACCCTAGGTTAAATAAATGAGGGTTTCTTTGACAAATGGCTCTTTTTTTTTTAATGTTGTCTTTCGCTCTATATTTATAATATGAGTGTTGAATATCAGTACAGTGCACCTTTGCAAATGTTTCTGATTTTGTTTAACCAGTCACAAAGCACGTCTTTTCATTCACCCTACCAGCTGTTTTCCAGATGTCAATTGCCTTTTTTTAAAGTTGTCCATTAGAAGACGATAAACTAAATGGCACCAACAGGTTTATCTTTCAAAGGGTGTCAACATTGTGGAAAAGTAGAATTTTTTGTTGTTGTTGAACAACAGTTTGGACTTGCTACTCTTGCGTTTACAGTGTGTTGCAAACAATGATTCGGCTGAACTCCTTCTATGGTGCTGCTAATTTTCCCCCAACTTAAACAATTGGATGTATTTGTATGCCTGATTTCTTTCTCGGCGTTTCTAAACGGTATTTCAGTTTCAAGATCGTGACAATTCATCTTTTCACATGTTTCCTTTGTTTCACTGATTTGTATGTCCCCGATATATAATTCCAAATTTCATGGTTTTTATGGGAAGCTAACGAGGAGTTCGGCGTACTAAATCCTATACCAGTCGACAAAAAATTTAACCTGTGCAAATTGAAACTTCGCGACAACAACAACAACATAAAGATCTGGTTTAAAAATGTCAAACACCAGGAGAAAAAAATATTAACCCTGCAGGACTTCAGAAAAAAATGTGTACTCGGCAGGATTCGAACTTGCTCATTTCAGTATTCAGGGCAAGTGTTCTACCGCTGAGCTACGCATTCCGTTAGAAAATAATGAAACATTTATTAATATATCTTTGTTAAAGGGTATTAAGGAAGAAAAAAAAAACATGGAAAGGTGTTGATCATCAGCATTTTTCCTCTTTGCCAACAATGTTTTCTCAGGCCTCGTCATGTAAGGCTCTTACAACTCGGAACTCTTTGGTAAAAGAATCAGTTAAAAAATGCAACAACACATTTGAAGAGACAGCTCGATTATATTTATGCTTCAGATATTTTGCATTGGCCAGTGTACCTATCTAAGAATTCTTTCAAATGTTAGAAAATTTCGTTTTTATCGTTAATGAAATTTAGTGAGAAATGATTCGCTCGTCTCTCATTGCTGAACTTTGCGTCGACTTTGTGGAAATTTCGCCATTAGTTGGAATGAAAGGTCGGAGCGTATCCTAGAAAAACAGCCAGCAGTGTGAATGAAATGAAGTGCCTTGTGACTGGTGAATCAACACCGGAAACATTTGCAAAAGTGTACTGATCATACTGAAAGAAGAAATACGCATATCATATATATAGAGAGAGAGCCAAAGATCACACAATCCATAAAACAAAACTCTAACACCGAGGATTTTGCTCCGAATACCGAATATTCCTCTTGTACTTTTGACTTTACTAATATTTTAAGGAAAAAATTGTCAATTGTGCTCGAAGCACAATTGTATAAAACAATTCGAACTTTATCTTGCTGCCATCTTAAAATGCCCAAAACTTTTAATCTTCTGTTTATCGATATAACGTTAGAGAAAGAGGTTTATTATATACCTATCAGTGAAATCCTGGAATTTCCCAGTGTAATAAATTTTGATATCATCACCCGTGACGATATTAACTTTCACTTTCATTTCCTGCCGTAATTTACGAACTATTTTTTTTCATTAAGCACTAATCTTATAGATAGTCTTAATTGCAAGTTCTATGTTTTCAGCCAGTAGTCTCGTTTTGTTGTTTTAAATTATGTATTCATCCGAACTATGTTCCTAATTTCTTCTCTCTATCCAAAGTGTTGATTTCGACTTTCAAACGAAAAATTGAAAATAATAATCTTAATAAGGCATACACATAGCCAACTTTCACGGACATGGAAAAATCGATATCGGCCAATTTTACCTGCATTTTTTTATATAGAATTATGAAGGGCCTAGGTAGATAAACGCTTATAACTTCATCAATTTTCAGAATTGAAAATTATCTCAAGTGAGGTAAGAAAATTCAATTTATTCTCTTTCAAATGAACTTAGTTTTAAAAATTTCGAAAAAGAAACTTTTGGTCCTTTTTTAACTTAAAAATTGTAGGTATGGTTTATATAGAATAAAGAGGAAAAATGCATTTTCCGAGGTCAAACATTGTAATATTTGTTTAATTTTCTTTCGTTGTGTTCAAGTCAAAATTATCTCAAGTGGAGCAAGTTACTTTATTCATTTCTCTTTCAAATGGTATAATTTTGAGTCATTTAAAAAAATGAACTTTTGGTCCTTTTTACAGTTTTTTAATGCCACTATCCTATTTTTTTCTTTTTCCGTGAACGTTCGGATTATGCCGGACTTCGCCGATATTGGCCGAGTCTTACTGTTAGATAAGCCAGCCGGGTATCTTTATTGTGTTACGTAATGTTTCATTGACAAACGGACCCCCTGCTATGTTATGATATACATGTATCCACATGATTATAAACTGGAATTTATACCCGGGTTGTTTTCAGATCGGATACAGTTTGATCCTGACAGTATCCCTAAGATGTTTTATTAACTATCCTATTTATCTAAAAGACCAGAATTTAATACTTATGAAATTATTTCCTTTTACATTGATTAAGATTAATATATGAAATAAGAAAATGTACGTTTGATGATTTCTTTCAACTTTTCAGCTTTTTAGAATTTAATGCTTTATCATTCTTTTTTCTGGCGACAGCTCACAAATTCATGTTTCCTTGCTTTTTTCACATCGTTCTTTGATCTGTCGTACCATACAGAAGGCCTTTGAGAACATTGAAGAAAAAGATTTTAACGCTGGTTGCCAACATTTTCTCCTTTTCTTACACTATTTTTAACTTAAAAAAAGATAAGTTCCATTTTTTCCACGTTTTATTTGTCTTAAGAAAATTACGTCATTCTGAACAAGTCTGAAATTTTGCCTTTTTGTAAAGATTCAAATAACAAGCTTAACCTGTTACTCTATAAATACGGCATCTAACGACCCTGCTGTTGATTGTTTAGGATAAAATATGGAAACAGGCGCATTATCTTTTTACAAGTTATCTTCTACTTTTCAAACATTGTTGTCTACATCACTCAATCCGTTTCTCCTGCAAAGAGTATTTACTATTCAAAGAATGACAACACTAGATCAAAATTGACAACTTTTATTTTACATAAATCAAACAGTTTCTCCCTTCTTTCAAATGTCCCCCTCCCTTTAACATCTTTAATATTTTAATTGTTCATTGGAAGAATTGGCCTAAACAGTAAGGTTCTTCCATCTTTAAAACGATACAACCTGCAAAAAGCATAACCGCTATGAGTGAATAAAAGAGAAAAAATGACATAGACCATGCATGTACCCGGAAATGGGAATAATACAAACTACCTCTCCTTTACCAGTAACTTAAAAAGTTACCTGCTGCATAATCATTATTTATTATCTCAAGATATAGTATTCAATCAACCTTGTATTAAGAATGATTTACATGTATCTTGGTTTGAAACCGGTTTTTAACACAGCTTGCCGGTGAATTCTACTGATTATTAGTTGAAATGACACCATACATAACTTTTTTAGAGGAAGAAATATCTTTTTATCTTTATCATGCCTGTAAGTGGCGTTAGAGTGTAGCATCGGATCATTTCACAAGTGCTGATCTGTTATGATACTTTCAAGACGAACCTTTTAGTAACTTTCTGTTGAGTCTCGAGCACATTTTTTCCCCCATTTCGGATGCAATAAAAAGAATCTTAAGTATATATAATACATCTGCAACGTTTTTAAATTTGTGTGATAATAATAGCTTGGACCTACTTTTATGTATAAAGATACAGTTTAGTGCATAGATAGACCTAACTTGTTCCGAAATACTTATACTTAAACATCTTAATACATTTATTGATATTTAGTAGACATTGTAAGCAAATGCAACATCCCTCATTAAGCCAAAATACAAATCGGCGCCACACAGTATATGGAGTGTTCGGAACGAACCATTTTCTTTTATTTGTTCGATGAAAACCAACTTTGAATTAATGCTTTTTTATATGGCGAATCTGTAACTTTTCGTCTGCGTAAAACCATGTAAATTTACTCTGATGGTTCTGAGCAGCCGTTGAAATTATTTTATGTGCTATAACAGTTTTATTTCTCCACCTTCCCAACCTTTTTTCTTGTAAAAATCGTAGAAATTGGACATTATAGAAATCAAAATCATCAAACCACACATGCACACAAAAGACAAAGTTTACCCAATCAAGATATAACCATTAGCTATTTACTAAACGACAAAATATATTATGATTTTTTTTCCAAGTTGAAAGAACTTACAGACGAAAAATACGGCAAATAATGAAAGTTGCTTTCGAAAGGGTAGAAAACACTGTGGGAGAACAGGAATCGTAGAAAACATGTTATATACGATCCCTAGGAAAACAAATTAAATGCAACTCAAATGATAATATCTGTTTTGAAAAGGTAGAAAACATTTTAGGAACAGGAGAAAATTTTCTCCCTTTCCAGCAAAGTGTACTAAAGCCTTTTCTCTCAGGTCCGTTAGATTGCGGTAGTATGAAACTAGTATTACATTCTCAAAAGGCCGAATTTTCTGCTGAATACAACTTGTTGATTTTGCCATGAATATCAAAGATTTTTTTAACCAAAATAATTTTCGCCTTATAGAATCAATCAGGTCCAAGATCAGACAGCTTATTTTATGCAGCCTGGTATAAATCTACATTGTCATCAAAAGTGCATTTGGACGGATTAGATTTCAGGATCAGACTACAAAAAGTGCATTTGTCGAGAGCAGTTTTAGGACCGATCAGTTTATGTCTCAGAGAATCAAAACTTAACCCTTAATCCGAGGATAAATGAATTACAAACCGACAAATAAAGCTGAAATACATGTATAACAATTTCAATGTTCTTTCCTCAAGAAAAATCTCGCTTTATCAGATGCTATTCCAATATGCTGTTGAGTCTAATAAGGTTGCGCATTATGTGCAGTCTGATACTGATATGCAAGAGCCACACTTAGACTGGTTACCGCCCCTGATACACGGTATACAACGGTGGCCAGTTCAAGCCACACTGTGCTGTACCAGACAAAGGGTTTAGGTTAAAATCAGAAAAAAAAAATGCCAGGACAGATATACCGTCTAGGCAGGGATTGTGAAATTGAAGCAGGCCACTGTTACGTAATGTTACGTTTCTCTTATCTTTTATCGCTGCAGGCTATTGAATATCGATTACTTGTTTACACGATGTAAGTTCGCCAAGCTCCGGAAACTCCCGGACTTTTACGTATGATATCGATTATTTTCATCGATTTGTTGATATGCGAGACTGCTGATAAGGCATGTCCGTGAAAGTTGGCTATGATAAATAGAATAATCAACTGGTTATTTTTGATATGAAAAATATATGAAAAATATCTCACTCGGATGCGTTGTATACAGGGCGTCAAAAAAAAAAAAATCTTGTGCTGCGCACTCTTTTTTTTCAACGCCTCCTCGTGAGATATTTTTCATATCAAAATAACCAGTTGATTATCCTCTAAAGAGCTATCACGATAGATATACCTTAAGTGCTAGCTTTGTGCACGAATGAGAATTTTTACCCTAAACTTTTTCGTGATCAATGTGAAATTTTCTAGAAAACAAAGTTTATCGTGATACTTCTTTCTTTTTTAGAAAATTTTTGAATATGTAGATAAAATTTCCAGGTAAATCTGATTTACCTTGTTACTTTTCCGAAACTATCTTGATAGTTATCTGGTATCTTGTAACAGAAGTATGCTGTTATAAGTTTTTGTTGTTGTTGTTTTTTGTATATGCTTCTAGATGAAATTACTTGTTTTGTTATTAATCCGTTACCACACAATCCCTACATTTTACGACTCCGAGAAAGAAGCCTTTGAAAAACATTGTTGGAAAAGGAGAAAATGCTGGTAACCAGCATTTTCTCGTTTTCCAACAATGTTTTCTACGCTTCACAGAACAAATTTCAAATTTTCAGTCGCTTTTATTTTCTCGTCTGCAATTGCTTTCGATTTGGACAAACCTAAAATTTTGTCGTTTGGTAATGAGTGAATGGTTTTCAACATTACTTCATTAAGATGGGCGTTGCGAGCAGTAGATTGTCCTCAAGTGGTCGACGGCGACTTTCCATACGCAGATGTTCACAAATACATTTGGAAGCACTGTTTGATGTATTCTATTCCGTCTGACGAGCTACAGTTCAAACGAGAGTCACTGGCGTGCGGCTCCTCCATGGTATCGACGTGTCAGCTACCGAAAACTGCTTCTCGAAACTACTCCGAGCTGAGGGATCTTTGCGAGCATGGAAACTGTGAGTATCTGGCATTCGTACTGTGAAATTTGAAATCTAGCCTTTAAAAAAGCCGTTGTCTGCGCATGTCATATTCTTCGAAGATTCGACTGTCTTATACAACGCATCACTAGCCCCGAAAGCGGGCTGACTGTAATATTACGCTCTATAAAGTACCAATGTTGAAAACAGCTTTTATCAATACGATTGAGGAGAAATGAGACCTGCTTTAGCTCCAGATTTCTCTAAATTGTTGATCATAGCTGAGTGAATTGTACGAGGTAGCGTTTTATTGAGTAAACCTTTATTTTAGTTTCAAATTCAAAGTAATGGTTGCCGCGTAGGAAAGTGGTTCGGTTCTGTACCCAGGATGCCCGTATTAGATAGATGAGTATCTATAGAATGCCATCTAGCGGGAGATAATGGTAAAAATATGGATATACAGAGGGAGCAGGGTCCCGAGTGGTTAAATGGTATGTAACCTGCTTGATTCCATTTTGGAAAATGATAAGATGCGAGTATACGCCTCAACATCTTTTGTAACTCAACACTTCTGTTATATTCTTCAGACCTCAAGAAAGTCCGCCTTTCTGTTTTGGTCAGTGAAGTCGGATGAACTTCGCATCAATTACTCATTTGATTAAAGGAAAAAACAGACATTTAATTGATTCATTTTTTTAAATGTGGGTGTTTATCCGCTTATTTGCACAATGGTGACAAATCTATTACCAGTGTTACGAGAGACCATTCCTTCATGAATGGCTTCATCCCGGTTTAAATACAATTAGGAAAAAATTCTCTTTAGCTCAGTTGTTATGGTGTTGGCCTTTCATACGGGCGTTCTAGGTTCGAATCCTGCCTGGTCCCTGTACTTCTGCTATACATTTGTTTATTTGTTGGGATGATTTGTTGGCTGAATTACCGGATCAGAATTACCCAGTTTGCCCTTACTATAATGAACTGTTTTTGGAAGAGAAAAGAGAAAAAGAGAAATTGTATTTTTTAAAAGATTGCCTGAACAATTGTTTGCATTTATCTTTCAGAAAAAAGAAATGAAATATTTTCAATGTTTCATTGAAACGAGCTGTACTTTTGGGTCAATGTAGACAGTTCATTTGTAAAAACACAGAGAACTTATCTTACTATACCGCAAAGAAATTTCTCGTGATCTGATTGGATAATACGTATGCCCCTAACATATGTATGGTGTACACTGGCAAAACCAACTCAAAAGCAGTTTCCCTTTGGACAGCCCCGTATATGTGACATCACTGTAACGCATCATCCAAAATGGCAGCGTCGATCAAGATTAACACCAAGATTATGCGCCAAACTGCACCTTTTTGCACGTATTACCAAGCTTTCAGTGACGTCAGTTTACTTTGAATTGGGGCACCCAAAGGGAAAATTCTACATCGTCAGCGTACCCAATTTTTTAAACAAAAAAAAAATCAGGTAAAATCCCATTAACAAACGTTAGAATGGTAAAACTTTGCAGTATAATAAATTCGATGTAAAGTCAGGTGGCAGGTGACCTAGAACATTGTTCACGGCTGTGGTAAATTATGTCGCCATATCGCCTTCGGCTCGGGGCAACATGATTCACCACAGCCTTGAACAAGTTTCCAAGTCCCCTGTCACATGACCGTACAACTAATAATATACATGTACATACAACGTATTTGTTTCACAGATGCACCAGTGTTTTTGGACTTAACGTTTGCCAACATTGCCGTTTTCAAGAACCCAGCTTGCATGTTGTGCAACCTTGATGAACCAATTGAGTCAGGTTTGTGTCCGGCATCGATCTCCCGGAATGAAAAGAGCTTCATTCCAAATGGGTTAACGATCTTAATAGACACAAGGCCACCAGAAAGTCCGGAAAGTAGAGACAAAGATTCTAGATGCTGTATCGATGAAACCTTCGACCATATAACGGTAATACAGTGCTTATCATTCAAACATACATAAGTTCAGATATACACGAGTTATCTCTTCACCGCATGCGGAAACTTCCCGACTTTTTAGTTTGAGTACATTTTCAGAAAACAAATTGACAGTGTTTGTTAGAAAAGAAAAAATATCTAGCTAACAGTATTTTCTCCTTTTCCAATAATGTGTTTCTAAAGCCTTCCTCGTGAGATATGTAAATATTCAAATGATTTTTTGGGAAAGGCTTAAAATAAGGATAGACTTAATTTCGTAGGGTAAGGAATTCGATGCTACTTGATGGTCTTAAAGTCCATAATCCGTATGCATTGGTGATCACATAAAATCACATGGATGTTTGGTAAACGGTTAAAATGAAGACCCAATTCTACCAGATGAGAAAATTGAAGCATCTTGATGGTACAGGTCTCTGTCTTTAATCTACCTACTTTAATGATCATATAACCCTTTACCCCATAAGGCATTTCTGTGGCATCTCTAATTGACACTAAATAACAGCAAGGATGAAGCCGTTTCTAATAGTGTTGAAAACATTGTGGCAAAAGGTGAAATTGCTCCTGACGAGCAATTTCACTTTTTGCCATAATGTTTTCCAAAGGCTCCTACAAGCGATGCGTAGAAATGAGTATCTATGGAGTAAAGGGTAAAAACCACATGACTGCTAGGTAAAGACTTGCAATAAAGAATAACAATATGATTAATTTTTCCAGGTGTATGAGAATCTTTAACTCTTCATGCACTGATGATTGTATCTAGTTTCCAGGTACTGCTCTGTTGAACCCCAAAGCTGTTTCAAATGTGTTTCTTTTTTCAGAACCAGTGTCGAGTGCTTTACTGTCCATGGAACTCGCATGTTCACTATGGAAAATGCGTGACCTTCAGTAAGTCAATAACAAATATCCAAATCAGAGTTAAACTTTTGTTTCGCTCATCGTATGGTGTATGTCTAGATGGCAACATCCATCGATATGATATTGTAACAGCTGAAGAGTTTAAAAGGGAAATACTTGGTATGCTAGACCTTAGATCTTGTAACACAAGTATATTTCAAATGTATGCTTACAGAAGTCATAAAACTGGACTAACTTGCTTTGTAACCATTGACTTCATGATTCCACCCTCTGGTTCCTGCTCTTACAACTGCATTGCAAAAAACCTAAAGCGTCATGCATTTGACGAATTATATATCAACATTCAAGCTGGAAACCAAACTGTCAACTGGAAAGGTAGACTCTATTTTGCAAGGGACTTCTCAAGGCACTTTCATTTCGACCCAGCTTTGTATGACAAGAAAATGCTTGTATTAATTATGACAAGAACTCAATTATTTGCCTACACACTGGAAAAATTCTATATTTGTCCATATTTTACAATGAATGTACAAGAATACAATAGCTTGATAACTGGTGGATCAGATAATCAGACAGAGATAGTACCAGAGAGTATCCAATCCACAACCGTCCTCACACCTGGATTTTTTGTCTTGTCTAACACGACCATAGCGATTTGTGAGGATACATATTTTGAACTCTTTAGTAAAAACAATGTGCTTTTGCTATATTGCCAACCTTCTTTAATGCATGTTTTATCATGGGAAGTATTTCTGTATCTGATGGGACAATTCTGGACATGTCCATAATGTAAGAATCTGCACGTGGCAGATGAAATGTGAATCAAAGAGTAAGATTTCTCCTTGATAGGAAAGAATACATCATAAGAAAAGAATAAAACCTCATTTTAAAGCTCTTTAAGATTTTAATTACATACAGGTACAACAAAATTAATGTATTATATTAGTTAAAGTATGGAGAGCTAGGCTCCTTTTCCCATACAAAGAAAACAAAATAGAAACTATGAGAGAAAACACTAAATAACAGTTTACAATTCTCCCTACCAGCTTGCCTATTACATTGCAAAGAGAGAATTATGTTTCTGACAAACGAAGGGCAACTTAACAACCAGAATACAAAATAAGTGATGGCATAAAGAAAAATATGGCAATACACGTTGGCCAAACACACTATTTTTATTTCATGCTTTTCTGTAGGTTATCGTGAAATAATGGTGAAATATTTTCGATATATCTTGGTTACGACCAGTAAAAAATACAAATCTTTATATTCTGAATCTTCAATTGAAGTCGGTAACAGTAGTTTCCATGCACTAATTACCAAGATAAATTGTATATGCCTCTCAACCAGATGGAAATATATGTTCCACACTATATTTCTTGCACCTGACATTATATTGTAATGCATTGCAAAAAATATTCACTGAAAGAAAAAAGAGATATTTTCTATATCCTATTCCAGATGAGTGTTTACCGGCATTTCTCATTTCCTCACAATGTTTCAGAACTACCTCTCACAGGGTTGTTAAAACTTGTATAAATGTTTTTCCTAAAGGGTAAACTCAGCAAAAAGAAAACTCTACCCCAGACAACAAAATCTATCCAAATTAATAGGCACTTGCAGACAACAAAACGTGACTTAAAGGATTTGCATTAGGATAGAAAACATTTTGGGAAAAGAAGAAAATGCTGGTCACCAGCTTTTCTTCTTTTTCCATAATGTTTTCAAAAGCATTCGTTTTCACGGCCATTAAAACTTGAGATGTGTGGTGGAGTGTTAAAGAAGCATGAATGGACCCAGTCATCAAGCTTTATAAAAAGTTCAAGTCTTCTCCCAATTTAGTGTAAGTCTAAACTGTATTATTATATTCTTTTTGCTGAAACTGTACAATTAATAATGGTTAAATACAAAACAAAATGTAATTTATGATTCCTGTTCAACAGGAGTAGACAGCTCCGCATCATTCTGTTGTCTAATAATTTTTCTGAACTCTTTCAAGTTTTCAAATACATGCCTTTGTTGAAAATAAAACTAGAATCAGTCGCAAGCCTATGATGTTCACTGGTCACAATATGAAGTTTAATAAGTTTGCATTCACCATTAAAAAACACATTAAATACCATCTGCATCCATTTTTCTTTTCATTTTCGTATGATCAGTTGCACTAGGTCATTTCCACAGAAATCACATGACCATTAAATCACAAATCATTTGCTCCTATGTAATGTCATTCTATTCAAATCATATCACTTAGCTGATCTTACTTTGCCTCAGTCACATGATCACCCATGAACTAATCCTCAACATGTATTTTTGTCTGTAAGTCACATGACCTATTTATTGGTTGTGGAGGTATCTGCTGAACCAGGGGCTTCATCTGTTTCATAGATTATCCTTAAAATGACAAAGCCAGACCTGAAGAAAATAGTAACAATTGACCATTTGAATACCACACAAGATCTATGAAGAGCATCATACATGTACGTATAAGCACTACAAAAGGCTGGTCAGAAATCGCTTCTCTCTAAATTTAGCCCTTTACCGCACAATCCCTACTTTTGACAACCCTGAGAAAAAAGACTTTTGAAAACATTGTGGGAAAAGGAGGAAATGCTGGTAACCAGTATTTTCTCCTTTTCCAGCAATTTTTTCTTCTCTTTCAGACACAGATACCAACAGCTGAGCTGCAATCAATATGTCTTAGGGTGTTCTTTTAATCTGGACCAATCTAAAATATTGTCATGTGGTAAAGAGTTAATGGTATATTTAACTATGAAGTGCAGTTACTATCTATGATGAAAAATAATGGTGGTTTCTTCAGTGTTAAAACATTGAATATTTCATGTATCTTACAGCAGCCACTGCAGGTATAACATACCTTACTGCAGCTTCTATCACCAGTGCTTAATACAACATCCTTCCAAAACTACTGGTGTTTTCACACATAAAAACATGTAAAAATAGCGTTAATCCATTACCACACAATCCCTACTTTTGATGGCCCTGAGAAAGAAGCCTTTAGAAAACAATGTGGGAAAAGGAGAAAATGCTGGTAACCAGCATTTTCTCCTTTTCCTACAATATTCTCTTACTCTTCACAAAGCAAATTTCAAATTTTCAGTCACTTTTATTTTGTCGGCAGCAAATGCTTTGGATTGGGACAAACCTAAAGTTTTGTCGTATTGTAATGAGTTAAGTGGTGAGGTAAAAATAATCTAAGAGCAACAGTTTTATGTGTCATAAATCCTCTGAAAGTATTTCTTTGTATGGATTTAAACCGTTTACCTCTTGATTAGATATTCCTGTATTACTGGAATAAATTGACCTGAAATTGACCTTTATGCAAAGAATAATTAAAGAGTAAATATTTATATAATAGGGTATAAGCAGTCAGTACGGAAATCCTGTTCATGATAAATGTTGTGTTTGACCCTCACAGTGCCATGGTCAGAATGTGAGAGCTTTTGCGGGTGACATGGATCAAGATCAGACTACATGGAAAGTGCATCTTATATCTATGTCACCAACCATGTATAACCAATTTAAACCAACAAAATAATTTTCATTCCAGGTATTTCCGATATTCAAGCATGTAATATATTGTAATAAAGGTCATCTATTTCATGTCAGTATGTTCAAGTAATACATCACAATGAGCTGCAGGCTTGGCATAAAAAGGAGGCACCACTACATTTCACAGAGAGACACTGAGGTTTATCAAAAGCACCACCAACAGAAACAGTAGGAGATTTTTGCACAAGAAACTGCTTCTAAGAAAGTCTTTACCGTTTCATATAAATCCACAGCACAGTTCCCAACAGCTCTTTGATGATAATGATAGCCATGTAAATCTGTATGATATAAGTTGTGTCTGCTATTAGATCTCGGATCATCTTAAGGAAAGCATCCATCTGTTCACTGGCTATTTGTGATGAAGATGTCACCACTCTGAAATAGTTGTCAATAGACCTTGTACTTGTTACATCTCTTTATCACACAATTCTAAGTTTCCATGACCCCTGAAGAAGATGGCTTTAGAAAATATTGTGGGGAAAGGAGAAAATGCTGAGGAACATTGGTGGCCAGTCAGCATTTCCTCCTGTTCCCACAATGTTTTCTTGTATGTCAAAGACAAATCTATTTCGATTAATTTGTCTTAAGCAAATGCTGTCATAATATACCCTTCTATATTTTGTTGTAAGAAAGAGAATATTTGGTTTATATACACAATTGCTCAGTGCCAATCATTCATTACAAAACAAAACAATTTGAAACTTAACCAATTTGACAGCATTTACAGATGGCAAATGCTGCTCATATGATCAAATTCAATTTTTTAAAGGTGGGTATTTAGAATTTTCACATCCCACCAAATTAAAAAATATATATGTCACAGAAATTTATAAGAAAAAACTATACAAATCATCAGTAATTAAGAATCATAAAATTACAAAACATTTTTTGGGGGGTAGTATTCCCTTAAAAGGCTACATAGCCTCTTAAGCTATTTTTAGATTTCCCGCCAAAATTAAAACAAGAGGGCCATGATGACCCTGTATCGCTCCACTGGCTTTTTAACCCTTTACCACGCAAATTCAAGTGTTCATGACCCTGAAAAAGAGGGCCTTCAAAAACAATGAACACTGTCAGGTAGTACAAGCAGGTTAATTCATAAGCATGAAAGGTAAAATCCTTGGAAAAATAAGCTGAATGATAGAAACCTTACTCTGAATTTATTATTCAACTCATGTGAGCATAACTATTAGCATCAAAATGAATCACACTTGAAAACAGAATATTTTCTATCAAAAAACTTAATGTCTAGCACCAATCATATATCAATGCAGTTTGATAATCAAGGGAGGTAAATAGTACCAAACTTTATCTTTCATACAAAGAGTTATTTCCCTTGATTAATGTTTAAATTGAAGTGACTATATTTTGAAGCCCATGTTAAACTTGTGATCCCTGGATGGAGCCAATTTTGACCTCAGACCTACAATATGAAACTAGAATGTGTGGTTATAAACATGAAGATTTTTTAATCTTGCCCAATAAAAAGCCCTGTAAAACAAGTTTGCTCAATAAAAGGCTCTGTAAAATATGTGACCCATGAGACAAGTTTATAAAGCCAATATAAAACTTGTGACGCCTGGGGTGGGGTCAAACTTGACCTCCAAAGTTAAAATTTGGGCCCTCTTGGTAGAGGCCCATTAGATAAAGCTACATGCAAAATTTGGTAGCCCTAGGCCTTATGGCTATGTACAAGTAAATTATTAAAATTTCCTATATAAGCCCATGTAAAACTTGTGACCCCCTGTGACGGGGCTAAATTTGACCCCAGGGCTTTAATTTGGGCACCCTTGGTAGAAACTCCCTAGATAAAGCTACATGCAAAATTTGATAGCCCTAGCCCTTATAGCTAGGTGCAAGAAGAATTTGAAAGTTTTCCCTATATAAGCCCATGTAAAATTTGTTACCCCCCAGGGCGGGGCCAAATTTGACCCCTGGGCTATAAGTTGGACACCCTTGATAGAGGTCCACTAGATAAAGCTACATGCCAAATTTGGTAGCCCTAGGCCCTATGGCTAGGTAGAAGAGGAGTTTTAAAGTTCTCCCTATATAAGCCCATGTAAAACTTGTTACCCCCGGGGCGGGGCCAATTTTGACCCTAGGGCTATAATTTAGACAGTCTTGGTAGAGGTCCACTAGATAAAACAACATCCCAAATTTGGTAGCCCTAGGCCCTATGCATAGGTAGAAGAGGAGTTTTAAAGTTCTCCCTAAATAAGCCCATGTAAAACTTGTGACCCCCGGGGCGGGGCCAATTTTGACCCCAGGGCTATAATTTGAAGAAACTTGGAAGAGGTCCATTAGATAAAGCTACATGCCAAATTTGGTAGCCCTAGGCCTTACGGTTTCAGACAAGAAGATTTTCAAAGATTTTCAATTTTTTTCAGTTTTGTTGCCATGGCAACCAGAGTTTTTGAAGGATTTAAATTCTTTCAAGAAATTCTGAAGAGGACTATGGCAGGATCATTTCTGTGAGGTTTCATCAAAATTGGAATGGTAGTTTCAGAGAAGAAGATGTTTAAAGAAAAAGTTAACGCACGGACGGACGGACAGACGGACGGATGGACGGACGGACGCATGACGGACAACGGGCCATGACATAAGCTCGCTGGCCTTCGGACAGTGGAGCTAAAAAGCATTGTGGGAATGTTAAGTGACTTGCATGTGACTTATGACTATTAAATTCCATAACATAACAAACATTTGATTATTTTCCATAATGTCTAGAACTTCGGATGCTATGTTTGAAGCTTCGTCTGTATATTTCCGGTATGTAAATGAGCAAGTTGCTCATGTAAAAATAGACCGTGTTTCCCTTCAGTATCGACCTGGGCTGTAGTAAATCTCTAATTTATCTAGCTGTCGGATGCTTTTCGACTACTGGGGTTTAATGAATGAAAATTATAAAGCTTTGGCAGTACAAGGATGATTTTTTTGTATTTTCTGTAAAATTTTGTCCCAAAATCTGAAGGGCCACCTTTAAGAATAAAAAGTATTGTTGTAAGAGAAAATGCTTGTTACCAGCCTTTTTTTTCCTTTTCCCACAATGTTTCTTAAATATGAATGTGCTTCAGTACAGAGCAAATCATTACCATAGTATTTAGAAGCCATGACTGACCTTTGATAAAACTTTGGAACTACCGGGTGAAATATACACACATCCAACTTCAAATCTGTCAGTCTGTATTGTTCATCACATTCTGCATCTTTATGTATCTTCCGTAAATAACTACAGTACATCTTAGAGTGAGATTCCATTATACCATGCCACTGAGTTTCGATAATGTTCAGTACATATTGGTGGTTTTGCACGTTGCCGTTCATTGCATCTTCATACATAGGAAATTCTAGTCTGTTTATTCTGTCTGCATGGGAGCCAATGCGAGTGTTAATCACGAGTTCATTTATTTGTAACACTTCTTCCTGTTGAATAAATAAATAAATATAGGATGATATGAAATTTTGGAGAATGAGGGATCATATGACAAATTTATACAGACATCTAGAGCAATAGGAAATAGCAAACAGTTGCTGCAAACAAAAGAATGTGAAAATCTCTTTATTGGCTTCATGTCATTTAAGTGCTTCATTGTTAACCCTTTTCCTATAAGCCATTTCAAATGTATCTCAAAGTGACCCTAAATAACAGCAAGGATGAAGCGGTTTCTTATGTGTATATGACACCTTTTGATAGCATAGAAAACATTGTGACAAAAGGTGAAATTGCTCGTCATGAGCAATTTCACCTTTTGTTACAATGTCTTCAAAGCCTCCTACAAGCAATGCGTAGAAATTAGTATCTATGGAGTAAAGTGTTAACTAGAAATAATGGAAATGACATAGAGACAACAGGAAGCAGAGTGGCACATATATGCCCAAAGGGGCTTGTCACTGAAATGGATTAAAATCAAGAATGCCTACAGACATCCAAATTTTAACTCACATGCAAAACTGCACATCATAGAGATTCATTGAGGAAAATTTCACATTATTCCAATGGAAACTGGGTTGTAACAAGGTTGATCTTGTCCAGAATGTCTCAGCACAGCTGACAATGTAGATCAAAGATCAGACAGCACAAATTAACCCATTACCACACAATCCCTACTTTTGATGCCCCTGAGAAAGAAGCCTTTTGAAAACACTGTAGAAAAAGGAGAAAATGCTGGTAACCAGCATTTTCTCCTTTTCCCACAATGTTTTCTACCGTTCCAAAAACAAATTTCAATTTTTCCTTCACCTTTAATTTGTCGTCTGCAAATGCTTTCAATTTGAACCAGTCTAACATTTTGTCGTGTGGTAAAGAGTTGAGCAGATTGATCTTGGTTGTCACTGGTCACAAGGCAGTTAATGTTAAGAAATGTGTGTTTAATTTCTGAGCTTTGGTAGCTGATATGTAAAGTAGCAGTAATCCTTACTTTAATCCTTAATTAACTCTTTACCACACGAGAAATTTTAGACTGGTCCAAATTGAAAGCATTTGCAGACGACAAAATAAAAGTGACTGAAAAATTGAAATTTGTTCTGGGAAGGGTAGAAAACTGTGGGAAAAGGAGAAAATGCTGGTTACCATCATTTCTCGTTTTCCAACAGTGTTTTCAAAAGGCTTCTTTCTCAGAGGCGTCAAAAGTAGAGATTGTGTGGTAATGGGTTAAATTGAGAAATATAACTTTATACTAGAAAATACTGTGGGAAAAGGAGAAAATGCTGTTTATCAGCATTTTCTCCTTTTTCCACAATGTTATCAAATCTTTTCTTTCTCAAGATCATTAAAAGTCGGGACTGTTGGTGGGTAAAGCATTAAGCTCACATGTATTTCAGAGAACTCACCATATCATTATAATATCCCAGATAGTTGAAAGTTGTTCTGTTGATGAACTCTTCTGAAGTCATCGAGACTACAGCCATCATCAATCCCACAAACAGAGTTGCTATCAACTTTGGTATGAACAACGTGGACAGAATCTGAAACAGGCAATAAATTGGTAAGTATGTGTTAAAACCATCTCCAGGGTTTTTGAAAACAATGTTGGAAAAGGAAAAAAATGCCGGTAATTTGGAAAAGGCCAAAATCATTTCTACCTTTTCAAAGACACATCATACTATGTAACCATACAATCCCTACTTTTGATAACCCTGAGAAAGAAGCCTTTAGAAAATGTTGTGGGAAAAGGAGAAAATGCTGGTAACCAGCATTTTCTCCTTTTCTCACAAAGTTTTCTTCCCTTCCTAAAACAAATTTAAATTCTTTAGTCACAATTATTTTGTAGTCTGCAAAGGCTTTCATTTTGGACCAGTTTAAAATTTTGTTGTTTGGTAAAGATATAAGGTGTATTTAGTCTGTCATTGGCAAATATTTCAATTGGACAAGTCCTAAAATGTGTTATGTGGTAAAAGGCTGTGTGAACTAGGAGAACCCACAACATAGGGCCATTGGATAGATTTTAATTGAGCTTACTGAGATTTATACCACCAACCTAAGACAACTAGCCAATTGATTATCATAGAGCTGCATGGCCTTTGCAACATTGTTGTGACAGTTAAAATGTTTCCAGGATGCTGTAAAAATATCGACCAAGACAAAGGGTACAATATTTACCTTTCTCATGACATCCCTCACCATTTTCAGTTTGGAAGTTTTGTTCAGTTTCTTCTTCTCCTCCCCATCTAAAATTTTAATAGTAAAGTAAACTCCATTTATGTTTATTCCCAAAATCTATGCGTTGAATATGTTATATACTCTACTGCCTAATCTGATATATAGAGTTGGGATGGATACATGGATTGATTGGTTGATCGATCGATCAATCTATCAATAAATCCATTGACTGAATGGTGTGTTACACTGCTTTTAGAAACATTTAACTCTTTACCACACAATCCCAACTTTTAACGACCTTGAGAGAGAAACTTTATGAAAACACTTTGGGAAAAAGAGAAAATGCTGATTACCAGCATTTTCTCTTTTTCCCACAATGCTTTCTGCCCCTCACAGAAAAAATTTCCATTTTTTCAGTCACATTTATTTTTGTCATCTGAAAATGCTTTCAATTTGGACCGGTCTAGCATTTTGTCATTTGGTAAAAGGATTAACTCAAACTTTGGCAACAGCCCTTTTTTCCATGTGTCCTTGGTTTCACTGCTACAAGGGTCCGTATTCACCAACCATTCTTAAGAACATTCTTAGTCTTATTCTTCAGAATTTTGTCATTACACAAATTTAATTGCCTGTGTAACCAGTGCATATCAAGATCAGACTGCATAAAACATGTAACCTAATCTTCTATCTACACTGCTTTATTGAAAAATTCTAGACAGGACAAACCATGAAATTGCAATACATGAGTTCTTACTGCTCAAAATAATATATGTCAGGTTCATTCCTTGCTCTATAATTAATTTTTGAAATGCAAAATGGATAACAAGAGGGCCAAGATGGCCCTGGATCGCTCACCTGAGAGAACCATAGCCAATTTTTTCCAAATCTAATCAGCCATTTCTGAGAAGAAGAATTTTTAAGAATTCCTTCATTTCTGTATCCTGTAAATAGCCCACAGCCATAAGAGCCATGTTTCTTGATGGATCAAAATTTCTAGTGCAATTTTTTAAAAGAGTCAGCCAAGAAACATTTCTGTGAAATTATTTCAAAATCTGAACAGCCTTTTCAGAGAAAAAGAATTTCTTCATGGCCACATAGTGCAAGTAGCCCCCATTCACCAGAGCCCTGTTCATAGACAAATCAAATTGAAAACAATTTTTGAAAAGGGTTACCAAAGGAACATTTCTGTGAGATTATTTCAAAATCTGATCAGCCGTTTCAGAGAAGAAGAATTTTAAAGAATTCCTTCATGGCCAAATAGTGCAAGAAGCCCCCATTCACCAGAGCCATGTTTCTTGATGGATAAAAATTTCGCAAACATCTTTTAAAAAAAGTCACCCAAGGAACATTTTTGTGAAATTATTTCAAAATCTGACAATCGGTTTCAAAGAAGAAGAATTTTTAAGAATTTCTTCATTTCCCTATAGTGCAAGTAGTCCCCATTCACCAGACCCATGTTTCTTGATGGATCAAAATTTCGTGAAACAATTTTTGAAAGGGTCATCCAAGGAACATCTCTGTGAAATTATTTCGAATTCTGACCAGCAGTTTCAGAGAAGAAGAATTTTTAAGAATTTCTTAATTTCCATATAGCGCAAGTAGCCCCCATTCACCAGAGCCATGTTTTTTTAATGGGTCAACATTTCGCGAAAAATTTCTAAAAAGGGTCACCCAAGGAACATCTCTGTGAAATTATTTCAAAATCTGACCAGCAGTTTTAGAGAAGAAGAATTTTAAGAATTCCTTCATTTCTACTGTATATTGTGCCAGTAGCTCCCATTCACCAGAGCCGTGTTTCTTGACGGATCAAAATTTCATGAACAAAATTTGAAAAGGGTCACCCAATAAAAATATCTGTGAAATTATTTTAAAATCTGATCAGTGGTTTCAGAGGAGAAGATTTTTGAAGAATTTCCTAGAAAATTCCATTTTGTTGCCATGGCAACCAGATTTTTTGATGGAATCAAATTCTGTGAACACTTTTTAAAGAGGACCTCCCAAGGAACATTCCAGCCAAGTTTGGTCCAAATTGGCCTAGCGGTTTAGGAGGAGTTGATGTTTAAAGAATTGTTGACCACGCACAACGCACTGATGCACAACAGACAACGCACGACGGACACTGGGTGATCCTAAAAGCACCCCTTGAGCACGTTGTGCTCAGGTGAGCTAAAAACAGAAATTCTCACTAGGTTTAAAACAAGCAGCTATTGAGGTAGCTCTCACCAAGTTTCTGGAAAAAGAATAACTGACATATAGATCAACGATCATGCTACATAATTATTCTGTGCAGTCCAATCTTGATATACAGTGACTAAACTAAAGTTCAGCACTGTAAAGATTAATATCCTCAACCCTTAACTCTTCAATGGACAAAAATATTTCAATCTGTTCATAATAAAATCATTTGCTGACAATATATCAAATATAGCTTAAAGGACAGGCTTTGCCTTTGACAGTGTAGAAAAAAACATTTTACTTGTTGATATGTATATTGAGATACCTTTTTGTTCTCTGACATCCACATATATAGGATACCCTAACAACAACAGTTTGCCTATTCCACAGGCCTTCACCATCCGGTGTAACATCCACAACAAATCAATTATCACCATGAACAACAGGAAAATGCGATAGCTTCCAGGGTCCAAACTAGTCACTTTCTTTTGGTTTCCTGGAAATTTTTTCAATAAAAATATTACAATTTTACTTTTTCATCCCTAAAACATGGTTTCATACTATACATGGATCAGTGAATATGAGATAAACCAACTACATTATAAACCAGCATGTTTACAAGAACTTATAACTGCTCTTCCATAGGGAAACACAGGATATTACGCAGGGGCACCTGCCAATACATCATTCACAATTTTTTATGTTAGACATGACATGAAGAGTATTTTGAAACAAAGGTACATAAAATGTTAAAAATACTGTTTACACAAGTTTTTGTATGTTTTTGAAAATATTATGAAGCACCATAGAATGGTTATGATGAAGATTTAGTGGCAAAATTTGAAACTGGAACATATATTTTGTCACCCTGTATTGTTACATATTACTTCATAATAAAGTTTTGCAACCTGGAAAAGCACCTAGATAAAAGGGTCTTACTTGTAGAAGTGTTTTCTTCTGTCCAATTCTTGTTTCCCGTGTCCATGCCCGGCTGTATAAACCACTGATTGATTGTCTGAGATGAAATGGGATCCAGCCTTGTTTTACTATGGGAATTAACCATTGCTGGTTCCATGACATCCTGTAGTACTGGTAGGTCAGGCAAATCCACTCTTACATCTAAAATGATTGAATATGATGAACAATGTAAAGGCACTTAGAATAGTGTTGCACTCGCCTATCGATATGTTGACTTGTCCAAAATTTTGTCATCTGGTAAACAATTAAAATGGTGGAGGTAACCTACCTTTAAATTTATCCAGTATGTTAGTGTCCATATTCACCCATTCCATAAAGGGCATCATGGCATCATTCCCACCCAGAAGTTTCTTGTTAATGGAGACAAAGTTGTACAAAAACTGGGCCCCCTTTAACCATTTAGAGTCCTCTATACTGTCTATAGTACTCTTCACTTCATTATAAAGCTTGTTGATCACATATGTACTGTACTTTCTGTATTCATCTCTGAAAATGGAAATGTCTTTCTTTAATGTTCAACACTATTTCAGCCCAGCCCCGTAGCACAACTAGTACCATACAGTGCTTGAGACCAGGAAGGTCACTAGTTTGT
The DNA here is from genome assembly GCA_943736015.1 of Tridacna crocea. Classification (NCBI taxonomy): domain Eukaryota; kingdom Metazoa; phylum Mollusca; class Bivalvia; order Cardiida; family Cardiidae; genus Tridacna; species Tridacna crocea. The sequence goes on from OX031068.1 coordinate 36,032,688, forward strand.
CGCTGTTTGGCATATTTAACTCCAAGGATTGATAATTGTCATTTGAACAGGATTCAATTTTCTCTTTCTGCACATCATTGTTACGAAGATGGTTTTGTGAAAAAGCAGCCAGTGGCTTTTGAAGAATGTTGTGCAAATCACTGGTAGAGGAATCTCTATGAAAAGAAGCAATTTCGTTGAAATGATATCCCCTGCCAAAAAATTACTTGACCACCTAACTTAAAATCACTTCCAGTAGTTTATTTTTCATTGACTCAACAAAAAAAGTGTCTCAGCTGAATGGGTTATTGTACACATCTTTGAAGTTTCACAAAATTCTGTCCAATGGTATTGGAGATATTCTCCCAGACGGACCTGCAGACGGACAGACGAACGGAAGCACAAATGGAAAGACAAATGGACTATATCCATAAAACTACAGCCCTCTGTCTTCGGCGGAAGCTAATAAAGACAAACGCTCTGGCCACCACTATATGATTGAATTAATGCTGAAAACTGAAATAAACGCCATACATACAAATACCATTTAAAACTATACAAGCTACATGTATGATTATCGTTGCTGAAGCCGAATTGAGTAGATACAGGGAACCCCTGGATTTTTTTCTTTTTCTTTTTGTTTTCCATATTGCTTTAATGTTTGAGAACTCCATAAGTACTTATTGCAGTCTTTACCTAACAAAAAATTGACCTGTTAACTCATTACCAAATGACAAAATTTTAGGTTTGTCCAAATCGAAAGCATTTGCAGACAATGAAATTAAAGTGACTGAAAATTTGACATGTTTTGTGAAAAGTAGAAAACATTATGGGAAAAGGAGAAAATGCTGGCTACCAGCATTTTCTCTTTTATCTAACGTAATTTCTAAAGGCTTCTTTCTCATGGTTGTCAAAAGAAGTGATTGTGTGGTAATGGGTTAAAAATCCAAAGCAAGTACAAAAGGCAATCATATGTTGCCGAAATGATTATAAGAAATTTGCAATAGAACTGGCTAAAAATATTGTTTGAGAAGGAGAAAATGCTGGTAAACAGCATTAAGCAAAGATTTGGTTATCTTGTTTATATCATCAAAATGCAAATACATGGCTCATGCTCTGGCAAAATGGGGCTTAACCCTTTACCAAACAAGCCCTGGTTTTTTACAACCCTGAGATAGGAGCCTATTGAAAACATTGTGGGAAAAGGAGAAAATGCTGGTGACCAGACCTAACAGAACAAATTTCAATTACTGAGTCACATTAATTTTGTCGTCTGCAAATGCTTTCAAGTTGGACCAGTCTAAAATTTTGTCGTTTGGTAAAGAGTTAATACATCTCTGTGATAAATAATACAAAGCAAGTCATCGAATGATCATAGATCTATAAAGTCCACTTTGCCTTAACCCATTACCACACAATCCCTACTTTTGATGCCTCTGAGAAAGGAGCCTTTTGAAAACACTATAGGAAAAGGAGAAAATGCTGGTAACCAGCATTTTCTCCTTTTCCCACAGTGTTTTCTACCCTTTCCAGATCAAATTTTAATTTTTCAGTCACGTTCATTTTGTTGTCTGCAAATGCTTTCAATTTGAACCAGTCTAAAATTTTGGTAAAGACTTAAAACTGGCTCAATCATGAGGTACACCAGTCCTTGAACTTGCAGAATACTGACCAATAGCAGAAAGTTTTGGCCTAGGTCAGCCTCCGTGGATGGCTAATGCTGACCTGGTTTGATATTTTTCGCAGATGCATTATGTTCCGTTTTCACAGAGCATGTCTCAATATATATTTACCTAAATGATACAAAGTCTCTTGAAAACTTCTCCACTTGTGCCTTAGTGTGGCTTACTACTAGTTTTGTCAGGTTCTTTTTCTGTGTGGATGTAACAGAGGCTGCATCTAATCTATTGATTATCTGGAAATAGAAAAACAATGTTATAATACCAGCAAATAACCCTGTGTCTACAAGACCCTGTGGAGTCATACTTCGAAAAATAACAATGCTGGAAAAGAAGAAAATGGTGATAACCAGCATTTTCTCCTTTTCCAGAATTACTATCTACTTTTCCAAAGACAAGGCCATCATTTCAGCCACAATTAACCCTTTCCCAAACAATCCCTGGTTTAACTCTTTACCATAAGAGAAAATTTTAGACTGATCCATATTGAATGAATTTGCAGACAACAAAATAAAGGTGACTAAAAAATAGAAATTTGTTCTGGGAAGGGTAGAAAACACTGTGGGAAAAGGAGAAAATGCTGGTTACCAGCATTCTCTCCTTTTCCTATAGTGTTTTCAAAAGGCTTCTTTCTCAGGGGCGTCAAAAGTACGGATTGTATGGTAATGGGTTACACGGGTCTGGAATAGTGGCCTTTTGAAAACATTGTGGGAAAAGGAGAAAATGCTTGTAACCAGCATTTTCTCCTTTTCCCACAATGTTTTGTACCTTACAAGAGTTGAATTGTCGTTTGCAAATGCTTTTAATTTGGTATAGTCCAAAAGTTTCACTGTTTGTCGTTTGGGAAAGTATTAATCTGTAGTATACAAATTCTGCCAAATGTAACAAATATGGGACAGTCAGACATCTACATAAAGTGTTGTCTCAGATCAGCCTGTGCATTTTAAGCAGGCTAATCCGATACAACACTTTACTACTGCATTAGATTTTTCCTACAGGAGACTTATGCAAAACTGAAAATTACATCAAAATAAAAGGTGTCCTTTCAGATAAGTGAGTGCAGAGTGCGCAGGCTGATCCTGGACTACACTTTATGGTGATGAGTTGAGGAATTATATGATTTTTTAATATGACAAACCTTCTGTACATTTTCTATAACTCCTTTGATATTCTGCTGACACTGAAACTTTCTATTGTAAGCTTCATTCTTCTGCCGTAAGAGTTCATTCTGTAAGTGAAATTCCATAGCTTCAAGCTCTAGTTCACTCAGAGCTGCTGTGACAGATCTCTGTAAGTTGTACTGCTTCAGGAAAGTTGTTGTTTCTCTACAAATCAAAGTACTCTTGAAATAGAAGGAGGAATTTTTTCACTCATAACCATTTACCAAAATGATTCCTTGCTTTCATGATCAAGGGTCAGACAGTTTTTTTATAACCTTGTGGAAAAAGGAGAAAATGCTGGCAATCAGCTGGTAATCAGCATTTTACCCTTTTCCACAATGTTTTCTACCCTTTCAAACACAAAATTAAAAGTTTCACATTATGTTCTCTGTCTCCCAAAGACCGATCCCATAATTTATCAAGGCAAATGGTTTCAAAATAAAGCAAACAGTTTTTCTTGGGAAATCTCTGGAAAGACAAGTAAGAACCCCAGGATAGTACTGGTGAAGCCCAGGATAGTACTGGTGAAGCCCAGGATAGTACTGGTGAAGCCCAGGATAGAACTGGTGAAGCCCAGAATAGTACGGGTGAAGCCCAGGATAGTACTGGTGAAGCCCAGGATATATTGAAGCTGTGATTGAAATAATGTTGAAAGCTGGGTAAAGAAATCATTCAATCAATTCAACACTTGCAAAGATGAAAAATTGTTGCCTGGTGATGATTTCATCATGACTATAAAAACACATTACGGAGACAGATTTTTTTTTTTCACATTTCAAGTACGCTTTCAAAGTAGCCAATTCTTAACGCTTTACCACAAAACGACTACTTTTGACGACCTTTGTTTTCTATCCTATCAATAAATAGTTACACCATTTTGAGCCATATCAAAATTATCATCTGCAAATGCTGTCAATTCGAAAGGGCTAAAATTTTGTCATCTGGTAAAGGGGTAAACTTTCTATTGTCTGGTAACATTAACCCATTACCACACAATCCCTACTTTTGACGACCCTGAGAAAGAAGCCTTTAGAAAACATTGTGGGAAAAGGAGAAAATGCAGCATTTTCTCCTTTTTCCACAATGTTTTCTACCTTTCCCAAATCAAATCATGATTCTTAATTCACATTTCTTTTGTCATCTGCAAAATGTTTTCAATTTGGACCAGTCTATAAGTTTGTTGTTTGGTAAAGAGTTAACTCATTACCAAACGACAAACTTTTAGGTTTGTCCAAATCGAATGCATTTGCAGACGACAAATTAAAAGTGACTGAAAATTTGAACTTTGTTTTGTGAAAGGTAGAAAACATTGTGGGAAGAGGAGAAAATGCTGGTTACCAGCATTTTCTCCTTTTCCCACAATGTTTTCTAAAGGCTTCTTTCTCAGGGACGTCAAACGTAGGGATTGTGTGGTAATGGGTTTACTAAGATCATAATAATGATGAACTATTTCAATCTTACCCATTCACAGCAATCATAATCAACACAAACATGGTCATCGACACAACAGCAGCATAGAGAAACTGGAATGTGATGTAGATGACAAGTAACACTAAATGGCGTAAATGGAATCTCTGAATGTTGCCCTCTGGTATACCTGTAATGTAAAATAAAAAACGACATGCCAGGCCATATAGCGAAATTCTAGGCATACTGAAATTAAAACTAGGAAGTCATAGGTTCAAATCTCCAGCTCAGTGAATTTCCTTCCGAGGGTTTGTGATAATCACTGACACAGGATTTCTACCTCTCTGTCAATCATTGTTTTGACAATAAATACGTAGGAATACAGCAAATGGTTTGGACAAATATTATATGAAGTACTGGTGGGAGAAACTCTCGGAAAACATGGTCTGGTGCACTGGTCACCAAGAAAAAATGCTGAAAGTTAGTCTCATCCACCATACTAACAAACAAGGATGACCTTTTGTATTAAACATTTACCAACAATAAAATAAAATTTTAGGCTAGACCAAACTTGTAGAAAACAAATTGCTGGTTACCATCACTTTCGCCATCATTTCCCACAATGTTTTCAGAAGCTGTCTTAATCAAAGTCATTAAAACATAGGATAATTCGTAAAAGACTTGAGGATACACACTGGTATATCTGAGCCATACTCATACTGCTTTCTGCAAGTGCTTTCAGTTAGGACAGCCCAGCATTTTTTTGTGTGGAAAAAAGTTAAAAGTGACATGCAATCTGATTTTGTTTACCAAAGCTTTTACAGAAATCCTTTGCCAAAACTGACTTTGCATAACTATCTGCCTGCAAAGCTGATATTTAACCCATTACCACGCTATCCCTACTTTTGACGCTCCTGAGAAAGAAGCCTTTAGAAAATATTGTTGGAAAAGGAGAAAATGCTGGTAACCAGCATTTTCTCCTTTTTCCACAATGTTTTCTACCCTTCCCAAAACAAATTTCAATTTTTGAGTTACATTTATTTTGTCGTCTGCAAGTGCTATCAATTTGGACCAGTTTAAAATTTTATCGTTTGGTAAAGGGTTAAAGGCCCAAAAGTGGTCAAATGTAAAAAAAGTCTGTTTATGAAACAAAGGTAAATTTTATTCATATCATTCATAGTGTTTTTCGAAAGTTTGACAATCTATTGAAGCCTAATTGGTCAATGTTCAAGTCAATGGCAGAAAAAAAAAATTTTTTCCCATGGTTTTCTACTCTTTTCAACAACAGATCCCTCTATTTGAGCTTATTTAACCCTTTACCAAATGACAAAAGTTTAGACTGATCCAAATAGAAAGCACTTGCAAATGTCAAATTAAACGTGACTCAGAAATTGAAATTGGTTTCCGGCATGGTTGAAATCATTGAAAGAAGCCATTAGAAAACATTGTGGGAAAAGGAGAAAATGCTGGTTACCAGCATTTTCTCCTTTTCCCACAATGTTTTTAAAAGGCTTCTATCTCAGGGTCGTAAAAACCAGGGATTGTTTGGTAAAGAGTTAAACTATGCCTGCAAAATTTTACTGCTTTTAATTTTTGCTAGTTTTACATCTTATTTTAAATTGTATAGAGTTAAAGAATCATCATATCATAAATCAAATATAAAGAAAAAATGAATTTAGTTCTATGTCAAACTAAACTTACCTTGTTTCCAAGCAACACCAAAGATAAGCATTGCTACCAACAATAACACAACACCAAACACAATAGATACAAACAGTGTGGATACTTCTGCTGATTGTTTCTCCTCTTTTGCAGGCTCACTAGATGGTGGAGTCGGAACTAGAAAACAGAAAAAAAAACAGCCGAGGTTTATATGTGTAGCACTCCAGAAAAGCTTATTTAATCCATTATAAAAAGACAAAATTTCAGATTGGTCCACATTGAAAGCATTTGCAAACGACAAAATAAAAGTGACTGAAAATTTGAAATTTGTTTTGTGAAGGGTAGAAAACATTGTGGGAAAAGGAGAAAATGCTGGTTACCAGCATTTTCTCCTTTTCCCACAATGTTTTCTAATGGCTTCTTTCTCGGCCATCAATAGTAGGGATTGTGTGGAAATAGGTTAACTCTCTACCAAACAACAAAATTCTAAACTTGTCCAGCTTGAATGCATTTACAGATGGCAAAACAAACATATTTAAAAAAATGGAGTTTGTTTCCAGCAAGGTAGAAAACATTGTGGGAAAAAGGAGAAAATGCTGGTCACCAGCAGGGCTGTTAAAAGTTGGAATTATGTGGAAATGTGATAATGTATCTTCGATATTCATTATACAAACCAAACTGTTACACAGAAAAAAATGCATATTCTCTACTAAAACCCCACTGAATCAGGAGGTGGAATGGTCATGTAACAAGCAATTACTAACCCATATATTTTCAAATTAATCAATAACATACTTTGTCTTTCAAGTTGTTCCTCTGTAATTTGTGGTGGTGCATGAATCGTTAAGATGTAGTCTGTTTCAGAGTCTCGAACATGGACCTTTATATTTTTGGATAGAAGTGGCGAGTCACCAGTTGGAATCATAAATGTCATGTTTAAATCCTTCGGACACTCGTAACCTAGATGGAACTGATATAGCCGAGCGTCTGGGTAGTTGACATCAGAGACGTTCAAACTCAAAAACCCTGGAAATGGAGCCAACATGTATCTTAACCCTTTACCACACAATCCCAACTTTTAATGATTTTAAGAAAGAAGCCTTCTGAAAACATCGTGGGAAAAGGAGAAAATGCTGGTAACCAGCATTTTCTCCTTTTCCCAGAATGTTTCCTAACCCCCTGGACACAAATTTCAATTTTTGAGTAACGTTTATTTTGTCGTCTGCACATGCTTTCAATTTGGACCAGTCTAAAATTTTGTCATTTGGTAAAGGGTTAAACCATTGACAAACATTACATCCAATAAAAAGAAAGCGAGGGCTTTTGAAAACATTCAGCAAAAAGGAGGAAAAGGCGGTAACAATATTGACTGAAACAAATCCCTTATTTTGAGCCACATCCAACATGTTGTCTGTAAAAGCTGTACAATTTTCGGTAAAGCTTTAACTCTTTACCGAATGACAATATCTTAGACTTGTCCAAATCGAAAGCACTTGCAGACAACCAAATAAAAGTGTCTGAAAATTCAAAAGTTGTATTGTGAAGAGTAGAAAACATTGTGGGAAAAGGAGAAAATGCTGGCAATGAGCATTTTCTCCTTTTCCCATAATGTTTTCTAACAGCTTCTTTCTCAGGGTCATCAAAAGTAGGGATTGTGTGGTAATGGGTTAACCCTTTACTCACAGATACTCATTTCTACACATTGCTTGTAGGAGCCTTTGGAAAACATTGTGGCAAAAGGTGAAATTGCTCCTGACAAGCAATTTCACCTTTTGTCACAATGTTTTCTATGCTATCAAAAGGTGTCATATACACATAAGAAACTGCTTCATCCTTGCTGTTATTTAGGGTCAATTAGAGATACCATAGAAAAGGTTTATGGGGTAAAGGGTTAAACAACATATGGTGCAAACAACAATAAAGCTTTACATATCAATAGGCTGCAATACTGAATAATAAACAACCCTTTACCAAACAACAAAATTTTAGACTTTTCTAAATTGAGACCATTTGCAGACAACAAAATAAAAATGAACCAAAAATTGAAACTCGACTTTGGAAGAGTAGAAAACATGTTGGGACAAGGAGAAAGTGCTGGTTATTTGAATAAAGAGTTATTTGAATAAAGAATCAAAGTACCACAAACTACATAAATTGATACATGAAGAAATACTGCTGAAGTGTAGTCATAAAATAAAATTGGCTAGGACTGAAATACACTCTAAAAATTGTATAATCCATATAAAAATATGTGAGGTTAACCCTTTCCCAAACAATCCCTGGTTTTTACAGACCTGGAATAGTAGCCTTTTGAAAACATTGTGGGAAAAGGAGAAAATGCTGGTAACCAGCATTTTCTCCTTTTCCCACAATGTTTTCTACCCTATCATAGACAGAAATCATCTTTTCAGCAAGAGTTGAATTGTTGCCTGCAAATCCTTTCAACTTGGTCTAGTCCAAAAGTTTGTCGTTTTGGAAAAGGATCAAAGTAACACGTTATAACCAATCCCTGTCTCACCTGGACACTCTTCCATTTTTGCTGTCACTGTAACCAACCAGTGTGTCCCGTTAAACACCATATCTCCTGCCAAAGATCCAAACACCAATCTCTTGGGATGATACACTGCTCTTAAAATAGATGTGTTCTTGTTCAGTCTCACGCCCATGACGGGCATTTTAGTTCTGTTGAATATCAAGTAGGAACCTTTCTGACCTTCCTCCTGCGCTGCAACTAAATCTTGGATCAATCTTAGTGGTTGACCTTCACTAGTTGCCATGACAACATCTTTCAAGGACATCTCCTGACAATTTTTCTTTCCTGGAAAACATGGATTTAAAAGTAACTAAAAGGCAGTAAGCTATCGTAAAATGTAGTAAAAATTCTTTCTGTTTGTATCAGGATCTATATGCCACCCTTAAAAGTTTGAATGAGAAAGTGTTTTAAATTTGACTTAACTCTGTACCAAAAGACAAAAATCTAGACTAGTCAAAACTGAAAGCACTTGCAAATGACAAATAAAACATAACTCAAACAAGAGCGGCAAACTGTCGCAAGATACGCCCGTCTTACCCCAAGTTGTAAAGCTGGGGCATGCACCAGACTAAATTCAAGTATGAAAAACGACAAAGGGCAGTAACTCAAAAATTAAGCGAGCAAGAGTTATCATTTCTGTGCACTGCACTCCCCCTTGATGAGATCTATCCACCCATGAAATTTCATAACACTAGCTAGTATAGTTTTGGAGATATTCACCAGACAAAAATCAAGTATGAAAAACAACAAAGGGCAATAACTCAAAAATTAAGCAAACAAGAGTTATGATTCCTATGCATTGCACTCCCCCTTGATGAGATCTATCCACCCATGAAATTTCATAACCCTAGCTAGTATAGTTTTTGAGATATGCGCCAGACAAAAATCAAGTATGAAAAACGACAAAGGGCAATAACTCAAATTAAGCAAGCAAGAGTTATGGTTCTTATGCACTGCACTCCCCCTTGATGAGATCTATCCACCTATGAAATTTCATAACCCTAGCTACTATAGTTTTGGAGATATTCACCGGAGAAAATTCAAGTATGAAAAACGACAAAGGGCAATAACTCAAAAATTAAGCAAGCAAGAGTTATGATTTCTATGCACTGCACTCCCCCTTGGTAAGATCTATCCACCCATGAAATTTCATAACCCTAGGTAGTATAGTTTTGGAGATATGCTCCGGACAAAATTCAAGTATGAATAAGAGCGGCAAATTGTCGCAAGATACGCCCGTCTTACCCCAAGTTGTAAAGCTGGGGCATGCACCAGACAAAATTCAAGTATGAAAAACAACAAAGGGCAATAACTCAAAAATTAAGCAAGCAAGAGTTGTGATTTCTGTGCACTGCACTCCCCCTTGATGAGATCTATCCACCCATGAAATTTCATAACCCTAGCTAGTATAGTTTTAGAGATATGCTCCGGACAAAATTCAAGTATGAAAAACAACAAAGGGCAATAACTCAAAAGTTAAGCAAGCAAGAGTTATGATTCCTATGCACTGCACTCCCCCTCAATGAGATCTATCCACCCATGAAATTTTATAACCCTAGCTAGTATAGTTTTGGAGATATTCACCGGACAAAATTCAAGTATAAAAAATGAAAAAGGGCAATAACTGAAAAATTAAGAAAGCAAGAGTTATTATTCTTGTGCACTGCACTCGCCCTCAGTGAGATCTATCCACCCATGAAATTTCATAACCCTAGCTACTATAGTTCTGAAGATATGCTCCAGACAAAATTCAAGTATGAAAAACAACAAAGGGCAATAACTCAAAAATTAAGCAAGCAAGAGTTGTGATTTGTGTGCACTGCACTCCCCTTCGATGAGATCTATCCACCCATGAAATTTCATAACCCTAGGTAGTATAGTATTGGAGATATGCTTCAAACAAAAATCAAGTATGAAAATCGACAAAGGGCAATAAAACTAAAAAATTAAGCAAGCAAGAGTTGTGATTTGTGTGCACTGCACTCTGCCTCGGTGAGATCTATCCACCCATGAAATTTCATAACCCTAGCTAGTATAGTTTTGGAGATATTCACCGGACAAAATTCAAGTATAAAAAACGACAAAATGCAATAACTCAAAAATTAAGCGAGCAAGAGTTATGATTCTTGTGTACTGCACTCCCCCTCAGTGAGATCTATCCACCCATGAAATTTCATAACCCTAGCTACTATAGTTCTGGAGATATGCTCCGGACAATATTCAAGTATGAAAAACAAGAAAGGGCAATAACTCAAAAATTAAGCAAGCAAGAGTTATGATTCTTGTGTACTGCACTCTCCCTCGATGAGATCTATCCACCCATAAAATTTCATAACCGTAGCTAGTATAGTTTTGGAGATATGCTCCGGACAAAATTCAAGTATGAAAAACAACAAAGGGCAATAACTCAAAAATTAAGCAAGCAAGAGTTATGATTCCTGCGCACTGCACTCCCCCTCGATGAGATCTATCTACCCATGAAATTTCATAACCCTAGGTAGTATAGTTTTGGAGATATGCTCCGGACAAAATTCAAGTATGAAAAACAACAAAGGGCAATAACTCAAAAATTAAGCGAGCAAGAGTTATGATTCTTGTGCACTGCTATCCCCCTCGATGAGATCTATCCACCCACGAAATTTCATAACCCTAGCTAGTATAGTTTTGGAGATATGCTCCAGACAAAATTTAAGTATGAAAAACAACAAAGGGCAATAACTCAAAAATTAAGCGAGCAAGAGTTATGATTCCTGTGCACTGCACTCCGCCTCGATGAGATCTATCCACCCATGAAATTTCATAACCGTAGCTAGTATAGTTTTGAAGATATGCTCCGGACAAAGAACTGGACGCAGCCCGCCCGCCCGGACGCCCACCGCCCGCCCGCCACGGGTGATCCCATAATATGTCCCGTCTTCGACGGGCGTATAAAAACGACAAAGGGCAATAACTCAAAAATTAAGCAAGCAAGAGTTATGATTTCTGTGCGCTGCACTCCCCCTTGATACGATCTATCCACTCATAAAATTTCATAACCCTAGGTAGTATAGTTTTGGAGATATTCACCGGACAAAATTCAATTATGAAAAAAGGACAAAGGGCAATAACTCAAAAATTAAGCAAGCAAGAGTTATGGTTCCTGTGCACTGCACTCCCCCTTAGTGAGATCTATTCACCCAAGAAATTTCATAACCCTAGGTAGTATAGTTTTGGAGATATGCTCCGGACAAAATTTAAGTATGAAAAACAACAAAGGGCAATAACTCAAAAATTAAGCAAGCAAGAGTTATGGTTCCTCTGCACTGCACTCCCCCATGGTGAGATCTATCCACCCAAGAAATTTCATAACCCTAGCTAGTATAGTTTTGGAGATATGCTCCGGACAAAATTCAAGTATGAAAAACAACAAAGGGCAATAACTCAAAAATTAAGCAAGCAAGAGTTATGGTTCCTGTGCACTGCACTCCCGCTTGATGAGATCTATCCACCCATGAAATTTCATAACCCTAGGTAGAATACTTTTGGAGATATGCTCCGGACAAAGAACTGGACGCCGCCCGCCCGCCCACCCATCCGGACGCCCGCCCGTCACGGGTGATCCCATAATACGTCCCGTCTTTGACGGGCGTATAAAAATTGAAAATTGTTTCAAGCCAGGTAGAAAACATTGTTGAAAAAGAAAAAATGCTGGTTACCAGCATTTTCTCCTTTCCCCACAGTTTTTTCAAAAGACTTCTGTCTCAGGGTTGTAAAAACCAGGGATTGTTTGGTAAAAGGTTAAATTCTTAAAACTTTTGAACTCATCTTTACCACTCAATCTCAACCTTTACGCCCCTGGAAAAGAAGCCTTTTGAAAACATTGTGTGAAAAGGAGAAAATGGTGGTAACCAGCATTTTCTCCTTTTCCCACAATATTTTCTACCTAATCAATAAACAATTGCACCGTTTGAGCCACACTGAAATTGTTGTCTGCAAATGCTTTCAATTTGGACAGAGCTAAATTTTTGTTGTTTGGTAAAGAGTTAATACATAGCACCAGTAAATGCTTGTGATCACTTTTGGGACATTTTCTTCTATGTCAATGATGTTATCAATGAAATTTGTTTCAAACAACAATAACTAAAGTCAGATTCCCAGAGGTCAAAATTTTAGACCTGTGCAAATTGGAAACATTTTGCAGGTGGAAAATCAAAGGTGGTTCAAATGATAAGATTTGTCTCTGAAAGGGTAGAATAGAAAATTGGAAAAAAAGGAGAGAAAAATGCAGGTTACTATTATTTTCACCTTATACACAGTTGTTCTTAAGCCTTCTCTTTTAGAGTCATTTAAACACAAAAATGAACTGATAAATAGTTGGAAAAAAAAACAAGAGGGTCATTAGCCCAGGAGGGCTCGCCTTAGACCATAGCTTTATATCAAAGCTCTACGTCATCAAGTTTCAGAGAAGAAGATTTTCAAAGATTTTGGGTTTTTTTTCCATTTTGTTGCCATGGCAACTAGTGTTATACGTGGAATTCAATTCTTTGAACAATTTTAGTGGAGCTTCACCTAAAGAACATCCCTGCCAAGTTTCATCAAGATTGGCCCAGTGGTTTAGGAGAAGAAGATGTTTAAAGAAATTGTTGACCGACAATGGACAAAGGACGCCGGACATAGGGCCATCACAATAGCTCACCTTTAGCACTTTGTGCTAAGGTGAGCTAAAAACATCTCTCCTCATCGAAACAAAAAAAATTAATTCTTACCAAATTGTTTTGAGTTTACTCCAAACGGCTCATCAGGTCTAATAAATACATAGTTAGCAGATGCTGCTGTATTGACAAGATGTCGACCAACAGCCTGATATTTTCCCACTTGTAGGTTTTGACCACCCCTGGCTGACTGAAGGAAGTTTGGTATCTCTGTTAAATGGGAATCTATTACAATCTCTATGATGTCATCCCTGAAATCATAATGGATACAGATATTGTTTAACTCTTTGCCACACAAGAACATTTTAGAACAGTCCAAATTGAAAGCATTTGCAGACGACAAAATAAAAGTCCTCAAAAGTAGGGATTGTTAGGTAATGGGTTAAAAAAAAACAATACCAAAACTGTTTTGTGAGGTATGAAAAAGCACTGACAGCTCTACCAAGGTAAAGTAGACGAAACTTACTTTTTAGATGTTTTTCCAGTGGTTTGCCAGGTATGGTCACTGTTAACTATCAACTCTCTAACAAAAGTTTTCCTCTGTCTCAGATGCCAATAGACCACTGTATACTGAACCTTGACTAACTGTTGACCAAGTATAGGTTGAACATGGCACAGAAATACATCGCCTGTAGGGTACACTGGTCTCAACTCAAACTGTGTAATATTTCCTCTGGTACAACTGTAAAGAAATTCCAAAACATAAACCTCAAAGGGCCTTTAACAATAATAGTTACCTTTTCAGCCTGTGTGGATCAAGATCAGAGTGCACAAAACATGCACAAAACTGTCGACAAAATTCATAACTTAACCCATAAAGTGTGGCTTTCACAACAAGTAGTTGTCTTTGCTACCAGTGTAGATCAAGATTAGAATGCACAAAACATGCAGTCTGATCTTTGATATAAAATGTCCACTTAGCTGAACCATTATGAACAAGAGCAACCTTATGACTGCAATCACCGAGTCCAATTTTCCAATTGAAAGCATCTGTTTGCTTTATTCAATGCTGTAATACTTTACCAAACAATGCCAGGTTTTCCCAACCCTGTAAAAGGGGTCTTTTAAAAACATTGAAGGAAAAGGAGAAAATGCTGGTAAGCAGCAGTTTCTCCTTTTCCAAGAATGTTTTCAAAATGCTCCTTCCTCATTGTCACTAAAAGTTTGGGTTGTGTGGTAAAGGGCTAAATGTATTTCATTTACTTTTCTCTTTTGTTACATTGCAATAAATATTTTCAGACATTAAAAAAAAAGATATAAACACTGTTTCAATGTTGTTTTTGCCACACTTTCAATAAGTTATCTGACATTTTACCTGAAATCAGTTTGCAATCTAGCCCTGAATAATGTTTTTAGTAAATGTACGAAAAACTGCAATTGACAAAATTAGATTTATGACCTCGTACTGTCACACACAGATAAAATACCACCTTCTGGGTTTCATGGATAAGAAAACTTTAAACAAGAGGACCATGATGGTCCTATATCGCTCACCTGAGTACCAAGCAGTAAAGATTTACAATGAAGATAAATACCAAATATCGAAGTGCAAGGCCAAAGCTTTAGGTCTTCTTGGTTTAGATAAGAAGATAATCTTTCATAACCAAACCCAGTTATATAAATATTTAAGAGAAGTTTGAATGATATTTGTCCAATAGTTGTTGAAAAATAGGGAGAACAAGAAATTTCATCAAAGGAAAATGACTTTGTAAAAATTTAATGAACTCTATGTGAAATCTGAGAACCTACAACACAGGGCCAATTTCCACACTAGGGCCATTATTTGAAGTATTTTGGTAGAGGGCCACTAAATGATACTACATGCCATATAAGAGAGCTCTAGCCCTTATGGTTTGGGACAAGAAGATATTTAAAGATTTCCTTCTTTATCTCTATGTGAAATCCGAGAACCCACAACATAGGACCATTTTCCACACTAGGGCCATAATTTGACGTATTTTGGTAGAGGGTCACTAGATGATGCTACATGCCAAATATGAAAGCTCTAGCCCTTAAGGTTTGGGACAAGAAGATTTTTACAGATTTCCTTCTTTATCATTATGTGAAATCTGAGGACCCACAACATAAGGCCATTTTCAACACTAGGGCCATAATTTGAAGTATTTTGGTAGAGGGTCACTAGATGATGCTACATGCCAAATATGAAAGCTCTAGCCCTTAAGGTTTGGGACAAGAAGTTTTTTACAGATTTCCTTCTTTATCTCTATGTGAAATCGGAGAACCCATAACATAGGGCCAATTTCCACACTAGGGCCATTATTTGAAGTATTTTGGTAGAGGGCCACTAGATGATACTACATGCTATATATGAGAGCTCTAGCCTTTATGGTTTGGGACAAGAAGATTTTTAAAGATTTCCTTCTTTATCTCTATGTGAAATATGAGAACCCACAACATGGGGCCATTTTCAAACTAGGGCCATAATTGAAGTATTTTGGTAGAGGGCCACTAGATGATGCTACATGCCAAATATGAAAGTTCTAGCCCTTACGGTGTGGGACAAGAAGATTTTTAAAGATTTCCTTCTTGATCTCTATGTGAAATCCGAGAACCCACAGCATAGGGCCAATTTCTACACTAGGGCCATTATTTGAAGTCTTTTGGTAGAGGGCCACTAGATGATACTACATGCCATATATGAGAGCTCTAGCCTTTATGGTTTGGAACAAGAAGATTTTTAAAGATTTCCTTCTTTATCTCTATGTGAAATCCGAGAACCCACAACATAGGGCTATTTTCAACACTAGGGCCATAATTTGACGTATTTTGGTAGAGGGCCACTAGATGATGCTACATGCCAAATATGAAAGCTCTAGCCCTTAAGCTTTGGGACAAGAAGATTTTTGAAGATTTCCTTCTTTATCTCTACGTGAAATCCGAGAACCCATGCTGCATGCCAAATATGAAAGCTCTAGCCCTTAAGGTTTGGGACATAAAGTTTTTTACAGATTTCCTTCTTTATCTCTATGTGGAATCGGAAAACCCACAACATAGGGCCAATTTCCACACTAGGGCCATTATTTGAAGTATTTTGGTAGAGGGCCACTAGATGATACTACATGCCATATATGAGAGCTCTAGCCCTTATGGTTTGGGACAAGAAGATTTTTAAAGATTTCCTTCTTTATCTCTATGTGAAATCCGAGAACCCACAACATAGGGCCATTTTCAAACTAGGGCCATAATTTGAAGTATTTTGGTAGAGGGTCACTAGATGATGCTACATGCCAAATATGAAAGTTCTAGCCCTTACGGTTTGGGACAAGAAGATTTTTAAAGATTTCCTTCTTCATCTCTATGTGAAATCTGAGAACCCACAACATAGGGCCAATTTCTACACTAGGGCCATTTTTTGAAGTATTTTAATAGAGGGCCACTAGATGATACTACATGCCATATATGAGAGCTCTAGCCTTTATGGTTTGGGACAAGAAAATTTTTAAAGATTTCCTTCTTTATCTCCATGTGAAATCCAAGAACCCACAACATAGGGCCATTTTCAACACTAGGGCCATAATTTGAAGTATTTTGGTAGAGGGTCACTAGATGATGCTACATGCAAAATATGAGAGCTCTAGCCCTTACGGTTTGGGACAAGAAGATTTTTAAAGTTTTTTCTCTCGGTTGCCATGGCAACCAGAGTTCTCCATGGAATTCAAATCTTTGAAGTATTTTGAAAGTGCATCACCTAAGGATCATTTCTGTGAAGTTTCACTGAAATCTGTTGGGCGGTTTCAGAGGAGAAGAATTTTTAAGTAATTGTTCATGGACGGACGGACGGACACACGGACGGACGCTGGACAATGATCGATCACAATAGCTCACCCTGAGGACTATGTGCTCAGGTGAGCTAAAGAATTAAGGCTGTAACTGCTGTGAATCATCATCTAATTACAATAAAGAAAATTAATTAGATTAATTAACCCTTTACTCCATAGATACTAGTACTCATTTCTATGCATTGCTTTTAAGAGCCTTTGGAAAACATTGTGGCAAAAGGTGAAATTGCTCATGACGAGCGATTTCACCTTTTGCCACAATGTTTTCTATGCTATCAAAAGGTGTCATACACAAATAAGAAACAGCTTCTTCTTGCTGTTATTTAGGGTCATTTGGAGATACCATAGAAATGCCCTATGGGATAAAGGGTTAATTGAGTGTTGTTTACACAGCTTTCAACATTATGTCAGTCGTATGACTGCATTAGCTAAAAAATTCATGTAAATATCATTAGCAGTAGGAAAGGGCTCTGAAGTTTCTTTCCAAAGGATACTACTTCGAAAAAATCAGTCCTACACCTTGTCACTGGGCTATGAAGGACCCCTATGAAAAATGCAGGTGTGCTTAACTCATATGTTAGATGGGCTATTTTGTAAAAAATTACTGCCAAATTGGTTGAAACCTGGTTACAGTATGCTTCTTGTTGTGGGTATAATTCCAAAAAAGAGAGAATTTCTTCCTTTTTAAGCCTGTTTTACAAACCAAAATGAAAACACATCCCCCATTACCTGATAACTTTACAACGGCCATCATGGTAATTTCGGCACTCATCTTCACATTTATCAGTCGCACAGCAACTTAGACAGAGAGGCAGACGAGGTGATCTGTCATTTTCGTCTGTGGCCTTGACCATACACTCGTCATTATTAGACGGCATCTCCTGGACACAGTTTCTGGAACAGTTCTCACATGCCTGATGTCTCTGGGCACAGCTGAAACATATCAATGTCATGCTCTGGCAAATGGGGGCTTAGTGCATTTCCGTAATCCATCATACCAAGCTATCTATCACATGCTAATGGATCCATAACGGTCCCTTTTTTCTTTTTTCTTTTTTTTTTTTTTTTTTTTAAACAATCAACTGAATTATGAGGTAGATGGGTCCTTGGGCATGCAATATATTGACTAACACTGAAAAGTTTAAGTCAAGGTCAGCCTGCATGTAATGCAGAGGCTGGTCTAGGTCAATAATTTTCACAAATGCATAAACCTCCTTTTCACAGATTATGGCTCAAATGTAATTTGCTACTCTTTCATTATTTAACCCATTACCACACAATCCCTACTTTTGACGCCCCTGAGAAAGAAGCCTTTTGAAAACACTGTGGGAAAAGGAGAAAATGCTGGTAACCAACATTTTCTCCTTTTCCCACAGTGTTTTCTACCCTTCCCAGAACAAATTTCAATTTTTCAGTCACCTTTATTTTGTCGTTTGCAAATGCTTTCAATTTGGACCAGTCTGAGTTTTTCTCATGTGGTAATGGGTTAAATCTCTTGCTACTAAATTAAAGAATTACATTTTCTCAAAGACCGAAAATACATTTCCTAGGAAAAATCAAGGAATTGGTCATAATCTAGAATATAACAGTGAACAGTGTAGATCTGAGATCAGATTGCACAGTCTGATCTTGATCTTATCTGTCCAGAAATGATGCTGGTGGTTTCTATGGTATGGAAAGATTTCATTATTGTAGACAACTTTTTATGATCTTGCAGACAACTTTATAACAATAAGCAATTTGGCCCTTTGTTTCAATATTTTCACAGTCATGTTGTTTATAATCAAATGTGGCTCAATTATGATCAACAATTGTCTTTGAAAAGGTAGAAAACAATGCTGTAAAAGAGAAGTTGCTGGTCAACAGCAGACAATATTAGCTGTATGGTTAGGTGGCAGGGGACTTGGAAACTTGTTCACAGCTGTGGTGAACCATGTTGCCCCGAGCCGAAGGCGAGATGGCGACATTATTCACCATAGCCGTGAACAAGTTTCCAAGTCCCCTGCCACCTGACTGTATAACCAATTTAATATACTGAAAAGTTTTAACCTTTCAAAGCGTGTTAAGCGAAATTTTCATGTTTTTATAATTTCACAAATCGAGTATGCTGACAAAATAGAAATTCCCTTCTGTGTGCCCCAATTCAATGAAAACTGACATCACTGGAAACTGACTTCACTAAAACATGCAGTTTGGTGCATAAATGTGCAGTCTTGTGATCGATCAACGCCGCCATTTTTTATGTCGTGTTGCACGTGTAGTGATGTTTATGGGGCACTCAAAAGGGCAACTGGTTTTACATGGTTTTTGCCAGGGAACATGATATATGTTCCAGGCATGTTAACCAATCAGATCAAAAGAAATTTCTTTGAAGTATAATAATAAAAGCTGTTCACAGAAAGTTTTGAGTGAAACACTCCATGAGAAAAGCCACTGTAATTGCCTTATATTATATGAGTCTATTTTTAGACATGCTATGGGTAAAGAAATGACGTAATTTAAGGTGTGGGGAATCATTTCCCCATCAGTGAATATTTTCCTCCTGCTGAAAATCTGGAACTATTTTTTTTGAAAATATTGGTTATCTCGTTCATTGACTTGAGATCACTAGTTTTAAAAGTGGCATTCGTTGACAATATAATCAGAGGAAATATAATACATAATTTATTTCATCAGCTTGTGGCTAATATGGGGAAATAATTACCGAAAAAGGGAAATTAAGGTATGCGAAAATAACAAGTACCATAAGGCACGAGTTATTTTTCGCGGACCTTTCCCTTTATTTCCCAATATTAACTACAAGCTGATGAAATAAACTCTATTTAATCACTAATGCAGACAATGTACTAGTAGATGCTCGTTCTGTCCAGTTTTATCTTGAATCTACTCTGCTTGCTCCTCTGTCAGAAATTTCTAACACAGAGTGTTAACATTGTAATCTCTGTATCTTCAGTGCTGATTGAAAATGTCCCTTTTATCTATTCATTACTACAAGTCAGTTTTAATCTTTAAAGTAAAGATCTTCAGAAATGATAGCAATATTAGTAAGTGTCAAAGTATGCATAGCCAACTTTCGCGGACATGGAAAAATCGATATCGGCCAATTTTACCTGCATTTTTTATATAGAATTATGAAGGGCCTAGGTAAATAAACGCTTATAACTCCATCAATTTTCAGAATTGAAAATTATCTCAAGTGAGGTAAGAAAATTCGATTTATTCCCTTTCAAATGAACTTAGTTTTAAAAATTTCGGAAAAGAAACTTTTGGTCCTTTTTTAACTTAAAAATTGTAGGTATGGTTTATATAGAATAAAGAGGAAAAACGCATTTTCCGAGGTCAAAAACTGTAATATTTCTTTAATTTTCTTTCTTTGTGTTGAAAAGTCAAAATTATCTCAAGTGGAGTGAGTTACTTTATTCATTTCTTTTTCAAATGGTATAAGTTTGAGTCATGTAAAAAAATAAACTTTTGGTCCTTTTTACAGTTTTTTAATGCCACTATCCTATTTTTTTCTTTTTCCGTGCACGTTCGGATGATGCCGGACTTTGCCGATATTAGTCGAGTCTTACTGTTAGATAAGCCAGCCAGGTATCTTTATTGTGTTACGTAATGTTTTATTGACAAACGGACCCCCTGCTATGTTTATGATATACATGTATCCTCATGATTATAAACTGGAATTTATACCCGGGTTGTTTTCAGATCGAATACCGTTTGATCCTGACAGTATGCCTAAGATGTTTTATTATGTATCCCATTTATCTAAAAGACCAGAATTTAATACTTATCAGATCATTTCCTTTTTTGAAATAAGAAAATGTACGTTTAATGATTTTTTTCTTCAGCTATTTGAAATTAATACCGTATCATTTTTTTTTTTCTTTTCTGGCGACAGCTCACAAACTCATGTTTCCTTGCTTTTTTTCACATCGGTCTTTGATCCATCATATAGAAGGCCTTTGAAAATATTGAAGAAAAAGATTTCAATGCTGGTTACCAACATTTTCTCCTTTTCTTGCACTATTTTTAACTCGATAAAAGGTAACTTCCATTTTTCTAATGTTTTGTTTGTCTTAAGAAAATTACTTCATTTTGAACAAGTCTGAAATTTTGTCTTTTGGTAAAGATTCAAATTACAAACTTAATCTGTTACTGTATAGATACGGCATCTAATGACCCTGTTTTTGATTGTTTAGGATAAAATATGGAAACAGGCGCATTATCTTTTTACAAGTTATCTTCTACTTTTCAAACAATATTGTCTACATAACTCTATCGGTTTCTCCTGCAAAGAGTATTTACCATTCAAAGAATGACAGCACTAGATCAAAATTGACAACTTTTTTTTTTACATCAATCAAACAGTTTCTCCCTTCTTTCAAATGTCCCCCTCCCTTTAACATCTTTAATATTTTAATTGTTCATTGGAAGAATTAGCCTAAACATTAAGGTTCTTCCTTCTTTAAAACGATGCAACCTGCAAAAAGCATAACCGCTAAGAGTGAATAAAAGATGAAAAAAAAAGACATAAACCATGCATGCACATGGAAATGGGAATAATACAAGCTACTTCTCCTTTACCAGTAACTTAAAAAGTTACTTGTTGCGTAATCATTATTTATTATTTCAAGAGATAGTATTCAATCAACCTTGTATTAAGAATGATCTACATGTATCTTGGTTTGAAAACGGTTTTTAACATAGCTTGCTGGTGAATTCTACTGATGATTAGTTAAAATGACACCATACATAACTTTTTTAGAGGAAGAAATATTTTTTTATCTTTATCGTGACTGTAAGCGGCGCTGGAGTGTAGCATCAGATCAGTTCACAAGTGCTGATCTGTTATGATACTTTCAACACGAAACCTTTTAGTAACTTTCTGTTGAGTCTCTAGCACTTTTTCTCCCACTTCGGATGCAATAAAAAGGATCTTAAGTATATACAATGCATCGGCAGCGTTTTTAAATTTGTGTGATAATAATAGCTTGGACCTACTTTTATGTATTAAGATACAGTTTAGTGCACAGATAGACCTAAGTTGTTCCGAAAAACTTATACTTATATAGACAGCTTTTAGACTCGCTCAAATGGAAACATTTTAATACATTTATTGATAGTAGTAGACACTGTAAGCAAATGCAACATCGCTCATTAAGCCAAAATACAAATCGGCGCCACACAGTACATGGAGTGTCCGGAACGAACCATTTTCTTTTATTTGTTTGATGAAAACCAACTTTGAATGAATGCTTTTTTATATGCCGAATCTGTAACTTTTCGTGTGCATAAAACCAAGTAAATTTACTCTAATGGTTCTGAGCAGCCGTTGAAATCATTTTATGTGCTACAACAGTTTTGTCTCCTCCTTCCCAACCTTTTTTTCTTTTAAAAATCGTAGAAAGTGGAACAAAGTTTACCCAATCAAGATATAAGCATTAGCTATTTACTAAACGACAAAATATAGTATGATTTTTTTTTCAAGTGTGAAGCACTTGCAGACGAAAAATGCGGCACGTAATGAAACTTGCTTTTGAAAGGATAGAAAACACTGTGGGAAAACAGGAATCATGGATGACATGTTATAAACGATCCCTAGGGAAAATAAGAAATTGCCCAACACAAGTATTTTCTCCTTTCCTTGCTTGCTTTTTCAGGGTCGGATTGGTAATGTAACTGCCACATAAAGCAAATTTTCTCATTTAAAAAAAAAAAAAAACGAATGACGAAATTTTGGACACCACAAAGTTAAAAACATTTGCAGATAACAAATTAAATGCAACGCAAACGATAATGTCTGTCTTTGAAAAGGTAGAACATTTTAGGAACAGGAGAAAATTTTCTCCCTTTCCAGCAAAGTTTCTCTCAGGTGTGTTAGACTAGGGAGGGTATGATTACTGTAGTGTTAAACTGGTACTCTCAAAACGCCGATTTTTCTGCTGAATTCAACTTGTTGATTTTGCTATGAATATCAAAGTTTTTTTTTAACCAAAATAGTTTTCGACCTATAGCATCGATCAGTTCCAAGATCAGGCAGCTTGTTTTGTGCAGCCTGTATCTACAATGTCAGCAAAAGCGCATTTGGACGGATTAGTTTCAGGATCAGACTTCAAAAAGTGCATTTGTCGACAGCAGTTTTAGGACCGATCAGTTTATGTCTCAGAGAGCCAAAAGTTAACCTTTAATACGAGGATAAATTAATTACAAACCGACAAATAAAGCTGAAATACGTGTATAACAATTTCAATGTTTTTTTCTCAAGAAAAATCTCGCTTTATCTGGAGGTGTAATTCCAATATGCTGTCCAGTCTAATAAGGGTGCGCATTATGTGCAGTCTGATACTGATATTCAAGAGCCACACTGGCTGTACCAGACAAAGGGTTAAGGGTAAAATCAGAAAAAAAAATGCTGGGACAGATATATCGTCTAGGCAAGGATTGCGAATTTGAAGCAGGCCACTGTTACGTAATGTTATACGTTTCTCTTATCTTTTAGCGCTGCAGGCTATTGAATATCGATTTCTTGTATACACGATGTAAGTTCGCCAAACTCCGGAAACTCCCGGACCTTTACGTATGATATCGATTATTTTCATCGATTTGTTGATATGCGAGACTGCTGATAAGGCATGTCCACGAAAGTTGGCTATGCCTACCTCTGAGCTATGACAATTTAATGCATGCCATACTTAGAATTTTTGTTCAAAAATTGCCAAAAATATATTTTTAATTGCTTACTCCTCTGCGCTTTCCTGCCAAGTGGATTCCGTTTGCTCATAGCTTTCTGATCTGAGATTCTGAAATACGTCAATCAGGGGTCCTGGCTCAGTACAGAAAACGGAACGTTCCTTTGTTTTGTTGACATCGGGGAAACTATAGAGACTCCCATCACACTTTTCAATACTGTCAAAACCTTGTGATGTGTTGCCTTTGTAAGATACACCCTAAAACATACAGACTACATAGTTAACCCATTACCACACAATCCCTACTTTTGATGCCCCTGAGAAAGAAGCCTTTTGAAAACACTGTGGGAAAAGGAGAAAATGCTGGTAACCAGCATTTTCTCCATTTCCCTCAGTGTTCTCTACCCTTTCCAGAACAAATTTCTATTTTCTAGTCACCTTTATTTTGCTGTCTGCAAATGCTTTCAATTTGGACTAATCTAAAATTTTCTCGTGTGGTAAAGAGTTAACTCACAACTATAATTGAAACTTTGAGCTTGTCCAATTTGAAATGTGAATGAGATGTGCCCTGGAAAAAGGGGGCTTAATGCATCACTGTAATGCATGATACAGATCCAAGTCATCACATGAATATGGATCTATAGGAGCCACTTTCTAAACAATTAACTTCATCATGAAGTAGACTGGTCCTTTGACAAAAAGGAAAATTGAGTTAAAAAAGAAAATTCCGCCAAGATCAGCCTGCGCAGGCTGACATTGATCGATACTTTTCGCAAATGCACTAAGCCCTATTTTCCCCAAGCATTTTCATATATAATACATTCATACAAACCTATATATGTCATTCAAAAGATGGGATTCTTCTTAGAAGAGGCCTTAACATTGTGGGAAAAGAAGAAAAAAGCTGGTAACCAGCACTGTTTTTGCCTCCCACAATGTTCTTGAAAGCTTTTCTCCTCCAGGTTGTTGAAATCCTGGATAGTTTTTTTTTACATGATTTAATCATCACTGTATAAATATGACCATCTCGGCTCTGTAGTTGACAAATTTCTGGTTACCAGGATTTTCTCCTTTTCCCACAATGTTTTTAAAAAGCTTCTTCCTAAGGGTTGTTAAAACTCGGGTTTGTGCAGTAAAGGTTTAGCTCTTTACCACATAATCCCGACTTTTAATGACCTTGAGAAAGAAGCCTTTGGAAAACATTGTGAGAAAAGGAAAAAATGCCGGTAACCAGCATTTTCTCCTATTCCCACAATATTTTCTACCCTTCCCATACCAAATTTCAATTTTGCAGTCTCATTTATTTTGTCATCTGCACATGCCTTCAGTTTGGACCAGTCTATAATTTTTGCCCTTTGGTAATGAGTTAAACATATTTATTGTACATCAACTGTGAGACATTAATTGATTGACTGAATGGTATTTTACACAGCTCTCAACATTATTTCAGTCATATCACAGCAACAGTTCACATATTCATGTATTTCCTGGGTTTCACCACTGCAAGGCTAGGGCTAGGCTAGGACATTCCCACAAAAAAAGACATTAGATCTAGTGAGGATGAAACCCGAGGCCTCTAGGTCACAAATCTTGCACTTTAAATATCACTGAGCCACACAGAACCCTAATTGTGAAACTAGTTTTAACAACTTGTTATCAGGGACTCTCAATATTTGATTCTTGGAAAACCTTAAGACGTCATGTAGGTAGTTCACATCCCCCTGCTCAATATGGGATTTGAACCCGAAAGGTTTGATGTGAGAGGCTGAAACTTGATCCTACACCATTGTCTCCCAAATAAAAGCATTCATAAAGAGACAAGAAACTAAATATGGCTCATTGGATGTGATTTATCATATTTAAAGAGAATCAAATCAGTTCAAATCATATGAACTTTATACAACATGATGCCAATGATGAAATATTATTTCATGCTTTCCAGTGGGATATCGAGAAATAGCAGTGAAAATATTTTTTGATCTTACACTCGTACCACCAGTGAAAACACCAATTTTCATGTTCTTGTTGCCTAGGTAAATTGTGCATGCCTCACAACCAGATGGGAAATATGACGTCATATACCTTACATTTCTCGTGCTTGACATAATATTGTAATGCGTTGCTATGCGAGATGGGTATGTCACAGGGACTAATGGAAAAGAACTGGATTTTAATAAAGCTGCTCCCAGAAAAGGTTAAAAGCATGAAATAAATAGATATTTGTTTTTTTTCGTGAAAGATCAAAATTTATTTCATCTGGTGAACACCATTGGTAACATTTTCATGAGGGGCACAGCCACAAGCGAAAATATTACCGATGGCATTCACACGAAATAAATTTCGATCTTTCACCGAAAAAAACAAATATCCTCTGTTTATCAAACACATACCATGTGTGTCACATAGGTCAAGTTGTACATCTTTGGAACTGGATATGCACACTGGTCTAAGATATGTTCCAGTCCATCTAAGTCTGAATCAAGCACTTCCTCTGAATGATTTATCGAAGCAAACTGACTAATAGGCTTGAAGTACTTAATCTCCAGATCAATCCATGACTCTGCACCTAGCCCTAAATTGAGAGGAAAACACTGAAAGTGGCCTTACTGAATCATTCATCCATTGCTCACCTTTTAGTCTGAGTCTCCTCAGGAAGCAGATATGAAGGCAAGGGAATTTATAATACTTTATTTCATACTTTTTCGTACTTTATTGCCCTTTATATTTTACTGTAATATGTTCCTATGTGGGAAAAATGCCATGTGGAATTTCCAAAAACAATTGTACTGGATTTTGTTTGAAATATGTCCCAACAAAAAAAGGGTGACCAGCTTGAATTTTAATACAAGAGGGCCAAAATGGCCCTGGATCGCTCACCTGAATTTTTGAGAGGACCATAGCCTTTTTTTTTTGAAGGTATTGAAACACTGGAAACAAAATCAGCATTTTGACAAGGAATTTTTAAAAGGTCACCTGTAAAAGTCCTTTCAAAATCTGACCAGCAGTTTCAGAGAAGAAGAATTTTCAAGAATTTCTTCATTTCAATATACATGTAGTGCAAGTAGCCCCCATTCACCAGAGCAATGTTTCTCGACGAATCAAACTTTCACGAACAGTTTTTGAAAAGGGTCACCCAAGGAATATCTCTGTGAAAATTTTCCAAAATCTGACAAGCCGTTTCAGAGAAGAAGAATTTTTAAGAATTTCTTCATTGCCCTATAGTGCAAGTAGCCCCCATTTACCAGAGCCATGTTTCTTGATGAATCAAAATTTCACAAACAATTTTTGAAAAAGGTCACCCAAGGAACATCTCTGTGAAATTATTTCAAAATCTGACCAGCCATTCGAGAGAAGAAGAATTTTTAAGAATTTCTTCATTTCCCTATAGCGCAAGTAGCCCCCATTCCCCAGAGCCAGGTTTCTTGACCTATCAAAATTTCACGAACAATTTTTGGAAAGGGTCATCCAAGGAACATCTCTGTGAAATTATTTCAAAATCTGACCAGCGGTTTCAGAGAAGAAGAATTTTAAAGAATTGCTTCATTTCTGTATAGTGCAAGAAGCCCCCATTCACCAGAGCCATGTTTCTTGATGGATCAAAATTTTGCAAACAATTTTTGAAAAGGGTCATCCAAGGAACATCTCTGTGAAATTATTTTAAAATCTGGCCAGCGGTTTCTGAGAAGAAGAATTTTTAAGAATTTCTTCATTTCTGTATAGTGCAAGAAGCCCCCATTCACCAGAGCCATGTTTCTTGACAGATCAAAATTTCGCGAACATTTTTTGAAAAGGGTCATCCAAGGAACATCTCTGTGAAATTATTTTAAAATCTGACCAGCGGTTTCGGAGAAGAAGAATTTTTAAGAATTTCTTCATTTCTGTATAGTGCAAGAAGCCCCCATTTACCAGAGCCATGTTTCTTGACGGATCAAAATTTCGCGAACACTTTTTGGAAAGGGTCACCCAAGGAACATCTCTGTGAAATTATTTTAAAATCTGGCCAGCGGTTTCTGAGAAGAAGAATTTTTAAGAATTTCTTCATTTCTGTATAATGCAAGAAGCCCCCATTCACCAGAGCCATGTTTCTTGACGGATCAAAATTTTGTGAACAATTTTTGAAAAGGTCACCCAAGGAACATCTCTGTGAAATTATTTTAAAATCTGGCCAGCGGTTTTAGAGAAGAAGATTTTTAAAGAATTTCCTAAAAAATTCCATTTTGTTGCCATGGCAACCAGAGTCTTTGACAGAATCAAATTCTGTGAACAATTTTTAAAGAGGACCTCCTAAGGAACATTCCAGCCAAGTTTGGTCCAAATTGGCCCAGCGGTTTAGGAGGAGTTGATGTTTAAAGAATTGTTGACGACGCACTGACGCACGACAGACACCGGGTGATCCTAAAAGCTCCCCTTGAGCACGTTGTGTTCAGGTGAGCTAAAAACTAATATTTGGGTTTTTTTCAGTGAAAGATCAAAATTTATCACATTTTGTGAATATCATCGGTAATATTTTCACTTGTGACTGTGCCACCTTGAAAATATATCAGATGATGTTCACCCCATGAGGTCAATTTCAATCTTTCAAAGGAAAAAATATCCTCCATAGTATTTTTCTATCCCAGCATACTGTGCTGTTATGGACCCTGGTTCTACACTACAGCCTTCTAAACACTGTTACATACACGCAAAATCCTGTATTTTAACATCTCTAAGAAAAAGGACTTTTCAAACCATTGCAAGAAAAGGGAAACAAAAAAGTTATATCCTGCATTTTCTCCTTTTCAGACAATGTCTTTTCTTCCTTAACACTTTAACAAACAACAAAATTGTATGCTTGTCCTAACTGAAAGCACTTGCAGACAACAAAATAAACATTACTCAAAAATTGAAATTTGTCTCCAGACGGATAGAAAACACTGTGTAAAAAGAAGAAAATGCTGGTTTACTAGCAATTTCTCCTTTTTCCACAAATTTTTCAAAAAGCTTCTAGCTCAGGATTGTGAAAACCAGGGATTGTTAACTTTGGTAAAGGGTCAGAAAGTCAACCTTATTATTTGAATTAAAAATTGCTATCTGCATATGCTATCAGCATCAGTAAGTCTTATAATTTAGCTGCCGTATGGGTATTAACCCTTTCCTAAACATGGTTTTTTTACGAAGCATTCTGAAAACATTTATTGTGGGAAAAAGAAAAACGCTGGTAACCAGCATTTTCCCCTTCTCTCACGATACTTTTTACCCTGCTGGAAGCAAATTTTTGTTTTTGAGTTATGTTTATTTTGTTGTCTGCAACTGGACCAGTCTTAAACTTTGTTGTTTGGTAAAGAGTTAAATGTGACCTCAGATGTCTAGTTACAACTTCGAAAATCATCCAGAATTCAATAGATAACTCCAGTATCTCTTTCATGTAGATCTGACTTCTGAAAAAAGTATAATAAAAAAAATTTCTAAAAGAAGGAAGAAGGAGAAGAAGAGGGGTACAGGGGCGCAAGGAGGAGGAGTACAAGGGAGGACTGCAAAAAGGAGAAAGAAAGCCAAGAAAGAGAAGGGAAAAGCATGGAAGAGGAGAAAAAGGAGGAGTTGGCAATGACGTTAACCCATTACCAAACAATCCCTCCTTTTGAGGACCCTTAAAAAGAAGCCATTAGAAAACATTGTGGGAAAAGGAGAAAATGCTGGTAACAAGCATCTTCTCCTTTTCCTTCAATGTTTTCTACCCATCACAGAACAAATTCCATATTTGTTGTCCGTAAAATTCTGTCGTTTGATAATGAGTTAAGACAGTGGAGGAGGAGCAGAAGTTATACCTGTTGAATCCTTTCTTAGTTTTATTGTCACCCAACTTGAGTCAAGAAAATGGTAAGGAATGTTGGAAAATTCCTCTCCTACTGCTGTTAGATCATCCAGTATGATATTTGATGACAACAGAGGGGCTGGTAGTGTGGACTTATCTAAAATAAACATTCAGTGTGCCCATGAAAATGTACCACATAACATGATTCACCATCAACAGGTTTTAGATTTTTTCAACACATCTGAAAATTCCAACAAATTTCCTATTCAGCAACTTATCCATTTGTTCTTATGAACATTTGTTCTTACTACATAACAAATGGCTCAAAATTGAAGTAATACTCTGACAAAGATATATAAAATATTGAAGTTTTAGCATAAAAAGAACACAGATGGCACACACTATCTTGAGACAATAGTTGAGCTGAAATTAAAAATGTTACATTACTAACCTTTACACACTCTGTTTTCATATGCTGAACATTGTGTAAACTCATATTCATTGTTGCTTGCATTACACCTCGGATCACAAACTGAAATACAAAATATAAATGGTTATATAACAGAAGAACATTTTGAATTACTATAAAAATGAAAATAAAATCTCCCATGCATTATAAAAAAAAAAAAACCATGAAGAAAGACAATGCCTTGAAAGAATAAAACTTTTGGTATCTTCTGACCTGCCAATTCAAAAAGTTTCCCACAACACAGGTTCCAGACTTATTACCCTTATGCAATAAACATATCTTGGAAACAGTTTGTCAAAAGCAGCACTAATTGCATGATACAAGTAATTCCTTATTTACAAAAATTTGGTTAATTCCAAAATTTGTATATTTCATGGTAGCCTTTCAGTTGATCACTTTTAAAAAATGTAGGGGAAGGAGTTTAGTGGTAGTTTCAGTTCATGGCTTCTTTTCAAAAACATTTTCCAAGTCTTTCAAAGATAAATCCAAGCAATGGAACCATATAATATTCAGATTCTGCATCCTAAAGCTAGCCATCCCACTGGCTTGTAAATTGCTATCCCATTGGCTTGAAAATTGCTATCTCAACCCATCAGATAGCTTCATTCTTTGATTTCAGACAATGATAGGGTTAAGATTTAGAACCAGTTTTGGAATTATTGGGAGATATGGTTCTAGTGGGCTGCACATGTTAGCTAAGGTCACACCACGATGGGACAGTGCAGCCATATGTTAGACAGCATTTGTCTAACTCTGAAATAAATTATTTAAAAAGTCTTTGAATGAAAAACATGCATGAACCCTTTACTCCATAGATACCCATTTCTACGCATTGCTTGTAGGAGGCCTTTGGAAAACATTGCGGCAAAAGGAGAAATTGCTCTTGACGAGCAATTTCACCTTTTGCCACAATGTTTTCTACACTATCAAAAGGTGTCATATACACATGAGAAACAGCTTCATCCTTGCTGTTATTTAGGGTCAGTTACAGATACCATTGAAATGCCTTATAGGGTAAAGGGTTAATAAAATTCTAATTCTAAAAATAGGAAACACAAATCTTCATGGCTTAATCTCCACCCTTGACATTTTTGTAAATATCCATGATTGTACCATATTTTGGCGCAGTCTTGTTTGTATTGGAGTCTGATGCCATTTTAACAGCTAACGTCACATCACGATGGGACAGTGCAGACATATGTTTCCTGGCTTTCTAAAACCAATACTGATACAAATTTCTTTCCAAGCAACTGAGTACTTTTCTCACATGCATCAGATGTGAAAGGCAAAATATTGCCACATAAAGAAAATGCTTCAACAAGGTATCGAACCTGCAACCACTGGGGCACAAGGCACTTACATCTGAGCATCTAGTCAGGCTAATTTTGGAGTTAACTCTTTACCACACGACATGACTTTAGACTAGTCCAAATTGGAAGCACTTGCAGACAACAAAATTAATGAGACTCAAAAGTTAAAACTTGGGTTGGGAAGGGTAGAAAACATTGTGGGAAAAGGAGAAAATTTGAAATTTGTTTTGTGAAAGGTAGAAAACATTGTGGGACAAGGAGAAAATGCTGGTTACCAGCATTTTCTCCTTTTCCCACAATGTTTTCAAAAGGCTTCTTTCTTCGGGCTGTTAAAAGTTGGGATTGTGTGGTAAAGAATTAAAGATATTCTCATTACATGCATCTGTACTTTCCATTATAATACAGTTGCACACACACAATATTCTCATCTGCAAAAAGCAACACACAGACGGATGGATATATAAATGACCTGACAGTACATAATTCCTGTAATTCCCGTATACCTAAGAAAATGTACATTTTCTAGGGGTACAACTAGTCTAGAGTGGAAAAGCCAAAGGTAGCCACAATAACAGATAAACCAGCTAACTTACTCCTGCATGCAGCATCAGTCTTATTTGAACAACGTTGTTTCATATAATAGTTTTCACCACAGGATTTTGTGCATTCTGAAAAAGGTAGTTAAAGAAAAGTGTCAACACAAAAAACAACAAAACTAACTCAAAAAACAACGACGGCCCCATGAAACCTCATCATCACAGCCATTATGTTAGTTTAGTTTAAACATATTTTACATCGATTGAGAAGCAAGTTCATACAACTTATACTAATCTCTCAATTCTACACCAGTACTCATGCCGAATGTGTGGGCCAATGAAAAATCCCAAAGTTGACATAGCCACTATGTTACCCAGATTTATTTACAATCTGGAAAGAAGACGTACCTTGCTTTAATCCTTTCCCAAACAATCCCTGATTTTCACGACCCTGAATAAGAAGCCTTTTGAAAACATTGCGGGAATAGGAAAAAATGCTGGTAACCAGCATTTTCTCCTTTTCCCACAATGTTTTCTACCCTGCTGGAAACAAATTTGTCATCTGCAAGTGCTTTCCACTTGGCCTAGTCTAAAATTTTGTTGTTTGGTAAAGGGTTAAAACCTTGCTCTGACACCTTGCTTATGATTTCAACATTGCTTATGACCAAAATGTTTCAGCCAATGGATGGTGTAAACCAAAGATCAGACTTCAATTTTGTGAAGTCTAATCTTGAACTACTCTGCCTGCAAATGCAAATTCAGTTGTAAAAAGCTTTCTACCACCCCATTCCTACTCACCCCATCCCCACCATTAATGTCTATTCTTTAAGGAACATTTAGATCTTAGCTTTCTCTTGAAAACTTATTTATACTGATGGAAAAACAAAAAGGCTGACTGACAGGAACATTTAGGTATTGATTTAAGATAAAACAAGAGAGACTGTCATACCATGATGTAATAACCCTATCAGAAAATATCTGAAAACTGTGGAAAAGGGATAAAATGCTGGAAACCAGAATTTTTTTTCCCACAATATTTTTCAATCCTTCTGGAGACTATTGTCCCACAGACAAAAGCCCTTTTTCTTCTCCTTCAAACATTCACCTCTGTATTATGAGTAAAGCTATTATAATGAGGCAAAATGGAAATTACAGAAATAAGCCACCACCCCACAAATAGCTGAAAGGCTTTTTTTTTATCAAGATGACCTGAATTGAACAAATTTCTGAACAAAACAATGACCAAGACAACAAGAAGACATGATGGATGTCACAAAAAATACCACTGAAAATACAAATTACATCACAAAGACAACAACATGTGGCTTCTCTTTGGAAAAAATTGCTTTCTACTAGCTTGCTAGCATGCTATCAAAAAGAGCAGTAATGTTTTTTTTTTTTTGAAATCATGAACAAGATATTAATTTTCCTTCATATATGAAGAACATAAATTTGCCATTTTCTGTCAGATTTGTTTATTCTTATACACCCCTACAGGTTTGATCACATGGAATTGTTTAATTACACAAAAAAGCTTTAGCATAAAAGGTATGTAGTAAT
Organism: Tridacna crocea; assembly: GCA_943736015.1. Classification (NCBI taxonomy): domain Eukaryota; kingdom Metazoa; phylum Mollusca; class Bivalvia; order Cardiida; family Cardiidae; genus Tridacna; species Tridacna crocea. The sequence goes on from OX031068.1 coordinate 36,065,954, forward strand.
GAAAAATATGGTGAAAAAGATCATAATACAAGAAATAGTAAAATGTTCCCTGTCAGAAAATTTCATACTTTAAGCCATTACCACACAATCCCTACTTTTGATACCCCTGAGAAAGAAGCCTTTAGAAAATATTGTGGGAAAAGGAGAAAATGCTGGTAACCAGCATTTTCTCCTTTTCCCACAATGTTTTCTACCTAACAAGCCTAAAATTTTGTCTTTGGTAACGACTTGAAAAAAATATCACAAGATAAAAGAGTTTTCAATGGTAATGTGTAAACATAGCTTTTAAATTTTTCATAACAAAAATTAACAGCTACTTTATATGTGTAAAATCAAGGGAAATCTATTTGACAATCCTAGACTTATCTTAAAAAAACTAGAGCTACCACTCAACGTGATCATACCCCCCACCAGCTCCTTGCCACGAAACAGGTCTTTGTCACAGAATGCAGAATGGTTGAGTACGAAAGTAAGAGTTGAACATGAGCGGCAAATTGTCGCAAGATACACCCGTCTTACCCCAAGTTGTTAAGCTGGGGCATACACTGGACCAAATTCAAGTATGAAAAACAACAAAGGGCAATAACTCAAAAATTAAGCAAGCAAGAGTTATAATTCCTGTGCACTGCAATCCCCCTTGATGTGATCTATCCATCCATGAAATTTCATAACCCTAGCTAGTGTAGTTTTGGAGATACGCTCCGGACAAAATTCAAATATGAAAAACAACAAAGGGCAATAAATCAAAAATTAAGGAAGCAGGAGTTATGATTCCTATGCACTGCACTCCCCCTTGATGAGATCTATCCACCCATGAAATTTCATAACCCTAGCTATTGTAGTTTTGGAGATATTCACCGGACCAAATTCAAGTATTAAAAACGACAAAGGGCAATAACTAAAAAATTAAGCGAGCAGGAGTTATGATTCCTGTGCACTGCACTCCCCCTTGGTGAGATCTATCGAGCCATGAAATTTCATAACCCTAGCTAGTATAGTTTTGGAGATACGATCCAGACCAAATTCAAGTATTAAAAACAACAAAGGGCAATAACTCAAAAATTAAGCAAGCAAGAGTTATAATTTCTGTGCACTGCACTCCCCTTGCTGAGATCTATCCACCCATCAAATTTCATAACCCTAGCTAGTATAGTTTTGGAGATACACTCCGAACAAAATTCAAGCATAAAAAAAAAACAACAAAGGGCAATAAATCAAAAATTCAGCTAGCAAGAGTTATGATTCCTGTGCACTGCACTCCCCCTTGATGAGATCTATCCACCCATGAAATTTCATAACCCTAGCTAGTATAGTTTTGAAGATATGCTCCGGACAAAATTCAAGTATGAAAAAGAAATTTGTCCAGAATCATCAAAGGGCCATAACTCCATGAAACCTAAATATACCATACCCAAAATAGGATATGCACATCTCTGCTTTATACTGAGTCTATCTGTGTAGTTTGAACCAAATCTGTCCAATAGTTGATGAGAAAAAGAGCCGACAAGAAATTTCATGAAAGGGCCATAACTCAGTGAAAAATCAATGAACCAGAACCAACATTTCATATGCACATCTCTGCTTGATACTGAGTTTACCTGTGAAGTTTGAATAAAATTTGTCCAGGAGTTTATGAGAAATAGAGCGGACAAAAAGCAACAGACCGACCGACGGACGGACGGACCGACCGACCGACAAGCTGACTCCTATATACTCCCCAAACAGAGTTTTGGGGGGTATAATTATTCTATCTGAAGATATTCCATGTGTTTAGAGGGAGCGACTGTTGCACCTGATGACCATATTGATATTATTTAACTAACTGTTATTATACTAATTCGCTCCCACACAATCCCACCTTAACCATCATTTTCTCCTTTTCCCACAATGTTTTCAAAACTTCCAAAAACAAATTTTGACTCTTCAGTCAGATTTCATTTTGTCACCTGCAAATGCTTCCAATTTGGACCAGGCTAAAGTTTTGACATTTGGTATACAGTTAATTAAAATTCTAACTATGCACTTAATTAAAATTTCTAATTATGGCATTTTTCAATAGCCAAAATCTATGATGTCCCATTTTTAAAATTTGGATAAATGATGTTCAACTTTCTACCAAATGCTAAATTTTTAGAATTGTCCAATTCCAAAATCTTGGCAGATGGCAAAGTAAATGTTACTTAACCCATTACCACACAATCCCTACGATTGACGACCCTGAGAAAAAAGTCGTTAGAAAACATTGTGGGAAAAGGAGAAAATGCTGGTAACCAGCATTTTCTCCTTTTCCCACAATGTTTTCTACTTTCCACAAAACAAATTTCAAATTTTCTGACACTTTTATTTTGTCGTCTGCAATTTGCTTTTGATTTGGACAAACTTAAAATTTATTGTTTGGTAATGAGTTAAAGAGCAGGATTTATCTTTGAAAAGGTAGAAAATATTGTGGGAATAGGAGAAAATGTTTGTTACCAGCCTTTGCTACCTTTCCTACTATATTTTCAAAAGCCTTCGTCCTCAAAGCAGCATAATTGTGGGGCTGATCGGCAAAAGGGTTAAAGATTTACTAAAACACCAAGATATAAGAAACAGAAAACAGACTTACCTTTGCAAACTTTGGGACTGTCACCCATACATGGTCTTACTTCATATGTCCCTTTCTCACAGTCTACAGCACAATCTAGAGAAATGATAAATGTACCATAGATTCCATTTTGTGTACAACCATAGAACATCAGTCTTTTACCACATGCTAAATTTAATATTTAGACTGGTCAAAGTTGAAAACATTTCAAGAATGTGTCTCAAATGATGTTATTTGTCTTTGAAATGATGAAAAAAGTTCTGGTTACCAACGTCTTCTCCTTTTCCCATCATGTGTTCAAAAGGTGATTACCGCAGATGAATAAAACACAGGAAAAATGATCAAATTAAGACCAAAGATTTTGCTATTTTAAAAAGTTTTTTTTTTCATAAAAAATTTTCATTCATCGGTAAAGGGTTAAGGCTTTGAAGCATCAATAAACGATGTCACATGGGAGACAACTCCTTCCTGTATGGCTTTGTCCCCACCTAAATATAATGCCTAACAACTGTATTAGGGAGATATCTCTTTGGCTCAGTGGTTATGGTATTGGTCTTTTAAACCTCAAAAAACCAGGATATTTGGCCGCATGGTTTTGAATCCCGCCAGATGCACCTATGCATTTGTTGTGAATTCCCATGTACGTAAGACTTTCATCTCATTCAAACTGAAAGAATTCACAGATAACAAATGGGGATAAAATGAAGTGACCTGTCTTTGAAATGGCAGAAAACACAGTAGGAAAAGGCAAAAATGCTGGTTATCAGCATTTTTCGTTATCAGCATTTTTCCTTTCCCCATAATGCTTTCAAAATCGATTTCCTCTGTGTCCATTACAATCTGGATTGTTTAGCAAAGGAGTGAACTTACCCAAACATTTGTCGTTGTAGTTGTACAGTTTATATTGTGCAAGGCAGAGGCAGTCATATGCTCCAGGATAGTTAGCACAACCAGACTGTGGATGGGAACATCTCGCCATGCCATTCTGACATTCATTTATATCTGAAAGAAAGTGATCCCGTTACCACACAATGCCGTGTTTTAACGACACTGAGGAAGATGCGTTTTGAAAACATCATGGGAAAAGGAGAAAATGCTGATAACCAGCATTTTCTCCTTTTCCCATGATGTTTTCCATAGATTGTGAATGGGAACATCTTGCCATGCCATTCTGACATTCATTTATATCTGAAAGAATGTGAACCCTTTACCACACAATCCTGTGTTTTAACAACCTTGAGGAAGAGTCTTTTGAAAACATCATGGGAAAAGGAGAAAATGCTGGTAACCAGCATTTTCTCCCTTTCCCACAATGTTTTCTACCCTTCTCACAACAAAGTTAATTTTTTCTCTCATATTTATTTCATTATCTGCAAATGCTTCTGATCTGGAATAGTCTGAAATTATGTTGTTTGGTAAAGAGTTAACCCATTACCACACAATCCCTACTAGAAAATATTGTGCGAAAAGGAGAAAATGCTGGTAACCAGCATTTTCTCCTTTTCCCACAATGTTTTCTACTCTTCACAACACAAATTCCACATTTTCAGTCTCTTTAATTTTGTTGCCTCCAAATGCATATTTGATTGTGACAAACCTAAAATTTTGTCGTTTAGTAAAGAGTTAAGTGACATTTGTCTGCAAGGATGATACCTTCACATATCCTATACCATTATAATTATACTGCAAAGAAATTACTCATGATCTGAATGGATATTATGCCCCAAACATATATATCATGTACATTGGCAAAACCAACATGACAAGCAGTTTCCCTTTTGGGCACACAGACTACACTGGCAACACAACATCCAAACTGGCAGCTTCTATCAAGATCAACATCTAGATTGTGTGCCAATCTGCACATTTTAGCACGTTTTACCAAGGTTTCAGTGACGTCAGTTTCCAGTGATGTCAGTTTTCATGAAATTGGGGCACTCAGAGAGAAACTTCTACTTTGTCAGCATACTCAATTTTTGAAACTCAATAACAAGTAAAATTCACTTCACTCTTTACCAAACGACAAAATTTTAGAACGGACCAAATTGAAAGCATTTGCAGGTGACCAATTAAAGATGGCCCAAATGAAACAGACTCCCCTCGATAGATGATAAAACAATGTGAGAAAAGGAGAAAATGCTGGTTACCAGCATTTTCTCCTTTTCCCACAATGTTTTCAAAAAGATTCTTTCTCGCCGTCATAAAGAGTCGGGACTGATTGGTAGACTTAATTCATGCCGTAATGGTAAAATTTTATGTACAATAAACTCAATTTATGGTCAGGTGGCAGGGGACTTGGAACTTGCTCATGGCTGGGGTGAATAAAGATTCACAACAGCCATGAACAAGTTTCGAAGTCCCCCCTGCCACCTGACTGTACAACTAATAAAACAACCTTACCTATACATTCTCCTTTCCTCATTTCATAACCATGATTACATATACACTGTCCTGTATTGTCATCACAGCCATGGAGACATCGTTTGTTGGAACACCAGGTGGAGTCAAAGTTGTGTAAAATGGGATCATGAGCACCTGATGAATAGATAATAATTGGAGATTGAATTCAGAAGAGTTTCAAAGAATAAGCTGGAAAATGATTTGATAAAAGCTAGATAAAGATTAGACTGCAATGCATATGGAGCCTGATCTTAAAACAACTGTCTTTTAATGAAAAATTTTGTCACTGAGAAAAGTGTTCTGCTTCCAATGTCTAGGCTATTTCAACAAGCTTGCCTCAAAAAGTTCGGTAAAACGATACCCATTGCTTCTTTTTATTCAATAGAGCAAACTTATCACAGAAAGGTAAGTATCTATTTTTGTGGCACAGGTTACTAAGTATTTCAACTATCTCACTGCAATAGCACAATTATCACATTGGACTTAATAGAGAAGAATACAAATTAACTAGCACTACCACTGGCTCTGTACTAACCCATTACCACACAATCCCTACTTTTGACGACCCTGAGAAAGAAAGCTTTCGAAAACATTGTGGTAACCAGCATTTTCTCCTTTTCCCACAATGTTTTCTACCCTTCCCGGAACAAATTTCAATTTTTCAGTCACCTTTATATAGTCGTCGGCAAATGCTTTCAATTTGAACCAGTTTAGAATTTTGTCGTGTGGTAAAGAGTTAACCAACTATGCTTCAGAATGTTCCTAGTCTTTTTCTCAAGAATTTTCAAAATGTGAAAGTAACACAACTTTTGATTGGCTACACTAAATGCTTTCACCAATGAATTGTATTACTTTCAAAATTAGAAAATCTTTGAGCATGAGACTACGACTGGTTGGTGAGTAAGGCCTTAGTGCTTAACTCTTTCTCACACAATGACGAGTTTTAACTCTAATGACTCTGAGAAAGAAGCCTTTTGAAAATATTGTGGGAAAACAAGATAATGCTGGTAACCAGCATTTTCTCCTTTTCACACAATGTTTTCTACTCTATCAAAGAGAAGTTCTATCTTTTGAGCTATGTTTAAACTGTAATCTCTAAATACATTCGATTTGGACAAGTCTATCATTTGTCCATCTGGTAAAGAGTTAATCAACTCAAAATTTCTTGATTAAGAATCCAACACCACAACCACAGATGCCACAATCTAAAGGCAAAATTCATAAAATTATACTTACTGAGCCATTTCATCTGGTCATATTTATGTAAGTTCACTGTTTTTCCAACCCCAGTGTAGATAGTGCTGTTCCTGTAGGGAAATGACGGTGGTACATAGACAATAATATTCACCTCTGTTCCCTGATTCCTTGTGACACAGTACACACCCGACATGACACTGAGAACAGTCAAAGTCGTCAGCATTGTTAAGTGCAAACTAGAAAATACAAAACAATAAATAACTTAGAAATATGGTCAGCTTTCACCATTGCCTTTCTGTAGACATGCATCATAAATCTCAGTCTGGATACAAAGCCAAGTCTTAAAATTCATTATCTGTTAAAATGTTACAGGTAAACAATGATACAAACAAGCATAAAACTGCATTCTCCACACTAGTCAACTCTTCACCAGACAAATTTAGGACAGACCAGACTTGCTTAAAATGCAAGCATTTGCAGATGCAAATATAAATGTATACATGTAAACTTTTCTATCCTATCAAAGACAAAAGATTAAGTTTGTCTTTAAAATAGTAGAAAAAAATGCAGAAAAAGGAGACAATTCTGGTTTCTAGTATTTTCTCTTTTTACCATGATGTTTTCAAAATTCTCTTTCTTTCAAAACTTTACATTTTGTGGCAAAAAGTTTGTTAAAAACCAAACAATGTACAAACAAATCAACCAAGCATTGAAGTACAACAAGAGTCAGTAGCTCAGTTACTGACCCTCTATTTCAATAACATCACCACCTTGCACTTACTGTTTAGGTGCTTTTGCCCCTCCCTTCCTTCCTCCACCACTTGACTTTCTGTCTCTCTGAGATTTAGCATCGTCTTTTTTTCTCTGGGTTGCGCCTTTCTGTTGTGGGTCTACAAGGTCCCTTCCTCTAGCCCCTTGAGTGGTAACCCTGGGCTCCATATACTCTCCCTTTCTTGCCATATGGGTGATCTTGGGTTCAACATATTCACCTTCATCCCTGAAAAAAATTAAATGCCCATTTGATATTCAAACACAATAGACATTTGTCTCACAGATTGTGAAAAAAGCTAGAGTCTATATTATTACTGCCCATATTGCTACCTGCCTATATGCATGGCTTATCATATGCAAATAGGTTCAACAATACATAGAGCATAATTTTTTTTGTGAAAGATTGAAAATTTGTTCCATTGACTGAACATTATCTGCATCACTTGTGAAGTATTACCAGAGTTACTCACTCGATGAAATAAATTTTGATCTTTCACAGGAAAAAAAAGATATTCTATTCATTTCATTCTTCTAACCCCTGTTTGGTAGGGACTTCTGTCAATATCCAGTACAGTTGTTTTCTGTAATTCCCCAAGGTGTACCCTGCACACATAAGAAGGCATTGCCATGTTACAAATAGCTCAAAAATGTATGGTAAATGCACATAAATTATGCCATATTTCTGCCTAGTTGAACAGCACACACTTTATACCTGTGCAACTAGTGAACAAGAACTACTGTTTCCACCTTAACTCATTACCAAATGACAAAATTTTAGGTTTGTCCAAATCGAAAGCATTTGCAGACGGAAAGAAAAAAATGACTGAAAATTTTATATTTGTTTTGCAGAGGGTAGAAAAAATTGTGGGAAAAGGAGAATGTGCTGGTTACCAGCATTTTCTCCTTTTCCCAAAATGTTTTCTAAAGGCTTCTTTCTCAAGGTCGTCAAAAGTAGGGATTGTGTGGTAATGGGTCAAATATCTTATTCCACGAGTATACTTCTTTTGTTTTTCAATTCGATGCAAAATGGCCGACCAAGAGCAATTTTGAGTTAAACAGTTGTGTATATTTTGAAAAGGTCTTTTTCGGCAGAGATATCATTTCAATGAAATTGCTTGTTTGAGGTTAGTTCCTTGAGCTATGATCTTGTTGCCACCATTAGTTGTATGTTTAGTATTTATGAAATGAAAAACAAAATGTATTCATACACATACCCAAAATTAAGTTCCCTTCTTGCCCATGCTGCATGCTGGGGTGGGTTAAGTATTGTTGGAGGTGGAGGAAACACAAATCTGGACTCTGCTTGGTTTATGCTGTGTTTGGAGTAAGGACCCCCTGGAGACGGGGAACCTGTAAGCGCTATTACAGTGCCTGTAAAAATAATTCCTTGAAAAATCATCTTCACAAGAATTATTAACCCGTTACCAAACAGCAAAATTTTATACCTTCCCAAATTGAAAGTATTTGCAGACAACAATTTCAATGTGGCTCAAACAGTACAATCATTATTTGGTGGAGTAGAAAACATTTTGGGAAAAGGAGAAAATGCTGGTTACCAGCATTTTCTCCTTTTCCCAAAATGTTTTCAAAAGGCTTCTTTCCCAGGTCATTAAAAGCCTTCATTGTGTGGTAAAGGGTTAAGCATCAAATTAAACGCAACTCTAATTGTTTTCTCTTATACATAGCTCAGTAGAATAGTTGACAACAGAAAGAAATATTGAGAGGTAGGAAAAAGTACAAATGTACATTTTTACTACAAGCTTTTGCCAAGCCTTTTATACATTCGAATTATTACATGCTTATAATAACATGTATACGTGATTACCTGTATTTGATATATATATGCAAAGTATTACATGCTTGACACATTGACATCAAAAACAAATTTCAAGCAAATGGTAAAACTGTGATTCCAAGTTCTGCTTCTTGAAAAAATATCATGCTTCAATTTGACACTGTACATTCAACATCATTCTTTGTAGTTTGATCAGTATCCACACTTTACATAAATCACAATGAGTAGTGCCCAGTTCCCTAAGATTTAAGATTTTGCCATATTTACCATATTTGTCGACCTCATCCTGATGTACCATGCTCTGTCTAGGAGACAACTGTAACATGGGTGGGCGGGACTCAGCGAAAAACTGGTCATCCATTGGTGGAGGGCTTGGCAATGGTAAACTGTCATTGGATAGTACTTCTCCTTCTACATCAAGGGGCGGGATATCCAGATCCGAGTCATTTAGATCAGGAATATCATCTCCATCAGATAATGAGTCACTGTCTGTATTCTCACTTAGCATGCTAAAGTTTCCTGGAGATATGGGTTCATTTGGGTTGTCCAACTTAAACCTGGGTTCTAGTTTATCAAAATCAAATGCATTTGGGGACCCACTAGTGAACATTGGCTTTGGTTTGGGCTTTGGGATTGGTTTTCTACGAGATTCTTTGGAAGGTGATCTATCTGGTCCTTTGAATGTTGACAACGGTATGTCTGCTGAATAAGTGTACATTTCATATGCATCATTGGATTCACGACTTATTCTTGACCTTGAGGATTGGTCAGAAGGTGTTTGCATTAATGCCACATACTGTCCATGGCTGTTGTTAGCATAAGCATTTTCTGGAGAATGGACTTGTGCCCTAATATGTGCAGAGTGATCAATACTAAGATCATTCTGTGGAATTCTGAGATTCAAATCTTGTGGTTTTAAGTTTAATCCTCTTTGGTATACATTTGGTTCAGCTCGTCTATAAATGGGTTGTTCTAGTGCTGTGATTTTCTTCTTTGATGGAATAGTAACCTTCAAAGGGGCAATTTCCTTCTCTTTTTCTGACAGTTTTTTGGGTCTCCCCCCTAAAAGGTCCCCATCCGAACGACTAGTTTGAATATTGTAGTCTAAGTTTCCACGTGGATCATGTAGTTTAACTGTACTTTGTGAGTTTTTGATATCACCATCATGTAAATCATCCACATCATCCAGGGGCGTGTAACTCCCATCAGCGTCAGCAATTTTCTGATCAGGTGACAGGTTGTTATTCCCCTCCTCCTCATCTGATTGGTTGGGATAATCCAGTAAACCACTCCCATTCATATTGGAGTTACCCAACGGGTTCTCATTCTGTCTGAAGGAGAACTGTCTGTTCAGGTGTCTGTTTGACAACTAGAAAATGAAAAAAAAAAATTACATGTATAAAGGTAATAATGTGAAAGAGCAAGACTAGGCCAAGATCTGGCTACAAGTGCAGGAAAGCAAACTTGCTGAAATCCCTCAACAAAATACATCATTGCTTTCAAAAAAGATAACTGAAACTAGACTGAGGAAAGGGGTATCTATAAATCAAAATAAAACTGTATGTAAACACAGACTGATCTTCTACTACATGTACACTTCGTAAAATATATCCATATATTACTGAGAAAGAAGCCTCTTCAAACAATAATGGGAAAAGGAAGAAAATGGTGGTTAACCCTTTATAAAACGACAATATTATAGACAGGTCCAAATTGAAAGCATTTGCAGACGACAAGATAAACATAACGCAAAAATTGAAATTTGTTTCTAGCAAGTTAGAAAACATTGTGAGAAAAGGAGAAAATGTTGGTTACCAGCATTTTCTCCTTTTCCCACAATGTTTTCAAAAGGCTTCTATCTCAGGGTTGTTGTGTGGTAAAGAGTTAACAGTGTTTTCTATCCCATCAAAGACAAATTATTTTAGCCACATGTCAAATGTTGTCTGCTAATGCTTTCAATTTGGACAAGTTTACATTTTTGTTGTTTGGTAAAGAGCTATGACAGGATCCACTCCTTAACACTTTACCACACAATAAAATTTTGGACTCTTCCAAACCAAAAGAGTTTGCAGACAACAATTGTAAATTTTGGAGAAAAAGCCAGAAAGTTCTCAAACAGGGTAGAAAACACTGTGGGAAAAGGAGAAATTGCTCATTATGAGCACCTTTTCCCACGGTGTTTTCAAAAGACTTTTACTGCAGACACGTAAAAACCAGGGCTTGTTTCGGAAAGGGTTAATAAGTCTGTGAAAGGATCATTCCTCTATTAAATCTAGAAATAGTTTTGACTAATGTTATAATAATCTAAAAGCTGCAAGAAGCTTGTGGAAGATAGTGGTCAAATAAACATTTGTGAAAGCATTAATAGGTTCACTGACTGACTGACAGAATGGAACTAAAATACTGTAGAAGACACATTTAACTCTTTACCAAATGACAAAACTTTAGATTTGCAGACCACAACATAAGTATGGCTCAAAAATTTAAATTTGTCTTGGGAAGGGAAAAAAACATTTTAGGAAAGAGAGAAAATGCTGGTCACCAGCATTTTCTCCTTTTCCCACAATGTTTTTAGAAGGCTTCTTTCTCATGGTCTTCAAAAGTAAGGATTGTGTGGCAAACAAGCAATCAACTATAAAGGGCTGTTTATTTTGCTCAGAGTCTTTCATTCTGCTATATGCAATCACAGAATTACCTGAAATCTACTCTTTAGATTGGTTCTGTCATCATCTGCAGAATCTTCTGATTCTTCTATTATAGTCTCTGGTTTAAGTGACACTCTCAATTTCTCCTGAAAAGTAAAATAAAGCTTTCTCTATCTTTGAACATTCCTTATGCTATTAACTCTTTACCACACTGGTGGTTGTGAGTTTGATACCCGGCTAAGGCAAACTTTCTTTCCGGCGTATTTTCACCTCTCACCTCTGCTGAAGCATGTGAGAAAAGTAGTCGGTGGCTTTTGAAGGAGAGTTGTGTTAGTACTGGTATAAGAAAGCCTGAAAACACATATACGTAACAGAGCATCATGATATGACCTTAGCTGTTAACCCATTACCAAACGACAAAATTTTAGGTTTGTCCAAATCAAAAGCATTTTCAGACGAGAAAATAAAAGTGAATGATAATTTGAAATTTGTTTTGTGAAGGTTAGAAAACATTGTGGGAAAAGAAAAAAATGCTGGTTACCAGCATTCTCCTTTTCCCACTATGTTTTCAAAGGGCTTCTATCTCAGGGTCATCAAAAGTAGGGATTGTTTTGTAATGGGTTAAAGTGGCATTAAACCCCAATACAATCAACCAATTTTATCACACACTCTTAACAACAATGAGAAAGAAAGCTTTTGAAAACATTGCAAGAAAAGGAAAAATGCTGGTAACCAGCATTTTCTCCTTTTCCCACAATGTTTTCTACCCTTCCCTTATCAAATTTCAACTTTTGAATCACATATATTTTGTCGTCTGCAAATGCTTTCAATTTGGACTAGTCCAAAAATTTGTTGTTTGGTAAAGAGTTAAAAGTCTGTGTAGGGGGAGATCACTTCTTCCTTACTGCATACCTTCTTCCAGTAGAAGTTCAATACCTAATGCCTAAAAACTTAGTTAGAAAGAGCACTCCCTAGCTTAGTGGATAAGGTGATCGAAATTTATTTCATCTCTTGAACACCATCAGTAACATATTCACTCATGGCTGTGCCACTCGCAAAAATATTTCCAATGGTGTCCACTCAATGAAATAAATTGCGATCTTTCACCCAAAAAAACAAATATCCTCTACTTATACCATTTTCCTCCTTTCTCTTTCACCATCATCATCACCATCAACAACATCATCATCACGTTGATCATGGTCACCCAGAAGCTGGTCACCTGCACCTTCCAGGTGCATGCTGTTACGTGACCTGGAAAACAGATTGAGGTCACAATGCAAAAGGTCATGAATCAATTTAGTTATAACTTACTTAGTCAATTTGTGTGGTGTCAATGGTTGTGAGGTAGAGCGTCGGACTCATAACCATGAGGTCCTGAATTTGATACCTGGGAGCAGGAGATAACTTTAGGATTTTTCAGTTACCCACACATTCCACGTGAGTACTTGTGTAGTTCTCAGGCAGCAGAATCAAAAGAGATTAGTATATGCTGTGTGAACTTGTTTCTCAACTGATGTAAAATAAATATGTTTAACCCATTACCACACAATCCCTACTTTTGACGCCCCTGAGAAAGAAGCCTTTAGAAAACATTGTGGGAAAAGGAGAAAATGCTGGTAACCAGCATTTTCTCCTTTTCCCACAATGTTTTCTACCCTTCAGAAAATAAATTTCAAATTTTCAGTCACTTTTATTTTGTCCTCTGCAAATGCTTTTGATTTGGACAAGTCTCAGATTTTGTCATTTGGTAATGAGTTAAACTAACTTAGTTACAGGTAAAAGATATAGTTTCATTCTGTGGCAAAGACCACATATTGCAAGTTGAAGGCTGTACAGACCAATACATCTCACATAAAACAAAACAATATTGTGGATCAAAGTTAGTCAATGTGTCTGACCTTGATAAATGCTCTACCTAAAAGCATGTCCCTGAACCTTTGTACTTCAGTACTTGGGAATTAACTTTATCAAGGTTATAAAACACTGTGGAAAATGGTGAAAATGCTGTTTACCAACTAATAAATTTGTACAAACAACAATTGAAAATGGCTAAAATGATGGGATTTTCTTTGAAAGGATAAAGAAAAATTGATTGAAACAGATAAAATTCTGGTTTAATATCAGCATTTAAGAGCTGCATGAAAAATCTAAATCGATCCCAATCTTGTACAAATCTACTCAAATCTCCGCATTGATCTATGATGCACTTTCCAAATCTTTCCCAAATGTACCCAGTCTTTGCCATTGATTTATGATGCACTTTCTGTGCAGTCTGATTTTGATACATATCATCCACAAATGCTTCTTGTTTTTACTATGGTACTGAGGGAATTCATACGCTGTTTTTAGCAAAACCAAATGCTTTTAAATTCTACTCCTTAGTATATCTTTTAGCTCTTATCACATGAAAAAATTTTAGACTGGTCCAAATTGAAAGCACTTGCAGTTTCAATTTTTGAGTCACGTTTATTTTGTTGTCTGCAAATGCTTTCAATTTGGACAAGTCTAAACTTTTGAAAAGAGTTAACCCATTACCACACAATCCCTACTTTTGACGCCCCTAAGAAAGAAGCCTTTAGAAAACACTATGGGAAAAGGAGAAAATGCTGGTTACCAGCATTTTCTCCTTTTCCCATAGTTATTCTACCCTTCCAAAAACAAATTTCTAACTTTTAGTCACCTTTATTTTGTCGTCTGCAAATGCTTTCAATTTGGACCAGTCTAAAATTTTCTCATGTGGTAAAGAGTTAAACAAGGGGCTATTGTATCAGATGGGTCAACAAACCTCCATACTCTCCTTTCACTCAAGTAACCATGAAATACGTCCTTGTATTTATCGTTTGAGTACCACCAAATAACGTAGCTTAAAGCTATAATAAAGACCACACCAGTCAGGATTCCAACCACCACAAAAATCCATTTCAAAGAAACTGGCAAACCTTCTGGGGGCTTCTCATACTGAAAGTAAAAGAAGTTCAATACTTTACCAGATAACTAAATTTTAACCCTTTACCAAACTATGAAATTTTAGACTGGTCCAACTTGGAAGCACTTGCAGACAACAAAATAAACGTAACTCAAAAATTGGAATTTGTTTATAGCAGGGTAGAAAAAATTGTTGGAAAAGGAGAAAATGCTGGTTATCAGCATTTTCTCCTTTTCCCATTATGTTTTCAAATGGGTTCTATCTCCAGTTTTCAAAAACCAAGGACTGTTTGGTAAAGGCTTAAATGTGCCCGCATTGAAGATATTTGAAGACTACAAAAGAACTGAGGCTTAAAAATTGTAATATATTTTAAATGGGTAGAGACTGCGGTAAAGTAAGAAAATTGAAATTGTTCTCAGCATTTTTGTCTCTCTCTACAATGTTTACACAATTCTCTTTAAGTTGTTAAAACTCAGGCTGGTATGGTGAAAGATTAACCCTTTACTAAATAATCTGAGGTTCTTATGACCCTGCGCTATAAGCCTTTTGAAAACATTGTAGGAAAAGGAAAAAATTCTGGTAACCAGGATTTTCTCCTTTTCCCACAATGTTTTCTCTCCTCTTTGATACATATCTAAAATTTTCAGTCACTTTGATTTTGACGTCTTCAAAGGTTTTCAATTTGGACCAGACTAAAATTTTGTTGTTTGGTAAAGAGTTAACCTTGATTCTGCTGAATAACATTTACTTAACTCTTTACCACACGAGAAAATTTTCAACTGGTCCAAATTGAAAGCATTTGCAGACGACAAAATAGAGGTGACTAAAAAGTACAAATTTGTTCTGAGAAGGGCAGAATACTCTGTGGGAAAGGGAGAAAATGCTGGTTACCATCATTTTCTCCTTTTCCCATAGTGTTTTCAAAAGGCTTCTTTCTCAGGGGCGTCAAAAGTAGGATTGTGTGGTAATGGGTTAATATGAACTTTTTAATTGGATAGTTAAAACCCTGGCATACTGCTATTTCAAAGTTGTGTTTTCTGGAATAATATCAAACAGTATAGATCCAAGATCAGACTGCATGTTCTCTGCAGTCTGATCTTGATCTACACTGTCTGCAAAATCCAGAGGTGGAGTTTGAAAGTTTCCCCCCTTTACAGAGGTGGAAATCAGCACTAGAAGCCTCAAATTTTGTGTAAAAAGTTCAAATCTGCCTATTTCCCACCTGGAATTCGCCCAAATTTCACCTGGAATCTGCCTGAAATTTTCATACAGGCAGCGAGTTGTGCTGAGCAGTGTAAGGGTTAACAACAAACAGACCAAAAAATGTCAAATTTGAGACAAAAAAGAAAAAAAACCTCTTACCACTTGCAAGAGTAGCTTCCCTTTGTGGTCTATCAGATCAGCAGTGACGGCATATGCTTCTTGTATAGAGGGCGCTGTGATATTAAGTAAGACTTTAAACTCTTCTGCCTCATGAAACTCAATTCCTCCCTGAAAAAAATGACAAAAGATCAAACTAAGTCAGAAGCATAACAGTAAATTGAAGCCCATCAAAATAATAAGTGCTTTATTCCATTACCAAACAATCCTCCCTTTTATGAATCTCAGAGAGAAGGTTTTTTGTCATCTACAAATGCTTTCAATTTCAACAAGGCTAAATTTTATTGTCTCAAAAAGAGTCAAAGCAATGGGATGATAAGGAGCCCACAATGTTAAAGCAGACTCGCTAAGGAGCCATAAATACAAACATTTATGTCAATATGTATTAGACATTGTGAAAGCACTTTATAACTGCTTTATAACAAATTTCCCATTTCAAAAGACCAGTAAACAACATTCATGTCGATTTATTTCCTACCCATGAGAGCTAAAACTTTCGTAGAAGAGCTGAAGAATCCCAAAAACAATGTTTACTAGTATAACTATTAACCCTTTCCCAAACGGCAAATTTCGGACCAGACCAAAATAAAAGCATTTTGCAGATGACAAATTAACAGTTGCTAAAAAGATGATTTTGCTATATGATAGGCTAGAAAACATAGTGGGAAAAGGAGAAAATGCTGGTTACCAGCATTTTCTCCTTTTCCCACTATGTTTTCAAAAGGCTTCTATTTCTGACCTGTAAAAACCAGGGATTGTTTGGGAAAAGGTTAACCATGATTTCAGAAATTATTGTAATTCAGTATACAATTCTAGTGATCTGATCAGCTTTGGCACATCAGGGTCAGTATTTAACAACCATTCCAAGAATATTCAAACTCTGGTTCTGTAATATTTTCTAAATGTGAAAGTAAAACAATTTCTGATTGGTTATACCAAATAGTTGGTGAATGGTTTAACCCTTTCCCAAAGGACAAATATTGGACTTTTCCAAACCAAAAGAGTTTGCAGACGACAATTTTTAGATTTGGAGAAAATGGCAGAAAGTTCTCAAAAAGGGTAGCAAACACTGTGGGAAAAGGAAAAATTGCTCGTTACGAGCAATTTCTCCTTTTTCCACAGTGTTTTCAAAAGACTTTTACTGCAGACACGTAAAAACCAGGGCTTTTTTGGGAAACGGCTAACTCATTACCAAACAACAATATTTTAGACTGGTTCAAAATTAAAGCATTTCCAGATGACAAAATAAAAGTGAATGAAAATTTGACATTTGCTTTGTGAAGGGTAGAAAACGTTACCAGCATTTTCTCCTTTTCCCACAATGTTTTCTAAAGGCTTTTTTCTCAGGGGCGTCAAAAGTAAGGATTGTGTGGTAACGGTTTAAGAATGCTTGATGAATATGGGTCCAGGTAGCATTATTTAGAATTTCAAGTCAGTATATAATGTTATGAACATATTATATAGCTTGCAAGATGCAAAAAGGGGAATTCAGACATTTGCCTAAATTGTCATTCCAATTCAGCCAGCCAGGGCAGTTTGTGCAGGCTAACCCACAACAACACTTTCCGTACTTATGCTATTTTTTGTTTAGCGCAAGTCTACTTTAGCACAAAATCTATTGAAATTGTGAAGTGCCATCTTGGATTAACATGTGTGGACTGCACAGGCTGATCCAGGACAACACTTTACGTATATGTAAATTTCTGAACCCCCCCCTCCCATTTTCACATGTTGCAGGCAATACCTACATGTAGTTGGTAGATTCTTTATTGCACCATAAAATTAACACTTATCCACACTGAAACCGTTTGCAGACAACAATATGACTCGCAAGACTGGAACTTTTCTTTACGAGATTAGAAAACATTTTGGGGAAAAGAGGAAATGCTGGTTATCAGCAATTTCTCCTTTGCGAACATTGTTTTTAAAAATCTTTCTGAGAGTAGCTAAAACGGAAAACTGTTTAGTAAAGGGCTATTCCAAATCCTAAATAAGTAAAATCACAAAAGAGCTTCCAGGGATTCATGAGATTCACTGTGACAAAATATATTCCTCTCTTACCAATAAACAGTTGTGAGATTTTTTTGTGTAATCCAAAGCACGAGTAAGAGATACAAGTTATACCATAATGCTTGCATAATTTTTTTTTTAACAACTGAGGTTAGCCATTCAACAGAATACTCGCTGCCGCAATGTGACTAAAAAAATAAAGGCAAAAAACTTTGTGGTTCTGGAAGATCTGAAGCATTTCAGAAAGCAAAAACATTAGTGGAAGGGACAAAAAGTTCCAAAATTATTTTTATGTTGATAAAGTAAGTTTCATCCTTTGATTTCTAGACCGAATAACAACGGAATGGTGAAAGGAGGGGTGCATTGCTATCTGTATAATGGTGCAAACTTGGCGTCAAAAATCGGTCTGATCAATCCTATGCGGCCTGGAATCACCAAACTTATCACGCTCTCTAAGTTACTTCAATTACACGTTTCTATCTGGAAAAGCAACATAACACCAAGGCCTTGTACGGTCGGGCTAGGCAGACGAAGCAACTAACTGGGGAAAATGACGTCATGATAATTAGGGGAGGCAACTCAGATTTGACAGGATGTTGGTAAAGGGAGAGAAATTTTTTTCCACAAAAAATACGATAAATCAGTAATCGTAAGTATACATGTGTTGATCAAGAAATCGCAAAAAAAACTGAAATTTTGATCCCCAAATACAATAAAAAGTTTTCGCTGAAGCCACTTAATGGGTGAAACAAATCAAGCAAGAAGCATGGACTCCGGAGCAGGAATAAACAAAGAACTTCGTTACAAATATCAGTAAATTCCGTTAAAAGTTCTTTTACAAGAAGATTTTAAAATATTCCACGGCAGATCATTGGGGGGAAAAGAGAAATAATGTCACAGGAGTAGTATTAATCGCCTGCAAAGTCACCTAAAATTATTGAATTTTTTATAAGCCAAAAAGTCCCCAATGTAAAGTGTCTTCCAAAAGAGAATTATAATGATAAGTTTGATCAACTGACACGGAAGAACCTAAATTACAAACCTCCACAGATTTCTATTGTATACTACAGCTTTTGATAGAGACGTTAACCAACCTTATTCTTTTCATATGTGGTAATTACGCAAGATTAATTCTATATTAGGGTTTTCTAACCTTTACGATTTTTTACCCTAAATTTTGATTCCTTCACTATGTGTAGGCCTATACATGTATACATGAAGACCTCAGAAGGCTCTGGTTCCCTTCTTCGACTAAAATTACCACCACCACCCGAAACCCTTGTCCGCATTAATTCGAATCCCACCAGATGCAGTTTGAATTTCAGCTATGCATTTGTTGCGAATTTTCATGTTCGTAAGATGGGGGCTCGTCCAGGATTGGCCATTGAGCCATGAATCCCATTTGTTGTCCAAAAAAGGCCAATAAGGCTCTGAGTAACTAGTTAATAAATTATGACTGTAACAGGGAATGTGTTACAATCAAACTACTAAGTGCGACTAGCTGACCTTTTGCGGACAGTGTAGATCAAGATCAGACTGCACAGAACGTGCAGTCTGATCTTTGATCTACACTGTCCGATAAGGAGTAATTATTCCCCAAAATATAGCTTTGAAATTGCAATATTTGGGATTTTACTCCCAATTGAAAAGTTCGTTTTAGTTATTTAGCTGAATAAGAGTTCATATACCCTGGTAAAAGAGGAAAAATGACGTATGCAGCACCAACCATGCTTAAGAATATTCATAGTCTTATTCTTCAGAATTAAGTCAATGTGAAAGTAACAGAACTTCTGATTGGCTAAACCGAATGGTTTAGCCAATCAGAAGTTCTGTTACTTTCACAGACAGAAAATCTTGATGAATAAGACAAAGAATGTTCCTAAGAATAGTTGGTGAATATGGACCAGGTGAAGATATGTTAATACGCAGCGCGGGTTAGGTATCTGGCCGTGAATTTGGTTAAAACCACTTAAATATTTCCGAACGATGGCTAAAGGGACATTCTATTATACGAGTGACCTAGCAACATAAATAAACAGCTTTGGTCGTGACCCGAACCTTACTCTATTTCTTTCTCTCTCCCCACTATCATGGCTTAGACCTCATCATGAAAACCATCTTGTGTTGTGTTTATCGGACTCGTGACCCATTATCTCCCGCTAGATGGCAAAGAATTTCTTCATTTCTGTATAGTGCAAGTAGCCCCCATTCACCAATGCCATGTTTCTTGACAGATCAAAATTTCGCGAACAAATTTTGAAAAAGGGTCACCCAAGGAACCCGTGAAATTATTTCAAAATCAGCCCAGTGATTTCAGAGGAGAAGATTTTTAAAGAATTTCTTGGAAAATTCCATTTGGTTGCCATGGCAACCAGAGTTTTTGATGGAATCAAATTCTGTGAACATTTTTAAAGAAGACTTCCTAAAAAAACATTCCAGCCGAGTTTGTTCTAAATCGGCCAAGCGGTTTAGAAGGAGAAGATGTATAAAGGAATTGTTGACGCCCCACGACGGACGACGGATACAACGTCGGCCTAATAGTTCCCCTTGAGTACATTGTGCTCAGGTGAGCTAAAAATGATATGCGCCACCATTTTGATGGTCATAATTCACACCAAATGTGTATACAAACTAATCTAATGTCAATTTTGAGCACAATGTTCCTAATTTGCTACTACAGAAACGAAAGACAAATCTCTCGCTAAACTATAAAGGAAACACGGTCAAAACAATTATATCATTTCGCTGATATCTTTTTTAGTCTCTTTGTAAGTGGGTGGAGGAGATGGAACCACATATTTGAACTTACATAAAAAATGAAGGAAATTGCCTTTTGGTGACTGATCTTTAACAGGGTTTTATTTATACAACATGAAACTTATGGAATTCATTCAACTGAAAAGAAATGAATTAAAATATACACGAGTATTTGTATATCTCTACGGACCAAAGGCTACATTAACGGTAAGAAATTTCCTGGCGTAGTTTCTGAAATGGACACCCGATTTGAATCGTGAAATTTTGAAACCCTTATTTGGTATAAATGTTACAATCATGTATGTAACGTATGTCTGATATTCATACATTCATAAAAAGTTTATGCTAAATTGTATCAACAGGACATTTCGAAATAAATTCTACCGAAGTGTGCTTTTGTGATGCCTCGTTATATTTTTCTCAAAATAACTAAAACTATTAATTGATTTTAGTAATCTGATCAATACAGGCTTTTCAAAATCATTCGTAGAAGCGCATTATGTCACACATAAACAAAGGCTAATGTTCATTTTGCACTCCTTGCCGCTCTTTATTGTACATTGTGGAACATTAAGATTTCATTGTCACTGATTTCAACACAAGCTCAATTTAGGCGCAAATTAGAATGATAAT
Organism: Tridacna crocea; assembly: GCA_943736015.1. Lineage (NCBI taxonomy): Eukaryota > Metazoa > Mollusca > Bivalvia > Cardiida > Cardiidae > Tridacna > Tridacna crocea. The sequence continues at coordinate 36,087,055 of OX031068.1, forward strand.
GGGAGTTTTTCGACTGCATAATATTTTATTTCATACAAATATGCCGTCTTTGATTAACGCTTCCAGTTTATGGTAAATTTGTTTTGCGGTCGTCTTGCTCCTTTGAAGATATGTACACTGAAAATGAAAGCGAATATCGTGTAACATTATTTACATGTACGTATGTGTAGGCTAGTGCTCGAAGATATTAATTCTAATACTCTCAACGACAATAATTGGGCGCTTTTTAGACTCTTAAATCCATGGCTTACCAATCAGTTCTTCCTTAGCCAATCAGATGGCCTGTTTTTCGACTTTAAAAGTAGATCAGAAATAGTTAAAACGAATCCTTGCCACTGGTGTGCATATAGTAAATAACTTTCTGATTTTCCCGCAGTAGGCCAAGCGTATAAAACATGATTTGATATGCATATACACGGTATAAACGCAAAACGCTTTTTCCACGTACTGATGCAACCATTTTCCCCCAAAAAAATCGCCATAAAATGAAAAAAACACAAACACACCGTGCAATCTGACAATGATCAGATCTATAATATAGGGGGCTACTGTACATTTAAAATCCAAAGTAAGACGCGAAGTTCGCGCCAATCCATTTCTGTGTCAAATGTCTCCATCGTGATGTTGATTGTATTATTTCATTGGTAAATATTATTATGAAGTTGTGTTAGCGTCTAAAAATATCGCTATATCTATTTATAGATGTTGGATAGGAGCAAGGAGATCGCCACACTTGGCCTTTTGGGGGTTTTTTGCGCTGTAATTTAGCTGAGGTCTTTGGCTGACACTACTCTTAATCCTTCACCAAATAAAATTGTGGGACATTGCGGAATAGGGAGATGACACCGGTAACATTTTGTCATTTTCCAACAATATTTTCTCCTATTTCAAATTTCATCATTTAAGTAACCATGTTTTTTTTAAATGATTCGTGTTTGCAAAATCTTTCAACTTGAACTAATCTTAAATTTTATTGCATGATGTAGAGTCCAACAGCGAATTAAGGATAGGCACTCTAATGGGATTCGTGTAACATCGCCTTTCATCGCCAAAATCATACGGATTCGGCCGAACGATTACGGATTATACCGGAATCTTAATCGAATCCAATGTTTTCGGAAACGAAGGGCGATGTTACACGTCTTCCATTAGGGTGGCCTATCCTTAACCCTTTACCAGACGACAAAATTTAAGCCCTGTCCAAATTGAAAGCATTTGCAGACGACAATTTCAATGTGGCTCAAAAGGTGCTATTAATTATTGATATAGTACAAAACATTGTGGGTAAAGGAGAAAATGCTGGTTACCAGCATTTTCTCCTTTTCCAACAATGTTTTCAAAAGGCTTCTTTCCAAAGGTCATCAAAACTCATCACTGTGTGTTAACGGGTTAACTGCAAGAATTTCCACTGGCAAACATGACAAGTTCCCAAGTCAAAGCTTTAGCTAGTTCGACGGGGCACAAACAGGAACTTGAGTTCATAAGTGCTCTACCATCACACCATACCAGAGTCCCAAACAAACAAGTGATAAACAGCAACGTTAACTGTGGGAGTGTATCTATATAGCAAAACTTAACCCTTAATCCTTTACAATACGATGCTGACATCTAACGATCCAGAGAAGATGGGCATTTGAAAACATTGTGTAAAAAAGGAGAAAATGCTGATAATCAGCATTTTCTCCTTTTTCCCCAAACGTTAAATTGTCATATTATAGACAAGTTCCATTACATGTATTTAGAACACATTCATATTGTCATCTGCTTAATGCTTTCAAGTTAGACGCTTCAATTTTTTTTCTTGCGCGGTAAAGGCTTAACTCATTACCAAACAACAATATTTTATGCTTGTTCAAATCGAAAGCATTTGCAGACAACTTAAATAAAAGAAACTAAATATTTGAAATGTGTTTTGTGAAGAGTAGAAAGCACTGTGGGAAAAGGAGAAAATGCTGGTAACCATCATTTTCTCCTTTTCCCACAATGTTTTCTAAAGGTTTCTTTCTCAGGATCGTCAAAAGTAGGGGTTGTGTGGTAATGGCTTAAATTCCAAAAAAAATCAAACGAAAATTACCAATTGATGGTAAAACCCCAAAGATTACGATTTCAAAGTTGATTTCACCCGAAAAATCACATTATCGGACAGTGTAGATCAAAGATCAACTTCCACGTTCTGTGCAGTCTGATCTTGATTTAAACTATCCGCAACGAGTCACACTTATAGCAGCCTAAGGATTTATTTCCAAAAGTAAATATTCTATGGCACGATAAAAGACAGTTTCACGGCTTGAAATGGCCTCATTAACCCATTACCACACAATGGCGACTTTTCAAACCCCTGAGGAAGACGCCTTTTGAAAACGTGGGAAAAGGAGAAAATGCTGGTAACCAGCATTTTCTACTTTTTCCATAATGTTTTCTACCCTATAAAAGCAAAATTGCATCACTTGAGCCACTTTAAAATTGTCGTTTGCCGATGCTCTCAATTTGGTTAGGTCTAAAATTTTACCGTGTGGTAAAGGGTTTAACCCATTACCACACAATCCCTACTTTTGACGCCCCTGAGAAAGAAGCCTTTAAAAAAACATTGTGGGAAAAGGAGAAAATGCTGGTAACCAGCATTTTCTCCTTTTCCCACAATGTTTTCTACCCTTCACAAAACCAATTTCACATTTTCAGTCACTTTTATTTTGTCGTCTGCAATTCCTTTCAATTCTGACAAACCTAAAATTTTGTCGTCTGGTAATGAGTTATAATGATAACACTATCCTCTGCTTCTTTGGAGAACGTGCGAACTCCCTGCCACTGGTGTGCATACGGTATAAGGGCAGTAGTTCCAAGCCAAATGCTGCTTTCCCACATCAACAGAATCTAGACTGTGTACAGGGGCGAAAGAATGTGGGCAATGTCTTTCCCAATCAAAGTTTTTCAACCCGAGAAATATTCAGATCACCAAAAACACCTGTGGGTCAAATCGCCATAGGAACCGTTACAAATTTATGTGTGATCTTTTATTTTTAAAGAAGACCCTTTTCGCCTTGCAGCATTTTTTTTTTTTGTCACAGTGTATTCTCATATATGCCTGATTTAATCCCTCATCTGTGTTTGTCATCTATATTTTACAAAGGTTGCTATACTTTCAATTACAACCAATCTAAATAAAGCTCTTACGGAATATATTCTCTCCTCATCAAACGACTGGACAAGTGGAGAAAATTTTCTGATTGTGTAACATTCATTATGCACTATGTAGTCCCTTCAAGGCTTTTCATGCATATTTCGTTTTCATCATTATTAAATTTTGGAATTAAAAAGAGGGCCCAGTTACCTGCAACCGCGAAACGATAACGTGCAAAGGAAAAAGGAAAGCGGAGAAGGTGTCCCACCACTGCGAGACTGTTTCCGGTTCGTAGTAGCGAGACTGCTTCCGGTTCGTAGTATCAAAAGTAGTCCCATGTGAAAGTTTGCAGTTGCACTTGTGTTGCACTGTTGTGTGTAGCTTAGAGGGCTTGGTGGTATCTAATTTAGATTTGCTTCAAGTTTAGGCATTGCATAACCACTTAGATGTGTTTTTATTGTACATTAAGTGGACAATTTTGTGTCACTAGAGGAAAAAAAGAATTGGGGTTATGGGGGTGAACAGATGTTTTTGAGAGGAAAAATTCTATGGTGCCCGCTATTTTTGAGATTTAGCGAAAATCGCAATCGGTTGACATGTTGTTTTGAATGCATCTTTGAAGGACTATGGACGTACTTTAAACAGCAAGAGACGGGAAGGCAAAAGCTTTGCCATTAAGCGATATGTGAGGCCAATTCTATTCTATTTTCAATATGGCCCAAAACCAGTGGTGTGACACCAGAACCAGCCTGATTCCTGTACCATTCTCGCTTAAAATCTTTACCAAACCAGGCCCGTCGGAAGGAAGTTTCATTTGGTCCGGCCAGTATGGCGAGCGACGAAGATAAGAAAATAAGACGCTCTCTGGTGCATTCTTGCGCATTTTTTTAGGTTTATATTACGCATTAAGCCATGCTGGGGTGGGGGGGGGGGGGTCCGGGGCATGCTCCCCCAGAAATTTTTTGAAAAAAAAAAAGACGCTCCCTGGTGCATTCTGGCACATTTTTGTAGGTTTATATTACGCATTTAAGCCATGCTAGGGGGGTTCGGGGGCATGCTCCTCCGGAAAATTTTTGAAAAATAAGATGCTCCCTGGTGCATTCTGGAGCATTTTTTTTTTTTGAGGTTTATATTACGCATTTTTGTCGAAAATTGGTCTGGCCATTTTTCATTTTCGGCCGAAAATTTGGTCCGGCCATGGCCAGACTGGCCGTACCGCTTCCGACGGCCTTGTAACGAAAGGAAAAATACGCTAAAGTGGTCCAATGTGAAAAAAAAATGCACACAAAAATAAATATGTTGGTCCATTAGTTGAATATGTGATGAAAAGTGTATATAGTATACGGGAAAAGGGACAAAACATGCTTGAAAGAAGGATTTTTTTCGTATTACCACGATGTATCAATAGCCGCTTTGATAAGGATCCTAATGCACAGGATAGTTTTGTACAGGGTTTAACTCGACTAGACGACAAATATTTATTATTGTCCAAATTCAAAGCAGTTGCAGACGACAAATGAAATGTTATTCAAAACGTGAAATTATTACTTCAAAGCATGGAAAGCATTGTGGAAAAAGGAGAAAATGCCGGTTACTGCATTTTCTCCTTTTCCTACAGTTCTTTCACAAATCTTCTTCCTTCGACCGATAAGAGTCGGATTTGTTTGGTAAATGGTTTAAGTTTTATACATGACCCCACAGGACCTAACTGGGGTTATCTTACGTTGCGCAGCAGACGACAAATATTGGTATTTATCCAAGATAACCACAAAGAGTTTATTTTCTAATTCGACCTTTGAACAGCAAATATGTAACATAAATATTTGACTTTAAAGTTACAATCCCTGATCTGATTTAGATAGACGCTTTTAGACTGATTTTCCACGTGATCAGACATCATGTGACAGAGTTCGTAATGATTTTTCTGGTCAAATACTGCCAAAAAAGTTAAATAGTTTACAAAAATATCTGTTTGGTGTTCAGTATAGAGTCGGTTTACTTCCAAACCCTCGTAACTACAGCTTGTAACGAGCTGTTTTGGAAGCAAACGGACGATAGTTTTTTCAACATTATTCAATTGTAAGTATCGCACTAAGGCAAGCCAACTTATCTATACACGCTTAGAGTTGCTTTACCTATACAGAAAAAAAAACATTTTTTTATTATAATATTATCGCTTTATTACTTAGATTTCACAGTGAATAACACTAATAGTGATGATAAATATGGTATCATTACTGGTCACGATATAATTTTGCAATGTTTGCCGGAACTACTTTTTTGAATTTTTTTCCTATGTTGCTCAAACTGTACCAGTCAAGCAAGGCTTGATAACTAATTAGAACAATAAAAAAAGGGTGAATTAGGAATATAATAAATAAGGTAATCAACTGGTTGTGTTTGATATTGAAAATCTGTCAGTCGAAAGGGGTTGGTTTTATGCATTTAAAAAACTTGTCTCTCGGACTCGTTTTTTTTTTCAACTGCATCACGCCCCATTCTAGAGACAGATTCTATAATATCACACTCAGTAAGTTGATGACTCTCTATTTTTACACTTGTTAAGAACAAATCCTCCAAGGCAATAGAAATCGTTTTGTAAAAAAGCTTCCGCATTTAAATGAAATATTAAATTAATGCTGAGCATAAATTGCGAAGTTCGTCACAAAACGAAAAAATGTGCTTCCAAGCAACGCCTCCTTTTTACATATATGAAAAGTCGACAGAAAATTCAGCTTTCTTAAAAGATCTTCGAAGACCTTAACAATCGGAACAAATAGCCTTCATGCGCAATAATATCAAACTAAACTGTCATGAGACTACATTCTACACAAAAAAGTAGTTTTCATGAGATCTAAATACTATTGTCAATATGATTTCCAAAACTAACCATCCAATGGTTGTGTTAGAAAGTCACAACTAATAAATACTAAACCCTGGAAATAAGAAAAAAAAATCCTTACTTCCGGTCACTAAAATAATGCTGGATTTCACAGTCATTCTACTTACACTATAGTTGGTTCTTATTTCTAACTGTGGATGTACACCTGGGCTCAAAGTCTGCGGGTAATCATCAACCAGAATCAGGTGGGAAATAGACCCGGAATCGTCGCCATGGCAATACCCTACGACCAAACTCAGGAGTACAATAAGTTCACGCATCATTGTGGATGTTTTGTTCCTGAAAAAAATTAAGATGGTACTTGTGATATAATAAAGCGATTTTTTTCAAAGATATTTGAGCAATACGAGTAGGGGGTTAAACCCTTTACCAAACAATCCCTGGTTTTTACGACCTAGAGGAAGAAGCCTTATGAAAACATTGTGGGAAAAGGAGAAAATGCTGGTAACCAGCATTTTCTCCTTTTCCCAAAATGTTTTCTCCTCTTCCTAGGTCAAGTTTCAATTTTTGATTCACATTTATTTTGTCGTCTGCAAACAATGAGCGGAAAACAATGTGGGAAAAAGGAGAAATTACTCGTTATGAGCAATTTCTCCTTTTCCCACCATGTTTCAAAAGCTGTCTGTTGTTGATACGTCAAAATGAGTATCTATGGGGTAAAGGATTAAATTCCATTATTACAAAGCATGGCTCAACTATCACATATAAAATCGCTTCAACCAATGACAGAACCTGACCTAAAGTGCTTTTCTGGACTCTGTAGATCAGAGTCCTTATTTACCAACCATCCTGAAGAAGGTTCTACGTCTTATTCTCCAGAATGGTCTTCATTTACATGTATAAGTAACACAACTTCTGATTGGCTAAACCGTTCGGTTTAGCCAATATGAAGTTGTGTTACTTATAAATTTAGAAAATCTTGGAGAATGAGACTAAGAATATGTTCTCAAGAATGGTTGGTGAATACAGGCCCTGATGCAGGCTGGTGCATAATCGTAGTAATAGATTATTGTCGGGGAAAAAAAAGAAATGTGACAGGAAACACGCCTATGAAATAAATCATAACGTCAAGTAATGGTTTGTAATCAACGCCAGCGTTCGATTCGTGCAAGAGACAATTCGTCATATCGTTGAACGGTTTCAATGACGAAAAAACGCGCTCACTTAATTGACTGTTAGATTCTATAACGAGGTCGCATGGGATAGTTTTAGTCGCAAATTTCAACGAGCCTGCGCATGCGTAAATCTTTATCTTTGCAAGCAGAGGGATCCCATGCAAAGCTTTTGTTCACAGGGAATATTGCTTTGCACGTATTTTGCATTAAACTGTGTTTAAATTTCTAATGCAATTGAAACACACAGTTCCTGAAAAAAAAAAAACACCAAACAACGTAACGAGAATCATTGTACGTAGTTTAACACAGGGGTCAAAATGTTTGACGAGGCTAACGCGAAACAAATTGTGGACGACAAGCTAATGTGACATGAATATCAGAATATGTCTTTGAAAGGTCAATACTAAGGGGAAAGGAAATGTTGATATCGGTCGAAACTTCTTTGCCATTGGTCAATTTTCTGCATGTGAATGGACCAGTCTACCTGTTCTTTCAGCTGGATGTGATAGGTTTTTCAGTTCTTCCAAAGTATTCTTTAGTTTGTGCATTGCCTCATTTAACTCTAAACCAAACAACAAAATTTGGACTATTCCAAATTAAAAGTATTTGCAGACAACATTTGTGACAAAATTGAAATACAATGTATTATTTTGGATGGGTAGATAACATTGTAGGAAAAGGTTAAATGCTGGTTACAAATCATCCTTGGAAAAGGACACACTGCATGACAAATTTGAATTTGAATCTAACTATTTACCCATCCACCCTCTCCTTCTAGGCACCATTTCGTTAATCGGTTGCAATAGAACACAATAAAAGCAGCGACTTTTTTCTATTTAGTTTAGAAATTATAAAAAAAAAAAGTAAAAAATGCTGACAAAATTAATAACAAAGGAGGCTGTGTTCAGCAACTTATACAGTTAGATATCTTGTGTTGCATATTGGGTTATTGGGTTATATAGGACATAAATTGTTAACTTTAAGTGCCTTGGACTTGAACTCTAAAATGGTTTAGCACAGCTACCAGCAGGTACCGAACCAGAATTTCATTTCCGCCACACCAAACCCTTTACCACTGAGATAGACAGGCCCTTGAATTACACTAAAAGGACCCCTCGAATTACACGAAAAGGGCCCTTCGAATTACACGAAAAGAACATAGAAAGGTATTACTTCCTGCTTCAGTTTCGTAATTGACAGGCGTCATAACAATCCAAGAAATGGCATAATTAAATCCACTGTCTATCCAATTATGGAATAAAATCAGCTCATTAGATTCCTACGGAAGATACAAAGAAAGATCCTAGCAATATCCTTTCTCCGTGGAATTTACCTCTTTACGTAACGATGGAATTTTAGACTTTGTCCAAATTGAAGGGATTTGTAGACGAGAAATTAGATGTCTTAAATGGCTGACTTTGTCTTTGGATTGGTAGAAAACATTGTGGGAAAAGGAGAAAATGCTGGTCACCAGCATTTTCTCCTTTTCCAACAATGTTTTGATTTTTTTTCCTCGGGGTTGCTCGAAGTCGGGTTTGTTTGGTAAAGGATTAAAGTATTAGAATACATTTCTTGTCACATACGACGAGCAAGTACAATCAACACAATAGAGACTGCACATTCGAACGGTAAACAACAATATCTTTTACGACTAATACAAAACAACAGTGCAAAAATTTAGCAATGGCTAGCAACAATCGATTGCTCTTTCTATACACAATGTTTTCGAAAGAGGTCAATGAAAAACGCGTTTGTACTCTTACTTCATGGGGAAATTTTGGTTGAATGGTCTATTTTTCATAAAAGCATCTGCATGTATGGCGTCACTACTCTATAACTTTCTTTGCCGACTAAGAAAAAAGAAAATTGTCCAGATCTACATGTAGATTTAAACAGCACTTGAAAGTCCTTTTTACCTTAGTATGGGATCAGATAGCGTGCTCTGTAGATTCAAGACCAGAATGCACGTTTCGTGCATTCTGGGCCCATATTCACCAACCATTCTTGAGAATATTCTTGGTCTTATTCTCCAAGATTTTTTTATATTTGAAAGAAACACAACTTCTGATTGGCTAAACCATTTTGGTTTAGCCAATCAGAAGTTGTGTTACTTACAAATATAGAAAATTCTCGAAAATAAGACAAAGAACGTTCTGAAGAATGGTTGGTGAATACGATATTGATCTTTGATCAAGGCCGTCCGCAAAAGTCAATTGAATCGCCTTGGGCAGGAAGAGATATAGAGGATATTTGTATCTTTCACCGAAAAAAACGATTATTCTATTTATTTCATTCTCTTAACCCTTTCTGGGAGGAGCTTTATCAAAATTCAGTACAGTTCTTTCCCCTTATTCCCCGTGGCGTATCCCTCCCGCATAGCAACGTTACGTCAAGCGCGAGAAATGTAAGGTATATGACGTCATATTTCCCATCTGGTTGGTAGGCACGCGCAATTTACCTAGGCAACAAGAACGTGAAAATCGGTATTTTCACTGGTGGTACCAGTGTAAGAACTATACTATTTCTCGATATCCTACCGGAAAGCATGAAATAAATAAAACCAGTTCTTCGCTTTTAAAGGAAGAAGAGGACAGTTATCAAGAATCTGTTGGAAAAAAAAAATGATCAAGTTTTTAATAAACCTAACATCTTTTTCAGATAAACTTCATTTTTTTTTTCTATAGAGAAACAGAGAATGGAACTCATTAAATAACACGTTCATCTCTGTCTAAATTAGCGATCACTTTATTGCTCTAACGGCGTCTACTACGGTATAAAAATGCTTCACAATCATAGATTGTATGTGTTCACGTGATCACTCCGTTAGACTAGAAGAATCTGTTGGGAAAATTCAGCCGATGTTTTTTATTCATCTCTTTCACCTTCTGTGGTTAATTTTTGAAGGTCAAAGATAAAGCTAAACACAAAATAACTTTTTTCTGAAGTTTTTGAGAGCAATTGCAGATAACAAACTCAACGTTACTCAAAAAATGAGACTAATCTTTGATTGGGTAAAATTTATGTACACGCCGACGAAAATCTATATGGTCCGCGATAAAAAAGACCAAGTTTGGCTTGATAAAGTGTGATTTAACCCTTTCCCAAACAAACCCTGGTTTTACGTGTCTACATGTAACAATATAAGTCTTTTGAAAACACTGTGGGAAAAGGAGAAATTGCTCGTGAAGAGCAATTTCTCCTTTTCCCACAGTGTTTTCTACCCTTTTGGAGAACTTTCAGTCATTTTCATCAAGTTTAAAATTGTCGTCTGCAATCTCTTTCAGTTGGGAAGAGTAAAAAATTAGACGTTTGGGAAAGAGTTAAGTCTTTACCAATCGCACAATTTTGAACTGGTGCAAGCGATGCACTGTTCTCAGGAAGCCATAACTGGACATCTCAACAATTAGAGAACAGTTCTGGCACAGGTCAGTCCTCATGGGCAGCCAAATGCCAACATCGATCGACACCCTCTTCAAATAAATCGAGTGTTCCTTAATAACCTTCTAGAGCACGGCTCATGCACAAGTACTTTACATAGCTATCAAAGTACTGAAGGGCTCGAGTGGTGCAAAAAGCATGTCTCTTAAAGAAGGGAAAATCTTGTTTTCCAACGGTATGAAAAAGGATGCTTTGATGATAGGAATAATCATGTTTTCTAATAGTATAGAAAATGGATTGCAACAGGCGAAAAGGAGCATGCAGACATTTGCGTTAGGTGTCGTCGGGAATAATTAAACATATATCGTCATTCGTTTGCATCCTGTTTTTAATCTTTATTTCATATGAAACTATAACCACTCTTGTATCTTCAAGCCAAATATTGCCCCTGATGGTTGCAAGGTTGCACAGATTACGGCAGATAGAAAATGCATTTCATTCTTTTGCGGCTAGCCATAGATATAACAACTACAGTTTCCGATTTAAATAGATGACAAATCCCTTCAACTTCTTTACCCCCATACACCTTATATTGATTTTTTTCAGATGCACCTTTACACAACTGACTAGATCATAAACCCGCCAAGTTATAATAGCGTTTGTTTACTCTCAGGCTCGAAATATGCCTATTTAATGACAGTAATCTTTTGAATCCGTTAACCCTTTACCCCATAAGGCATTTCTATTGCATCTTCACCTTTTGCCACAATATTTTCTAAAGGCTCCTACAAGCAATGTGTAGAAATGAGTATCTATGGAGTAAAGGGTTAATAAGACAAAAAAAATGCAATTGCAAGGTGGTTTTTGACATACACATCAACAGCGGTATCGCATAGTCCACCTCCTCGGAAACACTTCAAGTTTGTGCTATTTGATCCTGACATAATTATGCAATCTGCAAAAGCGACTTTAATTATCATTTTTATGATTAAGGTCATGAATTATGTAATAACAGAAAAAAAAAAAACACGCAACAACAAACAAAGAAACGACAGAAGTCAGGTCACGTCCTCTGGGAGACATTCCGCCACCAATTCTACAAGTTTTACGACATTATTTCAGAAGTGTATTGCACTATGTGTCTATTTGCAGTAACATCAGAACAGTTTATGGCAACATGGACATAATCCTAGGGGTAATTAACACTTTTTCTCGAAGGGAATTCCTTTTTTTCTATATCGAGACATGTATTATTTATTCATAAGGATGCCTTTTACAGGATGAGTAATTGAATACGAGTACTCCAAGTTCGTCTGATGTTGACGTACAACTGGTCAAGTTGTAGTGACCGTCCTTTTTTGGATTGCTTTGTTGACAACAGACGTGACTAATGTGCAATCTTCCATTGAACTTAACGTAGTAGACCCCTAATAGAAAACAGCTGTTCCCAGAATAATATTATCCTACAAAATTTGCTATGATTGAAAAAGAGTGTTTTTGTACTGCTTTAACTAAGCCACTTTTCCTTTTTGCCTTTTCTAGAATTATCATTTATGAATCTAAAACCGCTTTATTTTCATTACAAAGATAAATCGTAATTACCTTCCTTTCCTGAAAGCTAACAAAAGTATCTAAAATTAATTTCAAGATAGGCATAAAGAAATTTCTGATCCGTTAAAAATGTGCAAAAGTATTATACCTGTATAAATCCGTATTTATCAATTATCAAGAAAACTTTATGCAGTTCAGCACTAGAGGAATTAGGGGTCTACTACCTTAATATACAATATTACAATATTGCACGAATCTTAAGTCACGCTATGAAAGATTCTCATTTTATGTTACGAAGAACAACCTTATGACTAGCTGAGACCAGGCGTCTCTACCCATCACGAGATCTTTCATTAAAACGTAATCAAGAAAATATTGAAGCATAACATCAATGAAGCCCCAAATCAGTTGTATCTGAAATATGACACATTATAGCATTGCGAATTAACCCTTTCCCAAACAAGCCCTTGTTTTTACGTGTCTGTAGTACAAGTCTTTTGAAAACACTGTGGGAAAAGGAGAAATTGCTCGTAACGAGACCAAAATTGTACGAAATGGCCTAGGTACGAAAAGGCATAGTGACGAAATTACTTGAAGCCGAGTAAACAATATGGCTGCCTCCATAAATACTTTTCAAAAGCGAACAAAAATATAGTGCTGCTGTAATGCAGAAAAATGACCCCCATTACAAAATGACCCCCGGGTCATTTCTCGACGTAGAGGAATGAACCATGGGTCATTTTTCGAAGTAGAAAAATGACCCGGTCATTATTCTACGTTGAGAAATGACTCGGGGGTCATTTCTCGACGTAGAGAAATGACCCATGGGTCATTATTCTACGTCGAGAAATGACCGTAGGTCATTTTGTAATGGGGGTCATTTCTCTGCATTACACCGCCACAACTAGAATGGACGTTAGTGTTATTCCATTTATCCGATGGACTAATTCAACCTTAATTCCTGTGGTGACAAAGATGGAGTTGTCCGAGCTGATAACAGTACGGGTCTCCATACATAAACTTCTGGACGATAGCGAAGATCTTCTATAGGCAGCTTTGTGTTACAGCAATTATTTTTTTCTTATATTGATGACTGAATTTGCGAACCAAGTATACATGTGGTTTAAAATGTCTGGGGCAATTTATTACCATATCCGATAGGTACATGTATGATACTTCTAATATCTTCTGTCTTCTGTAGTTTTGCAGGTTTGTGTTTCAAACATCTACACCTTGCGGACTTCATTGAGGGTTTTAATGAGGGCTAATCATTACAGTTCCTTCCTATATAATTACTGTTGCTTCTATTAGAATGGTCGAAGATAATACTCGTCAGCTGTATTCTAAACAAAATCATGTATTCTAAACAAAATCCGCATTTTCTAGTCTAGGCCAACACAATAATATTATATTTTCTTCTTTCTTGATGGATAAACGGAACCGACTTTCATTAATTGACTTGAATTAAGTCTTTGATATGAAGCAAGTCAGCTTCGTTGCCTTCGGTTCTGGTTCCAACGCTTACCCCGGAACCTGGAGAGCGTTAACTCCTTACCAAACGACAAAATTTTAGACTGGTCCAAATTGAAAACACTTGCAGACGACAAAATAAACGTAATCCAAAGATTAAAATTTGTTTCCAACAGGGTTGAAAACATTGCGGGAAAAGGAGAAAATGCTGGTGACTAGCATTTTCTCCTTTTCCCACAATGTTTTCATCAGGCTTCCATCTCAGGGTCGTAAAAACCAGGGATTGTTTGGGAAAGGGTTAATAAATGAAAAAAAACATACTTCCTTTTAGGATAGGCAAGGAGACAGTAAACAAAACGCACATCCTTAATCCTTATACTTTAGAATTTATACCATTGACAACTATACAATTCGGTCTATTTAATTGCATTAAATGAGGTTTGCAACAGAAATTGATGACAGATCAGCGGAGAATGTTAAAGCAGACTTTAAGTATGTATGTGATTTTGCTTACTATTATCTAAAAAATGAATCATAGGTTGCACATGGCATGATTAGAGTTAAATTATATCAGAAGATACTCGTCAGATGTGTCGTCAGATGCTTGAGCACGCAAGAAGAATTTTATTAACATGTACTTTCCTTTGATGGCATTGCAACCTCAAAGGGAATAAATAAAATTGTGCCATTCTTCATCAAAATAATGCCACACCGCAGGCAAAATTTCCGAAACCGTTTTTACGACATTTTACGACATTGTCTGATTGAAGTGTGCAAGCACCATCATTATCTAAATACGGCATCACTAGACCAGTTTATGGAAACATCGTTCGTTGTCAATCGAAATGGCGTAACCCTTCGACAGGATAATATATAGTTGAAGTAGACCTTGTCATCTCATTTTGAAGACTATGCCATCACACTGGTGTCAGCCAGAACATTTTTCGAAAGATCCAGATGTTTAAAACTAAAATTCAGACTGTACAAGCTTTGCAGTCAGATCGTGATCTACATTAAACAAAAATTTAACTTGTGCTTGGCACCTCCAGGGTTAAGTCTCTCATATCCAAATACTAGTATATAAACTTGACATCTGTCGTAGGGTAAATATACAATCAACTGATACTTAAAGAAAAGAATATCATAAATGCCCTAATTTAACCCCCTACCCAACCGTCCTTGGTTTTTACGAACCTGAGATAGGTGCCTTTTGAAAACATTGTGGAAAAAGGAGAAAATGCTGGTAACCAGCATTTTCTCCTTTTTCCACAAAGTTTTCTTCCTTGCTGGAAACAAATTTCGTTTTTTCAGTTACTTTTATTTTGTCGTCTGCAAGTGTTTTCATTTTGGACCAGTCTAAAACTTTGTCGTTTGTAAAAGGTTAACAAGCGGATGGTACAGATCAAGATCAGACCGCAAAGCATTCGTTTCCGCCTATGGTTCTAAAAGGATTAATGAAAATAATATATGATTCTTTTTACAGACACCGGTATCATTTATTCATAGATAAGCCATTAATGGAACAAATAACTGAAGACGAACAATTCTCAAGTCGCCTGCTGGCATTCTGGCCAAATGTGCGTTTAAATTAAACTTGTTTTCTAGGTGTTTTACACAATTTCATTTTCAACGTTTCTTGAGTAAAAAACATGGCAGCCTGTAGACCTATCACTGCTTCCCTGGAGTTACTTTTACATCTTCTTGTCAAACATATCGTTGGAACACTGATCAGCAGTGAGAAGCATAGGCTATAGTTATAGAATTGACTATCTTTACTCCTCGGACAGAGTTTGACCAGGCTTGGATATCAAACGGGCGACCTCTGCTGGGCTCGTATTCACCAACCATGCTTAACCCTTTCCCAAACAACAAACTTTTGGACTAGACCAAACTGAAAGCATCTGCTGACGACAATTCAACTCTTGCTGCAAAGATGATTTCTGTCTATGATAAGGTAGAAAACATTGTGGGAAACGGAGAAAATGCTGGTTACCAGCATTTTCTCCTTTTCCCACAATGTTTTCAAAAGGCTACTATTCCAGACCCGTAAAAACCAGGGATTGTTTGGGAAAGGGTTAAGAATGTTCTGTGTCTCATTCTCCGGGATTTTCTATATTTGAAAGTAACACAACTTCTGATTGGCTAAACCAGAATATTCTCAAGAATAGTTGGTGACTACAAGCCCCGGTTTTCAAGCCCTGTGTGTAACCGGTTAAGCAACCGTACTCGGCCCTTTCATGTAGGAGGACATTCTATCATTTTTTCCAGAGACTAGTACCATTTGTTTCATTTGAGGCAGACGTCAGAGCTCATGGTCTATGATTTGTTACGTTCAAATATTTGCTCAAGACTATCAGGTAAAAACCTTTCATGTGTTGCTATGTATTTCAAGCGGTCATAAGTGGCCGGGCTTAAATACTTGGCACCGAAAGAGTTAAACATACACATTGTTGTAGACCAACAGTCAGATGTCGTTTGTTGGTATTGTCACAGAATGTTCGTATGCAATAGAGTAATTTTTCCTATTAGTCTTATATTGATCTTTATATATTGTCTACAGAAACAACATGTGCTTGGCACTTTAGACATTTACGATTTGAACAAAAAAAAAAAAATCTTTGTACAGAGAATGCAGAAGCCATAACGGTACATATGGAATATCACAACAGTCTGCATTTCTGCGTGGTAGGATCATATCGAGTTGCATAAAGAGGTGCGTCTCGGGCAAGTAAATAATAGCAAGTCTACAAAGACCAGTCCATGAGTTTGAAATGGCGATATGCTTGTCCTACACTCATTACAAAAAGCAACTGTGGCTTAGGAACTTTCTGCAACTCTAAAAAGTCAGTGCTTGTTATTCACTATCACAGTCAAAAATATTACGAATTCTTTTAATTCTTTTCACGCGGCGAGAGAGTTAAACGTGTGATTATAAATCGTGATGCTGCGGTTTAAAAATCTAGCAATTTTAAAATACACAAAATTAGTCCTCGTGAAAACGACTGTTCTGCACAGGGTACACAACTGATGTGGAACAAGATGCTGGTCAGTTTTATTTGTAATTTAGATAACACCCGTACTTTACTCAAATCATTTTTGGGTATGCAATGAATATAATTATAGACGCACAACTTTTATGATGTCACGTGGTGTAATGACAAAAAGCCAAGTTAAACTGGAGGACTTCCAATCATCTTTTTCCAACGGTGCTCATCTTCACTGGTTGCAAAAGCGACTTGTACTTGGTGCTTTAGGAGTTTATGAAAAAAAATCAATCGAAACTGATATCATTTATTTATGTGGTAGTCACGAACCTCCTCAACGATAGGCGAAAATATGGACTTTGGTGGACGGTATTGACCAGTATAATAAAACTTTACAGAGTGTGCAGTCAGATCAAGCTTTAATATGTGTACACAATCCTTTGTTCAGTGCAAATGTTTTAGAAAAGAAAATCAGTTCCATTGGGTTGTATATTTAAGCCGTCAAAAGAGGTCAAGTATTTGAATTTAGCCCTGGAAGGGTTAAAGGTACAAATAATTAAAGACGAACATTCTGATGTCGCCTACCCGTTTCGTGAAAAATGTCTGTTCCAATTGGACATAAACCAAATTATATTACCTGTTTGCGTGATACCTAGACATGAATCAATGTCCCCTTTTTTTCATTTGAGTTCTTGATAATTTGGATAACTAACCTTTTACTGCATAATTCCGTGTTTTTAAATGACCCTGACGCAAAAGTTATTGAAAACATGTGTGCACTGACGGAAAGGAGAAAATGCTGGTTACCAGTATTTTCTCCTTTCAAACAATGTTTTTTCTATCCTTAAATAGACAAATAGCGTTGTTTTGAGTCATATTTTAGTTTTCGTGTTCAAGCTTTCAATTTGGACAATTCTAAATTTTTGTTGTCTGGAGGGTAAAGGGTTAACCATTTGGCCACCTCCAGACGACAATTCTTTTGCGTTTACCTTTAGCATGAGGCTAAGCTCCTTTGTAAACGGTGAGCAAATCTACAGATAACACAGGCCTGACAGGAACAAGGGAAAGTTTAGAATTTCTTACCTCGAACCACTTCACTGCTGAAATATTTCCCTTTAGCTTTCTATGAATTACTTAACTATAATATTTCAACGAAACTTCTGATCGGATTGGATATGTATCGAACGTATATTGTCGTTTCACGTCCAAAACCTCGCAAAACCTTTGTAACAAGCTGTAGTTACGAGGTTTTGGAAGTAAACCTACGATATATCATGTACACTGACAAAACCAACGTTAAAGGATTTTCCCTTTTGGGAGCCCCGTATACATGACTACACTATCCTCCAACACAACATCCAAAATGGATGATTATGCGCCAAGCTGCACCTTTTAGCACGTATTACCAAGTTTCATTGACGTCAGTTCAGAATGACGTCAGTTTTCATTGAACTGGGGCACTAGGAAGGGAAACTGTACTTCAACAGTGTACTAAATTTCTAAACAACAAAACAAGAAAAACAGGTAAAATTCGCTTAATAAACGATGTAGTAGATCTAGTAAAACTTTGCAGTATAATAAAATCGTCGGGTGGCAGGTGCCACCTGACCGTACCGTACAACTAATAGGCCCTGTTGTTTTTCACTTTTTACTTTGGGGTTTTTAGCCGCAACAAAATTTTAAAACTATCCAATTTCAAAACTGTTTACAAAAGAGATATCTAGAGTGGTTCAAATGACAGAATTTGTGTATAAAAAGGTAGAAAACATTGAGGACAAACAGGGAAAATGCTGGTTACCTACTCTTTCTTTCTGTTTCCAAAAATGTTTTCTGAGGCATTCTTCCTTAGGGTCTTTAAATCATAGAATAGTTTAGAAAAGGGTTAAAAACTTACATTACTTTATGAATAGCAGTAAACAAGGTGAAAAAGACATAAAATATGTAAAAATAGACATTAATATCCGCGTCGCATTCCATATTTCATTGCCTGATACAAATTGGTTTAGTCTGACCTCACATGTTTTGAGCGGTAAATTTTATTGTTGCACAATAGTTATTATTGTGGCAACATCTAGTTTTAATTACAATATATAAATTTCAACAAATAGCAATAAATATAGCTTGTATTCAGAGCCGCACACTGTAAAGGTGCGTTTACACTATTAAACGAATTGATCCAGCGAATTCCAGCATATTGTTTAACCCACGAACTGCAATGGCGCGTTTATACTATAAAACGAATGGGCCCCCGAGTATGTATGCACAGTATTACGGATATAGCTTGGCAATTGCTGGCATCATTATGCTGGCATTCGCTGACATACGCTGGCACATACTGCAATTCATCTAGCTCGTCGTTCTCTGTGCGTCAAATTACATTTACTTCACGTGTCCTGTTGTTTGCTCACTGTGCCGAAAATTTTAGTGCGTGGGCAAAACTAGTATTTCTTTTTGACCGATGCCGATGAACAGCTCGTAGGCAACCTGAGATTCTGTTGATGAATGCATTTCGAGCAGTTCGTTCCACTGCAGTACACAAAGGTTCGTTACATATATGATGGCATTCGACCAGCAAAACTATGTATCGAATTCTAACATTTTAATAACAAACTCAAGCCATTCTTTTGAACACCGTTTTTTGCAGGAATATATTTCAAATATTAAAAATCGTTTGAGGCAATCAGAACTTGTATTACTTCTAGAAAACCTTTCAGAATAAGACTAAGAATATTCTCAAGAATTTCGGTGAATACGGGCCCAGATATCCAATTTTGCTTATTCTGACAATTCATATATTATTATTATTATTATATTATCATGATAATTACAATTATTATTATTATAACTGTTGTTGTTGTTGTTGTGTTAGTTGTGTAGTAGTATCGTCATTATTTTATAATTATAGCGAACAATATGATTAATAGACGGGTTATTCTGGATAGAAAAATGCTCAATTTCCCATGGAAAAGTTTCCGAAACGTAGCGATTTCCAACATATAACGGGAAAGGTTAACATCTTGGGGCAGTAAACTAGGCGCCATCTTGGGTATTGTTTTATTGAAATTTCAATTTTCCCTGATCTACAGGCCAATAAAATAGAGCAATGGGCCATTATAGCAGGTACAAAAAACCTTCATGCGATCAAATGCGATTAGACAAAGAGAAATAAGCCAGGTTTTGTGTAAATAACTGAAAAAAGTCAATCAAAACCATAATTGTTTAACCCTTTGCCTGCAAAGCGCGAATGGCTGACCTTTTGCAGACAGGGTAGATCAAGATCAGACTGCACAAAACGTGCAGTCTGATCTTTGATCTTCACTGTCCGATAAGAAGATATCATTCCCCAAGACTTAAGTTTGAAACAACAATATTTGGGTTATTAATATCGAATGAAAAGTTTAATTTTAGTTATATAGCAGGACAAAGGTTAACCAGACGGCAAAATATAAATGTGTATGCAATAAATGAGAAATAGTTCCAATGAGTTGCTCCAATTGGTTTTAGACGGAAACGATTTTTGGACAAGGAGAAAAAAATAGTTAATCAGCATTTAACTTAACTCTTTACCAAACGACAAAATTTTATAGACTGGTTCAAATTGAAAGCATTTGCAGACGACAAAATAAAGGTGACTGAAAAATTGAAATGAAGTTCGTTCTGGAAAGGGTAGAAAACACTGTGGGAAAAGGAGAAAATGCTGGTTACCAGCATTTTCTCCTTTCCCATAGTGTTTTCAAAAGGCTTCTTTCTCAGGGTCGTCAAAAGTAGGAATTGTGTGGTAGCGGGTTAACCAGACGGCAAATTATAAATATGCAACCTGACATCATCTGCATAAATCAAAAGTAGCTCCAATGAGTTGCTCCAATTGGCTTAGGACAGAAACGATTTTTGGACAAGGAGGAAAAAAAAAAAGAGTTAATCAGCATTTAACGTAATAAGGTATATTTCACGAACTTAATCTAATTAAATACTTCGTCTGCAAATACTTTTATACAAACCAAATACACGTAATAATAAATCAATTATTAAAAATATTAAAGTCGCCACGAAGGGTTGCCTCATACCCAGCAAAAAGTTTTGATAAAGAAAGAAAGATTTGTCACGGTATTACGCACAGAAATGTCTAACTGGAAAGAGATGCCATTCCGACCTATGAAGCAGACATGCGACAGAAGCTGGGTCTTGCACACCAGCAGTGTCTGGAAATTGATTATACAAGGTTTTGAATCAGCAAGTTGTAATATAATATAGTTGAATGACAGCTAAATTTAGGGAACAGTCCTTGACACAAAATGCCTATAAGTTCAAGTACGCAGACAGACGAACGGACGGAAGTGCATGCTTTTTCAGGTATCACATTCTTACATTTATGTTTCGCTTATGTATGAAAACAGAAATAAATATAAGAAAACGATACTTACTCGTACAAGGTGTGTGAGAAATATGTCAAAGTTTTGCTGGTCACGAGGGCATCTCAGACGAACGGTCTAAATCCGCAAATAAATTGAAAATGAATATCAATGCCTACTAAGCAACCTAAGTCTTTCACTGCTCGAGCCTCGAGCCTGCTACCTCAAACTGAGCAGTAGGCCTACTAACAAAAGTTGAACAGTCAAACCAAAGGTAGCGACTGCAGAAAAAAGGGAGGGAACAACTGTACAGTGCTACCAAAACAGGTTTACCAAAGGATGAAACTGCAGACAGAAATCGAGCAAGCAACAGTACTGCCACGAATTGAACAGCTATGAAAACCACTGCAGAAAGATCTTGAAGAGCAACTGTACGGTGCTAATCTGAAAAAGTGGTTTACATCGTCCCCATTGTGTTTCAGTTATATCACCGCAACAACTCGCGTGCTCTCGTATTTCCTGGGGTTATCTAGAGCCGGTGTAATGCAGAGAAATGACCCCATTACAAAATGACCCACGGGTCATTTCTCGACGTAGAGGAATGACCCACGGGTCATTTCTCGGCGCAGAGGAATGATCCATGGATCATTTCTCTACGTAGAAAAATGACCCGGGTCATTCCTCTACGTCGAGAAATGACCGTGGGTCATAAATGACCCGGTTCATTTTTCTACGTAGAAAAATGATCTATGGGTCATTCCTCTACGTCGAGAAATGACCCGTGGGTCATTCTCGGCATTACACCGGACATGGGCTCTGTAGTGCCATATCTATGGACACTCGCATGCAACCATGGCCCCGATGAGTATCGATAAGAACGCTCTGGTTGAAAAATAAATCGCAGAAACTTTGTACCAAATATTGCTGTGCTTTAATAATCCTGAGGATGGAACATGATGAGAATATTGAGTGAAAAAGGGAAAATGATGATAACCAGCATTTCCTGCTTTTCTCAAAATATTTCTTTTCAAAAGCCAATATCATTATTTAAGGCATATTCTATAAGTCGCCTTCAACAACTTTTAATTTCGGAAATTCTAAAATTCTGTCTTTTGGTAAAGATGTGCTAGTGGGTAGAAACCCGGTTACGATAACCATGAACGCTTTCATTATACAACTGGATAAATTAATTGCATTTTCTCGAAGACTATAAATACATTTCCTCGGCAAGGTCAAGAGACACTTCCGCTTACATTCTGTGCAGTCTGGGTCCGTATTCACCAACCATTCCTGAGAATATTCTTTTTATCCAAAGTTTTCTAAATTTGTAAGTAACGCAACTTCTGATTGGCTAAACCGAATGGTTTGGCCAATCAGAAGTTGTGTTACTTACAAATGTAGAAAATTCTGGAGAATAAGACAAAGAACTTTCTTTTTTAAGAATGGTCGGTGAATACAGGCCCTAATCTTGATCTACACTGTTCACAAACGCTTCTGATGTCGTCTGTGGTACTGAAAGACTTAATACTAGTCTATGCCTAGAAACAATCAAGCCACGGTGCGGGTATTGAACTCGACCGACACTTGTTTTATAGCTAGATGGAAGTCTAGACACGGTTAAAGGGGAGACTGAATAACATACTAGGTGGCGAAGAAATTCTGGGATAAATATCGCCCAAAGTCTTAATCAAATGACAAAATTTAAGACTTTCCATTTTGAAAGCATCTAAAGAAGACAAATTGAATTTGACCTAAATGACGAAACATTTCCTTAAGAGTACAGAAAATAATGTTGGAAAAGGAAGAATGCTGGTTATCAGCTCCTATTTCAACAATCCTTTCCGAGGCCGTTTCTCTGTGGTCGTACAAACCGGAGATTGTTCCGTTAAGGTTTAATCGATTAGCCTTATATTGCCTCACTGTTGCAGACGTTTTCATTGGTCTTATTGGCAAAAACCGTAAATACCGACACTTGCCAAAAACAACACCCAGACAGATGCCAGCTATTAACCGAAAAGTATAGATTTGCGATTGTCTTCCAAACATCGCTTCCAAATGAAAGCAAAACGTCTGTTTTATATAATTCCAGACTTTCTAATTACTACAAGATACCGGATTTTTTTTTCTATGTTGTCAGAAACCAATCATAGATTTTACCACAGCTAGAAAATAATCTGTCATTCTCTTGTATAAAATCACAAACAATTCGTCGGTTTTCTTCAAAAACCTCGTAACTACAGCTTGTTTCAAGCTGTAGTTACAAGGATTTTGAAGTAAACCTACAAATTATGTGATGGCACATCATCTTATACACATGCGCAGTGAGTAATATTTAATATATATAATTATATTCTTGCCCATATCGTTATAAAAACCTGTATTTAACATTAGTAACGATGAAAACCCAGAAACTCAACTAAACGTATCCTCCGTTTATAATTCAGAAGGGTTAATGTCATTATGTGGATAATAATTATTACCCTATTCAAATATTGGCAATAAAATGTTAAGGCGTGAAACATCATCCATTTCAATTTCGAACATTGGCAATGAAAGGCAAAC
The DNA here is from genome assembly GCA_943736015.1 of Tridacna crocea. Lineage (NCBI taxonomy): Eukaryota > Metazoa > Mollusca > Bivalvia > Cardiida > Cardiidae > Tridacna > Tridacna crocea. The sequence continues at coordinate 36,110,484 of OX031068.1, forward strand.
GTTCTAACATTTAACACTACAACATTCGAAGGAAAGGCAAAATCGTATTCTACAGTATTAAAATATTCCGGAATTATATTGTTATGTGTTGTCAAAGGGCCATACTACCTCACGATCCAGTCGGCTTTAAGACAAACGGATTTTTTTTTTTTTTGATCTATAATTATAAGACAACCTTCTTGGTAAAGTTAATCAAAGAGATGCATTTTAACCTTTTACTTCATAGATACTCATTTCTACGCATTGCTTGTAGGAACCTTTGGAAAACATTGTGGCAAAAGGTGAAATTGCTCGTGACGAGCAATTTCACCTTTTGCCACAATGTTTTCTATGCTATCAAAAGGTGTCATTATACACATAAAAAACGGCTTTATCCTGGCTGTTATTTAGAGTTATTTAGGGTCACTTAGAGATACCATAAAATGCCTTATGGTGTAAAGAGTTAAACCCCCTTTTTCCCTGAGGACGGCTGATTCGTTCGTACTTAAGCCAATCACAGCAGACAACTAGACTTTTAACCGTTTGGCTGCGGGACTCACTGATTTTTTGGGGACGGGACAGGGTGGATCAGCGTGGATCTACACTGCCCAATAAGAATTCTTTTTTTTTTGTCCCAAATATAATATTGAAAGAGACAAATTCAGATTGTTTCTAACGGCTTGACAGTTTCAAATAAGTTGTTTCACAGGAAAAGCTTTAACACCTCCCACAATGTCCCATCTTCGCCAGCCAAATTTACGATCACTACGTGGATCTTACCTTGGCGGATCGAGCTTGATTTTTACAACCCCCCCTCCCATACGCCTTTTCATTGGATGCAGCCAGCTCTAGCTGCAACGAATGAAATGGCTCGTAGCATTTCATCTTTGATAAAAATGGAACAAGGTCTCTACCTTTCGAATAACAGGTAAAACATGGAAACCCACGTGGATGTCTGCTTATCGCTTCATGTGTATATTCGTAAGCGGTTTGTAAAACGATATTTCATTTACTTTTAGAAACATGATGTAAAGGGGAGTAATAACCAGCATCCAATAGAGGGCGCATCGCAGGAATCTCGAAATCGGGCTCAATCAGCCAAGGCAGGATCCACGTAGTGGTCGTAAACTTGGCTCGCGAAGATGACAATGTCCATGACACTGCCTATGAAACTTTGTCCAAAGCACTTAATATACACACAAAAAAAAAACATTTTGATGTTCCCAGAAATGTCACCACGGGAGTTTGTTCAACACTCTTAGTTTAGTTTAAAATATATTTCATTTGCAAATTCATGTGAAATGCACATGATACTAATACTTAACAAAAAAAGGAGTTTTCTGCAAAATGAATCAAAACGAATGCTGAGCTTTTTATGTCTTCTCCAGGCTGGAGGCTTAGAACGAGTACAAGTCATATAAATAGAGGATAGTTGTTTTTTTTTCGGTGTAAGATCGAAATTTATTTCATCGAGTGGACACCATCGGTAATATTTTCACGAGTGGCGCAGGTGTTCACGAGATGAAATAAATTTCGATCTTTCACCGAAAAATACAAATATTCCATTTATTTTATGCTTTTAACCCTTTCTGGAAGGAGCTTTATCAAAATTCAGTACGGTTCTTTTCCCTTATTCCCCGTGGCGTACCCCTCCCGCATAGCAACGTTACGTCAAGCGCGAGAAATGTAAGGTATATGACGTCATATTTCCCACCTGGTTGTTAGGCACGCGCAATTTACCTAGGCAACAAGAACGTGAAAATCGGTATTTTCACTGGTTGTACCAGTGTAAGATCGAAAAATATTTTCACCGCTATTTCTCGATATCCCACCGGAAAGCATGAAATAAGCTGAAATACTATACAGTGATAGAGAAATAATACCACTAACTGTTCAGGTATACGAAATAGATATAAACCATGCTCTGTGAAAAGGCGGCTTATTGCATCTGCGAAAAGAATCGACCCAGATCAGTCCGGGCAGTCCGCGCAGGCTGACCTGGACCGATTCTTTTCGCGAGTGGTCAATTTTTCGTATGTACATGGACCAGTTTACCTCCTGATCCAGTAGGTGGATGAACCAAATGAATTTTATGGATCCATAATTATGTGATGACGACTCGTTTAGTATCATGCATCACGGAGATGTATTAAGACCCCTTTTTGCCATGGCAAGGCTCATAACGTTGGTGTACTTCCAAAACCTCGTAACTACAGCTTGTTACAAGCTGTAGTTACGAGGTTTTGGAAGTACACCGACGATATGTTTTTGTGAGAAAACTTGAGGACTGAGAAGTACAGAAGTGTGGACCACACTCTTAGATACTACAATGAATGGTCACAGCTTTTGGCAGAATCATTTGCACGGTATACATTTATCCCCATGAACTAAACACGAGATGCAAATACGTTGTCTGCGCATGTCATATTCTTCGAAGATTCGACCTGTCTGCTGTGACGTATCACCCATTCCTTACTGCCTGGGAAAAGTAGGGCTTATATCGAAGCTATTTGCCTATTACCAAAACATGTGGAAGCTGTTTCAAAGGTGGCCCTTCAGATTTTGGGACAAATTTTTACAAAAATAGAAAAAAAATCATCCTTGTACTCCCACAGCCTTATAATTTTCATTCATTAAACCCCAGTAGTCGAAAACCATCCGACAGCTATATAAATTAGAGATTTACTACAGCCCAGGTCGACACTGAAGGGAAACACGGTCTATTTTTACATGAGCAACTCGCTCATTTACATACCGGAAATATACAGACGTAGCTTCAAACATAGCATCCAAAGTTCTAGACATCATGGAAAATAATTAAATGTTTGTTATGTTATGGAATTTAATAGTCATAAGTCACATGTAAGTCACTTAACATTCCCACAATGCTTTTTTGATTTTGGCGGGAAATCTAAAAATAGCTTAAGAGGCTACGTAGCCTTTATAGGGAATACCACCAAAAATTTTTTTTGTAATTTTATGATACTTAATTACTGATGATTTTTTTTTTTTTTTTTTTTTTTCATATAAATTTCAGTGACATATACATTTTTTAATTTGGTGTGATGTAAAAATTCTAAATACCCATCTTTAATAAATGGTCGATGCTGCTGACGATGCATAGGTTACATGCTAGCCGATAATAGCTGGATTAATCGCACCAAGTAGTATTTTATTGGGTAAACATTTTTTTCATTTTGAAAATCAAAGTAACGGTTGTTGTTTTGAAAAATTATTCCGCTTCTGTACCCAGCATATCCAAATCAGATAGATTTATATTTGTAGAATGACATCTAGCGGGAGATAATGATAATAAACTCAGCTGCATTTTCGGCCAGAGGCGTATTTGTACAAATCAAAGGGCGTGTATATAGCAATCAGTCTTACTGAATCGGACTATTTACTTACAGTGTATTTCCACTCAAAACAAATTGGCACCAGACGCCAAACACAACAGACCATCATAAATAGAAATAATAAGCATAAGTACAACAGTAAACCGAACTTTATCTTGATTTTCTATTAAATTTTTAAGGCACGTGTACTATAGAACAAAATCTAATGTTGACGTAAGATGCCGTCTCAGATTAGCCTGCGCGGACTGCGCAGACTGATTCGAGACGACGCTTTATGTCCAAAAGCCCCTCTTCGCATATTGCAGAATATATTGTTTTCTAAGCAGCTGCTTTTCATTAGTTCAAGGCAGAATGGAATTACTCAGAAGGATTACCTTTATATAATATCAACAATTAAAATGTTCGAAAAACAGAAGTATCAGATTTAGGAATAGAAATAGTTGGAACAATTAAAATTACATCATTCGAATATTTGTCGAATATTCGCAATATCTGACATAATTATGAAAGGCAAAACAGTGAACAATAGTGATTCCAATATGAATTGGAAATTCGTCATGACCGGTAAAAATAGTGAACGATAACAACACACAAGAGATGCAATCTAAGCAAAGAGGGCCATGATGGCTCTATATCGCTCTACTAGCTAATAAGTAAAAACAATACAAGACAGACATTACCATATTAGGCCAATTGGTTTCAAACTTAGCCAATTAAGCTATAAAGGGCTTCGGTGCATCTCCGTAACCTATCATAGCAAACCTAGTCGTCACATAATTCGTGATCGATAAAATTATTTTGTGCAACAACCAGTTGTATCATGAGGTAGGTTGGTCTCTTCACGAGCGAGTTGACGTACAGCCAAACGTTTCGATCTAGGTCAGTCTACGCGGACAATGGAGGCTGACCTAGGTCGATGTTTTATGCAGATGCACTAAAGCTGCTGTTCACAGTGGATGGCACCCGGAATATTGTCACTGTCTGATACATGTATATGAGAGGTGAACCAGAGCTCAAGATAAGAGGGAGTGATGGTATTTTAAATCCATTTTTTCTCTTCCAAACCCTATGTTGTGATTATTGTGATTCATTAGAATCGTCTCAATGAGACGATTCTAATGAGTACCCATAACATAGGGTTTAGTAGAGAATAATTGGAAAATTAAACGAGACTTACCTGTAAGTTGAAGTTGGATTTCAATTCTCCGAAGCACAAGGTCACCGTGATGAGCTCCTGTGAGAGATGCATGTCGTGTCCAGGAGGTCAATCATTCAACTTGTGATGTGAACACTTTTTCCAACGGAATTGATTCACATTTGCACTAACTTTTTAACTTTTAATAACATCAAATAAATCTACCCAATTTGTATGTGGATTTTTTTTTTTTTTTTTTTATTTTGTAACCATGTATGTATTATCATATAGCCACTTTTCACAAAGGGCGGGTAAAACGGGTGGGCACATGAGCTCATCACGGTGACCTTGTGCTTCGGAGAATTGAAATCCAACTTCAACTTACAGGTAAGTCTCGTTTAATTTTCCAATTCTCCCTTCAGCACAAGGTCATGTGATGAGCCCCTGTGAGAGTTTTAAAGGTGTTCACGAACAACGGATTTCGAAGTATGCATGTTACCCACTACATGCAATGGAATAAGTGTAATTTACGAATCATTTGTTTGAAAGCATTGTCACTTTTCTTCAGTGAATTTACTACTTTGAAGTCATGAAATACCCTTGCCATTTTGCAGTGTGGATTGTTTTTAAAACCCTTCGCGAAGTCCCCTAAGATGACCAGCTCTCAGCTGTTGTCGTATTATGTAACGGGATCCCTGCATTCTTTACTGTAGAAATATGCTGCTATTGAATAATGCTTTTTCTAGCTAGTGAACAGACAGTATTATATGGATTCTGGGTGTTGGCAATTTAAGGCGAAGATTATGCAGGTATTGTTTTAAATATGGCATTTTTAAAAGGCAGAAGAAATGCACCTATCCGTAAAGAGTAGTTTCACTCTGATCTGTGTTTCCAACGCACCTTGAAAAAACATCATTGCTGGATCAAAGAAATATAAGAACTGAAAAGCTTTAGGACGAGCTCTTTGATCGACAAATGCTTGGTTACTTTATGGGTAAGTAATGGCAACCTTTTTTGTTACTAAATGCCAATGACCTTATAAAACTTAAGTCAATCATAGTTTTAATATATATTCATGTACCTGTACCAAGAGCCGGTTTAACGTCTGATATTAACCGGCATTATTAACTGTAATTCCATAACATAAATCAAAGTCAGCAAGAAGGAATGAATTTAAGGACTTGTTGTTGTGTTCTAGACACTATAGCTTTAGCACATTCCAGTTGATATGTAAGAACTTCAAGTACTTGATTTTGCTACGACTGAATGGCTATTTAGATAAATAACTGTCACAGTAATGGACCCAATTTGTAATACATCTTATGAACTATTTAGTGCTGCCCTGCCAGGAATTAAGGGTCAAGTGAGGTCAGTCTCGACCCTGATAAAGGCCCCAGACAAGTGACAGGTGAACTCAGTCCTACAGGAATTAATGGATGGATTCTGCCATAGGCGGCGCTTATGATAAGGTCAGGAGATTGCCAGCATGTGGTGATCTGACTGGGTTTGATGAACATGTTTTCCATTGCATGATGGAACCATTGATGTAACAGCATTAATACTTCCCTGCTTTGTGGACGTCGAATTTCTGCAAGGTGAAGATGTGCAGATCTGCTTAAGATGTACATATATTTACATGTATATATTTTTGAAATGTAGCCTACATAGCGAACTTGGTTATCCTTGAGGAGTACTCTCTTCATTTCTTATTCAGTCTATTTAAAGCAATCTAACTCTGTCTCTACTTTCAAATAGAAAGGCCTAACACTTTTAAGGGAAATGTAATGTTTGAGCATCCACTCTGTGGACTATAATAGGCCTTCTCATCAATCCAGAATTACCTGTTCCCTTCTAGCCTATGCACTGGAATTAGCCTTTTGTCACATTGTTTTGCTGAAGTCTAAGTTTTCTAACCCTTGAAGCACACTGACCAATTAATGACCCCCAGGTCTATTTAGACGAATGCTGTGCTGTTACTCTCTTGAACCCAAATGTGTTTTTCTAACGGTCTTTCCAAACAAGATAGCAATCTGAAATAAATGGCTTTCAGATCAAGATAATGAATGTTGTTGTCAACAGGTATCTCTGAGACACCTCATTGATCCCATGTGGGGCTGCCTCCCAGCCCATGAAGGAAAGTCTGTTGTCAGTGGTAATTTAGAGGAGATATACAGCCTAATGAATCCTTAACCCTGTACTATAGTCTTACTGCACAGCTGAAATATCTCTAGCATTTGGTAATAATAATTATTACCCTTCGCATCCTTTTTTGAGCTATCGACATAGTCCAAGAACTCAAACCATTCTTTCCATGTAATTACCCATCTATAGATGTATTTTTCTTTTACTCTGCACTATTTTTATGTATACAAATGCAAAAGCATACTCAGATTCATGCTGACAGTCACAAACACCCTTTATCTGGTGTGATACTTGTATCTATTCCCTTGTGAGTATTTTATTGTGATTTTCCACATGTTCTGGAATTGTAATTGATTTAAACAGGGAATTTAGAGGAATTCTTCTTTTTAGTGAGAAAGGGTGTATTTTTTCTTTTTATGCAGCAAACCGATTCCGAAATGTATAAATTTACTTTTACATTGCGCATTATTAATGCATTTGAAATGATGTATGAGCCAGCAGTTTGACCGAAACCTTATTGCTTAGATATGACCGAATGCTGCTTCCATATCTATGTTATTAATCCGGGAGTATGCACAACCCTTTAGACAGTCAGTCAAGCATGTATATTTTACCATTCTGTCCTCTGTACAGGGCTCGCAGAAGTTTTCTGTGCTCCTTATTTCCTGACACCGCATTTAACACGTTTTGCGTATTTAACACGTTTTGCGAACCTTATTAGGCTGTACTCAATCTAAAGCTCATTAATATGCCATCTGATTGTGAGCTAGCAATTACAACTTATTGTATGTAATCTATTTACTCATTCCATTGTTTAACTCAATAACAAGGATGTACCCCCTTGATAATGTGTTTTGCTCAAGCATTTAACACCTTTTTATATCCTTTTCAGAGTAATTGCCTCTCTAGCATCATCTGAATTATGGTATCACTGTAGGTTCATTTCATCCTTGTGAATGCAGCGAGGGGTATTGAATTACAATGCATTTCACACAAATCTTATCATTATATCCCTGGTCTAATTTTGTCAGTTTTCAAAAGAACTTGCTTGGAAAACAGATTTTTCCCAGCTTATCTCATTTGGAAATGGCTACATTACTGTTCTGCTGTGGTTTGGGGTTTATCCTCTTCACCCCCCCTTTTTTTTTTCACATGAATACTGCAGTTTGAAATAATTGCTGAATGCCAACCATTGAAGCTTTCATTCTCTTCATGTTCACCTAATCAGGTTACCTACGGTTTTGGTAAAGGGCACTCAAAACAGGTGTTTTTTTTTTTTCAAAAAAAGTTTGAAACTATTCTCAGTAACTCAGTAATTTCAGGTCGTTTTCTGAGCCTCATATAGAAATAGCCACACTATTTCAAAGCGACTTTTTTTTTTAGTATCTGGTTCTGTTCTAACACAGACACTGTCTTACAGAAAAACAATTTAGATGACAAAAAGTGAATTGAGAAAATTTGCCATTGTCTTAAATGGCAAAGGCTCGTTATGCCCTGACAATGCAGGCGAAGTCGCACATAAAACAATGCAATAGGTGGTAGTCTGACCTGATACCTAATTTTCCTGATGCTCATTATGTACAGCAGTCCAATTATTCCAACGAGGCTGGGGGTGTGTTTTGTTATTGACTGTTTTGCACTGGTATTATACGACAATGAAATATTTAATATATACTCACAGTTTGTTCCACCAGCAGTTTAAGTTGAGATGAAAACATTGGTTTGTAATACTTTTGTCTGTCCTCAGACAGATGACGAAATCTTAATCATGAATTCCTTTCTCCGAAGTTTCATTTGTAGGACTTGGTGTCCTACTGGGGCTTCTTGTAGGGCTAAGTGCCTACTGGGGCTTTTTTCAATGAAATAACTTACCTGGTGGAATCAGAAGCCCTAAGGCTTCAAAAAGCCTGAATTTTGGAGGCGTGACAGCTCTCCTTGCCCCTTGTGAGAATCATGTAATTTGGAGGCGTGACAGCTCTCCTTGCCCCTTGTGAGAATCATGTAATTTGGAGGCGTGACAGCTCTCCTTGCCCCTTGTGAGAATCATGTAATTTGGAGGCGTGACAGCTCTCCTTGCCCCTTTTGCGAATTATGAATTTTGGAGGCGTAACAGCTCTCCTTGCCTTTGTGACATTCGTTATGCTCTTTGCTTCCTTCTCAGTCTGAACTCAATGCAGAGGGTTTAGTGCCTCTGGAAGCATGATTTCTGTATTCGCGAACGCAAATCTTATTTGGTAATATCTGCAAAATAAGGATTTTGGAGGCGTAACAGTTCTCCTTGCCACTTTTGAGAGTCCTGATGCTCTCTGCTTCCTTTTCAGTCTGAACTAAATGCACATGGGTTAGTGCCTCTGGAAACAGGATTTGTATAGTGCCCTATATAGCGGGAATATTTGTTGCTACTTGTTTCCTTGTCAGTCTGAACTAAATGCAGTTCTACGTCTTAGTGCTTCTATTAGCATGAATTATGGAGGCTTACAGCTCTCCTAGTTCCTTTTGAGAGTCTTAATGCCCCCTGTTTTCTTTCCAGTCTGAACTAAATGCAGAGGGCTCCGTGCCATTGGAAGCAAGATCTTTGTAGTGCTTCTTACAAGAGCCATAGTGCTCTCTGTATTACAGCTTGAATAACAACTGTTCACTGAATCACTATCCAGCACTTTATTACAATTTCATAGATATTTCAAGAGTCTAAATCACTTTTCAAGTAATATGTAACACCTTAATAAGATACTTTGAATTTAACTTAACACTATTAATAATATCAAACACTAGATTTCAATCCCACTGTGCATTAGACAGAAAGAACATCAAAGAAGAACTTTTCCATTATTTTCACATGTATTCTCAATACGTGAAATGGTTACACGTCTTGACCCTTCTGGAACTAACCTGCAATTGACCTCCTGGACACGACATGCATCTCTCACAGGGGCTCATCACATGACCTTGTGCTGAAGGGAGAATTAATATTTTCAATTTTGAAATCAAAATCATTCCCTCTATCTGGAAGTCTGATGAACAGTTACAATATTCATTAAAGATGGGTATTTAGATTTTTCACATAACACCAAATTGAAATATATATATATATATATCACTAAAATTCATATGAAAAAAAAAACAATACAAATCATCAATAATTAAGAATGATAAAATTACGAAAAAAAAATATATATATATATTTTTAAGGTATTCCCTTAAAAGGCTACGTAGCCTCCTAAGCTATTTATAGATTTTCTGCCCCCCTCCCCCCCAAAAAAAAAGAAATATATATATGGGAATGTTAAGTGACGGGAACGTGCCTAATGGCGCTTAAATTCCATAATATAACAAGCATGTAATTATTTTCCTTAATGTCTTCTTCGGACGCTATGTTAGAAGCTTCGTCTGTATATTTCCGGAATGTCAATGAGCGAGTTGCTCATGTAAAAATAGACCGTTTTTTCCAGTAGGTGTCGACCTGGGCTGTGGTAAATCTCTAATTTCTCTTGTTGTCGGATGGTTTTCGACTACTGGGGTTTTATTAATGAAAATTATAAGGCTTTGGGAGTACAAGGATGATTTCGTTTTTAATTTTTGTAAAATGTTCGACCCAAAATCTGAAGTGCCACCTTTAATAAACAATGTTAGATATAAGGACGGCAACGATGTGAACAATTGAAATATTGAAAAATAAGAGCAACGTTGAATATTCCATGCGCAAATACCTTCCCCCCTTTCCCCAAAAGATACTGTTTAATAAACAACTGGGACATTAAAAAACTAATTTGTCTGTTTTTTGGTACATCGTTGCAGACAATGACATCATAAATTCCTCCCACAAGGACAATTACACTGTTAATAAAATCTACCCAAAAACATCAAATTTACCGGATTAATCATATAGACTTCTTTAACCCTTTACCACATAATCCCTTTTTTTGAAGACCCTGAGAAAGAAAGAAGCCTTTAGAAAACATTGTGGGAAAAGGAGAAAATGCTGGTATCCAGCATTTTCTCCTTTACCCACAATGTTTTCAAAACCCTTCACAAAACAAATTTCAAATTTTCAGTCACTTTTATTTTGTCATCTGCTAATGCTTTCGATTTAGACAAACCTTAAACTTTGTCATTTGGTAATGAGTTAATGCTAGAACGCGAGCATTAGCTTTGGAAGAAAATGACACCGTAAATTCTACTGAAAGAACTGTACAAAAATATTTGCAAATGAGTACTGAAAGGCCATGAAACAAGAAGAAAAAGTTTCAAAGTAAATGAGAGAAATACCTGTTTCACCAATTTGCTAATAAATTGTAAAAGGAAACGGTCCCCAGCTGCATGCATTATCAATTTATGACATGTGGGACAAGTTTTCTGATTGAATGGGCCAGTGTTCAAGAATTTCTTCCTTTGTAAAACACTGGCTACTTTTAAACGCGGCTTTAACTCTCAACCACACCATCCTAAATTTTAACGAACCTAAGTAAGACATTTTTAAAACATTTTGAGAATAGGAGAAGAAGCATAAAACAATCGTTTTCTCCTTTTCTCAAAATGTTTCCTAAACTTTTTTTTCTTTTTCCGGAGAGAAATACAAGTATTTCGGCTATACTTAATCTGTCGTCTGCAACAGCTTTCATTTCTTACGAGTCTAACTTTTATCATGTGTTAAGCACGAACCAACCAAACGTTACTCGTCTTTGTAAATCATTCGTCACAACTCGGTAGATTCCGTATTCATATCTAACTTAATCAACCGAAGTATGCCGAATGATTGTAAATGACGCCAAATGGCGTCGATTTAATAGTCTCACTCGTAACAACTCGGCCGATTCCGTACCTTTCACCCGTAAAAGTCTGGGCCATGCGGCCTTTATTTATTTCGGCCATAAAATATTTGTATGTAATGTATAAATCGGTATCAGTTTCATAATTACTACACACCTATCAGATTTATGCTGTATAATTCCTTAAAGTACGACAAAACATTTAGAACTGTCTAAATGAAGAGGGTGAAAAATTAAATGTTTCTCAAATACATTAAAAAAAATCGTCACCGAAAGGGTAGAAAACGTTTTGGAAAAAAGAGGAAAACATTTTGGAAAAAAAAAACCATCATTTTCTCCTTTTTTCAAAATGTGTTCACAGGCCTTTTTTTTTTTAATCAAGGTCGTTTAAATCTATATTTGTTTAGTAAACAGGTAACCCTTTGGTGCCAGAAAGTTTAAGTTGTCTCGGAGGATAGTATTGATTAGGATCAGTCTGCACAAAGCGTGCACTTTTATCTCAGATCTACAATTATTGATATGTTCTAAAATGTTTAGAACAATAAAAAAAGGCTATTCAATTAAATTATGTACGTTGTTTTCTGGTAAATCTGAATAATCCATTTGGGTAATGTTTTGTGAAAAGGGGACTCAATGCATTTGCAAAACGTATCTACCTACTCATGTAAGCCTTGGCAGCCCGCGCAGGGTAACATGAATAGAATATTTTTGCCGTGTGTGAATTTTCTGCGTGTCAAATGACCATTTACCTCATGATTCAGATTATTAGATAAACAAGACTTAGTGGATCTTAAGTTATGTGATGACCTGCTTGGTACCATGCATCATGGAGATATATTACATCCCCTTTTGCCAGAGCGCCCTCTTTCTATTTATTCACGCCAGATGAATTCTTTTTTACCTGTGTATTGAATCTTTCAACACCAAAAGCGAAACACGGGTCTTTATCAAAGACAGAGATCAAGGGTCAGACTGCACAGAACGTGCAGTCAGGGTCTCTATTCATACACAACGTTCTTGATCTTATTCTCCAAGATTCCCTGACGGTGAAAGTAACAGAACTTCTGATTGGCTAAACCATTTGGTTTAGCCAATCAGAAGTTCTGTTACTTTCAAACTGACACAATTCTGAAGAGTAAGACTGGGAATGTTCTAAAGAATGGTTGGTGTATACAGACGCTGATCTTGGATCTATGCCGTCCGTTTGTGCAGTCAAACCGTTTGACCAGAAAATCTGTCTGAGTCTCAGTGGCTTGCGTTTACAGTCGTCGAATGAGGCCGATCTTATTTTACTTGGCGCTGAAAAAGCTGAACCTAAGAGCGCCAGATAGACAAAAAAGACAATTATGATAATACAAAAACGATCCATATAAATGCTTAACCCATTACCACACAATCCCTACTTTTGACGACCCTAAGAAAGAAGCCTTTTGAAAACATTGTGGGAAAAGGAGAAAATGCTGGTTACCAGCATTTTCTCCTTTTTCCACAATGTTTTCTACTCTTCACAAGACAAATTTCAAATTTTCAGTCACTTTTATTTTGTCGTCTGCAAATTCTTTCAATTTGGACAAGCCTACAATATTGTCGTTTGGTAATCAGTTAATTCAAAGGTATATCTATACATTCAACCATTATGTCTAGCCACAGCGAACAGTGTAAATTCAAGATCAGACTGCACGTATAGTGGTCGAAAAAACTCAATTCGAATCGTAAGGGTGTATTAATGTCTATAACAATGCGCAATCTGATCTTGGATCTACACTGCTCGCAAAAAAAAAACCCCATTTGAATCCTAAGGGTATATAATGTCTATTACAACGATAATCTGTCCATCGATTAAACTTCGACTTAAATTAATCTTTAAATCACTATTTAACACGGTTTTAGGGCCTATTGTTACAAAACACAAACATATTATAGGACAACTAATGCGTGGTCCCTGCTTGAATCATATCAAACTATTGATATAGTGTCGTTTACTTTACCCTTTGCTGAGGGGTCCTACGTGGCACCGTGGTAAGGAGTGGAACTCGTAATCTGGACGTCCCGGGTTCGAGCCGCTCTGAATCCAATGAGTTTTTCGGAAGAGTGTCCTTAGGCAAGACATTTCAAAACCCTAGCCTATAGTAACGGTAAAACCCAGGGAATAAATAAACTTGTGAACTGTCGGCCTGATATGACTGAAATAATGTTGAAAGCGACGTAAAAATATTCAATCAATCATTTGCCGTGGCCCCACAGCACAGTCTGTAACATACAGTGCTTGAAAGCAAGGGATCGCCGGTGCGAATCCCAAACTCGAACAATATCTTTCCGAGGACTGACGGTGGTAATTTCGACAGTTCCTCTCCCCGGCATTTCTTTCAAAGGATTGATGACAGTCGTTGCGACAGGATTCATTCCTATCCCATAGCTGACCATTGCCGCGACGATGAATATGTGGGTAAGCAGCCAGTGGCTTGGAAAGTAAATTGTGCTGAGTGCTACAAAAAGAGATACCAGGAAAGCATGGATAGGTGCACTGCGATATACTAGTATCTGTAATAATGTTGAAAACGGCGTTAAACACCATTCAATCTATCAGTCCATTTTTTCTTAGGGTAATGCCTCATTATATAGCCTGCAACATGCGAAAAGGGACATTCGGACATCTGCGTGAAGTGTTGTCTCGGATCAGCCTGCGCAGTCTGCGCAGGCTAATCCGAGACGACACTTTCCGTTTTCATGCAATTTCCTGTTTTGCGCATGTCTACTGTATCACAAAATCTAATGTAGTCGTAAAGTGCCGTCTCGGATTAGCGTGCGCGGACTGCGCAGGCTAATCCGGGACGACACTTTACGCAAATGTCCGAATGCACCTTTTCGTCTGTTGCTTTCCATATAGGTGGTAACACTTTGCTCAATGTCGTCTATCATCCCGCAAGACGTTGGTCACCCTTGGGGCAGCTTAAGGTGCTTTGAGAGACTAGTATAGACGAGGACAAGACTTCTCGAAATCTACAATCTGATCTTTGATCTGCACTATTCTATTATGTACCACTATATCTTCTGGACAAAAATGTCTCAATAATCGGTAACAGCTGGAACCAAACGTCATATAATTGACCTGCAACATGCGAAAAGGGTTTTTCGGACATTTGCGTAAAGTCAGTCCGCGCAGTCTGCACACATTAATCTGAGACGAAACTTTCTGACCATGTGTGATTTTCTGTTTCACTCCAGCTTGCAGTGGAACAAAACCTTATAATGTTGTAAAAAGGTGCCGTCTAGGATTAATCTGCGCGGAGTAAACCCTGTCTGTCTGCCTCCCTGCCTGTCCGACCGACCGCCCGTCCTTCCGTCCGTCTATCCGTTCGTCCTTCTGTCTGTCTGTTGCAATAATCAAGCAAGCCGCAATATGGGAATTTTTATCCTAAGAATGTTGATGGAGATTTCGGCAGCTATGGCGAACAGTCTAGATCCAAGATCAGACTTCAAAGAACATGCTGTCTGCTCTTTGACCTACATTGCTCATAAAGCTGTCGTTATTTATCCTTCGGACATAAAAGTATGTCTTAGTTGGCGGTGACATTTTGGACCGTGAGTTGTTTATCATTTCGGAGGACGGTCTGCACCCTTTAGACAACTGAAGATGTTTCTTTGATTCTCCGACCCGAGTTGGTACAAAAATAGAAGTCCGGTCGGGTAACTCAATGGTAAGCTTATCTGGCTCATGACGTGGGGAGGTTGCGGGTTCGATGTCCGGTTGCGGCGTTTTTTTCCGGCGATCTTTTGCCTCTCACCTCTGATACATGTGGGAAAGTAGTCGGTGACTTTGGAAACAATGTTGTATAAGTAATGGCTTGAGAAAGCCAGGAAAGATGCAGGTGCTTCACTCATTGCCATGATACGACCTAAACACTTAAAATGCAAAACAAACAAACAAACAAAAAGAGTCTCTTGTATACCAAATAACCTTTAACCCTTTACCAGACGACAAAATTTTAGCGTTGTCCCAATTAAAAGGATTTGCAGACGACAATTTCAGTGTTGTTCGAATACTGCAAATTTACTTTGATAGGGTAGAAAACGTGGAAAAAGGAGAAAATGCTGGTTACCAGCATTTTCTCCTTTTCCCACAATGTCATATTCCTAGGGGTCGTCAAAAGTCGGGACTGTTTGATAACTGGTAAAATTACGGCAAAATGTTGGTTAACACCGTGTGCTCCAGGATAAGCTTAGTGATACCACATGAGATAACGGCATCCGTATAATATACACCAACCATTTTTGAGAACATTTTTACTCTAATTACAAATTCGGAAAGTAGCCCAAATTCTGAATGGCTAAAGCAAACGGTTAAGCCATTCAGAGGTCGTATCAATTTCAATTTAGGAAAACCTTAAGAAAAAGATTAAGACATTTGCTTAGTGAATCTGGGCCCTGGGTCGATATTCATCAACCGTTCTTAAGAACAATCTCAGCAGTACATGAATATGTTGAAGGCTGTGACAGATAGTGAAAATGTTGTTTTATACGGAAATTTTCCCTTTTTGTTACATCCAATATACTTTCAGTAAATGATAGCGTTATATTTTTCTATACTTTTTTCCGATCTACTCACTTTATAGCTTTACCTTAATCCTTCTGTACTAACACCAGATAACATATACATGATTGTGAATGTATGATGATAAAGATCTGTAAAGATGAAATCTTTAATAAAGGATCTATCTATCTATCTATCTATCTATCTATCTATCTTATTCCAGAGTTTTCTACATTTGAAAATAACACGATTTTAGCCAATCAAAAGTTGTCTTACTTTCAAATATAGAAAATCTTGCAGAATAAGACAAAGAATACTCTTAAGAATGGTTTGTGAATACGATCACTAGTCAAAGCTTGTGACTATCCCTTACTAACTTTTCCCGAAATAGATAGATCAGCAGCAGTTCCCGTCAGCCCCAGGACAACTGTCAGAAACCTACTATTTTCGGGGCTTATTCTATGCATTATTAATCGTTATGAAATATTAACACTGGGTTATTGTTCGCGTGTTCTCTGTGGGAGGTCGACTTTGATGGATCTAAATCTTTGGAAAGAAATATTGCAAGTTGTTTTTCACTCTTCTGTCTGTCTATCTGACTGACTGACTGACTGTCTGTCCGTTATTCCGTCCTTTCATCCGACCATCTGTCAGTCCCTCCTTCTTTCTTTCTCTCTCACCACCTCTCTTATCATCAGTCTCTCTCTCCCCTCCTCTCTGTCATCTCTGTTATCTCTCTCTCTCTCTCTCTCAACCAATTCTGTATACCTGTATCTCTTGAGCATTCTTCGGCTATACAAACGATGGACCCAGTTCATTTAAAAGACTCGTCACCTTGCTGTACAAGTACTTATCTATTAATTCCAAGACCACTGATCTCATTTTCTCAGACAGAATCTAGGAATCAAGGACAAGGAATGGTCCCTACTGTATTCCAGAGATTTAATACAGCGATTTGAAAGTAAGTGGATTAGACTAAAAGGCAGTATAAAACATTTCAAACTGAGTATGCCAGAGATTTGCGCATAATTTTTGTACGCCTAATGCCGTAGGTCACACTGGTAACCATGCAGAGCTTCAGATAGAGGCAACATTTTATTTTCAAAAATAAAAAAAATAATTATTCTGCAATAAACCCTATGTTATGGATACTCATTAGAATCGTCTCATCGAGACGATCCTAATGAGTACCCACAACATAGGGTTTGGAAGGGAAATCACACGGAATTAGAATAGCATCACTCATTCTTCTCTGGAGCTCTGGGTAACTATGGTGCTGGCTGAAACATTTATTTGAGTGGTCGGCTACTGTGACCCTGATTTATGGGCAAATGCATTTTATATAAACCGTCGCTAGGACAGAATTCTAATATTGTTGAAAACAACATAAAACAAAGTCCATGCAAACAAACAGAAAAGGAAAGGTAAACATCACGCCAGGGCGAGCCCCCCAAAAAACGCCATACGAAGCAATAAAATACAAAAAATGTACAAAAGGGACGTATTGAAATAAACCTCCTGAATTTATCATATGTCGCCTAAGCGCACCAACGTTCATAAACTGAATGCGCAACAGAAAAACATATAAAAAAAGACATGAAAAAGCATTTCAGTTTTCATCCGCCAAGTCCTACCCCTATAGTGTTCTCACCGTCACCGTCACTGGCAGATTAATCAAGGTGTTTTTGAGGACAGTGCGGATCAAAGATCAGATTGCACGTTTTGTGCAGTCTGATCTTTGATCTACATCGTTCGCTACCTAATGCTACACTAGATTTATGTAAATATGTCTTCTCTTCCTTTTCCACTGGATTTTATTTTACGCGGAAAAAAGTAGACACTATCTTGTTGGTAACGAAAGGGTTTTAACCCTTAACCTGTCAAATAAGGTAAATGAAACTTTTAAAGTCTACAACAATACGCCAATAATTATATTGTTTTTCTTTCGGAGGGACAAAATATCTTTTAATCGGACAGTTTATATCCAAGAATAGACTGCACCTTTCGTGCAGTCTGATCTTGCTCTACACTGTCAGCAAATGGACCTCGAATTGCGCTTAGCGGCTTCAGGGTTAACACGTGTAGAATATACATAGCGAAAATGCAAAGTTTTTTTTTTAAGAAAAACCAAAGCCTCAAAATACAGCTATACAATCCCTACTGTGTCAATATTTGAGTTTCGTTACAAATACTTATCGCTCTAACACAACTTTGATAAAATCCCTCATATAAACATAATACAAGACTACCAAATCTATAATTAGATATCTAATAAACTGACTTACTTGCACGAAAGTAACGAAATTATCCCCTGACTGTGGCTACGACATTGTTGTTTTCTTTCCTGTCCTAAAAACGCCTCTTTAATACCGTTTCTGTTTGCAGTGGCGATATTACCAACATGCTGGATACTGTATCACTTTATTTCCATAAATACACCATCTTAAATATCACCTGAACATTCTTCATTCATGTCATATCTTCTACCTTTAACGTTTATTCTCTGTCATTCGGAATCCCTTTTCCGGTTGTCGTCCGAGTCTGTACATGTAAACGTGTTTAAGTTTCTATGATATCACATTCTGTCACTTAATCTATACGCCTGCGTACCACGGCGCTCTCCGAAGCCCTATACTGTCGGTGCGCAGTCATTCGCTCCAGTCACCATGAATGGCAAACTCACTCAGACAGAAAGTTTTAAGTGTGGATATTGAAGACACTTCGCTGTCGAGGATTCACCTCTTGTAATATAAATGCGATATATTATACATGCACAAAAACTCAAAACGCTCCGCCCAGTTCAAATCTGAATTTACTTTTCAGCTTAACACCGTGTAACTGTGAAGTAAAATGTTGAAACGGCGTATGAGGGATTTAGGATTTAGTGTGTAGAGTTTGGCTTTGAGAGTGCAAGATTTCGGATCGACGGATTTAAAATAAATCGTGGGAGATAATACTTTATGAATTATTAATTATTCTTTGGACAATCTTAAAGACGTACGCGTGTTTATTAACTTAGTTAGACTATATAATACAAGTTCGATTGTATAATTTCTTGTGCAATTTCAAGAGAAGGGAGAAATTATTTCATAAGTGGGAAAAGATACTGCTGTGACCTTTTCTGTTATCTCAGATTTTTTACTTCCAAATTTAGCAAACATTGTACGCGATTTTGTATATAAAGCTAAACATGAAGCAGTGTGCACTCTGCCGGATGTGAATCTTGTAAATTTCACATACGAGGGGAAAAAGTGACACACAGGTGTGTCAAGCTGCAATTTCGTCTGCTCTGTAAGTTTTAAATGTAAATATTTTAACTGAAGCAAAAACTTTTCGTGTAGTGATATTTATTTTTTCTGTTCTGTAAAATATTTGCAAGTTGTTTTAAAAAATGGACTTACATTGACTCCAACAGTACAAAACCGAAACAGGATATATCAGAAAGGTAAGATTATTTGTATCTTAATTCATTTTAAAACCTTTGAATTGTTTCCGTTTTAGATCGGTACCTTTTAGATCATTACCCCCCACAACAACTTTGTAGTGAATGACTATGGAGATATCATGTAAAAATATGAGTAACTAACCCAAATTTTGTATTAATACTTGAGTACAACTAAAGCCTTTTAGCTAAAAGAGAAAGTGCTTGTAACGAGCAATTACTCCTTTGCTGCAAAGCTTTTACAACTGGGCTCCTGGAAGAAAAAAGTGATTACGCAAGTGGTTAATGTGTTAATGCATTATTGTTCTAAACGCCATCGACGAGATTGTTTGTTTTAGGGCCTTCATCCTTCACAGTTTTTCTTCAATAACGAGTATATTTCGGTGACAGTTCGGCGCCCCCTGTTTTCTTGATTATATGATAAACAGAAGCACACACAATACATGTTGCCAAAACAAGTAGGAAGACTTAAAAAATGGGATGATTTTTTGAAGACTTATTTTGTGTGACTTAAGTAAAGAAAAATAAAAATACATGTATATTTATAAATTTTGAGGGGAAGCAAGTTCAAACAGTCTTGAACACCCCCACCCCCTACAAACACGTGTTGATCTTTTATTTTTGAAGGAGTGCTCCTAAGTCTATGCCACCCTTCAACTGAATCCCCAATGTTACACTATTAAAAAGATCATGCTTATTAAATAGATGGTTTTACATCGCTTTAAAACAGTTTCAGTCCTATGACGGTGACAGCTCACCTTTTCATGTCGGTCTCTGGGTTTCAGTAGTATTAGACCAGTGCTCTGCGTTGCTTTGCCCAGGACACTCCCACATAACCAGTCTTGCCATCGGGAATCAAAGCATGGTCCCTTATTACAAGTCCACCCGTTTTAAATAACCAATAAAGACGGGATAGCAGGATAGATGCATTGAATACAAGGCATGAAAGCCAATGAAACTCTTGGAAGCTGGAAGATCTTGCTGAGGATCAAGTCTATATCTTTAGCATCAAAGGCACAAAATTTATTTCCTACAGCTTTAGCTAAACTGTTGCATTTTATACAGATAGATCTACATCCTGAATTTTAATACTAAGGAATATACTAAGGAATTAAATACAAACCACGTTGAGGACAATTTCTAATTCTAAATTCCAAGATTAGCAATCTAAATTGGCTACTTAAGACGCTGTCTCAACCAATCAGATTGCTGGTCTTGAAACGGTTTTAATAGTTGGTGAATACTACCCCAGAATGCCTAAAAATGTAAAAGGCAAGATATTGTAATTTGATTCGGATAACTTTACGAAATCGTTGCTGTAGTACATCCTATGAATTTTAGCATTCTGTTGGTCAAAGTTAACGAGCTCCAACCCAGTGCTGATTAAACGTATTATATTACAGCATATCGTGCAGAATCGTATCGTATTGTATTGTAATGCTTTGCAACGTATTTTTTGTATTATTCCGCATCGTATTGTATTGCATTTGAAAGAGACGTTAAATACCATGCATACATATGATGCATACAGCATATTGTCCACCCCGCCCCTTCCTCCCCCCCCCCAAAAAAAAACACACAATCCCTACTTTTGACGCCCCTGAGAAGGAAGCCTTTTGAAAACACTTGTGGGAAAAGGAGAAAATGCTGGTAACCAGCATTTTCTCCTTTTCCCACAGTGTTTTCTGCCCTTCCCAGAACAAATTTCAATTTTTCAGTCACCTTTATTTTGTGGTCTGCAAATGATTTCAATTTGCCATTTTGGACCAGTCTATAATTTTCTCGTGTGGTAAAGAGTTAACTTCACATGTTTTCAGACCGAATGCATGTAGCATACTACCTCTGTACGACAAGACATAAACTTCACTTGATGTCACACCACATTCACACAGCATATTTAATGAAGATTTTCTTTCTCTTGAATAATTGGCTGTCAAAAGTTGTAACTATGCTAGTCTTTAGTTGACAGTCGTGTATAAAAACCCACTGCGCTTGTTTCGGTGAGATGGATTAGGAATCGCTGTCTCATCTCTAAAACCTTATTTAGCCTACCACCCATTCTTTAAACAAAGTACATGTATAGTTCTTAATTGAGACACTAGCTGTCTGATTGGCAGCGGTATCTTGTCTCACAGGTGGTTAGTCATGACAGTTTTAGACCAGTGGTTTTAAACGTTGGCGAAAACTGCCCATAGCGACCTTACCTTACCATAGGGTATAAAACGATGCTTACTAGTTCCTGAAAAGATTAGCTCTAAAGTGACTCACTCTCTCTCTCTCTCTCTGTCTCGCGCGCGCGCGAGCGCTCTTTCTCTCTCTGTTTTGGTCTAGTTTAAGCTCAAAGCAGCTAGTGGCGTTGAAAAATGATTGTAACCGTAGTATGAGTGCTGAAAAATGAGAAACACCGGGGACGATTATGCTACAGTGTGATAACTGAAATGAAGTTGAAAATGCCGTAAAACACGAAACTAATTAACTGTCTTCACTAGTTTAAATCAAATAACCTTTCAACTTTCGCGCATGGATATGACAGTGTATCAACTGAAAGTTGCGGTTGGTACTAACGTTATAGCTAAATAAGTAGGATTATAGGATCTACTTTTTATTTTCAAATCTATCCTATGATAATGGCCATGCTGTCAGAATTGACATAATTAAGTCGATTATCGAGACTATTTACTCGAGCATTGAAAAATAAACTATTATGTTTCTTACCTTCACAAGGCCTCAAGGCTATTCATTCATCCAACTGTTCAATTATATTTCATTTTCTCTCCATTTTGTACCAGTTTACAGTTTAATATAACTCTTTACCTGTCCTCAAAATTTAAACCTTGTCCAAATTCAGTAGAAATATAGACAAGAAATCATCGAACATTTCACAACTGGATTTGTCTCTGGGAGTGTACAAAACATTTTGAGAGAGAGAGAAAACTCTGATAAAAGTGATTTTTCCGTTTCCAACATTGGTCTAGTAGACCATCCTCGTTGAGGTTGTTTAAGAACGGTTTTATACGTTAAACGGTTTTATATACTCGTATATCTCTATACATGACAGCAAACTTTTGGGAACGTCAATATTGAAAGCATGTGCAGACAACTTGTCAAATGTTCCACAAGTATTCAAAATTGCAATAAAAAAGTTAGTGTAGAGTGGGAAAAGGGGAAAAATGTGATAATTAATATGTTTTTTCCTTATCCTACGATCACGATCCAACAGTTGTTCTAAACAAGCTTTTCCTTAACCCTGCTAAGCTGACTCACTTACCTATGGTGGATAGTGTAGATCAAGATCAGACTGCACATAACGTGCAGTCTGATCTCTGATCTATACTGTCCGATAAGGACATATTTTCGAAAAGAAAAAAAAATTGAAAAATCCAAAGTTCGCGTTTTTGGCTTGAAAGTTCCATTTCACCTATTTAGTATGAAAAGGGTTTGCTGTTGTAGAGGCACAGGATTGTCCGGTAAAGAATTAATCGACACATTAACCCTTTACCTGATATGCCAATTTGAGGTTCTTCCATTTCAGCAGCAAATAAAGATAATTATGATGTCAAAAATATGGACAAATGAGGATACAAATATCTGATTGAGTGGAAAACATTGTGGGAAAAGGAGAAATTGCTCGTTATGAGCAATTTCTCCTTTTCCCACAATGTTTTCAAAAGCTGTCTGTTGTTGATACGTCAAAGTGAGTATCTATGGAGTAAAGGGTTAATAACTGATTTTAGTTCTATCGATACTAATA
Source organism: Tridacna crocea (assembly GCA_943736015.1). NCBI lineage: Eukaryota > Metazoa > Mollusca > Bivalvia > Cardiida > Cardiidae > Tridacna > Tridacna crocea. The sequence goes on from OX031068.1 coordinate 36,133,586, forward strand.
TTTTCGACCTGTGACCAATTGTAACATCGCACAAAACTGTACTGTCATACTTTAACTCTGTATATATACCAAGCGACAAATTTTTGACTCCCATAAATTTATAACATATCTTCGGACGATGAATTCAAATTTGGTAAAACGTCGCAAAAGTTGCGATAACTTGTGACACAAAGTTACGTATATAAGCTTAAACTAAAATTAAAAGTTAATTAAAGAGTAAAATTATATAACACTAACTATAAATTATGTATGTATTTTTTTTTTTCGTATTGTATCTTGACGCATCCTGTTACAAAAGGATTGTCAAATCGAAATTATGCAAAAAAAAATGTTTTGAGCGAATGCACATCTTTTGATGATTTATTGTCGGATAGAGGAAATAATATGCAAATTCAGTGCATCTATTCTTTGTTTAATTTGTGTGCGGAGTAGAATAATGGCGGTATATTTGTATAAAACATTTACCAAACTCTTTACCACACAAGAAAATTTTAGACCGTTCCAGATTGAAAGCATTTGCAGACGACAAAATAAAAGTGACTGAAAAATTGAAATTTGTTCCGGGAAGGGTAGAAAACACTGTGGGAAAAGGAGAAAATGCTGATTACCAGCATTTTCTCCTTTTCCCACAGTGTTTTCAAAAAGCTTCTATCTCAGGGGCGTCAAAAGTAGGGATTGTGTGGTAATGCCAAATTGAAAGCGTTTTCAGACTCAATATTCACTATGCCTAAAACGGTTGGATTTGTCTCAACCCCTGTCCTGCTGTACAAGAAAAAATGAAATTTTCAAGGCCGACAAATTCTGCTATGTCAAAGGTTTTTTTTGTGCTTTTGTGTGTGTGTGTGTGGGGGGGGGGGGGGTCGCGGGGGGAGGAGGGAATATCCCCTTGTCTAATCCAAGATTAGACTGGACGTTCTGTGCAGTCTGATCTTGATCTACACCGTCTGCTAAAGGTTCTTGAGTCGCTCTTAGCAACCTTAACATTAAAGCAACCTTAATGTTAAAACATGATGAAAACTGTGGGGGGAAAAAGTAGGCAGTGCTGATTACCGTACAGCATTTTTTTTCCTGTTCCCACAATGCTTTCAAAGGCCTTAATCCTCAGGACCATTAAAGCAAGGGATTGTGTAAAAACGGCCCAAAACAGACATTCATTTTTTTTTAAATCAAATTTTTCAATACACACACGCGAAAAAAGAAAAGAAAAGGTAAACAAGTAAACGTAACCTACACTAACCCGAATAAAAAATCTCTTTAATATGTTATACAAATATAATGTCTTTCCAACCGTAATCGCTAATACGTTGGGATTAAACCTCTACCAACGTGGGGTATCAGACTGAAAAAAAAAAAAACGCATATGACGATTAACACTTGACCCTAAAACCGTAGCCTGCAAAGCGCGACTCACTGACACTATTCGGACAGTGTGCATCAAGATCTGATTGCACAGAATGTGCAGTCTGATCTTGGATATACAATGTTCGATAAGGAGATACCTTTTCTAAAAAAAACAAACTTTGAAATCGCAGAATTTGGGTTTACAGCTAGCTGAAAAGTTTTTATTTTATTTATTTCATAGGATAAGGGTTAGCCAAACGACAAACTTCTAAACTTCTCCGAATTCAAAGCACTTTGCAAACGACAAATTAATTATTTCTGTTTGCTTTTAGAAATAGAAACCATTGTTGGAAAATGAGAAAATGCTGGTATGACAATTAACCATTAGCTCTTTGCCGAACAACAAAATTTCTAGATTTGTCCACATCCGAAGCATTTGCAGACGACAAATTGAATACGACCGTCTTTCTTTTAACCTTTACCCTGTTTCCTCCCAAACATTCCCTGCTTTTCACGACCCTGAAAAATAAGCCTTTTGAAAGCATTGTAGGAAAAAGGAGAAAATGCTGGTAACCAGCATTTTCTCCTTTTCCCACAATGTTTTCTGCCCTTCACAAAACAAATTTCAAATTTTCAATCACTTTTATTTTGTCGTTTGCAGGTGCTTTCAATTTGGACAAGCCTAAAATATTGTCGTTTGATAATGAGTTAAAGAAGAAAAAAAATCGGGAAAAGGAGAAAATACTGGTATAACGATTAACGGTTGAAACTCTTTACTAACCTTGAAGACAAAACTCTGGACAGATTGCAGACGACAAATTGAATACACATCTTGTCTTTGAAAGAGCAGGAGACATTTCTCTTGACCAAACGACAAAATCTGAACGTGCTCATACTAAAACCATTGGCAATGAAATACTTTACATTGGGCAGCGAAGGAATCATAGATTAAAATGCACGAAATGAGCCGTCCGATTTAATTCTACACGGTCCAAAATAGCCCCGAGATCGCTCTACGAAGCCGAATAAGTAGAAATAAATCCTATCTCAACTAATTACCAAACGATAAAATATTTGGTTTATCCAAAATGAAAGCATTTGCAGACAACATCAAAGTGACTGCAAATTTGAAATTCGTTTTGTGAAGGGTAGAAAATATTGTGGGAAAAGGAGAAAATGCTGGTTACCAGCATTTTCTCCTTTTTCCACAATGTTTGCTAAAGGCTTCTTTCTCAGGGTCGTCAAAAGAAAAGATTGTGTGGTAATGGGTTAATTTAAATGCTCGTAAACCCTTTACCACGCAATCCCAAGTTTCATAAAACAACGTAAGCTCATTTGTAGGCTACCAATTTTGATTTCTCGTTTGGACTGTGTTCCAGATTTGAAAAGCCCGTAAAAACTGTCGTTTGGGAAACGGTCACTTTTGTTTCAAATGTTCCAATTTGGATATAATTCAAATTTCATGACTAGCTCTGTGATTGGTTGATACGCTACACACCGATATACAACAGCCAATCACGTAGCTTGCCGATAAGATAAATTCAATTTAAATATAGAAATAATTTGTGTATATTGGCCATAATCTCTAATCATGTCGGCTTCATTGCATCAAGTAGTCCAAAATTTGAAAGAAAAAAAAGTAGATTAGGGGATTGGGGGCCATAAATCCATTTCCGCTCCCTGAAGTGCGCTGTTTATCCCTTATTTGCCTTATCTGTGGACTATTTATAAACTTTTGAAAACTAAGTCTTGAGTAAGGTAGTTATCAAGGTAACTTTAACCCTTTACTCCATCGAAACTCATTTGTACGCATTGCTATTAGGAGCCTTTGGAAAACATTGTGGCAAAAGGTGAAATTGCTCGTGACGAGCAATTTCACCTTTTGCCACAATGTTTTTCTATACTATCAAAAGGTGTCATATACACATAAGAAACAGCTTCATCCTTGCTGTTATTTAGGTTCAATCAGAGATACCATAGAAATGCCTTATTGGGTAAAGGGTTAAACGATGTCGTGTAATTTGAATTGAGCGACGCTGTACCAAATGGGGGTTTGCAAAACGTTTCGGTGCAGGTCAGCCCACATGATACGCGCAGGCTAACTTGGACCAGGGATCTTATATACATATGATCCCTGCCTGTACCGAAAGATTTTGCTACTGGTCACTGTATTGCATGTCCCTGGACCATTATGGCAGGACGTGACCTAATTTCATCTATGGGGGGACGATTATAATCGAGTGTCTCTGACAGGATCGGTGTAAAAAACATGTTGGAAGAAGTACCTAGCATTTTCTCCTTTTCCCACAATATTTTCAAAGGCCTACCTGCTGTAAGTTCTTGAAATAAGTGATTATTTGATAAAGAGTCAGCCCTTCACTGCTAAATAAGTGAAATTAAACTTTCAAGTCCACAGTAAAAACCCATGCACTACTATTTTTAACCCATTACCACACAATCCCTACTTTTGACGCCCCTGAGAAAGAAGCCTTTAGAAAACATTGTGGGAAAAGGAGAAAATGCTGGTAACCAGCATTTTCTCCTTTTCCCACAATGTTTTCTACCCTTCACAAAACAAATTTCAAATTTTCAGTCACTTTTATTTTGTCGTCTGCAAAGGCTTTCAATTTGAACTAGTCTAAAATATTGTCGTTTGGTAATGAGTTAAAGTTATTTTGGGGGTAAATAACTATCTCTTCATCGGACAGTGTAGATCCAAGATCAGACTGCACGTTCTGTGCAGTCTGATCTTGATCTACATTGTCCGAAAAATGGTCTTTAAGCCGCTCTTAGGAGCTTAAGGGCAAAGTGTGTCTGTATTCAATCTGTATGGTAAAGACCTGAAACTATCGATGCATGTAAAGGCTGTGAAGCGATTTACATTTTTTGACATTTTATTCAAAAAATCTAATCTTATCTCCTAACAGATAAACGAAGTCAGGTGAGCCAGTCTTCCTTGTAATTAACAAACCAGACGAGAAAAGAAAAAGGGCTTCGGTGCTCTCTTTACCAGACGGCAAATTTTAGATTCGTCCAAATTCAAAGCATTTGCAGACGACAAATTAAATGTTGTTCAAATTCTAGGGTTCGTCTTTCAAAGGGAAGGAATTCATGTTGGTAAAAGGAGAAGATGCTGCTTACCTCCATATTCGATTTCCCCCCCGATAAACTTCTGTATGCATTGCAGTGCTTTTAAAGAAAAACCCTCACTTAAACGACTTTGAAATTAGCCTAAATATAAAAGAAAAATCTGTACCAGACCACACATTTTTTTTAACTTTCCCAAATCGAAAAGATATGCAGACGACAAAAAGATGTCTAAAATGACGAAAATATATGTAGTCGTCAAAATGATAGAAAACATTGTACCACACAATCCCTACTTTTGACGCCCCTGAGAAAGAAGCCTTTTGAAAACACTGTGGGAAAAGGAGAAAATGCTGGTAACCAGCATTTTCTCCTTTTCCCAGTGTTTTCTACCCTTCCCAGAACAAATTTCAATTTTTCAGTCACCTTTATTTTGTCGTTTGCAAATGCTTTCAATTTGGACCATTCTAAAATTTTCTCGTGTGGTAATGGGTTAAGAGCATTTTCTCCATTTCCTACGATGTTTTCACAAAGCCTTCCTGTTTAGTAAAGGGTTACGATGGTTGGCATATGTCTGTTTATCATAAAAATCTAACTTGACAAGTGCAACGGCTCTGTCAAACTGAATTTTTCCATTAAGATTTTCAAAAAATTGAAAAATATTACAGTGTGTTAATGAATGCAAATTTATTCAACTCAGTAAAAGTAATCAGTATAGATCAGGCCGCCTACCAACTTGTATTAAAGCTCTGCCATGGAAGAATTTCCGCCTATATCTTAGACTGTAGAATTTTTGTCTAGTATAAAAGTTAAAGAAAAATGTCTAACAAATGACAAAAGATTCCTATTATAGTATAAATACTGACCGCCAGTGCTTATTTCTTTTGCATTTAACTGACAAATACGTTTATTAGATGGTGATCTACTTTTCATTGTGGAACCATATTTCCTTGACAGAGATGCACTTCACACTTCCTGTTGAACACTGTAATGATAGCAATATATAATGTAATATATAAGTCTTATATTTTACATTATACAGGTAGCAAAGTTCATCATAACCCGAAAGTATGTGATTCGGACAGATAAAGGTTTTCACATCAAAGTTTCGGACTTTTTGGACTTTTATGTTCTTAGTTCTGGACCGCCATGAGCTCTGGACTATAGTACACAAATAGCACATGGTACAAAGAAGCAACCAGAGGCGTAGGAATAGGACGCTTGCACTCCCCATTTATTTATTTATATATATTTATCTATTTATTTATTTTCATTTGAGAGTCAGAGACCATTTTGCCCCCCCCCCCCGAAAAAATGTTCATGCCCATGCGTGAAAAAAAACGCTAACCTTCTCACGTCAATTACAAACAGCCTATGTAAGTAAAATCAATACGCGTAAACTCAAGCGAAAAATTTTACTTCAAAACAGCAAGCGTGTAAATTTCATAAAATAACAAAAATCAACCCAGATCCATTGAGCTACATCAATAATTCCTTTATCTAAACCTCGTTAAACCTATATGGCATTTTAAATTAATGTAACAAATGACTGATTGCAATTTAATTTCGATTTAAGAAATGATCGATTTTCTGACCGATGTTTCACCCTTTACAAAATGATCCCCTGTTCTAATGAGCTGAATGGAGAAAATCTTTGCAAAACATTGTGGGAAAAGGAGAAAATGCTGGTTACCAGCATTTTCCCCTTTTCCCACAATGTTTTTTTTTTTTTTTTTTTTTCCTTTAAAAGAGATAGTCCATCATTTGAATTGCATACAGTTTTGTTGAATTTGTCATCTGCTTTCAACATGGTCTACAAATTTTGCGGCTGAAAAGTAGAAGATGTTCATTAGTTTATGAAGGATGATTAAAGTTCGTGACCTTAAAACGAAATGGATCTAAGATTTCACCTCAAACTGCCTCCCGAAATAAAATTTTTGACCAATTAAAACGTGATCCATACCTATAACCTGAACTAGATGAAGTGACAGTAATGTAAAACATAAATCTGTATTCACCAACCATTTATAAGAACATTCTTAGACTTGTTCCACAAGCGCTCGTGATTCGACGAACTTCGCCACCTATATGATGAAATATACAACATTATATGGGTGGCGAAGTTCGTCATAACACGGACGCCTGTGTTTTGTTCTCTAAGATTTTCAAATTTTGAAAGAAGCACAACTTTTGATTGGCGAAACCAAATGGTTTAGCCGATCAGAAGTTCTGTTATTCTCAAGTTTAGAAAATTCTTGGAAATAAGACAAAAATGTCCCTAAGATGCATTAGTGATATGGACCCAGATGTCCCAATCTTTGGCATAAAGGCTCAAATTCTGAAGAGTCTAATTTATCAGGCTGAAACAGATAAGCCATTAGAATGACGTTTTTTTTTTTTATGTACTTTGCACAGAGAAGTTTTTGAGTAACACAGTAAAATATTGTACGGACAAAAGAGCATATTAATTGCCACAATCTAGTTTTTAACTAGTTTAGATCAATAATTTCACATTCAGAGACAATTTCTTGCAACTTAATATACCATTCTTTCTCGATTCTGCGTTCTGGAAAACTTGGTTTTTAAACCAGTACTAGCGCCGAATGTGTGGACCAAACTAAAATCTGACGTTTCTCTACCTGAAAACCTTGTTTCATTGTTACATGACGACAACCGTGTCCCAGGCGAATACGTACTAAAATAATGATAATGAATAATGACAATACTTAGCATTACGCTTTCATGTTACGTTTTATCGTCGTACAAACAAACTCAATACGTATTAATATGTGTGTAATAAAGACTGGAGTTTTCATATGTCATGTTGAAAGCTCATAGAAATGACACAGATATAGAACACCTGCTCACCCTTTTTATTGTACAATCACGTGGTTTAATGATCATAAAGAGGAACTCTTTTAAAAGCAATATGAGAAAATGCTGGTAACCAGCATTTTCTCATATTGGTTTCAAAAGAGTTTTACCACAATGTTCTCCAATCTATCAAAGTAAGGAAAAGAAAAAACTTTATCTAAGCCATATTTATTTTGTCGTCTGCAACTGCTTTGAATTCAAAGAAATTTAACATTTCATAGCGTGGTAAAGAGTTACTATATATGCATCCATGTGCATATCAGAAAATAGGCTGTCAACGTTTTGTTACCTTTACAACTCTTATCCAAACTGACAACCTTCCCTGGGCTAGGAGTTACGAACATAATCAACCGACATGTTCATCCACTGATTTATGTGAGTTGCGGAAAGACAAGACTTTATAATCGATATTCGGAAGCGAAATTTCCTGCTCTCGTGTGATATATGAAAGCATGAAAAAAAAAAACAACGTTGTTTATAGGTTTCGTTTTTGAAAAAAAAAAACCCTGAAATTCCGGTAAAGTGTATGACATCGCTACTGCTCTTAAATCAGTTCAATTTCTTTAAAAAAATGTGGATCTGTCTTTTTATTTCATTTTTTTTTTATATTTCTTTTTCAGAAAGAGTTCATAGGAAAGTTTTCTATACTCGTATAAACAGTTTGGAATTGAACTTGTGAAACAAATCCGCTATCTCACCAACAACAATTACTGTTTTTTTTTTTTAAACAAAACTAATTTTATTAAGAAAATACTATCAGAATCTACAAGTTAAAATGACATTCATTAACTTTCATTATACAAAGACGTTTCGGGTAATGTGAAGTGTACTCATATGGCACATGTATGAAAGGTCATACTCGTCGGAAATGTCAAAGACTATAATAATAAATTTGGAGTGCAACACGCGAAAAGGTGCATTCGGACATTTGCGTAAAGTGTCGTCTCGGATTAGCCTGCGCAGTCCGCGCAGGCTAATCCGAGACGGCACTTTACGACTACATTAGATTTTGTGCTACAGTAGACTTGCGTAAAACAGAAAATCACATAAAATCGGAAAGTGTCCTTTCGGATTAGCCTGTACGGACTGCACACGCTGATCCGTGACGACATTTTACGCAAATGTCCGAATGACCCTTTTCGCGTGTTGCACTCCATATATTTCCGATCAATCATCTGAAGCTGCCAAATGTAAACAAACCTTCCGAGTATAAGGAATAGTCAGTTTTAGCCTTTCTAAACGTGAATCATTGAGAAATTTTTGTCGGAAAATGAGGCACTGTTAACATGGTTCTCTTTCGGTGCTTTCGGTACTTTGATTAATGCTCACTGTATGACTATCTTCCCCTTGATCCAACAACCAAGTGTTTGTATGACCTTGAAGAAACAGGCTTCTAAAAGCATTTTGAGAATAAAAAAAAAAATAATGGTAATCAGCATTTTGTCCCTTTTCTCATTTTTTTTCAAAGTATATTGCAGTTTTTTTTTTTTTATTTTCTGTATTTTTAGGTAGGTCTTAGGATTATGCAGTTATGCAGCTATAGCAATGAATGAAATGATAGATTTCTGTTTGTTTGGTGTTGGACTGTAAATTAAGAATTTTGTTATCATTAATTATTTATATGTACTTGTGTGTGCACACGTATTTTGTGAACCACAGATGCATTTCGGGGATGACAGTTTCAAGTAAATTGATAGTTATCGATCAGATATAATTCGGGTTATTTGTTTTTCCACAGAAATGGAATCCCAGAGAAGATCTGTAGGAGTTTCATCTATTAAAGAATCCATGATTTGCATAATAAAGAGATACTCTAGATAGAACAAAAGGCATTTTAACCTTGTCTTTACACCATCCTGAGTCTTAACGACCGTTGGGTTGGAAACCTCATAAAACCTCGTGATACAAAGAGAAAATGCTTGTAAGGAGTATTTTCTTTTTTTCCCACACTGTTTTATACCCTATCAAAGACAGGAAACATAATTTCTACTTCATTTAATTTATCGTCTGCAAACCCATTCATTTTAAGGGTGTCTAGAATTTTGTCGTTTGTTAAAAGAATTGATTCATCGACTATATTGACCAACCCTTCTCCCCTCCCGTTCGTATTGTTCGTAATTATGATACAACACTTTCCCCGACTTTGAGGTTCCCTTCGATGTTATTTTTGTGATTGTGGCCGCATTTTACCAAACCCCCCCCCCCTTTATGAATTCAGTTAAATGCGAGCTTTGTCTAAATTGAAAAAAAAAAATGGTACCGTGTGATCGGCAGTTTAAGTGCTAGGTACAAGAGGAACAAGTGACTCCTCATAAATGAAAAACCACCCATATATTTTGGTTTCCTTTTCTCAGGCAACGCCGATAAAACAGATAGCAAAATAAACTTTACTGTACTTGAAATGACTTTCGGATCATGCAGAGTAGATGTCAGACCTAGTTTCGATTTTCCTTTGAATTAGGTTAGTGATATTTGCTCTAAAAAAAATTCAGTTACTAGGATGTAACAGCTAGACTACATTTTAACCATTTTTTGTGTTTTTATTTTTTTTAAAAAAATGGGAGAACACCGCTCGTATTATTAAGGTCTCGAAACAGACAGTAAAATATAATTACCACCTTGTAGATTAAGCGTTTCGTTTGTATTACATTAAAAACGCATAAAAGTACTTTTGCTTAAAATTTTACATCCAAATTTGTACAATTGAAAGGTTATGGCACCTGTCTGGAAACTTTTCGAGCAGCCCTTCTCTTTGTATTATGTGCGACGGTTGCTTGTACATTTCAAAGAGTGACGTCAGTCATGACGGAATTATTTGAGGACACGGCGTTCGTGACTTTTATTCAATGCGCACAGGTGTTCATATGTACATGGCGGTTATTTGGGAAGGTTACATTATTATTAAAGAAATCAGGGAGGACTTTAAAGGTTTATGAAATTAAAGATAAATCGCTTATGTGAAAACTTTGATAGCCGAGTGACAATTTAATGCATCAGAGCAGATGGAATCCAGGTCAGTGTAGCCTGTACATGTGGTGTTACTTTATTTTGGTCTTGTTCTTTTTTACATATAGATCTAGCTCTATTTACTGAAAATCTTGACTGCACAATCCCGAATCTACCTCATAATCTAGACAACCGTCAAAATTGTGAGGTAGATTTGTCCTTTGACATACAGACAAATTGACTAATAGCTAAAAGTTTCGGTACAGGTCAGCCTGCGCGGACTGCGCAGGCTGACCTGAATCGATACTTTTTGCAGATGCATTAAGCCTCCTTTTTTACTGTGCATAGATCTAGCTCAGATTTATTTGAGAATGAAAGCGTTTCAAAAATTAGTCTGCCTTGTACCTTGTGGCAAGTTTTCGTTAATTATAATAATACAACAGGCTGATTGTGGCACCCATAAGGACAAAAACAGAGACAAAAAGCAGAAGATTGTTAGGGGGCAAGGAGCTAAAACCATCGTGGTAAATAAATTCCATTAGACAAGGCATATGGATTGATATCATAAAACGTCGCAATGTGCCAAAGGCTGATATGCATTTACAATAACCGGTTGAAATGATACAGTATTCTAGTTTAGGAGATGGGCTTAAATTTTGTCGGTTGGTAGATCTATACCTATTGTTTTTAACCCATTACCAAACGACAATATTTTAGACTGGTCCAAATTGAATGCATTTGCAGACGACAAAATAAAAGTGACTGAAAATTTGAAAGTTGTTTTGTGAAGGGTAGAAATCATTGTGGGAAAAGGAGAAAATGCTGGTTACCAGCATTTTCTCTTTTTCCCACAATGTTTTCTAAAGGCTTCTTTCTCAAGGGCGTCAAAAGTAGGGATTGTGTGGTAAAAGGTTAAAGAATGGGGGATACGATGTGTGATACAGTGATAGTTGGGTGTTGTTTGGTTTGTTGCTTGGATAAACGAACGGTTGGCTAATTGAATGGTTAGCTGGCTGCTGGCTGGCTAGTTTGATGGATGGATAGGATGATTGGACGGACGGACGGATGGCTGGCTGCCTGACTGACTGGCTGGCTGGATGGATGGCTGAATGGATGGGTGGGTTGATAGATGGATGAATAGATGGATGGTCGATGGGGTGAGGATGATGGTTTCATTACTGTATAGGTGAATCATTCTAAAGAGACGAAGGGAAAGAATATACATGCAGACATTTGCACAGATAAGAAAAACATCTTGAAACCACACCGTCTATCAATCACGTTAACCCTTTATCGCAGTTTTTTTTCTTGGACTGACCTAACCTGAGGTAGAAGGCTTTTAAAATCATCGTGGTTAAAAGAGAAAAGTATTGGTGACTAGCATTTTCTCGTTTTCTCACAATGTCTTCACGGACAAAAACCCGAAACATTAAACCACATTACTGTCATTTGCAAAATGCAAATGCTTTCATTGTGACTAATGAAGTAAGATATAGAGTTAACTCTTTCCATACCGTAGACGGTTACAGAAGGTTTTTTTCGGACAGTGCAGATCAAGATCAGACTGCACAGAGCTTGCTGTCTGATCTCTGATCTACACAATCGACTCTTTTATTGTATATTATGACCGAACAATCCATTGATCTTGCAGTGGAACTATGTCTGTATCTCTCGATTTATTTAATATTCAGAAAAGACAAGAGTTAAACCCATCTAACCTTTGATCTCTTTCCATATCTTGAAAAATTCTATCATATTTATCAAGTGATCCTACTGGAAACATCACCGCAACTCTATGTCTCCATAAATCTGGAATTGCAAGAAATTTGTTACTTGTCGAAGGGAAATTAATTACTGTTTTATTTAATTATAACGCTCTGTATTTTATGGAGTTTATATTTTACCGGGAACTTTTACATTGGTTTAATTCAAATTTCATATCGTTCGTTTCATGAAGTTATATATAGTTTATTGTTTGATCACAGTTATAGCCAGGTCTAGTGTTATCCTTCACTTCATCTTCAGTTGTTGTATTGTTTTGCACAAAACTGCTTTCGAGATTCGTTGCTTCGGAAAGAAATATCCGTGAGCGTAACACACAATGGAACAACGAGTCAAGCGATTACGTTCCTTATCTCGGTTTTGTTTTGGCATTAAAGGATAAGTAACCTAGGCATTAATCCTTTGGCTGCTAGGCCCGACTCGAGGTGTAGATCAAGATCAGAGTTCACAGAACGCGGAGTTTGATCATCGATCTACATTGTCGGATATGAATATTTTCATAGAGAAATACCTTTGAATGAGCAAAATTAAGGTTTAAGCAGGTTAAATGTTAAAATATCCCCATCTTGCTTGAACTGTCTGTATCTCTCTCCCTCTATTGCGTCTCTCTCTCTCTCTCTCTCTCTCTCTCTCTCTCTCTCTCTAGCCGACGAATCCGTAATAGAGAGGACATTAGCCAAAAAACCGGGATCTGAGGACAACCATTTCTGAGTGTTTTTCGCATAACTCTCTTTCAGTTTTCACTTCTACCATCCAAAAGGAACCTTGTTGTGGCTTTGGCTTGAAATCATCATAAAAAAAGAGAGTCGCTAGAGTCACTGTGTGGACAATATTGTCCTCACGTTACATTAATCTCTTTTTTCTCTCATACTGTGTGAGGACAGTGTCCTCACATTACAGCATCTCTTTTTACTCTCTTTTTTGTAGGGACAGTGTCCTCACGTTACAGCATCTCTTTTTACTCTCTTTTTTGTAGGGACAAGTGTCCTCACGTAACAGCATCTCTTTTCTCTCTCTTTTTTGTAGGGACAAGTGTCCTCACCTAACGGTATCTCCTTTTACTCTCTTTTTTGTAGGGACAAGTGTCCTTACGTAAGAGTATCTCTTTTTTCTCTCTTTGTTTGCAGGGACAATTGTCTTCACCAAACAGCATCTCTCTCTCTATCTATGATTTGAACTAGTGATCTTTTTTACCATACCAAATGCAATCTTAAACTGGCCTGAGATATCATCAAGATAAACATACTTAGCAAGTTTTGCTATGATTGCTTGAAAATTGTGTCTGCTAAGATTTTAACGAGATCTGTCTAAGATTAAATGAAATGAGCTACTTTTTAGGCCTGGCTAATCCCAAATTCAAAGTTGACCTAGACATCATTGATCTAAACAATACAATACATTTTATTTGCTCCAATGTAGATTTTATTTGCTCCAGTGTACATTTTGCAAAATAACAATAATTAAACAATGTAGTAGTCAACGTGACTTTTGATATACATGTACTTGAAACTATTAAAAGGAAAAGAGAGTTATATAGTTAATCAAAGAGTGAAAACGCTATTCTGTAAGTAAAAAATATACGTGACCTATTTTGAATGAAAATCATTGTCCATTTTATTTTGCGAAATTGGGATGATTCTATTGCTGAGAGAATAGTTTGAATTATTTTTGTAGTATTTATATCGTATTCAACATTACTCCAATTATATCACACTAACAAGTGCACTTATTCATGCTCTCTTGATTTCCTTTACACTTACGCTTCACCGTGAATAATCTTTCTAAGAAACTGGCTGCTTTTCAAGTATGTACATACATATTGTCGAAAAACAATGTTCATTTTATATTAAGAAAATACATATACTTTTTTTTCTTTCTTTTAACGAAGGATAGAAAATGCATATAAAGAGACTTTATATAAAAAGACTGATATGAGACTTTATACCACCTAGTGACCTGATATGCACGCAGTATAGAACATTACTGTTAAATATAGACCTTTCTTTTTGTACTATATTTATATTTGATATCAGCATAAAATTTTAATACAACTTCATCTATATACTAAACATTATAAGGGAGATTTGAAATTCTTTTGTCTAACATGAGACTTTGTAAAGCCTGCATAACAGTATATACAAACGATCTTTTATACTTTTTAGAGTAATGCTTTTGAAAACATTGTGATTTCTACGCTCGTTTAGAGAAAAGCTATTGAAAACATTGTGGTAAAAGGTGACGAAGCATTTTATCCTTCTTTAGAACAGTGCTTTTGAAAACATCGCTATGCGTGCATTTTTAAAGGACAAGCTATCGGAAATATTGTGGTAAAAGGTGACATAAAGGTTAATATATTTTGTGCTACTTTCGTGTCAAGCTTTTGAAAACATTGTAGCAAAAGGAGACAAATCATCCAGATGTCAATATCTTATAATTCTTCGAATGAAAGCCTTTGAAAACATGCACTTTTGGTGCTTCTTTAGTAAAAAGTTTATAAAACAATTTGGCAAAGGTGATATATCATGCCAATGAAAACGGGAAAGTAGAAAGCTGCATAAATCAGCAAAGTTAACATACATACATTATACAATATACATCTATCCAAATATCTTTTGAAAAGCAATAACGTTATTTACCTGCTTGCTTATAAGCACACAAATATTTGAATCAGTGACCTATCTTTTTACCCAGCTGAACCCATATTCAAACTTGGCCTAGATATCACCAATATAGATATTCTGAGCAAGTTTCACAGCATATAAGCCAAAATTGTGGACTTTAAAGTATTAATAAGTCTGAGCAAGATTCACGATGATAAAATTGTAAAAAGATTATACCTACTTTTTTATCAAGCTAAAACTAGTTGGCCTTGAAAACACTGAGCAAGATTCACGATTGAGCATAAATTGTGGTCCCTTGAGTGTTAACAATGTTTTTTCTTAGATTTGACCTAGCGACCGACTTTTTATTAACATTCTGAGCAAGTTGCACCGTGAATAAGAATGAGACAAAATTGTGACCTCAAGAGTGCTAACAATCTTTTTTCTTAGATTTGACCTAGTGACCTACTTTTTGACCAGGCCAGACCAATATTCAATCTTGACCAAGATATCTTTGACATCAACATTCTTAGCAAGTTGCACAGTGAATAAGAATGAGACAATATTGTCTGGAACGTTAACAAGATTTTTTTTTAGATTTTACGTTGTGAAATATTTTTTGATCCAGCCAAAACCATGTTCAAACTTGATCTAGATGTTAACAAGATAAACTTTCTGAGCAAGTTTCACAATGAACGAGCCTAGATTGTGACCACTGTATTGTTTACACCAGAACTGTCTAAGACAACTGGAGGATGCACAACAGACATCAACAATCGCAAGAGCATTGTGTGCTCAGGTGAGGTAACAAGAGCACTGCAAGTGGGTGCTACGCTCGGGTATAGGTCCTGGATAGTGAAAAATTCTAAGTCAAAATAGGGGAATAATTCTGGCAAAAATGCGTTTAAAGTTATCTCCCTTGTTAGTATAGATTGCTCTTTAGATAGTAAACATATCTTCCAAGTTTCAAGTAAATATCTTCAGATATAAGCGAGGTATAGCCAAGGTTAAAGTTTGTCACGTCAACAACCATGCCGCCAATGCCTACAAATCCAATGACACAAGTGTGATGACACTACCTCGACTTTTTGTTCCAAAACAGTTGAGCTAAAAAGCTGCATACCTGTAACATAATTACACTACTTTGAGTTACTTCCCTTAAAATGCATTGTCCTTTGATAGAGAACACATATTCTGAGTTTAAAGTAAATATTTTCAAACTTCAGATTTTTTTGCAAAACTTGAAAGATTTTGCACAATAACAATGCCAATGCAATAGCAATACCTTGGGTTTTCCCTGCAAACAGCTGGTCTAATCTAATGAAAGATTCAAAAGTGAAAGCAAGTTTATTCCATTTCAGTAATATACAGTCACGAAAAGCTAAATAGGGATTTAATTCTTATTCATATTCAAATGTGCACAGCAATTGGATGTCAATAGTGTGCAACATGAAAGTTAAACCAATGCATCACTTGAAAGAAAACTTTCCAAACAGATGAAACTACAACTGTCACGAGCTGACATATACCCCCACTGACACCTTGTGAATGGAACATCACTAAAAATCAAGTCAGACTTTTCCTAGGTTTGTTCTAATGGAGTATGGATTATGGAGTTTCGATTTCTAAAACTATCTATACCTTAAAAGTAATACCCTGGACATAATCCTTTAAAGTATAACTAAGAAAACAAGATGTGTTTGTGAAACAGTAATACCCCCGTAATAGCTAATTTTAAGAAGTGTGACCTTCATAAATGACATTGACAGATGACCTTGAACTTGTCACCAGCAGTGTTTCTGCTAAGTTTTGCCGACAGAGGGAAAGACAGACAGACAATGGTAAAACAATATGCCCCAATCGCTTGATGCAGGGGCATAAAAAATGTTAAAAATATATAATCATCATGTATAAGACATCCACAAAGGTGTTTTCCATCAAGGTATCTGTCACCAGCAGATGCATAACAATGAGATACACCTACATACCAAATATGAACCTTGCATCTTGCAAAGCCTTGAAGTAATGGGGAATATTAAGTTCTTTAGTTAAGTTTTGATAGGATTTTTTTTTTTTTTAATGGGGTTTAAAATTTTGACCTTGACCTTGGACATATAACCCTCATTAGATGCATATTGATGAGGTATACCTAAATACCAAATATCATCTTTGTTTCTTGAATAGCCTTGAAGTAAGTGGACTCCCCGTGGGGTCCCGGGGGTTTTTTAGTTTATAGAATAGGACCTCGGCCTTTCTCTATGGCATGTCGAAGAAGGCGACTAAAATTAGAGACAAACGGCTGCTTTCCTCGTAATTCGTAGGATTGCAGCAGGCTGGGTAGTTCTTAGTCCAAATCCTATATATTTTTTTTTTCTTGATGTAAATAGGGTTTGGAATGGGAATCAATTGGCCTGTGGGACCCCGTGTGGTTTAATCGGGGGTATAAGAATAAACCACTGCAGTCCCGCGATCGTCACATCTGCCATTTCATCTGGTGGAACAAAAGTGACAGCATGCATGTCGTAAAAGGCGACAAAAGGGGCATCATTTTGTGTTTCATCCATTCCTCATTTATCATGTTTGTCTTATGTTGTTGTACATGTATGTTATTTTCACCTCGCATTATTGTTTACTAAGTAAGTGCGCCCAATATGACCTAAGTTGTCGACGGGCCATAAAACACTATTCATTCATTGAAGTAAGTGGAAATGTTAAGTTTTTCTGCTAAGTTTTGCCGACAGAGGGAAAGACAGACAGACAATGGTAAAACAATATGCCCCAATCGCTTGATGCAGGGGCATAAAAAATGTTAAAAATATATAATCATCATGTATAAGACATCCACAAAGGTGTTTTCCATCAAGGTATATAGATTACAATCCGATAGAAGGCAGTGCTTAACAAAGCTTTATCCCACTGCCATCATGATGTACACAAAAAAATGAAAAATGTTGGATTACTGTCACTCTCTATATATCCAAAGCAGGGATTTTTACTTCAAAACTAGTTCTTGGCCGGTTAACTAAATATTGACAGTTGACTGTTTGAATGATTAGGTGGATTACTGTCACTGTCTATATTTGATGGATGGATTTCTGCCCTAAAACTGGTTGTAGGCTGGTTGACTGTTGACTGTTGGGACGTTTGATTGAATTACTGTCACTGTCTATATCCAACGCAGGGATGTCTGCTTCAAGACTAGTTGTTGGCTGGTTGACTGTTAACAGCTGAATATTGGAATGTTTGGCTACTGCTGAAATTGGATGAATGGATCTCTACATGAAGACTAGTTGTTGGTTGGGTGACTGTTGACAGCTGTCTGTTGGAACTTTCTGAAGCTGCTGTTGACATACTTCTTTCAACAGGTGACAGAACATCTTGGACCTCTGGAAAAAGTCAGGAGTTTTTTTATTAACCCATTACCACACAATCCCTACTTTTGACGTCCCTGAGAAAGAAGCCTTTAGAAAACATTGTGAGAAAAGGAGAAAATGCCGGTAACCAGCATTTTCTCCTTTTCCCACAATGTTTTCTACTCTTCACAAAACAAATTTCAAATTTTCAGTCACTTTTATTTTTCCATCTGCAAATGCTTGAAATATGAACTAAAATATGCTCTAAAATATTGTTGTTTGGTAACAGGTTAATAATACTCTCGATGCATGCTGAATCTCTTCCAAATTTGGTTTGAAAGCTTTGATTATTACTTGGTCAGGGTTCAATCTAGAATATAAAATTTGGTGGGACATTTGGGCCCTTCAGTGATCTCTGTAAAATCTGTTATCCCACAGCATAGGGCTAATTTTGATCATAGAGTGATAACTTGAATGAAGTATTTTGGTAGAGGACTATAAGGCAATGCTACATTCATAATTTGAAAGCTCTAGGCCTAATGGTTTGAGAGGAGAAGATTTTTAAAGATTTCCTTCTTTACCTACCAATGCAGGATCCCACAGCATAGTGCTAATTTTGATTGTAGAGTAATTATTTTAAGCATTTTGATAGAAGACCATGAGTATAAATTATGCTATATTGCAAAACTTGGAAGATCTAGGCCTTCTGATTTTTAAAAGATTTCCTTCTTTATCTCTACATAAAATACAGGATCCCGCAACATTTGCCTAAATTTCATTATAGAGTCATTATACTCTATATATATAGATATATTTTGGTAAAGGACCATAAGGCAACGCTACATGCCATATACCTGTGCCTAAAGGCAACGGAAAAGAAGAGCTGTCATTGACGGTTAATGTTCCCCGAACCAGTACTTGTCACAAAATGTATGACATAATTTGAAATCCTCAGCTGTTTTCCTACATAAGATCTATTTGTGCACAGAAAATTAAGTGAAAAGTCAAACGTAAGATAAAACATAAAAAAATGTCATTAAATCCCCTTATCCCATAACACTGTTTTCATTAATGAAATATAAAGAGTATATGGTCAGGAGCTTTTGATGAATAAGTTAAAAGTGAAATTTCATGAAAATATGACCAAAAATTTAGAAGATATTAGAGAAAAACAAATTTAAACATGGAGCCCCCTTTTCCCACAACACATTCTTAATTCTTTACCACACAATCCCGACTTTTAACAACCCTGAGAAAGAAGCATTTTGAAAACATTGTGGGAAAAGGAGAAAATGCTGCTAACCAGCATTTTCTCCTTTTCCCAGAATGTTTTCTACCCAGCTGGAAACAAATTTCGCTTTTTGAGTTTCATTTATTTTGTCATCTGCAAATGCTTTCAATTTGGACAGGTCTAAAATTTTGTTGTTTGGTAAAGAGTTTAACTGAGAATCAAGTGTAAACTACTCTTTCTCTCAAAGCAATCTATCTGTCTATAAAATTTCAAGTAAATGGCTTCAGCTTTTCCAGAGATATTTTCCTTATAGGAATAAATTCTTCAAAAAATCAAAGGGGGATAATTTCCCTAAAAATTCTGATAGAGTTTTGGTTCTTGTTGAATAGCTATCTGTGTATCAAATTTGAGACTAATGGCTGTAATGCTTTTGAAGTAATTGCCATCACAAACTTTCATCAACCCCCCCCCCCCCCAAAAAAAAAAGAAGCATAAAGCTATAATACATTAAGTCCCCTTTTCCCGTAATACACTTTTGTGTAAATGAACTACAAATAGTGCATGGTCTGGGGCTTTTGATGAGCAACTTAAATATGAAATTTCATAAAATTCTGACCAGTAATTTAGGAGATACTAGAGAAAAACTAATTTTTACATTAAGTCCCTTTTTTCCACAACACAGCCTCAAATTGAGAAACAAGGAAAATGGTATCTGGGAAATGTTCCAAGAATTTGATATATGAAGTTACATCCAATTTAGTCAAGGGGTTGTGGAGAAATGGCTTCGGACAGACAGACGTATGGATGGACGGACAAACAGACACACAGCATGGCAACTATACTCACCGAAATTTTTTCAGCCAGCATAACAAAAAGTACCATATAAGTTGGACAACATTGTGAGAAAAGGAGGAATCGGTTACCAGCAATTTCTCTATTTCACATGTTTTCCTAAATATCATCATTAAATGGCATCAAAAAGGCCACTCTGTTCTCAAAGAATACCAAAGTAGTCCCCTACTCCTTTTTTCAACAAGAACTGTGGGCAAAGCGTACAAATACATAACCCCTCCCCCATACACACACACTTTAAGAAAGTGCTATGAGAGAAGGGAACAGTTTCTAAAACAAAGTTCATTTATTACCTTGACCGGTGCAAGTTGGATGTATATGACCCAAAAACAATGAGGCACTTCCTTGGGTCATAGGCAACATTAATATAAAGTTCAATGGCCATAGGTCAAATGGCTTTTGAGTTAGAGCCCAAAAATAGTTTTCAAGCCAAGTTCACCTGTTACCTTGACCTTTGACAAATAAGACCGTTATTTATAGGGCACCTCACGGGCAACAATTTGTAAAGTTTCATGATCCTAGGTCAAAATTTAATGGATTTTGAGTTAGAGCATGGAAAGGAAAAGTCTACAGAAGGACAGATGGATGGACAAACAGACATGGTGAAATCAGTATACCTCCTCCACTTTGTATTTGGGTTGAATAGTAACTATTTACTATTAGTAAGGATCAATCATGTCAATGTTAAAATACTTACCCTTTTCGCACCACCAAAGGTTGTTTTCATCTCCATAATCAAAAGAACGTGATGCAAACTCAAGAAGTCTTGGTTTGTACTTGAATGTAAAGTTTCATTTTAGAATTACATGATGGTTGTCCTTCTTTGGCATCATTTACGTACTGTGCTAGCCATCCTTTTGAGTAAGTGGCATCAATGCTGAAAAATAAGAAATTAAGAAAGAATTATGTCTTACAATCATTGAAGCATTTTTTTTTAAGTCCTCCTGATAAAGGAAAAGCACTTGGCGACAGAATATGCTTCCTGAACAAGTGCTTGTCACAAAAAGTTTCACATAAATCCAGTGAGGTACTACGGTGAGTGTATTAACTGTTAGCAGTTCATTTTTTTCATTCAAACATGATCTCCCTTTGAGGAAAGTTTCATGTCAAATTTTTTTGTGTGCTATACATGTTCAAAGCATGTTCCATGTGTGTGTGTTTCAAATTGGTGGCTTGCATGCTTAAGAAGATAAGGCCTGGAAAACAATTATCATAACCAAGAGCCGTCAGAGAGAGATTATGCTCCTGAACAAGTTCTTGTCACATATAGTATGACATACATTGACTGAGGAACTGACAGCCAGAGATATCATTCTAAAATATTTTTTTTATTCCAACATATTTAAAACTAGAATAATTATCCAAGGACAACTGGTGTCAAGCCCACAAATAGTTGAACTTCATGTGTGACTTGACTTTTGACCTACCTGAACAAATGTTTCAAATGGCAATCTACTCATGATGGAGAACAATTGTGTAAATTTCTACTGAAATCTATCCATAAATGTAGGAGTTATGGTCCCTACAAAACTTTAACCTTTAGCTGTGACCTTGATCTTCAACCTATGGAACAAATGGTTCCAATGGTACATCTACTCATGATGGAGATCAATTGTGCCCATTTTTTTTAAAATTCATCCATAAATGTAGTAGTTATGGTCAGGACAAATTCGGACAAACAGGCATACACATAAACTAATACACATACACTAAACTGTCATTGTGTCAACTTGTCTTGCTCAATGCAAGTGGGCTCTACAAAAACCGGGTAAAAGTCATCTGCACAATATCATAAGGAGTTTGTATGTGAAGTTTCATCCAATTGGGTCAAAGGGTTGTGGAGAAATTCCTTCGGACAGACGGATGGAAAGAAGGATGGACGGACAGACCAAGCAGTGGCTATATGCTTGCCCTTCAGAGAGCATAATAACAGATACTAAGTGTAACGTTACCATAAAAGAATGTTGGCTGAGCCGCGTTGAACTTACGACCCTAGGATTGAGGGCACCATATTTTACCAAGTGATCTAAGTGGGCTTGGCTCATCAATGATCTAGTAATGAATATTGTTATGAAACTTAATGACTGGGCTGGTGCCACTCCTTATTCCATGCAAATTTGAAGAAGATTGAGCCCAAGCAGTGACTCCTAAAGTGTAAAAAGAAATTGTCATTTTTCCCTTTTCTATCATGTTTTCATATTTAATGATCCATTTTCAATAAGGTCCATCCTCATGACCATGCAAACATTTTGGGCAAGTTATAAAAAAGACAGCCAAAATTGTGATCTCTACAGTGTAGACAATGGCATTGTCTTCACGGCCCTTTTCCTCATGATTTCATATGGAATGACCCCCATTTTTAAGAGACTTCAACCTGATGATCTGACAAGTATTAAGTCAATAGTGTGATCTCTAGAATGAAACAAAGAAACTGTCAATAATATCACACCTTTTTGTGTGATTTCAAATGAATGCCATCACTATCAATTAGCGTTCATCCTCATAACTTGACAAACATTTTGACCAAGTTTCAAAAGGATTGGGCCAATAATGTTGCTGCAAACATTCAAGAATCACAAAAGCTCACCATTACCATGTTTTGCTCAGGTGATCAGGTGAGCTAAAAAGTGCATTTAGTCACCAGACTGCAAAGTGTCAAATATAATTATTGGTGACAACACTGTAGCAGCCTATGCAAAGGCTCTAGCAACATGTAAGGTGTGTTCTTTACATCGAGATTTCCTCAGAATTTTTAAAATTTTCATTCAGAATATCTTGCGCATGATCATTATAGAATTTCTTCTAAATCACACAAGCCAACATTCTTTCTGACATTTGACAAAAGTCATTGTGAAATGTGTAATTTGTCTCTCACAAATAGGCGAACAATAAGTATTGCGTCTTAGTGGGGTGAGCAGCTGGTGGCTCAGATTGAATGTTGTGATTGTACTGGTGTGAGAAACGACAGACAGCCATCGTTAGGTACACCAGCACCAGCACTGAAATACTGTTGAAAGTGCCGATAAACCCCATACAATCAATCTGAATCACACAAAATATGGCAAATGATTCTTTAGAAATCTTAAACATCTTGATCTAAGGAACACATCTGACTTTTTCTCAGAAAAAAGCTAAATAGGTTGATTGAGGTTGACTTTATAATATGACATACCTCATATGAAAGTTCATCTATGCAATATGGTTTGACAAAAGATTTCTGAAATTTTAACTATAATTATACAAGCCTTCAACCATTTTATCCCCTTTTGTTAAAAACAGAAAGAACTATAACTGTCAATTTGCTGTTTAATGATAGTTGCTGCTAACAAATTTGAACAATAATATATGTGTGTTGCATAAAAACAGCAAAATTTGTTTCTGTAATAATTTTACTTAATATCCTTAATCTGCAAAATTGACACATACCAAGGGTATGATAAGTCAATCAAACTTTCAAAAGTATAATCTACAAACACTGGCTTTTTGTTTTGTGCACAATATTTAGGTTTCTTAGGATGAACATTTAATTTCAATTAGAATGGTTGTCCAAGGACAAAAGGTGTTCAACCTACAAAGATTTTTTTTTATTTATATTGGACACTTTGAACTTCAAGTTTGACCTTGACCTTTGACCTATCTGATCAAATGTTTCAAAGGGCTCTTCTACTCATGATGGAGAATAATTGTACAAATTCATATTGAAATCTATCCATAAATGTAGAAGTTATGGTCCTGACAAAACTTTGACCTTCAGCTGTGACCCTGACCCTACCTAAACAAATGTTTCAGATGGCACATCTACTCATGATGGGGAACAATTGTGCAAAACAATTGTGCCAAGTTATCTCGAAATCCGTCTACACTTGTAGAAGTTATGGACTGCACAAATTCGGAAGGACACACATACTAACTTAACACTAATGCACATACACTGAACTGTCGAGCCCGTGTGTTCTTGAGTAAACAGATAATGAGTTGTGTTCATTTAACAACTTTTGAGTTGGGGATTTGAATGTAATAGGTCTGCCATTTTTACCAGTATTTTGTATGGCAATCAGCGGTATTCAAATCGCAAAACAGTATTTTTCATAATGTGACCAGGTCAGACGTTGGATTTACATCAACAGCTAGCTAGAAGTTACATTTTTCCTGCTGAATAGCCATGCAGTAAGTTCTTTGATGAATCTTGGCTGTCTAGGCCTCTATCAAAGCACTGTATCCAACATTTCGCAAAGTTGCTTGATTCAAGACATATGGACTGAAAATATGGACCATAACATTATGGTTATCTTAATCACAGGAATCTGACATTCTATAACCAAAATAAATGATAAAATATGGAAAAAAAAATCCCTCCCTATATAATATAAACACAAGGAGTGCAACGTCTCGATTGCTGGCGCGAGCACCCGACAGCCTTTCCCAACCAAAATCACCCACGAAACAAACATTGATCATAATCTCCTTCAGCCTAGCGATAGACAAGACATTAATGTACCTGCGTCATCCAACGATACCTCAGTAGACACCTTTCAACCGGAGATATCTGTCATGTTTTACAGCTCTATCTTTTGATTTATCCGAGTGGCCATTCGCTGACGTCACAAGAAATGCAAGGAAGCATATTTTTGTATTACTTATTGCTATTATTTTTTTCGATTTTAAGACATTTATGGACATCAAATGATTCTAAAGATTCTAGAAAAATCTGTAGTATCATGTGATAAAATTATTGGAGGGGCCTGCCCCCCCCCCCCCCACACACACACACACCCCTGTACATATCAAATATCTATCCTCTAAGCCTTCTGATTTCTAGAGCAAAGGAATTATTTTCAAACAAACTAAATCTGGGACCTAGAACCTTTTACCTATGTGACCCAAAACTTTGATGGCACCTACTAGAATCATGGTCAACGGTTGTATGAAGTTTCATGTTCCTACTGCCTTAGAGCAATAATTAGGCCAAAATTACAAATTTCCAGAGGAGATAATTCTTGAACCGATTGCAGTGAGTCACAAAAGTTTGATATATGTACATCTTCTACATGTATTTACTATGTAGACTGTGTCCTCAGAAAACAAAAATGAGAGTTACAGTTGCATGCACTCTATGGACAATGTCCTCACAAAACAGAATAGAGAGATAAATGTATTTACTTTGTAGACTGTGTCCTCACAAAACAAAAATGAGAGTTACAGTTGCATGCACTCTCTGGACAATGTCCTCACAAAACAAGATAGACAGATAATGACAATTTCAATGTAGACTGTGTCCTCACAAAACAAAAATGAGAGTTACAGTTGCATGCACTCTCTGGACAATGTCCTCACAAAACAGAATAGAGAGATAAATGTATTTACTTTGTAGACTGTGTCCTCACAAAACAAAACTGAGAGTTACAGTTGCATGCACTCTCTGGACAATGTCCTCACAAAACAAGATAGAGAGATAATCACAATTTCAATGTAGACTGTCCTCACAATACAGAAAAGTGAGTTACAATTGCATGACATACATGTATATCCACATTTTTATAAAACAGAATAGAAAGACAAAATTTACATTTACTAAATTGTAGATTGTGTCCTTACTAAAAAGAAAAGAATATAATGATACATTTTCCATTTAACCCATTACCACACAATCCCTACTTTTGACGCCCCTGAAAAAGAAGCCTTTAGAAAACATTGTGGGAAAAGGAGAAAATGCTGGTAACCAGCATTTTCTCCTTTTAACACAATGTTTTCTAACCTTCCCAACACAAATTTCAAATTTTCAGTCACTTACATTTTGTTGTCTGCAAATGCTTTCGATTTGGGCAAGTCTAACATTTTGTCGTTTGGTAACAAGTTAAGACTTTATCGTTTCTGTCAAGTTAAAAAGATATATATAAACTTTATCTGTTTTATATTAAAATTATAATAAATAATATGCTTAATCAATCCTATCATTGCTTCATTGAAAAAGACATTGTATTTTCTTTAATTAGAATGAAATGGTCTTATGGTCTTTTTCTCAGTAGAATGTTCATATTTAACAAGAAATAATCTCTCAAAATGATGTTCTTTTGACAAAAAAAAATCTTGGGATCACCATGTTTTAGACTTGATAAAAATAAGATCAAGAATACCATTCTTACCATATTTGAAAAGATTTTGTAGCTGACTAGCTGTTCCTCAAAATTAAATTTGATTGCCTTACATGGTGCATTGAATATCTTTACCCACGTCAGTTTATAATCAGAGCTGAATTATGTGGGCCGCCAATTTTCTCAGTTTGGCCTCCAGTGACCCTTTTGAACACTACATGTTTGTGTAAAAATTGAGTATTCCTGGGTCAAGGTAAGATATAGAAAAAAATGAAAAAGTCACACAGATACAATTAAAAAACTTAATCTTATTGCCAACCAGTTTCGCTTTGCTCGTCAGGGCAATAGATACAATTGTATGTACATGTATAATATATGTTATATAGAACAAAAAATCCAAATATATGCCCAAACAAGAATTATATGAATAAAGTCAAATGACACTAGAAATTATTATTGTTTGATGTCTGGACCTGTTTTGTGAAACCAGTCATACCACAAAAAATAACAACAATTCAAGCCTTGTTTCTTTGTTTTAACCCATTACCACTCAATCCCTACTTTCGACGCCCCTGAGAAAGAACCTTTTGAAAACACTGTGGGAAAAGGAGAAAATGCTGGTAACCAGCAGTTTCTTCTTTTCCCACAGTGTTTTTTACACTTTCCAGAACAAATTTATTTTGTCGTCTGCAAATGCTTTCAATTTGGACCAGTCCAAAATTGTCTTGTGTGGTAATGAGTTAATATATAAAGTGGTTTTAAAGAAGAATCTTTGAACAAAGGCATTTCCTGACTGCATATTTTAAATAACACCCACCCATAATAAAGGTTGGTTGGTTGTGTTGGGGTTTAATGCCACTTTAACAGCTAAGGTCATATCATGGCAGTCGGTGATGCACATGTGTCTTCTGGCTTTCTCATACCAGTACTAACACTACTTTCTTTCCTAAGTCACTACTTTTCTCGCATGCTTCAGCATAGGTGAGACGCGAAAATACGCCAGAAGAAGGTTCGCCTCAACTGGGTATCGAGCTCACAACCACCAGGTCATGAGTCCGACATGCTCACCAGTGTCACCACTCAGCCACATAATAAAGGCTATTTTTTAATTTGATCTAATTTTCTCAAGAAACTAACTTCAAACTTGTAATTGAAAGCTCTTGTAAAAGACACAACATGCTGCTGCCCTTATTTATCTTTGTTGAAATATATTTTTACTAAATTTAAGATCCCTTCAAACAAAACTCTTCTGTTTCCTAAGCTCTTTATCATTAATGAAATTTAGTTTTTTAGGTTTTTAGGTTTGTAATATATGACTTGACATTTGTCAACATTGAATTCAAGATCCCAATCGTTGTGCATGTAAAAAATTAATCTTGATTTTTTGTAGGATTTGAGAGTATACTTACTTAGTATATAATGTTTGATACTTCACCAAAACCCCTGAATTTGAGGTTATTCTATTAGTCTGATCGTTAATATCTCAAATAAAAAGAGGACTGTTATTGTCCATAATCACCCATCTTAGTTGGCTGAGGTCGTAGTGCAGTTGGCAGGGCAGTGGACTGCGAATCATGGGGTCACTGGTTTGATCCCCTAGCCAGGCCAACATTCTTTCCAACATTTGACATAGTCATTTGTCTCTCACCAATGGGTGAATAATTGCCCAACTGGGATGAGCAGGAGGCTCGGATAGGATGTTGTGGTAGTACTGGTTTGAGAAATACCAGGAATCCATGGGTAGGTGCTGTAGCCCATATGACTTAAATCATGTTGAAAGCTGCATTTAACCCCATACAATCAATCAAACCAACCTGAATCTCCTTGTGCATAAAAGCACCAAATAGGACCCAAGAGGCATTATTCTAACAACTGTTATAAGCGGTCATCAGGTGATGCAACATGCAACATTCAAATATGAAACTGGGTGGTGCAATCATCTTCGCAAACCAAGGCCGATGATTCACTAAGTTACTCTACCCTTGGTGGCTCGAGCTTGATTTTTACGTTCACCCGATACACTTTTTCATTGGATGCAGCCAGCTCTAGCTGCAACGAATGAAACCGCTCGTAGCATTTAATCTTTGACAAAAATAGAACAAGGTATCTACCTTTCGAATAAAAGGTAAAACATGGAAACCCATGTGGATGTCTACTTATCGCTTCATGTGTATTCGTAAGCGGTTTGTTAAACGATTTTGTTTTTAGAAACATGATGTAGCTCTTAGGGGAGTCATAACCAGCATCCAATAGAGGGCGCATGATCGCAGGAATCTTGAAATCTGGCTCAATCAGCCAAGGTAGTGATCGTAAACTTGGCTCACGAAGATGTGGTGCAATACGCAAAAGTGTAAATCTCTAGGCCTTTATTTGTCATAGGTTGTTTGAAGATATTACCTTTATTTCAGCCTTTCTGTTACCATGACAACCAGTGATTTTGACAGAATTTAGAATTTTTTATTTTCATTACATGTATTGTTTTTTTATAACTTTGCTGAAACTTCACCAAACGAACATCCCTGTCAAATTTCAGCTTGATTTGCTCACTGGTTAAGGAGGAGAAAATTTTGAAAGACAACATAGACAGACAGATGGACAGACAACAGACGATGACTGATCACAATAGCTCACCTTGCACATAACTCTGCACTTCATGCTCAAGTGAGTTAAAATGGACTGGTCCATTTACACTTCCCTGCAGGCACAAATTTTAACATAAATCATACTCAGTAGAGTACTTAATTGACAAGGAGGCATTCAAATTATTAATAATTCCTCAAAATCCTTTTAAAAAGCTAACAATCATAAATGGCATGCAAAAGGCACCCGACAGAACCTCTTCTACACTTTTAAAAGCTGGACATCATACCATGGCCTTACAAGTTCATATGTCTGTGTCGTTTTTAAAACTATTTTTGTTTCTGTTGTTTGAAGTATTTATATGTCTTCAGTGCATTAAACATTTTGTTTAACAATCTGGTCCACCCGATTTCCATGCACATAAGCATTTTAACGGTTACCTTATCTACTAGGAAAATCGAGTAATTTATATGTAAATGCTCTCAAATGTTATCTAAGTATCTCACATAATAATAATAACACCAGTATTTGTAGATTCTATCTGAACTTGGTTAATTTCTATGTTCTTTTCATCCATTGGGCGCTTGCACACTGAGTTTTAACCATTTACAACACATTTGATTGGCTGAAAGCATTCATAGACTGGGAACATCATATCAGACTGGGAACATTTGTTTCATGAAAAAGCCTCTCATAATTATTAGATACAAGATCAAACGAAAAAAGTGTCAAAGGGTCGATACAAGGGTGCGTAGATCTTGTTCAATATTTTCTACTTTGATGAGATAATTTATAAATTCAACTAAAATGAATCCAGTTTTTATGAATTTTGTCTTTAATCAAGTATCATTGAGTGTTCAAATTCTGTGAGTATCCTTGAACTGGTCACACGGTATTTCAGGTTGTGATGCTTGCCAAATATTTAAATGTGTTTTTGCAACTGAATATCACCACAATTCAAGCTTAAAAAAATAACAAGTTGCCAGGGTTACTGGAAACGGAGGCCGTTTTTCTTATTTCCAAATAGCGTCCTAAATCCAAAAATATTGTGGCCAATTACCATATATGCACGACAATAAGACACATTTTTTCCCTAGAATTTTCAGCTTGAAACACCTAGGGGAGCTTCTTATAAGTGCATAATCAAAGGACTTTGTGAAATGTGAAATTCCATCTGAAGAATGTACTAACCAGCCAATCAGTAGGAATGAAAAAAAAAAAAAAACCTCAAGAATGAGTAACGCTGATGTAAAGCCATAAGTGACTAAGTAAAAGTTGTTATTATCACCTATTGTGAAGAAATAAAAGTTTAGAACACTCAGTTTTTGTTCTTTACTTGTAAGTTTAGATTGAAAGGACAGGTATTTGACTCTAATTCATTACTCTTACTGTTTCAGTTTTAGTCAATCTAAATACGGCCCACTAGTTCACTGTAATATAGATAACCGTATGGTCTACTGATTGACCCTTTTTACAATTCTAAAATTCAAAGATGAATCAGTACACTGTTCAAAATCAAATGCATTCAGAAAATTGATCAGTTTTGGCATTGTGACGACTTAGAATGATGTAAAAAGACAAGTAACCAAACTGGGGTAAAGATTTCCAAAGCGCAATCAGTAGGGCTCCGTATCGGTCAGTTTGATCGATACGATATTTGTATCGATACAAAATGATCGATATTCGATATATCATATGATATTTCAATTTTCAATAAAAGAAAGAAAAAAATGCGAAAATTGTGTTTGTTCTTTTTTCAGCATACCTGGAAAACAAAATACCGCAAATTTAACACTTCTAGATTGTATTGAAATTTCATAATTATGTAGGCCTAAATCAACATGAATTCTAACTAGATCTACATTTACTACTCATTAAAAAGCTGAAAAGACAGTCTAAGAGGACTCTGATCGGACAATGTCAAGGAGACATTTTGTTGTGTCATGGGTTTCCGTGTTTTTTTTTTCACCGAAACAATTTTTCATGTGTGTTAATTTCTGGATAGGTATGTTCGCATGATTCGACATAGATTTCTCAATAAGGATTGGAACTACATGTAGCATCAAAACCTGTTATTTTACTCACGATAAACAGATAATGGCCTTTTTTGTCAATGTTTTTTTCTTACACGAGGTCTCACGTGTGATTAACATTTGTTATGCAAATTTCAAGTCTATAAAATGATTTACACAATAATTTACGCTAGTCGGAACACTGATTTCAGATAATCTAATGGAAAAAGAGATTTGATTTTCGAGCCACATTTTTCGGCAATATTAAAAGATCGACCAAATAAAATCTTAGGAAGGTTGAAAGGTCACGGCTTCAATTATTTCCATCGCTACCTCTCGATCACATCACGAGATGTTCATTACATTTCTTTAATCAACTATATTGACCAATTATCAGCGTAAATTTGTCTGCAATCTGTTGATTGATGCATAATTTGCAGATTTCAAACAACATGACGGGGGAACGAGAATAGGGGTATTAGCTAATTGTCATCCGTTGTGTAACGGGTACAGGCGAGTAATAAAGAATGACGCATTCCGATTGGTTGTAAGTTTCCCAGGTAGCCACACCTACCTCTACGACTACTCGACTTTAGAGATTACCTAAAGTAAACTCGTAATGAATTTCGCCGTTAAAAACAACTAAATTGGGTATTTATATGCTTTACTTTTATTTTCTTTTGATGATCGATATTTTGTTCGATACAGAAACGTTCGATCCGATATATCTATCGAACGTAAAATACCCGTTTTCGATATATATCGAGTACCGGTACGGAGCCCTAGCAATCAGGGCTGAAAAATAGTGATAGAAATAGCTGGGCCCTTACAACAGGAGGGTACGAAGTATACTTGGGCATGTCCAAATTGACCACTGTCCCACCCCACACACACCCCCAAAAAATCCCTTACTGAGTACCATTTCAATTTACTTTTGCTCTTAGTGCCTTCAGTTGAAGACAAATATACGTCAGGCACATAGGAAGGATTTACAATTAGCACTGTTATGATGACCAAAACAAAATTTGCAATTTCACATATTTCTTTTGTGTGTGTTAGTCAGAGTTGAACAGTTGCATTGTGGGACGAAACCCACGACCAACTTTCAATTTGATGTTCAACGAACCAACCCTATCTTTGTTCTTATACTTTCTATCTACCTCTAATTATGTAGCTCTGTTCTATTTTCTCCCAGTGTTTTCTGTTTCAAATTTGATGACGACCAAGGTTTAAATATGCATTTTTCGTAAGCTTTTAGCAAAAAGTGCAGACATTATATTCATAGATTTTAACTGGCTTCACCATTGGCAACTATTACTGATGTCAGGTAAACTGGGAACCAGGGAAAACTGTTGATATTACAATGACTTAAATAAGTCAATGTCATAGCGTTCTCACACGACCGGTGTACCGAAAAATCTCGAAGTAGTTCACTTTCACACAAAGATAATCCTAAACAAACAGACTCAAATTTTCATTAGAATTATTACTCTTAATTCAACCCAATTAGTCATTCTGAATTTATTTCTGGGCATCAGACTTTTTACCATGAAGACTGGGCAGGTCTGACCTCCATTTTGACAGGTCCATCGGACCCTCGCCTTGTTTTTTTCCCCCGGTCCGATCTCCATTTCAGTAGGTTAGGGCTCCGTATCGGTCAGTTTGATCGATACAATATTTGTATCGATACAAAATGATGGATATTCGATATATCATATGATATTTCAATTTTCAATAAAAGATAGAAAAAAATGCGAAAATTGTGTTTGTTCTTTTTTCAGCATACCTGAAAAACAAAATACCGCAAACTTAACACTTCTAGATTGCATTGAAATTTCATAATTATTTAGGCCTAAATTAATATGAATTCTAACTAGATCTACATTTACTACTCATTAAAAAGCTGAAAAGACGGTCTAAGAGGACTCTGATCGGACAATGTCAAGGAGACATTTTGTTGTGTCATGGGTTTCCGTGTTTTTTTTTTTTCAGCGAACAATTTTTCATGCGTGTTAATTTCTGGATAGGTATGTTCGCATGATTCGACATAGATTTCTCAATAAGGATTAGAACTACATGTAGCATCAAAACCTGTTATTTTACTCACGATAAACAGATAATGGCCTTTTTTGTCCATGTTTTTTCTTACGTGAGGTCTCGCGTGTGATTAACATTTGTAATGCAAATTTCAAGTATATAAAATGATTTACACAATAATTTACGCGAGTCGGAACACTGATTTCAGATAAACTAACGGAAAAAGAGATTTGATTTTCGAACCACATTTTTCGGCAATATTAAAAGATCGACCAAATAAAATCTTAGGAAGGTTGAAAGGTCACGGCTTCAATTATTTCCATCGCTACCTCTCGATCACATCACGAGATGTTCATTACCTTTCTTTAATCAACTATATTGACCAATTATCAGCATAAATCTGTCTGCAATCTGCTGATTGATGCATAATTTGCAGATTTCAAACAACATGACGGGGGAACGAGAATAGGGGTATTAGCTAATTGTCATCCATTGTGTAATGGGTACAGGGCGAGTAATAAAGAATGACGCATTTCGATTGGTTTTAAGTTTCCCAGGTAGCCACACCTACCTCTACTACTCGACTTTAGAGATTACCTAAAGTAAACTCGTAATGAATTTCGCCGTTAAAAACAACTAAATTGGGTATTTATATGCTTTACTTTTATTTTCTTTTGATGATCGATATTTTGTTCGATACAGAAACGTTCGATCCGATATATCTATTGAATGTAAAATACCAGTTTTCGATATATATCAAGTACCGGTACAGAGCCCTACAGTAGGTCCCGGACCTCGGACCAGCGCTTTTTCTTCAGCACTGGCAATTCAGATCTAAAAAGAAATTATAAAGCATTTATTAGTTGATAGTCGAGGTAAGGGTTGTGACTGCAGTGTGTATTTTCCAACACAGTACACACCCACTTTTAAATGATTTACAGCAAGATGTTAAACTTTTACAGATTAAACTTGTTGTCTGCGCATGTCATATTTTTTGAAGATTCGACTGTCTTATATGACGCATCACTAGCCCAGAAAGCGGGCTGACTGTAATATTACGCTTAAAGTAGCAATGTTGAAAATGATTTTTATCAATACATTTGAGGAGAAATGAGACCTGCTTTAGCTTCAGATTTCTCTAAACTGCTGATAATAGCTGAGTAAATTGCATGAGGTAGGGTTTTATTGATTAACCTTTATTCAAATTTTAAATTCAAAGTAACGGTTGTCTCGTAGGAAAGTGATTCGGTTCAGTACCCAGGATGCCCATATTAGATAAATGAATATTTATAGAATGCCATCTAGTGGGAGATAATGAGGTTAAACTATCCAGGACAGCAATCGATAAATTAGTGCAGGTTACAGCAGACTTTATTTAACACTTTTCCAAACAACATAATTATCTTAGACTGGTCCAAACTGAAGGATTTGCAGACAAAAAAATTAACTTGGTTCTAAGATTAAAACTTGCTATTGGAGGGCAGAACACATTGTAGGAAAAGGGAAAATGCTGGTTACCATCATTTCAGCTTTTCCCACAGTGTTTTCAGTGGCTTTTTTCTCACCGTCAAGAAAACTCGAGATTGTCTGGTAAAGAGTAACAGCCTAGAGTTACCGAAAGATGATTGCTTATTATATAATTTAGATTTGATTGCTTATTATATAATTTAGATTTGATTAGCAAGCATTACAATCTAATTCTCTTTTGTGATGACTCATCATTTATGGTCAGAAAGTATCCTTGCAATATGATTCGACTATTTAACCTTTTACCAAATAATTGATCAGAGACGTAGGAAGGATTTCAAGATTAGAGGGGGCTAACTTCGAAATACTGAGGTTTTTTGCGTGGTAGTTTCATTGCGCTAAGAACTCGTATTTTAGTTACTATGATTTTCAAAATTATTGGGGGGGCTGAGCCCCCCCCAGCCCCCCCTGTTCCTACGGGCCTGTTCATGGTAATTACAACTTGAAACAAAATTCTGTTTTTGAGTCCGGTACTTCTTGTAATTTTCAAATCCTTTCAATTTGGACTGGTCCAAATTTCTTTCATTTGGAAAAGACTTAACCCTTTACCAAACAATCCCTAGTTTTTACGACCCATAGGAAGAAACCTTCTGAAAACATTTTGGGAAAAGGAGAAAATGCTGGTAATCAGAATTTTCTCCTTTTCCCACAATGTTTTCTACTCTTCTGAAGTCAACTTTCAATTTTTGAGTAACTTTTATCTTCTCATCTACAAATGCTTTCAGTTTGGACAAGTCTAAAATTTTGTCATTTGCATTGTACTGAGCGTAATACAGTTTAGTACTTCAGTCCGTTGATTTAACTCTTCCTGTCCGCACGTAGATTCTGTAGGGTAATAGGGTATACCCATTGATAAATTAACAGTATGAGCTAACAAGTGGTCAAAAGAATCATTTTAACGAAAAATGTGTGTTGTTTTGTCTATGCCTGAAATTTTTATCATGCCATTTCAAAAAGAAATTAAAGTATTACTGCCGAGCTGCCAGATATTAGGTCACGCCATTTTGGTTCAAGGAGGCCAACGGCATGTTCGTTTTTAAGCGGCTGACTGTTGAAATTAACATCAATTTTTTTACATGAAAACGATCAGAAAGGATTATTTTATGCAGACAAGCACTTTCTTCTTACTATTCCTCTCGAAACTCTTTGTTCTATTTTGATGTTTCCTTATCATCACGGAATTCGAACACTCAAGGCTATCATGAGAGCATCGATTGAATTTTGGAACACTACTGTACGTACGATGACACAACGAAGCAAGAAACATTCTTCACATTTTCCACTCATACTGAATTAATCTGGCTTGTACTCGTCGAAACTGGTAGAAATTCAATAAAAAATCAACAATTCATGGATAAAATCGATATCCTGTACAAATATAAAAGTAAATTATGGAAATAATTACCTTTATTTCAGTATTTCGCTTCAATTTCATCCCGCCATCAAAGCATATGCACATCCGGTTCCGTCTGGTACCCATCCTTTGATCCACGGAGTAAGTGACTGGTATCCGTCCAATTCTACTCAACATTAGAATTGAAAATTCACCTCACGGTCAAGAGAGTGAGAGAAATGACTATGAGGACTTGTGTCCTCACAGCAAAAAAAAGTTTTAAAAATCCATTTTGAACTATGCGGAATGTAAATCGACATAGTAATAGTGAGGACAAAAATTGTGTCCTCACTTTCCCATAGTGTCCTCACGACGAGGGTCTGAGAGCGTTGATTTGTCCTCACGACGCGGTAAGTGTCGGCCCTCTCTCTCTCTCTCTCTGCACCACACAAAACAAAATAGCGAGCTTTCAGTCTAATGTCAGGATAGAATCTCGCAAACATAACCCATGAATAAAATACAGATGCTCTTGGGCTATCGAGAAAAAACAAGCTAGATGAGTTCTTAAACTTTATAAGATAAATCAATTTGCTATTCTGTTTGATTTATTTCATGAACTTGTTTCTTCCAGTGAAAGACTTATTTCGGTAATTTTTTTAAACAAATTACAGCAGCATCAATTTCCATCAGGTGCTAATCTTAACAATATTTATTGGATGACAAATGAAAGAAAGAAAAGGAGTGATTTCGAGAAATAAAATTAAAATGTCGAAGGTAAGACACATTTTTTTCCCCTTCTTTGATTGAAAATTGGCTTATGTTAAGTAGGCTGTTTTTATTTTTTCATTGGACACTCAGATTACAATTGAGGTTTTCTCCAGAAAATATCGAAAGAAAGTTTTATTCATTATTATAGATCAAGAATAGAATACACAAAACGCAGCCTCATATTTTAACCCTTTACCACACAATCCCTTATTTCCACGACCCTGAGGGGAATGCCTTTTGAAAACCTTGTGGGAATATTAGAAAATGCTGGTAACCCGCATTCCAAAAGACAACTGCATTTGTACAACTTTTTAATTTGTCGTCTGCAGATGCTTCGAATTTGGACAATCCTTAATATCTGTCGTTTGTTAATGGGTTAATCCGCAGAGAGTTAATGCCGAGACATTCTAGACAAAAGAAATGGCAGGAATAAAGGTTTTCTTCTAAACTGAAAATGCGTGTAAACTGGCATCTTAGGCTACAAAGTGCCACCCAAGGACCTTTTGCGGACAGTGTAGACAAGATCAGACTGCACAGAATGTACAGTCTGATCTTGGATCTACCGTGTCCGATAATGAGATATTTTTACCAAAAGAAATGAATCTGAATTAATAGCATCATCGGGGTTTTCACAATAATCTTGAAAATGTCATTTCTCTTATTTCTGGCACTTTGAGGTTCGACATATTTCCAACAGCCTCTGAATAAAAAGACAGGCTAAAATCTGAAACCAAAGCTCAGGAGAAAGACTAAAGGAGAACAAAAAACAAGGACACCTCATGCGGATGCCATCGCTCGACTGCAGCCGATAAAGGGGCGTAACTTTGTCTTTGACGTTGATGGTTATCTATCCTTGGTGTATCACGCGGTCCCCCTGTTGAGAGTTAACAAGCTGTTCAAGTTTGAAGTAAATTTCTTTGGTGATAGCAGAGAAATTTGAAAGGTCGAAGTTTTTTTTAACGACAACGCAGACATAAGCGACGACCGGACAATAACTCGACATTTGTCTCGGTAACAGCCGAGCCAAAAATGAATGAAACTGAAAGCAATGGCTTTTATGTCTTTGACGGTCGCCGGAATCGGATTCGTATAACTGTGGAGTGAACGTATATAACTATTACAAAATGTGACTGCCAGTGATTGAAGTTAAAAGCAGCTCAAAAGGGTCATGAAAATATCATTAATCTTTGTAAACATGACAAAATAGAATGCTCGTTAAAATGCCTCGAAATCGTTTAAATTCCTGTTTCACGCTTGTTCAGAAACCCTTGAAAAAAAAAGGTGCGAAATTGATTTAAAATACAAAGGAGCTATGCTTTGTGAAAAGGGGGCTTCGTTTATCTGCAAAAAAAGTTTCGACTCGTGTCAGCCTGCGCGGGCTGCGCAGGCTGACATGAGTCGAAACTTTTTGCTATTTGTAAATTTTCTTTATGACCAACGACCTACCTACCTCCAGATTCACTCAATCGTTAGACTGAATTGATTCATGGATACACGTAACCTTATTTAAATAATGTTATGACTTCCATGGTATAACACTGCACGGTGATGCATTCAAACCCCATTTTGCAAGCACATGGCTCAAACACATGTTAGCTCACAAAAGTGATAACGACGATCTATTGTCTGTTTCTTTGATTTAAATATACTTAAATAAGTCCAATTAAAGCCTTAATGGTATAGATTTTTCTGTAAGGTATAAAGGTACACTATCAGCCAAAAATAAACAATTCAATAGTCAAAATAATAAATTAAAACCATACCATTGAAAGATTTGACGATAATTATTAGTCTTAATTTCTTGCAGTGATATCTGTCGTTTTAAGCTCCTGTCGCTGCCAGAAATGTGTTTTGTAAAACTGGAACAAAAGTTACAAACACATTCTTGTAACATATTATGAGACTCATAATACTTTTAAAAGGTGCAGATTAAATTTGTCCGCGATTTAACCCCTGAATCGTTTACTTTGTGAAGTCAGTGGGTCTTTTAATGATCGAGCGATAGCGGAACGTTATACTATTCGTCGCATGGCAGGAGCTAAATTGGGCAAAGTGCTATGAACAGATTTGATCCAGTTATTGCACTCAAGGTCTTTTTACAAGAATATTCTACGGTATTGAACGGCAATGATCCAACATTAACCCCACAGAATGTGTGGTCTGATCATGATCCACACTGCACACAAAGGCACATTGTTTTGTCAATTGCACGCTAAGGGGTTTAGATTTACTCTTTATGGTGGGAGTATTTTTCTGACGGCAATGCGCTCCTGACTTCCGGTTGAATGCCGTTACAATAACGGTTTGGAACATTGTGAAATATACATCATATTCGGATGGAAGAATATAAAAGATAAATCAAAAATATTGACACATTATTGGCACTTTTTTATTATGCAAAGAATACTAAAGTGAACGCTGAAGTGCACGAATTGATAAATTTATCCGATAGGTGCAGAGTAACAGAATCTGCTGCAGCGTCGTCAACATCGTTTATTCAATGCATTAGTACGCCTACCCCTTTTTTTGTATCGCTGATCATTTAACCCACTTGCAACACAATTGCTACTTTTTACGATGTTGTTGGAGATTTTTAAAAACAATTTGGGAAAAGGAGAAAATGCTGGTAACCAGCATTATCTGCTTTTCCCAAAATGTTTTCCACTCTGTCATAGAACTTCAGTTCATTTGTATCACTTTTGAAATTGTCGCGTCTACTGAAGCTGTCCATTTGGAAGTGTCTAGATTTTGTTGCTAGGTAAAGAGTATAGAAAGCAATGCTGCAGTATGAGGTTTTACGTGTAAAACCTTTGCGACGCTATTTTCATCTGTATAAAAGCAATCCACTATATTGTCAATTTCATTTGCAGAGAATCTTAATTCATGTTAAAAATTTTTAACGCCTAAAGCGCCACTTATATACATACGCCTGTTTGGTGGTTTAAAATCTTAAAGCATCTACTGTTACCAAGGAAGATTGTTATCCTACAGGCTTGGAAAATACACAAGCGAATGGATTAGATACAAGATCAGCCTGTAAGCATTATGTAGACTAATCCTGATATATGCCGGCTGCAGTAAATTTCTTCTACTTTTGGCGCTGAAGTTGTTGAGAAAAATGCAAAGGCACTCATTGAAAGAAGAAAAAGTTGCGGGGGTGGGGTGGATGGGACGAGAATGTGCAACTAGTTTAATTTAATTTTTTTAGTAATAGTAATACATCAGAAACTCTCTCCATTTCATATCATGCATCAGAGACACTTTCCTTATCTTTTATCACGTAGGCAGTTCTTGACACGTAAACGACTTTAACAAGTTTACAGCAGAAAACTTTTCAAAGACTTTGCAAAGAAGGTTAAATATGGTCATCAGAGAGTTATGAGAAAATGGTGTGTAGGTATAGTTGTGAACTATTTTTGTAAGTGCATAGATCGCAACTACCAGCTATACGTATATATTTATGCATGCTTTGCTCTTAAAACCGTTTTCCCCCAATGACTTCTTTTTTCAACAAAGTCGAAACGAAATCACTGTGGGCGGTAAGAAAGGTTTATTGCTTTCGCGATGAATATCCTCAAATGTAGGATGAATAATTTGGTAAGGTAGTATATTCGAACACATTCTAAGTTACAAGCCCTAGAATAATTTTTTCGATCCAAGCTATATACCGTTGTTACGGCTAGACAAGGGTTATACCATATCGAGTCTACACAAATCATAATTATATCTATTATCTTTTGTTTTATTGGGGCATAATTAATGGTTCAACTGTTATGATCAAAGGCAAAGAGATATTCCTGTACATAAATTATGGCAAGTATAAGCGATACAAAAATCATTCGATACGTCAAACCATTGACAGGTCACAATGATTCATAAGATACTCTTATAAGAATATAAGGAAGCCGAGTCGGCAAAACACAGGGTTTTAAACTTTTCCAGAGCCGTAGGCGTAAATCATGGCTTTTCAGACGGTATAGATCGGGATAAGGCTGCTCAAAACGTGCTTAGAACGTTTGTATAATTATATACCGTCCACTTGTTCAGTTGAATCTGTTAGATAAAAATATAGAGGATTGTATGTTACAGCTATCGAAAAAGGTTGTGTGTACACTGTAAAAACAGATGTTTCACCATTGCACACATATTTAAACACTTTTTCTGTTACACTTTTTAAACACTTTAATATAGTACGTGTCACATGTTCACTTCTGAAACACATGGCGTTCAAACGGAAAAACATTAGTGTTCCAGTTTTAAACACTTCACATGTTTAAAATTGAAACATGTGACGCGTTTAAAAGCGAAACACATCCCCTGTTACACTTTTTAAACACATGAACACTTCGGGTAAACACGTCCGTTCCCTTTTGAAACACATAGCATTCATGCAGGAAAACATTAGTGTTCCAGTTTTAAACATGTCACATGTTTCAAAATTGAAACACGTAACATGTTTCAAACAAATGGTGTGCCGTTTTACAACACCCCAAGTCCTCTGCAGATGAACACTTCATGTGTTTCAATTCCAGGGCTGTGTTTTTGGCCTGAAAATAAAAGGGTGAAACCAGTAACATAAAATGATTTTAAAAAATCCTCATTTATTAACGATATGTCTAACAAATAAATCAGTAATTCACCAAAATCAAACCATTACCATTACTGTACATGTATTTAGTTATCACATTGTTTTTGAACCACTGTCTACTGTAAAAATCCTTAGGGTATTCTACAACAGTTAACCCATTACCAAACGACAAAATTTTAGGTTTGCCAAAATTGAAAGGAATTGCAGACGACAAAGTAAAAGTGACTGAAAATTTGAAATTTGTTTTGTGAAGGGTAGAAAACAGGGGAAAAGGAGAAAATGCTGGTTATCAGCATTTTCTCCTTTTCCCACCATGTTTTCTAAAGGCTTATTTCTCGGGGGTATCAAAAGTAGGGACTGTGTGGTAATGAGTTAAATAATAAAATCCTATCAAAATAGCCACAGCCAATACTGACTGTCAAAAGTAACTGCCGTGTTCTCAATTTGCACCTGTTTCTCTTCTGCTACCAATCTGGGTGCCCACAGTGAGGACTGGTGAAGATTTCAAAATCTGCTCAAGTTTTCTCACTTCTTAAATCTGAAACAACCAGAGAGAACATTGTGTTACTGTACACAAAGCTGAACTACTTTTGCAAATTTGGTGCATGATCACCCAAGGAACTTGTCTGCTAATATTTTAAAGCTCTCCATCTATTTCAGGAGGAAGATTTGTTAATAGGGTTTTCAACATTCAGCTGTAGTGGCCATCTTGTTAACTCCTTTTTTTTTGTAAGTGGAGACTCAGAAAACATTTTTGTAAAATTATTTCAAGTATCAACACTGTTTTAGCTGGAAAATAATTTACTCCTTTACTAATTTAAGAAAATTCTAGACATGTCCAAATTAAAAGCATTCACAGACCTCCCTCCCCCACCCCACACACACACAAAAAAAAAGAGTGATATTAAAAAGTCGAAAATTGGTTTTGAGGATTGAAAATTGGTTTTGTAGTAGAAAAGCATCATAGAAAAAGGACAAAATGCAAGTTACCAGTATTTTGTCTTCCATCCAAAAAAGAAAAAAAAAGTGATATTAGAAAGTTGAAAATTGGTTTTGAGGATTGAAAATTGGTTTTGTAGGCGAGAAAGCATAATAGGAAAAGGACAAAATGCAAGTCACCAGTATTTTCTCCTCTTTTTGGAAAAGCTTCTTTCTCATGGCGGTTAAAAGTTTAGGTTTGTAACTTTGTAGTAAAGGGTTAAGATTTCTGTAATTAGCTCTGGTGACTATACCATTTAAAGGAAATTAACAATTCAAGCAATATGACAAAGACCAAGCGTATTTGAACACTCTGCTTAGGTGAATTTCAGGCTCAATAGTAATTTTATTTTGCGAGGGACCTTAAATAACAGCAGATGATTCCTAACTCTTTACTAAATTGCACTCTGGTCGAAATTGAAAGCGATGAAAGTCTAAGAAAAACAATCATTTGGCCTAAAAAAATTACATAAGATTTTCAAAATCAAGAAACCTCTGTAAGAAAGGATAAAATGACTGATCCCAGCATTTTATCCTTTTCCCACAACATTTTCAATAGCTTTCTTTATGAAGGTCAACAAAAACTCCGAGCTTTGGGTTGAAAAGTTCAGCTACCACAAATTTTGCAAGGTATTTTTCTTCAATTTTAATAGTAAATGAACAGTTACTATGTGCTTCAAAAGTTTGGTTGTAGATCATAAAGTGCTGTCCCTACCAATACTCTAAAACCAATATAGGAAATTGTATAACAATGCTATAACTTTACGCAGCCTGGCTGTAAAATGGTTTGATAAAATACAGCACATACCTTGCTACCTTAGCAAAAGGCTTTGTCTTCTGAATCGCTTGATCAGCACAGCCAAACAATCTGTGTTATCCTATACAAGGTACATGTACATCGTTATCCATTTGTCAAATAACCTGTTGTTTTCACCTAGGGAGGAAAACCAAAAATATAGGAAAATGAGAAATGTTGGCTACCACTTTTCCCATAGTCTTTTGTTACCCATTCATCTATCTTTTGTAGCCCCATCATTTGAAATTCATCTAATTTGTCCTGTGCAAATGCTTTACATTATGGGAAATCCTACATTTATCACACAATGACAAATTTTAATGACCCTGAAGAAGAAGCCTTTGGAAAACATTGTGGCTGGTAACCAGAATTTTCTCTTTTTCCCACAATGTTTTCTACCCGTCACAAAACAAATTTCAATTTTTCAGTCACTTTTATGTTGTTAAATGCTTTTAATTTGGACCAGTCTTAAATTTTGTCGTTTGGTAAAGAGTTAACTCATTACCAAACTGGTCTGAATTGAAAGAATTCGCAGGCCACAAATTGAAAGTAGCTCAATGTTGATTTTGTCTTTGTGATGATAGAATACATTTTTTGGAAAAGGAGAATATTCTGTTACCAGCATTTTTTTCCTTTTCCAAAAATGTTTTAAAAGGTTTCTTTTGCAGGGCTGTTGAAACTTGTGATTGCAATTTAGAATCTTACCTAGAAAAAAGATGTGGATTTCAAAAGAATTTTAAATCTAACAGTAAACAGCTATATAATCTTCAGCTACATGTACCTACACTCCTACAGGCTGCAACAATGTAATCTTCAGCTACATGTACCTTTCTCTATGCTCAACCTTTATACTCAAAACAAAACTAGACAGCAATGAGACTAAACAATCTGAATAAAAAAATCAATTTCAAATTCTTGAACACTCAAATTCAATTTCTT
This sequence comes from Tridacna crocea, assembly GCA_943736015.1. Taxonomy (NCBI): domain Eukaryota; kingdom Metazoa; phylum Mollusca; class Bivalvia; order Cardiida; family Cardiidae; genus Tridacna; species Tridacna crocea. The sequence goes on from OX031068.1 coordinate 36,177,302, forward strand.
ATTCACACTTCCAAACAATGGTCCAATTAAATGGAGCACGCAAAGTATACAAGAAAGCTTCTGTGGTGAAAGTTGCTTCTGCCATATCCTGTAACTTGAAAGCAATTTTAAAACAGTGTCAAACCCACACAATCTACATGTATCAGGGTTTTCCCATATTACTCATTTTTTTTAATTGGTACCCACAAATTTTCTTTAATATATAGATCTATCCCCCAAAATTTAATCATTTTCTTTCCTTCAGTCATGTAGATAGGATCAAATGACCCCTGTTTGAGAAAGTCAAAGAAAACCCCTGATGTATTTCACAGAAACCAAATAAACTTTAGTTTACTCACATTTACCATGTTACTCAATCTTGTATCTGCTTCAAATAGGGTCTCAAACCTCTTCATAACTGGTAGTAGGTTACTGGATTGTATCCATTTTCAGTATGAGCAAGCATTGTTAGTGAGCCATAATCTGTAAAATTTGATGAGAATCAGCATTTCATGAGGCCAATGAAAACTTTGGCTCTCACAACTAAACACAGAGTTATTTTATTCAAAAGAAGCTATAAATCTACTGCAAAACAGAAAAATAAAAAACCTTTTGATGAGGACAATCCTAACAGTACTAAATTAAAAGCTTTTCCTAGATATATTTCCTTTTTTTCACGCAGAGATTGTTTATGTTCGTGTGTCAAATTATGACCTCTGGCAGACATATTTTAGATGACGTCAAACATGACATCATTTGACGTCATCAATATTATAGACAAATCTATTTGCAGTAAAGTTAGATTTTACTGTGAAACGTTTTATTCCGTATTGGAGGGAGACAGATAACAATAAATAAACACAAATTGCAAGACATTATCTCTTTTCAAATAGTTAACTCAGTCTCTGACGTTGCGTAGATCTACTGCGCTGTGCTTTATTATGCTCAAGCACTGAAGAAAGGCGCCTAAAAAATTGCACTTTTCATTTGGTGGATCTGCATCCACTTTTTAAACATTCATTCTTGACAATACTAGATCTATTTTGTTGACAATGTCTTTACACCGTGTTCCTTGTGTAGACCATATGCATAATTAAGTAAAAGACATATTTTTATTTTCAAACTTACCCGCATCTGTATCTTTCGGCTTCAAAATGGCGGTTGTTGTTCCGGCCTAGGATAAAATCGCCCAATTCGTATTTCGGCCCATTACAAATTCGCCCCATACAAAATAAATTCACAGTCTAAATACCATTGTCTGTCATTTGTAGTGGGACTCTTGTTTGATGCATAAATCGAAACTTTTGAAGTTTTCTGTTTGATTCTATATTTAATGTCTATACAATTATCGTATGAATCGTGAGCAAATAAAAAGCTAACTCGGGACACAGCACAGGAAGCATAGGAAGGAGACAGAATTTTTAATTATCCTACAACAATAAAACGTGTCTTAAATATGTAATCAGATACAAATCGAGCAATGAAAAAAATAGAAACACATTCAAAAAGCATATGTTCGTGCTTTAAATTCGGATGATGAAGGCAACTTGAATTTTAAGTAAGTATGTTTGAGTTTTGATGCCTTTTCTAAGTTCAGCCGAGAAATTAGTGTTGTAACATATGATTTTGGCCCTTTTAACTTTGACATTGCCTGACCCCGACAGTTTTAATCAATGTGTACGCAGATCTTACTCTAACAAAACGGTGTAAGGTAGGCCTATACAGCCGAGTGAAATTCTGGTAGACCTACAGTCAGTATAACGTTCTCAACTGTGAACATAATTATGACTGTAAATTGAATTTTCAAAAATGAAGAGAGTAGCATTATATCTGATAAAAAAGTCCCCAATTGTTGCAGAAGTTAGATACAGACCTGTGCAAATGTTGTGGGTTTTTTTTTTTTTGCTAATGAATTAGATCTATGACAAGACAGAGCAATGACGATGAAGCATAGTCATTTTCATTTCTAAGAAGTTTCTATTTACATAAATTTTAAACACAGAGTAGTAGTAAATGATGTGTATCGAGTGCAGCTGAACGGAATTCGATGTCGCCTACACCAGAGGGTGGGGGAAAATCATGGACCTAAAAGGCATTAAAAATCTTGATCGTCAATACACATGAGCGGACGGTAACTGTCGATTGAAACGCCTAAGTGTGCATAATTAGCTGGTAAGAGAACACCAGCGTTTCAGAATGAAACACCCCTAACACAGTTTTGTGTTTGAAGTCATCAGAACTTACTCGAAGCAATTTATTACAATGAAATTTCAATATAATTAATGAGAAATTGAGTTAGTATGATTTACTTCACATTTTTTAAACTTTAATCCAAAACGCTGGTGTTTAATATTTACACGCTGGCGTTCTGAGATAAACACTCGCGTTTCATTACGGAACACATCCGTTTCAGTTTGAAACGACTGTTTAATTAGTGAACGTCATGTGTTTTGGTATTGCACATCTCGAAACGGCAATGTTTCGGTATGGAACACTTTCGAAACGCGTCACGCGTTACCTTTTTTTACAGTGTATAATTTTATCGCTGTAAGAGCAGATGTAGTGGCCTCGAAGTCTCTGCTCGAAAGCAATTATCTCAGTTTCGACATAGGAACTGGTAAGGTACAACGCAAAAACCCCGTCATATAATTTCGATCATCGGGAGCCAAAGGCTATCGGCCACCCCACGCCCGATATTAGAACTACTAGTATATGTGCATGTTCTTTACATTCTCTCCTGCACAAAGACGACCTTTCTTCCTCAATTTCCGTGTATGGAAACAACTTTTCTTTTCAAATCTTCCGAGATGTGATGATGTTCACTGCAAAATGAACTATCTAACTCCAATACTGTCTAATACTTCATATCATTAATGGTATATAACTTGGGACGGCGGTAATACCCGTCAACTCATTCAGTATATAATAATTGGTGTACAACACGCCAAAAGGGGTTTTCGGACATGAGCGTAAAGTGTCATCTCGGATCAGCCTGCGCAGTCCGCGCAGGCTAATCCGAGACGGCACTTTACGACTACATTAGATTTTGTGCCACAGTAGACATGCGCAAAACAAAATGCATTAAAACGAAAAGTGTCGTCTCGGATAAGCCTGCGCGGACTGCGCATGCTTATCCGAGACGACACTTTACGCACATGTCCAAATGTCCCTTTTCGCGTGTTGCAGGCCGATTATATGGACAATGATTCGGGACATATTGTTTAATCTCGCCTTATACATAAATGTTGTATTTCCTCTATATACATAAATAAAAATTCATATTCACGAACCATTCTTAGCATCGTTATCAGTCTATTTCTCAAGATATTTCTTAACTTCTAGAATAACATAGTTTCTGATTGGCTATACGTGACGTGTAATATTCAATTCTCTCTCCTTTCTATTTTTTCAGGATTAATTACTTCGCAGCGTAAATATGGATTTACAAAAACAGACTCTCGTATTTTCGGATTACAGAAATGATATCAGTGTGGAGTTAGTTCAACATGAAGCGGTAAGTCAAACTTTATGATATATCGCCCCAATATGAATCCCCGAAGAAGAAATCATATAATACTCTCATATATGGCTTGCAACACGCGAAAAGGGGAATTTGGACATTTGCGTAAAGTGTCGTGTCGGACCAGTCTGCGCAGTACGTGAAGGCTAATCCGAGACGGCCTTTTACGACTACATTAGATTTGTGTCATACAATGATCTTGCACAAAGCAGAAAATCACATAAAAACGGAAAACGCAGACTGCGCAGGCTGATCTGAGACGACATTTTGCGCAAATGCCTGCATGTCCCTTTTTGTGTGTTACAAGCATATAGGATTTATGGGTCTCCCTGCTTATTAGACCAAGACCTTTCCAGAGTAAGACTAGAATACATGGTATTCAGGAACCGATGCTGTATCTTTCATCAAATAGATTTCTCGGTTCCCTTTTTTGTTTTTCGATTCAAAGCATCGATTCAAGTGAAACAGGGTTTCCTATCCTCTCAAGTCTATCAAGGGTAAGAAGCACAAAGAGTTTCTGAAAAATTCAAAACAGTAAGATCACATGTTGTAAGGAAAATGGTATTTTATGTGGGAAGTAAGGTCCCCATATTGTTAGGAAAAAAAAAAGAAAGGTTCCCAAACTATGAGAACCAAGTCCTTAAATTTTCAGAGAAACGTACCCATATTGTAAATAAAATGAGGTCCTTATACTGTACACATAAGGTACACAGATTGTTAGTGAAGTGAGACCCTATACAGTATGAAAGAGAGGTCCCCATAATGTTAGAAAATAAATTACACATATTGTTAAAAAAAAAGCCTCCCCATATTTTCAGAAAATGAGGTCACATATATCATATGACAAAGATTCTGCATATTATCAATTTATCAGAAAATGAGGTCCCCATCTTGCGGGGAAAAAAATGTCCCACAATCCCAGAATGCTTTGTATACTCAACAAAAAATAACACCAGTAATTATAATCTGCATTCATTTTACAAAAAATACTCTTTCATTTTGTGGCACGTTATGACTACCTCTCCTTGTGGGTTATACTGCATAAAAATTATGCAAGCAATTTATCAGTATGAGTGCATGCGGTTTTTGAAGAAAACAATCTGATGATAGATTAAGGTATTGTATAAAATTATGATGGTAAACATCCGTGTTGCTTAACTTTTTGCGAGTGGTATCATTTATTAACATCACTATGTGATAAACCTCGTTCAATAAATATCTCCCTTTACTAAACAGTCCCGTATTTTAATGACCCTGAAAAAGCATTAGAAAACACTGTGGAAAAATAAGAAAATGCTGGTTACCAGCGTTTTCTCCTTTTCCTACTATGTTTTTTCAATCTTTCAAATTTTCAATGACAAATTTTCATCTGAGCTTCGTCTAAATTGTGGTCTACAGGTACCCCCATTCAAAAAAGTCTAAGGTTTCTTGGGCTGATAAAGAATTCATCCTTTTTCCTACAGAAAAAAAGCATCCCGATAAATATAGATAGTTTATAATTATATGAATTAGTCCACATGCCACTAACAACCAAAGGTAAACACCATTGGAATCAAAATACAGGCAAATTTAAAATGCCAGCTAAGAGTGTGGATATTTTTTCCAAGAATGAGAATGCGTTACAATACAGTGTATCAAGATCTCTCGTCGTTGGCAGAAAAAAGGAAACATTGAATCTAGAACTGAAATTGACAGCTTGAACTGTTGATTTACATTTTATCTTTTCACCAGTGGTTGGAAAATTTACAGGCCATAATGTAAGTTGCTAACACATTAAATGATTGTCAGGCTCAAAACAACACCTAACGTAAATGGAGTGAGTTAAATTTGCCTGCTTCATGACTCCCAAATTGTTTACTTTTAGCCACTAGTTGGCCTTTAATTCATGTCAATTGTATTATATTCTGAAATGATTTTTCCAAAGGCGTTGGCTGCAATTGTTTCAGAGGGTAATAATTGTTGAAAAGGGTAATTTCATCCGGATTGTTGGTCAAATTATTGAAGGGGATGAATTCTTTGCTGCACCTATAGAGCTATTTGCAGACTGTGTTGTTGCTGCCAAAATGATCAAAGGTCACTTTATGTGTTTGACTTCAAATCCAAGACATGCTATAACCGAATGCTTATTTTCATTGGATAGTTTTCCTGTGAGAACAGCATTTCTTGTTGGTTGGAAAACCCTGATTTTCATCGACCGTGAAAAAAGAGGACTTTTGAAAATATTGTGGGAAAAGAGAAAAAAATAGTCACCAGCATTTTCTCTTTTTCCCACAACATTTTCTTACCCTATCACAGACCGACATCGTCAATTTAGCAATATTTATTTTGCTGCGTTCATATGCTTGCAATTTATACCAGTCCAAAAGTTTGTCTTTTGTTTAAAAGTTCAGTTGTGGCCACCAATTACCAACCCATTGCCAGATTGGTTTTTTTTTACCTATTGTGACCCCTTTATGCTACCGTAGAAACATCAATGAATAGTCATGTGTTTTGGACAGAAAGTTGTAAACCCTTCTTGTCGTCCATATAAATACACCAATCCCAGATTTCTACCACATACCTAACATAAAAGGCTCACATTTCACTCTGGGTTCAGCTGTGAATTCATCTTTATATCATACAGGATATAAAAATCATATTTTATAATTAAGTTTTATATCTGTTTACATGCTGTTATAGGATTCTATACGGCGCGGTTTACAAGGCGAAACCTTGTAACAATAACATGTTGGCAACATTTACTTTCATAATTTGCTCCATGCGAGGTTTCTTTCATATTGCAATAAAGGCAGATTATTATTCTTTTTTCTGTAAATCTCTTTATTTATTGTAACACGTTTTGAATAAAGCTCGATAATATATAAATCTTTTACCACTCAAAGACTGTACCGTTCCTTGGTTCAACAATATGGCATGCAACACGAAAAATGGGACATTCGGACATGTGCATAAAGTGTCGTCTCGGATCAGCCTGCGCAGTCCGCGCAGGCTAATCCGAGACGACACTTTACGACTTCATTAGATTTTGTCCTACGTACGGGTAGATTTGTGCGAAACAGAAAAGCACATTTTAGCAGAAAGTGTCGTCTCAGACTAGACTACGCGGACTGCGCCCGCTGATCTGAGACGATGCTTTACGCATAGTCCGAATGCCCTTTTTCGCGTGTTGTAAGCCAGATTATCGTTTTCTGTCAACGATTCATCAGAAGGTACTTCTAACAGACCTTTAAAAAATATTAGAAAATTAGAGAAAGTTTCCAAATACGTCAAACAAATACTCAAAACTAATTTTCAAATTTGAACGAATGAGACAGAACTCCGCTTATGTTAATTGTGATGCGTCACAATGCCTTACCGTGATGATTTATGCCATCTAGTTATCGGACAATTTGCACAGGGACAAATCGTATCCAAAACAATGTACTTAGGACAACTGGTACCCAGGATAATTCGTATGGAGAGTTTGTACCTAGGACAATTTGCACTCCTACAAAATGGTACCTAAGAAATCTCGAATGTATGTATGCATCCATTCCACTACCTTAGTGTAAATTGTCTTGGATACCAATTGTCCGGGTATGATTTTTCCAAGATACCAACTGTCCTGTTACGATTTTTCGCATGTATTAGTTGTCCTGGGAACCCATTATACTTAATACGAGTTGTTTTGGGTATGAGGAAATACCAAGGAAAAACCAAGGATCCACTGTCGCAAGTGGGTCTATTTGTAAGAAACATCAGACGCGCTTGAGAAGTTGCAATGACTGTCGCTATATCCCTACAATTACTGTTGTAAACGGCTTTTCTTCTTGACTACATGAAATATTGTTACCCGAAATTTTTTTTACTTATATGAATGGACCTATCTTTGAAAGGGTAGAAAACATAGTAGGGAAAAAGGAGAAATGCTGGTTTCCATTTTCTCTTTTTTTTAACGAAATTTTTTTCAAAAATCTTTCTTTCTATGGTCCTTAAATCACTAAGTTTTCTGATTTAAGGGAAAAAACAGGCAAATATCCACATAGTGTACAAGGCAGCGAGTGGGCCGAGCTGTTTGGAGATAGTACCATATAATCTATAGATCATGAAGAACAACTCCCCTTTTGACATTTATATAACATTGTAAGGTTTGAATTTTTGAAGGGGCTATAAAAGTTTTAATTCGATTCAATGACTTAACCCTTAACCCAATAGATACTCATTTCTACGCATTGCTTGTAGGAGCCTTTGGAAAACATTGTGGCAAAAGGTGAAATTGCTGGTAACGAGCAATTTCACCTTTTGCCACAATGTTTTCTATGCTATCAAAAAGTGTCATATACACATAATAAACAGCTTCATCCTTGCTGTTATTTAGGGTCAATCAGAGATACCATAGAAATACCTTATGGGGTAAAGGGTTAACCCATTATCAAACAACCACTACTTTTGACGCCCCTGAGAAAGAAGCCTTTAGAAAAAAATGCGGGAAAAGGAGAAAATGCTGGTAACCAGTATGTTCTCCTTTTCCCACAATGTTTTCTACCTTTCACAAAACAAACTTCAATTTTTCAATCATTTTTATTTTGTCATCTGCAAATTCCTTTTAAAAAGGTCGAGCTAACAATAGTAACTGGCACATTTTCCTTCCTACAAAAATAGTGTATCTGCCATAATGCTTTTTCTACAGACAAAAGTTTATTTCTCCCATAATTCATCCGTGGCCCAGTAGGTAAGTTATCGGATATGGGATCCGAGGTTCTGGGTTCATATTCCGACTGCGACGCTGGTCACCCCGCAGAGTCCTTTGACAAAGAACTCCATTGGTAACCCCGAAGAGTCCTTTGGCAAAGAAGGCTATATAAGAGGGAGTGATGGTATTCTAAATCCATTATTTCTCTTTGAAACCCCATGTTGTGGGTACTCATAAGAATCGTCTCGATGAGACGATTCTAATGAGTACCCTTAACATATAGGGTTTAGAGGAGGGTAATTATTTTTTCATTTTGAAATCGAAATCACCCCCTCTATCTGGAACTCTGCGACTGTCCAAGTTAAGCACTGGTACAAACCCGGAGAGGACACGCAAAAGAAGTTGTAAATGTTGCATCTAATTTCTTGTACTCTCTGGAGTGAAAATATCATCCAGAGTTATCGTAACTATGTTTAATTAAGGTAAAAGATGCAATTTTTTTACAATTAAGTCTTCACCAGAGGAAAAAAATAAGACTTAACTACTTCAACTTAACCCTTTCCCAAACGACAAACTTTTGGACTAGGCCAAATTGAAAGCATTTGCAGACGACAATTCAACTCTTGCTGAAAAGATGATTTCTGCCTGTGATAGGGTAGAAAACATTGTGGGAAAAGGAGAAAATGCTGGTTAGCAGCATTTTCTCCTTTTCCCACAATGTTTTCAAAAGGCTACTATTCCAATCCCGTAAAAACCAGGGATTGTTTGGGAAAGGGTTAAAGGTATTTACAGACGACAAAATGTGGTTCAAATTATAGGATTTCCCTTTACAAGTAATTATTGTAAATTATGTTGCAAGCATTTCCTCCGTTTCGCGCAATGTTTTCAAAAAACCTGCTTGTCGGTCGTTAACGACAGGATTTTTGTGTAAATGGGTTAACTACAAGAATTTCACACTCGAAAAAAGAAATCAATACAGATGAAATCCCATTTATTGTATAATGGTATTTTGAATCATTACATCTTACACGTATAAACTGGAGATCAGACTATACGTTGCATTAAGTCTGATATTCATCTACACCTTCTGCGAAAGAAGTTTATTTGACAAGCAAGCCGTCCCAAGGGTTGGCTCTTGAGGCAGAACCTCATATTTACGAAGATAACTCAACGCATTATCTATTGACTTAACCCTTTCCCAAACAATCCCTGGTTTTTACGGGTCTGGATTAGTAGCCTTTTGAAAACATTGTGGGAAAAGGAGAAAATGCTGGTAACCAGCATTTTCTGCTTTTCCCACAATGTTTTCTACCCTATCATAGACAGAAATCATCTTTTCAGCAAGAGTTGAATTGTCATCTGCAAATGCTTTCAATTTGGTCTAGTCCTAAAGTTTGTCGTTTGGTAAAGGGTTAAAAAAAATGCTGTGGTTAGCCTTGAGAATGACATTGTAAAAATGGTCAGCTTAACATTAGTTATGTTGTGTTACTACATTATATTCGTGAACATTGTGACAACAAGCGAAATTGCTCGTATCGAGCAATTTCTCCGTTTTTTTCCACAATGTTTTTGAAAAGTCCTGTTGTCTGCTTCAGGGGAAAAAAATCGTCTGTAGGAAATAAGGTGTTAATTTAGATCTTCTAGACTATTTAAACGTCTAATAATTGTTTTCTACTACTATAGAAAGTCATCTACATCTACGTCTTTCCATTAGAGAGAAAATTACTTTCAGTCTCAGAGGTATGGTGGAATATACGTATTCGAAAAAAGTTTGAACTTTGCTAAAATCATCAAAACCTACATGTATAATGGTGCGTGCTCATTTAATCCTTTACCAAACAATCCCGGGTTTTTACGACCCTGAGATACAAGCCTTTTTGAAATCATTGTGGGAAAAAGAGAAAATGCTGGTAACCAGTATTTTCTCCTTTTCCCACAATGTTTTCTACCCTTCCTATAGCAAATTGTAAATTTTGTAGTCGCATTTATTTTGTCGTCTGCAAATGCTCTGATTTTAAACCAGTCCCAAAATTTGTCGTTTGGTAAGAGTTGAAGAGAAAACTCTTTATGACATGCGTATACAGGCGGAGGAGAAAAGAGAGAGAGAGTCGCTATCAGTATTCACTGATTCCAATATTTTTTCGGGTGGGTGGGGGCCGGATGGGTGGGGTCCGGCGGGGATCGAAGGATTTTGCCCCCCCCCCCCCCCAATCCACCCTCCTCCCTTTTATGAACTATTTTCCTTTTTTTTCCGACACAGAAAATGTCTTTATTTCATTTCGAGTGAAATGTTAACCCTCAGGTAGCTAAGCACAACTTACTGACCCTTAGCGGACGGCGTAGATCAAGATCAGACTGCACAGAACGTGCAGTCTGATCTTGGATCTACACTCTCCGACAAGTCCCCGGAACATTATTTTGAAATAACAATATTTAGGTTTTGACGGTCGAATTGAAAATTTCCTTTTAGTTATATTAAGCAGGATAAGGGTTAACTCATTACCACACGAGAAAATTTTAGACTGGTCCAAATTCAAAGCATTTGCAGACGACAAAATAAAGGTGACTAAAAAATAGAAATTTGTTCTGGGAAGGGTAGAAAACACTGTAGGAAAAGGAGAAAATGCTGGTTACCAGCATTTTCTCCTTTTCCCATAGTGTTTTCAAAAAGCTTCTTTCTCAGGGGCGTGTGTGGTAATGGGTTAATCCTCCCTCCCACCTGCCTCTGATAAGCTAGACCAACACAAAATTAATAGAGGCCCATTTACCTTATCGCAGGTTTATAGTACACTTTCTGTCTAAATCATTTAAATACAATTGGAAACAATACTAAAGTAATCCACAGTTCTCTCAAGATAAGGAGTCAGCCATTTATAAATCAAAACAAAATTAATGTGAACAAAAATGGTTTTGCCGTTATCAAAAACCAGTAAACTTTCTATCAAAATGAGAGAAAAATTGGATTCCTCTATATTGAAAGCATTTAGCAGACGACAAAGCAAATGTGGCAAAATCTGCTAGATTTGACTTTGAAAGTGTAGAAAACTTTGTGAGAAAAAGAGGAAAAGATTGGTTACCAGCATTTTATCCTTTCCCCATAATATTGTCAGGAGCCTTCCTTCCCCTGATCATGAAGAAGACATGGAATGGTATATTATGTTTTTAAAAAACACAGTCCCGACTCTCAGCTAGACGGCTTTCAAAAACATCATTGGAAGAGTAGAAAATGCTGGCAATCAGCATAATTATTTTCCTTTCTTTACAATTTTTTCTAATCTTGCAAAAACAGAATTCTTCTTGGGCCACAGTGTACTTGTCGTCCCCAAATGTGTGTTCCATTGTTTTCCATATTGTCAGCACTTTGTAGCTATCATTATGTATAGCCATGTAAATACGTGCTTTGAACAAGTTAAATAATTAAGTAAATTTTTTATTATAGTGACATGTGTTATACTACAGTTTGACAAATAAAAGATATATAAGAAATTCAACACCCGGCCCCATGGGCCTATATGTCACCTAAACGATAAATAGAACATAGATAGAAAATGAATGATGGGTTACTGAAAAATAATAGAACGAAGCAAATGAATGAATGAACGAATGCAAGAATGAATAAACGATTGAATGAATGAATGAATGAAATAATAAATAATATAGACATCCATAGATCTCTTCTACCATGAGTTGTTGGTTTATCAGAAAATTGCTACATGTATGTTTTTCTTATGACGGAGACCGTTTATCTTTCAATCATCACGCTATGTCTGAGTCCGTATTCACTGACCTTTCTTAGAAATTCTTGGTTTAATTGTAGATTTAGAAAGTAACGCAACTTCTGATTGGCTAAACCATTTGATTTAGCCAATCCGAAGTTAGGTTACTTTCACCGTTTACCATTCAACCATGACACTATGTCTGAGTCCGTATTCACTGATCATTCTTAGAAATTCTTGGTCTAATTGTAGATGTAGAAAGTAACGCAACTTCTGATTGGCTAAACCATTTGGTTTAGCCAATCCGAAGTTGTGTTACTTTCCTATTAAAGAAAAAATCTCAGAAAATAAGTCTATGGGTGCTCTTACGAATGGTTGAAGAATACCGATCCTAGTCTGGTCTGTTTGGAAGCCTTGAACAGAGACTGCAGCAGTATATATGTTAGAGCTTTAGATAGAGAGAGAGAGAGTGATTTTGATTCCAAAATTGAAAATATTAATAATTCTCCTCTAAACCTTATGTTGTGGGTACTTATTAGAATCGTCTAATCGAGACGATTCTACTGAGTACCTACAACATAGGGTTTGAAAGAGAATACCACAATTACTCTTATCTGAGCTCTGATAAGTAATAACAGACTGTAAGAGAAATCACCACACTTGCAATAAATACTCTAATGTAGCGATTGCTCTTTTTGTCTTTTTTTTTTTTTCAATATAAGGGAACTTGCTCGCAGGGGATGGGAGGAACTGTGTATATGTGAAGTCTGTAGAAAGAAACGAGGAATTTCTCTTTTAGCCTCAGTTTTCGATTTGCTTCAAGACGAAAAATAAGTTCTCATGAAGTAAGGCGTTATGGATATATGTGGGCAAATAACACTAATTACATACGGCATTCTGGACATCGTCGACGACATTTATCGAGAATAATCTTTTCGATGAAACACAATCATGGCTTTTATTTTTTCATACTCTAGACGGAGCAGACAGGTCTCGGGTCAAATTGTCCATAATTATCCACGATTGGCCTTTAAAACATATCTTTTTGAGCCATAACATCTCTGTGTAATTGGTGTCATGAATGGAGAGTTGTTTGTTACTTGTCTGGACCTTGTGACTGACTGACAGACGAACGGACGGACGGACAGATGGATGGGTGAGTGGCTGTATCGGCTTCTAGTCTCTGATTTATAAATCTTAATGTCACAAAAAAGTCTCTCTCTTTCATTGGAGGGGATTCATCAGACCTCTTCAATAGTGGTGAGTTTAAAAGGCATACTGCCACAGGATTTGCTGGGTTACTCCATTTTTCTTCGAAATTATTCTGATACATAGACTGTTTCGTCATGTTTTGTAATAAAGCGAAATAAAAAAACCGAAACAGGAAATAGAGGTGGTTTAATTTTATCTGACGAATTTCACATTGATAGACCACAGGTGAGGTTTGACATTGTTAACCCTTTACCCCATAAGGCATTTCTATGGTATCTCTAACTAACCCTAAATAACAGCAAGGATGAAGCCGTTTCTTATGTGTATATGACACCTTTTGATAGTATAGAAAACATTGTGGCAAAAGGTGAAATTGCTCGTCACGAGCAATTTCACCTTTTGCCACAACGTTTTCCAAAGGCTCCCACAAGCAATGCGTAAAAATGAGTATCTATGGAGTAGAGGGTTAATTCGACACTTAATGACATGGCAATGTTTCACATTGTAAAAAGGGAAAGATAAATAAGATTATGTCACGTTTTAAAGAGTGAATTCATTTGAACAAAAGTATTAAAGCTGAGTATATTACATCGATAATCCAATTAAAACTTTTCTTATGGTTTTTAAAGACTTCTGTATTGTTACTGAATACATAATATGATAATAATACATGTATGTATATACATACTTCATACAGACGACCTTTCTCGTCTCTCAGAAGACCAATTGCCAATAATTTATCATCTTAGATCTTAGATCATTGTGTGTAAGGTAGTAATGTAGCGAACCTCAGTGCGTATGTGGTCTACACATGTATTTTCGAGAATGACTGCAGATAAGTTTTCTCTTGGGAGAAAACGAGTCAAAAATATGGAAATGAATACAGAGCTTTCTTTCACTTATTAACCCTTTCCCAAACAAGCCCCGTTTTTTACGTATCTGCACTACAAGTCTTTTGAAAAAAACTGTGGGAAAAGGGGAAATTGCTCATAACGAGCAATTTCTCCTTTTCCCAGTTTTTTCTACCCATTTCAAGAACTTTCTGCCATTTTCTTCGAATTTGAAATTGTCGTCCGCAAACTTTTTCAATTTGGAAGAGACTAAAATTTGTCGTTTGAGAAAGGGTTAATGCGACTTTGTTTTGGCGTCAAAGAGAATTTTGTTTTTGTTCCATTTTTGACATTGCTGCTTTTGCTTTTTACTGGTTCTGATCTCTGTCTAACCTCTTTCTGTCATTGTTCACTTCTATTAACAACAGAGTGAATATGGAACGATCCTTTATTACACAATTATGAGCATTGATGATCTGAAGGAAGTAGTCTTTTGAAAACATTGTGAGGAAAAAAAGGAGAAAATGCTGCATAGCAGCATTTTCTCCTTTTTTGCTCAATGTTTTCTTCATTTAAATGACAAGTCCTAGCTTTTGAGTTACATTTAATCTGTCATCTACAAGTGCTTTCAGCTTGGATAAATCAAACTTTTGGATCACTCACTTTTGGTCGTCTGGTAAAGAGTTTAGTAATATTGCTATTACTTCTAATATGGCGTGTATAATCCGATTACACATTGCGTCATTGTTTTACAGTGTCATGTCAGTGAACGTAACCCGAAGTGGGTGGGAAGCCATATTAAATACTTTGACAATGTTTCATATATAAATCTGATTTAACGGCTTTGATCTGTGGTACTTGATTGCAAAATGCTATGAAGTCGTGTCGTGCCCAAATACCCTGGGCCCATATTCACCATATTCTTAGGAGTATTCTTAGATTTATTCTCCACGATTTTCTAAATTTGAAAATAACACGACTTCTGATTGGCTAAACCAATTGGTTTAGCCAATCAGAAGTTTTTTACTTTCAAATTTAGAAAATTCTGGCGACTGAGATCAAAAATGTTCTTAAGAATGGTTGCTGAATACGGGCCCTGATTTTTGACAAGCTTCGATCTTTAAGCTATAACAAGTAAAAAGGTGTCCAACTGCTTTCCCTATAAAAATCACTATCTCTGTACATTTAGGACAGCCTTATTTCGGGTCAACTTTCTTTGACTTTTTCAGTCAGCTGGCAAAAATTCTCTTTTCGAGGTATTAATTATAACCAAACGAACTTCAATGTTCAAAGAATATTTGTATTTAGAAAGCTAATCAAGTTTATTTGATTTGTTGCAACACTTGCACGCCTTTTAGTCTAAAACATTGCGAAGCCTTGGGTCCTGCGTGCTACAGTACTCGTCAAACCGTTACATTCATAATCAGAAATTCATGTTTCGATTTCCGATCACCGCGCTAGTTGAGTAAGTTTCCTTTGACAAAGCACAGCGTAAGTCAAGCCTAGCAGTTGTGATACCATAGATAGATATGAATTAAAAAGCTATCTTTATTGTAAAGCATGGTACTCCGGCCAAAGCACTGTATGAGCTCTTACAATGGCAACTTTATAAATCGGACTAATTTTATGTGCAAAGGTGGATTGATACTAGATTTCTGTTACAAATGAAGAAGATAATTGTCAAGGTATAGTGGCAGACAGTAGACGGTGCAGATCCAAGGTCAGATTGCGCCTTCTTCGCAGACTGACCTTGAATCTTCACTGTTCGCTACAGCGGCAGTGGAAAAAAAAATCCTAGAACGTAGCGATGGCAATAATTCAAACAATTATTTCAGAATAAATAGCCTCGTAGAAAAATGTTTCTGAACACAATGGTACGAGCTACGAACTGATATCTCTTTTTCACCACTTTCATTGTAATGGGTAAAAAAGAAGGTGTATACATTACAAGGGAAGTTCATTTATCACGTTTACCGTTTAAATTGGTCAATTACGTGATCATTTGTCACATTAATTACTTTGAAGATGAGTACGGTCAGAGGTAATGTTAGAAACATCTTTCTCGATTTATAGATAGATAACTTCATTTCCTAATTTCATTTTACCAATTGATTTCGTGCTTTACCATTTTTGACGATAAAGGTATTTGAAAACTTTGGTAGAACATGAGAAAAATGCTGGTAACCATCGTTTTCGCCTATCCGAACGTTTTATTCTGTTATCCTTTCAAAGAAAAACATCGGGGTCCGTATTCACCAACAATTCTTGAGAATATTTTTGGTCTTATTCTACAAGGTTTTCCACATGTTTAAGTTACACAATTTCTGATTGGCTAAACTGAATGGTTTAGGCAATCAGAAGCTGTGTTACTTACTTACAAATGTAGAACATTCTGAAGAATAAGACAAAGAATGGTTGGTGAATACGGGCCCAGATGAGCCACGTAAAATCTGTCGTCTTCAAATGCTTTCAATTTGAAACGGTCGGCTATTTCCTTGTAAGGCACGAGATAAAGTTTACGTCTTGAAGTGGAAGACACAGGGAAAACAAACTTTGATTTCAGCTGTGCTGAAAAGCTACTGTAAGCCTTCCACTGAATATTACCTGCGGCACACGCCTGCCTGTATCGTGGGTGATACTCCGTGGACGAAACTATGTAGCTATTGTTATAAATGTGGACATTGTGTGTCTCCTCTACTTGTGAACGTGAATTCTCGCGCTTTCTGAGAATGTGGGGTCGATCCCGATGGCTGTTCAACTAAAATAACTAAAGGGTCTTTCGGATTTGACCTTATCCTATGTCGTGTGTGACAGTGCTGTTCAATGAGCACGTTAAAGAACAATGCGTAACTACGGATTAGTTTCGATCTGTACCCTGCTCCACCTCCCGAAGCAAAACTAACAGTATCACTGGGGGTGTCGCCGATAAGGACAAGCAGTGGCCAGATAAATATACGAAAATCATTATCAACAACAACAATTCTTCTTTTTGAAAAATGAGCTCATTCATCGCTTTCTGCATCTTTGCAGGTTAAGTGCACTAGTTTTGGCTTGTTCGTAGACTTGGTTTGCGACCATGTGCCGCGGAAGATGTTTTTTTTTTTAAAGTCAAGATTTAGATAGTAACGCCATTTCTGATCGGACACATGATTTGCTGCAGCCAGTCATTAGTTGCATGACTCTTAACCCTTTCCCAAACGACAAATTTTGGACTCTTCCAAACCAAAAGAGTTTGCATACGACAATTTTAGATTTGGAGAAAATGGCAGAAAGTTGTCTAAAAGGGTAGAAAACTCTGTGGGAAAAGGAGAAATTGCTCGTTACGAGCAATTTCTCCTTTTCCCACAGTGTTTTCAAAAGGCTTTTAATGCAGACACGTAAAAACCAGGGCTTGTTTGGGAAAGGGTTAAATTCAGATACAGTATTTTTTAGAATCAGACAAAGAACGTCCCTAAGAATGGTTGGTGAATACACACCCTGGTTTATCCTTTTACAAGTACTGACTATGATAATCTTCCAAAGTCATGGGCTGCTTTCCCACATAAAACAAAGTCGAAACAATGACCAGCAGGAGAGAGGAATGAATCCTGTTGCTATCACCGTTACAATAGAAAAGGGTTTAGCTAAGCTAAGATTCGAGCTCTAATCTCTGAATCTTTAGCCACGTACATTACTGGTTGACCTTTAGTCGGTCTCGGCTCCAAACTGCTTAAATAATAAAGATAAAGTTTTTACCGAACAATTTTATGTTTAAACGACCCAAAGAAAGAAATACGTTCCAAACATTGTTATAAGGGTAGGAGAAAATGTTTTTTAACCAGCATTTTCTTCTACTACCATCTTTACAAAGGCATTTTTCATCCTGTGAAAAAGAAATTACGACATTAAAGTCACCTTTAATTCATGGTTTGCAAATACTGTCATGCTGAACGAGTCGGTATGGTAATGGGATCAAGGCGGGAACGTTAACATTAAGATAGTCCCGGGCGCATGGCGATGCACAATTTCGGTGCACTATTTCGACGCAATCGCACCGTAACGTATCATCTTAAATTAAATACTTCACCCAAAGTTTTATCATTCTGTCGTTCAAAGACATTAACAAAACAAATTTATTGGTCATGAAATGACATGCAATGTAAAATGCATAGCTATTTACTCTTGAAAATATTTGGACAGATGGGAAAAAATAATGACGATGAGCAATTTCTATGTTTGACACGATGTATTCGAAAGCTTTTGATACGAGGATGCATGTAATTCATCTATTAAGGGAGTAGGATAAAATCGTTAAAATTGTCAACTGGAAGAAGACACGCCATATTTAATGATAGCGATCTCGTATTGAAAATTACTACGCGTCACGAGATAAATAGTCCCTATAACGAAGCAGAAAATGGCGTCTTCCAGCCCAGTTGTAACCCTTAGACTGCTGAACGTGGCTCCATGCAACCCGTAATCATACTTTGAATCTACAGTGTCTGTTACAGATACAATGATAGTTTTCTGGGCTTGGTATCGAACCAACGGCCCCTATATTACAAGTCGTGTCCATTACATAACGGAGGGAAACAAACTTTTGGGGAAACGGAGGAAATGCTGGTGACTTTTCCTACCATGTTTTCAGTGACCTTTGCCATAGGGGTGGGAAAACACGACATGGTTTTGTAAAGATTATATAGAAAATGCTATTCAATGTATATAAATTATAAGATGTAAGACAACTAATTGGTAATTTACAAGCGAGTATTTACAGGGATTTTTATGTACTAAAATTTGTCCCTTTATCTGAAACCACGTATTTTAAACTTCCGTAGGGAGAAAATTTTTAAAACAAATTTGGAGAAAAGGAGAAAATTATGAAAATGCATTTTCTTCACTTCCGGTAGAGCGCTCCAATGCTTTATACACTTTCAAAAAAATAATTTCATTGTTTGAGCCTTTGTTTTACATGTCTGCAAATACTTTTAATTTGCGCAGGTCTAACATGAAGTCGTCTGGTAAAGAGTTAACCCTTAACATGCTGTATAACTAAAATGAAACTGTAAAGAAGTTAGGAAAAAGAGAGAAAACAGGTTGCTATTTTAAAGTAATTTTTTTAGGGAAAGTGTTAACTTATCAGACAAGGTGGATCCAAGATCAGACTGCACATTCTATGCAGTCTGATCTTGATCTTCATTGTCCGCTTAAGGTCTTTGAGTTGCGCTTAGCAGCTTAACCCTTTCCCAAACAATCCCTGGTTTTTACGGGTCCGGAATAGAAGCCTTTCGAAAACATTGTGGGAAAAGGAGAAAATGCTGGTAACCAGCATTTTCTCCTTTTCCCACAATGTTTTCTACCCTATCATATAGAAAAATCATCTTTTTAGCAACTGTTAATTTGTCATCTGCAAAATGCTTTGAATTTGGTCTGGTCCAAAAATTGCTGTTTGGGAAAGGGTTAAGCGTTTATGATGGTACGATTTCAAGCCTTCTCCAGCATGTTCAATAGGTCTGGATATATGATAGCCTTACGCCTGATATACACATATCTCATTGAAATATGATTGTACCGAAACCCTACAAAATGGTTCAAGTGTTACAAAGTGTTTCCAATTTTACAAAGTGTCTCCAGTTTTTCACATACACTAAAATACATTTTACAAAATAACTTATTCTATGTTAGAAAAAGTATGTCTTACTTTCAAACTTGTCTGTCGCATATTTATTTCTGAAAAGCAAGGGGTATGACAGCATTTATAATTTAGTCAAGATTATAGTCCAAATTCAAAGCACTTGCAGACGATAAATAAAATGGTTAAGTTCGTTTATTTAAATCTTTACCAAACGGCAAAATTTTAGGTTTGTCCAAATCGAAAGCACCTGCAGACGACAAAATAAAAGTGACTGAAAATTTGAAATTTGTTTTGTGAAGGGTAGAACATATTGTGAGAAAAGGAAAAAATGCTGGTTACCACCGTTTTCGCCTTTTTCCTCAATGTTTTCTAAAGGCTTCTTTCTCAGGGTCGTCAAAAGTAAGGATTATGTGGTAATGGGTTAAAACCAGTTAAACGTTCCTAGAAAAGAAGATGGTGCATATACCAACAATGTTTTCAAAAGCCTTATTTGACATCCAGGTTTCCACGATGCTTATGTTAGAAAGCAGTCAGTGGCTTGGAAAAATACTGTGTAAAGTACAGATTAAACAAACCCAAGAAAACCCTGGATATGTGCACTGATCACCGCGATATATGTGAAATATTGTTGAAAACTATGTTCAAAACCATACAAACAAACAGACAAATTATTATTCAAGGCACAGGCATGCTAAGCATAAAGCCACGTACTGTATGTAATAAGACGTCTGTAATTATAAGAATCGATATCAAGGATGATAATCATTTGTTCGTTGTAGGTTGGTTTTGTTTTCGTTTAGGTAAATTAGTTTTCACAGTAAAAAGATTTCGACTACACGGAGATGTAAACATATACAAAGAGACGACCTGTGCAAAACAGCTATCCTTTTCTTATCCCGCCTTTTCTTTTAGCGCACAAGCATGTGTTTTAAAAACTCAAAGGAGAAAGGCTATTGAAAACCGCGTGGTAATCAGCAATTGTTTCGTCTTTCACAATGATTTCTCTCGTTTCAAGATTAATTCCAATTGTTTCAATTATGTTTGAATTTTCGTCTGCAAACAGTTTCAGTTAGAACAGGTCAAATTATCTTTCGTCTAGTGACAAGTTATGCACTATTTCAACAACTAGAGGCCCTTTAGGGAGCCTTGGTCACTCCACTGGCATAGATTTTACTTTCTTTCAACCATGAATCAATCAGTAATAAACGGGATGCAGGGAAGGGCGAAAAAGGGCTGAACCCACTGAATCAACATAGAAGTCTAAAGTAGGAAAGGTGAGTTTGAACAAAATTAATAATGAAATAATTAATGTGCAATATCTCAAAACTGGTACGTTGGCAAATCCAGCAAAATTTGACAAGGATTAAAAATTCAATGTATACAACAAGTTTCAAAAGAATGTAGCTTATAGTATGGATTATGTTGAGTAAGCATGGCAAAATTTTAAAATGGCCGCCTGTTTCTGCTGGATATTCTTCTTATTTTCATACGTTTCTATCCCTGGATGATACGAATGATCCGGGCGAGTTTCATACGAATTGAATAAAAAATGCGGACTGAATCAAATGAATTCAAAGAATCGGGGATGCCTTGAATAGCCCAGTCACCTTGAATATTTCGTCTGCAAATGCTTTGATTTTGAACAAATATATATTTTTGTCACCAGGGAAGAGTTGAGTAATTATGTCTCCTTTTTAGCTGAACATGACCTGGCTACGATAGTGTTAAGTCCCTTTCTCTGACCATTATGGCCTGGCCAGATAACAGTCCCAAGCCGAATTTTCTGTTGTTCATGACCTGGCTACTATACAAAAGCCCCATTTTCTGACGGACATGACCTAGGTACAGTGCATTGTCAAGCCCTATTTTCTGATGGACATGACCTGGCTACAGCACATTGTCAAGTCTCCTTTTTTGATGGATATGACCTGTCTACAATCCATTATCATTATTATCTAGCCACCTTTTCTGACGGACATGACCTAAGTACAGTACATTGCCAAACCCCCTTTTCTGACGGACATGACCTAGGTACAATACATTGCCTAGTCTCCTTTTCTGACGAACATGACCTACGTACAGTATATTGCCAACTCCCCTTTTCTGACGGACATGACCTAGGTACAATACATTGCCTAGTCTCCGTTTCTGACGGACATGACCTAGGTACAACACATTGCCAAGCCCCATTTTCTGACGGACATGACCTAGGTACAATACATTGCCAAACCCCATTTTCTGACGGACATGACCTAGGTACAATACATTGCCAAACCCCATTTTCTGACGGACATGACCTAGGTACATTACATTGCCTACTCTCCTTTTCTTACGGACATGACCTAGGTACATTACATTGCCTACTCTCCTTTTCTTACGGACATGACCTAGGTACAATACATTGCCAAGCCCCATTTTCTGACGGACATGCCCTGGGTACAATTCATTGCCTAGCCCCATTTTCTGACGGACATGACCTGGCTATAATACATTGCCAGATCCCCTTTTCTGACGGACATGCCCTAAGTACAATACATTGCCAAGCTGCATTTTCTGACGGACATGACCTGACTATAATACATTGCCAGATCCCCTTTTCTGACGGACATGACCTGACTATAATACATTGCCAAGCCCCATTTTCTGACGGACATGACCTAGGTATAATACATTGCCAAGCTCCATTTTCTGACGGACATGACCTGACTATAAAACATTGCCAGATCCCCTTTTCTGACGGACATGCCCTAGGTACAATACATTGCCAAGCCCCATTTTCTGACGGACATGACCTGACTATAATACATTGCCAGATCCCCTTTTCTGACGGACATGCCCTAGGTACAATACATTGCCAAGCCCCATTTTCTGACGGACATGCCCTAGGTACAATACATTGCCAAGCCCCATTTTCTGACAGACATGACCTAGGTACAATACATTACCAAGCCCCATTTTCTGACGGACATGACCTAGGGACAATACAATGCTACATCCCCTTTTCTGACGGACATGACCTAGGTACAATACATTGCCTAGCCCTATTTTCTGACGGACATGACCTAGGTACAACACATTGCCAAGCCCCATTTTCTGACGGACATGACCTAGGTACATTACATTGCCAAGCCCCATTTTCTGACGGACATGACCTAGGGACAATACAATGCTACATCCCCTTTTCTGACGGACATGACCTAGGTACAACACATTGCCAAGCCCCATTTTCTGACGGACATGACCTAGGTACAATACATTGCCAAGCCCCATTTTCTGACGGACATGACCTAGGTACATTACATTGCCAAGCCCCGTTTTCTGACGGATATATGTCCTAGGTACAACACATTGCCAAGCCCCATTTTCTGACGGATATGTCCTAGGTACAACACATTGCCAAGCCCCATTTTCTGATAGACATGACCTAGGTACAATACATTGCCAAGCCCCATTTTCTGACGGATATATCCTAGGTACAACACATTGCCAAGCCCCATTTTCTGATAGACATGACCTAGGTACAATACATTGCCAAGCCCCATTTTCTGACGGATATGTCCTAGGAACAACACATTGCCAAGCCCCGTTTTTTGACGGACATGACCACCTGGCTATGATACATTGCCTAGTTTCCTTTTCTGACGAACATGTCCTAAGTACAGTACATTGCCAAGCCTCATCTTCTGACGGACATGACCTGGCTATAGTACATTGCCAAGTCCCCTTTACTGACGGACATGACCTATCTACATGCAGTACCATGCCATATTTTTCGGCGAACATGGCCTAGTTTCAATACATGCCAAGTCTCGTTTTCTGCAGGCCATGGCCTCCATACTATACACAGAGTTTTCCATAGACTTTCTTATGTAGGGGACCTCCCTCAGTTTAATGAAAGAAAGCTCACGTATAAATTTCTGAGGTCGTTAAGAAAAAGTTTGGTTTCAAATTCAAAGAAAACCGAGGCAGAGAAAGCCCCTAAATACAGTGTTATCCCCCCTTCCCCATTTCTGATGGACATGGCCTTCCAACAATACTGTACCAAACCCCCTTTTTATGCTGGACATGGTCTGGCTGCAATATAGTGCCAGGTCCCTATAACCTCTTTACCACAGTCCCTAGTTTTAACGACCCTAAAGAAGAAGACTTTTGAAAATATTGTAAGAAAAGGAGAAAATGCTGGTAACCAGCATTTTCTCCTTTTCCCACAATGTTTTCTACCGTATCAGGGGGCTCAAGTTCATTTGCGCAGTTTTGAATCTTTTGTCTGCAGATGTTTCTGAAATTGAAAGAGTCCAAAAATTTGCATCTGGGAAAGGGTTAATGCTGAAAATGGCTTGGCTATGATACAGTGTCAAGGATTGGAAACTGAAATGGATTTCATTGCCATATTTAACTCGCACTTGTGAAGGTCTTTTAATCAAGGATGACGTTGAGTACAGTTCCCATTGGACCAATAAAACACTGACAAGAAATTAATACCAGGGTCGGATTAAAGCACCATTTTATTATTCCTCCGTCTTGAATTGCCTTTGGAATTGCTGTTAGAAACGTGAAAGTACCCTCAAGAAGCTTCATAACTCGGAGATTGATTATGTCGCTAAGAGAGACTTTATTGTAATAGCTCTCACGTTCGTTAGACATTGCTATTGAGATAATCTAGCGTAATTTTTGAGGTAGTATAATATTTAAACCAATTCAAATGTTTCTAATTTTAGATACAAGAACCGTGAGACCAAAAGAGGAAATAATCATTTGTCCTCATTGACAATTGAGATTATTCTAGATGATACTAATGGACAGAATGGAAACACAGATGCGGACTATGGCATCTTTTGTGCTAACTATTTGCGGCGTGCCAATCGACATTTTTTTTTTATTTTTCAAATCCACAAGACAATTCGAATTCGAATTCTAAGCTTTGATGTGAAACATAAAAAATTACATCTGGAACCACAAAATTGTGTGCCCTTTTGACCATTTACCAAAAATCTCAAGTCTTAACGACCCAGACTTTTCTTTTTTCTGTTTTTTTTTTTTTTCAAACTTTGTTGGAACAGGAGAATTATCCCTTGTTGCCACAGCGATTGCACTCTATTCGGTGACAAATTTTGTCAAATTGAGCCCTGTTTTATTTGTAGTCCGAAAATGCTCTAATCTGAGTCTGTATTCACCAACCATTTTTAAGGACATTCTTGATCTTATTCTCTAAGGTTTTCTAAATTTGAAAGTAACACGACTCCTGATTGGCTAAACCAAATGGTTTAGCCAATCAGTAGTTGTGTTACTTTCAAATGCAGAAATTTCTGGAGAATACGACAAAGCATGTTTTTTCAGAATGGTTTGGTGAATACGGACCTGGACAGGTCTAGAACTTTGTCGTCTGGGAAAAAAGGGTTGAAAATACATTTTTACTGCACGCGAGAAGAGGCGTATAGACATGCTTTATGCACACTTGCAATCAATCAGTCTGACATACGTCACGCTTTAAGTACCGCAAGTGCTTTGATCGCACTTTAAATATCTTCGTATTTTAACCCTCATCCCGCTATATAACTAAAATTGAATTTTTAATTCGATATCAATGATCGAAATATTGCTGTTTCAAACTTAGGTTTGGGGGAATAATATCTCCTAATCGGACAGTGTAAATCAAAGATCAGACTGCACGTTCTGTGCAGTCTGATCTTGATCTACACTGTCCGCAAAATGTCAGCTAGTCACGCTTTATAGCAGGTAATGGGTTAATAAGCCTTGAGGTTTTCTGAGGATGTATACTTGATTAAACTCCTTACCAAACGACCAAATCTTAGACTTTTCTGAATTGAAAGCATTTGCAGACGACATAACAAATGTTGCTCAAGTGACAGGAGTTGTCTTTGAAAGGGTTGAACAAAAATCGTTGGAAAAGGACAATATGCTTTTTGTTCGTTTCCCACAGTGTTTTTGAAGCCCTCCTCACCAATGTCGTTTAAAGCCGAAATGTTTGTTAAAGGGTTAAAATGTTTATCATGTACATATAAGGTTCAGGGAGTTTTCTGCGCACTCCTTGATCCTGGAAGATTTATTAGCACCGTAAAACCTCTGTTGTAACAACCCTAAGAAAAAGGGTAACTGTAATAAGGCATGCAACATGCGAAAAGGGGCATTCGAGCATTTGCGTAAAGTGTCGTTTCGGATCAGCCTGCAGGCTAATCCGAGCCAGCGCTTTACGACTAAATTTGGTTTTTTCTTTGCTACAGTACACTTGTGCAAAACATAAAATTACATAATATGGAAAGTGTCGTTTCAGATTAGCCTGCGCAGGCTGATCGGAGACGACACTTTACGCAGATGTCTGAATGCCTCTTTTCGCGTATTGCAAGCCATATATAAGGTTTAGGGAGTTTTTCTGCACTTCTTGATCCTGAAAAACTTATTAGCACAGTAAAACCTCTATACTAACCACCCTACGAAAAAAAAAAGGTAACTGTCATACAGAAGGACGTTTTTCGTTCCTGGAGCAGGCAAATATTGTGTGGGAATGTACTTGTGCTAGCCAAGCATCTGCATTACCCTATTACCACACAATCCCTACTTTTGACGACCCTGTGAATGAAGTCTTTAGAAAACATTGTAACCCACAATTTCTCCTTTTCCCACAGTTGTTTTCTACCCTTCACGAAACAAATTTGAAAATTTCAGTCACTTTTATCTTGTTGTCTGCAAATGCTTTGGGATTGGGCAAGCCCAAAAATTTATTGTCTGGTAACGAGTTGAACAAATTTTAAGTGTCCCTTGTGTGCTTTATTAAGACAGGCTGGACTGTGACATGAAATTTTCGACAGTTCGAAGTTATATACATTTTTGCTTAGAATTTCTGAATCCTGCAAGATTTTTAATAGTTTTATGGAATAACTGACAACTTGCAGTTTTATACCACGGCTGTTAACCAAGGAATCGTCGAGGTATTGTGACTATGTCGATGCTCTGTTGTCGGCATCTGTGTTATCGTCGTGCAAAAGGTTTTGCACTTATAGTTTTCAGCCTTGATTTTATGGATCTTTATCGTTTGAAACCTCCCTGGGAAATTCTGTGCGCATGCGCATTTCTGTTAACCCTTTACCAAACGACGAAATTTTAGACTTGTCCAAATTGAAAGCACAAGCAGGCGACAAAATAAATGCAACTCAAAAATTGAAATTTGTTTCCTGCAGGGTGGAAAACATTATGGGGAAAGGAGAAAATGCTGGTTACCAGCATTTTCTCCTTTTCCCACAATATTTTCAAAAGCTTTAACAGGGGAACTGCGTGGATAAGTAGGGCTGCAATGGCTGTCATACTTGTTGAAAACTGCGTCAATCAAAAATACAAGACATTTACTGTTCTTATCAGTTAAACTTGCGACACGCTATTCAAAAAGACAGGGTTTGTTGGCTAAAACCAAATCCATGTTTTAGTCTGAGAAGTGTTTGGGTGTGCTAACATTGCATTAAACACAAGCATTCATTGTAAATACTAAGTGAAACGCAACACAAATTCCATTATATATTATTCAAGAGATAAATAAGCCGGGTGTCCCTGGATATTTGTACGTTACGTTTCCCGTTCTATTACATAAGACTAGTATTTTACAGAGAAAACAGGAGAGACGTGTGACTGTAGTTAAGGAAATGTTATTGGGTCTAGGAAATCTTGATTCACTACCTGAAGGCGGGCGGTCACTTTGGGTGCCCATGGGGTAGAAGTTTTGCAGTCTCAGACTAGTGTGATAACACCCAGAAATAACAAACAGGAAATGGGTGACACTTGTACCTCGAATAATTAGCCATGCTCTGCTAAAA
Source organism: Tridacna crocea (assembly GCA_943736015.1). NCBI lineage: Eukaryota > Metazoa > Mollusca > Bivalvia > Cardiida > Cardiidae > Tridacna > Tridacna crocea. The sequence goes on from OX031068.1 coordinate 36,204,668, forward strand.
GGGGACTTAATGTATCTGCACTTGGTGTCGGTCCATGTCAGCCTGCGAGCACTGCGCAGAGTGAAGTGGGTCGAAAGTTCATGCCATGGGTCAATTTTCTGCATGTCTATGGACCACTCTACCTTCAGATTAAACAGTAAATAATCAATCATTACGCTACAGGGATTTTATGGATCCCTTACAAGAACTCCAGATAGAGGGAGTGATTTTGATTTCAAAATTGAAAATAAAAATTATTCTCCACTAAACCCTATGTTGTGAGTACTCATTAGAATCGTCTCATCGAGACGATTCTAATGAGTACCCACAACATAGGGTTTGGACGTGAAATAATGGATTTAGAGTACAATCACTCCCTCTCACCTGTTGCTTTGCCTTACTAGGCGATGACTTCTTTGGTATTATCCATCAAGCAGACGCACTCCAACCCCATTTTGTCAGGGAATACCTCATTTATAAAAGTTCTGTGGTTTTTCACCTATAATTATAGATGTACACATACGTACGTGCCCAGGATTTTTATATGAGCGCGGATTGTTTACTTTTAATAAGTGCAAATACAGAGGCCGGTTAACCGCATAAACTCCTTGCTTTTTACTTAGCCTCCTATAAAATAGTCCCGGACGTCACGACCCTAATGATGGAGACTTTTAGAAAATATTGTTGGAAAAGAAGGGAATACTGGTAACCATGGCAGCATTTTCTCCATTTCCCAAAGATATTTTCATATTTGTTGGAAGACACATTAATTTTTTTCTTTTTCTTAAACTGAGTTTAATTTCACGTCCTCAAATGCGTGTACCTTTGAAAAAAAAGTCTTATATTTTGTCGTCTGGTAGAGAATCAACTGGAACGCTGCGCTCGTTTTACATTCGTCTGCTGTAACTCTCGTCTGCGGTCGAATCCAAAGGTAACTCTTCTGGGTTGAATAATAGCATATCAGCAAACTGTAGATTCGGATGAGATGCCGTATGATCGGCGTCTCATCCGAATCCACAGTGTTTGCTATTTTTTTTTAAGCGAGGTAGAGTGGAGTATAAAGAGAGCCCAGCTGTAATTCAGTAGGTCGCTCTCAAAGATAAATTATCACTCACCCTCTACCACTTAACTCATTACCAAACAACAAAATTTTAGGTTTGCCCAAATTCAAAGCATTTGCAGACGACAAAATAAAAGTGACTGAAAATTACTTTTGACGGCTCTGAGAAAGAAGTCTTTAGAAAACATCGTGGGAAAAGGAGAAAATGCTGGTAACAGCATTTTCTCCTTTTCCCACAATGTTTTCTACACTTCACAAAACAAATTTCAAATTTTTAGTTACTTTTATTTTGTCGTCTGCAAATGCTTTTGATTTGGCCAAGTCTACAATACTATCGTTTGGTAATGAGTCAAAGAAACAGCAGACGAAAAATCTTCAAAAGATACACAACCTTGTGGTAAAAGAAGACTAGATTATAACTTCTTATATGTTTTAAACAGCTTCTTTTGTCACTACATGGTGCATGATATACAAAATTCTAAGCTTTGCAAGGAGCAAGTTTCTGTTAGTATACAAATTTTATCCTTTATGTAAACGACAAAGTCTTATAAGGTCCATCTTCGCAAGCCAAGACTGACGACGCACTACGTTACTCTACCCTTGGCGGATCGAGCTTGATTTTTACATTTCCCCGATACGCTTTTTCATTGGATGCAGCCTGCTCTAATTGCAACGAATGAAATCGCTCGTAGCATTTCATCTTTGATAAAAATAGAAAAAGGTCGCTACCTTTCGTATAGAAGGTAAACATGGAAACCCATGAGGATGTCTGCTAATCGCATCATGTCTATTCGTAAGCGGTTTGTAAAACGATATTTCATTGGCTTTTAGAAATATGATGAAAAGTGGGGTAAAAACCAGCATCAAATAGAGGGCGCATTGCAGGAATCTCGAAATCGGGCTCAATCAGCCAAGGTAAGATCCACGTAGTGATCGTAATCTTGGCTCGCGAAGATGTATAAGGTCAATTACACTAGAATTTAGTTCACTTTCCATTATGGAAAAAAGGAGAAAATGCAGGTTTCCAGCATTTTCTCCTTTTCCCATAATGTTTTCAAAAGCGTTCATCCTAAGGGTCGTTAGAAGTCTTATGTGTGTGGTAAGGGGTCAATGTGAAGTAAGCTTACAATTACAGGGGAGTGGGGATGGAGAGAGAGAGAAGGTTGCTGTGAAAAGAATCTGCTTTATACTGTTATACTTTCACCAGGAGTTTCTAAGAAAAAGTGCAACGCAATTTGCGTTTTCATAAAAATTGGAGGTTTGCCATGTTTTTTTTTTCAGAAATTATTCAACAGTTGCATTCAAAATTCCATATTTATATGAAAAAAAAAAACACACACAAATGATCTCTTTTGCCGCCTGTCTAACAATATAGAGAGCATTGCAAAAAAAGCAGCCTTTGTTCGTAAGGAGCAGCGGTTTCTTTTCCCGCCATGAATTCTTTGCACATATTACCATATTACCGTTTTTGAACGAGCACAAAAGGTGAAGGGTTTTTAAGTGTTTATTTTATATTGCAGAAACTACTAAATAAATAGAGCGCTAGGTCACTGTTGATATGAAATATAAACGCGGTCTACACCTCTAGAGATAGTGGAAAGACACTTTACTCATCATCTGTTCAGTTTGGTCCCTATAATCTGGCTAGCAACACGTAAAAAGGGGCATTTGGACATTCGCGTTAAGTGTCGTCCCGGATTAGCCTGCGCAGTCCGCGCAGGCTAATCCGAGACGGCACTTTACGACTACATTAGATTTTGTGCTACAGTAGACTTCCGCAAAACAGAAAATCACATAAAATCGGAAAGTATCGTTTCAGGTTAGCCTGTGCAGACTACACACGCTGATCCGAGACGACACTTTACACAAATGTCCGAATGACCCTTTTCGCGTGTTACAGGCCAATTATCATTATCCTAGTTATTATCAGTCTATTTCATTATTATCCTCACTAGAGGTGTTATTCACGGTGACAATCCAGTAATTCGCTGATAGGAATATTATAAAACTCTGTACCAAACGATTCCACGTGTAACCCTCTACCAAATGACAAGATTTTAGACTAGTTCAAGTTGACGGTAAATGCAGACGGCAAATTCGGTGTAACACAGAGTTTTGTCGTTTGGTTTATGAGTGAAAGATCACTTTTTTTATTAAGTTTCGTAAGGTCGTAATTAAAATGCATTTTCCCTCAAAATTGAAGTGGAAATATGCATAAGCACGAACACTTGGTGAAGATTACAAGCAATTCAAACGGTATTAGAAAGACTGTAACGGTTTTGCATTTTTAGAGGTGTGTGCATGCTTCCGCTTGCACGCGCATAAATTTACATTTCAAATGCATAAGAAGTGTAAGGCCGGCGGAGTGTCAGAAATTTGACATAAAAACCTAGATTCACTTGACAATTTCTGCTTTGCATTAAATAGAAGAGTCAAACTCAGTAAAATTCGGTACATACAGCAACAGAATATTATCTTGTACTTGACCAATATTACACAAATGGCACTGAGTAATCCGAACAAAGTTAACCATCTCCTTTGCATTGGTGTATTTGATGATTTAATTAATCCTATCTATTACATTTAGAAAAACAAAATTTGCAGGTGGTTTGTCCCGTTGTCCAGCTTGTTTTCTGTATATTTCTGCTGGAACAAGACTACAATGTTCAGAATAGTCTTTTTTATTGACAACGGACATTTCTCATGATAAAAATCAAACTTTGTAGAATTTTAAGTTAACTGTTCTTGAATTCTGAACAAACAAATTCTTGTACTAAGCATAAACATAACATCTTGAGTTGGCACAAATTACAAAGGTATTCATAGCCAGTAGAGACATATACGACAGGCACGAGATGTGAAAAGGAAAATGTATCTCAAGTCGTACATATTGAAAAAAAGTGTATCGGTAGCACATTAATTGCTTCATGTTGTCCGAGGGAATATAGGGAAAAACAGATACTTATTAAGTTGAAAAACAAATAAAATGATAATTTAGGAGTAAACACTTCTGAAACTGTCTGCTGCTAAGCGCGCCAAAATACAGACAGCATTGCAAACGATGTGGATCAGGATCTTTAAAGCAATATACCACTAGCTTCGAACACTGTCACATCATTGTCATGACTTTACTGTCATGTAAGCTACCCCTTTTCCCCAAGTTTATTTAGGAAAAGCTGTGCAGATCCACAGTGGATTTTTGAACTGACATAGTCGGGACACTAGATCGAGTTAACGTGACCAACGAATTTACCAACAATATCGAACCACTGAGAGTCTCACGATACAGTGTCACGTTAACTAAGAAATATCCCGTTATACAAAGTACATGAGGTTGAATACCTGGGCCTGTATTCACCAACCATTCTTGGGAATATTCTTAGTCTTACTCTCCAAGGTTTTCCAAATTTGTAAGTAACACAACTTCTGATTGGCTAAACCGAATGGTTTAGCCAATCAGAAATTGTGTTACTTGCAAATGTAGAAAAGTCTGGAGAATGACACAAAGAACGTTCTGAAAAATGTTTGATGAATACGGGCCCTGAACAGCTTCACTTCAGGCAAATTCCACACGGACAGTGAAAAGACACTATTGGTACACTAAATCAAATGTAACGTGATCTCGAAGACAGTATACTATATCGGTAACATCAGCACCATTGTAGGATCAAACAATGTAAGTATATGTGAACTGTCGCGCAAAAAGAGACCATCTGGGAACTGCGAAAAGTGTCAACCCTGGTCTGACTGCGCGAATTGCGCAGGCTGACCAGGGTTGACAGTTTTCGCTTTATGATGTTTTCTGTATGAAAACTGATCATTCCAGCTTGTTATACAATCATTTTTGAACTATCAACTTAAAATGACCTGCACTATCGTTGATCTGTTTTCATCTATTTGATGTACGGAATTCCCAGATTGTTCCTTTTCGCGGGACGGGTCACCTATACCTATACATTTCATAACACGTCTGTCACCCTCTATCATTTTATTTCAGGTGACTTGTTTAACTCTCCACCAAAGAACAACTTATCAGAATTAGACTCTGTATGAGTGAGTCTCTTGTAAACTCGTCTAATGTTGCATACAAAACTTTAAGTGTGGTTCAAATAATGATTTTTAAGTGGAGGCCTATATATAGTAGATGTATTTGCACCATTTTCTGTTTTCCCTTCAATGTTTTAAAAAGGATTCCTTCTCGGGGTCGTGAAGGCGCGGGATCGTATGGTAACGATTTCATTTATATACTTGCAGTGCAAGACGCGATGACAAAGCAACTCTTTCGCGTCCGTTTAAATATTTTTGACTTTTCTCGAGTTCTAAAAGGAAAGGTTTCTATGCACCTACAGTTACAGATAGTTTTGGTCAAAGGTTAGCTCTGGATAGTGGACTCTGTAGCTCCAACTTTAGGCCGATCGAACGTTCTGTGCAGTCTGGTCTTGATCTGCCCTGTTCGAAAAAGCTTTTAAGTCGCCATTGCCAGAAAGATGTGATTTACGAGCCCGCAAATAATTCTATAGTACAGATTTCAAGTGGAAACATAATGCCTAAATTGATTCATGACATTCTTGTTATCATAGGCTGTTTAAATTTAAAAAAAAAAAAAGGACGTGATAAGATCACGTGACATTTGAGACGGTTTATGCTTTATCTGGTGTTTTACTGTGTTTTTCGTTTACTTAAAGTTTTATGAATCAAGATTTTTCTCCCGATAATTGTAATTGATTGTCATATACGAAACTGGATTAAAATCCCATACTTTCATCCCCTTTATATGTGTACGTTGGTGTTGTAGAAACGCCGAGTTTACAATAACCCTATCGTCGTCGTCATCTGTTCCATCATACATGTAATTGTGCTGAAACTGATGTTTTCTCATATCGCCGTTGCTTATGAAGCTATTGACTTCAGACCTGTGCTAGTTATCTATTTTCGAAAAGAAACCCCATACCAAGGTGCAGGTAACTCACTACACATTTTTTACCCAGTTATGCATCCTTTTCGACTTGTTTTCACTGAAAAAGATACCTACTGCCGAGCTTTGGCTAAACCGATGTAATGCAGAGAAATGACCCCCATTACAAAATGACCCACAGGTCATTTCTCGACGTAGAGGAATGACCCATGGGTCATTTCTCTACGCAGAAAAATGACCCGGGTCATTATTCTACGTCGAGAAAAGACTTTTGGTTAATTTCTCGACATAGAGAAATGATCCATGGGTCATTCCTCTACGTCGAGAAATGACCGTGGGTCATTTTGTAATGGTGATCATTCGTCTGCATTACACCGGCACCCTGTTATCGATCTTCGTACGGTTATAGTTGAAAAAACGGATACAAGTTTTCGCGTTGGCACAAGGTTGATTTCTTGTCCGGATAACATTAAAGCAAAGTGTACAGCAGAGTTGTATGTCTGCATGAGTACAACGTGAACCAGTTTACGTTGCTAACAGCATGCGGTCTCGCACAGTGCTTCTAAAACTTACAACCGTGACCCTATAAACGTAAAATGTGCTTTGGCTGTAATATCATCATTTGCTAGAAGAAGTAATTGTATTTCTAACCCTATGTTCTGGATTCATGGAAACTGAGAAGATTTTACTGAAAATAAATAAAAATTACAAACACCACAGATGGTTTGGTCGACGACATTCCCTGCTGTGTAAGATATCCGGGCTGAAAACTAGATTTTTCTAACCGGGTCATGCAATAAAATACCTTAGTTACATACTATAAAACTGTATACATACGATTTCGATCAAAGGGATACGGTTTGAGTTTGGGGATAGAAAAGAGCCAAGATCAAACTGCACATAACGTGCAGTCTGAACTTTGATCTGTACTGTCTGCTTTTTTAGTCAAGGTCAAACGATCAAAAACTCTTTCTTAGTATTAAGTTAATTGTATTTTTAGCCGTCGAAAGAGGTGGAGTGTGTATATTTGGTGTGGAAAGGGTTAAATCGGATACAATTTACGTAAAATGTTCAGATTCAGTATCTATATTATTGTCCATTAAAATCGCTGTACCATGGAAAACAAGCATGGTAGCTCGACCGATGTATATAAAATTTACCCGAACGTGGACTTCTCTTACCCTTTATCAAACAATCCCACTTTAGCGACCCAAAGAAAGAATTGTCTTTTTTCTCAAGCAAATGGGAAAATGACGTTTGACCAATGCACACCCGTGCATTTAGAAAAAACGGTCTATGCATTACATGAGATCCTGCTAATAGATTTATATCCATAAGCTGCACCCAAACCATGAAATAAAGATGGCCCTAAATATAGACATGCTAAAACAGGTGTTGTTTCTTCGATGGAACTAAATGCTGGATCTGCATTCATCCATTATACAGAATATTCTTAAGCCTTACTCTTCACAATTTTCAAAATTTGAAAGTCACATAATTTTTGATATGCTAAACCAAATGGTTTAGCCAGTCAAAAGTTGTGTTAGTTTTAAAGTTAAAAAAAATCTGAAAAATAAGACTATGAGTGTGCTGAAGTGGTGTCCATGGTCGTGAGGTAGAGCGTCGGTTTCATAACCTAAGGGTCCTGAGTTCGATACCTCCATGGGAGCGGATGTCAACTTTAGGATTTTTCATTGGCCTACACATTCGGCGCGAGTAATGGTGTAGTTCCCAGGAAGCAGAATCGAGAGAGATTAGCATATGTTGTAAGAACATGTTTCTCAATAGATGTAAAATAAATATGTTCAAACTAGTGTTCGGAAGAATGTGAATAAAGACTGGTCTTTCAGAAGGCATTCAAAAGTTGTATCTATACACTTATGGTAGGTCAACCTTTAGACGGTTAAACCTGACTTAGTTCGCTTTTGCAGACAATGTTGATCAAGATCAGACTGCACAGAATGTCCAATCTGACCTTGAACTCTCGTCTGTCCGATAAGGACCGATTAACCTGTCGATAAAAATTAAAGTTGCAATATTTGGTTTGTTTCGATGTCTGAACTTTTCTTTGATTTATTCGGCAGCTCAGCCCTGTGCCGCGAAATCCGACTTTTAGAAAAGGGACTTTCAAAAATGTTGTGTGAAATAAAGAAAATGCTGATAACTAGCATTTTCTCTTTTTCCCACAGTAGCGTATACTTTTCTCAAAATATTTTTTGAGTCACATTTATTTTGTTGTCATATAAATGTTTTTAATTTGGAGTGATTTATTATTTACCGTTTTGTTTAGAGGTAAGGGTTGTTCCGAGAGTAAGCACGCGTACAAACAATTTATCTTGTCTATGGACTTTTCTCTCTAAAACTCTACCATTAAAATACAATTTGTTCAAATTAGAAAATTACTTTAATTTGCTGACAAAAAGAATGGGGGATGCCATTTTTAAAAAGACAAGGGGAGAAAAAGGTAGATGATTGATTTGTGGTATAACAACATTTCCTCCTTTTCCGAAATGTATTTTTGACACAGATCTCGTCATTTGAGCCGCATTTAAGGTCTACGGCCCCTAATTCTCATATTAAAACACGGGAGCTGCCGAGAGTGGCCGAACAGCCTTTACGAAAACGTCGATGTTACACGATATTTACCGATGATTTAGCGAGTCCAGCCCCCTAACTCTCATATAAAAAGACGGAAGCTGCCGATGTTTACCGAACAGTTTTTACGAAAACGTCGATGTTACACGATGATTTACGGGCCGTAGATCTTAATTTTTTGTCCTCAAATGCTTCCAATATGGACGAATCGAAAATTTCGTCATAGTACAGACTTTAACCTTACAAGTTATTATCATAAACAGTCTGTATGAACCGCTTTATTCAGTCAGAGTAAGTCTATTTCATCGATCGTAAAAGTGCCGCTATTAAATTTTCATCTGTCTGCCTGTAAAAGCACATAGTCGTTAAAAGGTTGTAACATATTTTTTACTAACTATCTAATTAGTAGTAGAAAACAGTATCAGTGTTAAATTTTGTTACCACAGCATGTTGTCCCTGGATGACAATGAGATTTCACTTATCTTGTTTCAGTTTATCCAAATGATTAAGTTCGCCTACCTCCGGCATTTGTCGGACGTAGAATAGGCAAATATTGCTACTAACGAAGAAAGATGTTGCTGACCTACTGTGTATGGAGGATGACTGTTTCTTTTGTTGAAAGTTCACAACGAAAACAACGAGTGAACATGAGCATTTATAGTTTCACAAGTGACACTGCTACGAGAATAAAAATTAAATTTTGGCGATTACTGATTATGAAACAAGTTCTTACAACTTCAATTAAGAGAGAGAGAGTGATGGTATTCTGAGTCCATAACTTCTCTACTAAACCCTATGCTGTGGATACGCATTAAAATCGTCTGGAAGAGACGATTCTTATGAATACCCATAATATAAGATTTAGTTAAGATTTTTTTTTTTTCAATTTTGAAATTAAAATCACTCCCTCTATCTGGAGCTATGTCAACTGATCATTCTCGACGATTATTTCTAAGAAAGCTGAACCGGTATTCAAGCTATGACTTTAATAGATCCGAATGTTGATCATTAAGATCTGTGTGAAAAGTTGCCAGCGAAGTTAGGAAAAAATTAAATGTATTTTATTAAATATTTCAATAGAAACATAGAAATTATCCCTTTCTTTTATTTCAACCGCCAATAATCAATAATTGATTGAGAATAGCTTCACTCGCTTATATCCTTCGATTGGCGCTGTGATACAAAATTAGCTTCTATCATTTGTTCGTCACATGATTGGGCGCTACTCTGTTTGGTGGGGCATGAATAGTTCAGATCGAAAAAATTGATCGTAAAGTTGGTTATTAAATTTTAACGACCAAAGATATTTCAAAATCATAGTTTTCTGGTACAAACTTAATGCTAATCGATTACTCGATTATTTACATGGTTTCGCTCTCTATCCATCAGGCAACGCACTGTCAAGGAACGTTACTCCTGACCCCTCCTAATGATCAAAGGGAGACCATCAATACACAAATTACCCTAACTTTGTCATGAATACTCTCCCTTCGACCAGAGGTATTCATTTTTTTAGTTGGGTGACTTTCAAGCCAATATTTGAATAATATTTCTATTTTTCTTTCAAATTATTTTTAATTCCACACAACGGCTTCCTTGACAAATACCACTTCAGCGTCCTCAACGCTTTGATTTATCTAAATGAGTGTTTTTTTTCAATGACGGGAGATAACTGTGCTTTATTGAATTTTGTAGTCGAAGTAGAATGATTATTTGATTTTGCACGAAAATAAAAAAAAAAGCAAACTACAAAAATGCGACCCGTTTAAGTTTGCGCAGTAAGATATTATTTTACATTTATATAATATCGAATTATTATGTATGCCATCTTTTTAAAAGATTCTCATTACCCATGTCGTACCTTGGGAGACCACTCCTTCATGTATGGCTTCGTCCCGATTTAAATACAATACCCAACAACTTCGTTAGGGAGACAACTCTTTAGCTCAGTGGTTATGGTATTGGCCTTTTAACCCTCGAAAAACGAGGACATTTGTCCGCATGGATTGGAATCCCGCCAGATGCGGTTATATTTTAGCTATGCTTTTTTTCGAATTTCCATGTTCGTAAGACAGGGGCTTGTCCGGGATTTGCTATCGAGTCATTAATCCCATTTTTTGTCCAAAAAAAGGACATTCTGCCTAGTTAGGCTTTGAGTCTTCAATAAATGTGTTACGAAAGCCACTCCTTCTTGTTGGCTTCGTTCCGATTTAAATACATTTATTGTTTCAAGCTGTAGTTATGAGGTTTTTTAAGCAAACTCACGATATAGTGAATTTCTAGGAGGCGAAAACACAGAAGCTGACTGAAATACACTATACTCGTATACATACTACCAGAAGGGTGAAATAGTATTCTGCAAATTCCCATATTTTTGTCGTTGTTTCTATATAGGAACGGTTTTCTTTAAACTCATAACGTTTTTAACAAATTTGCAGCAGATGATATTGAAATTATCTTTTTTGATGAGAATAATCGTCACGAGTCAAGTTTGAACATAATAATTATGTCAAAACACTGCAGCTAAAAAGAGAAATTGCTCGTCAAGAGCAATTTCTCTCTTTTGCAACAATGTTTTCAGATATCAACTGCTGGAATGCCAAGCAAAATTCGTCTGGATTAGGTAACGTGTTAACCCTTTACCAAAGGACAAAATTTTGGACTTGTTCAAATTTAAAGCATTTGCACGCGACAATTTAAATGTTCAAATTTAAAACATTTGCACGCTACAATTTAAATGTAGCCCTAAAGGGAAAAGGTTGTTTGAGAAAGGACAGAAAACATTGTGAGAAATGGAGAAAATGCTGGTAACCAGCATTTTCTCCTTTTCTCACAAGGTTTTCAAAAGCCGTCTTCCCAAGGATCGTTCAAACTCGGGATTTTTCTGGTGATGTGTTAATTAAAGCGCATGTAATTACTTCCAATGATTGTTGAGATTTGTTTTCTCTCTCACGGCGAAACATCCATTTATTTTGGGCAAAATTGGAGAGGCTCGTTAACCTTTTAAATTGGTTAGTGGGCTTTTTGCACCTAAAATAATGCCCCAAACCTAATTAAAGACTTTCTATTACGCAATACCTCGTACTTCCTTAAAGATGCATGACCCAACACCAAATAATCTAGTTTTTTTAAGTCCCCGAAGAAGGTTTTTTATTGGATCGTTGAAAGGCGGAGGTGCTGTTAACCAACAGTTTCTTCTTTTCTCTAAATGTTGTATATTCTTTTAAAAACAAATCTCGTCACATCTGTTTTGTCTTCTGCAAAAGCTGTCTGATATTGTGTTGTTGTCCTGTAGACTTAACGCATGTCATTTTGATATTTGGTATGATGACATCTCCATGACGTCACGTTGGTATCTATGTGAGGAAAACTGATTCACTGTAACAAATACCGGTGTATTGCAGAGAAATGACCTTCCCCTACAAAATGACCCATGGGTCATTTCTCTACGTAGAGGAATGAACCAGGTCACTATTCCACGTAGAGAAATAACCCCAGGTCATTATTCTACGTAGAGAAATGATCCCAGAGGGTTATTTCTCTACGTAGAATAATGATCCGGGTCATTCCTCCACGTAAAGAAATGAGCCATGTGTCATTTTTGTGGGGGGAGGGTCATTTTTCTGCATTATGTACAGCGTGACCTGCTAAGAGTACTGGACTATGGCGTTTTATCATATTAACATGAGCATATTATCTGGATATAGACAAAAGGGTCTGCGGTCAACCTTTGATATGCAGGGTTACTCGTCACAACTCGGCCGATTCCGTACGTACAGCTCACCTCGTCTGTATCATGTTTTTTTCACACTGCCAATTACATGATCTTAAACTTGATTAACAACCGCCGCCACAACAACCCCTGTCGTTGAAAAATTTCAACGAAATTGATAAAACGCTGTAGAAAATAAATCTACGAACTGTCATCGAAAATGCACTTTGAATGATTCCCACAGAAAATTAAGACTAGTGCTTTCTAAGTGGACGGTTACGATGTTAAGAATAGTAAAGGGTTGTATTTTCGGCGAAGAAATGTACCCTTTAGGTGTACTATCAAGCTTTATTTCACACCTACAATTCAAAGTCCAATGAAATTGCTTTAATAATACCACGTGAGTGCATAATATCTTATTCCGATTGGACGCTGTAGAGTCCAATATAGATTTTTCAGAGCGATACAAGCGTCCAATATGGATTTTTCAGAACAAGGCAAGAGTCCAATATGGATTTTTCAAAACGAGGCCAAATATCAGAATATCGAAGTCCGTTGTCTTAAAAGCAATTTCAAAGCCCTCTTTTGATATGTTATTTGTTATTTATTTATTTAAATTGAAATGGCCCTATATTTGTTGTTTACTTGAAGTCAGTATACGAAAGTGTTAAATAAAGAGGTTATTCAACATGCTTGGGTACAATACTGATTTCAATTCACTTGATCCAAAATTTGGACTGGTTCTGCAGTGTACTCATCAAAAAGATAGAGGATATTTGTCTTTTTCGGTGAAAGATCGAAATTTATTTCATCGAGTGGACACCATCGGTAATATTTTCACGATTGGCGCAGCCACGACTGAAAATATTACCGATGGTGTTCACGAGATGAAATAATTTCGATCTTTCACCGAAAAAAACAAATATTCTATTTATTTCATGCTTTTAACCCTTTCTTGGAGGACTTTTTCAAAATCCAGTACAGTTCTTTTCCGTTATTCCCCGTGGCGTATCCTTCCCCCCGGATAGCAACGCATTACAATATTAGGCCTACGTCAAGCGCGAGAAATGTAAGGTATATGACGTCATATTTCCCATCTAGTTGTTAGGCACGCGCGACATATCTAGGCAACAAGAACGTGAAAATCGGTATTTTCACTGGTTGTACCAGTGTAAGATCGCAAAATATTTTCACTGCTATTTCTCGATATCCTATCGGAAGGCACGGAATAAAATCCAGTATTGTACAGAAGCATGTTACATAACCTCATAATGTTTGATACTGTCAAGAGAGTTGGTCAATGGATCATCCGATGCTTATCGAATGATGCGGGGTAGGAAATTTCGCAACACGCCAGTTAAGACGCCTGTTTGTTGCACGTACATGTATTTTCTGTTAATATACCGTCGGTTTTCTTCCAAAACCTCGTAACTACAGCTTGTAACAAGCTGTAATTACGAGTTGTTGGAAGTAAAGCGACGATATTAGCTTTCAGTCCATCTTTGAAAGTGGATATAGCTTACCAGTTTTTTAATTGTTTTCAGTCCTCCTAAGAATTCAAACTTAACTTAAATCTGGTTTCTTTGGGCTGTACTGTTAGCGAAATACATGTAGATTATTACATGCACATTAACTGCTTGATTGAGACTGATAGCATACACCGTAAATATGGCTATTTATAGAAGCGGTTATGTTCTGTTTGTTCAATAGAGATAATCTCCAGGAAGGGACTCGAAAAACGGAAAACTGTCTTATTACAAGACATCTCAATTATTCAAAGCCTTCATTAGCGAGAACGAAATAATCTTGCGTAAACAAGGAGTTAGAAAAAATAAGACTGTTTTGTGATTGATGTTCTGTAGAGAGTAAGTCAACAACCGAATAAAACAAACTTGATCGTTGATTGCTTTCGCTGATTTCAGTTGCGAGTAGTTTTAATTAAAACTATTATACACTCTTGGTTTATCCTTCCCCTGTTCTTTAAGCAGTTATCCAGCTGAGTTAATGACGAAAGCCTGGGTTGATGTGAGGTTAGAGTACTACCCTTGAGAGAACAACATATTTGGCCTAAATGATAAAGTACCGGAAATACATGGTAATGTATCGGGCCTTCATTATGATAACGTTTATTTGTTAATAATTTAAAGTATCGTGTCTAAATATGACGACCACCATGACGATCATAAAGTTTAGAGGGTCGATATTATTCTACAAATGCATTACGCCCCCTTTTCTCAGAGCATGGCTCACTGGCATGTATCAAGTAAAATACAGGACGAATCAGCGACTTCGCCTTTACATATAGCGGCAGATCTCGTAGATAACGCGAACTGTTCTAGTCAAAAACATGTAAATAATTCAACATACCCGTAGATTGTTTTCCTTCTTACTGTTGTACAGTATAAAGGCGATAGCTTGTCAGTTGTAAAGGAATTAACTAATGGCCTTTCGGTAGAAATAGATTAAACAAATCTCAGGTAAATATTGCAAAAAAAAAATAACCTTTATTCATGGATGTACATAAACAATTAATTTGAAATTAATTACGTCCATTCTGTGTCCTTGTCTTTGGATTTTTTTTGTCTACGCAAGTATCACAATTTTGAATTATAAGTATATTTTAACGATATATTATGGCTAGTGTTTACATAAAAACAATAGCAACACAGGACAGATATGAAAAATAACGGAATTATGGTTAATCTATATGTTAGAGTAAAGTATATCGTTTATAAGATGTGTTGTAGTTAAATGCAAAGAGGTAGTTTACATGGTTGGCGCTGAAAGAGTAGAACATTTATGTCTATAATAATAACAAATATTATTGGCAAAACAGGGTGCCTGATCCTGGCCACAGTATTTAAGCTATGAAAATAGATAAAGTCTGCAATGTCAAATACGAAATCTAGTAAAGGAAACCTGAACCCCTCTCTCCCTCTTATAATGTATACACTCCCCTGATTTCCACGAAAATGATAGTTACTGTTTTTCAATAGACTAAATCCAAGGCTACAATGTTTTAGTTACCATAAAAGGCTCCGATACATAATAAAGATACAAGATTTTTGTCAGAGATAAGCCTCTATGAAAATCAAAGCGTCTATCTTCTGAATAATTTATTGCGATGTAATCCGTGCAAACAAACAACCATATATCTCTGTTAGTATAAGGAGAAAAAAAACCTTTGTGGAATGTATCTATACCTACATATCTGACCAGTATCGACAAACAACTTCTCTTTGTGACCTATGTTTTATTTTCTAGAACAGAATATGTTCCAGAGCTCGAGACAGAGAGAGTGATTTTGATATTAAAGTTAAAATCATTTATTATTTTGAGGATGGCGGCTGAAAAACAACTCCAAAATAAGTAGGCATACCAGTATTTGTAATTATGTGTTCTTATGTCTTTGAAATTAAGGAAAAAGAATGTCATTCGATGTTCTGGTTTTTCAATGTGTTTTCTGCATTACGTAAAGTTGGAACAGGTGTACGATGTCTGAATCACTTTGACGTGGATTGACCCTAGCCACAACAAGTTGGCTTCTTTAAAAAAGAAGCCAGGAGAGGTCAGCATCAGTGTTTTCGAATAATTTATTGGCTTTCAGTTTCAATATAATTTGGTAAATACAGAAACATAAATGTGTGTTTTATGTCTCTGGTACATGTAAACAAACGAGTAAAACAGCCGCCACGTAAAATCCTCTTATGCTTTACATGACGGTAATTTGACCTTCTTGTCGCGTTTTCAAGTTGTATGTTCTTGTCCAGCGGTCTTCTTTTTTTTTAACGAAATTCTTCTTATTTTTTCTTCTAATTGGAATATTTGCTAAATAAAAAAAAACTACAATAGTTAAAGAGGTTATTTGCAGCCATGGCAAATTACTTTCTTAAATCTTTTCTGAAATTCGTCAATTATGAGAATAAACCACGTCTATTTCCTGTTTCGGTATACATGTATTTTTATTTCGTTTCATTTACAAAACCATGACGAAACAGACTGTGTAGCAGAACAATTACGCTATATAAAAGAAATAGAATTAGACAACAAATTCTGTGGCAGTCTGCCTTTTAAACTCACCACTGTTGCATGACCTCTCCAATAATACGTCAAGGACCTAAATTCAGGCTTTTATGAGACGATTCTAATGAGTACCAACAACATAGGGTTTCGAAGAGAATAATCAATATTTTCAATTTTGAAATCAAAATCACTCCGTCTACCTGGAGCTCTGCCTCACACCATTTTCGAAAAACTCCTTCCCTAGGACTTTAAAACAAAGGATTGTTGAGACAGATCAAACTTCGTATAACACGAAAATTCAGCTTCGTATTCTTCAACCATTTTATAATACTGTTCTAAAATTCCCACGACTGATAGGTTATGTCAATTAAACTGAATACAATGATGATTGGAGAATATTTAAAACATGCCTAATACATATACAGAATTACATAAGGGTAACCTTTAAACTGAAAAACAAATAAAATAATAAAGTAAAAGTGACTCTCGGTTTTGATAGAAAAACCAATTAGCGATTATAAGGATCTTTTCGACCAAACATCTCACGGGCATTGTAGATCTGAGATATGTATAGTCTGACTTAATCTACACTATCTGCAAGCGTCTTAGGTCGCTCTTTGCAGCATTAGATTTGAGTATATGAGCACGTTTAAATTGTTGGACAACACATCACGTGCCTGTGGAGGTACACGTGGGTCAAGGATAGTCAAACACTTTACCAAAGAAACCCGTTTTTTACGTCCTAGAGCGGAAAACAAATAAAGTATATTGGATAAAAAGAAACAAATACATGTTAATTAGAATTTCCTTCATTTCCAACATCTATCGACTCTTTTAGAGACAAATTTGACCAGATTTGCATGGATGCTTTCATCATGGAAGAGGCTAAAATTTGTCGTCTGGTACCAAATGGCGAACTTACTTCCACGCATTGATATTTACTATTTATGATAAACTTTATAGTTTGGCACGAGCCTTATGATAATGACTTTACTTCTTATCTTTGACATACTAAATAAGTCAAAACAAAATTTCATGCCGATATTAAATCACAAATTCTGCTGTATTTAACCCATTACCACACAACAAAATTTCAGACTGGTTCAAATTGTAAGCATTTGCAGACGACAAAATAAAGGTGACTGAAAAATTGAAAATTGTTCTGGGAAGGGTAGAAAACACTGTGGGAAAAGGAGAAAATGCTGGTTACCAGCATTTTCTCCTTTTCCTACAGTGTTTTCAAAAGGCTTCTTTCTCAGGGGCGTCAAAAGTAGGGATTGTGTGGTAATGGGTTAAATTGGGGTGGAGGAGAGTGTCTCTGTGGCAGACAATGTAGATCCAAGTTTAGACTGCACGATATGTGAAGTATAATCTTGATCTAAACTGTCTAATAATGGTCGTTGAGTCGCACTTAACGACCTAAAATAGTCTCATTTAATACTAAACCAGTTCGGTTTACACAGGAAGTTTGCCTACGGACTATTTTTAGACAGAGCAAAGTTTGGTATCAGTCAATGGCACAAAGTTGATAAATGAAAGGGACTTCTATTTTTTGAAACTGTAAAGATAGCAATATATGAACTTTCATTTGTTGATAACTGTAAAGATGGCAATAATCAGAAAAGCAGGAATTACTTTTAAACTTTGTTGCTTCTTTTTCAACAATGTTCTAAAAAGCTGTCCACTGCAGCAAGTTTAAAGCTTGAACTTGTATGGAAATAATACAACGATTTTCAGAATCTGTCCACCTCAGTCTGTTGGCTTTATGGACTCCAAGACTGTTGCAGGAGGCATTATGTCATACATATTATAACCAAAGGAAAATCTTTGCTCTAAACGGCAGGATTCTTCTATAGTTACATTATTTTCATTTGTATTTCACTTGACCTCTGCTGTAATTTTTTCAGCACGTAATACATTGAAGGCTTGGCACAACTCGGCCAAGGTCGAGTTTGACATCCGCTTCTGCGCATAAATACAGCGTCAAGGAAAGATGGGTATAATAATGTGCTTGAATAGACATATTTCTAGTATCATTATAACAAGTAATTATCATTCTGGGCCCGTATTCACCAATCTTATACACATGTCCTAAATTTATCATTAACTCCACGGCTATTACTCTAATTGGCCGAGAGATTCTGTTACAGCATATTTTATAGAAAGAAAATATGAAACCAAATATTAACTACTGAACTGAATACTGAAGTCTTTACCAAATTTACGACAAAGTCTTAGATTGGACCAAACTGCAAGTTGAAGACAATATAAAATTTGGTTTGAAAAATACGATTCATCCTAGGCGAGTAGAAAACATTGTTGGGAAAGGGGAAAATGCAGGTGACCAGCATTTTCTCATTTATCCACAATATCTCCAAACAAAGTATTCCTTCCTGGGGTCGTTAAACTGTTTGGTGAAGGGGAAAGATGAAAAGCTGTTAAACCTTTACCAAACAATCCCTGGTTTTTACGTCCCTGCAATAAAAGCCCTTTAAACATTTTTGGAAAAGGAGAAAATGCTGGTAACCAGCATTTTCACCTTTTCCCACTATGTTGTCTACCCTGCTGGAAATAAATTTCAATATTTGCGTTACGTTTATTTTGTCGTTTCAAAGTGCTTTCAATTTGGACCAGTCTAAAATGTTGTCATTTGGAGTTGAACAAGAACTACTACTACAACAAGAACCGGAGTTCATAGCGTCCATGTCATTCGCTGTCAATGGTCACAGGATTGACATTTGGTTATAAAGAGTGACGACAATATACTGTTTTTTTTGTACAAATTTCACAATATGGTATTTCAAATTGACAGATATCGTAAATCTAGGTGCCATTTTTACTGGCCAGTGTATTTCTGTACAATTTATAAATGCCAGATTCAATAATGTCTTTCTTAAAACTATCACGCAAATTCGACTTTTACGTGTTCCAAGGTCGCATCTTTCGAAATAAATAAGAAAAAGGATAGGTTGCTTACTAGTATTTTCCCCTAGATGCTTACCATATCCAATAAAAAATAGGGTCATGGTGGGCCTTAATCAATCACCAATTCTAAGTTTATGTGCCTTCATTATTGTCATTGTTTCTCTCTGATATGACCAGATGACCTTCTTATTAACAAGGTGACCAATTTTAAAAACTGTCTATATCAGGAACATAATATCAAACCAAAGTGATGAACACCAGAGTACAAATGTGATCACTAGTGATTTATCACATTGATCTATATTTTTATCGGATGCAATAAAATCTTGAACTCGTCTGAGGTGTCATAAGACAAGCATTCAGGCCAACCTTCATGAGGACTGGACTGGACTAAAAATGTGGCTTCTAATAGGGAAAATGATTTTTAAACAATTCGACCTACCTACCTAGATTTTGACCCAACAGCTTTTGGCTTATTTTCAAAAGCATAAAAGGTATCACCAAGACGAATATTCTTACCAACTTTCAAGAGAATTGGAAAGAAAATGAGACTTCTATATAAAACGAGTGGTATAGGTTTTCCTAATATTTTGTGTAGCTTTCATGAGCAGGCCTTCTGGAAGGAAAAAGTTGCCTCTTGGAATTACCGTGACAACAATTTGACCCGAAGACAAACTGAGTACATCGGTGTTTTCAAAGATTTGACCATTTGACCCGGTGACCCACTTTCGCACTCGTCCGTTCGAAATATCATCAAGACAAACACTCTGCACAACTTTCGTTTGTATTCGACTGAAAATATGGCCTCTTGTTTGTACACAAGGTTTTTTCAAAGATAAGTCGTTCGAGATATCATCTAGATTAATATTTTGATTGAATTTCATGAGTATTTGGACTGAAAATGTAGCCTGTAGAGCGTACACACTGTAAAAATGAACAACTGCCACAGCTAGATCACAGAAGTTCACCTTAAGCACTTTGTGGTCAGGTTTAAGAAATGTTCTGTTTCTTCTTAGTGTCAGGTAAATTATTTAGATGAGAAGTAAGTATCACCAACTAGCCTGTGCTGTAATTAGGTGAACAAATACGTAAGGGAGTTTCGGAGTCCATTAATTTTTTTTTTCATTTCTAGCAATACCACCATAAAACTTTAATATTTGTTGCGTCACCAGATAAAACTGTTCATATAGATTATCAAATTTTCCTTGGTTCATCGAGTCTATTGCTATGACATGAATTCTGTGTTTTCCGCGTGGTTTGAATAATATCTCTTTCTTTGCACTTTAATAAATATATCTTTCGGTTGTCTCTGAAACTTTTTGCTATAAGTAATGAGGTGTTTTCCACAAACAACAAAACAAGAGCGATTCAGAAAATGATATTGCCATAAGACATGAAAGTCCTCAAACGTAAACATTACAATAAAATATCGCTTTCTGTGAATCGAAAATCAGAGTTTTTTTTGTCAGAGCTATATAATGTCATTTTATATTATAAGAAAAAGTATCTGAAGCTGTAATAGATACTTTAAAGTGGTTGATATAATATATTATTTTAGATAGAAAGTTCGAAATGTACTTGAACGAATATTTAAAATACATGAAAAGCAATTTTGGAACCCATCATGGTTTCTCTATTGGTAATAATGTTTATCGTTGAGGAAGTTCTTTTCAATTAGTCTTTAATTCGTGAATGTTCATAACGTTAATATTTATCAGAAGCGCTGAAAATGAATTTTGTCATGCTAGATTGCATTAACCCATTACCACACACTCCCTAATTTTTACTCTCCCGGAAATGAAGCCTTTTGAAAACATTGTGGGAAAACATCCCTTTCCCACAATGTTTTCAACTGTATCAAAGAAAAATTACACTGTTTGAGCCACACCGAAATTGTCGTCTGCAAACGCTTTCAATTTAGACAAGGCTAATATATTGTCGTCTGGTAAAGGGTTAAGTTAAAGATTTCTTAAAACACGACCTAAATAAGAAATCGAGAGATTTTTTTCGTGAAATCTAAATCATTTCATATGTTTGACTCAGTGTATTGATCATCATTTGTCTTCCAAAGGGTAGAAAAACTGTCAGGCGTTTCCTTTTTTCCAGGAATGATTTCAATACATTTTGCCTAAGGACGTTAATACGCGGGATAGATGGGTAAAGTACAACAACTACAGTGATCAAGACGCTTTGAACATGCTCCAAACTTCAAACTAAATAGGGCACTGTCTTGTTTTCAGACAATTTAGTGTAATTACAGCACAGTTTCACAAAATTGACTTCAATAAAGTGTCGTCTAAGATCTACTTTTTACCGCGGAAATACCGTTTTTGTTGATGAAGATGCAGCCAAGCACATAGTTACGGTTTGCCTTTGTAAACACTAAATCTTTTCGTGATTCTGCTGTGGGTAAAAGAAAAAAGGCTGGTAACCAGCAATATTTCTTCTATTCCAATATTTTTACTTTTTCAAAGACTTGTCTCTTGACTTGATCCACAAAGATGCAAAATTAATTCAATGCTTTTATCTTGATTAATGTCGCTTTTCTTGTGTTGCGATATCATGATAAAGCCGTGCAAAATATTTTTGATAGATCAAGTAACCTTTTGTTGTAACACTTTATTTCATGCTTCGAGAAATAGCAATGAAATTTTTCGATCTTACACTGGTACCACCAGTGAAAATACCGATTTTCACGTTCTTGTTGCCTAAGTAAATTGCGCGTGCCTAACAACCAGATGGGAAATATGACATCATATACCAAGTACATTTCTCGCGCATGACGTAACGTTGCTATGCGGGAGGGGCACGCCACGGGGAATAAGGGAGAAGAACTGTGCTGGATTTTGATAAAGCTCCTCCAAGAAAGGATTAAAAGCATAAAATAAATAGAATTTTGTTTCTTCTGTGAAAGATTGAAAATTATTTCATCTCGTGAACACCATCGGTAATATTTTCACTCGTGGCTGCACCACTCGTGAAAATATTACCGATGGTGTCCACTCGATGAAATAAATTTTGATCTTACACCGAAAAAAACAAATATCCTCTATTTATTACACGGATTTGCTTTTTAACCCTTTACTCCATAGGGCATTTCTATGGTATCTCTAATTGACCCTAAATAATAGCAAGGATGAAGCCATTTTTATGGGTGTATGACACCTTTTAATAGCATAGAAAACATTGTGACAAAAGGTGAAATTGCTCGTCACGAGCTATTTCACCTTTTGCCACAATGTTTTCCAAAGGCTCCTACAAGCAATGCGTAGAAATGAGAATCTATGGAGTAAAGTGTTAAAGGGGCACACGATTGTATTGCAAAGACGCAAAATAGTTCAGAAATAAAATCGGACTAATTGATTAAGCTTTATAATGAATGGTATTGTGATAATATTCTATTAGTCTCAGAAATAAGAAGGACGTGTCATTTTTACAATAACTCACCCACCTTTTCCAGTCCATGACAAAATTGGATGAACACGCTCCTGAATGTTAACCCACTCGTGTACAGAATGAACACAAACATTACGCCAATGTCACCGAAGAAACCTTAACCCTTTACTCAATGGATACTCATTTCTACGCATTGTTTGTAGGAGCCTTTGGAAAACATTGTGGCAAAAGGTGAAATTGCTCGTGACGAGCAATTTCACCTTTTGCCACATTGTTTTCTACACTATCAAAAGGTGTCCTATACACGTAAGAAACGGCTTCATCCTTGCTATTATTTAGGGTCAATTAGAGATACAATAGAAATACCTTGTGGGGTAAAGGGTTAAAAAAGAAATTTAATGCTAGTATTGTATGCTCTTTCACGAAAGGTATCAAGAAAGTCAAAGTACCATTTCTACATGGGTACAGGAGTGCCTCTGTTGGTCCTACAGGAATCCTAGTGAGAAATTGTCAATCAATGTATGGTTGTAATACAATATTGGGAAATCATATGGGAAATGAAAACATGATTTGTCGACCAAAGAATTCCGGGAAATACATCTTTTACACTTTTTTTCGAAGCTTATGCTAAAGTCTGAAAAGAAAGGTGAGGTGCCACAGCCCTAAGTTAGTGATTTTTTAGAGGGTATCCTTGTCATTCTACGTACATGTAAATCCTAAAGTATTTTTATTTTGTCAAGTCTGATCTTGGACTACTGGGCCCGTATGCACCAACCATTCTTAAGAATGTTCTTTGTCATATTATTCGAAATTTTCTACATTTGTAAGTAACACAACTTCTGATTGGCTAAACCATTCGGTTTAGCCAATCAGAAGTTGTGTTACTTACAAATTAGAAAACCTTGGAGAATAAGACAAAGAATATTCTCAGGAATGGTTGGTGAATACGGGCCCTGATCCTGGACTACTTATCCACTTTTTTGATAATGGTTTCAGCCTCAAAATCACAGGAAGATGACTAAGTGATCCTACAAATAAGAATATTCTGTTCTACCTTTTTAAATTATTTGACAGCTAACTGAATTTTAAGACCATATGCGGACAAGTTAGAGCACTAAACGTGCGGTCTGGACTCGTATTCACCAACCATTCTTAAGAATATTCTTTGTGTTATTCTTCAGAATTATTTTGTCAGTGTGAAAGTAACAGAACTTCTGATTGGCTAAACCATTTGGTTCAGCCAATCAGACCTTCTGTTACTTTCACAATTAGAAAATCTTGAAAAACATGACAAAGAATATTCTTAAGAATGGTTGGTGAATACGGACCCTGGTCTTGGATGTAAATAATTGTCCGATATGGCTAATGTTGTAAGGTAAAAACGACTGAGAAATTTCAGGGTCAGGATAGGGCTCTGGATTGTTTTTGCCAAAGGACACTCCCACAAAAAATAAAATCTATACCTTGATCGAGGATGGAACCTGTGACCTCCAAACTTATTACTCCGTCAAATTTGAGTCACACAGGACCACTGTTTAAAGATGTATAGCGTCTGTAATTTATATTTTAGTATTATAAAGAAAAGTAGCTATTTTTTCCTCTATCGAATCTACATGATTAATGCCTCCCGTAAGAAAATATACACCGTTGTAGATGAAAAAGCAAATAATTGAAAAACTCATTAATTAGAGAAAGTCTATCGAATATTTCGTAACAGAGCGGGCTGGCTTGTCTACATTCTTTGACGAAGTTGACCTTACAAATTGGGCGCCGTTGTATTTTTGTGTCAGAAAATCGTCTGCTTGACCTTATCGTCTGCCTCCACTGATCAAAAACAAATTAATCACAGACTTTCCTAATTTCCATCTACTGTTGGATAGCTTAATACTTAGTATCCCTTTACGGAACAGCCCCAGGTTTTCACGACCCTTGACCTTTTGAAACGTAGTCGGTTAAAAAATAGAAAACATGATTTTACCGGATAAAAACAATCCTAAACTAGCCACACAAAGTGACCTTATTCAAAACGGTTTTTGGTTCACGAAAATAGATGAATACTTTTCAGACAGATAAACTAGCGGACAAATGTGCCAAAATGATAAATATGTCTCTGGCTTGCAACCGATGGTTAAATATATGTGACGTGAAAACAAGCGATCATCTTTAACTCTTGACCAAACAATTATATGAGCTAAGTCTATCGAGGAAGCGAAAAAAGTTTGGGAAAAGAAAAAAAAAAAAACTGCTGGTAAACAGCATTTTCTCAGTTTTCCACATTTCTTGCTACATAATCAAGAACAATTCTCATTAATTAAGCCACATGTAATTTGTCTTCTGCAAATACTTTGCATTTGGAAAAACCTAAAAGAATTATCACGAAAGAGTACCATCTTTCAATATTGTAGTCTGGCTTTTAACGTCGTCCTTTTTGCGTAGTCTGCGCATGTCATATTTGACCGACATATCTGCTATGACGTATCAGTAATCACTATCCTGTGTGTTGACTGTAATGGTGAATATAACGTGGTTCGCATGAACGAAAACACTGCGCTACAAAGTAGCAAGAGAAAAGTGGCTATATGTAATGCGTCCGTGGAGAAATGAAACCTGTTTTTCGCTTGAGATTTCTTTAAATATAATGATTTGAATTAGGAAAATAATTAAAAAAAAAAACACTGATTTAGAGATAACTGGGATTAGAGTGGGAGTTTTCGGAGACAATAACGATAAAAAAGCTCTCACCATGCTGGACCTATATTGGGGCTATTTTCAAGGCCTATATTGGGGCTGTGTTAATACATAACTGGTGCATTGGTTTTAAAATAGCTAACCATGGCTGAATGAATCAATTATACCACCTTGCTTTGGTTAAAAAAAAAAACGTATTTTTTTTAAATATGCTGCGTCGATTGCCATGCTGAAAATAGTGTAGCTCTATACACAGAATGCCCGAATCAGATAGATACATACGAGCACGTATGTGAAAAAAGCCCAGAAGACACAACGTCAACTTGATTAACAGACGTAAGTCTGATATTTTGCTGAGTTGAGTGAGAAACGTTATGTCAAGTAAGGTTTTGAGCACGTTACTATAATGACTGTTAATGTTAGTCAAACGCATCTTGATTAACAAAATCAAACCTTAACCCTTTACCCAATAAGGCATCTCTATGGTATCTCTAATTGACCCTAAATAACACCAAGGATGAAGCCGTTTCTTATGTGTATATGACACCATTTAATAGCATAGAAAACATTGTTGCAAAAGGTGAAATTGCTCGTCACGAGCAATTTCACCTTTTGCAAAAATGTTTTCAGAAGGTTCCTACAAGCAATGCGTAGAAATGAGTATCTATGGAGTAAAGGGTTAAGGCGATAGTAGAAAACTCAATTTCATATGTTTCAAAGGCATTTCTAGTAGAAAATTATCTCCTTATCAGACTGTATAGATTCAAGACGAGACTGCACGCTCTTGATCTACACCGTCTGCAGAAGGTCTTTGAGTCTCGCTCTGCAGCCTAAGGCTTTTGCAAGAAACTGATTCCGTTAGCGGATTTAAATAGAATAAGAGACGCAAGTTTTTTCAAGAAAGCGGGTCTGGTCCCCTTACCTCTTTCGGAAAACAATGCCATAAAGATGGTTTCAACGACAAGGTTTCTAGTATGTCCCGTAATCAGGAGAAAAAAATATTACCCAATTTGTGTTTTTATTTATTCCGAGGGACCATTAAATGGGGCCGTAAAATTGCGTCAAACAGCTGCTTAACCCATTTACTACACGGAAATATTCTAACCTATCGAAATTGCAAGCATTTGCAGACGACAATTTCAGAGTGGCTCTAATGGTGCAATTTTACTTTCATAGGTTAGAAAACATTGTGGGAAAAGGAGAAAATGCTGGTTACCAGCATTTTCTCCTTTTCCCACAATGTTTTCTAAAGGCTTCATTCTCAGGGGGGTCAAAAGTAGGGATTGTGTGGTAATGGGTTAACCCTTTGAGACGACACAGTTTAAGAGATCCAAACTTTGCATTTGCAGACGGAAAAATTGTTGTGACTCAAAAAAAGGAGAGATTTTGGTTTTTTACTTTTTTTTTTGGGGGGGGGGGGGAAGGTAGGAAAACATTTTTGAAAAAGAAGAAAAATGCGGGTTACGGACATTTTCAACACAAAATTCTAAATTGAAAACATTTGCTGACGATTTGATAAAATCAATGTAGCTTCAATGATGGGGTTTGTTTTTTGAATGACAGAAACCATTGTAGGAAACCAGTTCGTCTCGCCTTTCCGTGTAAACAAGACTCGATTTTCTCTAGGGTCGCTGTCAAAAGGATCGCTAAAATAAAGTACATTAAAAGGATTAAGGCCTGCAAGTGTCCCCATATGGTATTTTAGAGGAAATTAAAATAAAGAAAAAAAAAAATGACGACATTTGACTCTTTTTCAGGCCTCATGGCCAAGTGTATTTGGTGTTTTAGTTTTTTTCTGTACAAAGGCTTATATTACAACAGCCAAAGCATCTTTCAATAGGAAGCTGATGGCAAGCCGCCCCAAGTCCTTTTGATTGTATGTTTGTAGTCTCTAGTTTTTGACACCGTTTTCAACATCATGTAAGGTACACCGTGGCGACTAGTCTATTTATCTTTTGTTGTTAAGTCCCTTTTACAACTTAATTCGCACAGCAGTCTTTCCAAGCCACTGTCAGCATTTTCTCTTATGATTATCATGATGATATACATGTAAACGTTGTATAAACAATTTTCAGCGATTAGAGGGGAATTATTCTTGTTGCAAAGTTTATCAATTCTCGGGAAGTGTTTGACTAAGCTTGGAATAGAAGTTCTGCAGTAGAAATGTTAAGGTCATATGATAAGGATTTCACTTTTTGTGGTATTTGTCGAAGACAAGTACCACTATAAGTTCAATATTGAACTTTCAAGACCGTGCTGTATCGTATTTTGTGCAAAGCCGAAAGAAATAAACCCAGTTGAACTCAATTTTTCTCAGGCAAGTGCTTTTTTTGGTACCACTCAGATATGTAATTGGAAATGGCATGTTAAAGTAAACTGAGTAAGGCCATAGGTCATGGAAATACTAATTTTTTATTGAAAATAACTTCACTAGCTCGTAGCCTTCCATTGGCGCAATGATACATAATTTGTGTGCCGATCGCTTGGTCCTGGGCTTTTTCGTGCCAAAACCAGTTCATCCCATGGCTTGTTCATCCCATGATGCGCGCTACTCCATTTGATTGAATATGGATATTTATAGATCGAAATAATTTATTGAAATGTTGGGAATTAAATGTTAAACTATTTCAAAAGATTAGGTTTCAGGTACAAACTTGATTTTATTCGATTACTCACACGGTTTCTCTCTATCCATCATGCATCGTACTGTAACGGTACGTTACTCCTGACTCCTCCTAATGATCAAAGGGAGACACCAATACACAAATAATCCTAACTTTGTCATCAGTACTCTCTCTTCAAACAAGAAGGTATTCATTTGTTGAGTTTGTTGACTTTCAAGCTAATATTGAAATAATATTGCTCTTTTTCTTTCAAATTATAATTCAGCACAATGGCTTCCTTGACAAATACCTCTTCAGCGTTCTCAACACTTTGATTTAAGGATAGGTCCCCTAGTGGGATTCAAGACAGAAGGTGTGATTTTGATTTCATGATTGAAAATATAAATTAATCTCCACTAAACCCTATGTTATGGGTACCCATTAGGATTGTCTCATCCAGACAGTTCTGATGACAGTGATGAGTACCCACAACATAGGGTTTGGAAGAAAACTAACGTTAGTGGATTTAGAATACCATCACTCCCTCTTATCTCGAGCTCTGTTTGTAAACAAATGCTTTTGGATTAACTTTAAGGCTGCTAAGCTCGTTTTGGTTGGGTTTTGTAGGCAGTGTAGATCAAGATCACGCTGCACAGAGCGTGCAGTTTGATCTTGATCCACACTGTCCTGTAAGGCGACATTTCTCCGAACAGCAGAAACTTTTAAAATCGTGACTCTCAGTCCCCACTCTTTGCTAGTTTTCTGTAGTTTAATTTAATAACGGGTTTAAGTCCCAGTAAAGACCAAAATATCGATGCAGGTGTCATAGTACACTGAAATTTAATTTTTACCATTTTAGAATATCGAATATATTGTGGAGAAGACAGTCTGGTATCTTATAGTCGAGCCATATATTAGTAGCTGACAGAAAAATTAAAATCAGGCATAAAGTAAACAAAACACACAGCTACCTGGCAGATTTTAGCCTAATTTTGAAATTAACTCTTTCCCTCACAAGGCAGAGGTGCCACAGCCCAAAGTTAGTGTTTCCTTATCCGGTATCCTTGTCATTCTACGT
This sequence comes from Tridacna crocea, assembly GCA_943736015.1. Classification (NCBI taxonomy): domain Eukaryota; kingdom Metazoa; phylum Mollusca; class Bivalvia; order Cardiida; family Cardiidae; genus Tridacna; species Tridacna crocea. The sequence goes on from OX031068.1 coordinate 36,233,642, forward strand.
ACATGTAAATCCTACAGTATTTTTATTTTGTCAAGTGTGATCTTTGACTACTGGGCCCGTATTCACCAACCATTCTTAAGAATGTTCTTTGTCTTATTCTGCAGAATTTTCTACATTTGTAAGTAACACAAAGCATTTAAGCATTAGAGATGGCATTTCTATGGCATCTGTAATCTCTTAAATGACAGCAAGGATGAAGCCGTTTCTTATATGTAAATGACACCTTTTGATAGCATAGAAAATATCGTGACAAAAGGTGAAATTGCTCATCACGAGCAATTTCACCTTTTGCCACGATGTTTTCCAAAGGCTCCTAAAAGCAATGTGTAGAAGTGAGTATCTATGGAGTACAGGGTTAATTTCTCTGTCAGCGACTAACTCTTGGACCGACCGTACCATGATGACATATTGACATCTTCACAATAATGTCCATACTTTTACATGGTATGATTTACATTCAAATTCATTTAAAAACCCGTTTTGTCCACATTTGGCCTTTATTGGTACTTTAAATAAATCTAGAATGTTGTCCTCAGGTATTAACCCATTATCACACAATCCCGACTTTTGACGACCTTGAGAAAGAAGCCTTTTGAAAACATTGTGGGAAAAAGAGAAAATGCTGGTAACCAGCATTTTCTCCTTTTCCCATAGTGTTTTCTACCCTTCACAAAACAAATTTCAATTTTTCAGTCACATTCATTTTTGTCGTTTGCATTTTTTTTTCAATTTCGACGAGTCTTTAACAGAGCTCCAGATAGAAAGTGATTTTAATTTTATGATTGAAAATATTAGTTTTTCTCCATAAAACCCTATGTTATGGGTACTCATTAGAATGGTCTCACCGAGACGATTCTAATGAGTACCCACAACATAGGGTTTGGAAGAAAAATAACGGATGCAGAAAGCCATTACTCCCTCTTATCTGGACCTCTGCTTTGATATTGTCGTTTGGTGAGAAGTTAAAGAGCTATATCTGATTTTCATTTCTTTCATATTGTAGTAATTTACAAACTGCACACCAAAAAAAACCCTTACCGGAGGTGTTGAATTACTAGTTCTGTAGTAGAAATGTCACACTTCCTTCGATAAATCTTCGGTTAGATGTCGCAATGTACCTCGTAAAATGTTATTGTTTATTACTCCCGACAGTGTGCTGTAAGATTTGCGTTGTACCGAGGTCAATGAGGCATACATAAATACCTCGTTTCTACGTGGGTTGCGTTTCGGTTATTAACTCATTACCAAACGACAGTATTTGGACAGGTTCAAATTGAAAGCATTTGCAGACGACAAAGTAAATGTGACTCAAAAACTGAAAGTTGATTTTAAAGGAGTTGAAAACATTGTGGGAAAAGGAGAAAATGCTGGTAACCAGCATTTTCTCCTTTTCCCAAAATGTTTTCTAAAGGCTACTTTCTTGGGGGCGTCAAAGGTAGGGATTGCCTTTCGGTTATTAACTCTTTACTAAACGATAAAAAAAAATTGAACTCGACCAAACTGAAAGTATTTGTAGGCGACAAATTAGAAGTAGTTGAACAGGCGACTTTTGTCTTTGATAAGGTGGGAAACATCGTGGGGAAAGGAGAAAATGCTAGTTACCAGCACTTTCTCAAGCCCTCATGAGCAAGGTCCTCAAGAATCGCAATTATGAGGTAAAGGGTTAAATCGAAAGATTTTGAAGACAATCTGTGCTGCCTCATGGCGGACAAAAATAGATCAAGATCAGAAGACAGTAGTTAAACATTGCATCTAGACCGCACTACGTGCAGTCTGGTCTTGGATCAAAACTGGGCATCACTTTGTGACTGATATTTCTGTCAAAACAGCCTTGAAACCGCAGTATTTGTGTCATTTAATAGTGCATGAAAATGTCCGTTTAATTCATCGATCACTGGAAAGGGTAAGATAAAAAAAAAGTAAGTATACAACTATTTCTCATTTAAGGTAACAAAGGAAAGCTATGAAATATACGCCAAGAAATATTCTCTCTTCAAAAGCTAGAGATTGGCGTTAACCTATATGGAGTGCAACACGCGAAAAGGTGCATTCGGACATCTGCGTAAAGTGTCGTCTCGGATCAGCCTGCGCAGTCCGCGCAGGCTAATCCGAGACGGCACTTTACGACTACATTAGATTTTGTGCTACAGTAGACATGCGCAAAACAGAAAATGGCATTAAAACGGAAAGTGCCGTCTCGGATTAGCCTGCGCGGACTGCGCAGGCTGATCCGAGACGACACTTTACGCAGATGTCCGAATGACCCTTTTCGCGTGTTGCACTCCATATATGTCCTGCTCAATAACTGAAATTAAACTTTCAATCCGATAATAAAACTCCAAAAGGTACTGGGAGGGTTGATATCTCCTTCTTGGACAGTGTAGATCCTAGATCAGTGTAGATTCAAAACCAGAGTGCACGCTCTGTGCAGTCTGACCTTAATCTGCAATGTCCGCAAAATGTGAATGAGTCGCGCCTCACAGCTATACAAAACTTACAAAAGGCATCCAAGGATTACTTTTTATCGCGGATGTTCATTATTTTGAATGTAATGTACCCTTCACTTCCGATTGAACAACGTTACAATTTAACACAGTTTACTGCTTTGAAGACCACATTTAAAAGGCAGACAGAATCATGGTCAAAATGCCAAATAATCTTTAACTGTTATAACAAAACATTGCAGTGAACAACTCTTTGTCAGAGACCTAGATTTTGCGTGTGTATGAGAAGAAAAACGCATCAGTAATATCTCTATGTAGAAATTAGGTAAGTCTGCTCGTATAGAAAAGCAGCGCTTCTTTTGAAATTCACGAAACTCTTTTAAAAATGATTTTTTTAAAAAAAGTGTTTGATGTTCTTTTTGCCTTTTGATTAGAACCAAAGGTAGATTTTAGCTGGATTTGCACAAAGTATCGTTTAAATCACCGATCCTACATGTAACCACATCAAAAAAAGTAACTAACAAAGGTTTTTACAGATAAATGTCGTCGTAGAAGCAGATAATGAAATATCCACCATTTAAGCAACAGGGACACGTGTTGGAAAAGCATGCACTTTGTACTTAAACGTGGCAACATCTAAAAGACGATTTATTTTTCGGTTCGAAGAAAATTACGTTTGAAAACATAATGGCAAAAGGCGATTTGTTCTAATCAGGCGTTTTTACCTGTATACGTTTATGCAAATCGAAATTGATACCTTATTAATAAGCGTTTCTTAAAAGTAGTCCACTTAAATTTTGTTTCAACCGAAACTAATGCTATGATACTTGTCGGAAGTAAATTATCATTTAATTTCAATGAGTACCCACAACACAGGCTTCGGAGATTGAATAGATCCCCCAGAATGAGATGACACTTATCCAAAAGCCTGTGCTCTAACAATTTCTTGTTGCCACACCATTGGCATTGTAATTACAGTTAATGATTAAGTGACAATCGAATCACGCAGTGTGAAAAGGTGGTTTAATAAATCTGCAAAAGTTCAGACCCATTTCATCCCTCACAGTCCGTGCAGGCTGACCTTGGTTGAAATCATCTTGTAGTAGATAAATTTTCTGCATGACAAAAAACCATGTTACCTCATGATTTAGCCGGATTTAACATACAATGTCTTTATAGAGCTCCAGATATATAGAGGGAGTAATTTTGATTTCCAAATGTGAAATATTATTTATTCTCCATCAAACCCTATGTTGTGGGTACTCATTAGAATCGTCTCATCGAGACGATTCTAATGAGTACCCACAACTTAGGGTTTTGAAGAGAAAATATTTTTAGAATACCATCACTCCCTCTTATCTGGAGCTCTGTCTTCGGACTATGCTTCAACTTGCTTGGTATACTGCATTTAGAAGTGCACAAAAATTCTATTTGCAAGAGAGCTACTCTTCTAGATATGTATAGCGTCGGTTTACTTCGAAAACTTCGTCACTACGGCCTGTAACAAGCTGTACTTAAAGGTCGGTACTTAGAATTTTTAACATGACACCAAATAAAAAAAAATATATATCACTGAAATTTATATGAGAAAACAGTACAATTCATCAATATTTAAGAATCATAAAATTATCAAAAATAATTTTTTTTGATGGTATTCCCTTAAAAGGCTACGTAGCCTCCTAAGCTATTTTTAGATTTCGCGCCAAAAATGCATTGTGGGAATGTTAAGTGACTAATGACGCTTAAATTATATTACATAACAAACATGTAATTATTTTCCGTAATATCTTCTTCGGACGCTGTGTTTGAAGTTTCGTCTCTGTATTTCCGGAATGTAAATGAGCGAGTTATTCATGTAAAAATAGAACGTGTTTCCCGTCGTTGTTGACCTTGGCCGTAGTAAATCTCTAATTTTGTGTTGTCGAATGGTTTTCGACCACTGGGGTTTTATGAATGACGATTATAAGGCTTTGGGAGTATAGGGATGATATTTCTGTATTTTTGTAAAATTTCCGTCCCAAATTCTGAAGGGCCACCTTTAAGGGGCTTTCGAAGTAAACCGACGATATTTTTCGTTTGAAGACAAAGCCTACTTGAAGGAATTCAAACCCTGATTTGATCAGGAAATCTCTCAAAATGTTAGACAGAGTAGATTCATGATCATACTGAACATTCTCTGCAGTTTGATTGTGATATATACGTTGCACCCCGGCCTGTGTTGTACCTGGTATTCAAAAAGTTAAATTATCGATGTAAATGAGCTGAATTTCCATTCAGCTTGAATGTGGTAAACCATATTAGCTGGATTAAAGCAAATGGGCCGTAGTTCTGTGCCATACATGAATAAAAAGATATCTCTTTTCCTAATTGAAAAGACTCAAACCCAATTCGTTTTTATTTCGAAAATAGTCACGTGACTAAGGCTAATTTCCAGCCCCGAATGAATGATCTGTACTTAGTGACTTTTAAATACGTTGGCTGGGAACTGCACGCGCCATAAATAAGCAACCGGAAATTACGCATTTCCCTTAACCAAACCATAACTATATTTTCTGGATAAACGATGGCAAAGGGTTTTGAAAACATTGTTCGAAAAGGAGAAACTGTTTGTTACTATAATTTTCAATGTTTCCAAGAATTTCATAGATTAATTCTACGCTCTGAACCATATCTTATAATATTATGCGGTCTGCGAAAGCTATAGCTAGTAAACTGAACCTGAGTAATAGTTTGTCGTCTAATGAGCAAACAAGTCTGAGGTTAAACTCTTTACCAAACGACAAAATTTCAGTTTTGTCCAAATCGAAAGTATTTGCAGCCGACAAAGTAAAAGTGATTGAACATTTGAAATCTGTTTTGTGAAGGGTAGAAAACATTGTGGGAAAAGGAGAAAATTCTGGTTCGATGAGACGATTCTAATGAGTACCCACAAATAGGGTTTAACAGAGAATGATTAATATTTTCAATTTTGAAATCAAAATCACTCCTTGTATATGGAGCTCTGGCTGATTCATTCATATTTTTTTAAATGATGAAAGTTTAATCTGTAGGCTGACACGCGCGACTCCGGGCGCGTGTGCGGACAGCGTAGATCAAGATCTGACTGCACAAATCGTACAATCTGATCTTTGATCTACTTTGTCCGGTCGGTATTTTCTTTATAGTAAAATCGACCTTGAAACCGACGTATTTGGCTTTTTGACATTGTGTAGAAATTTTCGTTTGATTTATTTAGCAGTTGTAAGTTTAATACACAAATAGACTTTTCAGGAAATAATATGAAAACTCTAAGAAATAGATTGCAATTTTCATTTTATTTCCGTTTGCCAAAATTTATCAAAACTGTCCATGGCTTGACGAAAATACAAGAGGGCCAAAATGACCATGGATCGCTCACTAGATATTTTAGAGAACCTGACCAGCAGTTTCGGAAAATAAATAATTTTTAGGAGTTTCTTAATTTCCGTATAGTGCAAGTAGCCTCCATTCACCAGAGCCATATTTCTTGACTAATAGAAATTTCGCGAACAGATTTGGAAAAGGGTCATTTAAGAAACATTTCTGTGAAATCATCTTAAAATCTGAATTTTCAAGACTTTCTTCATGTCCGTATTGTGCAAGTAGCCCCCATTCAACAGAACCGTGTTTCTTGACAGATCAAAATTTCGCGGACACTTTTTGAAAAGATTCACCTAAAGAACATTGCTGTGAAATTGTTTCAAAATCTGACCACAGGTTTCATTGAAGAAGAATTTTTAAGAATTTCTTCATTTCCATATAGTCTAGTGCAAGTAGCCTCCATTCACCAGAGCTATGTTTTTTGACGAATAAAAATTTCACGAACAAATTTTGAAAATGGTCACCCATGGAACATCTCTGTGAAATTATCTTAAAATCTGACAAGCCGTTCGAGAGAAGTAGAATTGTTAAGAATATCTTCATTTCCCTACAGTGCAAGTAGACCCCATTCACCAGAGCCATGTTTCTTGACGGATCAAAATTCCGCGAACACTTTTTGAAATGGGTCACTCAAGGAACATCTCTGTGAAATTATTTTAAAATCTGGCCAGCGCTGTCAGAAGAACATATTTAAAGAATTTCTAAGAAAATTCCATTTGGTTGCCATGGCAACCAGAGTTTTTGACTGAATCAAAATTCTGTGAACAAATTTTAAAGAGGACCTCCAGGAACATTCCAGCCAAGCTTGGACCAAATTGGCCCAATTGGCTCCCACTGAGCACGTTGTGTTCCGGTGAGCTTAAAAGGTTGCCTACAGACGGCCATGCGTTTACCAAAGCCTTTATAATAGGAGCATCAAGGGGTCTATTTCTCGGAAAGAATAAAAAGGGGGGATCGAACGGTTTACAACTAACACAACTGATGCAACTTTTCCTTGTAAACTGTCACTTTAAAACCCATGAAAAGCCCCGTGTAGAAAAAAATGGTGTTTAAAAGAAACGGATCAATTATTATCAAATTCACAATCTTTCTGCTTCCCGCGCTCAAAGCAATTAACCGAAGCTGTGCCGAGACAAGTTTATGCTGATAGATCTTAAACTTATTTCCGTACATCCTTTCGCTACCTTTAGGATAACATGAGAACCTTACGCGGACGCTGTACATGTAGGTCGCAATCAGACTGCACAGAACGTGCAGTCTGATCGTGATCAACATCGGCTGCTATTTTTTTAGGCTTTGACTATTAAGTGTCTTCGGTTGGAGTCCAATCATTGAATTGGTGCATCTATCCAGTCGTGGAATAAAGTGGAGCCTTTCTGTTTGGTGGCAGAAGATTTAAACTGTCATGATTGAGGATGTAGCTGTTTAACAGATGAGATGCCCATGCAGGGATCCTGAAGATATCAATCTTTCAGCGACCATCCTTAACTTTCAGGCCTTTTCAAATAAATAAATAAATGAATAAAAAATGTTCAGTCATTGAACTGCGACCGTTTCTACGAATTATTCGAAACTGCACTCTTAAAGGTGGCCCTTCAGATTTTTGGTCAAAAACTGTACAAGAATACAAAAAAATCATCTTTATACTCCAAAAACCTTATAATTTTCATTCATAAAACCCCGGTAGTCGAAAACTAGTTGACAACATGAGAAATTAGAGATTTACTACAGCCCAGGTCGACACTGACGGGAAACACGGTCTATTTTTAGATGAGCAACTCGCTCATTTACATACAGGAAATACACAGACGAAGCTTCAGACATAGCATCCGAAGAAGACATTATGGAAAATAATCAAATGTTTGTTATCTTCTGGAATTTCAGCGTCATTAGTTAGGTAACATTCCCACAATGCTTTTTTTAATTTTTGGCGGGAAATCTAAAAATAACTTAAGAGGCTACGTAGCCTTTTAAGGGAATACCATAAAAAATTTTTTTTGAGTAATTTTATGATTCTTAATTATTGATGATTTGTATTATTTTTTCATATAAATTTCAATGATATATATATTTTTTAATTTGATGGGATGTGAAAATTCTAAATACCCACCTTTAATCAAACTCAAAGTTTAGAAAGTTACAAGATTCCTGAAAGGCCTATATAACCCATTTGCTTCAGCCGATCAGATATTTCGTTATTTTGAAATTTAGAAAATTCTTTAACAGTAGACCAAGAATGTCTTTATGGTGTTTCGTAAATGTGGGTCCATGCAGATATGCCCAATTGATAAACAGAACTAACCATTGGAATGTTGCATTTGCTTTGCCCAACTAATCATGGAGCTATATACCGATGTCCAACGTGCATCGCCCGGTACAGGTCGGTCGCTATGCACGTATAGATTTTTTAGATCGGTTGATGAATACGGGCTCTGGACTATACAATGGCATTTGGCGTCTGCCAGGGTGGAAAGGCTCAACCAAATATGTGCAAAATTTCAGTTTATTTTTTTTCAACCAACCTTGAATATGCTTCAGGACGCCTTTGTCTGTTTGGTTTGTTGAGTTTCATGGATATTGAGGACCATCAGGAGTTCAGGACTATGCACGACATGCAATTTAATTCTAGATCCATACCTAACCATTCTTCTTATTGCAGTGTTTTGCTCCGTTTTTTCTCTCTCCCTCTTTATCAAAACCTTGGCATCTCTACTGCAGTCTAAAGGGGTCTTATGATCAAGGACTACAATAGGGTCTTGGTCATCTCACCAATCAGAAAACTGTCTGAAACCCATATCTGGGTATGTTAGTTCTTAATCTAGATCTATATTGAACTTTTGAAATTTTGATTTACCATGTTTCAAACTTCTACTGTTTTAACGATTTTTAAAAACAAATTGGGAAAAGGGAAAAATGATGGTGACTAGCATTTTCTTCTTTTCAGGTACCGTCATAGCCTAACTAAAGCAATTTCCCATAAACTGAGTCGCATTTAATTTGTTGCCTGCAACTGCTGGTCAGTTTGGAAAAGTCTAAAACTGTTTTGTCCAAAAAAGATTTAAAGAAGAAAAAAAGTCAAGATTTTTTTTTCGATAAAGGATAAATTTCCCGTTTGAGCGCATACAGTACCAATAAAAAAGACATGCGTAAAATTGCAGACGAAATTGGAAACATTATTGACGACATAATGACAAACATGCATTGCAAAAGAGTCGAATTAACCTTTACCAATGTCAAATATACAAAACCAGACATTTTCCTGATAGTAAAACCGATCCCTGGCCCTGTTTAAATCAGAATATCTTGACAAATATATTGGTCAGTGTAGATAAAGATCAGACATTGTCACAGGGAAGCCATCAGCATTTTCCTTCTCTTTCCACATTGTTTTTAAAGGTTTTCGTCCTCAAGGTAGTTAAAGTTCAAGGTGTTTGCTAACTCTGTACAAAACGACAAAAAATTACAGTTGTTCAATTTGAAAGCAACTGCTGACAAGAATTGGAGAGTGACTAAAATGATGAAATTTTTATTGAGAGGTTTCAGTCATTTTCTCTTTTTCCCACCTGGTTTTCGAGAGCTTTCGCCCTCATGGTCGACAAAACTGAGTTGTTGGTAAAATTGTTCCCCATTGAAGGGGACTCAAAGTGCCTCAATGTCAAGGTCATTTGTGCTAGATTATCTCGAACAAAATATCTGGAATTCTGATGCAGCACTTTCTCTGAAAATGCAGAAAATTTACAAATAGCAAACATTTTCCATTCATATCAGCCTGTGCGAACTGCGAGGGCTGATATAAATCGATACTTTTTGCAGATGCATTAAACCCGCTCTTCATAGAGCATGGCTCGTTTTTATTTCTTTCTTTGGAATTCTGGATTACCTATACTCAATCTTCAACCATCTACCAAATACGACCACAAGGAAAAGGGCTTTAAAACATTCATAATTATTGGAGAAATTGTTCGGTAGCTGCTTTTTCTTTTTTCAAAACAATGTTTTCGGCAATGTCAAAGACATATTCCATCAATTGAGCAGAATTTAAATTGTGTTCTAACAAATACCAAACCCATGATCTACTCTCAAAATAACTGAGTGGAAACGTTTGTCTGTTTTCAAAGACCTAACTAAAACAATTGATACCGCTGCATCGATTCCTTGCCGTCAGAAAATATCCGTGTCGTCAGTCATAAATCAAAGAGAACATGGATGCCAAACTTAATTGTGTTTATTTGTTTCGTTAGACGTTAATGGATGGTACTGAAGAAATTGAGCACGTGAGATTCGTATTAAGCCTTTTTTGGAACCCTCTGCAATTTATTCTGTTTTCAGCTCCAGCTAATTGTTTATTATAAATTAATTTGACTTCTCTAAAGCGGCAGAAAATAATCCACTAACGATTGTTTTTCATCATTAAGGCTTTAATGCCCAGTCTCGGCTAAAAGTAGGCAGTGTGGATCTTAAAATACATTTGAATTTCAATCACATTATTTTAAACTATGAAATTATAAAAAAAAAATATGTTCTGTAGATGACGATCTGTTACTGTCTGATCGTCCCAAGTGTTTAGTCACTGTCAGAAAAATGAATTTAAAAATCTAGATTTAAAGTTAATGGTCGCCCTATCGTTTGTGTACCTTTTACCTAGTTAAAATGTCCATTCTTCTGCCAGCATCTAACATCTCGACGAATTGTACAATAGACTGTCATCCTCAAAAGTCTAATAGCATTTTAACACCCGCAATGTTTACTTTTACAAGCTGTTGGACGCTTAACCTAAACCATCGAACAGTAAAGATAAAAGAATTGACTGAAAACATAAAGGGCAGTCTGATCTCGATCTATACTGTAGTGGGCCCTGTTTTCGTCTTTCAAAGAAAACTAGTATCAATTGAGTCGCTATTGTCTGCGCATGTCTCTGCGACTCGTCTGCTATGACGCATCACTGATCCCATATACGAGGGAAAAGAGGAGCTCATACCCTATGCTACGGTATTACCCAAGCCTGTTAGGGCTGTTTTGACAAATGGTAGGTGCATAGGTTACATGCTAGCTGATCCTAAGCTGAATTAATCAGCCAGGTAGAGTTTATTGTGTAAAAGTATATTTCATTTTGAAATTCAAAGTAACGGTTGTCGTTTTGAAAAATGTAGTCTTGTTCTGTTCCCAGAGTGCCTATATCAGATACATGGCTATTTGAAGAATGCCCTCTGTCAGAAGATAACGATTGAGTCGCATTTAATTCAACGTTTATATTTAGCTTCCTCTTTGGATAAATTTATAATTTTGTCATGCACTAAAGAGTTAAATAGTGTAAAGTGGTTATTCGTGTAAAACGGTGTCACATCAGTAAATAACAAACATAAATAACCCGCCAAAGGTTGGAAGTATTTTGCATGAGTTATGGATCTTTCATTTTTAGCCTGGTGACATTCGCTTGGCGTCTCAAGGGCGCCTCATTGTGTTACAGTTAACCCTTTGGCTGCTAGGTGCGATTTAAGGACCTTTTGCAGACAGTGTAGATCAAGATCAGACTGCAAAGAACATGCCCCTTTACAACCCTTTCCCAAACGACAAACTTTTGGACTTGACAGAATTGAAAGCATTTGTAGATGACAATTCAACTCTTGCTGCAAAGATGATTCCTGTCTATGATTGGGTAGAAAACATTGTGGGAAAAGGAGAAAATGCTGGTTACCAGCATTTTCTCCTTTTCCCACAATGTTTTCAAAAGGCTACTATTCTATACCCGTAAAAACCAGGGATTGTTTGGGAAAGGGTTAAAAACTTCGAAACACAAAATTAAGGTTTTTATTATCGACTTGAACGTTGCATTTCACTTGTTTAGCAGGTTACCCCTTTACCTTACGACAAAATTTTAGACCTAACCAAATTGAAAGCATTTGCAGACAAAAACTTTATATTTGTTCAAATGACACAATTTTTCTTTGATAGGGTAAAAAACTTTGTGGGAAAAGAATAAAATGCTGGCATTTTCTCCTTTTCATTCAATGTTGTTTTTTTTTTCAAAAGGCCTCTTCCTCAGGATCTCTAAAAAGTTGTCATGGTTAACCTTTTTTCCCTTTTTCTAGACGACAAAATTTTAACCTTGTCCAAATTCAAAGCATTTGCAGACAGCAATTTCAATATGGCTTGATTGGTGCAAATTTCTCTCATAGCCTAGAAAACATTGTGGAAAAAAGGAGAAAAAGATGGTTATTTGCATTGTTTTCCTTTGGAAAAGGCTCCTTTCCCACGTTTGTTAAAAGTAGGAATTGGTCGGTAAAGGGTAAAGTTTACCTTTAAGTAAAGCATTTTTGTTGTTTTTATTTTTAGCCAATATGTTGTAACAATTGTTTTTTGGAAAGGAAAGTAATGCAATTACTGGTGTGAGAAAGCCAGGCAACACACGGATATGTGCAATGACCACCTTGGTATAACCTTACCTGTATAAATAGCATTAAAATCCAATGCAAAAAATATGTAACAATGATTTGAAAGATGCATTTCGTGGCAGTTATGCTACATTTCTTGAAATTAATGCTAAGCTTGTTGACAGGAATGCAAAAATTGTTGGAAGCCATGCTTCGCTTGTTATAAAAGATGCTATCTTTTTTGGAGAAATGAAATTTTTGTTGGAAGGAATGTTATCTTTTTTTTGAAGCAATGTTACACTTCTTGAAAGCAATGCTGTATAATTGGAAGCAATGCTACATTTGTTGGAAGCAATGCTGTATAATTGGAAGCATTGCTACATTTGTTGGAAGTAATGCTGTATAATTGGAAGCAATGTTACACTTGTTGGAAGCAATGCTGTATAATTGGAAGCATTGCTACACTTGTAGAAAGCAGTGCTGTATAATTGGAAGCAATGCTACACTTGTTGGAAGCAATGCTGTATAATTGGAAGCAATGCTACATCGTTGGAAGCATTGCTGAATAATTGGAAGCAATGCTACACTTGTTGGAAGTAAAGCTGTATAATTGGAAGCAATGGTACACTTGTTGAAAGCAATGCTGTATAATTGGAAGCAATGCTATACAATTGGAAGCAATGCGACACTTGTTGAAAGTAATGCTGTCTTTGTTGGAAGCAATGGTACACTTGTTAGTGGCAATGCGACATCTGTTGGATACATGCTATATTTGTTGGAAGGAATGACATATTTATTGCAATGCTACATATTTTGGAAACATGCTATATTTGTTGGAAGCAGTGGTAAATTTCCTTGAAGCAATGATACATTTGTTGGTAGAAATGCTTTATTTGAAGCAATGCTATATTTACTGGGTGAAAGGCTGCAATTATTTCAAACTCTGCTATATGTTTTGAAAGCAATGTTTTAAATGTTGAAAAACAATGCTTTATTTGGAATCCTATATTTGTTGGAAGCAATGCCATATTTGTTGGAAAGGCTGCTATATTTGTTCGAGACAATGCTATATTTGTTGGAACAATGCTGTATTTGTTGGAAGGAGTTCTGTAATTTTGTTTGAAGTATGGCTACATTTGTTTGAATTGATGCTATCTTTGTTGGAAACATTGCCATATATCTTGGAAGCAGTGTTACATTTGTTTGAAACAACACTGCATAACTTTTACCTTTGTAAGCGCCAAATACATACTCGTACACTGTATACTCGACTTCTTCCGGTGGCGTGATACAATCAACCGATACTCAGAAAGGTCTTTATCAACCAGCTTTGAATCAAAAAGTTGACATCATACATCCAGGATCAGACTTTGCTTTCTACGGAGTCTGGGATCGTATTCCCGAACCATTCTGATGAAAATTCATGGCCGAAGTTTAGGTTTAGAAAGTAAAATACTGTCTGATTAACTAAATCATATTGTTTAGCCAATCAGAAATTGTGTTACTTTCAAATTTAGAAAATTCTTGATAATAAGACTAAGGACGTTCTTATGATAGGTGATGAATACGGATCCTTGCCTTGATTTTATGAAGCATGAGGGGCTATCATGTGAATCGGACGTCAACGCAGGGGTTTGAAACCCTAGAGCGCAAACTATGGCTGCCAATTAGAACACGGTGGAACAAGATTAGGCTGCACTTCAAATGAAGTGTGGTCTTAAATTAAAGCTACGAGCTTTGTTATAGGCCTATTGACAACAAGAACTGTTTTAACAAAAACAACAACAACAACAAGAGTTTAATATGTTCCAAAAATCTTCGCTCTTTGAAATTGTACAATCTCAAATAGGAAGTTTCTTTCTCACTAGCGTTTCCATTTCCAACTTTCAAACATTGTAGTGTGAATCAGATATTTCTTAATCTCCTTGTCATAAAACATGTAGCCTCGTATAAATGGCGCACAGGAAATTGAAAATATAGGGAAATTTCCGCGTTCTATTGAATGAATGATTTAAAGAGATTATAAATTATAAACGAAAATACAAGCTGCTGAAATATCTATAGTTCTTTAAAAACCAGGTTGCTTCCAGTGATACCAGTCCATCACTTTGCCACCGAGCCACTCTCGGAATCCCGAGTTTTTAATCTGACCTTCAGGTTTGACTCAGCAGGCAAGAGACAATCGAGTCGTTACATTATTATTATAATACCGTCCCCAACCTTCCATCGAAACAGCTCCCAGCGTGAAGAAAATCCAATTTTCAATGAAGTATGTAACTTATGGTTTCTGACATAGACAAATGCCGTATTTTATCAAATTAGATCTCCCTTGATTTCAATATCGCTGCTTCGGGTTGAATGGATACTCACGGGATATTATTGTATAACGAATTGTCGCGGGGTTTCAGCGACATATCAAATTTTCTGAGTAATTGAAGATACTGTTTTATTCATGGGTTTTCTCAACATAAACCTTGTAGACGGATCATGGGACTACTTTGTTTGGTTAGTTTGCCTTTTTTCCCCACCAGAATGTTATGTAATGGCAGCTGGTGCACCTATCCATATATTCCCGGGGCTTCTCTGCCAGCACCGTGCCCTCAACAATATTGCAAAGTCCCTGGCTGTTTTCCCATCTCGATCCTTTCAAGGGATGGAAATACAGTAGATTCTTACTCAGAAAGATTTATTTTATAGGCTTGCCTGAAAAGACAGGTCGGCATAAACTCAAGACCAGACTGTCATGATGTGATTTTGGCATATCGTCGATTTACTTCGAAAACCTCGTAACTACAGCTTGTTACAAGCTGTAGTTACGAGGTCTTTGCAGTAAACCGACAATATGCCGTTCTCAAAAGGCCTTGCTTCATTTTATGCAGCAGCGAGTGAAACGTATAGTTAAGGTAAGACCTGTGTAATGGAAAACAGCCATTTCCAATAAAATATCATCCTGCAGAATTAGCTATAATTAAAAATGAGTATTATTGAAGTACTTTCACCTTCTCATTTTTTCCACGTTTTCCTTCTTTGAATTATCATTTATAAATCTAAAACCACTATATTCTCAATTCAAAAAGAGATAATAATTACCTCCCTTTTCAGAAAACAAACAAAAGTATCAAAAAATAATTTCAAGATATACATAAACGGAACTTCTGATCCATTAGAAATGTGCAAAAATATTATTTCTGCATAAATCCTTATTTGTCCTTATTTATCAACCAATTAGAATTTTCACCGGAAGTGCATTACACAGGTCTTCCCTTAATCGAAATGGTTATAACTGCCCTTTGAAGAAGAATTACATGTATGTTGGAATCGAATCCACAACTCCTGCCTACTACGGTTATCGCTGACCAACCTCGCCTTGGCTGATAAATAGAAACCATTGTTTGTGTGAAGTAAAGATCCAAACTCCGATTGCACAGAATGTAATTTTTTGATCTTGCATCTGCATTTTGTCATATTTCATTATTACTTTTTTCTGAAAATGATCTGAACATTAATAACGAGCTTTTTTCCTACGCACAAAAAATATCCATTTCAGCTACTTAAGCATCCTTAGGGTACACGTATGGTTTATGTCATACCTGGCTCATTTAAAGCAACAAACTTCAACAAAATGTTGGATCCTTCCTGAATCAATTGCAAGCCGTTGGATGTTAAATCTGTAAATTATTTCATCGAACCCTTCTGGCAGCATCGGTCACCTGGTAGTGACCTTGGATAGAGCACAGCAGGGCCCAAGCCGAAGTTAAAACATAATTTATTTTGCGCCGATTGTGAAACAAAATTTATTTTTTACAACCTATGCAATCACGCTCTAAGATGGATTCGTAGTAACCCGAATTCTTAATCCATCAAGCCTATAGAAAACATTTTGGTAACTAGCATTTTCTCCTTTCCCACAATGTTTTCTACTCTTCACAAAACAAATTTCCTAGGGGTTAACTAATACTCGCAGCGTAATGTTGGTGATTCCAAAGGTTGAACGCGCTGAAAACAGCATTCGAACCCGGAACCTTTGTTGCGAGAGGCCGAGGCTCTATCCCTACTGTTTCCCATCTGCCGAAGCCTACTACTAATGAAATCCGTGAAAGCCATGACAGTATGATGTTGGCGTGACATGACCGAAATAATATTGATAGCAGTGAAAAACAATATTTGGACGAACAAGTAACTACAACAAAAGCACTTGTCAGATCCATAAGACATGTTGTTCAAAGAGAAATGCTGAACTCTTCACTATACGACAAAAATTTAACCCTTTACTCTTTATCTATAAATAGTAGACCAATCCCTTGACAGATGCTTATAGAGTTTTGTACCTTTATCACATAAAGACAGAGGCTGGTGACTGCTACATGTCTCAGTGATTAACCCATTTAGGCATTACCACACAATACCTACTTTTGCTCGTCACGAGCAATTTCACCTTTTGCCACAATGTTTTCCAAAGGCTCCTACAAGCAATGGGTAGAAATGAGTATCTATGGAGTAAAGGGTTAAGCTGCTAAGCGCTACTCGCCGACCTTTTCCGGACAGTGCAGAACGTGCAGTCTGATCATAAACCTACACTGTCCGATACGGAAATATTTTTCTCCGAAACAATAACTTTGAAATAATATCATTCTGGTTTCAAACTATCTGTTGAAAAGTTTCATTTAATTATTTAGCAGGATAACCTAGGTCAAATGTATCCAAATCAAAGAACTTAGAGACAATCTATAACATAATTGCTTACTAGTATGCTTGGACTTTTCTCTAAAAGAGTACAAAACATAGCGGGAAAAAGGAGAAAATGCTGGCTATCACATTTTTTTTGCTATTTTCCCAAAACGTTTTCAAAAGGCTTCTTTCTCCTGGTCGTTAACACTTGATTTTTTGCTATGGAGTTAACTTTCTCTAGAAAACAGTGAAACTTTGAGAAATTGCTGAAAATGAATATATATTTTAATTTTAAGTATCTTTTTAGACATGTTTTCCTTGTATTATCAATACTGAATGTTGCCTTGTTTCTCGAGAATCCTAAGAGAAGTTCAAAAACTGCTTTCAAGGCACTGCGTCAAACGAATGGGGCATTGCAATGCATAAATAGAAAATGGTGAATATGAAAGTGGTGAATATTACTGCCTTAAAGGTATGAAAAATACACTTTCTCTCACATTAAACTTTAATATTTGATATTTGATTGCTTGTAAAAAAATAATAACTAGTATTTTATCAAATATAGACCTACATGTTTTGTCCAACCTTGAGGAAAGGACGAGCTTTGAAAGTAAAAAACATTTTTAGACCAGAGCATAAACCTGACCTAACAAGGTTAAAACCTTGTTTTACGAGCAAACACTCGAGACCTATTTTTCTTCATATCCATTCGCATTATCAACAAAAATCACGCGCTAGATTAATTTCATGTGTTTACATTGGGTAGTAGTATTTGTTTGCAAAAATATGGATATTTATAGACCATATTTACACAGAGGTCTCTTAAACCCCCTACTTGAAATGTGAATCTGATCCCTAATTCACCCGTTTTCAATGGTCTTGTGATTTATATATAGTAGACCAATCCCCTGACAGATACTTAAAGAGTTATGTACCTTTATCACATAAAGACAGAGGCTGGTGACTGCTACATGTCTCAGTGATTATTTAACTCATTACCACACAAGAAAATTTTAGACTGGTCTAAATTGAAAGCATTTGCAGACAACAAAATAAAAGTGACCGAAAATTTGAAATTCGTTTTGTTAAGGGTAGAAAACATTGCGGGAAAAGAAGAAAATGCTGGTTACCAGCATTTTCTCCTTTTCCCACAATGTTTTCTAAAGGCTTCTTTCTCAGAGGAGTCAAAAGTAGGGATTGTGTGGTAATGGGTTAAGCAGTAGATGAGTACTCCAAAAATCCTACTGGTACCCCTTTCTGACGGCGTAGATCTCGTGTGAGTGTCAGAGCACGAAAAGATAAAGATTCAGAACGTCCTAAATATGAACTATTGCAGGTGTCTTCGCCTTTCATGTTTATCAACGAAAAGGAAAATGCTGTTAAAATTTGGCTGAAAGTGTCGACCAAGTTTCTCTGTACTCTGTGTTTATATTGTCGGTTTACTTCTAAAACCTGGTAACTACAGCTTGTTTCAAGCTATAGTTACGAGGTTTTTGAGGTAAACCCACGATGTTTTGATTTTATGACGCTGCGCATTTATTGCCACGTTATTTGTTTTTATTTTTTCAATGATAACTTTTTGGAATAAAAACAGAAATATGCAAGCAACATTGTTGATGTCCTTGAGTAGCTAATGTGTTATTAAAAAGAATTTCTGGGAATGTTCATAAGGAAAAAGCACAGTATACATGTCACTTTTCTTTTTTATTACTGTCTCATGACACTAATCTTGTTTAATTTTGTCTGATGTATACATATATTTCTATCATTGCCTTAACCCATATTAATTGATCTGCATTTAATCGAGTACATTTTGATTTTCAGAAAGTGTCATTGGAAAAACAAGATTAAAAAAACCTCTCCAGTTGAGTATCGCAATCGAGTTGTAGCCGGAAAGTAACGCTAGAAGTATACTTTCTAATATTGTTCAACGTTTATGCCCCGGAACATGCCCTTGTGGGAAGAAGGATTACTTTTGTCCTGTTTCAGTATTAATACGTTGTACATCTAAGTCATTATTACTGTCGTGGGGGCCGAGTATCCACCGACAACCATCTGCCGCTTGTTGCTAAATTACCGTTTAATTGGTCCCCTGCAATGTTACATAATTCATAAAACGCAAAGAGTCTTAAATACTTCAATCTGTGGACGTCCTTGACACACAAATCTTCCTTCTAACCCTTTACCTCATAAACATGTGAATTCTTGACCCGGTTGATGAATATATTTTGATAACATTTGTAAGAAATGGAGAAAATGCCGGTAACCAGCATTTTTCCCATTTTCCCACAATTGTTTTCCTGTTCGACCGTTTTAAAGATAAATTTGACCATTTTAGGATGTTAACTTTGTAAAGACATTCAATTTGGGCAAGTCTAAAATCTTAAAGGGATAAACATAAACCTTTCACTGTAAGGTGAGAATAGGCGTCGTATCGATCGATCGGAACCCTTAGCTTTCAAGTTCTTCTTTTTTCATTTGAAACGAAACACTTCATCGATAAAAAACCAAAAGCAAATCGTAATGCGGGAATGCTGGTATGTAAGTTTGAAAGTTAAACATATGGTATCAAGAAATGAAATTCTTTTTTGTCTGGAATTATACAAAGTCACAAATGGTTTACACCGCTTCTCGTTCTTTCAAACATCTTTCAAAAAAATAGTGCAAAATGTCTGTGTATGAACCACCTGACGTAGATTGGCTTGTAACTAGTATAACTCTAAAGACGAATCTAGGTATCATACAAAACTGTATTTCATAGCATACACCATTCTAACAATAAAACATGTACACTGTATCTGGCTCAGTTCCATCAACAAATAAAAGCGTTGATATACAATACACTTTGCTTGTAGAGTGACATTTTTGTGATAACACATTTAGCAAAGAAAAAGAGGCAAGGGCCCACATATTTTTACAAATCGCAAAACTCTATTAATTCATTGAGCCTCTTACCGAGAAGAATGTCAAGAGCGAAGCTCACACAGCTAGGCCAAAGAAGAGCAAAAATTTAGTAGGCCTAAATGGTAGAACATAAGTGTCATTTATTTCCTAATCGTTAATGGTAGTGTTCCCTGTTCTTTTGGTTGAAAAGAGTAGGCCTACAATACCCGTGGGCCTAATATTAGTCTGCAGACAGCCGAGGACCGTCTATTCTATGTCCACAACGCAATGAACAGTTAAATGCCTACGGACCGTCAGTTCGACTAAATTTCGAAGCAAATTGATTTCACCTAAGGACAAAAATGAAAACGTCTCAAAATTGAAAGTGCTTGCAGATGACAGATATGGTTCAGAAGAGCAGGCTTATCTTTGAAATGATATAAAACGTTATGGGGAATAAAGGAAAAATGCTGGTCACCAGCATCTTCTCTTTTTCATCCAACTTCTTTATTCTTTAAGGATCGTTTATTCATAGGACTGATTGGCTTAAGTTAACCCTGAAGTAGCTAAGTGCGACTCATTGACCTTTGCGATCAGTGTAGATCACGATCAGACGGCACAGAACGTGCAGTCTGGTCTTGGATCTACATTGTCCGATAAGAAGATATTTGAAAAAGAAAATATATAAGTTTAAGCCTTTCCCAAACAACTAATTTTAGACACTTCCAAACTCGAAGAGTTTGCAGACGACAATTTCAAATTTGATAAAAATCACAGAAAGTTCTCCAAATGGGTAGAAAACACGGTGGGAAAAGGAGAAATTGCTCGTCACGAGCAATTTTCCTTCTCCCACAGTGTTTTCAAAAGACTTGCACTGCAGACACGTAAAAACAAGGGCTTGTTTGGGAAAAAGTTAAGGATCGTTTATTCATAGGACTGATTGGCTTAAGTTAACCCTGGAGCTGCTGAGTGCAACTCAATTGACCTTTTGCGATCAGTGTATATCACGATCAGACGGCACAGAACGTGCAGTCTGGTCTTGGCTCTACACTTTCCGATAAGAAGATATTTGAAATATATATAAATAAAAGTTTTATATTACATTATTTTGTGTTTTTTCTTTACTCTCGGCCTGGAAGTTTTATTCAGTTTATGTAGCAGGATAAGACTAACCCCCGTCTCTTGAAACCAAGGTAAACGTAATAACTTTATTGTCCACAGAGAAAGTACGTCTACAGGCAAAGGTTGATTTCAATTTTAAACTAAATGAATTTGATTTCTTGGAATTGCCATGGCCTGTTGCTCGTAGGAGGCGTTGATAATCCAATTCATGCAAATAAAAGTGTTTTCTGAACATTCGACCGTAACAATGATTTGCATTATTGAGTAAATTTATTTTGTCTGGAGCATGGGCTTCTTTTTGTTCTGGTCTTGTTGCAATTTAAAACTGGTATTTCGTAAACAAATGTAGCGGACGTTTTGGAGATGCGTGTACCTTTGCAACTGAAGCTGAAGAGAGATCAATCTTTAACCCTGCTGAATCAAAAATCTACCGGAAGTGTACAGTGGAGAGAGCCTACACGCATTTGATGACCGTTGTCTGCGCATGTCATATTCTTCGAAGATTCGACTGTCTTATATGACGCATCACTACTAGCCCCAAAAGCGGGCTGACTGTAATATTACGCTCTATAAAGTAGCAATGTTGAAAATAGTTTTTACGTATCAATACGTTTGAGGTGAAATGAGACCTTCTTTAGCAACAGATTTAAACTGGTGATCACAGTTGAGTGAATTGCACGAGATAGCGTTTTATTGGGTAAACCTTTATTTCAGTTTGAAATCCAAAAGTAACGGTTGTCGCGTAGGAAAGTGGTTCGGCTCTGTACCCAGGATGCCCATATCAGATAGGTGAGTATTTATAGAATGCCATCTAGCGAGAGATAATGATTTGATGACAAATATTACCGATGGTGTCCACTCGATAAAATAAATTTCGACCTGTCACCGAAAAAGACAAATATCCTCTATTTAGTTATTAAGCAGAGTAAGGGTCAAGAAATAAACAGTACACAACTCACAGTTTTTGCTCCAGTCGCTTTTCAATGAGACCCATGAGAGTAAGATTCTCCTCGCTAACAGTCACGTGTTGAAGTTCGTCCCTGGGTAATGATTATGTATCACCTGAAACATAAAATAGATATTTTTTTTTCAACTGTTTTTTTTTTTCAACTGTCAAAAGAGTTAGTTTACTGCTGCGTTCATTTCAACGTTAAAGTTGGATGTTTGCTACAATAATTTAAGATAATACTGTTATTACTAAAAGTAGTACCACAGAAATTGCATCGATCTTTGATCTACACTGCTTCTTAAGACAGGCTTATAAGATAAATGCATTGTAATTATCTATATGTAATTGAGTTTAAACCTTTACCACACAATGACGACTTTTTGCACTCCTGAAAGAGAAGGCTTTTGAAAACATTGTGGGAAAATGCTAATTACCAGCATTTTCTCCTTTTCCCAAAATGTTTTCTACCCTATCAAAGAAACATACTTTTATATAAGCCACATTAAAACTTTCATCTGCAAATGCTTTCAATTTGGATAGGTCTTCAATTTCGTCGCTTGGTAAAGGGTTAAGAGAATTTTATTTTCAGCAGTTTAAAGAGGTTGTCATTGAAGAAGTTAAAGTGTGGATAGACTGATAGTTAAAAAGTTGTTATAAGTAGATGGATCTGAAAAAAAGAAATGTGATACCAATTATTTATAAACATCAAATTCTTGGTACCCGTATCAACATAACAGTGTCGCTGGGAAGTAAATTTCAAATGAGGTGATCACGGGATAAGATTCCATGCAGACGGACACGTCAAAAGGTTCCGCTTTTCGAATCATGTATTATTTACTCAGGTACACCCTTGCGTAACAGGAACTCGTGTCAGATCACTGATATGCTACAAAGCCCTTTACCAGACGACAAAATTTTACACGTTTCCAAAATTCAAAGCAATTGTAGTCGACAAATTGATGTTGCTGAAATATGGAAATTTCTCTTTTTGACAGGACAGAAAACAATGTGGGGAAAGGAGAAATGCTTGTTTCAAGCATTTCTCCTTTGTCCACAACGTTTTTAAATGCACTTTTTCTTCAGGATCACTTTAACTCGGCATTGTTCGGTAAATGGATAAAACCGTACCAGACAAGCCCTTGTTTAACGACTTTAGAAAACATTTTGACAAAAGTAAAATTGTTGGTAACCAGGATTTTCTCTTTTCCTCTCAATGCTTTCTGCACTTTCAAGAATATTTTCGATCATTTTAGCCATGTTTTATTTCCATCTGCAAATGCATTCAATTTAGACAATTCTAGATTATTTTTTTGTATGATAAAGAATTTAATATACCCTAAGCAACTTTAAATTATTTGCGTCTGGGTGAATTTCACGGTGTTGTCACTTAGATTGGTTTTAAGTAATTAATTAATAACCATTGTTTTTTCACCTTTTGCTTTATCGCTTGTAGAATGCCAATTTTCATATTTTTGACGTAAAAAGCATTATCTCGACCATGCTTTCAGTTGAAAGTATTTGTTTTGTGGTAAGTCTTATGGGGTCCTTATCAACACCCATCGATAAAATAAGTTTTCGTTTAAATGAATGCACCAGAAGTTTTGTTACTTTCGAATTTAGAAAACCCCAGACAAACAGAGGAAGAGTGATCTGAAGGTTTGCTAGTGCATGCTAGTCCTGATTACACTTGGCGATAAAATTTTAAAGTTAAAAATAATGAAGTTACAGGCAGGCAACAAACCAAATATGGCTCAAATAATGTTCTGTCACCGAAAGCGTAAAAACTAGCGTAGGACAACAACAAAAAATATGCTGATTACAAGGTTAGTAATACTGTCACAGACATGTAGCACTCTGTCCCCTATATTGTTCGCTGTTCGCCCCAAACATGTTTCGACCCGAAAGTTGAGTTCGTTATGTTTTATCATGCCTTAACGTGGTCTTTTCTACGAGACGTAAATTATATTATCAGCGAGTTAAACTGCAGGGTGTTTCATCTCGTCAAAAAGATTCTGTATACATGTATCTCTTTTGTAAACAGTGTATGGTATTTTACTGACGTAAATACATAATAACAAGAGACCATGCTGGTCCTAATGGCCCAACTCGTCTCTTGAATGAATGTGTCACCAAGTTGATTGGCATCGACAGAGACAAATGTAAAATCTCCATAGGGGAGATAGCCTGCCACCCTACCATCTGGCTTTTAAAAAAGAAATATACTTTCAAATGCCACACTTTTTATACGCCCGAAGGGTCGTATTATGTTATACATCCGGTCGTCCGTCCGTCCGTCTGTCTGTCCGTCCGTTAGCAATTTCTTGTGTGTGCAACTCCTCCTACAGTTTTCATCGGAATTATTTAAAACTTGCCACAATGCATCTCCATGATGTCTAGTTGTGCACCTGGGTCTTAGAATTTTGATCGCTGTTTGCGTTCCAAAATTATCTGCCCTTGATTTCTGAAATAACCAACTTTTCACTTTGAATTTTTGTTCAGGCCATAACTTCCATACCATAAAAGGTATCAAATTGAAACAACATACACTGATAGAACACATTATGGAGAAGTGCAGTGCACATGAAACATAACTCTGCCACTTTTATTTTTATTTTTTTTTTTGTTATTGCCCTTTGTTAATTTTCAGTTTGAATTTTTGTCCAGGCTATAACTTCCAAACTATAAAAGCTAATAACTTGCAACTTCATACGCTGATAGAACCCATTATGGAGAAGTGCACTGCACATGAACCATAACTCTGCCACTTTTTTTTTTTAATTGCCCTTTGTTAATTTTCAGTTTGAATTTTTGTCCAGGCCATAATTCCCAAACTTTAAAACCTATCATCTTGAAACTTCAAAAACTAATACATCACATTATGAAGAAGTGAACAGCACAAGAACCATAATTCTGCCATCCTTCTTTTTGAGTTATTGCCTTTTGTTAGTTGTCTCTTTGAATTTTCGTCTGGGCCATAATTTCTAAAATATAAAAGCTATGATCTTGAACCTTTTAAGACCGATTGAACACCTTGTGGAGAACAGCAATTCACAAAATTTGTAACTGTGCCACCCTTCTTTTTTAGCTATTGTCCTTTGATATTTTTCACATATCATGGCGATTAACTACTCTGTATTCATGACCCTTCCGTCATTTTAACTCATTTCACTGACAAGCCCCTTCGGGCGTATATGCGCCGCTTTGCGAAGCTCTTGTTTCACATCACATGGTAATCAACACTTTCAAATGCCACACTTTTTTCACATCGCATGGTAATCAACATTTTCTCTATTTCATTTAATGCTGTTTTCTATACTTTCAAAGACAGATCAAACCAGTCATGTGTTGTCTGTGACTGCCTTGAGTTTTGACGAGTCCAAAATTGTGTAGTTCGGTGAACACTTTCCCTTTACGAAGCAACTATAAGTTTTAATCATTTTGTGCGAAGAAGGCTTTTGAAAAGATCGTCTGTACTGTGTAAAGGAGAAAATGCGGGTTACCTGCAATTTCTCCTTATCCCACAATGTTTTGATCCCTTTCAAAGGTGGATTGCTTCATATCCAGTTTGTCGCCTGCAACTTCTTTAAATATCTGTTGTGAAGAGTTAAATGCAAATGCTACACTCATATCGTTTTCTTCAAGTAGTGGGCTTCTTACCCATGTACAAATAGGCCTACGTGACGAAACACCCATCATTATAAAGGAGAGAGGAATACAATGCATTTGCTAAAACGATTATTCCTACATGGAGATAAATATATTAGGAAGTGAAGTTATTCATCGAAACATGCAATTAATTGCTGATAAACCATTAGAGCGCTAAGGACAACATAATGTGTCATGTGAATAATGTAGTACAAAATAGGACCATCTATTGGGTTCAGCCTAGCAGATCAAAATCAAATGGCAAAAAAATTAAAGTGTTCACAGTTCGCGTTGTTGGTGAATGAAAGGCGTAGATGACAGATCAGACAGTACGTTCTGTACAGTCTGATCTTGATCTATGCCATCCGCAAAACCCCAGCTTTCGCCTGTCACTTTGTAAGGGTTAACAACCCAATAAAACATTATGTCGTCGGGCGGGGTTCTCTATATCCCGTATGACACATGCGGGCTTGTCAGATAAGCACTTGGGCTTGCAACATATTTGCCCTGTATGCCGCGTGCCACAATATTTACATTTAACTCATTATCATGCTACCTTGCAGTTTAACGAATTTCAGGTCAAAATACCTTTAGAAGACTCTGGAAAAAAAAAAAGTTCTGCTAAAAAGCACGTTCTCCTTTTCTCCAAGAAAGCTTTTCAAAGAGAGGCCCGGCTAGTTGAGTAATATTCGATATTTTTATCTTGTTATACCTTTAATCTTGATATAAAGTCTTGCATTTTGTGGTTTAGTAAAGACTTTAATCCTTTACCACACAATCCCGTGTTTCATCTACCCTGGCGAAAAAAAAAAAAGCCTTTTGAAAACATGAAAGGGAAAGGGGAGAATGCTGATAGGGAAAGGGGAGAATGCTGGTAACCAGCATTTTTTTCTTTTCATACAATGTTTTCTACCCTTTAAAATACAATCGCTATAGCAGTATCAAGCCACATGTAATTCGTCGTATGCAGATTCTTTCAATTTTGACGATGCTGATGGGAGAAAACCTTTCTAAAACATTGTGGGAAAAGGAGAAAATGCTTGTGACCAATTTGCTATGGGAAGGGTAGAAAACATTATGGGAAAAGGAGAAAATGCTGGTCACAAGCATTTTCTCCTTTTCCCATAATGTTTTCTACCCTTCCCATAGCAAATTTTTTTTTCAAACTTTTCAGTCACATTTATTTTGTCGTCTGCAAAGGCTTTCAATTTGGACCAGTCTGTAAATTTGGCGTTTGGTAAGAGTTAAACATGTACCAGACGACAAAATTTGGACTCATTCAAATTTTAAGCATTTTACAGAGCTCCTGAATATGGTGATTTCAATCTGACGTGGTAGGAAACATTTTGGGAAAAGGAGAAATTGCCGTTTACCAGCATTTTGTCCTTTTACTACCATGTTTTCAAAAACTTCCGGTTTAAGGGTCGTTATAGTCGGTGATTGATTTGTATAGGGCGACAGTCGACAAAATTTAGACTGGTCTATTTTGAAACCCATAGCAGACAACAAATCTAACAAGGTTCGGATCATCATATTTGTTTGTATTATGGTAGGAACATTGTGGAAAAAGGAGAAAATGGTGACTAGTTTCCGGATTTTTCTCGTTTTTCCCCGTATGTTTTAAACAGCTTTTACTATTCTATTGAGTGCCGTCAAGTACAGGGGATCTTGTTGACAACTGCTTTTAAAAAACTACGTATATTCAAATTAATACACGTCGACAGAGCGACAGTTTTCTTTAAAATTTCACCAGATTTTCTCAAAATATTCATTTCCTATGTCTTTGGACGATTCCATTTAAGTTCGAAAATACGATAATACAAACCTAAAGTCGAGATATGGAGATTAAAATTGCCCTTTCCTGCCAGGTGCGTTTATATGATATTATGAGACCTATCTCTTAACACAAACGTAACAAATGTATTGTTTGTTTGTATTGGAGTTCAACACCGTTCTAGGGTCCTGTGTGGCTCAGTGGTAAAGTGCAGGACTCGTGATCTGGAGGTCCCGGGTTAGAGCCTCACTAGCTCCACTGGTGTTTTTCACAGGAGTGTCCTTGGGCGAGACACTTCAGAGCCTAGCCTGGTACTGATGAAACCCAGGAAACATGAATATGTGAACTGTCGCCGTGATATGACTGAAATAACGTTGAAAGCGGCGTAAAATACCATTCAATCAAACATCAACGCCGTTCTAACAGTTTAGATCATATCACTGCAGTCAGTACACCTACGCATGTGGTTTCCTGGCTTTCTCACGCTGGCACTGACGCAACTTTCATCTACTTTTCTTTCGCGCGCGCATCAGACGTAGGAGGCGAAAAATCACTGGAAAGATAGTTTGCATCAACCTAGTACCGAACTCACAACCAAAAGTTCATGAATCAAATACGTTAACCACCGACATACTCGGCCACGCCGTAAGTTCCGTTACACGCCACGATAAAAGCAGTATTTTGGTTGTTGCCTACATGGTATCGTAGATAACAAATACATGTAATTTACGATCCCTCGATTCACCAAATATAGAAAAGTGAAAATGCACAGACAACGGAAACTGAGAGCAACAGGAAAAAAAAGTATGTCTTTAACCCATTTCTACACAATTCCTACTCTTGACGCCCCTGAGAAAGAAGCCTTTTGAAAACACTATGGGAAAAGGAGAAAATGCTGGTAACGACAAAATAAAGGTGACTGAAAAATAGAAATTTCTAATTTTTTAGTCAACTTTATTTTGTCGTCTGCAAATGCTTTCAATTTGGACCAGTCTAAAATTTTCTCGTGTGGTAAAGAGTTAATAATGGGTTTGGAAACACTGTGAAAAAAGATCTGACCCTTTAACACACAATCCATGGGGAAGAAGCCACTTGAAAACTTTTTTTATTTTCCAAATGTTGTCAAAAGCCACTTTTTCGGGACCATCAACAATCGGTAATAAGGGTCAAAGTTAGTGGTTGAGGTGTTAGGGGTATACTTTATTTACGTCTATTCATTCACAAAAACCGAAATAGTTTCCACTCTCGTACCATTTGCATTCCCCATTAGAAACAAGATATATATCGTTATCAAAAAGTCGGTTGTGTGATAGTTATATTGTATATTTTTATCAAGCAAACAGTATACTCTTTTAACCCTTTACCACATAAGGCATTTCTATGGTATCTTTAATTGACCCTTAATAACAGCAAGGATGAAGCTGTTTCTTATGTGTATATGACACCTTTTGATAGCATGGAAACATTGTGGCAAAAGATGAAATTGCTCGTCACGAGCAATTTCACCTTTTGCCACAATGTTTTCCAAAGGCTCCTAAAAGCAATGTGTAGAAATGAGTATCTATGGAGTAAAGGGTTAAAAAAGGCCACTTCCGTAGACTTGTCCAAATTGAAAACTTTTACAAACGACAAATTAAATGTGATTGTTCAAAGAGATGTGTCTCTGGTTAACAGCATTTTCTCATTTTCGTACAGTATTTTCAGCAGGTTCCTACGACCCCCGGGTCGTTAAAATACGGAATGAATTGACACTGAATTGTAAAGGGACAGGCATCTTTATTAGCATGTTTCTTGATTCACAGTTCTAAAGCTAATCTGTAAGAAATTTCGCTACTTTAAACTTACCCATTTCTTTTATTTTTTTTTTAAAGAATCAGGAATGGTTGGGGAAAATTGAGCCTCGTTTCAATTTTGAAGCGTAAACTTAAGAGAAACGCTTTCAGCAAAGCAGTTCAGTGGTGAAAAAAAAACTTGGCTTGAGAGAGAAACGAGAAACCAATGTGGTATGTTTAAGGGATAAATTGTGAGAATTTGACAACATCCTCTCCCGCATAAAATTATGACAAGGAAGATACTCATGTGCAGGATTGGGATGGTAACGTACATGTTCTTTTTTCCAACCCGATAAACTATTATAAGTGTTCTTCAGACTAACAAGTCCATATCCGACGACAGCTGCACATAACCAGACCCTCTTCACTCTCATAGTGATGTCCTATGCGACACGTTAAAATATTATCTTTCACAAAATCTTCTCGAGCAAAAATTGGGTGATGCCATGCAAAACGGCTGTTACAAGTTCACAACCACTTAAGTATCTTTATGCAGTCTGAGAAGTCAACGATACTGTCAGGAAAACGATCTGTTAATGACGTAACATCCGGTTTGAGACAGGAAGTGTCAAGAAGACGCGATAAAACCACAGACTTGTAACAAAAGTTGACATGTTACGCATACATACTGTAATCGCTTTAGACCATGCCCAACAAACCAGATCGTAGCTTTCAAATATTTTTTTGTATTCAGTAGAACAATAGACACGTATATAGCGTAACTTTTTATCCTTCAAAATTTTATGGAATCATTTATAAAAGTCCATTTTTATTCAGGGATTGTGTATAATTTGTAGTTCTATACACCATCCCTTTTTCAGACATAGAACTTCATTATGCATCGTCAGTAAAACGAGTTAAAAGAACTTATAAAAATCATTCTAGATAAATTTTCCTGGAAATTTAGCACTCAGCATGTTATGGGTAGTCTCAAAAGTTGACACTGCTCGTCCGGGATTCGAACTTAGATCCAAATGATAACCAGGGTCAACCTTGGACTCTGCATGTATATTTACCATGGCCCGAGTACCAGGTTGGAGGAAATATGTTATTTTAAGTCATTAAATTAGACGAGCTGCGTTCTAAGAAAAGAGGGTTCACTGCATCTTCGTAGTGCACTGTACAAAGCAACCGTTGCATGATATTGTAACACTTTCGTTATCTGGGTTACCCATTTTAAGATGACTCGTCCTGTATTCCCTGAGCTATCTACTCAGGTGAATATAAGACGAGTCATCTTAAAATGAGTAACCCAGACAAGGAAAGTGTTACAATATGGATCCACTATGTGTCCAGTATGTATCAAAACTATGTAGAATGGTCCTCACACGTGTAGAAAATTTACCAGTAGCAGACAGTTTCCACCCATATCAGCCAGCTCGGACCGCGTAGGCTAACTTGGTTCGACATCTTTCGCAGAGGCATTTAATACCTTGTCACAGAGCGCATAACTCATTTGCTAGCAGTCTTGTATCAAGAAAAGTGGAAAATTATTGCTCCCAGGCCTGTCTAGGTCATCCAGAGCTGCAAGGTCATAAAGGTTCTGGTTGTCATCATCGGTTAGATCCAACTTCGCCCGAGTGCTCATAAAAGCTTCCTCTTATTATATCATATCATATCATTCATTTCCATCCTTTACCAAGTAAGAACGAATGCTTCAACCTTTTCCCAAACGACAAATTTTGGACTCTTCCAAACTGAAAGAGTTTGCAGACGACAATTCTAACTTTCATAACAATGGCAGAAAATTATCCGAATGGGCAGAAAACACTGTGGGAAAAGGAGAAATTGCTCGTTACGAGCAATTTCTCCTTTTCCCACAATGTTTTCAAAAGACTTGTATTGCAGACACGTAAAAACAAAGGCTTGTTTGGGAAAGGGTTAAAAACAAATTTCGACACAGTTAATCCTTAGGCAGCTAAACACGACTCGGGGACCTTTTGCGGACAATGAAGATCTAATCAAGATCAGACTGCACAGAACGTGTAGCAATCATTGTCTGATCATTTTTCTTTCAACAAAGCTTAGATTAGTAAACAACAATAACAACAGCTAATAACAACCTCAACCAATTGAATCGCTATTTTACACAGAAGGAAAATGGCAATACTTTTGACCAATGTATTGCTCCTGAATAAGAGATTTGCGGCTCATACTCACCAATCATCCTTAACAGCTTCTAAGTCTAATTCTGGGGAATTTTCAATATTCAGAAAATGAAACAATTTCAGTTTTGATATACTTTTTGGTTGAGCAAAAATCAGAATTGCGTTACTCTTTAAACCTACCATAAGACTCAGAGCAGATTATAATGGCTGGTAAATACGGACGTTTGTGAAAGGACTTCATATCTTGGAATTGGTAAAAGATAGCCAATCACAACCAATTAAATACAGAACGAGAGAAAATAAAAATAATGTATCTGCTAGGGTTTTCATAAATCCAGTCACGTGACGTTTATCACTCTCGGACATCGTTGTCCATGTTAAGTTTATCAATTACCCAGACTAATTTCTATGAGCTGTACAATTCCCAGCCAAATAATCACTGTCCTTTATCAAATAAAGAAGAGAAATAATAGTCGTATAAACTAATAATTTGTCTGTGACTGCCCTTCCAGGGAAATTGGATATTGACGTTTCTTTTAGATCTTTGCGGTTTTTGAGAACATTTTCGCCTTCGGTAAAGCATACTTTTCTTAATGAACACTTTACCAAACGACAAAAATTTTAGACTGTTTCAAATTGAATGCAGTTGCAGACCACGAAATTACTTTGACTCAGAAATCGAACTTCGTTTTTAGAAAGGTAGAAAATAGAAAACCGTGATTGTGGGAAAAATATAACATCCCAGTTACCCGCGTTTTCTCCTTTTCCAACAATGCTTTTAGAAGCCTTTTTCTTGTGGAAGACTAAATATTGGTATTTGTGAGTATAGGTTGAACGGTCGAAACAAAACTGCATCGAGTCAAGGTTTCATTCATGAATTCAAGGTCTGCTATATGAATATCCTGCAAAGAAAAGGGCAACTGCTCGTTCTGACCGATTTCTACTTTTCTAACAATACTTACATAGGCTTGTAAATCTACTTTAACCCATTACCACACAATCCCTACTTTTGAAGCCCCTAAGAGAGAAGCCGTTTGAAAACACTATGGGAAAAGGAGAAATTGCTGGTAACCAGCATTTTCTCCTTTTCCCACTGTGTTTTCTACCCTTCCCAGACCAAACTTCTATTTTTTAGTAACCTTTCTTTTGTCGTCTTTAAATGCTTTCAATTTGGACCAGTCTAAAATTTTCTCGTATGGTAAAGAGTTAAGAAGCAAATTTATGTCTTCTAACGTCAGAGTTCGTTATAAAAGAAAACGTCATTGTTGTGTTTTTCGCAAATGTATAGTTTTGCAACGCAGTATCTCGAATAAACTACTTTTGATCTAGTACCAAGACATAAACTCATGGATTCTAGGGGAAAAAAGGACCTCAGAAGACTTTTCATTCGAAAATCATCTTTGTTTTATGCGAATGACCAGATTCTTAAAGACGTTGCGTACTACCAACATGTTCTTTTTTCCTCTGATGAACTGTAAATTTGGTTCACTAAATTATCAAAAGAAGACAGTCTAGCACGTATACCTACCGTGATATATCTCAACTTCAAACCGAAATCTGTCGAAAAGCGATGCGAATTTTGTTGATTCAAGGTAAATAGCGAACCTTTTCGGGACGCTTTCGAAGGGAACAATTCGCAATTTCTAAAGATACAAGTTACTGTTCCGCCATGTTGGATCTAATTGGAAGTTCGGAGTACCGCGCTTTTTCGTTTTTCAAATTGTATGGACGAAATTCCTATACAAGTTCAAATTGAGTCTACACTGTACGATATTCCAAGATGTACAATGATATAAATGGCTATACCAGCATAGCAAAACAGCATTCCAATTGAAACCTACTTGATATATTATATCCAGGACGCAAATCGCCCACCCTAGTCTAGATCTACACGATTTGCTGCAGACGAATTCGGAGAATCATCATATGTAGATCTATTGTGTCTCATACACAGGTATACGTCAGCTTGACATTGTTTCAGGGGAAGAAGTAAATTATTAGAATCTACGAGCATTTTTTAGCCTTTTACAAAAAGCTTTTGAGATTGGTTAAGTGCAATCAAAAAAAGAAGTCATCTGCAGAATGATGATCACTTATTACAATACCATACCATGAACTTTGATGCAAAAACTTAAGACTGGTTGATATTGGAAGCATTTTCAAGTAGAACTAAACTGTTGCTCCATTGACCAGAGTTGCTTTTACTTTGAAAGAATAGTCTCCCTACAGTAGGAATGAGGAGGGGGGGGGGGGGGGGGGGGGGGCTGCTAAGCCCCAATAATTTTGAAAATCATAGTAAGTGAGTTTTTAGTGCAATGCAACAGCCATGCAAAAAAATTCAGTATTATGAAGTTATCGCCCCTCTCCCCCACCATCTTGACATGCTTTGTATGTGCCTGCTCTAAAAGGAGACAATGCTGATAACCAGGTCTCCTACCATCAAAATGTTTTCAAAAGCCTTTTGCTCCTTGGGTCCTTAACTTTTTACCACACAGTCCCGAGTTTTAACGACCCTGAGCAAAAACAGCTGTTAAAAAGATTGTGGGAAAAGGAGAAAATGCTGGTAACCTGCATTTTGTTTTTTCCCACAGTTGTTTCCATTCTTTAAGAGACAAACTCACAATATAAGCCTTATTTGAATTTTTATCATGAACTGTGTTAAATTTGGATGGGTCTAAACTTTTGTGGATGTTGTACTGAGGGGTTGTGTAGGACAGGTTTACCAGGGCAGTCTAACAGTAGACTTGATCTAGACAGGTATTTTTGTTCAAAATACTGGTTCAGCAGAAAATCTCTGAAAAAGATCAAAATTACTACTTAGATGAAAAATCAATCTTTCTGAGACAGTTTGGTAATAAATAACTACCAACTGCGTAGACTGAATAATTTAGCAGTGCACCAGCGTAATTGGTCGTGAAATGCGGAGCTGCACAGCTTAATAAAGTGTTACCTTTCTTTTCATTATATTTGCAGGGAAATGATTGATTATTAATCATGTCTGTCTCCATTCTGCCCTTCCTGCAAGCTGCAACATTCCATTGTAACTCATTGCCAAATAAAGAAAAAAATTAAACTCTTCCAATTTGAAAGTATTTGTAAGGAACATGTTTTCATACCTACAACTGTATAAACTCTTTACTAAACGGCAAAATTTTAGACTGTTCCAAAATGAAAGCATTTGTAGACAACATAATTAACGTGACTCAAAATTTGAGATTTGTTGATTTCTCTTTTCTCTATGTTTTTTAAAAGCACTGTCTCCATGGTCAATAACCCTTTACCACACAATCCCATGTTTTAACGAGTCTGATGAAAAAGGCTGTGAAGACATTGTAGGAAAAGAACAAAAATGCTGGTTACAGCATTTTCTTCTTTTCCCACTATGTTTTCTGCCATATCAAAGAGCTAAATGTAGTTTTGTATCACTGTTGAATTTGTCATCTGCAGATATTTTGATAACTCTAAAATTTATCTTTTGAGAAAGAGAATATAATACAGATTTTTGAAAGGGTAAAGAGGCATTCTCAGGAAGAATCATTGATCAATTTGTTGCCTGTAAATAAATATATTCTTTAAATTAAAGGGGCTAAATAAAACCTATTATTTTGGGCCACAAAATTTTCAAATTTTGAGAAGTATACTGGTAATTTTCTGTGCTGGGTGTATAACCTTACCCTTATAGTATAAAGATAAACTTTGGAGATTTTCTTAGGTCGGTGTAGATTAAGATCAGATGTAGTCTAATCTGTTTTTAGTGTTCGTTCTTTTTTAAGCATATTAGGTACATGTACCAGCAAGCATAAGATCAGAGTATGTTCCATGCATCTGATCATGATCTGCAGCATTTTAATTACATACTAAAAACCTGGTTTTTCCTGTAAGGGCAACCCTTTACTAAAAACTTTTGTGATTTGACTACCTTATCCTCTGCACATTAAACCAGAGCTGTAGATAGAGGGAGTGATTTCGATTTCAGTATTGAAAATACTAGTTATTCTACACTAAACCCTATGTTATGGGTACTCGTTAGAATCATCTCATCAAGACGATTCTAATGAGTACCTACAACATAGGTTATAGAAGAGAAATAACTGATTTAGAATGCTAGCATGTCCTTTTTTCTGGAGCTCTGCATAAATACGCTTTGAATTTCAGCAAGTCGAAAACTTTGTCGTCTAGAAAAGAGTCACTGTATCGAGTCTTCACCAACCTCATCTTCACCAACCAACCAAATTCTAGTTTCATTCATAAGAACTCTTTCGCAGAAGACAAAATTTTATCCTCATTTAAGTGAATTCTTTACTTCACAACAAAATGTCAGACTTGTCCAATTTAAAAGCATTTGCAGACTAGAAATTGATTGCAGCTCAAATTGTATTTACTGTTAGCTCTTTACCAAACAACAAAATTTAAGACTGGTCTGAATTTAAAGCATTTGAAATTGGTTTCCAGCAGGGTAGAAAACATTGTAGGAAAAGGAGAAATGCTGGTTACCAGCACTTTCTCCTTTTCCTTCAATGTTTTCAAAAGGCTTCTTAGGGTTGTAAAAACCAGATATTGTTTGGTAAACCGTTTAAAGGTAAGAAAATATTTTTGGAAAGGGAGAAAATGCTATATGCCAGCATTTTCTCCTTTTCCAGAAATATTTTCAAAAGCTGTCTTTCTCAGGAACATTTCAATTTA
Source organism: Tridacna crocea (assembly GCA_943736015.1). NCBI lineage: Eukaryota > Metazoa > Mollusca > Bivalvia > Cardiida > Cardiidae > Tridacna > Tridacna crocea. The sequence continues at coordinate 36,269,520 of OX031068.1, forward strand.
GGGTCATTTGGTAAAGGGTAGGGTTAACTCCTTTCCGCACCACAAAATGTTAGACGCATCCATTCACTAAAGCATCCGCAGACATGATTTCATCGTTGCTAAAATTATAAAACTTTCCTTCCTTTGACTGAGTTGTTGTGACTTTTTCCCGTAGTGTTTCCATAAATCTTTTTTTGTGAGGGTTGATAAAACAGGGGACTTTCGGTATAGAGCGTTGTCTGCACATGTCATATTTTTCCGAAGATTTGTTGACCTATCTGCTATGACACATCCCCACCCCCACCCCCATCCCTACCCCCAACAAATACCTGGGAAAAATGGGACTTATACCAAAGCTATTAGCCTATTACCAAAGCATCTAGGGGCTGTTTTCATAAATGGTTACATGCTAGCCGATTACAGCTGTATGAATTGAACCTGAGGTAGCACTTTATTGAGTAAATGTTTATTGAAATTCAAAGTAATGGTTGTTGTTTTGAAAAATTAGTCTGCTTCTGTGCCTAGCATCCCCAAATTAGATGTGTATTTGTAGAATGCCATCTAGCAGGAGATTCTGGGTAAAGAGTTTACCCTTACCAAATTTTAGTCCAAATTGAAAGCATTTGCAAATGATAAATTAGTTGTAGCTTGATGATAGGACTTGCATGCAAAAGGGTAGAAAAATTGTGGAGAAACGAGAGAATGCTGGTTTAAAAAAGTCTTTTCTGCTTTTCCTGTAAAATTTTTAAATGTTCTCTTCGTAGGGATCATTAAAGCTCTGGAGTGTGCAGTGAAGAGTGAAATGTTTTCAAAGATACTCAAGTTGGCCCCATCAGGGTGACAATTGCAGTTTTCAGTAATAATTAGTTTCATCCTCGATTTAACAACCATTTACCATGTTTTAAATGAGTATATTTAGTTACACTGTCTTGGTTTGTTGTTACTATTCCGATCCTTGTATTATTGTGATATTACTACAGTTATTTTTAGCTGAGAGATATCAGCAACTCTTAACCCTTTACCAAACATACCCTGGTTATTGCAACCCAGAGAAAGATTTTAGCTTTCCGAAAACATTGTGGGAAAAGAAGAAAATGTTGGTAACCTGGTTTTCTGCTCTTCTAAAGTTAAGTTTCAATGTTTGAGTCACATTTATTTTGTCATCGGCAAATGCTTCCATTCAGACAAGTCAAAAATTTTGTTGTTCGGTAAAGGGATAGACCTGTTGTGTAACAGTCTGTGTTTTGGTGCAAAAACGCAAGATAAAACATTACAAAGTCACTCTATCTTTTCTTTATTTTATCCTAGTTTTAAAAACAATTTTTCCAATGGTGACTACGGTTAGAACATTGTACTATAACAGTTTGTCATCTTAAAAATAATTGCAATACTTTCAAATAGAATGATTCAAATGTCAATGCATTTTAACAGATGCATAATTTAGTTTTGGCCAGTACTAGATCTTCAGAATATTTGACGCTGAAAAAGTTTATGTTTTGTGAAAGTCCTGACAGATCTGTTGTAAGACAAATAATGATGTGAAAAAACAAGAAACAAAAAACAGATGTAGGAGTCAAGTCGCTAATGATTTTACAGTGAGGTCTATCTAGTCGAAATCAAGCTCTAGCAGACTTTATTTAATTACAAATCACTGGTCTTGCAGACGTAATAAACTTTCTTTAGCTTGTTTTTTATGCCCAAGAAACTGCAAGTCTGTTTTAAGAACTTCCATCTTAACTCCTTACCACACGACACACTGGTTCAAATTGAAAGCATTTGCAGACGACAAAATAAAGGTGAATGAAAAATTGAAATTGGATCTGGGAAGGATAGAAAACATTGTGGGAAAAAGAGAAAATGCTGGTTACCAGCATTTTCTCCTTTTCCTACAGTGTTTTCAAAAGGCTTCTTTCTCAGGGGCATCAAAAGTAGGGATTGTGTGGTAATGGGTTAATTCCTTGCCGCATGACAATGATTTGAACCTTGCGTTAATCCAAAGTATTTTGCAATGTCATTAAGTCTGGCCTGAAATGACGAAACACCTCCTGAAAGAATTGAAAACACTTTGAGGAAAGGAGAAAATGCTTGTTCTCCCTCATTGTCATCAAAACTTGCAAGTCACGATTGTATGTGGCAAATGATTAATTGGTTCCTCTGTTCATCAGTGGGAAATGACTGGAATTCAAGAGGAAGTGTCCCAAGTTTGATCCTCTATAAAGTCATAATTGTGTAGGCAGGCCAGCAGAGATTCCCTGAACTTTTCGATGTACATGTATTTGATCCCCATCATTTCCACCTGTTGCCAACCAACAAAATTTTGGACTTTTTTTCTAATTCTCAGAATTTGCAGACGGTAAACTGAATATTATTTAAATTTCTTTGAAAAGGTCAAAATATTGTGGGAGATAAGGTAATCAGCATTTTTTCCTTTTTTCACAACCTTTTCAAAAGGTTTCTTCAGTAAGGTCGTTCATACCTGGGACTGTGTGATAAAGGCTTAACTCTTTACCGCACAATACCTGGTTTTTACGATCCTGTACTAGACGCCTTATCAAAACATTGTGGGAAAAGGAGAAAATGCTGGTAACCAGCATTTTCTCGTTTTCCCACAATGTTTTCTACCCTGCTGGAAAGAAATTTCAATTTTTTAGTTATGTTTATTTCGTTGCTCTCAAATGCTCTCAATTGGGACCTGTCTAATATTTTGTTGTTTGGTAAAGAGTTAAATGAAAAGAGAGGGCAGTCATATATATTTATCATGGCATTTAGAAAACCTGGGTGTACACTGTCCTGATTCAAAGAAACAGAAGATCTGAAGGAATACCCTGGACAATGTCTATTCCCTTGCAGGAATTATAGCTAATACTGACCAAATAAAAACACTAATGCATGGGTTAGTCCTCCACTGAATTATTATGACTATTAACAACCCCCTAAAAATTGGTTTTTGAAAACATTGTGGGAAAGGGAGGAAATAATGGTAGTCAGCATTTTCTTCATTTTCTCACAATATTTTCTGGCCCACAAAGACAATAATTTTTGTGGTATTTGTCAAAGACAATACCACTATGAGTTCAAGATTGAATTTTGATAACCATGTATCTTATTTTGTGCAAAGCCGAAGGAAATAAACCCATTTTTTCTCAGGCAAATGAGTTTTCAGGTAGCAATCAGATATGTAATTTGAAATAGCATATTAAAATACATTGGTTGAGGCCATCAATCGTTGAGATACTTATTTTTTTATCGAAAATAGCTTCTATCGCTCATAGCCTTTCATTGGCGCAATGATACAAATTTGCCTGCTTTTTCGTTCCAAACCAATTCGTTCCATGGCTTGTTCGTCCTATGATTGCGTGCTCCTCCATGTAATTGCTCATGAATATTTATAGATCAAAGTAATTGATTGTAATGTTAGAAATTAAATGTGAATGGCTAAAGATATTTCAGAATTATAGTTTGAAGGTACATGAGCACTCTCCCTTCAACCGAAAAAGTATTCATTTGCTTAGTGGGTTGACTTTTAAGCCAATATTTGAACAATATGTCTCTTTTTCTTTCAATCTATTAATTCCACACAATATGTTTCCTTGACAAATACCACTTCAGCATTCTCAACGCTTTGATTTATGAACCATATTTCATTTGTCAGCTGCACATGATTTTAAATTGGACAAATTTAAAATTTTGTTGTTTGTTGAAGAGTTAAATACAAACCTCACAACAACTGCACATGTTGGGGATGCAGGAAAAACCGTCAAGGGGAAGGGTATTTGCTAAACTGAGGATGAAAGAAAACATGTCTTCAGATAGAAATAATTAGAACTGAGAATCTGCAATTTTTCCTGCTTTATTTTCAGGTAAGAGTTGTGCTAGAAGAAAGCAGCCAGGATGGACTTATTTCGGCAGAGTTATCTTCTCCTGATTGCACATCCGGTACCCTGTGTCCAAGGCTATCCCACCATGTTCTACATACTGGAGACCGCACTTTTCTCACAATATTTGTGGTAAATACAGTTCTTTTCTATTTCTATAAAATTCACAAAATGTATGTTTTTCAAATACCAAAATACCATTAGGAATGAGGCTGTTGACCAACATTTTCTTCTTTTCCCACAATGTATTTTACTCTATCAAGGATTAGTTCAACTACTCAACAATGTGTGGCAATGGGTTGAATTAAGCCCTGCCTTGGTTTTTTCACAATTAAAAAACAACTCAAGCCACCTTTGTCATCTGCAAATGCTTTCACTTTGTCAGTCTAAACTATTGCTGTTTGGTAGAGTTAACAAATTACCAGATACCAAAACTTTCGATATTGCCTGTATCTTTGAAAGGATAGAAAACATTATGGGAAGAAGAGAAAAATCCTGGTAAGCAACATTTTCTCCTCTACCCAAAGAGTTTCCAAAGTTTCTCCTATAGATTACCCTTAACCCATTACCACACAATCCCTTCTTTTGACGCCCCGGAGAAAGAAGCCTTTTGAAAACACTGTAGGAAAGGGAGAAAATGCTGGTAACCAGCATTTTCTCCTTTTCCCACGGTAATTTTTACCCTTCCCAGAACAAATTTCAATTTTTCAGTTACCTTTGTCGTCTGCAAATGCTTTCAATTTGAACCGATCTAAAATTTTGTTGTGTGGTAAAGAGTTAACTGAAGTTAGCTCTTTCTCTGTTAAATGAATAAATTAAAGTTTCTCAAAGGCTCAAAATACAGTTCTGCTGCAAGATCAACAGAAAGGACCTTCAAGTCAAGAAAACAGTTGTGGACAGTGCAGGTCATAGATCAGACTGCACATTCTGCACCGTCCACAGATAGAGGGAGTGATTTTGATTTCAAAATTGAACATACTAATTACTGTCTTCTCCACTCAAACCTATTTTTTAGGGCAATCGTGACAATTGTCTTATCGAGGCGATTTTAATAAATTGTAACCAACAGTATAAGGTTTGGAACAGAAATAATGGATTCACTCCCTTTTATCTTGAGCTCAGGTCTATAGTTTGGCAAGAGTTATCTCCTTACCACACAATCTCGACTTTTAACAACCCTGTGAAAGAAGCCCTTTGAAAACATTGTGGGAAAAGGAGAAAATGCTGGTAACCAGCATTTTCTCCTTTTCCCAGTGTTTCCCTACCTTACTAAAGCAAACTTCAACTCTTTAATCACATTAATTTTGTCGTCTGCAAATGCTTTCAATTTGGACCAGTCTAAAATTTGGTAAAGAGTTAAAGGTAAAGGGCTAAACACATTAGGGTCCAGTCTTTCTTCTTAAAGATTTGCTTTCCTCTCATAAAAAGATAAAGGAAGACATCCTGTTAGGTTTTTGCTTGAAAAAAGGGGATGGAAAAAATAACACAAAACAGAGTTGAAATATAATTCTCAGATACCTATTTCAGTTTCGCATTTTTTTGCATTCAGTGACAACTTTAAATAACAAAAAAATACTAATCCGATACCATGCAGGTTTTTCATAAACAGCTGCAGATAAAGTGAACTCACACATAAAAATTCAAATTTTGCCTGTTCCTGTACAGATACACCTATGTACATGTTTAAAAGTCGTAACTTTGGGAAACATTTGAATAGGTTCCCCTATATCTTTCCTATACTGAAGAAAAACAATAATCAGTTATTTCTCTTCGCACCTTTAAAAATCCTTTACCAAAAAATCCTGATTTAAATGACCTCAAGAATGAAGGTGTTTAATTTTATCCTTTTCCCAAACAATCCCTGGTTTTTACAACCAAACGGGAGAAGCTTTCTGAAAAAAAATGTAGGAAAAGGAGAAAGTGTTGATGACCAGCATTTTGTCCTTTTCGCACAATGTTTTATACTCTTCTTAACCCTTTCCCAAACGACAGACTGATATTAGACTCTTCCAAACTCAAACAGTTTGCAGATGACAATTTCAAATTCAATAAAAATGGCAGAAAGTTCTCCAAATGAGTAGAAAACACTGTGGGAAAAGGAGAAATTGCTTATTACGAGCAATTTCTCCTTTCCCCACAGTGTTTTCAAAGACTTGAACTGCAGACATGTAAAAACAAGGGCTTGTTTGGGAATGGGTTAAGTCAAATTTCAATTTTAGAGTCATGTTTATTTTATTCTCTGCAATATTAATGCTTTCAATCTGGACAAGTCTATTTTTTTTGTCATTTGGTAAAGAGTTAAAGAGGGAAAAGGAGAAAATGTTGGTAAACAGTGGCTTCTCCTTTACCCACAATGTTTTTTTCTGTTGTATAGTTACATTTGTCATCCGCAAATGCTTTCATTTTATGGAGGAGCCACAGCCTCGGTGCTCACTTTTTAAAATACAAGGGACATAATCCAAAGGTTAAAAAAAGACAAGTTCTGGTTAAGAGTTTAGTCCCTTGAATTGCCACACACTTTTTTCCCTACAATGCATCTGAATATTGCTTGTGGTTATTCTTCATGTAACAATGGTTAAACCCATTACCACACAATCCCTACTTTTGACGCTCCTAAGAAAAAAGCCTTTTCAAAACACTATGGGAAAAGGAGAAAATGCTGGTAACCAGCATTTTGTCCTTTTCCCACAGTGTTTTCCACACTTCCCAGAACAAATTTCTATTTTTAGTCATCTTCATTTTGTAGTCTGCAAATGCTTTCAATTTGGACCCGTCTAAAATTTTCTCGTGTGCTAAAGAATTAACCCATTACCATACAATCCCTACTTCTGACAAACCTGAGAATTATGTATCAGAAAGAAGCCTGGTAGCCAGCATTTTCTCCTTTTCCCACAATGTCTTCTATCCTTCACAAAACAAATTTCAAATTTTCAGTCACTTATTTTGTCCTCTGCAAAATGCTTTTGATTTGGACAAGTGCCTAAAATATTGTCATTTGGAAATAAGTTAAAGATTTAATACATAGATACATGCAAAATTGTCGTGCAGAGAGGAGAAATTGCTCATGTAATTAGTTTTTCTTTATGCAACAATATTTTTTAAAGTGGTCGTCGAGGGGATAAAAAGTTACATGCAGATAGTAATTTGCACAGACATAAATATAAGTTTCTGGTAGCTAACCTTTCCCTTAACCCTTTACTAAACAGTCCCTGGGTTTTATGACCCTGTTATAGAGGCATTTTGAAAACATTGTGGGAAAAGGAGAAAATGCTGGAAACCAGCATTTTCTCCTTTTCCCCACAATGTTTTCTACCATGCTGTAAACAAACTTCAACTTTTGAGATACATTTATTTTTTCATCAGTAAACGCTGTCAAATTTCATCAGTAAACGCTGTCAAATTGGACCAGTCTAAAAAGTTGTTGTGTGGTAAAGCGTTAACCATATTATAGACAGTATTCTGCACGTCTAACCATATTATAGACAGTATTCTGCACGTCTAACCATATTATAGACAGTATTCTGCACGTCTAACCATATTATAGACAGTATTCTGCACGTCTACCAAACATAGTGAAAACAGACAAAAAGGACAACATTTCAAAGAAAAGGAAATGGTTACATATAATTTCATGATTTGAAAAGAAAATGTTTTGTAAAAGGGAGCTTCTGCTTATTAAAAATAATTGCTATAATATATAAATCAATGTCTTTATAGGATTCTTACCACTGCAATAAAGAATTAAAATATTGTGGTGAAATGGGTTGATGTACAACCACTTCACAGTCAATCTATTGTTGTTCAGATATTTGAACAAGTTTATGTGATAAATTTTGATAACAGTAGTCTTTAACCATTTGCTCCACAATCCCAACTTTTAAGGACCCTGACAAATAAGCTTTTTTGGAAACATTTTGGGAAAAAGGAAAAAGTGCTGGTTCCCAGCATTTTCTCCTTTTCCCACAAAGTTTTCTACCCTTTATTATTTCAATAACATTGACATTTGCTTTTCAGGAACATTAATTTGGTTGTCTGCAAATGATATAAAATTAGACTTGACTAATTTTTATATTTTGCCATTTGGTAAAAAGTTAAACCTTTACCATATGACAAAATATTAGACTGGCCTGAATTGAAAGCATTTGTAGATTTTTAACGACCGTGAGAAAGAAAGCCTTTGAAAACATTGTGGAAAAAAGAAGAAAATACTGTTAACCAGCATTTTCTCCTTTTCCCACAATATTTTCCGCCCTTTCAAAGTCAGAAATCATCATAATATTAACGAGATTTAATTTATGTCAGCAGAATGCTTTGAATTTGGTCCAGTCCAAAACTTTGTTTCGTGGTAAAAAGTTAAAAGTTTCTATTCTTTTTTTTTTTGCTGCCAGTATAAGACCAGAATGCATCAAATGCGCAGTCTGATCTTTAATCCATATTTGGACATTCTGGATAAAGCAGCCTGGCCGGGTAGCTAAGTGGTCAGCATATCTGACACATGACCTGGAAGTTGTGGGTTCGATACATGGTTGTGGTGAACATTTTTTCTGGCGAATTTTGCCTCTCACCTGATGAACGTAAGAAAAGAAGTCAGTGGCTTTGGAAAAAAAGTTGCTTTAGTCCTGCTGTGAGAAAGCCAGGAAACACATGGGTGCGTCACTGACCGCCGTGATATGACCTAAGCTCTTAAAATGACGTTAACTCCAATACAAACAAAATCTGGATAAGACCGACCCTCCATTAGGACCCCAAAAGGTTCCCGGTTATAAAAATGACAGGAACTGGATGCTTCGGCACATCTTCGAAATGATGGGGAACCGTTCTCTGTGTTTCTTAAACACATCTAGAAACATTCTTAGTGTGTAGGGGCAGATTCGGGATAAAAAAAGCTTCGGGATCTAAATTTTTAAAGTTTTAAAATTTGGACGCCGATCATTGAGTTTGGGGAAGCGTCGGGACGGTTGGCATCCCTTCCGGGAACCTTCAGCGATCATTTCGAACATTCTGAAACACATCGAGCATAGTCCGGCAGCATTCGGCAAGGTTTCTTATTCACTGTGTCTCCCCGAGCGGTTCAGGAAAGATAACTCGCCTATATATACCTTGGCACTCGCATCGCCAACATGTCGGCATTAATTCTTAAACGCCTCTGTATGTTCTGCATGTGAACTGCAGCCATTCTGCGTAATCAGGAAACACTCGGTCAAAAATCCTGGACCGATAGGCATTTTTCTCTACTGGATCGGCATACTTGGTAAGATTTAGGCAACCTTTCGCATACTGTTCCATGTATCACTGCCGAACGAGCCCCATTTGCCAAACTCCGCCCATATTCCCGAAAGCTCCCCGAAATTAGCGATTTTTCATCTGCAACCCTTCGACAAGCAATCGGGGTTGTAGTGGAGGGCAGGCCTAAAGCAACCATAGTACTGTACACAGAAGGCTTCTATTTCTAGACAGAATATCTGATGGATTTCTCTGATACTTTACTGGATACATAAAAAAGAGGTAAAAAATACATTTCTCCATATTGTTTCAGGAACAAGATGGCGGACACAGTCATTTACTTTTCGGACTCGCCATCCTGATATCTGCAGTATTGCTGTTTCTGGCTGCTCTTGCCTACAGAAGATGGGCCAAGCTGAAGGAAGAGAGATCTTTACCCAATAAAGGTCTGTGATTTTTTGCATTTTGCTGTCCATTCCAGATCAACAACACTTTCACTACTAAATAAATTTCTTAGAATAAAAATAGATTTCCTCTACAAGATCAAAAGGCCATGAGTTAGGTAATAACCTAGAATACAAAAGTGGACAGTGTGGATCAGAGATCAGACTTCACATTCTGTGCAGTCTGATCTTGATCTACAATATCTAAAAGTTTCTGGTGTCATCTATGGTAGGGAAAGAGTTAATTGTTAATCCTTTTCCTGCCAACAAAATTTCAGTCTGATCCATACCATAACTATTTGTCAACTACAAAAAAATATGACTTAACTCCTTACCACACAAGAAAATTTTAGACTGGTCCAAATTGAAAGCATTTGCAGACGAAAAAATAAAGGTGACTAAAAAACAGAAAGTTGTTCTGGGAAGGGTAGGAAACACTGTGGGAAAAGGAGAAAATGCTGGTTACCAGCATTTTCTCCTTTTTCCACAATGTTTCAAAAGGCCTCTTTCTCAGGGGCATCAAAAGTAGGGATTGTGTGGTAATGGGTTAAATGAAGGGGTTTCCCATGTGAAAGGTTAGAAAACATTGAGGGAAATGGAGAAAATACTAGTTAACCCTTTCCCACTCAGTGCCGACTTTTGATGACCTTGAGAAACAGGACTTTTGAAAACATTGTGGGAAAAGGAGAAAATGCTGTTTCCCAGCATTTTCTCCTTTTTCCCTCAATGTTTTCTACCCTTTTTCTACATCTTCCACAATTCTAGTAACATTAAATTTTGTGTCTACATATACTTTGGGTTTTGATGGATCTAAAATTTTGTCATGTGGTAAAAAGTTAACAGCATTCTCTGTCATCACAGTGATTTGAAAAAACTTTTCTCTCTGGTCTGTTGACTCTTTCATTGCAATATAAATTGCATATTCTCTACAAATACAGTTTCAGTGGAAGATCAAGAGAGAGTTCAGTTATAATATAGAATGAAACAGTGGAGAGTGTAGATCAGAGATCATACTGTATGGTCTGTGCAGTCTGGGCCCGTATTCACCAACCATTCTTAAGAATGTTCTCTGTCTTTTTCTCCAGAATTTTCTACATTTGTAAGTAACACAATCTCTGATTTGCTAAACCATTCAGTTTAGCCAATCAGACGTCGCGTTATTTACATATTTAGAAAACCTTGAAGAATAAGACCAAGAATATTCTCAAGAGTGGTTGGTGAATACGGGCCCTGATCTTGATCTACACTGTCTACAAAAGCTTCTGATGTTGTCTATGGTATGGAAAGAGTATAAATACAGGATAGTTTAGTGAAGGATACTAGTAATGGCAGCTCCAGCCGGGAGCATAAGGGAGACAACTGTCCTGTGCTTATTTACAGTGACATTTTATTGTTGTCCGCTCCTGATCAATCTCAATACACTCCTATTTGACATACTGTCATAATCACATGAGTGGTGAAGAACTTGTGGGCTATCTGTATTCCTGTTTTACTAAAACCTATGAACATTCATATAAAAAAAATAAATAAATTCGTCTTTGTGATATTATCCTTGAGTTTAACTCATTTCCGAATGACAATATTTTAGGTTTGTCGAAATCGAAAGCATTTGCAGACAAAAAATGAAAGTGACTGAAAATTTGAAATTTGTTTTGAGAAGGGTAGAAAACATTGTGAGAAAAGGAGAAAATGCTGGTTACCAGCATTTTCTGCTTTTCCCACAATGTTTTCTAAAGGCTTCTGTTCTCGGCATCGTCAAAAGTAGGGATTGTGTGGTAATGGGTTAAAAAATATTGCTGTTGGTGACTAATCTAAATGGGTCATGCTCTGGCAAAAAGGGGTTTCATGCATATCAGCACTGTATTTATGTACCAAGCAAGTCATCGTACAATGATCCACAATAGCCACTTTTTTAAACTAACTCCCTAGTTATGAGGTAGACTGGTCCATATACAGACAGAAAACTGACAAAGAGTGCAAAGTTTCAGCCCAGGTCTCCAGCTCAACCCTGCCAATGAACACTACAATAGTATTGTACTAAATTTGAACTTATAGACTAAAATATTATGCATGAGAAAGTGCATATCAGTTTAACCCTTTACCAAACGACATGATTTTAGACTGGTCCGTGTTGAAAGCACTTGCAGACGACAATATAAACGTAACTCAAAAACTGAAATTTGTTTCAAAACAGGTTGAAAACATTGTGGGAAAAGGAGAAAATGCTGGTTACCAGCATTTTCTCCTTTTCGCACAATTTTTTCGAAAGGCTTCTATCCCAGGGTTGTAAAAACCAGGGATTGTTTGGTAAAGGGTTAACTCTTTACCAAACAAAAAAATTTTAGACTGGTCCAAATTGAAAGCATTTGCAGACGACAAATTAAACGTGTCTGAAAATTTTAAATTTCCTTTGGGAAGGGAAGAGAACATTGTGGGTAAAGGAGAAAATGCTGGATACCAGCATTTTTTCCTTTTCCCACAATGTTTTCAAAAAGCTTCTGTATCAGGGTCATAAAAAGCAGGGATTGTTTGGTAAAGGGTTAAGGTCCATTTGAGCTTGTGCTTTGAAATATACCATGAATTACTGAAAAAATCTATGGCCTGTGCAGACGTTTGCTTTGAAATATAATACATGAAAAATTGTGAATATCCTGAAAGATTGTGAATATCTAGTGTCTATGTGGGCTATTGAATTAACAATAAAGATTACAAGTATTACTCTCAGATGATAATTTAAGCCTTTGTTGATATACACAACATAACAAAACAAACACATAAAAGGTAAGACAGGTAAAATACATCAATTCATTACATAGACAGTACAGCGGGTATTTAACCTTTACCCCATATGGCATTTCTATGGTATCTCTAATTGACCATAAATAAGAGCAAGGATAAAGCCGTTTCTTATGTGTATATGACACCTTTTGATAATGTAAAAAACATTATGGCAAAAGGTGAAATTGCTCGTGACGAGCAATTTCACCTTTTGCCACAATGTTTTCCAAAGGCTCCTACAAGCAATGCATAGAAATGAGTATCTATGGAGTAAAGGATTAAGTTGTGAGGAATACCTGTTTCCCCTATCATTATGAAGTCAGTCGACCCTAAAAATACACTGCTATCGTCTGAGAGTAATATCTATTATCTATTTGGACTTTACTTTGGAATGTAACATACAAAATTGTTAATATCTGTTGTCTATTGGACTTTCCTTTGAAATAACATGAAAGATTGTTGATAACTATTTTTTTTTTTTATTTTTCCTTTGAGATAATATGAAAGCTAGTAAATATCTATTGTCTATTTGGACTTTTCTTTGAAATGTAACATGTTAAAGATATTAAAAACTAATGTCTATTTGGACTTTTCTTTGAAATAACATGAAAGATTGTAAGTATCTACTGTCTGATTGGACTTTTCCTATGAAATAACAATGATTGTAAATATCGATAGTCTACTGGGACTTAATGTTTGACTCATAACATGTGAAAAACATAAGTGTCTGTGTTTGAACATCTGTTTACTTGTTTATTTATCTATTTCTTAGTATCGGCATGGATTCAAAACAATATCCTGTTTGTAGCCATCCTCTGTGAAAACAATCATTCTTTTTGGAGAAGAAAAATCATGCTTTCATGCAGTATCATTTTCTGTTTTTGTTGTCTAATGTTTACTCTCATTTATCATATTTTCTGGAAGAAAACATATAAAACAACAACATGTTGCTGGAACTGTTTCAGTGATAGATTGGGAAAAAGAAATTGGCAGGCTTCTTATGTGGCATTTTACCAGCCCAGTAAAATGTTAGCATCGTTACAAGTATCTGATATGTAAACCCTTTGAACTTTCCTCGTCCTTAATCTACTTATTTCAGCAAGTGTATACAAAATAAGATTGCACAAAAAGTGTAATTTTATCGTCTACAAAAGGTTCTAATTAGGATCAGTCTCAGTTTTGTCTTATGGTGAAGAGTCAAACCTTTAACCCTTTCCCAAACAAGCCCTGGTTTTTACGTGTCTGCAGTACAAGTCTTTTGAAAACACTGTGGGAAAAGGAGAAATTGCTCGTAACCATTTTCTACCATTTTCAGCAAATTTAATATTGTTGTCTCCAAACTCTTTCAGTTAAGGAGAGTCTAAAATTTGTCATTTGGAAAAGGGTTAGGTGCCTTTAATAAGGCCAGTGTAGATCAGGATCAGGCAGGACAAAAAAAAAAGTGCAGTCTGATTGATCTTTGATCTAAGCTCTCTGTGTAGTTTAAACACGATACAAAAGCAGCAATCAATTTAGACACTATACACACAAGCAACAATCATATTTATTTTGTTGTCTTGAAATGCATTAAATTTGGACCAGTCTAAAATTTTGTCATTTGATACGGAGTTAAACACTTTACTAAAAGCAACAATCAATTTATAGGCTATGCACAAAAGTAACAATAAATTTATATGTTATAAACAAAGGCAACCCGCAAAAGCAACAATCAATTTAAATGCTATACACAAAAGCAACAATCATTTTTAACAGTATACACAAAGGCAAAATAGAAAAGCAACAATCACTTTAAGCACCAAACAACCCAAAACCAACAATTAATTTTAACACTGTACAACCCAAAAGCAACAATTAATTTTAATGCTATGGAACCCAAAAGCAAAAATCAATTAAAATGCTACGGAACCCAAATCAACAATCAGTTTAAACACTATACATAAAAGCAACAATCAATTTTAACACTGTGCACAAAGGCAACAATCAATTGAAACACTATACAACACAAAAGCAACAATCAGTTAAAAAACTATACATGATAAAAGCAACAATCAATTTAAATGCTAAACACAAAAGCAACAATCAATTAAAACACTATGCACAAAAGCAAAAGTCAGTTTAAACACTGAACACAAAAGCAACAATCTGTTTTAAAAGTATACACAAAAGCAACAATTAATAAAAGCACTATACAAAAAAAATAATGTATACAGCAGAGTTCTGCCGAGGACGCGCCATTGCGGGATCGGCGCTAAAAAATACAGATGGCGCTAAAAAAATATGTCCGAGGGGCCACCCGGTGCATTAAAAATACGAGCCATGCAACGTAGGTATGAAGATTACATGGGACAAATTCACCGGAAGTCTGTTTTGTTCGAATCAATTTCACTTCCGTGTCAATCTCCCAGCAGAGTTGTTGTTCGTTACTCTCACCATACATGAGTGTGAATCCGGAGTGCAAGAGAGTGTTTCCGTGTTTTCCCCAAAGTCGTCTTATGGATCGTAACGGCAATTCTGATTGGCTTAGTACTTAATGAAAGTTGGGTTCCCCGAATTTTGAACCAATGAGTTTCGTTTTCACAAGTAAACAGATAACAGTTTCGTTTTTCGTTATGCATCAAATGATCGCTGTTCTTGATAAACTCTGACAGCCGAAAAGAAGAATTGTAAATGTAAACTAAGCTATTTTGGTGAAACAAAACCAAAAGTGGCTAAGACAAATAGCAAGCCCAAACCCTCTGGGCAACCCGTAACGCCGAAGTGAGATACTTCCATTTTCTTTGGCCCTTGAAGCGCAGGAAATTCTTTGTAAATAAGAATCAATAAAACACATAACTGCTAAATTATCATACAAAATGTTTGATTTTTATTGGGTATTCTGTCTCTAGTCTATAATTATATTCAATCCGAACTTCAGTCATGGCCCCATGTTGTAAAAAGGTGGTCCCACTTTTTGGGCTTGGATGGACCATTGGCCCCATAAGGTAAAAAGCTTGGCAGAACTCTGATACAGTATACACAAAAGGAACAATCAATTTGAATACTCTGCACAAAAGCAACAATCAATTTAAATGCTGTACACAAAAGCAACAATCAGTTTTAACTTTTTACCAAACCACAAAAATTTACATTTTCCAATTTAAAGCATTTGCAAACAGCAAAATAAACATGACTCAACAATTGAAGCTTGACTTTGGAAGGGTAAAAAACATTGTGGAAAAAGGAGAAAATACTGGTTTCTAGCATTTTCTCCTTTTCCCACATTGTTTTCAAAAGGCTTTTCTCATGATCTTTAAAAGTCAGGATTGTGTGGTAAATAGTTAAAGGCTATACACAAAAGTAGCTATCTATTCAAATGCTATACCAAAAAGCACAATCTGCAGGTAACCATCATTTTCTTCTTCTTCTCCCACAAGGTTTTCTTGTCTTTTAACCCTTTACCCCATAAGGCATTTCTATGATATCTCTAATTGACCCTAAATAACAAGAAGGATGAAGCAATTCTTATGTGTATATGACATCTTTTGATGGCATAGAAAACATTGTGACAAAATTACAGATGCCACAATGTTTTCCAACGACTCCTACAAGCAAAGTGTAGAAATGAGTATCTATGTAGTAAAGGTTTAAAGAAAGTTTTCATCATTTGAACCGTATTTGATTATTTTGAGGACCACAAAAATAATCCTCTCAATTTGGACAAGGCAACAAATTTGCCTTGGAGTAAACGTAAATGAGATTTCTAAGCCTGCCTGTCTTTCAAAGTATTTTTGTCAGGATTTCATGATTAGTTTAATGTAATTTAAAGCCATTTTACTTGGCAATAAAATGATCTGATTAACAGGCGACATTTCTTGGATATTTTTTTCTCTTTCAAATCTTTTCATCTTTTTTTTTTTAACTGTATTTCTGCAATCATTAATCATGTTGTATTACTCTTGCCAAATTTTAGATTTATTGATTGAATTGCATTTTATGCCACTTTCAACATTATCTCGGTCATATTATAGCAATGCCTCACATAGTCATTTATTTCCTAGGTTTTATCAGTACTAGGTTTAGGCTTTGCAGTGTCTTGTCAAAGGACACTCATTCAAAAAACTCAGTGATTAAGTAAGAATCAAACATGGGGTCTCCAGATTACAAGTCCTACACCTTACCACTGAGCCACACAGGCACAGTTTACAGACAATGAATTAACTTATTACCAAACAGCAGAATTTTCAATTTGTCCAAATTGAAAGCATTTGCAGACGACAAGAGAAAAGTGACTGAAATTTGAAATTTATTTTGTGAAGGGTAGAAAACATTGTGGAAAAAGGAGAAAATGCTGATTACCAGCATTTTCTCCTTTTCCCACAATGTTTTCTAAAGGCTTCATTCTCAGGGGCGTCAAAAATAGGGATTGTGTGGTAATGGGTTAAAATAAGCTACAACACCGAGATATGTTACCAGCAAATTCTTCTTTTCAAACTGTACATGTATTTTGATAATCTTTATTCATTAGATGGTCACCAAAACAAGGAATTGTTTTGTAGCTCAAGTGATGACTTCTGTCTTAGATCATCCTGCTTGTTACCAGCATTTTCTTCATTTCGCTCAATTTTTTGAAAAATCCTTCTCTGCCAGGGTTGTTAACCCTTTACCAATCGACAAAATTTTAGACTGGTCCAAATTGACAGCACTTGCAGACGACAAAATAAACATAACACAAAAATTGAAATTTGTTTCCAGCAGGGTAGAAAACATTGTGGGAAAAGGAGAAAATGCTGGCTACCATCTTTTTTTCTTCTTTTCCCACAATGTTTTCAAAAGGCTTCCATCTCAGGGTCGTAAAAACCAGGGATTGTTTGGGGAAGGGTTAAAACTCAGATCAATGTGTGGTAATGGGGTAACGATTTGATACAGTTATTTATTCCCATTCAATGAGAGTTCAGAGTCGAGCTGTCTTTCAATGTTGTTCTTTTTTTTTCTCTCCCCCTGATTTTCATGATTACTTGGGTAATTTAAAAGCCATTTAATTTGGCAATAAATGATGTGATTTGCAGGAGAAATTTCTCGGATAATTTTTCATTCTGGATTAACCCCAAGACTGCTTGAGAACAATGTCTCATTGAAGTCTAAACTTCTGTTGAATTCTTGCAATGAATAAAAATTTCATGTAAAACACTATCTGATACAAAAAAGATATACCTTTCTTTGTAAGCATAATTATAGAAACTGAATAGTCATTAAACTCAACTCAACTCAAATGATTTTATTTGGTATTCGGCAAATAAAATTTTGCCATTGACCATTTACAAAAATATAACATGAAAGAGGGAATAAATATTTACAAATACAATATACATGTAGAAAAATCTGATTTAAAAAAAAAAAAGGTGAAAATTTTCTATGTAAGCATAAAGAAATTGATTGATCTTTTAAAATATACCAATTTTGGCAGTAAAGTAAGCATGGTTAATGTAACAATCAGCTGGTCTGTTTTTCAATTAAATGACGCATTTCTACCTTTGTGAATATGATCTCTATATACAGCATTTATCTTGAAATATTGCAACTAGCCTCTGTAACTTTTTTTTATATTTTCTCCTTTTCCCATGGGGGTTGTTAAAATCTGAGAATGTTTGGTAAAGAGTTAACCCTTTCCTAAACAACAGTTTTTAACTCTTTTAGACTGAAAGCATTCTGTAGACATCAAATTTGAATTTGGTACAATGGGCTGCTGTTCTTTGATGGGGTAGAAAAGCATTGTGGGAAAGGTGAAATGGCTTTTTACAAGCAATTTCTCCTTTTCCTACAATGTTTTCAATAGATTATTTTCAATGGGGTCATTAAAATTTGGGATGGTGAAGGGTCAAGGAAATGGAATTAAACAATATGTCTCAAAAATCAAGTGCTGCTGGAGGTCTTCACCCTTCCAGCCATGCCAGCGTCTACTGATACCTTTGTAGTATACCCACCTAAACATTATTACAAATGGTACAAATGCTCAAAATGAGCACTTTCACCTTTTGACATTCTATTTTTCTCCATCCCCCTCTGTAACCAAGTTTCATTATCACAGGATGTATCTATTTTGTTAGCTTACGAGTTCAAAGAGCTTTAAGTTATTTTGGCACTATGACTGAATTGGAGGGCTTGGTGCTTTTTTTGAAAAAAACAAAATTTCAAGTATCCATTATGCACACGATTGGGTGGAAGCTGGAAAACATAAAATTATGGTAGTCGTAACAGCAAAGGTTCTGCAATAAAATACAGACATCTAAAATATTTACTAAATGTGTTTATTCCAAGGAATGGGTTCAGACTGATGAGTGTTAGTACTATAATGCTAAGGGAAGGGGTACACCCATTAGAATTAACCTATTACACCCATTTTTTTATTTATGCCTCCCATAAATATTATCACTTAACCTGTAATTGTTGGCAATCTGTCTTTCTTCTAAACCAACTGTCAGATGTCTTACTTTGCCTAACTTTAAAAGCCTCAAAATACACATAAAACAAACATGCAACTTCTGAATCACCTGAAACAGAAGTGTTCCATTTCTGCCCAAGTTTGGCTGTGCCTGCCCAGAGCAGGAAGGCAGTTGCTTCTCAATCAATATTCTTGTGATCACATATCCAGTGACATGACTGTAACTGTAACAACTGGATGTGTACATTCTTGAATCTGCTGAAGGGCTTCGATGTGCTTTTGGAGGCAGGATGAAGATAGCGCTACAGAGAACAATTGCAGACTAATCTTGGGTATACAAACCTTCAGCCTGAAGGCTTGCTCCGATGCTGTTTTTTTTTATTTGGTCTCCGAAAACCTCCACAGCAGCCCTTCTTGAAACCCGTTTGGAATTAATATGATTTATCCATGCAGCATCTTTTCAAACCGCTCTATGCAACAAAATTTCTAATGACAGCCAACAAGAATAGCATCAGAACAAGCCTTCAGACTGAAAGTAGGGCATACCAATATATGATAAGTTTTTTCAACAGAAAACTATGAAATCACAATATTTTGAGTTTTATCGTTGTCTGGAAAAAACAGCATTCAGCAGCTAGCATTTCTGTAATTTTATATCATTCAAGTTTTGAAAAAAGTTGGGAGGGATTTAGTGTAACCTTTACCATGTAATCGCATGTTTCAATGACCGTAAGGGATTAAAGGCCATTTTAAAACTTAGTTGGTTACCAGCATTTACTATTTTTCCTACAGTGTTTTCTACCTTTTTAAATAAAAACCAATCATCCTTTTCAGCTTATAATACATGGATTGTTATCTTTAAAATGCTTTCAATGTAAATACATTGAACATTCTTTGTTTGATAAAGAATTATTTTTAGATTCTCAAATATTCTTTTTAATAAAAGTAACTTCAATAAAAACTTTAAATGCACCATAACCATGTTTTGCAAGAGAAACATGGAATTTCAAGACAATGTCACTAATTTATGGAATAAATTCTAGTACATTTGTATTAAATTGCTTGTTTTCCTTTGTTTTCCGGTAAGATATTGGCTTCCGGCATTGTTCTTTTCCTGTAAACATGTTTTGGGTTCCAAGTCATCTTGTATAACAGTAGGAAGTGACATTCTTACTCTATATCAGATTAACTCTTATGCACCTTTACTTGCCCCTGTGGTTAGTATAGATCAAGATCAGACTGCACAAAATATGCAATCTGATATGTGACCTACCAGTGTTTTCTGCTTTTCCCACAATATTTTCTAAAGGCATATTGTTCAGGGTACTCAAAACATAGGAATGTTTAATGCGTCATCTGATTGGGCCAGTTGCACAATATAAACAGCTCTATTATAGACCACAGCTATAGAGGCATGTAGTTACCTCATTACTAAATGACAAAATTTTAGGCTTGTCCAAATTGAAAGCATTAGCAGACGACAAAATAAAAGTGACCGAAAATTTGAAATTTGTTTTGTGAAGGGTAGAAAACATTGTGGGAAAAGGAGAAAATGCTGTTACTAGCATTTTTCCCACAATGTTTTCTAAAGGCTTCTTTCTCAGGGTTGTAAAAAGAAGGAATTGTGTGGTAATGGGTTGATACCATTTTGAGCATTTCCTCAAAGGTGCTACTGCAAGTAACAAGCTGGATTAACCCTTAACTTGCTAAATATCTAAGACAGAATTTTTAATTTTATTGTAAAAACCCAAATATTGTTATTTCAAAGGTATGTTTTGGGGAATAATATATCCTTATCAGCTAATGTAGTTATAAGATCAGACTGCACGTTCTGTGCAGTCTGATCTCGATCTACACTGTCCGCAAAAGGTCAGTGAGTACTGCTTAGCAGCCGAAGGGTAAAGTGCAATTTCTTCAGTTGGCACCATGTTTTTAAGAATGATCGGCTGAAAGGTAGAAAAAAATGTTGTCTGTTCATTAGATATTATAAGTATTTGCCTGGGATGGTTCTAATTAAAACTGACACTTGATTGCCATTGTTTGCCTTAGGAATTAGGTTTATGATCTTTAGTCTAGGTGGTTTTCTGAGACTGGTCTTTAGCTTACTGTATGTTAACCGATTACCAACGACAATATTTTAGACTGGTCCAAATTGAAAGCATTAATTTTGCAGACGACAAAATTGACTAAAAATTTGAAATTTGTTTTGTGAAGGGCTGAAAACATTGTGGGAAAAGGAGAAAATGCTGGTTACCAGCATTTTCTCCTTTTCCCACAATGTTTTCTAAAGGCTTCTTCCTCAGGGGCATCAAAAGTAGGGATTGTGTAGTAATGGGTTAACTGTTTAGCATCCACATTACAAAGTTTTAGACAAGGCCAAAATCGAAAGTTCTTGCAGAGGAAAAAGTATAGAGGGCTTATCTGTGATGGGATCTTGAATGGTAGATTAAAATGATGTTTTACACCGGTTTTCAATGTTATTTTAGTCATACCCATACTGTTGCAATAGCTCTGCATATTTATATTTGTCCTGGGTCTCACCAGTATTAACTCTTTACCAAATGAAACACTTACAGACTGGTCCAAATTGAAAGCATTTGCAGACGACAAAATAAAAGTAACTGAAAATTTGAAAGTTGTTTTGTGAAGGGTTGAAAACATTGTGGGAAAAGGAGAAAATGCTGGTTACCAGCATTTTCTCCTTTTCCCACAATGTTTTCAAAAGGCTTCTTTCTCAGGGGTGTCAAAAGTAGGAATTGTGTGGTAATGGGTTAACTGATTAGCATCCACATTACAAAGTTTTAGACAAGGCCAAAATCGAAAGTTCTTGCAGAGGAAAAAGTATAGAGGGCTTATCTGTGATGGAATCTTGAATGGTAGATTAAAATGATGTTTTACACCGGCTTTCAGTGTTATGTTAGTCATACCCTTGCAATAGCTCTGCATATCTATGTTTGTCCTGGGTCTCACCAGTATTAACTCTTTACCAAATGAAAAACTTACAGACTGGTCCAGATTGAAAGTATTTGCAGACGACAAAATAAAAGTGACTGAAAATTTGAAAGTTGTTTTGTGAAGGGTTGAAAACATTGTGGGAAAAGGAGAAAATGCTGGTTACCAGCATTTTCTCCTTTTCCCACAATGTTTTCAAAAGGCTTCTTTCTCAGGGTCATTAAAAGTCGGGATTGTGTGGTAGAGAGTTAAGCAGATGCCAAGATATGTCTAAACTTGCTTTTAATGTGTAAAAAACAAAAAAAAAAACAATTGAGTGAGTCACTGTCAATAATCTCCTCCTGACAGCTTTTAAGTAGTCACCTATCAGAGAATTATGACAAAAGGAGACCTTTTCTCATATCAAGCAAATCCATAGATTGCCTGTATTTTCAAAATCTGGCTTTTTTGGGTTTAGAGATTAAAACAACACACACATAAGATCAGTATCAAGCTGTCATATTGCTGGCATTTCGTCTTTCGCTATGGTAATCAATCATACCAGAAAATTTCTCAGAACAAAAACTTGTTAAAGAAATTTGGCAAGATATTTGGTCATTTATTATCAGCCTCCAAAAATACTTTTTAACTCTTCACCGAGAAAACGAAATTTTAGACTTTATTAAATCGAAGACGGTAACAAATTAAATTATAGAAATTATTATTGAAAGGAACTAGAAACATTGTGGGAAAAGGAAAAAATGCTGATAACCAGCATTCTCTCCTTTTCCCACACTGTTTACAAGACCTGAACTTCAGATGAATTATTTAAAACACAGGGTTTTTGGGTAATAAGCTAAATTTCTTTGAAAACCATCAATCAGTTGTAGCTCATTGCCATACAACAAAATCAATCCTTTTTCAAGCGATGTCTTTTTTTTACATTTCAAAGCAACAAATAACAAAAAGAAAAAGGTAACAAAGAACAGACATTGTTTGAAAAAGTAGAAAGCATTATTAGAAAAGAAGAAAATGCTAGTTACCAGCATTCTTGCCTTTATATGTGTTCAAGAAGCCACTTTCTAAAGGTTATTAAAACACTAGATTCATATGGTAAAGGGTTTGACATGGCCCATTAAATGATTTCCAGGATAATCTTGTTAAAAAAGGAATATTTAACGTGAATTCAATTTTAATTTTGAGGAGTGAATCCTTGGTTAATGATGATCAACAATGCTTTGGAAGAAATTGATGGAGTTTGGTGTTCAAACAAGCAACTCCCTGGTGTCATTCCAACATAACACATGAGATGTCAAAGGGACATTCCTGAGAACTTTTTAGGATCTTGTTCAGCTTTTGGAAGCGATTGAAAGTGTAAATTGTACAATTTTTTGACATCTTTTATGAATTCCTGAGGTCTGGTTCAATTTTAAATGCTATTTTACATCACTTTTGAATTTTGGTATTGTACAATTTTCTGAGATCTTGTACAATTTTTTGAGGTCAGATATAATTTTTGAGGTAATGACATTGTATAACTTTCTAAAGTCTTGCACTACAGTTATTGTGGTCTATTGTAGCTTGTTGAAGTCTTATTAACTTTGTCAACATAGATCATGTTTCCATGTTCAAGTAGAATAAATAATACTTGAAATTTGACAGAATATGGCATCAAGGCATACCAGTGCATTGCTAAATGGAAATAAATTACCTGATGCTACATTTTATTACTTTTTGTTCTTTTATTAGCAATCTGATGATAGATGACTCTTGTCAGAAAGAATTATATACTGACCTTTTTCTTAGATCTACAAAATTTGACAAACTTTAACACTTGTCAATATTCGGAAAGCATAGTTTTGGAGACATCAATTTGAATTCATGTTTGAAAAGGCTGAAAGAAACATTATAGGAAGAGGAAAAAATGCTGGTTTTGATAATTTTCTCCTCTTCCTGCAATGTTTTCAAAAGCCTCCTTCCTCAGGGCCATAAAAACATGGGCACACTCTGTTAAGAGTACACGGGTCTCAATTATGGACCAATGATTGATGGCTCCATATGGTCAAACATCTGACAGAGAGGTCTAAATAACTTGGGATATCCTTTGTCTACTGTAAACCCCACTGAAACCTACTTTCTGGTTACTGCTATTCATATAAATAGTTTAAAAGAGCATTTAAGCAATCACTTCAATTGCCTCAATTTTTCTAAGAATTTTTTCATGTAAGAGGGAAAAAAGTGTATTTGCAAGAGTAATGTTTTTTAACTCTTTATGGAACAGTCCCTTTACCAAGGGAGGAGGATTTTGAAAACACTGTTGTAGATACAAGAAATTTTGCTGGCAACACCCATTTTCTCCTTTTTCCAAAATATTCTCTACCCCTTCAAAAGAAATTCCATCATTTAACCCTTTACAACAAAATTTTGGACTAGTCCAAATTGAAAACATTGGCAGATGACAAAATAAATGTGACTCAAAAATAGAAATTTCATTTGGGACGGGAAGAAAACATTGTAGTTAAAGGAGAAAATGCTGGTTACCAGCATTTTCTCCTTTTCCTACAATGTTTTCAAAAGCATCCTATCTCAGGGTCTTTAAAAGTTGGGACTGCGTGGTAAAAGGTTAAGATGTATTTAATATGCATCTCGAATGCTTCTTATATGGTCAGTTCTAGAATTTTTGTTCAAAAGTCAACTATAGATATCTGCATGAGGGAAGTGGTTATACATTTGGCATGGAACAATTTGCCTGAGGGACAATAAAATGTCATCTTATTCCAAGCCAATCATATTGGTTTCTGTACTCTTGCTAATTACTTGTCGTCTTTGTAAAAAATGATCACGGTTTTACCAATACCATCGTCACTGACATGAAACAGCTAAATGTACTGTCACAGGGCGGTATGGCGCCTCTAGCTGTCGAAGTTTGATGCCACCGTTGGGAACCAATATTTCCTCTCATTTCAGACTGGTTGTTATAGTAAATGATGGAAACTAATATATTTCTCATGTGAGACTGAACCAGTCAACTGTTACTATTGGTAGTTTCTTATTATGTTGGCTTTTGATTGTACTACTGGCAAACATTGTTTCTATTTAACACTTTACCAAACAATCTCTGGCTTTCTCGACCCTGAGAAAGAAGCCTTCTGAAAATATTGTATGGAAGAAGAAAATGCTCATAACTGTATTATGACAGAAACAGACATCCAGAGTAATCTTTGTATGGTTGATGTGACTTTCCCTTTGACAAGTGAAATCTTGGAAATGTATTCACCCATGTTAACGTTTAATCCTTCTTTTAGTTCACATTCATTCACCTCCAACTGTACATATTATGTATTGTTTGTGTTGTGTTTTCAACATTATTTGGTTGTATGATTGTCAGTGTGGCCCAGTGCATCTACTAATGCTTCTCTGGAGTTACTTATTCCAGTACTTTGCACAGTATTCTTTTAACTTTTTACCATGTGAGAAAATTTTAGACTAGTCCAAATTGAAAGCATTTGCAGACGACAAAATAAAGGTGACTAAAAAATAGAAATTTGCTCTGGGAAGGGTAGAAAACACTGTGGGAAAAGGAGAAAATGCTGGTTACCAGCATTTTCTCCTTTTCCCTCAGTGTTTTCAAAAGGCTTCTTTCTAAGGGGCGTCAAAAGTAGGAATTGTGTGGTAATGGGTTAAAGTAACTTGTTGCTGTCATCATATAACCATCAATAAAACAATGATCAGCTGTAAAAGAAGAACGAGTCTTGTTGCAGTGACTGTTTTCCTTTAACCCTTTACCGCACAATCCCGGCTTTTTACACCCTTGTGAAAGACGCCTTTTGAAAATATTGTGGGAAAAAGAGAAAATGCTGGTAACCAGCATTTTCTCCTTTTCCCACAATATTTTATTCCCATCCTTAAACAAATTTCAATTCTTTAGTCATGTTTATTTTGTCTTCTGCAAAACTAATGCTTTCAATTTGGACCTAAAATTTTATCGGAAAGACATTTGCCTTGAACACAAACCAGAGACCCTTTGGCCTTAAGTCCTATACGCTAAAACTACACAAGCCAGGCTCTATATGAACTACAAGGATTAATATTAGGCCAAACACGAAGCCAATCTAATTATTGATGCTGGTCAAGAGGGAGCTCTGTCTTTCTTAGGTTGCTGTCCCATGAGAAAAACATGGTTCTTTCCTTACATATATTTAAGTCATCATAATTTATCTATCTTTGATTATTCTTTTACTTCTTTCTCCTTTTCTCACAGTGTCCTAGACCCTCTCAAAGACAAAGCATCAAATACATAGCTGTACTTATCTTTTCATTGGCAAATTCTTTCAGTGTGACAGGCAAATAATTTCAAGGTCTTGTAAACCATGAAAAGATTCGTGATAATTACCTACATGTTAACCCTTTCCCAAACGATAAATTTTTTACTCTTCCAAACTCAGAAAGTTTGCAGACGACAATTTCAAATTTGATAAAAATGGCAGAAAGTTCTGTAAATAGGTAGAAAACACAGGGGGAAAAGGAGAAATTGCTCGTTATAAGCAATTTCTCCTTTTCCCACAGTGTTTTCAAAAGACTTGTACTGCAGACACGTAAAAACAAGGGCTTGTTTGGAAAAGGGTTAAATGCCATTTCTCCCATTTGTCTTGACTTGAAGAGACTAGTATGGATAAAAATTATTAACTCCTTTCTGAATATCTTGTCCAATTTGATTGCAGTTGCAGATGAAAAGCCACATCTAGCTACTATATGAGACCGTCTTAGAAACAGTTGAAAACATTGCAATTATTTCTTTTTCAAGGTCATGAAAACATGGTAGTTTGTTGTGAGGCTTAACTCATGACCAAACGACAAAATTTTACCCTGGTCCAAATTGAAAGCATTTGCAGATGACAAATTAAATGTTAAAATGGTGATTTCATTTTTCACTGGGTAAAAAAAAAAAACATTGTTGGAGAAGGAGAAAATGCTGCTTACCAGCCTCTTTCCCAGGATTGTTAAAAGTCGGGATTGTGTGGTAATGGGTTAAACCTTTATATGCCAAACTTGATCAGTAAACAGGACCAACATGTTATGAGACCAAGGCTATTTTAGCTTGGAAATCTCACAAAACTACCATATCATGAATTGTCTAAGTTGTAAATCACAAAACTATGTGAATCAATTTTTCCTCTCAATTTTTGCACCTTTTCATACTAAATAGACTCAGCCCATTGACAGAGCCAATTAAGGCCTATACAGGAAGTAAAATAGTTGGACTTCCTAAGTTAAGTCTAGGTTCAAGTTTTGAAACCATGAGGTGCTAGCATTTTCTCCTTTTTCCACAATGTTATCAAAAGCTTTCTCCTTCAAGGTTATTTAAACTCGGGATTGTGTGGTAAAGAATAAACCCCATTCTCCTTAACCCTTTACTCCATAGATACTCGTTTCTACACATTGCTTGAAGGAGCCTTTAGAAAACATAGTGGCAAAAGGTGAAATTGCTCGTGACGAGCAATTTCACCTTTTGTCACAATGTTTTCTATGCTATCAAAAGATGTCATATACACATTAGAAACAGCTTGATCCTTGCTATTATTTAGGATCATTTAGAGATACCATAGAAATGTCTTATGGAGTAAAGGGTTAATTGTTTCTCTACAAAGCCGAAATCTAAACAGAATTGTTTAAATAGGACAGAACGAACGATCATTTGAATTCAGTGGGTGCAATCTATCACTAGATGTGCATGCTGATGACATTCAAGTTTTGAAGGAGACAGCAAGTCTAATCTTAAATATTGAAATTCGCATGCAGGTCTGGAAGAGACAAAAAACCTGTATCTTTTCCTTCTACAGACAGGAGATATCGAAATGTATGGTTTCTGTCAATAAAAAATGTCTTGCAGACATAGTTGCAAATAAAGTATTTAATACCATGTGTATCTAGAACCCTAAAGAAAAACTCCATAGATAACATAGTAGGAAAAGGACAAATTGCTGGAAATCAGTATTTTCTCCATTGAAAACATTTTTTTCTGCTTATTTAAAGTAAAATTTGATTACAGCAAATTTTATGTATTGTCTGCAAAAGCTTTCAGTTTCAGCGAGTCTAACATTGTTTAGTTTGGAAAGGTGCGAAGTCAATAGAAAGCGTACTGATCAGAGCTCTGAGCTTTGGTACCTTCTACAGATAGTGTAGTTCAAGACCGGGCTGCTTCAAATGCATACTGCTCTCATTATCTACAGTGAATGTAAATATATAGAGGATATTTGTTTTTTTCGGTGAAAGATCGAAATTTATTTCATCGAGTGGACACCATCGGTAATATTTTCACGAGTGGCGCAGCCACGAGTGAAAATATTACCGATGGTGTTCACGAGATGAAATAAATTTCAATCTTTCACCGAAAAAAAAACAAATATTCTATTTATTTCATGCTTTTAACCCTTTCTGGGAGGAGCTTTATCAAAATTCAGTACAATTCTTTTCCCTCATTCCCCGTGGCGTACCCCTCCCGCATAGCAACGTTACGTCAAGCGCAAGAAATGTAAGGTATATGACGTCATATTTCCCATCTGGTTGTTAGGCACGTGCAATTTACCTAGGCAACAAGAACGTGAAAATCGGTATTTTCACTGGTGCTACCAGTGTAAGATCGAAAAATATTTTCACTGCTATTTCTCGATATCCCACCGGAAAGCATGAAATAATATTATATATCATTAAAGTTATGTTTGGCACTCCAAGGGTTAACAACGAGAAGATGGGAATAAAATGTTAATATTAAAGAGAAAATAATGCTAATACCTGAGTAGGTCACTTGTGCTATGAGGCCATACCACAATATTGTGAAAGATCCAGGTGAAATTTATTTCAAATAAATGGGGAAAAAATGTCAGCGGTTGAGTCTGATTGGTTTGCACTCAACTTTTCACCGCTTGTAATGCAAGTATCCAGGAATTTCTTCTTTACCAACCATGCATTCTACTTGTTTGAAAACACAATTATTATCATAATATCAGCCAGATCTAGTTTGTCATCTGCCATGATGCTCTCAGTATGGACATGTTTAACCCATTACCACACAATCCCTACTTTTGACGCCCCTGAGAAAGAAGCCTATAGAAAACATGGTGGGAAAAGGAGAAAATGCTGGTAACCAGCATTTTCTCCTTTTCCAACCATATTTTCTACCCTTCACAAAACACCTTTCAAATTTTCAGTCACTTTTATTTTGTTGTCTGCAAAATGCTTTCGATTTGGACAAACCTGAAATTTTGTCGTTTGGTAATGAGTTAAAAAATGTTGTTTGGTAAAGAATTAAAGCTGAAGTGTGACCTTTCTTCCATTATGGTCTTTGAAAGTCCATTTTGACAGTATAGAGCACATTACCATATTTGGAAGCATCTTTGAAAACTTCATTGTAAAAATTATAGGGATAGTCAGCTTAAATTTTTGTATGATTCATGAATGAAAATGAAAATATTTTAAGCTAAATGGGACAGTTTTTGTAGCATGCAATGCGTTTGTCACAATGTTTTAGACAGTAATTTAATTGCATGGCAAAATAGTTGTTGCAGGGTTGAAATATCTTAAAGGTAAAAAAGTTTTTCTTCTCTGTTCTTGGGAATATTCTAACACTGGCTCAGTACCAGTGTGCTTAAATTTCAGAAACCTCATCCTCTTACCAGTATATATACAGTTTTAGGCTACTTCTTTTGGTATTATCACAATGCACCATCCACAAAAGTAAAAGGTTCAGCTCTCTCAAAAAATGGCAGATATGAT
Source organism: Tridacna crocea (assembly GCA_943736015.1). Taxonomy (NCBI): domain Eukaryota; kingdom Metazoa; phylum Mollusca; class Bivalvia; order Cardiida; family Cardiidae; genus Tridacna; species Tridacna crocea. Next base: position 36,298,940 of record OX031068.1, read on the forward strand.
AAAATTTTTGCAATTTTTATATACGAGTAGAATTTTAGTTTAAAATTGATCAGAAAAAATAGTAAATGAAGTCAAATTATGCATAGTTTTAATATTACATTAAAGTTACCACATGATGCCTGACCAAAAGAAAAATAAAACAACAATCTATTTAGTGGAAAGGGTTCACTTTATTATATTGTACTGGTACTTTTCTTGTTTTACTGTTACTTTCTATTAAGTAAAGTCGTCAGTCTTTATTTGTCAAATGAAGTGATAGAAGTCACAAGAAGACACTGTTCAGTTAACAGTTTTCCAACACATATGGCAAAGTCAAAGCAATAACTGTTGTCTACTAGTGTCAGGTTTGACAAATTTGTACTTCTATCCCTAACAGACAACACTATGTTTACACAACCCTGACAGAGAAGGCTCTTGAAAACATTGAAGGGAAAGGAGCATGATCTCCTTTCAGCTATTTTTATCCTTTCATAGGCCATTCTCATCAATTTTATAAATTTACATCTTCCTTTTACAGATGCTTTCAAAATGAATGAGTCCAAACTTTTTTCCTGTAGTGAAGAGTTTACTACACGGCCTTTATCTTGAAAATGAAAAATAGAACTATCTCAACTGAAATGAGTGGATTAGATTATTGAATTAGCAACTACAGTCATGAATTTTTAACAGTTGATTACTAAAACTGGGAAAATGAGCTTTGGGAGATCAGAAAGCAAGATTTGTCAAGGTCAACAACTGAAATTCTGACTGGAATTTAAGCCTACTTGCATTTCTGACATAATTCTGTTCATAAATATGGACACTAAAATGAATGATTTAGGGGAAAAACCCAAAAGAATTGCATTTACAGTTGAAACTATTGTAATATGTAGCTGTTGACAATAAATATGTTGAGGCACAGCAAACTGTCTCAAGATTTCAGGCTTACTTTTATAGATTACATAATTATATGTCTTCTGCCATATTTTTTTTATTATTGTATTTAGTTTTATTGAATACATTGGTGTATACCTTCAGAAATACATGGGTAGAAGCTTTTAAAAGCTAGCTTTCAAGGTATAAGAGGATTTTAAATTGATTGCTATTTTAGAGAGTTAAATCTGTCATTGAATAATGGTGTTGTGATCGCTGTGATACCAGTCTCTAATCACCACAAATGAGGTCATGTAATTAATACTCCTTGACATGAAACTTACTAACCTTTTTCAGTACAACAAAATTTTAGACTTGTACAAATTCAGGAGTACAACAAAATTTTAGACTTGTACAAATGCAGTGAAAAAGACTAACTTTTTTCCTCTAGTAGCCACCTACACCCCTAACTCAAAAAATCCAGGGACCCAGCCCAAAATCTAGGGGCCCAGCTTACCGTTTCATGTAGCAAAATTTTTCCCGGCTTCATGGTATCGGCAAGGAATGCAGGACAGTTCGCCCCAAAGACAATTTGCCTAGGTGTGAGAATTTTGATGACTTTTGGACTTTGGCAAGTTGTCATTTGAATTATGGGTGAGATATGTTTTTCCAATCTATCGGTGAGTCTGACTTTATTTCTAATTTAGGAGAGTTGTATTTAGTTTGAGTTGACCTATGTTGGGCGAATTGTCTTTGGGCAAGTTGTCTGTAATTCTCTGCAAGGTGCATGTGCAGTAATTGAGAATCAGCCAAATGTGATTAAACAACCTGTAAAAGGGAATATACCGGAAAATGATACAATATTAGGTTCAGAAATATGCGAATCTCGTCAGATTTGAATTATAATCTAGACAGAAACTTCACTTTGGTCAGTATTCTGTCTGAAAATTTAATATGATTGAAAAATATCATATTTTTGGGGATTACCACCTGCAGCCCTGACGGGCATTTCCGGCTTGCCCAGCCGATTTTCTAGTTGCCATGGGCGAGTGCTAATATTTTACCCTTCAAATGGAAAGCATTTTAAGCTTTAAATCAATTAAATGTAACAAAAATCAGTAGATCATTGTGGAAAAACAGATTGTGGAAAAAAAGTAGAAAATGCTAGTTAGTAATGTTGTTTGTCTGATTTGGAGACAGGTATCTCTATTCAATCATGTTACCACTTCTAGATGACAGACTTTTTAAAGGCAATGCTGTATAAACTGTATAAAGGAAAAAATGCTGTTTACCAGGACTTCCTCCTTTCTCATAATAATTCCAAAGACTTTCTTTAAAGAGGTTTTTTTAAACATAAACTGTGTGCTAAAGGGTAAACTTACACTCAACTACATAAAGAGATTTTCTGGCTTTCAATGAGAAAAGTACTCATAACTCTTTGCAAAACAATCCTGATTTTAAATTCCATATAGAAAGAAATCTTTCGAAAATATTGTGTGAAAAGGAGAAAATGCTGGTTTTTCTGCATTTGACACGGTGCTTTCACACGCATTTCCAGAAGGGTCCTATAAACTGTGGGTGGTGTGGAAAAGGGTTAACTCATTACTAAACGACGAAATTTTAGGTTTGTCCAAATAAAAAGCATTTGCAGACAATAAAATGTGAGTGACTGAAAATTTTAAAATTTGTTTAGTGAAGGGGAGAAAACATTGTGGGAAAAGGAGAAAATGCTGGTTACCAGCATTTTCTCCTTTTCCCCTTAATGTTTTCTAAAGGCTTCTTTCTCAGGGTTGTCAAAAGTAGGGATTGTATGTATGGTAATGGGTTAAAGCCGATACAGTCTCTCCACAAATGAGGTGATGTAATCAATAGATATCTCCTTAATGATCTGAGTTCTGTCTGCCTTTCACACTGGCAAGGCTTCTTTCTGTAAGCTCTTCTCATGACTTTACAATCTCTGAACTCTGTACCACATGATTGAATTTTAGATTTGTCCATACTGAAAGCATTTGTAGACAAAATATACATTGTGGCTGAGATGATGCTATACTTGTCTTGTGGGGTAGAAAAACATATGGAAAAGATAAAAATGCTGGTTACCAGCAATGTCTCCTTTTTCTTACAATGAATGATTAATCGTAAGTCATAATATTATTATATGGGGTGGTTAAAACTTGTGTCAGTGCAAGAACTCATAATTTTTACCTGTTACTTATAATAAAGTAAGGCCCTCCATGGTATTGGAGAACCATTGTTCAGGTACCTGGGCCCGTATTCAAAACCATTCTTGAGAATATTCTTAGTCTTATTCTTCAAGATTTCCTAAATTTGTAAGTAACACAACTTCTGATTGGCTAAACCAACTGGTTTAGCCAATCAGAAGTTGTGTTACTTACAAGTGTAGAAAATTATGGAGAATAAGACCAAGAGCATTCTCAAGAATGATTGGTGAATATCATAGGCTCTGGTATCTTCTACAGACAAACACACTTGTAAGAGAAGAGATGATGATAAGAGGTACAACTCAGACTGATCTATGACACAAATAAAGACATTTACATAAGCTGTGATGGTAAGTGGTATAGATGAGGCTGTGTCTGCCAAACAAATACAAACATTTTAGCTGTGGTAGTATGAGGAATTATTCAGGCTGTCTGTGACACAGATACCAAACATTTACATAAGCTGTGATAGTAATTGGTATAAATGAGGCAGTGACTGCAAGACAAATACAAACACTTTACATAAGCTGTGATAGGAAGAGATATTAGTCAGGCTTTGTCACAAATACTAAAATTTACATAAGCTGTAAGAATAAGAGGTATATAACTGACAGGCTGTGTCAGTGACCTAATTACAAACATAACTTTACCTAATCTGTGATAGGAAGAAGCTATAGTGCCTCAAATGGCACAGGTTTAACCACACAGTTACCTTTTTACAGAAATACATGCATGTAAAAACAAGAACAAAGACTAATCTTATTAACTATAAATTACATTCCCAGATAACATAATTCTATTAATTTCAAAATTCAAAGAGTAACACATTACCGAAGTTGTGTAAAAAGGAGGGGTGCTGAATTGTGGTTCCCGAGACGCTGTTACATTTTACTTATGTTAGTAAGAGATTTAACAAGCCATTTCTTTGGTGTAGGTTATTTTTGCAACACAAATGACTTTATCCAAGTTGTGATCCTAAAATGCATACATGTATTTGGGGCTGTTCCTGTGACAGAAATACATTGTAAGACATTTTTGATATTAAGAAATGTGACATAGGCCTCTCTTGTTACAATCATTGTTACAATGGTTGCCTGTGATGGATACATTTTGTCTCAATAATAGAACATTCAGCATACCTCTGGTAATTGGAGCCATCATATCCCGTGCGCGGATCCAGATATCTTTCTCAGGGGGGGTCCCACCAAAAACGCACTCGTCATATTATATGATACTTTGATTTCCGGATTTCAGAAGATGTAAGCCGTTTACAAGAAAAGTCAACGTTTCCAGTTCTAACCATGAGGATGTCTCTACAATTAGAATCTTTTTTTTTTTTTTTTAAATTTATGACAGTATTTTACATAAATGCTGTGCAAATCAAACCAGTACCATTTCACGAATCGGATAACCACATTTTTGCCAAATTTCCAGGGGGGGTCCGGACCCCCGGTCCCCCCCCTCTGGATCCGCCCATGATATCCTATGGCTGTGACTGGTGGATTGATATGTGTTAGAGCGATGCATTCATCGCCCAAAAATATGCCGGTTTACGGTTCTGAAATTTATAAGATTTCTCTTACAAAGGAAACTTCAATTTCAATTTTCTATTTCTCTTACAAAGGAAACTTCAATTTCAATTTTCTATCAAAATCTTTTTAACTGTATTTCAGTTGACAAACAGTAAATACATTCATTTTTTTGACATGGTTTATCAATTCCTATTGAAGTTTTCATTGGCAAATAGACAGACATGAATAACTTCATAGAGGTTGTTTATGTCTTTGTGAAACAACAGTCAGTGGCACACTATAAATAAATCATGTGATTCTCATTTCAAAAATTGAAATCTCCTTGATACGGACGATGTTAGATACGGCCGAGTTGTGACGAGTGAATAATAGAAGTTGTACGCTGGACAGTAATACTCTAATACCAGTTACTGTCTTTGCAGGTAGAATAAGAGAAGTAAGAGTAAAATGCTGTCATACGTGGCTTTAGTTAGGCACAGTTATCATGTCACAGAAGTGCAAGATCACAGAATACAATACTTTTCCATGAAAATAGAGAACAAAAAGCAAGAAAACTCGGAATACTAATTAGAGCAAGGTCATTCCTTAACAGGCAATGAAAATCTGTAATCTAGGTAATCTTTGCATTAGTATTGGTTCACCCTAGTAGCAGCCATGATAATGAATATTTCATGATGTCTGCAATAAAGAAGCTATTTTCTGTGGCTGTTGTAAAATGCCTGAGTAGTTGGTGGAACCTCTTTTAACTCTTTAGCACAAAATCCTGACTTTTAGTGACACTGAGAAAGAAGTCTTTTGAAAACATTGTGGTAAAAAGAGAAAATGCTGGTAGCATTTTCTCCTTTTTTCAGCAATGTCTTTTACCCTACATCAAATCAATTGAACCACATTTAAATTGTCATCTAAATTACTGCCAGTGTAGATTATGATCAGGCTGCACAAAATGTGCAGTCTGATCTTGGATTTGAACTGTCTGCTTTGTCAAGATATTCTGGACAATGGCAACCTTGAAATTATAATTGTTTTGGTCACATTTCTACAATAAAATGTCTGCTGGTTTTATCATTTGCTTCTAGGGTGAAAGTACATGCATTGTTTTTTTTTTTAACCCAAAATATGTGTGAAAAAGGTGGCCCTTCAGATTTTGGGATGAAAATTTTACAAAAATATAGAAAAAAAATCATCTTTATTCTTGAAAAGCCTTTTAACCCTTTACCTCATAAGGCACTTCTATAGTATCTCTAATTGACCCTAAATAACAGCAAAGATGAAGCTGTTTCTTATGTGTATATGACACCTTTAGATAGCATAGAAACATTGAAGGAAAAGGTGAAATTGCTCATCACAGGCAATTTCACCTTTTGCCACAATGTTTTCCAAAGGCTCCTACAAGCAATGCGTAGAAATGAGTATCTATGGAGTAAAGGGTTAATTTCATTCATAAAACCCGAATAGTCGAAAACCATCCGACAACAAGAGAAATCCGAGATTTAATACGGCCCAGATCTACATTGAAGGGAAACATGGTCTAGTTTTACATGAGCAACTCACTTATTTACATACTGGAAATACACAGACGAAGCTTCAAACATAGCGTCAGAAGAAAATATTATAGAAAATAATAACATGTATGTTATGGAATTTAAGTGTCATTAGTCACATGCCAGTCACTGGAAGTTCCCAAAATGCTTTTTTTTTTTATTGCACGAACTCTAAAAATAACCTTAAGAGGCTATGTAGCCTTTGAAGGGAACACCATCAAAAAAAATTTTTTTTTTGTAATTTATGGTTTTTAATTATTGATGATTTGAATTGTTTTTTCATATAAATTTTAGTGATGTATATTTTTTTAATTTGGTGAGATGGGAAACATCTAAATACCCACCTTTAAAGTAGTGCATGAACTATATCTAAGCTTCACTCATTACCAAACGACAAAATTTTAGGTTTGTCCAAATCGAAAGCATTAAATTTTGCAGACGACAAAATAAAAGTGACTGAATATTTGAAATTCATTTTTGTGAAAGGTAGAAAACATTGTGGGAAAACGAGAAAAAGCTGGTTACCAGTATTTTCTCCTTTTCCCATAATGTCTTCTAAAGGCTTCTTTTTCAGGGTCGTCAAAAGTAGGGATTGTATAGTAATGGATTAAACAGCACAAGTTTTTGCTGTCTGATCTTTTTTGGAAACTGTGTAAAAACAACTAAAGTTATACTTTGTGCTCTAACCGTTTATCTCAAATTTATTGTTAGGATTTTTTTCCCACTCAAGAAAAGTTGCTGTCATGTGTTTTCTTGAAATGGCCCTTTCCTGCACCATAAGATAATTATCTCTACTTCATTTCCATGGCAAATGATGGAAAAAAAGCTTACTTTTTAGACACTGAGATAATCATAGCAATTTTAATCTAATCTCTCTTGAATTATCTTGGCATGAGATCTTTGTTTAATGAATGCATCTTCTCACGCTATCTTCGATGTTACAGAAAGTTGTTGGTGACAAATTCATAATAAAGTTGCTAACAGAGAAAATCATGATTGGATTGCATCAGCAACAAGTGAAAATCCAGATCAGACTGCATCAAATATGCAGTCTGATCTTAGATCTACTCTGGCTGCCTTTTTAGGACATTCATTTGCAGAAAGCAACCTAGAAATGGCAATGTCAAATCAAAGATTTTCTCTTTTCCCAACAATGTTTTCAGAAAGTTTTCCTTTTTAGGGTTTTGGAAACATAATATTGTGTGGTCAAGGGTTAAATGTTAAATTACGCAATGAATGGTTCTTGTAACTGAAAGGCAAAATTTTAAACTTGTCCATATGAACAAAATTATGACGAAAAAATGAAGGGACTGTCTTTCTGTCCTTCTAGGGTAGTAGAAAACAATGTTGGAAAAGGAGAAAATGCCAAGGTTTGTTGAAAAAAAATATGGGTCATGAATAAAATGCTGGTAAACAGCTTTTTCTCCTCTTGGAATGTTTTCTGCCTTTTCATAGGAGCCATATTTGATTTGCAGTTTACAAATTTCGTTCCATTTAACCCATTACCACACAATCCCTACTTTTGACGCCCCTGAGAAATAAGCCTTTTGAAAACACTGTAGGAAAAGGAGAAAATGCTGGTAACCAGCATTTTCTCCTTTTCCCACAGTGTTTTCTACCCTTCCCAGAACAAATTTCAATTTTCCAGTCACTTTTATTTTGTCGTCTGCAAATGCTTTCAATTTGGACCAGTCCAAAATTTTATCGTTTGGTAATGGCTTAAGCAGGTCTAAAATTCTGTGTTCTGGTAAAGGCATAAGCTGGTATGAACATGGTATCATTTTGTATAGGGATCTGCAAGCAGCCAGACCTAAGAAGAAAACATTCCAATTACTCGTATATCCAAGACAATTGATTGAATATATACAGCCTTAGGAAAGGAATGGGATATCATGGTGGAATAATGCCTGTGAACTGATCATTTTTGCATTATAGGGGGCAGTTTGGCGTGAATTGTTATTGATTGTTTTGCCTTGCACAAACTAAAAATTGAAACAAGTGATACAATGAAAGAACATTGTAGAGAAAAGGAAAATTAACATAGTAGTCCCCTTATAAAAAACAGCTATTTTCACAATAATATTATCCTACAAAATTTGCTATGGTTAAAAAAGAGTCTTATTTTACTGCTTTAACTCTTTACCACTTGACAAAATTTTAGACTGGTCCAAATTGAAAGCATTTGCAGACGACAATTTCAGTGTGGCTCCCAAGGTGTAATTTTTCTTTGATAGTGTAGAAAACATTGTGGGAAAAGGAGAAAATGCTGGTTACCAGCATTTCCTTCTTTTCCCACAATGTTTTTAAAAGGCTTCTTTCTAAGGGTCGTTAAAAGTCGGGATCATGTGGTGAAGAGTTAATAAAGCCACTTTTCTCTTTTTGTCTTTTCTAGAATTATCATTAATAAATATAAAACCACTATATTTTCATTACAAAGAGATAGTTATTACTTCCCTTTTCTGGAAACTAACAAAAGTATCTATAAATAATTTCAAGGTAGGCATAAAGAAAGTTCTGGACTGTTAAAAATGTGCAAAAGTATTATGCCTGTGTAAATCCATATTTATCAACTATCAAGAAAACTTTATGCAATGAAGCACTAGAAACGGTTCCTGTTCAAAGGGTTAACAATTTGTTTTGGGTAATACAGAGGGAAGAAATAGATCACTGTTCACGCCAAACTGACAACCATCTAAAATCTATTACTTACTGCCAACTTTGGTCTCAGCCTGCTTGATGTTATGTCTAACAAGAAATAATGTTTCTTGACCTTTAATTATGTTCGATCTGGTTGTTAGCTTGATCTGTTTGTTAGATATCTATACTTCTAGGCAGTCATTTGGTATCAAAGTTGGCCTGTCCTTAATAGTGCCAAGCACCCTTCTTGCATCAAATCATAAAACTGCAGTGTTAATTCCAAAGATGAAACAGTATTGCATAATATGTTATACAAAGAACCAGTCTTGGTATCAAAAACATAGCTTCATAGTAAGTGCAAAGAAAAATGTTTTGAAGAAACAGCATTGAGGTACACTTTATGGCTTCAAAGGACCAATGCTTTTCCCAAAGACAGTCTGCCTCACAGAAAAGTCAAAGCACTGTAAGTTCTTGACTATTTAACTCTTTACCACACAAGAAAATTTTAGACTGGTCCAAATTGAAAGCATATGCAGATAACAAAATGAAGGTGACTGAAAAATTAACCAATAATCTGTGAAGGGTAGAAAACACTGTGGGAAAAGGAGAAAATGCTGGTAACCAGCATTTTCTCCTTTTCCCACGGTGTTTTCAAAAGGCTTCTTTCTCAGGGTCGTTAAAAGTCGGGATTGTGTGGTAAAGGGTTAAGGCATTGCTTCATCTAGACCCAAAGGCATTATGTCAAAGTAAGAACTGAGGCCACAATCTTGACCCAAAAGTATTGTATCATTATCTAATTTTTTACCAAAAGGCATTGCTGCTTTGTAAGAACAATTTAAAGGACAAAGTCTTGAACCTAGAACATGACTTTATAGTTAGGTCATGGGACCAAATTCTTTGACAAAAAAAGTAATGATTTTATCTATAAAAGGGTCACAGAACCAACCATTAAGCCAATATTTTGCTTCAAGTCGGATCAAACAAATCTTTAATCATTTACTTTGCTTCTTAATTAATTCAAGAGGCCAATTCTTGGCCCAAAATATGGGTCATAAATGTATCAGGGAACCAATTCTTTACCAAATAACTATGCTGGCTACACAGTTGTCTCCTCTTCTCACAATGTTTTCTACCATTTCAGCTTCGATCATGATCATTTGAGTTGTCTGCAAAACACTTTGGATTTGGACAAGAGCTGAATTTTGTTGTTTGGTACAGTTAAAGTGGATGCCATATCTAGAAAATAGTATAATTATGTATGGATGCAGCTTGCCCAAAATAAGCTTAGTGTACTGTTACGGGAGACCCATCCTTCCTGCATGGCTTTGTCCCGATTCAAATACAATACCAGTGACTACTACATCAGGAAGACATCTCTTTAGCTCAGTGGTTAAGGTATTAGCCCTTCGTCCAGGAGTTCTGGGCTTTGAATCCCGCCCGGTCCCTTATTTCTGCCATGCATTTATTCATTTGGTATTGGCCTTTCATCCAGGAGTTCTGGGGTTGGAATCCCGCCCCGTCCCTTATTTCTGCAATGCATTTTTTCATTAAAACTTTGGTTCTCTGTTACAGACTTTATTGGTAAGATGGGAACTTGTCCGGGATTGGCCATTGAGACTTTAATCCCATTAATTTTGTTGTCCAAAAATGGACTTCTTGCCTAATAAGGCTATGAGTAGTCAATAAATGATGACTTTAAGAGGGGATGTGTATGAGAACTACTCCTTCCTGCATTGCTTCGTCCCAATTTAAATACATTACCTGACAACAGTGTCAGGGAGATCTCTTTAGCTCAGTGGTTAAGGCATTGGCCTTTGTCCAGGAGTTCTGGGGTTCCAGTCCCGCCCGGTCCCTTATTTCTGCCATGCATTTAGTCATTAGTTTCTTTGTTACGGACTTTGTTCGTAAGAGTTCACAAAAGTAGTCCCAAAGGGGATTTCCCAGGATTGTAGAAGCTGTTTGGTTGCCTCTGATGACACTTTTTGGCAAATATGTATTTTAAATCCGTAATATATTTGCAACTATGTCACTGCATACAGGAAGCTATGCCCCCAGTATGACAGGAATGCTCCTCGGGTAGTCAGTGATCAATTTGATTTGCCAATGAATGTCTTTCCCAATTTATCATTTATATGCGAGTAAAGCTACTGATATGTATTATTTGGGTAAAGGCTAAAATTAGTTGATGGAACAAATCTTTGCATGGGAAGCTGATAAGGTGTAAAGGCTTGAAACACTACTAATATCAGGTTCACAAATTGATTTTTCAAAGTAAATGGAGACAAAGCTGTATTGCTGAATGTTGGATTAACCTAAAACACTTTTCCTATCCCAATGTCATATAAAATTACAGGAAAAATCAAAGCCTTTGCTATGGTCTAATTACCCTACATTGTTTGATGTTTTTTTAGACAACAATCAAATATTTGAGGCAAGATCAATTGCATTCTGTGAAAAGAACTATTATGTAAATATTGATGTTGGGGAAGAATATGGCATATTTGGTTCTGCAATGATCAAATGCAGTTTTAAACTCTTTACCATAGGACAAAATTAATGTTTATGTGGTCCAAACAGAAAGCATTATTTTTGCAGACGAACAGTTAAATATTACATGTACTCATTTATTGACATTTGTCTTGGAAATGCTAGAAAACATTGTAGAAAAAGGAGAAAATGCTATTATCTAGCATTTTCTTCTTTTTCCACAATGTTTTCAAAAGACTTCCTGGTAATTACCTTTAAAATTTAGGAATATAGGGTAAAAGGTTAAAAGGCTTTGATCTTGTTTGATTTTATACCTGCTGTATGCCCTTGGTCACAAATAACCAACTGCTGCCGGACGGCAAGTTTTTCAGGAGATTTTGACACGTGGCGACTGCATGGTCAACATCCGATGGCAGTAAAATTTGAATGGTGGCAGTTCAATTTTGAGACACCATCAAGCGCCTGCTCAAAGTTTAGGAAAAAGTTATAAGTGGACGGCAACCAGACGATTTTTAAGCCATCGGAGAGACTGTTCTGTCCGTTGACTGGAAGATGCATTCAGACTTTGGTCGGCGTCGGCCGATTTTTATGAAAACTTTTTTCTCCAAATCTTCCGGCAACCGAACTGCCATCATCCGGGTGCCGGATGGAGTTCGAACGGGCATCGCCCGATTTTAAATGTTCATGTGGGCACCGTCCAGTGACCATCGGATCATTGTGCGGCACTGATTTTGTTATTCTTTCTGGACAGTGACCGAATGGCAAACATAAACTTTGGCGACATGCCCAATATATTATAGAAGTGTATTGATATCCTACCTACTGACAATTAATCAGTTCTGAATTGAAAATGGCCTTTATTCCACAAAAAAATCTGTTGAATCTTCTGCTTTATCAAGAGAGATTGCCAGGTGCTAGCTGAAGGCAGAGAAATGTAATAGTAGCTGCTGCTGTTTACGATTAGGAGAATGCTTGGTGTCAGGCTGCAGAGTGAGGACTGTGTGGGTCAGAATGTGGCTACCGACGCATGTCATCCTTGGACTGTATGACCTGCCTCTGTAGCTAGCCATACGTGGCACAAAGTCTGAAAGATGACGGTCTGGTGCCTTTCTGAACTGAAAAGTGCAGGCACAGCATTTCCAAAGAAACTACCATCAAATGCCCATTTGATTTGTGACTGCTTGAGCAAATGGCTTGAAGTTGTGCAGAGCCTGGACGATGTCTCAATTGTTTGAATTGACAAAGTTGGAAGAAACCATTCGGCACCCATTTTATTTGTCACCTAGGCAGTAGATACGATTACTCTATTTTGCAGCAGCCCATGTTGTCAAAGATATTTTTAGATAGAGCAACCACTTTAGGGTATTTTCAACAAAAGAAAGAGAGAAGAACTGACATAAAGGACTTTTTAAAGCTCATAACCAGCAGACCATTTTGTGCACTTCACATGAGACCACTTTTAAATTGAAATTGCAGCAAAGGAGAAACTGGTAGCAATGCCAACTTTGTACATGTTTGGAAACTCCATTTTCTTTACATGTGCACAGGGAAAGTATACATTGCAGTATGCTTGCAGCACAAAATTCTCACATCATCCCAAATCTATCCCAAATCTACCCCAATCTCTCCCAAATCTACCAAAATCTTCCCAAAAATAGTTAGGAAAGACTGAGGAACTTTGTGCAGCTAAAGGGGGGAGGTAGACCATGAAATTCTCACAGCTTCCCATATCGTTTCCATATCTACCCGAAACTTTCCAAAAACCTACCCAAATCTCCCCCAAATTTTCCCCCAAAAATAATGATTTGGGGAGATTTGGACCTTTGTGCGGCCAAGGGCAAGTGGGTATAGAGAACTTGAAATTTCCATATCTCCTCGAATCTTCCCTTATTTAAGCAGTACATTCAAAAATTTGCATGGCTAAAGAAAATAAATTTTGAACTACTTCCTGACTCAAAATTACAAACTTATTTTTCACCTGGTTCTCAGTGTGTATATATAATTTCTACAATTTTTACCATCATTGTAATGCATAGAACTTAGAGATTATTCACTAATCCCAAATTCATGTTACTTAAAGGGGTCAGTTAAAGAATAATATTGTTGGTTTGTTATAAACTTGGGAAATGTTTGATGATGCCCATTGTAATTTAGAAGGTGATATCGTGTACTATGTCATTAAAGGCAGGTTGAATCAATGGTATATCATCATATCATTCTGTCTATAATGCGTCCTAATTAAATTTATAGTGGCCGATCATAATGTGTTTAGTTTGAAAAACTGTCGTAAGCTTAAAAGTTATAATATTATGTACAATTGATATTCCAAGATTATTATTCTGTCAAACTTAATTGACATTCCGAGAGAATCAAACCTCCAGAAAGTTTTTTGAAGCAGATTCTGTTGCGGGCAGCTCTTTCAGTAAAATGAAAACCCACTTTTTGTCAAATCATGCAAAAGATATCTGATAAAAAGATCTTCAACTTTTTCAACAAATGCTAATGCCTGTCATCTGCAAACACTTTGAGTTTGGGACAGTCTAAAATTTGTCATCTGGGAAAGGGTTAACTCTTTAGTCAATTTTCAACAACAAATTTATGGACAGGACCAAATTCAAAGCATCTGCAGACAACAAATTAAAACTTGTTAATATGACGATTTCTTCTGGCTTTGACAGGGAAGAAAAATATAGTTGGAAAAGCATAAAATGCTAGTTATCAGCATTTTCTCCTTTTCCCTCAATGTTTTCTATAGGTTTCTTTCTCAGGGTCGTTAAAAGTTGAGATTGTGTGGTAAATAGTAAAAAAGTTGGTTAAGATTTAGGTAAGATTATTGTAAATTTGGAAAAAATTGGGTAGATTTAGGGATTTTCCTCTGCAGCAGTTTGCGGTTACTTCATCAGCGTAACAAGTAACTTTGATGCAGTTAAGGTGACAGCATTCTAGTCCAATTCAATTTCAACACAGAATGATTTAAGTTTGTAGAAAAAGTTTCACAGACTAAAGCAATCTTAAAAGCACAAAAATCTTTAACATAAAGATTATAAATTGCTGAATTTATTATAAAAAAAAAAACCACCCATATATAACTGATCTGTTTATTTGAGCAACTTTGCAATTTATATTTTCCATTGAAGTAAGCAAGTAAATTACACAAGATTGTCAATTGATACATAAATTGACTTGAAAATACTTTCCTCATGCAAACACTCTGATTTTATAACTACAGACAAACATATAGCAATGTACATAGGCTTAAAAAATCTATTTCCGGACCTCTTGCATATTTCTTGGTATAATTTTGATTCAGCTAAAACATTTGTTTCATTTGTTGTTTCATATCTATGTCTATGCCAATTTGTTACAAAACAGTCATTCATAAAAGACCGTGAAACAATGCAGAGCTATCAAGGCCCCCTTGCTGTTATTATACGCCTGTCAAAGACGGGACGTATTATGGGATCACCAATGCCGGGCGGGCAGGCGGGCGGGCGGACGGGCAGGAGTCCGGGCGGGCGGGCGGCGTCCAGTTCTTTGTCCGGAGCATATCTCCAAAACTATACAAGCTAGGGTTATGAAATTTCATGGGTGGATAGATCTTATCAAGGGGGAGTGCAGTGCACAGGAATCATAACTCTTGCTTGCTTAACTTTTGAGTTATTGCCCTTTGTTGTTTTTCATACTTGAATTTTGTCCGGAGCATATCTCCAAAACTATACTACCTAGGGTTATGAAATTTCATAGCTGGATAGATCTCATCGAGGGGGAGTGCAGTGCACAGGAATCATAACTCTTGCTCGCTTAATTTTTGAGTTATTGCCCTTTGTTGTTTTTCATACTTGAATTTTGTCCGGAGCATATCTCCAAAACTTTACTACCTAGGGTTATGAAATTTTATGGGTGGATAGATCTCATTGAGGGGGAGTGCAGTGCACAGGAATCACAACTCTTGCTTGCTTAATTTTTGAGTTATTGCCCTTTGTTGTTTTTCATACTTGAATTTTGTCCGGAGCATATCTCCAAAACTATACTAGCTAGGGTTATGAAATTTCATGGGTGGATAGATCTCATTGAGGGAGAGTGCAGTGCACAGGAATCATAACTCTTGCTTGCTTAATATTTGAGTTATTGCCCTTTGTTGTTTTTCATACTTGAATTTTGTCCGGAGCATATCTCCAAAACTATAGTAGCTAGGGTTATGAAATTTTATGGGTGGATAGATCTCATCGAGGGAGAGTGCAGTGCACAAGAATCATAACTCTTGCTTGCTTAATTTTTGAGTTATTGCCCTTTGCCGTTTTTTATACTTCAATTTTGCCTGCTGAATATCTCCAGAACTATACTAGCTAGGGTTGTGAAATTTCATGGCTGGATAGATCTCACAGAGGGGGAGTGCAGTGCACAGGAATCATAACTCTTGCTTGCTTAATTTTTGAGTTATTGCCCTTTGTTGTTTTTCATACTTGAATTTTGTCCGGAGCATATCTCCAAAACTATACTAGCTAGGGTTATGAAATTTCATGGGTGGATAGATCTCATTGAGGGGGAGTGCAGTGCACAGGAATCACAACTCTTACTTGCTTAATTTTTGAGTTATTGCCCTTTGTTGTTTTTCATACTTGAATTTTGTCCGGGGCATGCCCCAGCTTTACAACTTGGGGTAAGACGGGCGTATCTTGCGACAATTTGCCGCTCTTGTTTTTAATACTAACATGACAGGTAAATTCAGCTCTATAAACACAATGCCACAAAAATGTGGTAAAATGAATTATATACCATAGGGAGTGACGTCATTTTACATAGAGTGATGTCATCCTATATAAAGTCAGTTGGTGAGTTATTCAATGCAATAAAAATTTATGTCCACATTTTTACCGTAAGTATGAACTTGTTTTCCTTTGATTAAGAGTTGGTCATGTTAGAATCAAAGTAATCTTCTGTCTGTTGTGGTTTATTGTTCAATAAACCATGTGAGTTATAAGGCACATTAAATAAACCAATTGTGCTATTACCCTCTTGGATTATTTATTGTGCCTCATAACTCACAACTGTGGTTTATTGAATGATAAACCACAATAGAAAGTGGATTATTTCTTAATTAACCTCTGATCTACATAACACACAGTTAGAAATGCTATAGTAGGTATATTTTAAAATCATATTTTAATAGAGATAAAGACATTTCAATGTAAAATATTAATGATCATATTGTGGCAAAGCATTGCAAAACATTGAACCATCAACCAAAATTTATTGCCACAAAGTAGTTAATATTTTTGCATTTCTTCTTCCAAAAGTGATCTTCTTTGAGATTAAAAAAAAAAAACATATCCTATCATATGTGGTTTTATAATGTCCTAAGTAGCTAAGATTTTCGTATGTGGTTTTATAATATCTTAAGTAGCTAAGATTTTCAATAGAACATAAAAAAAAAGGTTGTAAAATGTCACACTCTCAACACATAGTATAATTTAAAGTCTCCACTCCTATTTTATGTAAAATTACAAATTGGAATGTAATTGCCACAAAATTGCCAGTTTTTTGTTCAATTTCAATAGATACAGGGTCACTTCTTTATCTATCAAACCATATGGATCGACATTTTTCGGTGATCTCATTTACAAATTGAACAATTTTTTTTGGCTTTTTTTATGCAGTTGCTCATCTATCTTCAATAAAAATTGAAAAGAACAAAATTAGAGTTTGGCCTCATTACTCTTTACCCAACTACAAAATTTTGGATTCGACCAGTCTCAAAGCATTTGCAGATAAAAGATTAAATGTGGCTTAATTGATGATTTTTGTCTTTGATAGGATAGAAAACACTGTGGGAAAAAGAGAAGGTATCAGTCACCAGCATTGTCTGCTTTTACCATGATGTTTTCAAAAGCTTTCTTTCCCAGGGTCGTTAAAAGGTGGAATTGTGTTAAGGGTTAACACTTTACCACTTGGTAGAATTTTAGACTTCTCCAAATGGAAAGCATTTGCAGACGATAATTTCATAGGGGCCCAAATGATGCATTTTTTCTTTGATAGGGTAGAAACCTTTGTGGGAAAAGGAGAAAATGCTGGTTACCAGCATTTTCTCCTTTTCCCACAAAGTTTTTAAAAGACCTGTTCCTCAGGGTCGTTAAAAGGTTGGATTGTGTGGTAAAGGGTTATACTCTTTACAGAATGAACAAAAATTAGGATTGTCCAGATAGAAAGCATTTCGCAGGCAACAAAGTAACTCTGGCTCAAAAATGGAAATTCATCTTTGGTAGGATAGATAGCATTGTAGGAAATGGAGAAAATGCTGGTCATCAGCATTTTTCCTTTTCCCATAATGTTTTCCAAAGCCTTTTTTTTTCAGAGTCGTGAAAATTCTGGATTATGTGGTTAACCCTTTACTACACATTCCCAAAAATTGATAACCTGGGAAAGAGGAGACTTTTGAAAACATTGTGGGAGAAGGAGACAATTCTGATAACCAGCTTTTCGTCTTTTTCCTACACTATTTTCTCCCCATTTATAGAAAAATATAATCATGGTAATAAGACATAATCTAGGTTGTTATCTTAGATTTCCTTTAATTTGGAAAGTTCAAAATGTTGCAAACTTTCAAGGGTTAAGCATTATTAAAAAAATACCAGATCTTATCTAATCTTTTGCAGTTAGGATTAGGTTTTAATGAACTGAGGGATTTAAAACCTGAATTTGCAAATAAAGTAAGTGAGTTTTGACTTCTAGTTTCATTCATTTCAACCAATTATGATGCAAATATAAAATAGTTTAAAGAATTATTATAATGAGGCATTACCTAGTAGCATGTAACAAGAAATTGCTTCATTAATTTTCCATGTTAATTTTACAAACAGTGAACTTTTTACAGCATTATGTACATGTTTCGGACTAGTCCAGATTGAATGTTTCAAACAACAAAACAAAAGTGATAAGTATTTTTGGATTTTGATTTTTCTTTGAAAAGGTTGAAAACATTATAACATATAATGTTTCCAAAAGTCATGTTCCTCAAAGTTTGTTATGACTTGGACTTGTTTGGTTAATGGTAAAAATAGAAAATTCTTTCCTTTATGATGACTGTGCCACTCGTGAAAATATTACCGATGGTGTTCACTTGATGAAATAAATTTGGATCTTTCACCAAAAATACCCCAAAATATCTATTTATTTCATGCTTATTTCTCTGGAAGGAGCTTTATCAAAATCCAGTACAATTCTTTTCAGTTATTCCCTGTGGCATAGCAAGCACGAGAAATGTAAGGAAAAAGATTTCATATTTCCATCTGGTTGTGGGTCATGCGCAATTTATCTTTGTAACTTAAGAATTATGATAAAAACCAGTATTTTCACAGGTCATACCCGTGGAATATCGAAAAATATTTTCACTGCCATCTCTTGATATCTTACCGGAAAGCATGAAATAATGACCATTACATACTTCCATTTCATATAAGCTGTTTATGCAGAAAATGTCAAAATACTGCCATAGCTCTGTTGTTGTTACTGTCAGGGTCTTGTGAATCTCTTATAACCGATGATATTTATTTCAAACTTGGACTGTTCACTATTGTCATTTAACTATTTACCATAATTTTGTATTCAAACAAATTGAAAAACATGCAGATGACAAAGGTAGCTTAAATGATGATTTCTGTCTTTGAAAAGGTAGAAAACATTGTGGGGGGAAGGGGGGGAAAGAAAATTACCAGCATTTTCTGCTATTTCCACTGTGTTTTCAAAAACCTTGTTAAAACTTGGGATAGTTTGATAAAGAAGTGAAGGGAACCCATATGGAAAGGTCAGGTAAATACATTTCCCACACATTAATTAAGTTGTACCCTTCTTCGACCAAGGAATTTCAATCAGAAACCATGAAAAGCAGCCTAAGGTCTAGCATTGGCATGCAGAGCTCTTGTCACTACCGTTTCTGTCAAAAGATAGCCTCTATTGTATTGAGATTTTCCTGTATTCTCTGACAACCAGCAGAATATATTTCAGATATATTCATTTGATGGGAAACTTCGTATTTATTGTTCTATGTATGTAAATAGATGTAGATCCAAGGATGCAGCTAAAAAACCTTTGACACTTCTTTCATTGGCCGGACTGTAATTAGGAATTAATTGAATATGCATGAACTATAATAACAGATGCACTGGTAAAATATATATTAGAAGATGCAGGCATGTATTTGTGTAAATTGCACCATAAGTTATATTGTACTTTCTATCATTTTGAAAGATGCAACAAATGACAACAGAAAAAGAATCTAAAATGGATAAGGCAAAAGTAGCAAGCATCGAAAATACTTATTGGATGGTGAAATGAAAGGTACCATGTAAGTTCCAGCTTTGTAAGATCCTATACTGAAGTCAGATTCTAGGAAAATGTTAAGGGGGACAAAACCATATCATTGTAAAGACTTTTATCATTCACAGAATTTAGAGTGGAATTTAGACAGAAAAGCATAAAACTAAATGGTTCAATCAAGCAGTGTTTATATAGTGTAAACTTCTGTTTTATTAGGTAGATAGTTATGATCAGTTAAACTTGGTTCATAAAACAAATAGTTCCCTTCCTCACAGAACTTGTGGAATGAGGAAATACTGCAGCCATAACATTTACCTGTAGAGAATGAATGCTGGGATTATGTTTTAACTCTTAACTTTTTACCATGAAGTTCTGAATTTATGACACCCTGAGTAAGAATCCTTTCGAAAACATTGTGGGAAAATGCTGTACCAACATTTTCTCCTTATTCCACAATGTTTTCTGCCCTTCCCAACACAGATTTTAGTTTTTGGGTAACGGTTCTTGTGTTGTCCCCAAATGATTTCAATTTGGCCTACCCTGAAATTTTGTTGTATGGTAAAGAGTTACCTCCAGGTTACCAGATGATAAAAAGTCTTTCGGATGAGGCGTTAAACCGAGGTCCCGTGTGACGGTGATACACACCGAGCATGTTAAAGAACCAGGCGGAATCTCAGTAGTTTCATCCTGTATCCTTGCACTATCCCCTGTAACAACTAACCATCTTCTGGGGGCGTCACTCAGATGGGCAACTGGTAGCGATGATAAATAAATGAAAATAATCAATCAAAAAAAATAAAAAGTTCAGACACCCAATTATAGTATATGAGATCAAGGATTGTGGCTGACAATTGTTAAAAAGGAAAGTACTGGGAAAAAAGATTCAGGATATAACATATCGGGAAAAATTATCAGGAAAAAAAAGTATCTGGAAAAAAAGTATCAAGAAATTTCCCGGAAAAAGTGTCAGAACATGATCCATGGGCGGATCCAGAGGGGGGGGGACCGGGGGTCCGGACTCCCCCTGGAATTTTGGCAAAAATGTGGTTATCAGAATCGTGAAATGGTACTGGTTTGATATTGCACAACATTTATGTAAAATACAGTCATAAATTTAAAAACAAAGGTTCTACATGTGGAGACCTCCTCATGGATAGAACTGGAAACGTTGATTTTTCTTGTAAACGGCTCACATCCACTGAAATCCGGAAATCAAAGTATCATATAATAAGATGAGTGTGTTTTCGGTGGGACCCCCCCGAGAAAGATATCTGGATCCGCACTTGTGATGGACAAAAGAAGTTGTTTTCACATTGTTTTGAAATTTTTAATCAAAATGTTTCTTAAAGCCATTCAAATCGTTAAATGAAGGAAAAGTAGGTTTGTCATCTGTCTATGGGTTATTTTTGGAATACTAGGACCATCTTGGGCGCTTGTTTTAGGAATCGGTTCCCAAAACACTGTCCAGATCAGTTTTGTCTGCCCACATGTAGAGTATTGAGCTTTTGATTGCCTACAAAAGCTTTGAATGACTCTCAGACAGAGTAGATTCGGATCAGAAGGCTGCTACTTGGATTTGGTTATTCATAATTATGTACATGACTATGGGTGTCCAAAGAGGTCAAGTACATGTACGCATATATCTATAACTCTTTGGCACTGAAAAAAATTAGTTAGACATATTTTGCACCCATTTACGAAGTGTCCCCAGAGTTTTGATGTAATTCACAGGGATTATTCAACTTTATTGAAATTGCCGAGACATTAGTCCTACCAGTTTCTTTTAAACAAGATATAATTATAACAATACTTGGACTAATTTTGTATGGTTGACCAGTTCATATATCCAACCTTTTCTGCAGTAATACCTCAGTAGTAGAGACCTTTTGAGGACATGTCGAGTTTGTCTATGAAAGTGTAGAAAACATTGTGAAAAAAGAAATACAAAGTTCAAACAATTTCTCCTTCAACTTTTTCCCATAAAATCCAAGCTTTGGACAACCTTGAGGAAGAAAGCTTTTGAAAACATTTTAGGTTAGCAGCATTTTCTCGTTTAACTTTACCAAATGACAAAATTTTAGACTGGTCCAAATTGAAAGCATTTGCAGACGACAAAATAAAAGTGACCGAAAATTTGAAATTTGTATCAAAGAGGAAAGGAAACATTGTGGGAGAAGGAGAAAATGCTGGTTACCAGCATTTTCTCCTTTTCGCACAATGTTTTTACAATGCTTCTTTCTCAGAGTCATCAAAAGTTGGCATTGTGTGTTAATCCTTTCCCAAACGGCAAATTTTGGACCAGACCAAATTGAAAGCATTTTGCAGATGACGAATTAACAGTTGCTAAAAAGATGATTTTTCTCTATGATAGGGTAGAAAACATTGGTTACCAGCATTTTCTTCTTTTCCTGCAATGTTTTCAAAAGGCTTCTATCCCTGACCCGTAAAAACCAGGGATTGATTGGGAACGGGTTAAAGGGTACAGTACATTGTTTCCTACTTTTACAGGCCTGATTTCTCCTCAAACATAATATTGATAAAAGCCATTTTCTCCATTGCTAGTTTATAGCACATAAATTGCTACAATCCCCACAACTTCAGGGAGAGTGATGGTTCATATCAGACAGGTCGAATTTTTGAAGAATATGACATGCGCTGTGACAATGGACATCTAGATTCTGAAACACTTTGAAATACCTTGTCAAATTGCTAGTTTTACAAAGCTAAATATTCAGAGCAAGAAGAAGCATAGACAATGTCATGTTTTTGGAAAGTAAGCTTAGCCAATGAAGAAATGTGTAAAAGGATATGAATTTGTCAAAAAGCAAGATGTAATATAAATTGCATCTATTTAATGCCTATTTTTTTTTTATAAATTTGTTTCATGTATTCCCCACTCCCAAACCCACCCTTTACAACTGCTCCTAGGGTTTTACGACCATAAAGCAAACAGGTTTTGAAAACCTAATGGAAAGGGAGAAGATGAAAGTAACTTGTATTGGTTCCTTTTTTCATGGTGTTACATATATGTACCCTCTCAAGCATTTAGATTTCAATTTAGCAAGTTTTGTGCATCATGATAAAATGCTTTCAATATGTTTGACTCTAAAATTTAGTCACCAAATAAAGAGTTAAACTGAAATGCAGTTGGACGACTTTAAAATCTGAGATCAAACTGCATGTTCTATGTCTGATCTTGATCTTCAATCTAAAGAGACTCACTCAGTAGTATTACCTTTATCATGCGTTAATTTTAGAGCATTATACATTGATCCTAACACATCAAATGTAAAACACTATTGACACTGAGATCTGCCTCTCTAAGCCTCACAGAATAGAATATTGTTGGTCGCCCGGCAGAAGCCGGCGACCTTATATTTAATATAGTTCAGAAGAGATGTTCATGGAGAGTGTAGGTACTTCCGGTTAAAATCTTTCATCATATTCGCCAGGTTTATATTGGTAAAATAGGTGTGAATGTTTGTGAAATTGTTGTGTGGGGTTTTCATCGCCTTTTTTGAAGCTGTTGACTTGTTTTAAACCCGATAAAGAATCATGAAAGAATTATTAACGGTCTGGTGCACAATGTTTTATGAAACAATTAATGTTCTTGTGCAGAACGCATAGATGTTTTATGCGAATGAACTCGTCCTGTCACATGATCTTAGGAACCAATGGAAACGCAAAACTGCGTCTACTGTTTACCGATAGCCCTAAAGAGCGCAATGGAAATATTATTGAGAAATGGGCGCAATGGAAAAGAAAGTACGCAGTGGAAATACAAGTAAAAACCAAAAACTATTTTTTGTACGGCTGAAAAAATGCACTTAGTGGTGATATTTTTCTATACAGGTATTCCCAGATTGTACCCAAAATGTTACACGTCTTTAATGTATTTTCTTATGGTATCAGTTTACATACATTAGACTGCATGAATCTAGGATCAGACTGCAATTTTGGTAAGTCTGATCTTGGTCTACACCGTCCTCAGATATTTCACTGAAGGCTTTAGTTACATTTATCAGTTTACATACATTGGACTGCGTGAATCTAGGATCAGACTACAATTTTGGTAAGTCTGATCTAGGTCTTCACCGTCCTCAGATAATTCACTGACCGGCTTTGGTTACATTTATCAGTTTACATACTTTAGACCGCGTGAATCTAGTATCAGACTACAGTATTGATAAGTCTGATCTTGGTCTTCACCGTCCTCAGATATTTCACTGACCGGCTTTAATTACATTTATCATTTTACATACGTTAGACTGCGCGAATCTAGGATCAGACTGCAATTTTGGTAAGTCTGATCTTGGTCTACACCGTCCTCAGATATGTCACTGACCGGCTTTGGTTACATTTATCAGTTTACATGCATTAGACTGGGTAGATCTAGGATCAGACCGCAAATTGGTTAAGTTTTTTATTATGCGGTTATTCTCAGATGGCGAAATTGAAAATAGGCATAAAAGTAGCATAAAATGTAAATCGGGCATTTGAACGTTTTCCAAGCGAAAACCCATACTTTATTTTGACTGTTGGTTATATGACATTGTAGGTCACTATTGTAATGTCAATTTTATTGGAAAACAATATCTACTTTTTTCTCAAATGAAAAATAACTGAAAAAAATAGAAGTCGGATATATTCTGTTGTCTGATTATTGTTTAATAATGGAAAAAAACAATTCATTTTCGGGCGACCTTTGACGCTCTTGCGTCTTCTTTTTTTCTTGTATTTTATAGCAAGACTTGTTATACTACAGGCAGTTCTACTGCAGGGATGGTGCTTTAAAGGTGGCCCTTCAGATTTTGGGACGAAAATTTTACAAAAGTGCAAAAAAATTATCCTTATACTCCCAAAGCCTTTTAATTTTCATTCATAAAACCCCAGTGGTCGAAATCAGTCCGACAACATGAGAAAGTAGAGATTTACTACGGCCCAGGTTGACACCAACGGGAGACACGTTCTATTTTTAGATGATCAATTCGCTCATTTACTTACAGGAATACACAGAAGAAGCTTCAAACATAGCGTCCAAAGAAGACATTATGGAAAATAATTATTACATGTTTGTTATGATAGGGAATTTAAGCGTTATGAGTCATGTGCCAGTCACTTGACATACCCACAATGCTTTATTGATTTTTGGCTTGAAATCTAAAAATAGCTTAAGAGGCTACGTAGCCTTTTAAGGGAATACCATCAAAAAAATGATTTTTTGTAATTTTATGAGTCTTAATTATTGATGACTTGTATTATTTTTTCATATGAATTTCAGTGATATATATATTTTTTAATTTGGTGAGATGTAAAAATTCTAAATACCCACCTTTAAAAGACATTTCAGACCCAAATCATACTATACAGAATGTGACGTCTGATCTTTGATCTTTAAAGAACAGCAATTTTTTAAGATATTTCAGACAAACACAGGCCCGACAGTTAAAGGGCTTTAACGCTTGACCAAACGACAAAATGTTAGACTGGTCCATATTGAGATTATTTGCAGAGGACAAAAATAAAAAGGACTCAAAAATTGAAACTTGATTTGGGAAGGCTAGAAAACATTGTGGGAAAAGGAGAAAATGCTGGTTTACCAGCATTTTCTCCTTTTCCCACAATGTTTTCAAGAGGCCATTTTCGTGTGGTAAAGAGTTAATTAATTAATGTTGATTATTATCAGCACTAGAAAAGTGCTGCTAAATAGATAAAAATCTCGTGGTGATGAAGTTACAGATACTCAGGATTCAAAGCTCTTCTTTTCAACAGAACCTGGAAGAGAGTTGGAATACTGTATGGACAAGTTCTGTCTGCATATCGTCGGTTTACTTCTAAAACCTCATTACTACAGCTTGGTACAAGATGTTGTTATAAGGTTTTTGAAGTAAACTGACAATATTCTGCTAAGTCTGATCTTGATTCTTATTCCCCGCATTATAAATTAATTCATTTAGCTTTGCTGCTTTATGGTTTTGAATAACTAAATAAATGAAACGGATATTTTCAGTGTGGAAAAAGTGAGTTGATACCTAAGGAGTATAAGTAGGAGTCTGGTTTTGCGGAATACCCCGCAAAAAACATGAAAAATGTTCAGCAGTCTGATCTGAAACCTACATTGTCCATAAAGACAAGGGAAATTGTAATTTAAAAGTATCTATTAAATCTATTAACTCTATATCAAACTATACAATTTAAGACTTGTTAAAAAAAAAGCATTAATTTTGCAGATAGTGGCTCAAAAAGATAGGAATCAATTTCATAGAAAAAATTGTGGGAAAAGGAGAAAAAGCTATTTACCAGCATTTTCTCCTTTTCCTACAATGTTTTCAAAACCCTTCCTCATTAGGATTGTTGAAAAATATTAATGGTTGTTAAATGCTGAGAGATTATGTGGTAAAATGGGTAATTAGTCACATCAACTCATGCCAGTGCCAATTATTTAAAATCAGTCTTTCCATACAGAATTGGAAGATTAGTGTGGATCTATAATTCAGTCAATGTCTGAAGAAACTGGATGAGAGGTGTATGTCTTTTGTCAGCTGATTTTTTTTTTGTGGAAAAATACAAAATATTGGGATTAAGTGTCACCAGTGAATTGGATATTCATACATTTATATGGGTGTATTTTATATCAGAAGAATAATTCTAAAACTATGAGGACTTACCTATCCTTGGCTACCAGGAATTATTTGTGAGGTATAGAAACAGGAATTCTGTAATTCTGTGCACGGAACTTGATCCAATCCAAGAAGACAATAGTATTTCATTTTTTATCACTTCCACATTCTGTTACTTTCTTACTGTCATGCTATGCAAGTTGTATCATGTGTATACGGGCCAGAGCACTAAAGACATGTAATAAAATGTTTTCAGTCGAGGAAACAAAAAGACTCAATTATTGTATTTTTAACACTTGAAGTGTTTTTTGCAGCCATGGTGGCTGTTGTGGCCAGCATTGATCAAGATCAGACTGCACAAAATGTGTCAAGACATTCTAAACAATAACAAACTTGAGGCTGCATTTGTCAGGTCCTAGTATATTTAGAATGAAAGCATTAATGTTGTTTATTCTTTCCCCTAGAGTTAAAGGCTTCTTTCGCCAAGTTGTCTCACAAACTGAAATTCAGGGAAAACTCACAGTGCAATCTAGTCTTGGCCTGCGCTGTCTCCAAAAGCATGTATGTTACCATTTTCACATTCTGAGCTTATCATACGTTATATTTGATTACCATTTTGACTGTAAAACAAATTATGTGTTATTTTCACAAGGTTTTAGATTTTTTTTTGTTTTCAAATTTTTCTTCCAGTTATAGCAGTAAATCACTATTCAAGTGGGTATTGAACAACTCTGAAATGTAACACTTGAAAATAATCCTTTGATGTGTTAAATAGCTGCATCCTTCACAATGATTTCACCAGCATAACTCAAGGTTTTATCGGTACAACCCACTTGCTGAACTCTCCCACTGACAACAGACCAATCTAAGCCCAAAATTTTCACTATAGATTCTTCAACCACTCATTACAGCATCTTCCATAGTGTTTGAACACCTCCTGTTTGTTGCTTTACTTTCTGTGCTCAATTTGATACTCAGAGAGTCTGTAGAATAAATCTTGATCTGTACCCATGGACTATTATTAGATCACTTTTGGTGTAAAATACAGACTTTCAATTAGATGTTTATAGGTAGTCGTGGAAACACATGGAAATGCCAATTCAATGTCACTTAATGTAGAGTGTACTGGGATATTGGTATTTGAGAGGCAAGTTTGAAACAAACTGGATTTTAATACAGAGGTAATGTATCTCATGCAGTTTGACAGGTTGACAAATTTAACTCTTTGCCAAACAAGCAAGTTTTGAAATATTTTGAAAATTAAAAGCATTTTGCAGATGAGGAATTAGATGAGACTGCACTGTTCAAAAGTTGTCTTTGAATAGCTAATGGATGTAGTTGGAAACAGAAATTGTTGGTCATCATTTCCTCATTTTCCCAACATATCTTCCAAGCTCCAGAAAGTGTGGGATTGTGTGCCAAGGGATTGAAGAGTCCTGTGACCTTAGATGCTGTAGCAGGCAGTGAAGATCATGATCAGTGTGTACATGATGTGTGGTCTAATCTTGGATCTGCCAAATCTGCTAATTAATTTTAGGGACTTTTTTCACAAACGGTCCTAATACAATCATAATATAATGTAGGTCTCTTTTACTGATTTGAGACTGTGCAATTAACCTTTTAGTGAAAACAAATTTGCAGGGATGCATTTGTGAATTAATGATAATCAGTTCGTTATAAGGACACATAAATTTGGGTCAAAACATTGCACCAGAGCAGGGATCTTATGTATATGATCGTGTATATGATCTATTCTTGACTAGAAGGAGAAATTGCCTGGTACAGATTATTTACATTTGGCCATTATGTCTTTGAAAGAGTTCAGCAGTGAGATGAAAATAAGTTTGCAGGTAGTCATGCGATTTTTAACCCTTTACCAAACAATCAGGTGTTAACATGACCCTGATGGAGAAGCTCTTAAAAACATCAGGGAAAAAGGAGAATTTGCTGGTAACCAGCAATGTCTCCTTGTCTTCACAATGTTTTTGTCTTGAAGAACACAGGTTATTTGTATCACTTTTTATATTTATAGCTTGCTGATGCTTCCAATTTGGAAAGGTCTAAATCTTTTTTTGTTTGGGAAAGAGTCACTGATGAAATGTGTGAAATGATAATTTGGGGTCCATAGTTATACTTCTGTTGGGGAAAGTGGGCCCATTTGGCAGAGTCATATTATGTAGGAATGGAAATCAGAAGGCCCCAGGTGTGATCTTCTCCCATAACACAAATTCTTTTTTTGGTAGGAATGTCCTTTTGCAAGACACTTCAGAGCACTGGCCTAGTGCTGGTGAAACCTAGGACGTAAATGGATATGTAACTGATATGATTAAAATAATGTCGAGAGTGGTGTTAAAGATTCAGTAAATCAGTGTGTTGGGAAAGATACAATCCCTTGTTTTTACTACCCTATGGTAGGAGCCTTTTGAAAAAATTGTGGGAAAAGGAGAAAATGCTGGTAACCGGCATTTTCTCCTTTGCCCATAACGTTTTCTAACCTGCTGGCAACAAATTTCAATTTTTGAGTTACATTTATTACACCGTCTGTAAGTGCTTTGAGTTTGGACTAGTCTAAATTTTTGTCGTTTGATAAAGAGTTAAGTTCTAGTTGGTTTGATCTGTACAATACAACAGAATTTTTGACTTGTTTACCTTGAAAGTATTAATTTTGCAGGCGAAAACTGAATTGTGATGAAATGTTGAGAATTATCTTTTAAAGAAAATTTCAATTATAGATCTATAGAAAACATGTTTTATTTTATGGTTACTTGGCATATATTTATGCAATAAGTGACACTGATGAATTTACTTTTTCAATTTAAATCAAAATATTTTTCATAAGTACACTTTTGTAAAAGGTACCCAGTTAATTTTGAACACAATTTTCACATTTAAACTCTTAAACAAACAACAAATGTTGTCTCGGAATTAAAGTCATCAGAAGACAGAAATTATAAGTAGCTCATAACAGAGGAATTTGTGCAGAGAACACATTATTATTATTTGAAATTGAAATTCAGGAGAATGCACCGATTCCCTTGACTGGTATTTGTTCTCTTTTCCAAAATGTTTTCAGAAGCCTTCATTCTCAGGTAAGCTACTATGGATTGCTTGTTACAAGTTCAGGGCATAAAAACCTGGGCCCTGTTCTCTTATGTTTAAACTGAACAAAATATACAAAGACAGCTTTCAGAAGAATTACCCTTACTTTTTTCACTAACATTCGAAGTTAGGAAAATGCCTTTGTAAAAAGGGAAACTAGATGGTTTGGCACTAGCACTATTCACATATTTCCCAATGTGAGCACACTTACATATATATCCATACAATTGTCAGGACTGGTTTTGTGTATTTCCTGGAGTTGCCAAGATTTTGTCAAACATACTGCTACATTTTGTGAATCAGTCTGATAACCATCTCCCTTGACATTATAATCTTCCAACTTCATAACTGCATCTAAATGATTGTATAAATCTTTGACCTACAATCCAGAGTTAAAATAACCCTTAGTAGGAGAGGGCTTTTAAAAACATTGTTGGAAAAGAAGAAAATGCTGGTAAACCAGCATTTTCACCTCTGCCCACAATTTTTTCTACCCTTCCAAAGATACACAGTATTATTCTTGCACAGCCACATATAATTTCTTTTCTGCTAATGCTATGAAACTGGGGAAGGCATAAATTCAGATGGTTAGTCAGAGAGTTAACTTCAAGAGTTACTGAGTATACCCAGAATACCTGGAAAATAGCATTTTCAAGAATGTACATGTGCTTTCTTGAGTATTTCACTAAACAGGATAGGACAAATCAAAGATAGATTGTATGTTTAGTGCAGGCTGTTGACCTCAGCCATGTTCTGGTTGGCTGCAAAGGTATCATCAATTGTCAAAGGCCTAATTCAAGAGTTAACCCATTACCACACAATGCCTACTTTTGAAGCCCCTGGAAAAGAAGCCTTCTGAAAACATTGAGGGAAAAGGAGAAAATGCTGGTAACCAGCATTTTCTCCTTTGCCTACAAAGTTTTCTACCCTATCAAAGCAAAATTCCACCATTTGAGCCATTTTAAAACTGTGGTCTGCAATTTAGTGCTTTCAATTTGGATCGGTCTAAAATTTTGCTGTGTGGTAATGGGTTAAGTTTGTTACTTTTCCTTTTTACCATGCAAGGAAAATGTGAATTTGTCAAGATTGGCAGCTTTGGCAGACAACTAAATAAATGTGCCTCAAATAATGGAATTTATTTATAAAATGGTAGAAAATTTTGCTAGACAAGAGCAAATCACTTTTGCATGAGCAACTCTATAGTTTTGTCCTTTTGTGAAGAGATATAGGCGACTTTGGAGAAGAAAATTATCATTGAATTTTAACAGAGAGAACTGTTTGTCAACAAAATCTATTTGTAACACTGCAATTAAGCTTATGCTTACTGTCCTTAGATGGTTCAACAAACTAATTAATTAATTTAGTAATTAGCTGCAGAGACCAGCCCAGTGGCTCAGTTTTCAGAAGTGGATGTTTTGGAACCTGAGGGAGTTGATTGTTTGATTCCCTAGCTCTGCTGATTTCTTTTTGAGAATTGAAGATATAATCATTGTGCCAGGAATCATCCTATCTGACACTGATTGCTGTTTTGATGGTGGTTCTGTGGGAAAGCAGCTAGGGGCTTAGAAAAAAATGTTGTGGAAAGTACTGGTAGAAGAAACTCAAGGAAAGCAAGGATAGGTGTACTCGATGGTATAAATGAAATAATGTATACAGTGTTAACTTATCCGTATTGAAAGCACTTTACAGTTGTAAAAAATTGTTACAATGACAAAATTTTGTTTCTAAAAGGGGCAGGAAACAATGTGGCAGAAGAAGAAAATGCTGGTCCAAGCAATTTCTCCTTTCCCAACAATGTGTTCTAGTCTTTTTCATTCAGGAACGTTAAACTTGGGGATGTTTGGTAAAAGGTTGAACACCCATAAGCACAAACAGACCAATAAAAGTAATTCAATAAGTTTTGGATTCAGTAAAAGGGTTATGGTAGGTGATTTCACAGGCAGATGTAATCAGTTGTTAAAATGGAAGACCTTTTATCAATTTTAGTTTGAATATCCGTGATTTGTAACCAATTTATGGGGCCAACTTATAGAAACCTAGCCATTTCTATTCAAAGGACATTATGTTGTTACATAAAAATCTGAGCTTCAACCACAGGGGACAGAGCACAGGCACTTGGATTTTGACAAACTTTTGCCTTTTTAACTCTTTACTACACAATCCCGACTTTTGACGACCCTGAGAAAGAAGCCTATTGAAAACACTGTGGGAAAAGGAGAAAAACCTGGTAAGCAGCATTTTCTACTTTTCCCAGGATGTTTTTTACCCTTCCCAAACCAAATTTAAGTCTACAATTTCGTTGTTTGGTAAAGTTAGCTCAGTTGGTAGAGCACAGCAGGGTCCATATTCACCAACCATTCTCAAAAACATTCTTAGTATTATTCTTCAAGATTTTCTTACTGTGAAAGTAACAGAACATCTGATTGGCTAAACCTTTATTTTTAGCCAATCAGAAGTTCTCTTACTTTTACATTGACAAAATTCTGAAGAAAAGGACTGAAAAAGTTCTTAAGAATGGTTGGTGAATGTGTAGCCAAGACTTGAGAACTTCTTAAGAGATTGTTGGTTCATTGAGTGTGTGGTGGTGAGGGTGCATCAACAGTCAATATATTTTTGCAAATTCAAGGAATTGTTAGTTTATGAATTTTGATCATGATTTTGAAAATATCTAAATTAGCAATTCACTAAAGCCAACGCACACCATTTGTAACAGTAAGAGTTCACTCATCATTATCTCCCGCTAGATGGCATTCTATACATACCCATCTATCTAATTTGGGCATCCTGGGTACAGAACCGAACCACTTTCCTACGCGACGACCGTTACTTTGAATTTCAAACTAAAATAAACGCTTACTCAATAAAAACGCTACCTTGTGCAATTCACTCAGCTATGATCGGCAGTCTAGAGAGGTCTGGAGGTAAAGCAGGTCTCATTTCTCCTCAAACATATTTATAAAAGCTATTTTCTACATTATTACTTTACAGAGTGTAATATTACACTCAGCCTGCTTTTGGGGCTAGTGATGCGTCATATAAGACAGTTGAATCTTCGAAGAATATGACATGCACAGACAACAGTTCACTCATGGCTGAGAAATTGTCATCATGGCCGAGAAATTGTCATGGCATTTGACTATACAGTCATCATTCCCAGTTTAAAAGCAGCTAAAAAGTCTGTTGCATTGGAATGGCTACCAACAAAAATAAGCATCAGAATCAAGATCAAAGATTGCTGGCATCATGGACAGTATAAACAGTCCTTTTTGTCAGTGTTTAATGTGTTTTCAACATTATTTTGGTCATGTAACAGTATTGTAGAACAAGGTCAGGCTAAGTATAGAAATACCCATGAAAAAATTGTGAAGAGGGGAAAATTTACTTATCATGAGCAATTTTACATTTTGCCATAATGTTTTCAAAGGTGGTCTACTGCTGTGATTACCCAAAGATATTTTGCAGAAGATACTGAAGCAAGTAGTTTTGTAGTGTTATAAGATCTTACAGGATTTTTTCACTTTTTCATCGACTTTAATGATTATTTTAAGGTTTCATGTTGGGATTTGCTTGTAAATCTACAGGAGAGATAAGATTGTCTGACGTTAGAATCTTGCATTTTATCCTTGTCGAGAAAACTTTACAGAAAGGTTCATTTTATCAGTGTTAAAAAAAGTGAATTTAGTTATGATGTATAACTATTTTTTAGAATCTGTTGGGTATCATTTAATTTTTATATTTCTTCTGTTGGAAATGACTGGTTTATTAACTCATTACCAAATGACAATATTTTAGGCGTGTCCAATAATGGAAAGCATTAAATTTTGCAGATGACAAAATAAAAGTGACTGAAAATTTGAAATTTATTTTGTAAAGGGTAGAAAACATTGTGGGAAAAGGAGAAAATGCTGGTTACCAGCATTTTCTACTTTTCCCATAATGTTTTCTTACGGTTTCTTAATCTCGGGGTTGTCAAAAATTGGAATTGTGTGGTAATGAGTTAATGTTATTATCATTATACCACACTAAAAAAAGTCTGATTCAAGGGAGCAGACCACAACCGGAATGCATACAAAACTCAATGTCCCTGTATTGGTTGTCCTGTGGTTAGTGTATCTGACTTGTGACCTTGTGGTTGCGAGTTTGATGCCATGTTGAGACAAACTTTATCGCTGGCGATTTTTTTGCGTCTCCCCCCTCTAATGCATGTCAGAAAAGGAGCCAGTGACTTGGTCAGTCCTGGTGTAAGAGAGCCAGGAAACATGTAGGAGCACTGACTGCAGTTATATGACCTAAACTGTCTGAGCAGCACTAAACACAAAACAAACAAAGCTTGTTAACTCTTTACCATACAATCCCGACTTTAAACAATCATGAGGAAAAAAAACTTTTGAAAAACATTATTAGAAAAGTAGAAAATGCTGGTAACTAGCATTTTCTCCTTTTCTCATAAAGTTTTCTACCTTTCTCAAGACAAATTTCCAGTTTTCAGTCACATTCATTTTGTCGTCTGCAAATGTTTTGAATTTGGACCAGTCTGTTTTGTTGTTTGGTAAAGAGTTAACAAACAAAATATCTCTGAGTGGGCAGAAAACGTTTTGGATTCCAGTATTTTATCATTTTCCCACAATGCTTTCAAAAAGCCTCTAGGCGGTTTTTCTTAAATCACAGTATTGTTTGATAAAGGGTTTTGAACTCTTTACCATACAACAAAATTTTAGACATGTCCAAATTCAAAGCATTCTCAGACATCAAAATGAATGTGACTCGGAATTTGAAATTGTTTTAAAACACCTTATAAAACAATGTGGGAAAAGGAGATAGTTTCTGGTTACTAGCATTTTCTCTATTTCCTACATTGTTTTCAAAGGCTTTTCTCTAGGGTCATTAAAAGTTGGGATTGTGTGGTAAAGGGATAGATTTATTAAATGTTTTCAATGGCAACAAAATACAGTTCAGCTGCTAGATCAACAAACAGTTCCGTCATGATATAGAATAAAGTAGTGGAAAGTAGCTCGAACATGAGACTGCATGTTTTGTGCAGTCTGATCTTGATCTACAAGGTGGAAAGTGGCACTGTGAAGATGATTATCTCCCTTGAAAGATAAGTAGCTGAAAATCATGAAACGGAAAAAAACTTCTTGCAAATGTCGGCCATGCGTGCCTGACGTCCCAGAAATGTGAAACATACTTGTATTGCGACAGAAACATTATGACAAATAGGATTAAATATGACGAAAATTGCAGCCTGGAATTCAGAGAGAGCAATTATCTGGTATTTCTATTCCTGCAATTATAATCCCCCATTCTTCTTGTCTGGGCGGCAGACAGCTTAGAAATCCAAGTGGAACATTAGTGACTTGTTGTTTCTAGGTAAACGCTTTCTCAAACAATTCTCAGTCTTAACTCTTATCTTGCCAAATTACTAACATGAAACTTTCAAGCTGGCAGTATTGGCTATTTCATTTAGTCTGATCCTCACCTTTATGCTGATTATATAATTAGGTTTATAAATAGAAATTAGACGATTATTTGGGTTATATACACAAAGGTACAGGTACAAGCAATTTATTTCGTTTCGTTTTTAAAGTACAGAATATTATTTCTGTGACAGTTAGAGACAAAACCTTAGGCAGTACCGTGTGATGCAGATGATAAAAAAAGAATTTCATTTTATGTGAATGATGTTGATCAGGGTCAGGTTAAATGAAGTAAATAATAAAACCCCAAATTTTACCACTTTAAAGGTGTTTTTGGTAGAGAGATACCTTCTAAACAGGCCTGCCCAGGTAGCCCAGTGGTGAATAATTGTTGCGTGTTGGACTCATGACCTAGTGGTTGTGAGTTGGATACTTGGTTGAGGCAAACTTTCTTTTCGGCGTATTTTCCCCTCTAGCCTCTGTTGAAGCATGTGAGGAAAGTAGTTGGTGGCTTTGGATTGGAAGTTGTGTCACTACTGGTGTGAGAAAGCCAGGAAACACATGTGCGTAATTGACCACCATGATTTGACCTTAAGCAGTTAAAGTGGCGTTAAACCCCAATACAACAAACCAACTTAACAGTCAGGGTAGATTGACGATCAGACCCACAAAGTTGTGTCAGTGCTGTTGTGAGAAATCCAGGTAACACATGGGTGTGTTGCTGACAGCCATGATAATGACCTATATATATATAATCTGTTAAATTGGCGTTGAACTCCGAGCGTTAAAACTCCGATACAATTATTTACTGCAGGAGAAATTATAAACTTGTCCATATTGAAAGCACATGTAGACAAGAAACTGAACATGACTCAAATAGGAAGATTTGTTTTTAAAAAAGAAAAAAAAACGTTGTGAGAAATGGAGGAAATGCTGATGACCTGCATTTTCTCCTTTTCCCACAATGCTTTCAAAAGCCATCTATATCTGGTTTATTAAAACTTAGAATTGTTTGGTAAAGGTTTAACCTTTTACCAAACAATCCCTACTTTTAACGCCCCTGAGAAAGAAGACATTGTGAAAACATTGTGGGAAAAGGAGAAAATGCTGGTAACCAGCATTTTCTCCTTTTCCTACAATGTTTTCTACCCTTCACAAAACAAATCTTAAATTTGAAGACTTTTATTTTGTCGTCTGCAATGATGCTTTCAATTTGGATCAGTCTAAAATATTGTTGTTTGGTAATGGATTAATTAAGTACATATACCTGCGTTTGCTTCCAGTAACTTTCATGGTCGAGAAACAATAAACTATTGTCTAACTATTTATAAAACACTTCAGTTTTTATGGCAGATGAACTGGGAGAGATAATTAA
The DNA here is from genome assembly GCA_943736015.1 of Tridacna crocea. Classification (NCBI taxonomy): domain Eukaryota; kingdom Metazoa; phylum Mollusca; class Bivalvia; order Cardiida; family Cardiidae; genus Tridacna; species Tridacna crocea. Next base: position 36,335,035 of record OX031068.1, read on the forward strand.
TTTTTGTCTGATTATCCATAAAACTGATACCTTAATGAGAATACCCTCTGTAGATAACCCGTGTCAGAGATCTGGGCTTTTATGCTTTGTTTAGTTCATTGTTTACACTATAATTATTAGTTCTTTACCAATCAGTAATATTTTAGGCAACTAAATTGAAAACATTCGCAGATTACAAAATTAACATCGCTCAAATGATGCTTCATATTTTTGATGGGGGGAAATCCACTGTGGAAAAAGGAGAAAATGCTGGTTAATGTTTTCTACCCTTCCCAAATTGTATTTCAGTTTTTGATTCACATTCATTTTGTCATCGGCAAATGCTTTGAATATGGACTATAGTCTTAAATTGTATCATTTGGTAAAGAGGTAATCGATATTATTTCAGTTGTCCTTAGTAGCTTTGAATTTGAAAAAGTATAAAGTTTTGTCAATTGATGCAAAGTAAAACCAGTTTTGGACAAGCTTGTGGTAACTTTTAACCAACTGACGAAATTATTTACATGTACATCAAAGCATTTGCAAGTGAAAATTGGATGTGGTCCTAATGGTGAGATTTGCCTGTAGAAAAACAACAATCTATAAATTGGTGGAAAAAAGGGACAAAATACCTCTTACCAAAATTTTCTTCTTTTCCCACAATGTTCTCTCATTAATTTTATTTCTCAGCCTTATTCACCGACAAAATTGTTTGATAAAGGGTAGGATCTTTCTTTGGACATTGTTTTGTGAATAAAAAAAAAAACATCTCTTTTGGCATTTATTTTTTTTTTGCCCCCACAAATTCTTTGTGACACATACATGAATAAATTTGTTCTCTTATTCAGCATATCAGTTTCATTATAATAATTAATAAATTGGATTGGCTCTTAAATTCCTCATTTAGAAATAATGTCAGTCACAGTTCAATCTTTACAAGGCCATACAATTTTGTCTGTATGGAAAATATTTCCTTACAGTATATTTTAATGAAAGCAATGTAAATGATGGTATCTAAGTTTTGTCTTTAAAACGATAGGAAACACTCTGGGAAAATGGTGTTCTTATCCATTTTCGCCCTTCCCAATTTCTTCAAAGCCCTTTTTAGGGTGCTTAAAACTTGGGAATTGTTTGGTAATAGATTTTTTAACTCATTACCAAACGACAAAATTTTAGGTTTGTCAAATTTGAAAGCATTTGCAGACAACAAAATAAAAGTGACTGAAAATTTGAAATTTGTTTTGAGCTGGGGAGAAAATATTGTGGGAAAAGGAGAAAATGCTGGTTACCAGCATTTTCTCCTTTTCTCACTATGTTTTCTAAAGGCCTCTTTCTCAGGGGCATCAAAAGTAGGGATTGTGTAGTAATGGGTTCAGCCAATACATTTTGTTTATTTCTAAATACCACACAACAACATTTTAGACTGGTCCAAATTAAACCAACTGCAGATGACAAAATTTAAATGTTACTCAAAAATTGAAATTTGTTATCGGAGGGTAAAAAACATTGTGGGAAAAGAAGAAAATGCTGGTTACCAGCATTATCTCCTTTTCCCCACAATGTTATCAAAAGCTTTCTTTCTTGGGGTCGTTAAAAGTCGGGATTGTTTAGTAAAACGTTAAAAAAGGGTGGCCCAAAAAGATAAACTAAGAGGAAAACAAGACCATGCTCTTTTACCAATGTTTTTATACAAAAAACTGATTTTATTTTGGACAAATAATTGTTTTGTTACCAATGCTTTTTTGAAAAATGTCCACATTTAAACCTATACTACCCGATCTTGGGTTTAAATAACCATAAAGAATAAGCCCTTTGAAAGCACTTTGCAAAAAGGAGGAAATTCCAGTATTTTTTCTTTTCTGTCATATTAAACACGAGACTCAGATGGTACCTTTTTCAAATTTTTCTTGTGTGTAATAAATTTTGAGAAGAAAGGTGAAGCTCAGATTGCATATTCTGTGCAAACCAGTCTTGGTCTACACTGTGTGTAGCGGCATCTCCTTTTGCAAGTAGAATGCAAAGGGTTACATTGCACATATTAATGACCATATAGATTGATAGTCCATTAGTGACATGCATTGAATAGGTTGTAAGTGGAAACCTGTGAGGTCAAAGGTCAGAGATTATCATTTACTCATTATCTTCCTTCAACAGATTGAAACAGATTTTGCAGTAGACATTAAAACATTGAGATGAACCAACATGATTTAGGGTTTGATACATGTACATGAATAAATGCAAATCCTTTGAGGTCAAAAGAAAGATTCCTAGCTATGAACATTTTCTAGCTTGAATGATTTCCTAGAAATCATTGAGGTATGATCCTTACTCTGTGCTCATTGTTGTCTGTGTGTTTTGTCATGCCAAATCTTCAGCAATTTCTCATATCTCGTTTATTATTGAAGATATTCACTGTAGAACTCCAGGTCTAGATGCTTACTATGAATATGGGAACCAAACCAGAAGGGCAAGTAACTCATTACCAATTTTTGACACAGTTATGCCTCTTTTTTGACTCCAAATTTTCATTTAGAAAACATGTGGCCATGTTCTGCCACAGGCATACAGCAGTGTTATTTTCTTTTTTTTTCTGAAGTATCTTTAGCAATGGCCTCCTGCTTCTAAATATCTTCTTCGAGTACCTGGGTCTGTATTCACCAACCATTCATAAAAACCAAATGGTTTATCCAATCAGAAGATCTGTTACTTTCACATTGACAAAATTCTGGGGAAGAAGACAAAGAATGTTCATAAGAATGGTTGGTGAATACAGACCCTGGTCTCCCAAGTAGTCCCTGATAACTTTGTGCCAAGGTAAGCTAAAAAGCATCTGCATTTATAAACCAAGTTAAATCTGAGTTACAGACAATAATAACAATCTTCATGTTAAGAACTTCAGAGGTACAGTGTAACAGCTCATAAATAGTTGTTAACTGTCCAAGAAATTCACTTTCCAAGAAGTATTTACATTCACTCTTGAAACTTGTTTCAATGTTTTACACACCCTCTCTGAATAAAATTCAAGAGGGGAAAATTATTGCGTACTTGTAAAGCTGTTGGAATCAGAACCAGTTTGCCATTATCTCTGTCTTTTAGCAATTTGAATGTCTGGTGAAAGAATAACTTTGTTAAAATGAGTTTGTTAACAGCTGAACTATAAGGAATCCATGTGCTGGTATTTAACTCTTTCACTACTGAATAAATGAATTGCATTTTCTTAGTGAAGACGAATACAGTTCTGCTACAAGATCCAGAGACAATTCAATCAAGCCTCATAACTCTTTCACTACTGAATAAATGAATTGCATTTTCTTAGTGAAGACGAATACAGTTCTGCTACAAGATCCAGAGACAATTCAATCAAGCCTCATAACCTAAAGGTCCTGAGTTTGATACCCGGAAGCTGCTGTCAACTTTTGGATTTTTCACTGGCCCACACATTTTGGCGCGAGTGCTGGTGTAGTTCCCAGGAAGCAGAATCGAGAGAGATTAGTAAAAGTTGTAAGGACTTGTTTCTCAATTGATGTAAAATAAATATGTTTAAACAAAAATCTAAAATAAAACAATAGTTAGTGTGGATTGGAGATCAGACTGCATCATCAGTGGAATTTGATCTTGATCTACACTTTCATCAAATGCTTCATGTGTTGTCTATGGTATGGAAAGAGTTAAACTCAATAACTCTTTATGGCATGATTTTAGACAGGACCAAACTGAAAACATTTCCAGAGGAGAATGTAAATGTGGCTCTGTACAGTTTACTTTTGAATTTGAGTTGAAACTTTGTTTGAAAATGAAGAAACTTCAGATCAATAGCATTTTCTCCTTTTTCCACTATGTTTTCTAAAGCTTGCTTTGTTTAGTGGTTTTCAAAACAAAGGATTGCTTGGTATAGAGTTCAAAACATGTTAGGAGCACCTGAACAGTTAGAACAATGTAAACAATCAACTTGTTTCAGTCCTTGGAATTAGAAATGCCACTGCAAGGTATTTGTAGAGCAATCTGCTGTTTAAACCCTATAATTGCCCAAAACGAGAGCAGATAACTCGGTACTTCAACTTTTTTTGTCTAGTGCATGTCTATGTGGCATACATTCTGTGTTATCATTATGTGTTATTGGGTTAAGTAAACGACATTCACTGCAGTAAAATACAGATCAGGTATTCCATGCAAGATGGAATAGATATTTACTCTCACTACCCATTATGCACCCTACCACGGTGTTTCAGCCAGCTTTAATAAAAAAAGGGCTGATCATCATTAGCAAGGGGATGGGATGGGGAATATTAGACTGAATACATGTCTGTAACATTTTTTTCAAATACCTTGGGAACTAAAGATTCTCCTTTCTTTCAAGTTTGTCCATTTCTGTACAGCTTTGTCAAAGTCAAACAGTTCAAATCAGGTTTCTTTTGTTGTTGGGACCTTTGATATATCGCAAGATTTATCAGGCTTTCGATCACCTGACGTGTATGATGATGTTACATTTACTATTTTTCCAGTATTTGATAGCCCTGCCTCTTCACTTTCATATGGGCGTGTGAGAAAAGTCAGTTCTTCTTTTCATTTTTCTGCCTTTCACAAATTGTCGTGAAATGTTTCTATGCTACAGATCACCCGCTCTTCGTAGCTTTTTCTAAATTTGTCAATGTTTGATGTAAAAAGCAAGGAACCAGTACGTTTGCCCATTGGACAGTTTCTGAAGTACTAAAGGATTAAAATACACCAGGCCAGTCATGATTTCATTCCATAAATATTCGTATGCAATGAAGTTTTGTCCCATACACTTTTGTACCTTGGTGCGGCCGTATACGGCCAAATCAATGGGGCCAAATATGGTTTTTGATTCTGGAGTACATGTTTGGAAATGTGAGGGAATCCTTATTTATTTGCCAGAATCCTGCAAGGCTGCATCCTGGCTGAAACACAGCTACTGTCAAGAGACCTTACTCCGGACTCCACCCGAATAATTAAGGGGAGATATACTTTGGTACCAGTTGTTAAGGGAGATCACTCCTTCCTTGCTGGATAGCTTTCCCATGTAAAATTGATACCTGACAACTGCATCAGAGAGAATTCTCTTTGGCTCAGTGATTATGGTATTGGTTTTTTAAATCTCGGAAAACAAGGATATTTGTCCCGTCAAGGACTCGAATCCACCCAGATGCCGTTTGTATTTTGAGCTATGCATTATTTGTTTCTTTGATACAGATTTTGTTAGTAAGATGGGGGTTTGTTGGGGATTGGCCATTGAGCCATTAATCCCATTTGTTGTCCAAAAATGGACTTTCTGCCTAATAAGGCTTTGAGTCATCAATAAATTATGACTTTAAGAGGGAGATCACTCCTTCCTTACTGCACAGCTTTCCCGTATAAAATCATTACCTGACAACTGTGTCAGAGAGAATTCTATTTGGCTTAGTGGTTATGGTATCGGCCTTTTAAACCTCAAAATAAGGGAAATATTTGTCCACTAAAGGGTTCGAATCCCACCAGATGCTGTTTGTATTTGAGCTTTGCATTTATTTTTTCTATGTTACGGACTTTGTTCGTAAGACAGTACTCACTCTTTAACCAAAAAGATGTACTATTTGCTAAGAGGTTAATTTTCAAGTTACTATTTGACTTTTTCTTTTATTTTTTAAATTATCAATTTCTTTCAAAAAATGCCACATTAGCGATCTCAACGTTTTGATTTAGAGGGGGAAAGTGCAAAATACAGGACAAAACCTATCTTTTATTATGCTTCGTTCTTTGAATTGCTAGGTGTACAGCACTATTGCATGGGACATCGGCTAAATGTCTCAGCTGAAACACTTCCTGTAATTTTTAGCCCCAAAGTGACCCAAGACTTGATTTTTACAAGGTCTATGATTTACCATCTGAGCTATGTGTGCTGGTCAAAACACTATTGAAAATAAACTCATCATTTAAGACAGTTCAGAGCAATAGTATGCTATATCAGTTTTGCTAATTCGCATTATAATGATCTTGGATAGAGGGAGAGATAAGTAAATAATAACACTTATAGCACCAACAAACTATTCCAACAATTTGTGCCAAGCAATAAGATCCAAGTTATTGCAAATTTAAGGTTGTTCTCATCCAGAATGTTTCAGCTGGGCAGAAAATGGACATAAAGGTCAAACTGCACTCTGTGTAATCTGGTAGTAAATGCAACTATAGTTGTGAAAGCCCTTTAAGAGTTAATACTGACAGACATTAAGATTGGAACAAGGAGAATAAGTATCTGTATTGAACAGGATGCTGACTGAAGAAAAAAATTAAGTCTGGTATTGTTTTCAAAACGAATTTGCGCAGGCCATGAATTTGTAGAATAAAACAATTTGTCGTATGAAAAGATGGTAAAAAGTGCCAAATGTGGCTACTGGGGATGATGATGTGCTGGCCAAACCTTGTCTCACAACCTTTTACAACATAATCCTGAATTTTTAAGGACTCTGAAGAAAGGGTTGTCTTAAAAGCATTGTGGGTTAGAGGAGAAAATCCTGGTTACCTGCATTTTATGCTTTTTCCACAAAGCTTTCTTCTCTATAGGTAATAAGAGCTGACTTGTGCCATTTTCAAATTTCTCTCTACCACTTACTTTGAAGAATTTTGTCAAGAATTTTGTGTTAGGGGTAGGGTTAACCACCATCACAATGAAAGATTTTGAAAGATTTCAGTGGAAGTAGCAATTGCTTATTACAAGCAATTGCAGTCCTTTTACCAAAGTTTAAAGGTGACCTGTTAATTAGGTCGTATTTTGGCAGTGTGGGGTAAAATAGATGGGGTAAAAGACATTAATTTTAACAAGAAATATTGGTTTATACTACAGTGGTTTCCAGGACCCAAAGTTTCTGTTGTTTATTCCAGGATTACATGCTTATACATCATTTGTTTCAAACATTAGATCATGATTTCCTATGAGAGTGGCACTTCTCATTTAGGTCAGAATGGAATGAACATAAATCTTCTAAACTCAGTTTAAATGGGACCAAGAATGTTGTTTACCAGGTATATTCTGGTTGTCTGAATTAATTATTAATACAGTTCACTGCAAGTTACTTTTAACAGTTTTCTCTTTAATGGTTCCTAGTCATTTTCCAATTTTTGTCTTAACTCTTTGGCAGACAACAGTGTTTAAAGTATTTAGACCAGTGTTTTCCATTTTTCTACATTGTTTTCAAAAGTCTAAATTTGTCTTTTTGGTTGTTGATTTACAGGACTGTTTAGTAAAGGGTTAAGCTACTTTAGAAAAAGTGAATAATTACAGAATATTTCCAGAAGTCTTTTTTTCGTTGAAAGAGTTTTGAAAGTTCTTTTATTTTAACCAGTTGTAACCCATTTGTTTGTTACAGTAAATTCTCAAGACTGGTTTATTCTTGTAGCTTCATGCCAAAATATTATATATATATATTATGACCAACATATTATGAGATTTTAGATTATGCTTGACTTTGCTTATTTCAGCGAGGATATCACATGATACTTGTCACATGACTGTCTACAACCCTTGCTTTGTATATTAATGAGTTAAGCAAAGAAAGTAGAATCAAAATTCCCAGAGTAGGTCTGCTATTGCATCTGTCTAGGTCACAAGAACTGAACACTGAATTAACCCATTACCACACAATCCCTACTTTTGACGTCCCTGAGAAAGAGGCGTTTTGAAAACACTGTGGGAAAAGGAGAAAATGCTGGTAACCAGCATTTTCTCCTTTTTCCACAGTGTTTTCTACCCTTCCCAGAACAAATTTCAATTTTTCAGTCATCTTCATTTTGTCGTCTGCAAATGCTTTCAATTTGGACCAGTCTAAAAATTTTTTGTGTGGTAATGAGTTAATGGAAAGAATCAGTATTTGATATCAAGAGTGCAGAGGAATGTTTTCAAAGATTGGAAATATCAACTCCTAATTTCTGCATAAACATTTTATGTTTAAATGAGAGGATTAACAGCTTTCTCTCCTTTTTTCTCAATTTGCATTCATTTATAAATTGGATTCATTTTCATCCTCTTTTCCAATGGTGTTTATACAGTTTTTTATTGCTACTTTGTTTCCCCAGGTGAATAGTTTAGCCAGATTCCATAACTAGCAAATACAAGTCAATACTCTAAACTATTAGACATCTAAATCTTTAATGAGAAAGAAATATCATTGGTTAAATGTTCTTTGTGCTGCATGGGAAAATAAAACACTATCAGCACTTTCAGACCTTTGAATTGTAATAATAATGGTTTATATATTTTTGAACGAAAAAAAGGTTGAATATTGTAGAATGTCATGGAATTGATAGAATTGTATCACTTTATACTTGCTTTGACTTAAATCTGTTTATTTTCCTTTGATTGTGGAATAAGTTCTATGTCTATAACTCACCGTGGATGTTTGCTCTCTGGAGACAAACCTAATCATTATTTGCACCAAGATGGGGGTCGTTCCACACATTGACTCTGTTCAATTCTTGATTTGGTTCCAGAATGTCTGATGTGGGATGCTAAGGTTTTTATGGTACTGCTGTCTCCTACAGGTATTTACCCGAATGTATAATGTACCAAGAATTTCTGTTGACAAATAAAATACTTGTCAGCATGATAATTTTTGAGGGACAGTGTCAAAATTGTATATGTCAAATAAAAAATTCAATACCATTGCATAAAGTAAAATGATCCTTCTAAAAGAAAGCAAAGAGGAAAGAATAATAAATGTTTAAAGGTGGGTTTGTAGATTTTGTACATCTCACCAAATTAAAAAATATATCACTGAAATTTACATGAAAAAAACAATAAAAGTCATCAATAATTAAGAATCATAAAATCAAACACACAAAAATTTGATAGTGTTCCCTTAACCCATTACCACACAATCCCTACTTTTGATGCCCCTAAATAGAAAGAAACCTTTAGAAAACATCAATAACTTGAGAGAATTGTTGTGATAAATTAGTTTCCAGAAAATTTTATCTAGATTATAAAAATTTTCATGATAAAATATCTTACTAATTTAAACTATTATCAAGTTTTTACTTTTGTTGTAGTGCCCACAACTGACATTCACAGTATTTGAAACAAGATACAGTTTCGGAACACTTTTTTTCTACACCCTATTGAGTTATCTTTTCCCTGAATGGTTTGACGTTGTTAGTAGGGGGCATTTTGAGTCATCTTTGTGATTTTACAGACTTCTGTTCATGTTGACTCATGACAAAAGTTAACCCATTACCACACAATCCCTACTTTTGATGCCCCTGAGAGAAAAGCCTTTTGAAAACATTGTGGGAAAAGGAGAAAATGCTGGTAACCAGCATTTTCTCCTTTTCCCACAATGTTTTCTACCCTTCACAAAACAAATTTCAAATTTTCAGTCACTTTATTTTGTCGTCTGCAAATGCTTTCAATTTGGACCAATCTAAAATATTGTCATCTGGTAATGGGTTAACAATTGTTAAAAATTTGGAGTTTAATTTACTTCCTGCAATCTTGTGAAGTAAAAAAGTACTAAGTTCATCCAAATGGTGAATTTTCTATTTATAGATATCGACAAAAAGATATAGAGCTATCATGATAATTTTATCTCGCATGTCAGCTTAGTGCACAAAGGAGAAATTTTGTGTTAAAATATTTAGTTTATCGTAAAACTTTTTTCAGGAAACTTTTCACTGTCTGATAAAATTTTCAGGAAACTTTTATTTATCGTGATAGTTTTCTGAAATTATCATAATAGATATTATCATAATAGATATTTCATATCTTATGGCAGAAATACGCCACCATGAAAATAAACTAGGGGCTGATTTACCTGAACATTCATAAAATCTCCATAATTGTTAATTTTCTGAAGTTTAGCCCTGAAACTGGATGAGACATAATGTCATAGTCACATAGATGGCTAGACTTTGGAAAAATGAAAATTTTCACAGCAGTTTAAATGGCTAGCCTTTTATTTTTGATTTACATTTATTATAAAATGGTAGCAAAATATACAGAGGTTTTCCAGACAGATCATCAAACCAATTTCCCATCAACAGACTGTTTTATAAATATGGTGACTCCAGTGATCTTGGCATTTCCCAAGTCCAAGAAGTCATAAATCACAATTCATGGCCAGGAAATCTATCCTCATTTGTCATTTGATTTATAGAGTACTTTATTATAAGATCAGAGTTGTCTATGACAAGTAATTTTATCATGTACCAGGCCTATGAAAGGAAGACTGGAACAATTTGAGATCTCTGGCATCATGATCAATGCAGTTTATGATGCAGACATTGCCAATGAGATAATTTTGTCTCAACTTTTCTCTTTCAATATCTTCCTGTTTGAAGTGCTTTTCAGTCAATGAATATGCTTTACTGTTTTGTACGGATTCACCTGGTAGCACAGTCCATTTCATACAGGACTAAAGAGCAGTGGATCACTGGCTGGAATCCCAATCTTTCCAAGGAATAGTGATAGTCTTTGAGATCTATAGGGTGCATTCCTTTCCTATTGCTGATCAGTGTTTCCACGATAGTTATGTGAGAAAGCAACTGGTGGTTTTGGAAGAATATTGTGCAAATTACTGTTAACAGAAACTCCAGGAAAACATGGATAAGTGCATTGGCCACCAAAATATAACTGAAACAATGTTTAAAATGGTCTTAAGTGTTATCCAACCAATCAATCCAGTTTTTAGCTCCACTGGCCGAAGGCCAGCGGGCTATTGTCATGGCGTTGTGTCCGTCGTGCGTCCGTCCGTCCGTCCGTCCGTTCGTCCGTTCGTCCGTGCGTGCGTCCGTAAACTTTTTCTTTAAAAAACTTCTTCTCAGAAACTATTGACTGGATTTTTACCAAATTTCACAGGAATGTTCCTTAGGTGGTCCTCTTTCAAATTCCTTCAAATAATTGTGTTCCATGAATAATTATGGTTGCCATGGCAACCAAAGTAAAAAACCTTTAAAAATCTTCTCCTCCCAAACCACTAATTGGATAGCATTATTTTTTTGCAGGAATGTTCCTTAGATATAGGTCTACAGAATTCCTTTAAAAAAAAAAGATCCGTCAAAAAACATGGCTTTTATGGGAGACTCATTTTCCTTTTATGGTATAAAGTAAAATCTTTGAAAAATTTCTTCTCTCAAACTACTTGTTTTGATTTCATTGTTGTATTGAAGGTTAGTTCCAATGGTGGTAAGTCTTTACCATACAATCCTGACTTTTAAGGACCCTAAAGAAGAAGTCTTTGGAAAACACTCTTGGAAAAGGAGAAAATGCTGGTAATCAGCATTTTCTCCTTTTACCTCAGTGTTTTCTACTCTATGAAAGAGAGAAATCATCATTTCATCATTGTTTAATTTGTTGTCTGCAAATGCTCTCAGTTTGGTCACATCCCAAGTTTTGTCGTTTGGTAAAGAGTTAAAGATGGTTGCTTTACATAATCTGTAATCCTTTTCATATAAAGCAAGGGAAACTCTGCACTTTGATTAGTTCTGGTAAAGGTTTGTTGACCTCCTGGTGACCTGGTAGAAAGAGGGACAGGGCTTTACTGTTGTGATAAGGCATTTTGTTCTCCAATCAAACTGATCACTGACAAAGAAGAGTTTAGAAAACATTGTGGGAAAAAGAGAAAATGCTGGTAACCTTTTCCCACAGTGTTATCTACCCTTCACAAAACAACTGTCAAATTTTCAGTCACTTTTATTTTTTCATCTACAAATGCTTTCCATTTGGACAACCATAGAATGTTGTGATTTGGTAATGAGTTAACTAAACTAGAAGACAAAATTTTTATAACTGGCCATAATTGAAAGATGTTGCAGACAACATAATAAATCTTCAAATTAGTAAAACTTGTATCAAAAAGGGTAGAAATTATTGTGTCAAACTAAGAAAATGCAGGTAACTTTTATTTTCTTCTTTTCTCACAATGATTTTCATAGCCTTTTTTCTTTAGTGACCTAAAATGCAGGAATGAATGGTAATTGTAAAAAGACTTCTCTTCACCGGTACAGAAAAATCAGGCCTGTGGAGCGATACAGGCGCTCAAGCGCCTCTAGTTTTAGTTTTTGAGAACGGGGGGGGGAGGAGCAGGTTCACTCCCTAGCTTGTCAAGTTTCTGTATTAAGATTTATGATAGTAATTGTGACAGGATTCATTCCTTTCTCACCTCTGACCATTGTTTAAATGACGGTTTTGTGGGAAAGCAGCCAGTAGCTTGGACAGAAAATTGTGTGGAGTACTAGTAATAGAAACTTCAGGAAAGCATGGAATGGATAGGTACTCTGGTCGCTGCAATATATCTGAAATAATGTTGAAAATGGCGTTGAAACACCATACAATCAGTCATAATAATAACCATGCCCCGCTCACCCCCTGCCCATTGCTAATAAAATCAGTACCAAATATTGGAATACATGTTTGAGTGTGATGACATTGTGTGTGTGTACTAATGTTATTGGCCAAAAGTATGTTAAACACTCTTAAAATTTCACAGGAACAAGAAACAGTACATAGCAACATGCTACTTCCTGTAAAATTCTCTTTCGGCCGCCATTTAAACTCTTTACCAAACAACATAATTTTCGACATGTCCAAATTGGAAGCATTTGCAGACAACAAAACGTTACTCAAAAATTGAAACTTGTCTTTTAGAAGGGAAGAAAAATTTGTGGGAAAAGGAGAAAATGCTGGTTACCAGCATTTTCTCCTTTTCCTACAATATTTGCAGAAGGCTTCTTTCTCAGGGTCATGAAAACCAAGGATTGTTTGGGAAAGGGTTAAATAGTTCAGATTTTAGAGATAGGAACTATCCATAGAGAAACACTACAAAAACATTGATTTTGCCTTAAAGTATTGAACTAGAATCCCATAAAGAAAATGCTTGTAAACAGCATTTTCTCTTATATCAACGTTTTGTTTCCTTTCATCATAGTTTTGTATCCTTTCAAGGACAAATTATTTTCAGGAGGTAGTCTTCAATGACTTTCAGGTTAGATAAGGTTAAAATTTTGTCATTTGCTAATGAGTTTAACAGGCTAAGATTTTAAACTACCATGCAGTACCAGGGGCATTACAAGCTACCTGTATGGAAAAAACGCAGTTTCTTGCACCTTGCAAAAAGTCGAAAAGAAAAGAAAGACATTTGGAAAAAAAAAAAGTCACCACAGGTAACTAAATAGCTCTTATGCTTTGTAGGGGAGCCCCATCCTCGGATACCCCGGAGTCTCCCTATTTGCTACGCTACATCGACCCCTGGGACAATAGACTAATAAAACTTTGAATCAGCCGCCGAAAATCGATACCAAAACGTTATAGCGTACAGTCCACTCGCCCATCACAAAATGATGATGGAACCAATGAAAAGCCAGCATTCGGCCAGCGGTTAAGCGAGGGAAATTCAATTAATTGTCCCAGGGGTCGATGTAGCGTAGCAAATAGGGAGACCCCGGGGTATCCGAGGATGGGGGAGCCCCATCCTTCTCTGAAATTCCCCGTCCACCAGCTGGTTGGTTATGTTGGACCACAGGTATTACCTGCAGTATTCCTTTGCATAGACTTTATTTTGGCCTAGCTATGTTACAACCCGTTTTGAGTACAACGGGTTTTTATTACAAAACGGGTTGTAACATGGCTATGCCCCTGAAACCCATAGGTATACTTACAAATGAATAAGTTTACTAAAATTGCCAGTTACAAGTCTATAAAACATCAACAAACTAATAATGAAAGAAACAAGGTCCTTGGAAAGAAAATGCAATAATGCCACCCACAAATTGAGTTTGCCTGTAACAATTTGGGCCATTGTGTCTTGGGTACCATTTCCATTGCTTTCACTTTTTACCAAACAACAAGAATTTAGACTTGACAATACTGAACTCATAATGTAGACAGCATGTTAACCCTTTACCACACAATCCCGACTTTTAATGACCCTGAGAAAGAAGTCTAAAGAAAACATTGTGGGAAAAGGAGAAAATGCTGGTAACCAGCATTTTCTCCTTTTCCCACAATGTTTTCTACCCTTTCCAAATCAAATTTCAGTTTTTGATTCACAATTATTTTGTCGTCTACCAATCCCTTCAATTTGGACTTGTTCAAAATTTTGTCGTTTGGTCAAGAGTTAAAGACATCTGAAATGATTGAACTTGTCTTTGATGGGGTTGAAAGCATTTTCGGAAATGAAGAAAATGCTAGTTACCAGGATTTATTTCTTTTCCGACAATGTTTCCTAGGCAAATCTTCCTCTTGGTCAATAAAAAGATAAGATTGGTTGGTTAAAGGTTTGTACAACATGACAGACATGCTTGATTTTGCTTTATTGTGTTGTTTAAGCAGTGTTATTGACAGTAGATGTCTCTAGAGTAACCATTTGTCATTTTTAGTTTAAATGCAACTTCTCTTATTTCTAAATACGCTTAAGGTTTAATTCTTTAGCACGTAATATTGACTTTAAACGACCTTGAAAGAGAAGGCAATTATTGGAAACATTGTGGTAAAAATGAAATGCTGGTAACCAGCATTTTCTCCTTTTTATACGCCTGTCGAAGACGGGACGTATTATTGGATCACCCATGGCGAGTGGGTGTCCGGGCAGGGGGGCGGGCGGCGTCCAGTACGTTGTCCGGAGCATATCTCAAAAACTATTCTAGCTAGGGTTATGAAATTTCATGGGTGGATAGATTTCATCAAGGGGGAGTGCAGTGCACAGGAATCATAACTCTTGCTTGCTTAATTTGTGAGTTATTGCCCTTTGTTGTTTTCATACTTGAATTTTGTCCGGAGCATATCTCCAAAACTATACTAGCTAGGGTTATGAAATTTCATGGGTGGATAGATCTTATCAAGGGGGAGTGCAGTGCACAGGAACCATAACTCTTGCTCGCTTAATTTTTGAGTTATTGCCCTTTGTTGTTTTTCATACTTGAATTTTGTCCAGTGAATATCTCCAAAATTATACTAGCTAGGGTTATGAAATTTTATTGCTGGATAGATTTCATCAAGATGGAGTGCAGTGCACAGGAACCATAACTCTTGCTTGCTTAATTTTTGAGTTATTTCCCTTTGTCGTGTTTCATACTTGAATTTTGTTCGGTGAATATCTCCAAAACTATACTAACTAGGGTTATGAAATTTCATGGGTGGATAGATCTCATCAAGGGGGAGTGCAGTGTACAGGAACCATAACTCTTGCTTGCTTAATTTTTGAGTTATTGCCCTTTGTTTTTTTTTTTCATACTTGAATTTTGTCCGGTGAATATCTCCAAAACTATACTAACTAGGGTTATGAAATTTCATGGGTGGATAGATCTCATCAAGGGGGAGTGCAGTGCACAGAAATCATAACTCTTGCTCGCCTAATTTTTGAGTTATTACCCTTTGTCATTTTTCATACTTGTATTTTGTCTGGTGCATGCTCCAGCTTTACAACTTAGGGTAAGACGGGCGTATCTTGCGACAATTTGCCGCT
Source organism: Tridacna crocea (assembly GCA_943736015.1). Lineage (NCBI taxonomy): Eukaryota > Metazoa > Mollusca > Bivalvia > Cardiida > Cardiidae > Tridacna > Tridacna crocea. The sequence continues at coordinate 36,350,460 of OX031068.1, forward strand.
CTTGTTCTACAGTGTTTTCTATCCTTCCAAGAACAAATTTTAATTTTTCAGTCAACTGTAGTTTGTCATCTGCAAATGATCTCAATTTAGACCACTCTAAAATTTTCTTGTGTGGTAAAGAGTTATAGACATGGAGAAATAAGTCTTTTGAAAACATTGGGGAAAAAGAAGCACCAGCATTTTATCTTCCCACTATTTTTTCTACACTATATCAAATACCAAACTCATTATTATGCTCCCCTTCAAAGAAGTGGGGATATATTGCTTTGCACTTGTCAGTCGGTCCATTGGTCAGTTCGTAGACCACATTTTTGTCCGGAGCATAACTCAAAAAGTATTTGAGGTATCATCTTGAAATTTCATAGGTAGATAGATCCCATTTAGGAGAAGTGCAGTGCACAAGAATCATAAGTCTGCCCATCATATTTTTGGAGTTATTGCCCGTTGTTGATTTTCATACTTAATTTTTGTCCGAGGCGTAACAAGTAATTCAGGTATCATCTTGAAACTTCATAGATGGATAGATCTCATTAAGGAAAAGTGCAGTGCACAAGAACCATAACTCTGCCCATCATATTTTTGGAGTTATTGCCCTTTGTTGATTTTCATACTTAATTTTTGTCCGGAGCATAACTCAAAAACTATTTCAGGTATCATCTTGAAACTACATAGGTGGATAGATCTCATTAAGGAAAAGTGCAGTGCACAAGAACAATAACTCTACCCATCATATTTATGGAGTTATTGCCCTTTGTTGATTTTCTTACTTAATTTTTGTCCGGAGCATAACTCAAAAAGAATTTCAGGTATCACCTTGAAACCTCATAGGAGGATAGATCTCATTAAGGAGAAGTGTAGTGCATAAGTATCTTAACTCTGCCCTTCATGTTTTTGGAGTTATTGCCCTTTGTTGATTTTCATACTTAATTTTTGTCTGGAGCATAACTCAAAAAGAATTTCAGTTATCACCTTGAAACTTCATAGGTGGATAGATCTCATTAACTCTTTACCACATGAGAAAAATTTAGACTGGTCCAAATTGAAAGGATTTGCAGATGACAAAATAAAGATTACTGAAAAATTGAAATTTGTTCTGGGAAGGGTAGAAAACACTGTGGGAAAAGGAGAAAATGCAGGTTACCAGCATTTTCTCCATTTCCCACAGTGTTTTCAAAAGGCGTCTTTCTCATGGGTGTCAAAAGTAGGGATTGTGTGGTAATGGGTTAAGGAAAAGTGCAATGCACAAGCACCATACCTCTGCCCGTAATATTTTTGGAGTTATTGCCCTTTGTTGATTGTCATACTTAATTTTTGTCTGGAGCATAACCCAAAAAGTATTTCAGGTATCACCTTGAAACTTCATAGGTGGATTAATCTTATTAAAGAGAAATGCAGTGCACAAGAACCATAACTCTGCCTATCATATTTTTGGAGTTATTGCCCTTTGTTGATGTTCATACTTAATTTCTGTCTAGAGCATAACTCAAAAGGTTTTTCATGTATCATCTTGAAACTTTATATGTGGATAGATCTCATTAAGGAAAAGTGCAGTGCACAAGAACCATAACTCTGCCCATAATGTTTTTGCAGTTATTGCCCTTTGTTGATTTTCGTACTTAATTTTTTTCCGGAGCATAACTCAAAAAGTATGTGAGTTAAAATCGTGAAACTTTAAAAGTTGATAGTTCACATAAATGCGAAATGCAGTGCCCAAGAATTGTTAATTTATCAGTAATAATTTTTTAGTAATTACCCTTTGTTCATTTTTACACTTTGAACTTAACAGTTTATAATCACATGTTACATTTAGAATTGGATGCCATTAGGGGGGCATACATGTTTTACAAACATCTCTTGTTTAAACTACAGTTGATATGTCATCTGCAAATGCTTTCAATTTGGCTCTATAGTTCCAAAATTTTGTTTTTTGTTTGTAAAGTTACAAGAAAAAAAACAACAACATGCATTCTATAGTTTAACCCTTTCCAAGACGACAAAATGTCCAAATTAAAAGCATTTGCAGACTACTATTTCAGTGTGGCTCATATGGTGTAATTTTTCTGTGATATAGTAGAAAACATAGGGAAAAAGAGAAAATGCTGGTTTCCAGCAGTTTCTTCTTTTCCCACAATATTTGCATAAGGCTTCTTTCTCATGGTCGTTAAAATTCAGGATTGTGTGGTATACAGTTCTAACTCTTTCCCACACAATCCTGACTTTTAATGACCCTGAGAAAGAAGCCTTTTGGAAACACAGAGGGAAAAGGAGAAAATGCTGGTAACCAGCATGATGTATAGAGAGAAAAACCATGTGAGTATAATATATCGAATGAGATTAAGTTTGTACCTGAAACTATTAATTTGAAAAAACATTTTATTCCCAACAACACAGTCAATTATTTTGATCTATCAGTATTCATGCCCAGTCAAATGAAGAAGCGCGTAATCAGACTAATATGCCTTTGGACAAAATGGTTTTGGAATGAAAACACCAGTACCAAACGATCAGTAGACAACTTTTGTATCATTGTGCCAATAGAAGGCTATGAGCGAGTGAATATTTCCAATAAAAAGTTAGTATTCCTATGATCGATGGCTCCACCATGTATTTTAAAATGGCATTTCCAATTACATATCCAAATGTTCCCAAAAAACTCATTTGTCTGAGAAAAATTGAGTTTAATTGGGTTTATTTCCTCTGGCTTTGCACAAAATAAAATACAATATTGAACACCTAGTGGTATTGTCTTTGACAAATACCACAATAACCTTGAATAAGTATGGTAGGTGTATTAAATCGTCCTAGTGGTCTTCACTAGAGGACAAAAAGTTAGACTTGTAGAAATTGAAAGCTTATTTGCAGTCAAGAAAATAATTAAGACTCATAAATTTAACTTTGCCTTTGGAAGGGTCGAAAATATTATGGGAAAAGAAGAAAATACTGGTCACCAGCATTTTATTCTATTCTCATAATTATATTTCAAAAGGCTTCTTCACCAGGGTCACTAAAAACTGAGATTGTGTGGTTAAGAGTTAAAACGCAGGATTGTGTGGTACAGAATTCAGGGTTTAACTTGTATCAATAGTGTTGCCACTCAATAGAATTGTCTCATCAAAAGTTAATGCTGAATGTATTTCCACAACATAGGTCATAGAGCATAAATTACAAGCTTTTGTCTTTGATTAATTCCCCTGAAAGACCGAAAGATTTAATCTGTATAATCTGTACCTTCCTGAAGCTTTCCTTTAGATGTGGTTTAATATAAATGCATTGGTCTTCTACTTGGTAAAAAAAATTTCTTAGAAATAAAATGCCGTTTACCAGTATTTCTCCTTTTCCAACAGTGTCTTCACATTACCCTTTTATTTTCTTGTAAAGAGTTAACCTTTTACCAAACAATGCCTTCTGTTCATGACCCTGAAGTAAAAGGTTCTGAAAACATTATCGGAAAAGGAATGGAAATAATAAGCAGGATTTTCTCATTATACTACAAAGTGTTTAATTTTTTAGAAACAAAGCACATCATTTTAGCCAAATTTTTCTTTTTTTGTATTCATTTGCTTACGGTATGGAATTTGTATTTCAAGTAGAAAATGAGGGAAAATGAACAGTTGCCCCTTCCAGGCATTGCTGGTTCTTATCTTGTGAAGCTGTATCCTGCAAATTCATATTATCTTCAGAAAGTATTGTTGCTTAACTCTTTACCAGAATACTAAATTTTTAGATTGGTCCATATTGAGACACAACAAATTTAACGTAACTAAAAATTGCAATATGCCCTTTGCAGGGAGAAAAGAATTGTGGGAAATGGGGAAAAGGCAGGTTACCAGCGTTTTCTCCTTTTTCTTACAATTTTTTTTAAAGGCCTTTTACCTATGTGTTTGTGAGTCAAACTTGCAAAATATTGTTACACTTCAAACTGTTTCAGTTATATGAATGAAATATAATATCAAATTGTTTTGTCAAATATATGCTAGAATATTTGATAGTGTAGATCTAGATTCTATCACATTCATGCGAAGTCTGATTGTGATCTACATTGTCTGCAAAAGTGTTGCTGGCGTTATTGTATTCTAGTGAAGGGGTAACTCTTTTATCAGACAACATTATTTCAAACTTGTTCAAATTAAAAGCAGTTGCAGACAACAGAAAATATATAGCTCAATTAAATTTGTCTTTAAAGGTGGCCCTTCAGATTTTAGGACGAAACTTTTACAAAAATGCAAAAAGAATCATTATACTTTATTCTCCCAAAACCTTATAAAGGTGGGCCTTCAGAGTTTAGGATGAAAACTTTACGAAAATGAAATAAAATCATCCTTATGCTCCAAAAGCTTTTTAATTTGCATTCATAAAACCCCAGTTATGGAAAACCATCCGACAACACGAGAAATTAAAGGTTTACTAGGCCCAGGTTGACACCAACGGGAGACACATTCTTTTTTTAGATGATCAATTCTCTCATTTACATGCAGGAAATACACTGACAAAGTTTCAAACATAGCGTTCGAAGAAGACATTATGGAAAATAATTATTACATGTTTGTTATGTAATAGAATTTAAGCATTATTAGTCAAGTGAGAGTCACTTTCCCACAAGGCTTTTTTGGGTTTTGGCGCGAAATCAATAAATTCCTTAAGAGGCTATGTAGCCCTTTAACCCATTACCACACAATCCCTACCTTTGACGACCCTGAGAAAGAACCCTTTAGAAAACATTGTGGGAAAAGAAGAAAATGCTGGTGACCAGCATTTTCTCCTTTTCCCACAGTGTTTTTTACCCTTCACAAAACAAATTTCAAACTTTCAGTCACTTTATTTTGTCGTCTGCAAATGCTTTTGATTTGGACAAGCCAAAAATTTTGTCGTTTGGTAATGAGTTAAGGGAATACCATCAAAACATTTTTTTTTGTTGTAATTTTATGAGTCTTAATTATTGATGATTTGTATTGTTTTTTCATATAAATTTCAGTGACATATATATTTTTTGATTTGCTGAGATGTTAAAAACCTAAATACCCACCTTTAACTCCTAACCAAACAACAAAATTTCAGACTTGTCTATATTGAAAGCGTATGTAGACGATAAAATGAACATGACTCAAAAATTGAAACTAACTTTGGAAGAGTAGAAAATGTTGTGGAAAAAGGAGAAAATGCTGGTTACCAGCATTTTCTCCTTTTCCCACAATGTTTTCTAACGGTGTCTACCTCAGGGTCGTTAAAACCAGTGATTGTTAGGTAAAGGGTTATAAGGGAAGAAAACATTGTTGGAAAAGGAGAAAATGCTGGTTTCTAGCATTTTCTACTTTTCCCACAATGTTTTCAAAAGCCTTCATTTTCAAAGTTGTGAAAACGCGAGGGTGTTTTGTAAAGACATGTTAATGTTATAAAGTTGTTATAGTACAATCTAGAAAAAGGTCACCAGAAATTTCATTAGTGAAATAAACAAGGGACATTTGCTAATGATGTCAAAAAGAAAAACATTATTAAATTTGGCAAATATTTTTTGGCCATTTTGTTTAGCTTGTTCTTCTATTTATGCAAATATGATTCTGATTTGGCAGTTTTCTGTAACTAAGTTTGAAATAAAATATGACAAATGATCATCACAGTTTATGGAGACTGCATTAGTGCAGAAATGCGAGCATACCAATGAAGTTCCGCCTATTGAGTTTTCTTCTTTCAGAATGGCTTTTTGCACTCAATTCTACACATGTACATAATTCCTAGCTTGAATGGCTACATTTATAGGAAAAAGTAAAGATGTTTTGGTTGGTTGGTTGTTTGGTTGTATTGGAGTTTAATGCCACTTTAAATCTAAGGTCATATCATGGCAGTCGGTGACGCATATGTGTTTCCTGGCTTTCTTACACCTGTACTAACACAATCTTATTTCCAAAGCCACCGACTACTTTTTACACATGCTTCAGCAGAGGTTAGAGTGGAAAATACACCGGTAGCCCTTTTGTTGTATGCCTTGCCATCATGTGGCAGAAGCTTTGACATCTTTGTAATAATATTACTGGAAGTATTTCTATAAAACTGGGCTAGTTGTTAACTATCTATAGGAAGAACCCATAATAGAATGTGTAGCCCTCAAAAACATTACTGAGACAGTTATGCCTTCTTTTTGGCTTACATTTTGAGAGTTATGCCTTATTTTCAGCTTACATTTTCTCTGAAAAAGCACTAAAGCCAACCCCACTGCAGTTGGCACCCAACATGCAGTGGTCTTCTTTCAGGTTATCTGTGGAAAAATGGTGGTGCTTTCTATGGTTTCATATGGTATTTAAAATAAAAAACTGAATATGGACATAAGATAAAAAACAAACTGAGTTTTCTACCTCAGGCAAATTGGGCATCTAGGAATTCCTTGCCCCTTGTAACAACTGCTGCTATTGTATACGACCCGAGTAATTTTGACATGTGACCAGAGCTGTATATCTTTATAATTTCCTGTATTTGGTTGTTTTGTATTTTCAGATGATGATGAAACTGTCAATACAGAATTGATAGACGAGATATATGAACCATCCTCAAGTCTCATGGTAAGTCATTCAGCACTCATGAATCAAACCCTTATAGTAGTACCATGAAAGAGGACAACAGGGCCTTGAATGTCCTGCATAGATCAAGATAAAAAGCCTGCAGTTCGATATGATCTATACCATTGATTTTTCTTGTTTGGTCAAGCCTAAGATATAAACCTGTCTGAATTTTAGTTAATTTTGTTTTCAGGAATGGAGAGAGGTTAAGTTAACTCTATACAATGCAATTCTGACTTTTAATGACCCTATGAAAGAAGCCTTTTCAAAACATTGTGAAAGAAGCCTTTCCCCACAATGTTTTCTACCCTTTTCTACCCAAACAAAATTTCAATTCTTCAGTCACATTTACATGTAATCTGCAAATATGTTGAATTTGGGCCAGTCTAAAACTTTCTTAACCCATTACCACACAATCCCTACTTTTGACGCCCCTGAGAAAGAAGCCTTTTGAAAACACTGTGGGAAAAGGAGAAAATGCTGGTAACCAGCATTTTCTCCTTTTCCCACAGTGCTTTCTACTCTTCCCAGAACAAATTTCAATTTTTCAATCACCTTTATTTTGTCTTCTGCAAATGCTTTCAATTTGGACCAGTCTAAAATTTTCTGATGTGGTAATGAGTTAATATACACTATTGGCACTGAAAGGGTTAACACTCACTGTTTACTGACCAGAACAAATTACTTTGTATGTTTTTTTTTTTCTGTAGAAGTTTTTGTTCTTTTATGCTACTTTCATCTTCCTACAATCATGAACAGTACCCTACAATGCTGCAAATTGATGAAGAATTTGTATTTGCAATATATGAGAAACTATAAGTTATCTGCCAAAATTCAAATGAAAAATTGTGACAATTTGTACAAGAAGTATGCCAACACTAATTTAACCCTTACCAAACAGTCCCTGAATTTTACGGCCCTGAGATAGATGCCTTTTTAAAACATTGTGGGAAAGAGAGAAAATGCTGGTAAACAGGATTTTCTCCATTTACCACATTGTTTTCTACCATGCTTGAAACAAATTTCAATTTTTGAGTTACATTAATTTTGTCATCTCCAAATGCTTGAAATTTAGAAAGGTCGAAAAATTTGTTATTTTGCAAAGAGTTAAGTGAATCATGCTCTGCAAAACATTAATTTAACCCATTACCACACAGCCCCTACTTTTGACGATCCCGAGACAGAAGCCTTTAGAAAACATTGTGGGAAAAGGAGAAAATGCTGGTAACCAGCATTTTCTCCTTTTCCCACAATATTTTCTACCCGTCACAAAACAAATTTCAAAATTTCAGTCAGTTTTATTTTGTCGTCTGCAAAATGCTTTTGGTTTGGACAGGCTTGAAATATTTTTGTTTGGTAATGAGTTAAAGCATACACAAAATGTATTGCCCATGTCAGCCTGCACATCTGGGGCAGGCTGACTTGGGTCTAATTTTGTGCTATTAGCACATTTTTTCTACATATCAAAAGACCATTTTTATGGCATGATATGATTTGCTTTTGACAAAATGGCTTTGTGTCATACATTACAGAGATACATTCAACAGCACCTCTCAAGCATTAGCTCCTGCTAGATGGCATTCTTCAAAATACACATCCATCTAATTGGGGCATTCTGGGTACAGAACTGGACTTCTTTCAAAAGAATAAAATGAACGTTTTCTCAAGAAAATGCTACTTGAGGCGATTCATTCAGTTTATGATCAGCTAGCATGCAACCTATGCACCGGCCATTTATTAAAACAGCCACGGTCAGGCTTTGGAAAAACCTTTGATGTAAGCCGTGTTTTTCCCATGTATATGGCATGGGTTGTGTGTCATTGCAGATAGGTTGAGTCTTTGAAGAAATATGATATTTGCAGACGCCTATCAAGTTTATGACAGAAATTGGACAGGAACTGTTCATAATCTTTTGACTGAGGTTTGGAAAAGAATCTTGCATGGGCAGATCCAGATATCTTTCTTGAGGGGCGGGGCTCCCACCGAAAACGCACTCGTCTTATTATATGATACTTTGATTTCCGGATTTCAGTAGATGTAACCAGTTTACAAGAAAAGTCAATGTTTCCAGTTCTAACCATGAGTAGGTCTTCACATTTCGAACCTTTTTTTTTAAAATTTATGACTGTATTTTACATAAATGCTGTGCAATATCAAATCAGTACCATTTCACGAATCCGATAACCACATGTTTGCCAAAATTCCAAGGGGGGGTGGTGGGGTGGTTCAGCCCATGTCTTGCATAATGATTACACAGATATATATAAGTTTATGACAGAAATTGGACAAATTTCTGACACCAATGTCAATCTGTTACAGAAATTGAGCAAAAGTTCTGACTATGGAACATCATCATTACATTATTGCAGAAATTACCTGAAAACTCTACATACTCCAATGAAAGATTTGCTAGAAATAAGACAAATTTCTGCCTGCATCAGTGTAAAATAATGACAGAAATTAGCCAAAAACTTGATACCTCTGGATATTCAGCTGTATAGTTATGACAGAAATTAGACAAAAAATAGACTGCAGAGATAAGCAATAACCCTCAAGATTAATATTTCAAAGTTTCTGCTGTCTGGGTGCCAAATATTGCGATAAAAGGGTCAAAGGTTAATATAGCTGATTATCTAGGGAAGCTTTAGGCTTCAAATATTTCTCTCATTTACCCTTTGAATCACTGAGCACAGTAACTCAGTCAACTCTATACCAAACTTTTAACATCCATGAGAAAGACGGCTTTTGAAAACATTGTGGGAAAAGGAGAAAATGCTGGTAGCCAGCATTTTCACCTTTCCCACAGAGTTTTCTACCCTGTGAAAGACAAATTTTGTTTAGAGTAGCATTTAGTTTGCCATCTGCAATGCTTTCAATTTGGACAAAGCTAAAATTTTATGAACTTGAAAAGAGCTAACTTGAAGAGACTTTGTATAGATTAAGTATATCCGGAAAGATTGTTTGAAAAAAGGAACATTTAGGTTGATACTGTTGCCAAATTTCTTTTATTTTTTTGTATGTGAAGGGCTTATAGACAAGCTGTTTGGCATTTTTTGTTATCTTTGAAAACAGTGACAAATGGAGGGTTGAAAAAATTGTGTTTCCTGTATTACAATCTATTCTTCACCAGAATTGACATCTTCCCAAGCCAAGGCTGACGATTCTTTTTGCTACTCTACCCTTGGCAGATCAAGCTTGATTTTTATATTGCCCCCGATATGCTTTTTCGCTCGTAGCATTTCATCTTTGATAGAAACAGAATAAGGTCACTACCTTTTGAATAGAAGGTAAAAATGGAAACCCACATGGATGTCTGCTTATCGCTCATGTGTATTTGTAAGTGGTTTGTAAAATGATATTTCATGGCTTTTAGAAATATGTAAAAGGGGGTAATAACCAGCATCCAATAGAGGGTGCATCGCATGAATCTCGAAATCAGGCTCAATCAGCCAATTTAAGGTAAGATCCACGTAGTGATCGTAACCTTGGCTCGCGAAGATGCAAAATTGATTGTTAAAATAATTCAAAAATTTTTTACTTAAGTGATAATTTGTTAAAGCTTTTAGTGGACAGAAACTGATAAAAGTTTACCTTACGACCTCAAGGAAGAAATTAACAAAGGGCAAACTGTAAAAGCATCCCTAATTTGAAGTGTTGATAACCAATTTGAATTAACCCTTTCCCAAACAATCCCTGGTTGTTACTACCCTGAGATAGAAGCCTTTTGAAAACATTGTGGGAAAAGGAGAAAATGCTGGTAACCAGCATTTTCTCCTTTTCTAAAAATGTTTTCTAACCTGCTGGAAACAAATTTCAACTTTTGAGTTACGTTTAATTTGTCATCTGCAAGAGCTTTCAATTTGGACCAGTCCTACTGAGATATTCTATCTAAAATAGCCTTTATATGTATCATACCTTAAAGCCACATGTTTCTCTTGGCAATTGTTGCTCCGATTCGTACAGAATCTTACTTAGAATATTGGTAAACAGGAAAAACTCATATTTTGGCCAAAAAAAAACATTTCATTTGTATTTTTCGCTTTAATAAACATATATTTTCATCTGGAAAAACAGTTTACGAGGAGAAAAATATAAGCAATTTTCTTTGATAGAATGAACCAGTGTTTACTATGATGAAAAATGTGGGAGGAGTAGATGATAATATTTTTTACCCACTTTCCAATTTTCGCGTTTTGTGTGGTAGCAAGCTTACTGGAAAAGAATTGATCACTTTCACAGAATTTGTTCTTACTGCTACCTGATCATACAAATCAAGATAGGCTTAATTAACTGAAGAGGGAGCACTTGATTGGAACACCTGAGAATAGAATTAACCCTTTACCAAGCAATCTGATATTGTTGAAGAAAGAAGAAGGCTTTTTAAACTGTATGGGAAAGGGAGTGAATGCTGGCAGCCACAATGTTTCTTTTCCATTATAGATAAAATTCAACTTCATAGGCACTTTTAATTTGACATTGTTAAATAATTATTTTGTTCAATTTGGACAAGTCTAAAATTTGTTGTCCGATAAAGAGTTAACTTAGACTGCTTCAAGTAAAGTCTTTACCAAACAATCAGCTTTTTTAACCCTCTACTCTATAGATACTCATTTTTATGCATTGCTTGTAGGAGCCTTTGGAAAACATTGTGGCAAAAAGGTGAATTGCGCGTGACAAGCAATTTCACCTTTTGCCACAATGTTTTCTATGCTACCAAAAGGTGTCTTATACATATAAGAAACAGGTTCATCCTTGCTGTTATTTAGGGTCAATTAGAGATACCATAGAAATGCATTATGGGGTAAAGGGTTAACAGGCCTCATGAGACTTTTGAAAACATTTTGGGAAAAAGAAAAATGTGGGTAACCAGCATTTTCTCTGTTTTCAACTTTATTTACTACACTTATAGAAACAAATCCCTGAGGCATCGTTGATTTGTATTCTGCAAATGCTTTCCAATTGGAGTCTGAAATATTATGGTCTAGGAAAGAGGTAATGTTTTTCCTTTAATGTTGTAAGGGTGTACTCCAAGAGTAAAAAAATTCAGGGCAGGGCTATAATTAAATGCTTTACCAGGTGACAAAAGTGTAGACTAGCCCAGTTTACAAGCATTTTTAGGTTATAGATTAAACGTGGCTCATACTATTAGATAAGTTTTGAACGGGTACAAAATATTGTTGGAAAAGAAGAAAATACTGTTTAACAGCATTTGCTTCTATTAAGAACTTGTTTTCAAAAGCCTTATTTCATACTGGTATGAAAACTGGTAATTGTTTGATCAAGAATTAACACTTATTGTGGGGAGCATTGGGAATAAACCTACAAGATATTTTTTGTCTAGGAGAAAGACCGAAATACAAGCTTTTTCAATGTTTCTTTTGCCAAGAATAGTGGAGCAAAGCTAACAGTGTATCTCATAGATCAGACTGCATAAAATTAGTATTTTTTGTGCAGTCTAATCTTGATCTTCACTTGCAGCAAAAGCAGCTAAAGTTTTGAAAAAGTGATGTAAGAGTCAATAGATTCTATAATAATTACGATTCAAGGATTGTTTTCCAGAATAATATAATTAACAACAAAATTGCATTATTCTGAAGAATAGTCAAGTGTAATGATTATTGTCTCAGTTTGTTTTTCAGATACTTTGACCTTTGCTCTCTCCTGCAGTGTTTGTCTTTTTTACACATTAAAAAAAAAGGTTTAACATAACTACATGTATGAGTAGTTAACTCTTTACCAAACAGCAAAATTTTGGGCTTGTTTAACTCATTACCAAATGATGAAATTTAAGTTTGTCCAAATCGAAAGCATTTGCAGACGACAAAATAAAAGTGACTGAAAATTTGCAATTTGTTTTGTGAAGGGTAGAAAGCATTGTGGGAGAAGGAGAAAATGCTAGTTACCAGTAAAAGTAGGGGTTGTGTGGTAATGGGTTAACTCATTACCAAACAACAAAATTTTTGGCATGTCCAAATTGAAAGCATTTTGCAGACGACAAAATAAAAGTGACTGAAAATTTGCAATTTGTTTTGTGAAGGGTAGAAAGCATTGTGGGAGAATGCTTTCTGGCTGCTTTCCCACATTAATTTGTCGAACTAAGGGCAAGTGATGGGAGTCTGCATACAAAAAGCTCTTTCCCAAACAATCCCTGGTTTTTATGACCCAAAGAAGCCTTCTGAAAACATTGTGGGAAAAGGAAAAAAAGCTGGTGACCAGCATTTTTTCCTTTTTCCACAATATTTTCTACTCTTCAAAAAAGAAATTTAAAATTTTCAGTCACTTTTATGTTGTCGTCTGCAAAAGCTTTCGATTTGGACATGCCAAAAATTTTGTTGTTTGATAATGAGTTAACCCATTACCACACAACCCCTACTTTTGACAACCCTGAGAAAGTAGCCTTTAGAAAACATATCGGAAAAGAAGAAAATGCTGTTAACCAGCATTTTCTCCTTTTCCCACAATGTTTTCTTAACCTTCACAAAACAATTTTCACATTTTCAGCCACTTTTATTTTGTCGTCTGCAAGTGCTTTTGATTTGGACAAGTCTTTTAATATCACTGTGTTGTAAGCTGTACGGTACGAATTGTGTAGTCACTTCCAAGATGGCGGACTGTTTACATGGAGAAAGGTGGATGTCACATTTTATCATCAATAACTTTCTTTCTTGAAACCTTCGAGTCCTGATACTTATAATATATTGTGGGGGAATGATGTGGTAAGCCTCGGTACTTTATAGCAAAGAGCCAGTGCTATTATTCGATACGCTATATCGGCGTAAACATTGCCATTCGGTAAAATTTAAATTTGAAGTGAGGAACTTGCATCGTTTTTAGTTATAGAATGGAAAATAAGCCAATGTAGTGGATGAAGGTTGTTGTTTATGTAGGTATTCATCATGCACTTTCCAATGATTATGGTAATTTTTGTGAAAAATGTCTAGAAAGACCCGAAAACATGTGTTTTGTATATCGCTAATGCAGCGGTGTAGTCCACATCAACAATTTCACACACACCGGTGTAGACACAATATTTTTTGAACGGTTTAGACACAATTTAAAACACAATGTATGTACGGTTTAGACACAATTGGCTTGGTCTTGAAATGAATGTATTCCTTTCTGAATATAATGTAACTTGGCGTTAATCCAGAATCCTGAAAATTGGCACCAATAGTTCGAGACAGTCTCCCTTATCACTGACACCCACCAAAGGAATCGTCTGGAACCGACAAGGGATCATCGTGGAACGAAAAGAGATAGTTGGGAACAAAAGAGTGCATCAAGAGATTATTTATGATATTGTTTATGTAATAGTCAGTATTTTATCACGAAAAAATAAATTATGAAATTACTAATGAATGTTTGTGCAATTATAAATCAATTCCAGCATGCTGGCAGCCATAATTTCAGTCATTCACTTAGTATGATAATTACCATCCCGGACTTGCCAATCATTTTTATTTTGGAGTTGTTTGAAATACTTTCGCTGATTCGTATCTTGGTATCTGTTTGTTTAATATCTAGTTAAAGATACCCGTCTACAGCTGGTGAGCAGAAACGCTGTTAAATTTCAATAAAAAATAGCATTGTACAGAAAATCGGTTAAGATTTGTGTACACAAGGATAAATTACTGGTCAAAATGTATGGTGTAACTGAAAAAAAGAAACGCGGAGGACTGTGTTTCTCTGGTTTCTTCAGTATCTGAACATTGGTTGGAAGAAAACTGGCTGCCGATCGAAGCTGTAAACAATGGCGGTGCGTCACGGAAATTTACCGTTGCTTTCCGCCTAGAGTCGGATACGGTGTAACTTGTATATAGGCTGCGACCTCCGTCTGAAAATTGAGGCTGCAACAGAGAAACCTACATTTTCTTTTGTTTTCCTCAGTATACGCAGGGCGAAGGTCAAATATAGTCACGAGACAGAATGCATGATCATTATACGAATCTACCCGAGTAAATAACGGTTACGGATATCGAAAATCTTCTATTCAAAAAACGGAAACGATGAGTCTGTTTAGATGGAAGGCCGCAACTCAGCGAAATGCATTTTCTATTGATTGTAATCTAAGCAACCTTCCAACCATCAGGCGCAATATTTGGTATGAAGATATAAGAATGACTGTATTTTGATAAAATCAAAATGATTTAAAATTGGCTTAAAATGAGTATAGGGGCCTTTTTACTTTCTGTGCCACTGTTCGATTAAAATATGACTGGTAGGTTAACAGGAGATGGACTGGAGTAAAAATTACGTAGCCTAATTGTTGTTTTTACCCCAAAAGGAAAAATCGTATAGACTATTTGCCAATTAGATTCGATATAAGCGATATTTCCATTTTATCGTAAGCGGCGCACCAGACGTATCACGTGACACCGGACAATCATAGCATTATTTCAATAACAAATGCAGTATGTCCTGTTCGCAAATCCTTTAAATTTGGACAAATTCATGACTGAAAAGGAAGAGGCATAGCAAGAAATCTATGGAAATCAATTCTAACACAATTCAAACATATTTCATGATATTGCCTTTGAAAAAAATAATCATAAACAGACAAAATATGCATTTTATGAAATCGTATTGAAATAAAGGGCATGTAGAGACTAAGAAAGGACTTACCCTCTGAAACCTGTATAAAATTCATAATCCTGACCATTAATAATCCCCAAAGGGATAAATTAACATGAAACAAAAGATTAGAAGAGTCAATTAATGTGACACGTGTGTGCTAATCTGTAAGAAGCAAGTACATTACAGCTGTTCTAAAGGTCATCCACCCTGCAGTGCGATACCGAGATCAAAGGAACACCGATTTAACCCTTCACCCATTTTTTTTTTTAGTTAGACTTCATTAGATACATATTTTTAAATACTCAAAATGAAGCTTGAAGAAGTTATGGAAGGTCTGAAATTTGATCTGAAGCCATGTTTCTTTTGTTCATGATCTATAACATGAAGTTATTCGTCAATTGGTACATGCCTGAAAGTGCAACTAGGATGTTTGATAATAGCCCCTGTGTCGTGTTTATGAATTCTTCATGAACATTTCATGAAAACAACATGAAGTGTTCATGAGTTGAATTCATGAATACTTCATGAATAAGAAGTGAACAGAAAATGAGACAAATTCATGAAAAAATCGTGAAATGATGGTTCATGAATTGTTCATGAAGGATAAAATGCATAAAACATTCATAATTCAAGAACACATACAAGTTCTTAAAAAAATCATGAATGAAGCATTGGTTTATCTTCATGAAAAATTCATGAATTTTTTATGAACATACATTTTTCATGAAGTTTTCATGCATTTTTTTATTCATAAATTCAATGTCTCATTTTCTGTTCACTTCTTCTTCATGAATTCTTCATGAATTAATATTCTTGAAATTTCATGAATATTGTCTAGTAGAGTATTCATGAATACTTCATGAAAACAAGTAGTTTTTAAATTGGTCAAATTCATGAATACTTCATGAATATGAGGCAAGCTGAAGATGTGCAAAATGCATTAAAATCTCATGAAATGTGGATTGATTGAATTGTGTTTTACGCTGTTTTCAACAGTATTTCAGGCATGAAATAGAGATTCAAGAACAATTCATACAGTAGAATATTTCCTTTTTTAATTTATGGTGATAGTGACCATTATGGCCTAACTGACCATGGTCTAACTGAAACTGCTCATTGATCTAACACAAAAATACAACTAGAGCGGTCACTGAATGTGATTTGAATTTTTTCTTCAGTTTCCTCTTCATGGGACTTATAAGCAGCTCACTTTGTTCTTCTCCACCTTCTTCATAGGAGTGTTTAAAACTTGGGATTGTTTGGTTACCATCAAATCGGACTGTAAGATTTATCTTCATCTGTATTCTCATTTTTCCTGAATTTTTTCTTTATTAACTGGATTTTCTCCGTCATCTGTTTTTTCTAAAATCTGTGAATTTTTTCTTCAGTTTCCTCTTCATGGGGCTTATTAGCAGCTCATTTGTTCTTCTCTACCTTTTTGTCATGTTTGAGCAGATTCAGTAAGCCTTTAGTATTCCTGGTTCTATGTCACAAATTTGCGACCAAGAGTGGACTCTTCACAACTGCACTGTAAAAATCAAATTAAAACAGTGATTCGTTTGTTTGAATTTGAAGTCAAGCCTGATATGTACAACTCTTACAATATGTGAGTCAACTTCATGCAACGTTTGTTGAGGTTGCACCTAGTAAAAATAAGCCCCCCCCCCTTTTGGCTGCCATGGTTTAAAAAAAAATCAGACAATTTCTAACCCTTAACCAAACAATCCCTGAGATAGAAGCCTCTGGAAAACATTGTGGGAAAAGGAGAAAATACTGGTTACCATCATTTTCTCCTTTTCCCAATGTTTTCTACCCTGCTGGAAACAAGTTTCAGTGTTAGAGTTCCATTTAATTTGTGTGCAAGTGCTTCAATTTGGACATCTAATATTTCCTTGTTTGGTAACTAGTTTAACCCTTTACTCCATAGATACTCATTTTTACGCGTTGCTTGTAGGAGTCTTTAGAAAACATTACGGCAGAAGGTGAAATTGCTCGCGAGTCATGACGAGCAATTCCACCTTTTGTCGCAATGTTTTCTATGCTATCAAAAGGTGTCATATACACATAAGAAATGGTGTCATCCTTGCTGTTATTTAGGGTCAATTAGAGATACCATAGAAATACCTTATGGGGTAAAGCCGGTTAAAAGGGTTCACAACAGTATTTAGTGAACTACAAAATCATTTCAAAATCTGGCGATTGGTTACAGAGAATGATTTTTAATATTTTACAGGTTCCCTTGTTCTACCCATTGTCCAATCAGCCACTTCAAATTGCCTTTTCAGTTTTTTTATTGATTGTAAGCAATAGATTTACATAAGTATCTTAATATAACGGACCTTTTTGCTGCAAATTTTCAATATGGATTGCTTTACCCCTGGATGGGAACCATTAGTGCTATACCCTCTAAT
This sequence comes from Tridacna crocea, assembly GCA_943736015.1. NCBI lineage: Eukaryota > Metazoa > Mollusca > Bivalvia > Cardiida > Cardiidae > Tridacna > Tridacna crocea. The sequence continues at coordinate 36,367,993 of OX031068.1, forward strand.
ATGAAATCTTACTCACAGATTTTTAGCCTAGGGGCAAGTGAACATTTGATTTAAAAAATTAGTGGGAATACCGATCTTATGTACACAGACTTCTTAGAATGAAGTGGAAAGAAAAACTTGCAGCTCTGGCATGCATTCATTTTTATAACTGTTAAATAAACAACAAAAGTTAGAGACTCAATCATGTTCCAGACATTTGCAGAAATCTAAATTTAGTCATTTTTTTTTGTCTATTTACTTCTTCTCTGATATTTTGTTTATTAAGTGCTTATGCTGTAAAACAAGAAGGTCCAACCTCCATTCTTTCCGCATCCTCATCTAATCCATTGGTTGTTACATATTTTCATTCCAAATGCGACCACAGTTTTTCGTAATTTTTATACTGATAATGCTTTAAACATGAATTTGTGTACACCATGTTATTTACTCTTGAAATCCATCATAAAAAATGAAAAGATAGTTTTAAGTGCCCCTGATGATCAGTCGATGTTTGAAAAATTTTGTCAACTGTCTATCAAATGTTTCAGGAAAAAAAAAAACTATTAAAATATAGATAAATGATGATTCATGCTTACCATAGTCCTATCTTATCCTCTCCACATGTTCAGATGCCTCTAACTCATTCTCCATCAAGACAACATCGACGAAATCTTGTAAATATGCACCTTTCTCTGTTACATAATCTTAATCTGAAATAAATGCATACAACTATATCTTGGCTGTGACAACGTAGCCTTTGCTTGTATATTGTATCAAGCTGGTGCATCGGTCGACACAATTGCAGACAAAAAATTAAAACTGTCTCAAAATTGGTTTTTACCTTTGGAAGGGTACAAGCATTTTCTTCTTTTTCCGCAATGTATTCATAAGCCTATAATGTCTAGGTTGTTAAATCTGGAAACTGATTAGTGTAGAAATAAATGAAATGTAATTTTCAGGCAGAAAAAAATGGCAAAAATGTGGCTTCTTTTATCTTGTTTTGGTAAAAATATGGACATAGTTGATTTAAGATCAGACTGCACTTACTTTTAGTCTGATCTTTGTTTACTTTTACAACAAAAATTACTTTACCAAAGGACAAAAATTTTAGACTGGTCCAATATGAAAGCACTACAAGACGACAAAATAAACGTAACTCAAAAATTGACATTTGTTACCAGCAGGTTAGAAAACATTGTGAGAAAAGGAGAAGATGCTGGGTCGTCAAAGTCGGGACTGTGTGGTAAAGGTTTAATCAAAATATTTACCCCAATAAATGAGACTTGCAAGTTACTGGAATCCAATGTATTAGCAAGTCATTATGATCTGAGCCAGTCGCTCGCTCGCTCTTCATCCATAAATGTCTGTGACAGGTGTTGAAACAACCCCGTTTGTGTGAAATTTACACTAGCAAGAATGACATGGCAATCAAACAACACTTGTATTTCTTACTAGTTTGCTAAGCCTGACTCACTGATCGTTTAAAGCTAGTGTAGGTTATGATCAGACTGCACAGAACGTGCAATCTGATCTTAGATCTACACTCTCAAAGGAAGTATTATCATTCCCTAAAAAATACGTTAAAAACAACTAAATTTGAATTTTTCTATCGGTTTGAGTTTCATTTCACCCATTAAGCAGGAAAGGGGGTAAATAAAATACTTAGAAGATAAAAGGAAAAAGGTTTTAAAGTTGACATCTTGAATTTATATTTCCAACATGAACTTTGGTACGATTTCTCCAGAGAATTGGTTCCAAATCAAATTGGGGTGATAACTCAAGGGGGCGAATACTTACACCAAGAAATCCACTTACAGTTTTTGTAGTCCGCTATTAGAGCTTGATAAACAATTCCATTAAATCTCGTCGATGTCCTGTCTCCTTCCATCGGTGTTTGCAACAGCCAAGCATTTTCTTGGGTCCAAATCGTCAGGAAATGTATTCGAAAGTTCTGTTTCTTTGCTACGACAGGACCCGCTTCGAGTTTGAACACATGGTAAATGTCGGAAATTGCCGAAACTTTCCGAGGTAATTTCTTTAATTTCATTTCGAAAGGAATGCCGTGAAAATGTGAATTAATACGAGATTTCTATCGAAAAAAATGATACAAACACTAAGAGAAGTTTAACAGGTGCAAAATATGATCTGTTTGAAACGGTTCTTTCAGTCAAGTTTCGGAAATACCTGATCACATTAGGTGGAACCCGCATATTGGCTAAAAACAATATCCGGTGTAATGTTCGTCATCTATTTACGTCGTCCAAGAGTCACGGAGATGAGTGATGTAAAACATCGAAAGGTCTTGCTACAATGTGTAAAAAGGCGATTTATCAGAAGAAAAATTTCAACGTCTGTAAGCATTTGCTTTGGCCGACACATGGTATTACTTTCATAAATCTTTGTATGGCGAACACGGGTAAAATGGTAGGAATACATTCGTCCCTATTTTCGTTTGCGTTCATTTTTTTGCTAATCCATTCCATTCGCAGTATCTTTTACTTGCTCACGTGTGACCCGGCACCCTACTAAACTTGGCTGGCACCCATTCTTAATCAATGATTATGAAATATAAATACTTAAGCAAAATATCCTTTAAAATGTCAAAAAGTTTTATTTCACTTCCGAAATGTTACATTTTTCCGTCAAGAATTAGTGATTTTTGCTGGAAAATAAGCAAAATCCTTGTTGGTCAATCAAATTCAGGCTTCCAAGAGCCTCTTGTTCTTCACAACACTTAATCCAGGACACAAAGCTAAGCTTTATTGTGGCAGTTTTTTAATTTTATTGAAGACTAATACCAATTTGCTACTTCTCAACTCGTGAATTATGGAATCAAAATCACAATCAACTGCAAAGGCATTATGCACTGTTATGTCAGGATCTACATGTAGGAAAAAAAAAAAAATTGGTATGCTTACATCACATGATTCAAATGCTGGGATTTGTAACCTTAAGATAGAAAACATTGTTGGAAATTGAGAAAACACCTGTATACAGCAATTTCTTCTTTTCTGCTTTTGTCTTTTACTGCTCAAGCGGAGCTTTTAGGATCACCCGGTGTCAGTCATGCGTCGTCAACAATTCTTTAAACATCAACTCCTCCTAAACCACTGGGCCAATTTGGACCAAACTTGGCTGGAATGTTCCTTGGGAGGTCCTCTTTAAAAAATGTTCACAAAATTTGATGCCATCAAAAACTGTGGTTGCCATGGCAACCAAATGGAATTTTCTACAAATTTTTTTTAAAGATCTTCTCTAAAACCGCAATACAGATTTTGAAATAATTTCTCCGAGATATTCCTTGGGTAACCCTTTCCAAAAAGTGTTCGTGAAATTTTGATGCATCCTGAAACGTGGCTCTGGTGAATAGGGGCTACTTGCACTATACAGAAATGGAGGAATTCTTAAAAATTATTGTTCTCTGAAACCATGTGTCAGATTTTGAAATAATTTTAAAGAGATGTTCCTTTTTATGTCTAGAAGGTGAAAATTATAGTATGAAGAGGAGAAAAAACTTGGTATTGGCATTTTTCCCTTTTCTAATGTTTGCAAAAGCCTAGTTCCTCAGGGTCAGTAAAAGTTCTGAGTCTTTTAAGTATTAAGTGTCCAAAAATCAGCTGTGTATTAAATATGAATACAGAAATTTTTGTAAAATATTTAAAGAATAATTATATAGGATTCATTCATTTATGTAAAACCACCCTTGGTTAATAACACAACTTTCTTAAAACAATTGGCCAACTACTTTAGAAATTCATGAATTATTCTTGAAAGGTTGTCCATTTCAGGTTGATGTTAATATGAAAACTAGTAATTCATGATTCTTGAACTTTTAAGGAACACATTTATTCATGAAATATTCAAAAAAAATCCCTGTGATACTATCATGAATACTTCATGAACATTTGGAACTCTTCAATAATTCTTGACCACTTCATGAAGTGGATAGTGACATACTTCATGAATAAAACTTCATGAATATGACCTCAAGCATTGATTAAGAATTGTTCATGAAGTATTCTTAAAGGAGTGAAAAATTCTTGATTTCATGCATTTTGTTTCGCAGGGGCGTGCTTTAAAATCAGTAAATGGCCCGTCCCCGTCTTTCTGAAGACACTGGACAGCTATTCAACCTTTTCTAGTAACCAACCTTTTCCCTTGCTATCCTTCCTAAAGAAAATTTCATTTTTAAGCCACATTCAAATTGTTTTCTGCAAAGGCTTTCAATTTGGGCAAGTCTCAAATTTTTGTTTCGTAAAGAGTTGGTGAAAGATTCAGTGTTGTAAAAAATGGGGTGTAGGGGGATAACATCAATATATTAACTGCAGAAGACCTTTTCTATTTTTATGTCTGGTTATTCAACCAATGTTTACAAAGTTTGTACAGACTCGTAGTCCAGGAATCTGTGGTTTGATTTATTTAAACTATTAATGTGATAATTTTTCCAAAAAATCGTTCCAGTATCTGCTAAAAGACAGACACAGTCTACTAACAAAAAACTGGGACATCAAACATTTTGAATTTATAGCAAAAATCTTAACTTTGAAATAACACTTTTAAAAATCTATATAGTTGCATGTTTGCCATGTTCATGTCAACTACCATATAAGTTGACTATCGTAATAACAAAGTTTAGTTCAAATTTCAAACCTTCCATTCCCTCTAGAAGAAAAGATGTTAGAGAATCATTTTTAGCAAGTGAATACATGCTATACTTGTTTTCATGGAAAAGCTAGTAAAGGGTTAGTCGGGTGTTCGTTTGATCTCGGTATTTCAAAGTGAATGATCTATATGAAAAGCTGTTGTGTTCTTTATAGGCACCGACTAACTCACAAGTGTCATAATTAAGTGTTAATCCCATTTAGTCTTACGTTGATCACTTGTAAAAGTTTGGAATTGTTAAAATCTGTGATGTAGGGTAAGTCTGTTCTAATTACTGTCGCTAAAAGATGCATTTTTCTGCCCGAACTTTTTTTTTTCAAATGCATTATTATGTAACCTGGGTTAAAAGGTCCCACTTTAACGGCATATTTGCACTAATTTCTTTAGGAATGGAGGCTTTTTTTTTTTAAGTTAAACATTGTCTTACTAAATAAATTATATGCCACTTCTAAAGCCCATAGTAAAACCTCAAAACTTATTTCAAAAGAATATCTCGAGAAAAAAATATCTCCTTATCGGATAATGTGGATCTAGGATCAGACTGCAAGTTCTTCCTGGTGTGATCTGAATCTATATTGTCCGCAAAAGGTCATTGAGTCGCGCTTTGCACCCTAAGGATTAATGCAGTCTGCATACAAAAAGCTCTATCAACACGCCCGGCAGGAGACAGCACTTATGATACCGCTTTACTCTCTGAAGTCTACCGTAAAATTGATAAAACAACAGTTCTTTTTTGTGCGTGTCTTCGAAAAAGATAACCGATAAAACTACCGACACGGCCGTTTTATGTGTTTTGACTTATTCATCGCATTTAGGGTGTAATCCATTTAACAAATATGACCCTTTTACCATTCGGGTATATACAAGATTGGGAAAGATTGTCCGGTGGAAAGGGAAGTAACTCGTGGTGACGCGTCAGTAACAGTATTTGGCAAATGGTCTATTTCGTCTATTCACAATTTTCATTTACCATTGTACAGTTTGATTTCATAATATACGGGCCATGGATTTATATTGATAAAATCGAATGTTACCCATTAAGATAAGTTATCTCATAAAGTTTTTTTTATCGTTTTTCGAATGTTTCTTTCGGCCTCGGACTACATCTCAGGTAAGGCAGACCCGTTCGCGAAGTACCAAAGAAATTTTAATTTCCCATGTTTTGATAGAAAGACAGTCAATGATTAGTGAAACACTTTCAAAACATGAATAATTCCCGTGGCATCTTATTTGATATAAGTTTGTCTTTTAGAATATATAGGAGAGCAATAATATTGTATTTCCAAAAGCCCTGATGCTATTTTTGTTCCATGAAGTGTCGAACAATACTTTCGAAATCTCCAAATGGGCATTGGTAGCACACGAATGTCGTGCAACTGAAATATAAGATAGACAAAGTGTTTTTTTAAAGCAGGTAAATGGTATGTAACACAAATATCAAAAGACAAAGTCTTCCCAGTTCAATGTGTCTAGACCACAGATACTGTTAAATTCTATGTCTAAACCGTACAGAATATAAAGCTTATGTCTGCGTCTAAACCGTTCAGAAAACAACAGGTTTACACCGCTGTGTGTGTGTATGTTGATGTGGACTACACCGCTGCATTAGCGATATACAAAACACATGTTTTCAGGTTTTTCTAGACATATTTCACAAAAAATTCCCTTCTCATTTGAAAGCTCATGATGAATACCTACAGAAACAACAACCTTCATCCACTGCATTGGCTTATTTTCCATTCTATAACTAAAAACGATGCAAGTTCCTCACTTCAAATTTAAATTTTACCTAATGGCAATGTTTACGCCGATATAACGTATCGAATAATGGCATTGGCTCTTTGCTATAAAGTACCAAGGCTTACCACATCATTCCCCCACAATATATTATAAGTATCATGACTCGAAGGTTTCAAAAAACAAAGTTATTGATGATAAAATGTGACACCCACCTTTCTCCATGTAAACCGTCCGCCATCTTGGAAGTGACTACACATTTCGTACCGTACAGCTTACAACACAGTGAATATTGTTGTTTGGAAATGAGTTAAAATCATGTGCAGCTGACAAATGAAATATGGTTCATAAAAAAATTATTACCTTTGTATGGCCAGAAAATATTGTGAGAAAATGAAGAAAATGCTGGCTACCAGCATTTTCTCCTTTTCCCACATATTTTCAAAAGCTTTCTTTCTCATGGATGTTTTTGATTTGGACCAGTCTACAATATTGTTGTTTGGTAATGGGTTAATCCGCTGGCTATGACTGTTTTGAATCTTGATGATAATTTGTTCTAGCTGGAAATCAAACATTGGATCTCTGGGTGACATTGGCCCCGTATGTTTGCTAGTGAAATACCAGGCTTGACACTCAGAGTATTTTATAATTCAGCCAAAAAGGCAGAGATTATTTTCAGTTTGATATATGTCTAAAATGCGCCACATTGACAGTATTTGCATGACACAGGAGTGCAGACCATTGAGATGATGGCTTTCTGTGGGAAAACTTGATGATTTTTTACCATGATAGATGGATCCATTCCATGTGTAACAAACATGAATATTGTGTAAATTTGCATATTTACACTTCTGCTAAATTAACAAAATTACTTTCACTGTAGGGAAAATATGCATTGTCTTACTGAAAAAAAAAAAGTTTCATTTGGCTTTTATTGCCACGATAAACTTTCTTGTAAATAATTATAATATGCAAAAAGAAGTTATAATGAATCACAGTCATTAACCCTTTGGCTGCTTATAGCTGACCTTTTGTGGGCAGTGTAGATCAAGATCAGACTGCATATTCTTTGTAGTCTGATCTTGGATCTACACTGCCCAATTAAAAGATATTATTCCCCAAATCATATCCTTGAAATAAGAATATTTGGGGTGTTACGTATCAAACTGAAAATTTCAATTTAGAAACTTAACAGGATAAGAGTTAAGAATTTAACACACAAGTTTTTTAATGCAAACAATAAATCATTTTACATGGTTGTCAGCTCATCACTTTTGGACAGCGCTCAGTCCACTGAAATTATTATTGCTAAAATCAGTTGGACCACAGTTTTGAAATATATATGATTTCTTAGTCAAAATGATTTCCAATACATTTCAGCCCTGAAGCAAACAATCCATTGTTTTATCAATGGTTAGGAAAAGATCCATGAAAGCATTGTTGGTAAAGAAGATAGCATTTTTCTCCTATACCAGCAATTTTCTATCCTTGGCTTTCACAGCCAAATCTCTCTTGAGCCAGATTTAATTCGACGCCGGGGCAACATGCCTTAAATTTGAACATGTGTAATTTTTTGTTTTCTGGTAAAGAGTGAAACCTTAGGGTTTTGGAAACTCCTCACACAAATCAGACTGCTCATTTAATCCTTTCTGATCTGAAACTTGCTCTGTTTTATTTAACTGCTTGTTAGAAATTGTGACATGTGTCATTTGTTATAAACTGAACATTTGCATTTCATTTAATTTGCAGCCTGAAGAGTTAATGGTCACCCAAGGTGGCAATAGATGCCAATATTTGCCTAATTTGGCTCCAGGACAAGTTTTGTAATACAATTTTCATTGCTCCTGTGATAGAGAAAGGTTCTTGATTGGACATAGAGAGTGCAGGAAATGAGCATTGAATTGTTGTCAATAATACTGTGTAATAGATTGAAAAATTTGATACCATCAGATATAAAACTTGGGACCAGACTGTTAACCTGATGCAAATCGCTATTACTGGGAACGCTTTCCCTAGACTGAAGGTTGTGCAATATACAGATTAGTGAAGCATTCCTTTCCCTAACAGCCTGATTCATAATTCTGTTTTGGGTCAGAACATTAACCTAGACACAAATTAAGTTGGATATCAATGTTGAAGGAACTTAAAAGAGCATGTCACCTTTTACCCCTGTTGTGACCCTGACCTTTGAGCCTTGCATTTGAAATCTGTGTTCTGCAGGTATATTTCCATCTAAGTGTACACATTGTGTGAAATACATGTATATTATTCAATATCAGATCAGGTTGTTAGAAGTATAGAGCAGACATGTTGTATGAGTATGTGACCCTTGATCTTGGAGACTGGCACCTGAAATCTGTTGCTGCTAGTTTTCCTGGAGTGCACAAATGTATGAAACATTTTTTAACATGTTAAAGTTTCTACCAGCATTTAAAATTGCTACCAGCATTTCCTGCTTTTACCAATATGTTTTCAAATGCCTTAATTTTCCACAGGGTCATTGAAGAAAAAAAAAAGCCTGGTAAAAGAATAATTTATCTACAAAAATATGCAACAAAAGTATCTGCATATTCCTCAAAAAGCTAATCCATCATCTGAGATTTTTGAAAGTCTGTAAGAAAGTAATACAGCCAGACAATTGGTTATTTGCCCTTTGTTGCCCATGTTGTTCATTATGAAAAAGGCAGTAATGTGATTGATGTCTATGGAAATGTAATTTATTACTGGAAACATTTACAACAAATATACAGGGGGGAAAAAAAGACAAGGAAAGTCCATTATTGTCTTTTGTAACAGAATGAAAAGAGAAACATTGTTTCCAATGATTCAATCTCTAATTTTTTCTCCATTAATATATTTGCTTTCTCTGTCCAGAGACAGAGCTCATTAAAGATACAAGCAATAAGTTATAGACAAAACTTAGTAAGGAACTCTGGACCAGACAACAAAACTTATGGTTCGTCATTTGCTGGTGACAAATGTGTCAGAAAAGTTTACATTTGTCTTTAAAAAGGTGGAAAACATAGTGGAATAAAGAAGAAAACACTAGTCCTCCTTTCCATATTTTTTCAAAGGAGGACTTTACCTAAGGGTTGGTATAACTTAGGATTGTGTGGCAAAAGCTGAAGTAATTTTTAAAAATACTGCAAAGCTCTTTAATCTTTAACTTAAGATTTGCAAATAAAGACTAAGGTTGTTTGGGAAGAGAAAATTTTCCTGACAATTCTTTTTCACCCTTTTAACCCTTTACCATACAATTCAGAGTTTGAATGACTCCAATGAAGAAGGCTTTTGAAAAATATTTTGAAAAAATGGTTGTAATCAGCATTTTTGTCATTTTCACATTTTTTTTTAACCCCGGTGTTACAGACAAATCACATAGTATTGGCCATATTTGATTAGGCATCAGAAAGTGCTTGATTTCAGTGCAGACAAGTCATGCAGTCCGGAGCCCCTGTAGCACAGTTAGTAGCATTAACCCTTTACCCCATAAGGCATTTCTATTGTATCTCTAATTGACCCTAAATAACAGCAAGGATGATGCCATTTCTTATGTCTATATGACACCTTTTGATTGCATAGAAAACATTGTGACAAAAGGTGAAATTTCTTGTGACGAGCAATTTCACCTTTTGCCACAATGTTTTCCAAAGGCTCCTGCAAGCAGTGCGTAGAAATGAGTATCTATGGAGTAAAGGGTTAAGGACTCAAGAACAGAGGGTTGCGGGTTTGATTCCTGGCTTAGCAATTTCTTTCCAAGGATTGATGATGTGATAGTACTTTGATTGTTGCTTGTAATAATTATGTCATCAACTTTTACCTTGTGTGAGCTGCAGAGACCACATTTTCAGTCAGATACTCAAGGCACTTGGTCAGAATGTTTGTCTCGATGGTAACTTGGATGAGTTCAAAAATTTGGTCACATTAGGTCAAAAATTAGGTCACAGAACGCAACAGAAATGAGCATCACAGAACGCAAGAGAAATGAGCACTGCTCTGTGAAAAAGAGCGTAATTCATCTTCAAAAAGTATTGATCCAGATCAGCCTGTCAAAGAGATGCAGACTAATCTTTGTCCAAACATTTTTCCATGGGTCAGTTTTCCACATACTGACTCTTTACCAGACAATCCTGACTTTTGACGACCCTGAGAAGGAAGCCCTTTGAAAACATTGTGTGAAAAAGAGAAAATGCTGGTAACCAGCATTTTGTCCCTTTCCCACTATGTTTTTTTCCCTTCACAAAAGGAATTTCAATATCTTAATTACATTCATTTTGTCGTCTGCAAATGCTTTAGATTTGCACCAGGCTTTAATTTTGTCATTTGGTAAAGAGTTAAGGATTAATAATAAAATCTCCACTTATTGCATCATGGAAATGAATTAAACACACAATCCCGACTTTTAACAACTCTTAACAAAAGAGGCCTTTTTCAAACATTATGGGAAAAGGAGAAAATGCTGGTAACCAGTATTTTCTTCTTTTCCCTCATTTTCTACCTTTCCCAAATCAAATTTCAATTTTTGATTCACTTTTATTTTGTCGCCTGCAAATGCTCTCAATTTGGACTGGTCCAAAATTTTGTTGTTTGGTTAACTCCTTCTGCCATGGTATGGAAATATGCCCAACGCCTCATGAAAGCTGAGTAATAATATGGATAATATGGATAATAGAAAATGATACTGAAGTTGAGGAAATAATTGCTCTTGTCTGAAATCCCGTGATTATGAAATTTACACCGTAAAGGACCTTTTGTTATCTTATCAGATTATTGGAGTCACAGAAATATTCCACAATGTTCAATTTCATGCAGGAATGGCTCCTGATACTGGGGAAAACTGGCGTATAATTGTAATAAATGGACAGATTTATCGCTTATCTAATCCCAAATACTGTATTGAATATTCAATGAATTGGAAATCAACTGAAATATTAATTCTATGACAAATGTTACGAGTCTTGTATGAGATGTTATACATCAACATGTGGGTGCCTATTTCAAATAAACCATTTCAATTTGGACTAAGACCAATGTTTAACCCTTTACCGCCCAATGCCGGCTTTAATCAACCCTGGGAAAGAAGTCTTCAGAAAATCTTGTGGGAAAAGGAGAAAATCATGGTAACCAGCTTTTTCTCCATCTTTCAGTGTTTTATACTCTATCAGAGAAAAACTGCTCCATTTGACCCACATTGAAATTGTTGTTGTCCAAGTGCTTTCAATCAGGACAAGGCTAAAATTTTCGTTGTCCGGTAAAGGGTTAAACAAACCCGAAGAATTCTTTTGAGAAAAGGAGACCATGCCGATTAGCACCATTTTCTTCACTATGCACAAAGTTCTTTTTTTTATGCTTTGAAAAAAACAGATTTGAGCCATATCTAATGTGCAAACTGTTTCAATATGGACCGCTTCTACATTATGTTGTCTGATCAACTCTTAACCGCACAATTCCAAGTTTGAAGGATCTTGAGGAAACTGCGTTTCGAAAACCTTGTGGAAACAGGAGAATATGCTGGTAGCCAGCATTTTTTCCTTTTTGCACGAGGCTTTCTACCGTGATGTCATAGACAACTACCGTCATTTCAGCTTAATTTCATAATCATGTCATCTGCAAATACTTTCACTTTGGACCAAGCTGAAACACTTTCACTTTGGACCAAGCTAAAACTTTGTTGTCTGTTGAAGATTTTAAAAGACTAAGGCATGAGAAATTTAGCCAGAGTTAGCCTCTGAACAATTCATGTTGTAAGTGGTCAAGAGCAAACATGCTTTTTTTGTACGTGCCAATGCTGGTATAATTAGCCCCTGGATGCATTGATCACTGTGCTCTGCCACCAGTACACCCACACTAATGCAAAGAGTGTCAGATATCATCAAAACATTTATTGTCTCCTTTTGTAGAAAATAAAGTGCTTGTGTGCAAACTAATTGTTAATTTCTTCACTTGATAGGGGGAGACATAATGTTGCATCAGTTGAAACGACAAATTTTTGCAACCTATAACAAGGGCTGATCAGTTGAGGGATCCAGGTTTGACATCTCTGAATATTTTATCCAGACAAACATTATAAAATTTAACTATCAGTTAAAAGCAGTTTACAGAAAGATAAAAAGTGTGATCTGATCAATGCACATAAAACTATTGGCTTCAACTTGAAGCCTAAAATTAATGCTGTATTGGCTTCTTAACTGAACAACAAAATTCTAGACTTGTCCAAATTGATAGCATAAAATTATTGCAGACAACATGATTTGTAATGTAGGCCATTTCGGATTTCTATTCTGTGAGAGGGTAAAAAATAATTTGGGAAAAGGTGAAAATGCTTGTAACCAGTATTTTCTCCTTTTCCCCACAATGTTTACAGAAGGCTTCTTCTACAGGATCCTTGCATCACAAGATTGTCTGGTTGCAAAAGGGTTAATGTACAACTTACAATTCCCTGAAGTGTAATTGGGCTAACAAGCTCATTGATAATCTAAAAAGCACTTGGGACACGCTGAAAATTCCTGTACCAAAAATCCTGTATTTTATGCATCCTACAAGAGAAGGTTTTTGAAAACATTGTGGCAAAAGGAGAAAATGCTATTTTCCACCCATGCCATGACATGGTGGAATTTTGAGTGGTACATGTATTTATGGTGTCGTCTGTAAACACTTTCATTTTTCGACAAGTCTAAAACTTGAATGACTGATAAAGGGCTGATAACAAAAGCAGTTTTGCATACAGTATCAATTGAGATCATACTGCTCTTAATCTGAAATCGGATCCTATATCTACATAGTCTGGGAGTGTGTTTACATTATTATATTACTTGTCAAAGTTGTCTTGAATTATCTTATTGTCATGAATTACCGTATCCGATGACCAAAATTCATTTCATGCTTTCCAGTAGGACATCGAGAAATAGTAGTAAAAATATTTTTCGATCTTGCATGGCTACGACCAGTGAAAATACAGATTTTCATGTTCTTGTTGCCCAGGTAAATAGCATGTGCCTGACAGCCAGATGGGAAATATGATGTCATTTACCTTAAATTTCTCGACCTTGACGTAATATTGCAATGCATTGTTATGCGGGAGGGGTATGCCACGGGAAATAACGGAAAGGTACTGTACTGGATTTTGATAGAACTCCTACCAGAAAGGGTTAAAAGCATGAAATAAACAGATTTTTTTTTTTCTGTGAAAGATCGAAATTTATTCATCTCGAGAACACCATCGGTAATATTTTCACTCATGGCTGTGCCACTTGTGAAAATATTACCAATAGTGTTCACTTGATGAAATAAATTTCGATCTTTCACCAAAAAAAACAAATATCCTCTATTTCATCTTATCTAAACAGGGTTTTCTCTCGGTTTTGAAAATTGGGGGTCATTGTGACCCCCTTCCTCATTAGTTGCGGGTTTTTTCATTAATTTTGGGGGTCAAAAATATGGATTTCCTCATCATCAACTTCAAACACGATTTACAATGCATTTCACCTTTAAACGCAACCTTCCAAGATTGAAAAGTCGGTCAATCATTTGTGACGGAAAGGCCGATGTCACTTTTTGACAGACCAAACATTTTCGTCTGAATCGCTGCTTGACGTGGTTGTAGGAAGCAGACAATAGAAGAATGCTACAGTTTTCTTCATCGTGACATTATTTTTCCGCTAACAACATGACCGGTAATGTGTACTTTTATATACCGGAAGTCGTGTAAAATATGCAATGAAATACAGAGAACCCAACCACGACTTTGACTGGGCCCATATTTATGTCACATGTCCATATACATTTCGGCAATAATGCGTAAACCAGTCTTATTCCATAAATAAATTACTGGAAAACCATTTTCATCTAAAATAAACCCAGTAGTTAAAAAAAGAACGGTGTTCGTCTGACATTGAAGCAAGAACAAGCTTGGAATTATGACGCTTCATTCAACTTCGTACATTATTTAGATTTTGGAAAGTTGCGTCACCGATGACGCACTGTCATTTATTTTGGGGGTCATTTGAATTAAAATTGCGTCAATGACGCAGGATTTGTGCGTCATGGAAAACCCTGTCTAAATGAATAAGACCAACAAAATTTTGGCTCTTTGTAATGAAGTGAAGCTGAAGAATTAGCAAAGAAATATTATGGAAAAATTAGTCCTTCATGGTACATTAGTTCAGGTATAAGAATGAAAGATTATAGCTGAAGTGTTTCACGGAACCATTGAGGAATCTGAACATACAAATTATAGTCAAGGTCCTCCACATTACCATGAAGGAATCAGAACAAAAGATTACATACTTAGGGTGTAAGACAAATTCTCCACAGCATTATTCAGGAATCAGAATATGAAGATAAAGCCAAGGTATTTCACAGTGCTATTCAGGAAATGGAAGAAAAGGTTTTGGCCAAAGTCCTTTAAAAATACTATTCAGGAATTGGAACAAAATGTTTTAAAACAAAGTCTCCACCATATTATTCCGGAGTTAGAGCATAAAGATAAAATCAAAGTATTCCACAATGCCATTCAGGAATCTGAACCAAATGATGAAGCCAAAGTATTCCACATTACTATTTAGGAAATAGTACAAAAGATTAAGGCCAAAGTCCTCCAAAATATCTTTCAGGAATCTGGTCATAAAGATAAAGCCAGTCCTCCTGAACCAAAAAAAATCAATACCAAAGTCGCTGTACCATTTAGGAATCGGAACAAAAAATAATAGCCATTGACTTCCACACTACCATGTATGAGTATGAACATAACGGTTGAAGGTTGAACTTTCCACAGGTCCATCTAGGAATCTGGACATAAGGTTCGAGTCAAAGACTTCTACAGCTGCATGTAGGGATTAAAAAAAAGATTAATTGTTTCACAGTACATGTAGAAAGGTGAGACCAAGAGATCATAGCCAAAGTCTCCCAATCTTACCATTCGGGTATCTGAACATAAGATTTTACCTGGACATTTTCACATATTAGAAAGAATCCATTTAAAAACATTGTGGAAAATAGAGAAAATGCTAGTTACTAGCTAGTTTTCTCTTGTTCCCAGAATGCTTTCTACCCTCCCTGAACAAATTTCAATTTTTGAGTAGCATTAATTTAGTTGTCTGCAAATACTTTGAATTTGGACTAGTGTAAAATTTGTCGGTTTGTAAAGAGTTGACCCTTTACCACACAGTGACGAGTTTTGATGCCCCAAGGAAAGTACCGTAATTTGCGTATATTTTGGGACACCCAAAGAATTGGGACACCATCAAAAATCACGAAAATAATTATTTTTCATGACCCAAAGATTTGGGACATACTAAAAATTGCAAAGCAAGATCGGTAATTTTTTGTTCCAAAGAATTGGGACAGTGAATATCTTATTTAATTTTCTTTTTTCAATCCGTTGATAGGCCTATCCTTTGCAAATATTTATTTCTCGTCGTTTTATTTTTACGCTCGTAACGTCGTAAGCATGCTTCCTAACTCTCCCCATTTCAATAGGAATTACCCGATCCAAGACGAAAAACCCGATCACCTGATTGTCTAATGTAAACCCCAATTCAAAAAGAAATCCGACGTAACTGTAAAAAGGGTGTGATAAACTTCTATCCAAGATCCATAACATGTATAACGTGTGTGTACATCAGGTTAACAGAGTTGACATGCGTGTATTTTACGGTCAATCGAGTTTGTTGTTTAAATAAATAGAAATCTAGGTACACAGTTTTACCCAAGGTTTATCGATCGAAGATCGACGAACCAATCAAATTTGAGAACGGTCCGAGCAGGTACTTGTCAAGAGTGCAGTTAACGTCGTTCACCTCGCGTACAAGTAAGCAGGTAAAATATGTTGTGAATTTTTTCTACAAACGCAAAATAACGTTTTTATTGATATCCCAAGATGCAAACAAAAATGAGTGAAAAGTTCATAATCAAGGAAAATCGCGAGCTCTTAGTGCTCAAACTGATCGGTGGAATTCCAATCAGTCTAAAAATAGACCAACCTGCAAACCTGACATCAATCACGTTGCAATATTTCAACGTCGGCAATATTCGATGTGTTAGCGGCGAGTGACTTTCACTTTGACAGACCGTCGTGTTTGACCATAAGTTTTGGGACAGCTGACAGAATAATTATTTTTTGTAGACCAAAGTATTGGGACACGAAAAAAATTAATTATTTTTTGCTGTCCCAAAATTTAAGCATATTACGGTAGTCTTATGAAAAAATTATGGGAAAAGGAGAAAATGCTGGTGACCAGCATTTTCTCCTTTTATCCACAATATTTTCTACTCTGTCAAAGAACAATAATTATTGCAGAATTTGATACAGATTGAAATTGTTGTCTGCAACTGCTTTCATTTTGGACAAGGCTAGAATCTTGTTGTCTGGTAAAGGGTTAAATCTTTACCACACAATGACGACTTTTAGCACCCCTGAAAGAGAAGGCTTTTGAAAACCTTGTGGGAAAATGAGAAAATGCTGGTAACCAACATTTTCTCCTTTTCCCATAATGTTTTCTATGCTTCACAAAACAAATTTCAAATTTTAAGTCACTTTTATTGTGTTGTCTTCAAATGGTTTCGATTTGGACATGCCAAAAAGTTTGTCATTTGGTAATGACTAACCTTTCTGGAGAAAAATTACAGCTTGTTTTTCTACACTTTTAGGAACAGCCAATCTACTACATTTAATACCCTGTATAGTTCAGAACAGTACATAATAGCCAGTGTCTTGCATATTATTTAGCCAAAGTCTTCAACAGTAACCGGACTTGGAAATCTCGGGGAAATGACTTAGGAATCAGAGGGAAAGGTTATGGCCAGTTCCTAATGAAAATACAGGAATTATTTTGTTGCTGTTTTATTGTTCAATTGGGAGAAATTCCGAAAACAAAAAACAACAGGGCTGTAAATGACTTTTATGCCTTTTATTGCATACGATTGATGTTTCATGATAAATTGGTGTTTTGGGGGTTGTTTAATTTCCTCCCAGTATATTTTACTTTAACACTCACAAACAAAAACTGAAATAATAGATAGACAATTGTTTTATTAAGCTTTGTAGTTATTAAGTGGAAAATTTCCTTGCTGTTATGATTCCTAATAATATAGATAAACATCTAAGTATCATGTTGGCTCATGAACTTTTAAAAAGGTCCTTGAGGAATCAATCCATAATATGAGCTGCTTTGGTCACAATGTTTTCACTTATTCATCTTTTTACATATTTAATCCTAATAGATCTAATGTTTATGATTTTTGTTGTTAAAGGATGTCTTTAAAAAAGCTTTCTGCAGAAGTTTTTCAAAAAAAACAAGGTTCCTTTATATTGAAGACCAAAGCTTTGTTAACCCTTTACTAAAAAATCCCTGGTTTTCATGACCTGGGAAAGGCTTTTGAAAATATTGTGGGAAAAGGTGAAAATGATGGTAACCAACATTTTCTCCTTTTCACACAATGTTTTCTATTGTTGGTGCCACCTTTACATTATCCACTGCAAATATGTTAACCCTTTACCAAACAACAAAAAAACAGATTAGGCCGAGTTGAAAGCACTTGCAGACGACAAAATAAAGGTAACTCAAAAATTGAAATTTGTTTTCAGCAGGGAAGAAAACATTGTGGGGAAGGGAGAAAATGCTGGTTACCAGCATTTTCTCCTTTTCCCTCAATGTTTTCAAAAGGCTTCTATCTCAGGGTCGTAAAAACCAGGGATTGTTTGATAAAGGGTTAAATTGGGACAGGTCTACATTTTTGTCATATATGATAGAGTTGCACCAACCAATCAGACATTCCGGAAATGCAGTCTCCTAGATGGTTCAGAGATAGCCCTCAGATGCCCAATGAAGTTACATTAGAGTTGGGTTACAGTCAGACTCCAGTGTTGATGAGTGCAAATCACTCATTTTTTACGGTCAATTTATCGATGAATTGATTGATGTTCTGGCATGCGCAATTTACAATGAATGATACTTGCTTTATGCTTAATGGAACACAGTGATTGCCTTGGGACCTTTGCCATTGGTAGCTTCCATGCATGCGAATATCATATCTCCGGAAATGAAATCGTGTTTTGTCTTTTTCCACTCATTAGTAAACATGTTTTGATAAATGCGCTTAACCCTTTACCAAATGACAAAATTTTAGACTGGTCCAAATTGAAAGCATTTTTCAGATGACAAAATAAATGTCACTGAAAAATTGAAATTTGTTGGGAAGGACTGAAAACAATTTTGGAAAAGGAGAAAATGCTGGTTACCAGCATTTTCTTCTTTTCCCAAATTGTTTTCAAAAGGCTGTTTTCTAAAGGGTCATTAAAAGTTATGATTTTGTGATAAAGGGTTAAAGGTAAATTTCATAGGACAGATTATATAAAATAAACATTCTCAAAAATAAACTGATGAAATAAGCATTCTTGAAAAAACTTCAAATACTTTTAGGAAGTGTAAAGCATTTTATTATATTTACAAAGAACCTAAAAGCAAAATTTATTAACCCTTTACCACACAGTCCCGACTTTAAGGAAGTTGAGTGAGAAGGTTTTTGAAAACTTGTAGGAAAAGGAGAAAATGCTGATAACCAGCATTTTTTCCTTTTTCCAGCAGTGTTTTCTTCTTCATCAAACATAGAAGTATTTATTGGAGCTACACTGAATTTAAATGGTGCAAAAATTTATGCACTCAATTTGGCAGAGTCCAAAATTTTATCAATAGATTTATGTTCTACTCTTTGCATGAAAATCTTATGAGTGACTGTCCAAACAAACCCTGATAATGAAATGACATGAGTCTGGGGCCTTTTTGATTGACAGACTAAAAGCAGCTTGATTATTTTGTATTATTTTAATTAAACCTTCATCAAATGATCCAGAATTTAAACTGACAAGGGGATTGACTGATTCATTGATTGATGGATTGATTGATTGATTGATTGATTGTATGGTGTTAAATGCCATTTTCAACATTATTTCATTTATATCGTGATAGACAGTCAACCTATCTGTGCTTTCCTGTCACTATGACTATCATTGACCAGAGGAAAGAGGATTTTTAAACCATTATTGGACAAGGAGGAAATGCTGATAATCAGCATTTAGCATTTCCTTCTTTTACAACAACATTTTCTGCATTGTCAAATTGTATCCAATCACTTTAGGTCCATTTGTAGTCTGTTATGTTCTCATTGTGGACAAGTATAAAATGTCAAATTATTCTGACTGTACTGGTACAGTCAAAGACAAGGAGAAAGTTTTGTCCAGATATATATTGTTGCATGGAGGTAAATCCTGGATACAAGAAGCTAATGATGTATCCAGTGATATTAGAAGCCCCTTGACCATTGTAATTGGGACTATTATTCCTGATTCTCACCATTATCATAGAAACTATGGCATACTGCCCTGGTCAGTTCATTAAGTTAGGTAATATTTTCCTTGAGACCAGTAAAACTGTTTACTGCCTTACAAGGCAGCAAATTTAGTTTTGTCCAAATTGAAAGGATTTGCAGCACAGTGAGACTTAAGAGAGAAAATTCATGTGTCCAAATTTTTTCCCCTTTCCTGAAACTTTTTAAAAAAGTCATCCCTTTACCACACTATGACAACTTCTGACAACCCTGATGTAGAAGCCTTTTGAAAACATTGTGGAAAAAGAAGAAAATGCTAGTAACCATCATTTTCTGTCTGCTAAATTTTATGCTTTTAATTTGGATCAGTCTAAAGTTTGTTGTTTGGTAAAGAGTTAAGGTGCTTCCCTTTCAACCCTATGAGCACTACTTTAAGGGCTATTAATTGTGGATGGCACAGAATGATAGTCAGTTCAGAATTTTGAACTAATCCAATTGAAAATTTTTGCAGATTTCGAGAACAAATGAAACTTAGCTCAGAAGATAGAGTTTGCCTTTGAAGCATCAGAAAATATTGTTTTTCACCATTTTTTTCTTTTTCCCATATTCTTTTCATAAGCCTATTTTGCTGGGGGTCTTTTAAAACCTGGATTTGTGTGACACTTAATAGATCAGTTATTATGGCTTTTTTATAAAATATTCAGTTATAGAATTGGGCTTACATATCAAAGTAGTATATCATATTTAGCTTAACCCTTTACCCCACAAAGCATTTTTATGGTATCTCTAATTGACCCCGAATAACAGCAAGGATGAAGGCGTTTCTTATTTATATATGACACCTTTTGATAGTGTAGAAAACATAGTGGCAAAAGGTGAAATTGCTCATTATGAGCAATTTCACCTTTTACCACAATGTTTTCCAAAGGCTTCTACAAGCAGTGCGTAGAAATGAGTTTCTATGGAGTAAAAGGTTAAACATATTTTAATTTTACATCAATTGAGAAACAAGTCCTTACAACTTGTACTAATCTCTCTCGATTCTGCTTCTTGGAAAATACACTGCGAGGGGTGAATGCAAAACTTTTCCAGGTGAGGGAAATTTTACAGGTGAGGGAAAAAACTTCTCATTTCTCTGAAAAGATTTGTTAGATCACCTTTTTAAGATAAGTTGTGTTGGACTGTGTAAATGAATTCAACACAACCGATCTAAAAACGAATGTGTGGGCGAATGAAAATCCCAAAGTGGACACCCGCTCCAGGGTACCGAACTATATAAGGACCTCTAGGTTAGAAGCCGGAGCTCTGGCTCAATTGACCATGGACACCACTTGTATTTTAACATAGTATACAGTTTAGAAGTATTTTTTTACTACATGTTTTGTTCAATCTGGTCTTGACCTACATGCACTGTTAGTGAAAGCAGCTATGGTTGTACATGTTACTCAAATGTTTAACAACTCATTACAGTAAAGGATTAAGGCTTGCATGCTAAAACAGCATTCATTCATCCAATTGCCATAGGATCATAATAGATAACGAAATAAATGGTAGTTCATGTAATTATTAAATATAAAGCCACATCTTGTTTGATAAATTGCAGATGGGATGATTATTTCCCATGGGGGTCAGTTATTTGCCATGATACTGCAAACATTTTCATTTGACAAGACATATCCCAAACCAATCTCTGAGCAGAGTTGTCGTTCATTTCTCTCACCATACATCTCGGCAATGGGATTTATGCTGTGTCATATAGTCAGGCACAAATATTTGGGCAGGGCACAGGCACAAATACTCCAGCAGGGGCCCGGGAACAAATATTCCACCAGGAGCCCAGGCACACATATTCAAGCAGGGGCCCAGGCACAAATATTCCAGCAGGGGCCCAGCCACTAAGATTCCAGCAGGGGCCTGCCAGATAAACTTGCACATTTTTTACCAATCGCAAATTATCATCTGTTCATATTTTATCATTACAAAACAGTAAGAGAAAAGCCAGTGCATTCAGCTACACCAAGATGCCATGTTTCGTTTAAAATTTTATTTAGTTTTGAATTTTCAATTCATATTTTATCCAATTATCTGAACAAAAAGCTGAAATAAGACAACAGCTCTAATGTGAAGAGAGGTAAACATAGATATTTGTTGACAGGGACATGTATGTGTCAGGGGAAATAAAAAGAATAATGATAAAGGGATGTAGAGGGCTTAGAGAGAGAGTAATTGGTGTTGCAGACATTTTTTGATGAAAAGTATAAAAGAAAAAGCTTTCAGTGCCCCTACATAGCATGACTGATTACCTTTCAGTACCGTAAACTAATTTGATATGACATCTGCATGCAATAGGTTATTTGATGACATTTGTATTGTTTATAGAGTTACAGACAAAAGATATTTATGTAATTATTACCACAAAGTTGTTGGTTTATAAAGAATTCTAACATGACACGCGACTTTAGCTCTATAAACACAGTGCAAGGAAAACGTGGTAAAATCTGCAACAATCCATGTAGAGTGACGTCATCCTATATCGAGTGACGTCATTCAATGAGTGAGTTATTCAATGGAACATTATCTTCATCCGGGGTTTTACTCTTAAGTTTGAACTTTTTTTCCTTACACTGAGAACTGGCCATGTTAGAATCGAAATAATCTTCGAAATCTATCGCCCTCGTGGATTATTTATTGTGCCTCATAACTCACAACTGTGGTTTATTTAACGATATACCACAATAGAAAGAAGATTATTTCTTAAACAATGGTTTAAGTGTCTTGAATTTGTTCATGCAAGATGTAGAAATTTTGTCACACAAATTGAAAGCAAATCTAATAAAAGTGTGGAGCCTTATCCGGTTCAAGACACCAACCACCAACCATTAAAATTTTATGCTTTTTCTGCTGTTACCCAATTATGTAACCCAATCAAAGTGCAATGAATATTTTACTATAAAAAATGCATATATCAACATCACCCGCTTCTGCAGTCTTACCATTACAAGCAAGAATTTTTCGTGGAAACTAATTAGGATTGTACTCAAAAATGAATGGTATGTGAAAAGGAACAATTTTTTGTGACATTCACTTTTGCTTTGTTTCCCATAATGATTTCAAAAGCCACAAAAGAAGAAATACATGTATTATGATTAATAATAAGTCAGACAGTTTTTAAGTTTTTTTGAAAGTTACAGACAACTGCTTTCCCCATACACTTCCACTGATTAAGATTGATACCTGAAAAAAAAATCTAAATGAATTTCTATTGATGACAAGAACCCGTAGAATTTCCTAACTGAATGATTTATCTTGATTTTGACAGAATCCATTATGTTTTCATGGTAAACTATGAGCTTAAACAGCCCTTGTGCACCTGTTTTGACTATAATACAAATAATATTGAAGATGAGTATCACTATCTGCATATTTGTTTGCTTACAAATTACTTTAACAGGCTCCATACAGAATCACTGAAGCTTGTTATCTCTTGTTGTCTTAATTAGAGTCTGTCAAGTCATCATTGAACATGTTATGGGTCATCAACGCTATCATTTACGAGCCATTATCTAGTAGCAATGATTTTAATGGATTTGTAAGGCTCACCATTATTTTTGTGGCTGTAGGAAGATGGACATAGTTTTGCCATTTCCTGAAAGGCACTTGTAAACTAATCAAATGTTCTTCTGTTTATGCATGAAAATGATGAAAACCATGAGGTGAAATTTCTCAAGCCTTATTGTTGTCATTACAGATTTTTCCTTAGTCAGTACTTTGATCTGCAGGACATTTAAAAAGTAATGCTAGGTTTCTACCAAAATAAATTCCTATATGTAGGAATTGGATAAAAAATTGAAAAAGAGTGTTTCCTCTACAGTATGTAACACTGCATCAGAGAGTGCAGTTTTAACCCTGATATAGCATCTTGCACATGTACAATGTCAAGTACATTTGCTTTTTGAAGCCAGTGTAGATCAAGATCATACTGCACAAATTGTTTTCCTATAAACCATCAAAAAGCATAATTACATGTATATTAGTTTTTGTGTCACATTTATTTTCATCTTCAAAATTAATGTCTTCAGTTTGGATAGGTCAGGAGTTTTTTTGCATCACCTGGTACTGCAGTTTTTACATTGTACAAACTGTAGTTGATCACTCCTTTTCCCACAAAGTTCTCAACATCACTTGGAATTCACACTCTCTAATTTTGTTTCAACTCTGCTTGAAATTACTATCTGCACACTAATTTGAATTAAGCCTCCAACAACATAGTTATTGTTTAATAATTATGTGCAAAACTTTGTGGCAAATAAAAAAATGCATCTTTTGCAGCAATTGTTCCTTTTGCCACGTTGTTTTCAAAGGTTGTCTGTTGCAAATTTGTAGTGGGGGCAGTAGTTCAAATAAATACTTAATTGAAACTAATAAGATTAAAAGATTAAAGACCAGAGAAAATATTACTCAATTATTAGTTGTCAATGCTTTTAATTCTGCCAAATAATGTGATATATCAAAGACCTACTGGAAGTATGCTTTTGAAAACATTTTAGGAAAAGGAGAAAATGCTGGTAATCAGCATTTTCTCCTTGTTCTGCAATGAATTTTTTTCTGTTTTACGTCAAAGAAATCATAATTAGAATGACATTTGTTTTATGGTCTGCAAATGCTCTTAATTTGGAGGTAGTCTAGTTCTTTTGTTGTTTGGTGAAGAGTTGACTAGACCGGTTACATTATTAACATCACTGCAATAATCTCAAACATTGTTGCATGAGTAGGCCTTGAATGGTGCTTGAATTGGATTGTAAGACACAGTTAATGTGACAGGTAAGAGTAAGAAATAGTTCCTTCTGTTGTCACAGTGTTTTTATTTGTAACCTTGAGTTAGATTTTTTATTTTAAGCTTTTAAAAGAATAAAAGATTAAAGATAGATATATCTTTGCTCAGTTACTGGTTTTAACGCCTTTAACTGATACTCAATGCCTGTTTGATACCCAATATTACCAGTGCCTACTTTTTGCAAAAATGCAGATAGCTCCTATTGTATTTTAAACCACAGCATAAACCGATTCTGTTTAACTATATTTTTCATCTGTTATATCCAGAAATTACACTAAGATCAGCGTGCATTCCTTGGAAAAACTAGATGCTGTACAATCATATTGAAGTGTTGCTATTGAATATATACTACAGAGGAGGAACTCTTCAGTTGTTTCATGGTTATCAAGTTACTTAGACCCCAAGCTGTCAAGAATAGAGATTGATTAATTAACTCTTTACCACACAATGACCACTTTTGATGACCCTTGGAGACAAGCCTTATGAAAACATTGTGGGAAAAGGAGAAAATGCTGGTAACCAGCATTTTCTCCTTTTCCCACAATGTTTTCTATTCTATCAATAAACAGTTATACCATTTGAGCCACAATGAAACTTGCTCGCTAGTTGTTTCAATTTGGAAAGGGCTAAATTTTTGTCATCTGGTAAAGAGTTAATTGAACTATGGTTTACGGCATGCTTTCAACAGTATTTCATTTGTATCACAACAGCTGCTAAGTTGTTCATGTACATGTTTCACCAGTACCATGCTATGTTTCTGAAGTATAATTGTATACAATAGGTTTCACAAGGCCAAGGCTTTTGGCTTTGAAGTGAATCTTGTGTCCAAAGATACTTCCATAAAAACCCCAGAGCTTCCAGTGGAGCTAAATCTGGTGGTAAAGATAATTCCATAAAAACCCCAGAGCTTCCAGTGAGGCTAAAATCCAGTGAATCACATTGGAACAGCCCTGATAAAAGTTCTCGACCAATTTATTCCTGTGAGTTTGTTCTGTTTTGTTTGACATCTTAGATCAGCATGCATACCACATAAAATTTAGGTGTTTTACCATTCCAAATTAGAGCGTCCTAACTTGATAACTGTGACATACAAAGGACTTAGCAGACAAGATTGTATAGTTATCAAATTATACCCTAGACTGTCCAGGTTACCTCACCAAATATTCCTATTATCCTATTGATGCTGGTCAACCAAATTTTACATGTAGACAAAAACAACCCGAAATTTCAGTTATTTGGGTCATATTTCCAGTGCAAAAATTTCTGATATGTTTATTTGCCACTCTAAAAGTAATAGAGCATACCAATTGCATCTCGAGTATGATATCTATTTGCCTGTTCATAAAACTTTGCCAAATCATACTTTTAAGCCAATTCATTTCTTCTATATTTATCGTATTTGTCAACTTTGATCAGCAGTAACATACCTCATAATAATAGTAGATGCTGTACGGACAAAATTAAAGTGTCATAATTTGATAACAGAGAGGAGGGTTTGAGTGTCTTTTATTGTTGTTTGACTACAATAAGTCTGATTACCAGAAAAGGTTTGCACCCCTGGGAAATCACCAGGTCTTGTAGATATAGACTGGATTGGTACAGTTCAGTGATGTCGCAGGGAATATTGTCTATGAAAATGCTGTTTGTAATTATGATTCTTCGCAGCCCTGCATTAGAATGATTTCTCTTTTTCAAATTTGGAAATTATGAAAGAGAAAATGCATTCTTAGTCATTCAAAGGAGATATTTTCCTTCCTTTCAAATGATTTTTCTTTATATCCACATGAAATGGTGATAAACACACTTTCAGGCTTCAGTTTGGTACTGATTTGAGATCTGATTAGCAAAAAAGTTATGGTATGATACTGCCCACAATTTTGATTGCAAAAGCGAAGTTATTACCCATGAAACCAGAAACTTTCCTGGTGCCTGTGTTTTCTTCTTACTGAATAAAAAATATTTAACAGTAAGCACCAGGGCCCTGTTTCACGAAAAAACTAAAGTCTCTTATTAGACTCAAGTTAGTAAATAGATCTATTTTCCAACTTAAACTGATTTTCTTAAGAAAATTTTGTATGTAACAAGTTTAGTAAATGGGCCCAGGAAAGTGACTACAGCCTACTCTTCTATATTTTTTTCACAATTCAAAAGTCAATGGTTTTGTATAGGAAATAAAACACATGTAGGTTTATGGTAATGATTCAGTTTTTATAACAAACAATACAAGATTTAATATGTGTAGGGCTATCAAAGATAGCAGACATTCAGACATTATTCAAGCCTGTTAATACCCCCTCAAAACATGAAAAAAGAGAAACAAATCCCACATTTATTCTAACATCTAGTAAAATGGACATAAAAACCCAGTTTCATTCTTATTAGATCGTAAAACCCTAAGCCTGTAGGACTGGAATAATGAACTGACCTCACATTCACTTGTGTTAACCCATCTGTCATGTAAGCATTTTTTTGAGTGAACATAGAAACAAATTCAATCACATTGATGAAGCCCCAAATGACAAAATTTTACATATGTCTGCAAAAGCATTTGCAGACAGCACATTAAATGTTGCATAAATGCTAGGATTAATTTCTGAAATAGAATAAAACATTGTGGGAAAGAAGAAAATGATGGTTACCAACATTTTCTCCTTTTCATACAATGATTTCAGAGGCTTTCTTATTCAGCTTGGGATTTGGGGGTAAAGGGGACACCTCTTTTGTGGCTAAATATATAAATTTATGCTTATCAATATGCAAGTTCTTGAGGGAAAAAAAAAAAACGTCATTTGTAAGTATGAAGAAAGGCATCATGAATGAAGTAACTAACTACATGTAGTACAATGATAAAATTGAAATATTATTGGTGTCTTATAATCTCAATCTACCATGGTCAGAAAATACTTTAATAGCATTGGCAGTGAATCAATTTGGTAAAAATACTTTTTTTATTCTATTACCAGGAATGATTTCCAATGCTTGACTCTTCATCAGCTGACAAAACTTTACGCTTGTCTCAACACAAAGTAATTGCAGACGGAGAATAAAATGTCACTTAAATGATTGTGTTTGCATTTCAAAGGGTAGAAAACCTTGTGGGATCAGGAGAAAATGCTGGTTACTCCTTTTCCTGCAAGGGTTTCAAAAGCTCTTCTTTTTTGGGGTTAGTAGAACACAGGAATTTTTGATGAAGCATTGATGTATGAGTATGACCACACATTAAGAAATGCCCACACAAATCAACAATACCTAAAAATATGTAATAAATGTAGAGAATCTCTAGCCAACTAGGAAAACATTCCAAGAGGCAATTTTGTTGAAATGATATACCCAGCTGAAAAAAACCTTTTCAAAATCGCTCTCAGTCTGCCGTTTTGCATTGAATCAAAAAACTAGAAAGTTACATTGGCGAAATACTGGTGGGTTATTGTACACACATTATAAAGTTTCAGGAAATACCGTCAACGGTATTGCAGATAATGTCCTTGACTAATACAAGGACAGACCATCATTCTGGACTGTGAGATGGACCGGATGACAATATTATAACTGTAGCCCTCTGCCTTTGGCCGGGGATGATAAAAAATACAGAAATTTAATTGGACTTAAGTAGGTTCCTAGCAGGCCAAATTTTGGTGTTTTTTTTTTTACATGCTAGGTAAGTCTAGTACCAGAGATCTATTATAGTGTAACGAAACCTGATGTGTTTTGATCTGATTGCAAGTTTATGATTTTTTACTATGTATTATTTCTTGCACATTCTTTTCTGCAGCGAGTCTGATCTTTATCTGTACTGTACACCTAAGCATTTAAAGCCAGGGCTACAAAATTTTGTATGTTTATTTCGTTTACAAAGCAGTAGAAGAAATTTCAAAAAAACCTCTCCCTGACTTCTAACACATTACCTGTTTTACACATTAAATTTATTTGTTTAAAAAATATTGATTTTTTCCCCTACTTTTTTTCACGTGAATTTTTTTTTGTAATTAACAGCACAACATATAGCAGCAAATTAGACTTTGGAGTTTCAGTGATGGTATAAAACATCTGTCACGATAAAAGAAAGTGTTTTGACCTCGGAAGTTGAAAGTAGCAAACAGACAACACAAGAGAATTTCCTCTTTGAATTCTCCTAAATCCTCCGATTCACTTTTGTTATCTTGTTTGCACACTGCCTGCTTATCAAAACAGCTTGTAGTCAATTTATGCACATACACTGCTCATCATTCTACCCTGAACTCTTTAACCTTTACCCTACAATCCCGACTTTTAAGGACCCTGGGGGAAAAAAGCTATTTGAGAACACTGGGGGAAAAGGAGAAAATGCTGTTGACCAGTATTTTCTCCTTTTCCCACAATGTTTTCTACGCTTTTGAAAGAAAAATTGCACCATTCAGCCACACTGAAATTGTCATCTAAAAATGCTTTCAACTGGGAAATTTTGTCGTCTGGTAAAGGGATAAAAGAAAAACAAAGTTTTAGACTGATTCATTGTGAAAGCACATGGTTATGAAGCTGCAAGAGTAAATGTTCCCAAAGTGATAGGGCCTTAACTGTAGAAGACTTTGAAATATTATTAAAGCGTTA
Source organism: Tridacna crocea (assembly GCA_943736015.1). NCBI lineage: Eukaryota > Metazoa > Mollusca > Bivalvia > Cardiida > Cardiidae > Tridacna > Tridacna crocea. Next base: position 36,397,115 of record OX031068.1, read on the forward strand.
TCAAACAACAAAATTTAAGACTACTCTGAATTGAATGCAAATGCTGATAAAATGAATGTGACCGGGTCATCTAAATTTGACGGGAGGAGTGTGTTTTTGAAGAGATGAACATCGGGATCATGAAGTTTTGGGGATCATTTGGTACAGGGTTAACTCATCACCTCCCGAGACAAATTTTCACCAAAAACTTGAACTCTAAACCTGCTGAATAGATGAAACAAACAATTTTACTCAACAGTAAACACTCAAATATTGCGATTTTGAAGTTGATTTTAATGGAAATACCATAGCGGAATATAGATCAGACTCCATATTCTGTGCCTGAAGTCATGCTTAACAGCCCATCTTTTTTAACCCTTTCCCAAACAAGCCCTGTAAAAGTCTTTTGAAAACACTGTGGGAAAAGGAGAAATTGCACGTTACGAGCAATTTCTCCTTTTCCCACAGCGTTTTCAAGCCTTTTTGAGAACTTTCTGCCATTTTCTCAAAATCTAAAATTGTCGTCTGCAAACTCTTTCAGTTTAGAAGAGTCCAAAATTTGTTGTTTGAGAAAGGGTTAAATTAATATCAATACAATCGATAAGAAGTAAGATTCGATAAAGACCTAGTAGCTACTGTTTTCTTTCAAAATTCTATCAATTTTCAGTTATGCTTGAACCTTAAAACCCCAGTAAAGCCACAGAATAGGTCATTTTCACCATTTATAACTCGAAAATATCGTGGATATATATATATAAGACCGGAGAAAACACATATACATGTATATAAGATCGGAGAGAAAAAACTCGAGTGTTTCAGTTACTGCATTTGTTGCCATAATATACTCGTATGTGAGCTAAAATGCATTGAGAAGCCTGTTGATTTCGCAGACCCCATTGATTGAGACAACCTTCATCATTGTTCGTGTTTATTTGAATGAGGTCTTTGAGAACATCACGTGATTACAATTTGCATCTCTTTAATGCTGTGATGTAGTAGACAGGACAATTTTTCACAATTCCAACATTATGTCATAGATTGCTCATTCTAAACCTGTTTTCTTATTTAGATGTAGTAAACTCTTCCTGCATTGATGATAAATGAATAAGCGATGATCAGCCAGTGTGTCGTCATTTCTGTTAATGATGTCAATAAACTTCCATTTTCAAGTCTAGAATGGGGGAAAAATGATCAAGTGAATGAAGGGTTTGTTTCGAGGCTTTAAATAATCAAGTGGTGTTTATGTTACTATTACATCATTGCGAAGATTTACCATGAAAAGTCGACTAATTGTCATGGATCATCGATGTAAACAAACAGATAATGCCTCATGCTGGGATCTGTTATAGTTTCAAAATTCTATTTTCTGCCATTGACTGGAACTGTTGCAAACATCTTTTTATAAATTCATATGGTGAAAGTCATAATAATCCCTATAATCACATAGTAAAAAATGAAATTTACTTTCATTTTATAAACAGTTTATTTATTCATTTGAACACTACTGAGACTTTAACTCTTTACCACACAATCCCGACTTTAACAACCCTGAGAAAGAAGTCTTTTGAAAACATTGTGGAAAAAGGAGAAAATGCTGGTAACTAGTATTTTCTCCTTTTTGCACAATGCTTTCTACACTTCCCAAATCAAATTTCAACTCTTCAGTCACTTTTTTTTGTTGTCTGCAAATGCTTTCAGTTTGGACCACTCTAAAATTTTATCGTTTGGTAAAGAGTTAAGGTAAGACCTGTGTAATGGAAAATAGCTATTTCCACCAGAATATCATCCTGCAAAATTAGCTAAAATTAAAACAGTATTATTGAACTACTTTCACCTTTTAATTTTTTCCATTTTTTCCTTCTTTGAATTATCATTTATAAATCTAAAACCACTATATTCTCAGTTCAAAAAGATATAATAATTACCTCCCTTTCCTGAAAACTAACAAAAGTATCAAAAAATAATTTAAAGATAGACATAAACAGAATTTCTGATCCGTTAGGAATGTGCAAAAATGTTATTTCTACGTAAATCCTTATTTATCCTTATTTATCAACCAATTAGAATTTTCGCCCCATGTTCACCGGAAGTGCATTACACAGGTCTAATACCCCCATTCCACTAGGCCGCGATCTACGGCGCTCTGTTCACTCATACAGAGCGCCGAAGATCGCCTCAGATCGCTGCCGGATTGGTGATTATGAGAACACTTCCGCTCAGATAACAACCAGATAACGCTCCGATGGCGATCAAGTAACGACCATCGAGATCCGATAGCGATTTAACTGTACATAGTCACTATCATAGCCTTGCTAGGAGCTGCAACCTTATACGACCTGATGTCGCTCCGTTAGCGACCTGAGGCTTTGACTCCCACTTTCGCTCCTTCCCCTGGGTGGCATACTGTAGTTGACTAAAAAAATTTTTGTACCTACACCAGGTGGTCTCCAAATGCGAAATGATGATATGATGACTTTTGTACTCTGTGCTTGACGCATATATGGTATGGACTATTAGAGAAAAAGAATCGGATACAAGGAAGTACAAGCCCCGAGCTCTTCTTCGAAAATACCTCCCTGGTTCCTTAACATGCCCAGTGTAAAGCACCGACACACGCGAGGCTACTTCTGGGTTCCAAACCAGTGCATCTTGTGGGAAACACAAGGTGTCTCAGAAAGGTCCTGGTTGGGCCGGGTATCGAACCTCGGGCCTCAGGATTGAAAGGCCGGCGTTTTACCGCTGCACTACTGGTCTGAGAGACAGACACTTTGTTACGTAGTCCTCCAAAAGCGCGATCGGAGCACTATCATATCGCCACTTGATCGTAACGGAGCGCTATCCTATCGCCAATTGATCGTAACAGGGCGCTATCATATCGCCCCTTGATTGTATGGGGGCGCGATCATATCGCCACTTGGTCGCAGCGGAGCGCTCCTGCATCTCTAATGGTTGCTATCGGATCACATAGGAGCGCATTGACCAGCATACTGGAGGAACATTTGCGCTCTTGAGCGATCCAATAGCGCTCCATTTACGATGTTTACGTTCAAGTTGCGTTTTGATAGCGATTTAAGCGATTAAGTAGCGATGTGACGGCGTTCTGATCAGAGCGCCACAGATCTTTATGCAAGGGAGTAGACTGGTGGCGATCTAGGTGATCTTGGCGATTCGTTAAAGATCTGTTTGCGTTCTTGGCGCTCTGCATGGCGATCTATGGCGCTCCATCAGAGCGCCGTGGATCGCGGCCTAGTGGAATGGGGGTATTACCTTAAAGGGCCTTTCACAACTAAAACTGTTTTTGCTGTCAGTCCAAATCAAGAGAAGACTGTACCTAAGTGCAGGCTGAGGCAGTCTAGAAATTACAGTCATACTTGTTGGTTTGCCTGCTGAAAATGTTTGTGGGTTTTATTTGTGCTTTCAGAGATAAGCTGCTTCATGTTTTTTGTATTAATAGCTGCTAATTATATCAAATTGTTGACCATCTCAATTAGTGGCTCCCACCATGGCATCAATTTTCATCAATCTGGTTTCCAAAAGTACGGCTGGTTTCTGTATATCAAAGAAAGCAGTGGATGGTAACACAGGACTATGCTTAATATTATCTCAAAGCCTTCTTTATAAAGGACAGGGGCTGCTGCCATTGTTTTAACTAACTTTTAACGTTCCTGTAAAAGAAACCTATTGAAAACATTGTGGGAAAAGGAGCCATCATTTTCTCCTTTTCCCACATTTTTTTCTACACTTCTCAACACAAATTTCAAATTTTCCGTCACTATTTTGTCTTATGCAAATGCTTTCAATTTGGACAAGCCTAAAATACTGTCGTTTGGTAACGAATTAAAAAAAAAACATTCAAGCAGTGCAGACCCAAGTAACTTCGGAAGCTGCCCACTTTGTGCAAGTTTCAGTTTTTGATCCTAATTAGCAGTCAGTTAAACCATGTTTACAAGCTGTATATAGATGTATATCAAGAAAACACCAGGGGTGTTGATGTTTTTATGGTGTTTTGACATGCTCCTGGGCTGGTTATGGGCAGGGTGCTGAGTGGATTAAAATTTGTTATGATGCCTGGATAGATAGTACTGCCTGCAGATCACAGAATTTATCAAGACATGAAGACGGTTTTCACATTTTGTTTCAATCAGGAATGATCGCAGGAGCCAGACATTTTTTAATATAGGGGTCAGTAAGAGTTTTGGTGAAAAGTTGGTTCATTTCATTGTGAATCTGTTACCACACAATCCAGACTTAACATATTCACTACTGACTAAATAGATTGAATTTTCTCAAGTTTTTTTTCCCACTGTAAGATCCAAAGACAATTTGGTCATAATCTAAGAGTAAAACAGTGGACAGTGCAGATCAAAGATCAGACTACATGTTCCATGCATTCTGTTCGTGATCCTCATTGTCCACAACAGCTTCTGGTGTCATCTTTGGTAAGGAAAGAATTAACCCTTTACCACACAATCACGACTTTTAACGACCCTGAGAAAGAAGCCTATAGAAAACATTGTGAGAAAAGGAGAAAACGCTGGTAACCAGCATTTTCTCCTCCCACAATATTTTCTACTCTTTCAAAGCCAGAAATCATCATATTAACAAGATTTATTTTGTTGTCTGCAGATGCTTTGAATTTGGTCCTGTCAAAAATGGTAGTCTTAAAGGGTCCTTAGGAAGACAGCTTCTGAAAATCAAAGCATTGAGAATGCTGAGGTGGTATTTGTCAAGGAAACCCATTGTGTGGAATTAATAGTTTGAAAGAAACAGAGACATATTGTTCAAAGTCAACCCACTAAGCAAATGAATACCTTTTTGGTTGAAGGGAGAGTACTCATGACAAAGTTTGGTTTATTTTTGTATAAGTGGTCTTCCTTTGATCATTAGGAGGAAGCAGGAGTAACGCCCCTTGACAGTAGGATGCATGATAAATAGAGAGAAAAATCCTGTTGTTATGGAACAAAATTAAGTTTGTTCCTGGAAACTATAATTTTGAAATATCTCTAGCCTTTTACATTTAATTTCCAACATTACAATCAATTACCTCGATCTATTAATATTCGTGAGCAATCAAATGGAGTAGCGCGCAGTCATAGGACATACAAGCCATGGAACGAATTAGTTTTGGAACGAAAAGCCAAGGGTCAGTTGGCAAATTTGTATCATTGCACCAATAAAAGGCTATGAGCGAAAGAAGCTATTTTCAATTAAAAAAAAAATTATCTCAACGATTGATGGCCTCGCCCAATGTATTTTAATATGCCATTTTAAATTACATATCTGAGTGCACCGTAAAACTCATTTGCCTTAGAAAAAATGAGTTTAACTTGGTTTATTTCCTTTGGCTTTGCACAAAATAAGATACATGATTATCAAAATTCAATCTTGAACTCATAGTGGTATTGTCTTCGACAAATACCACAAAAATGTGAGAAAATGCTACTTTCACAAGCAAATTTTACTACTGAAGGCACATTTAACCCTTTACCACACAATGACGACTTTTCACACCCCTAAGGAAGAAGCCTTTTGAAAACATTGTGGGAGAAGGAGAAAATGCTGGTAACTAACATTTTCTCCTTTTCCCACTAAGTTTTCCAAGCTATCAAAGCAAAATTGCACCATTTGAGCTACTTTTAGTCTAAACATATTTATTTTACATAAATAAACTTATACTAATCTCTTTCCATTCTGCTTCCTCAGAACTACACCAGTACTCATGCCGAGTGTGTGGGCCAATGAAAAATCCAAAAGTTGGCAACTCAGGACTTTACCTCACAACCACAACGCCACATCGCCAGCCACTTTGAAACTGCCGTTTGCAAATACTTCCAATTTGGATAGATCTAAAATTTTGCTGTGTGGTAATGGGTTAAGGGTTTTCCTGGAAAAGCTTTGATAAACTTGGACAAGTCTACAAGGTTACCAGTGGTAAAGAACCAATCTCTTATCTATGAAGAGAGAGGAATAACAGGGTGCCAAAAGTTATAAAATGAGCAGCACACATATGCACTCAAATAAATCTGACAGGAAAAAATGAATAATTGCCCCCCCCCAAAATATGAAAAATAAAAAAAAAAGGAAATAAAATTCACCTAGTACAATCTGTAATGATGTACATCAGGAAAAAGAGTTATGGAATATTTTTTGCCAAAGAATTTCATCAACACTTTTTTTAACCAAATTTTACGGTCAATTTACCTTCAACCCCCTGTTGGGAGGGATAACTGGTTTGGTTGATTGGGTAAAAAATCCAGGAAATTTATTTCCTCCCTTTTTGATGTTCATGACATGCTTATCCCATTCCTTGTTAACTCTTTACCACACAATCCTGACTTTTTAACGACCCTGAGAAAAAAAGCCTTTTGAAAACATTGTGGGAAAAGGAGAAAATGCTGGTAACCAGCATTTTCTCCTTTTCCCACCATGTTTTCTACCACTCCCAAATTTCAATTTTTCAGTTACATTTATTTTGTTGTCTGCAAATGGTCTCAATTTGGACTAGTCTAAATTTTTCTTGTGTTGTAAAGAGTTAATAAAACTTTTTATGTAACTTTACAAGGTCTTTGGAAGCATTATGGGAAAAGGAAAGATTACTCATAACTTGCAATCATCTCTCTTCCATATACTATTACCTCATTACCACACGACAAAATTTTTGACTTGTCCAAATCGAAAACATTTGCAGAGGGAAAGATAAAAGTGACTGAAATTTTGAAATTTGTTTTGTGAAAGGTAGAAAACTGTGTGGGAAAAAAGGAGAAAGTACTGGTTATCAGCATTTTCTTCTTTTCCCACAATGTTTTCTAAAGGCTTCTTTCTCAGAGTCATCAAAAGTAAGGATTGTGTGGTAGTGGGTTATAAAAAAAAAAATGCTGTTTACGTCCCTTTGTATATTTTCATGTGGTTGATACTTTGTTGGGAAGGACTTCACCCTTTGCCACACAATCTCCTGTTTAAATGACCCTGAAGAAGGAGGCTTTTGTGAACATGGTAGGAATGCTGATAACCATCATTCTCTCCTTTTCCCACAGTGTTTTCTTCCCATTCAAAGACAAAAATTATCATTTGAATGACATGTAAATTCTCATCTGCAAAGGCTTCTAATTTGTTTGAGTCAAAAATTTTATCATTTGGTAAAGATTTATTTAAAAAGGCTTTTGCAGCAACTGTTTAGCCTATTTTTTCAAAGAGTCATTTTGCTTTTATCAAGTGCTTCTATGTCTGCAAAGCACAGACTTTGAAAAAGATTGTGGCATACTGATGCTGTCTGAGCCAAAGATGGCAAATTTCCACGGTGATGGGGCCAATTAACTCTTTACCACACAACAAAATTTTAGACTTGTCCAAATTGAAAGCATTTGCAGATGACAAAATAAATGTAATTCAAACATTAAAATTTGTTTTCAACAGGGTAAAAAATACCAGCATTTTCTCCTTTTCCTACAATGTTTTCAAAGGGCTTCTTTCCCAGGGTCGTTAAAAGTCGGGATTGTATGGTAAAGAGTTAACATGAAACAATGGTATAATTATCTGAGTTTATTTCCTAACATTTACAAGTATTGAGCACTTAAGTGCAAAGTGTAAATAAATCTTAGAATATCAATTTCTAATGTGCTACACTCATTTAGTCATAATGACAAACTTGAAGTAGAAGTGGTACTTTGATCTTTGAGACACTGTATTGTTCATGGATTCATGGCCATTGGCCACTAGAGGAATAGCATCATCATTAAATTGTGCTGCACAGAAAATGCATCTTCAATCTGTACCATCCTGTACTTGGTTCTCTAATGAGTCTTCATTTAAAGTCTACAAACTTTCTATATAGACACTGAAAAATATTGAGGTGAGGAATAGAAGTAATTTTACCTTCAGTCTGAAAGTTTGCTCCAATGCTATTGTTGTTATTTGTCTCTTTGAGACAAATAACAAAAATAGCATCAGAGCAAACTTTTAGACAGAAGTTAAGAAGTATGAGGATAGGGATGTGTGAAGGGGCAGCAAGGGCCAGAATTTCAGTTAGTCATTGAGGGGGTGGGAGTTCAGCATTAAAATGTTTTATAACTCTTTACCAGGCAACATAAATTTAGACTTGTCCAAAGTAGAAGCATTAATTTTGCTGACTAAATGTTGCTCAAATTATAGAATTTATCTTTCATAACCAGGGAAAGGCCTGCACAGCTTATGTCATGTATTTGATTCCTTGGTCTGTTGGCCAGTCTGTCTGTCTGTTTGTCTTTTTCTTGTAAATGCAATTAAGTCTGCACTTGGGGTTAGATTTTCATGAAACCTTGCACAGTTTCTGTATATCGTCAATTGTTTGAAACGTATGGCAAGTGCATAAAGCCCCCTCTTCACAGAGCATGGTTTTTGTTTTGGCCTTATTATGCTGTCTGAACCCTTTACCACAGAATGACGACTTTTAACACCCCTGAAAGAGAAGGCTTTTGAAAACATTGTGGGAAAAGCAGAAAATGCTGGTTACCAGCATTATCTCCTTTTCCCGCAATGTTTTCTAGCCTATCAAAGAAAACTCATTTCTAATTATGAGCCCCATTGAAACTGTCATCAGCAAATGCTTTCAGTTCTGTCAGGTCTAAAATCTTGTCCTGTGGTAAAGGGTCAAAAGGTTCAAGCCTATTTGCAACAAACCCGCCCCCATCTTTTGTTTGTGTTTGTTTGTCTTTTGGCTATTTGCATCATGAATTCACAATGAATGCTAGAAAATGAGTAAAGCACTGCTAGTAGGGCAATATAAGCCTCCAAGGGCCTCTAGTTCCTTTTCACACAATGTTTTCAAAAGTCTTTTAAAGGTGGGTATTTTGAATTTTCACATCACACCAAATTGAAAAATATATGTCAATGAAATTTATATGAAAAAACAATACAAATCATCAGTAATTAAGAATCATAAAATTACAAAAAAAAATTTTTTTTGGTGGTATTCCCTTACAAGGCTACATAGCCTCTTAAGCTATTTTTAGATTTCCTGCCAAAATCAAAAAAGCATTATGGGAATGTTAAGTGACTTGCACGTGACTATTGACTATAGAATTCCATAACATAACAAACATGTAATTATTTTCCATAATGTCTATAACTTAGGACGCTATGTTTGAAGCCTTGTCTGTATATTTGCGGTATGTAAATGAGTGAGTTCTCATGTAGAAATAGACTGTGTTTCCCTCCAGTGTCGACCTGGGCTGTAGTAAATCTCTAATATATGTAGTTGTCAGATGGTTTTCGACTACTCGGGTTAAATGAATGAAAATTGTAAGGCTTTGGGAGTATAAGGATGATTTTTTTGTATTTTTGTGAAATTTTCGTCCCAAAATCTGAAGGGCCACCTTTGAGGTTATGATAACATTGAATTTTTTGGTTGGGTTGGAAATGTTTCTTTTCCTTTATCACATACTTTATGCTGAATTATAAAGGATTTATTTATCAGTGCTTATCACTCACAAATTGCAGTTTAACCATTTGCCACACAATCCCAAGTTATGAAAACTCTGAGAAACAAAGCTTTTGAAAATGTTAACCTTTTTCCAAACAATCCCTGTTTTTTACAATCCTGAGATCTAAACCTTTTGAAAACATAGTGGGAAAAGGAGAAAATGCTGGTAACCAGCATTTTCTCCTTTTTCCACAATGTTTTCTACCCTGCTAGGAGAAAAAAAAATCAATTTTTGGGTTTCATTTATTTTGTCATGTGCAAGTGCTTTCAATTTGGACTGGTCTAAGATTTTGTCTTTTGGTAAAGAGTAAAGGGAAAAACGAAAAGCATTTTCTCCATTTTCCATAATGTTTTCTACCTTCCATTGAAAAATCCCATCATTTGAATCACATCTTGCATTGTCATCTGCAAATTGTTTCGGTTTGGACTAGTCTAAAACTTTATTGTCTGGTAACTCAAAAAGAAAATGATGCATTGGTCCAAATTCAAAATATTTGCAGTGGACAAATTAGTTATAGCTAAAATGATGGGATTTGCCTTAATCTACGTAGAAAAAATGTAGGAAAAGGAGAAAATGCTGGTTACCAGCATTTTCTTCTTTTCCTACAAGGTTTTCTTCAGCCTTATTCCACAAGGTCATTGAAAAGGGTTAGAAGTAGTTATTTTGGTATCTGGTGAAGACATTACCCTGGTTTGCCGGAATTATTAAGAATTATGAGGTAGCTTTTGATCTGGGACAAAAACATAATTTCCTGTTAATCTTTTCATGATATAATTCATCATTCAAATATCAAAGACAAATTTAGTGGCTTTTGAAAACATTGTGGACCAAGATTAGACACCAACGTCAGTAGGCCATCCTTATATATACATGTATGTCACATAATTATGCTCACATAGCCAAAATTGCTTTAACTCTTTACTGCAACAAAAGTTTGGACTAATCCTAATCCAAAGAGGTATCAGAGGTGACACCTTAACCCTTTCCCAAACGACAAATTTTGGACCAGACCAAGTTGAAAGCATTTTGCAGATGATAAATTAACAGTTGCTAAAAAGATGATTTTTCTGTATGACATGGTATAAAACATTGTGGGAAAAGGAGAAAATGCTGGTAACCAGCATTTTCTCCTTTTCCCACAATGTTTTCAAAAGGCTTCTATTCCTGACCCGTAAAAAACAGGGATTGTTTGGGAAAGGGTTAATATTGCTGAAATGATGGTCATTAACTTTCAAAGTGTAGAAAATGCTGATCGGAAAAGGACAAAAGTTTTGCTGATTACTAGCATTGTTTCCTTTTCCCACAGTATTTTTAAATGCCTTTTTCTCCATGATCATTTAAAAAAAAATAAGTAAGAAAGTGGACTGTTTAGTAAAAGGTTAATTCATCAGACAACAAAGTCATATTAAAAACAGATGATAGAGTGTAGCTCTTAAGGTATAATTGATATAGCATAGATAAACAGGAAACAATGTTGGAAAAAGGGGGAAAATGCTGGTAACCAGCATTTTCTCCTTTTCCCAAAGTGTTTTCAAAAGCCTTTTTTTCTCAGGGTGGTCAAAAAATTGTCTTTCAAAGAGTTAATAGCCCTGTATAATGTAATAGGCTACCAGTTAATATGTTATAATCATGAAATGAATTAATTATAATTGCAGGCCGTACAATATCATATAATCATTTCCAGGAAATGAGTTTCATTTGTAGTGATTGCCCAGCTATTTTTACCTGAAATATCTGGGAAAGTTGGTCAGTTTTTCAATCTTTGAGTGCCATATAAAACGAAAGTTTTAGCTCCGCTTTTCTTGAAGATTTGAAACATTGAGTCACTGCCATAGCCCTGCCATGGTTGTCTGGATCATTGTGGTAGAAAAAAGACATTTTATAACATCTTTGTTTTCATGGAAAGAAGCCTTTTGAAAACATTGTGGGGAAAGGAACATTTTTCTCTTTTTCCCACAATGTTTTTTTACCCTTCCCAAAACAAGTTTCAATTTTTTAGCCACATTTTTTCTGTCATTTGCAAATGCCTTTAATTTGGACAAGTCAAGAATTGTGTTATTTGGTAAAGAATTAAGAGTTTCCCCAAGTCATGCATCAAAAGTAAATTCTACCTTTTCATGTATTTTCAGGATGAACATACTGGAATAACGATTTCAGCTCATGAGAAGATGAAAGAGAATGGTTTCTATAGTAACAGCCAAAAGCTGGATGACATGAAAAGACCATCTCACAGTAGTTCCAAATCCAGTGGTTGGCCTTGGTGGTTTTTATGTATGACCTTCACCTTTCTTCTTTGTCTTGGCCTTCTGGTGGTTGCCCTTGGACAATTGAATGAAACTAAAAGAAGCCCAGATGCAACTTTGAAACTAAACATTCCAAAGAGAACTCACATCAGTATGTAGAATTATATGTTTGTTTGTTGTGTTTGGTGTTGACTCTTTACAAGGAAACAATTTTTTTTTGTTTGTTCATATTATATTAGTACATGTTTAAGCACATGACAAATTAGATATGGCTTTAATGATTGGATTTGTCTGTAAAGTGTTTCTTGGCTTTCCCACACCAGTACTAACTCAACTTTCTTTCCAAAGCCACTAACTACTTTTCTCACATGCATCAAAGGTGAGAGGTGAAAAATCGCCAGAATGAAAGCTCGCCAGAACCTGGTATCGAATCCATGACCACCAGGTCACAAGTCAGATACGCTAACCACTAGCTCAAGTTGGTAGAGTAGGGAAACTGTAATGTTGGGATTCTTGAAGGTATGGGTCTTCTAGAGGCATTGCCCATATTAGTAACCAGTAGCTTTTACACAAAAATTAAAAAAAAAAAATGCACCAAGGATGTAACAAAAGATATATGGAATCTGATGTGAGAAGTAATTCTGGATAAAGATTTATTGAACAAGTCTAGGGAAAATGTTTTTAAACAAGCCTTTGGTGAGCTTAATAAGGTTTTTTTTTTTTAAGTGTTTGTCTGAACCCTTTCCCAAATAAGCCCTGGTTTTTACATGTCTGCAGTAAAAGTCTTTTGAAAACACTGGGAAAAGGAGAAATTGCTCCTAACGAGCAATTTCTCCTTTTCCCACAGTGTTTTGTACCCTTTTTGAGAACTCTCTGCCATTTTCCCCAAATCTAAACTTGTCATCTGCAAACTCTTTTGGTTTGGAAGAGTCCAAAATTTGTCGTTTGGGAAAGGGTTAAGCACCAAAAAGTGTCAGTCTCTTTTTATCACATAATGCTACTTCACAAATTATAATATCGGCAAATACAAAGTCAGCTATAGATGCACTTGCAGCATCCGTGAAACCCATTCGCTTCTATGAAATACATACAAAATGGGGTAATAAAATGGACACGAATCACACAAAAGTGATATCAGAAGTGTATCAGAAAATTTTTGATGGGTATATTACACTGAAAACATGGGAGATTATGCGATAAAAATGTGTTGCGCTTTAATAATACCATGCACTATAATGGCCCAGTAAAAATTTTTACTTGGTTCTAAGAGGGTAGTAAAAAGGTTATGTCAGAACTACTACAAAATATCCTGTTTATCTTTGTCTTGGAATAATAACCATTTGTCTGAATTTGTCCTAATTTCATAAAAGCACTTCCCCATGATTTATTTCAAGATGTGTTAAGATAACAAGGTTGCAATACTTACTGGTTATGTTCCTTGCATCTTGGATGTTCACTCATTTAGCCCGAAACTGAATAAAATCTGCAGACGATCTTGAAAAAAATTGTTGGATAGGGAAAATTTACTTATGACGACCATTTAACTCTTTACCTAACTTAAAAGGTCTAGACTGGTCCAAATTCAAAGAATTTGCACACGACAAAAAAATGTTACAAAATAACATGCAATTTGTTTGGGAAGAATAGGGTTACCCTAATTTTTTCCTTTATTTACGGTATTTTTAAAGGCTGCTTTTTTTCTCTGGTCATTATATATCAAGGCTGTTTGGTTAAAGCATTTTCTCCTTTTCCCACAAAGTTTTCTACCCTATCAAAGAAAACTTGGGTCATTGGAGGTACTATGAAATTGTCATCTGTTACTTCTTTGAACCAGGAAAGGTCTAAATTTTTGTCATGTGGAAAAGAGTTTTAAAAAATTGGGACCAGTTGGTATAAGTTTAAAACTCTCTGAAAATTGAAATTGATATGAGGTAATGGGTCAGTCTATCCCAGACATTTATGTTTTTGGATTATTTAGTCATAAAACACCTGAAGATGCCAATCAGGCCTCCTTTGCCTTTCCTCCAGAGAAAATGTTTTTATTGATGGAGTTTATTTTTGACCTTTAAAGTGTTAGATAAATGAACATTTTCAGACAGTAGAAAAATCATACATTAACCTTTAGCAAACCAATATTTTAAAGACCCAAAATGAAAAAAGATCTCTGAAAACATGGGAGGGGGAAGGAGAGGGAAAGAATGATTATTAATATAAAGAATGATTGGAACCAGCATTTTCTTAAATTACCCCATTATCTTCAGTTAGATGACATTTTTAAGTACTAACCAATTTGATATGGCATTCTAGGTACAGAACCGAACTACTTCGCAAAACAAAAATCATTGCCTTGAATTTCATAAACATTTAAATAAACATTTACCAGCACTCAATAGAATGCTACCTAGCATGAGTCATTCAGCTATGGTCAACCATGTAACCTATGTATGGGCCATTTATAAAGGAGCCTCTACAGGCTTGGGTAATAGCTTCGATATAAGCCTAGACACTTCTTGATGACAAATCTGTTGAAAAACCCTTCTTGAACCCAGGGTAGATATTCACCAACCGTTCTTAAGAGCATTCTTTGTTTTGTTCCACGAAATTTTCTAACTTTAAAAGTAACAGAACTTCTGATTGGCTAAACCAAATAGTTTAGCCAATCAGAAGTTCTATGACTTTCATATTGACAAAATTCTGAGGAGGAATAAGACTGAAAATGTTTTTAAGAATGTTTGGTGAAGACAGACCCTCTGGTTTCCCGAAGGTCTATATTTAGAAACTGTTTTCAAAGATGTGAAAGAGAAAAAAGGCTTTTTGTGAATACTATTTTTCCCTAAAATAATAAAATTTTAAGATATCTGTGTCACAGCGGACTTGTCAAATCTGAGAAGAATATGACATGCCCAGACAATTATAAGCTATTATTTTAAGAATAATCAACATTTGCACCATGTCAGAATAATAAGCATCAATAGGAAATGTCTAATGACAAGCATTATACAATCCACAACTGTGGCAGAAAAGTAGCCGATTGCCCATAAGCTTCTTGTCACAGTACATTAACAGAAACAAGTACTGATATTTTGATGTAATCAAAAGAAACTTTTATGTAAGGATTTACAAGAACTGTGAGAAATTATGAGTATATATTCTCATTTATAAAGTCTAAGAATTAACTGAGATTCAGTAAGTAAGAGTAGGTCAGTAGTCAGAACGATTTTGAACACTAAAAAGTCAAAGGTTACAAAAATATCAGGAGCTTTGAACTACTGAGGGCAATTTTTCACTATCAAAAAGGCAGCTCTGGAATCCTGTTCTGACAACAAATAACCCTTAAGGGCTTTTCAGAACTATATTAGAAAACTCTGCAACAATAGTAGATTAAGATCGTGCTTGCACAAAATGTACAGTCATCTGGTAACCCCCCCTCATGCTGAAACACTTGAGACAAAAGCAAGCAAGTACTTGCAAAAGATTTGGCGTAATTTCTACACCAACAATGTCCCTTTGGCTTATTTGCTGCTCTAAGGGATAATTGTTCTTGCATCAACAGGATGTTCAAGTAAGATTACAGCAAACAGTTGATGGCAAACAGATCCCCCCTCTCCCCCCCATAGGTAACTTGTGGTGGGTCTACATTTTTTGAGAGTAAAGTGCCCCTGTCATTGTGTTTTCAGGTGTCTGATAAACCATCCTGCTAAGTAGGACAATATCTTGCTTTTGTAATTGCTGCCAGAGATCTGGTTGGTTCACTAAACTTGACAAAATATTAATACTTATGATAGGAAAACGTTTAAGAAATGTTGCCTTAGATGACTAATAAGAGACCTGTGAAGTTGAAAACAATGTTAAATAGATGTTATTCTGTTTTAGCTCTTCTCAACACAAGAAGCTGTGCCTGAGCAGCTACTGGAGTCATAGTTCATCAGTATTGTGTTGTATCTTCAAGTGTGTTCTCCCTAATCACAATTTGAGGCCTATAATTGTTACCGAATTCATAGAAAGATTCCATTGGACTTAAGCTTTCAAAAATTTTGACTCCATACAGAATTCGAGTTACCATGGGAAAAAAATGGGGAGGTTTGGCAAAATATTTTTTGTCTATGGCATAGGGCTACCAAGTTATCTATGGGTTAATTTACAAGTCACACGGTCCACATTGGCTACACCCTTGAGCTTTCAAAAACTCTTATTTTCTGCAGAACTCTTGTCACAGTAACAACAAATATGAGCAAATTTGGCCAAATCTTCTTGTCTGGAATAACAAGGCAAAGGGGCACTATTGTTGTAATATGGCTTCAATGTTGCCCACCCCATAGCTCTGTGTCGGACGACAAAATTACTTATTCCTCCAAACTGAAAGCTTTTGCAGACATGAAATTGAGTGTTTCTTAAGTGATGTAATTCATCTAAAAGAGTAATGAAAACAGTCTTTGAAAAGGAAAAAGTGCTGGTCACCAAAATATTGTTTATCAAGGCAGAGTTCTTTTATAACAAGTTGAATAGTAAATGTATATAAAAAGTCCTGTTTTAATGTGCTATTAGTCCTTTGGAGCTGTTACAGTTTTAAAGACTCAATGCACCATTCAGTGAGCCTATATAAAGATAATTTATAGTATGTATCAAAATTTGCCCTGCTATTGGGGTTATAAATTTTTGTTGGTTTATATCTTGAAAAAATTTAAAAACCTTGTTCCAAATTGTATGGACTGCACTAATGTCATATTTTATTTGTAGAATTATCAGATGGGTGCCTAGATCATTCAAGTTTTAGGTTGGTAAAAAAAAAATAGACCTTTTACTAAGCATTGACACAAACTGATAAACTTAGAAGTCACTGCTGTGATGGGCCTATCAATTTGTTATTTGTACCAGAGAAAACAGAAATCATGACATAGTCACTTACAGTAGCTCTCTGGAGTCCCCAGTGACATTTATAGATGGTTGGTTTCTTGAATTAAGTCAGAGAAGCTGCTTAGAACATTGACAGACCAACTAATCAGTGGTTAGATATTGAGTAAACATTTTTTGTGTGTCTACTGTGTGTGTGATTCATCATGCTTAACTCTTTATCAAATGATTCAGTATTTTTTTGGGGGGAAAAGGTGAAGCGATGGTTGCCATGCATTTTCACCTTTTTTCACAGTGTTTTTGGAAAGCTTTATTTCCAGGGTAGTAAAAATTCTGGTTGAGGGTTATGGTTAAATGATGAATTTTAAGTAACAACAACCTGGCAATTGGAGAAATCTTTAATTACGGGCAATCTTTTCTTTTGCCATAATTTTTTTTTTTTAATAGTAGTGTATTAACATTTTACCAGTCACTGGCCTTTTGCAAACATTGTGAAAAGCATTTCCTTTTCCCACAATATTTTCCATCCTTCCCAAAGCAAATTTTAATTTTTGAGTCACTTTTATTATTTCGTCTGCTAATGCTTTCAATTTGGAACTGTCTAAAATTTTGTTGTTTGGTAAAGAGTTAAAAGGCAAGAAAATCTCTTTAGCAGGAGGCATTCTATTCATCTGTTATCCTTTGTATTTACAGGGCACGTTCGCTCTTACTCAGAAGATCCAAGTTTAAAAGACATTCAGATGGGACAAGGTGGACACTCTCCATTTATCACCCGACTTCAAGTTCTAGGTAAGGGCTGACAGTAATTACTGTACAAATATATGGTATACTGTGAAGACAGATGGAATGCCATGCTGTTCGAAAGTCTTTGACCTGCCTCCAAGATCAAGAATGGATATTTTGTATTCTTCAGGGAAAGGTCAAAATTTACTCACGAAAATATTATCTATGATGTTCACTCAGTGATTTGAATTTCGATCTTCAACAGAAAAATACATGAAGTATTATCATGGATCTACTCAGTCCACTCTGTTGGAAAAAATTCTGACAAACTACCAATCAAATGGCAATGGTTTGGACTCATTAACTAATTAACCCATTCCCGTACAGTGTTTTCAAAAGACTTTTACTGCAGACACGTAAAAACCAGGGCTTGTGTTGGAAAGGGTTAAGATAATCTACTTCATGAGCACTGAAATACTTAACCAAACAACAAGCTTTTGAATGCAATCAAATAAAAAGCATTTGCAGATGAAAAATGAATGTTGCTGAAATGATTTTTTCTGTCTTTTACAGAGGACAAACATTGATGGGAAAAGAAAAATGCTGGTAACCAGCATTTTCTCCTTTTCCTACGATGTTATCAAAAGCCTTCCTCTTCAGGGAAGTCAAAACTCAGGATTGTGTGGCGAGGGATTATGATAAACCCTTTCCCAAACAAGCCCTTCTTTTTAAGTGTCTGCAGTACAAGTCTTTTGAAAACACTGTGGGAAAAGGAGAAATTGCTCGTAACGAGCAGTTTTGCCTTTTTCCACAGTGTTTTCTACCGATTTGGAGAACTTTCTGCCATTTTCATCAAATTAGAAATTGTCTTCTGCAAACTCTTTCAGTTTGGAAGCGTCAAAAATTTGTTGTTTGGGAAAGGGTTAACAGATTTCTGCAACAGACAAGTATTAAAATATTGAAATGATCTATTTCTGGAGATTTTTTTGAAACAGGCCATTTTTCTTTTTCTTGGAGTGTTTTTAGAGAATGGAGTTTTTCTTTGCTTTTAACAGTTTTATTTATATGCCTACTTATACATGTATATGCAGAATAAGGGTCAAGATCAGGTGAAATGAAGTGGGCTGCTTGAATACCTCCATGCAGAAAAAGTCAGTATCAGGTTAAATGAAGTAGGCAATACCTCGATATGCAGAATATGGGTCAGGATTAGTTTAGATGAAGTAGACATACCTCAATATGCAGAAAAAGCTTAGGATTAGGTAAAGTTAAGTGGACAGTACCTCAGTATGCAGAATAAGGGTCAGGATAAGGTTAAATGAAGTCAGCTGTGTCTCAATATGCAGAATAAGGGTCAGAATCAGGTTAAATGAAGTGGACAGTACCTCAGTATGCAGAATAAGGGTCAGGATTAGGTTAGATGAAGTGGACAATACATCATGCAGCAAAAGGGTCAGGATCAAGTTAGATGAAGTGGACAATACCTCATTATGCAGAATAAGGGTCAGGATTAAGTTTGATGAAGTCAGCAGTATCTCAATATGCAGAATAAAGGTCAGGATTAGGTTGAATGAAGTGGGCCATACCTCTCTATGCAGAATAAGGGTCAGGATCAGGTTAGATGAAGTGGACAATACCTCAGTATGCAGAATAAGGGTCAGGATCATGTTAAATGAAGTCAGCAGTGTCTCAATATGCAGAATAAGGGTCAGAATTAGGTTAGATGAAGTGGACAATACCTCAGTATGCAGAATAAGGGTCAGGATCAGGTTACATGAAGTGGACAATACCTTGATATGCAGAATAAGGGTCCGGATTAGGTTTAATGAAGTAGACAGTACCTCAGTATGCAGAATAAGGGTCAGGATCAGGTTAGATGAAGTGGGCAATACCTTGATATATGCAGAACAAGGGTCAATATCAGGTTAAATGAAGTCAGCAGTGTCTCAATATGCAGAATAAGGGTCAAGATCAGGTTAAACGAAGTGTACAATACCTCAGTATGCAGAATAAGGATCAGGATTAGGTTAAATGAAGTGGAAAATGCCTCAGTATGCAGAATAAAGGTCAGGATTAGGTTAAGTGAAGTTGGCTGTGTCTCAGTATGCAGAATAAGGGTCAAGATCAGGTTAAATGAAGTTGGCTGTGTCTCAATATGCAGAATAAGGGTCAGGATTAGGTTAAATGAAATGGGCAATTCCTCAAACTCAGATGGCTTGTAACTTTCAAGAGAGGAACTCATACAGTAGGGCAGGTTACTTAAACCCTTTCCCAAAAAACACATTTTAGACCCTTCCAAACCGAAAGAGTTTGCAGACGACAATTTTAGATTTGGAAAAAAAAGAAAGTTGTCAAAAAGGGTAGAAAACACTGTGGGAAAAGGAGAAATTGCTCTGTACGAGCAATTTCTCCATTTCCCACAGTGTTTTACTGCAGACATGTAAAAACCAGGTCTTTTTTTGGAAAGGGTTAAAATATTTTTAACATTATAAAACATTGTGCAAAAAAGTTCAAAATTTATATGTTTAGCTTAGCTATTTCTTTTCTAAGAACAGTCAAGGTTATCTTCAAAGTAAAGGTTTTGGATTCAATACCTACAGGCCCCAGGTTTGATTCTCACTTCAAGTGCTTACTTTTTCATGCTAACTTCCATGGGCAAGACATTTCAAAGCCCTAGCGAAAAACCCGCGACATAATTGATGCTTCAAAAACTACCATTCAGTCAATAAACTGCAATGAAAATGGGTTAAATCTAGACAAATGAAAAAGAGAACTTGTAATATTCCTACGAAAGATCAATACATGCGGAAAAAAATATTATGAGATACAGATAATTTCCTGGAAAATTTGAATGTAAATCACTTTCCAAGTAGGAGTTAAAATGATCTCCAACGGGGCTGGAGTTTCTGGTTGACAGGAAAATTTCGTCTAATTACATAAATGTCACAGAATATTGCGTAAATTCACCTAATATGATTGGCAGATTTTAATCTACATATCAGTTATGACAGTAGAAATTCGGCTTTTAGACATCAATATATAGATGTAGACAGCAATCTGGTTTTGACATGGACACAAGTCCCAATATTAAGGTGTGTGGGTTGATTGATCGATTTTATGGTGTTCTAACTCCCATTTTCAACATTATTTCAGTTATTTCGCTGGGGTCAGTGCACCTATCTATGCTTTCCTTGTGTTTCTTTTACCAGTACTTCACACAGTATTCTTTTCAAGCCACTGGCTGCTTTCCCACATTATAATCATTGAAACAATGGTCAGCGGTGAGAGAGGAATGAATCCTGTCACAATGACCATCATCAATTCTTTGAAAGAAATTGGCCGAACCGGGGATTGAATCCATGACCCCCTGCAAGATCTGCATGCTACCGACTAAGCTACCACAGCTCTGGCTGAGCAGCATGGGCTTGAGCCATTATTTTTATCCTTAAGTCTTCACAAAATTACAAAATGTTCAAATTTAAACCTTTTGCAAATACACAATTTAAATATGGCTCAAATTACTAACTTTTTACATAACGATATAATTTTAGACTTATCCAAGTTGGAAGCATTTGCATATGATAAAATTAATGCAACTCAAAAATTGAAATTTGTTTTATGAAGGGAATTAAACAATATGGGAAAAAGCAAAAATGCTGGTTACTCGAATTTTCTCCTTTTCCCACAATGTTTTCAAAAGGGCTCTGCGCTTAAAAGTTTGAACTTAAAAAAATGTGGGACGTATGTAGTAGCTCTGATACCTCATGCCTACATTACACATATCCTGTAAAAGTGAAAACAACCCAGCAATGTTGCCGTGGGAACGTAGCTTGAACACTTATTATGTCACGCAAACCTGTTGGTTATACATGACTGTTGACACTTTACCTCTTTTAACCCATTACCACACAATCCCGAGTTTTAACGACCCTGTAGGAGAAGGCTTTTGAAAACATTGTGGGAAAAGGAGAAAATGCTGGTAACCAGCATTTTCTCCTTTTCTCACAATGTTTTCTTCCCTATCAAAAGCAAAAATCATCCTTTTAGTCACATTTAAGTTGTCGTCTGCAAATCCTTTGAATTTGGACCAGTCTAAGTTTTTGTCGTTTGGTAAAGAGTTAAACAAGTGACTGGAACGAAGTGAGCCAACTGTTTCCATCAGTGACCGCAGTATTTACACAACGGCAAGACTGCATATAAGAAGGAACATGGTGCTAACCAAGTGGTTATGCCATGGCAACACATTATATGTCACGCTTACACCTCATAACACTTTACTTTACATCCCTTGAACATATGAACACAGATATGCCACAGAGAAGTCGTACATACTCCATGTCTTAACCCATTACCACACAATCCCTACTTTTGACGCCCCTGAGAAAGAAGCCTTTTGAAAACACTGTGGGAAAAGGAGAAAATGCTGGTAACCAGCATTTTCTCTTTTTCCCACAGTGTTTTCTGCCCTTCCCAGAACAAATTTCAATTTTTTAGTCACCTTTATTTTGTCGTCTGCAAATGCTTTCAATTTGGACCAGTCTAACATTTTCACGTGTGGTAAAGAGTTAAGCTATTTAACAAAATACGCCTCCGTTCTCTGCGATTGACCTACGTAAAGAACTTTTGTTATATACGCCCGTGATACGGAATAGTGAGAGAGTAGCATGACAGTTTTGACAGTTTCAAACTATACAATCATGTTCCAGGCCCAGAAAAGGATAAACATTGTTGTCCCTCTATTTAAATTCATTGTGTCATTTGATTTCTGTCCTGGGATTAATAAGTCTGGATTGTTAATCTGATTAGAGAAATGTCAACTTTCATTTATCATTTTACTCATGGTTACCGTAACAGTGACCCAAATGTCATAAATCATAGATTGTTTTAAAAACAAACGTTAACAATAGTTTGGAAATGACTACATGTAACTTGAGACTATTTGCAGAAAACAAGTTGAACCTTGCTCACGCAATGGAACTTGCTTTTGAACGGACGCAAAAAATTGTTGGAAAAGGTTAAAATGCTGGTGACAAGCAGTATGTCTTTTTTCCATGATGTTTTTTAACCTTTCAATGACAGATTTCGTGCTTTTGGCCATGCTTAATTTGTTGCCTTCAAATGTTCTTGATTTAGCCAATTTCGAGATTTTGTACTTTGCTAAAGAGTTAATTGTAAAATTGGAGATGGGGGTGTTGGAAATTGCTAATTCAACACAGGTGGGTTACTCTGAAATATTTTTGATTCAGTTTTTTCCTTTTCTCGGTTTAACTCTTTACCACACGAGAAAATTTTAGACAAGTCCAAATTGAAAGCATTTTCAGAATGCACAAAAAAAGGTGACTGAAAAATAGAAATTGTTCTGGAAAGGGTAGAAAACACTGTGGGAAAAGGAGAAAATGCTGGCTACCAGCATTTTCTCCTTTTCCCACAGTGTTTTCAAAAGTCTTCTTTCTCGGGCGTCAAAAGTAGGGATTATGTGGTAATGGGTTAACCACACAATCCCGACTTTTAACAACCCTCAGAAAGAGGTCTTTTGAAAACATTGCAGGAAAAGGAGAAAATGCTGGTAACCAGCATTTTCTTCTTTTCCCACAATGTTTTCTACCCTTCACAAAACAAATTTCAAATTTTCAGTTACTTTGTTTTGTCGTCTGCAAATGCTTTCAATTTGTAGGTGCCCAAAATTTTGTCGTTCGGTAAAGAGTTAAATATTTGGCCTGGAAAAGCAAGTGCAGCCAAGTAGTAGCTTTGCATACAATAGTTATTTCATAAATTTAGCTGGAATGCAGTTTCTGATAGACAAAACAAAATTGAATGACCTTAGAAAGTTTAGTTAACTCTTTACCACATATAGACTTGTCCAAAATGAAATTATTTCGTTACAATTCAAATGTGGCTCTAATGCAGGAAGTTGTATTTGATTGGATTGAAAGCAAATTATGGGAAAAGGAGAAAATGGTGGCTATTAGCATTTTCTCCTTTTCCTATAATGTTTTCAAAAAACCTTGATCTTGAAGGTTGTTAAAGTTTGAATAGTGTGATAAGAGATCAATACCATCCTAGATTTTCAATAAAATGATAAAATGTTGATTTTCACACTGAATTTCAGACTAGTAATTTCAGGGCCGTCATTTCTGCCATCTGCTTTGGCTAAAACAGTCATACTGTGTACAAAAAGTCCATAAATTGAACCAAAATGAGAGGATTTGTTATCTGTAGAGCACTTACCAGTAGATATCTTTTTATGCTATTTAACATCTTTGGTCTGTGAAGAATACACAAAGGACAAGAAAGTGGAGGCACATTCTTAAGTTTGTAGACAGGCCAAATTGTGTTATCAACAGATCAACAGTTTACCGTCCATGGGGACGAGCCTTGCTCTCAATATCAGATTAGGTACTTTCCTTTTGGGAATCCCAGACTGCTAAATACAAATATAGCACACTTTCTTTGTTTAAGATACCATCAAAGCTGTTTCTTCAGGACTATAATTTATCGCAGCCAATACAGCACTGAATTAAAGGAATGGACCTCTTTTTTGAAGAAAACTACTTGCCTAAATACTGCTATTTTAAGGTTTTTTTTTTTTTTAAGAACAGAGTATGTATCAAAGTAATGGACAGTGAAAATCCAAGATAATACTGTATGTTCTGTGCAGCCTGATTTTGATCTACACTTTCCTCTATAGTTCTAAGGTAAAATAGGGCCCAGCACTTGAAGAGCTTAAGTGGCTGTAGAGCAAAGACAAGTTGGCTTCTTTAAATCAAAGCATTGAAAACGCTGAAGTGGTATTTATCAAGGAAATCCATGTGTGGAATTAATAGTTTGAAAGAAACAGAGACATACAGAGACATATTGTTCAGGTATTGGCTTAAAAGTCAACCCACCAAGCAAGTGAATACCTGTTCGATTGAAATGAGACTATTCATGACAAAGTTTGGTTTATTTTGGTATAAGTGGTCTCCTTTTGGTCATGAGGAAGAAGCAGGTGTAACGCCCTAGACAGTAGGATGCATGATGAATAGAGAGAAAAATCCTGTTGATATATCGAACAAAATTAAGTTTGTTCCTGAAAACTATAATTATGAAATATCTCTAGCCTTTTACATTCAGTTTCTAACATTACAATCAATAGACGGTAAGCGATATTTCCATTTCATCATAAGTGGCGCACCAGCAGTATCACGTGACACCGGATAATCAAAGCATTATTTCAGTAACGAATGCCGTATGTCCCGTTCGCAAATCCTTTAAATTTGGACAAATTCATAACTGAAAAGAAAATGACATAGCAAGAAATCTATGGAAATCAATTCTAACACAATTCAAACATATTTCATGATATTGCCTTTGAAAAACAAAATCACAAACAGACAAAATGTGCATTTTATAAAATCGTATTTAAATAAAGAGCATGTAGAGACTAAGAACGGACTTAGCCTCTGAAGCCTGTATAAAATTCATAATCCTGACCATTAATGATAACCAAAGGGGTAAATTAAATAGAAACAAAGATAAGAAGAGTCAATTTAATGTGACATGTGTGCTAATCTGTAAGAAGCAAGTACATTACAGCTGTTGTAAAGGTCACCCACTCTGCAGTGCAATACAGAGATCAAAGGAACACCGATTTAACCCTTCACCCATTTTTTTTGTAAGACTTCACTGGATACATATTTTTTATACTCAAAATGAAGCTTAAAAGAAGTTATGGAAGGTCTGAATTTTGATCTGAAGCCACGTTTCTTTTGTTCATGATAGGTAACATAAGTTATTTGTCAATAGTTTCATGCCTGAAAGTGCAACAAGGATGTTTGATAATTGTACTTTAAAATCACTAAATTGACTGTCCCTGTCTTTCTGAAGACACTAAACAGCTAACCTTTTACCAAAGTATTTCGAGCGACCCATGTAAAAAGGGGCGCAGACCTGCTGATTTGTCCCACTGTCTGTTATTTGTCTCACTTTCTCAACCTTATTTTTTATACTCAAAATGAAGCTTAAAAGAAGTTATGGAAGGTCTGAATTTTGATCTGAAGCCACGTTTCTTTTGTTCATGATAGGTAACATAAGTTATTTGTCAATAGTTTCATGCCTGAAAGTGCAACAAGGATGTTTGATAATTGTACTTTAAAATCACTAAATTGACTGTCCCTGTCTTTCTGAAGACACTAAACAGCTAACCTTTTACCAAAGTATTTCGAGCGACCCGTGTAAAAAGGGGCGCAGACCTGCTGATTTGTCCCACTGTCTGTTATTTGTCTCACTTTCTCAACCTTAACACATTTCCCCCCCCCCCCCCCCCCCCAACACACACACACTTTCAAAAAAACCGAAAACTGAAAGTAATCAATACGAAGTTCCTAAACATTTGTGAAAAAAAAAAACAATGAATTTTCAAAGTGTGAGCCAAAATAATAACCCTTTAACAAACGACAAAATTTTAGACTGGTCCAAATTAAAAGCACTTGCAGATGACAACATAAATGTAATTCAAAAGATGAAATTGGTTTCCAGTAGGGTAGAAAATATTGTGGGAAAAGGAGAAAATGTTGGTCACCAGCATTTTCTCCTTTTCCCACAATGTTTTCAAAAGGCTTCTACCTCTGGGTCGTAAAAACCAGGGATTGTTTGGGAAAGGGTTAAGGAAAAAAGGAAGGGCTTGCAACATGCATTTTCTCCTGTTTCAACAATAGTTTTTTTTTACTTTTTAAAAGACAATTACAACTATTTGACCCACGTTTATTCAATCGTCTCCATATGCTAAGTATCTGGACGAGTCCAAAGTGTTGACGTCGGGTGAAAACATTGGCAGTAACCATATGCCACATAACCCAAGTTTTTTACGACCCTTAGGAATATAGTTTTTAAAAAATGTTGTTGAAAAGGGTTAAAATTCTAGTAACCAACCTTTTCTTCTTTTCCATTGCTATCCTTCCTAAAGAAAATTTCATTTTTAAGCCACATTCAAATTGTTATCTGCAAAGACTTCCAATTTGGGCAAGTCTCAAATTTTTGTTTCGTAAAGAGTTGGTGAAAGATTCAGTGTTATAAAAAATGGGGTATGGGGGGAATAACATAAATATATCTGCAATAGACCTAATTTTATGTCTGATTATTCAACCAATGTTTGCGTAATGCTGTAGCTAAGTTTGTAACATACAGGCTCGAAGTCCAGGAATCTGTGGTTTGATTTATTTCAACTATTAATGAGATAATTTTTCCAAAAAATCGTTCCAGTATCTGCTAAAAGACAGAGACAGTCTACTAACAAAAAACTGGGACATCAAACATTTTTAATTTATAGCAAAAATCTTAACTTTGAAATAACATTTTTAAAAATCTTGGTAGCCAAAGGGTTAATGCAGTCTGCATACAAAAAGCTCTATCAACACGCCCGGCAGGAGACAGCACTTATGATACCGCTTTACTCTCTGATGTCTACCGAAAAATTGATAAAACAACAGTTCTTTTTTGTGTGTGTCTTCGAAAAAGATAATTGATGAAACTAACGGCACGACCGTTTTAGGTTGTTTATTTATCGCGTTTAGTGTGTATTCCATTTAAAAAAATATGACACTTCCACTATTCGGGTATATACAGGATTGGGAAAAATTGTCGGGTGGAAAGGGAAGTAACTCGTGGTGACGCGTCAGTAACGGTATTTGGCAAATGGTCTATTACCTCGATCTATAAATATTCATGAGCAATCAAATGGAGTAGCGTGCAATCATAAGACCAACAAGCCATGGAACGAATTGGTTTTGGAACGAAAAAGCCCAAGGTCAGTTGGCAAATTTGTATCATTTCGCAAGAAGCTAGTTTCAATCAAAAATAAGTATCTCAACGATCGATAGCCTCGCCCAATGTATTTTGATATGTCATTTCAAATTACATATTTGAGTGACACCATAATAGTCATTTGCCTGTGAAAAAATGAGTATAACTGGGTTTATTTCCTTCGGATTTGCACAAAATGGTTGAACTAAAACTACAGAGTTTGGGTACGCTGTCTCGGTATAGGCTCGGTATAGACTCTAAAGAGTTTGGGTACGCTATGACAAAATGGATCGCTGGCATTTGTAGAAATATGTATCGTATAGAAGATCTGCTAATCAAGATTTAAATTGAAATGTTGTCCTAGATAGCTGCAAATTATAAAGAAAATGGCAATATTCATGTATTTAAATTGAACTACTTTATGCCAATTTTTTATATTCTTGCGCTAAAGCCCGGAACCTTTCAGAGGTTGATTAATTTATCAGTGTCATTGACGACTGACTTTTTTTTAAAAGAGCTGAGTTATTACACTTGAAATTACGTTTTTCAGCCCGTCTGGTTTTTTTTTTTTGCGATAAAAGAGCATATAATCATTGCTTTGTCTGTTTGTATGTGGTTAGGACAGAGAACGTAGTAATGATATTCCAAAGCGTTTGAAGCAATTTCAAGCTACAAACATCCGTGATATTCCAGCAAAATTTAAGTGGGAACTACTTGAACTCAATCTCTTTCTACTGCTGTGTACCTAAACGCGATGGAGTATTAGATTCACGGTACAAAATAAGATACATGGTTATCAAAATTCAATCTTGAACTCATTGTGGTATTGTCTTCGACAAATACCACAAAAAGAAGCCAGGAATGGTCAGCATCATTGTTTTCAAATAGTTTATTGGCTTTTGATTTCAATACATTTTGGTACATGTAAACAAACAAGTAAAAAAGCCACCTAGTAGAAACCTCATAATTATGCTTTACATGACGGTAATTTTGCCTTCTTGTCGCTTTTTCAAGTTGCATGACATTGTTCAGCAGTCTTCTTCTCTTTGTAGACGCAATTCTTCTTTTTTTCTGCTGCTTAGATTTATTTGCTTATTGAAAAATTACAATTATTTGAGGATTCATTTGCAGACATGGCAATTTGATTTAAGAAACACTTTCCTGATATCTGTCATATAAAAAACCAGGCCTATTTCCCGTTTTTTTTTTTGTTTCGTTTTATTTACAAAACCATGACGAAACAGACTGTGTATCAGTACAATTTTGCAAAAAAATAGATTAAGACAACAAAATCTGTGGTAGTCTATCGTTTAAACTCACCACTGTTGGAGAGGTCTGATAACCTCTCCAATTAGCTTATTTGACATGTTATTTTCGATCATGTTTACTCAATGAAATAAATCTTGATCTGTCTCAAAAAAGAAAATATTTTATTTATTTCATACTTCTAACTCTTTGCCAAACAACAAAATTATAGACTGGTCCAACTTGAAAGCATTTACAAAGGACTAATTAAAGATGGCATAATTTGTCGTTGATAGAGTAGAAAACATTGTGGGAAAAGGAGAAAATGCTGGTTACCAGCATTTTCTCCTTTTCCCACAATGTTTCTACAGGCTGTTTTCTTAGGGTTCTTAAAAGTTGGGATTGTGTGGTAAAGAGTTAAAGAGAAAACTTGCATGTAATTCCAATATAGTTCTTTTTGGTAACCCCCTGTGGTGAACCCCCTGTTTAACAATGCATTACAATGTTACGTAAAGCGCAAGAAATATAGGGTAAACTGAGTCATATTTCCATCGTGTTGGGTGGCATGTGCATTGTATTAAGGTAACAAGGTGCATGGGACCTACTGTTAAGGCATTCAATTGATTTAGAAAACAAAATTGGTATTTTTCACTTGTCACAATCATGAAACATAAAGAAAGATTCCAGCATTATTTCTCATTAACTCTTTAACACACCATCCTGAGTTTTAACAAACTTTAAGAGGGAGCCTTTTGAAAACATTGTGGGTAAAGGAGAAAATGCTGGTAACAGCCTTTTCTCCTTTTCCCACAGAGGTTTCATCCTGAATCAAGCAGAGAAATCATATTTGTAGCAACGGTTAAATAGTTGTCTGCAAATACTTTCAATTTGGTCTAGTCAAAGATTTGTCTTTTAGTGAAGAGTTAAATTACTAGAAAGCATAAAATCAACATCATTGTTATCTTTATCATGAAGAAACCTGTGACAACATTGCAATCTTTATTATTACATTTCAGAGATTTGTTTCCTGTGTGATATATAAAACTGTCTCTTCAAAAATAGTTTAACTGTCTGTAACTAGTTATTTTCAGGAAGAAATTCTATTTTTCTTTGGAAAATTATCTGAAGAGAAATTTGTTTTTGTCTAGAAACCTCTGAATTTCGGAAGAAAGTGACTTAACTCATTACCACACGAGAAAATTTTAGACTGGTCCAAATTCAAAGCATTTGCAGACGACAAAATAAAGGTGACTGAAAAATTGGAATTTCTTCTGGGAAGGGTAGAAAACACTGTGGGAAAAGGAGAAAATGCTGGTTACCAGCATTTTCTCCTTTTCCCACAGTGTTTTCAAAAGGCTTCTTCCTCAGGGTCGTCAAAAGTAGGGATTGTGTGGTAATGGGTTAACAGACAACAATATTGCCTTGAACTTGTTGTTTCCTCTATGCCTGTCTTCAGCATTTTATGAGTGTTCCTGTATTTCATAATCCCAAAGATGGAGGCTTGTGAAAAACATGCTTTTTTTGTAGCACCATTTTTCTTTTATCGCAAAATTACCTACTGTCCACTAATGATTTTGATCATTTTAGCCACTTTCTCCTAGACTAGAGCCTTTTATATACAAATGTTTACAGATGTAAAGGCCCAATGAATAAATTCCAACACCAGATAAATTGTAAACAAAAAATTGAAAAATTTGGCAAATATATTAAATTTTACCAAACTTGAAAAAAACTTTTTTTCTGCAGAAACTTTTTCTACAATATTTTCTAACCTAGGTAAAGGATAAACCAAACAAAAAAATGAAGGCTTGCCGAAATCGAGAGCATTTGCAGACAATATAAAGAAATTTAGTTAAAAGGATGGTAATTGTTCAAGAAAGTGTTGAAAACCTTGTAGGGAAAGGAGAAAATGCTGGTAACCAGCATTTTCTCCTTTTCCTACAAGGTTTTCAAAAGGCTGTTTCCTCAGGGTTGTTGAAAAAGTCAGTATAGTGTAATAAAGAGTTACAGATTAGGTTCTCTGAAGAGATTATGGGAAAATTAGAAAATGCTGCTTACGCTGCAGTGTTTTCTTTAAGCTTTCTACTTCATATTCATTAAAACTCTAGACTGTTTGGTAAAGAGGAAAAGATATAAAAGGATCAAAAGTTGTTGTTGTCATTTCAGATTTATCACCAGACTGTCGAGGAAACTTGTCGACATGTCGAGTCCATGCACTATGCGACTCATCCAACCCCGAAGGGAAAGTTGTGTGCAGATGTAACATAGGCTACTATCTCAAAGACATGACATGTTTGCGTAAGTTCAATGTAAAATTGTAAATTACAGGATGAGGTTGACAGCAACAGTGCTGTAACTCCAAGAGCATAGTAAGCTCTTTAGCCCTTTACAAAAGAGCGTAGTTTTAGACTGATGAAAGCATTTGCAGTAGGCAAGGTAAATGTCACACAAATTATTCAGATCACCTTTAATCAACTTTTGCTGACATTATATGGATTATCTTTGAAAAGATATAAAGATATACAGTTCGTGGAAAAACAGGAAATGTGGATTGCCAGATTTTTTTTACCATAATGTTTTCTAAAGATTTGTTCTTCAGGGTTGTTTAAACTCAGGGTTGTGTGGTAAAGGGAATCTACTGGACTCAGAATATCTGTCTCTCTGTCTGACTATCTATTTGTCTATATAGACAATTTTGTGTGCAACTAACTTTGGCTGAAATTCATTTATTCCTTCTATGGGAATTTGCGCAGCTGTGCTTTATCTTATGGTAATTACACCAATATTAGAGTTATGGCCCTTTGAAATTTTTGCCTGATCCAATGACAAGGCAACCAATCAGGGTGTTTGTCAGACTGCAACAGATCTAGTCTCATTTTGATCAAAGGTGCTTCTGTTTCTCCTAATTTGCATAGGGTCCTCTATGGGTTAACTCTTTACCACACAAGAAAATTTTAGACTGGTCCAAATTGAAAGCATTTGCTGACGACAAAATAAAGGTGACTGAAAAATTGATATTTGTTCAGGGAAGGGTAGAAAACACTGTGGGAAAAGGAGAAAATGCTGGTTACCAGCATTTTCTCCTTTTCCCACAGTGTTTTCAAAAGGCTTCTTCCTCAGGGGCGTCAAAAGTAGGGATTGTGTGGTAATGGGTTAAGGAATTGGATTTTTAATTTGCAGACAGTCATGGTCCACTTTCAGTTGGCAGTGCTGGGAGTGTATTCACCAACCATTCTTGAGTAACACAACTTCTGATTGGCTAACCATTTGGTTTAGCCAATCAGAAGTTGTGTTACTTACAAATGTAGAAAATTTTGGAGAAGAAGACAAAGAACGTTCTTAAGAATGGTTGGTGAATACAGGCCCTTGTCATATTGCTCTTATCTCTTTACCAAACGACAAAATTTTAGACTTGTCGGAATTGAAGGCATTTGCAGATAACAAAACGAAAGTGACTGAAAATTTGAATTTTGTTTTGTGAAGAGTAGAAAACAATGTGTGAAAATAAGAAAATGCTGGTAACCAGCATTTTCTCCTTTTCCAATAATGTTTTCAAGAGGCTTCTATCTCAGGGTTGAAAAGAGGCTTCTATCTCAGGGTTGTAAAAACCAGGGAATGTTTGGTAAAGGGTTAAGGAATTGGATTTTTAATTTGCAGAGGGTCTTGATTCATTTTCAGCTGGCAGTGCTGATCACATAGCCCTTACATAAGGAACTGCAAAACCCCTACAGAGTTTCATTGACACACTAGGATGCAAACAAAACGAGATGATGGAATAGTGTAACAGAAATGCTAGTGAAAACAGTGTGAAATACAGTTTATTTAACCCTTTCCCAAACAATCCCTGGTTCTTACGGGTCTGGATTAGTAGCTTCTTGAAAACATAGTGGGAAAAGGAGAAAATATTGGTTACCAGCATTTTCTCCTTTTGCCACAATGTTTTCTACCTTATCATAGACAGAAATCATCTTTTCAGCAAGAGTTGAATTGTCGTCTGCTAATGCTTTCAATTTGGTCTAGTCCAAAAGTTTGTCGTTTGGGAAAGGGTTAACTCATTACCAAAGAATAAAACTTTTGTCTTGTCCAAATCGAAAGCATTTGCAGACAAAGAAGTAAAAGTTACTGAAATTTGAAATTTGTTTTGTGAAGGGTAGAAAACATTGTGGGAAAAGGAGAAAATGCTGGTTACCAGCATTTTCTCCTTTTCCCATATTGCTTTCTAAAGGCTTCTTTATCAGGGTCATCAAAAGTATGGATTGTGTGGTAATGGGTTAACTAATGTTTCGTCTTGTTTTTGTTTTTCAGCATGCAGTACTTCTTGTGATGATGGCTTCTATATGACTTCGCAATGTACAGCAGAGCAGGATGTCGTATGCAAGCGTAAGTTAAAAGTTGATGTGAAGCTTTTTATCTTTTCAAATTGTTTTTCCAATTTTTCTGTAAGTGAGCATGTTCTTTTAGAAATGTGAAAGTCATGCTTTGGCTAAATGGAGTTTAATGTTTGAGCTGTATTTAATGCCTTTGCAAAAAGTATTGGCCAGTGCCATCATGCACAGTCTGGGCTGACATGCGCCAAAAATGTTTCACTAGCTTCTGTTTTTTGGTATCTCCACAGACCATTCTTCCTCGTGACATTGTAAATGAAAGATCAGTCTGCAAATTTTGTGCAATCTGATCTTGATCTACACTGGCAGCAAAAGCAATTTTGGTTATGATAGGGTCTTCAATAATTTCTGTTAATTTTGTATTTTAAATTTCATTCACAGCATGTACACAGTGTGAGGGGACTTCCTATGAGGTAGCTACATGTACATCCACGCAGGACACACTCTGCATAGGTCTGTATATGTTATTTTAAAATGAAAGACTTGTAACAAAAGTAACATAGATAGATTTCAAATCTTAGGAAGGAACAAAATAGTTTTAAATGAAGGTGCCTGCCAGGGTGGCTCAGTGGTGAGCGTGTCGGACTCATGACCTGGGCCAGTATTCACCAACCATTCTTGAGAATATTTTTAGTCTTATTCTCCAAGATTTTCTTCACTTGTAAGTAACACATTCGGTTTAGCCAATCAAAAGTTGTGTTACTTACAAATATAGAAAATCCTGGAGAATAAGACCAAAAACGTTCTTAAGAATAGTTGGTGAATACGCCCCATGGTGGTTGTGATTTTGATACCCGGTTGAGGCGAACTTTCTTTCCTGCATATTTTCTCATCTCACCTCTGCTGAAGCATGTGAGAAAAGCAGTTGGTGGCTTTGGAAAGAAATGTGTGTTTGTACTGGTATAAGAAAGCCAGGGAACACATGTGCGTCACCGACCGCCATGATATGACCTTAGCTGTTAACGTGGCATTGAACCCCAATACAACATTTTAACTCTTTACCACATAATCCTGACTTATAACGACCCTGAGAAAGAAGCCTTTTGAAAACATCATGAAAAAGGAGAAAATGCTGGTAACCAACATTTTCTCTTTTTCCACAATGTTTTCTACCCATTTTTAAAAATGCTGTTCAATTTTGAGCCATATTTAATGAGTCATCTGCAAATGTTTTCAACTTGGACTGATCTCTAATTCTGTCGTGTGGTAAAGAGTTAAGTGAAGGTTGTTTTGGCTAGAGTATCGGACAAAATACCATATACCATTAATTCCTCATTTAAAACTCCCTTCTATTATTGCCCACCCCTCTCGAGTTTTATTGACATTGACATAGGATGTTTTTGTAATAAATCTGCATGAATAAGTTGAAAACATCTCAAAATTTAAATTTTGGGATATTTCACTGGCTCACACATTCGGAATAAGCACTGGTGTAGTTCCTAGAAAGCAGAAACGAGAGACGTTGGTATAAGTTGAAAGAACTTGTTCCTGAATCGATTAAAGTAAATATGTTTAAACCTAAAACCCACCAGTGCAGCTCTTTATTTTCAATGAAATTGTTTGTAATAGAAACATTTAAATGTTAAAAT
The DNA here is from genome assembly GCA_943736015.1 of Tridacna crocea. Lineage (NCBI taxonomy): Eukaryota > Metazoa > Mollusca > Bivalvia > Cardiida > Cardiidae > Tridacna > Tridacna crocea. The sequence continues at coordinate 36,431,368 of OX031068.1, forward strand.
TTGTAGATTATCATTTGTGGGTGTATTATGCTTTAGAAAATTTTCTTGAACCTAATAAATCATGCTTCATAAAAAAATATTGACATCTCACTTGACCTTTGATTTCCTCAACCCATTACCACACAAAGCCGTCTTTTAACGACCCAGAGAAAGAAGACTTGTCCAAATTCAAGGCATTTGCAGATGACAAATTCAAAGGTGGTTCAGATAGTTAAATCTTCCTGTAATAGAGTGAAAACATTATTGAAAAATGGAGAAATTTCTATTTATCAGCATTTATCCTTCTCCCATAATGTTTTCAAAAGGCAGCCTTATGAAGGTTGTTAAAAGTCAGAATATTTTGAAACAGGGTGAATCCTTTATTGCACCATTTCAAGTCTTAACTTTTTACCAAACGACAATATTTTAGACTTGTCCAAATTGAAAGCATTTGCAGATGACAAAATAAAAGTGACTGAAAATTTATAATTTGTGTTGTGAAGAGTAGAAAACATTGTGCGAAAAGGAGAAAATGCTGGTAACCAGCATTTTCTCTTTTTTTCCCCACAATATTTTCTGAAAGCTTCTTTCTCAGGGTTGTCAAAAGTAGGGATTGTGTGGTAATGAGTTAAGAACCATAATGAACATGTTTTTCAAACATTATGGGAAAAGAAGAAAATCCTGGCGGCCATTTGTTTTTTCTATGACAAGGCTTTATACCCTTTCAAAGAAGATCTTACAATTTCAGCCATGTAAAATTTGTCCCATGCCTATGATTTGTACTTTGACAAGACCAATATGTTTTTATAAAGAGTTAAAGAAAATGAGGCTTTCCAAATAATTAGATTTGAATTTTATGGGAAGCATCAATAATAAATGAATTCTCTTCCATATTTATCTTATTTACAATATTGTTTCTGAAGAAGTGGGCCAATTTTATTATGTATCATTTACAGCCTGCAATGTAACTTTTACCAAACAATCCCATGGCATACGTATGGAATACCGTTAGGGCCACTGCCTATGAATTTTTGTATTTCAAATGCAATGCTCTATAGTCAGCGGTGATCAAGATGACATTAAAGCGATAGTATGATGATGAAAACATGATATTATATCACACTATTATCATTGTCTATCATATTGTTGTATTTTCACCACCCTACTACCTTGTTATCACCATAGTACTGGTACTATCAAGCATTGGGTATCAAATTAATAAATTTATAGGTGATGGCATGAATCATATTCCATATATACGACCCCGAGTAAAAACCTTTTGAAAGTACTGTGGCTTATGCAGAAAATGCTTGAAACAAGCACCTTCTTCTCTTTCTATATTGTAAATTTTGTGGTTGGGAAAGAGTTAACATAATGATTTTATGTTACTGCCTGAATGATTTCACTCATTACCACACAATTCCTACTTTTGACGCCCCGGAGAAAGAAACCTTTTGAAAACATTGTGGGAAAAGGAGAAAATGCTGGTTACCAGCATTTTCTTCTTTTCCCACAATGTTTTCTACCCCTCACAAAACAAATTTCAAATTTTCAGTCACTTTTATTTGGTCGTCTGCAAATGCTTTCGATTTTGACAAACCTAAAATTTTGTTGTGTGGTAACGAGTATATTTGGTTTATTTTTTGCTGTGTGGGACTTAGCCCTATACCACACAATCTGGAGTTTTGAGAAGACTTTCTGAAACTATTTTAGGGAAAGGAGGAAACACTGATTAACAGCTTTAGTTTTTCTCCTTTTATCACAAAATTTTCTGTCCTTCCACTTACAATTTCCTTCATTTGAGCCACATGTTAATTTGTCATCTGCCAGTGCTTGACAAGTCCAAAAGTTTGTCGTTTGGCAGAGAGTTAAGATACTTAGATATGGAGCCATGAGGTTACCTGGTTTCATAAACACCAATAAAGTAAGGTCGAAAATAATTGTTGTAGAATATAGACCAATATATCAATAACAATTTACATTTTTAATCAAAAGATATAGCACAATTATGTACAGCTCTTACCAAATAGCAGACAACAAAATTTTCGACATCTCTAAATTGAAAGCAATTGTCAAAGACAAATAGGGTGCTTTTTTACCCTTTACCAAACAATCCAGGGTTTTCATGACCCTGAAAAACAAGCCTTCTGAAAACAATGTTGGAAAAGGAGAAAATGCTGGTAACCAGCATTTTTTACTCTTCCCACTATGCTTTCTTCCCTACCCAAAAGAAATTTCTTTTTTTGAGTCAATCTAAATTTGTGGTCTGTAAAATGCTTCCAATTTGGACTTGACTAAAATCATGTCATTTGGTAAAGTGTTAAATGTTAGAATATGCTTGAGAAAGGGTGAATAAGATTGTGGGAAAAGGAGAAAATGCTAGTTACCAACATTTTCTACGTTTACCACATTTTTTCATAAGCTTCGTGAGTATCGTTAAAGTTGGGGATTATGTGATGAAGGTTTAAGCTTAGCATGCAGTATGATCTTAATCTACCCCATTAGTGTAAGCATTTACAGAAATCTCCAGCCTCCCAGGAGATGAATATAATGCACCAAAAAAGGGTTAGAATTTCACTTGGGAACAAATATCGCCATTAAACTTGATTTAAGTTAAACTTCATCTAATTTGTGAGACATTTTGGGGAAAATTGCAAGGCTTGTAAACCAAAAGTTATGGCTCTAAGTTTTATGCTAAAGTGAATCTGTCTTTTTCAACCCTGTAACAAACAATCCTAGATTTTGATGATTCTGAGAAAAGAGACTTTTGAAAACATTCTAACAAAAGGAGAAAATGCTGGATACCACAATGTTTTCTTCACTTTCAACACTTTCACAGCCAAATCTTTTCATTTGTGCCATATCAAATTTGTCATTCACAACTCTGCTCTCAAGTAAGACATGTCTAAAATTTAAGTCTCCGAAGTAAAAAAAACATGCTGTTTTTGACCCACAAAAAAGCAGCTATAGTCTATAATAATTTACACAAAAGATATATATTAATATTGAAGGAAAGAGAAATGTCAGTAACATTCATTTGATGCAAAACATTGTAGTATCATGAGAAATTGGTTGTTTCCAGTAAATTGCTTCTTTTGTCACTGAACTTGTAGTCTTCAAAGCTCTTAGCCCTTTACCATACAATCCCGCCTTTAACGACCCTGAAGATAACCACTTTTGAAAAAAATGTAGGAAAAATGAAAGAATGCTAGAATTCAGCATCTTCTCCATTTCCTACATTGTTATCTACCCTTACTAAAGTAAATACCGGTACCACAATTTTTGCAAAATGTAGATTGACACCTGCAAGTCCTCTGAATTGTGAGGATGAAAGCTTGCTGTTTGGTAAAGAGTTTAAATTCAGGAGTGGAGAAAGCTGTCTGTTACAGTAATGTGTTTCACCTTCTCATTCAAGTACCAAATTTTAGTAGAACTGTCGTTTTGGACTTTTGGTTATTGCAGAAAAATTAACAGACATGATGAATAAAGACACAATGTATTGCTTGTGGTTAGCATTTCCTTAATCCTTTACAAGACAACAAAAATTTAGCCTTGTACTATTGAAAGAGTTTGCAGACAACAATTTCAATTTGGCTCAAATGGAGCATTTTTTCTTAGTTAGGGTAGAAAACATTGTGGGAAAAGGAGAAAATGCTGGTTACCAGCATTTTCTCCCTTTCCTACAGTGTTTTCTAAAGGCTTCTTTGTCAGGGTTGTTAAAAGTCGGCATTGAGTGGCAATGGGTTTACCCCTTACCACACAATGCCAGTTGAGAACCTTGAGAAGAAAGCTTTTGAAAACATTGTGGGAAAAGTAGAATATGCTTGTAAACAGTTTTGTTTCTTTTTCCCAAAATACTTTCTATCCAATCAAAGGAGAGTTTCATCATGTGAGCTACCTTCTCTTTGTTGTCTGTAACTGCTTTGAGTGTGGACGGGTCTGAAATTTTGTCAAACTGGTAAAAACTTACATTAATTAAGTGACTTATTGTATCTTTTTTACTTTTCCAGATGTCACATTTCCAATCAAGCAGTTTCTGTCCAAGACGAGCCCAGAAGGTTTGTATACACCCTCTTCCCTCCTCCATTTCTTTATCGACCAGACTCCTACAGAGAATTATTATGTTTGAGAGATTGTGGTGCGAGGAAAAAAGTTACAGTACTTGGAATGGGCGTTTTTTTTTCCTTTTTCTGCAATATTGGGTGTTCATGAATTCATTAATGCTGATCACACATGCATGGATCCTTTGAAAGTTGACATCTACAAATCTTTTTATGCTGATACCAAGTCAAGGAAAGTTTTCATTGGTGGATATTCTTTCAACTCTTTACCATATGACAAATTTTTGGACTGGACCAATTTCAAATCATCTGTGGACAAAAAATAAATCTTGTTAATATGATGATTTGTCACTTTAAAGGGGGAAGAAAATATTGTGGGAAAAGGAGAAAATGCTGGTTACCAGCATTTTCTCCTTTTCCCACATTGTTTTCTATAGGCTTCCTTCTCAGGGTTGTTAAAAGTCAGGATTGTGTGGTAAAGAGTTAACTGTAATTTGGTTTTCATCCTCTACCAACCAATCACCCATTTTCATGTCCTGAGGAAGATGGCTTTTGAAAACAGTGTGGGAATAGGAGAAAATGCTGGTTACCAGCATTTTCTCCTTTTCCCACAATTTTTTCAAAGCTTTTCATTCAAGGGGTTGTTAAGAGTCGGGATTGTGTGGTAAAGATAAAGGATTGTGTGAAGAAATTTGTTACTTTAATGATGTGGTCTTTTTTTTCAGTTCTAGCAAGCCTGAATGCCTCCATGTCTGAAAATGTATTCCTGGAAAGGCTGAGAAAATTCCGGACATTAGAGACTGCTATTCCTGTATCTAACAACAAACAAGAGATGGAGTTTGTGTGGGAAAGGGGAACAGGTGAATTAAATTTAAAACTGTTTTATAACCAAATAAACATAGTAACATTTTCAGTGTGAGACAAACACAAATATCGGAGACAGCATGGATCTGAGATCAGACCTTGTTCTGTGATGCATGATCTTGATCTACAATGTCCAAAAATGCTTCTTATGTCTTCTATTTTAGGGAGAGACTTGAGGATAGGGCACCTTCTCCCGTATCCTGCTGAATAACTAAAAATGAAATTTTCAAAGTGATAAGAATCCCAAATATTGAAATTTCAGTTATATTTTGCGGGTATAATATCTCCTCAGACAGTGTACTGTAGATCCAAGGTCAGACTGCACATTCTGTGCAGTCTGATCTTGATCTACTTTTTCCGCAAAAGGTCAGCAAGGGTAACATTGCCTTTCATTGCCAAAATCATAATGTTTTCCCACAATATTTTCAAAAGGCTTCTATCTCAGGGCTGTAAAAAAAGGGATTGTTGGGGTTAATTGGGGGAAGGATGGGGATGGAAAATGAAACACTGACATAAGTTATATACCAAATAAAAGAAAGGGGACGTCTGTCATGGTTAACTCTTTTTGACACAATCCCAAGTTTTAACAACTCTGAGAAAGAAGCCTTTTGAAAATATTGTGGGAAAAGGAGAAAATGCTGGTAACCAGCATTTTCTCCTTTTCCCACAATGTTTTCTAACTTTTACGTAACAAATTTCAAATTTTTAGACACTTTTAGTTGTCTTAGAATGCTTTCGATTTGGACAAACCTAAAATTTTGTCTTTTGTAATGAGTTAAAATACCCTCTGACAGAAGATGTTGAAAAATAGTACTAAACCTTAATCTATTTTCAGGTCTTGAAATAAAGGTGAAGGTTTCAGAGATTTACCTGATTCCTGAATATGTGGAGGTAGAGAAGGTGGACGATGTAGGGTATGTGAAGAAATCGAATTATCCAACTGATGTCGTCAATCAGCTGACATATGTACATGATCATCACTGCAAGTAAGTATGCAGTAATACTACACAAATAATAATAACCGCATATAAATATGTAGTTTTACACATATGATCATCACTGCAAGTATGCAGTCGTCCTACACAAATAATAATAACCGCATATAAATATGTAGTTCTACAAATATGATCATCACTGCAAGTAAGTAGTTCTACACATAGGATCAACACTGCAAGTTAGTATGCAGTCCTATACATGTATATGATTATCACTGCATGTAAGTATGCAGTCCTACATGTAGGATTGTCACTGCAAGTAAGTAAGTAGTTCTACTCATAGGATCATCACTACAAGTTAGTATGCAGTCTTATATTATGATTATCACTGCATGTAAGTATACAGTCCTACACAGAGGATCATCACTGTAAGTAAGTATGCAATCCTACATGTAGGATCATCACTGCAAGTTAGTTTGCAGTCCTATACATGTATATGATTATCACTGCATGTAAGTATGAAGTCCTACACACAGGATTGTCACTGCAAGTAAGCATGCAGTCCTACACATAGGATCATCACTGCAAGTGAGTATGCCGTCCTACATGTAGGATCTTCACTGCAAATTAGTATGCAGTCTTATACATGTATATGATTGTCACTGCAAGTAAGTATGCAGTCCTACATGTAGGATCTTCACTGCATTTAAGTATGCAGTCTTACACAGAGGATTGTCACTGCAGGTAAGTATGCAGTCCTACATGTAGGATCTTCACTGCATTTAAGTATGCAGTCTTACACAGAGGATTATCACTGCAAGTAAGTATGCAGTCCTACACACAGGATTGTCACTGCAAGTAAGTATGCAGTCTTACATGTAGGATCATCACTGCATTTAAGCATGCAGTCCTACACAGAGGATCATCACTGCATTTAACCCTTTCCCAAACGATCCCTGGTTTTTACGGGTCTGGAATTGTGGCCTTTTGAAAACATTGTTGGAAAAGGAGAAAATGCTAGTAACCAGCATTTTCTCCTTTTTCCACAATGTTTTATACTCTATTATAGACAGAAATCATCTTTTCAGCAAGAGGTGAATTGTCGTCAGCAAATGCTTTCAATTTGGTCTGGTCCGAAAGTTTGTCGTTTGGGAAAGGGTTAAGTATGCAGTCCTAAACACAGGATTGTAACTGCAAGAGAGTATGCAGTCCTACACATAGGATCATCACTGCAAGTGAGTATGCAGTCCTACACATAGGATTATCACTGCAAGTAAATAAGTAGTCCTACACATATGATCATCACTGCAAGTACAGCTATGTAAGTAGTTCTACACATAGAATCATCACTGCAAGTACAGGTATATAAGTAGTTCTACACACACACACACATTTCACTGCAAGTAAGTATGGGTTCCCACAATACTCTCACTACTAGTAAATATGATTATAATCGAGGTCACTTTGTCAAATTAAAGAAATACCTTGTGGGCACTCTAGAGGTGCAAATGACCTGAAATTTGGTGAAAAAAGTTTGTCTCCGTTAAATATCACATGAGTTTGAAACTGGACACATAGTGTTATAAACTAGGTCACATGGTCAAATTAAAGAAATACCCTGTAGGCACTATTAGAGGCCACAATTATTGCTCAGTTAACTTGAAAACCATTCAGAATGTTTGTCTTGATAAATTTTTTAAAGTGTTCTAGTTTGAGTCTCGCGAGGTGGTAAACTAGATCACTAGGTCAGCATACTGAAATTCCTTTTGGACCCTCTAGAGGCACAGTTTCAGCTCAGTTGACCTGACAATTGGTCAGAAATTGAATTATGCACTATTGACTCATGTGAGCAATCCAGGACCATCATTGCCCTTTTGCTGGTAATTTTGATAATTTTTTTTTCCTGTCAGGCGCCCAATTCCAGATGAGTATGACCTAATCATGTACATTTCAAATAACATTGCCAACGAGGCGTATGAAACTATATGTGAACCAGAGCTACGCCGATGTCCAAAAGGTGTCAAGCCAGGGAAGAAATATGTGAGAAAGAGGTTACGAAGATGTAAAAAGGTACCATAGAACTTCAGATTCTTTTAAAAAATGTCTCACTATGATAGCAAAAGATATCTGCACTGCATAATTGAACCCTTTTCAAAACCAAGCCATGGTTTAGCATCTTGGAGATATACAACCTTTAAAAACATTGTTGATGTTGAGGAGAAAATGCTGGCATACTGAGTATTCCCATCCATGTAAATTGCAATGTTAAGATTAACCCATTACCACACAAGCCCTACTTTTGACGACCCTGAGAAAGACGGCCCTAGAAAACATTGAGGGAAAAGGAGAAAATGCTGGTAACCAGCATTCTCTCCTTTTCCCCACAACGTTTTCTACCCTTCACAAAACAAATTTCAAAATTTCAGTCGCTTTTATTTTGTCGTCTGCAAATGCTCTCAATTTGAACAAGCCAAATATTTTGTCATTTGGAAATAAGTTAAATATTTTTTTGTACAAAATATTGTTAGACTATCAAAATCCTGAAATGGTCCAAATTGAAAGCATTTGCAGGCGACAAAATTAGCATGAATAAAAAATTAAAATTTGGTTTTGAAAGGGTAGAAAACATACTGGGAAAAGAAGAAGATGCTGGTAACCAGCATTTTCTCCTTTTCCCACAATGTTCTCAAAAGCTTTCTCTTTCAGGAGCATTGAAAGTCGTCAATGTGTGATAAAGAGTGAATCTTTACCACACAATTCTAACATTAGATGGCCCTATTTAGGAAAACTTTTGAAAACATATTCCAAAAAGGAGAAGATGCATGTATGCAGCATTTTTTCCTTTTTCTGCAACATATTCAGCCCTATCAGACAGACATCATCATTTGATGTACTTTTAATTTGTTATGTGCAAATACTTTGAATCTGTACAAGTCTTACTACTTGACTTAGCATTTTCATATGCTTGAAGGGCTGTATTATGTTGTTGCGCCAGTCGTCCTTCTGTCCTGTCAGCAATGTCTTTTGTGCACAACTCCTCATACAGTTTCAGCCAGAAAAAGATAAAACTTAACACAATGAATTTCTATGATCTGCAGTAACAGTTAAAATTTTTATCTCTCTAGCTATTCTTGGTCTTAACCCTATACCCTTTACCCCATAAGGCATTTCTGTTGCATATCTAACTGCCCTAAATAACAGCAAGGATGAAGCCCTTTCCTATGTGTATATGAAACCTTTTGATAGCACAGAAACATTGTGGCAAAAGGTGAAATTTCTCGTGATGAGCAATTTCACCTTTTGCCACAATGTTTTCCAAAGGCTCCTATAAGGAATGCGTAAAAATGAGTATCTATGGAGTAAAGGGTTAAACAATTTCATAGACAGGCCCTTTTGTTCTTGCATGGTAAAGAGTTAGAGACGATTGGTTTTCAACGACCTAGAAAATATGTAATACAAAGAATAATTACATGCAACCAATTTGTCCATCACTTAACTGCTTTCCAAAGCAGTCAACAAGAGGGTATAAAATGTTGTAATTGTACAGTATTTGCTTAATTTTTATTGGAAAATTAGGCATTACATACTTTGTTCCTTGACTTCACAGGTTAAAGATCAAACTGGTCGCATATTTCTAACCAAGAGGGACAATGCTATATTTTGTTCTGGGAATTCTGTGTTAGCCAATCAGATCTTTGGAAAGCTTCTGAAGGACCAAGAGGACCTGAAGTTTCCCAGCAATGAATGCAAAGGGTACAAAAAAGAATGTGATGAGTGTCTGAGAAGACAAGCTTGTTATGGAGGTAGAGTTTTGTGTGAAGTCTTATTTTTAGAGGCATTTGTAAAAAATGCATTAGGAACCAGACCATCCTGTATTGACTCTACCAAACAGCAGAATTTTGAACTGGTCCAAATTTAAAGCATTTGCCAATGAAAATCTCGATGTGATTCACATGAAAATTGTTTTTAGCTCACCTGAGCACGAAGTGCTCATGGTGAGCTATTGTGATTGTGCTGTGTCCGTCGTCCGTCGTCAACTTTTTACCTTGTGTACGCTCTACAGGCCACAGTTTTGGTCGGATACTCATGAAAGTTGGTCAGGATGTTTGTCTCGATGAAATCTCGGACGAGTTCGAAAATGGGTCATGTGGGGTCAAAAACTAGGTCACTAGGTCAAATCTTAGAAAAACCTTGTGTACGCTCTAGAGGCCGCATTTTGAGTCAGATACTCATGAAAGTTGGTCAGGATGTTTGTCTCGATGATACCTCGGACGAGTTCGAAAAGGGGTCATGTGGGGTCAAAAACTAGGTCACTAGGTCAAATCTTAGAAAAACCTTGTGTACGCTCTAGAGGCCGCATTTTGAGTCCGATACTCATGAAAGTTGGTCAGGATGTTTGTCTGGATAATATCTTGGACGAGTTCGAAAATGGGTCACGTGGGGTCAAAAACTAGGTCACCAGGTCAAATCTTAGAAAAACCTTTTGTACGCTCTAGAGGCCACATTTTCAGTCGGATACTCATGAAAGTTGGTCAGGATGTTTGCCTGGATGATATCTCGGACGAGTTCGAAAGTGGGTCACGTGGGGTCAAAAAGTAGGTCACCAGGTCAAATCTTAGAAAAACCTTTTGTAGGCTCTAGAGGCCACATTTTTAGTTGGATACTCATGAAAGTTGGTCAGGATGTTTGTCTGGATAATATCTCGGACGAGTTTGAAAATGGGTCATGTGGGGTCAAAAACTAGGTCACTAGGTCAAATCTTAGAAAAACCTTTTGTACGCTCTAGAGGCCACATTTTCAGTCGGATACTCATGAAAGTTGGTCAGGATGTTTGTCTGGATGATATCTCGGATGAGTTTGAAAATGGGTCACGTGGGGTCAAAAACTAGGTCACTAGGTCAAATCTTAGAAAAACCTTTTGTACGCTCTAGAGGCCACATTTTCAGTCGGATACTCATGAAAGTTGGTCAGGATGTTTGCCTGGATGATATCTCGGACAAGAATGAAAATGGGTCATGTGGGGTCAAAAACTAGGTCACTAGGTCAAATGTTAGAAAAACCTTTTGTAGGCTCTAGAGGCCACATTTTCAGTCCGAAACTCTTGTAAGTTGGTCAGAATGTTTGTCTTGATGATATCTCAGACAGGTTTGAAAATGGGTCATTGGGGGTTAAAAACTAGGTCACCAGGTCAAATCTTAGAAAAACCTTGTATATGCTCTGGATGCCACATTTTCAGTCCAACACTCTTGAAAATTAGTCAGAATGTTTGCCTTTATAATATCTTGGATGACTTTGAAAATGGGTCATGTTGGGTCAAAAACTGGGTCAATAGGTCAAATGTTATAAACACTTTTTGTATGCTCTGGAGGACACATTTTCAGTCTGATACTCCTAAAAGTTGTTCATAATATTTGTCCTGGTGATACCTTGAATGAGTTTGAAAATGGGTCATGTGGAGTCAAAAACTAGGTCAATGGGTCAAATATTAGAAAAACCTTGTGTACACTCCAGAGGCTACATTTTCTGCCTGATACTCTTCAGACTTGGTCAGAATGTTTGTTTTGGTGATGTCTCAAAAGAGTTTGATAATGGTTATTTGTCGGGTCCAAAACTAGGTCACTTGATGAAATCTTAGAAAAACCTTTTGTACACTGTAGAGGCCACATTTTCAGTCCAATACTCATGAAACTTGGCCAGAATGTTTGTCTTATTGATATTTCAAAAGTGTTTGATGATGGGTAATGTCTGATAAAAAACTAGGTCACTGGGAAACTAGATGGTGCATGTTTGGTCAATAAACTCAGGTGAACGATTTCAGGGCCATCATGGCCCTCTTGTTTTTTTTTGTGATGGGGATAGAAAATAAAATGGGAAAAGGAGAAATGCTGGTAGCATTTTCTTCTTACCCTTCTTTATTTTAAAAGCTGTCTTTGTTGTGTTATTGCTATTCAGGATTGTGTGGTAAGAATCAAAGTTTTGAGCATTGGAAAAAAAAACTGTGGATATTTTCGTCCTGAAAATTACAATCCAAATAATTGTGATTCTAGGATTGCTTTCATCAACAAAATTTTAGCAAAGAACACAGTGTAGATCAAAGATCAGGCTGCATGTTTTGTGCAGCCTGATCTTGATTTTGCTTTCAGGGTTAAGTGCACTCTTAACCCTTTACCGTATTGCAAAATTTTAAACCTTTTTACCATATAGCAAAATTTTATACCTATCTTAACTGAAACCATTTGCAAACGACAATTTCATAGTAGCTCATACGACAATTTCATAGTAGCTCAAATGGTGCAATATTTCTTTGATAGGGTAGAAAACTTTGTGGGAAAAGGAGAAAATGCTGGTTACCAGCATTTTCTCCTTTTTCCACAATGTTTTCAAAAGTCTTCTTCTTAAGAACTGTTGAAAGTCGTCATTGAGTAGTAATGGGTGAAGGGACACTCTGACAGTGCTTTCTATAGAATGATAAGTTTTTGCTTAGTGCAGGACTCTGCTTTTCAACAAATTCTCCTTCTCTAGAAATATGATTAATATTTACTTGGCCCTGTTCCACACAATAATGAGTTTCGACAATCTCCAGAAAGACAAATCTTAAAAATAAGATAAGAAAGAAAAAATACTGGTAACCAGCCTTTTTAGCTCACCTGAGCACAACGTGCTCAAGGGGAGCTTTTAGGATCACCTGGTCTCCGTCGTCCGTCGTGCTTCGTCCGTCGTCCGTCATGCGTCGTCAACAATTCTTTAAACATCAACTCCTCCTAAACCGCTGGGTGGATTTGGACCAAACTTGGCAGGAAAGGTCCTCTTTAAAAATTGTTCACAGAATATGATTCCATCAAAAACTCTGGTTGCCATGGCAACCAAATGGAATTTTTTAGCAAATTCTTTAAAAATCTTCTCCTCTGAAACCGCTGGTCGGATTTTGAAATAATTTCACAGATATGTTCCTTGGGTGGCCCTTTTCAAAAAATTTTCGTGAAATTTTGATACGTCAAAAAATGTGGCTCTGGTGAATGGGGGCTACTTGCACTATACAGAAATGAAGGAATTCTTAAAAAATCTTCTTCTCTGAAACAGCTGGTTAGATTTTGAAATAATTTCACAGACTTGTGCCTTGGGTGACCCTTTTCAAAAATTGTTTGCGAAATTTTGATTGGTCAAGAAACATGGCTCTGGTGAATGGGGGCTACTTGCACTATACAGAAATGAAATTCTTAAAAATTCTTCTTCTCTGAAATAGCTGGTTAGATTTTGAAATAATTTCACAGACTTGTGCCTTGGGTGACCCTTTTCAAAAAATGTTCGCGAAATTTTGATTGGTCAAGAAACATGGCTCTGGTGAATGGGGGCTACTTGCACTATACAGAAATGAAGAAATTCTTGAAAATTCTTCTTCTCTGAAATGGCTGGACAGATTTTGTAATAATTTCACAGAGATGTCCCTTGGGTGATCCTTTTCTAAAATTGTTTGTGAAATTTTGATTGGCCAAGAAACATGGCTCTGGTGAATGGCCAAGAAACATGGCTCTGGTGAATGGGGGCTACTTTCACTATATGGAAATGAAGAAATTCTTGAAAATTCTTCTTCTCTGAAACCTGTAGTCAGATTTTAAAATAATCTGACAAGAGATGTTCCTTGGGTGACCCTTTTCAAAAGCTGTACATAAAATTTTGACAGGTCAAGAAACATGGCTCTTGTGAATGGGGGCTACTTGCACTATACAGACATGATGAAATTCTTGAAAATTCTCTTTCTCTGAAACACCTGGTCAGATTTTAAAAGAAATTTTCCGAAATGTTCCTTGGGTGACCCTTTTCAAAACTTGTTTGTAAATTTTGATCCATCAAGAAACATGGCTCTCGTGGATGGGGGCTACTTGCTCTTATACAGAAATGAAGAATTCTTAAAAATTCTTCTTTTTGAAACTGATGGTCAGATTTCGAAATGACTTTTACAGGTGACCTTTTGAAAATTGCTTGGCAAAATTATAAATTTGGTTCCAATGTTTCAATACCCCCCCAAAAAATTGACTATGGTCATCTCAAAAATTCAGGTGAGCGATCCAGGGCCATCTTGGCCCTCTTGTTTCCTTTTCCCAAAATGTTTTCTACTATTTCAAAGGCAATTTTTACTTTTTGAGCCACATTAATTTGTTGTCTGCCAATGCTTTGAATTTGCAAAAGTCAGAAAAATTTGTCATTTTCTGAAAGGCTTGATACAGATTACTTGCTAATTAAAGGTGAGCACTAAGACGGGTTTCTACTGCATTGACACTGATATTTAGACTTTTGGGAAACTAATGGAGGGAAATGACAGAAATCTCAGTCTGTATTCTGGCTAAATACCTCACCTATTTCTCAAGATAGGCATTCGGGCTTAACTTTAACCCTTTACCACACAATCCCTGCTTTTGACAACCCTGAGAAAGAAGCTTTTAGAAAACATCATGGGAAAAAGAGAAAATGCTGGTAACCAGCATTTTCTCCCTTTTCCCATAATGTTTTCTACGCTTCATAAAGCAGATTTCAAATTTTCGGTCACTTTTATTTTAGTTGTCTGCAAATGATTTGGATTTGGACAAACCTAAAATATTGTTGTTTGGTAATGAGGTAACTGCATTAACCTTTAGGCTGCTCTGCACTACTCAAGGAACTTTTTGCAGACATTGCAGATGAAGATCAGACTACATAAAACATGCAGTCTGATCTATGTTCTACTCTGTCTGGTGAGGAAAAAGTTTCTCCCTGTAGAATATCTTTGAAACAAGAAAATTGTGAGTTGTACTGTGGGTTTGAGCATTTCATTTCATTTATTTAGCAGGTAGAGGGGTTAACCCAACAGATGCTCTCAGTATCAGACTCGGATCAAAATAATTTAAAGTTGAAGGGTGCTCCTATCCAAAATCTATATAAGAAAAGCAGATCCTAAATCAGTCTACACATTGTGTGCAGTCTGATCTTGATCCACACTGACCTTAACTCATCAGACTCACCCAGATTGAGAGCTTTTGAAAGATGACAAAGTATATTTGATTCAGATATATTTTAGGAAGGATAAAAACATTGTGGGAATAGGCAACAATAGTGGTTGCCAGAATATTTTCTGTTTCCCAAAATGTTTTCAAGAGGCTTCTGTCTCAGAGTTGGTAAAAGTCAGGATTGTGTGGGAAAGAGTTAATTAGAGGTAACTTTGTAGATGTTACTCTATTCTTTTACAAATAATCCTGTGTTGTAATGTTTTAGGAAGATGCTTTTGAAAACTGTGGAAAAAGGAAAAAAATGCTGTTAACCTTGTAAAATAGCATTTTCTCCTTTTCTCTGATGCTGTTAAAGGCATTTTTTTTTTTCAGGGTCATTAAAGTTAGGATTGTGTTACAACAAATATGATTATCTTTTTATATGCCCGAAGGGTCCTATTATGTTATACCGTCCGTCCGTTAGCAATTTCTTGTGTGCGCAACTCCTCCTACAGTTTCCATTGGGATTATTTGAAACTTGGCACAATGAATCTCCATGATGTCTAGTTGTGCACCTGGGTCTTAGAATTTGGATCGCTGTTTGCGTTCTAAAATTATCTGCCCCTGATTTCTGAAATAACCAACTTTTCACATTGAATTTTTGTTCAGGCTATAACTTCCATACTGTAAAAGGTATCAACTTGAAACTACATACACTGATAGAACACACTATGGAAAAGTGCAGTGCACATGAACCACATGAACGTTATGTTTTGAGTTACTGCCCTTTGTTAATTTTCAGTTTGAATTTTTGTCCAGGCCATAACTTCTAAATTATAAAAGCTATTAACTTGAAACTTCATACACTGATAGAACCCATTATAGAGAAGTGCACTGCACATGAATTATAACTCTGCCACCTTTATTATTTAAGTTATTGTCATTTGTTAATTTTCAGTTTGAATTTTTGTAAAGACCATAACTTCCAAACTTCAAAATCCATTATCTTGAAACTTCAAAGACTAATAGAACACATTATAAAGAAGTGCATTGCACAAGAACCGTAACTCTGCCATCATTCCTTTTGAGTTATTGCCCTTTTCACTTTGAATTTTTGTCTGGGCCATAATTTCTAAAATATAAAAGATATGATCTGGGACCTTCAAAGACTGATAGAATACCTTGTGGATTAGAGCAATTCACAAAATTTGTAACTTTGCCACCCTTATTTTTTTAGTTATTGCCCTTAAATATTTTTCACATATCATAGAGAATAACAACTCTCCATTCATGGCCCATCCATCAATGCAACTCATTTCAGTGACAAGCCCCTTCGGGTGTATATGCTCCGCTCTGCGAGGCTCTTGTTAATTTCTGTCTTTTTAGTTTCAGACATTAGTCTATTTCATCTTTTGAATTTCAGACCTTAGTCTATCTATTTCAATCAGTTCTATATTCTTCATGTTACAGGAGGTAACGAGTCCGACTGTTGTAACAGAGGTTGCCATCTTAGATCTGCATGTAAGAACCTGTTCTCACCTACGTGTCCTGAACTTCCCGTGGAATGTGTGCAAGGTAAAATTTTCTTACAAACTCTACACTAGATGTCAAAATTTTATTTGTACATACTAGTTGCATCAGCCGATTACAAATTGAATAGATCTATTCTAACTGTGTACCAAACAATAAAACTTTCAACTCATCAAAATTAAAAGTTTTAGCAGATAGCAAATTGTTGGATCTGAATTCTGACATGGTATGATAACATAGAAAAAGGAGAAAATTCTGGCTACCAGCATTTTCTCCTTTTCCCACAATGTTTTCTGAAGGCTTTTTCGATTGGGTTGTTAAAACCTTGATTGTGATTTTTTGTTTTTGGGTATCAGTGGGTAAAGTGCTTATTTTCGTTAGATTAATTTAGCCATTTCAATGTCATTGCTAAAAACAGTTTTTTGTTTCCTTCAGACACCATAGATTAACTCATTTAACCCTTTCCCAAACAACAAAATTTTAGACTGGCCAAAATTGAAAGCACTTGCAGACGACAAAATTTATGTTGCTCAAAAAGTAAAATTTGTTTCCAGCAGGAAGAAAACATCGTGGGAAAAGGAGAAAATGCTGGTTACCAGCATTTTCTCCTTTTCCCATGATGTTTTCAAAAGGCTTCTCTCTCAAGGCCGTAAAAACCAGGGATTGTTTGGTAAAGGGTTAACACAAAATCCTGACTTTTAAAGACCTTAGAAGAAAAGTTATTGAAAACACTGTTGGAAAAGGAGAAAATGCTGGATCCCAACATTTTCTCCTTTTCCCACAATGTTTTCTACCCTTCCCTTGTAGATTTTCAATTTTTGATTCACATCTATTTTGTCGTCAGCAAATACTTTCAGTTTTGACCAGTCTAAGATTTTGTTGTTTGTTAAGATGACTCTGAGCTCAATATGCAGTCTGATATCGAACTTATTTACAAACCATTTGATAAGTCAAATTTATGATATAAAATCTGAGTTTCAGTTGATTTTATATTAACCTTGAAAAGGCGTCTCTCTGAAGTAGTTGCCTTTGCAAGTTTAACCCTTTCCCAAACAATCCCTGGTTTTTACAGGTCTGGAATGGTAGCCTTTTGAAAACATTGTGGGAAAAGGAGAAAATGCTGGTACCCTATCATAGACAAATCATCTATTCAGCAAGAGTTGAATTGTCGTCTGCAAATGCTTTCAATTTGGTGTAGTCCAAAAGTTTGCCGTTTGGGAAAGGGTTAAACTACACAAAATGCAGCCTGATCTTAGATCTACATTGTCCACTTTGCTGAACAATAACTCTTTACCAAATTTTAAACTTGTCCAAATTGAAAACCTTTGCAGACGACAAATTATATGTGACTCAGAAGTTGAAACTTGACTGTAGAAGAGTAGAAAACATTGTAGGAAAAGGAGAAAATGCTGGTTACCAGCATTTTCTCCTTTTTCCGCAATGTTTTCAGAAGGCTTTTTCTTATGGGTTGTAAAAACCAGGGATTGTCGTTAGAGAGTTAAACAAAAGAAACTGAAATTGTCATTCTTACCATCTTATTTCTGGACTGTAAATGCCAGTTGTATTTATTTTGTGCTTTAAAAGGGTTACACCATCAAAAGAGAACTTGATTTCGGTGCTAAAGAAATACTAATGATTCTCTTTCAGAGGACTTAGCGAAGTTTACTATAATGCCACGTTATCCTTCGATCAGTCGTCAGTTTTCCTGCCACCTGAAACATGAACCACCTGAATACCTGTATGTTGTGTCCTATGTGGCAAGTGTCCCTAGTTTACAGTTTACCTTTGAAGAGAGGATAAAGAAAGTGCTCTATAAAAACCTAAGTGACCATCAGGATGGCCAGGAACAAGCAGATTATCTCTTCATGACACACAAGACAGGTGAGAAAACAGTTAACTCTTTACCAAACGACAGAATTATAGTCTTGTCCAAATTGAAAGCATTTGCAGACGACAAAATAAATATGGCTTAAAAATTGAAAATTGTTTTGGGAAAGGTAGAAAACATTGTGGGTAAAGGAGAAAATGCAGGTTACCAGCATTTTCTCCTTTTCCTACAGTGTTTGCAAAAGGCTTTTTTCTCAGGGTTGTTAAAAGTCAGGATTGTGTTGTAAAAAGTTTATTCTTTACTACAGGACAAAGTTTTAGACTAGTCCGGATTGGAAGCATTTGTATTCAACAAAATAACTTGTTGTTGAAAATCATCTAGATGGTTGGAAAGCATTGTGGAAGATGGAGAAATCCTGGTTGCCCACATTTTCTTTGTTTCTTACAGTGTTCCCAAAAGCCTTTTTCCTTCTGGTCGCTAAAACTTAGGATGGGGGATGGGGGGTTAAACCTAAATCAGTGGTTAATTGTGTAAGCTACTCTCCTTTACTTTATGAACTTAACATTTTTGCTCAGCTTTTTTGTTCTTAACCCAAGACAAAATTTTAGACTTGGTCCCTTTGAAAGCAAGTGCAGAGGAAAAACTAATATTTTGATTAATGTAGTCAGAGGCTTTTATAGTAGGAGGCCAGTGTTGTGTGTTACCTGAGGTGGCTGCTAAAGACAGGATTGAACTGTAGTGTTTACTGCCCTGAGGTATTTACCAGTGGCAAAAATGAAGGCTTATCCAAATTGAAAGCATTAGCGGATGACAATTTAGATTTGATTCATACAATGGAATTTGTCTTTGATAGGGTGGAAAACATCGTGGGAAAAGAAGAAAATGCTGCTTACCAGAATTTTCTTTTTTTCCTATATTGAATTCTATAGGCTTCTTTTGCTGAATTGTTAAAGACGGGATATAAAGTGTGGTTGATGGTTGAAGTAACGTTTCATTACTATAGTTACCTTTGCAGTCAGTGTACATTAAAACTGGGTCCGTATTCACCAACCATTCTTAAGTATGTTCTTTGTCTAAGTCTTCAAGATTTCTGACTCTGAAAGTAACAGGACTTCTGATTGGCTAAACCAATTAGTTTAGCCAATCAGAAGTTCTATTACTTTCACATTGACAAAATCCTGAAGAATAACCCTAAGAATGTTATTAAGAACGGTTGGTGAATACGGACCCTGGACTATGCAAAACTTACAATCTGATCTTTGATCTTCCCTGTACTCATTGTTGAGACATTCTGGTCGAGAGCAACCTTGATACTGAAATGATTTTGTCTTCATTTCTAGATAGATCAAATAGATTACATGGTGTTTAACGCCGTTTTCAACATTATTTCATTTATATCGTGGCAGCCAGTGCACCTATCCATACTTTCCTGGAGTTTCTGTAACCAGTATTCCGCACAATATCCTTTCCAAGCCACCGGCTGCTTTCCCACATAACCATCGTCGAATGAATCCTGTCGCAATGACTATGAATCCTCGGAAAGAAATTGGCCGAGCCGGGGATTGAACACACGACCCCCTGTTCGCAAGTCCTGTACGCTACAGACTGAGCTACCGGGGCTCGGCGTCTTCATTTCTAGACTGCAAGTGTCTGTGTGGTTTATTTTGTCTCTAGGGCTTAAGAAATATATTTTTACAGAGAGTCGCTATAGTGATGAAGTAATTTTATTCGGAGTGTTCAACGTCTCTTCCAAGAAAGAGGTCAGTCATTACACCTTACATCGTCTCAAGGAATCCTGGGAACTTGATCATACCACACCCTTTGACATTCAACCCACTGACGACAGTACATTAAAAACAGACATTCAGTTTGAGCGACCATTTCTGTACTCTACATCTACATGGAGTCAAGATGGATGTGATAAAAATGTGTCCCAGATTATTACTCCACAGCTTATCTACCATTCTTTTGGGCTGCCTCTAGAACCACCAGATTTGACAAGGAATAAGGGAAATGAGTTTGTTTATCAACTCTACTCGAAAGACTCCAGCCCAACTATCAGATTTTCTACGCTTGGTAAGTTTATTTCTTTATAAAAGAATCCTGGGTCCGTATTCACCAACCATTCTTTAGAATATTCTTAGTCTTGTTCTCTAGAATTTTGTAAATTTGAAAGTAACAGAACCTCTGATTGGCTAAACCAAATGGTTTAACCAGTCATCTGTTCTATTACTTTAACAGTGAGAAAATCTTCAAGATGAAGACAAAGAACTTTCTTGAAAAAGGCTGGTGAATACGGACCCAGGTGATTTTACTACCCAAAGGAAATAATTTTTGGAAAAAAGAAACACTGCTTATAACCACTAATTTCTTCTCTTCCCACAGTGTTTCTTTTAGAGTCCCCCCCCCCACCCCATTTTACCGAATTGTATTTAGCTTTAAACAGGCAATCACTTCTTTTTCATTTTAAGTTTCAAAAAACTGTTGATTCCAGTGGGCTTAAATACTTTGCTTGTGTGGTTAGTTTTATCAAAGCATGTATTTGCTTGTCCAATAACTTCCAAGTTCTATAATCCAGTGGTACACGAATGTGATAAAAGTGTTTCACTGATTACCTCCCATGCCATCACTGATAAGTAAATTCCAAGAAGATTTACCTTTTACTAAACATATCCTGTGATTTAAAGATCCTGTGAGAGAATGCTTTGTAAAAGAGTGCTGGAAAAGGAGAAGATTCTGCTCAGATCAGGTTTTATTTTCCTTTTCCACACAATTTCTCTCTACCGTTTCAAAGTGGATAACTTGAACCATATTTAATTTTGTTTTGTAAAAATACTTTGAATAATTACTAGCATTTTTTTTCCTTTTTTGACAACGTTCTCAAAGCTATCTATCCAAGGTTCGTTAAAACTCGGAATTTCTTTCTACAGATTTAACCCTTTACCCAATGACAAATTTTAAACAAGTTCAAATTGAAAGCATTTGCATACGACAAAATAAACGTAACTGGAAAAATTGGAATTTGTTTCAGGAAGGGTAGAAAACATTTTGGGAAAAGAAGAAAATGCTGGTTACCAGCATTTTCTCCTTTTCCCGAAATGTTTTCATAAGCCTCCCTCTTCAGGTCATCAAAAGTCAGGATTGTGTGGTAAAAGGTTAATGAATTCCATTATTTCAGAGAATACATCGATAATGTCATACTACAAGGACACGTTTAAAGGCTCCACCATAATGGCTGGTACCCTGAAAGGTAACATTGTATGGGATAGACAGAAACAGAGATGGCAGATAAGTGTGACAGGTATCAGTATATCTTTGTGGTTTTTCTTTTGGCATGATTAGTTATTTTATCATTCTTTATTTTACATTACCATGTGCTTGTCAGGTAGCATTTTCAACTCATCTGAGCATGAACTGCTCAAGGCAAGCTTTTTTGATCGTGCTGCGCCAGGCATGTGTTGTTCACCATGCTTTGTCAGCTTTACCATGTGTACACTCTAGAGGCCATATTTTCAGTCCGATATGAGTGAAACTTAGTCAGAATGTTTGTCTTGATATTATCTCAGATAAGTTAGAAAATGGGTCATTTTGGGTCAATAACTAAGTCACTAGGTCCAATCTTAGAAGATCTGAAGATGTCATCAAATAATGCCTCAAATCATGGTACATATATTTGATGTGCTATGAAAATATTGTGGAAAAGGTAGATCAGTACTATCAACTCCTCCCAATGTTTTCCTAAGGCCCTCTCCTTCAGGGCTATCATTACTTCAGACTGTTTGGCAAAGGGTTAAAGTGTATTTCTTTTAATTATTTCAGGTTTTATCACAGAATGCCCAGGATACTTTCGAGTGGAAATCTTGTCACAGTCAAACTCCAGGCTTGCACTCTATGACATGTTGGTGGTGTGCCCAAGGAATTTCTCTCTGTCCTTCAGTATAAAACATGAGGAAGGACAGTATTCTGATGTATTTTTAGTTGTGTTCAATGATACAGTCACAAGTTACAAGATAATATTGACATCCATGCAAACACCACAGTATTTATCGAAAGATAGCAATAATATAATAACTATGGAGAGGTCACATGGCTTTCCTACATGGTTACCAATCATAGCAATAATAATAGTGAGCTTTGTGGTATCTGTATTTCTATTGATACTATATGTTTACTGTGATAAAAAGAAATCCAAACATATTCCCATTGACATCAATCTACCGAAGCCAGACTTAGGCACCCAAATCACTTTGTTGCAAGGAATGGACCGACCAGAAAAGAGGGAGGGTGTGACATTACAAACCAAATTTATATGCAGTACATTGGTTATTCTGTACATAGCCTATGCTATATTATTTACATTTTCTGCCTTATTTGGAATGCTACATATTATTCAAGGATCAAGTTTCAGTGAAATTACATATCTGTCAAATACAAGTGCAAAAATTCAAAATCAGATGCAAACAAGACTTCAAATGATGGTAAATTATGAGAACCAGGAATCTGAGAGAATGCTGCGAGCTGCAGAACAACGTCTAAAAGCTTGTAGTAAACATTTGAAATCATCCCTACGAGACCGTTTACCAGACCTAAATGAAGAAATGGAGAAATACATTACTAAATTATTTGGAGATGCTGGTATAAATCATGAAATGCTTCGTCGGTATTTTGCCAAGAAACAAGAATCCTACTTTGGAGAGATTAAAAAATTTGTGGATGAATTTAAGCAAACAATAGACAGAGCTTTGACAAACAGATTACTGGTAGAATATACTCAATATCTGGAAAATGTTGCTGATAGCCGGTGGTTGAAATTTCCACGAGAACTTTACATAGATCAGCAGAGACGTAACGGAAAATATCTGTCTGATGTGAGAGAGAACCTGCTGGAGTTTTTGACATGGTTGGAGATTGAAAAAGTTAAAGATGTTTTAGAGATCAAACATTTACTAATGGAAAGGTACAGTATACAATAAAATCATGATAATTTGTCTATGTATTTGCTGGTGATCAACATTTTCACCTTTTTCCACAGTGTTTTTTTCCCTTCCCAAGACAAAATTACATTATATGAGTCACACTTATTTGGTCATGTACAAATGGTTTGAGTTTAATTCTGTCTAAAACTGTTTGTTAAAGACCTAGTAACTGCATCTTCGCAAGCCAAGGTTACAATCACTATGTGGATCTTACCTTGGCGGATTGAGCCCAATTTTGAGATTCCCTCGACACGCCCCCTATTGGATGTTGCTTATTATCTCCCTTTACATCATATTTCTTATAGCCAATGAAATATCATTTTACAAACCGCTTACGAATACAATAATTCGGCATGAAGCAATAACCATAAACATACTTCAACATTCCATTCTGGAATGTAGCCTAAAACATCTGATAATTGATTGGTCACTTTGAAACTTTATGTAAATATTGTTTGTCTATGTTTTCTTTGGTAATGAATCATTAAGATCCTGCACACATCCACAGAGGTATTCATGTTTACCTTCTATTTTTATTGTGACTCTGTTTTATTTTTATCAAAGATGAAATGCTACAAGCGATTCGATTTTATGCAGTGAGAGCTACATGTAGCTGCAACCAATGAAAATGTGTTTTGTGTGATTGTCAAAATCAAGCTCAATCTGCCAAGAGTAGAGTAGCATAGTGGATCGTAACCCTTGGATTGCCAAGTTGAGTCATTGTGGAGCAGAAAAGAATTTGGCCAGTTACAGTATAAATTATCTATTATGACTTCATGTTTTTTAGTGCAGCTTTTGAAAATTTTATGGTAACCAGCATTTTCTTCTTTTCCCACAATGTTTTTTTCCTTTCCTTCCCAAACTTAATTTAAATTTTTGCCTTTCGGAAAGAAATTTTAAATTTTCAGTCACTTTTATTTTGTCGTCTGAGGAGGAAGCTTTTTGAAAAAGTTGGTAACCAGCATTTCTCCTTTTTCCACAAGGTTTTCTATCCTATCAAAGAATAGTTTTGTCTCATGAGCCACCATGAAATTTTTATCTAGAAATGCTTTTAATTTGGATAAGTCTAAAATTTTGATGTGTGTTAACCCTTTACTCAATAGATACTCATTTCTACGCATTGCTTGTACAGGTATTTGGAAAACATTGTGGTAAAAGGTGAAATTGCTCATCATGAGCAATTTCACCTTTTACCACAATGTTTTCTACACTATTAAAAGGCATCATATACACGGCTTCATCCTTGCTGTTATTTAGGATCAAATAGAGATACCATGGAAATGCCTTATGGGGTAAAGGGTTAAAGTCAGCAGTATAGATTCTTTTTTCTAGAGATAGGAAGTTGCTCCATCAGTTGAAAGATTCAGCTCTTTACAGACAGAAATGTTTGTCTTATCTTTATGGAAACATTTGCAGGCACTAAATTCAATGTTGCTCATGTGATGTGGTTTGGTTGTTTCAGAGTAAAAAATATATTGTGGGAAAATGACAATATGCTGGGAAATTGCATGTTCTCCTTTTTCTAATATGTTCTCCAAAGCCTTTTTTCTCAGAGTTATCAAATGCCGACATTGTTTGGTAAAAATTTAATAATGCTAAACTAATTACAATTCTTTCAGGCTTTTGAATAGAATGCCAGTTGTGGATTTCGCAGACTTTCTTGACAATTCTGACTCTCCCAAAATAGGCACAGTCAATCTTACCTACAGAGGCTCCAAAACGTGGCTTAAATTTACTACAGGACTCCCACCTGGTTACCATAGTTACAGCTTCACCAATCGCCATAGCAAATACTTTCATTTAAGGAACCAGTCCAAAGGGGATGGTGGTGACTTTTTAAGCAGCATGAGGGCTATGCTGTATCCATTATTTATTTGTGCTTTCTTGGTCCTAGATATTTTCCTTTTGTCATATCGTATTTCCTGGATGATGAAGTGTATACATAAATTTAAAGTCGGGATAGAGCAGCGTGTACCTTATAATTCTATCACTCGTACAATTCACTTCATTTTGACTGGTATCAGTGTTCCAAGGACAGAAGATAGCTTGGACCATCCATATGACTATTATATGAATATTAAAGATAACATTTGGGGAGAGAATACAGAGCTCTATTTCCTGTATTGCCAGTCCTCAGCAAAAGAGAAAGAAGAAATTTTAAAAGATCTTTATGCAAGTAAGCAACAAAAAAATCCTGAAGACATCAAACCAAAGAGATTGACGTGGTATTCCTGCTGTATAATAATGTTAAAATTCACCTACAGGGTTTGTATAGCTCCAGTGTTTTGGAGATGTGTCCTTATATGTGGATTTGTTCTGTTCTTGTGTTTGATTACCAAGGCAACAGATGACCTTGTTACCATGGAGAGTGCTAGTTTTCTAATGGACACAGAGTCTATGGCCCCAATTTTGACTCGTCAGAATGCAATGACAAATACAGTGTTGCAGCAGTATGGGGACTACCTCAATGACTTTCTAAGTAAATATAAAACAGCGTTGGACGCTGAAGTAAATTCACTCAACTTGATGCTGGTGCATGTGGCAGAGAGACAGGTATAGTTTGCTTACAGTTTTTAACCCTTTACTAAACCGCAAACTTTTAGACTTGCTGAAAAGCTATGCATTAAAATGTTGGATACAACAAATTACATGTAATTCAAAAATTGAATTTATTCTGTGGAGGGTAGAAAACATTGTGGGAAAAGGAGAAAATGCTGGTAAACAGTATTTTCTGCTCTTCCCACAAAGTTTTCAAAAGGCCTCTTCTTAAGGGTTAAGGTTTGTGCGGTAAAGAGTGAAACTTTTATCACATGATTAATTTATTGACTTACCTGTTTTGAAAGCTCTTGCTGACAACAGTTAATGTTTTTTTAAATTTTGATATTTGTCTGTAAAAGGATAGAAAACATTGTGGGAAAAGGAGAAAATGGTAACTTGCTTTGCTCCCTTTTTGCTCAATATTTTTGATTGCCTCTCTCAGGGTCATTTAAGGTTGGGATTGTGTTGTAAAAAGTTTTAATATGCTGTAAAATAAAGTTTTAGATTGGTCCAATTTAATAGTACCGAGACCTCAAACTGGGCTTTGATCTGCACTGTATGGGAAAGCTAGGTATAGTATCTTTGATCGTTACTATAAAAGAAAAGCTTAACTCTTTACCACAAGACAAAATTTTAGACTGGTTCAAATTGAAAGCACTTGCAGACGACAAAATAAAGGTGCCTGAAAAATTGAAATTTGTTCTGGGAAGGTTAGAAAACACTGTGTGAAAAGGAGAAAATGCTGTTTACCAGCATTTTCTCCTTTTCCTACAGTGTTTTCAAAAAGCTTCTTTCTCAGGGGCGTCAAAAGTAGGGATTGTGTGGTAATGGGTTAAGATGTAAGATCCTTAACCCTATCAGGCAACTATGTTACAGACAAGTTCAAAATCAATGCATTCGTATACAACAAAGTCAGTGTGACCTGGAATATGATCTTTGATCTGTACTAGAACGAGAAATTTATAGATATAAGATCTTTGGTCTGTACTACAATGAGAAAGCTATGAATAAAAGATCTTTGGTGTGTATACTGTAATGAGAAAGCTATATTTATAAGATCTTATGTTTGTATTGTAATGAGAAAGCTATGAATATAAAACCTCTGATCTGTGCTGAAATTAGTGGGTTGTAAACAGAAGATCTGTGTATTGTGCTATAATTAAAAAAGCTATGGATATAAAAACTTTGATTTTTACTATAACTAGATAGTTACCAGTATAATATAAAACCTATGGTCTTTACTTTAAAGAGAAAGCTGTAGACAAAAGATCTTTGATCTCTACCTTAATGAGAATGCTATACATATATAATCTTAAGTCTGAACTATAATGAGAAAACTACAGATGTAAGATCTTTGGTCTGTACAGAAATGAGAAAGCTATTGAGATACATGTAAAACCCTTAGTCTGTGATTTTATAAGAAAGCTAAAGATAAAAGATCATTGATCTGTACTGTAATGGGAAAGCTATAGATTTACAATCTTTGGTCTGTTCTTTAATGCTAAAGCTATGTATATCAAACCGTTTATCTGTACTATAATGAGAAAGCTTTGAATATAAAACCTTTGATCTGTATTGTTATGAAAAAAGCTATGAATATAAAACTTTTGATCTGGCTTGTAATGACTAAGCTATAAAAGTAAAACCTTTGGTCTGACTGTAATGAGAAAGCTAAAGATTGTATTTCTCTTTTATCTTTACTACCATAAGAAACCTATATATGTATGATCTTTGGTCTCTAATATAATGAAAAAGCTAAAGATGTGTGATCTTTGGTCTGAACTATAATTAAAAAGCTATAGATATAAAACCTTTTATCTAAACTATGATGAGAAAGCTATAAATAAAAAAACCTTTGATCTGTAGTTAATGAGAAGGCTACAATATAAAACTTTTGATGTGTAGTATAATGAGAAAGCAATGAATTCATATAAAACCCTCTAACTGTAGTATAATGAGAAAGCTATACATGTAAAACCTTTGGTCTGTACTATAATGAGAAAGCTGTAAATACAAGACCTTCCGTCTGTAGTATAATGAGAAAAGTATAGATACAAGATCTTTGGTCTGAACTATAATGAGAAAGCTATATATAGATATAAGATCTTTGTTCTGTACTATAATGAGACAGCTATATATAGATATAATCATTCGTCTGTACTATAATGAGAAAGCTATATAGATATAAGATCTTTGGTCTGAACTATAATGAGAAAGCTATATATAGATATAAGATCTTTGTTCTGTACTATAATGAGACAGCTATATATAGATATAATCATTCGTCTGTACTATAATGAGAAAGCTATATAGATATAAGATCTTTGCTCTAACTATAATGAGAAAGCTATAGATAAATATAAGATCTTTGTTCTGTACTATAATGAGACAGCTATATATATAATATCTTTGGTCTGAACTATAGTGAGAAAGCTATAGATATAAGATCATTCGTCAGTACTATAATGAGAAAGCTATATAGATATAAGATCTTTGGTCTGTACTATAATGAGAAAGCTATAGATATAAGATCTTTGGTAGAATTGAACGATAATGAGATAGCTATGTAGATATAAGATCGATGTAAGATCTATGGTCTGTACTATAATGAGAAAGCTATAGATATAAGATCTTTGCACTATAATGAGAAAGCTATATAGATATAAGTTATTTGTTCTGTACTATAATGAGAAAACAATAGATATAAGATCTTTGGTCTGTACTATAATGAGTCAGCTACATAGATATAAGATCTTTGTTCTGTACTATAATGAGAAAGCTATACAGGCCCATTGGAACAGGGGTGGGGGGCTAATTTTGAGAATCATAGTAACTAAAATACCAGTTTTTAGTGCAATGCAAAAACCATACAAAAATCTAAATCTTAGTATTTTGAAGGTAGCCCCCCCCCCCCTTTTTTTTTGAAATGCTTCCTACGTGCCTGCTATAGATATAAGATCTTTGGTCTGTACTGTAATGAGAGAGCTATATAGATAAAAAATTCTTTAATTCTTTGGTCTGAACTATAATGAGAAAGCTATAGATAAAAGATCTTTGGTCTGTACTGTAATGAGACAGTTACATAGATATAAGATCGTTGTTCTGTACTATAATGAGAAAGCTATATCGATAAAAACAATCTTTGATCTGAAATATAATGAGTCAGCTATACAGATATAAAATATTTAGTCTGTACTATAATGAAAAAGCTATGAATATAAAACTCTTGATCTGTTCCATAATGTGAAAGCTATAGATATAAGATCTTTAGTATGTACTGTAATTGGGACTATGAATATGAAACCTTTGATCTATTTTGTAATGATAAAGCTTTACATATAAGGTCTGTGATCTATACTACACTTGAAAATGCAGATCAAAGATCTATGAACTGCACAGTCTGAAAAGGTATCTTGTTTTGGTCCTTATCCCTTTACCACAAAATCCCTAGTTTTGATGACCCTGATGATAAAGGCTTTTGAAAACATTGAGAGAAATGGAGAAAATGCTGGTAACCAGCATTTTCTCCTTTTCCCACAATGTTTTCTACCCTATTAAAAACTGAATTCACCATTTGAGTTACATTTGAAATCTACATCTTTCAATTTGGACTTGATTCAATTTGGACTTGACTCAATTTTCGTCATGTGGTAAAGGGTTAACTTGATTCAATGCTAGAGTTATTTTTATATTTCCCAGCAAAGAAGACATAAAGTTTTGATGTTTTTTTTTTTAAGTCGGAATTAAATTACAGCTAACTTTTGTTACAGTAAGAAGTGGTATTATGGTTTGAAACCCCAAAATAATAGATAACCTATAAACTTTAGCAGTAACTTTTTATTGATGCCTGTGTTTTGTCTTTTATTTTTTCCAGTCCATACTGCTGAACAAATTAATCTCTGATATGTGCAATCTGGCTGGGCACACAGAGTGTGATAACAACATTAATCTAGTCACAACATCCCTCACATCATGCAACTTCTTGCCTGTAAAACCAAAACTCTATACTGGTAAGTAAAAGTTCCTTTCTAAACTTCCAACAGAGATCTGCGGTGTTGTGTGAATGGTGTATAATGTACGAGGTGTGATAAAAAAGTTCTCAGCCCCAAGTGCTTCCGATTACCAGGGAATGAAAATCTAGTCATTACTTTTCAATATAATCCCCCTTCAAGGCAATGCACTTAGTCCATCTCTGTTCGAGCTTGCTTATCCCTTCCAAATAGAAGTCTTTTTCCTGGTCCCCCAAGTACTCGTTCACTGCCTCTATCATGCCTTCATTGCTTCCAAACTGCGTTCCATGAAGGTTGGATTTCAATTTTGGGAACAGATAGAAGTCGGAAGGGGCCATATTGGGGAGAATATGGGGGTTGAGGAAGGACTTCAAATCTGCATTCAGTTGCAGCAGTCATGTCAACTTGCGACGTGTGAGCAGGCACATTGTCCTGCAAGAGCAGAACACCTCGAGTCAATTTTGCACGTTTGACGCACTGTCCTCTCTAAATACTGTCATACAAAAGCAATCAAGTGTGACCAAATGCTTTTTACTCTCCAAATGACTTTCAATTAGATAGAATGACAGACTGAACAAGAATTTTGTCCAATGAAATGCCTCAAAGCGTATCAGGCCGAGAGCATTCTGATCACATCTCGTATTTGCAAATAACATCAAACAATGTCAGCCTGTGCAGTCCATTCAGGCTGATATGGGTCAAAACTCTTTGCTGTTGGTCTTTGCTGCATCTCCAAGAACCATTTTACCCTGTGATTCATTCTATTGCTGAATTTAAGTCAATGTCATATTTTTGGATCCATAATTTCCTGATGACAGTATAATGTATAATGGAAATAAGGTCAATCACCCTGTTGTCACATGCTTCATGTTTTGATGTAC
Source organism: Tridacna crocea (assembly GCA_943736015.1). Classification (NCBI taxonomy): domain Eukaryota; kingdom Metazoa; phylum Mollusca; class Bivalvia; order Cardiida; family Cardiidae; genus Tridacna; species Tridacna crocea. The sequence continues at coordinate 36,461,930 of OX031068.1, forward strand.
ATGTAGTGCAAAGATTAACTCATTATCAAATAACACCAATTTTGGCGTGTCCAAATTGGAAGCATTCCAGGTGACAAAATGAAAGTGACTGAAAATTTAAAATTTGTTTTATGAAGGGTAGAAAACATTGTGGCAAAAGGAGAAAATGCTGGTTACCAACATTTTCTTGTTTTCCATAATGTTTTCTAAAGGCTTCTTTCTCATTGTTGTCAAAAGTAGGGATTGTGTGGTAACAGGCTAATGGTTTAATTTTGACAAAATACTAAGGTAAATGACTTTCTGTCCTTTGTGCTTAATCCTTTACCAGATGACAAAATTTTGGACTTAATCAAGTTGAAAGCCTCTGAAAGCGACAAAATGAACATTGCTCAAATAGTGCAATAATTATTTGTGTTAGAAAAGGTTAAAAACATTGTGGGAAGAGAAAATGCTGATAACTCGAGAAAGATTTTAGCCTTTAGAAAACATAGTTGGAAAAGGAGAAAATGCTGGTAACCGGCATTTTCTCCTTTTCCCACAATGTTTTCTACCCTTCACAATACAAATTTCAAATTTTCAATCACTTTTATTTTGTCATCTGCAAATGCTTTCGATTTGGACAAACCTAAAATTTTGTCTTTCGGTAATGAGTTAAAAGTGCATCATTTGGGTAAAAAGTCAGAATGAATGCATAGAATGTTTGAGAATCTTTGTCTGTATTCACCAACTATTCTAGAGCAACTACTTATAGATTCCAAGACCAGTCATCTGATTGGCCAAGGCAGAGCATCAAGTGTTTGTTTTTTTTTTGCTTTTCAGGTTACCATGAAAATATCTTGTCAGAGTTTATAATAGCAGAACTGTCTCCAGTGGTTACCAATTTTAGAAGTATTCTCCTTAGTACATGGTATTTACTGCTGGGCTTTGCTGCTGCTATGTTGATTTGTCAGATCACGGCTAGGGTTATATTTGTCCAGTTGAAAAAATCACCGCACTTACGGACGACAAAAATTTATCAGTTGCCGAGTACATTTGAGTGGCAAGATCAACAGTCCTTTCCTGAGAAAGAAATGTACGCCAGTCAGTCTGTGATAGCAGAAAGCTGTGAGAGCGGAGTATATGATATGACCAGCTAACTTTGATAAAATGTTATTGTTGTCGTTGTCATGTATAAGAAATACTCTGAAATTTATATTTGTAGATCTCTATTTAAATTTTGTGCTCTGTGACTCCATACTATAACAACAAAATTAGCATTTTGAGTTTAGAAATACCATACTTCTCCTAATAAAAGGTCCCCGGAGCTATGCAAAACATAAATAGGGAGCCTTTATTTTATACCCAATTAGCAAAACAAAAAATCTGTTTGATTTTGTATTTCTTTGCTTTAGTGATTGTTAAGATGAAAATATTAACTCATTACCAAACGACAATATTTTAGACTGGTCCAAATTGAAAGCATTTGCAGATGACAAAGTAAAAGTGACTGAAAATTTGAAATTTGTTTTGTGAAGGGTAGAAAACATTGTGGGAAAGGGAGAAAATGCTGGTCACCAGCATTTTCTCCTTTTCCCACAATGTTTTCTAAAGGCTTCTTTCTCAGGGGCGTCAAAAGTAGGGATTTTGTGGTAATGGGTTAATCAAAGTAGAGGAAATATATTCATCATATTAGTGTACAGGTTATCATGATTTAAGGATTTTTCGGTAAAGTTACTACTAGGAAGGGTGCTTTTATTAGGAGATTTATGGTAAGACCTAAATTCAGGCACTTTCAAGATTGTCAAAAATGTCGCAGTCAGTATAGGAGACATTCATTCTAGATCAAAGATCAGAAAAACTTGGCAGTCCAATTGTAAACTAATGCAAAGACAACTTAAAGTTGTGAAAAGTTTCATAAAGGTAGACAAATAAAGACATGAAAACTAATGAGCAAAATATAAATATATCAGTGAAATAGAGGCAGTATTTGTTTTTACCAAAGAAGAAAATTTTAGACCTGTCCAAATAAAAAGCATTTGCAGATAACAGGTTATATGTAAAATAAGGGAATTTGGTTCTGAGGGAGTAGAAATCATTGTGTTTTGTCACAGTAGCACCAAAAATACATCTTCCTCAGGACCTTTGAAACAAACGATTAACTCATTACCACTCAATCCCTACTTTTGACGCCCTTGAGAAAGAAGCCTTTTGAAAACACTGTGGGATAATGCTGGTATTTTCTCCATTTCCCTAAGTGTTTTCTACCCTTCCCAGAACAGATTTCAATTTTTCAGTCACCTTTATTTCGTTGACTGCAAATGCTTTCAATTTGGACCAGTCTAAAACTTTCTCGTGTGGTAAAGAGTTAATTGGTGAACTGTTCATTCTTTACCAAATGATAAGAATGCATGTTTGACCAAATTGAAAACATTTGTGGACAGGAATTTAATTGTGACTGATGATGGTGTTTGTCTTTGATAGGATAGAAAACTTTGTGAGAAAGGAGAAATAACTGGCTACCAGCATTTTCTCCTTTCTCACAGTATTACATTATAAGTTGTACGGTCAGGTGGCAGGGGACTTGGAAACTTGCTCACGGCTGTGGTTAATCAAGTTGCCCCGAGCCAAATGCGAAATGGCGACATGATTCACCACAGCCATGAACAAGTTTCCAAGTTCCCTGCCACCTGACTGTACAACAAATTTATTATACTGCAAAGTTTTACCCCTTCAAAGCCGGTTAAGCGAAATTTTCCTGTTTTATAAATTCACGAATCGAGTATGCTGAAGAAACAGAAATTTCCTTCTGTGTGCCCCAATTCAATGAATACTGACATCACTGGAATATGACGTCACTAAAACGTGCAGTTTGGTGCGTAAATGTGCAGTCTGGTGATTGAACAACGCCATATTGGATGTTGTGTTGCATGTGAAGTGATGTTTACGGGGCACTCAAAAGGGAAACTGGTTTTACGTGTTTTTTACCAGGGAACACGTGTTCCTGGCATGTTAACCAATCAGATCACGAGAAATTTCTTTGCAGTATAATGAGTATATATCTTTTCTGGATTGCATTTAATTCTTCATCTGCAATAGCCTTTAATTTGGATGAGTCTAAAGTTTTGTCATTTGGTAAAGAGTTTAGAAGAATGATACTCGACTTCATCAGGTGTGATTTATTCATCTGTACAATTTGCGTCCCACTTGCGTTGTTCTTGTTGTGCTATTTTTGTACTATATTTTGACAGAAATGAAATTATGGCTTTTATCATAAATGTATCATACATTGAAGTGATGGGAACAAGTTTATGATATATAAAACAACACTTAATACATTTTTTACTTGCAGACTACTTATAAAACCTTGTAGAGGAGCACTTTATGAAACAACAAACTTTTAGTCTTGGCCAAATTCAAAGCATTTGCAGATAAAAAAATTTTACCCAGCTGAAATAATTAAATTTTCATTTAATTCTTTACCAAACCGCAAAATTTTGAACTAGTCCAAATTGAATGTATTTGTAGGTGACAAAATAAAATGTGAATCAGCAGTTGAAATTTGATTTGGAAAGGCTAGAAAACCTTGTGGCAAAAGGAGAAAATGCTGCTTACCAAAATATTTTCAAGTTTTCTTGCTCAGGGTAGTTCAAAAGTCAAGATTGTGTGGTAAAAGGTTAAAAGGGAAAGCTTTGAAAATATTATGGGTAAAGGAGAAAATACTGATAAAGAGCGCTTTCTTTTTTTTCCCATAATATTTTTACCCTGTCAAAGAACTTTTTCTTTGTATCACTGGAATAAGATGTTTTAAAAAAATATTTTGGCATCAGATCTGCAAATGGACACATCCTTGCAATTTCTCTACATTACTTTAAATTGCTCTTGGAGGAACTTAGAGGTAACGCTATTCCACATGAAGGTTTTTAGACTTGTCCAACCTGAAAGCATTTGCAGGTAACAAACCAGATATTACTCAAAACATTAAATTTGTCTTTTTCTGCATAGAAAACAATGTTGATGAAGGAGAAAATGTTGGTTACTAATTAGCATTTTCTCTTTTTACCACAGTGTTGTCAAAAGTCTTCTAGGGGTTTTTGGAAGTCAGGTATGTGTTGGAAAGGCTTAACCTCTTCACATATAATTCCAAGTTGTAATAACCTCCTGAAACAGGTTTTTTAAAACATTAGGGGGAAAAAAGAGAAAATTTGGTAACCAGAATGATGAAGACATATTCCATCAGTGCAACCACATTCATTATGTTGTCTTTAACCCTTTACCAAACAATCCTGACAGAGGAAGTAGCATTCTGAAAACAGCGTAAGAAAGGGAGAAAATGCTGGTAACCACAATGTTTTCTACTCTATCATTGACAATTCTAACGTCTGAGCTAACTTTAATTTGTTGTTTGCAAATGCTTTCAATTTAGACCAGTCTAAAATTTTGTTGTTTGGTAAAGAATTGAATGTTTTCAATTAGGACAAGCCTAAGGTTTTGTCATATAGAAAAGAGTGAACCCATTACCACACAATCCCTACTTTTTTCGCTCCTGGAAAAAAAGTTTTTTGAAAAGATTAGGGGAAAAGGAGAAGATGCTGGTAACCAGCATTTTCTCCTTTTCCCACGATGTTTTCTACCCTTCACAAAACGAATTTTCAATTTCAGTCACTTCTATTTTGTCGACTTGGACATGCCTAAAATATTGTCATTTGGTAATGAGTTAAAGATAGTTTTGTGAAAGACTTACTTTTACATGGAATTCCATTTTCGTAATTATTGTTGTATGCTTTATTGAATATCGTAATTAACTGTATTTATAATTATAAGTGAATTATAATTTTATGAAAATGTTACTGCTTTGTCGAATGTTAAACATCACCTAACTTACCATGTTATTGAGCAACAGTGAGTCATTATTTATATTTATCACATAAAACCTTGCCTGGCAATTGATTAAACCCATGATTTATTTTTGATAATACACTAGCGTATTATCATTTTTGAATCCCGGTTCTGATCAATTTTCAGTCATGAGCACATGAAGCTTGAGAAACCAACCACATTAAATGCTGAAACATGTACTACTATACTATGCTGTTTTGCAAAAAATGATGTTATTGTTTCAAATACGTATGTTTCATAAATAGCAAGAAATGCAGCGAAAGCTTTTCAATAACAAAATTGCTAAATTAGTTGCACTTACCCCCTCAAGAGTCTATTTTATTAGCTCACATGAGCACAAATTGCTCAAGGGAAGCTTTTAGGAATACCCTGTGTTTGTTGTCTGTAATGCATTGTGAGTCGTCAATAATTCTTTAAACATCAATTCTTCCTAAGCAGCTGGTCCAATTTGGATCAAATTTGGCTGGAATGTTCCTTGGGAGGTCTTCTTAAAAAATTGTTCACAGAATTTGATTCTGTCAAAAACTCTGGTTGCCATGGCAACCAAATGGAATTTCCAAAGAAATTCTTTAAAGATTTCTTCTTTGAAACCACTGGCCAGATTATGAAATAATTTCAGATAGATGTTCCTTTGGTGACCCTTTTCAAAATTTGTAAACAAAATGTTGATCCGTCAATAAACGTGGCTCTGGTAAATTGGGGCTACTTGCACTGCGCAGAAATGAAGAAATTTTTAAAGAATTCTTCTTCTCTGAAAAAGCTGGTCAGATTTTATAATAATTTCACAGGGATGTTCTTTGGGTGACTGTTTTCAAAACTTGTTTGTGAAATTTTGATCCATCAAGAAACATGGATCTGGTGAATGGGGGCTACCTGAACTGCACTATAGGGAAATAAAGAAATTCTTAAAAATTCTTCTTCTCTCGAACGGCTGGTCAGACTTTGAAATAATTTCACAGAGATTTCCCTTGGGTGACCCTTTTCTAAACTTGTTCACAAAATTTTTATTCATCTAGAAACATGGCTCTGGTAAATGGGGGCTACTTGCACTAGATATACATGTACATGTATATGGAAATTAACAAATTCTTGAAAATTCTTCTTCTCTGAAACCCTCTATCAGATTTTAAAATAATTTCACAGCAATGTTCTTTGGGTGACCCTTTTCAAAAATTGTTTGCAAAATTTTGATCTGTCAAGAAACATGGGTCTAGTGAATTGGGGCTACTTGCACTATGCGGACATGAAGAAATTCTTGAAACTTCTTCTTCTGTGATTTCAAAATGATTTCACAGAAATCTTCTTTGAATGACTCTTTCCAAAAATTGTTTTCCAAATTTTGATAGGTCAAGAAACATGGCTGTAGTGAATGGGGGCTACTTTCACCATACTGAAATTAAGAAACTCTTAAAAGTTCTTCTTTTCTGAAACTGCTGGTTAGATTTTGAAAGGACTTTTACAAGTGACCTTTTGAAAATTACTTTGCAAAATAATGATTTTGTTTCAAGTGTTCCAATACCTCAAAAATAAAAATGGCTATGGTCCTCTCAAAAATTCAGGGGAGCAATCCTAGGCCATCTTGGCCCTCTTGTTCTACTTATGGTGTAAATTTCATGGAGCTATCAACTTGTATGAATGTACACTTTTGAAAGTTGAAACCAAACAAGAACTGTGAACTTGAACCTGTGAATGGTACATAGGCTAAAGGTGATGATGCAAGATATATTTTGGCTGTCATCCATTTTATGTGATAAATACAATTTTCACATTTACATTTAGGTATTATCATTTTCATCAAACTCATTGACTAAAATGTTTTTGATGCTCGCTAAGGGTAATGCATCATACAGTTTTAGTCAATTTGTTTGATAAAAAGATAATACATGTACATGAACACTTAAATGTAAGATCCTCTTTATCTTTAAAATTAATCGTAAATTAATCTTAACCTTGAATTATGTTCTTACAAAAGACCTTCAGCTCTTTAAAACATTTTAGGAAAAGGAATAAATTATCATTACAAATGATTGCTGCTTTTCCAAGAATGTTTTCCTTGGCTTTTCAAAAGTACCAATTTAATTACCAGTATGTTCCTGCTTATCTCATTTTATAACAGTAATTCAGGTTTGGTCTTTGATAAAAAAGAAATGTTCAATCATTGGTTGAATAACTTTGAGTCAAGACTAGCCTGATGTTTGAACTTTGCAGGTTTTTTATCCCGTTGCAAAATAAACTTGAGTTTTAAGGCTTTTGAAAACATTGTGGGAATAGCATAAAATGCCAGTAATCATAATTTCCTCCATTTTCCACAGTGTTTTCAAATCTCCATTAGATAAATTGAAGCATGAATGTCACAATTGACATTTCTTTCAGTTGGACATGTCTAAAAAATTTTGATTTGGTTATGAGGTGAACTTATTATCATTGTAACAGTTCTTAAACTTATGTTAAATTTTATTGTAAAGGTGTAATAAAATTATGTAAAACTCACACTTTTTCATGGTTTTGTAACCAAAACTACCTCCTTAATTCTCTACCAAATGACAAAATGTCAGAACTTATCCAAATTGAAAGCAATTTACAGATATCAAAATAAAATGATTCAAAAGTCAAAATAAGTTTTTAGAAGGATAGAAAACATTGTGAGAAAAGGAGAAAATGATGATTACCAGCATTTACTCCTTTTTCCACAGTATTTTTTATAGGTTTCTTTCTCAGGGATGTCAAAACAAGGGATTTTGTGTTAAAGAGTTATTGTCTAATTTGAATGGACTGCACCTGCAGTAAAGCTGATAAATACCTGCCTTTATTCTTTTCCTAGTATTATTTTCCAGAGAAAGTTTATCAACACAGATGCATTTTGAAGAATACCGTCATGATAATTAGAGCCAATTATAACCATTGTTAAAGCTGGCTTTTCAGATTTTGGGACGAAAATTTTACAAAAATACAAACCAATCATCCTCATACTCCCAAAGCCTTATACTTTTCATTCATAAAACCCAAGAGTCAAAAACCATTTGACAACAAGAGAAATATGAGATTTACTACAGGCCAGGTCAACACGGACGGGAAACACCTTCTATTTTTAGCTCATCTTAGCACAACATGCTCAAGGGAGCATTTAAGATCACCTGGTGTGCATCATCCAGTGTGTGTCATCAACAATTCTTTAAACATCAACTCCTAAACCACTGGGCCATTTTGGACCAAACTTGGCTGTAATGTTCTTTGGGAGGTCCTCTTTAAAGATTGTTCACAGAATTTGATTCTGTCAAAAACTGTGGTTGCCATGGCAACCAAATCAAATTTTCTAAGAAAGTCTTTAAAAATCTTCTCTGAAACTGCTGGCCAGATTTTAAAATAATTTCACAGAGATGTTCCTTGGGTAACCTTTCAAAAAGTGTTCATCCGTCAAGAAAAATGGCTCTGGTGAATGGGGGCAACTTGCACTATGCAGAAATGAAGAAATTCTTAAAAATTCTTCTTCTCTGAAACCCCTTGTCAGATTTTGAAATAATTTCACAGGGATGTTCTTTGGGTTACCTTTTTCAAAAACTGTTCTCGATATTTTGATAGGTCGAGAAACATGGCTCTGGTGAATGGGGGCTACTTGCATTATACCAGTGAAATTAAGAAACTCTTAAAAATTCTTCTTTTCTGAAACTGCTGGTCAGATTTTGAAATGACTTTTACAGGTGACCGTTTGAGAATGCTTGGCAAAATAACGATTTTGTTTCAAGTGTTTCAATACCTCAAAAAAAAAATGGCTATGGTCCTCTAAATAATTCAGGTGAACTATCCAGGGCCATTTCGGCCCTCTTTTTAATTGTACAATCTCATCTTCATTGGTAGCTATCCAAAAGAAACGAATTGAAAAGTTCGGGCACATATGTTACCTTTTAGCTATTGAAATACTGAGATAAATATTTCATGGGAAAACTAGAACTTGGTCCCTTATTTTACCTTGCTGGTCTCGTCCGATATGCCAACACTTACATTGAAAGCGCGCTCAATTTCCCACTGGCTTTTTTCAGACAAAGTAACATTATAGACCTGATCTACGCTACGGTGAAACCCTGTTCACTTGATCTACTGTAAATTACGCAGCACAAAACAGAGACGCCGTAAAATGCATGTTATTTCTTCGAATGCAGAGAAAAAGGGATAGTTGAACTACACGCGGGTAAAGGTAGCCTGCTGAAGCGTGACCAAACACGAGGCAGTTTTCAGTAATGGGATAAATACAATCTCTAAAATCAAGTAAGCCTACCATGTAAAACTTAATGGTACCCAAACTTACCAGACTGTGCTTGGATATAGATCTACCCTTTCGTATGTGACAATGTTCTTGGACCGGTATACAATGGGTATCTATAGGTCGGTGATTTTTGTCCGAAGAAAAGGCAGAAAAGTGAGTCTTGTCACTGTCTTTCTCCAGTTATGAAATTTTGAGTCTGAAATCATAGAAAAAATGTAAGCATCATATGTCCGAAATCTGACACTTAAAATTAATTATTTGTAAAATTGATCAATGATGTCCGAATTCACAGAGAGTCCGAATATATGGATGAATTACTGTAATTCTTACCAAAATGATAGAAAATGACAAAATGTTAAGACATTCAAATTGACAGTATTTGCAGACAACAAGGTCAATATTTGCTGCAATGATGAGAATAGCTTCTAATAGGATGGAAAATATCGTGTGAAAAGGAGAAAATGCTGGTTATCCGCACTTTCTCCTCAGCTCACCAGAGCATGTAAAGTGCTCAGGGTGAGCTTTTGTGATTACTCCCCGTCCGTCGGCGTCCGTCCGTTGTCCGTCCGCTCACATTTCTTTGTTATACTCCAGCATCTACAATTATTTACCATTCGGCACCAAACTTGGTCAAAGTATGCATGACCATGCATAACTTCGATTATTGGTCTACTCTGACCTGAACAACTGGAGTCATTTCATTTGCCCTTGAATTAGAAAAAATGCCATATTTCACTTTGTTTACAGTCTAGCATCTACAAATACCAACCAATGAGCACCAAACTTTGTCAAAGTATAAATGACCATAAGATCTTGGATGAATTTGATAATGGGTGTAATAAGAGTAGAACGACTGGAGTTATATGCCCTTGAATTAGAAAAATTGCTATATTTGAGTTTGTTTAGACTCTAGCATCTACAATTATTTACCAATGAGCACCAAACTTGGTGGTCAAAATACATGTATATATGACCATAAGATCTTGAATTAGTTCGATTATGGGTCTATTCGGACAGGAACAACGTGAAGTTATTTGCCCTTGAATTAGAAGAATTGCTATATTTCACTTTGTTTACACTGTAGCATCTACTAATATCAACCAATGAACACCAAACCTGGTCAAAGTATAAATGACCATAAGATCTTCGGATACATCAACTGGAGTTATATGCCCTTGAATTAGAAAAAAACTGCTACATTTGACTTAAGACTAGCGAAGCTAGTCTATAGGCATACAGTTTGAGCCAGACTCATTTGAAAAGTTTGGGCACATGTGTTACCTTTTTAGCTATTGAAATACTTAGATCAATATTTTATGGCAAACCAGAACTTGGTCACTTATTTTACCTTGCTGGTCTCGTCCGATATGCCGACACTTACATTGAAAACGAAGCTAATCTATAGGCATACAGTTTGAGCCAGACTCGATATAAACAAAGAAACCCATAGTTGCCAAATACTGCCTCACAGAGAAATAACTCCTCACTATTAGGAATCTTACTACAGTCATTATGACAACTTTGACTGAAAGCGCAGAATCTGTACCATCCCAATTTGAAATTGTCAACTTTCAAAGCAATAGACTGTAAAAGATATTATTGAATGATAAGGTACAAGATGCTTGCCTATATGTAAATTAAGTGACATGCATGCAAATCAAGCTCATATCACCGATTCCTACTCCGCAGTACATGAAATTATGAATGGATCTAAAAATAATCAGCCCAGGTGACTTGTAGCAAATCCCAGCTACACAAACCCTCACTGGCCTTCTCATTCCCCCAGTCATTTATTATTTAGAGCATTGTAACTGATATTTAGAATAACCATAACTCTATTTTCCCTTTGTACAATATAACTTTTAGCTCACCTTAGCACGAAGAGCTCAGAAGTCCGTCCAATGTCCGTCTGTTCACATTTCTTTGTTCACACTCTAGCATCTACAAATATCAACCAATTAGCACCAATCTTGGTCAAAGTATATATGACCATAAGATCTCGGATGAGTACGATTATGGGTCTATTAGGACCAGAGCAACTGGAATTATTTGCCCTTGAATTAGAAAAATTGCTATATTTCACTTTGTTTACACTCTAGCATCTACAAATATCAAGCAATGGTGAACCAGCACCAAATTTGGTCAAAATATATGACTATAAGATCTTGAATTCGTTTGATTATGGGTCTAATCGGATTAGAACCACTGGAGTTATAATTATGCCCTTTATTTAAAAGAATTGCTATATTTGACTTAGTTTAGACTCTAGCATCTACAATTATTTACCAATCAGCACCAAACTTGGTCAAATACATATATGACCATAAGATCTTGCATGAGTTCAATTATGAGTTTAATCGGACCAAAACAACTGCAGCTATTTGCCCTTGAATTAGCAAAATTACCATATTTCACTTTGTTTACACTGTAGGATCTACAATTATTTACCAATCAGCACCAAACTTTTACAAAATATATATGACCATAATAATGATCTCAGATGAGTTTGTATTCGGATTTAATCGGATTAGAACAGCTGGTGTTATTTGCCCTTGAATTAGGAAGTTCATTAGAATAGTTCTTAGTCCGGAGCATAATTTTGTCCGGTCCTATTGACTTAAAACTTGGCATTTGTGTTTGTTGCAATAATATAGAGTGCTGTGTAAAAGAATCATAACTCGACCTCATGCTGTCTATGAGTTATTTCCCTTTGATCATCATTTTTACAGCATTTCCTGCTCATCTGGAATATAATTTTGTCATCTCCAGCCTGAATATTTTCAAATTTGATATCATTTGCATAATTGTTGAACAATTCTTTGAGTTATTCCCCTTTTGATCACCATTTTTATAGCATTTCTTGCTTGTCAGGAGCAAAACTTTGTGATTGTAAGTAGGAGTGACTTGAAATTTGGTATGCTTATTTGTTGCAATATTTAGAAGTGCAGTGCACAAGAACTGTAACTCTACCTCATGCTGTCTTTGAGTGATTTTTTCTGATGTCATTTTCAACTCACCTGAGCACAACATGCTCAAGTGAGCTTTTAGGATCACCCGGTGTACATCATGCATCGTCCTTCATGCGTCGTCAGCAATTCTTTGAACATCAACTCCTCCTAAACCGTGGGGCCAATTTGGACCAAACATAGCTGGAATGATCCTTGGGAGGTCGTCTTTAACTATTGTTCACAGAATTTGATTCCGTCAAAGACTCTGGTTGCCTTGGCAATCAAATGAAATTTTCTTAAGAAATTCTATAAAAATCTTCTCTGAAACCACTGGTCAGATTTTAAAATAATTTCACAGAGATGTCCCTTGGGTGACTTTTTTAAAAGATTGTTCGTGACGTTTTGATCCGTGAAGAAACATGGCTCTGGTGAATGGGGGTTACTTGCACTATACAGAAATGAAGAAATTCCTAGAAATTCTTCTTCTCTGAAACCCATAGTGAGATTTTAAAATAATTTCACAACAATGTTCCTTCGGTGACTCTTTTCAAAAAGAGTTCGCAAACTTTTGATTCGTCAAGAAACATGGCTCTGGTGAGTGTGGGCTACATGCACTTTTCGGACATGAAGAAATTCTTGAAAATTCTCCTTCTCTGAAACAGCCTGTCATATTTTAAAATGATTTCACGGAAATTATCTTTGAATGGCGCTTTTCAAAATTTGTTTGCAAAATTTTGATAGGTCAAGAAACATGGCTCTGATGAATGGGGGCTACTTTCACTATACTGAAATTAAGAAACTCTTTAAAAAATCTTTTCTGAAACTGCTGTTCAGATTTTGAAATGACTTTTACAGGTGACCTTTTGAAAATTGCTTGGCAAAATTACTATTTTCTTCTCTGAAACCGCTGGTCAGATTTTGAAATAATTTCTCAGGGATGTTCTTTAGGTGCCCTTTTCAAAAATTGTTCGCGAAATTTTCATTCTTCAAGAAACATGGCTCTGATGAATGGGGGCTACATGCATAATGCGGAAATGAAGAAATTCTTGAAAATTCTTCTTCTCTGAAACGGCTGGACAGATTTTGAAATAATTTCACAGAATTGTTCCTTCGGTGACCCCGTTTCAAAAAATTGTTCTCAAAGTTTTGATACGTCAAGAAACATGGCTCTGGTGAATGGGGGCTACATGCATAATGGGGAAATGAAGAAAATCTTAAAAATTCTTCTTCTTTGAAACGGCTGGTCAGATTTTGAAATAATTTCACACAGATATTCCTTAGGTGACCGTTTTCAAATATTGTTTGCGAAATTTTGATCTGTCAAGATACATGAGTCTGGTAAATGGGGGCTACTTACACTATACAGAAATGAAGAAATTCTTGAAAATTCTTTTCTCTGAAACCCCATGTCTGATTTTAAAATAATTTCACAGCGATGTGCCTTGGTTGACTCTTTTCAAAATTTGTACATAATTATAATTTTGATCCGTCAAGAAACATGGCTCATGTGAATGGAGGCTCCTTGCACTATACGGACATGACGAAATTCTTGAAAATTCTCTTTCTCTTAAACCCCAGGTCAGACTTTAATAGAATTTCTCAGCAATGTTCCTTGGGTGACCCTTTTCAAAACTTGTTTGTAAAATTTTGATCCGTCAAGAAACATACGGAAATGAAGAATTCTTAAAAATTATCCAGGGTAAAAAATTTGTTTGCTCGTCAATAACTTTTTTATCAGGTGTTGTTTAAAAAATCTAATACATCAAGCAAATCCCTGGAGTCCTTCCGCCTTCTCTGCTTCAAACCAAATTCCAATCGGTCATGTAATAACGGAATAATTGAAGATTTTCTTACCTGAAGTCGGGGATTTTTTTCAAATATCGGTCGTTGTTGTTGTGTCACGTGATTCCCCGCCGTGTCTTTGGGTGACACAAAAAGTGTGAAATTTTGATCCGTAAAGAAACATGGCTCTGGCAAATGGGGGCTACTTGCACTATACGGACATGAAGAAATTCTTGAAAATTCTTCTTCTTTGAAACAGCTGGTCAGTTTTTGAAATAATTTCACAGAGATATTCCCTTTTCAAAAACTGTTCGGGAAATTTTGAACAGTCAAGAAACATGGCTCTGGTGAATGGGAGCTTCTTGCACTATATGGAAATGAAGAAATTCTTGAAAATTCTTCTTTTCTGAAAATGGCTGGTCAGATTTCAAAATAATTTCACAGCAATTTTCGTTCGGTGGCCCATTTCAAAATAATTTCACAGCAATTTTCGTTCGGTGGCCCTTTTCAAAAACTATTCGAGAAATATTGATCCGTCAAGAAACATGGCTCTTGTGAATGGGGGTTAATTGCACTATACAGAAATGAAGAAATTCTTGAAAAATTTCTTCTATGGAACAGATGATCAGATTTTGAAATAATTTCACAGAGATGTTCCATGGGTAAATTGCGAAATTTTGACCCGTCAAGAAACATGGCTCTGGTGAATGGGGGCTACTTGCACTATATGGAAATGAAGAAATTCTTGAAAATTCTACTGCTCTGAAACGGCTGGTCAGATTTTAAATTAATTTCACAGCAATGTTCCATGTGTGGCCCTTTTCAAATTTCTTCGTGAAATTTTCATCCGTTTAGAAATATTGCTCTGGTGAAAGGGGTCTACTTGCACCATACGGACATGAAGAAATTCTTGAAAATTCTTCTACTCTGAAAGGGCTAGTCAGATTTTAAAATAATTTCACAGAAATATTCTTTGAATGACCCTTTTGAAATTGTTTGCGAAATTTTGATCGGTCAAGAAACATGGCTCAGCTGAATGGAGGCTACTTGCACTACACCGAAATCAAAGAGGCCTTTATACTCATTTTAAACCAGTTTTATCATTTTGTATTTATTTTATCAAAATATAGTCATTCTTATAGCTTTGTGATAAATAATACGCCTGACGGTTGCAAGGTTGCATAGATTACGGTCGATAGAAAATGCATTTCGCTGAGTTGCGGCCAGCTATGTAAACAGACCCGTCGTTTCCGGTTTTTTAATCGAAGATTTTCGATATCCGTTATACACTCGGGTAGATTTGTATGATGATCATGCATTCTGTCGCATGACTATATTTGACCTTCAACCTGCGTATACTGAGGTAAACAAAGGAAAATGTAGGCTTCTCTGTTGCCCCCTCAATTTTCAGAGGTCGAGGCCTATATGCAAGTTACACCGTATTCGACTGTAGGCGGAAACCAACAATAAATCTCCGTGACGCACCGCCATTTACAGCTTCGATCGTCAGCCAGTTTTCTTCTGACCAATCTTCGGTTTCTAACACAAACCTCCGTGTTTCTTTTTTAGCTCACCTTAGCACAAAGTGCTAAAGGTGAGCTATTGTGATCGCCCTATGTCCGTCGTCCGTCAACAATTTCTTGAGGCATCTTCTCCTCCTAAACCACTAGGCCAATCTTCATGAAACTTCGTGAAAAGGCAGGAATGTTCCTTGGGTGAAGCTCTACCAAAAGTGTTCAAAGAATTTAATTCCATTCATAACTCTGGTTGCCATGGCAACAAAAAAAACCCCGAAATCTTTGAAAATTTTTCTTCTCTGAAACTAGAAGGCGTAGAGCTTTGATATTTGGTATGTAGCATATCTCCTAATGGACCTCTACTAAGTTTGTTTAAATTATGCCCATAGGGTCAAAACTGGCCCAACCCCGGGGGATAACAAGTTTGAGCACAGGAACAAAGAAGGAAAACTTTAAAAATCTTCTCCACTGAAACTTGTTGGCGTAGAGCTTTGATATTTGGTATGTAGCATCTCCTAGTGGACCTCTACCAATTTTGTTCAAATTATGCCCCTGGGGTCAAAACTGGCCCCAACCCGGGGGTCACAAGTTTGAGCATAGGAACAAAGAAGGAAAACTTAAAAAAGCTTCTCCTCTGAAACTTGAAGGCGTAGAGCTTTGATATTTAGTATGTGGTATCTCCTAGTGGACCTCTACCAAGTTTCTTCAAATTATGCCCCTGGGGTCAAAACTGGACCCACCCCGGGGGTCACAAGTTTGAGCATAGGAACAAAGATGGAAAACTTTAAAATTTTCTCTTCTGAAACTAGATGCCGTAGAGCTTTGATATTTGGTATGTGGCATCTCCTAGTGGACCTCTATTAGGTTTGTTCAAATTATGCCCCTGGGGTCAAAACTGGCCCCACCCCGGGGGTCACAAATTTAAGCATAGGAACAAAGAAGGAAAACTTTAAAATTCTTTTCCTCAGAAACTAGAAAGCGTAGAGCTTTGATATTTGGTCTGTTGCATCTCCTAGTGGACTTCTACCAAGTGTATTCGAATGATGTCCCTTGGGTCAAAACTGGCTCCACCTTGTGGGTCACTAGTTTGAGCATAGGAACAAAGATGGAAAACTTCAAAATTCTTCTCCTCTGAAACTAGATGGCGTAGAGCTTTGATATGTGATATGTGGCATCTCCTAGTGGACCTCTACCAAGTTTCAAAACTGGCCCCACCCCGGGAGTCACAAGTTCGAACATTGGAACAAAGAAAGAAAATTTTAAAATTCTTCTCTGAAACTAGAAGGCATACAGCTATGATATTTGGCATGTAGCGATTCCTAGTAGACCTCCACCAAGTTTGTTCATATTATGCCCTTGGGGTCAAAACTGGCCCTGCCCCGGGGGGTCACAGGTTCGAACATACATGTAGCAACAAAGAAGGAAAACTTTAGAAATCTTCTCAGAAACTTGAAGGTGCAGAGCTTTGATATTTGGTATGCAGAATCTTCTGTTGGACCTCTACCAAGTTTGGTCATATGATGTCCCTGGCGTCAAAACTGGCCATACCCCGGAGGTCACAGGTTGGAACATAGGAACAAAGAAAGAAAATTTCAAATTTCTTTTTCTCTTTACGGGAAGGTGTGGGGCTTTGATATTTGGTATGTAGCATCTTTGAGTGGACCTCTACCAAGTTTGTTCCAAGGATGCTGCTTTGGTTAAAACTGACCCAGCCCCTTGGACCACATGTTCGAACATAGGACAAAGAATGAAAATTTAAAATTCTTCTTTGAAACTGGAAGGTGTAGAACTTTGATATTTGATTGCCCTATGTCCGGCGTCTGTCGCCCGTCAACAATTTTTTTCAACATCTTCTCCTAACCCACTGGGCCAATCTTGATGAAACTTGGTAGGGATGTTCCTTGGGTGAAGCTTTACCAAAGATGCTCAAAGAACTGAATTTCACTCGTAAGCTATAGTCTAAGGTGAGCATTCCAGGGCCAATGGCCCTCTTGTTTTAGTTACACCATATATGTCAGTGATTTATGCTTCTGTACACAAAGGACAGATTTCTGTACCATTCTAGTTTTTTTTTTTTTTTTTTAATTTAACAGCGTTTCTGCTCATTGGCTGTAGACGGGCATCTTTAAGTTTGTTTTTTTTTAATTCTTCTTTTCTGAAACTGATGGTCAGATTTTGAAATGACTTTTACAGGTGACCTTTTAAAAATTGCTTGGCAAAATAATGTGTTTTTTTCTCCAATGTTTCAATACCTCAAAAAAAAATTGGCTATGGTCCTCTCAAAAATTCAGGTGAGTGATCCAGGGCCATCTTTGCCCTCTTGTTTAATAATGCTGGGGAAGAAACCTTTTGAAAATTTTGGAAAAGGAGAAAATGCTGGTAATCAGTATTTTATCCTTTTCCAACACTGTTTTCTGCTCTCTGAAAAAAAAATCATACTGATGAAATAACATTAAGTATCATCTGCAAGTTCTTTGAATTTGGACAAGGCTAAAATCTTTTCGTTAGGAATTGCCATGGCTGTTTGTCTGTCCATCCCTTGACACAGATTTGTCCGTCGAAATACCCAGACAGTTTTTCAGGTACTGAACTCAGATTTACACACAGTGTTGTTGTACATATGAAGCTGTGCATGTGCATTTTCCATGACCCTGCTCTGATTTGTAGTGGAATTATCTCCTCTTGAACTTTTTTCAACACTTAATTTTGTACTAAACCATTCTGCATTCTGTGACGAAGACAAGGGTCCTTATTCACCAACCATTCTTAAGAATGTTCTTTGTCCTATTCTTCAAGATTTCCAGACCGTGAAAGTAACACACTTTCTGAATGGCTAAACCAAATGGTTTAGTTGGCTAAATGGTTTAGCCAGTCAGAAATTCTATCAATGTCACATTGACAAAACTTTGAAGAACAAGACTAAGAATGTTCTTAATAATAATTGGTGAATACAGATCCTGTTTTTGACAAGGAACTGGTGGGGGTATGATTACACTTAGTTATAGCTCTAGCTTGAACAAAACTTAGCTAGTCATCTGGAGAAATTTTGCACATTTTGCAGCCTAGTCAAGAGCGAAGAGCACTATATACAGACAAACAAACAAAATTTAACAAGCAATCTGAATATTGTCTTGTTTTTTTTTACAGATGAAAAAGGTCAGCTCTAAAACAGGAGAGACAGTAGACGAAGGTGACATGTATACAAGTTTGTGGAACTCGAGTGACGGAAGTGATATTGATGCTTGTTTTTTCTCTCAAGTCTCAAGTTATTACCGGTATACTGTCAGGGAAAGCTTTAGACACCAAGCAGGGCCATTATTCACCAGCCCATTCTAAATTGCATTCCAATTCCCAAGAATTTGACATTTCAGAGTGACACAATTTCTGATTGGCTGAACCAAATTGAACCATTTGGTTCAGCCAATCAGAAACTGTGTAACTTTCTTATATAAGAATTAGATTTTGATATTGCAAGGTTGATGAATATTTATCAAGG
The DNA here is from genome assembly GCA_943736015.1 of Tridacna crocea. Taxonomy (NCBI): domain Eukaryota; kingdom Metazoa; phylum Mollusca; class Bivalvia; order Cardiida; family Cardiidae; genus Tridacna; species Tridacna crocea. Next base: position 36,480,788 of record OX031068.1, read on the forward strand.
TCTTTAGTATTTTTGCTGATAGTCTAGAATGAGATCAGACTATGCATTCTGTTCTGTCTGATCTAGATCTACATTGTGAGTAAAAGCAACTAAGTTGTGCTTGGCATAGCCAACTTTCACGGACATGCCTTATCAGCAGTCTCGCATATCAACAAATCGATGAAAATAATCGATATCATACGTAAAGGTCCGGGAGTTTCCGGAGTTTGGCGAACTTACATCGTCTATACGAGGAATCGATATTAGATAGCCTGCAGCGATAAAAGATAAGAGAAACGTAACATTACGTAACAGTGTCCTGCTTCAAATTCACAATCCTTGTCAAGAAGAAAAATCTGTCCTGGTAGGATTTTTCTTTTCCGACTTCAACCTAAACCCTTTGTCTGGTACAGCCAGTGTGGCTCTTGAATATCAGTATCAGACTGCACATAACGCGCACCCTTATTAGACTGGACAGCATATTGCAATAACATCTGATAAAGCGAGATTTTTCTTGAGAAAAGAACATTGAAATTGTTATATTTCAGCTTTATTTGTCAGTTCGTAATTCATTTATCCTCGGATTAAGGGTTAAGTTTTGATTCTCTGAGACATAAACTGATCGGTCCTAAAACTGCTCTCGACAAATGCACTTTTTGTAGTCTGATCCTGAAATCTTATCCGTCCAAATGCACTTTTGCTGATAATGTAGATTTATAACAGGCTCAGCCGCTGCATAAAACAAGCTGTCTGATCTTGGACCTGATTGATTCTATAAGGCGAAAATTATTTTGGTTAAAAAAAAATCTTTGATAATCATGGCAAAATCAACAAGCTGAATTCAGCAGAAAATTCGGCCTTTTTTGAGAATACCAGTTTCACACTACAGCAATCTAACGGACCTGAGAGAAAATGCTTTAGTACACTTTGCTGGAAAGGGAGAAAATTTTCTCCTGTTCCTAAAATGTTCTACCTTTTCAAAGACACATTATCATTTTAGCTGCATTTAATTTGTTGTCTGCAAATGTTTTTAACTTGGTGGTGTCCAAAATTTCGTCATTCGGTGTTTTTGATGAGAAGATTTGCTTTATGTGGCAATTACATTACCAATCCGACCCTGAGAAAGAAAGACCATCCAACCCTGAAAAAGCAAGTACGGAAAGGAGAAAATACTTGTGGTGGGCAATTTCTCATTTTCCCTAGGGATCGTATATAACATGTTTTCTACGATTCCTGTTCTCCCACAGTGTTTTCTAGCCTTTCGATAGCAAGTCTTATTATGTGCCGTATTTTTCGTCTGTAAGTTCTTTCAACTTGAAAAAAAAAAATCATAATATATTTTGTCGTTTAGTAAATAGCTAATGGTTATATCTTGATTGGGTAAACTTTGTCTTTTGTGTGCATGTGTTATTTGATGGTTTTGATTTTTATAATTTCTGCTTTCTACGATTTTTACAAGAAATAAAGTTGGGAAGGCGGAGAAATAAAACTGTTATAGCACATAAAATAATTTGTTAAAAACCGGTTTCAAACCAAGATACATGTAAATCATTTTTAATACAAGGTTGATTCAATACTATATCTTGAAATTATAAATAATGATTATGCAGTAGGTAACTTTTTAGGTTACTGGTAAAGTAGAAGTAGCTTGTATTATTCCCATTTCCGTGTACATGCATGGTCTACGTCATTTTTTCTCTGTTTTATTCACCTATATAGCGGTTATGCTTTTTGCAGGTTGTATCGTTTTAAAGATGGAAGAACCTTACTGTTTAGGCTAATTCTTCCAATTAACAATTAAAATATTAAAGATGTTAAAGGGAGGGGGACATTTGAAAGAAGGGAGAAACTGTTTGATTTATGTAAAAGAAAAGTTGTCAATTTTGATCTAGTGTTGTCATTCTTTGAATTTGTAAATACCCTTTGCAGGAGAAACCGATTGAGTGATGTAGACAACCATGTTTGAAAAGTAGAAGATAACTTTTAAAAAGATAATGCGCCTGTTTCCATATTTTATCCTAAACAATCAACAGCAGGGTCTTTAGATGCCGTATTTATACAGTAACAGGTTAAGCTTGTTATTTGAATCTTAACCAAAAGACAAAATTTCAGACTTGTTCAGAAGTTCAGAATGAAGTAATTTTCTTAAGACAAATAAAACATTGAAAAAATGGAACTTATCTTTCAGTGAGTTAAAAATAGTGTGAGAAAATGTTGGCAACCAGCGTTAAAATCTTTTTCTTCAATGTTCTCAAAGGCCTTCTGTATGATACGACAGATCAAAGACCGATGTGAAAAAAGCAATGAAACATGAGTTTGTGAGATGTCGCCAGAAAAAAAAAATTATAAGGCATTAATTTCTAAAAAGCTGAAAAGTTGAAAAAAATCATCAAACGTACATTTCCTTATTTCATATGTCGATCTTAATCATTGTAAAAGGAAATAATTTCATAAGTATTAAATTCTGGTCTTTTAGATAAATAGGATCATAATAAAACATCTTAGAGATACTGTCAGGATCAAACGGTATCCGATCTGAAAACAACCCGGGTATAAATTCCAGTTTATAATCATGTGGATACACGTATATCATAAACATAGCAGGGGATCCGTTTGTCAATGAAACATTACGTAACACAATAAAGATACCCGGCAGGCTTATCTAACAGTAAGACTCGGCCAATATCGGCGAAGTCCGGCATAATCCGAACGTTCGCGGAAAAAGAAAAAAATAGGATAGTGGCATTAAAAAACCGTAAAAAGGACCAAAAGTTTATTTTTTTAAATGACTCAAAATTATACCATTTGAAAGAAAAATGAATAAAGTAACTCACTCCACTTGAGATAATTTTGACTTTTCAACACAACAAAAGAAAATTCAACAAATATTACAGTTTTTGACCTCGGAAAATGCGTTTTTCCTCTTTATTCTATATAAACCATACCTACAATTTTTAAGTTAAAAAAGGACCAAAAGTTTCTTTTTCGAATTTTTTAAAACTAAGTTCATTTGAAAGATAATAAATTGAATTTTCTTACCTCACTTGAGATAATTTTCAATTCTGAAAATTGATGAAGTTATAAGCGTTTATTTACCTAGGCCCTTCATAATTCTATATAAAAAAATGCAGGTAAAATTGGCCGATATCGATTTTTCCATGTCAGCGAAAGTTGGCTATGCTTATTGTTGTTTCATCTAATCAAAAAAGTTTACTCATTTCCTCATGCATATGATTCTCTATATCTTGTGTTTGGAATACTTATGAAAACCTGTTGGGAAAGGGAAAAATTGCTTAACTCATTACCACACGACAAAATTTTAGGCTGGTTCAAATTGAAAGCATTTGCAAACGACAAAAGAAAGGTGACTGAAAAATTGAAATTTGTTCTGGGAAGAGTAGAAAACACTGTTGGGAAAGGAGAACATGCTGGTTACCAGCATTTTCTCCTTTTCCTACAGTGTTTTCAAAAGGCTTCTTTCTCAGTGGCGTTAAAAGTAGGGATTGTGTGGTAATGGGTTAAGACTATAATGCCATCTTCGAGATGTAAATGAGTTCTTGTATCCAATCTGAAGACACTGCAAATCTGCAGTGAAGGGCCCCATCTTACTAAGGTAGGTATAAACAAATTTTTGGCAAGTTTTATGTAACTATAGTATTTACAAACCATGATACATGTATATCCTCTTCTTGAGATATGTAACGTTTAATTATAAAATAAACACAAGCTTTCGGCGGTACAACCGCCTTCTTCAAGTGTGATCCTGTGATTCAATCACAGGATCACACTTGAAGAAGGCGGTTGTACCGCCGAAAGCTTGTGTTTATTTTATAATTAAACGTAACTATAGTATAGTAGTATATTTCTGCCATGAGATACAATATAAATATTGTATCTATTTTACAAAACTACTGCGATAAATCAAAATTTCCTATAAGTTTTATCTTTTCATTTTATTGAGATTGTGATTTAGATCTAGACTTTTATCTATTGCAGCCCGCCCGGGTGGCTCAGTGGTGAGCGTGTCGGACTCATGACCTGGTGGTTGTGAGTTCGATACCCGGTTGTGGCGAACTTTCTTTCCGGCGTATTTTCGCCTCTCACCTCTGCTGAAGCATGTGAGAAAAGTAGTCGGTGGCTTTGGAAAGAAAGTAGTGTTAGTACCGGTGTGAGAAAGCCAGGCGTCACCGACCGCCATAATATGACCTTAGCTGTTAAAGTGGCGTTAAACCTCAACACAAACAAACAATTTATTTATTGCAATACTTTTCTAGAATAATCATGATAGGTATCTCGTATAGCATGGCAAAAATATGCAACCATATTACAGTTACATAAAACTTTCGCAAATTTTGCTCATAACTGCTGTAGTAAAATGGGGCCCTGGGGTCTTTGTTTTTGTCTATGAATTTGGGGAGGTAGTTAGCTGATATGTCTTTTATAAAAAAAAAAACGTTGCATATAGAACAAAAACAGAACACACAAGATTCCAGAGATATTTTCCTTTGAACGTCTTTTGATTATGAACTTCTTAGCTCACCTGAGCACAACGTGCTCAAGGGGAGCTTTTAGGATCACCTGGTGTCCGTCGTCAGTCGTCCATCGTCAACAATTCTTTAAACATCAACTCCTCCTAAACCGCTGGGCCAATTTGGACCAAACTTGGCTGGAATGTTCCTTGGGAGGTCCTCTTTACCATCTGCTCACAGAATTTGATTCTGTCAAAAACTCTGGTTGCCATGGCAACCAAATGGAATTTTCTAAGAAATTCTTTAAAAATCTTCTCTGAAACCATTGGCCAGATTTTAAAATAATTTCACAGATGTTCTATTGGTGACCCTTTTCAAAAATTGTTCTCGAAATTTGATCCGTCAAGAAACATGGTTCTGGTGAAGGGGGCTACTTGCACCATACAGAAATGAAGAAATTCTTAAAAATTTTGCTTCTCTGTAACCGCTGGTAAGATTTTGAAATAATTTCACATAGATGTTTCTTGCATGACCCTTTTCAAAAATTGCTTTTGAAATTTTCATTCGTCCAGAAACATGGCTCTTGTGAATAGGAGCTACTTGCACTATAGGCTGAAAAGAAGAGATTATTAAGAATTCTTCTTTTCTCGAACGGCTGGTCAGATTTTGAAATAATTTCACAGAGATGTTCTTTATGTGACCCTTTTAAAATTTGTGAAATTTTGATTCATCAAGAAGCATGGCTCTGGTGAATGGGGGCTGGGGCTACTTGCACTATAGGGAAATGAAGAAATTTTTGAAAATCCTTCTTGTTTGAAACGGCTGGGAAAATTTTGAACTAATTTCACAGAGATATTCCTTTTTCAAAAACTGTTCGAGAAATTTCGATTCATCAAGAAACATGGCTCTTGCGAATAGGGGGCTACTTGCACTATATGGAAATAAAGAAATTCTTGAAAATTCTTCTTCTCTGAAACTGCTGGTCAGATTTTAAAATAATTTCACAGCAATGTTCCTTGCGTGACCCTTTTCAAAACTTGTTCGCGAAATTTTGATCCGTCAAGAAACATGGCTCTGGTAAATGGGGGCTACTTGCACTATACGGACATAAAGAAATTCTTGAAAATTCTTCTCTGAAACTGCTCATCAGATTTTAAAATAATTTCACAGAAATATTCCTTGAATGACCCCTTTCATAAACTGTTCTCGAAATTTTGGTAGGTTAAAAGACTTGCCTCTGGTGAATGGGGGCTATTTGCACTGTACGGAAATTAAGGAACTCCTAAAAATTCTTCTTTTTCTGAAACTGCTGGTCAGATTTTGAAAGGACTTTTACAGGTGACCTTTTGAAAATTGCTTTGCACAATAATGATTTTGTTTCCAGTGTTTCAATACCTGAAAAAAAAAAATATCTATGGTCCTCTCAAAAATTCAGGTGAGCGATCCATGGCCATCTTGGCTCTCTTTTTTTAAAGCATTCTCCCTCAGGGTTTCAAACAAATTTATGCACTCTGGTTAAAGATGCTGAATTTAAAACCAAAGATTTTCTTGCCTTGATCCTCACTGCAAGTAATGGTTTTATGGGTTGTCCTTTGGTAAGGTATTCCAAAGCCTAAGCCTTGGGCAGGTAAAACTCAGGAAACAAATGAAAGATTCAGATGTCTTTGTAGTATGACAAGTATTGTTGAAAGCAACAAAAATACACCAGTGACTCATTCTATGAAGAAAGAAGAAGAGGGCTTCTGTAAACATTGTTGAAAAAGGAGAAAAGCAGCATTTTTCCATTTCTGAAATAATGACTTTACTATTTGGAAAAAAAACCTATCGTTTAACACTTTACCAAAGAATCCCTGCTTTTTATGACCCTAAGATTGAAACTATAGAACACATTGTGAGAAAAGGAGAAAATGCTGGTAACCAGCCTTTTCTCACAATATTTTCTACCCTATCAAAGTCAGAAATCATATTTGGTAGAGTTAATTGGTTGCCACACAATCCCAAGCTTTAAGATCCTTGAAAAAAGAACTGTTTGAAAACATTGTGGGAAAAAGAGTGAAAAATGCTGGTAACCATTATTTTCTCCTTTTTCCACAACAGTTTTTATCCTTTTAAATATGATTCCCATCTTTAAGTCAATTTAAAATGTTATCTGCAAACACTTTGAATTTGGACAAGTTCAAAGTTTTGTCATGTGGTAGAGATTTAAGGTGCAATAGTGGTTCTAAGCTCACCAGAACACAACATGCCCAAGATGGGCTTTTAGGATCATCCGGTGTCCGACGTGCATCGTCTGTCGTAAACAATTCTTTTAAACGTCAACTCCTACTAAACCGCCGGGCCATTTTGGACCAAACTTGGCTGGAATGTTCCTTGGGGTGTCTTCTTTAAAAAGTGTTCACAGAATTTGATTCCGCCAAAAGCTCTGGGTGCCATGGCAACCAAATGGAATTTTCTTAGAAATACTTTAAAAAATCTTCTTCTCTGAAACGGCTGGTCAGATTTTGAAATAATTTCACAGATATGTTCCTTGAGTGACCTCTTCCAAAAGTCGTTCGTGAAATTTTGATCCGTCAAAAAACATGGTTGTGGTAAATGAGGGCCACTTGCACTATACAGAAATGAAGAAATTCTTGAAAATTCATCTTCTCTGAAACCGCTGGTCAGATCATATGGAAATTAAGAAATTCTTAAAAATTCTTCTTCTCTTGAACGGCTTGTCAAATTTTAATATAATTTCACAGAGGTGTACGTTCTTTCACAGAGATGTTCTCTGGGTGACCCTTTTCAAAAAGTGTTCATGAAATTTTGATCCGTCAAGAAACATGGCTCTGTTGAATGGGGGTTACTTGCACTATACAGAAATGAAGAAATTCTTAAAAACTCTTCTTCTCTGAAACGGCTGGTCAGATTTTGAAATAATTTCACAAAGATGTTCTTTGGATGACTCTTTTCAAAAATTGTTCGCGAAAGTTTGATCCTTTAAGACACATGGCTCTGGTGAATGGGATCTACTTAAAAATTCTTCTTCTCTGAAACCGCTTGTCAGATTTTGAAATAATTTCACAGAGATACATCTATTCTTTGCGTGAACCTTTTCAAAACCTGTTCGTGAAATTTTGATTCGTCAAGAAACATGGCTCTGATGAATGGAGACTACTTGCATTATAGAGGAATGAAGAAATTCTTAGAAATTCTTCTTCTCTGAAAATGATGGTCAGATTTTAAAATAATTTCACAGAAATGTTACTTGGATGATCCTTTTCATAAATTGTTCGCGAAAGTTCGATCCATCACGAAGCATGGCTCTGGTGAATGGGGGCTATTTGCACAATATGGCTATGAAGAAATTCTTTAAAATTCTTGTTCCCCGAAACGGCAGAATAGATTCTGAATTCTAACATGACACGCGACTTTGGCTCTATAAATAATGTGCAAGGAAAACGTGGTAAAATCTGCGACAATCCATGTAGAGTGACGTCATCCTATATCGAGTGACGTCATTCAATGAGTGAGTTATTCAATGAAACATAATCTTCATCCGCGTTTTTACTCTTAGTTTGAACTTGTTTTCCTTTCATTAAGAATTAGTCACGTTAGAATCGAAATAATCTTCTTTCTATCGTGGTATATCGTTCAATAAACCACGTTGTGAGTTATGAGGCGCAATGAATAACCCACTCGGGCTACCGCGTTTTTACTCTTAGTTTGAACTTGTTTTCCTTTCATTAAGAATTAGTCACGTTAGAATCGAAATAATCTTCTTTCTATCGTGGTATATCGTTCAATAAACCACAGTTGTGAGTTATGAGGCACAATAAATAATCCACGAGGGCGATAGCCCGAGTGGGTTATTCATTGCGCCTCATAACTCACAACGTGGTTTATTGAACGATATACCACGATAGAAAGAAGATTATTTCGATTCTAACGTGACTAATTCTTAATGAAAGGAAAACAAGTTCAAACTAAGAGTAAAAACGCGGATGAAGATTATGTTTCATTGAATAACTCACTCATTGAATGACGTCACTCGATATAGGATGACGTCACTCTACATGGATTGTCGCAGATTTTACCACGTTTTCCTTGCACATTATTTATAGAGCCAAAGTCGCGTGTCATGTTAGAATTCTTAAATCTATTTTCTTAGAAATGTTTCTTGGCTGACCCTTTTCAAAAATTGTTATAGAAATGTTGATCCATCAAGAAACATGGCTCTGATGGCTGTGGGCAGTTTACTCTATTCAGACAAAGAAATTCTGAAAAATTCTTCTTCTCTAAAATGGCTGATCAGATTTTGAAAAGATCGGCAATGATCCTCTAAAAAATTCAGGCGAGCGATCCAGGACCATCTTGGCCCTCTTGTTGAAAATTGTTTGCGAAATTTTTATCTGTCAAGAAAATCGGCTCAGATGAATGGAGGCTACTTGCACTATATTGAAATGAAGGAAGTCTTAAAAATTCTTCTCTGAAAATTGCATCATTTGAGCCACTTTGAAATTGTCCTCTGCAAATGCTTCCAATTTGGATATGTTTAAAATTTTGCTGTGTGGTAATGGGTGAATGACTATGAGAAAGAAGCCTTTTGAAAACATGTACGGATAAAACAGGAAAATGCTGGTGACCAGCATTTTCTCCTTTCCTTCAATATTTTCCACTCATACTAGAACTTTTCTGTCTTAATTTTTAAGTCACATACATGTTATTGTCTGCATGTTCTTCCAATTTGGACAAGCCTAAAGTTGTTGTTTGGGTTAAAGAGTTAACCGTATGCGACTGAATCCAGACTTTAAATGATCCTTGGAAAGTAGCCCTCCGAAAACATGATGGGAAAAAGAAGAAAATGATGAAAGCCAGCATTTTTCTTCTTTTCACACAATGTTTTCCACCTTAACCAGAACAAAATTTCAATTTTTGACTCAAATCTATGTTGTTGTCTGCTAATGACTTGAATTTGGACAAGTCTAAATGTTGTTGTTCAATAACGAGTGAACCCCCTCCCCCCCCCCCCCCAAACAAAAAAAAAAAAACGATAATGAAACCAACCAGCTCAAAGCAGAAAAAGCACGTGCAGTGTTGAAAAAAAAAAACAATACAAAAGTAAATGGAACAGTCCAATTTAACTAATACTCACTACGTGCAATGTAATGTTTTTCAAACATACATGTACATGTATTAAATACAAACATAAAAATAAAGTTTCAATTTGTGTCTTCGACCTATAAAGAAAGTCACCTTGTACACCCATATTACAGTTTTTTTACCAATCTCAAGTTTCTATGACTCTGACGCTTTTGAAAACATTGAGGGAAAAGGAGAAAATGGTGGTAACCAGCATTGTCTCCTTTTCCCACTGTGTTTTCTACGCTGTCGAAGGAATCTAAAATTTTGTTGTCTGGACTTACGTTCACATCCAAGGAATGTGCAATATAAAGGTCTGATTCAAAGTTTGTAAACTTTTTCATGTCAAAAATGAAAATGGACTGGTCCTAGTTCAAGATCTGAATTAGGACTCTTCCATTTCACAACTACTTAAATGTACAAATGGGCAAATCCTTATTAAATTAATACAAATACACGATTCCATAAATCAACAAAATTGTACCAGAGAAACAAAAATTGGAATGATCCAGATTTAGGAAGCTTGATTAGATTACCCAAGAAACACAGGAGGTCTTTCAACTGATAAACAACTACAGAAAAGAATGAAATGGACAGATCCGATTTATAGAATACAAATGAACCATTCCATTAAAAAGGTAAGTGAATCGAATTTCAGAAAAACAAACATGACTCAAAAAGAAAAAAAATGGGATGATCCAAATTCAAAAATCTTGATTAGGTTCATGCCATGAATGCATGCAGACTTTCGTATGAAAAACTAGGAGAGGGAATAATGAAATGGGCAAATCCAAATTCAAGTAATACAAATAAACTATCCCAGAAATGGTGAAAGTAACGAATTCGACAGATACACACGTAATTTAGACAAAAAGAAAAGTGGAAAGATCCAAATTCAAGAAAACTTTATTGAACTCGTCCATGAATGCAGGCAGACTTTCGTATGAAAAACGACTGCAGAAAAGAATGAAATGGGCAAGTCTAAATTAATGTAATACAAATCAACTATTCCGTAAACAGATGACACGGCATCCCATTTATGAGAACCAGGCATGATTTTTACCAAAAGGAAAAATGAAATGATCCAAATTCGAATAATTGATTAAACTCTTCTTTATGAATGCAGATGAAAAACGACGTCAGAAGATAATATAATAAAACAATCCAAATTCAAGTAATACAAATAAACTATTCTAGAAATAGTAAAGTCAGCATCGAATTTAAGAGAAACACAGGGAATTCAAACCAAAAATAAAATGGGTTGATCCAAATTCAACAAATTTGATTGAACTCGTCCAGAAATGCAGGCCGACTTTTTTATGAAACAATGACTGCAGAAAAGAACAAAATGGACAAATCCAAATTCAACTTGTACACATAAACTATTCCAAAAATGGTAAAGACAGCATCGAATTAAAGAGAAACACAATTTAAACAAAAAAAAAAATGAAATGATCCAAATTCAAGAGATTTGATTGAGCTCGTCCATGAATGGCAGGCAGACTTTCTTATGAAACAATGACTGCAGAAAAGAATAAAATGGACAAATCCAAATTCAACTCGTACAAATGAACTATTCTAGAAATGGTAAAGACAGCATCGAACTGAAGAGAAACACAATTAATTTAAACAAAAATAAAAATGGAATTATCCAAATTCAAGAGATTTGATTGAACTCGTCCATGAATGGCAGGCAGACTTTCTTATGAAACAATGACTGCAGAAAAGAATAAAATGGACACATCCAAATTCAAATCATACACATAAACTCTTCCAAAGTCATGGTAAAGTCAGCGTCGAATATAAGAGAAACAGGCATATTTTCAAAACAGAAAAATGGAATGATCCAAATTTAAGAAATCTTAGACTCATCCATGAAATGCAGGTGGACTTTCATGCTGAGAGCATAAGAAAAGAATAAGATAGACGAATCCAAATTCAAGTAGTACAAATAAACTATTCCAGAAATAGACAAATCAGCATCGAGAAAAAAATAAATGCAGAAGGAAAATAGAGTGATCCAAATTCGATAAACTTGATTAGATTCATCCGCATTATTAGTAATGTCAGGAAAGGAAGAAAAGGGAGAAAATGGAGTGAAACCAAATTCAAGAAAGTCGAATCGACTCTCCCATATTACAGAGTTTAAAGTAAAAACGTTAAAATGAACTTGTCCAAGTTCAAGCATTTTAGTGGGACAGAGATAGTATGAATATAATCAATAAAATTGCAATGAACTAATCCAAAGTTTAGAAATCCTATTAAAGTTTTCCATGTCAGAAAAGGTTTAGAAAAACTAAGAAAAATATTTGAAAATTGACCAATCAAAACTGAGTTGCTACGATGGACTCTTCCATCTGAACAAAATATGTAAAACGATTTTGAACAATTGGAACCTTCCAAGCTGAAGAAAGTGAAACCAATTTTTATAAAATGGATATGGCAGTGACAGATGAATAATTTAGTGGTCTTTTCCAAAATTAGTGAATTCAAATGGACTCTTCATCTGACAAAACAAAGATGGACTGTTCCATATCAAAAAGTTTCTCTTACAGAAAATTTCATGTAAGAAGTTATAAAATGGGCTAAACTGAGACTAGAAATTCAACTAAACCTTTCCAATTATACCTACTGTAAATACAAGAATGGACTTGTCCAAAATTAAACATTCAAAGAACTTGTTTTATAGCAGGCGAAATCTTACTCTTCTAAAGAAAATCACTGAAGTCTACAAACAATTTAACACAATGGACCAACCCAAATCTAAGAAACCTTAAATCACTTGACCATACAGATTTTTTAATAGATACTAAAAGATGGATTCTTCCAATTTCAAGAAATTAAATCGGCCTCTCACATGAAAATCTAAAAAGGATTGAAATTGATAAACGGACCCAAAATGAAAAAAATATGAATAAACAGATCAATCTAAAAATCAATAAACCTTTTAACCTCTCTCTCTCTTGCTTTCTCCTTTCCTCTCTCCTTCTCTCTCTCACTCTGGGCAATTGTTGTTGTTTTTTTTTTGTTCATTGAAATTATTTTATACACGCTTTGGTAAAGGAAAACATAACAGAAAACTATTCATATTTAGTACATTTGATTTTATTTTTGATGACAACACAAAACACGTGCACATGAAGTTTCGGAGAGTTATCTTTTTGTTACATTTCATGTACATATAAGTAAAACAAAACTGATTTTATTTTTGATGACAACACTAAACACGTGCATATGAAGTTTCGGAGAGTTATCTCTTTGTTACAATTCATGTACATGTAAGTAAAACAAAACTATAGGTTCAGTCAATACCAAACGGAACACAGAATCCTTCTACATTGTAAAATGGACGCAACTGCCGATGATTATTTGTAAATTGGAAGCAATTGCTGATGCTATTAATAATTTACTGAACAACAAAATTTCGGACCAGCCCGAACTCAAAGCATCTGCAGACGACAGTTTACATATGGCCAAAATGGAATTCGTTTTCGATAGCGTAGAAACATCGTTGGTAAAGCAGGAAATGTTGATTTTCAAAGATGGTTTTTTAGCTCACCTGAGCACAACGTGCTCAAGGGGAGCTTTTAGGATTACATGGTGTCCGTCGTCAACAATTATTTAAACATCAACTCCTCCTAAACCACTGGTCAAATTTGGACTAAACTTGGCTGGATTGTTCCTGGAGAGGTTCTCTTTAAAAATTGTTCACGGAATTTGATTCCGTCAAAAACTCTGGTTGCCATGGCAATCAAATGGATTTTTTAAAGAAATTCTTTAAAAATCTTCTTCTCTGACACCGCTGATCAATTTTAAAATAATTTCACAGAGATGTTCCTTGGGTGACCTTTTCAAAAAGTGTTCGCGAAATTTTGATTCAAGAAAAATGGCTCTGGTGAATGGGGGCTACTTGCTCTATAAGGAAATGAAGAGATTCTTAAACACTCTTCTCTCGAACGGCTAGTCAGATTTTGAAATACTTTCACAGAGATGTTCCTTGACTGACCCGTTTTAAAAGGTGTTCATGAAAGTTTGATTCAAGAAACATGGCTCTGATGAATGGGGGCTACTTGCACTATATGGAAATGAATAAATTCTTGAAAATTCTTCTGAAACCTGCTGTCAGATTTTAAAATAATTTCACAGAGATGTTCCTTTTGTGACCCTTTTCAAAACCTGTTCGTGAAATTTTGATCCATCGAGAAACATGGCTCTGGTGAACGGGGGCTATTTGCACTATACTGGACATGAAGAAATTCTTGAAATTTCTTCTTCTCTGAAACGGTAGGTCAGATTTTCAAATAATTTCACAGAAATGTTCCTTGAATGGCCCTTTTCAAAAATTGTTTGCCAAGTTTTGATAGGTCAAGAAACATGGCTCTGGTGAATGGGGGCTACTTGCACTATATGGAAATTAAGAAACTCCTAAAAGTTCTTCTTTTCTGAAACCCGTTGTCAGATTTTGAAAGGACTTTTACAGATGACCTGGCAAAATAAGGATTTTGTGTCCAATGTTTCAATACCTCAAAAAGAATTGGCTATGATCCTCTCAAAAATTCAGGTCACCAATCCAAGGCCATCTTCGCCCTTTTGTTTTGTCTATTCGTTCAAAGAATTTTACCCAACGTCTTAGCCATTTGGCATCTGCAACTACTTTTACCACACAGTCCCAAGTTTTAACAAACCTGAATATGAAAGTTTTTAAAAACATTATGGGAAAAGGAGAAAATGCTGGTAGCCAGCATTTCCTCCTTCCCTCACAATGTTTTTACCCTTTCATAAACATGTTTCTTTACTTGGACTGTACATAATGAATCTGTCCTCTGCAGATACATCTTAACACCTCGGATCATCTCATGGCTGACAGAGGTGGAGTTACAATATTCTTAGGCACTGCACTTCCAAATATTGCAACAAATAAGCATACCAAATTTCAAGTCATTCCTCCTTAAAGGTAGGTTTTTCACATGATGCCAAATTAAACAAGAGGACGATAATGGTCCTATATCACTCACCTGAGTACTAAGCAAAAAGGTCTATGTGGAAGATAAATACCAAATATTGAGGTTCAAGGCCAAATGATAATGAAGTAAGAGTTGCAAATTGTCGCAACATATGTCCAACCCACCACCAGTTGTCAAGGATGTATAATAATTGCAATGGGCAGGTAATGCAACAACCATGTTTATCAATTCTTTAAATCAATTTTACTTGAGACTTCAAAATTCCATTCCTGACAAGCAAAAAATACAGTAAAAATGAAGATTAAAGGGGAATTACTCGAAAGCTGCCCTAGGTAGAGTTATTTTTCTTGTGCATAGTACTGTGTGATATTCCAACAAACATGATTAGCAAGTCTGAAGTCCTTCTGACTCGAAATGACAGAGTTATATTCCGGACAAGCACAAAATGCTGTGAAACTGATGATCAAAGGGAAATAATTCAAAGACAGCAAGAGGTAGAGTTACAATTCTTTTGCACTGCATTTCCAAATATTGCAACAAATAAGCATACCATATTTCAAGTCATTCCTACCTAAGGTGAAAAAGCTTTAAAAAGAAGAATTTTTAAGAATTTCTTCCTAGTCATGTAGTTCAAGTAGCACCCATTCACCAGAGCCATGTTTATTGATGGATCAAAATTTCGCACAGTTTTTGAAAAGGGTCACCACAGGAACATTGCTGCGAAATTATCTAAAAATCTGACCAGCAGTTTCAGAAAAATTTTTTTTAAAGAATTTCTTCATTTCCGTATAGTGCAAGTAGCCCCATTCGCAAGAGCCATGGTTCTTGACAGATCAAAATTTCACGAACAATTTTTGTAAAGGGTCACCCATGGAACATCTGTGTGAAATTAAAATCAGCAGTTTCAGAAAAGAATTTTTAACAATTTCTTCATTTCCGTATAGTGCAAGTAGCCCCAGTTCACCAAAGCCATGTTTCTTGACGGATTAAAATTTTGCGAGCAATTTTTGAAACCTGTCACCAAAGGAACATCTCTTTGAAATTATTTCAAAATCCGACCAGTGGTTTCAGAAAAAAGGTTTTTCAAGAATTCCTTCATTTTTGTATAGTGCAAGTAGCCCCCATTCACCAGAGCCATGTTTCTTGACGGATCAATATTTCGCAAACACTTTTTAAAAAGGGTCATCGGAGGAACATCTCTGTGAAATTATTTCAAAATCTGACCATTGGTTTCAGAGGAGAAGATTTTTAAAGAATTTCCTAGAAAATTCCATTTGGTTGCCATGGTAACCAGAATTCTTGACAGAATCAAATTCTGTAAAAAATTTTCAAGAGGACCTCCCAAGGAACATTCCACCCGAGTTTGGTCCAAATTGGCGCCGAGCTTTAGGAGGAGTTGATGTTTAAAGAATTGTTGATGACGCACATTGCATGACAAACATTGGGTCATCCTAAAAGCTCCCTTTGAGCACAACGTGCTCAGGTGAGCTAAAAAGAGATCCAAAAATAAATGCTATAAAAGTTGCCAAAACTAGAGCTATCACTAAACATGATCATACCCCCCACCAGCTCCATGTCACAAAACTGCTCTTTGTAACAGAATGCAGGATGGTTTAGTACAAAAGAAAGAGTTCAAAGAAAACAAACAAGTGGGGATAGACTTATGGTTCTTGTACTCCTCATGCACTTCATGTTAATGTGTTCTATCTGTATATGAAGTTTGTAGTCACTAGCCTTTATGCTTTGGAAGTTATGCTCCAGACAAAAACAAAAAAACATAATATCCAAAGAGAAATAACTCTTAAAATAATGGGAATAGAGTTATGTTTCTTCTAAAGTGTACTTTGCTTTATGTGATCTGATTGTACATGAAGTGTGAAGTTACACCCCAGACAAGATCCAAAGTTAAAATTTATAAAGGGGGATAAATCTTAAAATAGTGGAAATAGATTAATGATCCTTGTATCATGCACATCTTATTTATGTGGCCTATATGTATATAAAGTTTGAAGTTACTAGCTTTTATATTTTGGAAATTATGCCACGGACTTAAATAAACAGCAATAAGAAACAAGAGGGCCAAGATGGCCCTGGATCGCTCACCTGAATTTTTGAGAGGACCACAAAATTCAAAAAATCTGTCCAGCTGTTTCAAAGAAGAAGAATTTTTTAAGAATTTCTTCATTTCCCTTTATTGCAAGAAGCCCCCATTCACCAGAGCCATGTTTCTTGACGGATCAAAATTTCACGACCACTTTTTGAAAAGGGTCACCCATAGAACATCCCTGAGAAATTACATATTTCAAGATCTGACCAGCGGTTTCTGAGAAGAAGATTTTTAAAGAATCTTAGAAAATTTCATTTGGTTGCCATGGCAAAAAGAGTTTTTGACAGAATCCAATACTGTGAATGCATTTTAAAGAGGACCTCCCAAGGAACATTCCAGCCAAGTTTGCTCCAAATTGGCCAAGCGATTTAGGAGGAGTTTATGTTTAAAGAATTGTTGACGACCCACGACGGACACCTGGAGATCCTAAAAGCTCCCCTTGAGCATGTTGTGCTCAGGTGAGCTAAAATAGTTGGTATAGTGTAATGGTTCTTGTACACTGCACTTATCCTCAATCTGATCTTGCTGTGTGTGAAATTCTAAGTTACTACCTTTAATACTTTGGAAGTTATGCTCCAGACAAAAATAAAGAGTTAAAATTTTCAAAGGGCAATAACCGAAACCAGAGGGCCAAGATGGCCCTGGATCGCTCACCTGAATTTTTGAGATGACCATGGCCTATTTTCTTTTGAGGTATTGAAACATTGGAACCAACATTTTTATTTTGCCAAGCAATTTTCAAAAGGTCACCTGTAAAAGTTATTTCAAAAACTGACCATCAGTTTCAGAAAGAAGAATTTTTAAGAATTCTTCATTTCCGTATTATACATGTAAGAGCACGTAGCCCCCATTCACAAGAGCAATGTCTCTTGATGGATCAAAATTTTACGAACAAGTTTTGATAAGGGTAATCCAAAGAACATTTCTGAGAAATTCTTTTAAAATCTGACCAGGCGTTTCAGAGAAAAAAAATTCAAGAATTTCATCATGTCTGTATAGTGCGAGTAGCCCTCATTCACAAGAGCCATGTTTCTTGATGGATCAAAATTATATGAACAATTTTTGGAAAGGGTCACCCAAGGCAAATTGCTGTGAAATTATTTTATAATCTGACTCGGGTTTCAGAGAAAAAGAATTTTCAAGAATTTCTTCATTTCTGTTTAGTGTAAGTAGCCCCCATTCACCAGAGCCATGTTTCTTGACAGATCAAAATTTCGCTAACAATTTTTGAAAAGGGTCACCTAAAGAACATCTCTGGGAAATGATTTCAAAATCTGACCAGCGGTTTCAGAGAAGAAGAATTATTAAGAATTTCTTCATTTCCGTATAGTGCAAGTAGCCCCCATTCACCAGAGCCATGTTTCTTGACGGATCAAAATTCCGCGAGCAGTTTTTGAAAAGGGCCACCCAACAAACATCTCTGTGAATTTTTTTTAAAATCTGTCCAGCCATTTCAGAGAAGAAGAATTTTCAAGAATTTCTTCATTTCCTTATAGTGCAAGTAGCCCCCATTTCACCAGAACCATGTTTCTTGACCGATCAAAATTTAGCTGACAATTTTTGAAAAGGGTTACCCAAAGAATATTCCTGAGAAATTATTTCGAAATCTGACCAGCAGTTTCAGAGAAGAAGAATTTTTTAGAATTTCTTCATTTCTGTATAGTGCATGTAACTCCCATTCACCAGAGCCATGTTTCTTGACGGATCAAAATTTCATGGACAATTTTTGAAAAGGGTCACCCAAGGAACATCTCTGTGAAATTATTTTTAAATCTGGCCAGCGATTTCAGAGAAGAAGATTTTTAAAGAATCTTACAAAATTCCATTTGGTTGCCATGGCAACTGGAGTTTTTGACGGAATCCAGTTCTATGAACACTTTTTAAAAAGGACCTCCCAAGGAACATTCCAGCCAAGTCTGGTCCAAATTGGCCAAGTGATTTAGGAGGAGTTGATGTTTAAAGGATTGTTGATGAAGCATGACGGACACCGAGTGACTCTAAAAGCTCCCCTTGAGCACATTGTGGAATGCATTAATGGTTCTTGTACACTGCCTTTCTCCTTTATGTGATCTAGATGTGTGTGAAGTTTGAAGTACCTAGCTTCAATACTTTGGATGTTATGCTCTGGACAAAAATCCAGTTAAAATTTGCAAAGGGCAAAAAGTTCAAGGGGAGATAATACTGCAACCAACGGCAGCAAGGTAATGTAAATTGCACATGCCAATTTTATATGTACCCATACATTATGTGTAATTTCAAAGCAGCACCTGAAAAACTGTAGGAAAAAAGCTCCGAAAAAATTGTGTCTTCAGACAGACAGACGGACAGAAGGACGACGGACGATGACTGATCACAATAGCTCACCCAGAGCACTTCATGTTCAGGTGAGCTAAAAATTCAGGAATGGAGAAATTTTGAATCAGAAACTGGATAATAAAGATTAACTCTTTCTACACAATGCCAATCACAGAATCACAGTATCACATTTTTTTGGCAGCAACCATCTTCGTGAGCCAACGTTGCTATCACAATGTGATCTTACCTTGGCTGATTAAGCCCGATTTCAGGATTCCTGCGATGCGCTCTCTATTGGATGCTGGTTATTACCCCCTTTACATCATATTTCTGTAAGCCAATGAAATATTGTTTTACAAACCGCTTATGAATACACATGAAGCGATAAGCAGACATCCACATGGGCTTCCATGTTTACCTTATTCAATTTTTATCAAAGATGAAACGCTACGAGCAATTTCATTCATTGCAGTTAGAGCTGGCTGTATCCAATGATAAAGCGTATCGGGGGAACATAAAAATCAAGCTCGATCTGCCAAGGGTAGAGTAGCGTAGTGAATCATCACCCTTGGCTTGCGAAGATGGACAGCAACAAGTATAAATCCATTGCAAACTTAAAAGTTCCATCATAATTCCACTAAATATCTCATCCAACTTCTTTTTGATGAAAAATCTCTCTGTACTGCACGGTGTTGACCAATATCAGACTGTCGGTTCTGTTTAACCAAACGACAAAATTTTAGACTGGTCCAAATTGAAGGCATTTGCAGACGACAATAAATGTGACTGAATTGTTGAAATTTGGTTTGGGAAGGGAAGAAAACATTGTAGGAAAAGGAGAAAATGCTGGTTACCAGCATTTTCTCCTTTTCCCGCAATGTTTTCAGAAGGCTTCTCTTTCAGGATTGTTAAAAGTCGAGATTGTGAGGTCAAGAGTTAATGCTGTTTTGAACAATATTTCAACATTATTTCAGATACATCATTACATAGTGCACCTATCCAAGCATTCCTGGAGCTTCTCTTGCCAGTACTTTTCACAATGTTCTTTTCAAACCAATGGCTGCTTTCCCACATGATCATCGTCAGAACAATGGTCAGCGGTGAGAGAAGAATAACAATTCTCTGAACCTCTTGTTAGGCTCTTGTTATTTATTCTTTTACCACATGACAAAATTTTAGGCTTGTCCAAATTCAAAGCATTTGCAGATGACAATTTCAATATGGCTCACATAACAGTATATAGCGGGATATTATTAGAACCTACAGAGTGCCACCAACAAACCTGAATGAAAACATCTTATCATCTTGTCACATTATTTTCATCCGCTGCATGTAAAATTGATTGAAGAAGAAGGAAAGGAAGCATGACATGACACATTTAACCCATTACCACACAATCCCTACTTTTGACGGCCCTAAGAAAGATGCCTTTAGAAAACATTGTGCGAAAAGGAGAAAATGCTGGTAACCAGCATTTTTTCCAACAATGTTTTCTACCCTTCACAAAACAAATCCAAATTTTCAGTTACTTTTATTTTGTCCTCTGCAAATGCTTTCAATTTGGACCAGTCTAAAATATTGTCGTTTGGTAATGAGTTAACAATGATGTAAGATCCTACCTTTGAAAATTACACTATTCATCTTCCTTTTAGGTGCAGAGTTAACTCCTGTTTTTACAATATTTTTGACATGAAAACATTATCAGAAAATGCAGTTCACAGTTTGGTAGTCTCATCCACAGATAACAGAAAAAGGCACATTTTAAGTCAAGACAGAGATAGCAAAGTAAATCTTTGATCACACAGCAGTCCAATCTTGATTCACACCTGCCAAAAATGCAACAATTTCTTGCTACTCATTTCTATGATTACTAAATATACCTCAGAATCTTAAATTGATGATAGTTTCATAAATATAAGGATAAAACTGGTTAAAAAACAGTATGAAATTTAGTAAAGATGTACCTTCGACAACATATATCACAAATGTTCATGCACATTCTACTGTGCATGTGTTTTTGTCATGGATAGTTAATCAAAAAAGCATGCATGCATTTTTCACAATATGGCTAACTCTTTACCAAACAACAAAATTTTACACTAGTCCAAATTAAAAGGACTTGCAGATGACAAGTTAACCCTTTCCCAAATGACAAACTTTTGGACTAGACCAAATTGAAAGCATTTGCGACGACAGTTCAACTTTAGCTGAAAAGATGATTTCTGTCTATGATAGGGTAGTAAACATTGTGGGAAAAGGAGAAAATGCTGGTTATCAGCATTTTCTCCTTTTCCCACAATGTTTTCAAAAGGCTTGTATTCCAGACCCATAAACACCAGGGATTGTTTGGTAAAGGGCTAATATCATTGCTGCACTGCAACTAGTAGCTTTATATCCTTTCCAAAGGCAAATTTCTCAGAAATGAGTGCCGTGACCCATATCTTTTTTTTAATGTAATCTCCAAAAGACATGATGAGCTTTGTATGTGTAAAATTAAAAAAAAAGTCTGTCTGTCAGAAAAATTTGTCATACACATTGTTAACTCCTTACCAAACGACAAAATTCTAGACTGGTCCAAACTGAAACCACGTGCAGATGACAAAATAGAGGTAACTCAAACATTGAAATTTGTTTCCAGCAGGGTAGAAATCATTGTGGGAAAATGAGAAAATGCTGGTTACCAGCATTTTCTCCTTTCTCCTCAATGTTTTCAAAAGGCTTTTCTTTCAGGGTCGTTAAAAGTCGGGATTGTGTGGTATAAAGGGTTAAGATAATTCTTGATGAGTTTTTAAATTTCCCCAGGGGTCAAGAAGTTATAAATCTTATTATAACTTTATAAATCTTTTTTTTTTCAGGCAATAGCAGGTAGCATCTTCACTCCACAGTCCAATATTCCAGGCTGGAAAGGTTCAGTCTGTTACATCACATTGCTTTCCTGAAAATAGAAAACAAAATTAACATTGAAGTCAACTCTTCTTTAACTCTTTACCACACGAGAAAATTTTAGACCAATCCAAGATTTCAACTCTTTTTTAACTCTTTACCACAGGAGAAAATTCTAGACCAATCCAAGATTTCAACTCTTCTTTAACTCTTTACCACACGAGAAAATTCTAGACGGATCCAAATTAAAAGCATTTGCGACAACAAAATAAAGGTGACTGAAAAATTAAAATTTGGTTTAGGAAAGGTAGAAAACACTGTGGGAAAGGGAGAAAATGCTGGTTACCAGCATTTTCTCCTTTTCCTACAGTGTTTTCAAAACGCTTCTTTCTCAGGGTTGTTAAAAGTTGGGATTGTGTGGTAAAGAATTAACTCTACCAAATGGCAATTTTTTTTGGATTAAATCTTGTTAATAGTGATGATTTCTGGCTTTAATTGGGTAGAAAATATCGTGGGAAAAGGAGAAAATTCTGGCTACCAGCATGTTCTCCTTTTCCTACCATGTTTTCTATGGGCTTCTTTCTCAGGGTCGTTAAAGTTGGGATTGTGTCGTAAAAAGATAAATCACTTCAAGTGCTCCTTTACCCCTTTACCACACAATGACGACCTTTTGACAAGATTTGGAAAGAAACCTTTTGAAAACATAGTGGGAAAAGGAGAAAATGCAGGTTACCAGCATTTTCTCCTTTTCCCACAATGTTTTCTACCCTATCAATGAACAGTTGCACCATTTGAACCTGCTCCCTTTAGATAGCACCATGGTTAGTATAGATCCCAGGTCAGTCTGCAGTAAACATGCATTCTGATCTTTGATCCTCACTGGCTGCAAAGGCAACTATGGTTTAACCCTTTGCCACCGACAAAATTTTAGCTCTGTCAAAATTGAAAGCATTTGCAGACAATAATTTCAATGTGAAGCTTCACAACTATGGTTACCTGTGAATATCCAAAATCAAACTGTATATTTACTGAAGACTTACCTGCGATGCTATTCAACAAGCCAAGACTCATACTGTCCAGTCAGGTTTGAAATGGCAATTAGTTGGCTATTTTTTTTTCTGAAAACTTTACTATGTTTACCTCACACTACACTAATCTACAGAGAAGCAAAAGATTACCCTGCAAATAAAACTTCTATTGATTGAATGGAGTTTTACTCCACTTTCATAATTATTTCAAGTATATTACAGCAACAGTTCATTCAAGAATATCCTGGGTTTCAACTTTACCAAGTCTGGGTTCTAGTGTCTTGCTCAGGGATCCTCCCATCAAAAATCCAACATCAAATTTGACCTGTATTTTTATGATAATATACAGAGTGTAAGTATCAAATCAAATACAGTTCTATATCAGGAGATTACAAACAGAAGCACGCACTTTGACAAAAAAAGAAAAATGGTCACAACTCACTTAATGATAGGAGGATTAACAGATCAAACTCCAGCCACCTGATCGGTATGTTGTCATTACTTTGCTGTGTTTAAAATATCAGTCCCATTCAAAATGTATTCAAAGATAACAAACAGATACCATTTTCCTTCCATTTTATAGATACCCATCGTATTCCTACAGACATCAGGGATACGATATGCCACATGCATTTTAACCCTTTCCCAAACAACAAATTTTTGACTCTTCCAACCTGAAAGTGTTTGCAGACGACAATTTTAGATTTTGTGAAAATGGCAGGAAGTTGTCAAAAAGGGTAGAAAACACTGTGGAAAAAGGAGAAATTGCTCGTTACGTTTTCCCACAGTGTTTTCAAAAGACTTTTACTGCAGACACGTAAAAACCAGGGTTTGTTTGGGAAAGGGTTAACCATTATCACACAGTCCCTACTTTTGATGACCCTGAGAAAGAAGCCTTTAGAAAACATTGTGGGAAAAGGAGAAAATGCTGGTAACCAGCATTTTCTCCTTTTCCCACAATGTTTTCTACCTTTCACAAAGAAAAAAAAATCAAATTTTCAGTCAGTTTTATTTCGTCGTCTCCAAATGCTTTCGATTTGGACAAACCTAAAATTTTGTTGTTGGTAATGGGCTAAATGGAAGGAAAATAAAAAAGAAGTGTCTTGATTGTTTAGAAAGAAGTTTGTACATGTACCTCTCACGGACTCTGTCCAATGTTCACATCACAGATTTGTCTCAATCTTGTGTAAAACATCACTTTCAGCAGTATATCAGTTTGATCATGGCAACAGCTAACTTGCTGACCCATTTTCTGGGTTTAATCAGGCTTACACTAGGACTCTGCGGTGTCATTCCCCAGGATAGGCCCCTAAATACCACAGCTATAAGTAAGGAACATTGGTTGTTATGGGATTTTACACCACTTTAACAGCTAAGGTCATATCATGGCGGTCCGTGGAGCACATGTGTTTCCTGGCTTTCTCACACCGGTACTTACACTAGTTTCTTTCCAAAGCCACCAACTACTTTTCTCACATGCTTCAGCAGAAGTGAGAGGCAAAAATATGCCGGAAAGAAAATTTGCCTTAACCGGGTATCAAACTCGCAACCACCAGGTCATTAGTCAGACACGCTCACCACTGAGCTACCCGGGCAGGCGTAAGTAAGGAACAAACCAAGAACCCCTAAATAACAAATCTGGAAAAATGTTCATCAAATCACCTGTAAGTAAATAAGATATACCGGTGTTTATAACTCTTCACCACACGAGGAAATTTTAGACTGGTTCAAATTGAAAGCAAATTTAAATTGACAAAATAAAAGTGACTGAAAAATTGAAATTTATTTAGTGAAGGGTAGAAAACATGGCGAGAAAAGGAGAAAATGCTGGTTACCAGCATTTTCTCCTTTTCCCACAATGTTTTCTAAAGGCTTCTTTCTTGAGGTCGTCAAAAGAGGGATTGTGTGGTAATGGGATAACAGTAAATAAACTCTCTACAAAACAACAGTTTCAATTGCTACAATTGTTCCAGTTGAAAGAATTTGTGAAAAACACGCTGCTCAAATATCGAATTGTTTCTGAAAGATTAAAGAAAAACATTGTACGAAAAGGAGAAAATGGTGGTTAGATCATCAATTTCTCTTTTTTCTACAATAATCCTACTATTTCTAAGGGTCCGATAATGCCAGCATAACTTAACAAAACATTTTTGAGAAATTTGTGATCTTGCCTCTACCCAGCAAGTGTATTATGACAAAGCTTACTTGATACACCTATAACCAAATATTTTCAAACCTTTCTCGAGGCTTTTGAAAACATTACAGCAGAAGAAATTGACTTACATTTTTATACGCACGAAGGGTAGTATTATGTTGTGGCCCTGGTCATCTGTCTGTCTGTCCATCCGTCTGTTTGTTAGCAATCTCTCGTGTATGCAGCTCCTGCAACAGTTTTCATTCGAATAAGTTCAAACTTACCACAATGAATCTCTATGTGTGTTTGTGCATGTGACTTTAAACATTTGTATATCTGTGGTCATAGATTTTAACCCATTAGCACACAATCCTGCTTTTTGATGTCCCTGAGAAAGAAGCCTTTGGAAAACATTGTGAGAAAAGGAGAAAATGCTGGCAACCAGCTTTTTCTCCTTTTCCCGAGTTTTCTACCCTTCAAATAACAAACTTCAAATGTTCAGTCACTTTTATTTTGTTGTCTGCAAATGCTTTCAATTTGGACAAGCTTAAAATATTGTCGTATGGTAATGAGTTAAGCCATTTCACCAACAAGCCCCTTTGGGCATATATACGCTGCTTTGCAATCCTCCTGTTTTCCCTTTTACACAGTGTTTTAACCCTTTTGAAGACAAAATTGATCATTTGACTTACAAGAGTTCGTCTACAAATACCATAAATCTAGAGAGCTTTACAATTTATGTTCTTTAGAACAACAACACTTTTGATCATCTTTGGAAATTGGGACTTACCCCAAAGGATGATGACTTAACCCTTTCCCAAACAATCCCTGGTTTTCACGGCCCTGAAAAAGAAAGCTTTTGAAAACATTGTGGGAAAAGGAGAAAATGCTGGTAACCAGCATTTTCTCCTTTTTCCACACTGTTTTCTACTCTCCCAGAACAAGTTTCAATTTTTGAGTGATGTTAATTTTGTCGTCTGCAAATGCTTTCAATTTGTACCAATCTAGAATTTTTCCGTTTGGTAAGGAGTTAAAAAAGCTGTAATATAATCATTTAGTAAAAACTAGGTAGAAGAACTCACTTGTGGGAATCAAAAGGAACAGGTATTCCTGTGTCTGGAATTGTTCTCCTGGGCATGTTTGTCTGGGCTTGTTCTTCTCAACTGAACTGAACCTAGTATAAATAGATACATGTAAATTTAAATTCCCTTAACCCTTTACCCCATAAGGCGTTTCTATGGTATTGCTAATTGACCCTAAATAACAGCAAGGATGAAGCTGTTTCTTATGTGTATACGACACCTTTGATAGCATAGAAAACATGGTGGCAAAAGGTGCAATTGCTCATCATGAGCAATTTCATCTTTTGCCACAATGTTTTCCAAAGGCTCCTACAAGCAATGCATAGAAATGAGTATCTATGGAGTAAAGGGTTACAGCCAGATTTATCAATCTTCATAAAATTCAAAATATTTGAGAATTTCAGTGAAAATGTGCTTGTAATGCTATCAATTTTGTACAATACAGGGATAGTGGATTGCATTGGAGTTTATACCATTCAACAACTTAGGTCATACCATGGACATGAGTGCACCTATACATGTGTTTCTTTGCTTTCTACCACGAGTACCAACACATCTGTCTTTCCAAGTCAATGACTACTTTTCTCACAATGCATCAGCATCACCAGGCAAAAAAAATGCCAAACAAAAAGTTTGTCTTAACCTGGTACCAAACTCACAACCGTGAGGTCATGAGTTGGATATGCTAACCTCTGCACTGTATACAAAGTGTGTTAACGCTTCTAGTACAACGTGGATTAAACTTTGTTAGTTTCTTGTGATGCCTGTCTTGTAGTCATTTATTGATACTCTTGTTACTTTTCTGAAAAGGGAAGTACTTGTTTTCTCCTTTTGTAATGAGAATATAGTGGGTTTAGATTATAAATGATAATTATAGTGGAAATAACTGATACCGGTATATTTTAGGGGTTGTAGACCTTAACCCTTTACCACACAATCCAGACTTTTAACGATCCTGAGGAAGAAGCCTTTTGAAAGTATTGTGGGAGAAGGAGAAAATGCTGGTAACCAGCATTTTCTCCTTTTCCCACAATATTTCCTACCCATCACAAAACAAGTTTTGAATTTTCAGTCAATTTTATTTTGTCGTCTGCTAATGCTTTCAATTTGGACCAGTCTATAAATTTGCCATCTGGTAAAGGGTTAAGTGAGGTGAGATAAGTTTTGAAACCTATAGACATAAGAATGTCAGTGAGGACCGCAGTGAAGAAATCGCTCAAACATATTTACTGCTTAATATCTGCTCTTGATACATAGTAACTTACATATATGTTGATTCAGGAAAAAAACATAGAGGATATTTGTTCATTTCGGTGAAAGATCAAATTTTCATTGAGTGAACATAATATTTTCATGAGAGATGCAGCAACAAGTGAAAACGTTACTGATAATGTTCAGGAAATGAAATAAATTTTGATCTTTCACCCAGAAAATAAATATTGTATTTATGTAACGCTTCTATCCCTTTCTTTAACCCTTTCCCAAAAAAGCCCTGGTTTTCACGTGTCGTCAGTGTAAGTCTTTTGAAAACTCTGTGGGAAAATGAGCAATTTCTCCTTTTCCCACCGTGTTTTCTACCCTTTAGGAGAACTTTCTACCATTTTCATCAATTCAAAATTGTTGTCTGCAGATAGATTTTTCAGACTTGAAGAGTCTAAAATTTGTCGTCTGGGAAAGGGTTAATGGGATTTTCATTACAATCTAGCAGACTGGTTTTCAGTAAGTCCCTGTGGCCTACTCCCTCCAGGTACCAACGCATTTCAATATTACATAAAGTGCGAGAAAAGTAGTGTAAATTACGTCATATTTCCCCCTTGTTGAATGACATGCGCATTTTAACCTAGGTAACCTAGGTAACCAGTGGAAAGGAACTACAGTTTCAACCTTCAAAGCAAGCGTTAGAAAATAAAATTGTTATTTTTCACTGATCGTTACCATGAAATATCTAAAATATTTCACCTTTATTTCTTGATAAAGTACTGGAAAGCATGAAAAATATTTACCTCTTCATTCCTACCAATGTAGCTTTTGAATAAATTTGATCCCAGATAGGTAGTAAGAGTGGCTGTGACAGCAGCTAGCAGAAAAACAATCACAAAATTAACATCGCAGCAAGTCCATGAATCTGGGGTATGCCCTTTTATCAAAGATTCATGAGCCTAACTGATATTTTCATTCTTTCAAAGAGACAGACCAAGAAATGATTAAATTCCAGAATATTAACCCATTACGACACAATCACTACTTTTGACGACCCTGAATAAGAAGCCTTTAGAAAACACTGTGGGGAAAAGGAGAAAATGCTGGTAACCTTCACAAAACAAATTTCAAGTTTTCAGCCATTTTTATTACGTCGTCTGTAAATACCTTCGATTTGGATCAGTCTGTAATTTTGTACTTTGGTAATGAGTCAAGATAAAGTATCAGAAATCATTTTTGGACAAGGGAAAGTATACTTAACTCATGGCAATATATAAACATTTGATCATTTCCATAAATTGACCAGATGATTTCCCATACATTTGTGAATGATTTTGGAAAAACACTCTCATTCCAAATGTAATCAAATGACATCATTCAAGAGTATTCCCAAATGTCACAGCCTCTAAACTTATCACAAATGCATTTTCTGTATTGTACTTTGAAACTGTGAGCACACAGCATAAATAAAATGATGGATTATTTGGGGGAATTGGTGGTTTTCGATAAAATCTTACCTTTTTATAGATCTACTGTAATTCTGTATTTGACCCATTTCTTTGTCTTAGAGAGCTTCTCTAGCATGCTTACATCTGTGAAAGGTTTCATAGCAGCCAAATAAAGGCAGTGAGCAAAAAATATTGATAGCAAACATAGATTCACAATGATATGAGGATTCACAGACCTACGAGAATCTACAATTAGTCTTGTTTTAATTCTTTGTTTCATCAATTATCTCCCGCTAGATGGCATTCTATAAATACTCATCTATCTAATATGGGCATCCTGGGTACAGAACCAAACCACTTTCCTACGTGACAACCATTACTTTGAATTTAAAACAAAAAAAAAGGTTTACCCAATAAAACGCTACCTTGTGCAATTCACTCAACGATGATATCATCGTTTAGAGAAATCTGTTGCTAAAGCAGGTCTCATTTCTCCTCAAACGTATTAATATGTAAAAGCTATTTTCAACATTGCTACTTTATAGAGCGTAATATTACAGTCAGCCCACTTTCGGGGCTAGTAGTGATGCGTCATATAAGACAGTCGAATCTTCGAAGAATATGACATGCGCAGACAACGTGTTTCATCCTGTTGTATCTTTATCATCACATAATACAGAAATTTGAGGCTGTATGTTTTGTAAATTGTCAAATAAAGGTTGTGGTTCCTAGATGACGTTTCTAACCTAAAGGAATTATTTTCCTTTATATAGTTTACTAAAAATACTATAACAACTGGCCGATTCTTCTAAATCTTGGGGCAGAGTCTTTTCAAACTTTGGGGGCCGAGTCTGCTAAAATATCAGCGATGGGCATAGGACCGATTCTTCTTTGTCTTCAGTCTTTGGGCAGTTTTGTCCGGGACGCCTGACATCCACTAGTTTCAAGGCTTTGCCTATTTTGATTTGGAATTCAATTAAAATACACAGGAAAACGACAAGAAAAGGCACCTTAGGATTCAAACTATATCTAACTATATCTGTTTTTCTTTGAATCACCTACATAAATGCCAACTAGCGTTGTCAGTTATCGTTTATCTAGCTAACACGCTTGAAAGCTCCGTCCATGCCCGTCACTTCATTTCTAGATCCGGAAATAAAAGTTTTTTGAAATCTTATCATTGATTGGTGCAATACGGAGGTGTGTCGATTCGATTGACCAATCAGAAACCAGATTACTGGACGGCTAAAATTTTGAAATTTTTATGGTCTAAGGGAGGAAACTCGTACTTAATTTTATCATTAAGCCTAACAGAGTTGTTTCCCTTAGAGCTGGTAGACGGCCTAAAACCGCAAACGAATAAATTACGTTTTATGTGTAACGTCTGTAGGGACGATCGAAATGAAACGATTCAAACATTGATCTGAAGAAAATGTATGTCTTTTACGATAGAATAAGGAGTGTGTATAGTCCAGAAGATATAATTATCTCAGATTTATAGAAATGCATTAACTTAATCTTTCCCAAAAGACAAATTTTAGACTCTGTCAAAATGAAGAGTTTGCAGACGACAATTTCAACTTTTATAACAGTGGCAGAAAATTATCCGAACTGGTAGAAAACACTGCGGGGAAAAGAGAAATTGCTCGTTACGAGCAATTTCTCCTTTTCCCACAGTGTTTTCAAAAGACTTGCAAGTACTGCAGACGGGCGAGTCTATACCGAGACAGCGTACCCAAACTCTGTAGAGTTTTAGTTCAACCGTCTATACCGAGACAGCGTACCCAAACTCTGTAGAGTTTTAGTTCAACCGTCTATACCGAGACAGCGTGTACCCAAACTCTGTAGAGTTTTAGTTCAACCGTCTATACCGAGACAGCGTACCCAAACTCTGTAGAGTTTTAGTTCAACCTACTGCAGACACGTAAAAACAAGGGCTTGTTTGAAAAAGGGTTAAAGATATATTTCTCTTATTTTTGGGGGCGGTAATCTCCACTCGTACATCATTAACTTGATTGATATGTTTCATACCACTTTTAATTTTCTTTTTTTTTTTTAAATTGATCTCATATCCTGCATAAAATGTGTTTCACCAGTACGCTATGTTATGAGATCCATTACCATGACATGACCGAAAAAAAGGAAAATTAAAATGGCATGAAACATATCAATCAATCAATCAATTTAATGATGTACGAGTGAGATTACCGCCCCCCAAAATAAGAGAAATATATCTTTAACTCTTTTCCAAACAAACCCTTGTTTTTACGTGTGTGCAGTAGGTTGAACTAAAACTCTACATAGTTTGGGTACGCTGTCTCGGTATAGACTCGGTGTAGACTCTAAAGAGTTTGGGTACGCTATGACAAAATGGAAACGCTAGCATATGTAGAAATATGTATCATATAGAAGATCTGTAAATCAAATTTCAAATATAAATGTGTTCCTAGATACATGCAAATTATGAAGAGAACGGGAATATCCATGTTATTAAATTTAACTACTTTAAGCCAAGTTTTATATTATTGCGCTAAAGTCCGGGACCTTTCGGAGGTAGATTAATTTATCAGTGTCATTGATTATGGTTTATCTAGCTTACACGCTTGAAAGCTCCGTCCATGCCCTCACTTCGTTTCTAGACACGTAAATAAAAGTTTTTTGAAATCTTATCATTGATTGGTGCAATACGGACTAATCAGAAACCGGAATACTGGACGGCTAAAATTTTGAAATTTTTATGGTCTAAGGGAGGAAACTCGTACTTAATTTTATCTTTAAGCCTAACAGAGTTGCCTCCCTTATAGCGGGCTGACGGCCTAAAACCGCAAACGAATAAATTACGTTTTATGTGTAACGTCTGTAAGGACGATCGGAATAAAACGATTCAAACATTGAAATGAAGAAAATGTATGTCTTTTACGATAGAATAAGGAGTGTGTATAGTCCAACTTTTATAACAGTGGCAGAAAATTATCCGAACTGGTAGAAAACACGGTCGGAAAAAAGAGAAATTCTTCGTTACGAGCAATTTCTCCTTTTCCCACAGTGTTTTCAAAAGACTTACAAGTACTGCAGCCACGTAAAAACAAGGGCTTGTTTGGAAAAGGGTTAAAGATATATTTCTCTTATTTTTTGGGGCGGTAATCTCACTCGTATATCATTAAATTGATTGATTGATATGTTTCATGCCATTTTTAATTTTACGCTAGGTTGAACTAAAACTCTACAGAGTTTGGGTACGCTGTCTCGTATAGACTCGGTATAGACTCTAAAGAGTTTGGGTACGCTATGACAAAATGGAAACGCTAGCATATGTAGAAATATGTATCATATAGAAGATCTGTAAATCAAATTTCAAATATAAATGTCTTCCTAGATACATGCACCTGCAAATTATGAAGCAAACGGCAATATCCATGTTATCAAATTGAACTACTTTAAGCCAAGTTTTATATTCTTGCGCTAAAGTCCGGGACCTTTCGGAGGTAGATTAATTTATCAGTGTCATTGACGGCCGACTTCTTTTGAAAAGGGCTTGAGTTATTACAGTTGAAATTACGCTGCTTGTGCCTGCCCAACACTGACCAGTACCAACCGGGGGCCTCCTAGTTAGCAAGTTGAAGATTTGATTCAGATAAGCTATTTTACCACATCATATCTCTTTGAAAAATGAAAACAGAATAAACTATAAAGGTAATTCCCTGAGTTGAAAGTGTCCTAAATTTAACCTGCTTGGACATCTTTATCTCAAGGTGTCTTACAATTAACATCGTCGTTAAGAGGCACAAATGTATTATAGAAAAAATAAACTAGATCTAGATTTATAGCACTTAATTATACAAGCTTATTTCCATAGATCAAATTGTCGATATTTTTACAGGGAACAAAAAAAAATAACAAAAAATATTTCTTTCATGTACATCATATAATGTGTAAGAATTCTTCGGACTAATGAAAAATCGTATTGTTTCCGATCTTTACCTACAAACTCCTTACTACGAAACCCATTTTGTGCGTTTGCGGTTTTAGGCCGTCCTGCTATATGGGAGATTACTCTGTTTGACATAAGGACAAAAATTAGTACGAGTTTTCTCCCTTTGACCATTAATCGATCATAACTTTATACGTATATCTCTTACCGTTTCTGATTGGTCATCCAGTTGACACACCTCCGTAGTCCACCAATCATAGCGACGGTTTCTAATTTCAATTATTTCCGGGTCAGGATAACAAAGTTACCGACCGGCACAAGTGAAGGCTGATTTTGAATCTAGCAACATGGTTCTTGATCAGTTTCGTAATTGAAATCGTAACTGATAGCCCTTTATATCATCTGAACGAGGAACTTAGAGAAATGTGATGTATTTTTTATTCAGAATGTGTACTTTCAGCGTATTTCGCTGCACTTTGAAGTTCTCAGTAGCGGAAGTACAAAATGTATCGATTCAATTTGTTGCTGGTGGGTACCTGGTTTCAAACCAAATCACTTTCCTTTTTGTTTTGAATTGGCGATGTTAGTTTTTGTGAACTGCTGCTATGGGTGTGTGCAGTGGTCTAGCTTCTGTTTTTGTATCATAATTTGAAATGTGGAAAAACAAATAATGCTTTTTCCAAGAAAACTTTTCGCCAAACTAATTAATTTATTTACTTAGTAGGGTCAATCCGGGTAAATACGGACGATTTTTACACAGCTCACTTCGCCAGTGAACTACTGTTACAATGTGAAAGCCATGACCCCTATAACCTATGAATTAACATTTCAAGACTTTCCCCTTTGATATTATCCCTATACTGTATAGTTTACTCCGCCCAAGATATTGTGAAAATGCAGTATAAGAGATACTTAGTCGAATCCGGGTAAATACTGACATGGGGGGTGAAGTACGACACAGACCGGAAAATTACGGACACCTTATTTTAAATGGGTTAAATACGGTATTGCTCAGCACAAGATATTCCTTCTTTCCCTATTTTGTTTTCAAAAGAATAATACTGCCAAAACCTAATAAAATGCTGGATTGTTTGTGGCATAAACCGACAATAATAGCAATAGATCTAGCACAACCTGCACATTAGGCAGGATAACAGTTACAAAATGCAGTGAAATCAAAGATCATTCCTGTAGCCCATACATCGGTGGCTCAATGTGTCTAATTTCGGAAAAGTATTGGATTCTACTTCTGAGGTTCGAGCTATAAATTAACTTCTAGATAACGTCTTTTTTCAAATATTTAATAAACATGAATTCTGTGGATACTTTTTGTAAGTGTCCGTAATTTTACAGTGTGTTCAAACGACTGGTTTAATACGGACAGTTGTCTTTTTCTTCTTTATTTCTGCTAACGTGTATTTTGCCATTATTTTGATGATTTATTACTTTTCTTCAATCATTTTTCATAGTTTTTAACACCATTACAGGTTAGTGAAGAGAAATCTTTTAACCTGTGAAAGCATTAAGTACCTGTCAGAGTTGTAGCACAAATCTTTAAATGCAAGCATAGCTGAGAAAGGGTGAAGCAAGCTTGACACTAAATGTGCTTGTATCATCACATAAACTTAATCGTCATCAAAAATAGCGCACTGACACAGAAATAAGATAGGAGTGCTATATATAGATTGTGGCATGGATATTGGGAGTTGAAATACGCTCGGGTATTTTCCAAAAATATGGTGCATGTCCGTAATTATACCTCTGTCCGTATTTCCCCGGATTGACCCTACAAACAGGGATCCTACAAAACATGTTATATAGAATCCATGGTACAAACAAATGCATTAGTAATCAAATATACGGGATTGTCAGCTAAATCAGTTGCAACTGAGAAAATAGTTCATCTGTTTGTTTTCTTTGTTGCAGGTTGTGTGATCAAACTGATTACATAAAACTGACACACAATCAAAGAATTATAATTGTTTAGTTAACCCTTTACTCATTTCTATGCATTGCTTTTAGGAGCCTTTGAAAAACATTGTGGCAAAAGGTGAAATTGCTCGTGACGAGCAATTTCACCTTTTGCCACAATGTTTTCTATACTATCAAAAGGTGTCATATACGCATAAGAAACAGCTTCATCCTTGCTGTTATTTAGGATCAATTAGAGATACCATAGTATTGCCTTATGGTGTAAAGGGTTAACCTTGATCATGGATCTTATGTTCCCTCATTTATCATCCATTCCATTTCGATCTGATTTATTATTTTTATTTCAAACATGATGCAGAGACAAGGACAAGGTCAAACATCATGGTCAACATGGCAATTTTATTTCTTGTAAAACACCATTTTCCACAATATTCATTAGCCAAAACTACACACCTTACAAAAAGTAGTTTGTTTTTATGACTCTCAGAGGGAGAAATTTCTTTGAAAACATTACATGAATAGGAGATAATCAGACAGTATTATTGTGCATTTATTATATATTAATTGCTTCACTTCAATATAATCAAATTTGAATAAAAAGCATTTTTGATTTTGTTTTTTTCTTCTTTCAAAATGGTCATGAGAGACTTTTTTCAATGTCAAAACTTTTTTCATAGGCCCAGAAATATGGTACAAAATGGAATGATTATGGTACAACATGGTAAACTTACAGCATGAAGTGGTATAACCTATGGTATGAAATGGTCCAATTATGGTACAAAGTGATTGGTACAAAATGGTTATGATACAAAACATCTGCATAATTATCTTCCAACACAATGCAAGCTATCATGAAGTTTTTTTTTATCTTTAATTTTATGTCAGAAAAGTCCTTGACAGGTGGTCAAGTCAATTTGACCGTAATCTGCAAGTTGGTAAAAAGGACAGATATCCCCATTTTTTGGTTACCTGTCCTTAGGTATTTACTTCCTAAGTCCTGTCATCACTCTTCAATGGTTAACCCATTACCACACGAGAAAATTTTAGACTGGTCCAAATTGAAAGCATTTGCAGAAGACAAAATAAAGGTGACGGAAAAATTGAAATTTGTTCTGGGACGGGTAGAAAACACTGTGGGAAAAGGAGAAAATGCTGGTTACCAGCATTTTCTCCTTTTCCCACAGTGTTTTCAGAAGGCTTCTTTCTCAGGGGCGTCAAAAGTAGGGATTGTGTGGTAATGGGTTAAAGTAAATTTATACCTTTGATGGGTAGACCTGTGATAAGTCTTTGAAATTTCGTTGGCGAAATGGAAATGATTGTCATAGTCTAAGATTGATAAATTAGTGGATTTGTATAACAAACAATACTAATACCATATTATTTGAATAATTTTCAAGTGAAAATAGAAATAGCCTAATTTTCAGTGACTGAGAACATTCAGAATTCACAGGCCCAGATAGACAGAGCTCCAGGTACAAAAACTACATAATTATTGTGGTAATTTCAGCATTTTCTCCTCTCCAGCAATATTTTCTACTCTGTTAGAGTCAGGTTTCATAAATTTAGCTACGGTTAAATTGTCATCTGCAACAGCTTTGAATTTGGACAAATGCAAAAATTGTCATTTGGTAAAGAGTTAAACCCCAAAACATTACTTTTTACTCATTTAGGTACAGGTTCCAGTCTAGTGAGGTTTGTTCTAAAGGTGCAAGATTGTCAGCATCAGGGCAAGGAAATAGGCAGTGACTGAGAACATTTCCAAATTCACAGGCGCAGACAGACAGAGCTCCGGGTACAAAAGTACATATAGTGGTAATATCAGCATTTTCTACAATTTTGTAGTTTAATAGATAATTTAGAAATCTTAAGTGACAGAAGGGCAGTATTGAGAGAGGAAAATAGTTCTGACATAAAACTACACAGGTAGGGGACTTTTTTAACTCTTTACCAAACAACAGAATTTCAGACCAGTCCAATTTGAAAGCATTTGCAGACGACAAAATAAATGTAACTGAAAAATTGAAATTTGGTTTGGAAAGGGTAGAAAACATTGTGGTAAAAGTAGAAAAAAATTATGGTTTCCAGCATTTTCTCCTTTTCTTCCTTTTAGTCAAAATTATGGCCAAATGACAGATTAAAACATCATTTACAAAAAGCATTTTCTTCTTTTCCCAAAACCCTTTCACAACCCTTCTTACTCAGGGTCATTGAAAGTCAGGATTGTATGGTAAGCCCATCCTCGGATACCCCGGGGTCTCCCTATTTGCTACGCTACATCGACCCCTGGGACAATTAATTGAATTTCTCTCGCTTTACCGCTGGCCGAATGCTGGATTTTCATTGGTTCCATCATCATTTCGTGATGGGCGAGTGGACTGTACGCTATGACATTTCGTATCGATTTTCGGCGGCTGATTCAAAGTTTTATTAGTCAATTGTCTCAGGGGTCGATGTAGCGTAGCAAATAGGGAGACCCCGGGGTATCCGAGGATGTGGTAAGCCTAAGTAAGAGACTTGTCTCCGTAACTTTTGATCAAATGTCATTGAAGGATGTTGGCTGAGACAGCGCAAACTGGGAACCCTAGACTAAAAGCTCACAACATTACGGACTGATCTATGGGGGCTCAACAAGTCCAATATTTTAAAGGTAACCCCTTTTTCTGTGACACATCTTACAGATGAAAATTGTATCAAAAGACTATCCTAAGGAAAACATGTTTGAAGTTTCATAAATGACAAGGACTTAAGAAGATATCCGTCAAGGTGGATGGATGGGCAAACTGACTGTAATTGGTCCATAATAAAATTATACATTTAGTCCCCTTTTTTGATAACATATCATTTCATGAAATAAAATCAAATACCGGTAACTATTGTGTGTAGCTTAACAAGATGAAGTTTAATTACATTTTGTTCTGTAGTGAAAGAGATATTGGTCCATGGTAAAAATTTACACTAAGCCCCCTTTTTCAATGACCTGACATTTAATGAATAAATGTAAAATACTGTTATTGCTAGACTATCATAAGGAACACACATACAAAGTTTTCATCTTGTTTTAAAACAGAGGAATTTCAAAAAAAATTCCTTCTTTTTTCCCATGTTCAAACTTGTGACCACCCTGGTGGGGCCGGTTTAGACCCCAGGATCATGGTATGAACAAATTTGGTAGAGGTTCACTAGAAGATGCTATGTACAAAATATCAAAGCTCTGCACCTTCTAGATTCAGAGAAGAAGAATTTTAAAGGTTTCCTTCTTTGTTCCTGTATTTCGAACTTGAGACCCCCGGGGCGGGGCCAGTATGGACCCCAAGGACATCATTTGAACAAACTTGGTAGAGGTCAACTAGCAGATGCTACATACCACATGTCAAAGCTCTATTCCTTGTTTCAGAGAAGAAGAATTCTAAAGTTTTCCTTCTTTGTTCCCCCTGGGGCAGGGCCAGTTTTGACCCCAGGGGCATCATAATCTTGGTAGAGGTCAACTAGGAGATGCTACATACCAAATATCAAAGGTCTGCACCTTCTAGTTTCAGAGAACAAAAAAATATTATTAAAGTTTTCCTTTTTTGTTCCTATGTTTCAAACTTGTGACCCTCGTGGTGGGTCCAGTTTTGACCCCAGAGGCATCACATGAACAGCCTTAGTAGAGGTCTACTAGGAGATGGTACATACCAAATATCAAAGCTCTGCACCTTCTAGTTTCAGAGAAGAGGAATTTTAAAGTTTTCCTTCTTTGTTCCAGGGCCAGTTTTGACTCCAGGGGCATCATATGAACAATCTTGGTAGAGGTCCACTAGGGGATGCTACATACCAAATATCAAAGCTCTTAGACTGGTGTCAGTCCGTTAAATAGAGCCTTTTCATTAAAACAAAATCATCAAGTAAAACTGCAAAATGAAATCTCTGTGTTCACAATGTTCTGATGTCTGAATTTTAACCTTGTCTGACCTTATCTTAGCGACCTGTATATTGGTCACCTCTCATCGCTTTTCACCAGGCTGTGTATTTCAGAAGAAGGGCAAGTAACAACACTTATTTGTGTGAGTTGATGTAGTTGTGTACCTTGTTTGTTAGAAGGACTTAAATGCAGGGCCTGAATACCAGGCTACAAAGCTCTATGCCTTCTAGTTTCAGAGAAGAAGATTTTCAAAGATGTTGCTACTTTTTTTTCCTTTTGGTTACCATGGCAACTAGAGTTATGGGTGGAATACAATCTCTTGGAACAGATCTCTTGGTAGAGCGTCACCCAAGGAACATTCCTGCCAAGTTTCATCAAGATTGGCCTAGTAGTTTAGGAGGAGATGTTTAAAGAAATTGTGGATTATGGATGACAGGCATTGGGCAATCACAAAAGCTCACCATGAGCACTTTGTGCTCAGGTGAGCTAAAAATTATACACAAATTATATTGGTCCGTGCATGTATGTGAAAATTGCTTTCAGCGCATTTCTTCTGCAAAATGCTTTCATTTGAATTAAAATTTATTTTATCAGACACATAATCATTCTCCGAAATATATGTCTACAGGTCATTTGGCATATTCATTTTTTTTTTCCAATAACATTGCATTTGCATTACACACAGGGGAAGTTTCTTTTTGGTTCAGTATAGTTGCATTTTTCTGACACACTTTTTAAAATTCATTTTTCAGCTATTTTTTAGCCTCTCACCTCTCACGCTTGGAAGAAAAGAAGTCTGTGGTTTGGAAAAAATGTTGCGTCGGTACTGATGAGAGAGAGCTAGAAAACACATAAAGCCTTTAGCAGTTTTTTAAAAAATTGGAATAAATGACCTACTTTTTGACCCAACATGAGCAATTTTCAATATAAGATTTGCAATATTTTGTGCACCATATCAATCTTCATGAATTTTTGCTTGGTGGACAAGTAAGGTTTTTCTTCATGCACCATTTTTATTAGTGTAATAGTGGATTGAGGTCAGATACAGAAAATGACCAACAACCCAAAATTATTGGAGCCACCCGAGACCCGGTTAAGACTGGGTCAGTGTTTCATTTGATTTTGTTTTAACTCTTTACCAAACAATCCCTGGTTTTTAAGACCCTGAGGTAGAAACCTTTTGAAAACATTATGGGAATGAATGAATGAATGAATAGTGTTTTATGGCCCATTGACAACTTAGGTCATATGGGGCGCACTTACTTAGTAAACAATAATGCGAGGTGAAAATAACATACACGTGCAACAACATAAGACAAACACGATAAATGAGGAATGGATGAAACACAAAATGATGCCCCTTTTGTCACCTTTTACGACATGCATGCTGTCACTTTTGTTCCGCCAGATGAAATGGCAGATGTGACGATCGCGGGACTGCAGTGGTTTATTCTTATACCCCCGATTAAACCACACGGGTTCCCACAGGCCAACTGATTCCCATTCCAAACCCTATTTACATCAAGCAAAAAAATATAGGATTTGGAATAAGAACTACCCAGCCTGCTGCAATCCTACGAATTACGAGGAAAGCAGCTGTTTGTCTCTAATTTTAGTCGCCTTCTACGACATGCCATAGAGAAAGGCCGAGGTCCTATTCTATAAAGTAAAAAAAACCCGGGACCCCACAGGGAAAACATTATGGGAAAAGGAGAAAATGCTGGTAACCAGCATTTTCTCCTTTTCCCACAATGTTTTCTACCCTTCTGGAAACAAATTTCAATCTTTGAGTTATGTTCATTTTGTCGTCTGGAAGTGCTTTCAATTTGGACCAGTCATTTGGTAAAGGGTGAAACCAATATCACACCATCCCAACTTGTAACACCCTGTGACAGAAACCGTATGAAAACACTCAAAAAAGGAGAAAATGCTGGTAACCTGTATTTTATCCTTTTCCAACAATGTTTTCTGCCCCTCCCAAAACAAATTTTAATTTTTCAGTCACATTTATTTGGACGTATGCAAATGCTTTCAATTTGGAATCATCTAAAGTCATGTTGTTTGGTAAAAAATTATTGCTTACTTCATTTAACCTGACCAAGGTCAACATCATTTGGATGAAGTAAATTTGCCAACTTCCTCTTGGTAGTAAAAATCAGATGTTGTTTGGTAGAGGGTTTAACCCATTACCAAACAACAAAATTTTAGCTTTATCCCAATCGAAAGCATTTGCAGACAACAAAATAAAAGTGACCCAAAATTTGAAATTTGTTTTGTGAAAGGTAGAAAACATTGTGGGAAAAGGAGAAAATGCTGGTTACCAGCATTTTCTCCTTTTCCCACCATGTTTTCTAAAGGCTTCTTTCTCAGTGGCATCAAAAGTAGGGACAACATATTGAATGTGGCTGCATTGATGTATTTGTCGTTGTCGTTCTGGTTACCAAATTTTCTCTTTTTCCCCTAATTTTTTAAAAAAAACCCTGTTTCAGGAGGTTATTACAACTCAGAATTATAATTAATGTGAAGGTGTCAAGCCTTTCAAACACAATTCTGACTTCTAACAACCCTTAGAATGAATGAATGAATAGTGTTTTATGGCCCATCGACAACTTAGGTCATATTGGGCGCACTTACTTACTTAGTAAACAATAATGCGAGGTGAAAATAACATACATGTGCAACAACATAAGACAAACATGATAAATGAGGAAAGGATGAAACACAAAATGATGCCCCTTTTGTTGCCTTTAACAACCCTTAGAAGACTTTTGAAAACATTGTGGGAAAAGGAGAAAATGCTGGTAACCAGCATTTTCTCCTTTTTCTACATTGTTTTGTATGCTGAGAAAGACAAGTTTGATGTTTTTAGTAATATCTGATTTGTTATCTGCAGATGCTTCAAGTTTTTGAATAGTCATTTACATAAGCATGTTTCTTGGAGACCTGATCCTGATGCAGGGTCTGTGGATGCTTTTCCTATGAATTGTTCATGTATTTATCTTGATGCATTTCTTCCTTTTCAGGCCAATACCACATGTGGTTACCAAGCTGAAAGAAGACTATGGGGAGTGTATCTTGGTAGCAACAATATGGTTGACCCAATTCTGGTTTACAACTGTGATGGATCATCAAGTACAGACTCCATACATAATTCCGGTGGACAAAACAACATTGAATTTACCAGGAACTTAGAAGATTCATCCTCTTTATCAGAAACTCTCTCAAATGGGATGTCAGTTATCAAGAAAAATGTCCAAAATAAGAATATTTCAGCCAGGGCTACAAACATTATATTGTTATCGTGGCGACATGGAACTCAAAAACAATACTCAATGTACATGGATATTAACATTCTAGAAAGACTTCTGTTAGAGTTTAATAGTGGGTGGGAATCTGATCACTTTCGTGCTTGAATACTACAAAGCCTTCTGAAAACATTGTGGGAAAAGAATAAAATGCTAGTAAGCAGCATTTTCTCCTTTTTCCACTAAATTTCTACTCTATCATGGACAAATTCTAGCAGTTGAACAGCCTTTAATTTGTTGCCTGCAAATGCTTTCAATTTAGACCAGTCTTAAATTTTGTAGTTTGGTAAAGAACTAAATAATTCCATTTAGGACAAACCTAGGTTTTGTCATGTAGGAAAGAATTACTGAGTGAAAGACTTGTCTGGTGAAATACTTACTTTTACCTTGAATTCCATTTTTCGTAATCATTGTTGTATGCTTCATTGATTATAGTAATTAACTGTATTTATAATTTATTAGTGAATTATAATTTTATGAAAATTTTACGGCTTTGTCGCATGTTAATTATCTGCTAACTTACCATGTTATTGAGCAACAGTGAGTCATTATATTTATCACATAAAACCTAGCAGTATATTAACTCA
This sequence comes from Tridacna crocea, assembly GCA_943736015.1. Lineage (NCBI taxonomy): Eukaryota > Metazoa > Mollusca > Bivalvia > Cardiida > Cardiidae > Tridacna > Tridacna crocea. Next base: position 36,523,154 of record OX031068.1, read on the forward strand.
TTACCAAATAGCAAATTTTTAGGTTTGTCAAAATTGAAAGCATTTACAGACAACAATATGAAAGTGACTGAAAATTTGAAATTTCTTTTGTGAAGTGTAGAAAACATTGTGGGAAAAGGAGAAAATGCTGGTTACCCTTTACCCACAATGTTTTCTAAAGGTTTCGTTCTTAGGGGCATCAAAAGTAGGGATTTTGTGGTAATGGGTTAAACTATATGATTTATTTTTGATAATATATTTAGTGTATTATCATTTTTTAATCCCAGTTCTGATTAATTTTTAGTCATTAGCACATGAAGCTCGAGAACCCAACCACAGTAAATGCAGAAGCATGTACTACTATACTATGCTGTTTTGCAAAAAAAAGACGTCATTGTTGCAAAGATGTATGTTTCGTGTTTCATAAAAAGCAAGAAACATAGCAAAAGCTTTCTTATAACAAAATTGCTGAATTAGGTGCACTTACCCCCTCTAGAGTCTGTATTATTCTACTTTTGGTGTAAATTTCATAGAGTTATAAACTTGTATGAATGAACACTTTTGAAACCAAACTAGATCTGTAAACTTGAACCCTTGAATGGTACATAGGCTAAAGGTGATGAGGCAGGATATTTTTTGGTTTTATGTGATAAATACAATTTTCACATTTATTTTTAGGTTTTATCATTTTGATCAAACTCGTTGACTAAAATGTATTTGATGCTTGCTACGGCTAATGCATCATACAATTTTAGTCAATTTGTTTGATAAAGAGATAATACATAAACACTTATGTAAGATACTCTTTATCTTTGAAATTAATCGTAAATTAATCTTAACCATGAATTATGTTCTTACAAAAGACCTTCAGTTCTTAAAACTTTGTAGGAAAAGGAACAAATGATCATTACAAATGACTGCTCCTTTTCTAAGAATGTTTTCCTTAGCTTTTCAAAAATATCAAGTTAATTATGTTCCTGCTTATGTCATCTTATAAAAGTAATTCAGTTTTGGTCTTTGATAAAAAAAAAGTGTTGCTTTAACTCATTACCAAACGACAAAATTTTAACTTTGTCCAAATCGAAAGCATTTGCAGACGACAAAATAAAAGTGACTTAAAATTTGGAATCTGTTTTGCAAAAGGCAGAAAACCTTGTGGAAAAAGGAGAAAATGCTGGTTTACCAGAATTTTCTCCTTTTCCCACAACGTTTTCTAAAGGCTTCTTTCTCAGGGGCATCAAAAGTAGGGATTGTGTGGTAATGGGTTAAGTCGTTGTTTGAATAACTTAGAGTCAAGACTGTCCTGATGTTTGAACTTTGTAAGTTTTTTTATCCTGTTACAAAACAAACTTTAGTTTTAACCCATTACCACACAATCCCTACTTTTTGATGACCCTGGTCAAGAAGCCTTTATAAAACATTATGGGAAAAGGAGAAAATGCTGGTAACCAGCATTTTCTCCTTTTCCCACAATGTTTTCTACCCTTCACAAAACAAATTTCAAATTTTCAGTCACTTTTCAGTCATCTGCAAATGCTTTCGATTTGGACAACCCTAAAATATTGTTGTTTGGTATTGAGTTAAGGCTTTTGAAAACATTGTGGAAATAGCATAAAGTTTAATAATCAACATTTTCTCCATTTTCCACAGTGTTTTGAGAAATCCATAAGATAAATTGTAACATCAATGTTACAGTTGACATTAATTTTCTCCTGTAAGTGCTTTTCAGTTGGACATGTCTAAAATATTTTGATCTGGTTATGAGGTGAACTTAATATTGTTGTAACAGTTCTTAAGCTTAAGTTAAACTTTATTGAACAGGTGTAATAGATTTATTTAAAACTCACACTTCTGCTTGGTTTTGTAATCAAAACTACCTCCTTAAATCTCTTAAATGACAAAATATCAAAACTTATCCAATGTGAAAGCAATTTGCAGATATCAAAATAAAAATGAATCAAAAGTCAAAATGAGTTTTTGGAAGAGTGGGAAACATTGTGGGGAAAGGAGAGAATGCTGATTACCAGCATTTTCTCCTTTTTATACAGTAATTTCGAAAGTTTTCTATTTCAGGGTTGTCAAAACTAGGGATTGTGCATTAAAAGGGTTATTTCTCTAGTAAAATGATAAAAAATGACAAAATGTTAGAACTTATTCTAATTGACAGCATTTAAAAATGACAAAGTAAATGTGGCTGGAGTGATGAGATTAGCCTCTGATAAGATGAAAAATGTGGGAAAAGGAGAAAATGCTGGTAACCATCACTTTCTCCTTATTCTTCAATGTTTTCAAAAGACTTCTTCCTAAGGGTCATTAATAGCCTGTATTGTTTAGTAAAAGTTAATATTTTACTAGCAATTCCCATATCAATCGCTTTATCATAAAATCTCTACTTTTAATCACCTTGAGGAAATAGCCTTGTGAGACAAGAACTATCCCTAAATGTGATCATAACCCCCACCAGCTCCTTGTCACAAAACAGGACTGGTCTTTGTCACAGAATGCAGAATGGTTTAGTGCAAAACGGTTTGGTGCAAAAGTCAGAAAGAAGAAAAGGTAAAGGGGAGACATTATTTCAACAAATCGCAGCTGGGTCATCGAAATTGCACATGCACTCTTCATAATACATAATCATATAGGAACACCATGTAAATTTGAGTTCAGTACCTAAGTATTTCGCTATACGATTTGTGTTTAGAAATAGACGGGCAGACAGACAGATGGACAAACAGCCATTGTGATTCTAGTATACCCCCCTCCACTTGGTGGTGGTGGTGGTTGGGGGGGGAGGGGGGGGGGGGGAGTAAACCAACCTTTTCGTAACCAGCATTTTTCTCCTTTTTTCCCTACAAAGTTTTCTACAATTCACAAACATTTAATCCTTAGGCTGCTAGGTGGGACTCAATGACCTTCTCCAGATAGTGTAGATCAAGATCAGACTGCACAGATTTACTCTGGTCGGATGGCGAGATACATGATAAAAATGATAAATGTGATGGAAGCATTTTAATGGGTTTTTACTAACTATCAACTTGAAAGTTTGAAGTTTAATTAGGGCGATAAAGGTTGCACACTTATCTATGCTGGCACTGACCTAATTCCAAATGTCCAAACTCTTTATCAAACAACACAATTTAAGACACATAAGGGAAGCAATTTGAGACTACATTATAGAAAATGTCAAAATAATGTCTACCTATACACTAATAGAAGCAAGTTATCTTTAACCCTTTACCAAACAATCCTTGGTTTTTACGACCCTGAGATAGAAGCCTTTAGAAAACATTGTGAAAAAAGGAGAAAATGCTGGTAACCAGCATTTTCTCCTTTTCCCACAATGTTTTCTACCCTGCAGGAAACAAACTTCAAGTTTAAAGTCATGTTTATTTTGTCGTCTGCAAGTGCTTTCAACTTGGACCAGTCTAAAATTTTGTCGTTTGGTAATGGGCTAAAAGCCTGATAAAAGAGGAAGATCATGATCAATAGTATTTTCTCTATTACTGCAATGGTTTCAAAAGATTTTTTCTTTGCCTTGTTTTTAACTCTTTACCACACAATCCCGACATTTACCGGCACTGAGAAAGAAGCCTTTAGAAAACATTGTGGGAAAAGGAGAAAATGCTGGCAACCAGCATTTTCTACTTTTCTCACAATGTTTTCTTTCCTTCCTAAACCAAATTTCAATTTTTTGGTCACATTTATTTCATCGTCTGCAAATACTTTCATTTTGGACCTGTCTATAATTTTGTTGTTTAGTATAGAGTTAAAACACTATTTATTATGGTAATAGGCCGACTAATACCCTTCTGACATACTTTTGTTGTACACGACGGGCAAACATCCCTTCTAGATATTGTTAATCAGCATGAGCAAGAGCCCAGTACAAGGGTTTCTGTGAAAACATTCTGGCAAGAGGAGAAATTTCTCTTCATGAAGATCATTTATTGTTTACAAATGTATTTAGAAAACAAGCTTCAGCAAGGCACAGTCACTTGTAAGGTAAAGTGTCTTCATTTGATAAGCAAACAGATAACCCATTTCTGTATAAACTTCTTACTAGAAGTGGAAAAAATGAGCAGAGTTGGTATGTCTTTCTTACTGCCTATATTTGTTTTTCCATGATTCATTTCAGTCAGTTTCATTTGCAACATATTTCTCTGTTCGATGTTGAGCTTAACACTGAATCCCAGTTTTTAGCTCCACTGGCCGAAAGCCAGCGGGCTTATGTCATGGCCGTCGTGCGTCCGTGCGTGCGTTAACTTTTATTTTTCTGAAACTACCGATCCAATTTTGATGAAACTTCACAGAAATGATCCTGCCATAGTTCTTTTTAAAATTCTTTGAAAGAATTTGATTCCTTCAAAAACTCTGGCTGCCATGGCAACAAAACTGAAAAATATTGAAAATCTTTAAAAATCTACTTTTCTGAAACAACAAGGTCTAGGGTTACCAAATTTTGCATGTAGCTTTATCTTGTGGACCTCTGCGAAGTTCCTTAAAATAATAGCCCTCGGGTCAAAATTGGTCAAAATTGGCTCCACCCTGGGGGGGAGGGGGGGGGTCACAAGTTTTTTTATGGGTTTATATAGGGCTTATATAGGGAAAACTACAGAATCCCTCTGGTACCTAGCCATAGGGCCTAGGGCTACCAAATTTGGCATGTATCTTTATCAAGTGGGTATCTACCAAGAATGCCCAAACTGTAGCTATGGGGTCAAATTTGGCCCCTTCCCATGGGGTCACAAGTTTTACATGGGATTATATTTGGAAAACTTAAAGAATCTACTTGTACCTAGCCATAAGGCCTAGTAACCATAATAAGACTTATGTGGTCACAAGTTTTACATGGGATTATATTTGGAAAACTTAAAGAATCTATTTGTACCTAGCCATAAGGTCTAGTAACCATAATAAGACTTAGGGCTACTAAATTCAGCTCTGTCTCATGGTTCTGATGTTTTACAGGGCCCTTTATGGAGGAAACTTTGAAAATCTTCTTGTTTATAACCACATATTTCAGACCTGTATTATTTGGTATGGGGCTTTATCATGTGGACCTCCACCAGGATTCAAGTAATTTAGCTTTGTGGAGAAAAATGGCTTTGCCTGGGGGTCATGACTGTCTTGGACTTTATAGAAAATTTTAGTATGTCTTCAAGACTGAAACAAATTGGCTAAGTATTGTAATGTTTGGCTTGTAGTGTTATTATTTATTAGCAAGTGGAGCAATACAGGGCCATCATGGCCCTCTTGTTTATGACCCAGAGGCAGCAGGCCTTAAAAATATTAAGGCAAAAAAAGAGAATGTTGCTTAATGCTTAACAGTATTTTCTCCTTTTCCCACAATGTTTTCTTCCCTACAAAAACATAGCGACTAAGTCGTCAAACAAACACTGGCTGCCTTCCTTTGTAAGAAAGATCGAAACATTATAAGCTGGAAGAGCAGAACAAAACCTATCACAATGATTGAATTGTCATTCCTGGGAATACATGTAAGTTTGAAGTTGGAATATCTTACAAATTGCTGATTGATAAATCTAATGAAATGAATCACCAGCTGAAACTAGTTCGCAAATTATGTTACTTTGTGACATTTTTGGGATCTGAACTTGCAGTAAGTTGTCAGTCTTCAAATTTACTTCTATTGGATGTTTATGAAAAAAATACATAAGATACCAGTTCAAAAAGCCCTGTTTCCATTGTCCATCCATGCATTTACTTTTGTTTCAAACGCTTTCTTTGAAACTACTGATCTAATTTAGATAGACTTGCCATAGTCCTCTTTAGATTTTTTTTTCAAAGAATTTGATTTGATTTGTCTGTAGCTTCATTTAACAGATTTCTACCAAAGTTCTTCGAATTAAAGCCCTTGGGCCAAAGTTGGCCGTGCCCAGGAGTCACAAGTTTTACAATGGCTTTCAATATAGTGAAAGCTTTAACCCATTACCACACAATCCCTACTTTTGACGCCCTTGAGAAAGAAGCCTTTAGAAAACATTGTGGGAAAAGGAGAAAATGCTGGTAACCAGCATTTTCTCCTTTTCCCACAATGTTTTCTACCCTTTCCAAATCTATTTTCAATTTTTAATTCACATTTATTTTGTCGTCTGCAAATGCTTTCAAATTGGACAAGTCCAAAATTTTGTCAAATGGTAAAGAGTTAAGCGTTTTGCTCCTACTATAAAGCATTGGGCCTATCAAATTTTGCATAGAGATTTATTTACATGTAGTGGACCCTTACTTAGATAATTTGAATTGAAGCACTGGGGTCCTAGTCTTCCTGTTTCTAACAGTACGGTCAAGGGCTACTAAATTTGGGTTCCTTGCAGCTTCATCTAGTAGACCTCTATCATGACTGTTCCAATTTTAGCCCTGAGGCCAAAATATACTTGTCCCATGGGTCACAAGTTTTACATGGGCTCATAAACTGGAAAGTTCAGCAATCTTGTGGTTCCTAGCTGCAAGGTATAGATTTATCAGTTTTGTAAGTAGCTTCATCCAGTGGACTAGCAGCAAGATTTTTAAAACCAAAGCTGGAGAAAAACTGTTTTACAAAGGCTTGTATGGTGAAAACATGAATAATCTTCCTATAATGCACTAAGCTTGTATGACGTAAGCTTGAATACCTATCAAAAGAAATATCTGTTTAAATATTGAAAGATACAATTTATGTACAGTGGTTTGTTACCATTTACCTCCCTTGATGACTAAACTACACTTAGATGATTTGTGTTTGGTTTTCAAGTTTTGGGGAAAGAAAACGTTGAGCTATTAGTAGAGTGACTTATTTTGATGTTAATTGATGTGTTTTAAGTTGAGTAATTAATTGTGAAGCGATATTTGTTTCATTAAGATTTTTTCCCCCAGAACTGTAGGCCCTACAATGATTTGTTGGATTTGCTAGATGATTTGTGTTTGATTTTCAAGTTTTGGGGAAAGAAACGTTTACCTATTAGTAGAGTGACCTATTTTGCTTCTATGTTTTGGAAGTGTTTTCATCCAAGCACTCTTTATCAGGGTTCATTGATATCTAGTATAAAGGATACTTGATAAGCTTTGCTTGTTAGCTTATCTGGCTTTTGTCATCGTGCTGTGTCTGGCATACTTTGTCTATCATCAACTTTGTATGCAACTTTGTAGAGGCCACATTTTTAGTCAAATAATCATAAAACTTGGTCACAGTGTTTGCCTTGATGATATCTCAAACAACCTTAAAAATGGGACATACTGTATCTGGGCAAAACATAGAACACTATGTCAATTTTTTGAAAAATCCTGTGTGATCTCTAGAGGCCATTTTTTAAGTCCAATACTCATGAAGCTCGCTTAAAATGTTTGCCTTGATGATATCTTGGACAAGCCAGAAGATGGGTCATGTCTGGTAAAAAACTAGGTCAGATCTTAGAAAAACCTGCTGTACACTCTAGAAGCAACATTTTCAGTCAAATACTCATGACATGTGTTCAGAATGTTGGGTCAAGAACTCTGTCACTAGGTCAATTGTCAACGTCTAGAAAGCATGGTAAACACTCTACAGACAAAACCTTTGATCGAATACTCATCAAAGTTGGACAGAATGTATGTCTTCATTATTGCAAAGTCAAGTTTAAAATGGGTCAGTTGGTCAAAAACTAGATCACCAGGTTAAATTCTTGAAAAGATTTGTGTACACGCCACATTTTCAGTCAAACTCAACTAAAACTCTTTAAAATATGACGTATCTCTGATACGTAACTTTGAAAATGGGTAACGCTTTGTGAAAAATTATGTCACTAGGTCAAGTGTTTGAAGAATCTTATGTATGCTCTAGAGGCCAGCTTTTTCAGTCAGATACTCATTAAAATAGGTCAGAATGTTTATCTACAAAATTGCTCAGACAAGTTCAAAAATGGGTCATGTCAGGTCAAGGGTAATAAACTAGGTCCATAGGTCAAATCTAAGAAAAGTCATGCATACAGTCTTGAGGCTACATTTTGATCTTATACTCATAAAACATGGCCTGAATGCTTGTCTTGATGATATCTCAGACCAGTTTGAAAATGGGTCACATTTGGGTAAAAAACTATGTCTCTAGCATAAATCTTAGAAAAATATCTCTGACAAGTTAAAGAAGGGGTCATGCTTGGTTTTAAACTAGGGCTTATGGTCAATTTTTTAAAAGATTTATCCTCTGGAGGCCACACATTGAACTCAATACTAATGAAAATTCATCAGAATGTTTACCTTGATGATATATTGGACGAATTTGAAGAAAGGTCATGTTCAGTTAAAAATTAGGTCTCTTGGTCAAATCTTAGGGAAAATCTTGTGTACAGTCAAGAGGCAAGATTTTCAGTCCAATGCTGACAATATGTGGCTATAATGTTTGCCTCGACAATATATCAGACAAGTTCAGTGTTTATAACGTAAGAATAACGTAAGATATACAAGAGGGTCATGATGGCCATGTATCTCTCCACTGGCTAATAAGTAATAAGTATGACCCCCAGGCAAAGCCAATTTTGACCGCAAAGCTAAAATTACTTAAATCCCGTTGGAGGTTCACAAGATAAAGCCCGATACCAAATACTAGTAATACAGGTCTAAAATGTGTGGTTATAAACAAGAAGATTTTCGAAGTTTTCTCAATAGAAGGTCCTGTAAAACATGAGACCCACGAGACAGGGGTAAATTTAGTAGTTAAGTCTTTATCATAGTTAGTAACAAGATGACCACAAAAGCCCATGTAAAACTTGTGACCCCTGGTGTGGGGACAAACTTGACCCCAATGCTATAATTTGGGCCTTCCTGGTAGAGGCCCACTAGATACAGCAACATGCAAAATTTGGTAGTCCTAGGCCTAATGGCTAGGTACAAGTAAATTTAAAAAAAAATCCCAATATGAGCCCATGTAAAACTTGTGACCCCCAGGACGGGGCCAAATTTAATCCCAGGGCTATAATTTGGGTACTCTGGATAGACAATTACTTGATAAAGCTAGATGCCAAATTGATTAACCATAGGCCTTACGGCTTGGTACGAGAAGATTGTATAAGTAGTCCCTATATAAGCCCATATAAAACTTGTGACCCTGGGGCTGGGCCGAATTTGACCCCAGGGCTACAATTTGGCACTCTGGATAGACAACTACTTAATAAAGATGCATGCTTGCCAAATTTGGTAGCTCTAGGCCCTATGGCTAGTTACCAGAAGGATTTTAAAGTTTTTTTCTTTATCAGCCCATATAAAACTTGTGACCCCTGGGGCTGGGCCAAATTTTACACCAGGGCTTCAATTTGGGCATTCTGGATAGACAACCACTTCATACAGATGCATGCGTGCCAAATTTGGTAGCTCTAGGCCCTATGGCTAGGTACCAGAAGGATTTTTAAGTTTTTTCTATATAAGCCCATGTAAAACTTGTGACCCCTGGGGCGGGGCCAATTTTGACCTCAGGGCTATTATTTGAAGGAACTTAGTAGAGGTCTACTAGATAAAGCTACATGCCAAATTTGGTAGCCCTAGGCCTTATGGTTTCAAAGAAGAAGATTTTTAAAACTTTCCAAAATTTTTCAGTTTTGTTGCCATGGCAACCAGAGTTTTTGAAAGAATATAATTCTTTCAAGGACTTCTGAAGAGGATCATTTCTGTGAAGTTTCATAAAAATTTGATGGGTAGTTTCAGAGAAGAAGATGTTTGAAATAAAAGTTAACGCACGGACGCACGACAAACACCAGGCCATGACATAAGCCCACTGGCCTTCGGACAGTGGACCTAAAAATTAGGTCATCACGTAAAATCTCAGAAAAAAAACTTGTGTAAAAACAAGGGGCCACATTTTCAGTCCAGTGCACATGAAAAATGGTCAGAATGTTTGCCTTGATAGTATCTCAGACCAGTTTTAAAATGGGTCATATTTGGTAAGAAAAAAAAAAAGGTCACTTGTCTTAATCTTAGAAAAACCTAACGTACACTCTAGAGACCACATTTTCAGCCAAACAAACCAAATACTTTGTCCAAATATTTGTCTTGATGATATCTTGGACAACTTTGCAAGTGGATCATGTTTGGTCAAACGCAGACAAGAGGTCAAATCTTAGAAAAAAACTTGTGAATGCTCTGGAGGCCACATTTAAGTCAAATACACATGAAACTTGATAAAAAAGTTTGCCTTGATGATATCTTGGACAAGTTAGAAGATGGGTCATGTCTGCTCAAAAAGTAGAAAAACTTAGAAAAACTTTGTTTACATTCTAGAGGCAACATTTCAGTCAAATACTCAGAAAATTTGCCTTGACAGTATCTCATATAAGTTTTACAAGCAATTTTGTTGAAATGATATCCCCCGCCGAAAAAGACCTTTTTTGATACAAACGTATAAGAGGTATTGTGTTTTGCATGTACATGTGGCCTTTTTGTTATATGTCCATGATGAAATAAATTCATCAAAGGGTAATCGGTCGAAAAAAGCCTGTAATCTAAATGAAAATGTGCGAACAAAAATCCAAAGTAAAAATTTACAAAGGGCAATAACTCCAAAAATACTGAAGATAGAGTTATGTTTCTTGTGCACTGCACTTTTCCTCAATTAGTTCTATATGTGCATGAAATTTTAAGTTCCTAGCTTTTATACTTTTTGAGATATATGCCAGACAGAAATCCAAAATAAAAATTAACAAAGGGCAATAACTCAAAAATTACTACAGACAGAGTTTTGGTTTTTGTGAAGTGCACTTCTCCCTAATGAATTCTATAAGTGTATAAAGTTTGAAAGTCCTAGCCTTTGTACTTTTGGAGATATGCTCCAGACAAAATTCCAAAGTGAAAATTTACAAAGAGCAATAACTCAACAAATACAAGTTCCTACCTTTCATACTTTTGGAGATATGCTCCGGACAAAAATTCCAGAAGAAAATGTGCAAAGGGCAATAACTCCAAAAACACTGAAGATAGAGTAATGGTTCTTGTACACTGCATGCCTCCTTAATAAGATCTATCCACTTGTGAAGTTTGAAGTTGATATTTCAAATACTTTTGGAGATATGCTCCAGAAAAAAATCCAAAGTTAAAATTTACAAAGGGCAATAACTCCAAAAATACTGAAGACAGAATAATGGATCTTTCGCACTGCACGCCTCCTCAATGAGTTCTATATATGTGTGAAATTTCAAGTTCCTAGCTTTTATACTTTTGGAGATATGCTCCGGACAAAAATTCAAAGTTAAAATTTACAAAGGGCAATAACTCCAAAATTACTGAAGACAGAGTAATGAATCTTTCGCACTGCATGCCTCCTCAATGAGTTCTATATGTGTGTGAAGTTTCAAGTTCCTAGCTTTCATACTTTTGGAGATATGCTCCAGACAAAAATTCCAGAAGAAAATGTACAAAGGGCAATTACTCCAAAAATATTGAAGATAGAGTAATGGTTCTTGTACACTGCACGCCTCCTTAATGAGATCTATCCACTTGTGAAGTTTCAAGTTCCTACCTTTCATACTTTTGGAGGTATGCTCCGAAAAAAAATTCAAAGTAAAAATTTACAAAGGGCAATAACTCCAAAATTACTGAAGACAGAGTAATGAATCTTTCGCACTGCATGCGTCCTCAATGAGTTCTATATGTGTGTGAAGTTTCGAGTTCCTACCTTTCATACTTTTGGAGATATGCTCCAGACAAAAATTCAAAGTAAAAATTTACAAAGGGCAATAACTCCAAAAATACTGACGATAGAGTAATGGTTCTTGTACACTGCACGCCTCCTTAATGAGATCTATCCACTTGTGAAGTTTCAAGTTCCTACCTTTCATTCTTTTGGAGATATGCTCCGGACAAAAATCCAAAGTTAAAATTTACAAAGGGCAATAACTCCAAAATTACTGAAGACAGAGTTATGGATCTTTCGCATTGCACGCCTCCTCAATGAGTTCTATATGTGTGTGAAGTTTCAAGTTCCTACCTTTCATACTTTTGGAGATATGCTCTGGACAAAAATTCAAAGTAAAAATTTACAAAGGGCAACAACTCCAAAAATACTGAAGATAGAGTAATGGTTCTTGTACACTGCACGCTTCCTTAATGAGATCTATCCATTTGTGAAGTTTCAAGTTCCTAGCTTTCATACTTTTGGAGATATGCTCCGGACAAAAATCCAAAGTTAAAATTTACAAAGGGCAATAACTCCAAAATTGCTGAAGACAGAGTTATGGATCTTTTGCACTGCACGCCTCCTCAATGAGTTCTTTATGTGTGTGAAGTTTCGAGTTCCTACCTTTCATACTTTTGGAGCTATGCTCCGGACAAAAATTCAAAGTAAAAATTTACAAAGGGCAATAACTCCAAAAATACTGACGATAGAGTAATGGTTCTTTTACACTGCACGCCTCCTTAATGAGATCTATCCACTTGTGAAGTTTCAAGTTCCTAGCTTTCATACTTTTGGAGATATGCTCCGGACAAAAAGCGGAAGGACGGAATGACGGAATGACGGAATGACAGAATGACGGAATGACGGAATGACGGAAGGACGGACGGAGACTATTACCATATCCCCCGCCACCTTTCGGCGGGGGATAAAAATGGGTCATATGGGATCAAAAACTGGGTCAGTAGCTTTAATCTTAGAAAAAAACCTTTTGTACACACTAGGTCAAATCTTAGAATAGTTTCAGGCCAAACTTCTGAAAGAACAGGAAAAATAGATTCTTTCATCAAAACATTGAAAAAAAGGAAAAAAATTAACCTTGTGAACACTCTAGAAGCAACATTTTCAGTCAACTATTCATGAAATGTGGTCAGAATGTTTGCCTTGATGATATCTCATAAGAGTCTGAAAATGGGTCGCATGGATACAAAAAAAATGGGTCAAAATTCTCAGAAAAAACTTGTGTACACTCTATATAGGGATCCATCCTTGGATACCCCAGGGTCTCCCTATTTGATACGCTACATCGACCCCTGGGACAATTAGTTGAATTTCCTTCGCTTTACCGCTGGCCGAATGCTGGTTTTTCATTGGTTCCATCATCATTTTGTAATGGGCGAGTGTACTGTACGCGATGACGTTTCGTATCGATTTTCGGCGGCTCGCTTTACCGCTGGCCGAATGCTGGCTTTTCATTGGTTCTATCATCATTTTGTGATGGGCGAGTGGACTGTACGGTATGACGTTTCGTATCGATTTTCGGCGGCTGATTCAAAGTTTTATTAGTCAATTGTCCCAGGGTCGATGTAGCGTAGCAAATAGGGAGACCCTGGGGTATCCGAGGATGATAGAGATCACAAATCAGTCAAACACATGAAACATGGTCAGAATGATTGTCTTGATAGTATCTCAGATCAGCTTCACAACTGATCATATATGGCAAAAAATAGGGCACTAGGTCAGTTCATAGAAAAACCTTGTGTATTCTCTAGAGGCCACATTTTCAGTCCAACAGCAAAACTTTGTCAGAATGTTTGTCTCGATTATATTTCATACAAGTTCGAAAATAGGTCACATGTTGTTTTTTTTCTAAAAAACATGGTCTCAATGTCAACTCTTAGAAAAACCTTATGATCGATCTAGTCGCCACATTTTCAGTCATATACTCATGAAAGTTGGTAAGATTGTCATTCTTGATGTTTGTGATGAGAAGTTTGAAAATGGGTAATTCTTGGTCGAAAACTAGGTCCCCAGGTCAAAGTTTAAAAAAAAAAAAAAAAAAAAACCACTGTTGAAACCATATTTCAGTTAAATACTTTTGAAAGTTGATTAGAATGTTTGTCTTCATTTCTCAGACAAGTTTGAAAATAGAACATATTTGGTCAAAAGTTAGATCTACATCAAGTCATTGAAAATGTTTTGTAGGCTCTGGATAACCCATTTTTTGTATGATTCTAATGAAAGTTGGTCAGAATGTTTGTTTTCATAATATCATGGACAACTTAGGAAATGGGTCATGTCAGGTCAAAAACTAGGCCACTAGGTCAAATCTCAGACTCTAGAGGCCACATTTTTAGTCAAATACTTATGAGAGTTGGTTAGAATGTTTGTGATGATATCTTGGATATGGGATATATTTGATCAAAAACATGTTTGATAAAAAACAAGGCAAATCTCAGAAAACCCTTTTGTACACTATAGCGGCTATATTTATACTTCAGTGGTTTTAAGGGTTTCTCAGAATGTTTGTTATGATACCTTTAACTAGTCTTAAAATGGGATATATCTGGTCAAAAATAAGGTTTCTGCGTCAAATATAGAGGCAAGTTTGACAAGAGCTATCACTTAAGGTGATGAGTACCCGCAAAAGCTCCGCGTCAAGAAATAACTTGAAAAGTATTTGGTTTGTTTGGCTGAAAATGTGGTCTCTAGAGTGTACACGAGGTTTTTCTAAGATTTGGGCAAGTGACCTTTTTTTTTTTAAACCAAATATGACCTCTTTTAAGACTGGTCTAAGATACTATAGAGGTAAACATTCTGACCATTTCTCATGTGCACTGGACTAAAAATGTGGCCCCTAGTTTTTACACAAGTTTTTTTTTCTTTCTGACATTTTACGTGGTGACCTAATTTTTAGCTCCACTTGCCGACGGCCAGCCGGCTTATGTCATGGCTCGGTGTCCTTCTTGCGTGCACACGTTAACTTTTATTTCAAACATCTTCTCTGAAACCATTTATCCAATTTTGATGAAACTTCACAGAAATGATCCAGCTATGATCCTCTCAGAATTCCTTGAATTTTATTCCTTCAAAAAGTCTGATTGCCATTTCAAAATACATGTCTTATAGAGTAATGTGCTCCTGGTTAATGGCGGACGTGTTTTTGTCACAGCTCACGACTGAAGCGAAATATCGAAAGAATGTGTGTCGACATACCAACATACAGCGTATTGGGATATTTTCGATGCCTAACAAAGTATGTAAAACCCCGAGAACATTAGTTGTCCCAAGAGGTGTCAGACGGCGTTTTATGAGTATTTTGAGGCTTATAACATGTATGACCGCCATGTTATTGATTTGTGGTGACATGGAGTCGAATCCCGGGCCTAGCACAGAATCGCGCTCAACGCGTCAAACTACTTTATCCTTTGCAGACGTAACTGCAACACCTGCTTCACCTGTAGAACCAAATAAATTTGGAACAAACCCTAGATTACAATCACTTCAGAAATCCCGACCCCAGACCTGCAGTTCAGGATCCCAGAAACCCGCTGCGTCTGACCCTGATATAATGACATTCCTTCGTGATATGAGGTCAGAGTTCAATTCAAATATTGAGTCAATAAACAGTAAAATAGATGAAATTACCAGCTCTATAGAATCATTACAAATGGAAAATGAAGCCCTGAGACAAGAAAATACACAAATTAAGGCAAAATTAGATCGCCTGTATTCAAAAGTAGATTCATTAGAGGGTCATTCCCGTAGAAATAACCTGAAGTTTCATGGTATTTCTGGCGCAGCCAACGAGTCCTGGGTCGATACTGAGAACAAGATTATGGAGTTCATAAAAACGGACTTGGATCAGCCAGATATTGAGAATGTCGATATTGAGAGGGCACACCGAGTGAAGTCGAAAGATCCAGAGATTTGTCCTATCATTGTGAAATTCTCAAAATACAAGGATCGTGATCACAGATAGTAAAATGCGCAAAACAAAAACTTAAGGAAACTCGTTTTTTCGTACAAGAAGACTTCACTGTTAGAGTTAAATTGTGTCGCTTCAAGCTAGGAAAACGTCTAATGGAGGCCAGGAAAAATGGGTTATATATGCACCGCTTTCTTTTGATAAATTGACAATAGAAAATGAGATCTACAAGTATGATGCAGAGAAGGACAGAATACAGAAAATTGGAACGTCAAGGCCGAAAGGAAGAAATAAAGGTTATGCACGTGATGAAACGAGCCTTAACATTGCTGAACAGTCATTGGACGATGAACGCATTGTGGGCGGAGCGAGTGGTACCGACTAGCGATATGGCCATGGCTTGCATATTGATCATTATGACAACATTACCCTTTCCATCATTACATGGAATATAGCCGGTCTCTCTAAATTTGACAGTGATAGCTTGTTTAAAAGTTTTCTTTTTTATCTCAATTTGACATAGTAGGTGTTCTTGAAACATGGAGTCGAATAAAAAGCGAGTTTGATGATTTCTTGAGTAATTACAAGCATTTTGACTAGAAAACTAATTCAAGTTTTAGAAACGATGGTGGAGTTAGCATTTTTGTTAGAGATGAGTATATTCTGAATGGTTTTGTTAGACGTTTATATGTTGATTTTACAGACAGAACAGTGTAGTGCTACTCTTAAATGCTAGTCGATTTGATGTAAAAAATTATATCATTTTATTCATAACATATATTTCGCCCGAAGGTTTGCCTATTTATAGAAATAAGGATGAATGCAACGAAATTCTATTGCTTGAAGATAAATTAGCTCCAGATAAAGGATGATTATCCTGAGTGTCTTCTCTATTTAGCTGGGGATTTGAATGCAAGGACGAGTGATCTCCTCGATTTTATACCGAGAGATTCACTCGATTTTGTGTTCAATCAAGATACCGATTATAGTTCTGATAATTTTGATTTGCCCCGTAACACTTGTGATAAAGATAAACTTAATTTATTTGGGAAATCATTCATTAATCGATCTTTGCTGTCTTTGCTGTGCGTATAGTATTCACATTGTAAACGGTCGACTTTATGATGACACGGCCGGACATTGTACTTGTTTTTCTAACAATGGTTGTAGTTTAGTGGAATATCATATAATTTCGTCTGAGTTATTTCCCTTTATTACTTTTTTCGTGTTGAAGAAAAAGATCAGTCTAATCATTTCCCAGTATCATCTTGTTTGAATTTTAACTGCGAACGGCCAGCTATTGCTATTAATATTCCCTTGCCTTGTAATATTATTCTTTCTGATTTTGTACATTTTAAATGGAGGGAGCATTTGAAAGAAGGGTTTATCAATACCTTCAACACTAAGTTTAACGAGGTTAAAGAATCTTTAAAGAATAGTCTACAGTCTGGTGTAGATGAGTTTGGTCGTACAATTATTCAAAAACTAGGTCGCCAGGTAAAAACCTTTCGAAAAACCTTTCATATAATCTACAAGCCACATTCGCTCTTAAAACATTAATAAACAATGGTCATAATCATTGCAGAATAATTGTCTGGATAATTTCTACAAGTTTGAAATAAAAATTGTTGTGTATGTCACTATGACAAATTCTAGAAGAAGATTTTGTACAATTTGGTGTCCTATACTAATGAAATGTGTCAGAATGTTTGTTGCTATATCTCCTATGACACTCGAAATGGGTCATGTTTGGTCAAGAGGCTTAGGTGTGCGACCCAAGGCCATCAGGGCCCTCTTGTACTGAATTACACCAGCTCTGCAGTTAGACTTTTTTGTTCAGCTTTTTTCACTATGAAAGTTTATTGCCAAACAGGCCTCCTTTTGTAAATTCGGGTTATGTGCTTGATAAATTTATTTAAATTGCAGTGGAGCAATATGGGGCCAAAATATCATTATTTTATTTAGCTTTGTATGTTTTTTTTTTATTTCATCCATCCAGGATACTTTCTTAGTTTGTTTCTTCACTGTGTTTGGATCACAGCCTCTAAGTCATCAGGTAAGATAAATTGCATGTTCTTATATAGTTATTGTTTCAGTGTAGTTGTAGGTGTTAGAAAGTACGGCATGACCAACAAAAGAGACTGTCTGCATGATGCACTGAAATTTTCTCAATCTCAGTCAGGCCTGTGAACATAGCATTACATGTATTATCCTAGCAGAAAGCATATGGCACCATTGTAGCTCATAGAAATAACTGCTTGAAAGAGGTGTTTTCTTTATTTTCCAGAAAGTTTCCAAACAAATTATCACTAATCACTTATGTCTTCACAAGTCATCACAGACAATTCTTGCTAGGTTAACAGAGCACAAAGTGCTCAAGGAGAGTTTTTGTGGTCATGCTGTGTCGATCCTATGTCGTCTGTCGTCAACTTATACCTTGCGTACACATCAGAGGCTACATTTTCAGTCTGATACTCATGAACTTGGTCAGGGTGTTTGTCACCATAATTGCTCTGACGAGTTCAAAAGCGGGTCATGACAGGTCAAGAACCAGGTCAATAAGTTAAATTTTAGAAAAGTCTTATGTAGATTGTAGAGACCATGTTTTCAGTCCAAAACTCATGAAACTTGGTCATCGATATTGGTCAGGATGTTTGTCTTCACGATCAAATCTCGAAAACATTTGAAAATTGATCATGTTGGATCAAAAGCTAGGTCACTAGGTTAACGTCTAGGAAAAACAACCTTGTATACGCTCTAAATCCCACTCTTTAGGCCAGATACTCGCAATGTTTCACAATATTTTTCTTAGCAATATGCCAGACGAATTTGAAAAAGGTTCATATCAGATCAAAACCTAGGTCACTAGGTAAAACCTGTGAAAATGTGTACACATTCTCAGAATGATACTCATGAAACTTGGTCAAGATGTTTGTCTTTATGATATCTCGGACATGTTTGATAATGTGTCACGTCACGTCAAAACCTTGTGTCCACTGTAGAGGCCAATTTCAGTCCGGTGCACACAAAGCTTGGTCACAATGTTCTTCTTGATGATATCTTTGACAATCAGTCACATGGGGTCAAAAACAAGGTCATAATGTCAAATCATAGTAAAACCTTGTGTACGGTCCACAGGCCACATTTTTAACCTAATAGTCTTTAAAGTTGGTCTGATATTTTGTCTTGATGATAGCTTTGACAAGTTTTGGTCATATTGGGTAACAAAAACTGGGTCACTATATCAAATTTTCGAAAAACATGTACACTCTAGATGCTGATTCTCTGTCTGCTAAATTCGAACTTTTGTCAGAATGTTTGTCTAAATGATATCTTGGATTCGTTTGAAAATGGGTCACATTGGGTAAAAAACTAGGTCACCAGGTCAAATCTTAGATCAACTTTAGTACACCTTAGAGGTAATATTTTAAGTTCAGTGGTAATGAAAGTTTGTCATTATATCCAGGAAGAGATTAGAAATGGATCATGTAGGGTCAAAAGGTTCAGGTGAGTGACTTCAGGGTCATCATGGCCTTCTTGTTTCACTATAAGCTATCTAAGGTTTATTATATCATTACTCTTTAATACCTCTTTGAATTGTAGTCCGATTTGAATCTCTATTTTCTACAAAGTACTCTGTGTTGCTATTCCAGAGCACATGTTGAGTAAAAGATATGTATAAAATCAGTGTGATTTGATAGATAAATGTGCCTGTATAGTATATTGATAGAGTTTGTACAAGGTGTTTGTGCACATCTGTAAAACTAATCATATTAGATCTATTATATAAAATTTTAGTAAATTCATTCTCTGTATTGTGTAAAGTATGTTAAAGAAAGACAGATTCTATGACTGTGTCAGCTACCATTATATTTGTAACAAGAGCTTTCCAAAGGGGCGCAAATAAGCCTGAAGAGGCTTGTCAGTGAGATGGCTTCAAATCTAGAACGCCTGCAGATATCAAAATTTTAAAGTCATATGCACAACAGTTACCACACACCATGGAGATTCATTGCGGTAAGCTTGAACATATTCCAATAACAAATGCATTTTTGAAAGGACATCTTTTCTTCAAGGGTAGAGTTGCATAAAAAGCTGTCTGCAATTCTAGCTTGTCAACTTCAAAAGCCACAAGGCTAACCTGTACTGAGCAAGACTTAGTGCATCCACCATATTTTACTGTGGCTTAAGTAATGCATTTGACAGTAACCTTTGTTGTGCATTTTTATGACGTAGTTTATGTGTAGTGTAACATAGTTACTTGTAGTCTGACATAGTAATAGGCCTACCCTAGTTAAGCCCAGCCACTTTGCTTGCATTTGAATGAAGTAGACAATACGTACACATAATTCAACCTTAGATGATTTTCTTTTTTCTTTGTTTCCCCTATCTGCCAATTTTGAATCTACTTTGAAAATACTTTAACCCACTTTACAATAGTAACACTACCGCAAACTGCATTTGAAATGAACTACCATGACAACTATGTGCATGACCATAATTGTGAACATGGTTTTACAAGTTTGCGGCATGAAATAAACTCATACTGCAATAGAGCAAGCTAAGCCTGCTCCTGGGCTGATTAATTCCGATTTCCGTTGCTTCTGCTAGTAAGCATGTTTTACATATTTATGTTGAATTATTATTTTTATTCCTCAAAATCAATTCTATATATTGCCTAACAAGTCCGCTTTCCAAGACTTTTCATTTGTTAAATTGTGTTTTATTCACACAGGTCCAGTTTGTTTTGCCTGTGACAGGACGTATAACCCTGAACAATGTCGGGAATCAGTCACTTGTACAAATGATCAGGTTAGACATTTTCCTTTTATTGTCCAGTACTTGTTAAAAATTATTCTGTCAGGCTGCATTAGCAAAGGGTTAACAATAAAGAGCTGTTGTGCCAAGCCAAAGTGCCTTTACTGTACATAACGTTTGGTAGTGTTAAAGCTATGGTACCGAGCCAAATTAGTTCATAGGCAATTCTGCTTATACAGCTATCCTTCTGAGCTACAGTGGCTTTTAAGGTTACTTGTAACTCTGGTTATAGAACTATTCTGCCAAGCTACATTCCCCTTTAGCCCTTTACTCCATAGATACTCATTTCTACACATTGCATGTGGAAGCCTTTGGAAAAACATTGTGGCAAAAGGGGAAATTGCTCATGACCAGCAATTTTGTCACAATGTTTTCTATGCTATAAAAAGGTGTCATTTACATGTAAGAAACTGCTTCATCCTTGCTGTTATTTAGGGTCAATTAGTGATGCCGTAGAAATGCCTTATGGGTAAAGGGTTAAGCAATATGCAGTGCTAATTATACAGATATTGTACCAAATCACAATGCCTATATGATAATATGCAGTGCTTCTGTTACTGATA
This sequence comes from Tridacna crocea, assembly GCA_943736015.1. Lineage (NCBI taxonomy): Eukaryota > Metazoa > Mollusca > Bivalvia > Cardiida > Cardiidae > Tridacna > Tridacna crocea. Next base: position 36,544,065 of record OX031068.1, read on the forward strand.
TATTCTGCCGAGCCACAGTGCCTTTATATATCATAATGGTAGCTATAATTTTAAATCTTTTTCTGCCTAGTCATGGTGCTTTCATACAAGCGGAAGCACTGTATTGAATCGTCAGTTCATGGTATATTACCATCAATCAAGGTTGCTGCTAGGCCAAAATACTAGTAAGTTAATGGCAACATGTAACTATTAGTCTTTGTAAGTTACCGGGTAAAATTCAATCTGCCAGGCCAAAAGACCTTTATGGTCACAGAAACCGTTCGTAACTTACTTAGGCAAATGTGGACGTTTTCAGAGTGGATAGTAGATAGTACTGAAATACTCTCGAAACGGTGTAAAACATAGACAAATGAAACATTTTTTTCCTTCTGCAGGCGTGTAGTGTACAAGAGATCAACCTACCCCATGGTGATGTATATTTCTGGTCTGGATGTGAGGACATTGAGGTCATGACCCTTGGGTTTTTCTCCGTTTTCGATTTAATTACTAACAAAAAGGATACAGACGTCAATACCTTTTTTTTCGCAATCATTAACAAATAGGATACGAAGGTCATTACCTCTCTGTATGCTGAATGATTATCGACAAAAATGATACTTAGATTATGACCCTTTTTATATGCTCGAAAGCTTGTATTATGTTATGGTCCAGGTCGTTTGTCCATCCGTCTGTCTGTCTGTCGGTCCGTTAGCAATTTCTTGTGTGCGCAACTCTTACAGTTTCATTAGAATAAGATCAAACTTGCCACAATGAATCTCTATGATGTGTAGTTGTGCATGTGACATTTAAAAGTTGGATATCTTCTGGTGTTGTAGATCTAGACTCATTTCACTGACAAGCCCCTTTGGGTGTATATGCCATGGGCATATCCAGAGGGGGGACCGGGGGTCCGGACCCCCACCTCTGGAATTTTGGCAAAAATGTGGTTATCGGATTCGTGAAATGGTACTGGTTTGATATTGCACAGCATTTATGTAAAATACAGTCATAAATTAATTTAAAAAAAGGTTCTAAATATGGAGACCTCCTCATGGTTAGAACTGGAAACGTTGACTCTACTTGTAACCGGCTTACATCCACTGAAATCCGGAAATCAAAGTGTCATATAATAAGACGAGGCGTTTTCGTTGGGACCCCCTCCCCCCCTCCCCCCCCCCCCCCCGAGAAAGATATCTAGATCTGTGCATGTATGCCCCTTTAGGATATTGAGGTCATGGCCCCTTTCCCCTTTATATATAATCAACAAAGAGGAAACTGAGGTGGAAACATATGATTTTTTTTGTAATAATTATTAAACAATTAATCCTTTATTCCATAGATACTCATTTTTACGCATTGCTTGTAGGAGCCTTTGGAAAACATTTTGGCAAAAGGTGAAATTGCTCATAATGAGCAATTTCACCTTTTGCCACAATGTTTTCTACACTATCAAAAGATGTCATATACTAATAAGAAACGGCTTCATCCTTGCTAATTTAATAAGTAACATCTACATGTACATGATAAAGCTAGAACGTGTGAGCTTTCTGGATAATAGGGTGATTTTTTGCACCACTTTTAAAAGTATTTCAGTTACATCACGGCGACAACTGACATATTCATGTACTCCCTGGGTTTCACAAGCAAGTACTAACTTTTTTTGATAAATTTCATCACAGTATAGAATCAAAAGTTTGCATTGTATGCGACTTGGGATTCTGTACAGGGGCGGTCTGTCACTTGGCAGTAAAAAATGTATTCACATCAAAAGTCAAGCTAGTGCTTTCTCATTCATTAGCTCACTTGAGCACAAAGTGCTTAAGGTGAGCTTTTGTAATCATGCACTGTCTGTCGTCCACCAAGCATTGTCTGTCGTGTGTTGTCAACATTTACCTTGTGTACACTCTAAAGGGCACATTTCCAGTCCAATACTCATGAAACTTGCTCCGAGTTTTTTCTAGTTGTCTAGTGGATTTTTTGAACGTGTATGTGAATGGTTCATGTCAGATCAAAACCTAGGTCACAAGGTCAAATCTTAGAAAAACATTGTGTACAATCTGGAGGCTACATTTTCAGTCCAAAATCCATAAAATTTGGTCAGAATTTGTGCCTTGCTAATATCTCAGACGAGATTTAATTGTGTCATGTTGGGCCAAAAACTAAGTCACTAGATTGAATCTTAGTAAAACCTTGTGCACACTCTAACAGGCCACATATTAGTTGAAACCTCTGGCAACTTGTTCAGAATGTCTGTCTTGATATCTCGGACGAATTGAAAATGGGTCAGTTTGGGTCAAGAACTAGGCAACTAGGCCAAATCTAAGAAAATCCTTGTGTAAGCTATAAACGCCACATTTTCAATTCAAAACTCTTGAAAGATGGTCAGAATGAGTCATGTCGGGGCAAAAACTAGTAACCAAAATAGTCATACTGGGTCAAAAAGTAAGTCACTAGGTCAATTCATAGGATCCTCTTGTGTACCCTTTAGGGTCCATATCTTCAGTACAATACTCATGAAACTTAATCAGAATGTTTGTGTTGATGATTTCTTGGATAAGTATGCAAATAAGTCCAGTCAAGCCCAAAGCTAGATCACTGGGTCAAGCTAAGGAAAATCTTGTCTGTCAAATACTCATGAACGTTTGACTTGTATAATACAGGTATCTGAAATGAGTTTGAACATGTTTGAAAGTGGGTCATATTCTTTGAATACTGATGTTCAATCATTGCTGACCAAATATTCTGTGATCGTTACAACTCGGAAGATAATAAAAATGTTGGGAAAATTGCAGGCAATTTCTATAAAACAAAATATCAAAGTCTTCCTCTAAGTTTAGTTAACAAATAATGCAGTAATACAACTATGATTAATATAAATATATATAATGAAATATTCTGTAAGAATTTTGTCTAAAAAAAAATCTTCTCTTTAGCTCACTTGAGGACAAAAAGGTCATGGTGAACTTGTGTGATATTGCGTCCATCATGCGTTATCCATCGCAAACTTTTACTTTGTTTAAACTCTAAAGGCCATATTTTCTGTCCAGCACTCATGAATCTTGATCGGAATATTTTTTTTCCATAATATCTCGGACAGGTTTGAAAATAGGTCACTATGTCAAATCTTAGGAGAACCTTGTGTACACTCCAGAGGCCACATTTTCATGTCTGGATGATATTATGGGAGGGTTAAAAAATGCGTCATGTCCGATAAAAAACTAGGTAACCAGATCATATCTTAGAAAACCTTGTGTATGCTCTAGAGGCCACATTTTCAGTCCAATGCTCATTAAAGTTAGTCAAAATGTTTGTCACGATATTAGCTTGGACGAGTATGAAAATGGGCCATGTGAGGTCAAAAACCAAGTAACCAGGTCAAATCTTAGAAAAACCTTATGTACACATCAGAGGCCACATTTTCAGTCCAGTACTCTTGAAAGTTGGTAAGAATGTTTGTCATGATAATAACTTCGACGAGTCTGAAAATGTCCCATGTCTGGTCAAACACTGAATCTTGTGTACATCTAGATGCCACATTTTCAGTCCAATCATCTTGAAATTTGGTCAGAATGTTTGTCTTGCAATTATCTTAGGCTATTATGAAATGGCTCAAGTTAGATAAGAAAGTAGGTCAATAGGTAAAAAAACCTGTAGTATACACAAGAGGTAACCTTTTCAGTCCATTATTCTTTTAAATTGGTCAGAATATTTCTCTTGATGATATCTTGCATGTTTGAAATTGGTCACATGGAATCAAAAACAAGGTCACCAGTTTTAATCTTTGAAAATCTTTACATACATGTATGCTCTAGAGGCCACATTTTCAGTCTAATAATCTGAATTTGCTTAGAATCTTTGTCTTAATAATGTCTAAAACTATTATGAATACTGGTCATCCTCTAGTACAACCAAAAGGCTACATACTCTTAGATACTCATAAAAGTTTGTCTGATTGTTTGTCTGGATAATTTCTGGAAGTAGGCCGCTTAGACAAATTCTAGAAAAAGCTTGTGTGCATTCTAGATAGAGGCCATATTTGTAAAACCATATTTGCAATGAGTATTTCTCTGAATCTTTGTCTTAATATCTCTGAAGAGATTGGAAATGGGTCATGTTTGATCAAAAGGCTCAGGTGATCGACTTCAGGGCCATTATGGACCTCATTTTCTTGTTTGAAAACTCGCCTTTTAAAAGGAAACAAGCTCTCTCCAGCTGTCTGTCTAGAATATTTAGTGCATTGATCCATATTTTGATTTATCATAAATATTATTTTAGACATGTTCTAGTCTTGCGGAAGCCACTGTAGACAACATAGCTATCCTTGGTAGAAAAAGGCAAAGTTTAACAAATCGCTGTGCCTATTGCTGTGGGACTGACCTATGTAACAGAAATTGTTCCTGTACGTGTATTGTTACTTCGTATTCTACCATTACCTGTTTTGCTACATACATAATACCGCCTTTCTGTTTCACTAACAGTTGTTTTGTTAAAGGCACAGGTCTACTTAACCCTTATCCTGCTGTGTAAGTTAAATGATACCTTAAAGTGGAGAGTAGAAACTCATGAGTTGCTATTTCAAAATAAATTTTATGGGAGAAATATCTCCTTCTCGGACAGTGTAGATCTAAGATCAGACTGCACGTTTTGTGCAGTCTGATCTTGATCTACACTGTCCGCAAAAGGTCAGTGGGTCGCGATCGGCAGCTAAAGGGTTAAGAGAAATGGTCCTTGTGTTTGGTTCATTTTAAAAGGGGTGACACTGTGTGACGTTTTCTTTGTGTTAAGTTACTTTGTGCTCAAGGGACATATGTAACAGAAACTGTCCTAGTGTGACAGAAGCCATGGGTTTTTTACTTTGTAAAAGAGCAGCCTTATATAACCTAACTTGACTTTGTATTTCATCAATTTCTCATTAATATGTTTGGTTACTTTGTATTTGAGGAAACTTATATAGCAGAAATGGACATTTTGTTTGGTTACCATTTGAGCTTCCCTTATGTAAAAGAATTTGTTCTCGTGTTTGACTTCTTTGTATATAAACGACCTGTTTATTTGGTTAAGATTTATTATAAGGATTGTATGCAACATAATTATCCTTATGTTTTGTTACTTTCTATTTCAGTGCCTTTATGGAATGGAAATTGTATTAGTGTGTCATACATTGTATGTAAAATTTTGATCATTTATTACTTTGCATTGCAGCGAATTTGGGTTTCAAACCTTCTTTTTTTTTATTACAGCATTTGTAAATCTTGCGTTAAGCAAGCCAGCTTACCAAAGTTCTGTTGCATATAATGGTACTCCAGATCTTGCAGTGGATGGTAACAAAGAGAAGAATTATTACAAGGGCTCTTGTATGCATACAGCTGGTGAACATTACCCATGGTGGGCTGTTGATTTGTTACAATCTTACCATCTCACTAAAGTTAAATTGTACGAGAGGAATGATGCAGGAAGGGGTTGGTTTGTTTGTTTTCTTTGTGTAACTAAATTCCAACATTTTTTCTCAAAAAATTTGTACAAGTGCTTAACACAAAAGGGAGTGAATAACCACTCTTTCCATCAAAACTGTCATTAAACCTACCTTTTCCCAGATTCCAGTGTAGCTGTTTAAGTTGTCTTTTGACCTACCTCTTGGTATTAGTTTCGAATGAATAAATAAATAGTTATACTGTGGGTCTTTGCTCAGGCCTCTGAAATTCCATTGGTCCATCACAGGATAAAGATTTTTTTATTGGTGTATCTTTAAAAAGAATAAAGAGGGATTCACCAGTGTTCTATTTCTAGTAATGTTGTCCCCTGATAGAAGTGTTCATTATTTGACCAAGGAAAATTTTATTATTCTGTGATAGATCAATGGAAATTTAAAGGCCTGTGGTCTATGTGAGGCCTTTATCTCTGATATGTATATAATATGTAGTTAATTTGTCTTCTCAACAACGTGACTTTAGCAAATTTTTTGCTAAATTGATCAATTTTCTACTTGTATACCTCATGATTCAGTTTGTAGTCCAACTATATCTCAGGGGACATAATTTGCTCCCTCTTGCTAGAGGAAGGCGCACATAGAAATATAAGATGTTCCTGCAGATGACTGAATTAGTCTTGCAGCATGGCGATTATCCCTACGACCATCAACGTCAATTATTATTACTATCCACAGACGGGCGATCGTTCCACTTACAAATACTCGTCAGTACTGTCAATGCTACCCTACTGGATAGAACTTCAACCTTTTTTACACGGTGTGGTTATTATTATGGACATTCTAGTGACGGCAATACGGTAACAATTGACTGTCCGAAAAATACTGTCGGCAGATGGATTAGAATCCAGCAGTCTGACCCAAATGTTGAATATTTACATCTTTGTGAAGTAGAGGTGTTTGGCTTTTGAAAGAGAAATGAAGATTTTTCTGGAATTATTTATTTGCTCATTTGTTCTTTCTTTCATTCATTCTTTATTTATTTATCCACAACAATGACTTGAGATTATTCATTATGGCTTAGTTAACGGACAGAAAACATTGTGGGAATGGGAGAAAATGCTAAATACCATATCATGCTATGGAAAATATTGTGACAATGACAATCTGGAAATTACCGTTGCAATACCAGATTCATCTTTACAATAATTTTTATTCTTTTCAATGGAATGATTTTAATTGAAATGCATTTTAACATCTCCTTTATTACTTTTTGCAACTATTGTCACTTTAATTGTTAATTTAATGTTTTGTTTAAGTATTGGGCCCCATATATATCCTAAGAGTATTCGAGCTGTCTAGCAAGACTTGTTCAATTTCATAGGAAAGGGCGTTTGAATGTAATTCTCATATTTTAGACCATCTATTTTCAGTGCATGGCAATCGTAGATTTCTCTTCCTGCTGTGGCTTTGCTTGTGCTATTTTGTTAGTAAGTGTCTCGAATTTTATACGTCTAAATTCGAACACAATTGGAAACATTTTTTTTTTTTAAATATTTTCTACATCAAAATTTTACTCTTTTTAGTGATTTGGATGTTGGTGATTTGAATGTATACCGCAATAGGGTATCGATAGGAATCTGGCACATGTTTCCTTGCATTTGTCTGCCCACCCAAACTCTGCACAATCATGGCAAATGAAAATACTGTATTGTCGAAGAAAGCCTAACTACATTGACAATGTAGTTAGGATTTCTTCGACATTACAATATTTTCATTTGCCAAAGTCAGCATTTAAGTAAATTTGGACCTGTCAGCTAAATTTATTGACATCTCGTAAATAATCAATGCAATTACACAGAAATTTCACTTTTTTTTCAGCCAACACTAAGTTGAAAGCAAATGAAGGAAACAGTGGCCTGAAAAGGTTTCTGTAGAAAACAGACTTTCTCAGTAGCTTACGATAGTTGCTTTGAATTATACAATTCTTGGATTTTGTAATACCTTTAAAACATAGTGCTTTCTGTTTAACATTTTACATGGAAAGAACTATGGTTTTAACAGTAGTGTATAACTTTAAGAACTAACCATCCATAATGATAGAAAGTAGCTTTACTGACATGTAATACCTACAATTTGTGTAAAGAACATAAGGAAAAGAAGAGCCGCATGTGCTGTGGGCATGTCAGTATGGTAGCCATGAATGGCGTGTCTTTGCATAAAAAGTGGGACAAACTTAATACAAAGTTTTCATAAAATTGGTTTATATTAAAAGTTAGTTGATCACTAGGTTGGCTAGGGCTCAAATAAAGAAGAATTCTTAAAAAAAAAATAAAATAAAAGCTACAGCACTAGCATCTTTTTTACTTTCTCGAAGAATTCTCTTTTTTGAGCTCTAATCATTACTTGTATATTTTCAATAGCAGGTTTTTTTCCCCAATAGACATTGTTAACCCTTTACTCCACAGATACTCATTTCTACGCATTGCTTGTAGGAGCCTTTGAAAAACATTGTGGCAAAAGGTGAAATTGCTCGTGACGAGCAATTTCACCTTTTGTCACAATGTCTTCTATACTATCAAAAGGTGTCATATACATATACGGCTTCATCCTTGCTGTTATTTAGGGTCAATTAGAGATACCATACAAATGCCTTATGGGGTAAAGGGTTAATTAAAGTATAAATGTTTGCTAACTTCTAGAAAGCACTAAATAAATATATAAAGCAAAGTAGCTAATACAAGACTACAATAAGTACTGACTACATGTCTGTAGTGTAGTGTAAAAGATTACTGGTTTCCTTCTATATAAATCCAATTAAAATCCTATAAAAATCAAGTCTAAGGTCAAACAGGTCAAGTTCAATACATACTTCAACAAAATTTGCGTAAGAGGTCACGTGACTAGTATTGTTCGACGAGCTGGAAATAATACATGGATCCGTGGTGATAAGATAAACCGACCACCTTAGTTACTGTTGCCAAGGTCTCACAAACAAACGTAGTCAATACATATACAGTATAGCAGATAGGCTACTTAAATCGTGCTGTCATGACTGTTTCTCTCAATAAAATTCCGGAAAAAGTATTTTAATCATATATTTCTATTGATGATAAATTCTCAGTAAACAATTTAAAGATGCTTAACTAATTTACATACGGAGATGTATTAAAAGGGCGAATTACGAGGGCGACGTACAATGTAACAGATTTACATGTTTAAACAAAAATTTGAACATATAAAAAAATTCAACAAATCTCCGTTTTGCCACAGTATTTCAGAATTAGCGATACTTATTGCTTTCGTTGGGCTAGTAAAGTCATCTCAGCATCATACCAAATTAAATAACACTGAATTACAAACCTTTAGAAAAGCTTATAGAATGTCTGATTCTACAGAGAGCTTTAAGTTAATGAAAAAAATTAATATCAGTTTAAGGGGAAAAGGGTTGTCTGATGGATTATAAAATGCGTTAAGTGTGTTGTCAATTAAGAAAATTGTTAATATCATTGACGGTAGTATATGATATACTGATGACAACGGGTGGTCAAGGTGATTAGAGCGGTAATTTGCTTTGCAATCAAACACACTTCCTATCAAATTAACAGTTTACCAACACCCTTTGTGCTAATGTGCAGATGTGCTTATCCATTTAAACTCGTCACCAAATGACAAAATGTTTAGAGCAATCCAAACTCAAATATTTGCAGACAACAAAATAAATGATTCAAAAATTAAAATTTGTTTTTGAAAGAGCGCAAAACACAGTGAGAAAAGGATAAAATGAATGTTACAAGCATTTTTTCCTTTCTCCACAATGCTTTTAAAAGCTATCTACGGGTCGTTAAAACCCGTCATGTTGTAAACGGTTAAAACAGATACATGTAAGTCAAGAGAAAAATTTCCAAGTTCCACCAGATCAAAAGTTAGACTTTTTTATAGAATTGAAATATACTCCTAGTGATGAAGAACTACACGTCAAAGTGCTTATTGTAATCAGCAGGTTCTTTAAACCCAAGACTAATCATCATGTAATTTGCAATCTGATCTATATCTACACATCAGAGATCGTATATACGATCCCAGTACACATTCAGCATATTCTTTAAGGTTAATGTCAAATTGAAACATTGGTGACAAGTTACGCGGCCACTTTTTGGATGTGCATAGGTTATTGAACAAGGTTAGATATTCAAGTACAAGTATTTTCTTTTTATTAATACTTCATATAGGTCTATTTTTGCCTTTGTTTTCCAGTTTCTCTTTCAGAGAGGAAAAATTATAGAATACTTTGAATTAATCCATTATCCAGCGCTGATCAGCTCTTTGCATAAGTTCAAATTTTCAGTAATCATCACAATTTAAACTTGTCTATAACCTCTGCATGATCTCACGTCATCGGTACACGTTCGCGAAGCACATTTTTTAAGCTTTTTTTTAGAATTCAAACGTTAAAAACACAAGATAAATAAAGAGAATTGCATTCTTCCAACGTTAACAGTCGTTTATTTGTGAGCCGAAATAGCAGAAACCAAGGTAGGACATCGGGTAGAATAAATGCGATGTCCTGATTGGTCAAATATCGATTTCCACGGATCCATGTATCAACCCGTCAAATGCAGATACCCAGATACCTAATTTGCATATTCAATGAAAACAATGCAGCAAAAGGTGTTAGATGAGCCAGAAAAGATAAGCCAATTAAATGGACAGGATCAAACTAGGCATGAACTACACAGGCTTAGTCAATGAGCCCTGCTATGTGAAAAGGGGACGTCATGCATCTTCGAAAAGTATCGACATAGGTCAACCTAGAGTCTCCACAGGCTAACATGGACTAAAGCTTTGCGCTATTGGTCAAGCTTCTGTTTGTCAAAGGACCAGTCTACCTCATGATTATGTTAGTTATTTAAACAAGAGGGCCAAGATGACCCTGGATTGCTCACCTGAGTTTTTGAGAGGACTATAGCCATTTTGTTTTTTGAGGTATTGAAACTTCCAAGCAATTTTGAAAAGGTCACCTTCAAAAGTCATTTCAAAATCTGCCACTAACCTTACAATCATCACCACAACAATGATTCTGATGAATCGGAATTCTGTAAACAAAATTTTAGGATAAATCAGCCCAGGACAATTTCTTGAAGAAGGGCACATGCTCAACAGTGACTAAAACATAAGTCAAACAAGAGCACCACCTGCAGGTTGCCAACAATAGACTTGTTTTTTGAAGGATCAAAATTTCATGAACAGTTTTTGAAAAGGGTCATCCAAGGATCATTTCTGTGAAATTATTTTGAAATCTGACCAGCGGTTTCAGAGAAAAAGAACTGACTAGAATTTCTCCGTTTCCGTACAGAGCCATGTTTCTTGACAGATCACAATTTCGCAAACACTCTTTTGAAAGGGTCACCCAAGGATTATCTATGTGAAATTATTTCAAAATCTGATCAACCGTTTCTGAGAAGAAGAATTTTTAAGAATTTCTTCATTTCCCTATAGTGAATTCACCAAAGCGATGTTTCTTGATGGATCAAAATTTTGCGAATAGTTTTTTTGAAAAAGGGTCACCAAGGAACATTTCTGTGAAATTATTTTAAAATCTAACCAGAGGTTTCCGAGACGAAGAACTTCTAAAAATTCCTTCATTTCCGTATAGAAGATTTCTAAATTTTTCCTTCTTTGTTCCAACGTGTATGTTTCGAACCTGTGACCCCCGGGGCAGGGCCAGTTTTGATCCCAAGGGAATAATTTGAACAAACTTGGTAGAAGTCCAATGGGAGTTGCTACATGCCAAAAATTAAAGCTCTGTACCTTCTAGTTTTAGAGAAGAAGAATTTTAAAATTTTCTTTCTTTGTTCCTATGTTTGCACTTGTGACCCCTGAGGTAAAACTTGATAGAGGTCCACTAGAGGATGCTGCATACCAAATATCAAAGGTCTACGCCATCAAGTTTCAGAGAAGAAAATTTTCCTTCTTTATTCCTGTGTTCGAACTTATGACCCCAGGGGTTGACCAGTTTTGACCCCACGGGCATCATATGAACAAACTTGGTAGAGGTCCACTAGAAGATGCTACATATCAAATATCAAAGTTCTATGTCTTTTACTTTTTGAGAAGAAGAATATTGAAGATTTCATTCTTTGTTCCTTTGTTTGAACTTGTAACCCCCGGGGCGGGGCCAGTTTTGACCCCAGGGGCATCAGGTCAACAAATTTGGTAGAGGCCCAATTGGAGATGCTACATACCAAATATCAATGCTCTATGCCATCAAGTTTCATCAGAGAAGATTTTTAAAGTTTTCCTCCTTTGTTCCTATGCTCAAACTTGTGTACCCCCAGGTGGGACCAGTTTTGACCCCAGGCGCACCATTTGAACAAACTTGGAAAAGGTCTACTAGGAGATGCTACATACCAAATATTAAAGCAGTACGCCTTTTAGTTTCAGAGAAGATTTTCAAAGATTTTGTATCTTTTTCCTTTTTGTTGCCATGGCAACCAGAGTTATGGGTGGAATTCAATTCTTTGAACAATTTTGGTAGACTTTCAACCAAGGAACATCCCTGCCAAGTTTCATCAAGATTGACTCGGTGGTTTAGGGGAAGAAGATGTTTAAAGAAATTATTGACGGACGATGGACGACGGTCCCCGAACATAGGACGATCTCAATAGCTCACCTTTAGCACTTTGTGCCAGGGTTAGTTAAAAAGTGACTCTAATGGATCAATAATTATATGATGATTTGGGCTAGTATATCAACATAATGCATTAAATCCCCTTTTGCCAGAACATGGCTCATATATAAAGCACAGCAATAGATAATCAAATCCATGGAAATAAATCGGTATGAATGAAAATGTTGCCTCTTTTTAGCTCACCTGAGCACAACGTGCTCAAAGGGAGCTTTTAGGATCACTGGGTGTCCGTCGTCAACAATTCTTTAAACATCAAGTCCTCCTAAACCACTGGGCCAATTTGGCCCAAACTTGGCTGGAATGTTCCTTGGGAGGTCTCTTTTAAAATTGTTTACAGAATTTGATTCCGTCAAAAACTCTGGTTGCCATATGGAATTTTCTAGGAAATTCTTTGAAAATCTTTTCCTCTGGAACCGCTCGTCAGATTTTAGAAAAATTTCACAGAGATGTTCCTTGGGTGACCTTTTTCAAAAATTGTCCGTGAAATTTTGATCTGTCAAGAAACATGGATCTGGTGAATGGAAGCTTCTTGCACTATACAGAAATGAAGGAATTCTTAAAAATTCTTCTTTGAAACCGCTGGTCAAAATTTTGAAATAATTTCACAGAGATCACGGCAGGTCAGATTTAGAAATAGTTTCACAGAGATGTTCCTTGGATGACCCTTTTTAAAAACTGTTGGCGGCGAAATTTTGATCTGTCAAGAATCATGGCTCTGGTGAATGGGGGCTACTTGCACTATACAGAAATGAAGGAATTCTTAAAAAAAATTCTTCTCTGAAACCGCTGGTCAAAATTTTGAAATAATTTCACAGAGATGTTCCTTGGATGACCTTTTTCAAAAGCTGTTCGCGAAATTTTGATCCGTCAAGAATTATGGCTCTGGTGAATGGGGGCTACTTGCACTATACAGAAATGAAGAAATTCTTGAAAATTCTTCTCTGAAACCGCTGGTCAGATTTTGAAATAATTTCACAGAGATGTTCCTTACTGGACCCTTTTCAAAAAGTGTTCGTGAAATTTTGATTTGTCAAGAACCATGGCTCTGGTGAATAAGGGCTACTTGCACTATAGGGAAATGAAGAAATTCTTTAAAACTCTTCTTCTCTAAAACCACTGGTCAGATTTTGAAATAATTTCACAGAGATGTTCCTTGATTAGCCCTTTTCAAAAGTTGTTCGCGAAATTTTGATCCGTCAAGAACCATGGCTTTGGTGAATAAGGGCTACTTGCATTATAGGGAAATGAAGAAATTCTTTAAAACTCTTCTTCTCTGAAACTGCTGGTCAGATTTTGAAATAATTTCACAGAGATGTTTCTGAATTGACCCTTTTCACAAATTGTTTGTGAAATTTTGATCCGTCAAGAACCATGGCTCTGGTGAATGGGGGCTACTTGCACTACAGGGAAATGAAGAAATTCTTTAAAACTCTTCTTCTCAGAAACCGCTGGTCAGAATTTGAAATAATTTCACCGAGATGCTTCTTGGTTGACCCTTTTCAAAACTGTTCGCGAAACTTTGATTCGTCAAGAACCATGGCACTCGTGAATGGTGGCTACTTGCAGTATACAGAAATGAAGAAATTCTTTAAAGCTCTTCTTCTCTGAAACCTGGTCAGATTTTGAAATAATTTTACAGAAATGTTCCTTGGGTGGCCCTTTTCAAAAGGTGTTCATGAAAGTTTGATTCCTCAATAAACATGGCTCTGGTGAATGGGGACTACTTGCACTATATGGCCATGAAGGGGGCTATTTACACTATACAGACATGAAGAAATTCTTAAAAATTCTATGGTCCTCAAAAAAATTTAGGTGAGCGATCCAGGGCCATCTTGACCCGCTTGTCTAAATTCAAGTTAACTATTTACCAGATTTTTTTTAAATACCTGTCAAAATTGAAAGCACTTGCAGACGACAAAATAAACGCAAGTCAAAATTGAATTTTGTTTAAAGCAGGGTAGAAAACACTGCAGGAATAGGAGAAAATGCTAGTTACCAGCATTTTCTCCTCTTCCCGCAATGTTTTCAAAAGGCTTCAATCTCAAGGACTGTTTGGTAAAGGGTTAAGTGAACACCAGGGATGATTTAACCCTTTACCAAACAACAAAATTTTAGCCTTGTAAAAACTGAAAGCATTGGCAGACAAATATTTCAATGATGGTCAAATGGTGAAATTGTTCTTTAATAAGATAAACAAGAGGGCCATTGGCCCTGGAACGCTCACTTTAGACTACAGCTTATGAGTGAAATTCAATTCCTTGAGCAACTTCAGTAAAGCTACACCCAAGGAACATCCCTGCCACGTTTCATCAAGATTGGCCCAGTGGGTTGGGAGAAGATGTTTAAAGAAATTGTTGACGGGCAGCAGATGCCGGACATAGGACAATCAAATATCAAAGCTCTACACCTTCCAGTTTCAAAAAAGAATTTTAAGATGCTACATACCAAATATCAAAGCCCTACACCTTCCCGTTTAAGAGAAAGAGAAATTTAAAATTGTCCTTCTTTGTTCCTATGTTCCAACCTGTGACCTACGGGGCATGGCCAGTTTTGACGCCAGGAACATCATATGACCAAACTTGGTAGAGGTCCACTAGAAGATTCTGCATACCAAATATCAAAACTCTGCACCTTCAAGTTTCAGAGAAGATTTCTAAAGTTTTCCTTCTTTGTTGCTATGTTCAAACCTGTGACCTCCGAGGCAGGGTCAGTTTTGACCCTAAGGGCATAATATGAACAAATTTGGTCCACTAGGAACTGCTACATGCCACATATCATAGCTCTATGCCTTCTAGTTTTAGAGGAGAAGAATTTTAAAATTTTCTTTCTTTGTTCCTATGTTCGAACTTGTGACCCCCGGGGCGGGTCAAGTTTTGACCCTGCGGGCATGATTTAAACAAACTTGGTAGAAGTCCACTAGGAGATGCCACATACCAAATATCAAAGCTCTACGCCATCTAGTTTCAGAGGAGAAGAGTTTTAAAGTTTTCCTTATTTGTTCCTATGCTCAAACTACTGACCCCCAGGGTAGGGCCAGTTTTGACCCCAGTGACATCATTTGAATAAACTTGGTAGAGGTCACTAGGAGATGCTACAGACCAAATATCAAAGCAGTACGCTTTCTAGTTTCTGAGGAAAAGAATTTTAAAGTTTTCCTTCTTTGTTCCTATGCTCAAATTTGTGACCCATGGGGTGGGGCCAGTTTTGACCCCAAAGCATAATTTGAACAAACTTGGCAGAGGTCCACTAGGAGATGCCACATACTAAATATCAAAGCTCTACGCCCTCAAATTTCAGAGGACAAGCCTTTTAAAATTTTCCTTTTTTGTTCCTATGCTCAAACTTGTGACCCCCGGACTGGGGCCAGTTTTGACACTAGGGGCATAATGTTTAACAAACTTGGTAGAAGTCTACTAGGTGATGCCACAAACTTAATATCAACGCTGTACGCCTTCAAGTTTCACAGGAGAAAACTTTTAAAGTTTTCCTTCTTTGTTCCTATGCTCAAACTTTTGACCCCTGGGGCATAAATTGAACAAACTTGGTAGAGGTCCACTAGGGAATGCTACATACCAAATATCAATGCTCTACGCCTTCAAGTTTCAGAGGAGAAGATTTTTAAAGTTTTTCTTCTTTGTTCCTATGCTCAAACTTGTGACCCCTGGGTTGGGGTAAGTTTTGACCCCAGGGGCATAATTTGTACAAACTTGGTAGAAGTCCACCAGGAGATGCTTCATACCAAATATCAAAGCTCGACGCCTTCAAGTTTCAGAGGAAAAGATTTTTAGAGTTTTCATTCTTTCTTTTCTAAAAGAAAAAAACAAGAGGGCCAAGATGGCCCTGGATCGCTCACCTGAATTTTTGAGATGACCACAGCCTATTTTTTTTTTTTTTTTTTTTTAGGTATTGAAACATTGGAACCAAATTTATAATTTTGCTAAGCAATTTTAAAAGGTCACCTGTGAAATTAATTTCGAAATCTGACCATCAGTTTCAAAAAGAAGAATTTTTAAGAATTTTTAAGAGCAAGTATCCCCAATCCACGATAGCCATGTTTCTTGATGGATCAAAATTTACGAACAAGTTTTGAAAAGGGTCACCCAAGGAACATTTCGGAAAATTTCTTTAAAAATCTGACCAGGGGTTTCAGAGAAAGAGAATTTTCAAGAATTTCATCGTGTCCATATAGTGCAAGTAGCCCCCATTCACAAGAGCAAGGATCACCCAAGGAACATCTCTGTGAAATTATTTTAAAATCTGACTAGGGGTTTCAGAGAAGAAGAATTTTCAAGAATTTCTTCATTTCCATATAGTGCAAGTAGCCCCCATTCACCAGAGCCATGTTTCTTGACGGATCAAAATTTTGTGAACAATTTTTGAAAAGGGTCATCCAAGGATCATCTCTGTGAAATCATTTCAAAATCTGTCCAGCCGTTTCAGAGAAGAAGAATTTTTAAACATTTCTTCATTTCCCTATAGTGCAAGTAGCCCCCATTCACCAGAGCCACGTTTCTTGACCAATCAAAATTTCGCAAACACTTTTTGAAAAGGGTCATCCAAGGAACATCCCTGAGAAATTATTTCAAAATCTAACCAGCCGTTTCAGAGAAGAAAACTTTTTAAGAATTTCCTCATTCCCCTATAGTGCAAGTAGCCCCCATTCACCAGAGCCATGTTTCTTGACCAATCAAAATTTCGCGGACAATTTTTGAAAAGGGTCACCCAAGGAACATATCTGTGAAATTATTTCAAAATCTGACCAGCAGTTTCAGATAGAGAAGAAGATTTTTTAAGAATTCCTTAATTTCTGTATAGTGCAAGTAGCCCCCATTTACCAGAGCCACATTTTTTGACGGATCAAAATTTCACGAACAATTTTTGAAAAGGGTCACCCAAGGAACATAATCTGTGAAATTATTTCAAAATCCGACCAGCGGTTTCAGAAGAGTAGATTTTTAAAGAATTCCTTGATTTCTGTATAGTGCAAGTAGCCCCCATTCACCAGAGCCACAATATTTGACGGATCAAAATTTCACGAACAATTTTTGAAAAGGGTCACCCAAGGAACCTATCTGTGAAATAATTTCAAAATCTGACCAGCGGTTTCAGAGGAGAAGATTTTTAAAGAATTTGCTTAAAAATTCCATTTGGTTGCCATGGCAACCAGAGTTTTTGACGGAATCAAATTCTGTGAACAAGTTTTAAAGAGGACCTCCCAAGGAACATTCCTGCCAATTTTGGTCCAAATTGGCGAAGCGCTTTAGGAGGAGTTGATGTTTAAAGAATTGTTGACGACGCACGACGGACGACGCACGACGGACGACGGACACCCAGTGACCCTAAAAGCTCCCCTTGAGCACATTGTGCTCAGGTGAGCTAAAAAAAAAGAAGAAGGCCATTGGCCTGGAATGCTCACCTTAGACTGTAGCTTTGGAGTGAAATTCAATTCTTTGAGCAACTTTGGTAAAGCTTCACCCAAGGAACATCTCTGCCAAGTTTCATCAAGATTGGCCCAGTTGGTTAGGAGAAGATGTTTAAAGAAATTGTTTACGGGCGACAGACGCCGGATATAGGGCAACCAAATATCAAAGCTCAACACCTTCCAGTTTCAAAGAAGAATTTTGAATTTTCCTTCTTTGTCCTATGTTTGAACTTGTGGTCCAAGGGGCTGGGTCAGTTTTAACCAAAGCTGGATCCTTGGAACAAACTTGGTAGAGGTCCACTCAAAGATGCTACATACCAAATATCAAAGCCCTACACCTTCCCGTTAAAGAGAAAAAGAAATTTAAAAATTTCCTTCTTTGTTCCTATGTTCCAACCTATGACCTCCGGGGGATGGCTAGTTTTGACGCCAGGGACATCATATGACCAAACTTGGTAGACGTCTACTGTGGGATTCTGCATACCAAATATCAAAGCTCTGCACCTTCAAGTTTCAGAGATTTCTAAAGGTTTCCTTCTTTGTAGCTATGTTCGTAACTGTGACCCCCCGGGGCGGGGCCAGTTTTGACTCCACGGCCATAATTTAAACAAACTTGGTAGAGGTCTACTATGAGATGCCACATACCAAATATCAAAGCTCTACGCCATCTAGTTTCAGAGGAGAAGAATTTTAAAGTTTTCCTTCTTTGTTCCTATGCTCAAACTAGTGACCCCCGGGGTGGGGGCCAGTTTTGACCCCAGGGACATCATTTGAATAAACTTGGTACAGGTCCACCAAGAGATGCAACAGACCAAAATTAATATCAAAGCTGTACGCTTTCAAGCTTCTGAGGAAAAGAATTGTAAAGTTTTCCTTCTTTGTTCCTATGTTCAAACTTGTGACCCCTGGGTTGGGGCAAGTTTTGACCCTAGGGGCATAATTTGTACAAACTTGGTAGAGGTCCACTAGGAGATGCTCATACCAAATATCAAAGCTCGACACCTTCAAGTTTCAGAGGAAAAGATTTTTAGAGTTTTCATTTTTTTTTCTAAAAAAAAAAAAAAAAAAAAAGAAGAATGCCATTGGCCTGGAATGCTCACCTTAAACTATAGCTTTGGAGTGAAATTCAATTCTTTGAGCAATTTTGGTAAAGCTTCACCCAAGGAACATCTCTGCCAAGTTTCATCAAGATTGGCCCAGTGTGCTAGGAGAAGATGTTTAAAGAAATTGTTTACGAGGCGACAGACGCCGGACATAGGGCAACCAAATATCAAAGCTCTACACCTTCCAGTTTCAAAGAAGAATTTTAAATTTTCCTTCTTTGTCCTATGTTTGAACTTGTGGTCCAAGGGGCTGGGTCAGTTTTAACCAAAGCTGGATCCTTGGAACAAACTTGGTAGAGGTCCACTCAAAGATGCTACATACCAAATATCAAAGCCCTACACCTTCCCGTTAAAGAGAAAAAGAAATTTAAAAATTTCCCTCTTTGTTCCTATGTTCCAACCTGTGACCTCTGGGGCATGGCTAGTTTTGACGCCAGGGACATCATATGACTAAACTTGGTAGAAGTCTACTGTGGGATTCTGCATACCAAATATCAAAGCTCTGCACCTTCAAGTTTCAGAGAAGATTTCTAAAGGTTTCCTTCTTTGTTGCTATGTTCGTAACTGTGACCCCCCGGGGCGGGGCCAGTTTTGACTCCACGGCCATAATTTAAACAAACTTGGTAGAGGTCTACTATGAGATGCCACATACCAAATATCAAAGCTCTACGCCATCTAGTTTCAGAGGAGAAGAATTTTAAAGTTTTCCTTCTTTGTTCCTGTGCTTAAACTAGTGACCCCCGGGGTGGGGGCCAGTTTTGACCCCAGGGACATCATTTGAATAAACTTGGTACAGGTCCGCTAAGAGATGCAACAGACCAAAATTAATATCAAAGCTGTACGCTTTCAAGCTTCTGAGGAAAAGGATTATAGTTTTCCTTCTTTGTTCCTATGCTCAAATTTGTGACCCCTAGGGTGGGGCCAGTTTTGACCCCAGGACCATAATTTGAACAAACTTGGTAAACGTAGACTAGGAGATGCTACATACCAAATATCAAAGCTCTACGCCTTCAAATTTCAATGGAGAAGATTTTTAAAGTTCTTTGTTTCTATGCTCAAAATTGTGACCCCCGGGGTGGGGCCAGTTTTGACCCCAGGGCTATAATTTGAACAAACTTGTTAGAGGTCCATTAGGAGATGCCACATAACAAATATCAAAGCTCTAGTTTCAGAGAAGAAGATTTTCAAAGATTTCGGTTTTGTGTGTGTGTGTGTGTGTTGCCATGGCAACCAGAGTTATGGGTGGAATTAAATTCTTTGAACAATTTTTGTATAGCTTCGCCCAAGGAACATTCCTGCCAAGTTTTATGAAGGTTGGCCCAGTGGTTTAGGAGGACAAGATGTTTAAATAAATTGTTGACGGACGACGGAGGCCGGACATAGGGCGATCACAATAGCTCACCTTTAGCACTTTGTGCTAAGGTGAGCTAACAAAACAAGAAGACCATTGGCCCTGGAACGCTCACCTTAGACTATAGCTGATGAGTGAAATTCAGTTCTTTGAACAACTTTGGTAAAGCTTCACCCAAGGAACATCCCTGCTAAGTTTCATCAAGATTGGCTCAGTGGGTTAGGAGAAGAAGAGGTTTAAAGAAACTGTTGACTGACGACGGACGACAGACGCCGGACATAGGGCAATCAAATATCAAAGCTCTACACCTTCCAGTTTCAAAGAAGAATTTTAAATTTTCCTCTTTGTCCTTTGTTCAAACTTGTGGTCCGGGACTGGGCCAGTTTTGACCAAAGCAGCATCCTTGGAACAAAGTTTGTAGAGGTCCATTGAAAGATGCTACATACCAGATACCAAAGCTCTACACTTTCCCGTTTAAGAGAAAAAGAAATTTGAAATTTTCCTTCTTTGTTCCTATGTTCCAACCTGTGACCCCCGGGGCAGGGCCAGTTTTGACGCCAGGGACATCATATGACCAAACTTGGTAGAGGTCCACTAGAAGATTCTGCATACCAAATATCAAAGCTCTGCACCTTCAAGTTTCAAGGAAGACGATTTCTAAAGTTTTCCACTAGGAATTGCTACATGCCAAATATCACAGCTCTATGCCTTCTACTTTTAGAGAAGAATTTTAAAATTTTCTTTCCTTGTAACTTTGTTCGAACTTGTGACCCCCAGGGCGGGGCCAGCTTTGATCCCACGGGCATGATTTAAACAACTTGGTAGAGGTCCATTAGGAGATGCCACATACCAAATATAAAAGCTCTACGCCTTTAAGTTTCAGGAGAAGATTTTGTAATGTTTTCTTTCTTTGTTCCTATGCTCAAATTAGTGACCCCCTGGGTGGGGCCAGTTTTGACCCTAGGGGCATCATTTGAATAAACTTGGTAGAGGTCCACTAGGAAATACAGATCAAATATCAAAACTCTACGCTTTCTAGTTTCTGAGGACAAGATTTTTAAACTTTTCCTTCTTTGTTCCTATGCTCAAATTTGTGATCCCCGGGGTTGGGCCAGTTCTGACCCCAGGGCCATAATTTGAACAAACTTGGTAGAGGTCCACTAGGAGATGCCACATACCAAATATCAAAGCTCTACGCCTTCAAATTTCAGAGGAGAAGATTTCTATATTATTCCTTCTTTGTTCCTATACTCAAACTTGTGACCCCCAGGGTGGGGCCCGTTTTGACCCTAGAGGCATAATTTGAACAAACTTGGTAGAGGTCCACTAGGAGATGCCACATATCACATATCAAAGCTTTACGCCTTTAAGTTTCAGAGAACAAGATTTCTAAAGTTTTCCTACTTTTTTTCTTTACTCAAATTTGTGGCACCCGGGGAGGGGCCAGTTTTGATCCCAGGGGCATAATTTGAACAAACTTAGTAGAAGTCTACTAGGAGATGCCACATACCAAATATCAAAGCTCTACGCCTTTCAGTTTCAGAGGAAAAGATTTTTAGTTTTTCCTTCTTTGTTCCTTTGCTCAAACTTGTTATCCTCCGGGGTGAGGCCAGTTTTGACCCTAGGGGCATAATTTGGATAAACTTGGTAGAGGTCCATTAGGAGATGCCACATACTAAATATCAAAGCTCTACGCCTTCTAGTTTCAGAGAAGATTTTCAAAGATTTTTTCCCCTTCTTTTTGTTGTTATGGCAACCAGAGTTATGGGTGGAATAAAATTCTTTGAACAAATTTTGGTAGAGCTTCACCCAAGGAACATTCCTGCCAAGTTTCTTGAAGATTGGCCCAGTGGTTTAGGAGAAGATGTTTAAAGAAATTGTTGACAGGCGACGGACACTGGACATTGGGCGATCACAATAGCTCACTTTCAGCACTTCGTGCTAAGGTGGGCTAAAAATGTCTGTGGTCGACTCAAAAATTCAGGTGAGCGATCAACGCGGTCATCTTGGCCCTCTTGTTACATATTTTAACAGGAAAAAGCAGCATACAATCTAATAATGAATAAATCTTAGAAATGCTGGTCTAGATGATGTTTAACCCTTTGCAACACAATCCTGACTTAACGACCCTGAGAAAGAAGTCTTTTGAAAATATTGTGGGAAAAGGAGAAAACGCTGGTAACCAGCATTTCACGATTTTCTCCTTTACCCACTATTCTTTTTACTCTTCCCAAACAAATTTCAATTGTTCAGTAACAATTTTCATCTGCAAATGCTTCCAAATTGGACAAGTCTAAAGTTTCGTCATTTGGTAAAGTGTAAACTCATTACCAAATCGCATAATTTTAGGCTGGTCCAAATTCAAAGCATTTGCAGACCACAAAATAAACATCGCTCTAAAAATGAAATTTGTTCTAGGAAGAATAGAAAAAAGCATTGCGGGAAAAGGAGAAAATTTTCTTCTTTTCCCACATGCTGTTTTTCAAAGGTCTTTTGTTAAAAGGTATCAAGACTTTGGATTGTTAACAAGTTAACAGAACAAAATTAGAAATGTATGTGAATATGACTACAACTAACCGTCACCAAAATTAATGAAACAGTGAATCTCTCTTTCTTTACACTAAGACCACTAAAGGTGTTTACTCATATCTATGTCATCATACTGCATCTTACTGCATCTGTCGTCGGTACTCAACCATCCGTGCCTTTCTCTACGTTGTGGGATTGCTTTTCGTTACTTTGGCTGGGCGTACGTGGTGGGTTCGATCATAGGCCTCTGAAACTCTATTGGTCTCTAAGGGATAAAGAAAAATTCATTATAGGACACTGTTACTATAAATAGCACACTGGGGATTCCCTCTCTAATTGTATATAATAATTATATATAATACAGAGGGAATCCCAAATGTACTAATTATAGTAACAGTGTTAATGAAAGTGTGTAAATATATTCAGTGATACACAGGCGATGTGCCATGAATCTGCTATGAATGTTCGATGATCGACCAAGGACAATTTTAGTGTTCTGTAATAGACCAACAGAGCTTCAAAGGCCTGTGGTTCGATCGATGACGACAGATATGAAAGTTGATGATCAATGTTTAATGGTGATGTTGCAGACACTATACATGGACATTCACACACACGGACGTAGACTATACAAGAACAACGTAATCTGAAAACAAAACATAACAGTAATAAGCATTCTCTCCATTCTAACAAGGAGATGAGTTTGCATTAATTTACGCGGTCTTAGATCGCATCACGAAAATCCGTGTAAACAGTTTAAATAACTGATTCTAGGCAAACAAATGTCACAATACAACATATAAGCATACAACAACCATTTAGAGAAAGGGAGACGGTACCTGAATATATATAAAATATATTTCGAGATAACTTTTTTTCTGTAATTCAAAAAATGTCAGAGACAAACAGGATGAAGTCGCAGTGTGTAGAAGAAGAGTATCCAGGCCAGGTTATTCAAATAAAGAGTAGCAAGATGTTAGAATTACCCACCTTTGACCATAAGTGACAACTTACTAACTACGGTGCACTTTAAGGGCCATAATAATTGGTAAAGAAATAAAACAAATTCGATCGCTATCTTTTCCGAGAACATTTTATTTCAACCAATATCTACACTATGACACATCCATACCACTCTCTACAGCTGGAATAGTCTATTAATGTACTTGAGAAAATATGTTGCTGCACTACACTCATAGCACTTGAAAAAAGAACCGGGATCCACACAACACTACACTCATAGCACTTGAAAAAAAAAAGAACCTGGATCCACACAACACTGCACTCATAGCACTTGAAAAAAAAAAAAAAGAACCTGGATCCACACAACACTGCACTCATAGCACTTGAAAAAAAAAAAAAAAAAGAACCTGGATCCACACAACACTTCATAGCACTTGAAAAAAAAAAAAAGAACCTGGATCCACACAACACTGCACTCATAGCACAAAAAAAAGAACCTGGATTTGAAAAAAAAAAAAAAAAAAAGAACCTGGATCCACACAACACTGCACTCATTGCACTTGAAAAAAAAAAAGAACCTGGATCCACACAACACTGCACTCATAGCACTTGAAAAAAAAAAAGAACCTGGATCCACACAACACTACACTCATAGCACTTGAAAAAAAAAAAGAACATGGATCCACACAACACTGCACTCATAGCACTTGAAAAAAAAAAGAACATGGATCCACACAACACTGCACTCATAGCACTTGAAAAAAAGAACATGGATCCACAGAAAAGTCAGGTGGATAAACCCAAGTCGTTCACAAGAATGTCAAATCTAGTAAGGGAAATGGTCTGAACGGAAAATCAGGTAACACTGATAAGTCAATACAGAATGCAACTGTCTCTTCTCCTCCTTCGAAATTGATCAACAGAAAAAGTAGGTAAAAAATGTAAAAAAAAACTATGCAACAAATGGCCTTGTCTTATATGACGCATCACTAGCCCCATAAGCGGGACGATTGTAATATTACGCGCTATAAAGTAGCAATGTAGAAAATAGCCTTTATCAATATGTTTGAGGAGAAGTGAGACCTGCTTTAGCTCCAGATTTCTCTAAATTGCAGACCAAAGCTGAGCGTTGCTTTAGGTCACATTTTTATGTGAAAATTCCATCCAAATCATTCTGTCAAGAAATATGGGAGGAGTTGCGTTCACAAGATATAAAATGAAATAAAACATGAAACGCCCTTTTTTCATGACGCAGCTACAAATCACAAAATGTTGCCAATATGCGATAGGTCACATGACGAGAAATATTCTGTGAAAATTCTGTTCAATTCCGTCAAGAAATGTGGGAGGAGTTGCCTTCACAAGAAATAGAATGAAATAAAACATGAAACCCCCTTCCTTCATGACGCAGCTACAAATCGCAAAACCTTGAGAATATGCTACAGGTCACATGACGAGAAACATTCTGTGAAAATTCTATTCAATTCTGACAAGAAATATGGGAGGAGTTGCCTTCACAAGAAATAAAATGAAATAAAACATGAAGCCCCCTTTTTTCATGACGTAGCTACAAATCACAAAATGTTGACAATATGTGACATGTAACATGACGAGAAATATTCTGTGAAAATTCTATTCAATTCAATTCCGTCAAGAAATGTGTGTGTCTTCACAAGAAATGGAAATAATATAATATGAACCCCCTTTTTCCATGACACCTTGTTACAAAAACAAGGGTATATAACTGTGGTGTTGCATGGTCAATCTAGGTGAAACTTTTTTTCCTGCATTTCCTAATGGTTGTTGACAGATATGACAAGTTAAATGTAAAAACTTTGTATAGTTTTTAACACAAGACTCCAAACATCAAACTTAAAATCACTCTCAGTCGGCCATTTTGCATCGAATCAAATCAGAAAAACAAAATGTGTCTCGGCAGAATGGGTTATTGTACACATATATAAAGCTTCACGAAATTCCGTCCAATGGTATTGGAGATATTTGCCGGGACGGACAGACGGACGGAAGGACGGACAACGCTGAAACTATATCCCTCCGCCTTCGACGGGGGTATTAAAATGTCGTTTTGTGACTGGTCAAATATGCCGATACCAATATATCTATTCTCCAGGCCCATATAGACCCGTGAATATAGACCAGGGTTGCTATCGCCAATCGATACTCTTTGGTAATGAATCGCAAACTGGTAATCTGATTTTTTAAAAACTTTACCACATAGTAAGACATTATTATGTTCAGTGTAGGTTTTTTTTTTTTGACACGTAAATCAGTGATTTTAAATTATCATGATTGGGGATTACATGTTAAAAAATGTTCTATATCTACATAGATAAAGTGACTCAAAATTCTTAGACAAAAGCCGAAATATTTAGCCAAAGAGAGATTATCTTGGAGATAATCTAGCTATGGAGTTGAATTATCTCCATTTGCGAAATATCAAAGTTTGCAGCAATCCTGTTTACAATCATGTGGTATTTTACCGAAATTGAGGCTGATGATGTCATACTATTTCTTGATATTATCATTGTCCGCATTAGTCGGAGAAGTTGAGGTTCCAATAGGCAAATCGGCGAACTTTGAATACTCGCATTCAAACCTTGGACTTCACTTACACAATTTACTCTTTCCCAGAAAAAGTACAAATTATTTCAGGACAAAACGGCATTTGAAAAATATACTTGTTACCGGACCTGCGGCAGGGTATTTCTCACGCAAACTTGGTTTTGCCTGATAACCGTTTTGACTACAACACCAATCAACCCAACCACAACAACGGAAATTGCTACATCGCCACTGTTTGAGTCTATTCATGTCTGCACACCGTTTAGGTCTGGTGTCAGTTATCTCCAAGCACCGCCCTATTTTTTTTTATTTTTTCTTATTCGGTGTGGATTTACCAACGTCCTTTTTTAAAGGGTGTTTAGAGTTACTGTTACAACGTCTATCACTAAATTAGTTGCCTTTACGTGTAATGTAGATCAAGGTCAGACTGCATGTTTTGTGTAGCCTGATCTTTGCTCTACACTGTTCTCTACCGTTTGAGACAATTAAGATAGGATCTGCCATTATCCTTGTAGCATTGTAGAATATTTAAATATCAATTGGGTTTATTCGGCGCTTTGAATGTTAATTCTGAAATACAATATAATGTAGGCCTATAGCCTATATGTTAAAGCTGTATGTGTAGATTCAGATCGGCCTTCTGGTGACTCAGGGATGATCCCTGGGTGACTAGAAATAAACGATGTGCACACTCAGTAATCATGAAATGCAATTTAAAGCTGCAAATGTGTACTAACAGGCCCGTCGGAAGAAATTTTATTTTGTGGCTGTACAGATGAAGCCATGCTGGAGGTGAGCAGGGTCCGGGGACATGCGCTCCCCCCCGGAAAATAAGATGCTCTCCGGTGCATTCTGACGCATTATTTTAAGGCCTTTTTACGTAACGTACTTTCACTAGCTGCGAATTCTCTCTTTTTCTTGGCTGAGAAAATGAGGAAAACCACCACAAAAGGGCATTTTTTTTTATTTTCGGCCGAAAATTTGGTCTGGCTATGGCCATCAGAATGCCAATCTGAATATACAGAACTTTACGGCTTTATCTTGTGTTTCAGAAGTACCTTCTTCAGCCTTTTTATTGTGCACACCGTTTAAGTCTGGTCATCAGAAGGCTGATCTATGCCAATATCTACAGCTTTATATTGTATTTCAGGATTATTCACTGTGCACACCGTTTAAGTCTGATCACCAGAGGGCCGAATTCGATCAACACTTACACTTTTATGGTATATTTCAGGGTTATTCCGTTTGCATACCGTTTAAGTCAGGTCAAAAGAAAGGCTATCTGGATGTATTAGATCACTACTTTATATAAAAATAATTAATATTTACTGTACAAACCGTTTAAGTCTGGCCAGATCATAAAAATGCCGATCTTTGTAGGAAAAATTTAGCTTTTTAAGCTCACCTGAGCACAACGTGCGCAATGGGAACTTTTCCGGGTCACCGTGTGTCCGTCGTGAGTCGTCCGACGTGTGTCGTCAACAATTCTTTCAAAATTATCTCCTCCAAAACCACTGAGTCAATTTCAACCAAATTGAGTCTGGCCTCCAGAAGGCCGAGCTTCATCAACACTAAAACTTGATGTTGCATTTCAGGATTATTCATTATAACACACCGTCAAAAGATGGCCGATCTGAATGTACACTTAAATCTTTATTTCAAATTTCATGATTCTTCACTGTGCACACCGTTGGAGTCTGGGCAATAGAAGGCTGATCTCTGTCAAAAGTTATATAGCGTTTTTTCAAAGAATTTCGTAGTATTTTTAAAGCATTTGATTGTGCACACCTTTTGAGTCTGGTCTCTGGAAGGCCCATCTTTGTCCAAAGTTATATAGCTTTTTTTTTTCAAAGAATTTCAGCATTTTATTGTGAAATCCGTTTAAGTGTGGTCACCAGAATACCGATATGGGTCTACACTTACTACTTTATAAGGTGTTTTAGTATTATTCATCATGAACATAGATTATAAGTCTGGTCACCAGAAGGCCGATCCGGGTCTACACTTCCTGCTCTATAAGGTACTTGTGTATTATTCACCGTGAACACCGTTTAAGTGAGGTCATAAGAAGGCCGATCTCAGTCTGTATAAAAAAAATACCACTTCAGATTGCATTTCATATTTAATAACTGGGCACACCGTTTAAGTCAGGTCACCTGAAAGCGGATCTAAGTATACAACTGCAGCTTTGAATAATATTTTTTCATTCACCTTCTAAAGCTGTAAGGTAAGATCGAGATCGGCATTCCGATAAAGAATTACCTTATAAAATAGTAAGTTTAGACCTGTATCAGTCGTCTGGTGACCAGACTTAAACGGTGTGCACGATGAATAATACTGAGATAGCTACTAAAGCTTTAAGTTAAGACCTTTATCGGGCTTCTGTTAACCAGACTTAAACGGTGTGCACGATGAATAATACTGAGACACTTACTAAAGCTGTAAGTTAAGACCTTTATCGGGCTTCTGTTGACCAGACTTAAACGGTGTGCACGATGAATAATACTGAGACACCTACTAAAGCTGTAAGTTAAGACCGGTATTGGGCTTCTGTTAACCAGACTTAAACGGTGTGCACGATGAATAATACTAAAATATCTAATAAAGCTGTAAGGTAAGACCGAGATCGGCATTCTTGTGACCAGAATTATGTGTATGAGGAATAAAAATAATGAACCTAATAAAGCTTTAGTAGGTGTCTTAGTATTATTCATCATGCACACCGTTTAAGTCTGGTCACCTGACGACTGATACAGGTCTAAACTTACTGTTTTATAAGGTAATTCTGTATCATTAATCGTGTATTCCGTTTAAGTCTGGTCTCCAGAAGGCCGATCTGGGTCTACACTTAATGCTCTATGAGGTACTTGAGTATTATTCATCGCGCACACCGTTTAAGTCTGGTCACCAGAAGTCCGATACGGGTCTAGACTTACTGCTTTATAAGGTACTTCTGTATTATTCATCGTGCACACCGTTTAAGTCTGGTCTCCAGAAAGCCGATACGAGTTTTAAACTTTCTGTTTAATAAGGTACTTCTGTATCATTCATCGTGCACACCGTTTAAGTCTGGTCACCAGAAGGTCGATACGAGTCTAAACTAGCTGCTTTGTAAGATACCTCTGTATCATTCATCGTGCACACCGTTTTAGTCTGGTCACCAGAAGGTCGATACGAGCCTAAACTAGCTGCTTTGCAAGATACCTCTGTATCATTCATTGTGCACACCGTTTTAGTCTGGTCACCAGAAAGCCTATACGGGTTTGAAATTACTGCTTTATAAGGTACTTCTGTATCATTCATCGTGCACACCGTTTTAGCCTTATCACCTGAAGGCCGGTACGGTTCTAAACTTACGTCTTTAAAAGGTACTTCTGCATTATTCACACTGCACTTCCCCATAATGTGATCTTTTTGTGTGTGAAGTTTGAAGTAACTAGCTTCAATACATTGGAAATTATGACCTGGATAAAAAAAAAAGTTAGAATTTACATTACAAAGGGCAGTAACTCAAAAAATAGTTGGTATAGGGTAATGGTTCTTGTACACTGCACTTCTCCTCAATGTGATCTAGCTGTGTGTGAAATCTTAAGTTACTCGCTTAAATACTTTGGATTTTATGCTCCGGACAAAAATCACCGATTCTGAAAATTTTCACTTTGATCTTCATTCTTACGGTAGTTTTTGCTTGTCCAGTGTGGAATTTTGAAGTCTCAAGTCAAAATTTGGTCATTGTAGACCTTTACAGCTTAGTACTCAGCTGAGCAATATAAGACCATCATGGTCCTCTTGTTTGTCTTTTTGCATCATGAATACATAATGTATGCTAGCATAAAATTTTTGTGTGTTTCTTGTCTTTTTGTATCTGAAAAAGTATTGACCCATGTCAGCCTGCCTTTTGCCAGACCATGGCTCATTTAGTTTAAAACACAAGTCAGCTTACATTTTTGTGCTTCTTAGTTAGATGTCTGGTTTACTTACATTTAGTTTTCAAATGCAAGTTAGCTTACACTTTTGAGTCTCTTGATTAGTTGTGTGTTTTTGTGACATTAATTTTGTTGAAGACAAATGCCACTATGGGTTCAATAATGAATGTTCAGTATTGAATTTTGAAGACCATGATGTATCAAATTTTACGCAAAACCGAAGGAAATAAACCCTATTAACCCTTAACCAAACAATCCTTGGTTTTTACGACCCTCAGATAGATGCCTTTTGAAGACATTGTGGGAAAAGGAGAAAATGCTGGAAACCAGCATTTTCTCGTTTTCCCACAATATTTTCTACCCTGCTGGAAACAAATTTCAATTTCTGATTTACGTTTATTTTGTCGTCGGAATGTGCTTTCAATTTTGCCCAGTCTAAAATTTGTCGTTTGGTAACTTAAACTAAATTTTCTCAGACACATGAGTTTTTCTATAGCACTCATATATAATTGGAAATAGTGTATGGAAGTAAAATGCATTATGCTATTGGTTGCTTCTTTTTTATTTGAAATAGTTTTTACCCTCTCATAGCCTTCTATAGCCGCAATGATATACACAAAATGACCTCTTTAGTTCAAGGCTTGTTTGTTCCAAAACCAAGTCATCCCTGGGCTTGTTTGTCCTATGGTTGCACGCTACCACATTTGATTGTGTGTGAAATTTACGGGTTGAAAACTTTGTTGTAATGTTTGGAATTAGATCCTGATGGTCAAAAATATCTCAAAACCATAGTTTTCAGGTATAAACTTAATTTCATTCAATATATTTACCTGTTTTCTCTCTCTACCTATTATGCATCTTGTCATCAAGAGACGAAACTCCACTTGTCACAAGACTGATTCATTACCTTGAATTTTATTACTACCATCACCCGAGGTATGCTGAGTGGCATAAGTGCTCCCGACTCCTCCTGAATGATCAACATACAAAAACACAAATTTTGGTACCAGTACTCTCCATTTAACCAAATGGATGTACTGATTTGCTTAGGAGGTTGATTTTCAAGTTAATATTTAAATAATATTTCTTTTTCTTCAAATTATTATTAATTCTGCACAATGGCTTCCTTGACAAATATTACATTAACAGTCTCATCGCTTTGATTCATAAAAGTATACTAAATCTGACATTTCCCTTATTTCTTTACCACACAATCCTGAATTATAACCATCCTGAGGAATAAATCTTGAAAACATAGTGGGAGAAAGAGAAATGAGGGTAACCAGCATTTTCTACTTTTTTCACAATATTTCCTACCCTACAAGAAACAAAATTTCATCATTTAAAGGTGGCCCTTCAGATGTTGGGACGAAAGTTTTACAAAAATACAAAAAGAAAAATCCATATACTCCCAAAGCCTTCTAATTTTCATTCATTAAACCCCAGTAGTCGAAATCATTCGACAACTAGATAAATGAGAGATTTACTACAGCCCAGGTTGACACTGAAGGGAAACACGGTCTATTTTTACATGAGTAACTCGGTCATTTACATACCGGAAATAAACAGACGAAGCTTCAAATATAGCATTCGAAGTTCTAGACATTTTGGAAAATAATTACATATTTGTTATGTTATGGAATTTAATAGACATTAGTCACGTGCAAGTCACTTAATATTCCCACAATGCTTTTTTTGATTTTGGCGGGAAATCTAAAAATAGCTTAAGAGGCTACGTAGCCTATTAAGGGAATACCACCAAAAAATTTTTTTTTTGTAATTTTACGATTCTTAATTACTGATGATTTGTATTGTTTTTTCATATAAATTTCAGTGACATATATATTTTTAAATTTGGTATGATGTGAAAATTCTAAATACCCACCTTTAAGCCACATTTCAGTTTTAGTTTGCAAACGTTTCAATTTGAATAAGTCTGTTGATCGATAGTGTAGCATTAAATGCTGTTTTAAACATTATTTCAGTTATATCCCCAGTGCACCTATCCATGCTTTCCTGGAGCCTCCATTAACTCTTCTCACAATTTTCTTTCCATGTCACTAAACGATTTCCCACATAGCCATTATTGAACAAATCTATATTACTGTCGTTTGATAAATAATTAAGGGCCTTGCTTAATCAGTTCTTGTTGTTGTTGTTTTTTTTTTTGTTTGGCATTTATCACAGACAGTGCCACTATGAATTCAATAATGAATGTTCAATATTGAATTTTGAAGACCATTGAGCAAAACTGAAGGAAATAGATAAAATTTTCCGATGGCACTCAGACATGTAATTGGAAATGGTGCATTAAAATGAAATGGAATAGGCCATCGATTGTGGAAATACTTCTTTTTGTTTAAAAATGGCTTCACCCACTCATCCTTTATAGACGCGATGATATAATCAAAATTTGTCTACTGACCGCTTAGTCTCCGAACTTGTTCATTCCAAAATCAGTTCACCCCTGAGCTTGTTTGTTCCATAATTGCATGCTACTCATTTCAAATGTGCATTAATATTAACAGATCGAAATACCGGTAATTGATTGTAATGTTGGAAATTAGATCTTGATGACCAAAGAGATCTCAGAATCATAGATTTCAGGTATAAACTTTATGTTATTTGATATATTTATATATACATGGTTTCTGTCTCTACCCATTATGTCAAGGGACATTACTCATGACTTCTGTGAATGATCAAAGGGAGAACACCATCCAAAGTTTTAAAAACCCAGAAGAAGAAAGGTACTAAAAACAATTTGAAAAAATGAGAACATAGTGATACTGGTTATCCCTTGTCCATAATGTTTTCATTTGGGCTACATTTAATTTACCATCTCCAAATACTTTCAATTTGGTCGAGTCTAAAAATTTTTCCCTTTACCAAACGACAAAATTTTTTACTAGCTAAAATTGAAGGCATTTACAGTCAAAATAAATGGGAATCAAAAATAGAAATTTGATTTGGGAAGAGTAGAAAACATTGTGGGAAAAGGAGAAAATGCTGGTCACCAGCATTTTCTCCTTGTCTCACATTGTTCTCAAAAGGCTTCTTTTTCAGGGTCATTAAAAGTTGGGATGATTCGGTAATGGGTTGACCATCAATAAATCTGTTTTGTCTCTGTCTTAACCCTTTACTCCATAGATACTCATTTCTACGCATTCCTTGTAGGAGCCTTTGGAAAACATTGTGGCAAAAGGTGAAATTGCTCATCACGAGCAATTTCACCTTTTGCCACAATGTTTTCTATACTATCAAAAGGTGTCATATACACATAAAAAATGGCTTCATCCTTGCTGTTATTTAGGGCCAATTAGAGATACCATAGAAATGCCTTATGGGGTAAAGGGTTAAGTTAGCACAAAGATATCTCAGGCTCAACTGTTTGGCTGCTAAGCATGAACATGATGGGTTTTGCAGAGATAAGACTGCATAAGAGTGCAGCCTGATCTTTAATATGCACTCTTTAATACTGTGAGATTATCTCTCAGTTGAAAAGAACTTTCATATTGTTAGAATACATTTTTAACTTTTACCCTTTATGACATAACCATAATTATTTTTGACTAGCCCAAATAGAAAGCATTTGCAAAACAAGAAATCAGGTGTCGCTTCAAAGACGGCATATGTTGTATACTTGACTGAAAGAGTAGAAAACACTGTGTAAAGGAAGTAAGAGAATCGTGATCACCAGAATCTAGAACCTTTGCAATACATAGGGATGTCCTAACATATTTATCATTATCCTGATCTATCCCCTTGGTTATTTAAGACAATAGTATGTTATAGCTCCCTCGTGCAATTCTAGAATTGTCTGATACAATTCCGGAACAGGCAGGCAAAGTAGAAATTCCTAGTTTTCGCAGGACAATTCTGGAATGCCATTTCTGTAACATCATGATCAGTTCTGGACTCAAACAATCAACCTTGATGTTCCAGAAACACTGCCTCTTGTAAATTGTTTTCAGGGAACGAAGAATATATGGTAATTTGTGGAACAAAAACACTGTTTACATTGGTACGATATATAGCATCCATGAGTCTAGGTTCTTTTTTTCAAAAAGACAATTCAACTCAGCTTTACCATCGTCTGTGTATGTAGCTCTTGCACTATACTTGACGTAAATATAAAACAAAAACATGGGTAGGGCACAAAAACCACATCCATAAGTAGGCCATAGTAATTATTGGAATCGGTTTATTGCTCTAACAGAATTACAAATTTTGAACATATTGTAAACATATGCAATGATGTAAAATTTATCTAAGACTTTTCCTTGTAAGCCGACACAACATTGTGTGTATAATAAACACTCAAACACAGAACCAGACACAACGTTCACCTATCACAGTGTGACCAATACTTGAGGAAATTTATGTTGTTGCAATTAGTCATTTTGGCGATAGTTCTGTAATGACTATTTTTTACTGTCACATTTTTGGATCAAGATAAGATGTTTTCAAAAATGCCCTGGTGCAACAGTCTTTTATAAACTTATCAACTCACCACCACATACTTATGACTTGTTAACTCTTTCCCAAATGGCAAATTTTAGACTCTTCCAAACTGAAAGTGTTTGCAGAAGACAATTTTAACTTTCATAACAATGGCAGAAAATTATCCAAAGGGGTAGAAAACCTTGTGGGAAAAGGAGAAATTGCTGGTTACAAGCAATTTCTCATTTTCCCACAGTGTTTTCAGAAGACTTGTACTGCAAACACGTAAAAACAAGGGCTTGTATGGGAAAGGGTTAAAGCTCTAAACAAAACTGTCTGTGGAAATGTAGCATTAGCACATTACAAATGCCTCCATTCCTCTGCATATTTTCACTTTGTTTTCAAAACAGATGACTTTCTACAAATACTTTTGCACTGTTCAATTTTTTTCAACCGATACAAAAAATGAGCCAGTATGGTAGTAAGTAGAACTCATTCATAGAATGCTGACACAATATTTAATATAGTTTAATAGTCCAGACATGAGACAAGACTGTCCACCTAGCACGGTGTGGCCAATATAGATAGGAGCAGTTTCTTTAGGCATGCCATTGGCCATTTTTTTTTACCTGCATGCTCAATACAATTTGGGAGTAAACCAAACAGGCTAATATCAGATACATCATTGACCTGCATACCCTTGAGCAGTGCACATGTTTCCCATAGCAAGTCAAAGGTCACCAATTAAATTTTAGGTGCATTTATTACTTTAGATAGCATTCTATTGACAAAATGTAGCTCAGTTATATTGAAAAATGAGGCTCAATCCTAAAGAACAGAACTTTGGACAAAAAACCTGTTGTCATAAGGTGACCCTATTCAAAACAAAGGTAGAAGTGAATTTGCTAATGCCATTCCTGTAACATCAAGATCAGTTTGGCTAGACTCATCATGAAGTCAGCACTTACACTGCAGCATGAAAAACACTGCTTTTCCCAAATCGTTCCAGCAATCTGAAGAATGTATGATAACTTGTGGACCACTGCCGTTTACATTTGTTCAATACTCAACATTCACTAGTCTAGGGTCTGTTTCTCAATAAGATGGTTCATTTCCGCTTTGCCATATTGTATGTGGCTCCAGTACTACTCTGTACCTAAAAATAGAATACAAAGTAAGGGTAAGGAACTACAACCACATCCCCAAGTAGGCCAAAGAAATCATTCAATTCAGCTTATTGCTCTCACAATATTGCAAATTTGAAAACAGTATGATTATATTCACTAATGCTTTCTTTGTAGACTGACACACTATTATATTCTATATCATACAAATTCAAACACTGACCCAGACAAGACTGCTCACTTAGTGTGGCCAACATTTTAGGAAATGTATGTTGTACATATTACATGGTCATTTTCTTGAATTGCTTATTTTGGTGTCAGCTTTGCAATGACCATTTTTACCGTCTTTTTGAGTTCACGATTAATGTTTTCAAACACACTCTGGCCACACAGTCTTTTATAAAAACTAACCACCATACAGGTATGGCAATGTATGGTAGAAGGTAGAGTTCATTACCCGCATTAAAATGCTGACACAATATTTAATATATTTTATACACACTCCAGACATGAGACAAGACTGTCCACCTAGCACGGTGTGGCCAATATAAATAGGAGCAGTTTCTCTAGGCATGCCAATGGCCATTTTCTTACCTGCTCAATACAATATGGGTGTCAGCATGTAAATGGCCATTTAACTGTAACTTTGGGGTCACAGTTTCAATGTTTTCTGACATGCCTTGGCCTAACAGTCTTATGTAGATCAAGAAGACAGGGATGCTTTTTTTTTTTTAAATAAAGTGTAATTTGTTGGGGGTGAGGTTTTGAAACAGACTGGGCCCCTGAGATCTTACATCTATATAAGATCTCTGGACCTGGGTTGCAAACACACTCCATGACAGTACTATCTTAACCTGCAAATACTTGCATCAGAAAAGGCATAAGGCCCTATATCCTCTCTGCACATTGGCCATATCGGGTACATTTTTGCAGACCGGTACCTAGGTTATCAATGTGGTGATAGCACTGCACACAAAACCTCTGCAAAATTTGAAATAAACATGAAAAAACAAACAAACAAAACAAACACACACAGAAACAAGCAAAAACATACAAACAAATACACGAAGAAACAAAATCAATTTTGAATTTTGAAAATTTATGCCAAGATTTGAGGGTATATATATTTCTTATTTCATCCAATCAGACAATTAAACCTGAAAAGACAACAACAATCCTGTAATACAAGTAGAGAGGCAAGACATTCATAGTGTAAGCTTGAATTGTACAAAGCTTTAATAGCTTATATGACATTAAATTTTCTTTAAACTACCTAAAATTTTGAGCAATACACATTTACTGAAAGAATTTGATATTTTGCATTGCGAGTTTGCTAACAGACTCTTTATATTGAAAATTCATGCAAATATAAACAAACTGGAGAGTCTTTACCTGATATGAATCTTTTTTTCTTGCTGCCGAAGACTTTTCAAACAATTTTGTGGGTTACCTCAGTAAAAAATTCTAGACTAGTTCAAAATGAAAACCTTACAGATGATGAATTAAGTGCAGCTCAAATCATTTAGTTTTGGAAGGCAGAAGGTATGGAAAAAGCTGGTGATATGCATTTTTTCTTTCACCCACAATGCTTTCAAAGGGCTTTTACCTGGGGATCATGAAAACTCTGGATTGTGTAGAAAAGGATTTAAGACAGTGTTGTTTGAGACATGAATTTAAAGAAAGCTAGCCTTAGAATTTTACCCAAATTCAGTGCAAGCTAGTATATAGAACCTTACGTAACAGAGACTTGAAGATGGTATCGCTTGAAACCTGAATTTAATGTAGACTTTGTTTAAAAGTTGACCTGAAAAAATTTATGCAGAAATTGTGTACAGGTAGTACTTTGACCTGGATTTAATGTGGCTTGTTTTATGAGTTTATATGCAGAAACTAGCATAAACCTAATTATGGTTTAAAGATGGCACTTCTGTCCCCCTGAATTTAATGAGGATTAGTTTTATAAGTTTACCTAAATGAAATTTTGATTTGCATTAAAAAGTTTTGACCCAAGTGCTCACAAAAACATTGAAAAATAGGCACTGCCAGCAACCTGATAGTTGAAACTTCCATTTGTACTATAAAACCCCTGTCCCTGGTCACAATATATGTGTATACAATGGCAGTTCCTACTATCAGTCTACTGAACCTCACCTGCCTATAGGAATATACTGTTAGAAGGATAATTGACTAGGAAACATATAACCTGATCGTTTGATTCATATCTAACCTAGCAGGTGTAACTTATTTTATATTTGAAAGATGAGTTTTCAAAACAAAAAAGAATGCATTGGAGGTAAGTTTTTAAGTTGACCAGGCCTGTAAAGTTACGCTTTGATATCACAAGTATAAAATTATGATCCAAATGCTTACAAATAGTTGAAACATAAATAGTGTGAAAAAAGTAACCCCTGTCCTAGGCCACCACATAAAACCGAAGTTCCTACTTTCATTTAACGGAACCTCGACTTACCAAAGAGAAATTTTGATTTGCATTTGACCCAAGAGCTTACAAAAATTTGAAAAAAAGGCATTGCCAGCAACCTGATAATTGAAACTTCCATTTGTACTATAAAACCCCTGTCCCTGCCACACTGTATACAATGGCAGTTCCTATTATCAGTCTACTGAACCTCACCTGCCTATAAGAATATACTGTTAGGAGGATAATTGACTAGGAAACATATAACCTGATCCTTTGATTCATATCTAACCTAGCAGGTGTAACTTATTTTATATTTGAAAGATGAGTTTTCAAAACAAAAAAGAATGCATTGGAGGTAAGTTTTTAAGTTGACCAGGCCTGTAAAGTTACGCTTTGATACCATAAGTATAAATCATGACCCAAATGCTTACAAATAGTTGAAATATAAATAGTGTGAAAAAAGTAACACCTGACCTAGGCCACCATATAAAACCAAAGTTCCTACTTTCAGTTAACTGAACCTCGACTTACCAAAGAGAAATTTTGATTTGCATTTGACCCAAGTGCTTACAAAAATTTGAAAAATAGGCATTGCCAGCAACCTGATAATTGAAACTTCCATTTGTACTATAAAACCCCTGTCCCTGGTCACAATATATGTGTATACAATGGCAGTTCCTACTATCAGTCTACTGAACCTCACCTGCCTATAAGAATATACTGTTAGGAGGATAATTGACTAGGAAACATATAACCTGATCCTTTGATTCATATCTAACCTAGCAGGTGTAACTTATTTTATATTTGAAAGATGAGTTTTCAAAACAAAAAAGAATGCATTGGAGGTAAGTTTTTAAGTTGACCAGGCCTGTAAAGTTACGCTTTGATACCAGAAGTATAAATTATGACCCAAATGCTTACAAATAGTTGAAATATAAATAGTGTGAAAAAAGTAACACCTGTCCTAGGCCACCATATAAAACCGAAGTTCCTACTTTCAGTTAACTGAACCTCGACTTACCAACGAGAAATTTTGATTTGCATTTGACCCAAGTGCTTACAAAAATTTGAAAAATAGGCATTGCCAGCAACCTGATAATTGAAACTTCCATTTGTACTATAAAACCCCTGTCCCTGGCCACAATGTATACGATGAAAGTTCCTACTATCAGTCTACTGAACCTCACCTGCCTATAAGAATATACTGTTAGAAGGATAATTGACTAGTAAACATATTACTTGATCCTTTGAATCATATCTAACCTAGCAGGTGTAACTTATTTTATATTTGAAAGATGGGTTTTCAAAACATAAAAGGATGCATTGGAGTTAAGTTTTTAACTTGACCAGGCCTGTAAAATTATGCATAACGTAAGTATAAATAATGACCCAAGTGCTTACAAACAGTTGAAATATAAATAGTGTGAAAAAAGTAACCCCTGTCCCAGGCCACAGTATATGAAATGGAAGTTCCTACTCTTAGTCAACTTAACCTCGCCTACCTATAGGAATATTTGGTGTCAGTATGATTTCTTTTAAGTAAACTTTTAGCCTAATACTTTGGCTTGTATCTTACCTTGTGGGTAACATAATTATGTGAAAGATGGGTTTTTATAAGAAACCTGAACCCCTTGTAGTTACATGTAAGTTTATGAAACTTGTCAATTCATGCTTTGATTGATCAGTTTGCCACCATCCTGAATTTAATGTAGGTCATTTTAGAAAGGTGACTGAACTTGTCATAATTCTATGATGTATTTGAGTCAACAGTCCATATGCATGAATACATGCAGCTATAATGTTGGTATTCCCAGGAATTTCATCCAAGTTTCACACGCTCAAGAAATTTCATTTTGATATTTGTTATATTTGACCTGCTTACAATTATTTCTGAGAGCAGTTCTGCCAGCAAACTGATAGTTGAAACTTTCATTTGTGCTTTATAACCCCTGGCCACAATGTACAAGTATAATATGAGAAAGGCAAAGCCTCAATACAACTGACATGAATGATTTGTGGACTAAATATCTTTTATTTCGAATGACGAGCCAGATTCTAGATCTTGAAATCATATGGATTTTGAAATTGATTTCTGGCTTTGCCGAAACTAATTCTGAGTTGTCAAAAGTGATAAGCATGCATTTTTCTTTCTTAAATTTATACATGTATTATATGACTCTTTCCACGAAAAAACAGCCTGTGCATGATGTAAGAATAGTATGATTAATGACATCACCATTTAATCGTGTAGATCATAGAGTATGGTTATACACAAATAGACACTTAATAACCTCAAAGTAAGTAAGAAATTAGATAATCTTTACTCATGAAACTGACAATGATTTTTAAGTAATCATCCGATCGGTAGACAATTACAGTCATTTTTTATCAATCAGGTACTTGTGCGAAAGATTGTGATATGTGTGACGCTGTTCGATTAACTGGAAGACAATGAATTTTTAGTCATCCCTATTCACATTTAGGCTAAAACCCAGAGTAAAATCAGAATTTCATTTTTAAAAATCTTGAATGGTGTTACCAAAAAACCAGCTGCACTCAATATAATGGAAGTCTAAATTTACTGAACCTCATAGATCTCTTAACTCTTTACCACATGAGAAAATTTTAGACTGGTCCAAATTGAAAGCATTTGCAGATGACGAAATAAAGTTGAGTAAAAAATAGAAATTTGTTCTGGGAAGGGTAAAAAACACTGTGGGAAAAGGAGAAAATGCTGGTAACCAGCATTTTCTCCTTTTCCCATAGTGTTTTCAAAAGGCTTCTTTCTCAGGGGCGTCGAAAGTACGGACTGTGTGGTAATGGGTTAAATGGAATGTTTTTTTAATGTTATCACTTGAACTGAAAAAAAAAAATCATAGTACAGGTTGTTTAAAAAAATATTTCCAAATTTTGCTGTTTGAGATTTACAAAAAGATCTATATTGCAAAAAAGTTTTGCTTTTTTCCAGTTGAGCAATACAGGGCTATAGGGGCCCTCTTGTTTTTTTTTTTTGTCATTTAACATTATTATGCTTTGTACACTCATGACCAGAATGAATATCTTGTACCTACTGTTCCAACTATTGAACCATCACAGCCAAATTAAGAGCAGTGCAGACAGGTATTCTATCCATTAAAATGATGAATAAAGAAATACACAACAACCCAACTTAGCTCTTTGAACAAAAGTTCGACTTAGCTCTATGAATAAAAGTTCGATTGAGCCAAAGCAGTATGAGTTTAGAAAACAAATTAATCAAGAAAACAGCTAGAAACTGAAAACTTTGACCTACCCCCAAACTATCTTCAAGCTGAATGTTCCTAAAGCGAGCTCATGCCTTTCCTGAAACATATTTAAAAGACAAAAACTGTGAATGAATGAAGGAATGAATGAATGAATGAATGGCATGTTGTAGTGCAATGACAGGTATGATATTTTTTTGCCTATGAGTAAAAAGAACAAGTTATTATGTTGAGATGAAACCCTCATTTATTTTTTTGGTGGAAACAGTTTAACTCTTTACCAAATAACGGTACTCTGCAGATGATACAGTTCAAGTTCTCTCCAGGATTCTGAGGACCAATGATATTGTACAAAAAGAACAATTGTCATAAACAACTGTTTCCCCAATTATGACCTATGAAGTCTGATCTGAATCTATGGAACTGTAGATAACACAGTTTAAGTCCTTAGGACCAACTAGTCCAATATCATACAATCTATCTTTTAATGACCTTAGAAAAAAGAACCCTTTGAGATATGAATGATTACTAACATTTTTTCCTATTTTTTTCACAGTTTTTCACCCTTTCAGAGAAAAAACTCATTATTTGATTATCTTTTAGCTCTTTACTACATAACCCCTAGGTTTGACAACCCTGAGGAAGTCAAGAGGCCTTTTGAAAAAATTGTGAGAAAATGCTGGTAACCTACATTTTTGCTTTTCCTTTAATGTTTTCTTCCCTTTCAAAGAAAAGTTGCTTTATTTGAACAACAGTTAAAACTAGTTTATCATCTGAAAATGATTTAAGTTTGTACCCGAGTTAAAGTTTGATGTCTGGTAAAGCGTCTACATGTCAAAAATATGTGTGAAGCTTGCAGGGTCCTGCATTCCTAGATGACTAGGTGTAGAATTCCCTCCATGCTAGATCCTGTCTAGGGACAGCTGGTTTTGTGCAGTATCCAGATATACATGTCTGTAAGAAAAATTGAAAAATAATTAACCCTTTGGCTGCTAAGCACAACTAAAGAACCTTTTGTGGACAGCGTAGATCAAGATCAGACTGCACAGAATGTGCAGTCTGATCTTGGATCTACACTGTCTGATAAGGAGATGTCATTACCCAAAACATAACTTTGAAATAGCAATATTTGGGGTTTTTACTGTCAAACTGAGCATTTCAATTTAGTTATTTAGCAGAATAAGGGTTAAGTCTTTACCACACGATGAAAATGAAAACTTGTCCAAATTGAAACCATTTGCAGATGACAATTCAAATGTGTTTCCGGTAAAGGTACTTGTCTTTGATAGATAAGAAAACATTAAGGGAAAAGGAGAAAATGCTGGTTGCCAGCATTTTCTCCTTTTCCCTTAATGTTTTCAAAAGGCCTTTTCCGCAGGGGTCGTTAAAAATCGGGATTGTGTGGTAAAGAGTTAAGGAGTTGCTGAAGAGGGAAAAACGAACACACTATCACCTATAGATGATAGCTTTTTTTTTCAGTACAGTAGGTCTAAAAACACTGTGGCAGATGTGATAACTATTTATGAGTAATTTCTGTCACTAGTTTCCATGTGTATTCAATCTAAATTCATTTCAATAATCCCTATTTTACTAAAGTATTTTCAAAACCTTTCC
Source organism: Tridacna crocea (assembly GCA_943736015.1). NCBI lineage: Eukaryota > Metazoa > Mollusca > Bivalvia > Cardiida > Cardiidae > Tridacna > Tridacna crocea. Next base: position 36,586,882 of record OX031068.1, read on the forward strand.
CTCCACATTTGCTTTGACTCAGAGGTTTGCTAAACAAACAGAAATGACATTTTCAAGTGGTTGACTCATTACCAAACAACAATATTTGAGGCTTAGTCCAAATTGATAGCATTTGCAGACGACAAAATAAAAGTGACTAAAGAATTGAAATTTATTTTGTGAAAGGTAACAAACACTGTGGGAAAAGGAGAAAATACTGGTACCAGCATTTTCTCTTTTTTACACAATGTTTTCTAAAAGGCTTCTTTCACAGGGCCGTCAAAAGTAGGGATTGTGAGGTAATGGGTTAAGCGTACTTCATATAATGGCGTTGTCTTAGGGTAGAAAACATTGTGGGAAAAGGAGGAAATGATGGTTACCAGCACTCTTTCCTTTTCTCAAAATGTTTTCTATGGACATCCATCTCAGGATTATTAAAACTCTGGACTATGTTATATTATATTATGTGCAGTCTGGGCCCGTATTCACCAACCATTTTTGTGGTATTTGTCGAAGACAATACCACAATGAGTTCAAGATTGAATTTTGATAACCATGTATCTTATTTTGTACCGTGAATCTAATACTCCATCGCGTTTAGGTACACAGCAATAGAAAGAGATTGAGTTCAAGTAGTCCCGGCTTATATTTTGCAGGAATATCCCGGATGTTTGTAGCTTGAAAATGCTTCAAACGCTTTGGAATATCATTACTACATGTATGTTCTCTGTACTAACCTCATACAAACAGACAAAGCAATGATTATGTGCTCTTTTATCGTAAAAAAAGCCAGACGGGCTGAAAAACATTATTTCAAGTGTAATAACTCAGCCCTTTTAAAAAAAAGTCGGTCGTCAATGACACTGATAAATTAATCAACCTCCGAAAGGTCCCGGGCTTTAGCGCAAGAATATAAAACTTGGCATAAAGTAGTTCAATTTAAATACATGAATATTGCCATTTTCTTCATAATTTGCAGCTATCTAGGACGACATTTCAATTTAAATCTTGATTTGCAGATCTTCTATATGATACATATTTCTACATATGCCAGCGTATCCATTTTGTCATAGCGTACCCAAACTCTTTAGAGTCTATACCGGGACAGAGTCTATACCGAGTGTATACCGGGACAGCGTACCCAAACTTTGTAGAGTTTTAGTTCAACCATTTTGTGCAAAACCGAAGGAAATAAACCCAGTTAAACTCATTTTTTCTCAGGCAAATGACTTTTACGGTGTCACTCAAATATGTAATTTGAAATGGCATATTGAAATACATTGGGCGAGTTGATCGATCGTTGAGATACTTATTTTTGATTGAAACTTGCTTCTCGCGAAATGATACAAATTTGCCAACTGACCTTGGGCTTTTTTGTTCCAAAACCAATTCGTTCCATGGCTTGTTGGTCCTATGATTACACGCTACTCCATTTGATTGCTCATGAATATTTATAGATCGAGGTAATAGACCTTTTGCCAAATACTGTTACTGATGCGTCACCACGAGTTACTTCCCTTTCCACCCGACAATTTTTCCCAATCCTGTATATACCCGAATAGTGAAAGTGTCATTTTTTTAAATGGATTACACACTAAATGCGATAAATAAACAACCTAAAACGGCCGTGCCGTTAGTTTCATCAATTATCTTTTTCGAAGACACACACAAAAAAGAACTGTTGTTTTATCAATTTTTCGGTAGACTTCAGAGAGTAAAGTGGTATCATTTATAAGCGCTGTCTCCTGCCGGGCGTGTTTGATAGAGCTTTTTGTATGCAGACTGCATTAACCCTTTGGCTACCAAGTGCGACTCAATGACCTTTTGCAGACAATATAGATTCAGATCACAACAGGAAGAACGTGCAGTCTGATCCTAGATCTACACTATCCGAACCAGAGATATTTTTCCTAGAGATATTCCTTTGAAATAACTTTTGCAGTTTTACTATCGGCTTTAAAAGTGGCATTTAAGATATTTAGTAAGGTAAGGTTTAACTTAAATTAAACAAATACCCCCCTCCATTCCTAATGAAATTAGTGCAAATATACCGTTTAACCCATTACCACACAATCCCTACTTTTGACGCACCTGAGAAGGAAGCCTTTAGAAACATTGTGGGAAAAGGAGAAAATGCTGGTAAACAGCATTTTCTCCTTTTCCCACAATGTTTTCTACCCTTCAGAAAACAAATTTCAAATTTTCACTTTTATTTTGTCGTCTGCAAATGCTTTCAATTTGGACCAGTCTAAAATATTGTCGTTTGGTAATGGGTTAAAGTGGGACCTGTTAACCCAGGTTACATGATGCATTTGAAAAAAAAAAATGTTCAGACAGAAAAATGCATCTTTTGGCGCCAGTAATTAGAACAGACTTACCCTCCATCACAGCTTTTAACAATTCCAAACCTTTACAAGTGATCAACGCAAGACTACACGGGATAAACACTTAATTATGACATGTGTGTGTTAACTAGTCGGTGCCTAAAAAGAACACAACAGCTTTTCAAATAGATCATCCACTTTGACGGTGAAACACCGAGATCAAACGCACACCCAGCTAACCCTTGACTAGCTTTTCAATGAAAATAAGTATAGCACGTATTAGGTTCCTGAAAATGAATCTGTAACACCTTTTCCTCTAGAAGGAATGGAAGGTTTGAAATTTGAATTAAACTTTGTTATTACGATAGTCAACTTATAAGGTAGTTCAAACAGGAACATGGCAAACATGCAACTATACAGATTTTTAAAAATGATATTTCAAAGTTAAGATTTTTGCTATAAATTCAAGATGTTTGATGTCCCAGTTTTTTTGTTAGTAGACTGTGTCCGTCTTTTAGCAGATACTGGAACGATTTTTTGGAAAAATCATCACATTAATACAGTCGAATCTGAGTTAGCGGTCATACGTGCATAGCGGCCAATCTATGATTAACGGTCAGTTCAGGCCCGCCCGTGCAAATTAACTCTTTAAAGTCCTTTAATTAACGGTAAACTGTGATATGTGGTCAGCGGTCACATTTGAAGGTCTTAATTGCACTTAAAGCATATCCCATAAAGTGGTCACGCGACCCAACCAATTGCTAGCAGGTGGTGTGAAAAATTAATTAACACGTCTGGCTCCGTGTGCATACACCGCGACGCTATACCAATCAACATGTGTGATAAACAGTTGAACTTCATAGTGTAGGTGTACACTTTGCATAAACGGTGTTATAGCGGGCTGTTCTTTGCTATTTGATCGGCAGATAGACGCTGCTTCCCCCATGATTTACATTACTATTGAAAACGAGGTTACCAATTTCCAAAATGGCGTCGAGTACCGGCGTAGATTTTGGGACAGTAAAAAATAATTATTATGTTTTCATGTTCCAATACTGTGGTCTACAAGAAAAAATACGATCAAACAAGACAATCTGTCATACTGAAAGTCACTGGCTAACCCCGTCGAATATTGCCGACGTTGAACGTCAGTGATGTCAGGTTTGCAGGTTGTCTATTTTTAGATTGATTGGAATTCCACCAATCAGTTTGAGCATAAGAGTTTAAAACTTCGCTGTTTCTCATCGTTTTCGTTGATTGTGAACTTTTCGCTCATTATTGTCTGCATCTTGGGATCGCGATGGATATGATATTTTGCGTTGTTAGATAAAATTCACAACATAATTTACCTGCTTACATCTACGTGAGGTTAACAACGTTAATTCCACTCTGACGAGTAGCCTACCTGTTCGGACCGTTTTCAAAAAAATTGATCGATTGACCTTGGGTAAAATTGTGTACCTTTATTTCTACTTATAAACAATGAACTTGATTGACCTAAAATACACGCCTGTCAACTCTGTCAACTTCGGATGTACACATGATACACGTTATGGGTCTTGGATAATGAAGGAAATCTACTGATTACAAGAAAAATGTATAGCAGAGAAAGACTGGAACAGGTGAAAGTGCTCGTGAGGAATGATTTCTATTTTCATTCCACAATGTTTTCAACAGTTATCATCGGCAGTGGAATTAAAAAACAAGAGGGCCAAGATGGCCCTGGATCGCTCACCTGAATTTTTGAGATGACCATAGTCTATTTTTTTTTTTTTAGGTATTCAAACATTGGAACCAAATTTATAATTTTGCCAAGCAATTTTCAAAAGGTCACCTGTAAAAATCATTTCGAAATCTGACCATCAGTTTCAAAAAGAAGAGTTTTTAAGAATTCTTCATTTCTGTATAAGAGCAAGTAGCCCCAATCCATGAGACCCATGTTTCTTGATGGATCAAAATTTACAAACAAGTTTTGAAAAGGGTCACCCAAGGAACATCTCTCTGAAATAATTTCAAAATCTGACCAGGGGTTTCAGAGAAAGAGAATTTTAAAGAATTTCATCATGTCCATATAGTGCAAGTAGCCCCCATTCACAAGACCATGTTTCTTGATGGATCAAAATTATATGTACAGCTTTTGGAAAGGGTCCCACAAGGAACATCTCTGTCAAATTATTTTAAAATCTGACCACAGGTTTCAGAGAAGAAGAATTTTCAAGAATTTCTTCATTTCCATATAGTGCAAGTAGCCCCCATTCACTAGAGCCATGTTTCTTGGCCAATCAAAATTTTGCGAACAATTTTAGAAAAGGGTCACCCAAGGAACATCTCTGTGAAATTATTTCAAAATCTGTCCAGCCATTTCAGAGAAGAAGAATTTTCAAGAATTTCTTCATTTCTATATAGTGCAAGTAGCCCCCATTCACCACAGCCATGTTTCTTGACCAATCAAAATTTCGCTAACAATTTTTGAAAAGGGTAACCCAAGGAACAAGTCTGTGAAATTATTTCAAAATCTAACCAGCGGTTTCTGAGAAGAAGAATTTTTAAGAATTTCTTCATTTCTGTATAGTGCAAGAAGCCCCCATTCACCAGAGCCATGTTTCTTGACAGATCAAAATTTCGCGAACAATTTTTGAAAAGGGTCATCCAAGGAACATCTCTGTGAAATTATTTTAAAATCTGACCAGCGGTTACAGAGAAGAAGAATTTTTAAGAATTTCTTCATTTCTGTACAGTGCAAGAAGCCCCCATTCACCAGAGCCATGTTTCTTGACGGATCAAAATTTCACGAACAATTTTTGAAAAGGGTCACCTAAGGAACATCTGTGTGAAATTATTTTAAAATCTGGCCAGCGGTTTCAGAGAAGAAGAATTTTTAAGAATTTCATCATTTCTGTATAGTGCAAGAAGCCCCCATTCACCAGAGCCATGTTTCTTGACGGATCAAAATTTCGCGAACAATTTTTGAAAAGGGTCACCCAAGGAACATCTGTGTGAAATTATTTTAAAATCTGGCCAGCGGTTTCAGAGAAGAAGATTTTTAAAGAATTTGCTAAAAAATTCCATTTCGTTGCCATGGCAACCAGAGTTTTTGACGGAAACAAATTCTGTGAACAATTTTTAAAGAGGACCTCCCAAGGAACATTCCAGCCAAGTTTGGTCCAAATCCGCCCAGCGGTTTAGGAGGAGTTGATGTTTAAAGAATTGTTGACGACGCACGACGCACTGACGCACGACGCACGACGGACGACGGACGACGGACACCAGGTGATCCTAAAAGCTCCCCTTGAGCACGTTGTGCTCAGGTGAGCTAAAAAAAGACTGGACTTGTCCAAATTGAAAGCTTTTGCAGATATCAATGTAAATCATAAATGTGATTGAAAGTTTTAAATTTGTTGTGAAAGAATGGAAAATATTTTTGCTAATCTGATCTGTGTTAAGCAGCCAACTGTCGTATGCAGCCACTTTTGGCTTGTCCCTTGGTTGGCTGCTTAAGACAGTTTCGACTGTAGTTTAAATAAATCAAACCACAGCTTCCTGGACTTCGAGCCTGTACGTTACAAACTTAGCTTCAGAATTACGCAAACATTGGTTGAATAATCAGACATAAAATTAGGAAAGGTCTATTGCAGGTGTATTGATGTTATTCCCCCACACCCCATTTTTTATAACACTGAATCTTTCACCAACTCTTTACGAAACAAAAATTTGAGACTTGCCCAGATTGGAAGTCTTTGCAGATATCAATTTGAATGTGGCTTAAAAATGAATTTTCTTTAGGAAGGATAGTGAGAGAAAATGACAAAAGGTTGGTTACTAGAACTTTAACCCTTTTCAACAAAATTTTTAAATCAAAGTACTGATAGTACTGAAGGCCAGGAAATTGAGGATACAAAAGAACACAAGAGGTCAATTTTAATTAATACAAACAGGTAGACGGACAGAGATACAAGCAGATTCCACTAAGCCCCTGGAATTCTTTGTTTTAACTGATACTAGAAAGCACCAGCCAGAAACTAATTAAGCCAGAGTTAGGCATGTGCTCACAGTTATGGGGTGCTTGATAATGGCTTAGAGTACTTAGTTATTTGTCCTGCTTGTAAACAATCCCAAGTCAAAATTGAACTATTCAATCGGTGCAATACCAACTTTGATTATCTAAATTTTCTGAGACATGTGATGTCTTGTAGTCCTGAATGACGTTATTTTTTACATTTATGATGCAAGAACATATTTTTTTTATTGATTTCAATGAAAATACATGTAAGATAGATATCAATGTAAAATGTAATGAATAATAAAGATTGGAGTGATATGGCAGTTAGTCGTGTTGTCTCTACCTTCCACAAGTCGACGACATTTCGAACTGGTCATATTTGAAGGAAGTTGTAGAAGAAAATCCAAAGTAGTTCTTCGTGTATATTGAAAAGTAAGATTTTGGGGAAATTGGGAGGAATTGCTTGTTACAAGCAAATTCTCTTTTAGCCAAAATATTTTCTCAATAAAATACTGTGAAAAGGTTGGATTGTTTTGGGAAAACCATTAGGCTCGGTTTACCTATTTTACTTGCCTATTTTACGGACAAGTCACAGTGACTTGAGCTTCGATACTTATATCTACATAATATAAAAAGACGTTAATCCTAATTCATAATCGTTGTCCAAGGACAACGTGTGTCAAGCCCGCGAACACTTGACTATCAAGCTTGAACTAGACCCTGGACCTGAATAAATGTTTCAAAGGGAACTTCTGCTCATGATGGAGAACAATGCATTATGCTAATTTATAACGGAATCTATCCAAAAAAGAGGGCCAAGATGGCCCTGGATCGCTCACCTGAATTTTTGAGATGACCATAGTGTATTTTTTTTTTTTTTGAGGTATTGAAACATTGGAACCAAATTTATAATTTTGCCAAGCAATTTTCAAAAGGTCACCCGTAAAAGTCATTTCGAAATCTGACCATCAGTTTCAAAAAGAAGAATTTTTAAGAATTCTTCATTTCTGTATAAGAGCAAGTAGCCCCCATCCACGAGAGCCATGTTTCTTGATGGATCAAAATTTACGAACAAGTTTTGAAAAGGGTCACCCAAGGAACATCTCTCTGAAATTATTTCAAAATCTGACCAGGGGTTTCAGAGAAGAGAGAATTTTAAAGAATTTCATCATGTCGGTATATATATAGTGCAAGTAGCCCCCACTCACAAGAGCCATGTTTCTTAACGGATCAAAATTATATGTACAGCTTTTGGAAAGGGTCACCCAAGGAACATCTCTGTCAGATTATTTTAAAATCTGACCACGGGTTTCAGAGAAGAAGAATTTTCAAGAATTCCTTCATTTCCAAATAGTGCAAGTAGCCCCCATTCACTAGAGCCATGTTTCTTGGCCAATCAAAATTTCGCGAACAATTTTAGAAAAGGGTCACCCAAGGAACATCTCTGTGAAATTATTTCAAAATCTGTCCAGCCATTTCAGAGAAGAAGAATTTTCAAGAATTTCTTCATTTCTGTATAGTGCAAGTAGCCCCCATTCACCAGAGCCATGTTTCTTGACCAATCAAAATTTTGCGAACAATTTTTGAAAAGGGTAACCCAAGGAACAGGTCTGTGAAATTATTTCAAAATCTAACCAGCTGTTTCAGAGAAGAAGAATTTTTAAGAATTTCTTCATTTCTGTATAGTGCAAGAAGCCCCCATTCACCAGAGCCATGTTTCTTGACCAATCAAAATTTCTTGAACACTTTTTTAAAAGGGTCACCAAAGGAACAACTCTGTGAAATTATTTCAAAATCTGACCAGCGGTTTCAGAGAGGAAGATTTTTTAAGAATGCCTTCATTCCTGTATAGTGCAAGAAGCCCCCATTCACCAGAGCCACATTTTTTGATGGATCAAAATTTCACGAACAATTTTTGAAAAGGGTCACCCAAGGAACATATCTATGAAATTATTTCAAAATCCGACCAGCGGTTTCAGAGGAGAAGATTTTTAAAGAATTCCTTCATTTCTGTATAGTGCAAGAAGCCCCCATTCACCAGAGCCCCATTTTTTGAAGAATCAAAATTTCACGAACAATGTTTTAAAAGGGTCATCCAAGGAACATATCTGTGAAATTATTTCAAAATCCGACCAGCGGTTTCAGAGGAGAAGATTTTTAAAGAATTTGCTAAAAAATTCAATTTGGTTGCCATGGCAACCAGAGTTTTTGATGGAATCAAATTCTGTGAATAATTTTTAAAGAGGATCTCCCAAGGAACATTCCTGCCAAGTTTGGTCCAAATTTGCCCAGCGGTTTAGGAGGAGTTGATGTTTAAAGAATTGTTGACGACGGACGACGCACGACGGACGACGGACACCGGACACCGGGTGATCCTAAAAGCTCCCCCTGAGCATGTTGTGCTCAGGTGAGCTAAAAAGAACGAGTTATGGTTCGGACGAAAAATTGGCCTTCAATGTGGCCTTGATCTTCAACCTACTTCAACAGATATTTCAAATGGCACATTTATTTGTGATGGAGGTCAATTGTGCCAAATTATTTTGAAATCCATGCACAATTGTAGAAGTTATGAACCGGAAATATTCGGATGCATACAAACCCTAGTGAACACTAGAAATATGTGTGTCAGAGACACTGGTGCCCCTGCTAAATGGTATTGGTCACGGGTATGTCATATGACACTTGTAGAGAGAGAGATAAAAAATACATTAAATGACAAGCGAACGACTACAGAAAAAAAATATAAGCATTTATTTGGTTTCAAATCAAAGTCAATCAAAGACATTTTTAAGAATCACACAGGTGTAATCTATTTGTGACAGGTGTAAAAGGTGCGAAATACATGGTATAGCTAAACAGCGAAATGAACTTCCTTTCGCTTACTTTCGCGAAAGGACCATATTGCCCATGAAAGGAAGATTGTTTTCTATGAAAAAAGCGTTTTTCTTGCGAAAGGAAGGTGTTTTTGGAAAATTAACGTCAAGTCTTTCGTACGGTTGAAATAAAATTGTTGGGATTGAGCGTTTGAGGCCGAAAAATCGTGTTTTAGTAATCGCCGTAAATGGTGTTACTATAAATAGCATTTCCTTCCTAAAATTGAGTTTCTTTCACGAAAGGAAGATTTTTGCCTGCAAGTAATGTTTATCCCACGACATGATTTTATAAATAATGAAATATCTCTTTTGAAGTAGGTACCCCTTACAGATTAAATTTAAGCTTTTTTTCAATGATAGTGTGTAGTGAATTTGTTATTTATGATTTTGCAAAGTTTCTTTTAGAGGAAAATTCCATTCATGAAAACAAGGACCATATGTAATAGACTATATGTACATTTTACAATCCCTGATGAAAGGAAAATTCACTCCGAGCTACGCAAGAATTCTATTCCTATTGAAAATAGGATTTCTTTCCCAAGTTTAGTACATTTTCGTAACATAAATGAAATTTAAAGGTTTAATTTAACTTTTTACATCCCCCCTCAAAAAAGAAAGAAGTAATTTAGTGGCGCTTAGTGTGTAAAAAAAAAAAGAAGGTTTCTTTTCTAAAATATATGTTATCTGGATATGATTTAAATTAAGATGTTGAACAGTTTCAAACCAAAAACTCCAGTCTTAGTACATCTAGTAGGGTGAGCGCTCTTACACGAAAGGATCGAAGGTATTTTTGTTTTGCCGGCCCTTACTTTGCTATAATTTAAGGTGGGTATAATTGGCAAGAGAACGGTTCCTTGTGGCACTTGCTATATTATCTTGATATAGATGAAATTTTTGATTATCGTGTATTTACAAGTATTGCAGCAGAGAAAGAAACTTCCTTTCGCGAAAGAAGGAATACGTTGACCCACGGAAGGAAGTATGCTATTATGGGTAAAATTGATAACAGGACTGTTCCTTCATAACAGTTAACATATTAGATCTATCTTGATGTGGAAAAATACTTATTTAAGAAGTTTTAGCCATTCATGAATTTGTACCGCAGCACTTTATAGATCTAGATCTGAACAACATTGAAAGTTCTACTGATCCATTGAACATGAAAGGAAATTCTTTTCGCTTTTTTTTTTAACAGAGGAATTGTTAGGAACAAATACATTTTTTTAACGAAATTAATGGTTGCTTTTCATACTGCACATGCTACATTGTATATGAATGACTTTGTAACATTATGATCTTCTTGACGTTCTTGAAGCTCGAGGCTAGATTTTTCGGGGGTCGGATATTTCGTCCTTTATACTTTTCGTACCTTCAGACGTTTCATACTGTTTTACAGGTGCCACAGACACTATATACTGTGGAAACCATAATATAAAACGAGGGGGAATTCCATGTGTATTTCATTTTCAAACAGATTATTTTACTAACCCCTTTACCAAATTCATAATCCTGCCAGTGTCATTAAAAGCTTTTGCAGATTGCAAATTGCAAATAAGAATGATTTCAATTCTGGGATTTGCTTTTGAAAAATAAGAAACATTTGTAGCAAAGTAAGAAACCTCTTGTTAACAATATTGCTCCCAAATCTTTCTTCTTTTGGATTCTCTGGAAAATGATGAAAGGTTGTGAGGAACATTTTTCATATTTTCTTTTCATTCTACAGATAATATAGAAAGAACGTTTAAACAAAATGCCGCTGCCCCCACCTCCTGTCAGTTTTCTCTTTATATGTTGCAGGCCCCACTTGGCCCAGTGGTAATGTACATGTGTGTGAATTATAGCCTTGATGCCACAGGTTCGAGCCACTATGGGACCCCTGAATTGTTCATGGGAGTGCCCCTTTGGCAAGACACTGAAAAATAGAGCCCATTGCCAAGAACTTGTGAAACCCAGAAGAAACAAAAACATATGAGCTTTTACTGTGATATTACCAAAATAATGTTGAAAGTGGCGGAAAACAATTCAATCGATCTTCATTTGTAAAGTAAATATCTTTTTTTTTTCTCACCCTATTTACTTAACCCATTACCAGACGACAAATTTTAGGCTCTTCCAAACTGAAAGAGTTTGCAGACGACATTTTCAAAATTGACGAAAATGGCAGAAAGTTATCGAAACGGTTAGAAAACACTGGGAAAAGGAGAAATTGAAAGCATTTGCAGACAACAAAAAATTAAGTACTGAAATGATTATTTTTGTCTTTGAAAGGGTTGAAAACATCCTTTTCTTCCCTACAATGTTTTCAAAGGGCCTTTTACCTAGGGTCTTTAAAAGTCGGGATTCTGTGGTAAAGAGTTAAAGTGGCAGAAAAGACTACAACAACAACCATTTCCTCTCTTTTCCACACTCTTGTCGAAAGTCATGATTCCCATGGACCAGTTGTTTGGTAAAGAGTTAACTTTCACGAAGTTTGCTACTCTAATGATTTCATCTTAAAGTCTTAGACTTTTTCAAGAAGAACAGTTTTATATCTTGGTTCTATAGACGGATTTGTATTTTGCAAAAGGAATTTCCTTACCCTAAAGAATCTCGTTACAAGCAAAAGTTTTATATAAAACTTATAAATTTGACAAGTCAAGTTCATCCATGTTGGGAAAGATATTCTCAAATTTTGAAAAATCCTTTCATGCAAAAAGACTACGTTCGAGGCAAAAATCTTCCTTTCATGAACGGACTTACTTTTGCGCAAGAACGGTTATTTATAGTAACACTTTCACCGTGATAGTAAAACACGATTTTTCTAGTCTAAAACTCTCAAATTCAAAATCTAACTTTTACAAATATCTAGAATATATAATCAATACATCAACGGTGGTTTCCTTTCGTTAGGAAAATGCTTCTTTCATAGTAAACATCTTCCTTTCGTGAACGTAATCTTCCTTTCGCGCAAGGAAGCAAAATGATTATGGTACGAAATGTTTGCATATACCATCATGATCCTTTTGATAGAAAAAGAAAAAAACTCTGGAAATAGCATTTTATCCCTTTCCAACAACATTTCACTCCAAAATATGCTTTTCAGATAAGGACAAGAAAGAATTATACGAGTTTAACAACCACTGATCAGCGTGTTTTACATTTGTGATTTCAATCTCATATTTTAAACTTAAATCACATGTAAATTATTAGAAAATCATATTTACATTTTATTATTTGTCTTTCATAAAGCTTGCTAGTCTAATGATTTCATCTTAAAGTCTTAGACTCTTCCAAGAAGAACAGTTTTATATCTTGGTTCTATAGACGGCTTTGTATTTCGCAAAAGGAATTTCCTTACACTAAAGAATCTCGTTACTAGCAAAAGTTTTATATAAAACTTATAAATTTGACAAGTCAAGTTCATCCATGTCGAAAAGATATTCTCAAATTCAGAAAAAAATCCTTTCATGCAAAAAGACTACGTTCGAGGAAAAAATCTTCCTTTCGTGTACATACATACTTTCACGCAAGAACGGTTATTTATAGTAACACTTTCACCGCGATAGTAAAACACGATTTTTCGAGTGTAAAAATCTTAAATTCATAATCTAACTTTTACAAATACCTAGAATGTATAAGCAATAAATCAACGACAGTTTCCTTTCCTGAGGAAAACGCTTCTTTCATAGTAAAGAATCTTCCTTTCCTGGACGTAATCTTCCTTTCGCGAAAGGAAGTTCCTTTCGCTGTTTAGCTATACCGATGTACATACTAAAAAAAAACGAACTTTCAAAAATATTTTTATAGACAACTTGATTAACGATATGGATGAAATTTGACGTTGGGGTCGATTTTTCTAAAATTTTATTTGGGGACGATTTCACAGGAGTGATAAACGTAACACGGGCCAAGCAGTTTGGGGATGATTTCTCCAGGGGCCGATTTCTCCAGCATTCCGCTGAAGTACCCTAGATTTAGTCGACATACATATGAAAAAGTGATAAACATAACACGGGCCAATATTCTTATTAAGTAGTTTGCTTTATTTACAATCGCATTTTAGCGGAGACGCGTTTTGTGACACATATGTTCAAATGTCAACACAACGTTATAGACAAATTCCGAGCAGAGTTGTCATTCGTTACTCTCACCATACATGAATGTGAATGATCCGGAGTGCAAGAGAGAGCGTTATAGATATTAACCGTATATAGCGCGTAGGAATACACAACTGTCGGATATAGCTAAGTTTATTAGGTTACGCCTTTATTAGGTCAGTGTTAATGACAAAAACGGGATAAAAATTACATAATCATCAGTTATTAAAGGGTCGTAATACCCTTGCAATTCTATGGCATTTTGCAGATGAAAGCTTTGAGGATAGGAAAGCATTTACACCGTGTGATAAACAATCTCTGTAATATACTTGGGAAACTAGTTGTTTTGGCGGACTCAGCGATATAGAGTGGACACACCGTCCCAACATTTTTGTCTGAATAGGCAGCTTACGATCCCTATAGGCAAGGGAATCCCTTGAGGGATTCCCTGGCCTAAAAACTATATTTCTAAGGGTCGTAAAAAACTTGGGGTTATGTGACATACGGTTTTAAATAGTTACTGCGAATATTTTCACCCGAAGACAACACTTTGGGCTCGTCCAGATACTTAGTATATGGAGACGATTGAATAAACGTGGGTCAAATGGTTGTAATTATCTTTGAAAAAGTAAAAAAAAAAACTATTGTTGAAACAGGAGAAAATGCATGTTGCAAGCTCTTCCTTTTTTCCTTAAATATTTTCGCTCACACTTTGAAAATTTGATTACTTTCAGTTTTCGGTTTTTTGAAAGTGTGTGTGTGTGTTGGGGGATGTGTTAACGACGTTTGGTATAAATGTTTACGCGCATCCATACTGCGCATGTGTATTTCTCACAGAAAGTAAAACTATCAGCGCTATTGTCTATTTTTCGCACACGCGTTAACAGTAACAGCGGACCGAACATTCTACGGGTAGTACTAGCATGGTTGCACTAGCCATGGTATTCTACGATCGAAATAAAAAGGGGAAGTTTTCATCAAAAAGAATGCTTATTTGTCGTGGAAAAAGAAAATTTTTACTCAATGTCAGCCATCCAACGCCGAAAATGATACAGCTTCTGACGTTTCCCTGACACTGGCATGCCAGTTGTCATGCTATCCTTTCAGGATGAAGGTGATAGCATAAAAACTCGCCTGCCAGTGTAAGGATGATATGACTGGTAAAGAACTAGCTGGAAAAAAAGTCCAGTTACACAGCAAACAATGAAACAGGTAGAAAATTGAAACTGTTGAAGTTTACCTATTTCTGAAGTATGGCAATTTCCTCTATGAAATATACTGTGGGAAAAGGAGAAATTTCTTCTACTGAACAATTTTTCCTTTTTCCATCATGTCTGCTGAGCTTTTATCCCATTTTTTCCAGAGACATTTCTTATTTTTGCATTTCTATGAGCCGTAATCATGTATGCAAATTTAAAAAAAAAAACATGTAGATAATGAAGGATTTGATATAAATTTGAAGTATATAGGCTATGTTCATTTTTTGAAGGGGTATAGGATCCAAAATTAATATGGGAAAAGGAGAAATCGCTTTCAATGAGCATGAGCAATTTCTTCTTCCCCACTATGTCTGCTGAGCTTCTATTATATAGTTTTCCTTGGAAAAAATTAACGTCCAAGGTGACCTTCATCCCTGTTTCCTGGGGAAAAAAGCACGGGTAGGTGCCATTTTTATTTTTTCTTATTGTCAAGATTTATAAGTACTATGATTGTGGACATTTTAAAAAAAATCTGTCCGTTAGAAAGTATGTTTTTATTGAAAATTAACCCTTAACCCGGTCAAATTATCTCCCTTTTTAACCCAATGGTCTATATATAAAATGCATATTGGTACATTTACCATGCTCAGAACCAGGCTTTCATATGTTTTTTGTGCAAAACTGAATTATTTTTCTTTAAAGTGATGTATATTTGTATATTCTTCGGGCAATTTTCGTGTTTAATTGACTATTCAAGGAAAGTGTGTTAAATCTAGTATATGCTGAATTTTGGAACTGTATATACCTTTTTCAAAAGCGAATTTCTCAGAAACAAGCACGGGGACCCCCTTTTTCTATTATTATAATCTACAAGAGACATGACGAGCTTTGTATGTGCAAAGTTTAAAAAAAATCTGTCCATTGGAAGAATTTGTCATAAACGTCTTTAAGGTTGAGAAAGTGAGACAAATAACAGACAGTGGGCCAAATCAGCACGTCAGCCCAGTTTTTACACGGGTTGCTAGAAATACTTTGGTAAAAGGTTGATTAGCTGTTTAGTGTCTTCAGAAAGACAGGGACAGTCCATTTAGTGATTTTAAAGTACTATTATCAAACATCCTTGTTGCATTTTCAGGCATGTAGCTATTGACGAATAACTTATGTTACCGATCATGAACAAAAGAAACGTGGCTTCAGATCAAAATTCAGACCTTCCATAACTTCTTTTAAGATTCATTTTGAGTATAAAAAATATGTATCTAATGAAGTCTTACAAAAAAAAAAATGGGTGAAGGCTTAAATCGGTGTTCCTTTGATCTCGGTATCGCACTGCAGAGTGGGTGACTAGAACAGCTGTAATGTACTTGTTTCTTACAGATTAGCACGGACGTGTCACATTAAATTGACTCTTCTTATCTTTTGTTTCATATTAATTTACCCCTTTGGTTATCATTAATGGTCAGGAGTATGAATTTTATACAGGTTTCAGGGGCTAAGTCCGTTCTTAGTCTCTACATGCTCTTTATTTAAATACGATTTTATAAAATGCATATTTTGTCTGTTTGTGATTTTCTTTTTCAAAGGCAACATCATGAAATATGTTTAAATTGTGTTAGAATTGATTTCCATAGATTTCTTGCTATGTCATTTTCTTTTCAGTTAAGAATTTGTCCAAATTTAAAGGATTTGCGAACGGGACATACGGCATTTGTTACCGAAATAATGCTTTGATTATCCGGTGTCACGTGATACTGCTGGTGTGCCGCTTACAATAAAATGGAAATATCGCTTACCATCTATTGATTGTAATGTTTGAAATTGAATGTAAAAGGCTAGAGATATTTCATAATTATAGTTTTCAGGAACAAACTTAATTTTGTTCGATATATCAACAGGATTTTTCTCTCTATTCGTCATGCATCCTACTGTCAAGGGGCGTTACTCCAGCTTCTTCCTCATGATCAAAAGGAGACCACTTATACAAAAATAAACCAACCTTTGTCATGAATACTCTCCCTTCAACTGAAAAGGTATTCATTTGCTTAGTGGGTTGACTTTTAAGCCAATATCTGAACAATATGTCTCTCTTTCTTGCAAACTATTAATTCCACACATGGATTTCCTTGACAAATACCACTTCAGCATTTTCAACACTTTGATTGAGAATATTCTTAGTCTTTTTCTCCAAGATATTGTGAACTTGTATGCAACACAACTTCTGATTGGCTTAACCATACGGTTTAGCCAATCAGAAGTTGTGTTACTTACAGACAAAGAAAATTCTGCAGAATAAAACAAGGAACATTCTTAAGAATGGTTGTTGAATATGAGTCCTGAACTTGCTTGACCTGTGTGTTCATGAAGTTACTACAATTGATATATATTATAATCTAATAGGTTAAGTATTCAACTTACCATGTAAATACAGTGTCGTCTTGTAGACTTCTCCTAGTATAAAGTGTTTTTTGTCATGCTGTCTAAGCAGTGCCTCTACAAAGCCAGGGTACCTTTAAGTATAAATAATAAAAGACCAGGAAAACGTATGTTTTAATGGGCTTGGGGTTGAGCGACAGTTTCTTGTGTAACAATTTCTATTAGTCACCATGTGAGAGAAAACTAAGTTAAAAAAAAGTCCAAACTGAAGACATATGACCATAAAATAAATGTGACCCAAAAGTTGACAATTCTTTTGAAAAGGGAAGAAAAATATTGAGGGAAAAGGAGAAAATGCTGGTTTTTACCAGCATTTTCTTTTTTTCCAGTATTTTTTAAAAGCTTATTTTCTTCGGGTGTTAAAAGTTGGGATGTATGGTAAAGGATAATACCTTTGGTGCATTTACAAGCTGTATGTTTTGGTGCATTTACAAGCTGTATGTTTTAGTTGATAATTGTGAACAAAAGTGTAATTTTATACCAACTCCAACAGCATTTCATAAGTTCTTTGCCGAGCCTAGCCCCCTGCATTGTAGTTGGTTGTGCACACAACATAAGACCAGCAGGTCTCTGGTTCAAATCCTCAGCTTGGCCAAATTTTTTTTCTCCAAAGTTTGATGACAGTGATTGCAACAAGATTCATCCATCTTTCAATTCTAATCAATGTTTTAACTCTACCAAACAACAAAATTTTAGACTTGTCCAAACTGAAAGCATTTGCAGAAGACAAAATAAACATGTCTAAAAAATTGAAATTTCTTTCAAACTGTGTAGAAAACATTTTGGGAAAAAGAAAAAAGTTTCTATCTCAGGGTCATAAAAACAAGCGATTGTCTTGTAAAGGGTTCAAGATAGTTATGTGGGAAAGCACACTGTGGCTTTGAAAGAATATAGTCCAAAGTACTGGATAAAGTAGCTCAAGGAAAGCATGAATAGGTACACTAGCCCCACTTTATAACTGAAATATACTTGAAACTGTGTCAAATGACAAAATCTTAAGCTCTGCAAAATTTACAGCATAATAATTTCTATGCAGACAATTCATATTGAATTTGGATCAAATAATGGCATTTGTCTTTGGAAATTTTAAAAAAGTGTTACAAAAAGATAAATCCTGTAACCAGTTTTTATTCCTTTCCCATAATACTTTTCAAAGCCTACCTCCTTTTCCCTCAATACTTTTCAAAACTAAACTCCCTCAAAAGAGTACATGGGATTGTATTGAAAAGGATTAAATGACTTAATATGTATAGAAAAAGCCTAACTTAATTTTTTTTTATCATCTTTCTCCCTCTCTTCCTCCTTCCAAATTCCCGCTCTTGCTCCTCATCACCTCTCTTCCTCTCTCCAAATTTCTCCTTTCCCACTCTCCCCCCTTCAAATTCCTGCAGTTACTCATAAAAATAAAGATAAAATGGCTATGCAAGCTTCTGATACTTTCTCCAGTATTGTGACCAGGGATAGGGGGTATCAGAAGCACACATAACCATTTTAAATATCCTTAAGGAAAAAAAAAAAAGATTATTTTGATACTACATTAAATTAGCTATGTTTTGCAAATAGACCGAAAAAATGAAAGCCTTACTTTTGAATTACATCTTTGGGACAGTTTTCTTTATTTTAATATCAGTCTCTCTCTCTCTCTGTACAAATTTCTGTCACTCTTTCTCATCCTCTTTCTCTCAGTATTCTGCTCTTAAAAATATATCTCTCTCTCTCTCCAAATTTCTATTTTCCCATGCTCTCCCTCTTTAAATTCCTGTGGTTACTCATAAAAATAAATAGAAAATAACCATTTGAAATATCCTTAAGGAAAAAAAAAAGATTATTTTGATATTACATTAAATAAACCATGTTTTGCAAATAGATTGAAAAAAAAAACCTGAAAGCCTTACATTTGAATTAAATCTCTGAGTCAGTTTTCTTTATTTTAATACTAGTCCCTCTCTCTGCAAATTTCTCTCACTTTTTCTCGTCCTCTTTCTCTCAGTATTTCACTCTTAAATATCTTTCCAAATTTCTCCTTTCCCACTCTCTCTCTCTCCAAATTCCTGCAGTTACTCATAAAAATAAAGATAAAATGGCTATGCTAGCTTCTGATCCTTTCTGCAGTATTGTGACCAGGGACAGGGGGTATCAGAAACACACATAACCATTTGAAATATCCTTAAGGAAAAAAAATATTATTTTAAAACTACATTAAATTAGCCATGTTTTGCAAATAGATTGAAAAAACAAAAGCCTTACTTTTGTATTACATCTTTGAGACTGTTTTCTCTTTTAATATCAGTCTCTCTCTCTCTCTCTGCAAATTTCTCTCACTTTTTCTCATCCTCTTCCTCTCAGTATACCACTCTTAAAAATCTCTCTCTCTCTTTCTCTCTCCAAATTTCTCCAAATTTCTCCTTTCCCACTCTCTCTCTCTCTCTTGCAGTTACTCATAAAAATAAAGATAAAATGGCTATGCTAGCTTCTGATCCTTTCTGCAGTATTGTGACCAGGGACAGGGGGTATCAGAAGCACACATAAGCCATTTGAAATATCCTTAAGGAAAAAAAATAGATTATTTTGATACTACATTAAATTAGCCATGTTTTGCAAATAGATTGAAAAAATGAAAGCCTTACTTTTGAATTACATCTTTGAGACAGTTTTCTTTATTTCAATATCAGTCTCTCTCTCTCTGTACAAATTTCTGTCACTCTTTCTCATCCTCTTTCTCTCAGCATTCCACTCTTAAAAATCTCTATCTCTCTCTGTGCAAATTTTTTCCCATTCTTTCTCATCCTCTTTCTCTCAGTATTCCACTCTTAAAAATCTCTATCTCTCTCTCTGCAAATTTATCTCACTCTTTCTCATCCTCTTTCTCTCAGCATTCCACTCTAAAAAATCTCTCTCTCTCTCTCTCTGCAAATCTATTTCACTCTTTCTCATCCTCTTTCTCTCAGCATTCCACTCTTAAAAATATCTCTCTCCAAATTTCTATTTTCCCACTCTCTCCCTGTTCAAATTTCTGCGGTTACTCATAAAAATAAATAGAAGATAACCATTTGAAATATCCTTAAGGAAAAAAAAAAGATTATTTTGATACTACATTAAATAAACCATGTTTTGCAAATAGATTGAAAAAAAAAAAAACCCCGAAAGCCTTACATTTGAATTACATCTTTGAGACAGTTTTCCTTATTTTAATACCAGTCTCTCTCTCTCTCTGCAAATTTCTCTCACTTTTTCTCGTCCTCTTTCTCTCAGTATTTCACTCTTAAATATCTTTCCAAATTTCTCCTTTCCAACTCTCTCTCTCTCCAAATTCCTGCAGTTACTCATAAAAATAAAGATAAAATGGCTATGCTAGCTTCTGATCCTTTCTGCAGTATTGTGACCAGGGACAGGGGGTATCAGAAGCACACATAACCATTTGAAATATCCTTAAGGAAAAAAAGAAGATTATTTTGATACTACATTAAATTAGCCATGTTTTGCAAATAGATTGAAAAAATGAAAGCCTTACTTTTGAATTACATCTTAGAGACAGTTTTCTTTATTTCAATATCAGTCTCTCTCTCTCTCTCTGTACAAATTTCTGTCACTCTTTCTCATCCTCTTTCTCTCAGCATTCCACTCTTAAAAATCTCTATCTCTCTCTGTGCAAATTTTTTCCCACTCTTTCTCATCTTCTTTCTCTCAGTATTCCACTCTTAAAAATCTCTATCTCTCTCTCTGCAAATTTATCTCACTCTCTCATCCTCTTTCTCTCAGCAATCCACTCTTAAAAATCTCTCTCTCTCTCTGCAAATTTATCTCACTCTTTCTCATCCTCTTTCTCTCAGCATTCCATTCTTAAAAATATCTCTTTCTCTCCAAATTTCTTTTTTCCCACTCTCTCCCTCTTCAGATTCCTGCGGTTACTCATAAAAATAAATAGAAGATAACCATTTGAAATATCCTTAAGGAAAAAAAAAAAGATTATTTTGATACTACATTAAATAAACCATGTTTTGCAAATAGATTGAAAAAAAAAAAACCCGAAAGCCTTACATTTGAATTACATCTTTGAGACAGTTTTCTTTATTTTAATACCAATCTCCCTCTCTCTGCAAATTTCTCTCACTTTTTCTCGTCCTCTTTCTCTCAGTATTCCACTCTTAAATATCTTTCCAAATTTCTCCTTTCCCACTCTCTTTCTCTCTCTCTCTCTGTCCAAATTCCTGCGGTTACTCATAAAAATAAAGATAAAATGGCTATGCTAGCTTCTGATCCTTTCTGCAGTATTGTGACCAGGGACAGGGGGTATCAGAAGCACACATAACCATTTGAAATATCCTTAAGGAAAAAAAGAAGATTATTTTGATACTACATTAAATTAGCCATGTTTTGCAAATAGATTGAAAAAATGAAAGCCTTACTTTTGAATTACATCTTAGAGACAGTTTTCTTTATTTCAATATCAGTCTCTCTCTCTCTCTCTGTACAAATTTCTGTCACTCTTTCTCATCCTCTTTCTCTCAGCATTCCACTCTTAAAAATCTCTATCTCTCTCTGTGCAAATTTTTTCCCACTCTTTCTCATCTTCTTTCTCTCAGTATTCCACTCTTAAAAATCTCTATCTCTCTCTCTGCAAATTTATCTCACTCTCTCATCCTCTTTCTCTCAGCAATCCACTCTTAAAAATCTCTCTCTCTCTCTGCAAATTTATCTCACTCTTTCTCATCCTCTTTCTCTCAGCATTCCATTCTTAAAAATATCTCTTTCTCTCCAAATTTCTTTTTTCCCACTCTCTCCCTCTTCAGATTCCTGCGGTTACTCATAAAAATAAATAGAAGATAACCATTTGAAATATCCTTAAGGAAAAAAAAAAAGATTATTTTGATACTACATTAAATAAACCATGTTTTGCAAATAGATTGAAAAAAAAAAAACCCCGAAAGCCTTACATTTGAATTACATCTTTGAGACAGTTTTCTTTATTTTAATACCAATCTCCCTCTCTCTGCAAATTTCTCTCACTTTTTCTCGTCCTCTTTCTCTCAGTATTCCACTCTTAAATATCTTTCCAAATTTCTCCTTTCCCACTCTCTTTCTCTCTCTCTCTCTGTCCAAATTCCTGCGGTTACTCATAAAAATAAAGATAAAATGGCTATGCTAGCTTCTGATCCTTTCTGCAGTATTGTGACAAGGGACAGGGGGTATCAGAAGCACACACAACCATTTGAAATATCCCTAAGGAAAAAAAATATCATTTTAAAACTACATTAAATTAGCCATGTTTTGCAAATAGATTGAAAAAACAAAAGCCTTACTTTTGTATTACATCTTTGAGACAGTTTTCTTTTTTAATATCAGTCTCTCTCTCTCTGCAAATTTCTCTCACTTTTTCTCATCCTCTTCCTCTCAGTATTCCACTCTTAAAAATCTCTCTCTCTCTCTTTCTCTCTCCAAATTTCTCCTTTCCCGCTCTCCCCCTCTTCAAATTCCTACAGTTACTCATAAAAATAAAGATAAAATGGCTATGCTAGCTTCTGATCCTTTCTGTAGTATTGTGACCAGGGACAGGGGGTATCAGAAGCACACATAACTATCTGAAATATCCTTAAGGAAAAAAAATATTATTTTAATATTATGTGGAAATAGCTTAGTTAAGCAGAAAACTGAAGGAAGAATTTATAAACACAGAAAATAAAAACTGTAGTTTAAACCTAGTAAATTTAATTTGCTTGTCAAAATATATATAATATGTATAAATCTTCTGAACTCTTGCCTAAATGATAAAATTTTTGACTTTACAAAATAGAAAGCACTCACAGATAACAAATAATGCAATGCTTTAATGACAGGATCCGTCTGCAAAATGGTTGCGAGCATTATGGAAAAGGGAGAAAATACTGGCTACAAGACAAACAGTGAGGCTTTAAACTGGCAGTTAGGGTGTTGTGGCTTGTGAATGGTTACTAAGACCTATAGATTAGGCACAAAGGCTTAGTGACCCAGTAAATAATTTTGGGTGGTCGTAAAAGAGCCTGTATTTGGGAGGAAAGGAAATATCACGCCAAAAACACTGGTGGGCTCAGGGTGATGCTAGGCAGGGTACCACTTGAAGAATTTTGGGGGAAAATTCAGAAAGTAGACCTCATCAGAACTTTTAGGAAATTAAATGGAAGTTAGGAGTGTTAAAATTTCAGCTGCTTTAAATATTTAAGATATCAGACTTAGGTTATCAGTTATTCTGTGATAGATTTTTATGTTTTATGTCATAATTCATTTTTTAACAGGAAAATTATCAGAAAGTTTGAACTTGGATTCCGAATATATGATTATCCACACCAAGCCTTATCATTTTATCACACTGGGAAAAAGGAGAAAATGCTGGGTTACCAGCATTATCACATGATGTTTTTGAAAGGATTCTGTCTTTGGGTTGTTAAATCTCAGAACTTTGTTATGCAGATTTAATCCTTTTTACCAGACGATAAAACTAAGGAAATTCCAAAATAAAAGAGATAAGTGTGCTTAGGCAGCTTTAAAAGAAAAAAATTTGAAGACCTGCTTTTATCATTTAAAAAAAAAAAAAATAGAAAGACTGCTATCACATGTATAAATCAATTAGTATTCAAAATGTGCCTTAATTTCATCAACTGCAATAGCCCAGAAACCCAGTTTATTTCAGAATAGTAGTACCAGCCTTCAAAACCCAAGTGCAGTTTTTGACTCTCTGTCTGTCCATCTGGTAGTCTAAAACCAGTTTAAAACTACAAAACCCTTCAAAACCCACTCAGTCCATTTCTGTTCCCCACATGTCAAACTTACATGTCCGAGTCAATATGCCTGTGTCAATATGCTCCTAATGTGGTGTGGAAACTGCTACCCATGCAGACTGGGATGGGAATATGATTTTGCCACTTCAAAATTCTGTTTTGAAGAGGCATAATGATGAATATCAATTATCTGTGATTTTGAAAATATGGATTCTTGAATTATGCATTTATGTAAATGCTATTAAATATATTAAATGTGTAGTGCACTGAGTAATCCAGCCTGTAGGTTATCTAGGAATCAACAGTGTTTCTAGGCTTGTCACAAATGTAGAAATCAAGGCATTAAGGGTCATGATCTTTTGTATTTTACTTTAAACAATCAAGTGAAACTTTCTGATGTCTTTATCTAAATTCAACCTAATTCTATAGCAGAATATATGATGCTTGCTTGTTAAGTTTTCTCTCACATGTTAGCTAATATGAACTAGTTTACTTTGGTCTGTATCTTCTTTAGTTTTGTTGATTAAAAATTGTTTGGATGTACCTATGCATTTGTTTATAGGGTGAATGTACAACCTTACATTTTAAAGTACTTTATCAAAATTCTTAGGTTTTTCTTGCTCAAACCTGTGTTTGTTACTGAGAGTGACCTCTTGATATAGGCTATTGAGATTTTTTACCTTGCTAATTTTTTCATTAATTGTAGCTTTAACTTTTTGCCTTATTCTTCATTAACTTGTGTGTCAACTTACATGTAGTTTTCTATAATTATGGTGTACCATTATAACTAGTCTTCTGCAGAAGTAGAAAAAAGCTGCATACCAACCATTTACTGACCTACTTAACATTTATAGAGTTATCTAATTTTGGTTTGACAGGCAAAAGTAATACTAATTTTACAAAATGACCTTTACAGACAAAAACAATAGAAATTTGGAAACAGTGTGAGGGGTGAATTAGTAATGAACTGAAACTGCACTAGGACAAAAAGTGACCATATCATTAAATGTCTGTCAAACTTATTTTAGATCCCTGTTTTCAAATTTGCTTGAGTATAGGAGTATTCTCTATGAACAAGTATATGTAGAGCTTTAAAGATGCCTGTCTACAGCGGTGAGCAGAAACGCTGTTAGATTTCAAAAAGAAAAATAGAATGGTACAGAAATCTGTCCTTTGTGTACACAAGGATAAATTACTGACATATATCGTGTAAATGAAAAAAGAAACATGGGGGTTTGTGTGAAAAACCTAAAATTGGCCAGAAGAAAACTGACTGACGATCGAAGCTGTAAACAATGGCGGTGAGTCACGGAAATTCATTGTTGGTTTCCACCTAGAGTCGGATACGGTGTAACTTACATATAGGCCTCAATCTCCATCTAAAAATAGAGGCTGCAACAGAGAAGCATCCATTTTCCTTTATTTACAGCATCAAGGCCAAGGTCAAATATAGTCACGTTACAGTATGCATAATCATCATATAAATCTACTCGAGTGTATAATGGATATCGAAAATCTTCGATTCAAAATCCGGAAACGACCAGTCTGTTTACATTCAAGGAAGCAAGTCCGCGAAATGCATTTTCTATCAGGCGTAATCTAGGCAACCTTGCAACCGTCAGGCACAATATTTAGCATAGATATATAAGAATGACTATATTTTGATAAAATAAAAACAAAATGAGTTAAAACTGGCCTAAAATGAGTATTATTGCCTCTTTAAGTTATGACCTCCAAGTATGACCCTGACCTTATGTTTAGATTGCCACATAAACACATAAAGGAGAACTATTGTGAAAATCTGTTTTAAAATATATTTTAAAATCCAACCATGTGTAAAGTCTAGGCTAAGGTTAGACCAATCCATTGATATAATTATGAAGAAGTTTTAGCAGGGCAACATAGTATTAACTTTATTTTTCTGACCTGTAGTTGGTGACTGGATTTGTTGTTTTGGTAATCGAAATGATTATATTCCTTTTGATAGATATGACTCATTTATCGATTATGATGACTATATACCTGATTGTTACATGCCCCGGTCATAAATGGACAGTGTATGTAACAGTCACGGAGTATGCATGCATGATCTTTGTAAGGCCAGGGGGCTTAGGATTGTTAACAGTAGATTATATCAGGATACCTGTGGTACTTATACTTTTGACAAAATATCAAAGAAAGAGTTTATTGTTGCTGTAGGTTTTCGAGAATTCAGGCTACTAATCCTAAATGGCAAGAAATTTGCCGAAGATGTTGCAATATAAAGAGTGTCTGACATTATTTCACAAGTTGACAAAAGTTAAAGGTTTTCACTTGCTGGAACTCAAAATATTCCAAAAACTGATTTCCATGAAATAAGACATTGGAACACATTTAGACTAAGGCTTGCAGCAAATAAACCTTTTAATAAGCACCATGTCTTGGATTATGCCCAATATCTGTTCGATATTTTTCCCCCATCAAGTCTAAAATATCTTCATGCAAAACATCTTTGAAATGTCTTTAAACCAAAAGGAATTACTTTAAGACTTATATAAATGACACACACACAAAAACAACTTTTGACGGTAGTTTTGTAGATTAACTCTTCACTAAACAATCCTAAGATTTAACAACCTTTATAACCTAAAAGGTTTGTGAAAACATTACGGAAAAAAGTTTAAATGCTGATAACCAGCACTTTTTCCACTTTCCATATTGATTTCTACCTGTTCACAGACAAATATCCTGGTAACAAGCAATTCTCCTTTTCCAACAATGTTTTCTACCTATTCAAAAGTGGTTTTCATTGAGCTGCATTTAACCCTTTACTCCATAGATACTCATTTCGACGCATTGCTTGTAGGAGCCTTTGGAAAACATTGTAGCAAAAGGTGAAATTGCTCGTGACGAGCAATTTCACCTTTTGACACTATGTTTTCTACACTATCAAAAGGTGTCATGCATATGTAAGAAATAGCTTCATCCTTGCTGTTATTTAGGGTCAATTAGAGATACCATAGAAATGTCTAATGTGGTAAAGGGTTAAATTGTCCTCTGCAACAACTTTGAATCTAGACAATTGTGAAATATTGTTGTTTGGTAGAGAGTTCAAATACAAAATTTAAATTACAACCTCAAATAACTTGAAATAACAGGTACAAAAAGAAAAAAATCAATACATCAAAAATTATGCATACAAATTTATGTGTATATATTTAAGAACTGTTCATACTTATTAGAAAAATACCCATAAAGTGCTAGATAAACACATTGTACAGGAAAGGCAGAATTTGGTCAGCATCACTATAAATTGGGCAGTGTATATGCAAGAACAGCAATCCAGCTGATCTCAATCTACACTGGCCTTAAGAAATTATGGTTATGATAAACAGCACTTTAGGGCTTAAGATGCCTATCATTACATGACCCTTGGAGTGGACATAGAAATATACAGAATGACACCTAACATCACTGCTTGTTCTCATTTGTTTGAGTTGACCAAGAACAGGGTCAACTTGTCAATCAGCCCTGGGATCAACTGATAACTTAAAATTGAATTCAAAGCTGTTCGATTGATCAGGGCCTAGTAATTCTGGCGGTATATTAGTCTGATCTTGATCTCTGACAGCTGTCAGTGCTTCCAATATGGTTTCTGGCAGTGATAGGATGAAACAAATCCACTGATGTAAGTTTTCAAAATGGCCTTTTTTGAATTTAACCCTTTCCCAAACAATCCCTGGTTTTTACGACCCTGAGATGAAAGCCTTTTGAAAACATTGTGGGAAAAGGAGAAAATGCTGGTAACCAGCATTTTCTCCTTTTCCCACAATGTTTTCTACCCTGCCGAAAACAAATTCTAATTTTTGAGTTACGTCTATTTTGTCGTCTGCAAGTGTTTTCAATTTGGACCAGTCTAAAATTTTGTCGTGTGGGAAAGAGTTAATAAATTGTAATTTTTTTTTTCAGATTCTTGGCTTTTGAAAAGCTGACTTTACATGACATGAGAAGATGATAGTTTCCTGGACCCAAACCAGTAATTATCAGACAATGAGATATTCATGGTTAGAGACCTATGTCTACAAGAAGCTGGTGTTTCTTTACTCAGTGAAGATGAATTTCCTATCATTTCCTATCATTTTTATCTGCCCCTGAATAGATCAGCAACCTTTCTGGCTTGCTTTGACCCGTCATTGGTGACAGTTTACTTGTTGTTCATAAGCTCATATATAAAACAATATAAAAACAATAAAACAATTTGATAGCAAGGCTCAAGTTTTTCCTGGATCCAACCCAGTAGTCAACTCTGCCCTGTATCTATGATTCCTGGGTACTAACCAGTGCAAGGAAATCACCCATAAAACAAAGACAACTTTTCTGTGCCATGAATTTTACATTTTTTTTTTTTCATTTTTATACCACAATTTCATCCCAATCAAAATTTTGCCAAAATACCAAAATTGTATTATTTTACCAAGCCATTTCAAGAATTTACATCATTGGATTGAGCTTCATTCAATGAAGGTTTCATTCAGGAAAAATCAATTCAGTGTTCTCTAACAGTGGTCAGTCTCATATTGGGTTTTGTTTTTGCTAACTTACTTTTTAACATCCTTAACATCAAACACTGCAAAAAATATTGAAGTTATATTTTTTTTTTTTAAATCTGGATTTAAGAACCTTAAGTTTATTTGTTGCATAAGACTTGAATGCAAAGTTATTTTCTGATTAAAGATCCTTAACATACATCATTGCAGGATACAGGTTATTCCTTATTTACATAATACATGTATTGAAAAATCCTTAACCCTTTACCACATGACAAAATTTTAGACCTGTCCAAATTCAAAGCATTTGCAGAGGGCAACTAAAATGAAATTCTCTCTGGAATTGTAGAAAACAATGTGGGAATAGGAGAAAAAGCTGGTTAACAGCATTTTCTACTTTTCTTACAATGTCTTGAAAAGTTTTCTTCTTCAAGGTCATTAAAAGTGAGGATTATGTGGTAAAGAGTTAACATAGACTACATAATTCACTGAGTCACAAGCAAAATGTACAAAACAATTAACCCTTTACCAAACAATTTCATTTAAACCCACTATGCTGAGGAGGGTTGTTGAAAACACGGTGGAAAAAGGAAGATATGGTAGTTACCAGAATTTCCTCCCTCTTTCACATTGTTTTCTTCCATCTTAAAGACAGAAGTAATATTCTAGGCTATAGATACACTGATTCTGCTGTTTGTAAATGCTTTGAAGTAAGTCTAGTCTGGCATTTTCTTGTTTGGGAAGGAGTTAAAGAAATAATTCAATGCACTGACGGCCACAGATGATATAAAAATACAAACACTTTCCATTTTTACAGAAAAAAAGAAGACTTTTTTTTCTCTTATACTTCTTGTTACAATAATGGAATAGATAAGCAACTACATTTAAAAAAAATTCATTTGTGATAATTTGGGTTTAACTCTTTACGACATAACAAAAATTTTGATATGTGGAAACTGAAAGCATTAATTTTGTAGACGACAACTTAAATGTTCTTTAAATGTTGAAATTGTCTCTGATGGAGTAGAAAACATCGTGAGAAAAGGAGAAAATGCTGGTTACCAGCATTTTCTCCTTTTCCCACAATGTTTTCTAAAGGCTTCTCTCTAAGGGTTGTCAAAAGTAGGGATTGAGTGGTAATGGGTTAACTCTGTATCAAATGATCTCCTTTTAAAACAACCTTTAAAAAGAAGGCTTGGAAAAGACTATTGGAGAAGGGGAAGATGCTGGGAATCGGCATTTTCTCCTTCTCTAAATGCTTTCCATTTGTTTGGAGACAAATATGAATCAAGCTATAATTAATTCATTGTCTGCAAAGGCTTTGTATTTGTGCAAGTCTAAAATTTTATCATTTGATAAAGCATTAAGATCTTTAAAATCAAATACCTTATGCTGATAATATCTTTAACCGTTTACCACACAGTTCCCACATTTTGAAGACCCTTGGAAATAGGACCTTTAAAAACATTGCGGAAAAGGAGAAAATGCTGGTAACCAGCATTTTCTCCTTTTTCCCACAATGGCTTATAATCTTTCTGGAAATATTCAACAAGTTTAGGCACATTTTATTTGCTGTCTGCAAAAATTGTTTTCAATTTGGACCAGTCTAAAATTTTGTTGTAAATAGTTAATAGTTATAATAAATCCCTTTGGTTTCCTGACCCTCAAACATGTTTAAAGCAAATGTGTGTCTGATAGACACACATCATGTTTAGATAGTTCATGTATCACACCTATTAATTTGAAAGACATGGTACTATTTTAAAGGATTCATCTTTTGCAAAAATTTTGTTTTGTCATTATGTATCTCTCAACTAATGGAATATTTTAAAAACCAAGACAACAAACCTCAAACTTTTGAAACTTTTACACAATATCTATGGTAGATTTGCCCCAATAAACCCTAAAGAAGAAGAGCCATTGATTTCTGAGCAAAAAGTGTCAAAACCAATTTTGAATTAGTGTCAAAACCATTAAGCTTCAAGAGTTAAACCTTAAGTAAACCCTACCATGCAATTTCATGACTTAAAAAAATCCCTTTCACTTGTATACAAAATTGGCAAAAAATTAGGTTAAAACATTTTCTTCATGTTTGAATACACTAATTTTTAAATTCATATTTACATTTATTAGATAGATATTACTTACTATTATTCCTCAGCTCTAACATTCTGCAAGTTGGTATTTGTACAAGAAATATGGAAAACATGGTACAAGAAATATGGAAAACATGGAGAAAGTTCTTAGACAGTTTCTTGTAGAAAAAATGAAAATAGCACAGGACCTCGTGAATGAAATCCGATTTGAACGAGTACACAGAATGGGCCCAAAAACTGTGAGAAAGAGCAGAAACATTGTGGCTAAGTTTACCTTTTTCAAAGAGAGAGAACTCGTACGCAAGCATTGAAAGTCTATTCAAGGAACTGAATACTTCGTAATCGAGCAATTCCCGAAGGAAGTGGTTGATAAAAGGAGAAAGTTATTGTCAAAGCTGAAAGACTATAAAAAGGATGGAAAGAAAGCCTGGATTTCGTAAGACACTCTATATGTGGAAGGGAAGCCAGTGAAACTGGACTAGGGGTGCACAGAGGGTGATGTACATGTTCTTTCGTGGAATATAAATGGACTAACAGCAGAGAAAAAGCAGTCTGAAGACTTTTGTAATCTTATTTCCCAATATGACATTATTTTTCTTTTTGAAACATGGAATAATGCAGATAGCAATGTTGATTTTACAGGCTATACTTCTTTTAACTACTACAGAAAATTTCAAAATCGTAGAGCTAAGAGGAACAGTGGGGGAGTAATCATCTTTGTTGAGGATCACCTAAAGAATGGGGTCGAAATTATGTGAAACCATCATGATACCATTATATGGCTGAAGCTTGATCACTCTTTTGTTGGTTTTGATAGTGACGTCTACATTTGCGTGTTTATATATGGGGTGAGGATTCCCCCGCATATAACTTTGTAAATGTTGACGTTTTCGATGTTTTGCAAAGTGATATTTTTGAATTTGAAAACACTGGTTCCTTGAATGTAGTTGGTGACTGGAATTGTCGTGTTGGTAATCGAAATGATTGTATTCCTTTTGATAGATATGACTCATTTATCGATTATGATGACTATATACCTGATTGTTACGTGCCCGGGTCATAAACGGACAGTGTATGTAACAGTCACGGAGTATGCATGCATGATCTTTGTAAGGCCAGGGGGCTTAGGATTGTTAACGGTAGATTATATCAGGATACCTGTGGTACTTATACTTTTGCAAATGTTCAGGGTGCTTTAGTCATAGATTATTTCCTTACTAAGCCTGAATGTTTTTATCTTTTAAGTGATTTTGCAATAAAGCCTTTTAATGAACATAGTGACCATGCATGTATATCCTTTTCTCTTAAATGCAATATTATCAATGAGCCACGAGAAATTTTTTCAGACTATATGTATAAATGGGATGCATCACACAAATCAGATCTTCGACTGGGTTTGATTGCAAAATTACCAATATAGAACTTCTGTCAATTATGTTTTAAATAATTTCACATTAACTATTGTTAACGTAGCAGATCTTTTATTTTGCCATCGTGTTAATACAGTTGTAATTATTCTAGTACTAGTAAGTTTACTGATTCAGAGCTTCTGAACGACCGTGACTGGTTTGATGCTGAGTGCGTCAAGCACGTCAGCTCTATGTGAACGCTTTTAATGTTTTTAATAGCTGTAAAACTCACTGTAACAGACAGAATTTTTGCCGACTTAAAAATGCTTATAAATAAAAAACTTTGTAGTAAAAAGAAAAAAGAATTTGAAAACATACAAATTAAAAAAACTGACTGACTTTAAGAAAGAAAGGCTGAAAGAGTTTTGGAAACTTTTCAAAAAGAAAAGAAGAAAATATAATAGCATTTCAACTGAAGATTTTTTCACTTATTTCAAATCGTTAGGGGCTGATATTTTTCAAAGTTCCAATCAACGAGCAGCTGATTTTTGTAGTAATCACGATTTTAACTGTGAAGATTCCGCCTTTGACGAACTTAATTCACATATAAGTCCAAGAAATTCTGTTATCCATAAAATCCTTGAAAAGATGTAAGGCATGGGCAATGATCATTTGATGAATGAGTATCTTATTGAAAGTAGTGATATTTTAGCCTCACATATTTGTGACATTTTTAACGCAGTTTTTGACTTGGGTTTTTTCCCAGACAAATTAAATGGTCTGAAGGATTAATTGTACCTAAAAAAGGGTATGTTAAACGACCCTAATAATTATAGGGGCATTACTTTACTTAGTTGTTTATCTAAGCTATTTACTAGCGTATTGAATAATAGAATTAATAAATTTTGCGATGAAAACTCAGTAATATCAGATGCACAGTTTGGGTTTAAAAAAGGTGTTTCAACCACTGACGCAAGTTTTATATTAATGAGTGTTGTACAAAAATTTCTCAACGAAAACAAACGTTTGTACTGTATCTTTGTTGACTTGAAGAAATGCTTTGATTCCATTAACAGAAATGCCCTTTGGCTTAAATTATATAAACATGGCATTCAAGGAAAATCACTTAGGATCATACGAGATATGTACAGTACAGTTAAATCATGTGTGAAAAATGGTAATTTACTTTCAGATTTTTTTGACTACACGACTGGATTGAGGCAAGGGGAGACAATCTCTCCGATCTTAGTATCATTATTCCTTGAGGACTTAGAACTCTTCTAGTTAGAGAATTCAAATTAGTATTAATGAACTCTCTAATAGCATTCTATTATTTGCAGATGATATGGTTATTTTTGGGACGAATCCATCAGAACTTCAAAGTAATATAGATAAATTGAGTGCATATTGCGACAAATGGGGTTTAGATGTGAATGTTGATAAAACAAAAACTATGGTTTTTAGGTAAAAGGGACCTTTAAAACTTGAATTATGGACATACAAAGGAAAGGTAATAAAATCAGTAGATAATTTTAGTTATTTGGGGACTTTATTTCATTACATTGGTTTGTTTGTTTGTTTGTTTGAATGGTGTTTTACGCTGCTTTCAACAGTATTTCAGTCATATCACGGCGACAGTTCACATATTCATGTTTCCTGGGTTTCACCAGTACTAGGCTAGGCTCTGAAGTGTCCTGCCCAAGGACACTCCTGTGAGATTACATTGGTAGTTTTGCACAAAACCGAGAATATCTCTCTTCAAAAGCGCTGAAAGCCCTAAATGTTCTTTTAGTTAACTGTTCAAAATTTAGATTGTCAGCTGAAATACTTTGTCAATTGTTCAATGCATTTGTTGGTTCTATTTTAGGATATTCTTGTGAGACATGGGGAAAAAGTAAATCTAAAGAAATTGAACGAATACACCTTAAGTTTTGTAAATGTACACTTTGCGTCAATAACAGATCATGTAATATGGCATTTTATGGTGAATTAGGTAGATATCCTTTGTATATTACTAGATACATACAAATTGTGAAGTATTGGTTTAAAATTATGAATTCAAATAACATAATAATACAAAACGTTTATAATGATGCTTATGGTGATTATCTTAAAGGAAAGAAAAATTGGGTTTCAGACGTTAAGAGTATTTTTGATGATTTTGGTTTTTCTGAAGTTTTTATTAATCCAACATTTGATGTAAAGGAATTAAATTGTGCCTCTTTAAAGGAACGCATGATAGATTGCTTTAAGCAAGAGTGGTTTGCAAAAATCAGTAACAGTACCATGCTTACGCTTTACAAACATGTTAAGTCAAATTTTAGAAGCGAAGAGTACTTAGACAAATTGCCTCTCTTGTCCCGTTCATATATTTGTAAATTGAGGATTTCAGCCCATTCCCTTCAGAATCAGACTGGAAGATTTTCTAGAAATAATATACCGAGAAATGAAAGGTTATGCCAAATTTGCCAAAGTGGAGAAATTGAGGATGAGTTTCATTTCTCCCTAGTGTGCCCGAAATACGAACACTTACGTCGGAAGTACCTAGACAAGTATTTTTATATCAGACCTAGTTTGTTTAAATTTATCGCTTTACTGTCGAGTAACGACCTAAATGTATTGTCTATGTTCGGTAACTATCTGACAGCTGCTTTTTCACTACGATTTAGCACACTCTACGGATAGTATCATTATATCTTTTTCTTTTCCAAACAAAGTTTACAGACTGATACACTTTATTCATATATCATCATTCTCAGTTGATTCCTTATACTTGTAATTATAAGAATAGCATATATTTTGTTAAATACAGTTTACATGACTTGAACAGAGTGAAAGAAAGAGAGAGTGTGCGAGGGAGCAAAAGTGAGACAGATAAAGGAAAGGACGAGAGAGAGAGAGAGACAGATAGAGACAGACAGAGACAGAGAGAGAGACCTTAGAATTTATGTGCCTTTTGATGTAAACATGACTGTGTACCCGTCAAATAAAATGTTGTTCTGTTCTGTTCTGTTATCAAATTATTTCAAGCAGAAATATTAATCAGCCATAAAATTGCCCCATTTACTTATACTGGTATAATTTAAAACATTTACAGTAATTAAGTAACAATAGAATACATGTATTATATGACTGATAGGAAATCAATAAAATTTTGTCCAAAAAATCTGATGCAAACAGTTTGTCTTATAGACTGTAAATGTATGTTTCATAAATTTTGCAGTCTACAGTTTAAACAACTTTTGAGTAGTTAATTAATGTAAGGGGACATAATCTACTTGATATGTATATTTTTGTTTTATTGTATGTTAGGCCAGAGGCCTATTAACAAAAACAATTTGTTGTATTTTGTTGTATTTATCGTTGATTATTTTAAGTTATTTACAGTGGTATGCACTTTTGAATTCTATACACCTATTATGTATTGCTGTATTAATTAAGAAAATTAAAGTATAAACAAGAGGGCCATGAAAGTCCTGGGTCTTTTGAGGCTTTTCGATCCATCAAGACCCATTTCAAATCTCAAGATAAATATTTGAACAACTGTCAGGACTACTGGACTGAGAATGTGGCCTATAGAGAGTAGACTAGCTTTTCTAAGATTTGTCTCTGTGACCTACTCTTTTACTCAACTTGACCCATTCAAAAACTCAATGTAGATATCATTAAGGCAAACAAAATGACCAACTAACATGAGTTGTGGGCTAAAAAGGTGACCCCATGACTGTATACATGGTTAATCTGAGATATGTCAGTGACCTACTCTTGGACCTGATGTGGCTCAGCTTTAAGCCTGTGTAAGATATCATCAAGACAAACATTCTGGTCAATTCTTATGAGTACTGGATTGAAAATGCAACCCTTTCGAGTGTACCTACTTTTTTAGCCGACACGTCCTAATCATCATCTATACAAACATTCCAGCCAATTATTCTGATTTTAAACTGAAAATATGGCTTCCAGAGTGTCCTCCAGAGTGTCTGTTTACCTGGTTTTTGACCCAACACCATGTTTTGTCCATTCTCAAATTAATCCAAGATTATCAAACATTCTGACTAATTTTATGAATTTTGGGCTGAACACATGACCTCTAGAACATACACATGGCTTTTCAAAGATTTTACCTGATGACCTATTTGTTGACTCTATGTAACCCATTTGTGATCCATTAATGATGTTGTCAAGACAAAACATTTGTTTGGTTTCCACCAGTATTATAGAGAATGTTCTTTTAAACATTTGACCTCATGACCTAGTTTTAACTTGACCTGACCTATTTTCAAAACGGTCCCAGATATTATCAGGACCATCATTTTGACTAACTTTCAATAGTATTGAACGGATAATGTAATGAATAACAGATAAGGTTTTTTTCATTATTTGACCTGGTGAATTAGTTTTTGACCCATACTTTCAGAGATACATGTACCATCAAGACAAACATATCAACTGAGTACTGGACTAAAAATGTGCCCCCTTGTGTGTACACAAGGTAAAAACTGAGGATGGCTACTGACCATGGCCAATGCAAAACAATCACAAAAGCTCACCATGAGCGCTAAGTGCTCTAGTAGCACTCCTAGCCTCTATAGCATTGCGCCGTTTTTTTTTACTTAATTATGCAAACTTAAAACAATGTACTAAGGATCACTCATCATCACTGTTTATCTTTTTTTGTCTATTGTAACCAATTTTCACAGACACTGAATTTACAAATTGGCAGCTTATGAGTGATAAAGATGGATAATAATGACTTTACAGCTACATGCCTTGATGATGCAATACATTTTTGTACTCTTAATTTATTTTAATCATTTATGGTTGATATTAAGGAAGCATGTCACAATCTGAAGACAGAGCACAACCTTGTCAAAATGCTGCTAGAAATTGGAAATTTGATGCCAACTTTCAGCGTTTTCTTTGCTGGAACAGTATGATTATTTTATGCTATTTAGTATCTCATGAAATTTAGTATACCATCAATTATCATTGTTTAAAGATGAAAATCTCAAATATAAACCTCATTTTCTCCTGATAATACATTTTACACAATATCAGGAATTCAAAGTATCTATTTAGTTTATAAGTTGACTTATAACTACCCTATGTACAGTGACTCTTACCTCAATTGTGTCCACTTTTCATCAAACTGCACATCTACATTTAGATAAAAAAAACAATCCTGTTGATTCCTCATACCCAATTTCAACAAGTGTACAGCATACTAATGCCACCACTTGGCTGTAAGTGCATGACTCTCTGTGAAAATTTTATGTCGAAAAAGGGGCATAATCTGTAAAAATACTGTGATGGTTATCTGGTCCGATGAATCACCAACATACCACCGAATTACCACGGTTTTTTTCACAATTAAGTCAAGTAACTGATACAATTGTAAAAAATTGCCTTTTTTTTTGGTTTTTAACACAAACTTATGTTTATATTGATGAAAGGTGGTTAGTTTAAAGCAAAATGACAAAATAAAAATGTAACATTGACGTCCGTCGTCATGGATGTTCACCGAAATATGAGCCTGTTGTCCACTGCATGACATAGTAAAATATGTCCATTCAGGGAGTTTACATTCCCACTACAGCAGCCCTTTTACAAGGTTGATGTGTCAGATCTGTATCTATATTGAATATGCTCAGAAAAAAATGGTTTCTTTTCGTGATATTTGGAGAATGAAATTAAAAATTAAAGACAACTGGCCACCATTTTGAATCGGGTAAACATGTTACCCTGTCTTAATTTATACACTTGTCTGTCTAAATTCCACATCTACTGATGATAAATCAAATATCTATTTAGATCTATATAATATATATATATTTGCAGTTCACCATATTGGTCCGTAAACATTGTGGAAAAAGCAGAAAATGTTGTCAAAGGCGACACGCGAGTGATGATGGATACATCATGCAATGCTTAATTTAGGTGCTTTGTACGCAAACGGAAAGCACTTGCATACTCTGTGGAGTATATAGATCTATCTGTGTTTATGATTTAAAGAAATAAAATATAGGTGATAATTCCATCTGATAACTCCCAAGTCTGTATTGTGTGTAATAAAGGTCAGGTATTTGGTTACGTCAGGACTTGACATGTAAGTATTTCGGTGATTGTTCTCGACATGAATCAATAATCAATGTATATACATGTATTAATGACATTTTTCTTCAACATTAATCTTCTCTGTAGTGATCATTAATATAGTCATGTTTTATGTGAAAAATAGCCAAATCTTGCAGAGGTTGAATCCCTATACAACAAATATTTACAACGTTGAACAGGTATTTCGGTGGACTTATAAACATACCTCTATCTCAGTGCATTGTTTACGTCGGATGATACGTTGTTGTCATTATGATTTAAACTAACACCCCTTCATCTCTATTGACATTATTTGGGTCCAATTCCACAAAAAAGACAAATCTGTTGAAATTCAAAAGTAATAATACATAGTAATAAAAAAATAGGGGCATTTCGGCGGTATTTCCTTGATTCGTCGGACCGATGGTTATAGCTATAGTTAACAACTTTACCATGTTTGAAGTAAATATCTTCAATAATAGCGGAGATATTACACCAGGACTATGACAAAAACTCATTTTCTTCAAACACAGTCAAGCTAAGAGAGTAATCAAGCACCAAACTAGATATCAAGGTGTTGCACTTACAGAAAAAGCTATTTTCAAAATTTATCTATGCATAATATTATGAATTTCATACATATACCAATAATATCAAAGCTTTACTCTAGATGCATTTGGAAGCATTTGAAGACAAAAAGTTATAAGTGTCACAAATTTATAGCCTAATATTCCTAAATGTTAAAAAATGTGGGAAAAGAAACAAGAGGGCCAAGATGGCCCAGGATCACTCATCTGAATTTCTGAGAGATTCAACGCCAATTTTTTCTAATCAGCCATTTCAGAGAAGAATAATTTTTAAGAATTTCTTTATTTCTGTATAGTGTGAATAGCCCACGGCCATCAGAGCCATGTTTCTTCATGGATCAAAATTTCTCGGGCAATTTTTGAAAAGGGTCAGCCAAGAAAGATTTCTGTGAAATTATTTCAAAATCTGATCAGCCCTGTCAGAGAAAAAAAATTTCTTCATGGCCAAATAGTTGAAGTAGGCCCCATTCACCAGAGCCATGTTTCTACACAAATCAGCATTTTGTGAACACTTTTTGAAAAGGCTTACCAAAGGAACATTTCTGTGAGATTATTTCAAAATATGATCAGCTGTTTCTGAGAAGAAGAATTTTAAAGAATTTCTTCATGGCCATAATCAGTGCAAGAAGCCCCCATTT
This sequence comes from Tridacna crocea, assembly GCA_943736015.1. Taxonomy (NCBI): domain Eukaryota; kingdom Metazoa; phylum Mollusca; class Bivalvia; order Cardiida; family Cardiidae; genus Tridacna; species Tridacna crocea. The sequence goes on from OX031068.1 coordinate 36,625,807, forward strand.
ACCAGAGTCATGTTAGCTGACAGATCAATAATTCCCAAACAAGTTTTGAAAAGGGTCATCCAAGGAACATTTCTGTGAGATTATTTCAAATTCTGACCAGAGGTTTCAGAGAAGAAATTTTTTTAAGAATTTCTTCATTTCCCTATGGTGCAAGTAGCCCCCATTCACCAGAGCCCTGTTTATTGACCGATCAAAATTTTGCGAACAATTTTTGGACAGGTCATCCAAGGAACATCCCAGTGGTTTAGGAGGAGTTGATGTTTAAAGAATTGTTGACGACGCACGACAGACACCGGGTGATCCTAAAAGCTCCCCTTGTGCATGTTGTGCTCAGATGAGCTAAAGAAAATGCTTGTTATCAGTATTTTTTCCACCCTCTGTACGATAAATATATGCATCTAGCAATATTTTTAACTTTTGTTCATGGACATTTCCAGGAAAATTTTGCCCTTCACCCTTTTACCACACGATATAATTTTAGACCCATCTAAATCCAAAGGGCGTGCAGGCCCAAAATTCAACATTGCTAAAATTGTAGATGTCTTTGATACGGTAGAAAACATTGTGGTAAAGGAGAAATTGTAGTTGACTAGCATTTTTTCCTTTTCTCACAATGTTTTCAAAAGTCCCATTTCCTAAGGTCATCAAGTCAGCATTGTTTGGTAAAGGGTTAAAGGCATCCTCGGATACCCCGGGGCCTCCCTATTTGCTACGCTACATCGACCCCTGGGACAATCGACTAATAAAACTTTGAATCAGCCGCCGAAAATCGATACGAAACGTCATAGCGTACAGTCCACTCACCCATCATAAAATGATGATGGAACCAATGAAAAGCCACCATTCAGCCAGCGGTAAAGGGAGGGAAATTCAATTAATTGTCCCAGGGGTCGATGTAGCGTAGCAAATAGGGAGATCCTGGGGTATCCGAGGATGGCTTAAAGGTGGCCCTTCAGATTTTGGGACGAAAATTTTACAAAAAAGCAAAAAAATCATCCTTATACTTCCATAATTTGCCTTCATAAAACCCCAGTTGTCGAAAACCATCTGATAACAGGAGAAATTAGAGATTTATTACGGACCAGTACGACACCAACGGGAGACACGTTCTAATTTTAGATTAGCAATTGTCTCAAAAAATACAGGAGAAGAAGACATCATGGAAAACAATTATTACATGTTTGTTATGTAACGGAATTTAAGCGTTATCAGTCACATGCCAGTCATTTGACATTCCCACAATGCTTTATTGATTTTTGGCGCGAAATCTGAAAATAGCTTAAGAGGCTACGTAGCCTTTTAAGGGAATACCATCAATTTTTTTTTTGTAATTTTATGATTCTTACTTATTGATGATTTGTATTGTTTTTTTCATATAAATTTCAATGATATATATGTTTTTTAATTTGGTGTGATGTGAAAATTCTAAATACCCACCTTTAAGCTAATATGCTCCATGTACAGCACCATCACATGGAGGTTAGGTTTAATATGTCATCCAAAAGACTTTCTAGAAATGTTGACTGTCTAGCCCTGGGAATTAACTTTCACCAACAAGTGGCCCTGAAATTTTATTTTTACAAGTTGAGTCCAGACAAATTTAAAATTTAATACCTGGTAAAAAATTAACCAAATATTCAAATTGGCAAAAATAATGAAATTTGAATCAGATATGGCGGGAAAAGGAGAAAATGACTGATATCAGCATTCTCTCCTTTTCCCACAGTTTTTTCAAATGGCCTAATTCTCAGGGTTATTAACCCTTTCCCAAACAGCAAATTTTGTACGAGACCAAATTGAAAGCATTTTGCAGATGACAAATTAACAGTTGGTAAAAAGATGATTTTTCTATATGATTGGGTAGAAAACATTGTGGGAAAAGGAGGAAATGCTGGTTACCAGCATTTTCTCCTTTTCCCACAATGTTTTCAAAAGGCTTTTATTCCTGACCAGTAAAAACCAGGGATTGTTTGGGAAAGGGTTAAAACTCAGGATGTGCATAATCATCTAAGATCAGTTTGCACGTTTGCCGTGTCTGACCTTGCTTGTGTTTAGCAAGAACATGCAGTTTGATCTGCGACCTGCTTTCAAGATTAGATTCCATATTCTGTACTCCCCAATCTTTGTTATCCCTGTTGTTATCAATCTTTATTTCAGCTGCTTTTATTTTTGTAATTTGCAATGCTTTCATTTCTATAAATAATTCCATAAACATCGTTGTGTGGCAAAGGGTTAATGCCCCTAGAATGTACAGCTTTTTTAACCCTTTACCACATGACAGAATTTTAGACTGGTCCAAATTGAAAGCACTTGCAGACGTCAAAATAAATGTAACTCAAAAATTGAACTTTTTTTCCAGCAGGATAGAAAGTATTGCAGGAAAAGGAGAAAATGCTGGTTACCAGCATTTTCTCCTTTTCCCACAATATTTTCAAAAGGCTTCCATCTCAGGGTCATAAAAACCAGGCATTGTTTGGTAAAGGGTTAAACAAAATATGAATTGGGTACAGGAGAAAATACTGATAGATCTATTACCATTTTCTCCTTTTCTCACAATATTTTCTATCATTTCACAGATGTATCACATCCTTTAAGCCAAATTTTATTTGATGCCTGCCAACGATTTTTTATTTGAACAAGTCTTAACCCATTACCACACAATCCCTACTTTTGACGCCCCTGAGAACGAAGCCTTTAGAAAACATTGTGGGAAAAGGAGAAAATGCTGGTCACCAGCATTTTCTCCTTTTCCCATAATGTTTTCTACCCTTTACAAAACAAATTTCAAATTTTCAGTCACTTTTATTTTGTTGTCTGCAAATGCTTTCAATTTGGACCAGTCTAAAATTTTGTCGTGTGTAGACGGCATGTCCACTGTACTTTGAATTTTTGGTTGAAATGCCGTAAATCATAGCAGGGAAGGCAACAGTGCAGAAGAAAAGCATGGTGGGATAACAGTGGGCTCGAAGCATCACAAAAATGTACTAAAAGTGCAACTGGAAATTTGTGAACAAAGCAATATGGGAGTGGCAGCACGAGTTATATGGCGAGCAGTGCATCGAAACAAAAGCAATACCCAACCCTTTCAACGTATTTTTCATAATTGCAAGCTTTAGCACAGCTACTGCAGCAACTCTTATCCATTTTAGCTCACCTTCTTCATCCATAGTCCATTGTCCAGGCATCAACATATACATTGTGTGCACTGTAGAGGCCACATTTTCAGTCAGTTACATAAACTTGGGTCAGAATATTTCTCTTGACGATGTCTTGCACATGTTTGAAATTTGGTCATGTGGCAAAAGAAAAAGTCACATGGCCAAACCAGAAAAAAAAAAATCACTCTAGAGACCAATTTTCAGCTTGATATCTATGAATCTTGGTAAAAATTTTTTGTCTTTTTGAAATTTTAGACAAGTCTGAAATTTGTAAATGAACAAGTCGCATGATGTTGCTCATGTCAGCGCTTCTTCGGCCATTTGGAAAGTTTTAGAGATGCGCCATGAGCACAGTGGGATCTCTGCCCAGTGGAATGGGGGCTTTAGTAAATAGTTTAATGTGATCTTTGTGTATTCTCCATTTTCATCGATGGCTGCAGGGTGTGAGTGCAGACAAACGCACTTGCCTCAAGAAATTCTGATAACAAACAACAACTCGGTGGCTTCAATGGCGACATGTAAAATTGTCAACAGCCGTCGAAGGGTATTCTCAGTGAGACATGACTGATGTTTATCCAGAACGAAAAGAATTACCTTTTTTTTTCACATATGAAATCTGGTACATTCGGTAACTGTTCTTCAATAATTTGCACTCGCATTTTTTAGCAGGTGCTTAAAATTTCAACTTGCACTTTCCAATTTTGGCTTGCATTTTGCAAGTAAATATGTGGGAATTTCAAACCATGGGCTGATGATCTTCTTGCACCAATTTTACAATGTCCGATTTAAATCTACTTAAAACTTTGTTTAAAAAAGTAATGTAACGTGCAACGACCTGGTCACCCATCCAGGCACTAACCTAATGCACGTTGCTTAACTATCACGGAGAGAAATACACCAAACCGCATCGCTGTAAAAGCTAGCTCAACAGCAAGGCTGGTTTTAAGTGCTTATATATATAACCTCTCTCCGTGACATTACTCCCCCCTTCGACAAGTCTCGACCCCGAGACTGATATACAAGCATGTATATACCAATAAACCAGGGGAATGAACATGGGTAAGGCAACTCCAGTCCGGCAGTTGTCATTATCCCACCGCTGCCACCAAATGTAACGTGCAACGACCTGGTCACCCATCCAGGCACTAACCTAATGCACGTTGCTTAACTATCACGGAGAGAAATACACCAAACCGCATCGCTGTAAAAGCTAGCTCAACAGCAAGGCTGGTTTTAAGTGCTTATATATATAACCTCTCTCTGTGACAGTAACAATAATTTTTGTCAATATATGAAAACTGCTTTGAAAAAGGGGCTTAATGCCTATGCGAAAAATATTGATTCAGGTCAGCCTGCACAAGCTGTCCCGAGCCAAAACTTTCCGCTAATGGTCAATTTTCTGTATGTACTAGGACCAGAATACCTTATAATTAAGTTGGTTGTTAAATGGAGTTGGTCGTTAAATGAAGTTGCTTGGAACCATGGATAACGTAGATGCACAAAGCCCCTTTTGCCGGAGCACGTCATATGTAATGACGGTACACCATCACAAGAAATATTGAATAGAAAAGAAAGGCTGTAAAATTGTTTACGTAAAATCAAAGAAGCATAAGAAAAACATCGTAATTCAGAATTTCTAGATTAGAGCTAGATCTGCATTCAATCTTTTAGAAATATTTTAGGGCGGGATGATAACACCTTTACGCATTAGATAGTCTCCTAAGTTTTGTTTAAAAAAGGAAGGAAATCAGGGTTGTAAAATAAATGAATCATAATAGTCTCTACAGTTAGATCTGCCACACTTGATCAACATTAAATCATTGAGGAACACAGTCTATAAAGATTACGAACGGACAAAATAGATTCTACTTACGCTTAAATTTTTGGAACAGGTTGTTTCGTCCATGCAGTCCACCCGCCTAAAGTTTGAGTAATCACGTGACTTTCGAGTATGCACGTGGTTCGGGTATGCCTAAAAACGACAAAGGACGGTAGGCCCAAGCCTAAACATTTTTAATGTTAATGTTATTTTAACAGTAGAAAAATAGATGAATTTGTTATAATAAAAATAATAACATGTTTTTGAGATCTCTACAGCTCCTTTGATCTTTATGAAACATTGTAGAAGTTACCTTACTTAAATTTAAAGGTGGGTACTTAGAATTTTCACATCACACCTAATCAAAAAAATATATATATATCTCACTGAAATTTATATGAAAAAACAATACAAACCATCAATAATTAAGAATCATAGAATTACCAAAAAAAAATTTTTCTGATGGTTTTCCCTGAAAAGGCTACGTAGCCTCTTAAGCTATTTTTAGATTTCGCACCAAAAATAAAAAAAATGCATTGTGGGAATGTTAAGTGACTGGCACGTGACTAATGATGCTTAAATTCCATTACATAAGAAACATGTAATTATTTTTCATAATTTCTTCTTCGGACGCTATGTTTGAAGCTTCGTCTGTGTATTTTCGGTACGTAAATGAGCAAGTTGTTCAGGTAAATATAGAATGTGTTTCCCGTCGATGTCGAACTTTGCCGTATTAAATCTCTAATTTCTCGTGTTGTCGGATGGTTTTTGACTACTTGGGATTTATGAATGACGATTATAAGGCTTTGAGAGTATAAGGATGATATTTTTTTTATTTTTATAAAATTTAGTCCCAAATTTTGAAGGGCTACCTTTAAAAGACGGGAAAAAAAAGTACCGACAAAATTTTACCCCACAGTTAAGGACCACAAGTAGGCACAATCTCCGAGCAAAGTTGTCGTTCGTTACCTCACATACATCTCTGCGATGGGCTAAATGACAAGAATCTTGTCAAACCGAGGAAAAGATGTTTTGTTACTGGTTAGCTGTTTCATATGTAAAATTGTAAGTTAGACAAAGGAAATATGATTCTGGATACATTACAGGTGCGTTCAAACTGATGAATTTACCTGTATAAAATGGAACTATTTTTTACGAACCTCTTCACTTTTCAGAATCTTACGCCGATTTTAACAAAAATGGCTGCGCCCATGAATGATCAGAAATGATTTGACACACCGCTGGATCTAAGTTTGTACGATTAAAAATCAAGTTATCGTCCTTTTAAAGATATTTAGGCTTTTCAGAAAATCCCGCTTTTGTTCATTTCCTATCACTAAGTCTGATTGGTCCCATGCTATTTGAACAGCACACGAAACAATCGATATTGGTCTTTCTTTCACCGGCGTTTGTGTAGCCATTTAGAGTTATGGTCATGTGAAAAAAATATGACGTAATGACGGACTACTTTCTGAGCCCACTACAGACGTTGTCTGCGCATGTCATATTCTTCGAAGATTCGACTTGAACTGGCCACCGTTGTATACCGTGTATTACGTAGTAGTATCAGGGGCGGTAACCAGTCTAGATTCGAATGTCTTATATGACGCATCACCACTAGCCCCGAAAGCGGGCTGACTGTAATATTACGCTCTATAAAGTAGCAATGTTGAAAATAGCTTTTACGTATCAATACGTTTGAGGAGAAATGAGACCTGCTTTAGCAACAGATTTCTCTAAACTGGTGATCATAGTTAGTGAATTGCATGAAGTAGCGTTTTATTGAGTAAACCTTTTTTTTAAATTCAAAGTAACGGTTGTCGCGTAGGAAATTTGTGGTTCGGTTCTATACCCAGGGTGCCCATATCAGATAGATGAGTATTTATAGAATGCCATCTAGCGGGAGATAATGCCACTACAGAGCGTTGTCTGCGCATGTCATATTCTTCGAAGATTCGACTGTCTTAAATGACGCATCACTAGCCCCAAAAGCGGGCTGACTGTAATATTACGCTCTGTAAAGTAGTAATGTAGAAAATAGCTTTTCTCAATACCTGGTTCAGTCCGATTCTTTTCTCTTTTTTTATATTCTGCCATTACTTTGTCTAAAAAAAGGCGTCATGTTTATAGCAATAAATGTCCGATTATAAAAGGGGGGGTGTTGAACGATCGAACTGTAACCTATGCTGTGTAAAGGGTTAGGTGATAAAACCAAATTTGTCACACTTTGAAGTGATTCTGAAGAAGTTAATTGACCGTGTGACCAATATTGCAGCAAACCTAACGAACGTCAAGTGCAAAGAAAATCTTATGTGATTTTATAGCAATTAAAAGCTTGAATCGTCTTTGCTTATTTTCCATCTTTCGTACTTTCTTTTTAATCGTTGAACGGCACTTGATTATTAGATCTAACTCTTTACAAAACGATCAACCAAATTTTGGACTGGTCCAAATTCAAAAACATGTACAAGTATGCCTACATTATACACGACCAACTACATTTGCTCAATGACACGGTATAATTTATGTGGGAAAAAGAAGCAAAGGCTGATGGTTTCCAATATTTTCTCATTGTTCAACAGTTTTTGTTTTTTTTCCAAAAGTATTTTCTCTCATATTCATTAAATCTGGGAATCATGAGGTTAAGGGTCAGTACATGTGCGTATTATTCACAATGACCTACATGTATTAATTTGATAACACGAATAAAATGTGCATACTTAAAAATTAAAATCTGTCTTAAATTTCATACTCTAAGCAATAATAATATCCTTATATTGCATAAATGCTCGATTGCAAGAATACTGCAGAGCATGTTGCGTTTTCTCTTTCACACACACAACGGACAGAAATATATTCCAATAGGGATAAATGTTCGAGACTGCGCTTTATCTGCACTTGTAATGGAACAATATCAAAAATAATTGATTCCTATTATTTTGTCTTTTTTTCCATAATTAGTCGTCGTATTCCGATCAATTAACGAGTTTCCTTTTTACTTAATACCTAATTTATCACACTTGCGATTAAAATCAACTAAATTTGCAAAAAAAACAATTTTATTCTTATAATTCATACAAAAATTGATTTAATTTATCAACGACTAAAACATTTATCAGTTGTTGATAAGAACTAAGAAAATCGAAGTGGGACGTTTTGACCAAGTTTTTGGAACAGTGGGACGTTTTAACCAAATTGGTGGGACGTTTTAACCCTTTCCCAGACGGCAAATTTTGGACCAGACCAAATTCAAAGCATTTTGCCGATGACAAATTAACAGTTCCTTAAAAGATGATTTTTCTATATGATAGGGTAGAAAACACTGTGGAAAAAGGAGAAAATGCTGGTTACCAGCATTTTCTCCTTTTCCCACAATGTTTCCAAAAGGCTTCTATTCCTTTCCCGTAAAAACCAGGGATTGTTTGGGAAAGGGTTAACCAAAAGTGGGACGTTTTAACTGTGGGACGTTTTGACTGTAAACCGTTGGAAGGCATTGGTTTCGTGACGCATTAAACTTTAGGGCGGTAAAATAGAAAAACTTAGGGCGGAGCTTAGAGATAACTGACACCAGACTCAAACAGTGTGCAGACACGAATTAGACTCAAACAGTGGCGATATAGCGACGTCCCCACAACAACATCAAGAGTGAACAAGAAAACATTTTTTCCGAGATCAAAAATGAAACCATCAATAGTTGCAGACGAAATGTTTCCTGAAGGAGCTGGACCATATATGGATCTTGAAGAGGTAAAGAATGTACAGCCATGATCGCTTTTATTCACCATTTCTATCGATATTGAAGGGGTGATAAGGGATCGATAGACGATACTGGAAGCACAGGAATATGACATTCTATAACCAAAACAAATGATAAAACATGAAAAAAAATCTCCCCTATATAATATAAACACAAGGAATGCAACGTCTCGATTGCTGGCGCTAGCACCCAACAGCCTTTCCAAACCAAGATCACCCACGAAACAAACATTGATCATAATCTCCTTTAGCCTAGCGATAGGCAACACAATAATGTACCTGCGACATCCGGCGATACCTCAGTAGACACGTTTCAACCAGAGATATCCGTCATGTTTTACAACTTTATCAGAAAATTTGGATTGGTCTGGGACACCATTCGCTCACAAGAAGAGCCAGGAAGCATATTTTCGTATTACTTATTACTATTATTTTTTTCGTTTTAAAGATATTTATGGACATCACATGATACTAAAGATTTTTCTAGAAGTAACTAACAAAAGTATTTGAGCCCATTCCTTTTTAAAGAAAAGATATTTGACTTTTGTGAATAGGGAAATCCCCCGTCAAGCGAGGAAACTCTATAAACTTAAGTCATATTAGACCGTCCACGGGAATCATGTGACGTCAGCGAATGTTGTCCCAGACAAATGCTTTCAAAATTTTGTTCTTTGGTAAAGAGGTAAAGAAAACATGAAAATACTGGTTACCAGTTTTTTCCTCTTTTCTCACATTGTTTCCACAAGCCTTTTTCCCAGGGTTATTTAAACTTGGGATTGTGTGATACAGGGTTCAGACATTGTAAATTGTTAACTCATTACCAAACGACAATCTTATAGCCCTGTCCAAATTGATTGTATTTGCAGGGGACAAAGTAAAAATGACTGAAAATTTGAAGATTGTTTTTTGAAGGATAGAACATATTGTCGGAAAAGGAGAAAATGCTGGTTACCAGCATTTTCTCCTTTTCCCATAATGTTTTCTGAAGGCTTCTTTCTCAGGGTCGTCAGAAGTAGGGATTGTGTGGTAATGGGTTAAGCTTTATTTTTTTCCAGGCAGGTGGATCAAGTGCATTGTTAATGGATTTAGCAGCCAATGAAAAATCTGTACATGCTGACTTTTTCAATGGTAAGTTTCACAATCTTAAATATGAATTTTGCCTATTAATATTTATGTGGAACCATGTAAACTTGTTCAAAAGTTAACTTTTGAAATTCGTATAGAGGTTCAGCATGGCTAAGTAAGAGTGTCCACTGGAAATAAAGCTCTCTGGGTTTGATCCTCAAAAATGGCACTGGTTTTCGTGGAAGTGCTTTTGAGCAAGAAACTGAAGGGCTTCATGTATGTATGGCAATTCAATTAAACATGGAGATACCTAAGGCATTAGTGTAGCATTATTTTCACCGATATGCTTGCTGCAATCTTCATTCTTGGCATTTAACCATGTTTTCTTCTTTCCCATGCATGTCCTACTCCCTTACAGAATTGTGAGTGTTCCAGTTGGACAAACAAAATTACAAACTTCAGATGTGTTGTAAAATTTCTTGATGGCATCTTGTTTGTTTGTATGGTGTTTCATGCCATTTTCGTTGTTTCTTCGCCTTGGAGTTCAGCAACAGCCTTAACACATTAGGTCATATCAGGGCAGTAGGAGCACCTATGCATGTGTTTCTTGGCTGTTTTCACCAGTACTAGTACAGCTTTCATTCAAAGCCACGGACTGCCTCTCTCACATGCATCGGAGGTGAGAGGCGAAAATTTGCCAGAAAGCAAGTTTGCCTCAACCAGGTATAAAAATCTACTAGGTAAGTTAACTACTGAGCTATGGGACCGGGCTGCCATTTTCAACTATTTTTCAGATATATTATGGCTACCATTGTACCTTTCCAAACTTTCCTGGGATTTCTTTCACCAGTATTACAGGAACACACAATATTCTTTCCAAGCATCTAGAAGCACTCCCACATGAACATCATTGAAACAATGAACAACACTGACAGATTCTTGTTATAAAGGCTACCATCATCAATCTTTGGGAAAAAAAATGTCAAGCCTGGGATTGGAAAAAGTGACATCCTAGTTTCAAGTCCAAATGGACCTTGAACAATGCAAAAAGTTCCAGAGCTCCAGATAACCGTATGTTGTGGGTATTCATTAGAATCGTTTTGATGAGACAATTCTAATGAGTACCAATAACATAGGGTTTAGTGAAGAATTAATAATATTTTCAATTTTGAAATCAAAATCACTCCATCTATCTGGAGCTCTAAAAGAAAATCGCATATGGAGGCATAGTTTCGCTACTACTGAAGCACCTCGGGCAAAGTTAAGAGTTTTGGAAACCCTAAAGACAAAAACTGAAAACTTTGTTAGAAAAGAAAAATACGCTGCTAACAGGTATCTTCTTTTTCAACTATGCTTTCATCCTGATCTTAGACAAATTCCATTGCTTGACCTTTACTACACAATGCCGACTTTGAAAGACCCTGAAAAAGAGGCCTATTGAAAACATTAATGGGAAAGAAGAAAATGCTGGTAACCAGTATTTTCTCCTTTTCCCACAATGTTTTCTATCATATCAGAGTAAAAATGCACCACTTGATCTACACTGAAATTGTCATCTTGAATTGCTCTCAGTTGGGACAAGGCCAAAATTTTGTCGTGTGGTAAAGGGTTAAGCCAAATCTAATGTCTTCCCATTAATCTTCAAATATTATCAATGTAGGTAACTGAACTCAGTATTTTATCATCTGGCAATGGGTTACAACCTCTGCCAATTCCAGCTTCTTAATTAATGTAGTCATTTCTCCATTTATGGACCATCCTAGCTTTCATGCTTTTGCTATTCTGACAACATATACACAGTTAGATGGTTTACTTTTTGGTACTATGGACCGTTTCAAAATTCTGCAGATAACAAAATTTAAGTGGCTCGAATGATAGTATTTGTCTTTGAAACAGTAGAAAACATTGCGCGACTAGAAGAAAATGCTGCTTACAAGCATTTTTTCCTGTATCCATGGTATTTGCCAAAGTTGTCTCAGACGGGGCATGAAAACATAGTATTACCGGTATTTGGAAAATGCTAACCAAAAAAAATTTTCTTTTAATTTGTATATTTGCAGATTTTGATGATCTTTTTGATGATGAGGACCTTTCATAAATCCATCGAAAAATCCTATACAGACAGTGCAATGATAGAAGTTCATCCAGCCAAAGTTAAGTTCAAACAATAATGTGTGTATATATATATAGAACTTTGAGAAAATCTTGCAGTTTCTTTTGAATGAAGAGACTGATGTAGATCATCATTCTTTGAAATAAGATAGCTCGTAAGAGTGAAGCCAGATCTGACACTTTTTTGAGATAATACATTGATTTACTAGGAACATAATTTTGGAAAAAAAAAGTAGTAATACTATGAGTCATATTAAAAAAAATGGCGCAGATACTGTCCTGTACTAACTTTATTTGTTTTTATAAAACATTGAACAAATACTGAACTCTTCACCAGTGTGGTGAACTATGTGATGTTTTCAATATAGACAAGTCTAAAATATTGTCATTAAGTACTGCAAGCAAATCAAGCTAAATTTAATTTTGCTGACAGTACAGATCAAGATCTGACTGCACAAAATGTGCAGTTTGATCTTGGATCTTCACTTCCCTTCCACTTTGTTACATATTCTGACCATAACAACCTTGAAATGACAATATTGCTGATGTTCTTCCTATTTTAACCCTTTACCACATAAAGCATTTCTATGGCATCTCTAATTGAACCTAAATAATAGCAAGGATGAAGCAGGTTTTTGTGTGTATAGGGCACCTTTTGATATCATAGAAAACATCGTACCAAAAGGTGAAATTGCTCACAATTTCACCTTTTGCCACAGTGTTTTCCAAAGGCTCCTACAAGCAATGCGTAGAAATGAGTATCTATGGGGTAAAGGGTTAAAAGGTCAATGTCATTAATTCATCAGGTTAACCTTATTTACAATTCATGATAATGACCCTGGAATTATCCAGAGGGCCGTATGACTGAAAAAGGAAGTTGTAAAACTCAGTTTGAAAAAAAAAACCTATTTCTTCATAGAAAATTATTTTGTGGATACTAATTACAGTTGTCAACACATGTATTGGTGCATGGTTTAAAAACATTAAAAAAGAACAGCAACAATTCACTATGTTCAATTTTTCCTTTGAGAATCATTTGTTTTTTCAACCCAAACTTCTTCATAGTCACTATTATCATCATCAGACGAGTCTTTGTACTTATATTTCTCTTTGTGTTTCCTTTTCTTGTGTTTATGGTTGTTTCTTTTAGGCGACCTTGATTTTGACCTATAGTAGCTGTGCTTTGATTTCTTGGTTCTCTCTCTTGATCTTGATCTAGTTTTATATGAATATGTAGAACTTTCCTTTGACCTAGATCTTGCAGGTCTTCTTGATTCATATTCTTTATCTCTTGAATTTGACCTTGACCTTGACAATTCTCTATATGTTTCTCTTGATCTTGATCTGGAATACCTTGACCTCTTATAATTACCATTATATTTTCTCTCTCTTGAATGTGATCGCTTTGACTTTGATCTATGTCTATCTGATGACCTTGACCTGTGTTTTCTGTATGACCTTGATGGTGACCTTGAATCTCTTCTTCCACTAGAATATGAATGTTTTTGAAATCTTCTACCATGCCTTTCATTTCTAGATTGTGGTGTGAACTTGTCAATGTCTTTGTCTGCGAGACTAAACTCATTAGTTGGATTTTTAAACACATGTAAAAAGTTGCATTCTTTTCCTTTCGGACATCGACCCCTGCCAAATAACCCTGAAAACAAATAATGTCATTGCATAACAAATTATTGAACAGTGTTTCAAACTACTCTCAATAATATTTCAGTTATACAACTGCAACAGCTCAGATATTCATGTATCTGAACATCATCAATCTTCAAAAAGAAATCCGACGAGCCAGGGATCGAATCCGCCACCCCCATTCTTATTTCCTGTGCACTATCGACTAAGCTACAAGGGCTTGGTCCCATACTCATTTGAATATGATCCCACATAATTGACATGTTTTTGATCATTTGACACTCTCATGAGTCTGTGATATTCTTCTGGGAATTCATGAAGTCTATATTTCTCTTAACCCTTTCCTAAACGACAAACTTATGGACTGTACCAAATTGAAAGCATTTTCTTACGAACAAAGTCCGCAACAAAGAAACAAATGAATAAATGCATGGCAGAAATAAGGTACCGAGCGGGATTCGAACCCTGGAACTCCCGGACGCAAGGCCAATACCCTAACCACTGAGCCAAAGAGATATCTCTCTGACGCAGTAGCCAGGTATTGTATTTAAATCGGGAGAATGCCATGCAGGAAGGAGTAGTCTCCCGTAACACACCCCCTCTTAAAGTCATCATTTATGGATGACTCAAAGCCTTATTAGGCAGGAAGTCCGATTTTGGACAACAAATGGGATTAATGGCTCAATGGCCAATCCCAGATGAGCCCCCATCTTACGAACAAAGTCCGCAACAAAGAAACAAATGAATAAATGCATGGCAGAAATAAGGTACCAAGCGGGATTCGAACCCCGGAACTCCCAGACGCAAGGCCAATACCCTAACCACTGAGCCAAAGAGATATCTCTCTGATGCAGTAGCTAGGTATTGTATTTAAATCGGGAGAATGCCATGCAGGAAGGAGTGGTCTCCCGTAACAATTTGCAGATGACAAACTCTTTCTGAAAAGATGATTTCTGTCTATGATAGGGTAGAAAACATTGTGGAAAAAGGAGAAAATGCTGGTTACCAGCATTTTCTCCTTTTCCCACAATGTTTTCAAAAGGCTACTATTCACAACCCGTAAAAACCAGTGATTGTTTTAGAAAGGGTTAACTCTTTTCCAAACAATCTCAAGTTTTAACAACCTGAAAGAACACAGTTTGAAAACATTGGGGGAAAAGGAGAAAATGCTAGTGACCTTTATTTTCATCTTTACCGAGATGCTGTCTATCCAATGAAAGATAAATGTTATGCTTTGACGAACACTGATTTCTCGTCTGTAAAAAATCCCAAGTTGGAGCAATCTAAAATTTTGTTGTTTGGTACAAAGTTAAAGGAAATTTCATAGGAAAGAAAAAATTTTCTTACTCTTTACTTCCTGTTTATAACTGCAAGAAGACTTCTAAGTGACGAGATAACTTTGATAATTTGGTTTAATGTCAAAGAATTGAAAAGTGCCCTTTAAATTTTTACCACACAATCCTGACTTTTGACGACCCCGAGAAAGAAAGTTTTTGAAAACATTGTGGGTAAAGGAGAAAATGATGGTATCAAGCAATTTTTCTTTTTCCCACAGTGTTTTCTATCCTCCCCAAATGGAATTTCAATTTCAGAGTCACATTTGTCATCTGCAAATGCTTTCAATTTGGACTAATCTAAAACTTTGTCATTTAGTAAAGTGTTAACTCTTTGCCAGAGAATAAAGTTTTAGACTTGACTCAAATTGTAAGCATTTTTAGGCCAAAACTGTGTCTAAAATGTATAAGAGTATGAAATTATATTGGAAATGAAGACAATGCTGATTTCCATCATTTTCTTCTTTCCTCAAAATATTTTCAGGTGTCCGCTTTCTCAGAGGCAATAAAACTTATCACTATATAGGGATATGTGAGAAGTCAAAACAAACCACAAATAGCTCTCTTCCATGAAGGTATATCCACAAACTGTGCAGTCAGCTGTTTACCGCCATACCATCTTGCATTGAATTGGGTGTATGCCTTGAAGGCTTCATCATTTCTGTGAAATAAACAAAAGGTTGCTCTACAAAAAAAGGCATTTTATGCATCTTTGTAAAGCATTATGTAAAGCAAATTGTTGCATAATTTCGACCCATTTTGTCTAAAAACTGAGCTGAATCATTAGGAAGAAAGATCCTTGGATATGCAGACCTTTAAAACAGTTTTGACCAAGAACTGCCTGCACAGGCTGATGTTGGATTATACCTTCTGCAGATGCATTAAGCTACCTTTTCAATGAGCATGACTGAGTCGTTTGACTGAACAAAATCAAATTAGATTAACCCTTTACTCCATAGATACTCATTTCGACTCATTGCTTGTAGGAACCTTTGGAAAACATTGTGACAAAAGGTGAAATTGCTCGTCACGAGCAATTTCACCTTTTGTCACAATGTTTTCTATGCTATCAAAAGGTGTCGTATACACATAAGAAACGGCTTCATCCTTGCTGTTATTTAGGGTCAATTAGAGATACAATAGAATTGCCTTATGGGGTAACGGGTTAAAACATTTAAATCTTAAATTTAAATATTTCAGTCATGCTGGTCCAATTTGAAAGTGCTGGTAGGCAAGAAATTAAATGTGGCTCAAATATTGGAATTTGCCTTTGAATTTGTGAAAAAAAATGCTAGGTACGGGAGACAATACTTGTTATTGACATTTTCTCCTTTTCCCACAACGTTTTCTGCCCTTTCTGAAACAAATTACAGTTTTTGAGTCCCAATTTTTTTTTTTGTTGTCGGCAAGTGCTTTAAATTTGGACAAGTCTATAATTTTGTCATTTGGTAAAGAGTTAAAAGCAGAATTTTGTATTCAAGGTTAATAGATGAAAAGCAAAAAATCAAACCTTTCATAAGAAACATATACATTTCCTCTGAGATGCGGCTGAAAGTTACAGCAAACTTTGAACTGTGTCACATGACCAGCAGCTTTGAATTCAGGCAATGTATCATCATAAAACTCTGAAAATTTCTGGTACACTTCACTGTCTTCATATTCTAATACAATGTCTGCAAGTATAGAAAAGTGTAAATTTATCAAGTTGTTCAAAAATTTTGTGACAAATAACCTTGCCTTGTCAGTGGACCAAGAAGCAAATTAACTCTTTCCCACACAGCCCCAACTTTTAACGACCCTGGTGTAGAAAGCTGGTAACCAGCATTTTCTCCTTTTCCCACAATGTTTTTTACCCTGTCACAGTCAAATTTCATCATTGAGTAACATTTAGATTGTCGTCTGTTAAAGTTTTCAATTTGGACAAGACTGTAATATTTTGTTGTTTGGTAAAGAGTTGATCAATAAGTTTCCATGATAGCAGGACTTCTAGTATAATTTCAGCAAAGTTGTTTCGAAACTGGAGAAAAGAAGAGAGCACAAAATTGTGTCCAGGGATGAATTACACAGAAAACCTGCTTCCAGGATAACATTCCCAAACATCTTAGTGGGTGAGGTTTAACTCTTTATCACAAAATCCTATGTAAAGTTGGGAACAGGAGTAAAGGTTTGAACCACCACTTTGTCCTCTTCTCACAATGTTTTCTACCCTTTCAAAAACCAATCTCATCTCTTGAATCATATTTAATTTTTCGTCTGCAATAGCTATCAATCTGGACGAGTGTAATATTTATCCTTTACAAGACAACAAAATTTAATCCTTGTCCAAATTGAAAGCATTTGCAGATGCCAATTTTAATATGGTTCAAACAGCACAATTATTTTTTGATGGAGTAGAAAACGTTTTAGGAAAAGGAGAAAATGCTGGTAACCAGCATTTTCTCCTTTTCCCAAAATGTTTTAAAAGCCCTCTTTCCCAGGGTCATTAAAAGTTGTCATTGTGTGGTAATGGGTTAATTGTTTGGTATAAAAATTTATAATATAAAATCAATCGAGTAACTAACCTGTATCATATTCCTCACAAAGTCCTTGGTCTAGCTGGAAATGTCTGAACATGTTGGTAAACAATATTGTCTGTCCCAACTCTGGGTACGAATGGGCCCTTGAACATCTACAAACAACAAACAAAATGAGGTGAATAATACAGTACATGTAAACCCTATTCCTGTCTTGTGTTTTAACAATCCTGGAGCAGAAGACTTTGGAAAACATTGTCGGAAAAGAAGAAAATGCTGGTAACCAGCTTTTTTTCCTTTTTCCAAAACATTTTCAACCCCATCAAAGAGAAATTTCATCAACTGAATCACCTTCATCTTTGTCATCTGCAACTGCATTCATTTTTTTTTCAATACTTAAGATTTTTTCATGTGATAAAGATTTAATCTTTCACCAAACCAACATTTTTTCCTTTTGCTGCATTGTTTAGAGCATTAGTCTTAAGGCACACTTTTTTCATATCTATGATTTAACCTAATTCTCTTTTTGCAACAACTGCAACAATCTTTTCAACAGTTTGATGCACAGTGCACAACAAAACATCAGAGACTGCTACAGTACAAGTGGAAAATTTTGCGATGTAGAAATTTTTGCCATTTCACAAATTTGGAAACTTTTCAAAATTGGTTTCACATTAATTCATAGTAATTATCTACAGCTGAAAAGAACCTTCTATTAAAAATTCTTCTGTTTATCTGTTTCTTGATGGAACTGATTTAAATCTTAAACACAAAGTTTAGATTTATTCAAGTTGAAAACATTTGAGGACAACAAAAGAAATATGGCTCAAAATTTAATGTAATTTGTCTTTGATAGAGTAGGCCTATAGAAAATTGTGGGAAAGGATAAAATGACGGTTAACAGCAGCATTTTATTTTTTTCAAATGTTTTCCAAAGCCTTTTTCTTCAGCATTCTGTTTTCGTATTATGATCGTGCATTCTGCATGTGACTATATTTGACCTTCGCCCTGCCTATACTGAGGAAAACAAAAGAAATATAGGCTTCTCTGTTGCAGCCTCAATTTTCAGTCGGAGGTCACGGCCTACATGCAAGTTAAACAGTATCCCACTCTAAGCGGAAACCAATGATAAATTTCTGTGACGCACCGCCATTGTTTACAGCTTCGATCGTCAGTCTATTTTCTTCTGATCAATGTTTGGTTTCTAACACAAACTTCCCTGTTTATTTTTTTCAGTTACACTATATATGTCAGTAATTTATCCTTGTGTACACAAAGGACAGATTTCTGTACCATTCTAATTTCTTTTTAAAATTTAACAGCATTTCTGCTCACCAGCTGTAGACGGGCATCTTTAAAGCACAGAACTATTAAGGAAAGAGTTCAAGCTTATATATTCACCAAACAGAAACCTCATTAAAAAAAAAACATTTACCTGTCCCCAAATCTGCATGCTCCAACTTTGCAGAAGAAAGGACAAGGCTCAACTGTCCTCTCCTGTCCATATTGTACTGGTGCAAGTGGATTGTGCCAATCGCTCTCCTGAACATTTGAAAATAATATAAAAGATCATACATACTGTTTAGTGGGTTTGCAACATATACATGTACATGTGATTTCAAAATTTGGAAAAGTTTTCAGTGACTATACAGTTAACCCTTGATACTTTACCAAGCAACAAAATTTTAATCCAAATTGAAAGCATTTGCCGATGACAAAATAACTGAACACTTGAAACATAAAATATGTCCTTCATTGGGGAGAAAACATAGCAGGAAAAGAAAAATGCTGGTTATAGTATTTTCTTCTTTTCCCTCAATGTTCTCAAAATGCCTTTAACTGTGTGGTAAGGACTTAAAGGGGCTTAAAATCAGATTTAGTTTAGCAAATTTTTTCAAAGAAAGGATAAGGACTTCAAATTTTTATTCATGTGCCAAGATAGTTTTAAAATGAAAACCTAGAAAACAGATAATTGTAGAAAACTAAAGATATTACCAAGTTTTTGTTATACATATTTTTACATTAAATATACTGTTCTGTTATGGTAGTTACAGTATATCTTTTTTTTTTTTTGCCTTACAAGGGATAAATATATTTCTAGTAGGACAAATCATTGGCTAACCAGCATTTTCTCCTTTTCCCACTATGTTTTCTACCCTGTTGGAAACAAATTTCAATTTTTGAGCTACTAGTATGTTTATTTTGTCATCTGCAAGTGCTTTCCATTTGGACCAGTCTAACATTTTGTCATTTTGTAAAGGGTATATAACAAAACACTTGATTGCTATGTATAGGGATAGCCCTTTACCCCACTCTAGCCTTTTAACAGCCTATAGGAAGCAGCTTTTGAAAATATTGTGAAAACAGGAGAAATACCGTACTCATAACCAGCATCTTCCCCTTTTCCCACAATGTGTTCTGCCCATTTAGAGTCACAAAAAATAACTCCTGCTTTAAATGACCCTGAAGAAAAAGTGAAAGTGTTGAAAACCTTGTGGGAAGTGAAGAAAATGTCGGTATCCAGCATTTTCTCCTTTTTCCTACTATGCTTTCTACCCTTCCAAGGACAAAATAATGTCAGTTTTTGAGTTCCATTAGTTTTATCTTCTGCAAATGCTTTTAATTTGGATGAGTCAAACATTTTGTTGTCTGGTGAAGTTAACCATTTACTCCATAGATACTCATTTCTAAGCATTACTTGTAGGAACCTTTGGAAAACACTGTGGCAGAAGGTGAAATTGTTCATCACAAGCAATGTCACCTTTTGTCACAATGTTTTCTATGCTATCAAAAGGTGTCATATACACATAAGAAACAGCTTCATCCTCACTGTTATTTAGGGTCAATTACAGATACCATAGAAATGCCTTATGGGGTAGGGTTAATACAGTAATACATGAGCCTTACCTTGTTCTCTCCTTCACGTGCCTGACGTAACAACTCTTCCTGCAGGTTGAAAAATAAAAACGGTCTCTAACATTACAGCGTATAACTAAATATATCTGAGCTCTGAACAAAAGATCTACACTGTTAAGGGTTCAAACCAAGATACATGTATAAAATTCAAAGTAAAAAAAAAAATCACTCATAAATGTAAAAGAAAAAGTGATAAAATTTCATATTTTAAAGTGAGTTAACCCTTTACCACACAATCCCGACTTTTAACAACCTTCTGAAAACATTGAGGGAAAAGGAGAAAATGCTGCTTACAGCATTTTCTCCTTTTCCCACAATGTTTTCTACCCTGATGGAAGCAAATTTCAAATTTTGAGTTTGGTTTATTTTGTCCTGTGAAAGTGCTTTCAATTTGGACCAGTCTAAAGTCTTGTCGTTTGGCATAGAGTTATAAGCACTTGCCCTCTTGTTAACCCATTACCACACAATCCCTACTTTTGACGCCCCTGAGAAAGACACCTTTTGAAAACACTGTGGGAAAAGGAGAAAATGCTGGTAACCAGCATTTTCTCCTTTTCTCACAGTGTTTTCTACCCTTCCCAGAACATATTTCTATCTTTTAGTCACCTTTATTTTGTCGTCTGCAAATGCTTTCAATTTGGACCAGTCTAAAATTTTCTTGTGTGGTAAAGAGTTTACCAGGGAGGGAAAAAAAAAAAAAAAAACACTCAAGAGTATGATTTTTTTTCCTCCCGTGTACTTGCCATTTGATCAAAACTGCTTTATTTTGAACTTGATCCCTCACCAGATGAAAAAGTTTCGCGCTTGTGACAATCGAATTTCAGAGAATTTGGCTTAATCTTGATTCACTCTTCACCAAACAACAAAATTGTAGACAATTCCAAATTTAAAGCGTTTGCAGACGACAAAATATACATGGCTAAAAAATAGAAATCCGTTTTGGGAAGAGTAGAAAACATTGTGGGAAAAGGACAAAATGCTGGTTACCTGCATTTTCTCCTTTTCTCATAATGTTTTCAAAAGGCTTCTTCTTCAGGGTTGTTA
The DNA here is from genome assembly GCA_943736015.1 of Tridacna crocea. Lineage (NCBI taxonomy): Eukaryota > Metazoa > Mollusca > Bivalvia > Cardiida > Cardiidae > Tridacna > Tridacna crocea. The sequence goes on from OX031068.1 coordinate 36,647,168, forward strand.
AAAGTTCGGATCCCGTGGTAAAGAGTTAAGCAGCATATTCAAGGTAGAGAAATATGTCAATGAATCTAATATGCTTTCTGGTAAATCTACATTTCAAATGAGTAATCCTCTATGAAAAGGGTATTTAACGCATCTGTAAAAAGGACTGACCCACATAAATCTGCGAGTTTCACATGGGTTGAAATTTTTTGCCATTGGTCAATTTCTGCATTTCTAAGGACTAATCTATGTGATGATCCATCCAGTTATTACAATATGGATTTCATGAATCCATAATTACGCAATGACATGCTTGCTATCATACAACATAAACAGAGCTCAAGATAGAGGGACTGATTTGGATTTCATAATTGAAAATATTACTTGTTCTCCACTAAACCCTATATTATGGGTACTTATTAGAATTGTCTCATCAAGACGATTCTAATGAGTACCCACAACATAGGTTTTTGAAGAGCAATAACAGATTTAGAATACCATCACTCCCTCTTATCTGGAGCTTTGATAAAGATGCATTCAACTCCTTTTTCCTGGAGCATTTATCATATATATTTCAAGTGTACTGTTTGAAAAAAGAAAATGACTGAAAATGAACAGGGGAAAATTAACAGTTGCTGAGTAGAGAGAAAAGAAATCACTTTTTTCAATTCACCATCTGCTAAAAAGATACGGTTAGGGTGACCATTTTATCTGTCAAGTTGATCCTAAATTCACACTGTATGAAAAGTATGTTTAGTTAAGGATTTAATACAGATTACATGGTTTTTTAAATATTCATACAATGCAAATATCTCTGATGAATACTATATGATCATGTTTGTGTAGGCTACTTACGGTAGAAGTATTAGAAAACAAACACAGAAAAAAATCTGGCTTTCAAAATTTTCTACAATCTTATTTCTTTAAAAAAAAAAAAGCAGAAATCATCCCATACTAACTTCTAAATTCACTTAGACAGGCAGCATTGTATCTTCCACAACTGGCTGTGAAAAATATTGTGAAAAATAGAGAAATAGATTCTACCAAGGATTTTATGTATTTGCCAAGAAGTTTTCTAAACTCCATTCACCATTTGCATGATTATCATGAACTACCGGTAGTAAATATCTGTATTGATCCCATGAAGATAACAGCTAATTGTTGATTTGTATTGAGCAAAATGCCCTTCTAAACATCACTTTAGTAATATCGCGGCAGCTAGAGCAAATCTTTTAAAGTTTTCCTGGAATTTGGTTACTGCACAGCATTCTTCCCAAGCCATTTGCTGCTTTCCCGCACAAATAATATTAACCACTTACTCCATAGATACTCATTTCTATGCATTGCTAGTAGGAGCCTTTGGAAAACATTGTGGCAAAAGATGAAATTGCTCCTGACCTATCAAAAGGTTTCATATACATATAAGAAATGGTTTCATCCTTGCTGTTACTCATATTAAGGGTCAATTAGAGGTACAATTGAAATGCCTTATGGAGTAAAGGGTTAAAATATTGTTCAGCAGCAAACAGGGAATGAGTCCTACCACAACAAATATCATCAATCTAACAAAATTTGACGAAGAAGTAAATTAAACCAGTGACCCTGATTTTCCAACCCTGTACTTAGACCTAGCTCCTAGGCTCAGCTATTTAACCCTTTACCACACCAAAAAAATTTAGATCCATTTACATTGAAGGTATTTACAGATAAGAATTCAAATCTTTTTCAAGTGATAGTGTTTGTCCTTGAATAATGAGAAAACATTGTGGGAAAAGGATAAAATGCTGGTTACCAGCATTTTCTCCTTTTCCAACAATGTTTTCATAAAACCTTTTTTCTCAGGGTTGTTAATACTCAGGAATCAGGATTGTGTGGTAAAGGGGTGTAATATATTACTACTAAAACAGGATATGTTTTTGTTGTTAAGATCCATTTTTGTTTCACGGTCACCTGTTTCAACTTCTTTTCCTTCCTTCTCTCTTCCTCCTCTTTTTCTTTTTTCTGTCTTTCCTCCCATTCCTCTTTGATTTTCCTCTGGAAAAAAAAAACCCAATAATGTGTCAAATTATTTGATAGCACAGTGCAAAAAATTCTCCCATTTATCATGTATTGTTACAGTGGTAACAAAAAACATACCCCCCACAAAAAAAATTAATGGTTTAACAAAGCCTGTCAATAGATGTCTGAACAAATTTATCAAAGACATTTGATCTTTGACCACTTTGCTGTAACCAGCGTTTTCTCCTTTTCCCACAATGTCTTCTACCCTGCTGGAGACAAATTTCAATTTTTGAGTTACCTTTATTTTGTCATCTGCAAGTGCTTTCATTTTGGACCAGTCTAAAATTTTGTTGTTTGGTAAAGAGTTAAGTATTCAGCAGTCAAAAATAATGCATAGATGCAGGATGTTTGCATGGTCAACCACAAATGCCTACATGGTTTATCAACTGTTTACTATAATACATTAACCCATTACCACACAATCCCTACTTTTGACGCCCTTGAGAAAAAAGCCTTTTGAAACCATTGTGGGAAAAGGAGAAATGCTGGTAACCAGCATTTTCTCCTTTTCCCACAATGTTTTCTACCCTTCAGAAAACAAATTTCAAATTTTCAGTCACTTTTATTTTGTCGTCTGCAAATGCTTTCAATTTGAACCAGTCTAAAATATTGTTGTCTGGTATTGGGTTAAAAAATATCATAAAACAAAGAGAAGTTTCTGGTCACAAGCAATTTAGCCAGTAACATGTACTTTCACATATATGTACAAAACAAAAGTTACCTCTATCTCAAGCCTATTCAACCTCTCCCTCTCTTCTTGTTCTTTTTTCTGCTTCAGTTTCTCCCTAAAAACTTCTTCACTCCATTCCCATAGCTCTCTCTGTCGAAGTGATTCTTCTTCTATTTGTAATATTTCTGCCTTTGCTCGCTCTTCTTCTTGTTTTAATCTTGCCCAATATCCTGGAGACTTCTTTCTGATTTCCTCCTCTGATAAAAGAATTTTCAATACATCAGATAGATTACACAGTCAAATCTAGACCCCATAACTCTTTAACAAACGATAAAATTGTAAATTTGTCCAAATTGAAAGCATTTGCAGAAGACAAAATAAACGTAACTCAAGTTTTGAAATCTGTTTGCAGCAGAGGAGAAAATATTGTGGGGAATAGGAGAAAATGTTAGTTACCAGCATTTTCTCCTTTTCCCACAATGTTTTCAAAAGCCTTTTTCAGGGTCACTAAAAGTCGGGATAGTGTGCTAAAGAGTTAGCCTGCTATTGAATAATTCTGTGTTTAAAGTCCCTTTGGAAAGGGAGACAGGAGGGCCCTTGCGCCCAAAGCACATACCTGAGAAAAGTGATCAAGGACTCATGAAGTGGAAGAGATCCTGGTGGTGATGATGCAAAACACATACATTCTAGTATATTCTGTGTGCACAATCAAAGTGATTTTCTTTTTCCAAGTCCAACATGAGTATATTACACTAATTCATGTAAGTCATGTAAATTTGGCTGAAAATGAATGCTACAGAGTAGGCAAATAGTCTAAAGACAATACCTTGTTGTAACTTGCTATCCCTTTCTTTGGCAAGAGCTTGGCGTTTCAATTTCCGCCTCTGTTTCTTTAACAAAGCCTTCTGTTGTTTGTGACTGCAAAGATAGATCCAATCATTAGTGCTCTGACCCCATTCCTGTTTTTCACTAGTCTTTACAAGGATTGAGGTTTATGAAAAATACCGTCAAATTGCACTGAACTCTTTGAAAAAGGAAACTCTTTGTATGATCAAATGTCACTGACTTGTAGAGATAGCATAAGAAGTGTTTAATGAAATACCAAACAATCTCTTGTTTTAGAGACCTTGGGAAAACGGGCTTTTAAAAACACAGTAAGAACTAAGAAAATGAGGAAACACTGATAACCTAAAATCTACGGTTTGAATTCAATTCTTTGCTGCTTTGAACTATACTAAACAACAAAATTTTACAGTAACACACAAATTAAAAACATTAAATTTTGCAGAAGGCAAATATATTTAAAGAATTGAAATGTGTTTTTGGAAGGGATAAAAACACTGCAGAAAGAGGAGAAAATGCTGGTTGCCATTTTCATTTTTTCCCACAATGTTTTAAAAAGGTAAGTTTACTCAAGGTCATAAAAACTCTGGACTGTTTGGTAAAAGGAAAAACAAGTTTCAAAACTAACAGTGATCACTACTATCATATCTTACAACATTATGTGGAAAGTTCCAAAAGTGATACTGCTTACACACTGTTTAAAGTCAAATCCTGAACTACTAATGTAAGAGGTCTATACACCATCACTACTCCAACTCCGAGTAATGCTATGTTAACATCATGTTCATGGTGACTGTTTGTCTGAAGCATAGCATGCCATGAGTTTTTTTCTCCCTCTATTACAAAGTCTAGTCAGGTCTTGTTAGGTTACTCTATGGTATCTCATGGTATCTGAGAAGGGCCTTGGGTGAAAGGATAATTCAGTGCTGATAAGGTCTCTCGCATTCTGAACGTTCATATCAAGATCTGACATGATTTTAATGCTCTGTAAAGGTTTTCCAAGGATGGAACCTAGTGATTGGGCATTTTTGAAACATGTTTTTTTGCCCATGGTAGACCTCCCTAATAGTAGCAATTTGGCAGCAACTTCCACTTGTCAACATGATATCTAAAGATGAAGAAGATTTTGTTTCTTTATATATTTGCTTGGTACAAACATACAATTTCTGTGGCAGCAAGACAGAATTACAGCAAGGAAGTAATCCCAGGTTCTAGCAGGCAAGAAAACAGAGAAATGGGTGAGAAGATAAAGATCCAATTTGGTGCCCAAATGGATACAAGAAAAAAGGATGCAATACCTCATCCACTACTCCAGGGGTTACTGCTGAACAACTATATTACTAGAGAAATTTTGCACTCAGGTCAACTTCTTCAAGAACTATTTTAAGGATGCCCCCTGGAGCTCTTTGATGAAATCCTGGAGTGGATAACATTAGTCACCGAGAAACAAAACACAAGTTACCACCTTGAGTTAAAAATCTGCAAATCTGATGAGGATATTCCAGACTCTGAGAGATCTGGCCATAGGGGACATTTACCTATACATTTTGTAATTGTAAAGTAGCCAGATCTGCCATATGATGCGAGATGTGTAGTATCATACAATGATGTAGAGTCCTCTGTTCCTGCATCACCTCATGAGCCTACCCCAGGAGACTTTAGTAATCAAGCCTACGAGGCTCATCAGGAAGAACCTGGTCCTCGTGTGGTTGCATTGCTGGTAGTGTAGTGAGTATGATCCTTGTGTGTTCTTGCATATTGTCTCACAAAATGCGAACTTTTGACTTCTTGGAGTTTTTTTCTGTCACAGTTTTTATATGCGCTAAGACCATGCATGTCTGGTCAGGATGTGGTACAGCACGGAAAATACCAAGATGTACCTCGATAGAATGCAGTGAAACTGCTGGTACATAGCTGAGCTTGCTATGGGAACCTCAAAGAAATAAAGAAAACATGACAAAAGTTTGAAGAACAGTAAGATATTGGTTAAAGCTGTGCTTCCACATCCTAACAAGGGTATCTCATAGTGGAGTTATAAGCCATACTGGTAAGTTTTGCTGCAGTCAACCTACTCTGCTACCATCTCTTAGGACTGTTGTAGAATTTTTTTTTTGACATTTAAAAGTCTGACAAAGTCAAACTCTGTTCCTTTGCATAGATTTACCAAAATATCATTTTGTCCAAGGTTGTCTCACATGTGCTCGATATGGCCACTGGGAACATGAAATAAACATTGCATTACAACATTCGATATTTAGTTACAAATTCGAAACTGGGATTGTTAAAATTTAGAATGGCTTTTGGAAGAAAAAAACACAGATTTTAACAACATCCACAGAGAGGGTTTAAGAAATCGTTTTAGAAAAAGGGGCTAATGGTGGAACTCAGCATTTTCTCTTTTACCCATTACATTTCCATCTAATATAAGAAAAAAATACAAAGATCATGTTAAGAGTTTCACTTCGCTTGTCATCAGCATATGCTTTTTAATTTGGCCGTGTACAATTTGATTGTTTCCTAAAGACCTAGCTTAATCGTATTCTTGGATAACAATGTCGGAAACTTCATTTTTAGGGCGATTTGTCAGGAGGGCGAATATCACACTTGGCTGAGATTTCGAGTTTCAGTTGAAAAAAATATAAGTGTGCAGGTTTTGTATGAAAAGTAATTGATTTATTTGAATTATGTACTATTTAAACAAGTAAATTATGGTAATGACATCAACCTTGGTTTTGCTTGCAAAATGTAATCGTTATTTACAGCTGCATGTTTTGAGTCGAACGACTCAGTTTCCGCCATATTGGTTTAGTGCGATAAATGCAAAGTCTTCCGAAAATTCAACCCCAAAATTGATGACGTTTTTCTCTAAACATAACTTGAGAGGCCAAGCAGCTGACATAACGCAAGGTAAACAAAGCAGAAAAACAACACGTAAATAGCTACCCTGTAGACAAAAGTCTGTGGAAAACTCAGGTAGGCGTTTGTGATCGGATGTATTTTTCTTTACTACTAATATAGCAGTAAGATTAGCAGACCTGACATGTATTTCTAACTCTCATTCTCTTTAGGAAAACTCAATTTGAAACAAATACAGTCCAGTTAATATTGTCAAGCACACTGATACAGACTGTACAGGGATATTATATGATCCCTGGACTGTAGGACAGAATAATTTATTCCTCTACATAGTTGGAATCTGTCTGACCAAAGGCTTTATTCTCCGATCCAGTGTGAAACTTGATAGTAGATACTAAAATTTAAACTGATGAGCCCTCAAGTGTCAAGTTCCAAGAAACAATTTTAAACTTGCATCAATTTTCTTGCATTTCAGGCACTGTGAACATGTAGAATGTAGCAAGTTTTGTGAATCATAAACCTTTAATAATAGTCATTATACAATTTAAAAACTTAAAAGGTTTCAATTCTGGTAAAGAAATTTCAGGAAAGGATTGATAGGTGCACTGGCTACAGCAATAAAACTGAAATAACATTGAAAACAACATTAAACATCTTACAATCAATCAGTCTATAAATTAAACAATCAATCTTCTGAAAGGCTTCTGACAGCTGGTTGTCAGGAGACTAAAAGGCTCCTGACAGCCGGATGTCAGGAGACGTGGCTTTTAACTCTTTACCACACAAGAAAATTTTAGAGTGGTCCAAATTCAAAGCATTTGCAGATGAAAACATAAATGTGAATGAAAAATTGAAATATGCCTAGGGAAGGGTAGAAAACATTGTGGGAAAAGGAGAAAATGCTGGTTACCAGCATTTTCTCCTTTTCCCACAATGATTTCTATATGCTTCTTCCTCAGGGTCGTCAAAAGTAGGGATTGTGTGGTGATGGGATAAAAAATAGCCAGAGTGACAGAATTATTTCTTCTTTTTACAGCACAGAAGGCAGGTATATCTGAAGATGGGCATAAAGCCAGAAAGTAGGGGAGACAATTCATGTTGAACCAAGCAGCCAACTTGGCAGATGGGAAACTGCCTGTTTTTGTGTTCCCAGCTAGCTTAACATTTTACTCTGATGACCAAGCTTCCCATAAACAAGTTCTGACGCTTTATAATCCTTATGACTTTCCACTCAAATTCAAAGGTGAATTTTTAACATTTAGTTTACTACATAAAATACCAATATTCAGTGATTTGCTTTTGTATAGGTTGTTTATCTTTTGAACATTCAATTAATTATTTAAATATGGGAAACACTATAAAATTGCATGGCATCCCTTTCTGATTGTGCCATTCAATCAAGCCAGATCGTAATCATTTTTTTTAATCTATAAAATCTAGTCTCTAAATGCTGAACATTGCTAAGCACGGTGGTAACCTTTATGCATTGTTGTTTGATGTAATGTACAGGAATGAAGACACAGTGGTATCCTGGCACTGCAATTTTTTTTTTTGAGTATTGATGAAAGTCAATGTAACAGGATTCACTGAACACTATTTTGACAATATTTATGTTGGGAAAAAGCCATTGGCATGGAAAGAATGTGGTTTGGACACAAAGTACTGATGAAACAGAAAGAAGTCCAGGAAAGCACAGAAAGGTGTACTGGCAACTGCAATACACATATTACAGAAGTAATGATGAAAACTGACTTACCCTGTACCACACAATCCCAAGTTTAAAAGACCTCGAAAAGGAATGCTGTTGAAAACTGTGTGGGGGGAAAAAGAGAAAATCCTGGTAACCAGCATTTTCTCCCTTTCCCACTATGTTTTCTACCCCTCAAAGACAGAGGTCATAATTTGAGTGACATTCATTTTGTTGCTTCAAAATGCTTTTTTTTAAGGGACCTGTCTAAAATATTGTTGATCGGTACAAAGAGTTCACTCTTTACGTCGCAAAATTAAATGTGACTCAAACAAAGAGATTTGTTTGTGCAAAAGGGTAGAAAAATATTGCGAAAAAAGGAGAAATGGTTGGTTACCATTATATTCTCCTTTTCCAACCATGTTCTCTGTCAGGGATGTTTAAAAATTTGGAATTTTCTGTTAAAGGCTTAAAAACACCAATTATACAAAAAGCAACAACAAACAAACAGATATGATTGTTTTCACTGATAAACCTGTCAATCATGAACATTTAGACAACATGAAATTTTAGAAACTAACATACATGTGCATGAATAAACAAGTTGCACAGAAGGTGCTATGTCAACCCCTGATAAATTACTGTGTTTGCAATGGTAAAGCTTCAGGTTAACTTTTTACCACAGTCGCGACTTTTAACGACCCTGCAAAGAAAGCTTTTGGAAACATTGTAGGAAAGGGAGAAAATGCTAGCAAACAGCATTTTCTCCTATTCCCACAATATATTCTACCCTTCCCAAATGGAATTTCAATTTTTGATTCACATTTATTTTGTCGTCTGCAATTGCTTTCAATTTGGACCAGTGCAAAATTTTGTCGTTTGGTAAAGAGTTAACCCTTTACCCAATAAGGCATTACGATGCTATCTCTAACTGACCCTAAATAACAGCAAGGATGAGGCCATTTCTTATGTGAATATGACACCTTTTGATAGCATAGAAAACATTGTGACAAAAGGTGAAATTGCTCGTCACGAGCAATTTCACCTTTTGCCACAATGTTTTCCAAAGGCTCCTACAAGCAATGCGTAGAAATGACTATCTATGGAGTAAAGGGTTAAGATAAGACTGCACTGACTGACCAGAACATTTGTTATATTCTATGTACATTTGAGTGACAGGCGAAGTTTTTGCATTTGAAGCTCTCATGGGTTATATTTACCATAGTAATATTTCTTTCTTTAAAGTGTTATGCACATCACCAAGAAAGTATACAGTAGTTGATGCAGAGGGTATTATTAGAACAAGATGTTGTGTTGATGTGTAAGTCTGTTTTACTCTTTCATAACTCATTACCAAACGACAATATTTTAGGCTTGTCCAAATTGAAAGCATTTGCAGACGATAAAATAAAAGTGACAGAAAATTTGAATTTGTTTTGTGAAGGGTAGAAAAACATTGTGAGAAAAGGAGAAAATGCTGGTTACCAGCATTTTCTCCTTTTCCCACGATGTTTTCTAGAGGCTTCTTTCTCAGGGGCATCAAAAGTAGGGATTGTGTGGTAATGGGTTAATCTTAATATGTATACATTTATAGGAATCAGAGTAAAATTGAGAATATTTTTATGTCAATGGTCTTTAAGAATGTCCCCAAAAATGTAATTAGTTTAACACTCTTTACCAAACGAAAAAATTTAAGACAAGTAAAGATTTAAGCCATTTGCAGCAATAACCAATAAATGTAACTCTAAAACTAAAATTTAGAAGCCAATTGCACATGTGTATCTGCACATGTATCTGCACTAAACAATCACTTTTTTGTCCCGATGGTGTTTGACTATTTATTTGCACATTCTTATCATACAGCTGGTTTCCTTACAAGTAAAGATAATTATATTGTTTTCATTTTAGAAAAAGCTCTTGTAGCAACTTTGATGTTTTATGTTATGTAGACACAAGACTTAATACCAATGTAATGAGCAATTATTCATTTACTTTACAGGGTTGTGAGGCATGGTGATATTTGTATAAATAATGAGGGAGTGACAGACAAGTTTAGAATACAAGTCTCAGAACATGGACAAAGGAAAGTCTTGGGTAAGTCATTACTTTTAGTACAGCTGTTTTTCATGAAAATGTTATGAAATTTTCTTAGCTTTGTTGTTATCTGCATCAATAGGAATCATCTTTTAACCCATTACCACACAATCCCTGCTTTTGACGCTCCTGAGAAAGAAGCCTTTAGAAAACATTGTGGGAAAAGGAGAAAATGCTGGTAACCAACATTTTCTCCTTTTCCCACAATGTTTTCTACCCTTCACAAAACAAATTTCAAATTTTCAGTCACTTTTATTTTGTTGTCTGCAAATGCCTTCGATTTGGACAAGCCTAAAATATTGCCGTTTGGTAATGAGTTAAAGTATAGGAAAAGTTGCCAAAGAACTGAATTGTGTCAGATGCCAACCAGTTAGGTTATTGTATCAATACAAGCATCTCTAGTTCTTGTTTATTATCAAATGATTTTCAAGTAATGTAGAATTGCATATCAGACCATACTTTGAGTTTCTGGATATGTTTATGTACAGTAATATTTCAGTATAAGGCAGTGAATGCAAAAAGGTTGAGATACTTAGCTGAAACATTACAAAGTCAGGATCCAAAGCTGGGCTGAAAGAAATCTAAGATCACACAGACTTAGCATTATGCTGAAATATGAGATACTGTTAGTATACTGGTAGATCCCAGATCAGGCTTAAATGCATGTACATGATATTGAATCGTGATCCTAGATTGTGCTGAAATGTTAGATACCAGTAGTATTGATAGATTCAAGATCAGAATGTAGTTTTAAATAGTGTTGGTCCAAGATCAGGCTGTAGTCTGATCTTATTCTCCTATGTTAAAAGAAATGAAAGGTATGCTTGAAATTTTGAAGTCAGAAATGCTAATGTTTATCGTTGTCTGGGCATGTCAAATTCTTCAAAGATTCGACCGTCTTATATGACGCATCACTAGCCCCGAAAGCGGGCAGACTGTAATATTACGGTCTATAAAGTAGCAATTTAGAAAATAGCTTTTATCAATCCATTTGAGGAGAAATGAGACCTGCTTTAGCTCCAGATTTCTCTAAACTGCTGATCATAGCTGAGTGAATTACAGGAGGTAGCATTTTATTGAGTAAACATTTATTTCAGTTTGAAATTCATAGTAGTGGTTGTCGCGTAAGAAAGTGGTTCGGTTCTTTACCCAGGATGGCCAAATTAGATAGATGAGTATTTATAGAATGCCATCTAGCGAGAGATAACGAATGTTTATTGTTTAGGTAGAAAAGATGTCAATGCAGTGTTATTACCCACAAGGGGACGTGAATCAACCCCAAGTAAGGAGGACAAATTTCACACAATGCCACAATCTAGCCAAGGAGCTGATATGCAAGGCTTTGTTCAGCCAGCTCAAAGTAAGTTACCTGCATTTAACCCTGTATCACACCTAAGTTTTAATGATCCTGAGAAACCTATTGAAAGAAATGTGGCAAAAGGAGAAAATGCTTGTACCCAGCATTTTCTCCTTTGGCCACAATGTTTTCTGCTCTTCTCAAAACAAATTTTCAATTTTCAGTTACATTTATTCTGTTGTTTTCAGACACTTTCAATTTGGACCAGGCTAAAATTGTTGTTTGGAAAATAGTTAATTGTTCTTTTCCTCATTTGGTTAAATCCGACTCAGTGGTTAACTCATTACCAAACAACAAAATTTTAGGTTTGTCCAAATCAAAAGAATTTGCAGATGACAAAGTAAAAGTGACTGAAAGTTTTAAATTTGTTTTGTGAAAGATAAAAAGGTATGAAATTCTCAAATTGTTTCAACATATCCATCTGATTTATACCTCGTAGAGCAAAAATGTTATACTTAAATGGCAATAGATAAATTAGTGTAGATAAACATATCAGATCATTACACATTGTTTTGTGTGTTTTATTAGACAGAGATAGATCTACCGGTGGACCCAGCTTCATTGTGATATTTGCAGCAATAGTTTGTATTGTGGCCCTTATGTTACCTCAGACTGGTGAGTCAGGAACCAGACTACCAGACTACTTTCATCTCACTGTGAACCAGAAGCTTATAGCTGCTTATGTGCTTGGTAGGTAATCTTGTACATGTACATTTGGTAATTTTGTGTCTTCCCCCCCACATATCTCTTTACCACACAATCCCAAGTTTTAACGGCCCTGATATAGAAGCCTTTTGAAAACACCGTGGGGAAAACGAGAAAATGCTTGTAACCAGCATTTTCTCCTTTTCACACAATGTTTTCTACCCTTTCCAAATCAAATTTTAGTTTTTGATTCACAATTATTTAGTTGTCTGCAAATGCTTTCAATTTGGACTAGTCCAAAATTATGCCTTTGGTAAAGAGTTAGGAGTGAACAGCCACATCCTTATAATTTTTCTTACAAAATATCAACCTTTCTCTTTCAGATTTTTTTTCTTTTTTGTCAGAGTCTTATCTTCTGTATCTAAGTTTTAAGTGTTACATCATGACATAGACCAGGTCTTCCAGGTCAAAATGCAAATTTAATTCTTTTCAGAAATACAATGTAGATTTGGATCAGATGGCACTGAATTTAACTCTTTACCACAGGAGAAAATTTTAGACTGTTCCAAATTGAAAGCATTTGCAGATTACAAAATGAAGGTGACTAAGAAATAGGAATTCATTATGGGAAGGGTCGAAAATACTATGGGAAAAGGAGAAAATGCTGGTTACCAGCATTTTCTCCTTTTCTCATAGTGTTTTCAAAAGACTTCTTTCTTAGGGGCGTCAAAAGTAGGGATTGTGTGGTAATGGGTTAAGGCATGATTCTGAAGCTGCATTGTCCAATATTTTACAAGATAATTTTACCCTTTACCACAGTGTACCGAGTCTTTAATGAAGCCTTTTGAAAACATTTTTGGAAATAGAGAAAATGCTAGTTCAAGCATTTTTCTCCTTTATCGACAGTGTTTTCCATGATTTTCAAGACAGAAATTATCTTTTAAAGCACATTAAATATTTCATCTGTAAAATGGTTTCAATTTAGAAGAGTCTGAAATTTTGTGAAGTGGAAAAGAATTAACTCAAAAACTACTGAAATTGGAGTATCTTGTCATTATACTGAATGAGTATGTGACATTGAGTGACTTGAATTTTGTGTTAGAAGAATTGGTCCTTCAGTTCCAGAGGCAAAAACCATAAGCAAAAACAGGAAAGATTTGTGGAAGACGTATATCAAGATCAGGCGGTACAGTATGTTTTCTCCAATTTTAAAATACCAATTAAGGGCTATTGCGTACCAAAATGTTTGCTAATTCAAGACCCGCTCTATTTGTTGATATAATTGTAGTAAAATGTGGGAACAGAATAGTTTGCGCATTTTTCACATATGCAAAATCACAAAAATTTCAATGTGGCAAAAATTTCCACTTATACAGTACCTTAACCAATTACCACACAATCCCTATTTTTGACGCCCCTGAGAAAGAAGCCTTTTGAAAACATTGTGGGAAAAGGAGAAAATGCTGGTAACCAGCATTTTCTTCTTTTCCCACAATGTTTTCTACCATGCTGGAAACAAATTCCTATTTTTGAGTTAAGTTTATTTTGTAGTCTGCAAGTGCTTTCAATCTGGATCAGTCTAAAATTTTGTTGTTTGGTAAAGAGTTAAACAAAAACTATTGCCCCTTGTCAGCTTGCACTGACTGAGTAGGCAATCATGGATCATGGATCAGTACTTTTGGTAAATGTGTCAAGCTCCCTTATCACAGAGTATGGAAAAATAGATGAAATAATGATGATAAATCCAGAGTATGTTTTTTCTTTTCAGGTCTTATTACAATGCTGATATTACATGTATGAAAGGAAGACAGAGATCATAACAGATGTTACATTTGTCACACCCTTAATACTACAACCCCAAGTAGTAACGACCCAAGGAAGGGTGCTTTTGAAAACATTTTGAAAAAAAGAAAAAATGCTGGTACTGGTAACCAGCAGTTTCTCCTTTTCCTACAATGTTCTGTACCCTTTCTAAAACAGATTATTCCTACAATTGAGCGAGATTTAAAATGTAATGGTGAAAATGCTTTGGATATGGACAAATACAACTATTTGTTGCATGGTAAAAAGTCAGATATTAGGAGTGTATGGACCCCATTATAGTGTGTGAGTGTAAGTGAGACTTTGAATGTTATGTGGGATAATTCTATGTTTGAGCTGTAGGAATAATTATGTAACTGTTACCTAAACTATCCCAGTTTTTATGGCCTTGAAGAAGACCTTTTGAAAACATTGTGAGAACAAGCATTCATATATTTCCCGCAATGTTTTCTACTCCTCCATCATTTTGGACACATTTAACTTGTAGTGGTACCTACTTTCATAAATTGGTGGTCTAAAACTCTGTTGTCTGGTAAAAAGTCAAGATGTATTTGCCTTTACCACACAATCCCAGAGAGAAGAAGGGTTTCGAAAATAGTGTGGAAGAAGGAGAAAAAGCTAGTAACCAGCATATCTTGATCTCCTACCATGATTTCTACCTTTCCAAATTTTCATATTTGAGCCTCATCTATTTTGTTGTCTCCCAATTCTTTTTTTATATTTGGACAAGTCTAAACATTTTTTTGTTTGGTATAGAGTGCTAGAAATAATGGTTACATTCTTCAAAAGGTGGTTTCTGTATATTTGGTGCTTTTAAACTTTTCAAACATGGGCTTTTGTAGATGGCTAAGATCAAGATCAGACTGCACAAAACAAGCAGTCTGACCTATGATTGATATTATCTGCTTTCATAGTTTCATAGCAGGTTGATTGAATTTTCAGTACCGGTAATCCTTTTACTGTGAGAATGGAAAAACAGTAGCTCATGTTTTATACACATTTTATATAATGTTTGATTCTATATCAGATTTTTATATTAAATGCTAGAGCACCATAGACATGAAAGTGAGATCTGAAGTCTAGAAAAACAACCATAGGTTGTAGATTTGAGGCTACACTTGGCTAAAATTTCTGGGCCTGGCAGATAGTGTAGAACAAAGATTAATCTGCACATTTTGTGCAGTCTGATCTTGCATCTGTACTAGCCTCAAGACCAAATTAAAGGAACTTTAAAGATTAAACATGCTTGAGTAGACATGGAAATACATTGATTTACCATCTTGATTACATAATGTACATATTATATGTTGTCGGTGTACTTCCAAAACCTCGTAACTACAGCTTGTTACAAACTGTAGTTACGAGGTTTTGGAAGTACACCAACAATATGATTTTAAAACAGATATTATACTTTACCATATTTTCATTATACCTCACAAAATTGCATTGCCAACAAAGTGGTAATCCAGAGTTTTATCCACCTAACACAGATGGCATTTGAAAAAATATTGTGTGAAAAGGAGGAAATACTGGTAACAGCATGTTCTCCTCTTCACACTTTTTTTTTACCCTATCACAGGCAAATTGCCTCATTTGGTTTAATTTTGTAAGCAGTTTCCTCTTTATCATTGTTTTCAATCATACCACAAATTCAACATTTGAGGCTCATTGAATTTGTCATCTGTAGATGCTTTCAATTTGGCAAGCTCCAAGATTGTCTAAGATTTTGTTGTTTGGTTGAGGGAATATCAACACAACTCACTACCACACAAAATAAAAAATTTCAGATTGGTTCATGTTGAAAACATACATTAGAAGTTGCTCAATGATGAGCTTTGCCTTTAGGTAGGTACAGAAAAGCTGTTGGAAAACATATTGTAGGGAGTACCCCTATTTTTAGGGGAGCTTTTAGGATCACCCGGTGTCCGTCGTCCGTCGTGCGTCGTCCGTCGTCCGTCGTGCGTCGTCAACAATTCTTTAAACATCAACTCCTCCTAAACTGCTGGGCGGATTTGGACCAAACTTGGCAGGAATGTTCCTTGGGAGGTCCTCTTTAAAAATTGTTCACAGAATGTGATTCCATCAAAAACTCTGGTTGCCATGGCAACCAAATGAAATTTTTTAGCAAATTCTTTAAAAATCTTCTCCTCTGAAACCACTGGTCGGATTTTGAAATAATTTCACAGATATGTTCCTTGGGTGACCCTTTTCAAAAATTGTTCGTGAAATTTTGATCCGTCAAAAAATGTGGCTCTGGTGAATGGGGGCTACTTGCACTATACAGAAATAAAGGAATTCTTTAAAAATCTTCTTCTCTGAAACCGCTGGTCGGATCTTGAAATAATTTCACAGACATGTTCCTTGGGTGACCCTTTTCAAAAATTGTTCGTGAAATTTTGATCCGTCAAAAAATGTGGCTCTGGTGAATGGGGGCTACTTGCACTATACAGAAATGAAGGAATTCTTAAAAAATCTTCTTCTCTGAAACCGCTGGTCAGATTTTGAAATAATTTCACAGAGTTGCTCCTTGGGTGACCCTTTTCAAAAATTGTTTGCGAAATTTTGATTTGTCAAGAAACATGGCTCTGGTGAATGGGGGCTTCTTGCACTATACAGAAATGAAGAAATTCTTAAAAATTCTTCTTCTCTGAAACAGCTGGTTAGATTTGGAAATAATTTCATAGAGTTGTTCCTTGGGTGACCCTTTTCAAAAATTGTTCGCGAAATTTTGATTGGTCAAGAAACATGGCTCTGGTGAATGGGGGCTACTTGCACTATACAGAAATGAAGAAATTCTTGAAAATTCTTCTTCTCTGAAATGGCTGGACAGATTTTGAAATAATTTCACAGAGATGTTCCTTGGGTGATCCTTTTCTAAACTTGTTTGCGAAATTTTGATTGGCCAAGAAACATGGCTCTGGTGCATGGGGGCTACTTTCACTATATGGAAATGAAGAAATTCTTGAAAATTCTTCTTCTCTGAAACCCGTAGTCAGATTTTGAAATAATCTGACAGAGATGTTCCTTGAGTGACCCTTTTCAAAAGCTGTACATATAATTTTGATCCGTCAAGAAACATGGCTCTTGTGAATGGCTCTTGTGGATGGGGGCTACTTGCTCTTATACAGAAATGAAGAATTCTTAAAAATTCTTCTTTTTGAAACTGATGGTCAGATTTCAAAATGACTTTTACAGGTGACCTTTTGAAAATTGCTTGGCAGAATTATAAATTTGGTTCCAGTGTTTCAATACCTCAAAAAAAAAAAAAAAAATAGACTATGGTCATCTCAAAAATTCAGGTGAGCGATCCAGGGCCATCTTGGCCCTCTTGTTTCCTTTTACCTCAATGTCATAAAAAGCCTTCCTTACAGGTCTGAAACCAAGTGATCATGTGATAAAAAGTCAAGACACTTGGACAATAATGCTTATAACAGGCAGAAGAATCAGTTGAAAAGGGCAAAGGCACCTTTTTGAGTGGTAAAGAGATCACTATTAGAAAAGGGGCTATTATTGGTTCTTTTAACTGCTTCTTTTCCCTTATACATGAATTCAGCTCCTCTTGCTACTAGTATCAAGATATGAGCTGTGCTTTATGAAAAGGGGGCTTAATGCATCTGCAAAAGGTATAGACTTGGGTCAGCCTGTGCAGGCTGACCCGATCTGAAACTTTTTATTATTGGTCAATTTTCTGTATAACCAAGGATCAGTCTACCTCATGACTCAGGCGGTTGTTTTATAACAACGGAAATAAGGGTTTTTATAATGCTGAATGACGTGCTTGGTATCATGTATCACGCAGGTGCATTAAGACTGCTTTGCATAGAGCATGTTTGTAAGGGTAGTTTGGGCTGGTTAATCTTGGTTGAAAATTGTTGCCAGTGAATTATGTCCAGCATGTCAAAAATGACCCTTTCTATGTCTAAATTTGATTAGGTTTTAGACAGTATGGATTCATATGCAACAACTTGCCAGGTTTTTAAACTCCTTCTTATAGAGCAGCACATATAAATGTTAAAAGAGAGTTTAACCCTTTACTCCATAGATACTCATTTTGACGTATCAACAACAGACAGTTTTGAAAACATTGTGGGAAAAGGAGAAATTGCTTGTAACGAGCAATTTCTCCTTTTTCCACAATGTTTTCCACTCAGTCAGATATTTATATCCTCATTTGTCAATATTTTTGACATTGTATCTTTATTTGCTGCTGAAATGGAAGAGCCTCAAATTGGCATATCAAGTACATGTAATCTGAATGATGCATTAAATCAAGCAAGTCTGTACAAGGCCATGGATCCATAAAAAATCCATTTTGTCTGGAAACCATCTAAACAACGAGGTAGGCGGGTCCATTTACCTTTAGTAAACTGACAAATAGGAAAAGGTTTCAACCCAGCTCAGCCTCCAAGGACTGTATGGGTTGACCCTTGTCGATACTTCAGGAGATGCATCACAGCCACTTCTCACAAACCACGACTTAAATAATAGGAAAAGTGTAATATGAACTTTGTGCTTTGCCTCTTTTTTATTTAGCATTAGTCAAGTAAAATTTAGGTTTTTGTCTGCCCATATCTCATTGTAGAAATATGTTCTGTGAATTTAAACTTAAATGTTCATTATCAGTTTGTTTGTTTATTGTCAAATTTCATTGCATTTTTTTAAAAAAAAAAAAACCTGTATCAACAGCTGTGCAATAAACCATATTTTTCATTGTACTGAATTTTCATTAAGAATAATAAAGCTTTTTTTGTGTTTGATTAGATTCTCTTTCACTTCTTTCCTTCATGTACATGTTTTCATGAAACTTAGCTACAGTGTTGGTCTTTCATTGTATCTCGTTTTTCAATAAAACGATACAAGGCCATCATGGCCCTCTTGTTCAATAGGTAACAGTACTTTCCGACATGACAAATACAATCAACTCAAATGTGATAAAACTTTTCTTTATTAATCATTATCATCATTATTTTTCTGTCATTTTCTGTAACAATACAAAACTATACAAATACACAAACAAATATCATAGGATAATACAATAATGCCATTTTAAAATGACTTAAAAAAGTAGCACCAAAACAAGAGTTGAGGCATAACTCCAATTGTAAGTCTCATAAGTCATACATGTAATCCACAAGCTAACACAGAAAAATTTTGACCTTTTTCTAGATGGCAAAATTTTAAAATCTTAAAAAATGAAAGTATTTGTGACCTGTCATGCAAAAAGGGACCTTCTAGGAACTGCGAAAAGTATCAACCCTGGTCAGAATGCACAATTATGTAGTCTGACCAGCATTTTCTCCTTTACTGATAAAACCCAGGACAGTTTAGTAGAGGTTGAAACAAGTCTAGCAAAATGTTATGAACTCTTTGTCACACATTCCCAAGTTTCACCAACCCTAAAAGTGAAGACCTTTTCATTTATTGTCTGCAAATGCTTTCCAGATGGTCGGTCCAGCAGAAAATTCTGTGATTCAGCTAAGGGTAAAGCGAGGCTCTAGCAAGCTTAATGACACTTTTGTTGACAGTTGAATAAAGTTTTATTTTAAAAGGCAACAATTGTCAAATTCTTTTTATCACAACCAATAATGAAGAATTAAAGATATGTACTGACAAAATCATGTAGGTACATGGTTTTTCCATGACCAAAATCTGATTTGGTAATCTGAAAGTCACATAAAATGACATCACATGTGTCAAAATATGCACCTTGAATATTTGTAAGACAAGGAAATTCATGATGACTTTATCACACAGGACAACTACGGTAGCTCGGTAATAAATCTGACAAGGATAAATACTTGTCTTGAATTCTTATATAATTGCTCAAAGATCTTGCAAAATAACATCTTAACCCATTACCACACAATCCCTACTTTTGACGCCCCTGAGAAAAAAGCCTTTTGAAAACACAGTTGGAAAAGGAGAAAATGCTGGTAACCAGCATTTTCTCCTTTTCCCACAGTGTTTTCTACCCTTCCCAGAACAAATTTCAATTTTTCAGTCACCTTTATTTTGTCGTCTGCAAATGCTGTCAATTTGGACCAGTCTAAATTTTTTCTTGTGTGGTAATGGGTTAACACAAGTACGTAATAATAGCAATGAAATGAAATATCAAAAAACACCCTAAATACAAGGACTGAAAGTACAGAAAAGCAGCACTGTCTGATGTTATTTAGAAACGAAATGGATACAAAGTAAGCTTTTCATCGCATGTGTCTATTAAAATGTCTTAATGAATCAAGCGAGTGTGTGGAAAATAAAAATTCTTAGGCCCGACTGTGCTAAATGACAAACTTTTTCACACCACTAAACTGAAAATATAATCCATACACAGACTACAAATCAAATGTAGCTTAAAGTATCATAACAACCTTTGAAGTGGTAAAAAATATTGTGACTAAAACAGAAAATTCTGGATATCAGTGTGTTCTTTTTTTTTCCATGATGCTTTTAAAAGCCATCTCCTTTGGGGGTCACATATACATGAAATTGTTCAATAAAGGCCTTCATGACAGTCAATTTTTCCACTTGACTGATAAGCCAGGACATCAATCTGGTACAGCTTTCTCCAGGTATTATATTTGTGCATGTTTAATCCTTTACCACACAATGACGACTTCTGACGATCCCGAGGTAAAGGCCTTTTGAAAACATTGTGGGAAAAGGAGAAAATGCTGCTAACCATCATTTTCTCCTTTTCCCACCATGTTTTCTACCCATTCAATGACAAATACAATCATTTGAACGATATCTGCATTTTCTTCTGTAAGTTCTGTCATTATTGATGAGCCTAAAATTTTACTGTGTGGTAAATGATTAATATGCAGCAGCAACTGTTAGCAACATGGAAGTGTGGGGGCTGAAACTGTGAGTAGATTGTATATGTTTTTGACAATATTTAACCCTTTACCAAACAATCCTTGGTTTTTACGACCCTGTGATAGAAGCCTTTTGAAAACATTGTGGGAAAAAGAGAAAATGCTGGTAACCAGCATTTTCCCCCTTTTCCCACAATGTTTTCTACCTTGCGGGAAATAAATTTCAACTTTGTAGTTCCATTTATTTTGTCATCTGCAAGTGTTTTCAATTTGGACCAGTCAAGTCTGAGTGATCACAGAAGGGGGACTTGCTCTACAATCCAACTAATAGGATTATTACATAAGCAACTAATTGCATTGATTCCTAACATGATAAAGCTGGCATGACAGAAATATACAAGTACACATGTATGATTATATAGTTATATTTTATAAAGTATTTTTTGGCACACCTAAGGCGGTTTTGTGTCTCTGAAAATTTCTGTCTTGTAGTAACTCCTGCGCCAATCCAGAAAATATTACCAATGGTGTTCACTCGATGAAATAAATTTCGATCTTTCGCCAAAAAAAATATCCTCTACATATTTCAAATGTCGTTTGAAAACTCTCTGAATTTGGATTTGTCTAAAATGTCTGTCGTTTGGTCTTATGATGTGACAAGGTTTTACACATATATAACAGATGCAAACACTATGAAGTTATAAACTTATACACAAATATTGCTAGGTAATAAACAGTCTTGTAAATATCTATATTTGGTTTTGGTGATGTGTTATTTGCTGATACTTTGTTTACAGATGTGGTTGCTAAGGAGACAGGTACAGTGGTGCCCTCTAGATCAGTGCTGACCTCTTGTGAAATAAATACTGTTGTAACAGGTAAAGCTGTGTGGGTGGGTCTAGCTGTTTTATCAGGTGGTTCTGAAAATACAAAGAGTAATATTTTCAAGTCTAATCCTTTCAAAATCACTTTCAAAAACAAATTATCAAAGGTTTTTATTCACATGTATCAATAAGAATGACCCATGCCTTGTGAAGGGGCAAAATGCATTTGGAAAATTATATGCCCATGTCAGCCTGTGCACTCTGCCTAAACTTTTGTTTTTTGTTATCAAACAATTGGAGTACTTTATGATTCAGCTCATTGTTGAAAAAAAAAAATTTATGGTATCATAATTATGTGATGACTACATGTACTTTAATAGCGAAAATATCTGTTCAAACCTACTTATGTCATATCAACACCTTAACTCAAATGATCATGTCTTTACTGGGTTTTGCTAGAGTAGGCTCCGACTGTAACAAGCCATGCACAGAGCCAATCTTATATGACTAGCACAGCAAGTAAAGATCAAACCAGGTTTTCCTAATTGCAAGTCCAACATTTTAACTCTTTACCAAACAGCTAAATTTTGAGCCTGTTCAAACTGAAAGCATTTGCAAATGACAAATAAATATTACTTGTAAATTGAATTTTGTTTTTGGAAGGGCAAACAAAGCATATCTCTATTTCCAACAAAGCTAACAAAAGCTTTTTTTTCTCTCCGGACCATTAAAAGCCCAGAATATGTGTAAAAACTCTTTACCAAATAAAATGTTGGACTAGAGCAAGTTAAACGCATCTACAGACAAATTGTGGCTAAAATGATAATTTCCATTTTTGATTGGAAGGAAAACATTGAGGGAAAAGGAGAAAATGCTGGTAACCAGCATTTTCTCCTTTTCCCACAATGTTTTCAAAAAAAATTGTTTTTTTGGGTTGTTAAAACTCAACATTGTGTGGTAAAGAGTCTAGTGCATGATAAAACAAGACCTTACCTGGATCCTTGTCTGATCCACATGGAAAGATTCTAGGAGTTAAAATTTCTACAAAAGCTGGCTCTCCTCTGCCAACCTCAGATATTGCATATATTTTAATGGTGTATGTCTCTGACTGCTTTAAGTTATCAATCACAAAAGATCTAACCTGCAAACAAGGAAAAAATTGTTTTATACTTGCATCATCCAGTTTCTAAATATTTTATTCTTTATTTTATGAAACAATAATCACTCTAGTATTTTCATTCAAAATATTGCTCCTGATGGTTGCAAGGTTGCAAAGAATACGGCAGATAGAAAATGCATTTCATTCTAATGCAGCTAGCCATAGACATTACAACTACAATTTCCCGATTAAATCAGACAAATCCCTACAATTTTCTTACCCCATACACTTTCATTTGATTTTTTCTCCATGTTTACCTAGCTGACTAGATTATAACACCATCAAGATTTAACAGGGTTTGTTTACTTTCTGGCATTAAAGATGTCTCTTCAATGCTTTACCACACAACCCTGGATTTAACCGTTTACCACACAACGATGACCTTTGACGACCCTGTGGTAACCAGCATTTTCTGTTTTTCACCACAATGTTTTCTACCCTTTCCAAATCAAATTTTGATTTTTCAGTCACATTTATTTTGTCCTCTGTAAATGCTTTGAATTTTGGACCAATCTATAAATTTTTTGTTTGGTAAGAGTTCTTTACCAAACAACAAAATTTTACACACATGCAAATTCAAAGCTGTTGCAGATGACAAATCAACTGTGGCTCAGTTGATAAAACTTGACTCTTAAAAAGTAGAAAACATTGTGGGAAAAGGAGAAAATGCTGGCAACCAGCATTTTCTCCTTTTCCCACAATGTTTTTCAAAGCCTTCCCGATTAAGTTTCTTAAAACCTCAGATGAAGGAATAAAGGACAATAACAGTAAAGGTCTTTGAATTCAGTGACCCAAAGCAGAAAATCTTTGCATTCAACATTTTCTCTTTGTCCCATAATATGTTTCATATACTTTCAAAAACAAGTGCCATCTTTTAAACCACAGCTTAACCCTTATCCAATAGAGAAAATTTAGATTTGTCATAAAGCTTTTGCATTAACTAAAATGTGGCTCAAATTAAGATATCATGTGAAGGATTTTCCCTCCATGTTTACTATATTTCCTACGTTATAGGCCATGGCCTATCTGTTTAACCCTTTGCCACACAATCCTGACTTTTAACGACCCTGAGAAAGAAGTGTTAAGAAAACATTGTGGGAAAAGGAGAAAATGCTGTTAACTAGCGTTTTCTCCTTTTCCCACAATGTTTTCTACCCTTCCCAAACCAAATTTACAAAATTTCAGTCAATTTATTTTGTCGTCTGCAAGTGCTTTCAATTTAGACCAGTCTATAATTTTGTCATTTGGTAAAGAGTTAAAAAGTGATTGGCACCAATCAGCAGTTAACTGCACATGTAATTCAAGGCATTGTTTGGTGTGCAACATCAATGGAATTGAAAATTTGACTACAGTGTTGAAAACTACCTTCTCTAAATGTATCTGTTTGGGTTTGGTTTTATACACAGTACCCGCTGTGTTTAAAGCTCTCTCTCGGAAATCTTCATTCAGCTGATATTCTATAAGATAAGATTCTGAAACAATACAAAAATAAAGAAATAAGCCACTCTTAGACTATACAGCAAACTTAACCCTTTACCACACAATTTCAAGATTTAACAACTCTGAGGAACAGGCCTTTTGAAAACACCATGGTACAGGGAGAAAATGCTAGTAACAAGCATTTTTCATCTTTTTCTCAAAGCCTTTGTTTTTTTTTTTTCTTTTTTTTTTTCTAATGACAATCTCACCATTTGAGCCAAACTTAGTTTGTCATTTACAATTAATTTCAAACAATCTGCCTAAAAGTTTTTGTGTGAGAAACAGAAAGATTTTTTTTCGCAGGAAATTATTCCATAAAAGGTAAATGAACCGGCCTTTATCATATTGATATATCCATTTGTAAGTTTGACATACACATTTTATTTTCACCAACACAACAAGAACCAATTAGGCTCTTTCATACTAAAACCTCAGTATAGAATATCTGTCTCTGTATTCAACTCTGTTAACCCTTTACCTCATAGGGCATTTCTATGGTATCTCTAATTGACCCTAAATAACAGCAAGGATGAAGCTGTTTTTTACGGGTATATGACATCTTTTGATAGCATAGAAAACATTGTGACAAAAGGTGAAATTGCTCGTCATGAACAATTTCACCTTTTGCCACAATATTTTCCAAAGGCTACTACAAGCAATGCGTAGAAATGAGTATCTATGGAGTAAAGGGTTAAGATATTCTATGGTTTTCAGAACAAGGCTAGAGCCCATAATGCATGTACTGTAGTTTTACATGGCAGAGTAATCTCCCTTGTAAGAAATCTATAGACAGCAAAACACGCAGCAAAATACTAAGTTAACCCATTACCACTCAGTCCCTACTTTTGACGCCCCCGGAGAAAAAAGCCTGTTGAAAACACTGTGGGAAAAGGAGAAAATGCTGGTAACCAGCATTTTCTCCTTTTCCCACAATGTTTTCTACCCTTCCCAGGACAAATTTCAATTTTTCAGTCACCTTTCATTTGTCATCTGCAAATGCTTTCAATTTGGACCAGTCTAAAATTTTCTCGTGTGGTAATGGGTTAATTAACTTTCCAAACTAAAAGATTTTGGACATGTCCAAATCGAAAGCATATCTAGATGACATTTTCATGGTAGCTTATATGATGTGATTTTTCTTTCTTAGGGTGGAAACCAATGTGGGACAAGAGCTTCGCAAAGCGGCGCATATACGCCCGAAGGGGCTTGTCAGTGAAATGAGTTGAAATGACGCAGAGTTATGGTTCATGTGCACTGCACTTCTCCATAATGTGTTCTATCGGTGTATGAAGTTGCAAGTTATTAGCTTTTATAGTTTGGAAGTTATGGCCTGGACAAAAATTCAAACTGAAAATTAACAAAGGGCAATAAGTAAAAAAATAAAGGTCGCAGAGTTATGGTTCATGTGCAATGCACTTCTCCATAAAGTGTTCTTTCACTATATGAGGTTGCAAGTTATTAGCTTTTATAGTTTGGAAGTTATGGCCTGGACAAAAATTCAAACTGAAAATTAACAAAGGGCAATAACTCAAAAAATAGAAGTCACAGAGTTATGGTTCATGTGCGATGCACTTCTCCACAATGTTATCTATCAGTGTATGAAGTTCAAAGTTAATAGCTTTTATAGTTTAGAAGTTATGGCCTGGACAAAAATTCAAACTGAAAATTAACAAAGGGCTGTAACTCAAAAAATAAAAGTGGCAGAGTTATGGTTCTTGTGCACTGCACTTCTCCATAATGTGTTCTATCAGTGTATGTAGTTTCAATTTAATACCTTTTATGGTATGGAAGTTATGGCCTGAACAAAAGTTTGAAGTGAAAAGTTGGTTATTTCAGAAATCAAGGGCAGATAATTTTGGAACGGAAACAGCGATAAAAATTCTAAGACCCAGGTGCACAACTAGACATCATGGAGATTCATTGTGGCAAGTTTCAAATAATTCCGATGAAAACTGTAGGAGGAGTTGCGCACACAAGAAATTGCTAACGGACGGACGGACGGACGGACGGACGGACGGACGGACGGACGGACGGACGGACGGACGGACGGACGGACGGACGACCGGGGGTATAACATAATACGACCCTTCGGGCGTATAAAAAGGAGAAAATGCTGATTACAAGCATTTTCTCCTTTTCTCACATATTTTTGAAAGGTTTCTTAAACCTCGGCATTGGGGTTTTTTGTTTTCAAATGTTAATTGAGCTAAAATATCTGACATATTTGTCGTGCTAGGACAATATGTAAGTCCAAAATAAAAAGATCGATCAACATGCATACAATACAAAATTCAATCACAAAATGTAATAAGTTTTTACACGGTTATAATGTGATAATGATGATGCTGACTGCAACAATGCTATTCCAATACCTCGACATTATCTTTGAAAACATTATCTTTGTTATGAATAGTGCCTGCATGAGGTGACAACATAAATAGTTCCCATACCTATAGGTCTGTCAGACCTGGGATGTTTCCAGGTCAAGTTAATACTAATACTACAGTTGTCTTTCATCACATAGGGCTGGACCCGTCTTGGACTGCTGGGTACTTGGGGCTCTGTGACAACAAAAAAGAACACTTCATTCTTTACCAGATGCCAATTTGAAGTCCAAAATAAAGACATTTGCAGATGAGAAATTACAGCTCACATTGTAAGACTGTATCTTTGAAAGGGTTGAAAAGATTGTTTCCTATGGAGAAGGTGCTGGTTACCAAAATCTTCTTCTTTTCCCATAATATTCCCATCTGCTTAACATGGGCTCAAAACACATTCCCACAGTGTTTTCAAAAGGCTTCTTTCACAGGGGCGTCACAAGTAGGGATTGTGTGGTAATGGCTTAAATGAGCACACATGGATCAGTTCTTTGAAAAGATCAGTTTCTGCTCTCACTTATTTTTTTTGGGGTCTGTTTCAACATGATAAAGTTCACTTTCGTTTTGCACAAAATTTTTGTGGGGTCTTATTAATCACCTATACTGAACTGAATTCTAATTTGTAATTTTACATTCTAATTAGAGTTCAAAGACAACATATCTTCTTCGATGGGATTTCTTGTCTCAAGGTGCAGTCCGATCTCTAATCTACGCTGTTCACTACTTTGTACTTTATTATGACTGACTTGTTTTTTCATCTTGCAAGAACACTGTCTTTTTAGGCATTGAAAAAATGTAACTCATGTTTATTTGGTAGTGAAAGAGTTAATCCTTTACAAGGCGGCAAAATTTAAGCCTTGACCAAATTGAAAGCATTTGCAGACAACAATTTCAACATGGTTCAAATGGTGCAATTTTTCTTTGATAGAGTGGAAAACATTGTGGGAAAAGGAGAAAATGCTGGTAACCAGCATTTTCTCCTTTTCCCACAATATTTTCAATAGGCTTCTTTGCCAGGTTTGTTTTAAGTCGTCATTGTGCGGTAAAAGGTATACATAGCCATAACTACAAGAAGTTAAAGAAATCTGTTGATATCAAAGTTACCTCTAACAGGACATTCCGGGGGCAAGCTATCTCCTTTCACTAAGATTTTATCACATCTTGGTGTCCGTAATCTAATTTTAGTTGGCTTTCCTTGGACACCAGCCTTGGTCACTGCATTCACCTTGATTGTGTATTGACACTCATATTGAAGGTCATATACCTCAAACTGTGTTATCTGTAAATAGAATCCATGAGGATCTGCCTGAAATACTCTACACCTTCATTCAATTCAGTTCTCATATTCAGTCAAGTAAAGTAATATGTCCACCATCAATTCATGATCATGATCCTTCAGATGGTCATTAAGATTTCACTGGAGATGCAACCATTCAGTGACCCTCATTACATATATCAAGGCCATTGAATGCTTGCATTTGCAACGAAATCTCAATGAGCATGTAAATGATCAAGATCATAATTTTGCGATTGATAGATTACCTTTCACTATTTCATCCAAATTTATCATACTATATAATATTGTCATTCCTGTAGCTTAATATCAAATAAAATGCCTGTTGGTTGCAAGGTTTTACAGATTAGGGCAGACAAAAAAATGCAGTTCTGAAGTTTAAGTAATCAGACTTATTTAACTGTCCTTATTAGATAATGCTTTATTTGAACATTAATAACCATCCCTTTGAACATTAATGAAGAAAAGGAAAAGGAGTCACACCAATCTGTAAAACTACATAGATATGATATTGCAGCAATCTGTGTCACAAAAACTTTGACAACTTCCCACCCTATGTAGTTTTCCTCTTACCTGGAATCACTTTCTATGACAAATATGTGAAACTACATGTATTCCAATTTATGAGGCCCTAAATATTGGGATTTAGAATCAAGCACTAGCAAATAGATTCTTTTCCATGTTTTCATGAGTTTCTTATAGCAGTACCTCATATAATATTCTTCAAAGCTATTGCCTCCTTTCCAACATAACTGTTGTCAGAACAATGATCAGCCATGATACAAGAATGAATCCAATTGCAATGACAACCATCAATGCACAGAAAAAGATTGATGGTGGTGGGTATTCAAACTACCCTCTGGTCCTAGCATGCTGTATGCTATCAACCACAATATCAACTTGGACATGTACTTCCAGATTCAGCAACTGAGTACACTGAACATTCCCTGAATTTGTTAGAAAGTCTTTAATTTATGTGCATCTAGTTTTCTTACATGTGATGTAGCCTCGTACACACCCGGCATTTCATCATGAGCCGCACATTCCAGTGGTTCCCAATACAGCATGTAACTTTTAACTATACTACTGAAGTCTGAAAAAAAGATAATACAGAGAATAAGCTTTACAAAACAATTCAATGTTTAAAAGGCCCTAAAAACAAAACTTTTGAAAAATTTGTAGGAAAAGGAGAAAATGCTGGTTTTTCCACAAAGTCTTCTGTGCTAAATTTGACAATTCCCTTCTGTTTAGCCTGCTTCAATTTGTATCACTGAAGGAGAAGGTTTTGAATGCTAGTAACCAACTTTCTCTTATTATCACAAACTTCATCATTTAAGTCTCATACAATTTTGTCACCGATTACATTGATCTTGGGCAAGAATAAATTTTTGTCAGCAAGTAAGAAATTAAAGGCCAAACAAAATAAACATCTTTTATAGTATAGCACCTACCTTTGCCAACAGACCAGGTCAAGGTCGCCTTCAGTGATCCCTTGTCAAAATAGGACATACTATCCACTACTTTAAGGTTTTCTACTTTGATGATATCTTTGTACACAGAAATCACTTCCTCTACAAAATAGAACATATAAAGACTGTTTTGACTGTTGTATGTAAGTATGTGTTTAACATAGGTTTCCACATTATCTAAGTGATTCAGTTGTGGCCAGTGCACCTATATCCATCTGAAATATAGATATAGCTCATTCATAAATGCTGTTCTAAATTGCAGTAGAAGATCACAAGTCAGATCTGCTAACCAATGAGCTACTGGCCCAGCAGCTGAAACTGTGAATTTTGGCTGTGAAAGAGTAGAAAATATTGTGGAAAAAGGACAAAATACTGGTTACTGGCATATTTCCTTTTACCCACCCTATCGAAACAATTCCATTATTTGACCCACATTTAAATAGTAGTTTGCAAGTGCTTTGATTTTGGACAATTCTAAATTTATGCTGTGTTGTAAAAACGTAAGAGACCAAAGTTTATGGCTTATACCCTTTGAATCAGATTGATGCTTTGCCAAAAAAAGTCCTGTGTTTTACTGACGTTATTGATTGATTCATTGGTTGCTTGCCTGATTGCCAGCTTGGTTGATTGCTTGCTAGCTAAACTGACTAATTGATCAACTGATTGATTGGTTGGTTGATTGAATTTTATGTGTGTTAAATTTTGCTGTCATTACCATTTCAGTTATATCATCAACCAGTGCAACTATTAATGCTTTCCTGGAGTTTCTTTTTTCCAGTAATTCACAAAATATTCTTTCCAAGCAACTGGCTACTTTTTATTGTTTGAATGGTGTTTTATGCCACTTTCAACAGTATTTCAGTCATATCATGGCGACAGTTCACATATTCATGTTTCCTGGGTTTCACCAGTACTAGGCTATGCTCTGAAGTGTGTTGCCCAAGGACACTCCTGTAAAAAAACCCGTGGAGCCAGCAAGGCTCGAATGTGTGACCTCCAGGTCCAAGTCCTACACTTTACCACTGAGCCACACAGGACCCTGACTACTTTTTAACTCTTGTGAAACAGGACTTGAAAGATTATAGGAATTCGAGAACATGTTACCAGCTTTCTTCCCTTTGGTGGTCTGGTAATGCAGGTATGAATGTACTTTAATTTCTTACGATATAACACAATTTTAGAAGGGTCAAAATTGAAACCATGTGCAGACAGCAAAATAAGCTGTATAACTCAAAATTTGAAATTAGTGTCTAGCAGGGTAGAAAAAATTGTGGGAAAAGGAGAAAATGCTGGTTACCAGCATTTTCTTCTTTTCCCACAATGTTTTCAAAAGGATTTTATCTTAAGATCATAAAAAAACAGGCATTGTTTGGTAAAGGGTTAATGATTTCAGTTACATATTTGTCACTGAATTCCATGTATGAATTTACATGTATCTGTTTTTCTGTTTTGATTTCATATCCACCAACACAGAGGAAAATTGCAACCTAATCTAAAACCAAACAAGCTCTCTAACTAGGGGTAACTCAACCAGAAAAAAAAAAAGGATAATAAATCAAATTACAAAGAAAAAATAAGTGCTGGTCAAAACAAAATGTGCTTTGTACTAGAAGTAATACATATAAGACACACAAAAAGCATACATCATAATCTGCATCCAATTTACATTATACCATACTTATGCAGTTAAATCCAGTCTTCCTACACTAATAATTGAACATATTTTATGGTTAACTCTTTACCTAACAACAAAATTTTAAACTGGTCCAAATTGTGAGGCTTAGAAGCCAACAAAATAAACGTAACCCAAGAATTGAAATTTGTTTCTCATAGGGAAGAAACATTGTGGGAAAAGGCTTCAATCTGGGAGTCTTAAAAACCAGGGATTGTTTGGTAATGGGTTAACTAACAGATTTCTCCAATATTTCTGGCAACAAATGCAAACAAACTAACCTGTAAGCTGCTAATCTTAACTCAAGGAACTTTTGAAGACAGTGTAGATCAAGACCTGATCTTGGATCTACACTGTTAGTTATCATGATAGATGTATTTTCTAATAAAAATAACCTTGAAGAATCAATATTTAACTCTTTACCTAACAATAAAATTTTAGACTTGTCCAATTTGAAAGCATTTGCAGATGACAAATCAAATGGCAATCAAAAATTGAAATAAGTTTTGGGCAGAGTAGAAAACATTATGGGAAAAGGAGAAAATGCTGGTTACCAGCATTTTCTTCTTTTTCCATAATGTTTTCAAAAGCTTTCTCCCTTAGGGTTGTTAAAAATTGAGATTGTGTGGTAAAGAGTTAACCCATTACCACACAATCCCTACTTTTGATGCCCCTGAGAAAGAAGGCTTTAGAAAACATTGTGGGAAAAGGAGAAAATGCTGGTAACCAGCATTTTCTCCTTTTCCCACAGTGTTTTCTACCCTTCCCAGAACAAATTTCAATTTTTCAGTCACATTTATTTTGTCCTCTGCAAATGCTTTCAATTTGGACCAGTCTAAATTTTTTTCGTGTGGTAATGGGTTAAGGGCTTACTATTGGCTTGATAGTTTGAAATACATGTAGCTTATTTAGGAGGCTAACTCTTTACCACACAATCCTGACTTTTAACGACCGTGAGGAGGAAAGCCTTTGAAAACATCATGGGAAAAGGAGATAATGCTGGTATTTCTGATTTTGATAGGGTAGAAAATATTGTGGGAAAAGGAGAAAATGCTGGTTGCGATGTTTTACAATGTTTTCTATAGGCTTCTTTCTCAGGGTCGTTAGAGGTCAGGAAAAAAAGACTTGTCTAAATTGAGAGTAAAAAGTAGATATCAAATAGAATCTTGCTCAACTGACGGTGTTTGTCTTTCCATAGAGAGAAAATATTGTGGAATAGGTTTGCAGAATTTTCTCCATTTCCCACAATGTTTTCAAAAGCCCTTTTCCATAGCATCATTAGAACAAGGGATGTCATGTCAGACATCTTTCATTTGGTAACAACTTAATATAAACCTGCTGAACTCTTTATCAAACGGCAGAAACTGAAAGCATTTGCAGATGACAGAATAAAATTTGGCTGAAAATTAAAACTTGTAAAAAAAATTGTGGGAAAAGGAGAAAATACTGGTTACCAGCATTTTCTCCTTTTCCCACAATATTTTCAAAAGGCTTCTTTCATATGGTCATTATAAACCAGGATTGTGTGGTAAAGGGTTAACAAAGGTGGCTGCTAAAATAGTTCTATGCAAAATTTATACAGGATTAATGTGTAACCATAAAATTATGAATATTAACAACCCTTATGGTGAAGGATTTTAAAAAAAACATTTTGGGAAAAGGAGAAAATGCTGGTAACAAGCATTTAATTTTTCCTCATTTCCCACAATTTTTTGTTAAAAAAGATATTTTAATTTTTTTTTCTTATTTCAATCCCTACTTTTTACACCCCTGAGAAAGAAGCCTTTACAAAACATTGTGGAAAAAGGAGAAAATGCTGGTAACCATCATTTTCTTCTTTTTCCACATTGTTTTTCACCCTTTCAAAATCAAATTTCGATTCTTCAGTCACATTTATTTTGTTGTCTGCAAATGCTGTCAATTTGAACTAGTCTAAAATTTTGTCGTGTGGTAGTGAGTTAACCCTTTACTCCATAGATACTCATTTCTACGCATTGCTTGTAGGGGCCTTTGGAAAACATTGTGGCAAAAGGTGAAATTGCTCGTGACGAGCAATTTCACCTTTTGCCACAATGTTTTCTACACTATCAAAAAGTGTCATATACACATAAGAGAGGGCTTCATCCTTGCTGTTATTTAGGGTCAATTAGAGATAGCATAGAAATGCCTTATGGGGTAAAGGGTTAAGATATATACTAATTATTTTTTAAAAATAGTTTATCCTTTTAATTGGTTCAATAATGAAATAGTTACATGTATTATCATGCTATGTGAAATATTACATGATATGGTGAACTCCAGTGGAAAGGTTAAATTCACAGCAAAGATCCTTTACAAAATAATTTTGTTAGAAAATCTGGTAATGCAAGACAAAAACCATTCTCTTCCAACAGATATAAACTCTGTGAATTATACCTTTGTCATAGCTTATATCATCTTTAACTGTACTATATACCCCTTGTGTGGCAGCGCGCTTATCTAAAATGAGGTAAAACTGGTTATCAATTATGAGTGTGTATTTGTAAGATGTGACACCTTGATGGCATGTCATGATTCAACCAAGAAACAACAATGTATGAACAATTATGTGAACAAAAAAAAAAAGTTTTTTAATCATGCTCTGGCAACGCAGAGTTCAATGCATCTAAGTAATGCCTTATACCATCAATATTTTTAAATAATTATGCATCCTTTAACCCTTTACCACAAAATGAAATTTCAGACCAGTCCCAATTGAAAGTTTTTGCAGCTGACAGTTTCAATGTGGTTCATATCAAATGATTTTTCTTTTATAGGGTAGAAAACACTGCAGGAAAAGGACAACATGCTGGTAACCAGCATTTTCTTCTTTACCCACCATGTTTACAAAAGCTTTCTCTTTCAGGGGCTTTTAAAGTCGTCATTGTGTGATAAAGGGTTAAACCCATACTACCAACTAGATCATGAAGTAGATTGGTCCTTTGAAAAGCAAAGAATTGACAAGAAAAGAATTAACCAATAGCAAAAAGTTTTGACCCAGATTAGCTTACACAAATTGTGCAGTCTGGTAAATGCATTACATCCCCCTAATCATATAGCATGATTCATTTCCTAGTTTTAAGTTAGTGTCACACTGAAAACCTACCTTGACATTCATCAATAATCCACTGCCATTTTGAAAATGTGTCTTGTGATCCCACAAAGTTTTTAAAAAATAAGTGCTTTTCATTAATATTTCTGCTGAAGTCATATTTACAAAGATTGCCACATCATATATCCTACGATCTAAATCATGTCAGCTTGTTATCAATTTCACAGGTACCTTAAAGCCAAGACACATTGAATTTTGTTCTGGGAAGATTGGAAAACACTGGGAAAAAGGAGAAAATGCTGGTTACCAGCATTTTCTCCTTTTCCCACAGTGTTTTCAAAAGGCTTCTTTCTCACGGCTGTCAAAAGTAGGTATTGTGTGGTAATGGGTTAATTGCAATATTCACCGAGAATGGTATAATATGTGCAATATAGAGCAAAAAAAGAGATCTGGCAAACACTCTGAAACTTTATCATCGCTTGTGTTGACGCCATATTTATCTCAGTAGTGATGTTCTTCCATGTGAAATCCAAGTAATTCACAGTCAGACCATCTTCGCCAGCCAAGTTTACGATTACTACGTGGATCTTACCTTGGCGGATTGAGCTTGATTTTTACAACCCCTCGATACGCCTTTTCATTGGATGCAGCCAGCTCTAGCTGCATCGAATAAAATCACTCGTAGCATTTCATCGTTGATAAAAATAGAACACGGTCTCTACCTTTCGAATAATAAGTAAAACATGGAAAGCCACGTGGATGTCGCTTATCGCTTCATGTGTATTCGTAAGCGGTTTGTAAAACGATATTTCATTTGCTTTTAGAAACATGAAGTAAAGGGGAGTAATAACCAGCATCCAATAGAGGGCGCATCACAGGAATCTCGAAATCGGGCTCAATCAGCCAAGGTAAGATCCACGTAGTGATCTTAAACTTGGCTCGCGAAGATGCAGTCAGACAAGAAAATAATAAAATAAACTATTTTCCTACAGAATATAATCTGATCAACAAGAGAACAAATTTACCATAAGTATGCCTATTGTGTTCATTCACCAAATGAGGGATTTGTCGGAATCAACTCCTGACTGATGAACCAAGATTTTTTAACCCTTTCCCAAACAAGCCCTTGTTTTTACGTGTCTGCAATACAAGTCTTTTGAAAACACTGTGGGAAAAGGAGAAATTGCTTGTTTTCTACCTATTTGGGGAACTTTCTGCCATTTTTATCAAATTTGAAATTGTCGTCTGCAAACTCTTTGAGTTTGGAAGAGTCTAAAATTTGTTGTTTGGGAAAGGGTTAAAACAGCTTCTCTGATTGGCTGAGCTATGATAAGAGACACTGGAAAGTCTAGTTTTATATATAATGACAGATCTACAATTAGGATGTGTCTATGTAACTCTTCAACAGATGGCAAAATTTTGGATTTCTCAAAATCCAAGGCATTTGCAGACAATAAATTCAAATGTGTATCAATGTAATTTTAGGCTTTTTCTCTGAAAGAGTTGAAATCATGTTTGGAAAAGGAGAAAAACGAGGTTACCAGCTATTTCTTGTTCTCCTACAATTTCACCTTCCGTCTCCAGGTCACTGAAAAGCTCAGTACTTTGTGGTAAAATGTTAAGCTATCTAGATAAAAAAAATCATTGATCTTTTACTCACTATTTGGCATATTTGGTGGTGAGTAAGTGTTGATGAAACTGGATACTTTACTGCTGCGTAGCTCTCTGTTTCCATGGCGAACTATTGCTTGTATCTGAAAGAAGTATCACTATTCAGCAGAAGGTATTTACTTAGAAAATGACTGAGCAGCAGTAGCTAAGCTGGTAGTATAAAGCACTTGAGAACACAGGTTGTGGGTTTGATCCTTGGCTTGGCCAATTTCTTTCCAAGGATTGATAACAGTCATTGCAACATGATTCATTCCTATCCCACTGCTGAATATT
The DNA here is from genome assembly GCA_943736015.1 of Tridacna crocea. Lineage (NCBI taxonomy): Eukaryota > Metazoa > Mollusca > Bivalvia > Cardiida > Cardiidae > Tridacna > Tridacna crocea. The sequence goes on from OX031068.1 coordinate 36,683,288, forward strand.
GTTTCAAGAATGAAAAGCAGCCAGTGGCTTGGAAAGAATATTATGCAGTGTACTAGTAAAAGAGACTCCAGGAAAGCATGGATAGGTGCACTGGATGTAGCGATATAACTGAAATAATATTGAAAAAAGCATTGAAAACTCTTCCGAGTCCTTGACCCAAAGAGCACTGAATAAAACCACCAGACATGTTCATCTTAGAAATAGGACCCAATACAACCGTAACCTAATTGTTGCTTTTGTCTACAGTGTTTTACTACAGCAGACAGTGTAGATCAAAGATCAGGCCACAGACATTATTAGAAACTTTCAAAGTTATGCAAATGAAGCAAATCTCTTTGACAAGGTAGAAAACATGGTGGGAAAAGGAGAAAATGCTGGTGACCAGCATTTTCTCCTTTTTCTGTAACGTTCTAAAAATCATCGTTCCTCAGTCATTAAAACTACTGATTGTGTCACACAGGATGAAAGCCATTTTTAGACATGAAACCAAGTTAAAATGCTTATTTCCAACATTTTCTCCATTTCTGTACAAAATGTTCATATACATGTATCTTTCTCTGTCAGGGCTGTTAATCCATTACCACACAATCCCTACTTTCAACGGTCCTGAGAAAGAAGCCCTTAGAAAACATTCTTGGAAAAGGAGAAAATGCTGGTTACCAGCATTTTCTCCTTTTCCCAAAATGTTTTCTACCCTTCACAAAACAAATTTTAAATTTTCAGTCACTTTTGCTTTGTCATCTGCAAATGCTTTCAATTTGTACAAGCCTAAAATATTGTTGTTTGGTAACGAGTTAATCTTGAGATGGATGAGTATAGGAATAACTGCAATTAATTTTTTTTTAAGAAACCATTAGAAGAGAAAGAAAACACAAAACTCTTACCTGTATGTGATAGGTAGTGCCTGGTTTTAATTTCTTAAACTTGAACTCATGTACATTCTGAAAAAAAAAAGGTCATTGCTATCAAATTTAACTCAAAAAGACTCAAAGTCCTGAAAAGCAGATTTTGAGGAGAAGTAATTACAGATGAAATGGAAAAATGGGAAAACTGCACTAAAGTTACAGTTTATTAGCTTAACCCATTACCACACAGTCCCTACTTTTGATGCCCCTGAGAAAGAAGCCTTTAGAAAACATTGTGGGAAAAGGAGAAAATGCTGGTAACCAGCATTTTCTCCTTTTCCCACAATGTTTTCTACCCTTCACAAAAAAAAAATTCAAATTTTTAGTCACTTTTATTTTGTCGTCTGCAAATGATTTCGATTTGGACAAGCTTAAAATATTGTCGTGAGGTAATGAGCTAAACTGAAAAGAAAAAAGAATAGGTACATACTGACACATGCATACAATATAAGTATTTGGTTTTAGTCGGATTGTTCATCTATTTGGAAATGTTCTCTTTCCCTTTACCAAATAATCACCAGTGGAAAGAGGCCTTTTGAAAACATTGCGGGAAAAAAAGAAAAATGCTAATAAACAGTATTTTCTACTTTTCCCAAATGTTTTCCACCCCCTCAAAGACCGAAATCTCCATTCAAGCTACTACATCATTTGTTGTCTGCAAGTGCTTTTAACTTGGATCAGTCTGAAATTTTGTAGTTTGGTATAAGTTAAATCTTTACCACACAACAAACTTTTAGATTAACCCAAAGTCAAAGCATTTAAGGACGGCAATATAAATGTGACTTAAAACTGAAATTGATAATTGCAAAGGTAGAAAACAATGTGGGAAAAGTGGAAAATGCTGGTCACCAGCATTTTTTCTTTTTTCCACAATGTTTTAAATGGACCTTTTCTTCAGGGCCATGAAAACTCCTTATCATGTGGCAAAGAGGTACATGTATATACAACATTTACTCACCCCCAATACTGTTTTTTCTAGTACAGGAATTCTGATGAAAACTGGACTGATACTGGCCAAGCGTTCACTCCAAGTGATCTAAAAAAAGACAGAAAAACTGGTACTAGTGATAGGGTTGAAAGCATAGTGGAAAAGGAGAAATTGCTGGTTACCAGTATTTTCTCCTTTTCCCATAATATTTTCACAAGGCTTCTTTCAAAAGGTGGTCAAAAGTCATCATTCTGTGGTAAAGGGTTAAATAAATTTATTCATGAAAAACAAAAAAAATCAGAAAATAAAGTTAATTCACAGCCCGCTTATCTGCATCGCTCCTTCTCCTATGATGTTTTCTACCATAATGATAGACAAATCTCTTCACTGGAGCCATGTCTTTTTTATTGTTTGCAAATGTTTCAACTAGGAGTATTTTGATGGATGGTGTTTAACACTTGTTATGTGAGATCCCTCCTTCCCTGCTGCATAGAGCTTTCCCTTATAAAATCAATACCTGACGAATGTGTTGAAGAGAATTCTCTTTGGCTCAGTGGTTATGGTATTGGTCTTTTCATCCTCAAAGAACGATGTTATCTGTCCCTTCAAGGGTTCAAATCCCGCAAGATGCGGTTTTTATTTGAGGTATGCATTTATTTGTTTCTTTGTTAAGGACTTTGTTTGTAAGACACCATTTTCAACATTACCAATATGTCAGTCATATCACTGCGACAGCTCACATATTCATATATGTCATGGGTTTCGTATTACAAGACTTTAGTACTCTGGTTGCTTCCAATGCATGGTAAGATTAACTCTGAAGATAATTCAAGAACAGGGATATCTGAGAATTTTTTAACAGACATGTGGTAGAGAATAGAACAAAGCACACAGGATATTTCCACCCAGGGGTATCTGATTATTTTTGGATGCCGACAAAATATATACTAAGGTTTATTTACAAGATATTTTCACACAGTGATATCTGAGTATTTTGGTTGTTGACAATATTATACTAATATTTACTTACAAGATATTTCCATACAGGGATATCTGAGTATTTTGGTGGCTGCCAATGTATAGTGAGGTCAACATGACTTTTCCTCACGGTTGTTATCCCTTCTGTGATGTTTTGTGGAGGTAATGGTTTTTGAACACCTGGAAAAAGAATACAGAATACTATGCTATAGTGACTTTCCTGGCATTTTTATTGACACTTCGCTGAGCTCCGGTAGTTCAGTCTGTAGAGTGCAGGTCCTGAGAACATGCGATCCAGGGTTCTATCCCTGGCTACCACCAATGGCTCGGCCAATTTCTTTCCGAAAATTTCTCTCCCACTGCTGACCATTGTTTTGGCTATGATCATGTGGGAAAGCAGCCAGTGGCTTGGAAAGAAAATTGTGCAAAGTAATGGTAAAACAAAATCCAGGAATGCATTTAGACTGGTACAAATTAAAAGCATTTGCTGGGGACATGTTCAGTGTGGTTACCAGTATTTTCTCCTTTTCCAACATTGCATTCAACAGAATTCTTATACAGGGTCTACATGTATAACTCATTACCACACAATCCTTACTTGTAATAACCCTAAGAAAGAGGCCTTTTGAAAACATTGTGGGTAAAGGAGAAAATGCTGGTAAACACCATTTTCTCCTTTTCCCACATGTTTTCAACCAAATCAAGAAAATGTGCTATCAACTGAAAAAAGTTTGAATATTAAATTTTTGGTCTGTATTGATGGACTCAAAATTTTGCTGTACAGTAAAGGATTAAAACTAGAGACTGTGTGGTAAGGGGTTAATGCTCAGAGTAAGATCAGGTAAATACCCTTTATTGATTTATATTCTATAATGTCAAGATCATTAACCCTTTACCCCATAAGGCATTTCTATGGTATCTCTAACTGACCCTAATTAACAGCAAGGATGAAACTGTTTCTTATGTGTATATGACACCTTTTGATAGAATAGAAAAACATTGTGGCAAAAGGTGAAATTGCTCATCACGAGCAATTTCACCTTTTGCTACAATGTTTTCTAAAGGCTCCTACGAGCAATGCTTAGAAATGAGTATCTATGGAGTAAAGGGTTAACATTAGCATACATAAAAAAAAGGACATTTTGAAGAGGAAAGAGTATTAAAATGAAATTTGATACTGAAGGATCAATAGCCCTTTGTGAAACTATCCAGTATGCCAATGACCTTCAAAAATTACAGTTTTTTGACAAACATCAATGGAAAAGGAACAAATCCTGGTTAGCCAGCATTTTCCCTTTCAACACCTTATTTTCTATTGTTTTAAAGTTACAGTAACTTTTCACCACACAACAAAATAGTCAACTTGACCAAATTGAAAGCATTTGCAGACAACAATTTAAATGTGACTGAAAAGATTGAATTTGGGTTTGGTAGGATAGAAAACATTGTGGGAAAAGGAGAAAATGCTGGGTACCAGTATTTTCTCCTTTTCCCACAGTGTTTTCAAATGATTTCTATATCAGGGTTGTAAAAACAAGGGAATGTTTGGTAAAGGGTTAAACCATTTTCAAATTACTGTCTGAAAACGCTTTGAATTTTGACAAGTCTAAAATTTTTATTTTTATTAAAGACTCATACAAAAAGTGAATGTAACAACTCTGTCAAAGCTATCAGCTGCTTTCCCACAGAAACAAAATAGAATTACAGCTATCACAAAACATGATTATACCCCCCACCCCCCACCAGCTCCTTGTCACAAAAACAGGTCTTTGTCACAGAATGCATAATGGTTTAGTACATAAGTATGAGTTGAAAAAAAGTTCAAGGGGAGATAATTCTGCAACAAATCATAGCAGGGTCATGAAAATAGCACATGCACAACTTCATATATATAGGAACACTGTGTGTAAGTTTGAGTTCAGTGCTTTGAAATGTGTCAGAGTATTTCGTCAGACAAATCTGTGTCTGCACACAGACGGACGGACAGACAGTGATTCAAGTGTACCCCCTTCCACACCGTTGTGGGAGGTATAAAAAAAAAACAGCATGAGGGATTGAGTAAAAAATTTGATACATATTCAATACAAACTTTTAAACCCAGATAAAAGGTCTTGAATTGCCTTTTATAATGAATGGGTATTTCCCCAGAAACTAGAGTGACAGAAAAATATTTGTGGTTGTAAATCATCCACTATCAAACATAGAGTACTTAAACTCTTTCGCAAAATGACAAAGTTCTAGATCCTGCCACTTTATAAACATTTTCCAGTGAAATAGTAAAAGTGGCTCTAATAATCAGACATGCCTGTGACAGGGTAGAAAACATCGTGGGAAATGGAGAAAATGCTGGTTACCAGCATTTTCTCCTTTTTCCACAATGTTTTCGAAAGCTTTATTTCTTATGGTCATGAAAATATAGAATTGTTTGGTGAAGAGCTGATGAGTAAATAACTGCTATGTCATATTTACAGTGGCATAATATTGCTTGTTACTATTGGAAGTGATAAAAATTAACCCTTTACCAAACAATCCCAAGTTTTAGCAACCCTGAGGAAGGGGCTTTTGGAAAACATTGTGGGAAAAAGGAGTAAATGCTGGTCATTAGCATTTTCTCATTTTCCCGCAATGTGTTCCTTCCTGTCACAGACAAATTTTTACTACTTAACTCTTTACCAAACGACAAAATTTTAGACTGGTTCGAACTGAAAGCACTTGCAGACACCAAAATAAACATAACTCAAATAGTGAAATTTATTTCCAGTAGAGTAGAAAACATTGTGGAAAAAGGAGAAAATACTGGATACCAGCATTTTCTCCTTTTCCAACAATGTTTTCAGAAGGCTTCCACCTCAGGGTAGTAAAAACCAGGGATTGTTTGGTAAAGGGTTAAGCCATTTTTATATTTTCAAATGGGATTACTCTGAATTCAGACGAGTCTAAATTTTGTTTTTGTTGTATAGGGTTTTACAGGTGCCATAAAGGCGATTTTTGTTTACAAGTGACACTAAGACATTAAGGTCAGCATTTATCATACTTTGCCACTATCCCCTGTATTGATAAACCTGGGCAAGAGGACTTTTTAATTAAAAACTTGAGGGAATTTGAGACAAGAGGGCTATGATGACCCTGAGTAACTTACTTGAGCCCTGATGTCTTTGAGATTTAAAAAAAAGTGTTTATTTTCACAATAGATGTAATCAAAAGCAACATCTGACTATGTTTCATGAACATTCTGCAAAAAATCTTACTTCTCATGTTTCTCTCTCCTCATGTGATCATTCTTATAATTGATTAAGTGACCTACTTTTTTATCCCATTTTCGAACTAGACATTATCAATAACTAGGCATAATGAAAGAGAGAAAACAACACTGACTATCTTTTATTTACTAGTCGTTCAACCTTGTATTGATCTTTTTCAGGACATAAGACATTATCAAGACAAAGATGCTAAACTAGTTTCAGGAGCATCAGACTGAAAATGTAGCATTGACACAAGTGGCTTTTCTAAAATTGGTCCTATTGACCACTGTTTTGATTCCATATGACCCATCTTCAAAACTTGTCTAACATTTTTTAAGGCACACTCTGACTACATATTATGATCACTGTTCTGAAAAAAAAAAGTGACACTTGGAGATCACATAACAAGCAGTTGCTTTTTTCCCCCAACCATGTTTCTTCCCTATAATGAGCATTTCTTCCTAGAGTCGCATTTTCCTTTGTCAACTGTTTATGTTTTCCATTCAAACAAGACGTAAACTTTGTTTTCAGATTAAAAGTTACAAATACTTACGTTTAGATGACTTAAATGGCAAAGAAATGGAAGAAAATCCCTGAGTTCCACTGTCTGTAACCATAGCAACTCTAAACTCGTACCAGTGGCCTGCATGTATTCGTTGTATAAAATATGTGGTGGATAGAGTCTGCAAAAATATGTCAAACTAATCTAGCATTATTGATAAAATGTCCTGCATTAACCCAAAAGCTACAGTACATTTGCTGCTGAAAAAAATGTACCAGATAGTGCAGATTCAAGATCAGATAGCACATTTTGTGCCATCTGATTTTGATCTGCACTGTCCGTAAAAAAGTCTTGAATTGCAGTAAGCAGCCCAGGGGTTAACTAGATGGCCTGTATTCACCAACTATCCTAAATACAAGTCATGTATTCTTCAAGTTTTAACTTCAATATCTAGCCTTTTGATTCGGTGGGACATTTTGACACAGCCAATCTTGGAGTTTAGAATGGTTGCATCCTTTTAAAACAAAGTTTGAAATGAATCCAAAAGGCAAAAAAAGAATAAGTAAGTCTTAATCAGAGAGCAGAATTTTAGCCTTGTACAAATGAAAAAAAAGAAGGAAATGCTGGCTACTAGAATAATGTTTTCTACCATATCAATGACACTGTCTACAATTTTAGCCATCTTCAATCACAATTTTCAATAAACTATTCAATAACCTGCTAGTAGTAAACATCCTTTGCTACGAGTTTTGAAATGTCTGCAGCAAGATCTAAACAAATTCTTCTGCAGTTTGTACTGTTATTAACTTTTCAGCTTTTCAAGAATGAACATACAATTTGGATAAAAACAAAAGAAAACAAACCAATGATAATATTGTCCATGGGGAATTATCATCGAAACTTGGTTGTAAGCTGGTGGTGTTTCGGTGTTCCACTAAATATATTGCTACACCAGGGCCTGTCCGATTTGTGTCTGGTGGATTCCAATTAAGGCGTAGTGACCTCCCTTTTCTACGCTCCTCGGTGGAGATGTTCTTTGGTACTGGAGGCAAGTCTGTCAGAAATTCAGATTTATTAGCCTTAATCCAACAATAGAATGTTGTTGGTTATTTTTTTTCAATCCAGAGAGGAAGAAGGCTTTCAAAGACATTGCAGGTAAAGAGTAAACCAGCATTTTCTCTCCTGCCCACAATATTTTCTATCCTTTCAAAAGTATATCCTATAATTCTAAAATCTAGAATCATTCAGTCCCCTGGAAAATGTTTTCAGTATCAGCCTGGTAACCCTCTATCAAATAATCCTTGGTTCTTACAACCCTGAAATAGAAGCCTTTTGAAAACATTGTGGAAAAAGGAGAAAATGCTGGTAATCATCAAATGCCTTTTTCTCACTACTGCTAAACTTTTTAAATTCAATTTTTGAACTAAAAATATCTATCATTTACGTCTGTATCAGCTAATATTCAACTGCTCAGAACAACTACTTCTTTCTTGGACGATTTCAGTCAAGATCAGACTGCACAGAACAAGCAGTATGAGTTTGGGTCTACAAATTTTTAAGAGATATTCTGCTTCCATAAACTTAAACATAAACATTCATGTCCTTTTTCCTCAACTTAAGTTTAATTAACTCTCTAGCACACAATCCCTAGTTTTAACGACCCTAAGAAAAAGAGTTTTTTTTGAAAACATTGTAGGAAAAGGAGAAAATGCTGGTAACCAGCATTTTCTCCTTTTCCCACAATGTTTTCTATCCTATCAATTATAAAAGCCATTCCTTGAGCCATATTTTAACTGTTGGCAAATGCTTTCTATTTGGACAAGTCTATATCTTTGTCATGTGATAAAGAGTTAAAGCTGGTGTTTACGAGCTGGGAACCAACTTACTATATCCATCATAGACTGGTTTCCTGCATGCATGGCCACACATATTTGGACAACATTTCTTGTTTTCCACACAGTCTCCATCAACAAGGCAGGATGCTAGACACACAGCTTCAAATCCGACCGCTGACTTCGGACTAGGACAGTCCCCAGATTTCACTGTGTAGATGTAAAACATAAACTGACACGATTTCACACACTCACTCGCCCCATTCTGAAATTAGAAACAATAGAAAACCTTTGAACACAACACCATTTGGTCCAAACCAAATTGAGAACAGACAGTAATTCGTATATGTCGTAGTCCAAACTGGAATCTAGGCAGATCCGGAATCTGCCTAGACCAAATTGGAATTCTATTTTGGTCCAGACCAAATTAGAATTCTACTTTGGTCTAGACAGATTCCAGATCTGCCTAGACCAAATTAGGATTCCAGTTTGGCTAGGCAGATCCAGAATCTGCCTAGACCAAATTGGAATTTTTAATTTAAACCCAAAAATAAAAGAGGTTGCTCATCAGAAATTCAAAGTAAGACTTAGTGTTGAAGTTTTGCACTTTAGCAGGAAAAAAATGTAGGAAATGGAGCAAATGGGGAAAAAAAGATTATGCATTAACTAGAAATACATGTACATCTTAGTTGTAAACAGATGTGGATCTGTTTGATTAATAGAAAGAAATAATCCAATTATAAAGTAGTAAGCATTGTTGGAAAAGGAGATTTTTTTTTTTTGTAATTTCCTAAGAATTCTACCACAGAGTTGTATTTGTAAACCTGTTTTATTTTTATTTTTGTAGGACTGATATTGAGAAAAATGATTAATAAATCTGGTAGAAATTATGATGGGAAAAGGAGAATCATTCATACTGTATTTTCTTTATATCTTTCCCCAATAAATGGTAATTTATAATATGTGATGGGTCAACCTGTTTACCTGTCTACCTGGCACAAGTATAATTATGATGTGTGAAGACCAGTGAAAGTTGAAATTGTGAAAATATTGATAACCCTTTACCACCCATGCTGACTCTTAACGAAACTGGGAAAGGAGCCTTTTGAAAACATTATGTGGATAGAAGAAAATTTTGGTAACTAGCATTTTCTCCTTTTCCCACAATAGTTTCTACCTTACCAAAGAAAAAATGCTCAGTCTTAACCACATTGAAATCGTTGTCTTCAAATGCTTTCAATTTGGACAAGCCTGAAATTTTGTCGTCTAGTAAAGGGTTAATTGCCAAAATAGTTACATGTAACTGTAAAAGTATGAATTCTGATATCTTTTTGACCAATCATACATACAGGGACCATCTGGCTACCCCTTACATGAAATTAGGGAGATCACAGACAGTGTAACTGTACATATTATATCTGGGTTAATAGTTTCAAACATGACTGTTTATTAGAAAGGTAAACATATCATCTACAGAAAATCTACGTGAAGTGAAATTTTAGTCTTGGTCAGCCAATGCAGTCAGTGTAATCTGACCAGTGTCAATACTTATTGCAGTTTCTGCATGGTCCTTTTTTACATGAAGGGTCACATTTACTATACCATTTTTGTTTTTGAAATAATTCATTGTAATTAATTGCATTGTTCATGAATAATAAATGCCTAAATAATAATAATAATAATAATAATAATAATATGTAGACAAAAGATCAATCTGTAATAATGTACATGATGATCTTTGTCTACACTTCCTACAAAATATATGATTTAAGTTGGGAACTACATAAACAGAAGAATGAGGATAAATTTGTAACTTACTACTTTTTTTTCCTTTTGTATAAAAGTGTTTACTTAATAAACCATTTACAGAAAAGGTGTAAAAATAAAAATTCAAGTGATAAAGAAATGCCTTTTTTTATGTTAAAATGGGTATTTACTGAAAAGATTCCAAAAAAGAAAAGATTCCAATTTGGTCTAGGCAGATCCTGTATCTGCCTAGCCAAACTGGAATTCTAATTTGGCCTAGGTAGATCTGGAATCTGCCTAGACCAAACAAGAATTCTAGTTTGGTCTAGACCAATATAGAATTCTAGTTTGGCCTAGGCAGATTCCAGATCTGCCTAGGCCGATTCCGGATCTGCCTGGATTCCAATCTGGCCTACGACATATATATAACAAAAAAAATCTGTCTACCCATAAACATTTTTTTTTCTTTGTCTCTAGACAGTGTTTTGGCAAAGCATACTGAGTAGATACAAAATTAGGATGAATAATTTGTGCAGTCTGATCTTGATCTACACTTGTAGATGGGCCAATGGCAACAACAGATGTGACTGATTGATTGATGCTTAACACTATTTTCAACATTATGTCAGTTATATCACAGTGACCGGTGCATCTATCCATGCTCTCCTGGAGTTTCTCTTACCAGTGCTATGCAAAATATTCATTCCAAGCCATTTGGCCTGCTGTTCTATGCAAAATATTCATTCCAAGCCATTTGGCCTGCTGTTCTATGCAAAATATTCATTCCAAGTCATTTGGCCTGCTGTTCTATGCAAAATATTCATTCCAAGCCATTTGGCCTGCTGGTCAACATAACCATCGTCTAGACAATAGTCAGTGTTGAAAAAGGAATGAATCCTGTGCAACTATCATCACTTCCTGACTTATCATCAATCCTCGGATAGACATTTGTTACGAGCATTTTATCCTTTTTCCACAAAGTTTTTAAAAGCAATCTTCCACATGGTCTTTAAAACTCAGGACTGTGTGGTAAAGGCTGAACCCTTTACCATACAGAGACAACATTTAACCAACCTGAGGTTAAAGCCTTTTGAAAAAATTGTGGGAAAAAGAGAAAGTGTTGGTCACCTGCATTTTGTCCTTTTCCCACAAAGTTTTCAATCGTGAACAGTATCAAAGAAAAATTGTGTCATTTTAGCCACTATTGTATTGTCATCTGCAAATGCTTTCAATTTGGATAGGTCTAAAATTTTGCCGAGCGGTAATGTCTTAATTTGCTGGCACTCAAAGAACCATTATCATGCTTTACAGATAATCTTGAAATAAGATGCAGCTAAATTCAGCCTGGCATGAGAGCCTCTGAGTCATGAACAACTACAGTAAAACTCCTCTATTAAGACCACTCACGGTACTTTTAAAATTTGGTCTTATTAGTGGGGTGGTCTGATTTCCGGGTTTCACACGCCTACATTTTGATATAAACCCAGGCTGTGAGTAGACTTGTGCAGGGCTAAATGACGCGAGTAGTAAATGCATTTGACGTAGGGAAGTATACAAATGAAAATGACAACAACATTTTCATGTTCACTGAAAAGTATTATTTTTCCTTAAATTTGTGAAATAAATCCACCTGTAAAAGCATGTCAATTCATAATTGCCTATTTAACTCTTTACCACACGACAAAAATTTAGACTGGTTCAAATTGGAAGCATTTGCAGATGATAAAATAAAGGTGAATGAAAAATGGAAATTTGTTCTGGGAATGGTAGAAAACACTGTAGGAAAAGGAGAAAATGCTGGTTACCAGCATTTTCTCCTTTTCCTACAGTGTTTTCAAAAGGTTTCTTTCTCAGGGGCGTCAAAAGTAGGGATTGTGTGTTAATGGGTTAAAACAATCAAAACCAGGTATGTACATTAACTAAATGCATCTGAAGACTAAAGGATCTTATGTAAGTTCTGATATAATTTATACTTTTTCACTTCGTGTAGTCTTAAAAACTCATACTCCAACTGCCGAATTTCATTCTAAAACAAAGATTTTCGAATACGGGCCGATCTTTGGACGATTAACGTATACGGACTCCCCACCCCTCTATTTTTTCATCCGAGTTGAACATTCGAACAGGCCTGCTAATCGTCGCTTTTTCTGTCTTCGTGTTCACTTGTTAACAATCCCATATTCGTTACGGTATAATTACAGTATGTAAAGTTCCAAATTCAAAATGATAATCCCATCTCGATCACCGCTAAACCCAAATTTCGTAAATTACATCAGTCAGCTATAAACAATAAACCGGTCACCCGGATGTACACATGTTTGTTATCCGGGTCAGAGACGTGTGATAAACGCTTGATAGACTGGTTACCGCCCCTGATACACTACGTGTATAGGGACAGGTACAGGCTAATCGAAACGGGGCGAATTCTGCCCGTATTATGCGAGGTAACTGTGCAAGTAGTAACTTAGAGTAGCGTCTCTTGATTTTTGTGTGTATGTTTTTGGTGGGTGTAAAAAGCAATAGCTATGAAAATAACTTTCAATATTACTGTCTTTTAAAGTGATTGTTTTGTGATCATAATATAATTACTTATGCATGGAATCATTTCTACAAACAATAGCTGAATGTCTAAAATTTGATAGAAAAACAAATGTTAATGATTATAAGAGTATTATTTGATTATCATGTTTATAATAAAAGCTAAATTAATGAATACATGAAAAATTTTCAAGTGCTGACGTTGAATTTTTACTAAAGAAATTAACATCAAAATAACAAATATAATGCACAAGTTTGTACTTGATAAAGCAGAAAGGGTAATAAGATAATCAATTAGATCTATCTTAAAAATTGAATTGTAGGTTGCAATTCTCAAAGATTAAAGTCTGTTGTCCCTTTGAAGAAGCCTGCAGAGATAAGCCTAGGGGCAATAAAACACATGTGGTGTCTAATTATCATTTAATTCTCCCTTAACATTTAATTTCTTTGTTTTGTAAGGAATAAAGAAGCATGTTTCAACATTTACTAAAGTGTTTGGGAGAAAAAAAATAAAAGGGGGGAAAATTGCTTGCCAAATATTTATGTATTACTCACTTGTTCAGATGTCTAATAGTCAAAAAATTAAATGAATAAAGAATTTAGAGAGGATTTGAAATAAAAGTATCTAATTAACCCATTGCCAGACGACCAAATTTTAGACTAGTCCAAATTGAAACAAATTGCAGACGACATTTTAAAGAGCATTTAAATTGAAAATAAGTACTATATAGGGTAGAAAAGTTTGTGAGAAAAGGAGAAATTGCTTGTTACAAGTAGTTTCTCCTTTTCTCACAATGGAATGTTCAGATTTCCCTCTCCTTTTTATTAAAAAAAAAATGATCATTCTAGATGGAAAAGGTTCTTTTATCTGAAAGTTATAAATTATGCTCTATGAATACCTGTATTCTATTATTTATTAAAAACATAATAATCAAAATAAGAATGAAATAAAGTCAACTGAGCACATTGTCAGGTTACTCGATATATGTTTCGAGCCGTTTCATTGGCCGTATCAATTATCCAATCACAGGGCACGGTACGATTAGCCTGTGCCTGTTGTAATACACGGTATACAACGGTGGCCAGTTCAAACGCTTGATTGCCGTGTGAAAGCCAAATCGATGGTTTAAACATATCCATTCACGGGTCATTTGATTATGTTACGTAACATCCTGATTAATTAACACAATCACGTTACAATCAATTGTCATTGGACAAACAACAGACCATTTTCTCCTTTTCCCACAATGTTTGCTGCCCTATAAAAAGCAAGATTGCACCATTTGAACCACACTGAAATGGTTGTCTGCAAATGGTTTCAATTTGGACCAGGCTAGCATTTTGTCATCTGGTAAAGGCTTAACAAGCAAAACCAGGTTTTGGAGAATCGGAGAGAGAGGCTTTCTCAATAACAAGGTGGAAATAGAAAAAAATCCTAGAATCAAGCATTTTTTTCCTTTTCCTACCATGTTTTCAGCTTTCTGATACAGTTCATTCTAATAATTTGTGCAAATTTTAATTTTTTGTCTTTGACAAGTTTTAAACTTTTTTCATTTGGTAAAGAATCACCTTTTACATCTTGTCCCAATCCAGTTAAAGCATTTGCAGACATCAAATTAAATGTGGTTCAAACTATGGGATCTGCTTTTGATAATTTAGAAAACACTGTGAGGAAAGGAGAAAAATGTTGCTCATCCGACATTAGCTCCTTTTCAAGCACTGTTTCCAAAGAAATATCTTACAGGGTTGTGAAATCTCGGGATTATGATTACCAAACAACAAAATGCTTTCAACTAAATTGTGCAGGTCTTAAAACAGAAGGTTCTTAGAAGAGTTAAAATACTCTGAAAGCAAACTAAGCACAACTTAAGTTGCTCTTGGTAGATAGGGTAGATTCTGATCAGACTGCTCACCCCATACAAACTTATGTTTGACATTACTGATGTGATAAGATTTGTCTTTAGGATGCTAGAACACAATGTTGGAAAAAAATAAAAACACTGATTCTTTGCAATTTCTACCTTTCCCATTTTGTTACCTACCAGGCACATACTACCTTCAAGTTGTTAAAACATTGGATAGTTTTATAATGCGTAATTTTCTTTTCCCCACAGAAAAATGTCAGTTTTCTCCTGTTAACCCTTAGGCTGCTAAGCGAAACTTAAGGGACCTTTTGTAGACAGTGTAGATCAAGATCAGACTGCAGTCTGATCTTAGATCTGCACCTGTCTGTAAGTAAGATAGTTTTGAAAAAATAAGTTTGAAATACCAACATTTGGATTTTTATTAACAGTTTGAAAGTTTCATTTCACTTAATTTAGAAGGTTAAGGGTTAAATTTCACAATAAAGGTCAAGGGCATGTATGACTCAGTAGCCATGGTAATGCTACAGATAAGATGGTGCCAAATGTATTTCAAGCATGTGATATTTAATACTAAGTAAATAACGCCCATCTTTTCAAGATAAATCAAAATGTTCCATCACAAAATTGGACATTAATGGATGACATTAACATCCTTCCATTAGCATTAACCCTTTACCCCATAAGGCATTTCTATGGTATCTCTAATTGACCCTAAATAACAGTGAGGATGAAGCTGTTTCTTATGTGTATATAACACCTTTTGATAGCACAGAAAACATTGTGGCAAAAGGTGAAATTGCTTGTCATGAGCAATTTCACCTTTTGCCATAATGTTTTCCAAAGGCTCCAACAAGCAATGCGAAAAAATTAATATCTATGGAGTAAAGGGTTATATACATGTGACGATCCTCTGGCAAAGGGGGGCTTCATGCACCTCTGTGATCAATGCATTTAGTCCAGCTAGTCATCATATAATTATGCATCAATGAATTTTATTTTGTCCAACAACCTAGAGTCATTTGGTAGACTGGTCCTTTCACATGCTGAAAAACTGACCAACGGCAGAAAGTGTCAGCCTAGGTTGATTGATTGATTGATTGTATGGTGTTTAATGCCATTTTCAACATTATTTCAGTTATATAGTGGCAGCCAGTGCACCTACTGACTTTTAACTCTCAAAAGGAGAAGGCTTACGAAAACATTGTTGGAAAAGAAGAAAATGCTAGTTACCAGCATTTTCTCCTTTTCTGACAATGTTTTCTATCCTATCAAAGGACTGTCATTTCATATGAGACAATGTTGAAACAGTCATCTGCAAATGCTTTCAATTTTAAGGTCTACTATTTGGTCATGCATTAACTCTTTACCACTCAATCCCGACTTTCAACGACCCTTAGAAGGAAAGCTTTTGAAAACATTGTATGAAAAGGAGAAAATGCTGGTAACCAGCATTTTCTCCTTTTCCAACATTGTTTTCTACCCTTCTCAAGACAAATTTCAATTTTTGAGCCATATTTCTGATGTCTTCTGCAAATGCTTTCAATTTAGACTGTTCTACAATTTTGTCATTTGTTAAAGAGTTAAAACCATGAAGCCCCAACTACGCATGACACATCTGTAATAAATTTATCTCTTAATTCACATGAACAATTCATAATCTGCATTTTATCAACCTTTTCTTTTATCTTGATATTCTTGTTAACCATACAAAAAAAAAGATCTAGAAGCCTGTGGGAAAACTTGCAATTATTCTTCTAGGAATGCAACAATGCAGGGGGAAAAAAAACCCTCTCCAATTATTGCTAAAAGCCTTTACCAAGCAATCCTGAGTTTCAAGCCTCTAAAACACAACTTTTAAGTTTTAATATCCCTGAAAAAAGAAAGATTTTGGAAGATATTGTGGATAGAGGAGAAAATGCTGGTTACCAGAAGTTTCTCCTTTTCCCACAATATTTTCACAGACAAACCCCATATTTCACTTTTAATTTGTTGTCTGCAAATGCTTAGAACTTAGATTAGTTTAAAATTTTCTCCTAGGCCGGCATTAGCTTAGTTGATGTCATACTGAGAACTTGTTTTGACAATGTTTATGTGGGAAAGCAGCCAGTGGCTTTGAAAGGCTACTTTCTCAGGGTCATAAAAACCAGGGATTGTTTAGTAAACAGTTAACCCATTACCACACATCCCTACTTTTGATGAACCTTAGAAAGAAGCCCTTGGAAAACATAATGTGGGAAAAGGATAAAATGCTGGTAACCAGCATTTTCTCCTTTTCCTTCAATCTTTTCCTCCCTTCACAAAACAAATTTCAAATTTTTAGTCACTTTTAGTTCGTCATCTGCAAATGCATTCGATTTGGACAAACCTAAAATTTTGTCCTATGGTAATGAGTTAAAAGACAAAATACATTGTTTTAGTCTCTTTGATTTTTGTCTGTCGATGCTATTTGTTTGAACTGTCTAAATTTTGTTGTCTGGTATAAGTAGAGTTATATGCAGAAAGACAATTGCTGTAATAAGACAGAGACCTGGTATGGTATTTCTACCATACAACAATGAAATCATCCATACTGTGACTAATGAATGAAATGTGATATGTTAATTAACTCTTCACCAAACAGCAAGATTTTAAACTGGTTCTTATCATAAAAAATTTGAGATGAAAACTTGAACACTGCACAAATAAGTCTTAGAATGTAGAAAACATTGTGAGAAAAGGAGAAAATGCTGGTTACCCGGATTTTCTCCTTTACTCACAATGTTTTCAAAAGGTTTTTTATTCCTTTTGGTCTTTAACAATCAGAATTGTATGGTAAAAGGGCTAAGAATACATTATGGAACATGAAAAAGGGAAAGCACAGAATGACCTCATTCTAAAATCTTAGTTCTTCAACAAAACTCATGATGTGAATTTAAGTAATTGTAATGAGGCAATTTGTACAAATAGAACAATGAACATTATCCAAATGTCAGTAGCAATAACAGCCCTCTAATCCCTCTATCCGGCGGGCATTATACGGTTTGCCAACCCCTCTATCCGCAGTACCACATGCCCGTGCATAAAATCAGTATTTCTTGACACTGAAGAAATAACACAATATAGTGCCAAAGGTGAATTTGTATTTTAGAGTCTAGTTTTTTGTTGCCTTCAAAAGTTTTTATTTTGGGAAATTCCACAATTTTGTTGTCTTGTAAAGATAAAATGACACAGTTACACATTAGGCAACTTTCACAACTAAGGTTCTGGGGTAGATAAAAGATCAGATTGCGTGTTTTGTGCAGTCTGATCTTTGTTCTACATTATCCACTTTGCTGAGGTATACTTAACAAAAGTAACCTAGAAATAACAAATATTTGGGTCTCATTTCCAGACTGAAAATGGCTGATTGGTTTATTTAGAGCTCTAACAGTTAACTTTTTACTAATAGTCCAAATTTTTAACAATCCTATGGTAGAAGGCTTTTGAAAATATTGTGGAAAAAGGAGAAAATGCTGGTTACTAGCATTTTCTCCATTTCCCACAATGTTTTCTTATCTTTCCAAAAGAACTCTTAACTATGTACTACATTGAATTTGACGTCTGCAAATGCTTCAAATTTGGACTAAAATTTTATTGTCTGATAAAGATTTGATGTACGAAGACAAAGTGAGCTTGTGAATTCATTCATTAATTCTTAAATGTACTAAACACAATCTACTCTCTCCCTTGATCCTGGTTTTACAAATCTGCACACCTTGACAAGCCCGGAGATAACATAACGTGATTGATGAAAAAAAAAAAGAGAATGATTTCTCCTCCTATCACAGTGTTTTCTAGCTGTTAATACAATTTAATTTTAGCTACTACTCATAGTGTCTATTTTAAGACAATTATGTCGTATGAAAAGTTAATCCTTAAATCTTTACAAAACGAAAGAATTTTTAAACTTGACCAGACGGAGAAGCCATTTGCAGATGACAAATCTAATTTTATCCCAATGTTTAGACCTGTCTTCCGAAGGGACTAGAAAATGTTCTGGGAAAAGAAGAGAATGTTGGCTACAAACACTTTCTCTTTGTTTTCCCACATTTTCAAATGCCTTCTCCCTTCAGTGTCATTAAAACAGTGGATTGTTTAATCCTTTATCACACAATGCTAACTTTTGACGCTCCTTGAAAAGAAGCCTATTGAAAACATTGTGGGAAAAGAAGAAAATGCTGGTAACCAGCATTTTCTCCTTTTCCTACAGTGTTTTCTACTCTATCACATAAAATGCACACCATTTGAGCCACATTGTAATTGTTGACTGCAAATGCTTTCAATTTGGACAAGGCTAAAATTTTGTTGTCTGATAAAGTGTTAACTCTTTACCACACAAGAAAATTTTAGACTGGTCCAAATTGAAAGCATTTGCAGACGACAAAATAAAGGTGACTGAAAATTTGAAATTTGTTCTGGGAAGCATAGAAAACACTGTGGGAAAAGGAGAAAATGCTGGTTTCCAGCATTTTCTCCTTTTCCCACAGTGTTTTCCAAAGGCTTCTTTCTCAGGGGTGTCAAAAGTAGGGATTGTGAGGTAATGGGTTAAAGAGCGGCAAAGAGATAAAGGCTACATTCCAAAACTTCATTCATCTTCTATGTAAGTTAATTACAAACAAGCTTTGAAATATCATTATTTTCCCAAAATACATCTCTTATAACCCTTAGGCGGCTCAGCACGACTCAAGGACCTGTATCAGACAGTTTAGATCAAGATCAGACTGCACAGATCATTTGTCTGATGATGAGAAACTCTACTTTTCCAAAAGGATTAACATTAAATGACTTTACCACACAACAAAATTTAGACTAGTCTAAATTCAAAGCATGTGCAGATGACAATTGAGATTGGGCTCATATTATAGACATCGTCTTTGATAGGGTAGAAAATATTGTGGGAAAAGGAGAAAATGCTGGTTACCAGCATTTTCTCCTTTTCCCACAATGTTTTGAAAAGGAAGAAAAGACAAGATTCTGAGGTAAAAGACTTAAACAGGAATATTTGTGTTTTTACTTTCAGTTGAATGTTTCATTTAACTTGCTCAGCAGGTTAAGGGTTACTCTTTTAAGAGATGACAAAATTTACGGCTCATATGAGAGCATGTAGAGAAGAAAATTGTAAAGTGATTCGAATGAGTAATTGTCGTTGATTAGGTCGAAAACACTGTGAAAAAAGGAGAAAGTGTTAGTTGTCAGCATTTTCTCTTTTTCCTACAATGTTTGCAACGGTCCTTTTGTCCCATGGACTCCCTTAAAATTTGGGATTTTGTGGTAAAGGGTTAAAAGCACTTTTTGATTGAGTGGCTGCTTTCAGGGCCAGAGTAGATTCAGATCAGACTTCACTTTTTGTGTAGTCTATTCTTTGATGAACACTGTCTGCTTTGACAAATCACTGGGCACAAAAACACACAAGTTAACCAGTTACCACAAAACAAAATGTTAGACCTATCCAAACTGAAAGTGTTTGGAGACCACAATTTCAAAGTGGTTCAAATGGTGCAATTTTACTTTGATAGGGAAGAAAGCCTTGCGGGAAAAGAAGAAAATGCTGGTTACCAGCATTTTCTCCTTTTCCCACAATATTTTCACAAAGCTTCATCCTTAGGGTCGTTAAAAGCCATCATTGTGTGGTAAACAATTAAATTGCAGTTTTTGGAGTCTTGGAGTAATTTCGAGGCTAAAACTTTGAGTTTATTCAACATTATAGCAGTTAACCTGTTCAGTCTAGGAGACAAAACAAATAGTGACTTTATTAGAGGGCATAGATCAAGATCAGACTGCACAGACTGTGCTGCCAGTTTGACCTTGGTTCTCTACATCTGCTTGTTAACCCTTTACCAAGCAATCCCTGGTTTTTACGACCCTGAGAAAGAAGCCTTTTGTAAGCATTTTCTCCTTTTCCCACGATGTTTTCTACCCTGCTGTAAACTAATTTCAGTTTTTGAGTTATGTTTATTTTGTCGTCTGCAAATGCTTTCAATTAGGACCAGTCTAAAATTTTGTTGTTTGGGAAAGGGTTAAGTCAGGTCTTTATGATTGAAAGTAACCTTTTGGTTTCTTTCAGCCATTGTTGAAAGAGGTAAAATTTAAACATAGTATTTGAAGCTGAAAAACTGATCCTTTTCCCTACCAACAAATTTTGGACTTAATTACCAATTCAAAACATCTGAACAGCGACCTATTCAAAATTGATAAAACTGGGCTTCACTCATTGCAAAATGACAAAATTTTACACTTGTCCAAATTGTAAGCATTTCTAGATGACAAAATAAACATTGAAATCTGTTTTGAGAAGGGTAGAAAACATTGTGGGAAAAGCTTACCAGCATTTTCTCCTTTTTCCCACAATGTTTTCAGCAGGCCTCTTTCTCGGTGCCGTTAAAAGCCGGGATTGTGTGGTAAAGTGTTAAGTTTTCTTATATGATAGAAAACATGTGGGCAAAGGAGAAAATGCTGTTTACCAGTATTTTCTCCTTTTACCACAATGTTTTCAAAAGCTAATTCTCACACAGCATTGTTAAAAGTCTAGAATGTGTTGCAAAGGGCTAGGAGCAAGGGTTTCTCTTCATGAATGCTGGGACCTTTGACCTTTTAAAATTGATGACTAAGCTGTTTATTGCCATACCATCTTTCTTTTCTTTAAACTGGGATCCTTTAGCATTGTTTAAACTTGTCTGCTTTTTTTCAAGACTTTTTTTTTTTTCAATAATAATCAATCACCATAATGAGCTTGTTTATGATACTATATACATTTTTAAAGCTCCCAGTGGTGGCCAAAAATAAACGAAAGCAAAAAGGATTTCATAACTAGGGAAAAAGTTGCCAAGGCGCTCTGGCTATAATTAACTTTTACCTGCTTTTTAATTTTTTTTCTTCTTATACAACTAACAGATTGTCATTGGTACATTAATTTCCATACTTTTATTATTTTTATTGTTGGCAGATATTAGGGCTTTAACCCATCACCACTCAATCCCCACTTTTGACGCCCCTGACAAAGAAGCCTTTTGAAAACACTGTGGGAAAAGGAGAAAATGCTGGTAACCAGCATTTTCTCCTTTTCCCACAGTGTTTTCTACCCTTCGTAGAACAAATTTCAATTTTTCAGTCACTTTTATTTTGTCGTCTGCAAATGCTTTTAATTTGAACCAGTCTAAAATTTTCTCACGTTAACCACTTTGTGAGATACAGGGTGGTAAAATAACTTTTCAAAGGCCCTTTATCCCTTTACTACAAAGCAGAATTTTAGACCTATCCAAATCAAAGGCATTTACAAACAATAATTTCATAATTGCTCAAATGATGTAATTTCTCTTTGATAGAGTAGAAAACTTTGTGCGAAAAGGAGAAAATGCTGGATACAAGCATTTCTCCTTTTCCCACACAGTTTTCAAAAGGCCTTTTCCTCATGGTTGTCAAAAGTCATCATTGTCTGGTAAAGGGTTACCTGGTATTCATTTGCAGAAGCCCTCTTGTAGCATTATCTTTAAATTTCAAGGAAACCTGCATGGTTAAATAGCAACCAATTACAACTGCTCTTATTTTTTCTTTGCAAAGGCTGTATTTGGATGTCATAATTATACAAGAGATATGTCTATACCACAAGGTAATTATTTTAGATAAGATGTGATGTAGTCTTAATAGCAGCATCTTCGCAAGCCAAGGCGATTCACTACGTTACTCTACCTTTGGGGGATTGAGCTTGATTTTTATGTTCACCAGATACCCTTTTTCATTGGATGCAGCCGGCTCTAGCTGCAACGAATGAAATGGCTCGTAGCATTTCATCTTTGATAAAAATAGAATAAGAGGTCTACCTTTCGAATAGAAGGTAAAACATGGAAACCTACGTGGATGTCTGCATATCGCTTCATGTGTATTCATAAGCGGTTTGTAAAACGATATTTCATTTGCTTTTAGAAATATGATGTAAAGGGGGGTAATAACCAGCATCCAATAGAGGGCGCATCGCAGGAATCTCCAAATCAGGTTCAATCAGCCAAGGTAAGATCCACATAGTGATCGTAAAGTTGGCTCGAAAAGATGTAATATCAGAATGACAACATACTTGATTTTTCTAAAACAGAAAGTAATTACAGATGACATGGTTCAAGTGATTAAATTTGCATGTAGAAGGGTATGAAAAATTGTGGGAAATGTTGTCTTTAGCATTTTTACCTTTTTCCAGAATGATTTCTACTCGTTCAAACAAATATCCCATTTTTTGAGCCATGCATGTTCAATTTGAAATCTTTAACCCATTACCACACAATCCCTACTTTTGACGCCCCTGAGAAATAAGCCTTTTGAAAACACTGTGGGAAAAGGAGAAAATGCTGGTAACCAGCATTTTCTCCTTTTCCCACAGTGTTTTCTATCCTTCCCAGAACAAATTTCAGTTCTTCAGTCACCTTTATTTTGTCGTCTGCAAATGCTTTCGATTTGGACCAGTCTAAAATTGTCTTGTGTGGTAAAGAGTTAAATGCTTTCTATTTGAAGTTTTAAAAAAAATTGTTATACCAGCAACTCTTTACCAAAAGACAGAATTTTAGATTGGTTCAAATTGAAAGCACTTGCAGAAGACAAAACAAAGGTAACTCAATATTTTAAATTTGCTTCCAGCAGGATAGAAAACATTGTGGGAAAAGGAGAAAATGTAGGTTACCAGCATTTTCTCCTTTTCCCACAATGTTTTCAAAAGGCCTGTATCGCAGGGTCATAAACATAAGGGATTGTTTGGTAAAAGGTTACAAGTTCACTAGCATTAATTTAACCTTTTTTTCATAATTTTTTTTTTTAACTCATTGTAACCAAACGACAATAATTGAGGCTTGTCCACATCAAAAGCATTTGCAGACAACAAATTAAAAGTGACTGTTAATTTGAAATTTGTTTTGTGCAGGGTAGAAAACATTGTGGGAAAAGGACTAAATGCTGGTTACCAGCATTTTCTCCTTTTCCCTCAATGTTTTCTAAAGGCTTCTTTCTCAGGGTCATAAAAAGTAGGGATCAATGTGTGGTAATGGGTTAACATTTTTTGCAGACACATTTGATTTGTCTTCTGCATCTGAATGCAATGTAGGCAAACTTAGTTGTTTGGGTTAAATCTTGGGATTGCAAATATATGCCATGGTCTGACAAACGGGGGTTTAACTCTTTACCAAACAATCCCGACTTTTAACAACCCTGAGAAAGAAGTCTTTTGAAAACATTATGGGAAAAGGAGAAAATGCTGGTAACCAGCATTTTCTCCTTTTACCACAATGTTTTCTACTCTTCCCAAACCAAAGTTCTATATTTCATTCACAATTATTTTATTCTCTGTAATTGCTTTCATAGTGGACCAGTCTATAATTTTGTCGTTTGGTAAAGAGTTAACACATCGCTGTAATGTATGATACAAAGCAAGTCATCACATGACTTTTGTTCAACAACCAGCTGAATCAGGAGGTAGACTGGCTCCTTGAAATGCAGAAAATTGACCTATACCAAAAAGTTTTGACCAAAGTCTCCCTGCCCAGTCTGTGCAGGCTGACCTGGGTTGACAACTCTTGCAGATGCATTATAAGACCCCTTTTTTCCGACATTTGCGTAAATGGTCATTTCAGCTCAGCCTGCGCAGGCTAATCAGAGATGACACTTACATTTGATTTTTGTGCTAAATCAAACTTGCACAAAAAAATTACATAAAAACTGCGAGTGTCGTTTCAGATCAGCCTGTGTGGACTGCGCAGGCATTAACAGACAACACATTATGCAAATGTCCGAATGCCCCTTTTCACAGATTGCAAGCCATATAAGGGCCAAGTTTTGAGAAAAGGGGCTTGATGTATTGTAAAGCATTGTCTCTGATTAGCTGCATAGTCTGTGCAGGCTGATCAGAGACGACAACCTTACGTAAATGTCTTAACTCATTACCAAACGACAATATTTTAGGCTTGTCCAAATCGAAAGCATTTGCAGACGACAAAAAAAATGTGACTGAAAATTTGAAATTTATTTTGTGAAGGGTAGAAAACATTGTGGGAAAAGGAGAGAATGCTGGTTACCAGCATTTTCTCCTCTTCCCACAATGTTTTCTAAATGCTTCTTTCTCAGAGGCGTAAAAAGTAGCGATTGTGTGGCAATGGGTTAATGCCCCTTTTCGCATGTTGCAAGCCAGTATGATGTGATATACAGGGTTTACTATATTATACAAATCATCATAATCATCATGATCAATCATCAAAACTCTTCTACTCTCCCTCATACTACAAAACTAACAAATGCACATCCTCAGTCAGTGCAAAGATGTAGATATTTCAAAGTTGGGGGTTTTTCTTTATTCTGGCAAATAAACAGACAGTCAAGATTCAAGATCAGACTGTACATTCTGTGCAGTCTGATCTTGAATCTACATTGTCTAAAACATAATTCGTTACCAAATCTCAGAATTGGAAAGCAATTGCAGACAAAAGTTTCTATTTGGCTCAAATGGTGGTATTCGTCTTTGACGACATAGATTGACATTGTGAGAAAAGGAGAAAATACTTGTTACTAGCATTTTCCCCTTTGGCTACAATGTTTTCAGAGGACTTCTTCCAATGGGTTGTACTAGCTCTGGACTGTGTGATAATAGGCTAAGAGTTAAATTTTCCTTTTCCAACAAAGTGCATTTATTAGCTTACAAAAGCATATGTAAATGATCTAAGCATTTTCGGTCTGTAAAAATGTATCCAGATATGTCTTGTATCTAAGGCATGAATAGAGACAGTGAGGATCAATGACCAGAATGTTCACTCCGTGTAGTCCAATCTTGATCTCCACCACACACAAAAAGTAAGAGACGTCATGACAGGGAATCTAGTGTTGCATCTGTTACATTCATTCAGATATTAAATCTAATCCTGTACCAATCAAAGGACTGAAGTTACTGAGATGATCTGCATAATTATTGCGTTACAAAAAGTGTTGCCAGCCAAAAAGTACACCAACACCACACAAGAATTAATGCACTGTCTCTCTAACTTAGGAAATTGAAGTGTCATACCCATGTTACAGTCAAGCAATCAAAATTGCAGGTACACAAGTTTCAGCGGTGAAAAGGCTTAAAAGGTGGCCCTTCAGATTTCGGGATAAAAATTTACAAAAATACAAAAAAATAATCTTTTTACTCCCAGAGCCTTATAATTTCCATTCAGAAAACCCCAGTAGTCGAAAACCATCAAACAACAAGAGAAATTAGAGATTTACTACAGCTCAGGTCGACACTGACGGGAAACACGGTCTATTTTTACATCAGCAACTCGCTTCTTTACATACCAGAAATACACAGACAAAGCTTCAAACATAGCATATGAAGAAGACATTATGGAAAATAATTACATGTTTGTTATGTTATGGAATTCAAGCTTCATTAGTCACGTACCAGTCACTTAACACTTCCACAATGCTTTTTTGATTTTTGGCACGAAATCTAACAATAGCTTAAGGGCTACGTAACCTTTTTAGGGAATACCACCAAAAAAAACAATTGTAAGATTATGAGTCTTACTTATTGATGATTTGTGTTGTTTTTTTCATATAAATTTTTGTGTTACATTTATTTTTCAATTTGGTGTGATGTGAAAAACCTAAATACCTACCTTTAAACTGAAATTTCAGCCATTTTGTATGAAAACTATATAAGAAGAAGAGTGCATATCAATGCAATGGATAAACTCATTCCTGTGCATTAAACCCATAACCCAACATTTTTTGAAGTACATGTTCTGGCAAAAGGGGGTTCAATGCATCTCCATAATGCAGTATGCCAAGCAACTTATGACATAATCATGGATTCATCAGATCCATTTAGCTTAAAACTATCAATTGGATATGAATGTAGAATGGTCATTTGACATGCTTAAAAATTACAAATAGTCAAAAAGTTTGACTCATGTTAGCCTGCAAGAAGTACTCGGGCTGAAATGAGCCAAAATCTTTTCCACATTCATAAACTCTTTACCAAACAACAATTTTTTGCACTGGACGAAATTCAAGGCATCTATTGACAACAAATTAAATCTTGTTAATATGAAGATTTCTGACTTTGATATGGTAGAAAACATTGTGGGAACAGGAGAAAATGCTGATTACCAGCATTTTCTTCTTTTCCCACATTATTTTCAATAGGCTTCTTTCTCAGGGTTGTTATAAAATCAGATTTTTCTGGTAAAGAGTTAAGTCCCCTTTTCACAGCACACGTCTCACATATTTTTATTCTAGATGCTCGAGGTGTAGCATTACTTACCTCACAATAATCACTGCACTTTCTCTCAATGACATCATTCACTTTCATACTACAGGGCTTCATACACTGAAATATAAAGAAAAAAAAGATAATTTTCTCAAGATTTATATGTAATAATATGAAGTTATTTAACATTCTTGGGTACAATACTCTATGATGAGTACACTGCAGAACCAGTCTTTATTTGGACGAGGAGACAGCCGAGTCAGAAATATAGTGTGTACAAATCCAATTGAATTCAGTATTCTACCTAATTATGTTAAATGACCTCTTTATTTCACACTTCTATATTGACTTTAAAGTAAACGACAAGTTGAATAATTAAAAGAAAAAACAATTCTAAAGAGGACTTTGGAGTTGCTTTTTTTTTTAACAATGGATTTACTACTCTTCCGGTCCAATATCCATTTTCAGGACTCTAGCCTCGTTTTGAAAAACCCATATGGGGCTCTTGCCTCTTTTTGAAAAATCTATATTGGACTCTTGCCACATTTAAGAAAACTGTATTGGACTATAATATTGGCAACGATATTCTGAACACACATATTATTGGACGTTGAATTATAGGTGTGAAACAAAAGGTGTTCCTCAACAAATATTAGTGAAGAAATTATGTAGAAAGATATGCTGATGCTAGTTGGTGACTATCTAAAATGCATGAAATTACTATAAATCAAACTGACTTAATCTATTTGCATACTGATGATTTTAGATATATATTCTCCATAATAATTGGCGGATTTTGTACTGAATCAACCTTGACCTCATATTTCATAATCATATTCCTTTTAGTAAAATATGAATACAATTTATCCAAAATTTTCAGAAGATAACAAACAGTAACCAGAAAATTTTGAAAAACTGAAAAGGGCCATAACTCATACAACGGTAACATAATTTGGCCTCTTCCTAACCTTTTGCCACACATTTGGAAATTTTTACATTTTTGTCATGTGGTGAAGAGGTAAATAGCATTATCGCGTTTTTCTGCAATATTTCCTACCTTTGTATAAAAAGAATTCCACACATTCTGCCACATTTAACCCTCTACTCCATAGATACTCATTTCTACGCATTGCTTGTAGGAGCCCTTGGAAAACATTGTTGCAAAATGTGAAATTGCTCATGACGAGCAATTTCACATTTTGCCACTGTGTTTTCTATGCTATCAAAAGGTGTCATATACACATTAGAAACAGCTTCATCCTTGCTGTTATTTAGGGTCAATTTGAGATACCAAAGAAATGCCTTATGGGGTAAAGGGTTAAAGATAATTCTCTACAGCCAGAGAGAAAAAAAATGCAGTTAAAACTTTATCATGTATGATTTTGGATTCAGATACTGGTTAGCTGTGTAAACACGGTCAAAATAATGTGTTACTTCAAACATATTTATTTTATGTCACCTGAGAAACAAGTTCTTACAACTTATATTAATCTCTCTTGATTCTGCTTCCTAGGAACTACACCAGTACTCGTGCCGAATGTGTGGGTCGTCATTGAAAATTCCAAAAGTTGACACCCAATCCTGGGTAAAATTTCCCAACTTAACACCTGCTCCTGGGTATCAAACTCGGAATCTTGTGGTTAAGAGGCTGACGCTCTACCCCACAACAACAGACAACACACATAAGTAAGTAAATAATCTATAAATATGGTGTATTGGTTCAATTGACTCCATGGTGTTTAATGCCATTTTCAACCTTATTTCATTTATATCGTTATGGCCAGTGCACCTATCCATGCTTTCCTAAGTTTATTTTACAATACTCTGCACAATATTCTTTCCAAGCCACCGGCTGCTTTCCCACATAACTACTGTCTTTTTAACTGCTTTCAAAATCATTCAGTCTAAAATTGTGTTGTTTGATACAGGCTTAAACATCACAGAGGTATACAAAATAAAACTTTTTTGCAACTGAATATTCGTGAAATAATCAAAAACGAAAAAAAAAATTCTGGTTTGAAACCTGTGTCAAATTGAAGTTAAAAAAAAGAAACAGGGTATGACTGTTTAACAAAAAAATCAAACTTGTCTTTGTTTACATAATTTCAAGTTTTGTATGTAAAGTCACCATGATTAAGGTATTTCAAAGATTTTATGAAGGTCATTTATCTACTTAAAACCCTTTTGACAAAGTTTTCTACTCAAATCTGAATTTTAGATTAACATTCATATCTAGAAATGAAAAAAAAAAAAGATTAATTGCTGAAAAAAAATAGAATGAAGCTTGACTATTCATTAACTACACACATAATGAGATGTCAAGGCACTATTTACCATTTTATTTTTCTGAAAGATTTTAATCATTTATATCATTAGCGATTTTTTAATAAATATTTTTCTAAATATACAATTAAGTTGACATGAAAAAGCCCTAGAACCCCTTCCTTTATTGGGAAACCTAAAGGGTTAGAAGAGAAACCAAAACTATACAGGTCCTTGAAATGGTAGAGAAATATGCTGAAAAAGAAGGAATTGCTGGTTACTAAATTTCCTCTTTTTTCCCATGTCTTCAAAAAAACCCTAATGATCTTTAAAACATAACATTGCTTACTAAAGGCTTAACCCATTTAAACCATTGACAGGTATCTAAAACAAAATTAGGTGAAAAGAAAAAGCTCAATTAAAAAGCTGAACTCACTTCAGCATGAACATGATGAATCTGAGATTTTGTGTCAGTATAAAATGGCAAGATATCACAATGTCTGTCAAGCTAACTAGCATTTTTCCTCACTTTATCTCACATAATATTGGCAGTGTGGGCTGAAGACTAAACTGCACATACTGATATTTCAGAGCTCCAGATAAGAGGGCCTGACAGTATCCAAAATCCATTAATTCTCTTCTAAACCCTATGTTGTGGGCACTCAATAGAATCGTCTCGATGAGACGATTCTATTGAGTGCCCACAACATACTTTTTAGTGGAAAAGAATTAATAGTTTCAATTTTGAAATCAAAATCACGCCCTCCATCTGTAGCTCTGACTGATTACTATGCAGTATGGTATTTATCTACACTGTCAATTAAAGCAACATAAGTTGTGCAAGGCACTTTAATACTTAAACAAACAACAACATTTTAGACTTGTCGAAACTGAAAGCATTTGCAGACGACAATTTCACATGGACTCAAATGATACAATTTTTCTTCGATAGGGTAGAAAACTTTGTGGGAAAAGGAGAAAATGCTATGCTGGTTACCAGCATTTTCTCCTTTTCCCACAATGTTTTCAGAAGGCTTGTTTCCCACGGTTGTTAAAAGTCGTCATCGTGTGGTAAAGGGTTAAGTCTTTACAAGATGAGAAAATTTCAGACCATAGTATACCTATTCATGTTTTCCTACAGGTAAAGAGTTAAAACCTCACCTCATAACATTGGTTATCATATTTACATCTATTCAAGAGCTTGAACTTTCTGTGGTTGTTTCTGTCCTCCCCCTGAAAGTAGAAAAACAAACATGTCAGTTTTCTATAGGTAAGAGAAATGTGCTGTATACCAAACAATAAAATTTTAGACTCTTCCGAATTAATATCATTTGCAGAAAGCAAATAAACATGCATAGGTCAATAACAAAATTTGTCTTTCAAACCCATGAAATAAATTATACTATTTTGGTTCCTTTCCATACGATGAACAGTTAACCCATTACCAAATGACAATATTTTAGGCTTGCCCAAATCGAAAGCATTTGCAGACGACAAAATAAAAGTGTCTGAAAATTTGAATTTTTTTTGTGAAGGGTACAAAACATTGTGGGAAAAGGAGAAAATGCTGGTTACCAGCATTTTCTCCTTTTCCCACAATGTTTTCAAATGGCTTCTTTCTCAGGGGCGTCAAAAGTAGGGATTGTGTAGTAATGGGTTAAAGAACAAATTGGATGAGACCTTAGTGCATTCTAAAGTTGCAATGTCAGAGTATTGCATTTTTCTTCAGTTCAAAAAAAGAGCAAAAATCATTCTGACTCATGCAGTGGGGTTATATCAAAGATAACCTTGACCTTAAATCCTTAAAAGCCCTTAAGTCCCTTGGCTGTAGAGATTATGTACATACAAATAACCCTTTACAAGACAATAATAAAATTTTGGTAAGGTCAATGTTAAAAGCACAACTGTTGACATTTTGATTGTACGATGTTCAATGCCAACTTTCAACTTCATATCATTAACCCATTACCAAACAATCCCTACTTTTGACGCCCCCGAGAAAGAAGCCTTTTGAAAACACTGTAGGAAAAGGAGAAAATGCTGGTAACCAGCATTTTCTCCTTTTCCCACAGTGTTTTCTACCCTTCCCAGAACAAATTTCAATTTTTCAGTCAGCGTTATTCTGTCGTCTGCAAATGCTTTCAATTTGAACGAGTCTAAAATCTTGTTGTGTGGTAAAGTGTTAATATCATGTCAGCTAGTGCACCTATCCATGCTTTCCTCGAGTTTCTTTTACCAATACTCTACGCAATATTCTTTCCAAGCCAAAGGCTGCTTTCCCACACAACCATGTGAAAACAATGGTCAGCGAGCGATGGGAGAGGAATGAATCTTGTTCCATTAACTATCATCAACCCTTGGTTGAAAAAAATTGGCAGAGCTGGGGATTGAATTAGTGACCTCCTGTTCTCAAATTCTGCAAGCAACTGACTGAGCCTCCAGAGCTCAGCATGCTGTCTTTGGAAAGGGATCTTATACCCCAGGACATGAAGAGCTGTATTTATTCTGTTTACGGTAACTCTTTACCAAATGACAAAAATTTAGACTTATCCAAATTGACAGGCTTTGCAGACGAAAAATTTAGTGTATCTGAAATGATGTTTTTTCTGTTAGATCGAGTAGAAAACATTGCAGGAAAGGAAGAAAATGCTGGTTACCAACATTTTCTCCTTTTCCCACAATGTTTTCAAAAGCCTTCTCATACAGGGTCGTTAAAACTTGGGATTGTGTTGTAGTGAGATGATTGATAATGATTTACATTCAATTGGATTCAATAACTCAAAATGGCCATTTCTTTTTTACTGTGCCTAAACCCCATCACTATACCTTGACTTTTCAACGACACTGGGAGATGGGATTTTTTAAAACATTGTAAGAAAAGGAAAAACCAGCATTTTCTCCTTTTCCCACAATGTTTTCTTTCAAGAGTCACAAATTCTAATATTTTAGCCTCATTTGTCGTCTGCATGTTCTCTCATTCGGGACGGGTCTAAAATATTCTCATTTGGTAAAGAGTGAAGAAGTCTCTAACCTGGAGATAATCTTTATATGAGCTGATTTATGTCTTTCT
Source organism: Tridacna crocea (assembly GCA_943736015.1). Lineage (NCBI taxonomy): Eukaryota > Metazoa > Mollusca > Bivalvia > Cardiida > Cardiidae > Tridacna > Tridacna crocea. The sequence continues at coordinate 36,715,391 of OX031068.1, forward strand.
TTCATATTCTTTCAAGATGTCATCTTTTTTTTTTTTCATTCAGCTAATCTTTTAGATAATCTTTTACCAGTTGACAAAAGTCAAGACTCTCAAACTGAAAGCATTTGCAGACAACAAATTTTAATCACATTGTGGGATTTTTTTTTTCAAAAAGGTTAAAACATTATAATAAAAGGAGAAAATGCTAGAATCTAGCAGTATCACCACGATCCAGATTTGTTATGTCACCCAGATGGGCAAGACTTCCTAAACTTTTGTGGGATAAGGAGGAAATGCTGGTTCATTAATCATTATTGGCATGTTCTCCCTTTAATACAATATTTTCTGCAATATCAAGAATTTTTTTTTCATTTAGCTACCACTAATTTGTCATCTGCTTACGCTTTCAATTTGCACTAGTCTGGTTAACTCTTTATCATACAACAAAATCTTGGACTGATCTAAATTCAAAGCATTTGCAGATGACATTATAAATATGGCTCAAAAATTGAAAATTGTTTCGGGAAGGGTAGAAAACATTGTGGGCAAAGGAGAAAATGCTGGTTACCAGCATTTTCTACCTTTCCTACAATCTTTTCAAAAGGCTTCTTTCTCAGGGTCGTTAAAAGTCAGGTTAAAGAACCTTCATCAGGGTTATTAAAATGCAAGATTGTTCACTTAAGGGTCAATACCCAGGTGTTGTTTTTACAATCTTGATGTTGAAGACTTCCAAAATCATTTGTGAAATATGGAGAAAATCTGGTACAAAGCAATTTCTACTTTAACCAAAGTGTTTTAAGAAATCTTCCACACCAGTCAAAATATTTTTTTACAAAAATTAATATAAAGTTACTGCTCAGCATGCATCAAATTATTTCTCTCAATTGTTGTCCGTCCTGAGTACTGTACGGCTCAATGATGATGTATAAAGATTGCCAACCTGGAGGTCCCAGGTTTGATCCTCACAGAAAGGGCTGTTAGTCTTTCTGGTGAGTATCCTTGGACAAGACACTTCAGAGCCCTTGCATATTGCTGTAAGCAGCTTATCAAAGAAGTAAATTAACAAAAAAAGATTTTTTTCTAAATCAGATCAATTCAAATTGACCGACAGTTTGACCTACCAACCAACCGATAAATCTGTCATTCCTACATGCATCCATCTCTCACTGTATGCATGCATGCATCAATCAATCAATCAGTCAATCAATCAATCAAAAAATCAATCAGGGCAAAACATAAAGACACTGCTATCTAGTCAACAGGAGAAAAATCTGAGGGCAAGAATTTTTTTTTATAATTACAAATTCTAAACAATTTAAGGATACATGCATTCAAGACCACTCATAACTTTGACTAGAAGTGGCTCCCTTTTCCTCAGAAGTTAATCTATTGAGTAATATCTAATTTGTCACCTGCACAAGCTATCAACAGAATTGGACAATCTATTTGCTATTGTCTAACACAATTTGAAGGCGTGGGTACTTGTACAAGAAAAGGGTATCAATATTATGACCCATACCAAAACCATGTAGGGGGCCAAACTTTTATCCAGTTTGGATAGTGGATTGGTTTTGAACTTTTTCCCCTGATAAGCAAGATTTTAAATTTACTGCAATTTTAAAACAAATCAAGATTAACCTAGGGTATATATTGTGTCCATATAAGTGGGCTTAAATCATAAAGTGCCATTTTCCAAAACCTGCAGGTATAACCCATTACTGCAAAGACCAAAGACTTATACAAATGAACTCTTGTACCGCACAAAGCCAATTTTTGACAATCCTGAGGATTGTGAAGACATTGAAGGAAATGGAGAAAATGCTATTAACCAGTGTTTTCTCCTACGTCACAATGTTTTCTATCCTTCTGAAATCAAATTTTTGAACCACATTTATTTTGTTGTCTGAAAACCTTTTCATTTTGAACAAGTCTACAAATCAGTCATTTGGGAAAGGGTTGAATAAAGCCCAAATACACAGTTGAAGAGAATCTTTTTTCTTAACTAATTACTACACAATGACTTTTAACCCCCCCCCCCCCCCCCCCCCCCGCCCCCCGGGAAAGAATGAATAATGAATGAATGTGAATGAATGTTGTTTTATGGCGCAAGAAAGAAAGAAGCCTTTTGAAAATATTGTGGTAAAAGGAGAAAATTGGTAACCAGCATTTTCTCCATTTTCAACAATGTTTTCTACCCTATCAAAGAAAACTTGCGCCACCTGAGCTACATTGAAATTGTCGTCTGCAAATGTTTTCAATTGGACAAGGCTAAATTGTTTTCATGACTTCGTCTAGTATAAGGTTAAAACAGACAGATCATAATCTTCACTGTCTGAATAGAAAATTAAGGATTAGGACCCCTAACTCAACAGTAAATATCGTGTAACATTGAAATTTTCATATAGGCTGTAAATTGTCCAACCTCAGTTACAGCTTCCATCTTCTACAATGAGAGTTAGGGGCCAGTCAGACCTTGACCGTTTACCACACAATCGAAAGTTCAAACCACCCTGATGAAGGAGGCATTTGAAAACATTGTGGGAAAAGGAGAAAATGCTGGTAACCAGCGTTTTCTCCTTTTTCCACGTTGTTTTCTTCAATAGCAAAGACAAAATAAATGTTTTCAGTCACATATAAATTGTTGTCTGTAAATTCTTTGAATTTGGCCAAGTCTAACACTTTGTTGCACAGTAAAAACTGAGGTTGTGCAAAGTAAATTGAGAGGATTATAACACACGCTTGAAGCTGTGGATGACTCTCGGGTGATCAGCCTACATTGATAATTCGAAAACTGTCTCTTGATCCAACTCATATTTGAATAAATTCCAGTTTCATCACATTTACAATCGAAGAAATCTTCAATCTCTTCAAAACCACTTACGTGACTGAAAAAATTAAGACTTTATTAGTAACCCTGCAATAGTTTACACCTATCTTCAACGCTGCCTTTTGTTTTTAAGTTACGAAGTCAACAGCAGAAAACTAGGAGTCTTCATGAAAGTTTGAGCAAAGGAAAACAACTCCCCTGCAAAGAGAGAATATTTTATTAGGTTTTATTCAGGCTTTAGGAAATAGCGTGTCAGTTATATAAATAACAATATTAAAATAGATCATTTTGTTTACATAGATATGCCTGCTTCTACTGAGGGACAAAAATGCCTCTCACCTCAGTTTGAAACTAATTCATTACCAAATTTGGGCTTTGCATCTTTTATCTGGGACAATTTCATTTACAGAATGTATTTTCTGATCTCTTTCCTTCCATTGCTTTCATGTAACTCGACTTTACTACACAAAAATTTTTAGACTTGACCAAAGTGAAATCATTTGCAATCAACAAATTCAATGTAGCTCAAAATATAATAACTTTCTCTATTATTGGGTTGCCAAGGTTATCAGCACTTTTTCCTTTTCCCGATGGCTACCAGCATTTTCTCCTTTTCCAACGTTGTTTTCAAAAGGTTTCTTCCATAGAGTCATTAAAACACAGTGGGATTGTTTGCCAAAGAGATAGAAGAAGTAAACCTTTTGACCTAATTTTTGATCCAACATGACTCAGTAGAATTCATGACATTTTGATAAAATAATGGCTTCTCGAGATTTAACAAGATTATTTATTATTTTGACATGTTCTCCTAATCAATATGGTCCTAAGGTTCCAGTTTAAACTTGACCTAAATATCATAGAGACCAACATCCTGACAAAGTTTGGTAGACATTAGAAGAAAATCTGGGCTTAGTATGACTAAAATCTGGCCTTTAGCCACATTTACAAAACTTCCATACTCAGCAAGACAATACAATTAACTTCTGTGAGGGGCTTAGTGTTTAGACCTAATACACAACATAAATTTCATGGTCCATATTCACCCACCATTCTTGAGAATATTCTGTGTCTTACACTCCAAGATTTTCTAAATATTAAAGCAACACAACTTCTGATTGGATAAACCAAATGGTTTAGCCAATCAGTTCTTATCTTACTTTCAAGTATAGAAAATTCTGGAGCCTCACAAGACAAAGAACTTTCTGAGGAATCATATTGGTAAATTCATAAAGATCAAGAAATGCAAAATGTTTTGGTCCATACCACACAATCCCTAGTTTTAACAACAACCAGGAAGAAGGCTTTCAAAATCTGATTGAGAAGAAAGGAGAAGGTACAGATAACCGCTATAATTCTCCTATTTAACCCATTACCACACAATCCCTACTTTTGACGCCCCCAAGAAAGAAGCCTTTAGAAAACATTGTGAGAAAAGGAGAAAATGCTGGCAACCTGCATTTTCTCCTTTTCCCACAATGTTTTATACCCTTCACAAAACAAATTTTGGGGTCCTGTGTGGCTCAGTGGTAAAGTGTAGGACTCGTAACCTGGAGGTCCCAGGTTCGAGCCTCGCTGGCTCCACTGGGTTTTTTTCACAGGAGCGTCCTTGGGCAAGACACTTCAGAGCCTAGCCTAAAATCAGGTGAAACCCAGGAAACATGAATATGTGTGATATGACTGAAATACTGTTGAAAGCGGCGTAAAACACCATTCAAACAAACAAACAAAACAAATTTTAATTTTTCAGACACTTTTATTTTGTCGTCTGCAGATGCTTTCAATTTGAACCAGTCTAAAATACTGTCGTTTAGTAATGAGTTAAACAAAAGCTTTCAAACAGCTCAAAGACATTTTATCACCATTTCATGCATGTCAAAATCTCCTCTGCAACTTCTTTCGAATTCAAACCAGTCTAAAGTTTTGTTGTCTGGTAAAGAGTTATCTAAACCCTTTCCCAAACCATCCCTGGTTTTTGTGGCCCTAAAAAGAAGCTTTTTGAAAACATCATGAGAAAAGGAGAAAATGCCGGTAACCAGCATTTTCGCTTTTCCCACAATGTTTCCCACCCTCATAAAAAAATTTTCAATTTTTGAGTTACATTAATTTTGTTGTATACAAAATCATAATGCTTTCAATTTGGACCAGTCTAAATTTTGTTGTTTGGTAAAGAGGTAAGTTGCACAGTAGTGACAGCTTACACATTTATCTAATATTGTGCAAAGTTAAATTTTGCATCAACTAATTTGCATAAAATCAAGATGTAAAATCTATGGTAAAATTTGTATTTTATAGCATTAAATAACTATTAAAAAGGTCCATGAAACTTTTTTAATGAGTTACCGTGACAATATTTTATGGGAAAAAAAAACTTTAGATTTTTTTTTTACTTAGTATTAACTCCTTACTATTTGCAAAATTTAAGTTTTGTATGTTTGAAGCACCCGAAGACAACAAATCTAATTTGACCGTTTACAACAAAAACAAAAGTTCTAAATCAAAACCACAAAATTCTGTTTGAGGATGTGAAATTCAGGTGCTAGCTTGATCTTCAGAGAAAGTTCCAAATAAAAATAAAAGCAGCAAAACTGTGTCAAAAATACGTAGATGGTCACCTTGTTGGCTCAGCACAAAAGGGTTGTGACTATGATTTTTTTCAAAATCCACCTTTTTGCATAAAATTCATGCATTATTGATACATAAACTGTGAAAAACAGGAGCCTGGGAAACTGCCAGAAATTCTTGTATTTTAACATTTGTCCTACAGTTGTAACTCATATCACAGCTCTTGTTGTATCCAGTCCTTCCCATTTGATAGTTAACACTAAACAAGGCAAATTTTTTCACTGAAACGAATTCAGAACATCTGCAGGCAACAAGTTAAATCTTGTTGACCCTTTCACAAACAATTTCTGGCTTTTATGGCGCTGAGAAAAAAGCCTTATGAAAAAAATTGTGAGAAAAGGAGAAATTATGCTGGTAACCAGCATTTTCTCCTTTACCCACAATGTTTTCTTCCCTTTCCAATACAAATTTTAATTTATGAGTCACATTAATTTTGTTGTCTGCAAATGCTTCAGCTTCAATTTGGACCTGTCTAAAATTATATTGTTTGGTAAAGAGTTAATATAATAATTTCTGACTGATTGTTACGGGAGACCACTCCTTCCCGCATGGCATTCTCCCGATTTAAATACAATACCTGGCTACTGCGTCAGGGAGATATCTCTTTGGCTCAGTGGTTAAGGTATTGGTCTTGCGTCCGGGAGTCCGGGGTTCGAATCCCGCTTGGACCCTTATTTCTGCCATGCATTTATTCATTTGTTTCTTTGTTACGGACTTTGTTCGCAAGATGGGGGCTCGTCCGGGATATGGCCATTGAGCCATTAATCCCATTTGTTGTCCAAAATCGGACTTCCTACCTAATAAGGCTTTGAGTCATCAATAAATGATGATTTTAAGAGGGGGTGTGTTACGGGAGACCACTCCTTCCCGCATGGCATACTCCCGATTTAAATACAATACCTGGTTACTGCGTCAGGGAGATATCTCTTTGGCTCAGTGGTTAGGGTATTGGCCTTGCGTCCCGGAGTCCAGGGTTCGAATCCCGCTCGGACCCTTATTTCTGCCATGCATTTATTCATTTGTTTCTTTGTTACGGACTTTGTTCGTAAGACTGATATGATTGAAAATATTGCAGAAAAAGGAGAAAATGCTGGTTACCATCATTTTCTCCTTTTCCCACAATGTTTTCAACTGGCTTCTTTCTCAGGGTTGTTAAAAATCGGCTTTGTATGGTAAAGAGTTTAAACAACATTTTCTTCAATAACAGCCCAGGTAGCTAGAATGTAATGTGTGCAAAAGTATAAGTTACTTCTTCAGTTGTTCTCAGATTGTAAGATCCCTCCCGATGAAACAACTGCCATAGTCTTTCAACATGAAGTAACAATATTGTGAAACGTTCAAATCACTTGAGATTTTATATTACATGCTTTCACTTTGTAACTGGCAATGTTGCATGTAAGAGAACATATTCTGTCTATTTGTTCCTAGAGACTTTTTTTTCACCCTAGATTCTCAAGACGAGATCCCTCCACACATGCTATTATCTTTCAACATGAAGTAACAATTTGAAAGGTTCAAATCACTTGAGACTTTATATGACATGCTTTCACATTATTGGCAATGTTGCATGAATGAGAACATGTTCTCTCAATTTGTTGCTAAAATCTTTTTTTTTTCACCCCACATTATCTATGTGATAATCAAAACCATGCTATACTGTGGTTTCCCATTCAGTTTTTGCCACTAAGCAATTTAAGTTTTTTTAAGCCCTAAGGGCAATGAATAAACCAAATACAGATTTTCAATCTAGAATACAAAAAACTGCGAGCAGAGGCTGATAAATGCAGAATCAAAGTTGTTCTCATTTTGCACATCTCAGAAAAGGGGACAGTTAAGATTTAAGACCTGAGCACACTTTCTGCCGTCTGATATAAATACTCAATTCCATAAATAAGTGTGCACTTAATTTTCTTTTATATCACGTCACCTATTTCTCTGAAGACCAACAAATTTGGTTATCATACTTTAGTTCAGAGTCTATAGAAAATGCCAGGCTTATCACATTTTGACTACAGGTAACAGAAAGTTTAAATTAGTTTTTGCTTCATAATTGAAGGTGGTACTAAAATCAATGTTGCAAAAGTATTGAAAGACTAAGGTAACATTAAAGTTAGGTTTTTCTTTAAAGAGGCCCTTACACCCATTTTTAGCCAGTTTTAACTAATTTTGTTTTTATTTTAACAAAATATAGTCATTCTTTTATCTTTATGCCAAATATTGGGCTGGCGATTGCAAGGTTGCTTAGATTACAGTCGACAGAAAATGCATTTTGCTGAGTTGCGGCCTTCCATGTAAACAGACTTGTCGTTTCTGGTTTTGAATCAAAGATTTTCGATATCGGCGTTATAAATATACTCTAATAGATTCGTATGATGATCCTGCATTCTGTCACGTGACTATATTTGACCTTCACCCTGCATATAATTGTACTGGGGAAAACAAACGAAAATGTGGGCTTCTCTGTAGCAGCCTTGATTTTCAGACAGAGGTCGAGGCCTATATATATGCAAGTAACACCATATCCGACTCTAGGCGCAAAACAATGATAAATTTCCGAGACGCACCGTCATTGTTCATAGCTTCGATTGTCTGCCAGTTTTCTGCTGGCCAATGTTCAGTTTCTAACATTATCTCCCGCTAGATGGCATTCTATAAATACTCATCTATGTATCTAATATAGGCATCCTGGGTACAGAACCGAACCACTTTCCTACGCAACAAACATTACTTTGAATTTGAAACTAAAATAAAGGTTTACTCAATAAAATGTTACCTCGTGCAACTCAATCAGCTATGATCAGCAGTTTTAGAGAAATCTGGAGCTAAAGCAGGTCTCATTTCTCCTAAAACGTATTGATAAAAGCTATATATTGTCAATATTGTTACTTTATAGAGCGTAATATTACAGTCAGCCCGCTTTCGGGGCTAGTAATGTGTCAGATAAGACAGTCCAATCTTCGAAGAATATGACATGCGCAGACAACGTAGTTTCTAACACAAACCTCCATGTTTCTTTTTTACAGTTGCACCATATCAGGGTTCGAAATTCCCATATATTTACTCGCAAAATGCAAGCCAGAATTGGAAAATGCGAGTTGAAATTTCAAGCACTTGCAAAAAAATGGGAGTGCAAATTATTGAAGAACAGTTACCAAATGTACTAAATTTCATATGTGAATACAAAGAAAAAAAGGTAATTCTTTTTTATCTGGATAAACATCGGTCATATCGCACTGAGAACACCCTCCGACGGATGTCAACAATTTTACATGTCGCCATTGAAGCCTCCGAGTTGTCGTTCGTTACCCCAATTTTGTGAGGCAAGTGCGTTCGTCTGCACTCACAGCCGATACTGGGGTTTTGCGTTTTTTATACGGAAAAAACGGAAGGCGAATTCAATCTCTGATTTGAAACAAAAACATTTGTCAATCTTTCATGAAAAAATAAATTATTACTCACAAATAGCAACGAGAAGCAAGTCGGAGGTGTTGGACTCGCTAAACCAGTTACCGGACACGCAGATATTCGGATGTGACACGTCTGTTTTTCATTTACAAAATAGACCTAGTCCACCAGTGTAAGTTTTGCAGAAATTTAACCTCGTATTAGAACAGAAATTCAACTGAAATTGAATTGATTGTTAAATGAGGGTTTTAATGTCAATTAACGTTCCTTTTGTTTGGTTGTTGTCTCAGGTTGACAGGTTATGTAATAGAATAGAATTGAACAGTTTGTACCGGCCATTCGTTTTTTACTATAGGTAAGCAAGCTGAGCTTCAAAAACAAAAATGCGAGTCCAGTTTTAATTTTGCAAGTGGAAATAAAATCTACTTGCTAAAATTTGCAAGTGGATAAAAAAATGAAATTCGAACCCTGCATATATGTCGGGAATTTATCCTTGTGTACACAAAGGACAGATTTCTGTACCATTCTAATTTTTTTTTTCAAATTTAACAGCGTTTCTGGTCAACAGCTTCGATAAATATCTTGTATGGCCACCTCTGCTGTCAATACAGGCAATTATTTGACATTGCATAGACCTTACATAACGTAAAATCATTGCATTAGGAATGTTATTCCAATCCTGAACAAGAGCGGTGGCCAAGTCCATGAGATTGGTGATGTTTCGCTGTGATCGAACCTTTATTCCTATGTAATCCTAGACATGTTCTATTGGATTCATGTCTGGCAATAAACCTGGCCAAAAAAGAACATCAACATTGTTTCTGTTCAGAAACTACTGATCAGTGCCACATGAGGATGCGTGTTGTCCTTGTAAGTATAGCAGGCCCATATTCTTGCAAAAGTGGAACTGCGTGACAGGCCGTAGAACTAACGTATTTTGTTTTTCATATTTTATTATATATTTTCATTATAGAATGTCAAATTCCTGTAATGAAATGCATGGTAATGCACATTAAAATTTTACTAAAAATGTAATGATAAAAAAAATACCAAGTCTTTTTAACAGGATGGAAAACTTAACTCTTAAAGCACAATCCTGGTTTATAGATCCTGAAGAGGATAGACATCTGAAAACCATGTAGGAAAAGGAGAAAATGCTGGTAACCAGCATTTTCTCCCTTTCCCACAAAAGTTTTCTCCGATTCTAGAAACAATTACTATCATTTCAGTCACACTAAATTTGTTGTCTGAAAAAGCTTTGAATTTGGACAAATTTAAAAATTTTAACAATTTGTAAAGAGTCATTTTGGAAAGGGAATAAGGTTAAAAGACTGTAAAATTTCTTTTGTATTTATTTATTGAAAAGATTTACATAGCTGTCAAACACCAATAAATTATTCCGAGGGTTATACATTGTCAACAAATACTCTGCTGATACAGAACACTTCATTCATAAATGTTCAAGTGGCTCCTTTCAAAAGAAAAATGCAATTTCATGATCGCATAGTTTACACACTGAAGAGAAAAAAAGTGTATAGGTTAGACTAGCACAAAATCCTGTGATTTTACCGTTAACCAGACAATCCCGACTTTTAACCCATTACCAAACGATAACATTTTAGCCTGGTCCAACTTGAAAGCATTTGCAGATGACAAAATAAAAGTGACTGAAAATTTGAAATTTGTTTTGGGAAGGGTAGAAAACATTGTGGGAAAAGGAGAAAATGCTGGTTACCAGCATTTTCTCCTTTTCCCACAATGTTTTCTACAGGCTTCTTTCTCAGGGGCGTCAAAAGTAGGGATTGTGTGGTAATGGGTTAACAACCCTAAGAAAGAAAGCTTTTGAAAAAATTGTTGAAAAAGGAGAAAATGTGCTAGTATTTTTAACCTTACCTAATCAAATTTTAATTTTGGATTCACATTTATTTTGTCGCCTGCAAATGCTATCAGTTTGGATTAACCCAAAATGTATGGTACAGAGTTAACCCATTACCACACAATCCCTACTTTTGACGCGCCTGAGAAAGAAGCCTTTAGAAAACATTGAGGGGAAAGGAGAAAATGCTGGTGACCAGCATTTTCTCCTTTTCCTACAATGTTTTCTACCCTTCACAAAACAAAATTAAAATTTTCAGTCGCTTTTATTTTGTTGTCTGCAATTCCTTTCTATTTTGACAGACCTAAAATTGTGTCGTTCAGTAATGTTTTAACGACTCTTGGGGAAAAAAGCTTGTAAACACAGGCTTGCCCCATTATCACAGGCACATTTATGATATATGATCTGCTTATGCTTTCAAGTAGTGCCAGCCTAAAACTGCGCGCTCTGGTAAAGACAACCATTTCGCAACCAGAAAACTTTGAGTAGCCCTAAAAACTGGTAACATGTCTAGACAGCAAACCAAATCTGGCTCAAAGAATTAAATTTGCCTTTGAAAGGTTAATAAACCTAGTGATAAGAAGGGAGAAGGTTTGTCACCAGCATTTCTTTCCAAAAGTCTAATCAACTGTGTCATAATCATAGGGTAGTTTGGTATACTGTTGATAAAAGACATGCAAACAAGGTCGGGCCTGCTCATGAACTATACATTATCATCTATATTCAAAGTCCAACTCCAAAGAATTTTGTATATTTTTTTAAGTGACATCTTTCCTGATTGGCTAATGCATTTAATCCAATTTAGCCAATCAAAAAGGGTGTCGCTTTCTAGATGTAGAAAAAAAGACTAAGAATGCAATTTAGAATATGGCCTGAATTCAAATTGTCTAAAAATACTTCTGCAGAGAATAAAGCTTTCCTGTCAGTGATTGATAAGCGTAAATTCTCCATTCAAGTCACATAGGATGACATAGAATAATATTCACATCCCTTTTAATCCTTTACTACACAATGCCGACTTCTAACGACCCTGAGGACGAAGCCTTTTGAAAAAAATTGTGGGAAAAGGAGAAAATGCTGGTGTCCAGCATTTTCTCCTTTTACCACAATATTTTTCACACAATTTGAACCACAATGAAATTGTTGTCTGCAAATGCTTTCAATTTAGACAAGGCTAGTAATTCATCCGCTGGTAAAAAGTTAACCCATAATCACAACAAAATTTTACACCTGCTAAAATAGAAAGCAATAACAGTTGGTTAAGACTATGGGATTTGTGCTGGATAGAAAAAAAAAAACATTACGAGAAAAGAAGAAAATGCTGGTTTAACTCTTTAACCCTTTACTCTATACTCATTTCTGCATATTGCTTTTAGGAGCCTTTGGAAAAAAATTGTGGCAAAAGGTGAAATTGCTCGTGACATGCAATTTCACCTTTTGTCAAAATGTTTTCTTTGCTATCAAAAGGTGTCATTTACACATGAGAAACGGCTTCATCCTTGCTGTCAACTAGGGTCAATTAGAGATGCAATAGGAATGCCTTATGGGGTAAAGGGTTAACAGATAACTAAATTTAAGTCTAATTTTTATGTCAAAACTGAAGGTATTTGCAAAAGATTTATTCTATTCAATTTTGTGATTTGCCTCCAGAAGGATACTAGCATTTTTTCTGTTTCCCATAGGCGGATCCAGAGGGGGTGACTGGGGGTCTGGACCCCCCCTGGAATTTTGGCAAAAATGATGTTATCGGTTCCATGAATAGGACTGGTCTGATATTGGGCAGCATTTATGTAAAATACAGTCATAAAATTAAAAAAAAGTTCTAAATGTGGAAACCCCTCATTGTTAGAACTGGAAACGTTGACTTTTCTTGTAAATTGCTTACATCCACTGAAATCCGGAAATCATATAATAAGACGAATGCGTTTTTGGTGGGACCCCCCCTGAGAAAGATATCTGGATCCGCGCGTGGTTTCCTATTATATTTTCCAAAGCTTTCTGTCTTACAGGGGCTAAAAACTCTAGACTGTGTGGTTAACTCTTTACCACACAATCCCGTCACTTTTAAAGACCTTCGAAAAGAAGCCAGCATTTTCTCCCTTTCCCACAATGTTTTCTACCCGTCTAATTAAAAATTTCAATTTTTAAGTCATATTTATTTTGTCCTCTGCAAGTACATGTACTTTAAGTTTTAACAAGTCTAAAAATTTGTCATTTGGTAAAAAGTTAAAGGTGGCCTAACCCATTATCATACAGTCCTAAGTTTTAAGGATTCTAAAAAAAAAGGGCTTTTGACAGTACTGTAACTGGCAACCAGTTTTTTATACTCTTCTCAAATTCTTTCTTCCCCTTCAAAGGCAAACACTTCCTTTATAACCTGTTACTTTTTTTGTGGCTGCAAATGCTTGAAGTTTGGACAAGTGTAAAACTTTGTCATACTGCAAGGTCTATTTACATGTTGGGATTTGAAACTTAGAAAATATAGGGGGAAAAGATAGAAAATACTAGCAATTAATACCAGTATTTTTCTGTAAAGAGCCTATCATTACTTTCCTTGCTTTGTCAGACAAGACAGATCAAGATCAGACAGCACAAAATATGCTGTATGATCTTAGAAATTACACTGTCAACTCTATGAAAAGATATTCTGACTAAAAGGATCAGAACTTGTACTCTATTTAACAGCTACAAATGTCCGTTTTACTTATTTCACATCCGAAGGGATGAAATTTCATGGTATCATGGACAACACAAGCCATAAATTTGTAAACTGCAAGACTTGATGACAAGATGCAATATATGAGCATGTAAATGATACAGTAACAGACTTTTTTCCATACAAGAGGGCCATAATGGCCCAATACTGCTCACCTAATCAACACTAATATACAAATGAGATATATGAGGGAATACACTATCATAACTATGCTTTTCCTAATTCTGTTCAGATGAGCAGTCCAATTTCATCCTTTACCAAATGATTCCGAGTTTTAACAGCCATAAGGAAAACAGCTTTTCAGAGCTCCAGATAGAGAATGATTTTGATTTCAAACTTGAAAATATCAATCATTTTCCACAAAACCCTATGTTATAGGTACTCATTAGAATCATCTCATCGAGACCTTTCCAATGAGTACCCATAACATAGGGTTTGGACGAGAGAAAAAACAAGAGCTTCGCAAAACGGCGCATATACGCCCAAAAGGGGCTTGTCAGTGAAATGAGTTGCATTGATGGATGGGCCAAGAATGAAGAGTAGTTATTCTCCATGATATATGAAAAATATTAAAGGGCAATAACTATAAAAATAAGGATGGCAAAGTTACAAATTTTGTGAATTGCTCTTATACACAAGGTGTTCTATCAGTCTTTGAAGGTCCCAGATCATATCTTTTATATTTTAGAAATTATGGCCAAGACGAAAATTCAAAGTGAAAAGGGCAATAACTGAGAAGGAAGGATAGCAGAGTTATGGTTTTTGTGCATTGCACTTGTTCATAATGTGTTCTATTAGTCTTTGAAGTTTCAAGATGATGGATTTTGAAGTTTTGAAGTTATAGTCTTTACAAAAATTCAAACTGAAAACTAACAAATGGCAACAACTCAAATAATAAAGGTGGCAGAGTTATAGTTCATGTGCAATGCACTTCTCCATAATGGGTTCTATCAGTGTATGAAGTTCCAAGTTAATAGCTTTTATAGTTTAGAAGTTATGACCAAGACAAAAATTCAAACTGAAAGTTAACAAAGGGCAGTAACTCAAAAAATAACAGTGGCAGAGTAATGGTTCATCTGCACTGCACTTCTCCAGAATGTGTTCTATCAGTGTATGTAGTTTCAAGTTGATACCTTTTATAGTTCGGAAGTTATGGCCTGGACAAAAATTCAAAGTGAAAATTTACAAAGGGCAATAACTCAAAAAATAAAAGTGGCAGAGTTATGGTTAACGTGCAATGCACTTCTTCATAAGGGATTCTATCAGAGTATGAAGTTCAAAGTTAATAGCTTTTATAGTTTAGAAGTTATGGCCTGGACAAAAATTCAAACTGAAAATTAACAAAGGGCAGTAACTCAAAAAATAACAGTGGCAGAGTTATGGTTCATGTACACTGCACTTCTACATAATGTGTTCTATCAGTGTATGTAGTTTCAAGTTGATACCTTTCATAGTATGGGAGTTATAGCCTGAACAAAAATTCGAAGTGAAAAGTTGGTTATTTCAGAAATCAGGGGCAGATAATTTTAGAACGCAAACAGCAATCCAAATTCTAAGACCCAGGTGCACAACTAGACATCACGGAGATTCATTGTGGCAAGTTTCAAATAATTCTAGTGGAAACTGTAGGAGGAGTTGCGCACACAAGAAATTGCTAACGGACGGACGACTGGGTGTGCAACGTAATACGACCCTTCGGGTGTATAAAAATGAAATACCACCACTCCCTCTTATCTGGAGCTCTAAAACATTCTAGGTGAAGAAGAAATACTGGTCTTCCATGTACACTGTTATCCTGGGTCAGTTTGTATTGGAGTGAGGGCAGTGACCGTACACACGAGTCAGGGCCAAGTTCGATAAAAAAAACCTTAAGTTTTATATTTTGTTCAAATTCCCTCCAGACTAAGTTTTTCACTTGAGTTCAATAGACAACATTACTTACATGTAAGTCTCTCAATGTTTGTGAAATGCTTCTCAAATAACAAACTTGGTGTTAAAGGTGGGTACATGTATTTAGATTTTTCACATCACTGTTTCACACTTAATTAAAAAAAATATTTATGACTGAAATTTATATGAAAATACAATACAAATCACCAATAAATAAGAATCATAAAATTACAAAAAAAAAACAACTTTTTTTTTAGTAGTATTCCCTTAAATGGCTAAATAACCTCTTAAGGTATTTTTAGATTTTGTGCCAAAAATCCATTTTAAAAAGCATTGTGGGAATGTTAGTGACTGGCACATGACTAAAGACACTTAAATTCCATAACATAACAAACATGTAATTACTGTATTTTCCATAATCGTCTTCCTTGGACACTTTGTTTGAAGCTTCCTACGTGTATTTCCAGTATAAAAATGCTTTCCATCACTGTTGACCTGAGCTATAGTGAATCTCTAATTTCTCTTGTTGTCAGATGGTTTTCGACTACTGGGGTTTTATGAAAGAAAACTAAGGCTTTGGGAGTATATTTAGGATGATTCTTTTTGTACTTCAGGAAAATTTCCGTCCCAGACTCTGAAGGGCCATCTTTAGAAGTCGTGCAGGTAACTATGTGGTAACAGTTAAAATTCACCTAAACCTGCAGTACTGTGAAGTTAACTACATGTATTCAAGAGCAAAGAACTTAAAACGGCAATATTTTTTCTAGCAGTAGATCTATATCTCACATCCTAGTATGAAAATCAAAAAGTCCACCACAGGTGTTCCACTTGAAAATTATTGTAAATGACATTTAACCCTTAGGAAACCTTTCACAACTGTAGCTGCATCAGCAGTGAGTAAAGATTGAGATCAGAGAGCACATTTTGTCCAGTCTGATCTCTGATCTATACTGTCTGCATTGCTTCTAAAGACATTCTAGACAAGCACTACCTTGAAACTGGAACTATTTTGGGTCATTATATAACTACAACGGAAGAAACTGATGGGTTTACATTGGCACTCCAAGGGTTCTGTTCATTCTTTTATCATTGAGGATATGCATAGTTTTATATGTTATTGCATCCAGTGTAGCCCATGATCAGACTGCACAGAACACTCTGATTGACCAGACTATCCATTCATTGTTATACAAACTTGTTATTCTTGCAAGACAGCTTTCAAGAAATACAATCATAATATTTATTGACACCTTCTTTCCTCCTCGGGTGCAGGAGAAACATAACTCTTTACCATAAAATTATTAGTTTTAACAACCTAATTTCAAGCTGGCTTTTACAGTGAAAAAAGGAGAAAAGCAGCCAACCAACATTTTTCCTTTGCCCTTCCAAAGACAAATTCCAGTTTTTGAGTCCTGTTTAATTTGTTATTTGCAATAGTTATCCATTTTGGATCCATCTAAAATTTTCTTGTTTGGTAAAGAATTAAACACTCTAAGCTTTAAGTTTGTCAGTTAAGCTTTTATGTAACAAATGATTATAACACCAACCTGTCAAATTTCTTTGCCCTCGACCAAACAATCCTGAATCTGAATGATTTAGAGAAAGAAGGCTTTAGAAAACATTATGGAAAAAGGAGAAAATGCTGTTTAACTGCATTTTCTGCTTTTCACATATTTTTTTCAAAATCTTTCATCTTCAATGTTGTTAAAATTGAGATTTTTGTCATAATTTTGGGAAAAAGAGCATGTTGTTATTTTTTTTTATTATTAAATCAGTGCACCTGATCTTGGATCTACACTATCCAGAAACTGACTTCTTTATGATGACCACTAGAGCTACAATTGTGTCGACTTCAAAATCAAGAGGGAAAACATAGCCATTATCGCTACACTTCACAGTGCTGATGATCACTAACACATTCACTAAACTGGCACAGAGACATTCAACTGTAAGAAGCCTGTATTGCTATAGGATTTCATAGGGAACATAAGCCATTTGTTCCAAAACAAACATGAAACATGTAACATGCCACCATGACGTCAATGAATACCAGGGAGGTCTCATCAAGGATCAATCATACCGAAATTCAATGAACTCTTACAAACAATCCAAGTTTTAAGATTTTTTATTTCACAACTTTTGTATCACAAGAACCAAAGCATCAACTCTGTGTACTTTTGGGGTTTCACCTGTGCAAGGCCAAGAGCATTGCAGAGCTTTGCACATGGACCTTCCAGTGCAATTATCCACTACAGCTGTTGAGATGGAACCTAAATCTTTTGTATCGAAACTCCAGCACTTTAACTCATTACCAAATGATAATATTTTAGGCTTGTCTAAATCGAAAGCATTTGCAGATGGCAAAATAAAAGTGACTGAAAATTTAAAATTTGTTTTGTGAAGAGTAGAAACATTGCGGGAAAAGGAGAAAATGCTGGTCACCAGCATTTTCTCCTTTTCCCACCATGTTTTCTAAAGGCTTCTTTCTCAGGGTCATCAAAATAAGGGATTGTGTGGTAATGGGTTAACTCCTTACCAGGTTACCACACAATCCTGTTTGTCAATGAAGAGAAAGGGTTCTCATAACATTGTAAGGAAGGGGAGAAAATGGTAACCAGCATTTTTTCCTATTCCTAC
This sequence comes from Tridacna crocea, assembly GCA_943736015.1. Lineage (NCBI taxonomy): Eukaryota > Metazoa > Mollusca > Bivalvia > Cardiida > Cardiidae > Tridacna > Tridacna crocea. Next base: position 36,733,343 of record OX031068.1, read on the forward strand.
CATGTTTTCTATCATTTCAGAGACAAATCCAAGTTTCTAATAACAAATATTTAGTTTTTCTTCAGCAAAATGGTTTCAATTCAGACATGTCAGAAATTTTGTCATTTTAGTAAAGCGTTACTAAAGAGGATCTCATGTAAATAACTTTTACCAAACAGTAAAATTTTATACTTGTAAAAAATGAAATCATTTGCAAATGACATATGAAACGGGACATATATGAAGAGATTGACTTATGGTAGAGTGTAGGATTCAATTTTTGTTGGAATCTTCTAGCCTCGTTCTGATAAAACCCAAGGCTTTTACAAATATTTGATCTAGTACAGTGAATTGACAAAAAATAAAGTTGAAAGCGGCTACAAATGTATTTTCACACCTGTTAAGTCTTTAGGCATTTGCTAGGCCCGTACTCACCAACCATTCTTGAGAATCGATATTCTTATTCTGCAAGACTATCTAAATTTGCAAATAACTCAATTTCTGATTGGCTAAACCGAATGGTTTAGCCAATTAGATGATGTGTTACTTACAAATGTCGAAAACTCTGGAGAATAAGACATAGAACGTTCTTAAGAATGATTGGTATATACAGGCCCTGAGCACCAATTAAATGTTGCTAAAATAATAGGTTTTGTCCATGAAAAAGAAGAAAATGTTAAAAAAGTAAAGAAAAAAAAAAAGTAAAATTCTAGATCTAGCATATTTTCCTTCCCTCAAGCTGTTTTCAAAAGATTTTTCCCCTCAGGGTCATTTAAACATTTGATCACTTATAAAGAATTAACTCTTTACTATTCACAAAATTTTAGACAAGTGAAAATAATGAGAGCAAACTGAAAGCAATTGCACAGAATACATGTAAATATAACTAACATTATTAGTCCATTATAAAGACAGATAAAAAAAAAATATTGTGGGAAAAGGAGAAAATGCTAGTTACCAGGATTTCCTTCCTTTCCGACAATATTTTTAAAAGCCTTTCTTCCAGGGTAATTAAAACTCAGGATTGTTTGGCAAAGGATTAAAGAGGGGGATGTATTATAGAAAATAGACCCCCACCTGCGTTCAGGGCTGACCTTATTTGAAAACCCCATGTCATTATCTGCACAATTTTCTCAAAGACAAGATAATTTTTTTTCACTCCTCGTTTTACTTATGTTTGGTTCTTTATTCAAGGAAAGAAAGAATTGGTTATTTTGGCTTTGCATTAAATCCTTGCCAAACAAGCAAGTTTAGACTATTCCTATAATTGAATGGATTTTGCTGATAGTAAATTAACCCTTAACCACACAGCAAAACTTAAGACTTATCCAAATTGAAAGCATTTGCAGACATTAAAATTTCATAGTGGCTCAAATGATGCATTTTTCTTTTTAGGGTAGAAAACTTTGTGGGAAAAGGAGAAAATGCTGCAGCATTTTCTCCTTTTCCTAAAAAGTTTTCAAAAGGCTTCCTGCTCAGGGTAGTTAAAAGTTGCCATTGTGTGGTAAAGAGTTAAATTTTACCAGAAACTTTTTTTCTTCAGACGGTAAAATGTTGTCAGGAAAGAAGAAAATGCTGGCATATCTTTTTCTCACATCTTTTCCAAAAGCTCTTTTCATTATGATTGCTAAAACATGAAACTATGTGGTAACAGGTTTCTGCAACTCATTAAAGGGGCTTTTGAAAACATTGTGGGAATAGGAGAAAATACTGGAAAATAGCATACTCTCCATTCACACATTGTTTTATACTCTTTCTGAGATAAATCTTATGATTTGAATAACATTTAAATTGTTGTGTGCAAAATTAATGCCTTCAATGTTGGTAAGTCTTTATAGTTCCCATCTAACATTGTGGGAAAACATAAAATGGCTTATTTCCATCTTTTTTTTTTTCTTAAGCTAAACCACTATCCATACCTTTTAAGTAAGGTACATGATTGTGATACATACTGGTACATGTGAAATGTTAGATTTTTATGGAGGATTTTAAATCTGGGTAATTTCAAAATCAAACTTCTAGCAAATTGAAAATTGTCGAATAATTCAAAAAGCAATTTTATGTATGAGGTAACAGAGTTCTTTTTTTTATTCATTATTCAATACGGGATCAGTAAATTTAAGCTAGGCCATCTGGGGGTGGATTTTATGCCATGTGGATATTTAACCCGTTACCACACAATCCCTACTTTTGACGCCCCTGAGAAAGAAGCATTTAGAAAACATTGTGGGAAGAGGAGAAAATGCTGGTAACCAGCATTTTCTCCTTTTCCCACAATGTTTTCTACCCTTCACAAAACAAATTTCAAATTTTCAGTCACTTTTATTTTGTCGTCTGCAAATGCTTTCAATTTGGACAAACCTAAAATTTTGTCGTCTGGTAAAGGGTTAACAATGTCCATGACATTTCCTTGCGGAGCAGTTCAAGCAGAAAATTGTCTAACTGTTCATTTTTCAGTCAGACAATAGCTTCTTTTTGGCTGACAGCCCGCCATTCATGAGACGGCAGATCTCTACTTCATTCATTGAAGGATTTGTCTATTGTTGGGTGAAACAATAGGCCCGATTTTACACGCTGTGATTTCGTAAAGAAGATAAGAAATAGATATTGATCATTTGATTCATGTTTATGAATTTTAAACCCCTCTCCTTACATTAAATTTTACCCAAAGGTCAATCGTTCATGAAATACACAAAATTATTTCAATTATTTGGATATAACGGTCTTTGTACAGCACAAGCAACGCGAATATTTCTAGCCAACATTTTGAAACACACCAAAAAAGCACCAACTCTTTACCAGTCGAAAAAATCCAGACTTCCTAAAATTATAAAAACATCTTTGTGGTTGCAATTTTGGGATGGGACCTGAAATTAGTAGAATACATTGTGGTAAAAGACAAGAATGCAGGCTACCCACAATATTTCATATAGCTCTAATCTTGAAAACAGGACTTACATAGGATTTTTTTTTTCTAATCTGTAAAGGACAATTCAGCAGTTTAAGTTATATAGGTATAGACTGAAATCAAACTGCAGGCATCATGATATCTTAGGTATCATTGGATCAGCTTCAGCTACCTAAAACTGCAATTTTTCTTTGTGCATAGCTGAATATGTTGTTTCTGACCTATTTTTGGTACTAAATCTAATATACTTGAGTGAATAAAGAATGTTTTGTGATTGGTCAAAATTGTGAACAGGTTTATTTGGTGGCACCCTGTAGACCTATTTTTTGCAAGGATATCTCTGTGTGACAGCAATACTCAATTTTTTCTTTTTAATTTAGAATGCATAAGACAAGAGTTTCGATATTAATATTCCAGAACTCTCTTAGGTATTTATCTAGGTCCAAATGTTAAATTCTTTTTACAAACAATAAAAATTCACTCTCTTCTAAAATGAAGTTATTTTGCAGGTGACAAAATAATGTGTATAAAAAACTGCAGCTTGTTTTGGGAAGGGTAAGAAGGGAGAAATTCCTTGTTTCTTTCTCAGGAAAGTTTAAAGGTCATGATTGTGTGGTACAGGGTTAGATGTCTGTCAAACACAAAATTTCAGGCTCGACTAAGTTGATAGTAATTGCAGACGACTTACTAAAGGTGGGTATTTAGAACTTTCACATCACACCAAATTAAAAAAATATATATATATCATTGAAATTTATATGAAAAAACAATACAAATCATCAATAATTAAGAATCATAAAATTACACACAAAAAATTTTTGGATGGTATTCCCTTAAAAGGCCACGTAGCCTCTTAAACTATTTTTAGATTTCGCGCCAAGAATCAATAAAGCATTGTGGGAATGTCAAATGATTGGCATATGACTAATAACGCTTAAATTCCATTACATAACAAACATGTAATAATTATTTTCCATAATGTCTTCTTCGGACGGATGTTTGAAACTTTGTCTGTGTTTTCCTGTATTTAAATGAGAGAACTGATAATCTAAAAATAGAACGTGTCTCCCGTTGGTGTCAACCTGATCCGTAATAAATCTCTAATTTCTTGTGTTATCGGATGGTTTTCGACTACTGGGGTTTTATGAATGCAAATTAAAAGGCTATGGGAGTATAAGGATGATTTTTTTGCACTTTCGTCCCAAAATCTGAAGGGCCACCTTTAAACTTAACTCAAATAATTTTTTTCTGTCTTTGATAGTTTAAGAACACAGATTTCTAGGTAAAGGACATAAAACTGGTTTCAGCATTTTTTTCTTCACCCAGAATGTCTTCAAAAATCTTCCCAAAGATCTGTAAAAGGCCTGATTGTTAGGTAAGGTACTCTATTTTTCAACATCTCAATATTTACAACTCTCAAATTTAAGCTACATCACAAAATGTCATCATTCTGCAAACACTTTCGATTTCGACAAGCCCAGAGTTTTACCTTGTACCACACAATCACTAGCGTTTTCTCTTTTTCCCACAATATTTTCTACCCTTCCCAAGACAAATTTCAATTTTTTGAGTCAAGTTTACTTTGTTGTCTGCAAACATTTTCAATTTGAACAAGTCTAAAACCTTGTTGTATGGTTAAAAGTTTAAGCGCCAAGTAACAAATACATTGTGAAAGGAACAAAATTAATGTTTTCAATGACACCTTACAACTGTAACCTCCCTGCTAGTTGACATGTTGAATTTTTGACACCAAAAAAATGTCAGCCAGATACCAATCTATATGGCAAACCCTTTTGACAATGTCTCTTTACCAGATAATAAAATTTTTAAACTTCTCCAATGTTTAAGAAGTTGTTGACGATCAAATAACTGACTAAAAAATTGAAATCTGTCCAGGGATGCGTCAGAAAACAGTGAGAAAAGACAACCAGTGTTTTCTCATTTTCCCGCAATGTTTTCAAAGGTCTTCTCTCTTAGGATTGTTAAATTGTTTCGTTAGATTGAAGGCTTAGTGGCATAAGTTTTTTCACTAAATTTTGTTCCATTTTCTCATAAAACTAATAAAAGCAACATGGCTTTTGCAATAATATTTCTCTCTTGACGCTCCCTAAGTCCAGAATTTTCTACCTTTTTCATATGAATGTTATGGAAAAGTTGACACCCTGTTAACCGTTTACTAAATAATCCCTGAAATAGAAGCCTTTTGAACACATTGTTGGAAAAGGAGAAAATGTTGGTAACCAGCATTTTCTCCTTTTCCCACAATATTTTCTACCCCGGTGCCAGAAACAAAACCAATTTATTTTGTCACCTGCAAGTCCTTTCAATTTGGACCAGTCTAAAATATTGTCATTTGGTAAAGGGTTAAAGCATTGTTTAGATCACAATGAATGTTTCATGACTTAACCCATTACCAAACGACAATATTTTAGACTGGTCCAAATTGAAAGCATTTGCAGACGACAAAATAAAAGTGACTGAAAATTTGAAATATGTTTCCTGAAGGGTAGAAAACATTGTGGGAAAAGGAGAAAATGCTGGTTACCAGCATTTTCTCCTTTTCCCACAATGTTTTCTAAAGGCTTCTTTTTCGGGGTCGTCAAAAGTAGGGATTGTGTGGTAATGGGTTAACCCTTTCCCAAACAAGCCCTGGTTTTTACGTGTCTGGAATAGTAGCCTTTTGAAAACATTGTGGGAAAAGGAGAAAATGCTGGTAACCAGCATTTTCTCCTTTTCCCACAATGCTTTCTACCCTATCATGGACAGAAATCACCTTTTCAGCAAGAGTTGAATTGTCGTCTGCAAATGCTTTCAATTTGGTCTAGTCCAAATATTTGCTGTTTGGGAAAGGGTTAAAACGAACGACCCCATTGCTGTTACCATGAGATATGAGCAGCAGGTGATTTTACAGACAAAGTACATCTAGATCAAGATCAGATTATCCACAATGCGCAAGCTGACCTTGGATCGACACGGCCTAATATTTTGTACCAGGGATTTTGTTCCAAGGGAAGGAGACATCAGAAGGAAAATTTACTGTTGGTTTGAAGGTTTCCAACATTTTCTTACACTGTTTTCAAATGGCTTCTGCTTCAGGGTTAAAAAAACTCTCTTAACTCATTACCAAACGACAATATTTTAGGCTTGTCCAAATTGAAAGCATTTGCAGACGACAAAATAAAAGTGACTGAATATTTGAAATTTGTTTTGTGAAGGGTACAAAACATTGTGGGAAAGGGAGAAAATGCTGGTTACCAGCATGTTCTCCTTTTCCCACAATGTTTTCTAAAAGCTTTCTTGGGGGCGTCAATAGTAGAGTTAAACACTGGACACCTTACTAAGTCAACTGCTGAGCTAGTCAGTAGCTCAGTCGGTAGGGTTCAGAACTTGAGAACAGGAGGTATCTGTTCAAATCCATGACTGTTAACTTTCTTTCCAAGGATTGATAATCAAGTCATTACAATAGGATTCACTCCTCTCTCACAGCTAACCATTGTTTTGATGATGTTTATGTAGAAAAAGTGCCTGTGGCTTGAAAGAATATTGTGCAGAGTACTGGTGAAAGCACTGGCCTCCATGATATAACTAAATTAATGTTGAAAACGGTGTTGCACATCATACAATCCATCAATCAACTAGAGTCATCTACATCTAGCAACTCTGTGAACTAGAATTTGAACCCATATGTACATTTTTCATAGAAAAAAGCATACACCATGATATAAGCTGAATGAGTATTTCACCAAATACTGTTCAAAATGATAATGTACAAATCATTGACAAAAACCTCATCCTTTCAACTCTTTATCAGACAGGTAAAATTCTAGACTAATTTTAGACATATTGAAAGCAATTTAGTTTTGCAGAGGACATCTTAGAGATGGCTGGAATGACGGGATTTGTATTGGAATAATATAGAATTTATGATTAAAAAGATAAACAATTCTCCAAGTATTTTCTTCTTGTATTTTTTGAAAGTCTTTTTTCTCGGAGTATCAAAACATTGTTTGGTATACGGTTGAGATACATCCTTGTCTACAACTATCTACTTACACCTCTAAAACACTGCAGGTAAAACATCACAAATAATTAATATTTAATAGCAGTACGTTTCTTCGGCCAAATTGAAAGGCAATATTACACAAATCCCATTAGCATGTCCTATCCTAATAAACAATCTGAACAAGAAAGCTGTTGAAAACATTGTGGGAAACAGAAGAAAATGTTGGTTACCAGCATTTTCTTCTTTTCTTACAATTTTGTCTGCATTTTTTGACATAAACCCAATCATTTCAGCTAAATTGATTAAACCCTTTCCCAAACAATTCCTGGTTTTTACAACCCCGAGATAGAAGCCTTTTGAAAACATTTTGGGAAAAGGAGAAAATGCTGGTAACCAGCATTTTCTCCTTTTCCCACAATGTTTTCTACCCTGCTGGAAACAAATTTCAGTTTTTGCGCTAGGTTTGTTTGTCGTCTGCAAGTGCTTTCTATTTAGATTGGTCTAAAATTTTGTCGTTTGGCAAAGAGTTAATTTGTCATCTGGCATTACTTTCAGTTTGACTATTCTAAAACTTTGTCATTTGGTAAGGAGTTAGGAGTAAAGATCTCAATTCCTTAAGGGGACTTTTATCTAAATTATGTTTTACTAGTATTTTTTTTTTTAATTATCTTAATATAGATGGTGAACTTTCATTCACAAGCAAAGATGGCTTTGAAACTTTAAACATGGACAGAAGAAATTATCAACTTTTTTAAAACTTTTCCAGTGAATTCCATGAGTAACAGTGAACAGTTTTAACAGAATGAAATATCAGTTGGTTCTTTTGTTTTGTGGAGGTATCACTGATTATAATTTTTTGGTGATTATTGCCTGCAGTTACATGGTAGGCAAATTTCCTCCCCTGATCCCCAGCCCAAAATATGGGGTTAAAATTTGGTTTTACGTCCCTTTAACAACTACCTATATACAAGAATTTCCATAAGATAAAAAATAGCACCTTTAAAGCATAATAATGAATTTAAAAGTCCAGCACGGAAAATTGACATAGAAAACCTGGTGAATCTTCAGATATGTTATACAGAGGCATGTTTGAATAGTTTGGTAAAATTATGCAAATTGAACTCTTTACCAGATGAAAAAATCTTAGACATGTCCTGCAACCATTTTCAGACAATGAAAGTTATATTGAGGTGTGGCCCAAATTATAGTGATTTCTTTGATAAAGGACACAAAATATTGTATGAAAGGGTGAAAATGCTGGTGACCAGCATTTTCTCCTTATAGCATAATGTTTTCAAAGCTTTATCTTTTTATTTTGGTTGTTAAAACTTGGGACTGTTTGGTGGAGGGATAAACTGTACGATGTTGTACCAGGGCGGCGGTTTAAATATGAAGATTTGCATTTCAAACAGATTCATACCTATCTCCCTTTCACTCTCTGATTCAGTATTTGGAATTATCTAGAAATATATTTATAGAGTTAACACATTGTTAATATCTGTGCCACAAGAACATCAAACTTTTCCTTTGAATTTCAGGCCTTGTTTGGCCAGAATGTAGATCAAATTGTAAGTTAACAGTGCTAAACTTCACCAACCAAGTTTCAGTTTTCTAATCACATGACAATATCGTGATACATCCTTTTAAATGGGTTCCTATTATATTTTAATAATAGCGCTCAGTGATTTGCCGCTGTTAGGATTCTGGCACTTTTGTCCCATTGAACTTTTTTTATCTACTATTAACAAAATGAAGAAGTTACACTTTTTCAAAGGCAGTTTTTAGATACACTGTTGCTGCCAGATGAAGATCCCGTTCAGTCATAATCTAGAAGTAAGTAGTGGATAGTACAGATCAGATATCAGACTGCATGTCTGATCTTGATCTACATTGCCCATAAAAGCTTCCAATGTCATCTACAGAAAAGAAAGAGTTAACACTGCAACACAATCCTGAGTATTAACAACTCAGAGGAAGAAGTAGGTTTTTTCCATCTGCAATATAACAATTTGGGGGTCATTTTGACCCCTTGTCCCCTTAACCCATTACCACACAATCCCTACTTTTGACGCCTCTGAGAAAGAAGCCTTTTGAAAACACTGTAGGAAAAGGAGAAAATGCTGGTAACCAGCATTTTCTTCTTTTCCCACAGTGTTTTCTACCCTTCCCAGAACAAATTTCAATTTTTCAGGCACCTTTATTTTGTCATCTGCAAATGCTTTCAATTTGAATCAGTCTAAAATTTTCTCGTGTGGTAAAGAGTTAACTCTTTACCGAAGGATAAATTTTAGGCTGGTCCAAATTGAAAGCATTTGCAGGCGACAAAACAGAAGTGACTGAAAATATGAAATTTGTACTGGGAAGGGTAGAAAACATATTGTGGGAAAAGGAGAATATGCTGGTTACCAGCATTTTCTCCTTTTCCAACAATGTTTTCTACAGGCTTCTTACTGAAAGGTGGCCCTTCAGATTTTGGGACAAAAATTTTACAAAAATAAAAAAACAAATCATCCTTACACTCCCAAAGCCTTATAATTTTCATTCATTAAACCCCAGTAGTCGAAAACCATCCAACAACTAGATTAATTAGAGGTTTACTACAGCCTAGGTCGACACTGAAGGGAAACACGGTCTATTTTTACATGAGCAACTCATTTACATACCGGAAATATACAGACGAAGCTTCAAACATAGCATCCGAAGTTCTACACATGATGGAAAATGATTACATGTTTGCTATATTATGGAATTTAATAGTCATTAGTCATGTGCAAGTCACTTAACAGTCCCACAATGTTTTTTTGATTTTGGCGGGAAATAAAACAAGAGGGCCAAGATGGCCCTGGATCGCTCACCTGAATTTTTGAGATGACCATAGTCTTTTTTTTTTTTTAGGTATTCAAACATTGGAACCAAATTTATAATTTTGCCAAGCAATTTTCAAAAGGTCACCTGTAAAAATCATTTCGAAATCTGACCATCAGTTTCAAAAAGAAGAGTTTTTAAGAATTCTTCATTTCTGTATAAGAGCAATGAATGAATAGAATGAATAGTGTTTTATGGCCCGTCGACAACTTAGGTCATATTGGGCGCACTTACTTAGTAAACAATAATGCGAGGTGAAAATAACACACATGTGCAACAACATAAGACAAACATGATAAATGAGGAATGGATGAAACATAAAATGATGCCCCTTTTGTCGCCTTTTACGACATGCATGCTGTCACTTTTGTTCCGCCAGATGAAATGGCAGATGTGACGATTATAAGAGCAAGTAGCCCCCATCCATGAGAGCCATGTTTCTTGATGGATCAAAATTTACAAACAAGTTTTGAAAAGGGTCACCCAAGGAACATCTCTCTGAAATAATTTCAAAATCTGACCAGGGGTTTCAGAGAAAGAGAATTTTAAAGAATTTCATCATGTCCATATAGTGCAAGTAGCCCCCATTCACAAGACCATGTTTCTTGATGGATCAAAATTATATGTACAGCTTTTGGAAAGGGTCCCACAAGGAACATCTCTGTCAAATTATTTTAAAATCTGACCACAGGTTTCAGAGAAGAAGAATTTTCAAGAATTACTTCATTTCCATATAGTGCAAGTAGCCCCCATTCACTAGAGCCATGTTTTTTTGGCCAATCAAAATTTTGTGAACAATTTTAGAAAAGGGTCACCCAAGGAACATCTCTGTGAAATTATTTCAAAATCTGTCCTGCCATTTCAGAGAAGAAGAATTTTCAAGAATTTCTTCATTTCTATATAGTGCAAGTAGCCCCCTAATTCACCAGAGCCATGTTTCTTGACCAATCAAAGTTTCGCTAACAATTTTTGAAAAGGGTAACCCAAGGAACAAGTCTGTGAAATTATTTCAAAATCTAACCAGCGGTTTCTGAGAAGAAGAATTTTTAAGAATTTCTTCATTTCTGTATAGTGCAAGAAGCCCCCATTCACCAGAGCCATGTTTCTTGACAGATCAAAATTTCGCGAACACTTTTTGAAAAGGGTCATCCAAGGAACATCTCTGTGAAATTATTTTAAAATCTGACCAGCGGTTACAGAGAAGAAGAATTTTTAAGAATTTCTTCATTTCTGTACAGTGCAAGAAGCCCCCATTCACCAGAGCCATGTTTCTTGACGGATCAAAATTTCACGAACAATTTTTGAAAAGGGTCACCTAAGGAACATCTGTGTGAAATTATTTTAAAATCTGGCCAGCGGTTTCAGAGAAGAAGAATTTTTAAGAATTTCATCATTTCTGTATAGTGCAAGAAGCCCCCATTCACCAGAGCCATGTTTCTTGATGGATCAAAATTTCGCGAACAATTTTTAAAAAGGGTCACCCAAGGAACATCTGTGTGAAATTATTTTAAAATCTGGCCAGCGGTTTCAGAGAAGAAGATTTTTAAAGAATTTGCTAAAAAATTCCATTTCATTGCCATGGCAACCAGAGTTTTTGACAGAATCAAATTCTGTGAACAATTTTTAAAGAGGACCTCCCAAGGAACATTCCAGCCAAGTTTGGTCCAAATCCGCCCAGCGGTTTAGGAGGAGTTGATGTTTAAAGAATTGTTGACGACGCACGACGCACGACGCACTGACGCACGACGCACGACGGACGACGGACACCGGGTGACCCTAAAAGCTCCCCTTGAGCACGTTGTGCTCAGGTGAGCTAAAAAGAGCTTAAGAGGCTATGCACAGCCTTTTAAGGGAATACCACAAAAAAAAAATTCTTTTGTAATTTTATGATTCTCAGTTACTGATGATTTGTAATGTTTTTTCATATACATTTCTGTTACATATACATTTTTGTGGTATTTGTCGATGACAATACCACTATGAGTTCAAGATTGAATTTTGATAACCATGTATTTTATTTTGAGCAAAGCCGAAGGAAATAAACCCACTTAAACTCATTTTTTCTCGGGCAAATGAGTTTTTCGGTAGCACTCTGATATGTAATTTGAAATAGCATATTAAAATACATTGGGTGAGGCCATCGATCGTTGAGATACATATTTTTTATTGAAAATAGCTTCTATCACTCATAGCCTTTTATTGGCGAAATGATACAAATTTGCCTGCCTTTTTGTTCCAAACCAATTCGTTCCATGGCTTGTTTGTCCTATGATTGCGCGCTTCTCCATGTGATTGCTCATGAATATTTATAGATCAAAGTAATTGATTGTAATGTTGGAAATTAAATGTAAAAGGCAAAAGACATTTCAAAATTATAGTTTTAAGGTACATGAGCACTCTCCCTTCACCTGAAAAGGTATTCATTTGCTTAATGTTTGACTTTTAAGCCAATATTTGAACAATATGTCTCTTTTTCCTTCAAACTATTAATTCCACAAAATGGGGTTCCTTGACAAATACCACTTCAGCGTTCTCAACACTTTGATTTGATTTGGTGTGGTGGGAAAATTCTAAATACAGTACCCACCTTTAAGGTTGTTAAATGTCGGGATTGCGAGGCAAGGGGTTAAGTTGAGGGTGATTTATTCAACTTTGGGAGTCAAAATACAGTGTTGTTAGTAGCAAACGATTGAAAATGGTGCAGTTAATTACTCTGCTTTTCCTACAATGACTTTAAAATCACTCTATTTCAGGGTCGTTAGAATTTGGGATTGTGTGGTTCAGGGATAAAGACTAAAACCAAAACTAAAGTTGCTGTTGTAGCCGGTGTAGATCCATGTTAGACTGTGGAAAACATGCAACAATGATAAGGTCAACAATGCATTTTCCCACAATGTTTATTGATGGACCCCTGTCTTCTTTGAAGTACTTAATTTGCAGTCTTAACCCTTTACCTAATATCATTGCCAATTTGAGGCTCTTCCATTTCAGCAGCAAATAAAGATATGATGTCAAAAATATGTACAAATGAGGATACAAATATCTGATTGTGTGGAAAGCATTGTCTGAAAAGGAGAAATTGCTTGTTATGAGCAATTTCTCCTTTTCCCACAATGTTTTCAAAAGCTGTCTGTTGTTGATACGTCAAAATGAGTATCTTTGGAATAAAGGGTTAAATACTTTCAATTTTAACCAATCTAATATTTTATCACTTCTGATAGAATTTTAAACCCTTTACCAAGCGATAATAATTATATATTGGACTCATGCAAATTTAAAGCTTTGCAGAAGAGAAATGTAGCACAAAATGACGATTTCTGTCTTTGATAGAGTCGGAAACATTGTTGGATACGAACTATTTACCAGCAATTTCTTCTTTTCCCAAATTGTTTACAAAATCCTTCTCTTTTACAGTCATTCAAACTTAGGATTATGTGGTAAACAAACTTTCTTCCATCTTATTTACCGAAAATGGGATTAAAACTTTGGTCCTGTTTTCACTATGTATGTATATATTTATGTACAATGTTTATGCATGCATGGGAAGATGCTGACCCATAGAGAAGGTTGTATCATTCATTTTAACTCTTTACCTAACGATAAATTTAAAGACTGGTCCAAATTGAAAGCATTTGCAGATGACAAATGTGACTGAAGAATCCAAACTTGATTTGGGAAGGGTAGAAAGCATTGTGGGAAAAGGAGAAAATGCTGGTTACCAGCATTTTCTCCTTTTCCTAGAATGTTTTCAAAAGGCTTCCACCTCAGGGTCATCAAAAGTTGTTGTTGTATGGTAAGGGATTAAAACTGTAAATTAACCCTTCACCAAACAATCCAGAGTTTTAACAACCATTAGAAGAGAATCTTTTGAAAACATTTGGGGCAAAGGAGAAAATGCTATTAACCAGCATTTTCTCCTTTTCCCACAATGTTCCAACACTATCAAATCATCATTAGAGCTATAGATGTTTAATTTGTTGTCTGAAAATTAGTTCTTTCAATTTGTTGAAGTCAAAAATTTTGCCAAGTGGTACAGGTTTCAAGCACTGAATAAACCCACTGGTTATCAGCATTTTCTCCTTTTCTCACATGGTTTTCAAAAGCCTTCCTCCTTAGGGTTGTGGAAGTCAGGATCTTTTTTGGTAGAGGATTACAGTGTATCACATATCTTACACTTCCAAATAATATCAAAGGTTAAGACCTCAGAGTAACAAAGCATATAGACAAACAGTAAAACTCTCCTTATTCCTTAAAAAGACCAACTACAGGGTGATGACCCAGCAAAAAATTTATTTAACCCTTTACCACACAATGCCAACTTATAATGCCAATGGGATAGAAGGCTTTTGGTTGTATTGGGGTTTAACGTTACTTTTAACAGCTAAGGTTATATCATGGCAGTCGGTGACACATGTGTTTTCTGGCTCTCTGTTACCAGTACTAACACAACTTTCTTTCCGAAGCCACCGACTACTTTTCTCACATGCTTTAGCAGAGGTGAGAGGCGAAAATAAGCCAGAAAGAAAGTTTGCCTCAACCAGGTATAGAACTCACAACCACCAGGTCACGAGTCTGACATGTTCACCAATGAGCCATCCAAGTGGGCAGATGGCTTATGAAAAAATTGTTGGGAAAGAAGAAAATACTGTTTAACAGCATTTTCTCCTTTTACACAATTTTTTCTACCCTGATGACCCTTACTTCAGAAGGGTTAACTCTTTACCACACAACAAAATTCTAGGCTTGCTCAAACTGATAGCATATGCAGATGCCAATGTAGATCAATAGACTGACATTTAAAATTTGCGTGCCTTACAGAAAACATTGATTACCAGCAATTTCTCCTTTTCCCACAATGTTTTCAAAAGCTTTCCTAGGATCCTTCAAACTCGAAATTACCACACAAGCCTGAAGTTTAAGACCAAGGTAAAACACCTTGGAAAGTACATGTACTATGTGGCTGTTCAAAACATTCTGAATAACACTGAGAAAAAAGGTTATAGAAATCAATGCTGGAAAAAGAGAATTTCTCCTTTTCCGACACCTTTTTCTCTCCTTCATATAGATCTACCAAAGAGAAATCCATGCATTAAATCTTTGCTAAACAATCCCGACTTGTTAAGACCCAGACAAGGAGAACTTTTGAAAACATTGTAGGAAAAGGAGAAAATGGTGGTTACCAGCATTTTCTCCTTTTCCCACGTTTTCTACCTTTCCCAAGACAAATTTTAGTTTTTAAATCTTATCAATTTTGTAGTCTGAAAATGCTTTCAATTTGGGCAAGTCTAAACTTTTGTCTTTTGGTAAAGAGTTAATGGCATAGTCGATAATCACACTCAATAAAAAAATATCTAACATAGTATCGGCAGGTGAAGAGTAAGGTGAATTGCCCAAGCTTTTATAACCCTGAAGAAGATTACTTTTTGAAACATTATGGGAGAAGGAGAAAAAGCTGGTAAACAGCAATCATTTGAGTAACATAAAATTTGTCGTCTGCAATTGCTTTCAATTTGGTCAAATCCGATTTTTTTTCGTCTGGTAGAAGAGTAAAGTGAACTGTACCTATTTTAATAAATTATCTCGATCTATGTATTCAATAAAGATTTTTCTTACCCCCCTTAATCTATCTTTATGCTCAGTCAGACAGCGTGCGGCACACCTGGCACTTAAAAGACCATTTTGTCCAGCAATAACAGCAACACCGAAACTTAAAACCACCACGATAATAATAAGAAAACTTTTAAAAACTTCCATAACTTTGTGTCCAGTTTATTGTTATTTAATTTTTACTGTACAGCAAGGCCTACAGATCTATGTTTACTATACTACACATTTTCAATACACCACTTCAGTGACAAACACGACAGTGTCACTTCTTAAATATAGAGCTTCCTTTGATTGGTTGTTTAAATGCGGATCAGTATTCATTCATTCACCTGGGCGAGTCCATGACACACCTGAGCAGGTGAAAGACAAGTAACCGTGAATATCCTCCCCTTCCAGAGTTACCTACCTTATTTCTGGTACTAAGTACGCAATGGAATTTTTTTCACGAAATGGACGAAATGGAAGTTGCCTCTGACTTAATTTCATACCCGCTAAAATTTGGATCAAAATATACACACACTATAAAAATATTATTTCAATGATTTTTTATTTCAATGAATCACTGTTTCATAATAATTAGTCAGCCAGTTTTCTTTTTTATTCTTTAGTTGAAATTTTCGGTAATCAAAGATGATGGGCGAAATCATCATTGAATGGCAAAAGTAGAATTAAATCAGAAGCAAAATTTATGTCTGTTTGGAGTAATGAGTTAATGGCCAAAGTACGAAATGACCTGGTTACAAAATGACTTGAAGCCGAGTGAACAATATGGCTGCCTCCATACTAAGGTACTTTTCAAAACCGGCACCACAATAATACCCTCCGAATCGATGACCCTCCTGTCCTAACCAGCTGAGTACTGCATCTAATAAAAAAATCAGATTTTAAGCGATCTTGGTTTACAGTAAAATTACAAATATAAATAGTAGGAAAAAGATCTAAGGGACGAAAAAGACGTTTTAATAGATCAAAATTGGACTAGAACAGAGAAAACGAGAGAAAGTAAAGCTCCTAAATATCACTAGATCGGTCTCGGGTCTGGAAACGGTCATCGTTGATTCCATAGTGATTTTATGGTCAAAGGGAAAATACTCCTACAATCTGTTTATTCATTAGTTATGAAGAGTACTCTCCCTTGTTGTTAGCCACCCCCACCCTGCTTTGGGAATGGTCTTTTTTTCAACCATTACAAACAGTTACACCGAAACATAAAGAACCGGTGCAGGGTTGATTTATTCCTATACCGTCTATCGAAAAATCCGGACGCTGTGCTTACCCTTATCCTTTGAAATAAGTGAAATGAAACTTTCAAGTCGATTTTAAAAACACAATCTTTGCTAGATTAAAGGACTTTTCTGTTGGAAAAGTATTCTGATTGGACAGTGCTGATTCAAGATCAGACTCCATGTGCATAAGTACGCCAGAGTTTAGTCTGTGCTGATTCTTAAAGTTATGGCCTGCCCACCTATATTTTTCTGTCAAAGGTAGGATGCTGTTGCACTTTTATAAATCAATTTATTGTCTATGGAATACAGTGTTAAAATTAACAGAGTGTGGGTGCCCCTTTTATAAAGCCATCCACTCAAAAGAAATGGGGGGGGGGAACCAGGGGTTCTTAATTGGAATGAACATCTATGATTTCGAGGAAAAAAAAGTAGGAAATAAATCTAGAAGAAATAGACGTTTTAACAGATAAACATTGAACTGAATAAAGAAAACGAGAGAACTTAAAGATCCTAAATATCACTATCTAGATTGGCCTCAAGTCGGAAACTGTCACCGTAGATTTAATCGTAATTTTACGGTCAAAGGGAGAAAACTCCTTCAATCTGTTTATACATTAGTTATGAAGAGTATTCTCCCTTGTTGTTACCCCCCCTCCCCCAACTTTTCGGAGTGGTCTTTTTTTCAACCATTACGAACAGTTACACCGAAAGTTTAAGAACCGGTGCTGGGTTAATCTATTCCTATGTATACGGTTTATCGAAAACCCGGAACCTCCGTTAACCCTAATCCTGCTAAATAAGTAAAATGAAACTTTCAAGCCGATTTTAAAAATAAAATCTTTGCTAGTTCAAAGGACTTTTCTGTAGGAAAAGTGTTTTGAATGGACGTGCTGAATCAAGGTCAGATTGCAGGGGCATAGCTAGTCTGTGCTGATTCTTAAAATTATCGTTGTCTATTGGTATTTTTCTGTCAAAGGCAGGATGATGTTGCACTATTTAAATCAATTTAAATTGCCTATGGGATCAACTGTTGAAAATCAATAGAGTGTTCACGAGTGCCCCACTTATAATCCCTTCCACTGAAAAAAAAAAAAAGGAAAAAAATGAGCGATGGTGGTGTTTCTAAATTGGAATCAACATAAAAAAATATCGGAAAAAAAAAACATAGTCTTTACCTCCATTTATTAGCTTGGAAGATTCAGGTATGTTTTCACTCTCTGTCACCTTTTCCTTACGGTAAATAATGAAAGAAAGTATTAGAATTTGACAATTCAGCCCTTATGGACGATATTTGTTAAAAATATCGAAAACCAAATGGAACGAAAATGTGTCGTAGGTTTACATGTTTAAATTGTAACATAAGACAGCTTATTTATCGGATGTATGAATATTCATCAAATGATAAATTTTCCTAGATCTATAAAAATTCTATTTATATTCTGCGTGAGCTCTTACTTTGATAACTGAATTTTACTTTCACGTTTGAATTTTGGCGGTCGCCTTGTTTACAAATGTGGCGAAATAATGGGAGACTACTATTTGTTTACAAATATAGTAACCGCGTCTGCAATTTAATTTTCGTTCTTTTGTCTTCTGTCATGATATTTAATGTATAATCCTGTCCTTAATTTTACAAGAAATAATGACAGCTCTACGAACATTTTTTAGATCACATAGTGCAATGATGTTTATTCGTCTGAGGTTTTATGCGCTCCACAAATGTAGGGGACGTAACTCTGCTATTAAGAAAGCGATGTTAGTACATGGGAGTTTTCTCCCTTTGACCATAAAATTATTCTCAAGTTAAGCCGATTTCCAGTTCATGCCACATACAACTTCCCATTGACGAAAATCAGTAAAGAAAGATTGGAGAGAAAGCGCTTGTGTTTATGATTGATTGATTGATTGATTGATTGTATGGTGTTCAAAATTATTTCAGTCATATCGCAGCCAGTGCACCTATCCATGCCTTCCTGGAGTTTCTGTTACAAGTGCTCCGCAGAATATTCTTTCCAAGCAAGTGGCTGTTTTCCCATCGTCGAAACAACCGTAAGCAGTGAGAGAGTAATGAATCCTGTCACAATACTATCATCAATCCTCAGAAAGAAAATGGCTGAGCCGGGGATCGAACTCACGACCCCCTATTCTCAAGTTCCGTAAGCTACCGACTGGGCAACCGGGACTCGGCACATGTATTTATGAAATACAAGAACTTCTAAAAGTCGCACAAAACAATAGACAAATTTATGAATGAATGAGATGCTTTACCCCACCATAGGCTGCCTTAGTTTTAGGAAGATTCTTGCTCGTTTTATTTGCTATTCTGTTTTCCTGGCAAAATGGATCTGGCGGATCAAGTTGATAAAGGTTTACAGTCGAAATAAATGAATGAATGAATAAATGAATAAATAAATAAATAAATAGCAGATCTTGTATTTTTTTCTATGAATTCTTCAAAGGATAATATACAAACTTGTCATATTTTGTGTTCAATTTTATGTATGCTACGAAATGTATCTTCACTGCAAAATATTGTCTTCACCAAACTTTACATTACTCTGTCATATCCCCATGTATAACTTTTTTTACATAACTGGGTGATTAAAGAGATTTTGACTTTTTGACTTGACATAGTACATTACACATACATGTACATACTATACTATATATAGATTTTGATGGCCATCTGTGGGAATTGAACCCACACCCTCATGATTACGAGTCTTCCCTCTACCAACACTTGACATATCCGGAACGGTTAAAGATACTTGGTTTACCAAGCTTAGAGTACAGAAGAGAAAGATCTGATCTTATACAAACCTATAAATTGTTACAAGCAATAGATATAACTTCTAAGCCCATTCTGAAAAAGACGGAAGATAGAGGAACAAGGGGACACTGTTACAAACTGTATAAAACAAGATTCAAGAGCAACGTCAAGAGAAACTTTTATAGTAATCGTATTGTTGACAGCTGGAACGAACTCCCAAATGAAATAGTCACCTCTCCAACAGTTAACACTTTTAAAAGTAGACTAAATAAACAATGGAAAGTTGCAAGTAAATTTTATCCGAAATATTATCAACAAATATGAATCTGACTTTTAAGTTGATTTTTACTATGTAAGGATATAACCAACTAATGTATTACTTGTAAAGTTTAAAAATACACAATTTATGAATCCTGACAGACAAAGCCTGATCTGAGTGATGGACTGCCATACTATAGACAGGTTAAATGTGTTCTATCACTTACTTTCAATTGCAAATTTTTTTTTTTTTTTTGGGGGGGGGGGTGAATGTTATATTTACTAGTTATAACCCAATCAAATTTGACAACTAATGATTAAATTCATTTATACATGAAATTGTAAGAAGTATATATAAAAAAAAAAAAAAAAAAGACATCTAAATATCCCTTAAGAAATTGGGAAAAAAAAAAAATACCCAATAAGATAAAAAAAGTGAATATAAACCTGTTCTGAGTGATGGACTGCCATACTGCGGACTGGTTTTAAGAATTAATATCTACCAATTTATATGACTATCACAGCTAAACAACTTTCTAAATATCCTATTTAAACAAAATCAGGGAACTGCAAAGAAATAAAACTTTGTTGGTAATTAAACCTTGTTAAATTAACTACGGCAACCACTACAACACTCAGTTTTATATTTTAGTGTGTTCAATAGGAATAAGGCTGTTGAAAAAAAAAAAAAGTGTACATATATATTATATATGTTATAAGTGTCATGTGTGCAGATTGTGTTGAAGTTAGTGTTAAATAGTGACCACCAGTTTGTGTATAGTGTACTATAATGTTAATATAAGTGGATAGTGAATTCTTGGTGGGAGCGACACTCCATAAATTAAATAGTGTTGGACATAGGAAGTCCAAATTCACTTGATTTAAGTTAAACTGGGAAAACGACACGCGAATGGGCCATCCTAGAAGCTTACTAGCTTATGCACATAACTGTGCATTTGGCCTCAACAAACTTTATGAACTTTAAATGAGCTATGCAGGCTGATAAACAATTTACACTGTTTTTCGCTGGTAACTAGCAATTGATCACCTGTCCCAAAATGATTCTATCTTTCAAATTTAACTCAATAAAGTATGTAATATTAGGAGTAAAAAGAACATTGGGAAGAGTGCATAAATCATGCAATATTAATTGAAAACATTTTGAAATGATATAATCAAATGATGAATGTGATACCATATCAAGTAGGTATCAATATAAGTCAGAGATGAATTTCATTTCATGAATACGATTTCCATTCCGCCCATTTCGTAAAAAAAAAATCATTGTGGTTTTTAAGCCCACCTTATGGTACTCGGTCTACTATATGATAATCAAACAGTACATGATGAAAAGAAGGTAATCAGCCAAATTTAGAACTTCCGCATATTTTCAGTGAAGCAAAACAGAACAAACTACACTCGAATTTTTACCATTTAATTGGACAAACGTACTTATCCTGTTGATCTTTTTTTACTTCACCGATAGCGTTTTACACACTCTTGAAATAGTGCAAGGGATACGCTTATTATAGGACTAGTGCAAGACAAATCAAATGTTACAGAAAAAATAATCTGAACCGGCGTCCTTGCCAACCAAACGCTATAATAACTATTTTTAGAGATATATCTGATTTATTGAATCATCAAATCTTTTAGGTTGCATATAAAGATAGAACTAACACTGATTAACGATGCAACGCAATTTAACAATTGGCAAATGTCTAAATGAAATTCTTGCTTGGCATTTTCAACAGCAGAGAACTTTCTGTTTTCTGTAAACCATAAAAAGGATAGAAAGTAGAGGATTAGCAGCCATTCAGGATGGGCATTTGGGCAACTCATTGATAAATTACATATTTGTGGTCTGCAAAAACTTTCTATTTGGACAAGGCCAAAATTCTGTTGCTTATTAGAGCGTTAAGAGAGAATGAAAAATTATGCATATGGAAAAAAGGAGAAAGTGCTGGTTATTACCATTTTCTCCTTTTCCCATAATAATGTCAAAAACTGCCAACTCATGGGCTCATAAACATGCATTATTTGGCAAAGATTTGACCAAACAATCATTGTTTTTACAACCCTGAGGTAGAAGCTTTCTGAAAACATTGTGGAAAAAGGAGAAAATGTTAGTAACCAGCATTTTTGCCCTTTCCCACAGTGCTTTCTACTGTTCCAAACTGAAGTTTCAATTTTTGAGTCACATGTTTTTTGTCATCTGTAAGTGTCTTCAATTTGGGCCCATCAAAAATTTTGTCATTTGGTAAAGAGTTAACAGTATTATTGTCTAATGATTCCAGAATTCCAACGATGAGTGAACAGCTCAAATATATTGTTCAGGAGTTGAACAAAGAACCTTTCAATAAAAGCTACAATCTGATCTCTTTCGACTCCCTAGAGCCATTACAGCTTCTACAGGTTCTAAATGATGTTCTAGCAATAATTGATCCAAAGGTAGGAATTATTTAAAGAATTGTCAGGATGTCAGATACAGTTTTCATAAAGGCCTACAAAATAAGTTAACCTGGATAGTTTTGGAGCTTTAGAACTGTTTTAGTCTTGTTTCAGTTTTGTATTACGATAAAAGATCAGGGTCCATATTCACTGACCGTTCTTAAAAACGCTCTTGGTCTTATTCTTCAAGATTTCCTGACTCTGAAAGTGACAGAATGGTTTAGCCAGTCAGAATTTCTGTTATTTTCACATTGATAAACTTTTGAGAAATAAGACTAAGAGTGTTCTTAACAATGGTTGATAAATAATTAAAGACCCAGGATGGGTTCCAATGGTTTTTGTTCCATTTACCAAATCAAAAAGAAAAAAAAATAGACTTGTTCAACATGAAAGCATTTGTAGACAACGGTTTAGATGTGATTCAACTGATGGAATTTTTCTTTAATTTAACTTAATTCTTTAATTTAATTGGATAGAAAACATTTCGGAAAAAGGAAAAAGGACAGAAAATATTTTGGAAAAAGAAATTGGGATTATGTGGTGAAGAGTTAACTTTATCAAATGATCTATGTGTTAGATACCAGCATTATCCCAGCATTATATGACAGTGTCCAAAATAATCGCATTATTTGCTTACACCTTCTTCATTAATCTATAAGAAATATGTATCTTTACTAAGAATTTGATGATAGGAAATTTGCATTGAGTTATTTGGCTGATTAGCCGTTAGAGTGCGGAATAAACCCAAAGACTGTTATTTGAAGGATACAACCTGATTTATTGCAATTTCAATGTTATCATTATCTTGACAGTCTCATCAAAGTAGACATTGTAGATTAAGAATCAGACTGCACACTCTTTGCAGTCTGATCTTGATCTACACTGGCTGCAAATGTAAAGTTGTGAAAGGGGCACAAAGGGTTAATTGTTTTGTATCAGTAAAGACTTTTTGCGCATTCTGATCTTGTTCAACACTATCTACATAGAATGTCTCAGCAAATGGGACATTGTATATCAAAAGGCACAGTTTGTGCTGTCTGATTCTGATCTACATTGGCCATTAAAGTAGGCAATTAAAGTGGTGAGAGGTGGCGTGAGGACTGATTTTGAGTTGATTGTCTTTCATTCAGCAACAACTAGATATTCGGGAAGAAACTCCTGATATGACAGCAATCAGAATTTTTGGATGTTTGAGAGTGCTGAAGTATAAGCCACCAACAGAGTATGTATTGTACTGTAGCCTTTTTATTGTTCACTTTCATAGGTTTTGTCACAGTAGCTTCTTACCCTATGGAACAAATTTGTAGGAGACATGTATAAACGCTCTGAGTTTTCCAGTTGTATACTTAATTCAGGAGGCCAGGCTTTTTATTTCTATTGTTTTCAGTGCAGATTTCAACAAGTTATTCTTTGAAATTGAGATAATGTGGCCAAACTAACTTTAGAATTGCAATGTGTCAGCTTTCTGTTAAAAGTGAAAAAGCTTGAAATCTTTAATAGTCTGTAAATACTTTGCAAATTCATTAATCATTAATCATTAATTAATGGCCTGTTCGAAATACTTTTTTTTTCTTTGTGATGAACAATTTCTAAACTTATTAGTTAGCTGATGAAATAACTTGATTTTATTCTTCTTTTCCATTTTTCAGTGATGTGTAAGTATAGTTTAGTCTTTACTGTGTGTCTCAAGTTTATGTTGCCTTTGTCTGCCTCTTTTGTTGGTCTTATTGTGATTGCTTTGTTTTACTTCTAGCACAATTTTGGCCTTTTCACAAATCAACCTTTTACCAGATGAAAAACTTTTTGATACATTCATATAGAAACTAGAAAGCATTTGTAGAGGACAGAAAAATTTGGCTCAAATAATTGAATTTTTCTGAGAAAGAATAGAATGTTTTCAAAAGTTGCTTTCTTCAGGGTTATAAAACAAGGGGTGGTTTGGTAAATGTCAATTACATGTATAACACTACCCAGTGTTCTGAAAAGTAGAGATTCTGAGAAATTGTCCCATTGGGCCTGCAACACACAGAAAAGGGCATTGAGACAATGTGTATAGTGTTGTCTCTGATCAGTCTGATCAGTCTGTGTTAATGCAAAACAAACTTTCTGATTTTATTTCATTTACTATTTTGTGCAAGTCTACTGAAGTACAAAATCTAATGTAGTTGTAAAGTGCAGTCTTAGATCATCCTGCACGGACTGTGTAGGCTGGTCCAAGATGACACATTAAGCAAATGTTTGAATGCCCTTTTTCGCATGTTGCAAACCATTTAAAAAAAAAATATCATCATAAGGCACATAGATATGGCTTGGTCCTTTTTTTAAAGTCTTTTCAAGTCTCACTTATCTTGAGAACATCCTTGGTCTCTGCAAGGGAATAAGACAAGTGAACAATTGACCATTCTTTGAAAAGTCCTTGGCAGAACACTGTTTAAAAACATGGTGGGTGCTAAACATTTTAGTTGAGGTGTGATACTTCATGTAGAAGATGTTTGGTAGTTTTGGAGACTTAAGGAAAGAAATTTAAAAAAAGGTGCCTTGTTTTCATCGAACTACCTTCAACATATTGAGGCTTTGAATTCCAAGTATTGACAACCCTGAAAAAATGGTTTGTGAAACATTATAGGAAAACCATTCCCAAAACAAATTTCCATTTTTGAGTCACATTTTATTTGTTGCCTGCAGATGCTCTCAATTTGGAAAAGTCTAAGATTTTTTCTTCTAACAACAGTCTTCACTCTAATTCTTACGAAGTTTTGCTGATTGAAAAATTTGTGGGCCTATCATTCTAACACCTTTGCTGTGGGCTGCTTATAAAAAAAACATTGTGGGAAAAGGATCAGTCCATTATTACAAACTATTGTTCTGCCCTCCAAAATGTTTTTGATATGATTCAAATAGTTATTTTTTTATTTCCTTTGAAAATTTTTCTCCTTTCTGTCAGTTGTAGTAATTTTCTGCATGTCTTAAACTCTTTTCCAG
The DNA here is from genome assembly GCA_943736015.1 of Tridacna crocea. NCBI lineage: Eukaryota > Metazoa > Mollusca > Bivalvia > Cardiida > Cardiidae > Tridacna > Tridacna crocea. The sequence continues at coordinate 36,758,392 of OX031068.1, forward strand.
ATAGCAAAATTTTAGCCTTGTTCAAACTGCAAGCATTTGCAGATGAATATGTTACTGTTACTCAAATAAAAAAATGTCTTTCAAAGCGTAGGAAACATTATGGGAAAAGCAGAAAATGCTGGTTACATTTTCTCCTTTTTTTACGATGTTTTCAAAAGCCTTCAAGTTCAGGGTCGTTTAAGGGTGGCATTGTGTGGCAAAGGATTAACCTACTTGTGCAGTATTGTTTTAACCCTTTACCAGACAATCCTGACTTTTAACACCCCTGTGAAAGAAGCCTTTTGAAAATATTGTGGGAAAAGGAGAAAATGCTGGTAACCAATATTTTCTCCTTTTCCCACAATGTTTTCGTCCCTTCCTAAAAAATTTAATTCTTTAGTTACATTCAGTTTGTCTGCAAATTCTTTCAAGTTGGACCAGTCTAAAATTTTGTCGTTCGGTAAAGGGTTAAGGTGCAAATACAATTTCACCAAATAATCTCCTTGTTTTCAGTGTAGTATACAGATTGCGAATTCTCTTATTTCACACATGTTTAAGACAAGCTTCATGTGGCATCATTTTGTGGCACCATTTTCTACTTCTTTCAAGGAAGTGAATTGTTTTATGAAAAGAAATAACCACGTGTAAATGTGTGGTTTTGCGAATAATGAATACTTAACTCTTTACCACACGGCAAAATTTTAGAAAGGTTCAAATTGAAAGCATTTGCAGACGACAAAATAAAGGTGACTAAAAAATTGAAATTTGTTCTGGGAAGTGTAGAAAACACTGTGGGAAAAGGAGAAAATGCTGGTTACCAGCATTTTCTCCTTTTCCCGCAATGTTTTCAAAAGGCTCCTTTCATAGGGGCGTCAAAAGTAGGGATTGTGTGGTAATGGGTTAAGCAACCTGGACAAATCTTATTGATCAAAACGATTTTTAGAATCACACTATTATCTCAAAGCTGGTATTTAAACCTCTTGCACCAATCATTTTCAGTATATTCACTGCAGTATCAAAATTTTCATCTTATTGTAGGACAACAAACATTTGATAGCTTCCAAAAAGTCTACACCTTTATTACCTTGTCAAAGTTAATTTATTTCTTTCATTTGCACCAGATTGAAGATAGATTATCGTTCTAGATTATCGTAGAACAAATCAACATGATAAAATTGAAAAACATTTTCCATTCAAGTTTATAAATATGTGAAAAATATGGACAACTGACTAAGGTTGGTGTGCCCAAGGTAATACAGTCTGACACTATGTCTTGTGTATTAGCTTATAGAAGGTTAAGCTTGTCTAAAACTAAGCGCCTGTGGCAAAATTTACCAAGGTACACTTTCCGAGTACGTTGATACAGAACTACATGAGCATTCGATTTACAGTTGTCAAACTATTAGATCATAATCCACTGATTTTCTTTTTTTTAATACATAAAAAAGCACGTATGAAAAAGTCATCTTTTCCTCTGTATTATTTTAGGAGTACATTTAGATCTGGCCTTGTGCAAGGAGAAAAACCAGTGGTGTATCACATATTAGAATGGCTGTTGAAGAACATACCTGCTCTACAGAAAAGAGCATACCTGGCCAAGTATCTTGTGAAAGTGGAGGTGCCTGGTGACATCATGGCAGAAGATCAAATGCAAGATCTTTTCACTCAGGTATAACTAGCATTGTTTTTGATAACTTTAATTCTTTACCACACGACAAGAGGTTAGACTGGTTGAAATTTGAAGCATTTGCAGATGATAATTTCCATGTGACTAAAATGGTGCAATTTTTCTTTCATAGGGTAAAAAAAATCATGGAAAAATGAGAAAATGCTGGTTACCAGCATTTTCTCCTTTTTCTACAATGTTTTCAAAAGGCTTCTTTAAGGTCATTAAAAGTCAGCAGAGTGCAGCAAAGGGTTAAAAGAAAAGGTATTATCACAATCTTGATCATAAAACCTATTAAGAACAGTCTAAAAAAAGGAATAAATGCTGATAACCAGCATTTTCTCCTTCTGCAACTGTTTTTACCACCCTTTAAAAAATATTATATCATTTTGGCCAAATTTAACCAATAGTCTGCAAATGCCTTGAATTCAGACAATTTTGAATTTTTTATGTCTGATAATCGATTGTTTGGTTTGGTTTAGGGTCCTTTTATTATCATCCCAAGCCGAAGGCAGAGGAATATAGTTTTAACGTTGTCCGTCCGTCCTTCTGTCAGTCTGTCTGGGTGAATATCAGCGCAGGCTGAACCGAGATGACACTTTATGCAAATGTCCGAATGCCTCTTTTCGTGTGTTGCAAGCAATTTGGCTAAAGTCTGATATTTGGTTTTTTAGTATGAGGAGCTTATAGAAGCATTCAAAGAGCAGCACAAACAGGCCGAGAACTTGAAGAATACAGGATACAATACAACAGAGATCAGAAAGGACATCTCGAACATGGAGGATGAAAAAGAACAGCTGCTTAAAAGAATAGAGAGACTGAAAAGAAAGGTTTGTTAAATCTGTTTTGTTTGCTTAGTATAGTTTTTTCCTTTTTTTTTTTTACATTGATGTAAAACAGTTTCTCAACTTTTTTTTACCCTTTGTCAGTCATTAATTCTGTGAAGCTGTAGTTCTTTAGCAAACAATAAACATTTAGACTTGTCCAAATTCAAAACTTTTGCAGATGACAGATTAAATATGGCTCAGTTGTTGACATTCATTTTGTCTTTAAAAGAGTAGAAATATTTGTGGGAAATGGACAAAATGCTGGTTACCAGCATTTTTGCCTATTCCTACAGTTTTTTCACAAGGTTTTTTTCCTATGGTTTCCTTAACTCCTTACCACACGAGAAAATTTTAGACTGGTCCAAATTGAAAGCATTTGCAGACGACAAAATAAAGGTGACTGAAAAATTGAAATTCGTTCTGAGAAGGGTAGAAAACACTGTGGGAAAATGAGAAAATGCTGGTTACCAGCATTTTCTCCTTTTCCCACAGTGTTTTCAAAAGGCGTTTTCTCAAGGTCGTCAAAAGTAGGGATTGTGTGGTAATGGGTTAAAACACCAGGAAAGATTTAACCAGCTCCATGACATGGGTATTTCTGAATTTGATCTCATAAATTAGATACTCATAAGCTGTTATAATTATCAATAAAATTTGGAACAATTCCAGGTGGAACAACATCCCAATGCCCATACAATGATGAATGTTGCCAAGAATTTACGTATGGAGAGAGATAAAGAGAAGAAGTTGGCAGCTCAAAAGCAGGAACAGATCACATTGGTAAGATGGAATAAGTTTTTCTCTTTAACCCTTTCCCAAACAAGCCCTGGTTTTTACGTGTCTGCAGTCAAGGTCTTTTGAAAGCACTGTGGGAAAAGGAGAAATTGCTCGTAACGAGCAATTTCTCCTATTCCCACAGTGCTTTCTATCCTTTTAGAGAACTTTCTGCCATTTTCTCAAAATCCAAAATTGTCATCTGCAAACTTTTTCAGCTTGGAAGAGTCCAAAATTTGTCGTTTTGGAAAGGGTTAACTCTTGTACAGATTGAAAGCAGATACAGATGACGCTTGACATACAGATCTGATACTTTATTTGTCCCCAAAAATATGGAAATTGTTGGAAAAGGAGAAAATGCTAGTTACCAGCATTTTTCCCTTTCCAAAAATGTTTTCAAAATTGTTATTATTCAGGGTTATTGAAACATGGGGTCAGGGTTTTCCCTAGGCTTTGAAAATTGGGGGTCATTGTGACCCCCTTCCTCATTAGTTGCGGGTCATTTCATTAATTTTGGGGGTCAAAAATATGGATTTCCTCGTCATCAACTTCAAACACGATTTATAATGCATTTTACCTTTTAAACGCCATCTTCCAAGATAGAAAAGTCGGTCGATCATTTCTGACGGAAAGTCCAATGTTATTTTTTGACAGACCAAACATTTTCATCTGAATTGCTGCTTGACGTGGCTTGATCGGCAGTTGTAGAAAGCAGACGATAGAAGAATGCTAGTTTTCTTTGTCATGACATTATTTTTCTGCTCACAGCACAGGCCGGTAATGTGTACTTTTATATACCGGAAGTCGTGTAAAATATGCTATGAAATACAGAGAACCCAACTGTCCAATATACATTTTGGCAATAATGTGTAAACCAGTCTTATTCTATTAATAAATTACCGGAAAACCACTTTTATCTAGAATAAACCCTGTAGTTAAAAAAAGAACCGTGTTCGTCTGACATTGAAGCAAGAACAGACTTGGAATTATGACGCTTCATTCAACTTCGTACATTATTTAGATTTTGGAAAGTTGCGTCACCGATGACGCACTGTCATTTATTTTTGGGGTCATTTGAATTAAAATTGTGCCAATGACGCAGGATTTGTGCATCATGGAAAACCCTGTGGGGTTATTTGGTAAATTATTAATACATGTATATATAGTCACACCTGTGCTAGCCACCACCTTTGTCAAGAACAGTCACTTTCTGAATTTCAAAATAAAAAAGGTTTCTTGAATTGAACTACCTTCAAAAAACCAACATTTCCCTTGCTCAAAATTTTTCACCTTTAGTATTGTTTTGAATCTTTGTCTCTTTACCATACAATTGTAATGTGAACAGACATTAGAAAGAGGCTTTTTTGAAACATTCTAGAAAAAAGAGAAAATGTTGGTAACAATTTTTTGGTTAATAGTTTTTTAGGCTTATCCAAATCAAAAGCATTTGCAGACGGCAAAATAAAAGTGACTGAAAAATTCAAATTTGTTTTGTGAAAGGTATAAAAAATTGTTGGTAAAGGAGAAAATGCTGGTAACCAGCATTTTCTCCTTTTCCCAGAATGTTTTCAGAAGGCTTCAGAAAGCAGGGATTGTGTGTTAACTCTTTACCACATAACAAAATAACACACTGGTCCAAATTAAAAGCATTTGCAGATGACAATTTCAATGTGGTTCAAATTGCAAAATTTGTCTTTGATAGATTAGAAAACATTGTGGGAAAAGGAGAAAATGCTGGTTACCAGCATTTTCTCCTTTTCCCACAATGTTTTCAAAAGGCTTCTTTCTCAGGGTCATTAAAAGTCAGGATTATGTGGTAAAGAGTTAATGGATTAAAAATTTTTTTTCTGACTTTCACCCATAGATCCAACATTCTGAACAACGTCACAAAAGGTTGCAACAGCAGCTACATGACACCCGACAAGCAAGTGTTGGGGCCACCCCTGAAGGTATGGTGTTTCATCAATTCTCGGTGCTGTCCTTCATGTACAAATATTACAACATATTACAACTTATCTAACATTGAATCAGGTCTAGGAATGTTGGCTAATTATGATTTAACCCTTTACCAAACAATCCCTGGTTTTTTACGACTCTGAGATAAAAGCGTTTTGAAAACATTGTGGGAAAAGGAGAAAATGCTGGTAACCAGCATTTTCTCCTTTTCCCGCAATGTTTTCTGCCCTGCTGGAAACACATTTCATTTCTTGAGTTACACTTATTTTCTTGAACTTGGACCAATCCAAAATTCTGTCATTTGGTAAGGGTTAAAATGTTATTATATTTTTTGGAAAGATGAATATATTATTAGTTGCAGGAAAGATGAAAAATACTGTTCAAGTGTAAAATCACTGAACTCTTTGAAGCATTGAAAGCATATGCAGATGATAAATTTGAAGTGAACCAAATGTGGACATTTGTTTAGATGTTTGGAGGCATTGTTGGGAAAGGAGAAAGTGCTGTTTTTTGAAACAAACTCTGATTATTTTGTTGTCCACAAATGCTTTCAATTTGGAAAAATCTTAATATTTACGTGTTTGATACAAAAATTAAAACCACAAATATTAAGATTTCAGTGATATTGCCTGTCTTTTTGAACAGGATAAAATTTTTTGTGCATGAAAAATGCATGCCTTCGATGGTATTGCTGAGTTCTTATTTGTATCCCAGGTTTGCTGCAAAGATTGGAAGAGGAAACAAGAGCCAACAGTTACATAGTAAAAGAAAGACTCCCCAAAGATTTAGAATCAAGAAAGAAAACTGTGATAGATCTACAGAGAGTTGTTGCAGAGCCTGCCATGGGACAGGCAGACTTGGATGAGCTTAATAATAAGGTATAGGTTGTCAGTTTGCTGATCCTTTTATTCTTGTGTCTAATACACATCAAAGAGTGTATTGTTTGCTTTTTAACTTTCTTACATGATCTTTACATCAGTAGTAAAATACTAGCCTTTACTCACCATGCATTCTTAGTCTTATTATAATTTTGAGGAAAAACACAATTTGTGATTGGCTTAACCACATGGTATTGTGGAAAATAAATCTTTTACTTCTTATATAACAATCATAGTACTTTCTTCCATGGAATATTATCTGTCATCATACTTTGACCATCTGCTCTATGATGCAGTAGAGCCTGATACGATTCAACAATTTTTCCACAATTTCATTTTGCTTTTTAAAATATTAAAGTGTTGGATGCATACAATCAGAGAATAATGACTGTTACAAAGTAAGGTCTGCAGCTCCTAACTCTTATATTAAAAGATTGAAGCTGCTGAGATTGGTGGTATAGCCCTTACAAAAATGGTGATGATATACAATACTTACCGATGAGTTTCGTGTGGTAGACCTCAATAGAAATAGCATAGTTATGGCAAAGAAAAGTGGACTCACATCAATGAACTCTGTACCAGTTGACAAAATTGTAGGTTAGTCCATATTGAAAGCAGTTGCAGACAACAAATTGAAAAGGCCTGGTTTTCTAAGAAAGGAAGTAAACATTGTGGAAGATGGAAAAAATGCTGGCTACCCGCACTTGCTACTTTTCCAACAATGGTTTCCAAAGCTCTCTTCCTATGGGCTGTTTAAATTCTGAATTGTTTAAATCAGATTATAGGTTAAATTTATTGTTTCAGATTTACTCGAGCTTTGGGCCTGTAGGCATTGTATCACAGGATCACACTTGAAGAAGGCGGTTGTAAAGCCGAAAGCTCATGTACATTTTATAATTGAAAATTACATTTCTCAAGAAGAGGATATATCATGGTTTTTCAGATTCAAGATTTGAACTCTGAGATCAATCAGCTGGTTGAAAAGAGGATGAGAAGTGGAGATCCCATGGATGACAAACTGTCCTTGTTCAGGCAGCAGGTAAGGTTGTTATCCCTTTAAGGATATAAAAACACATTTTTGCATCGAAACTGCTGATGATTGACGAATATGGATATAAGTAACCATGGATGGTGGAAAAATGTAGTTAACCCATTACCACACAATCCCAACTTTTGACACCCCTGAGGAAGAAGCCTTTTGAAAACACCGTAGGAAAAGAAGAAAATGCTGGTAACCAGCATTTTCTCCTTTTCCTACAGTGTTTTCTACCCTTCCCAGAACAAATTTCAATTTTTCAGTCACCTTTATTTTGTTGTCTGCAAATGCTTTCAATTTGAACCAGTCTAAAATTTTGTCATGTGGTAATGAGTTAACTCTTTACAAAAATATTTCTGGATTTTCAGTACCCTTGGAAAGAATTGTTTTGAAAACACTATGGGAAAAGGAAAAAATTCTGTTAACCAGCATTTTACTCCATTTCCACAGTTTTCTACCCTAAAGAGGAGCCTAAGTTAATTTTTACCAATTCTGAATTTATCCTTACAAAGCTGTTTTTAATATGAGAGGGTCTAAATTTGTTGTTTGGGAAAGGGTTGATTAACAAAGATGATGGACAAAATCTGTGTGGATAAAGATTACTACCAGCAATTAACAGAATGTGGATTTTGATTACTTCTCATTATGGACAAATGATGACACTGATTACAACCAATGTTTGACCATACTAGACAATTTTGCTGACAGTATGTGATAATTAAATATGGATATTGATAATAAATGATGATCAACAGATACAGATACTGATAAGATGATTGACATCTATGGATATTGATAGACACTGATGATTGAAAAAATGTTTGAAATTGACAGCCTCTGATGACAGATAAATATGATTGTTAATAACCAATCATGGTTGACAAATACCGTTTAGATATTGATAACCACCGACGATGGAGAGATATGCACATTGATATCCACTGATTATGAATGTTATGGGTACTAGTAGTCCATGATGAGTCATGATGAATAAGTTTGATATTGATAGACTTTGATGATATTTAACCCATTACCACACAAGAAAAATTTAGACTGGTCCAAATTGAAAGCATTTGCAGACGACAAAATAAAGGTGACTGAAAAATTGAAATTTGTTCTGGGAAGGGTAGAAAACACTGTGGGAAAAGGAGAAAATGCTGGTTACCAGCATTTTCTCCTTTTCCCACATTGTTTTCTAAAGGCTTCTTTCATAGGGGCGTCAAAAGTAAAGGATTGTGTGGTAATGGGTTAATATGATAGGCAAATATAGATATTGGTAATTGTAATGATGGACAATCAACAATATTGATAACCAATTATGAGGGACATATATGATGGCTTTATTGAAAACCACTGATGATAGACAATTTTGATTTTAATAACCACTGATGATGAAAAAATATAGATATCTGTTCATGTTATAGATATGGATAATGATAGCCACTGATGATTGATACCGTTTTCGTGTATGCTCAATCACTAATAATATCTTCATGCATATAAAGCCTTACACTTATTGTAATTTTAGGCAGCCATTATTGCTCACAAGAAGGAGAACGCTGCGGAATCTCTACGAGAAACAAGAGATGAGTATGCTAAACTGATGCACGAGGTGGATGAGAAGCGTGAATTGGCTCGACAAGCATCTGGTGGAGGAGAGGTTCTTAAAGGAGATGAGGTGGGCATTGCTTGCTAATTAACTCTTCACCAAACAGCAAATTCTAGACTTGTCCAGATTGAAAGCATATGCAGACAAAAAAATAAACATGATTGAAAAATGGAGACTTGACTTTAATAGAGTAGAAAACATTGTGGAAAAAGGAGAAAATGCTAGTTTAAAGCATTTTCTCCTTTTCCCACAATGTTTTCAGAAGGCTTCTTTCTCTGGGTCTAAAAAACCAGGGATTGTTTGGTAAAGGGGTGTTCAGACAAGGTGGATAGGGCTTGTAAATAATGCTAATACAGTGGGATGTTGGTTATTTCTTAGTACAACAATTTAGACATACATGTTGCCTAAACCCAAGAGAAGAAGCCAACCTAAGTTGAGCAGCCAGTTTCATATCTTCCCTTAAGTGGCTGTTGTACCCAGGATGGGATGTATATAAACTACTAATTGAATCTCTCAAAACTTAAATCTTTTTTTTTTTTCAAACAATTCTGTATCAAAAGGAATTTTGCTTGTCAACATACAGTGAAATAAAAAAAAGACAGTGTTTGAAACCTGGATTATCTCCTTTTTTTTGAAGACAACAGCCATTGGTTTGGCAAAATCGAATGCAAGTGCTCCATCACAGGTTATTTCAAAATTTGTCATCCGATAAAGCCTTAAATAGATAAGGAAAAAATTGGATTTTAGGTAATATATGTATTTAGTTTTTTTCTTACTTTCGTAGTTCAAGAGGTATGTCAACAAGCTAAGAAGCAAAAGTACCATATACAAAAAGAAAAGACAGGAAATAGCTGAACTGAAAGCAGAGTTTGGAGTCCTATCTAGAACAGAAGAGATACTGAGACAGAGAGATGAGAATATTAACATGCAACTAGTAAGTTTGTATGTCACTTTAATGTTAACCAATCCGTAGGGTGTTTTATTGACTTTAACCCATTACCACACAATCCCTACTTTTGATGCCCCTGAGAAAGAAGCCTTTAGAAAACATTGTGGGAAAAGGAGAAAATGCTGGTAACCAGCATTTTCTCCTTTTCCCACAATGTTTTCTACCTTTTCCAAATCAAATTTCAATTTTTGAGTCGAATTCATTTTGTCGTCTGCAAATGCTTTCAATTTGGACCTGTCTAAAATTTTGTCGTTTGGTAATGGGTTAAGGAAAATAGTGTTAGACAAGTAGAAATATTTGTAACTGGCACTGTGTACCAGCTCTATCTCCTTTTTTCCACACTGTAAATTAGAAAATTTCAGGGCATGAAATTTGTAAAGAGGGCTAATTTTTATGTCCTCTTCATGATATAAAAAGACCAAATACAAATATGTCTTCTGGAATATGATGCATTAGATGACTTTAAAATAAAGCACAAAAGCCAGAAAAGGCTCTAGAATTTCCTACATATTCCACCAGTTGTCCATGAATTGTATTGAACCTTCATCACACATTCATGACTTTTAATGTTCCTGTGGGCAATACTTTTGGTAATCAGCATTTTCCCCATTCCTTTTTGCAGCTGTTTAACCCTTTTCCAAACGACAAACTTTTGGACTAGACTAAATTGAAAGCATTTGCAGACGACAATTCAACTCTTGCTGAAAAGATGATTTCTGTCTATGATAGGGTAGAAAACATTGTGGGAAAAGGAGAAAATGCTGGTTACCAGCATTTTCTCCTTTTCCCACAATGTTTTAAAAGGCTACTATTTCTGACCCGTAAAAACCAGGGATTGTGTAGGAAAGGGTTAAAGTAGTTAAATTTAAATGTATCCAGTTGATGTATATTTCTGTTACAGTCTGCTCATGAAAGCAAACATGGTGTATCTGGCTATAGACAGACCCAAGATGACCTTGAGAAAGTGTCAGCCCTCAAGAGTAACCTTGACCATCAGAAAGGTCAAACACTTGAGGAGATTTCAGACATGGTAAAAATTCTCACACAGACCATTGCCTCCAAGAAAGGTGCTCTAGCACCAATAATCAAAGATTTGAGAGTACTCAGGGAAAAGTCACAGGTAAGTTCTATGATGGTTTTACTGTCACAAAGAAGAAGGCCTTTGAAAACAGCATGGGACAAAGAGAAAATGCTGTTCAAATTCTCTTTTTCCCAGAATGTTTTTTACCTAATGCCTGTATTTTAGTCCTTTGTAACTCTTGGTTAGCAAGTATGAGCATGCTCATTTTTTTTTTCTATCTGGTAATGATTTTAGACATTGGATGAGAACCTGGGAGATCCAAGTCTAGGGTCCAGCAAGTGTAGTTCATTTTGAGTATACCCTATTTCAAAATGTGGCTAAAAGTAAAATCTCAGATACATGGATCTTATACCCTCAGTAATGGTATAGATGAAAAATGCTGCATATGCAAAATCTTATACACGTACTTCATTTCATATAACTAAGACACTTGCTTTTTGTATACTACTCAGGGTTTAACAGCTGAATATAATGAGAAGAAACAGCAGTATGACACAGTATATGCTGGTCTAGAGAGTAATATGTCCAAACTAGAGCAGGAAGTTCGTGCCCTGCATGAGGAATGCACACAGGAAGAATCTCGCTACCACTATCTACACTGTATGATGAACATGCTAAAACAACAAGAGATCCGTGTTCAAGATGAAATGAAAGCTTACATGTCCTCAGACAATACTGCCAGGAAAAAGACATTTAGGTAATTTAACCCTTCACCACACAATTTCAATTTTCAATGAACCCAAAGAAACCTTGGCCGGTGGCTGAGTGGTGAGCATGTCGGACTCATGACCTGGTGGCTGTGAGTTTGATACCCGGTTGAGGCAAACTTTCTTCCCGGCGTATTTTCACCTCTCGCCTCTGCTGAAGCATGTGAGAAAAGCAGTCTGTGGCTTTGTAAAGAAAGTTGTGTTAGTATTAATATGAGAAAGTCAGGAAACACATGTGGGTTACCGACCGCCATGATATGACCTTAGCTGTTAAAGTGGCGTTAAACCCCAACACAACCAACCAACCAAAGAAACCTTTTGAAAACACTGTTGGAAAAGGAGAAAATGCTTGTGACTGGGAGGCATTGACGATCAATACCATAGTGAACAACATGGTCATCTGTTTCATAGATATTTCAGCCAAATCCACCCAACTCTTTACCAAATGACAAGAAAGTAGTCCTTACCAAATTTAAAGCATTTGCAGATGACAATTTAGAAGTAGCTCAAATGACGGAATTTCTCTTTGATGGGGTAGGAAATATTGTGGGAAAAGGAGAACATGCTGGTTACCAGCATTTTCTCCTTTTCCCACAATGTTTTCTAAAGGCCTATTTTCTCAGGGTTGTTAAATGTCGGGATTGTGTTATAAAGAGTTTAAGATATTAAAACATGTGCTTTGGTGTCTTTAACCTTTTACCAAACAATCCCTGGTTTTTACGATCCTGAGATAGAATCATTTTGAAAACAATGTGGGAAAATGAGAAAATGCTAGTAACCAGCATTTTCTCCTTTTCCCACAATGTTTTCCACCCTACTGGAAACAAATTTCAATTTTTGAGTTACATATATTTTGTCATCTGCAAGTGCTATACATTTGGACCAGTCCATAATTTTGTCGTTTGGTAAAGGGTTAACCCTGTCCCAAATGACAAATTTTAGACATTTTTAAACTCAAACAGACGACAATTTTAAATTTGATAAAAATGGCAGAAAGTTCTCGAAAAGGGTAGAACGACAATTTTAAATTTGATAAAAATGGCAGAAAGTTCTCAAAAAGGGTAGAAAACACTGTGGGAAAAGGAGAAAATTGCTCGAAAGAGTTACATGATCGTGAATACAAGCCAGGCTCTGTGAAAAAATGTATTTGAGGCATCTTCTTTATTCATTGAACTTAGGAAATCATTATTGTGGATCCATAAACTCCATTTTGTCTATCAACGAACTGAACTATGTGATAGACTGGTCCATTGGCATGCAAATAATTGACCAATAGCAAAAAGTTTTGACCCAGGTGACTCTGAGATTTACCCCGGTCAGTACTTTTGCATTAATTACTGTATTTACCAAACTTCAAAATTGTGGACTGGTCCAAATTGAAAGCATTTGCAGATGACAAAATGAATGTGGCTAAAGAATTGAAATTTATTTTAGGAAGGGATGAAAACATTGTGGGAAAAAGAGAAAATGCTGGTTTCCAGTATTTTCACTTTTTCCCATAATGTTTTCAGAAGCTTTCTTTCTCAGGATCGTCAAAAGTTAGGATTGTGTGGTAAAGAGTTAAACACCCTTTTTCACAGAGTATGGCCCATATATCATTTACTTTGATGTCTATTTATAGATTAAACCTGTAACAAAACAAGCTTGAGATTTAATTACCTTATGGAAGGATGCTTTGGAAACACATTGAGAAAAGGAGAAAATGCTGTTAACAAGCATTTTGCCACTATTTTTTCTACCCTTTTTATATAGAGGAATTCCAGTCATTTATGGCAATTTTAACTTGTTGCCTGCAATTACTTAACTATGTACAAATCTCAAATGTACAAATGTCAAATTTTGTTGTCTAGTGGAGTATCCAAATGACGAAATTCTGAGCTCAACTAAATTGAAAGCATGTGCAGACAACCAAATAGGTGTTGCTTAAATGAAGTTTTTCGTCTTTGGTAGAAGAAAACATTGCGGTTAAAAGGACAAATGGTTATTGGCATTTTCTTCTTTTCCCACAATTTTTTCAAAAGCCGTTTATCTTGGGGTCATTTATACTTGGGATTATGTGTTAAAGAAGTAATCCACCATGCTACATTTAAACAGAGAACAGTATATAAGGAAAGTTCAAGAGCAGGAGAATTTAGCCAAGGGGCTCAGGGAACAGCAGAAATCTGTGAGAGAAAATCAACAGGGAGCCCAGGGACAGATGAAGATGTGGCGTGACCTTGAGAGGATTATGGAGGTCAAACGAATGTGTATGGATCAGCAGATAGGGCGTGGTCATGGAGGAGGTGGATACAACTATGGGGAGCAAGCTCCGGCTGTTTTAGAAGATGATAGACTAGTATTATAATCTGAAATCTTTTCAGTTATTAGTACATACATGTATTGTAAAATTGGAAGTTCATGAACTCTTTTTTTGTTGAACTTTGATACATTAGATCTGTTGAAAAAATAATACAAGAAAACATTCCCCTTTAATTATTGTTAGCATATCTGTATTTCAAGAAAGTGTAGATCACAGATCAGACTGCACAATTTGTCCACTTTGACCTTAACTCTTTACCAAACGACATAATTTTAGACTGGTCCAAATCGGAAGCATTTGCAGACGATAAAATTAACGTGACTCAAAAGTTCAAATTTGTTTCGTGAAGGATAGAAAACATTGTGGGAAAAGGAGAAAATGCTGGTTACCAGCATATTCTCCTTTTCCCCCAGTGTTTTCTAAAAGCTTCTTCCTTAGGCTCATCAAAAGTAGGAATTGTGTGGTAATGCGTTAATCCACACTGCATGCAATAGCACCGTTAATAACCCTTAGCATTTGGAAGATAAAGCTCAGAAAATGTTTATGCCTTGAAGGAATGTGTTGTACGAGGGTACAAATTTGTCAGCTGTGATTATTTTGGTTTATTGTATGCCTTATGTTTTATTCTTTGAGTAAATCTATTTATTTCTGGCAACACCCATTTTATCTTGGTTTTTAATCCACATCCTGTATTGCACAACTCCGTCAAAGTTATAAAATATGTCGAAAAAATCTTGGTTAGTATTTAATTATTCTTAATTTCAGTCTATGTCTAATTCTAGATTTAGAAAGTAACAAAACTTCTGATTGGCCACTCAGAAGTTGTGTCACTTTCGAATTTAGATGTAAGAACATTCATAACCCAAGCTGGTACTTCATTGTTCCTTACAAGCATTGCCAATATGCTGATCAACCTGTTTAAATAGCATTCTTAAGTCCAATTTGAGTTTGGAATGTATCACAATCAGTTCCACTGCTTTACCACCCAATCTCAAGTATTAATCACGCTGAGAAAAAGGGCTATTGAAAACATTGTGGGTAAAGGAGAAAATGCTGCTAACCTTTTCCAACAATGTTTTAAACCCTTTCAATGGCAAGTCTTGTAATTTCAACCACATTTTGTTTGTAATCTGTAAATCCTTCGAATTTGGAGAAGTCCAAAATTTTATCATATGTCAAATAAGTTGTGGCTCAAGTGATCAGATATATCTTTTTGAGAGGATAGAAATGCTTTATATTAGAAATCATCTTGACTTTTTACAAAACAAAGCCAGAGTTTCGCAGAGCTGGGCATATACGCCAGAAGGGACTTGTCAGTGAAATTGGATGAAATCTAGAACGACAAAAGAGATCCAAATTTTAAGTCACATGCACAACTACACATCATAGACATTCATTATGGTAAATTTCAAGTTATTCTGATGGAAACTGTTGCAGGAGGTACGCCCACAAGAAATTGCTAATGGATGGATGGACAGATGGACAAATGGACAGACATACTACCTTTGCATAACATGATATGACCCTTTGGAAATATAAAAATCTTGAGACAAATTCATATTGAATATAACTGCAGACAACAAACAGACTAATGATCAAATGGTGAATGCTGTTTACAATTATTTTCTACCTTTTGTATAGTTTTTTAAAAAGGTGAACATAGTCTTAATGTATACAACCCTGAATATCATGGAAACAGTGTAGCAGTCAATGTTAAAAACATTGTGAGAAAAAGACAAATTGCAGAGAAACAAAATAACCATATTGCACACATCATGTTTAATGTCATTAATTAACAAATGATTAAAATTAACAATTCATATGAAAAGTAATGATTGCTTCTTTAAGCTTCAACAAATATCTATGAATACAACACAAGAAGCTTCTTTTTCAATGATTTAAATCTTACAACTTCTAGTTTCAATATATACAGCTTTCATTAAGTTTTAGCACAGTTCAAGCACAGTAGTAACTCTGTACAGAAGACAAATTTTCTTACATATGTACACATCAAAAGTGGTCCAATCACGGAAATCATCTCTTTGAAAAGATACAACATATTGTTGGAAATTAAGAAAGTATTCTTAACCCTTAACAAATAATACCTGATTTCATGACCCAGGAAAATGTCTTTTGAAAACATTGTAGGAAAAAGAGAAAATGCTGGTAACCAGCATTTTCTCCTTTTCCCACAATGTTTTTTCCCTATCAGACAGTTCAAATTTGTCCTCTGTAAATTTTTTAAATTTGAAAGTGTCTTGAAAGTTTGTTGTTAGGGAAAGGGTTAAAGAGTCCACAGTCCTGAGGAAGGAAACTTTTGAAAACACCATGGGAAAAGGAAAAAATAACCATGGCCTGCTGTTTTTTATCCTTTTCCAATAATGTCTTGTGTCCTTGCAGAGACAAATTTTATCATTTGAGCCACAATTAATATATGGTCTACAACTTCTAAACTTGGAAAGGTCTAAGTATTTGTCATCTGGTACAGATTTAATGCTTACTATACATTTCCTTATTTTAACAACCCCTAGAAAGAAAGCTTTAGAAAACGATATGGAAAAAAAAGAAATTGCAAACTACTAGAATAGTCCCATAATGATTTCTAATCTTTCACTCGCTAATCCACTATTTATGCCATACTAGTACTTCTTATGTTCTTTGCAGATGTGTTGGATTTTGACCAGTCTAAAACTTTGTGATATGGCTCAGACTTATGCTTTTACCACACGGCAAAACTGAAGACACATCCAAGTTGAAAGCATTTGCAAAGGATGATGTTGAAAGCATTTGCAAAGGACAATTTAGTTGCGGCTCAAATGATGTAAGTTGTTTCTGCAAGGGTAGAAAACATTTTGGGAATTGGAGAAAATGCTGGTTACCAGCATTTCTCCTTTTCCCACAATGTTTTCAAAAGGCTTCTTCCCCAAGGAGTTAGAAGTCATCATTATGTGGCAACGGGTTAATCTTTGCTAAACAACAAAATCTTGGACACCACTAAATTAAAAACATGCGCAGACATCATGGTTTCTGTCTCTGAAAGAGGCTCAGAACACTGGGGGAAAGCATTTTCTTCTTTTCCCAGAATGTTTTCAAAAAGCTTTTTTCAGGGTCTTCAAAACACTTGAATGTGTATAATTTTTTCACAAGCATAAACTTATTTACAATATTGCACATCACAATTATGTCTACAAACAAAGAAAAAACATTGTTTAAAGATGATAAATATGTATCAAAAAGCTAGTGGAGAAAAAAAAAAAGCATAAAAACCTTTGATCCACACAGCAGAGTTTTTGTTGAAATACTTAGGTGGAAGCATTCCTTAAACTGTTACTTTTTGGTTTTGCCCTTGTAAGGACATATATTTATAAGGCAAATGATAATTTTTGCCTTAAAATGGGTAGAAAAAATGGTTGACAAATGAGAAAATTCTGGTTATGGGCATTTTCACCTTTCCCCACAATGTTTTCAGAGCCTTTCTAATGCAGGTTGTTTTAACCCATTACCACACAATCCCTACTTTTGACGCCCCTGAGAAAGAAGCCTTTTGAAAACACTGTAGGAAAAGGAGAAAATGCTGGTAACCAGCATTTTCTCCTTTTCCCACAGTGTTTTCTATCCTTCCTAGAACAAATTTCAATTTTCCAATCACTTGTATTTTGTCGTCTGCAAATGCTTTCAATTTGGACCAGTCTGAAATTTTGTCATGTGGTAAAGAGTTAAAACTCAGGATTGTGTGGTAAAGAGTTAGTTCCCAATTAGAGGTGTGTCTGACAAAAAATGCTTGGTTCAGTTGACAAAACACCAATTCAACTTGGTTTGAATTCTTTATCAAACATTAAAATTTTGGACTTGTCCAAATTGAGAGCATTTCCTGACACAAAAGGAGAGATAAGTTTTCTGAAAGGACAGAACGATTACCGGTAACCAGACTCCCATTTAACTTACAGCATGGTATGAATACTTTTGGTAATATATTTGAATGCCAATTTCTTAGAGAACATCTATTTTAAGTACAATATAAGCTTTACTTTTTCCACACAATGCCATGTTTCAATGACACAAGGAAACAACCCTATGGGAAACATTATGGAAAAAGGGGAAACCAACATTTTTTTCCTTTTCCCATAATGTTTTGATACTATCAAAGACAAATTCCATCCTTTGCAAATGCTTTTAATTTAGATCAGTCTTAGATTTCCTCCTTGAATTAAAATATTTTCTATCAAAATTATACATTGTATATAATGGATCGAAACACGATATATCATACAAAACAAATATGGTGGCAAAAATATTATACAAAAGTTATGTTTATCTAAAAAATACTTGAAAAATGATGACTGTTGCTATGCACATAATGAAACCAAGATTAGGTGAACATATTAGCATAAAAAGACTGCTTTTAACACTCTTTAATGATAGGATTTAACCCATTACCACACAATCCCTACTTTTGACACCCCCGAGAAAGACGCCTTTTGAAACACTGTGGAAAAAGGAGAAAATGCTGGTAACCAGCATTTTCTCCTTTTCCCACAGTGTTTAGTACCCTTACCAGAAAAAAAATCTATTTTTGAGTCACCTTTATTTTGTCGTCTGCAAATGTTTTCAACTTGGACCAGTCTAAAATTTTCTCATGTGGTAAAAGAGTTAACTCTCCTGGTGATCAGAATTTAAGACCTGTTCAAATTGAAAACGTTTACGGAGAACAAAATCCACTTTGATGGGATTTTTTCGTGAAAGAGAAGGAATATTGTGGGAAAAGGTTTTTCTCTTTTTTCTATTTTTTTCCCGAAAGCTTATTACCTACAGTCATTTTAACATGGGACTGTTTGGAATAAAGTTTAAAGATGGACTGTAAACAGACATGTCTTGGTAAAACAGAGAAGTACAAGTACTTAGATCTTCCATTGCCCTGTTTTATAGAAGACTCATTTCCTATTTGAGGTCTTATGACTTAATAGATAAAAAGAAAAATGCCCACGTACCTATTGACAAATATGTGTCGCATCTTCATACATGGCTCAAGAAAACATTGTGGCACACACCACAAACAGCCTCCTGTTTCTAACTATAAACATGGGGAAAAGAGAACATAGTGTGAACACACAAAAAGATTTGGAAATCTGCAATTTCTCTCAATTTTTCACACTAATTCCTACTTTTTCACATTGGAATCCGATCATTTGAGCCACATTTATCATCAGGAAAAACAGTTGGACGTCTTATAAATTTTGTCGTTTTGCAAAGGGCTATTCAAATACTATAAAACAATTATCTATGAAACTCTGGGACATTGTACAATAAACATT
Source organism: Tridacna crocea (assembly GCA_943736015.1). NCBI lineage: Eukaryota > Metazoa > Mollusca > Bivalvia > Cardiida > Cardiidae > Tridacna > Tridacna crocea. Next base: position 36,777,462 of record OX031068.1, read on the forward strand.
TTATAAGAATATCAGTGTATTGTAATATCAAGATAATGAGAAGATATGACTGAAACTATTTAAACTTAACAAATCTTTCAAACAATAGAAAAATTCTGACATTTCAATCTATTAAGTCTTCTTTATCCTACTTTGTTAAAGTCATTTAACCAGAATCAAGAGAGATTAGTATATGTTGTAAGAACTTGTTTCTCGATCGATGTAAAACAAATACCTTTAAACTAAACTAAGTCATTAAATCCTTGTCCATTTTTACTGCCAGCAAGTAGATTGATTGCATGCTGTTAATGTTGTTTTCAACAATTTTTTCACACATAACCATTTCACGTTTAATCACTGTCGAAACCATGGACAGCAGTGAGAGAGTAATCAATTCTGTCGCAATCTCTACATTGATCCTTGTTAGAGAAACTGGCCCAGCCCTGAATAAAACCAACCATCCCGTTTGTCAAGTGCTGTACACTACTGATGAACTACAGAGGCTCTATACACATCCTAATACAAGTGGATATTTATTGACATCTGCTTTGTCACTGACCTGTTCTCATTTACATTTGATTTGAAAATAAAGCAACTTACTGCAGATATCCAATCAATCTCAGAATCCCTGTACTGGTCAGCAATTGTCTTACAAATCTGACCAGTTCAAAAGTACTTTCTATATTTTGATTTCAAGAAGATGAATCGACATTACGATACACATGAATGTATTTGAATTCCATTGGCGGACTTAAATCTGTCTTGAGACATTCCATGATGATATCAATATAAATTTACAATGAATTTAAAAAAATATACATTAATTTGAAACACATGGAAAAACAAAACAAAAAACAAACAAAAACTTACTTCTGTACTACATGTCAAAGTTTTAGAGTTGCCCGAATTGGAAGCTTTTGCAGATGATAATTTAAACATGACTCATTGGTGAAATCTTTGTCAGTCAGCAGGTATTAAATATTGCGGGGTAAGGAGAAAATGCTGGTAATCAGCATTTTTTCCTTTTCCAACAATAGTTGCAAAAACCCTTCTTATTCCAGGTAATTTACATATTGGAATGTTAGGTAAAACGGTTAACGTGAATACATGTAATTTGTTCTTTTTCCACAATGTTTTACCATCTGGAGTGGTCTTCTGCATGCCCAATCAGTTCTAATGGTTTTGACTATGGTCCCTAATTTCATGAGTAGTTCTATATTTTCTTTCTATGCTTCAAAAGCCATACCATGAAAGAGACATTTTCAATTAGCAAAAAAAGATCTCAATCTAGACAGCCAAATTTAATATGCACAAAATTCATTTATTTTGTTGCTCGGGGTGTTTACCAGTATTTTCCCCCTTTCCCACAATGTTTTCAAAAGTTTTCTTATACAGAGTTGCAGTAACTCAGGATTGTTGGGTAAAGGGTTTATTTATTTACATATATGAGCCATGATCTGGCAAAGAGGCCAAGAAGGCTTCATGCATCTCCATGATACATCATACCAAATTCTGTTTAAAAAAAAATCTCATTTCTTACAACTGACTGAATCAAGAGTTAGAGGGGTCATTGGAGATGCAGTAAAAAGACCATAAGCAAATGGTGTCAGCCTATGCACAATGCTAAAGGTGGCTTGGAAGGATACTTTTTGCAGATGCATTAACTCTTCACCAAACAACATAATTTTGGACTAGTCCAAATTGAAAATATTTGCAGACGACACCATAAAAGTGACAGTAAATTTGAAATTTGTTTTGTGAAGAGTAGAAAAGATTGTGGGAAAAGGAGAAAATGCTGGTTACCAGCATTTTCTCTTTTTCCCACAATGTTTTCTGAAGGCTTCCTTCTCAGGGGCATCAAAAGTAGGGATGTGTGTATATGTATCTTTACGTAAGTATGTATGTGAACTAGACCTAGGGCTGTTTTGGTCCAAGAATCTCACATAACATTTGAAATGAATATTTTCAAACCAACAGTAAATAGCATATGTCTTGGCCTACACAGTCTACAGTAGCAACTATAATTTAGTGTGGCAGTCTATGGGTTAAATTTACAACAAACAAACATCAACAGTAATACCGTAATCATGCAGAAACCGTTCAAGGAAAGAACTCTGATATGACAGCACAGCCTGGAAAAAATACTTGGTTTGAATTCTTTATCAAATGTTAAAATTTCGGACTTAAAATCTTTGCTTTGGACTTGTCCAAATTGAGAGCATTTCCAGTTAAAAGTTAATTTTGTAGGGGTGGCAGTACAGTGCAGAAACAGCATCAGTGTCATAGCCTAGGACAGAAGACTCTGCAACAACTTCAATACCAGGGTTCATGCAATACCTCTTCCTGGACTTTTGTCCTGGAAATCAACTTAGACCTTGATCTTCTGGCTACAGCCATGCGAAGGGGTGCGGCTAAATGAAACTGGGGGCTTGTATCCATAATCATTCTAAATATGACCCAAATCAGTCATTCATTCTGGAAAATAGGAGCTCCAGAAAAACATTTTAACATGAAATTTCATAATCTATGAGTTTGACCTTGAGATCATTGGCATGGGTATGGCTAGGGAATTGTTCATGAAACTTTGGACATGTATTCATTATCAAGTCAATTTTGAATCATATCGATTATAGTTTGAAAAAATAACTATGAACACTTGACCCATTAACATACAATCCATACTTTTGACGACCCTGAGAAAGAAGAGTTTAGAAAACATTATGGGAAACGGAGAAAATGCTGGTAACCAGCATTTTCTCCATTTCCCACATTGTTTTCTACTCTGTACAAAACACATTTCAAATTTTCAGCCATTTGCCATCTGCAAATGCTTTCGATTTGGACAAGCCTAAAATATTGTGGTTTGGGTAATGAGTTAAACTTTGATGCAGAATATCAAAGTATACAACCTTGATCTAAATGATCATGGGCCTGAGTGTTGGGGCATGGTACTGCTGAAAGAAGCTTTGGATCTACATATGGAGGAGTGCAACACGCGAAAAGGTGCATTCGGACATTTGCTTAAAGTGTTGTCCCGGATTAGCCTGCGCAGTCCGCAATCCGAGACGGCACTTTATGACTACATTAGATTTTGTGCTACAGTAGACTTTCATAAAACAGAAAATCATATAAAATCGGAAAGTGTCGTTTCGGATTAGCCTGTGCGGACTGCACACGCTGATCAGAGACGACACTTTACGCAAATGTCCGAATGACCCTTTTCGCGTGTTGCACTCCATATATCATCATACCAGCGATAAACCAAATTTATCATATAGTTAGAAAATTCAGCTCTTGGAAAACTTAACTCTTTATCAAATGACAAAATTTTAGGCTGATCCACATTTAAAGCATTTGCAGATGACAAAATAAATGTGAGTAAAAAATTTAAATTTGGTTTTGGAAGGGTAGAAAAAATTGTGGTAAAGGGAGAAACTGCTGGTTACCAGCATTTTCTCCTTTTTCCACAATGTTTTCAAAAGGCTTCTTTCTCAAGCTCGTTAAAAGTCAAGATTGTGTGGTAATGGGTTAAACTTAAATATGAATGCCCATTCAAATATCAGCCCTTCTTTCACTCTGTCCAGGCAAGCTAAAAATATAAAAGAAAAAAATCTTGATGAAATTCACTGATGAGATGGATGGGTGGAGGTGAGTAATGCTCTGTGTCCCGAAGTCATTCTCTAATCGATGATAAATACTAAAAGTCTGTCTTCGCTAATGCAGTACATTGCTCACATCCCAAATCTGCAATGAAAGTAAAGAAAGAAAAACAGTTGTAGAAGATCAAAAAAGATCCTAACCTTTAACCACACAATCCCAAGTTTAAAAGAACTCAAAAAAGAAAGTTTTTGAAAACATTGTTGGAAAAGGAGAAAATGCTGGTAAACAGTATTTTCTCCTTTTCCCACAATGTTTTCCATCCTAATAAAAACAAATTCCAACTTTTAACCCTTTCTCAAATATTGAATAGGGGACTCTTTAAATTTCAGAAATATCTACAGACAATAGATTCAAAGTTGTGCAAATGAACTTGAGATCTCTGACAGGACAGAAAACATTATGGGAAAAAGAGATATTGCTGGTCACCAGCATTTTCTCCTTGACCAACAATGTTTTCAGAGGCCTTCTTTCTCAAGGTTGTAAAACCAACGAATTGTTTCGTAAAGAGTTAACCCATTACCAAACGACAATATTTTAGACTAGTCCAAATTGAAAGCATTTGCAGATGACAAAATAAAACTGACTGAAAGTTTGAAATTTGTTTTGTGAAGGGTAGAAAACATTGTGGGAAAAGGAGAAAATGCTGGTAACCAGCATTTTCTCCTTTTCCCACAATGTTTTCTAAAGGTTTCTTTCTCAGGGGCGTCAAAAGTAGGGATTGTGTAGTAATGGGTTAAACAACATTCAAAAATTAGCACCTACAAAATTTTAATGCTTTCAATTTGGACAAATCTACATTTTTGTCATTTGGTACAGTGTAAAACAGACAACAAAGTTTTACATAAGTCCAAACCTAAAGCATTTATAGACTGCTATCTATATGCAAGTAAAAAGACTGGGTTCTGAAAGGGCAGTGAAAGTTTGGGAATGGCAAAAATGCTGTTTAACCCATTACCACACAATCCCTACTTTTGACGCCCCTGAGAAAGAAGCCTTTTGAAAACACTGTGGGAAAGGGAGAAAATGCTGGTAACCAGCATTTTCTCCTTTTCCCACAGTGTTTTCTACCCTTCCCAGAACAAATTTCAATTTTTCAGTCACCTTTATTTTGTTGTCTGCAAATGCTTTCAATTTGGACCAGTCTAAAATTTTCTCGTGTGGTAAAGAGTTAAAGTTTTCAGAAGTGTCCATCATCTAGGTTGTTAAAACTGAAGACTGTGTGGTTAAGGTTAACTCTTTACAAATAACAACATTTTGGATTGATCCAAATTGAAAGCATTTACAGACGATAACATATTATGTGACTAAAGAATTGAAATTTGTTTTAGGAAGGGAAGAAAACATTGTGAGAAAAGGAGAAAATGCTGGTTACCAGCATTTTCTCCTTTTCCCACAATGTTTTCAAAAGACTTCTTTCACAGGGGTTTTAAAAGTCGGGATTGTGTGGTAAAAAATTAAAAACATAAATTAACTTTTACCATCCTATGTCTGTAGGAGTTACATGTTGGGAAGCATTTTAGCAATAGAAGGATGGATAGAAGTTTACGGAATCGGCATAAACCCAAGTGACCTTTTTGTAAATAGGACATAAAAGAGCCCAAAAACTTAAAAAGTAATCATTTTTCTAGTAAAAAAAACTAATTGTGTAACCAGTTGAAGTTTAATTTTTACCCCAAAAAAACTTGAAATATTGTTCATTTTTATGGCCATGGTAATCACAGTTTTATATGGAATTAAAGTCTTTGCAGTGAATATTTAGAGGACCATGGCAGGATCATTTCAATAACTTCAAGCAAAATTGGTTCAGCTGAGAAATAAGCACAAATCAGAGAAGGGTCATTTCAATGAAGTTTGGTCAGAATTGGTTAAGTTGAGAAAGTTTGTCTTTGCACTACAAGTTAACACATGCACACTAGCACAAAAGGAAGGCTCAGGCCCATGACATAGGCTCTCTAGCCTTTCCAGTAGAGCTATAACCAGAGCACCAGAAAGAGGGAGTCATTTTGATTTCAGAATTGAAAATGTGACCCATCACATGAAAAGGGACTACCTGGGAATTCCGTACATCAATTATATGTAAACAGATCAAAGATAGTGCAGGTCAATTTAAGTTGCTAATTCAAAAATGCTTGTATAGAAAGGTGGAATGACCACTTCTCATACAGAAATATCATAAAAGCGAAAAGTGTCGACCCTGGTCAGCCTGCACATCCGCACAGTCTGATAAGGGTCCACACTTTTCGCAGTTTCCAGAAGGTCCCTTTTTGTGTGAAGGGTCACAAATATCAATTACTCTCCACTAAACCCTATGGTGTGGGTTTTCATAGGCATCCTCTCATGCAAACAATTCTAATGAGTACCCACATCATAGGGTTTTGAAGATAAATAATTACTTTATAAAACTATCACTCCCTTTTATCTGAAGTTCTGTATGTTCAAAATACACAACACACAAACATACCTTGACAACTCTATCTTTGCCGACTGTAAGTAAAAGTTTTCTGGTCTCTTCTAAGTACATATAGGTGACATTGTGTTTGGCATCATGGAATGTGGCTAAAGGTGCCCTTCTGTAAATAGTTAAAATTAACCCTTTACTAAAAATACCCAAAATTTTGCTACCCGAACATGAACAAATATACATTATATTAGAATAAGATATTACAACTCTTGTTAAAATTTAAGTTTTTTAAAAAAATACTGTCCCAGACATATGTACATTTTTACCAAAGATAAAACAAAACTGTAGTAAAAAGTGTTTACCTATACTTACCAACAAAAGAAATAATAAAAGGCATAGCAAAACACTAAACTCGGAGGAAAAACATTAGCGCTGAAACTATAGTGCCAAGAAAGAAAAATATGAAGAGAAATAGGATATAATAAAGGAGAAATTATCTAATAGTTAACTCATTACCAAATGACAGTATTTTCGGTTTGTTCAAATCGACAGCATTTGCAGACAACAAAATAAAAGTGACTGAAAATTTGATATTTGTTTCGTGAAGGGTACCAGCATTTTCTCCTTTTCCAACAATGTTTTCATTAGGCTTCTTTCCCAGGGTCGTCAAAAGTAAGGATTGTGTGGTAATGGGTTAAACACTGATAGTGTAAAATGACAAGGACATAGTGGGACAATGGGAAAATGCTGGTGACCAGCATTTTCTGTTTTTGCTATAATATTTTCTGTATCATTTAACATAGACATAGACTGTCACTTCAGCCATATCCAATATAATTGTTGTCTCTAAATGGGATTAACTTGGACTGGTTTGAAAATTATCTTCTTTGTAAAGAATTAACTCTTTGCAAAGCAATCCCAAGTTTTACGAGAAATCTTCAGAAAAAAGGCTTTTGCAAACATTTTGGGAAAAGGATTAAATACTGGATACCCGCATTTTCCCATTTTTTCAAATTGTTTTCTACCCTTTCACAGACAAATTTTATAATTTGAGGCAGAGTCATTTAAGAATACTTATAAAGTGCACAAGTCTAACATTTTGTGGTTTAGTAAATGGTTAGTGAATGGTTAGTGATGCAAAACTTTATACAAGGTCAGCTAGGGTTTAGTAGACATGTTTTAATGTGTCTCCAATAGCAAGCTTTGTCTTTTCCAGGTTCCTCTCTTATCGATAAACCTGGTTTAGACAATGCTCATACGGGAAAGCAGCAACTGACTACGAAAGAATTTTGTGTACAGCACAGATAAAAGAAATCACAGGAAAGCATGGATAGATGCCATGGCCAAGATAGTTTTAATTGAAATAATTTTGAAAATGGTGTTGAACAAAAAAATAAATAAATCAAATTATGTTGACAATAAATATTTTCTAAATGCAAGTCTAAGCGGTTTTTTTTTTTATCTGGTACAGAGTTGAATGGCTTACTCTTCATCTGTTATTTTTTCATGGCAATCATCACAGACTCGAACTTCATACTCATAACCCATTGGAGGTATTGTGGATCTCTTCATACTACACTTTTCACACACAGCCTTCCCACATTTTCTACAATGATGCTGCAATAGAACTACATAATGAAGCCACTCTCTGTAAATTGGGGGTTTAACCCATTACCAAACCACAATATTTTAGACTGGTCCAAATTGAAAGCATTTGCAGACGACAAAATAAATGTGACGGAAAATTTGAAATTTGTTTTGTGAAGGGTAGAAAACATTGTGGGTATAAGTGAAAATGCTGGTTACCAGCATTTTCTCCTTTTCCCACAATGTTTTCTAAAGGCTTCTTTCTCAGGGGCGTCAAAAGTAGGGATTGTGTGGTAATGGGTTAACCCCCTTTTCACAGAGCATGAATACCTTTTTTTTTTTCTTTTGCACAGCTGCAAACACCAAGCATTCGACCTGAACTACACTTAATCCTTGGATGGATGACCAACTCTTGATGCAATTTTGATGAGGGTTCACACAATTCTTTTTTTTTTTTTTATTATCTTATAATTTTTTGAGAAAAATTTAGATTAACCATGTAATCTTGAAATAATTTAAAGGTTCCACATTTCAGCATTGTGATAAACAATGAGGAAAAATAGGCATTTCTGTTGAGGTTATTTTAATACCATTTACAAAAAAAAGACATTAACCCATTACCACACAATCCCTACTTTTGTTGCCCCTGAGAAAGAAGCCTTTAGAAAACATTGTGGGAAAAGGAGAAAATGCTGGTAACCAGCATTTTCTCCTTTTCCCACAATGCTACCCTTTACAAAACAAATTTTAAATTTTCAGTCACTTTTATTTTGTCGTCTGCAATTGCTTTCAATTTTGACAGGTCTAAAATATGTATTGTTGTTTGGTAATGGGTTAAATATTCAATTTACAATACCTCTTACACTGCCTCTTTTATCTTTTTTTCTTTCATATTCCTCCTTTATCATCCTTTTTTATGATAAAAAGCTGACTTTTAATCTAACAACATATCTACCACCCTGGGCATACCAGAATATAATATTAATGATTGAAGGATAAATCCTGTTGCAACTTCAAATGTTGCAAATCCAAGGGTATTTCCCTTATGTCTTGGATAAGCCACCAACCTGATATACAGACAGGCATTCTCCGCTGCAAACCTCCTTACTTTGCAGACTGCGCAGGCTAACCTGGGTCAAAACTTTTCATAGGTGCATTTTGCCCCTTTTTGCAACAGCTTGGCTCACATAATTGTGAAAAGCCAATTTCAAAGTTCACTTGTTAAGAAGGTATTTCATTGGCCTTAGAGTATTTACCTGTCTTATTCCAATTGTCTTTTCCTCCCACATTTTGCGGAAATTCCAGAAAAATGGTTTTATACACTTTTGACAGGTATCGTTTTCTTCCCATTCTGGTGTCTGAAATACAGTCAAAAGTCATCAGTTCTTTGTAGAAACAGTATGTTATCCCATTGTCAAGAGTATTTGAGTTTATTTCATCATTTCTTGAGTTTCACCAGCCATGGTAATGGTCTATACAGTGCACTGCCCAAGGCTATGTTGGTGCAATCGGTACTTTCAGCTAGTTGAAATCTTTGAACAACAAATTTCAGGTATTTAACCCATTACTACACAATCCCTTCTTTTGACGACCCTAAGAAGGAAGCCTTTAGAAAACATTGTGGGAAAAGAAGAAAATGCTGGTAACCAGCATTTTCTCCTTTTCCCACAAGGTTTTCTACCCTTCAGAAAACAAATTTCAGATTTTCGGTCACTTTTATTTTGTCATCTGCAAATGCTTTCGATTTGGACAAGCCTATAATATGGTTGTTTGGTAATGACTTAATCTAGACAGCTATTGCCTCTTATATCCAAATATTCTGAATTGAAAAACAAAATTAGTGTTAAATATATTGAATACAGGAAAACTGAGTGGAAAAATGTATTTTTTGAACAAGAAAAACTTCTACTCCAACAAGTTGTGAACAAAACAGAATTATCTCTTTCAAATAAAAACATCTGGCTAATTCTATGGCCCCTAACTAGTAACCCTTAGCTAAAAGATAAGCTCCAACGATCTTGAGGAAAGACACTGAACTCTTTACTGCATAATGCCAACTTTTAATGACCCCCACAAAGAGCCCTTTTGAAAACATAGATTGAAACGGAGAAAATGCTGGAGCACTTTCTCCTTTACACCCACAATGCTTCTACCCTATTCACACAAACACACAATAAAATGCACCATTTGAACCACAAAGAAATTGTCGTCTGCAACTGCTTTCAGTTTGGACAAGGCTAGAATTTTGTTGTCTACTAAAGGGTCAAAAACATCAAAAGCTATCTCCTTGGGATCATAAACCCTTTCTAACAAAATCCGAAGTTTTAACAACATTGATAAAGAAACTGTTTCAAAAAACATTGTGAAAAGGAGTAAATAATGATAAGCAGCTTTTTGTCCCTTTGTCCCTTTAACTCTTTACCAAACAACAAAATTTTAGACTGTTCCAAATTGAAAGCATTTGCAGACAACAAAATAAATGTGACTGAAAAATGGAAATTTGATTTGGGAAGGGTAAAAAGGGTAAAAAACATTGTGGGAAAAGGATAAAATGCTGGCTACCAGCATTTTCTCCTTTTCCCACAATGTTTTCAGAAGGCTTCTCTCTCAGGGTCATTAAAAGTTGGGATTGTGTGGTGTAGAGTTACAGAGAAATTTCATCATTTGCGCCACATATAAATCCCCACATATAAATCATCATCTGCAAATTCTTTCAACTTGGACAAGTCTAGAGTTCTGTCGTCTGGAAAAGAGTTAACACAAAGTATTAAGAAATAAAAGACTGCACAAAATACCCATCTTACCTCTAACCTCTTTGCAAGCATATCCCATATACCTAGTATTTTGTCGTCTGCTGTAGATATCAACTGTTTGGATGTTGCTGAATATGCTAATGCTTGAACCTTGTCACTGAATATTCATGAAAATGGAAAAAGATGAAGAGTTAAGCATATTTTGTGCCTTCCTGTGTTGAATCTACTATACCACAGCAGTAGCAGCAGCAACAACAACAACAACTTTCTAAGACTTCAAGTGTAAAACATTCACTTCTATTCCTGTTAACAAAACTCTTCTAGGCAAAAGTTAGCCTATTAACAAACTACAACAATTTTAGGCTCGTAAAAGAAGCATTTAAAAAAGGCAATTTTGAAAGCGGTTGAAAAGAAATGTAATAAATTTTGATATCATCACTAGTGCCGTTATCAACTTTCACTTTCACTTCCTGACGTAATTTGGGAACTACTTTTTTTTTTTGACTACATTTTTTTCGACTTTCAAACGCAAAATTACAAATAATGATGTTAATAAGGTATATAATAAATAGAATAATCTGCTGGTTATTTTTGATATGAAAAATATCTCACTCGGACGCGTCGTAAGGCGTTAAAAAAACTCGTGCTGCGCACTCGTTTTTTCAACGCCTAACAACGCATCCTCGTGAGATATTTTTCATATCAAAAACAACCAGTTGATTATCCTCTATTTCCTCTACAAGGTTGGTTAACCCTTTCCCAGACATTTCCTGGTTTTTACGACCCTCAGATAGAACCCTTTAGAAAACATTGTGGGAAAAGGAGAAAATGCTGGTAACCAGCATTTTCTCCTTTTCCCACAATGTTTTCTATCCTTCTGGAAACAAATTTCAATTTTTTAGTTGTGTTCATTTTGTCGCCTGCAAGTATTTCAATTTGGACCAATCCAGAATTCTGTTGATTGGTAAAGAGTTAAAAAAAGGTTTATTTACTAAATGGTAAGGCAACTTACTGATGACCTTGAAGTTCAAATGCAGTTCCCTGTCTACCACCTATATCCCATACAATGATGGAGTGATCAAAACTTCCAGAAAATAATAAACTCCTGCTGACGTCCCAGGCTAAACTCCGCACACTACCTGTGGAACATAGATAGAAACATTTACTCTTTAAGACAGGGGCCAAACTTGCAAATGATTCAAAATTTTATCGTTGATTTATTAAGAAGTTTATCTCTTTAATAAACAAATAAATTTTGTACAAAAAGTGACAAAAACTTTGAAATTTGTTCTGTGAGAGGTAGAAAATATTGTGAGAAAAGCAGAAAATGCTAGTTACCAGCATTTTCTCTTTTTGCCACAATGTTTACAAAAAGCTTCTTTCTCAGGGTCATCAAAATAAGGGGTTGTGTAGTAATGGGTTAATAAAATTTTATCTCAAAAGCCGACTGATGTCAGACCCTATGATGTCCTAAGCCAGGTGCACCCCTGGACCCTATACTTACCTGAGTGTCCTTTTAGAGTTGTGATCAAACTGAAAGACTGGTTACTAATTTTAAGCACAGATATTTGTCCAGAATAATCTCCAACAAACACATAGTTAGATTGTTCATCAAATCTTAAGCTCTGTTAAGGAAAGAAACTGTTTAACCATTTAACTCTTTACAAAACGACAAATTTATAGACGGATCGAAATTGAAAGAATTTGTAGACAACAAAATAAATGTGACTGGAAAACAGAAATTTGATTTGGGCAGGGTAGAAAACATTGTGGGAAAAGGAGAAAATGCTGGTTACCAGCATTTTCATCTTTTCCCGCAATGTTTTCAAAAGGCTTCTACCTCTGGGTCGTCAAAAGCCATCATTGTGTGGTAAAGGGTTAAGTATCAAAATGGTGGCATATCAAGAGAATATTAGGCACTTTGCAAATATTATTGGTCATAGACAAGCGTCAAAAGAAAGTGAAGTCTGGATATTCTATTCTTATTTTATTTAGCCTTGTGCCATAAAATTCAGTTTTTATATGAACCTGATGGCATGGGCTTTTGAATCAACTGTGAAATGGGAACTGCTCGTAACCTGTCAACACAAAGTGTTTAAAATATTGTGGGGATTGAAGAAAATGCTGCTCAGAGACATTTCCTGTTATTCCATCAATGCTTTCAAAGCTAACATATCTATCCTTTTAACCCTTTCCCAAACAACAAATTTTGGATCCTTCCAAATCGAAAGAGTTTGCAGACAACAATTTCAGATTTGGAGAAAATTGCAAAAAGTTCTCAAAAAGGGTAGAAAACACTGTGGGAAAAGGAGAAATTGTTCGTAACGAGCAATTTCTCCTTTTCCCACAGTGTTTTCAAAGACTTTTACTGTAGACACGTAAAAACCAGGGCTTATTTGGGAAAGGGTTAAAATGAAAAAGACAGCAAAACCAAAGGATACTCCAAACATAAACACCACGCTGATGCCTGGTACCCGCCAAGCCGTTTTCCTGTCTCTGAACAATGCCACTGGAAATATTTGTCATGTCCACAACTCAGGACCCATTCACATTGTAGAGAAAATTTAACACTTGTCACCTTCTTTTGATGGGCTGAAATACATAATACACATGTATAGAGAGGACAATTGTGTATTTCCACATCAACCCTCAGAGCACAGAACAAACTCATGAAACACTTTAAATCTCCAAATGAGATTCTTCTAGTTGCAATGACAAGGTTTTCATTGATCAAAATGTCTCAGCAATGGCTCACGCTTTGTCCAGTCTGATGTTTACCTTTACAGTCCATCAACTAGAGTAGTGAAAACCACTTTACAAGTTGAAACAAAACAAAAACCTTTCCTTTTGTCAGATAATTTTCTATTCTATTTCAATTAAACCCTTTACCAAACAACTCCTGGTTTTTACGATCCTGAGATAGAAGCCTTTTGAAAAAATTTTCCCCTTTTCCCACAATGTTTTCTACCCTGTCATATAGAAAAATCATCTTTTTAGCAACTGTTAATTTGTCACCTGCAAAATGTTTTCTATTTGGTCTGGTCCAAAATTTGCTGATCGGGAAAGGGTTAACCCATGAGGAACATGACCAAGGTAATGAGTAGATTCTCCTTTTCTCACACACTTTTCTATCCTTTCAAAGACAATTTCTACTATTTAAGCCATATCTTATATAATATGCTTGCAACACGCAAAAAGGGGCAATCATTCATTCATGTAAAGACTTGTCTTGGATCAATCAGGCTAATCTGAGACAGTACTTTTGCACATTTATGTAATTTTCTGTTTGTGCTAGCCAACCAAACAACAAAATCTAACACAGATGTAAAGTGTCATCCCTATGCGGACTTTGCAGGATGATCTGACACAGCACTTTAACCCTTTACCACGCGGCAAAATTTAAGACCTATCCAAATTCAAAGTATTTGCAGACAAAAATTTTCTAGTGTCTCAAATGACACCATTTCTCTTTGATAGGGTAGAAAACTTTGTGGGAAAAGGAGAAAATGCTGGCTACCAGCATTTTCTCCTTTTCCCTCAATGTTTTCAGACGACTTCTTCCTCAGGGTCGTTAAAATTCGTCATTGTGTGGTAAAGGGTTAACCGTGTTCCACATGTTGCAAGCCATATGGTCTGCAAATCAAGTGGATTTGGACTCGTCCAAGTTTTTGTTGTTTAGTAAAGGGCTGAAGATTTTGTATTGAATGTTAATATACCTAAATAATCTCTGCACTGTGACATTTTGTTGAAATCATCTGAGACGATGAACTCCTGAAATGAAAATGGATCATTATAATACAGATGTACTGGTTTACAACCTCTGATACTTAAGTATGGTTGACTTTTTCGTTGACAAAAAATTTTAGCCTTATCGAAGACAACCGTTGCTGACGATATCTTCAGCTCTGTATCATACAATCCCATCTTTCAACAATAACAGGAAAATGTTATTGTGAGAAAAGGATAAAACCCTGGTAACCTGTATTTTCTCCTTTTCCTTCCTACGTTTTCAACCGTTCCCATAACAAAATTTCAATTTTTTGGTCATAGGTATTATTTTTTATCTACAGATGCTTTCAATTTGGACAAGACTTAAATTTTGTCAGGTTGATTTTCATCTTTTTCCAAAATATGTTGAAAGTCTTTTTCTTCCAGAATGTTAAAACATAGGACATGAGAAAACAAATGTGGTATTTCTAGACTATCATTTAAGAATATTTCCAAGATTTTTATAATCATATTAACCTTTTACCCCATAAGGCATTTCTATGGTATCTCTAATTGACCCTTAATAACAGCAAGGATGAAGCTGTTTCTTATTTGTATATGACACCTTTCAATAGCATAGAAAACAATGTTGCAAAAAGTGAAATTGCTCGTCACAAGCAATTTCACCTTTGGCCACAATGTTTTCCAAAGGCTCCTACAAGCAATGCGTAGAAATGAGTATCTATAGAGTAAAGGATTTAATTTAAAAAAAAATGTTTCATCACTAATATTTGTAATAAAGGCAATAGTTTTCAAATGATCAGTAATTAAGAGAGACAACTCTACTTAGTATGGTAGAATAATGCTGTTTGAACAGCTAAGATCAGAACAGGGTGGTCAGTGCACCTATGCATGTGTTCCTTGGCTTTCTCACACCAGTGCTGTCAAAACTTTCTTCCCAAGCCACTGAATAACTTTGTAACATGCATGAGAGGTGAGATTAAAAAAAAAAGTTTGCCTAAACCCAATATCCAATACACAACAACCAGGTCACAAGTCAGATACGCTAACCGCTGAGCTATCTGGCATGGTAGGGAGTTGAAAGAAAAAGAAAACATTACCTTGGTATTTCCTAAATGGGATGCATATCCTCTCAACCCTTTACCAAACAACAAAATTTTAGACTGGTCTAAATTGAAAGCACTTGCAGATGACAAAATAAAGGTAACTCAAAGATTGAAATTTGTTTTGAGTAGGGTAGAAAACATTGTGGGAAAAGGAGAAAATGCTGGTTACCAGCATTTTCTCCTTTTCCCTCAATGTTTTCAAAAGGCTTTTTTTTCAGGTTCGTTAAAAGTCGGGATTGTGTGATAAAGAGTAAGATATTTCACAAGGTTACACTACAAGGCAGGGTAAGGCCTTGTTGGAATGCTATGTATCAATATGATAAGATTGTATGGGACTATATTCATGAGTTGAATAAGTTACCAACTGCAAAAGACTGAATGTTAACAATCAAGTTTCCACACCCTTGATTGAAAAAGAGTATTCTTCATATTTTTTTCGAATGAAAAAAATCAACAGTAAAGACAAGATCATAAATGATAAATGAACTATGCCTTTTGCAAAAGCCTATTTATATGTATGTTCAATTGTAGGATATTGATTCGGGATCAAAATGCACAATATAATGCAGTCTTTCCTTGGTCTACGTCTTCTGTAAAAACCTACGTTTACTCTTGTACATCCATTGCAGTCTGATCTTGAATTATGCCTTCTACAAAAACCCATTCATAAGTATGTTCAAGTGAGCTTTAAAGTCACTCTAAATATATGTCTTTTCAGATTATTTTGTATTTTGGGCCGGTGGCCTTCTATATGGTGAATAAACTATTTGTATTTGTATTTGTATTTGTAAAAATACCATGTAATAAATCTACATAATGTACTTACAGAAATAGTTCCATTCTCCAATCCCACAAACAGCCTTCTTGTTTCTCCATTGTATACCATTGCTGTTGCAGGCGCTGAAGAATAAATAAGTGATTTTTTCATAAAGAAATTTACTTTAAAATAAGAATGAAAGTCACAAGCTTTGACACAGAGATAAGTAAGTTTTTATATAATATTAAACCAATAATTATCTTATCTAAAGTCTATGTTTTGAAAACTTATAAAAGCTCTCTTCATTGAGAACCTATGTCACTTGACCCATTATTACACAATCCCTACTTTTGACCCCCTGAGAAAGAAGCCTTTTGAAAACACTGTGGGAAAAGGAGAAAATGCTGGTAACCAGCATTTTCTCCTTTTCCCACAGTGTTTTCTACCCTTCCCAGAACAAATTTCAATTTTTCAGTCACCTTTATTTTGTTGTCTCCAAATGCTTTCAATTTGGACCAGTCTAAACTTTTCTCATGTGGTAAAGAGTTAAGTGACTTTTTACATCACTAAATACAATCACTGCTAACAAGATTTCTGATAAAACTAGAGCTATCACTAAACTTGATTATACCCCCACCAACTCCTTGTCACAAAAACATATGTTTGTCACAGTATGCAGAATGGTTTAGTACAAAAGTAATAATTGAAAAAAAGTTCAAGGGGAGATAATTCTGCAACAAATCACAGCAGGGTCATGAAAATTGCATATGCACAACGTCATATAATCATATAGGAGCACTGTGTGTAAATTTCAGTTTAGTACATGAAAAACTGTTGGAGTACTGCTCCAGACAAATTTGTGTCTATGGACAGACGAATGGACGGACAGCCATGGGGATTCCAGCATGCCCCCTTCCACTTCGTTGTTGGGGGGGGGGGGGTATAAATGATGATAGGCAAGGTAGTGTGTACTTTGACACATTCTGGACAAAAGCTGATCTTGAAAATGTAAGTACATGTACTTAGAATTTAACTCTTAGCTACAAATGTGCATTTGCTCCATTTGTTGTTGTACAACTTAACCCTTTACCTGTTATGCCAATTTGAGACTCTTCGATTACAGCAGCAAATATAGATATGATGCCAAAATTATGGACAAATGAGGATACAAATATCTGATTGAGTGGAAAACATTGTGTTAACAATGTGTTGTATGCAGAATGGTTTAGTACAAAAGTAAGAATTGAAAAAAAGTTCAAAGGGAGCAATTGCTCGTTACAAGCAATTTCTCCTTTTCCCACAATGTTTTCAAAAGCCGTCTGTTGTTGATATGTCAAAATGAGTATCTATGGAGTAAAGGGTTAAGATAACTTACCTGGCATTGTATGGCATATACTTGGCCAATATTGACCTGTATCTCTTTTCAGCCACACTCTGACAGTTCTATGGAAAAACAAAAAATCAGAGTTACATAAAGCAATGCATTAACAACAAAAAGAGCTTATCACATAGAATTTATCGTCTTGGAAGTCATAAGTACATCACTATGGGCCATGTTAACACTTTAAAAATACCTTATTTTGAAGACTCTGAGAGAGGAGGAATACAAAAGCTTTGTGGGATAAGGAGAAATTGTCTCACCTTTATCATCAATCTTCTCTTGAAAAAAAAGTCTAATTTAGACAAACTCGTTTGGGCTTCAAATAATTTCAGGTTTGACAAGTCCAAAGTTTTTTCATTTTGTAAAAAATTAACTGACTGGAGAAAAAAGCAGGTTGCATAGTTTCCACTGTACTGATTTTCAACAAATTTTGATGAAAACTAAGACTGAGAAACTACTAATTTACAATCTGATCTTTGATCTACACTGCCAGAGTATTTTTCAGTCTCATTTATTTTATGATCTGCAAATGCTTTCAATTTGGACACATAAACAATTTATAGTTTGGTACAGAGTGTAATTGCTGTTTGCCATTTTCCAATTTAGTTAAAAATTTGGCTATTGCTAAACATTTGAACTTTAGTACTGTGTAGAAATATAAATGATAATTTTGTTAGGACTGTTCAAAAATCGGAAACACCAGCAGCTGAAGAGCTCCAGATAAAGGGAGTGATTTCGATTTTTAAAATTGAAAATAATAATTATTTTCCAGCAAACCCCATGTTATGGGTACTCAGTAAAATCGTCTCAATGAGACGATTCTAATGAATACCCACAAAATAGGGTTTGAAAGAGTAATAATGGATTAAGAATACCATCACCCCTCCCCACCACCCCCTTATGTGGAGCTCTCAGTAGACCTTTCAAATCCACACAAGCAAACTGAAATTCTCAAATGAGGTGGAAAATATTGTGAATGGATAGTGGGTTTCAAGCTTGTTTTCGATTTTCCGTTTTCAGTATCATACCTCTGAAATCAGATTAAAAGATTGTGAATCATTTGTTTTCGTGTAAATAAGATTTATGCAGAAGTCTTAAAAAAAACACGATTTCTCCCCATCTCTAGTTGTGACTTCCTGTTCTCTACTGTATTGTTTATTGATAATTAATAATTTTCCTTGGAAATAAAAAAGAAGTAACGCTAAACATAATGATTACTTGTCGTCACTGACTGTAATAACACCATCTTCACGCGGAATAATAACCGCCATATGAATATCGTCCACGAATCCATCCACTTTATTGACAAGGATAGGTTTTCTGACATTATTATCCCCACCTCCTCTAGTTGGCTTAATCTGAGCAGCCATTTTGTTTGTGTCACGTGATCGATGAGCAATATCATGTCAGATATAGGTAATTCTAAAAATAGATTAACTTTCAATGCCTCGAATCGCCTTAAAAAGGAATTTTCTGGCATTTAAGATTAACCGATTTGATTGGCGCCACATTTTCTGTTTCTTTTTTACCCATACAATCTTTTTTTAAGGAAAAAAGAAAGAATGTGCTTTGATCAAAGGGAGGCAATCCTTACTAATTTTGTCTGTGAAGAGTGACGCAGTTATTTCCCTTAGTTTATTGTACATCTGCAGATTTTTTTTTTATCCTTTTCTCAAACTGTTCTGTTGTGTAAAAAAGCTTCCAATACAGACGAATCAAAATCTTTGTCATCTGGTTACGAGTTAAATGTAAAGGTGGTCTTTCTAGATAATGTCTAGATACTGTCTTGGTATTTTGTTTCGTTTACTTACTACTACGATAATAAAGCCTTTTTTTCGAGATATTTTCAGTTCTCTCTCCATTTTTTTTTTCAGGAGTTCCTTTTTCTCATTACTCTCACAATATTCTTCAAAAGACACTGACTCTCTTTCCAAATAACTTTCATTGGAGAAATGATCAGCAGAATTTTAGAGAATTAATTAATAGTAGCATTTTCTCCCTCCCCTCCCCCTCCCCCTAATATGGTTTTCTACACTTTCACAGACCATCAGTTCAGCTTAATTTGATATGTTGTCAGCAGATACTTTCAATTTGAATCAGTCGAAAAACTTGTCTTCAGGTAGAGACTTATAACCCCGCGTACTACCAACTGTACCGCCTGGCTTGGCATTTAATTCTTTACCAAACGACAAAATTTTAGGCTCGTCCAAATCTAAAGCATTTGCAGACGACACAATAGAAATAACTGAAAATATGAAATTTGTTTTGTGAAGGGTAGAAAACATTGTGGGAAAAGGAGAAAATGCTGGTTACCAGCATTTTCTCCTTTTCCCACAATGTTTTCTAAAGGCTTCTTTCTCAGAGTCGTCAAAAGTAGGGATTGTGTGGTAATGGGTTAATAGATGAAACAGAAAAAATAAAGGGGCTTCTGTAGACACTCGTTTACGGAAAATTTTCGGCTGATATTTAAACAAATCGCTGTTGTCGTTTCCGCTTCTAAATGGGGACAAATCTCTTCTGTTTTTATATCTTTTAAGCCATACATATTGCTAATTTATCTATGCATAAACACAGCTGAGGCACTTTACACACTTCTAAGTTTTAAATCATTACCAAACGACAGTATTTTAGGCTTGTCCAAATCAAAAGCATTTGCAGACGACACATTGAAAGTGACTGAAAACTTGAAATTTGTTTTTGAAGGGTAGAAAACATTATGGGAAAAGGAGAAAATGCTGGTTACCACGTTTTTTTAAAAAAAAAAAACTTCTTTCTTAGGGTCGTCAAAAGTATAGGGATTGTGTGGTTATGGGATAACTGCATTTTTCTCTGTAGCTGCAAGGAGTTATCGCTTATGTTTACTCGTGTCAAACTTGAAAGCATTGGCAGACGACAAAAAAGTGACACGCACACAAAATGAAATGCTTTTTTAGAAAAAGTAGAAAACATTTTGGGAAAAGGAGAAAATTTAGGTTTGCTATCCGTTTACCTAACGACAAGATTTTACTCGTGTCCAAATTGAAGGCACTGGCAAACGACAAAAAAGTGTCCCCCCCCCTCCTCCCCAACACACACAGAAAATGAAATTAATTTCTAGAAAAAGCAGAAAACATTACCAGCATTTTCTCCTTTTCCCAAAATGTTTTCAAAAATTTACTTTTTCAGAGCCTGTAAAAGTCAGGATTGTTTGGTAAAGGGATTGATATCTTTTTCAACAAGGCAGTGAAAAGAACAAAGATAATAATAAGACATGCACGGGCAAAGGGGTTTTAACCATTATACTGCTAAATAAACGAAATAAAACGTTTAAACCTGATACTAAAAACCCGAATTCCGCTATTTCAAAGAGATTTTTTTCTGGAAAAATGTCTTTTTCGGACAGTGTAGATCCAAGATCAGACTGCACGTTCTGTGCAGTCTGATCTTGATCTACACTGTCCGCAAAAAGCCGGTGAGTCGCGCTTAGCAGCCTCAGTGTTTCATGTATCTTGATGCATTACTGAACGCCAGTCATCACATAGAGATGGATCTATAAAATTGATTCTGTCGAACAAACAACCGAATAATGGGGTAGAATGGTCTTTGGTCTGCACATGGTTGTTTAGGTCGATATATTCTTGCAAGTGGATGAACCCCCTTTTCACAGAGCATGAATCAAATTCATCCGCTGTTATTTTCTTAGCTTTGATCTCAAGTTGCCACATATCAGCGTTTCTTAATGAGAATTTTCTTTATTTATGGTTGTTTTGACTGAGTAAACTCTTTATAAAACAGTCTCGAGTTTCATTGGCTCTATCGGAAAGGGCTTTTGATGAGATTGTTGGAAATGAAGAAAAATATGGAATACAGCATTTTCCCTTTTTCACACAATGTTTACTTCCTCTATATAGATTTTCAAAAAAATCTAGTCTGAGGAAGAAGGCGTTTGAAATCTTTTTCGGAAACAGGAAACAACAAGAAAAATCTTTTTCTCCTTTATCCCATAATCTTTTCCATGCTTTCAAAGACGATCGTCACGTGATATGCCGCCTGCAAATACTTTCATCTTGGACAACCACCAAATACAGTTCTCTTGTAAAGGGTGAAGGCATCGTCATGAGTTGCTTAAGAGAAAGTTGAGATATTGTCTTGGACAAGTTCTTGCAATAAAGCCTTTTTATTAACAGTCGAATCTCGGGATCGGGTTGAAAAAGAGTTCTATATACGGACGAGACAATTTGTTGATGGAACATTATTTGTATTTATATTCATATACAAAGAAGTGACGCTTATTTCAAGCACATATTTGAAAGAAGAATTCTATCACTATTGTTTTGAAAATGTGGTATTCCCTTTATTTAGTAGGTTATTCCTGCATACTGTTAATCGTGAATACAGGTAGTACATTTGATGGGATGACGGAAAGTACATCGACTGAATCAAGCTCAGATGACCCAGTTACAACAAATGCCAACTCTAGCTCGGTCTCGGTAGCTGTAGTAATTTCAGACACAACTGAAGGAGACCTTAGTGATGCTGACATCGAGCCACACGAAGCCGAACAAAATGACGAAGGCACACCAAACATTCAAGCACACTTACCGAACTCGGCGGTCAACGACTTCACTCATTCAACAGAACGAAATTCTGTCCAGGTCTTACAACTTACAGACTCTACGGAAAAGAACAGTCTAGATTTTACTACGACAACTACGGCAAGTGACTCTTTATTAGCCGATCCGATGATTTCTATAGATCAATATAAATATGAAGCTCTTCTAAAATTATATCAAGAGAATGACACTTTACGAGAGCTAACCTCAAGCATAAATGAACTTTGCCCTGACTGGAAACCCTGTTTAAGAAGAGTCATAGTTGTTTCACCAGGGGATGGAGCTAACGACCTTGCACGGTGTTGTCTGTCATGTACATGTGACGACTTATGTTTATCAACACGATCATGTTGTCCAGGATACCGGCCTCATTACTTTCCAGTAAACCAATCAGATTATCAGGATACTCCCAAACTTTGTCTTAAGTCTGCTTTGTTTACTAAAGATCAAGAGCTAATCGATACGGCACAAAGCTTTGATATGGTTGCATCATGTCCTGATGGTACACCGGAAGTGCTTACCGATAAATGTAAAGCACTGATGTCCAACGATTCCACAGATTCTAGATATATGTACTCATTTGTGGACATTGTGCCGGTTACTGATGCTCTTTCATCGACGAACTTTGCGAACCGCCATTGCGCTGCTTGTAATAATTTGCCGAAAGAAAGATATCGCTATTGGACGATATCGTATGAGTAAGTAATTGTATGTAGCTTTTCCTTTATCCGTTATGTTTAATCAAAGTTTCGATGTTGGTTATACTGGAAACCAGCCAATGGTATGAGAATAAGGTGCGAGGTACTGGGAATTAAAAAGGCGTAGAAACGATATGGGAAAAGGAGATTACGAAGGTGTAGAAAAAGATATTGGAAAAGGAAATAAAGACTTTATATGTGTTGTAGGTATAGCATGTAAATGTACACCATCTATAGATACTTGTAAATGCAGCTACATTTGGTTCACAACTGTCTCTCTCTGTGTTTGTATTTTTTCTTTCGTTTGAAAAACTATTTGACTTAAGGAAATACATTGTATAAGGACGCAGTTTACGATGTGCAAAATTCCTTACCCGCTTTTAAAACTTTTGAATTGCTCCGATAACTAAGTACCCACGTGTAGTTAAGCATCTTCAATGGACGACAAACTAGTATCAAATGAGTTGTTTTCAAATATATGCAAACTAAACATGCAAGATGTCGTATATCTGTAGCAAATTTTAGCATGATCGGGTAACGTACACTAGTATGGTTATAAATTGACCTCTCCGGGAACTTTCCGACTGCACCTCGTAGAACTCTTATTGTCCTGTAACCATTTAAGTTTTTTACAAAACGCACAATGATTTTATGACCATGAAAAAGAAGCTCATTGAAAACTTGGTTATCAGCATCTTCTCCATTTCCCACACTTTTTTCAAAGATAGATCCCATCATTTGAACAACCTTTATGTTTTCGTCTACAAAAACTTTCAGTATGGAACAGCCGAACATTCTATCATTCTATCCTTCGGTTTTATATGAAACTTTTCGCTTTTTCCAGCTGTTACCTCAGACCGCCTACGGATGGAATACCGATAGAAAGAGAGGTTGAACTTCGGGATGACTGCTTGCTAAACCTAAAACCACCATCTCAAGAAATTGGTAACGCCACACGATGTTTCCAGAATGTCATCTCTTCATGTAACAGCACAGGACAGTGGGAAGTCTACGACTCCAAGACAGAAGCGTTCTGTCACGATATGGACCTCTTGTTTTATTCAGCAGTGACCAAAGTTAAAAGATCTTCGTTGTAAGTATTGTTTGCTTTCACGTGAAATATATCTTTAGAGAACGGTTTTGATCGGCTTGTACAGAGTAAGAAGAATTGAATAAATGGATGTCGTTTTATGGCACATTGAACCAAAAGCCAATTGGACACATTGAAAGGAATACAGTAGTAAGTAAGTATGAAGGACTTTATAAAGGTCTGAAAAGGCTCAAATTATTAGGTGATGGCAAACTGGACATAATGAAAATTGGCAAAAGCCTGTTATTGCACGGCGACATCAGTCGCAGTGCATATATTGATGGCTTTTCTCCCTGTTCATGGATTAAATCCGAAGAGAAATCTCCTTTCGATTTTTGCGGCGTTATTTATGAAATATTTTCAATACCCGGATGATATTTGACAAAAACATATAATTTGCCGATTCTTTGTATACCTGATATTGTCTACATATGTCATAATGCTTTATTCCTGCCTCATAATTATTGTAGTATTCAGTAAATAAAGAATATGTTTACGGATATGAGGAATCCCTTCAGTTCAAAGTTTAAGCGCGTCCTGCACATGCGCAGACGGTAATCGGATAAAACGTCCCACAGTCAAAACATCCCACTTTTGGTTAAAGTGTCCCCATTTCCATTGCAAATTGGTTAAATCCAGGGTTCAAAATAATCACTAGCAAACTCGTAAAATACGAGTGGAAAATTGATTTTGCGAGTAGATTTTACGACCACTAGCATTGTTTTGCGAGTAGAAATGAAAATTTGTTCGCAGGTCAAAAAAAACAAAAAAAAAAAAAACTCGTATAAATTTAAGTAAGAAATGGATGAGGACGAGTGAAATATCTGCCATACTCGTCCGGTAGGACGAATGGTGAATAGGAAATAGTAAAAGAAGTTTTTCAGATGAAATTTTAACTAACACTAAACAAAACGGCCATTCAATTATTGAATAAGCATAATCAAGGGTATTTAGGAAATCAAATTTTGAAACAGAACATAAAACGTGCTGGTTCTCGCCCCCAAATAAAGACCGGTTTCAAGTCCGCCTAATGATATAACCCGGGACCTTTCATGCCAAACAAAAATCTCGGAATATGCTTTGATTGGCCCTAATTCAATATGAACGACTTTGCTAATTATTGAAACGAACGATATTAAGATTAACGCAAATACTTTCCCGATACCACTTCGAAAAACTGTGTTCTTTAGGCTTTATTAGTTTCTGTAACATGGACTGAAATGATGATTATTTGCATTTGTTGTTTTTAATGGTGTTAAGAAATATTTTACTCTCTTTGTCGTTAAGACTTCAGATTGTTCGTATAAAGATTAAATGGAAACTCTACACATAAATATCATTTAGAATGCTGTAGACAGGGAGGCGTGTTAGCCAGTCCAGGTGGAGTTTTAGCGTGTCGATTAAACATTCGTGTATACAGAGAGACAACAGGGACCTTAACCCTTAGCCTACATCATATAAAACTTTGACTTGAACAAAGCAGCAACAAACAACATTTTTGTACAAATCTTATTTTCAACATGGCCTTCTTAAAAACAACTACAACTCTCTCTCTCTCTCTCTCTCTCTCTCTCTCTCTCTCTAGGGTTTTCCCTCGGCTTTGAAAATTGGGGGTCATTGTGACCCCCTTCCTCATTAGTTCAGGGTCATTTTTATTAATTTTGGGGGTCAAAAATATAGATTTCCTCGTCATCAACTTCAAGCACGATTTATATGTGGTCTACAAAAGCGCTACTGGAAGGCGAGATGGTTTGTTACCGGCCTTTTCTATTTCTTTACTCAATGGCCTCAAAAACTTTTCTTCAGTGCTGTTAAAACATGGGATTGTTTAAAGTGCAGCCTGGGTTCAGTCCGATCATTTTCTCCTTTTTTATTTATATCGTGACGTTACTTTGTCAAAAAATGGGCGTCATTAAAAAAAAAGGGGGGGGGTGAAATAAATCTAACTGTAACCCAGGCTGTGTAAAGAGTTAGATGTAAAACCAAATTTGTCACACTTAATAGTAATATACCTGACGAAAGACTTGCCTCTGAAAAAGTAAATTGACCGTTCAATCAATACTGTAGCAAAACTAATGATTGCCAAGTGCAGGGAAAACGTAAATGATAATTACTGCAACTAAAAATTGAATTGTCTGTACTTTTTATCTTTCATATTTTCTGTTCTTCCCACGTGGTATGGTATTTGATTTTTAGATATAACTCTTTACAAAACGACCAAATTTAGGACTAAACCAAACTCAAAGCATTTACGGGCGTACATACACGACTAACTACATTTGCTCAACTTATGATTTTTTTCTCTGATATTATAGGAATATTGAGGGAAAAAGAAGCAAAGGCAATTTACCAGTATTTTCTTATTGTCCAGCAATGTTTTCAAAAATCTCTTTCATAGTTCTTAAAGCTTGGGATCGCAATTCCTGTTCCTATAGAATGAATGTATTTATAACGCAATTTTTGTTTTATAAGTTTTAATATATATATTTAATACATATATATTTTTAGATATATATATGTTTTCCAATCAATTGTGTTATCCTTAATTTAAATTTATCTTTTTTAGTTCAATAGATCTACTGGACTACCCATTAGTAATACGATTACATTATGGCCTGTATGTACTTTGGTATACAATATCGAATTTCGTGAATTCTGAAAGATTTCTTGAAACAAATGGCAGCTACGAAATTATTTTTTTCGCCGTGCTATTCCCCATTTTGCTGCATCTTTGCAGCAACTTTTGTACTTGTATACAAAGATATATATACATTAGTGAGTGACACTTGATGTTGAGGTAATCCCTGCCCACCCAAACGGCTTTGTAATTCAGTCAAAGTACAGTGTTTAGATAGAGCATTACTATCAGAGGACAAAATGTTACAGTCAGTAAGTTAAACATAAAAAAGAATGAGAAGAATGAGACTGAAAGTGGAACCATGACATATATAATATATATAAATGTTTTTATTTTTTTTTTTTTTTTTGGGGGGGGGAGGAGGAAAGGGGAGGGGGGGGGGGGGGCAATTTCAAAAGAAGTATCATAGCTTGGGGTACATGGTACATGCTATCTTGATCTTAGCGTCCTATAGAGCTGGAGGGTAATTGGCAGCGGACTTGGGAAATTTGTGGTTAATCATGTCGGCCCGAGGCGAAGGCGAGATGGCGACATGATTCACCAGAGCCGTGAACACGTTTCCAAGTCCCCTGCCACCTGACCATACGACGAATTTATTATACTGCAAAGTTTTACCCTTCAAAGCGCGTTAAGCGAAATTTTCCTGTTTTATAATTTCACGAATCGAATATGCTGACGAAATAGAAAGTCCCTTCTGAGCGCCCCAATTCAATGAAAACTGACGTCACTGGAAAATGACGTCAGTAAAACGTGCAGTTTGGTGAATAAAGCCTGGTGATCGCCGCCATTTTGGGTGTTGTGTTGCACGTGTAGTAATGTTTACGGGGCACTCAAAAGGGAAACTGGTTTTACGTGGTTTTTGCCAGGGAAATTGATATGTTCCCGGCATGTTAACTAATCAGATCACGAGAAATTTCTTTGCAGTACGAGTATAATAAAATGTTTATTTGCATTTCAGATACAAAAATATGTTTTGTGCCATATGCAATGGAGATTTGTACGCTGACGTCAACAATGCATCGTGCCCTAATACAAACCTGGGAGAGTTTGTCCGTACGTTCACAGCGGTGCTAAATTTTAAACCAGCATTGGAGGAAAGTTCCACTTCCGATACAAGTACCCATGCCTACTCATGCCCAACCGGGCATAAAGTCGACCCTTTGTCTGTAAGTTTTGTGACCTGTCAAGCGAAAGGGGACCATCTAGGAACTGCGAGAAGTGTCGATCCTGGTCGGACTGCGCGAATTGTGCAGGCTGACCAGAGTGGACACTTTTCGCTCTTATGGTATTTTCTGTATGTAAAGTAGTTATTCCACCTTTCGATACAACCATTTTGCGAACTATCATCTGAAATTGACCTGCACTGTCTTTGATATGTTTTTATAATCTTATCGATGTACGGAATTCTCAAATTGTTCCTTTTTGCGTGACGGGCCATATTAATGTTCCAACCCCTAACGCGTTAAGCTTTACAGGCGACTTAGATCCAACACGAGACCTACAGAGCGTGCGGATCTTGAATGTGTACAGTCTGTTGATTTAATCCAGCATTTAGCATAGAATTCTATCTGAGCTCCAAATGTTATGTATCATACTTTCAGCTGTCAAAAGTGATGGACTTCGTATCTTGTGAATTAATTAAGACAAACTTTAAAATCCATTAATACAAAAGAGAGACAAAGAATTGTAAGGCGAAAAAAAAAAATCCATCCTCTAACCTAAACCTGCTAAAGAAGTTTCAAGTCGATAGTAAAAATCCCAATGCTGCCATTTAAAAATAATTTTTGGCGAGAAAAAAATTCCTTATGGGATAATGTAGATCCAAGATCAGACTACGCGTTCTGCGCAGTCTGCACTTGATCTGCACTATCTGCAGAAGTTCACTGAGTCGCGCTTTGTAAGCTAGTTACAAGTGATGTCTAGCAATATTTAACGTTAGTATTTTTTTACATTCACGTCATGAATTCGCAAAGGCTAGTGTGATGCGACATAAACAATGAAATGCATTCAATATACAACATAATGGGATTGTAGGAACCATGACGTCACATCTGCTTGGCTCATAAAAACATAGACACAAACTTTACCGAATGCCCGCGACGACCATCCCGCATAAATTGTTACATTTTCCTGAATATAAGTGCTCAATTCTTAACACCGGCAGAGAGATCTAAATTAAGAAGTTCGAGTACATGTATTCATCTATGCATTTAAATAAAAACAACGACAACAACAGCAAGAAACGTTTATTTAAAGTTCTTTCTCGGTGGTACCCAGCCGAGACATTAGTAATCAAATTTTAATTTCAGATGCAGTGCAAAGAAGTGGTTTGCTCTCATCCACGAATCCTGAACAAAATTTCGATGGAATGTGAAGATCTTTACTTGGCGTACAACTTTGGTTCCATAGAAAGGCCCTTTAAGGCCGTAATATCACGAAGAATGAATGCCGCTGAACTGGACGTTTTTGACCACCACTTAAAGGAACACCTTTTCCTAACAATTGGAAACGACGCTTTTTGCAATTTCTTTAGTACTTTCTACCATACTGACGCTTTGTATAACTCTACAGACAGTAACGGTTTCCTGGATGAACTGCTTGTCACGAACGTAACAGTGATAGCCTATGTTAATTTGGGCTCCCCGACGATTCGGTCCGCTGACGAGGTTGTAAGCGAGTTTCTGTCTATTGACTCGGTTATTTATAACAATAGAATTAACTTCGTGTATGGGGAGTCTGATACCTACTTCTTACCTTCTGTCCAAGATGGAGCAAACAACCCTGAGACCAAGGTCGTATTTTTATATAGGACTGGAGTGGAGCGTCGTAAAAAGAGAGATTCCCAGATGTTTAAGGTGTTCAGGGATCCCTACGACAGTACAGCAGTGCTGACTTTCGCATTGTATGAATTTGCAGACCAATGTGTTGCTGATAAACTACTGTATAGAAAATCATACTTTGATTGTCCAGCTTTCGTATACAATATGAATAAATCTAAAATACATCGAATATCGACCGGTATTGTTTTACAAGATGGACTTATCAGATTTGACTTTGGCGAATTTAAAAGCGTGAATGAGACTCATGTTGCTATTTGTTTGTTCAAACTGGAAGAGAAAGGACTCCAAACAAACTCGACTCTTCGGAATCTCTCTGGAGACGCTTCTTTTGGCAAAATTCGTAAGCCAACAATGAAAAGTGTGATGACACTAGTAACACTTGTACTAGCTCTGATTGGCTCTGTATTACATATCAACTCCTTATCCCTTGTCCCGTTGTTGACAAATATTTAACCCTTTCCCAAACAATCCCTGGTTTTTATGGGCCAGGAATAGAAGCCTTTTGAAAATATTGTGGGAAAAGGAGAAAATGTTGGTAACCAGCATTTTCTCCTTTTCCCACAATGTTTTCTACCCTACCATATTGAAAAAATCATCTTTTTAGCAACTGTTAATTTGTCATTTGCAAAATACTTTAAATTTGGTCTAGTTCAAAATTTACTGTTTGGGCAAGGGTTAAAATAGCATAGCTACTTATGTTTTTCCGTATATTTTACATCGGAAGAAAATCCTTTTGTCGATCAAAAACGCGACTCAAATTTTTTACCCTTCATATATTTGAGCTGTGCATTGTGAAAAGGAGGCTGAATGCATCTGCGAAAAGTATCGACCCAGGTCAGTCTATAGAGTTCACGTAGACTGACCCTTGCCGAAATCTTTCGTTGTCGGTCAATTTTCTGTATGTCCAACGACTAGTTAGTCTACCTTTTAACCCTTTCCCAAACGACAAACTTTTGGAATAGACCAAATTGAACGCATTTGTAGACGACAATTCAACTCCTGCTGAAAAGATTATTTCTGTCTATGATAGGGTAGAAAACATTGTGGGAAAAGGAGAAAATGCTGGTTACCAGCATTTTCTCCTTTTCCCACAATGTTTTCAAATGGCTACTATTCCAGACCCGTAAAATCCAGGGATTGTTTGGGAAAGGGTTAATTAAGTCGGTTGTCAAACAAAAGCACATATTATGGATCCATAAGTACGAGATGGTTTGCTTGATACCATGGATCATATATGGAGTGCAACACGCGAAAAGGGTCATTCGGACATTTGCGTAAAGTGTCGTCTCTGATCAGCGTGTGCACTCCGCACAGGCTAATCCGAAACGACATTCTCCGATTTTATGTGATTTTCTGTTTTACGCAAGTCTACTGTAACACAAAATCTAATGTAGTCGTAAAGTGCCGTCTCGGATTAGCCTGCGCGGATTGCACAGGCTAATCCGGGACGACATTTTACGCAAATGTCCGAATGCACCTTTTCGCGTGTTGCACTCCATATAGAGATGCAGAACATGGCTTATTTACTTTTTAGCTCTGTGGTCGGTTGAGAAGTTGGACTTGTAGTTTAGAGGTTTTAACCCATTACCATACAATCCCTACTTTTGACGCTCCTGGAAAAGAAGCCTTTTGAAAACATTGTGCGAAAAGGAGAAAATGCTGGTAACCAGCATTTTCTCCTTTTCCCACTATGTTTTCTACCTTTCTCAAAACAAGTTTTAAAATTTCAGTCACTTTTATTTTGTCGTCTGCAAATGCTTTTGATTTGGACAAGTCTAAAATAATGTCGTCTGGTAATGAGTTAAGTAGCACTTATTAGAATGGACTGTCCCGACACAAGGCTTTTCAGAGCATTGATTGAGTTCTGTCTAACACTCGAAACTCATGAATAAAATTAATATATAGTGTTTTCGCGATAAAACTGAAATTCTGTTGTTCGCAGAGCAAAACATTGTGCAAAAAATAGGTGGTCACTTAATGCAAATTTCTTCTAATGCTTTATGTAGATATTCTTCCACCTATTTGAATACATGTAACTGACCACAAAACGCCATTTTCTTCTAATGCTTTATGCAGACATTCTGCTATCTATTTAAATACATGTAAGTGATCACAAACGCCAATTTGTTCTAATGCTTTAAGTAGACATTCTGCTATCTATTTAAATACATGGAAGTGATCACTAAACGCCAATTTGTTCTAATGCTTTATGTAGACATTCTGCCATCTATTTAAATACGTGTAGATGATCACTGAACGCCAATTTGTTCTAACGCTTTATGTAGACATTCCTCCATCTATTTAAATACATGCACGTGATCACTAAACGCCAATTTGTTCTAATGCTTTATGTAAACATTCTGCCATCTATTTAAATACATGGAAGTGATCATTGAACGCCAATTTGTTCTAACGCTTTATGTAGACATTCTGCCATCTATTTAATTACATGGAAGTGATCACTAAACATCAATTTGTTCTAACGCTTTATGTATAGACATTCTTCCATATATTCAAATACATGTACGTGTAGGTGATCAGTAAACGCCAATTTGTTCTAATGATTTATGTAGACATCTTCCATGATCTATTTAGTTAACCCTTGACATACACACAAAGGTATCTTATTTATCGGACATCTTGTTCACAACATGCAACAGTTTCATCGAATTATTTTGAATTCATTTATTTTTCTATACATGCACATGGTATCATTGCTCTCTCTCTCTCTCTCTCTGTTGTAAAATGTCGTTCAAGTTCCTATGTTTGTGTTTATATGTTGGGATTTAGATTCAACCCTTTCGCAAACGGCAAATTTGAGGATGTCCCGATTTCGAGACATCTGACTGACGACAATTTGAAACTGGTACAAAATAGTTTAATAGGATATCAAACATTGTGGGATTTGAGAAAACGCTGATTATCAGCATTGTCTCCTTTTCGTACATTAATTTCAAAAGCCTTCTTTCTCAGGATCGTGAAAACTCGGGATTGTGTTGCAAAGGGTCAATGCGATTTTTAAAAGGTAAGATACATGTACATGTATGTACCAATTCGTCGGGTTATTTCAAAAACCTCGTAACTACAGCTTGTTACAAGCTGTAGTTAGGAGATTTTTTAAGTAAACCGACGAACTTCTCTTTACACTTTCGGTACCATTGGCCAACTGTCCATTACATGTATGTTAACGTATACTACTGCCGGACCAGAGTGATATTAGTAATAAGTCTTCGAATCCTTCAACAATTCGGATCGTGCCCGATAGCACATTAGGTAACATATAGACATTAAAACCACGAGCTTGCTGGTTCCAATCCCTATCTCGGCCAATTTCTTTTCGAGGGTTATGATAGTCATTGAGCCAGGCCCTCAGTCCATTCTACAGAAAAGCATAGCTAGGTGCAATGGTCGCAACACGCACAAATATAATGTCAGAAACAATGTCTAACACCATACAAACAAACGGAATAATATGTTAAAATAGCTTTTTCCAGTACTTGTATTTCTGTCTCGCTGCATATGAAAAGTTTGACAATTCTCTTGACCTTCATAGAGAGAAGAATATATTGTAAAAATTATACAAGCAACTGTAAAGTTAACACAGTTATCATATACCTGCAAATTTTAACAGAAAAATATTTCAAAAAATGGGCAAATCAACTAAATATTTGAATGACGTTGACAAAAAAAGTCGTTGGTTATGAATGATTGACGAGAACTAGAAAGTGCAACATTTTTGGCCAATCAAATCAAAGTCTAGGCTGAGAGTAGTCCAACCGCGGGTTGCGTCATCATACCACAATTGGGACCGTATTTGACACAGGCGTTTGTTTAATATATTACATTATTTAGACGACGAAGTTCCTCACAAAACGAACTGGGTCAATGCGGTAGAATTGGGTACATTTGAGTTCTATGAGCTAGCAACTTGTATTCGAGTTCCCAAAGAAGACAACTTTGTACATGTTCATGTACCTCGTTTGAGCATCTGTCTTTTAAGCATTTTGAGTGCCCCCGCCATGCTTGTTTTCAGCCTTCATCTCCATCTCGGCGAACACAAAGGTCATTGTGAACAGCATAGATCAAGATCAGACTGCACAGAACATGCCGTCTGAATTTGATCTTTACTATCTGTTTGTTGGTTTAAATCTATCCGGCTTTCATTGGATTCAATTTTGAGACATCGAAGAACGTCGAGTGTAAATATTTGCCATTGAAAGTGCTGATACATATTGAACTGTAAAATTGAAAACGGTCACGGTGCAAAAAACCATTTTATCAGTCGACAAATCAACAGCTCATGCACGGCTCGGGGAGTATTATTGCAGCGGAATGAGTTTCAACACAATATGGGTGATAATTCCGTTCTAGAATTCCGCCATGAAGACTCTCAAGTTTTTGGATTCACGGATGATCATATACGCTGTGAGGCCAATGTTTGTCGTTGGGAATGTTCAAAACTAGCGTTGTCGTAACAAAGGCTTGTTGCCTCCCATATAGCGTCCACGCTTAGTCTGTGTTTATTTGTCGTAGAGGCTCCACCATATGATTCTAGATCAGGACTGAAAGTAATAAGAAAGACACGGATATTAAGTCTGGTAGGATAGATGGGGGGATATGATAAAGACTGACAGGAAAATAGAAAGAAAGATCGGTTGGTGCAAATAGAGATGTGATGAGGACTGCTTTGTGCCTGAATGTAAAAGTGCATAGTAGGAAATATGGGAAGAGAGACGAATATAGAAAAAAAGGACAATGGTTTACTGTGGGAGAATAGCCAAAAGCTTGGAAAGAGCATAGAGTGTTGCATTAGTTCATGAAAAACTCCTACGGCCAGTGGTACGTCTAGGTTACACTGCTTATATTGTTATGATTGAAATACTGTCGACAGCGGTGAGAAGTAAATAAAAATCAATCTAATAGAGACATACAAATAAAGAAGCATTAACGACCGAAAGAACAATCCATCAAACAAACAAGCAACTTACCAGGACAGGGACCGCCTCTTGTATCTCATTCTCCTCCACGTCAGCTGCCGATACGTTTCATGCATTTTACAATAGCAGGCAACCAGGACAATAAGCACTAATAATATGGCTCCACTTAATGTACCTGCTACGACATACAGGTTATGAGAGTGACTGTTTCCGTTTATCTCCGACCCCTCTATCGGTGGTGCAAACACGTCCACTGGAAGACAAAATCAACATAGATTTCTACATTCCATTCTATCTGTGCCACATGATTGTATTTTGGAGAGTTTGTGGTCTTGAGAGAAGGCTTATTTTACATTTCATGGATATGTTAAAACGAAACAAAATGTGCGGTTCTGGGGGTCTGAAAAACCAGATAGTCATAACAAACCTCTGTCCGGTGAAAAAGTCACAGTTCGGGTTGTCATTGGGTCTTATTTCGTCCAACAAAACGGAGAGAGTCTCACCCCTTCTCACTACATGGATATTTAAATACAATGAGTTTGCACCCGAACTTTAAAAAAAAATGTTCCTCGTTGAATGATTTTTGTTTCAACTACATGTATATGTATATGGAGCAGCAGCCTCATACAAGAAGAGCTTCCATTAACTTTCTGACGAATAGTTTGTTTGCTTTTTGGAGGGGTAAGGGGGCAGCTGATTTGATTGAAAACCACGGTGGACTTGTAATCTCACTCGCCCAATTTAAACCCTTTGTATGTGTGTGTGTGTGGGGGGGGAGGTGGGACACATTACAGAATATATGATTGTAACCCAGAATGTTTAACTGAACTCAGAACTGCTGTTAATGAAATGGGAAATACGGAAGATTAAAAGTGAAGAGGGCACTTGTCAAAAGATAATGAACTGTTTTTGACATTGGCAGATGTAGAAAAAAAAAACTTTTCATAAAGCAATGTACATATGTACTGGACCTTTGTTGATGGCTGGAATTACAATCTACTGTAGAAAAGGTGCCTAATGAACATGAAACGAGGTTTAATATCTCTCTCTACTTTTTTGTGTTTCTATGTCTAAGTGTCTGCTTTTCTGTTAGTCTTAGACTATACTTACTCATATATTCACAGTGAACGCCGGCAAAAGTGATCGGACAAATGCATTCAAATCCATTCTTCAGGTCGACACACGTGCCCTGGTTCTGACATGGGTCTGAGGCACATTCGTTGACCTGGCTCTCGCATGTGTGACCTGATATGTAGATGAAGAAAAAAACATGGTTTAATATGAGAGAAAAAATACACAAAAAAAGAAGTCTTTATACACTAGCGAATATGTCAGTGTGCTTCACAAGTTACAAGTAGAATGTTTCACTGAGACTACACCGATAGCTTATTTAACCCATGCAAAATCATGATTCGATATGTTCCTGTGAGAATACGGCGGTCATTTAACCCTTTACCACACAATGAGGACTTTTAACACCCTTGTAAGGAATTGCTTTAGAAAACATTGTGGGAAAAGGAGAAAATGCTGGTCACCAGCATTTTCTCCTTTTCCCACAATATTTTCTACCCTACCAATGAAAACTGATTTCATATGAGCAACATTGAAACTGCCATCAGCAAATGCTTTCAATTCAGACAGGTCTATATAATCTTGTCATCCTGTCGCGTGGTAAAGGGTTAGTACATTTTCTTTGTAATAGGCCTATTATCCAGTCATTTTGTCTATTTTGCCCCAGTTGAACATCTTCATTTTTCCATTATTGGAAGAAATTGTAAAAAGCCTCTTCCAACTCTACAAATGGAGGGTCATCTTTCGTCAGCCACCTTTTTTCAACAGCCTTTGTTGGGGACACCATAGAGGTATATCGAAGTTTGCACAGATGTGCAGATGTTATGTGTTACAGATAGGTCTACATGTATTCTGTTAATGGAATAAATCAACATGCATTTTCTTCAAATCGTCTTCTAGCTGCCGCTTTATGAAACTGTAAAACCTTTAATTTTCTCTACCATCATCCATTTCCAACCAAAAAGGAAGTGATATTATATTTTGTTGGAGTCACCATTCCATTTGGCGCCAAAATTGATACTGATATCTTGTACGATGGCATACTTATGTTTCATATAAGATGCCTGAAGAAGTTTATAATTTATAAAACTGTTCAAGTTATTCACTGAACACCCCTCGTTAATTGTATAAACAAATGCATGCCATTTGCAAATTACGTATTTTGATACAAGTTTGCAGATAACTTCAACGTGAACCTTACAAATTAACTATACATCTGTGTTTCTGTTTACAAAGATTAAGCTTAACCAAGTTTAACATCCTATCAATTAGCAGTAGTATATCAGCTGTGTATTGATGTGTGAATTAATCGAATTTTACATATTTTGTCACTATTACGAGACACCGTCCTACTTGCGGTTTGAACGGCGACGTGTCCAAATATTTCAACTTTCTTGTGGATACTAAATCTAATTGTTTGAATTTATCCTCAGTAATAAGGTGAGGTTGGTAAGTAAAGTAACTTCTTAACAATAGTAGGCTTAAGTATGTCACGATCATAAACTTGTCAGGGTCAATCATGTTAAAACGAAAGAGAAAGTAACGCGTCACAATATTGTAGTAGTGGCTAGTTTATCCGTGTAAACTTACGATACGTCCTTCTAAAACAATCCTTTTCAAAGTCTCCTTTGGGGAAAGGGGGGTCTATTTAGAAAATCAGTCAGTCGAAAACACACAATCCTTGTAATACATCCTGTATTTGATGTACAAAGAGTGAATTCGTGAAAAAACGCATCTTTTTCGCGCACATTTATTTTTATTTTCATGTGATTTCGCGATATATGGCGAACGTTTGTCGATTTTATCACAGGAATCGGACAGTTATTTGGTGAAAATAGCTAAATGTCAGCCGAAGTGGTCACCGTCTATTATAAAATATACAAGGGATGCGACAGATTTCGGATCAAAGTTTGACACGACTGTCACCGAAAATCATCTCTGAAAATGCGGTCAAATCAATATTAGCCGACATAAACACACACCTACCATACTCTAAAATATCTAATCTGCAGATTTATTAAGTCCCTAACTGCCGTGAATCACTCTTTCCGCGTCATTCACTGAATTGCCCTAGGGCGATATTTATCAACAATCAGCCTCCCGGCGAAGCTTCCATTGTGCACCAACTTCCGGTTATTGGAGTGAATGAAAGGTATCCCCAATGAATGAGTTGGATTGTTTTTATATTTAGTCTCTACTCTTTGTAAACTATACCATACAGTTAAAGAAAAAATATATATATATTTGATTTGCATCCATTGTGTTGATAAAAATACAACATGATTTTTCTTGAGATTTAACTTGTACCTACGGAAATATTATGAAAATTTTCTGACGTGATTTATTGGAAAAACTAAACTGACCTTTTCATTCACTCTGATAACCGAAAGTTGGCACACAATGGAAGCTTTGCCGGGAGGCTGATTCTTGATAAATATCGCCGTAGGGAAATCCAATGAATGACACGGAAAGAGTGATGCACAGCAGTTAGGGACTTAATAAATCTGCAGATTAGACATTTAAGAGCACGGTAGATGTGTGTTTATGTCAGCTAATATTGATTTGACCGCATTTTCAGAGATGATTTTCAGTGACAGTCGTTCGTGTCAAATTTTGATCCGAAATCCGTTGCATTCCTTGTATATTTTATAATAGAGAGTGACCACTTTGGCTGACATTTAGCTATTTTCACCAAATAAACGTCTGATTCCTGTGGTATTATGCCCATGGTTTAGTTCTTTACTGAACCGCAAACTTGTTGACCTATCTGCAAGGAACCCAAAGCAGAAAGTCGGGGACTCCAAAAAAACTGATTGTGGCTTGCATGATGATCTTTGAAATTGTAGTTATAAAACAATTTAGAAAAAGAAACAGATGGTTACCTGTATTTTATACCTTTCTTAAAATAGTTACATGTACATTTTTTAAAATTTCTTTTTTATACCTTCTTATTTACTAGATGAACAAATTACAGAATCATTAAACTGAAAGCATTTGCAGACAACCAATGAGCAACAACTATGGGGTTTGTCTTCGAATAAAATACATTCTGGGGTAAAGGGAAAGATGCTGGTTACCTAAGTATGCATATAGAACAGATGATGAATATGAATAAATTACATGAAATATTTTCCTGGCAAAACGTTACAGAGAAAAGATGCAGGTTTTACTACCGCCATAACAGTGATAGACACACAGATGGTCAACTTTTTGTTTCTTGTACTTTGTTGTTGTTACTGAAATGAAAAATTTGATACAGACTTCCTTAACCCATTACCACACAATCCCTACTTTTGATGCCCCTAAGAAAGAAGCCCTTTGAAAACACTGTGGGAAAAGGAGAAAATGCTGGTAACCAGCATTTTCTCCTTTTCCCACAGTGTTTTCTACCCTTCCCGGAACAAATTTCAATTTTTCAGTCACCTTTATTTTGTCGTCTGCAAATGCTTTCAATTTCGACCAGTCTAAAATTTTCTTGTGTGGTAAAGAGTTAAAAAAGGCTTCAATCATTGGTTAAAGATTATATTTTCCAGGTCTCAAGACGTTTTTGCTGTTGTTGGCCTCAAAGGTTTTTAATATGCAGGCTCATTATGTATACAAACATAAACATTAGTATGCTGGATGTCTCAATCATTTTGTATTCAAATTCAGCATTAAGAAAAAGATAAAATCATTTTAGTCTGCATCAGAAATTAAACTTCTAGACTGTAACAAATTGAGTTTGTTTAAAATGAATAGAATTGCTTTTGGAAGATATATGTATAAAAAAACATAGTGGAAAAAGGAAATTTTGCTAGTAGCCAGTATTTTCTTTTTTTACCACAATGTTTTGAAAGCTTTGTCCTGCAGGGTTGTTAAATGTTAAAATGCAGGATTATGTGATAATTGATTAATTCAATGTAAATGAAATGCACAGTGTTTCTGTAATCATGATGAGATTATCTTTTCACTGAGAGCGAACTTGCTTGTTTAATCGTTTTTGAAACATTTTCCTAAAAATTCTTTATCATGATAGAGATTATCTTATTGTAGAGATAAGACTTGCATATCTATTTTTCTATATTTCATAAAAACTTAAAAGTTTGTCCTGTCTTAGGAAGAAGAAATGCATTTTTCATTCTAATATACAATAAAGAAATTGCAAAACAAAAACCAAAATATCTTTATCTTTTTTTCTGTCTTTATCTTTCAGAATTAATAAAACCAAGTTAGAATTCAAGCACTCCTGATTTAAGTAACAAAATGAGGCAACTTAAAGGACCAGTGAAAAAAGAAACAAGAAAAGACAAGAGAGAAAGGAAAAAAGACAATGTTGAAGTGAAAGAAAAACTCCAGACTCTTGTGTTGCCCATTCTTGTTGGACTGGTAGCCTTACTTGTGGCATTTTTATTGTACAGCACAAATTTCAAAGTGTAATATCATATTCATGATTAACATTCCTGAGTAAGAAACTTAACTTGTTTTGAAAGCATGCTCCTTTTGTCTCATTTAGCTAAATACTTCCTGAAAGTATTACCCACCGATGATTCTGGAAAGGTCGTTTTGAATTATGCATAATTTACATGTTAAGGTTTAATACATTTAACCCATTACCAGATAATCCCTACTTTTGACGCCCCTGACTGAGAAAGAAGCCTTTTGAAAACACTGTAGGAAAAGGAGAAAATGCTGGTAACCAGCATTTTCTCCTTTTCGTACAGTGTTTTCTACCCTTCCCAGAACAAATTTCAATTTTTCAGCCACTTTTATTTTGTCGTCTGCAAATACTTTCAATTTGAACCAGTCTAAAATTTTGTTGTGTGGTAAAGAGTTAAACATTGTGACTGCAAGAGATATTGCATTTAGTTGTTTGAGTTGAACTGTGTGACAATGGATATCAAGCAGTGTACATCATGAGAACAGACTGATGTGGTCTCCAGAGACATATGCTTACCTAAAAGAAGTTGCTGTTACTCAGAATTATTCTGACACTTAACCCATTACCACACAATCCCTACTTTTGACGCCCCTGAGAAAGAAGCCTTTTGAAAACACTGTAGGAAAAGGAGAAAATGCTGGTAACCAGCATTTTCTCCTTTTCCCACAGTGTTTTCTACCCTTCCCAGAACATATTTCAATTTTTCAGTCACCTTTATTTTGTCATCTGCAAATGCTTTCAATTTGGACCAATCTAAAATTTTCTCGTGTGGTAATGGGTTAACCAGACAACGAAATGTTCAAATAGAGATTTGTTTTAGACGACAAAATAAATGAAGCCCAAAGAGTTTATCTACCAGTATGTAAGGGTTAAGAAAATTGTAGGAAAAGGAGAAAATTGCTGTCTACTAGAATTTCCTTTTTTTTTTCACACGATATTTTCAAAAGATTTTATTTCCTCAGGATTTTTAAACAAGGCATTGTTTGGTAAACCTTACAAACTTGGTATTGTGTGGCAAAAGTCTAAATCTTTACTAAAGATTTAGACCTTTGCCACACAATGCCAAGTTTCAACAACACTACAGAAGAAGCCTTTTCAAAACATAGTGGGAAAAGGAGAAAATGTTGACAACCAGCGTTTTCTCCTATTTCCACAATGTTTTCTTTCTTTACTATTACAAACAGAAATCATCAATGTTGCAACAATTAATTTGTCTCCTGCAAATGCTTTTAATTTGATCAAGTCCAAATTTCATGGTTTGGTGAAAGATTAAATCTTAATTTATTGAATTTGTGCATTTTACCCTCATTTTTAATCAATTTCATATATTTTATGTGCATTATGAATTGAATGATTCCAAAATTGATTTTATAAATCAAAGGCATTATTTGTTTATCGAGAAGTAAGGCAAATATTCAGTGCCAGAGAATTTAAAATAGATTGATTTTTAGCTCCACTGGACGAAGGGTCATGAACACTTCAAATTTGTGAGATTAAAGGGTTAAAAAGGCAGTGGAGGGATACAGGGCCATCATGGCCCTCTTGTTACTTTGTTCTGAAGTTTGAGCAGATATAACCAGTTGCTATTAATCATAGATATAAATCTTACAGTATATTCAGGTCAGTAAGAAAATATATATCATAGAACTTTAGATTTGGATTTTCTAATGCATTTTACTTCTCTCAGTTCAATAGATACCTTCAAATAATGCATTTATAATCATATTAATTTTTGAAATAGGGATTAACTCTTTACCAAAACACAAAATCGTAGGCTGGTTTCAAATTCAAAACATTTGCATATGACAAAGGAACTCAATACCAGACAATATAAGTGTAATACAAAAAAAATGGATTTGCAGGCAAAAAATTCACAGTGGCTCAAATAGATGATTTGTTTGTGAAAGGGAGGAAAACATTGTGGGACAAGGAGAGAATGCTGGTTAACAGTATTCTCCCCATTTCTCTCAGTGTCTCAAAAGCCTTTTGCCTCAATATTGTTTAAACGCTAGATAATTTGGTACAGGGTTTATCTAAATTCTCCTTTATTCTTTTTACCTCTTGAGCCTGTAATCACAAACCATTCTCATTATCATTCATAGTCTGAGTCTAATGTAATTCTAAAGATTTTTTCAAAATTTCAAAGTAACACAGTTTCTGTTTGGCCAATCAGAAATTCAATTCCTTCATATACCTAAACTAACAAGAAAGCAAGTTAGTATAGATAGTGAACTTGTCCATTTCATTTGTTTTGCCCACAGGGGCTAACCGCTAAATACATGTAAATCAAACGAAACTTTCAAGGTGATAGTAAAACCTATTAACTCTTTACCACATGAGAAAACTTTAGACTGGTCCAAATTGAAAGCATATGCAGACGATAAAATAAAGGTGACTGAAAAATTTAAATTTTTCAAGTGTTTTCAAAAGGCCTCTTTCTCAGGGTCGTTCAAAGTCGGGATTCTGTGGTCAAGAGTTAAGTATGCTATTCAGAGCTATTTCATAAAAAGAAAAATACCTCCTTACTGGGCAGTGTAGGGCCAAGATCAGACTGCACATTCCTTACAGTCTGACCTTGATTTACACTGTCCCCAAAAAGGCCCTTGACTTTAGCTTAGATGCCTAACAATTAGTATTCTGTGTCATTGAACAGAACTTTACAAACCTCTTAATGAATCTCATGTTTGTACAAATTTTCGTCACAATTCTTTAGTTTATCTTAATTTTAAGAACTGTTTTAGTTAAATTGTGTTTTTGTGGTCTTGTTTTTTTGCTCATTCACTAAACACTTCTATGTTAAAAGGACCCAGATGCTGGTAACCAGCAATGGTTTCTACTCCTTAACTCCAAACAATAAAATTTTAGATTTGTCCAAATTCAAAGCACTTGCAGATGACAAAATAAACATGACTCAAACAATGAAGCTTGACTTAGAAGAGAAGATAACATTGGGTGAAAAGGAAAAAAATGCTGGTAACCAGCAATGTTTTCTACTCGTAAAAGACAATCCTATTATTTCAGCTATACTCAATTTGCCGACTGTAGATCCTTTCAATTTTGGCAAGTCTAACATTTTGTTGTTTGGTAAAGAGATGAGGTTGAAGAGTTGTATAGTTTTCATCATGGATCATAAATCCTCTTATACTATAATATTAATTTCTAGTCAAGGGTACTTATTTATATCAGAGAAAAGAACTATGTATATTGTATTATATTACATCCTTTATATTGTACAGAGAAAAACAATTTAGCCTTTCATTCATAAACTGATGGCAAGATATTATTAAAAAACCAGCTGAATATCAGTTACAAATTGCTACAATATTAGATTCTATTGCATTAGCTGTTTATGCCTTAACACAGGGCATAAACTATGATATTTTCTGATATCTGT
This sequence comes from Tridacna crocea, assembly GCA_943736015.1. NCBI lineage: Eukaryota > Metazoa > Mollusca > Bivalvia > Cardiida > Cardiidae > Tridacna > Tridacna crocea. The sequence continues at coordinate 36,820,492 of OX031068.1, forward strand.
GTCATTACTGAGGACATTTTCTTAATCCTTCACTCCATAGATACTCATTTCTACGCATTGCTTGTAGGAGCCTTTGGAAAACATTGTGGTAAAAGGTGAAATTGCTTGTGATGAGCAATTTCACTTTTTCTCACAATGTTTCCTATTCTATCAAAAGGTGTCATATACATATAAGAAACGGTTTCAACTTATTTAGGGTCATTTAGAGATACCATAGAAATGCCTTATGGGGTAAAGGGTTAAAACTGTTAACTCTTTACCAAACATCAAAATTTTGGAGTGGTCCAAATTGAAAGCATTTGCAGACAACTACATGTAAATAAATTTGAATTACAAATTGGAATTTGATTTGGAAAGGGTAGAAAACATTGTTTAAAAAGGAGAAAATGCTGGTTAACAGCATTTTCTCCTATTCCCACAGTGTTTTCGAAAGGTTTCTTTCTCAGGGTCATCAAAGGTGGGATTACGTGGGAAGGAGTTAACCCTTATCTTGCTAAATAATTGAAATGAAACTTTCAAGGGATAGTAAACATCCGCAATTTGCTATTTCAAACTTTTTTTTGAGGGATAAGATCTCTCCTTATCAGACAGTGTGGATTCATAATCAGGGTGCACTTTCTGTGCAGTCTGATCTTGATCTACACTGTTCACAACAGGTCAGTGAGTTGCGCTTAGCAGCCCCAGGGTTCAACTGGAGTTAGTTCTTTGTCATTATATGGGCAACTGATGTCACAAAAGGCATATAACCTTCCGAATATTTTATACAGTGATGTCCTTTATTACACCCTGACAATGAAGTGAAGGGGGTATACTGGAATCCCCATGGCTGTCTGTCTGCCTGTCCGTCTGTCTGTCTGTTCATAGACACAAATTTGTCTGGTAAAATATTCAGGCAGTTCTTCAGGTACTGAACTCAAAGTTTACTCACAGTAGTCCTGTATATATGGAATTGTGCATGTGCAATTTTCATGACCCAGCTGTAATGTGATGCAGAATCATCTCCACTTGAACTTTTACCAAACAATCCCTGGCTTTTAGGAACCTGAGATAAAAAGCCTTTTGAAAGCATTATAGGAAAAGGAGAAAATGCTGGTAACCAGCATTTTCTCTATTTCGCAAAATATTTTCTACCCTGCTGGAAACAAATTTCAGTTTTTGAGGTCAGTTATTTTGTTGCCTTCAAGTGCTTTCAATTTTGACCAGTCAAAAATATTGTTGTTTGGTAAAAAGTTAGCACATTTTTTTTTCTTCATTTTTATATTGTTTCAACCCAGGTCTCATAAAGCATACTATATCTTCAAAGACCATCTTTTTTTTAACAGAGGCGGTATTAGGTGGTAAAAAGAGGCAACTTATTTTACATGAACTAAGCTAAAATATGGGCAGTAGGTACATGTATACTACTGTCATAGAAATGAAAAAAAATATGAACCAGGCTATGGCAAAAGGATGCTTAAACCTTTACTCCATAGATACTCATTCTGACATATCAACAAGCAACAGCTTTTGAAAACATTGTGAGAAAAGGAGAAATTGCTCGGAACGAGCAATTTCTCCTTTACCCACAATGTTTTCCACTCAATCACATATTTGTATCCTCATTTATCCATATTTTTGACATCATATCTTTATTTGCTACTGAAATGGAAGAGTCTCAAATTGGAATATCAGGTATAGGATTAATGCATCTGCAAAAACTATCGACTCGTGTCAGACTGTGGAGGCTGTAATGAACCTATATTGTTTGCTAACGTCAGATTTTCTGCATTTCAAAAGACCAGTCTGCCTCATGACTTCAGTTTGCAAAAGAAAGGTTGCCAGATAATTACAACAAAGTGGTTTGAATCAATAACGGTGATAATGAAAGAAACTAGAGTCCCCAAAATTTGCTATGGTTGAGTTTCTGAAAATTGTTTCAAATTCTGATATAATCAAACTGTTGAGATGTATTTATAGCACCCATAGAATGATTTGATACATGTAACTTTGTACCAGAATACAAAATTTTAGACTTGTCCAAATTGAAAGCATTTCCTGACGACAAACTCCTTGTTACTGTAATGGTTGTAAAGAGTCGGGCTGAAAAGGGTATGGACTTTTAGTAGATAAAAATGAATAAAATTAGTTTTATTTTTGAGATTCTTTTGTTGTCATTTATTGCATTACATTGATGATATGCTTGAAACAAAACAAAAATATTTCAGGCATTCTATGTGATTCTTTTTTACTCTTTACCAGACAAGAAAATTTCAGTTGTTACCACACAATCCTGAGTTTAACTCTTTACCACAGGGCAAAATTTTAGACTGGTTCAAATTGAAAGTATTTGCAGACGACAAAATAAAGGTGACTGAAAAATTTAATTTGTTCTGGAAAGGGTAGAAAACACTGTGGGAAAAGGAGAAAATGCTGGTTACCAGCATTTTCTCCTTTTCCTACAGTGTTTTCTAAAGGCTTCTTTCTCAGGGGCATCAAAAGTAGGGATTGTGTGGTAATGGGTTAAACGACCCTGTTAAGGAAAGCTTTTGAAAACATGGTATGCACAGGAGAAAATGCTGATAACCAGCATGTTCTCCTTTTCCCATAATGTTTTCTACCCTTGCACAGCCAACAATCAATGTTCTAGCCATATCTTAATTGTCGTCTCCAAATGCATTCAATTTGGACTAGTCTACAATTTTGTTGTTTGGTAAAGAGTTAGGACTTAACCAAATTGAAAGCATTTGCAGTGTGTAAATTAAATTGAACCCAAAAGATGAATTCTGTCTCTGAAACAATAGAAAACATTGTGGGAAAAGGAGAAAGAGTTACCATCATTCCTTTTTTCCCATGATCTTTTCCTCTGGTTTCCATAAAACATGGGAATGCTTTGTAAAGAGCTAAATAGCTCTTGTTTAACTTAAAATGCAATCAAACATGGTTACATGACACACATTGCCTTGTATAATTTTTGGAAATGCAAGACTGAAGATGTAGACAGAAATGGCAATAGCAAGACTTAGTGTGACTTAATTGATCCACTCATATGTGAACTCCATAATCAAAGTGCCGGAGGTGTATTAGGAAAGGGCATTGCAGGAAGGTCCTCAAGTTAAATAAAAATTATATTTACACCTTTACCTCACAGATCCTGATATTTAGAGACCCTTAGAAAAGATCTTTTTTGAAAACACTGTGGGAAAAGGAGAAAATGCTGGTAACCAACATTTTCTCCTTTTCCCCGCAATGTCTTCTACCCTAATTTTGAAATTGTGCATCATGTCTTAGACTTTGATATTTGGGAAAGAGTTTAAGTTAAGTTTTTACCTGTCAGACCTTGTGGACACATGCACCGGAAATCATCCCCAGTATTCACACATGTTGAGTTAAAATGGCATGGGTTTGGCTTACAGAGGTCCACCTGTAACCAAAAAAAAAAAAGTGACTATAATTGTCCCAGCATTAGTTTAGTTACAGCCTGCAAGTGGCAGCCAAATCAAGTAGCTATGGCAAAACTTCATAGCCAGTCCACATCAGCTGACAGACAAGCAGACTCGGGCATCTGACATTTCATTAAACATACCACAGCATGACTGATTGCACTTGCATTTATTACCCATTGTCACCGGTTGCCTAAATGGGCGACACCCTCTGAAGAGGAATAGCGTAGGATTCTGGTTGAAACCTGTCCTAAGTAACACTTGGTTCTTAACCCTTTACCAAAACAATCTCTGGATTTAACAACACCCAAGGAAGACGCCTTATGAAAACAAAGTTGCAAAAGGAGAAAATGTGGTTTTTAAGAAGGCAACTCTCTCAATAAGACGCACTATGAAGAACCAGTCTCCGTTTAATATGAGCCAACCTCTGTGGAAAGTAGATTGAATGCATCTACAAACAGCCTACCAACCTAGGTCAGCCTGCACTGAGCTGACCTGAGCTGGAACCTCTTTGCTATTAGTAAATTTTCTGCATGGCAAAGCATCATTCATCCTCATTTTATAGTCGGTTATATGACAAATCGGATTTCATAGATTTACAATAACAACTTACTTGGTAAAATCACAAAGCACAAAGAAGGGCTATTGAAGCAATCTGACAAATAGGGTGCTCGAACAATTGTTGTACATGCTGCAGACAAACAGACTGAGGTATCTGCTATTTTAATACAAGATTACTTTAGCCAAACTTCACATGGAGCCCACCACCTTGCGAAGACTATCTCATTTGCATTCAAGAAAGGGAGGTAACCCTGATTTATGTCAACCCTTATCCTGCTAAATATCTTTAATAGAATGTTCAAGCTGATAGTAAACATCTAAACGGCAGCCATTTCAAGCTCATTTTTAGCTCACTTCAACATGAAGTGCTCAGAGTGAGCAATTGTGATCACTCCCCGTCTGTCTGCCCATTTACATTTTCTTGTTTACACTCTAGCATCTACAAATATCAACCAATCAGCACCAAATTTGGTCCAAGTATGTATGACCATACGATCTAGGATGAGTTTGATTTTGGGTCTGATCAGACCCGAATGTCTGGAGTTATTTGCCCTTGAATTAAAAAATTGCTATATTTCGCTTAGTTTACACTCTAGCATCTACAAATACCAACCGATCAGCACCAAACTTGGTCAAAATACATATGATCATAATATCTCGGATTAGTTCAACTATGAGTCTAATCTGACCAAAACAACTGGAGTTATTTGTCCATGAATTAGAAAAATTGATAAATTTGACTTTCTTTTCTCTCTAGCATCTACAATTTTAACCAATCAGCACTAAACTGGATAAAAAATATACCAGTATATCCATAAGATCTTAGATGAGTTCAATTATTGGTCTAATCAGATTAGAATGACTGGAGTTAATTGCCCTTGAATTAGAAAAATTGCAATAGTTGACTTTGTTTACACTCTAGCATCTGCAAACATCAACCAATCAGTGCCAAACTTGGTCAAAATATATATGACTCTAAGATCTCAGATAGGTTTGGTTACTAGTGTAATCGGACCAGAACAACTGGAGTTATTTGCCCTTGAATAATAAAGTTCTTCGGAATAGTTCTTAGTCTGCAGTGCAACTATGTCATTTCTAGTCCGATTGACTTGAAACTTGGCATTTGTGTCTATTGCAATAATACAGAGTGCATTGTGAAAGAACCATAACTCTACCTCATACTGTCTATGAGTTATTTCCCTTTGTCATTTTTACAGCATTTTCTGCTCGTCTGGAATATGACTTTGCCATCTACAGCTTGAACATCTTCAAATTTGGTATGCATGATTGCTGAAAAGTTATGCAGTGCAGTGCACAAGAATCATAACTCTTCCTAGCACGAATTTTGAGTTATTCTCCCTTTGATCTTCATTTTTATAGCATTTTTTGCTTGATATCATTTGGCACTGAACCTTGATATTTGGTATTTATCTTAATATTAGACCTTTGCTGCTTGGTACGCAGGTGAGCGATATAGGACCATCATGGTTCTTGTTTGGAGAAAAATATCTTTTTATCGGACAGTGTACATCCAAGATCAGACTGCACATTCTAGACAGTCTGATCTTGATCTACACTATCAGCAAAAGCTCAGTTAGTCTTGCATAGTACAAATTTGAGAATGAGATTAACGGGCGTGTAACCATAAGACTTCTTGCATCATGGTGAAAACAAAATAAACCATAAGCTTACCTTTGATTCGCAGTTGACTCCTGTATGTCCGTGAGTACAAAAACATGTATATTTATCCAGTCTGTCCACGCATGTCCCGCCATGTAGACATGGATTTGATATACACTCATTGTACTCTTTTTCACACTGTTTACCATGGAAACCTGGATGACACAAAATCAGAAAAGTTGAAATTAATATCATCATACATAAAATTCTGTCCAGGCATATCTGAGACAACACTTTACGAATACACCAGATTTATTTTTTCAGTACACTTGCACAAAACCAAAAAATTACATAAAAATGGTAACACAGTCAGCGCAGACTAATCCGAAACAACATATTATGCAAATGTCTGACTGCCCCTTTTCACGCGTTGTACGCCATAAATGAACAACCTTCAACCAAAAGATCCATCCTCGTAATACATTTTATTACATTCATATCAGTGAATTACTGTGATTTCTCGGTATATTATTTTTTTTCAGCCTTCTCACAGTGAATAACATCATTAGTGATGATATGGTAACATCACTAATGATGATATACTGTTTTAACCTACCTGAGCACAACATGCTCAAGTGGAACTTTTAGGATCAACCTGTGTCCGTCGCATGTTGTCCGTTGTCAACAATTTCCTTAAACCTAAACTCCTAAACTGCTGGACCAATTTGGACCAAACTTGGCTAGAATGTTCATTGGGCGGGTCTCTTTAAAAAATGTTCACAGAATTTGATTCGATCAACAAGAGGGCCATGATTGTCTTGTATCGCTCCACTGGCTACTAAGTCAAAACAGTACAATCCAAACATTACAATACTTGGCCAATGGGTTTTAAACAGAATTTTCTGCTATAAAACCCTTTGAGAAAGCAACTTTTGGCCACAAAGCTACAATTACTTGAATCCTTGTGGAGGTCCACAAGATACAGTCCCATACCAAATAAAACAGGACTGGTCTAGAATGTATGGTTATAAACAAGAAGGTTTTTCGAATCTTGCTCAATAAAAAGCCCTGTAAAACAAGTTTGCTTAAAAAAAGGCCCTGTAAAATATGTGACCCATGAGACAGGTTTATCAAGTTTTCACTATAAAAGCCATTGTAAAACTTGTGACCCCTACGGTGAGGTCAAACTAGACCCCCAAAGTTAAAATTTGGGCCCTCTTGGTAGGGGCCAATTAGATAAAGCTACATGCAAAATTTGGTAGCACTAGGCCTTGTGGCTATGTGCGAGTAGATTATTTAAGTTTCCCTATATAAGGCTACGTAAAACTTCTGACCCTTTTGAAGGAATTCACTTCTTTCAAAAAATTCTGAAGAGGACTATGGCAGTATCATTTCTGTGAAGTTTCATCAAAATTGGCTAGGTAGTTTCAGAGAAGAAGATGTATTAAAAAAACGTTAACGCACGGACGCACGACGGACAACGGGCCATAAAATAAGCCCGCTGGCCCTTGGCCAGTGGAGCTTAAAACTGAGAATGCTATGGTAACCTAATATAATTTTCCTAGAAATTGTAAAAAGTCATCTCTGAGGAAACGGCGGTTCAGATTTTGAAATAATTTCACAGAAATATCACTGGGTGACCCTTTTCAAAAACTGTTAGTGAAATTTTGATTTGATCAGTCGACAAACACGGCTGGGGAGGGGGGAAAGCGGGGGCTGGCTCTTTGCGTCCAGTGGTGTCAAGAATTTTTTAAGCATCTTCTCCTCTTAAACCACTGAGCCAATTTGGACCAAACCTGGCTGGAACGTTCCTTGGATGGCCTTCTTTCAAATCTGTTCATAGAATTTGATTCCATAAAAAGCTGTGTTTGCCATGGCAACCAAATGAAATTTTCTAGGTAATTCTTTAAAAATCTTCTTCTCTGAAAATGCTATATGGCTGTGTGTGTGTGTGTGTGTGGGGGGGGTCCTCTTGGGTCTAGTGGTGTCACAGTTCTTTAAACATTACATTTCTCCTCCTAAACCACTAGGCTAATTTGGACCAAACTTGGTTTGAATGTTCCTTGGGATGTCCTCTTTAAAGAAATGTTCACACAGCTTGATTCCATCAAAAACTTTGGCTGCCATGGAAACCAAATGGAATTTTCTATGAAATTCTTTAAAAAAAAATCTTTTCCTCTGAAATGTCTGGTCAGAGTTTGAAATAATTTCACAGAAATGTTTCTATGGCGATCCTCTTCAAAAATTGTATGTAAAATTTTGATGCCTTAAAAAACATGGAAACTGTGGGGATCTTTGCACTCTATTGACTCAAAGAAATTCTTTGAAATTCTTCTTCTTTTAAACCAGTTGTCAGATTTTGAAATAATTTTACAGAAATGATCCCTATATAAAGCCCTTTTTTTGAGCTTGGCTGTTTTTGAAGATAACACCAAGGTATTGCCATAGTCATGTTGTCAACGTCTGTGTTATCGTTGTGCATTTTTTTATATCTGTTTTTCTACTCCACACATATATTTGAAACTTAGAATAACTGTTCACTAGCAAAAGAGCAACCCATACAACAAGTTCAGATAACTCTTAAATCATTTTGCCCAAATTATGCCTCTTTTTCTGACTTGGAATTTTAACTTACTATACGGCACCCAATAGCCAATCGTTGGCATACGCATGCAGAGCTCTTGTTCGACTTTATATTTTTAGCCACTATCGGGCACATGCTCCTTGTTCATGAAATGGTCCTTGGTTGACCCATCTCAAACTTAGTTTGCAGATTACTGATTTGTCAAACACACAGCTTCGGTGATGATTGTTGGGGTGGTGACAGATTTTGAAATGATTTTTTTTTTTCAGGTGACTTTTTCAAAATTGCTAAGAAAATATATGTAATGATTTTGTTTTTCGAACAAATTTTCAAAAGGGGCATCCAAGGAAAATTTCTGTGAAATCATTTCAAAATCTGACAAGTGGTTTAAGAGAAAGAAAATCAAAGAATTTCTTAAAGTCGATACAGTACAAAGAGGCTAACCCCCTCCATGGCCATGATTTTGAATTCGAAAAAATGCTAAATTTGCATTTGTTTACACTCTAGCATCTACAAATATCAACCAATTAGCACCAAACTTGGTCAAAATATGTATGACTTTAGGATCTCAGACGAGTTTGATTATGGGTCTAATCGGACCTGAACAACTGAAGTTATTTGCCCTTGAATTAGAAAGTTCTTTAGAATAGTTCTTTGTCCAGAGCATAACATTGTCGTCTCCAGTAAGATTGACATTCGTTTTTGTTGCAGTAATACAGAATGCAGTGTGAAAGAACCATAACTCTACATCTACTGTGTATGAGTTATTTCCCTCTATGCATCATTTTCTGCTTGTCTTGTATAAAAGATTGTAATCTCCAGCCTGTACATCTTCAAATTTGGTATGCCTGATCGTTGAAGAATTATGGACTTCAGTTCACAACAACCTTAAGTCTTTCTTGAAAGAATTTTGAGTTATTCACCCTTTTACCTTCATGTTTATAGTCTTTCTTGCTTGTCCGAAGCAAAATTTTGTCATCTTAAATAGGAATTACTTGAATTTTGGTATGCTTATTTCTTGATTTGTTGAAATATTTGAAAGTCCAGTGCACAAGAATGGTAAATCTGCCTTGTGCTGCCTTGTGCTGAGTTATTTCCCTTTGAATGTCATTTCTGTCCGCAATATAAGGACTTCATCTTAAGTCAAAATGACTTCGAACTTGGTTAGCATGTCTGTTGCAATATTACCGAGTACAGTGCGCAAGAACAATAACTCTATCTAGCTCGGATTTTTAGTAATTCCACTTCGATTTCATTATTACAGTATTTCTTGCTTGTCCAGAACGGAACTTTGAAGTCTCAGCTCAAATTCACTAGAGAAATGGTAAGTTTACATGATTGTTGCATTACATGCCCTTTGCAATTATTATATCTCCTTGACAATTGGAGAGAGACAGACATAAAAATACTGCTCTTGTTTCATTATCATTTGGCTTTGAACATCGATATTTGTTAATCACCTTTATTTTAGACCTTTACTGCTTAGTACTCAGGAGAGCGATACAGGACCATGAATGACCTCTTTTTTTACTATAGGTATTGAAACTTTGGAAACAAAATCATTATTTTGCCAAGCAATTTTGAAAAGGTCACTTTTAAAAGTCATTTCAAAATCTGTCACCACCCCTACAATCATCACCACAGCAATGATTTTGATGAAGTAGAATTCTGCAAATGAATTTTGGGAAAGATCACCCAAGGATAATTTCTTGAAGAAGAGCACATGCTGATAGTGACTAAAAACATAAGTCGAACAAGAGCACCACATGCAGGGGCCAAAAATTGACTATTGTTTTACGACGGATAAAAAATACCCTAACAATTTTTAAGAAGGGTCATCCTATGAACATTTCTGTGAAATTATTTTAAAATCTAACCAACCGTTCCAGAGAAGTTCTAAGAATTAAGAAACTCCTCTTTATGTCCGTGTAGTGAAATAGCCCCCACCATCAGAGCCATTTTTCTTGAAAGATCACAATTTCGTGAACAATTTTTGAAAAGAGTCACCCATGAAAGTTTGCTTTGAAATTATTTCAGAATCTTGAAGAATTTTTAAGAATTACTCCATGGCCAAATAGTGCAAGTGCCCCCTCCAAATCAGAGCCACGTGTTTTGGCGAATCAGCTATAAGGAACATTTCTGTGAAATTATTTCAAAATCTGACCAGCGGTTTCATAGAATTTCTTCATGGCTACATGGTGCAAGTAGCCCCATTCACCAGAGCCATTGTATTTCTTGACGGATCAAAATTTCGAGAATACTTTTAGAAAAGGGTCATCCAAGAAAACATCTCTGTGAAATTATTTTAAAATCTGACCATCGATTTTAGAGAATAATAATTTTTAAGAATTTTCTTCATGGCTATATAGTGCAAGTACCCCGAATTCACCAGAGCCATGTTTTCTCGACGAATCAAACTTTCGCAAACAATTTTGAAAAGGGTCACCAAAGGAACATATCTGTGAAATTATTTCAAAATCTGACCTGCGGTTTCAGAGAAGAATTTTTAAGAATTTCCTTACGCAAGTAGCCCCCATTCAACAGAGCCATTATTCTTGACGGATCAACATTTCGCGAACATTTTCGAAAAGCTTCACCCAAGAAACATTTCTGTCAAACTATTTCAAAATCTGACTATCCGTTTCAGAGAAGAAGAATCTTTAACCCATCTATGCCTGAATCTTGAATTTTGACTAAACTATCTTTATTTTGCTTGAATTATAACAGAATTAAGAATTCTAGAACATTTTACCAAAATAATTTCGTTTACACCCCAAAAAAGTGGAATTTGGGTACGTCCCTTTTTGGGGACGCTAGGCACATACAATGTCCATTTGAGTATTACATATAATTTCACCAGAGTCATGTTTCTTGACAGATCAAAATTTCGCGCACAAATTTTGAAAAAGATTATCCAAGAAACATCTCTGTGAAATTATTTTAAAATCTGACCAAGAAGACTTTTTAAAAATTTCTTCATTTCTATATAGTGCAAGTAGCCGCCATTACCAAAGCCATGTTTCTTGACGGATCAAAATTTCGTGAATACCTTTTGAAAAGGGTCACCCAAAGAACATGTTTGTGATATTATTTTAAAGTCCGACAAGCGGTTTCAGAGAAAAAGATTCTTATAGACATTCTATTTTGTAGCCATGGCAACCAGTACTTTTAATCAAATCAAATTCTGTGAACAACTTTCAAAGAGGATCTAAGAAGGAAAATTCCAGTATTGGCCTAGCGGTTTAGGATGATTTGATGTTAAAAGAATTGTTTACAACCCACGAAGGACACTGGGAGATGCTTAAAGCTTCCCTTATTTCAAAATCTGACCAGCGGTTTTTGAGAAGAAGACTTTTGAAGAATTTCTTGGAAAATTCCATTCGGTTGCAATGTCAACCGCAGTTTTTGATGGAATCGAATTCCGTGAACAAGAAACATCCCAGCCAAGCTTAGTCCAAAATGACCCAAATATGGTACAGCAGGAGAAGATGTTTTAAGAATTGTTCACACTGGTTGACGCAAAGAGCCCCCCCCCCCGGACATATTTTTCGACGGATCAAAATTTCGCGAACATTTCTTAAAAAGGGTCACTAAAGGAACAAATATGTGAAATTATTTGTAAAACGACCAGCGGTTTAAGAGAAGATTTTTAAAGAATTCCTTGGAAAATTCCATTCGATTGCTATGGCAACCAGAGATTTTGATAGAATCAAGTTCTGTGAACAATTCTAAGGAGGATCTCCCAAGAAACATTCCAGCCAAGTTTGGTCCAATTTGGCCGAGCGGTTTAGGAGGAGCTGATGTTGACGACGCACGACGGAAACCGGGTGATCCTGAAAGCTCCCTTTGAGCACGTTGTGCTCAGGTGAGCTGAAAATGGACAACCAAGGAACAATTCAGCGATTTTTTTTTTCTTTTCAAAATTTGAGGAGCGATTTTTTAGAAGAAGATTTTTAAAGAATTTCTCGGAAAATTCCATTCGGTTGCAATGGCAATCAGGGTTTTTTGATGGAATCGAATTCTGTGAACAAATTTTAAAGAGGACCTCCCAAAGAACATTCCAACCACGTTTAGTCCAACTTTTCCAAATGGGTATAGTAGAAGGAGATATTTAAAGGATTATCGACACTGCTTGACGCAAAGAGTGACCCCACCACCACGACCATGCATGTTTTTCGACGAATGAAAATTTCGCGAATGATTCTTTAAAAGGGTCATCCGAGGACCAAATCTCTGACATTATTTCAAAAACGACCTGCGGTTCCAGAGGAGAAGATTTCTTAAATAATTTCTTGGAAAATTCCATTCGAGTTTTTGATGGAATCAAAATCTGTGAACAATTCTAAAGAGAATCTCCCAAGGAACATTCCAGCCAAGTCACATGTATGTCCAAATCGACTCCGCGGTTTAGGAGGAGAAGATGTTTACAGAAATGTTGACGCCACACGACGCACGGCAGACACAACGTGATCCTAAAAGCTTCCCTTGAGCAGGATACCGCTTATTATTAAACATCAGTGACAAGAATGCGGTACGATGAGACGAGTCCAAAGGGCGAGTTTTTTTTAACCGCATCAAAAACGTGTGATATCAAAACTTTTTCATTCGAGTGGGGTTTGATACGGTTTAAAAAACTCACCCTTTGGATTCATTTCATCATACCCCATTCTCGTAGATTTTTTTATCATCACACACAACCAGTTGATAGTACTCTATATACTGTACCAAGCAAAACCGTTGCATGGTGATGATATGTATACTTAGTGTAAAAACCGGCTAAATAACAATGTAGTATGGCCCTATGACATTCAAAAAGTTAATCCTAGTAAGAGCCGTAGCGCATGACCTCAGGTCACGAACTTCTGAAGTTGCATTTGGTTTGGTTGTAGGCCAATGCATCAACTGTCTCCCTCTTAGAGTATACAGTCACGTCCACTTTTAACAGTCACCTTAGTCTGTAATAATAACAAGTTTTCTTTATTCATGTCTTCGTTTTTTTTTGGCGGGAGGTTGGGGCGGGATAAAAATCCATGTAAAGCATATTGGTAAAGATAGCGCTGTCAAGCTACGGATTCTACATGGTAACGTACCTGGCACACAGTAGCACTGGTAGGACGGAGGTTTCTCGACACAAACTCCCTGTTGGCACGGATTTGACTTACAACTGTCCATTCGAGTCTCGCAAAAGGTCCCGGTGAAATAGGGTTTACATTCACACCTTGTGGAGTTCATGGCGCCTGAAGTGTTTCTGTCATCTGAAATTAGAAAAGAAAAAGCCTTGATGAAAGAGTTATACTGATTGGTTTTATCTTTTCTTTTTTTTAGTTTAGTTATATAATTCAATGTATCCAAAGAGCAGATCACTTTTCTTAAACCGATGACATTTTTCCTGCACAAACAGGATGCTAGACAGAGATTATCCGTAATGATTTTTTTAACTATGACTTTAATCACCCTTGCGCTATCATGTTAGGGATCTACCATATTATGTAGCTTCATGTAAGTGGTTAAAACTTTGGATTCGTAAAAGCAAGTCGGGTGGCCTTCAATCCAGTGCTGGTCATCGTCTGGAAGTTTATGTGCAAGAAATTGAAGAACTACAGTTTTGTACCGATGTTATCATAGGCGGGTTGGACAGGAGTTGCCGCCATGATGTAACTTAAATAGTCTTTAGACTAGCTTAAAACATACTATCAGGAGGACAAATAAAATACTGACCGAGCCTCGCACCCACTGTGAAAAATAGTTATTTCTTCTTATCACAGCAAGGTTTTTCGCTCCTGAGGAAGAATTCTTTAAAAAAATAACCCTCCTTACCGACTAAGTGGTCGACACAGGTTCCGCCGTTGAGACACGTGACATTTACACATCCAGTATCAACATCTTTGTTGGACTTTTGGCAAAAAGGACCGTCGTACCCATCACAACAGGAACAGATGAAGGCATCCTAAAACGTAAGTTGGTTTGACTGTTTCAACTTTGTAAAATGAATTCTGCTTCGTGCAAAAGTCGTTTAATAACAAATAAATAAACAAATCGTCGGTTAACTTCCAAAACCTCGTAACTACAGCTTGTTACAAGCTGCAGTTACGAGGTTTTGGAAGTAGACCGACGAAATAAACTACCCATGTCCGCCTATCCAGTCCGCGCAAGCCGACACTGGTCGTAAGACTTTGCTATTCATGAATTTCTACACGTAAAAATACCATTCGTCATCATGATAAAATCGGTATTTAGACAATATAGATTCATAATTTCATATCATATAAGGTGGATCCATAATGCAATTTTTGTCGTATAATCCATTACGAAATGCGTTTAACTTTTTTTAACAACATCACAGCTCAAAAATATCGTAAAGACATTTTCTTATCCAGGAATAAGGAAGTGATAGTCTACGTAATATCTAGTATCAGAGTTAGGAAGTGTTTACATGATGCACAAGTTACAAACGAAATAACGATTAAATATTTTTCAATATTTCATAGTTACGACCAGTGTATATCCCAATTTTTATATTGTAACTCTTGCATTGAAGGCCGAAACAGTTGTTCCCGCTCATTACTTACCTAGGTAAAATGTGAGTGTCTCTAAACCATAAGGAAATATGACGTTATTTACCTTACATCTCTAGCACTTGACGTAATATAGTTATGCGTTGCTATGCGGTGGGGATACGCCACGGGGAATAACCGAAAATAACCGTTCTGGATTTTGATGTAAGTTCCCAAAAAGGGTTAAAAGCTTGAAGTGAATAATATACAGCATATTTGTTTATCAAGGTGAAAAACAAATATGCTGTATATACTCATTGATGCAGGACCGTTTGAAAAAAGAAAAAAAAATGGTCCTATACCCGCTCTGTTGTTGTTATGCAAGCTCCATGGTTTGAACATATTGTCGTCACATTAGAATTGTAACACTCGTTTCTCTTGACAACGATTATGATTCGGTCGCCCTCTGTGCAGTTGGAGATGGAGTCATTTGTGGCGCCAACTGAAATTTCAAATTGTCATAAACACGCAATAAACATCACAATGAGAAATTGGCAATATTTGGAGTTACCATAGAAATATTTGCAGAGGCGGCAAAAATTGTCTAGAAGAAGTTATTAATTTTTTCACGAGCACAAAGATGATATCTCCTGATAAAGATTGCTGAGAGATCTTAATTTAGGCAACGTAGACAATTTCTAGAATCTGTGGTCTAATCAGAGTGTTAAATCGTCATTTCTTTATATGACAAAACAGCTCTATGTTCCATACTAACTGTAAAAGATCACCTTATTTGTTTGGAAGTCTGATAGGGTAATACACATGCAAATTCATAGACCTAGCAGTGAATGGCCATAGTATGATATAACTTACTACATTTCTCTAGTGGTATAAAATTCTTATGAATATTCAACGAAAATGGCAGGTTATGGGGCACATGTTTGTAATTGAAATTAAAGCGACCGTTCTGTGCCGAAAGAAGTTTTTCAGTGCAATTTATTGTGTTTTAGAGGCATAGTAAAGATAGTGGTAGGGAATGATCAGTTAATTTTCCACTTCGAATTCAGACGGATGCAGTTTATGAACCACATTTTTTGTGTGAACGTCAAAGGCGGATTTTTTTTTTTACATTTTTACTGTTTTCCTTATCGTAAGAAAACATGCTTTTTCCGCGCAAAATATGGAATTTCATAAGATACTCTATGAATAGAACTCGTCATTCAGGAAAAAAAAATCTGGGAAAAGCGTCGTCTTTATCGTTTTGAGAATGATTAAAAACAAAAACGAGAAAAAAGACCGCTCGTATAATATCCCACATAAAACATCCTTTACCAGTACATGCTAAATAAGGATTGGTTACAATGGTCTCATGGCGACAGGATTAGAGATTAGAGCTTAAAGTACCCCGTAGCGTGCCAGACAGTAATCACTATGGTCTGATACAGTCTCTACAACAATATTATGAAACAAACTTCTTTTTAACTGTTTAGGTAGTCAACATGGCACTGGTGCAAATTTTTATCAAACAAGTTAAGATGAATCAGAGTTTGGTTGATGTTATCCTGTGGACACGTTAAAAGCAATACCAACAACTCACGAAGATGAGTGTTATCTACAGAGTAATAAGGACAACTAATTTTTAAGAAAATTATGACTGACAATGTTTTCTTCTTCGTTCCTGATGAAACCAAAATCTTTGATACTGAATTAACCCATTACCACACAATCCCTACTTTTGACGCCCCTAAGAAAGAAGCCTTTTGAAAACACTGTGGGAAAAGGAGAAAATGCTGGTAACCAGCATTTTCTCCTTTTCCCAAAGTGTTTTCTACCCTTCCCAGAACAATTTTCTATTTTTTAGTCACCTTTATTTTGTCGTCTGCAATTCCTTTCAATTTGGACCAGTCTAAAATATTCTCGTGTGGTAAAGAGTTACACGAAGAAGCATCTGTGCAGCATTGTGATGTATAAATGAATTTCGTTTTCATGTAGTCTTCCTACAGAAAGACAGAACATCATCAGATAAGTCTGCGCCCGGTCGTTCGTTGACTTCCCAGGCAAAAATCAAATGCGTTGGAATATTGCGACAAGTTTTGATAAAAGACTAGATTGGGGATGAAAAAACATCATTACAATAGAGAACGTGTTCTCTAGGGACCGATTTAGTCGGAATTTCAATACTATTAAACTAATTGATGAAAGATTAATGCTGTATTTTAACGCCACATATTCAGTATATCATCCTATACAGTGTTATGTCCTCCCTTGGCTTTATCGCAAGTGTTCGAATAGTGTTTGAAATGATTTTGATTTGATACGATTAAGTTTCAGTTCAGCTTTTGAAAATACTGTCTTATAGTTGAAATACAAAACTTAGTATACGGACAGACGGACAGACAGCCATCCGGTACAGACGGACGGACAAACGGTAGGTAAGTAGGTAGGAAGGTAGTGTCTTCAAGACTTTCAAGAAGACATGCAGTTCTCTACTTTCCTCACTTTTCTTAACTAGGGAAACAACGTTGGAGCTTTTGGTCCCGAATATCATCGTAGGCGCAGAAACTGGTTTGTGTATTTTCTTTAAGAAGAAGAGAAGGAAAAAAAGAGAAGAAAGAAAGCCATAAAGAATAAAGTTAAGTTATTCTGTCGGCACCAATTAAAAGCTTTTGCAGACAGCGCAGTCTGATCTTGAATCTATACCGTTCCTTTCGGTTTCGGTTTCAGGAACGAATTTATATATTTGGCGTCAACAAAGTTATTGATAAAGACCAGTATATTGTGACATGCACATATTATGTTATGGCGCTTTAGAATGTGGCTTCAAGAGAGTGATTTTGAATAGACACGAAAGAGCTGTAAGATAGCTTTCAGATGACAATAGTTCTTGCGTGATACAGTTTTTTTTGTTGCGTGTCTGATAAATATAAATGCATTTTATGTACTACAGGATAAAGCTGTTGAAAGGCTTGAAGATGAAAGGCCAGGAAAATATTGTTAAAAAAGGAGAACATGGCTATTGAAAAGACGAAAGTGCTGATAACCAGCACTTTCCCATTTTCTCAATGTGTTTTATTTTAATTTTTGAACTAAGGTTTTCTTCTGAAAAGCAACAGAGTATGACGTGAAATATGTTGCAATATTGTATCTACATTATGCTCCGCATTAAAAAAATCATTAAGATGTTTATTGTCTATAAAATAAATTTATTATGTATAAATGATATAAATGTTATTCATAAAACATTATTTATTGTGTATAAAAAAATAATCGAGTTGAAAAATATATATAAAAACATATTCGACTTGTATGTTGTGCATGAGAATTATTTATTGAGTAAATAAATATATATTGTGCATAAAATGAATTTATTGCTTATAAATATATGCAATGGGGAAAAAATATACATGTGTATACCGTGTATATAATTTTATTGTGCATGAAAAATATTTCTGTAAAAAGAAATAAATATTTTGTATGAAATATCATACATTGTATAAAAGACATTTATCGTGTATAGGTCGCGAAAATTTTTAAGTGCAAAAGTAAAATCATTTGCTTGGAAAAAGAATATTTATTGAGTAAAAAATATGTTCTGGACATAAATGTATATATTGTGTACAAAAATTATTTATTGTGTTAAAAGATATATATTGTGTATAAACTTTCAAATCTTTCATTTATAAACAATGAATATGTTTTATACACAATATACATATCGTTCATACATAATAAATTCATTTTATAGTCATCAAGTATCTTAAATGAGAATATATAAATTTTTATTATGGAAGACATACATTGCCAAATACAACAGTGCAACGTTTTTCACGCCATCACAAAATCATTTAAAATAATAGTAAAAAAAAAAAAATGAGCATAGAAGTCTGTTCAGTTTTGTGAAACTTGAGGTCTGGAGCAGACCTTCGCCATTACATATAGATCTCCATTTTATGGATGAAATAACAATTTTGTGATAGCAATCTCACGTGCCCGTAACGAATCAATAATAATGTCCTGATATTTATCTGGACTTTTCATAGCAGGCTAGCAGTCACGGAAAAGTCGGTACGCATAGCTTTCTGGGACGTCTATTCATATCTCAAAATATGAGTCATCTCTGTGAAAAGGGGACTAATACATCTACAAAAAGTTTTGACCCATGTATGCCTGCGCAGTGCGAGCGAGCTCACGCGGACCTAAACTTTTTGCGACTTTTTGTGTTCTACATGTCAAAAAACAACTCTACCTTAAGATCCAATTGAATGTCAGACGAAATGGGTTTTATGGATCTATCATAGTGAGATGACTATTTCGGTATAATGCGTAGATGATACATTAAGCCCTCCTTTTAAAGAGCAATTTTTAATTCCTTCCCTTAATGTAACTAACCTTTACAGCTGAAATGTCCAGTCAAAATAGGTTTAAAAGAATATGACCAGGCATAATACGTCAAAAAGTATTTTTATTTTTGTAAGTATATACAGGTTAGTGAAAAATTACTGATATTATTATAATATCTGATAAAATATCTGTACGAAGTAAAACATGGATTATTGATTTAAATCATTGTAACTATAGCATGTCATGGCAAAATTTCTCTGCAGTATAAAATACAAGAAATCATAAATGCCATGTGACACTAGTGACGTCATTCAACTTTGTTTATTGAAATGGCATTAGATATTCTAAAGCTTATATTGTTAGATGTGAAAGTCAAAAATATTAATGTGACTCTTACTTTTATACAGTACTCAATACATCGATGACAAAAACAACTCTTAGCTCTCAGTTTTTGAATTACCGAAGTTTTGTTTTCACTTTACAGGCAAAATTTCATTGTGATGTAGAATTTCTCTTCAGAAAATAGAAGAAAGAAATGAAAAAAAATCTACTTTTTTCATGGTATCTAACACGTAATTCTGAATACATCGGAAGCAGAAATGACTCTCATTTTTTTTAAACCATTAAAGTTTTCAACTTTATCTGCAAATTTCATTGTCATGCAAAATTTCTTTTCAGAAAACAGAAGACAGAATATTAAGAAAAAGATATTTTTTACGTGGTATAGGACAACAAAAAAGCAAACGTACAGAATTGTTTCTTTGATATAGGAAATGCATTTCAATTACCAGTACACGCAGTATTGGCTTTGAAAAAAGAAACAATATTTCATGGAAAATTGAGCACAGTCTCCCTAAATAACATAAATCTCTCGTGTGTATAAATTCTGCCATCACTTGAGGAAAGTCTGGTGTCTCTAGGGATATAATTTCTCGGAATTGTAGCTTTTCGGTGACAGACTGGTCTAGAGTTAACTCTATATCCAAGGACGAAATTTTAGACTAGCTCAAATTGAAAGCACTTGCAGACGACAAATCAAATGTGACTCAAAAATTTACCTCTAGAAGGATAGAAAGCGTTATGGGGAAAGGAGAAAATGCTGGTTACCGGTATTTTCTTCTTTTTCATCAACCTGGGTTCTCAGAGGTGTTAAAAATCAGTATTGCGTGATAGAGAGCTGTTAAATACAACACGTCTGTGACTACATTATATTACATACATGTATACAATGTTAATATGCAATTCTTTTGACAGTTCCAAACTTGTTTTTTCTAAAGATTTCCTTCAATAACTTCAATAAAAAGAACAAGACCACCCCATCGGGTTGCCAAGAACTGCCTGTTGGGTGCTGGATAGTAAGTTAAAATTCTAAGTCTAAAAGGAGGCATAATTGGCGCCAAAGGATCACTTCTGTGAAATCAATTCAAAATATGACCAGTGGTCAGTGAAGACTTTATAAGAATTTCTTCATGTCCGTATGGTGCAAATTGTCCCCCACCACCACATCCTTATTTCCTGACAGATCAAAATTTTTCAAACATTTTTTTCTCAAAACGGGCTTCTACGGGACTTTCCGTGAATTATTTCAAAATCTGATTTGTGGTTTAAAAGAAGAATACAGTACAAACAGCCTCACCCACCATCACGGCCATGTATTTGGACGGATAAAAATTTCGCAAACAGTTTTTTAAAAGAGTCACCCAAGGAACATTTCTGTAAAATCATTTCAAACTCAGACCAGCGATTTTGGAGGAGAAGATTTATCAAGGATTTCTTATAAACTACATTTGGTTGCCATGGCAATCAGAGTTTTTGATTGAATCGAATTCTGTGAACATTTTTAAGAGGTCCTAAAAAAACCAACATTCCAGCCAACTTCAGTCCAATTTGGCCCAGCAGTCAAGGAGAAGAAGAAGTTTAAAGAATTGTTGACACTGCATGAGTGCAGAGACCGCCCTCGCCCCCGGCCATGTTTTTCAACAGATAAAAAATTCGCGAAAGTTGTTTTTAAAGGGTCGCTGAAGGAACATTTCTGTTAAATTTATCAAAAAGGGTCATCCAAGGAACATCTCTGCGAAATTATTTCAATAATCAGATCAGCAGTTTCAGAGGAGAAGATTTTTAAAGAATTTCTTAGAAAATTTCATTTGGTTGTCATTTTTTGGTCCTGCCCCCCCCCCCAAAAAAAAATTCTTTTTTTCGCCAAGTTTGGTCCAGTTTGGACCGTCGGTTTAGGGAGAGTACATGTTTAAAGAATTGTTGACACTGCATGAGTGCATGAGTGCAGAGAGGACCCCCCCCCCACAACGGCCCTGTTTTTCGACGGATCAAAATTTCGCAAAAAAATTATAAAAAGGTCACCCCAGAAACACTTCTGTGAAATTATTTCAAAATCAGACCAGCGGTTTTGGAGGAGAAGAATTTTTAAGGATTTCTTAGGAAATTCTTTTTGGCTGCCATGGCAACCAGAATTTTTGATTGAATAAAATTGTGTGAATAAATTTGAAGAGGTCCTCCCACGGAACAATCCAGCCAAATTTTGTCCAAATTGGCCCAGCGGTTTAGGAGAAGATGATGTTTAAAGATTTATTGACGACGAACGATGCACGACGAGCGACGGACAACGGAGCAAGTTGTGCTCAGGAGAGCTAAAAAAGAAAAAGAAGAACAAATCTTCTTAATTTTGAATAAAATAGAGGCTTTGGTATACAAAGTTTGAACCTCGTTTGTGGTTCAATACTAAGAAATGACAACCACGCCAACAATGGCCCCCTTTTCGTTTTGCATAATGTTAAAAAATGTTGTTTTTTTCTAGACCAGATATTTTTTAAATATGATTTTGTTATTTCAAAGAATATGCGCACTTGCTGGTGAAAGTGGATGTCTCGAAATATTTGAAATATGTGAAGACTGTACAGTAATTGGTTATGTAGGATAACACGTAGAAAACATCAAACAACAACTTCGTAGTACAATAAAAGGATTACATCAATACATTTAACTAAACAAATGGGCACGAATTTGCGAACAAACGTCACCAGAGGCTCCCAAATAGCGTTGTCAATCAAAAACCTCAATAATTTGCTGGGAAAGCCTCCCCACCCTCCTGGGACCCCAATTTCCCGTCTCGGCATTAAGAGTCTCGGGTAATACCTTTGGTACTTCTTTTGTGTATACTTTTTTTGGGTGCGAGCTATGCCCCTGAATGCTGTACAACTCTAGCTTCAAAGACGTTCCATTCAAACCAGTTCTGTGAATTTTATGGATAAACTAGAATATACTCATAGTCTTGAAAGCAGAGTCCCCTTTCAAACCCGTTTCAAATATCTATGTTATTAAGCGACTGTTTGGGTGAACCAAGAGCCCATTTAACCCTTTCCCAAACAATCCCTGGTTTTTACGGGTCTGGAATAGTAGCCTTTTGAAAACATTATGGGAAAAGGAGAAAATGCTGGTAACCAGCATTTTCTCCTTTTCCCACAATGTTTTCTACCCTATCATAGACAGAAATAATCTTTTCAGCAAGTTGAATTGTCGTCTGCAAATGCTTTCAATTTGGTCTAGTCGAAAAGTTTGTCGTTTGGGAAAGGCTTAAAGTTCTTAAATCCTGCTTCAAATATAAAAGAGGACATCTGATACAGCCACCTTCCTTCAAAGGTTAGTTTTTTCCCTCCTCTAGGGTGGCTTTTTCTTACAAGACAATTTTAGCTGTAATCGATATTTCACTTTATATTTGGAAACATTTATTTTCAGAGAACATCATCTTGAGAGAGAATTTAGAGAATACATCATCCCAAGGGATTGATTCTATCTGTAACACGGTGCTTTAACTCTTATCCTGTCATTTATGCCACTCAACCTGCATATCAACAAGTATTAAAAATTTTGCAGAGAATTTAGATCAGGCTCAGAGTGCAAACTTGAATTCTTATCATAATCAGCACTCTGCATGTTCCTTTTAATCTTATACCATCTGTTGCTTATCTATAAATACCTCGATATGTACTTTTTGTGAAAGCTTACGAGACACCATAAAGGTAGAGTTTATAAATAACTTCCGGTTAAAACGAACTTTTGCAAACCATTAACAGACTGCATAAAACGTGCGGTCTGATCTTCGATTTATAACCTCCGCTTGTATAGTTAAGCTTGTATAAAATAAACAACCTCTACGAGTGTCCGTGAATGATATTTTGAGCCGTCGATATAGGTCAGGTTAATGTATGGCCTGTAACAGGTGAAAGTGGGCATTCGGACATTTGTGTAAAGTGTCGTCCCGGATCAGCCTATGCAGTCGTCACAGGCTGATCCGAGACAAAGCTTTCCGATTGTGTGTGATTTTTCTGTTTCACGCAAGTATACTTTAGGACAAAATCTAATGTTCAAGTAAAGTGTAGTCTCAGATTAGCCTGCGTGGACTGCAAGAGCTGATCGAGGACGACACTTTACGAAAATGTCCAAATGCCTCTTTTCGCATGTTGCAGGTTATATATGGCGCTGAAAGAGTCAAATCAAACCACTTTTAGAAATAAACCCGTCTCATGAAACACGTTCAAGCTGATATAATAGAATCATTTCTGCAAGATTCTATATGTCTTTAAAATAGAATTTGTATTTCATGGCAAATGTTTCACGTTTTTTACTTTGATTCATATTATGTTGTATACCGTTTTTCACCATGAAGCTGCAAAGCGCGACTCAGGAACCTTAAGAGCAGGCTGGTATGGGTTAAGATAAGCGCAATCTGACATAGGTAAAGATAGGCGCAAGCTGACATGGGTAAAGATAAGCACAAACTGACATTGATGAAGATAAGTTCGCATGGGTAAAGATAAGCGCAATCTGACATAGGTAAAGATAAGCGCAAGCTGGCATTGGTGAAGATAAAAGAAGACTGACATGGGTAAAGATAAGCGTAGGCAGACATAGGTAAAGATAAGCACAAACTGACATTGGTGAAGATAAGAGTAGGCTGGTATGGGTAAAGATAAGCGCAAGCTGACAAAGAAAAAGATAAGTGAAAACTGACATTGGTGAAGACAAGTGGCTTCTTTAAAAAAGAAGCCAGGAGAGATCGACATCATTATTTTCTAATACTTTTTATGCTTTTAGGTTAAATATATCTAGGTACATGTAAAGAAACAAGCAAGACAATAAACGGGTAGAAGTCTAGTTGAAATCTGTTCAGTTGTAAATACACATTCATCAAAGTGGATGGCAAAAACAGGATTCCGTATCATCCGTCCTTGTAATTTATGTAAGTCAAGTCACATGACCTTCTTTCCGCGTTTTAAGGTCACGTGATTTTTTCGGCTGTGTTCGTTTCTATTTTTAACGAAATTCTTTTTTCTTTTTCTTCTTTTTGTTTAGATTTAAGATTGTAATACAAAATTAAAGTTGTTGGAAAGGGAATATGCAAATAAATCCTTACAATTTTGTTGAAATTCGCGATATAGAAACAAACCACGTCTATTTCCTATTTCAGTTTATAGACTTCGATTTCTTTATAAAATCATGACGAAACAGACTGTGTATCGGAACAATTCCCCTACAAAGATTGGATTTAGACAGCAATTTCTGAGGCAGTCTGCCTTTTAAACTCAACACTGTTGGAGAGGTCTGATGACCTCTCCAATAAGAGCAGGCTGGTATGGGTAAAGATAAGCGCAATCTGACATGGGTAAAGATAAGCACAAACTGACATTGGTGAAGATAAGTTTGCATGGGTAAAGATAAGCGCAATCTGACATAGGTAAAGATAAGCACAAACTGACACTGGTGAAGATAAGTTTGCATGGGTAAAGATAAGCGCAATCTGACATAGGTAAAGATAAGCGCAAGCTGGCATGGATGAAGATAAAAGCAGACTGGCATGGGTACAGATAAGCGCAAGCTGACACAGGTAAAGATAAGCACAAACTGACACTGGTGAAGATGAGAGCAGGCTGGTATGGGTAAAGGTAATCGCAAGCTGACATAATTAAAGACAAGCGCAGACTGACACTGGTGAAGATAAGAGCAGGCTGGAATGGGTAAAGGTAAGCGCAGGCTTACATAGGTAAAGATAAGCGAAAACTGACATTGGTGAAGATAAGTTCGCATGAGTAAAGATAAGCACAAGCTGACATGGGTTGAAACTTTTTCCTGATGAAGCCTTATTACACTGCTAAGCACGACTCACTGACCTTTTGCGTACAAATTAGATCAAGATCAGACTGCACAGAACGTGAGCCTGATCTTGAATATACATTGTCCGTGGGGAGATTTTTTTTCTAAAATATATCTTTGAAACAGGAACATTTGGGGTTTTACTTTCGGCTTGAATGTTTTATTTCAATTATTTTGCAAGAAAAAGGTTATTTTCGCCACTTTCTAACAGAGCATGATTCACACATGTATATATTGTCAAGAAACTCCGTTCAGTGCACAACTAATTAGTTCACCTTTTTCATTATGTGAAAAGGTGCATTACATTATCCAAGGTCCTTAAAACTAGAAACTTGCCGCATGTGTCTGTAAATATCCTTGGAGCACGCCATTAATAGTGTTTAAAGAAAGCGATTGCAATTTTCGCTTGTCGTTTTTTGTCAGAAGTAGTACGAGTCACGGAATCGCATCAGTTTCATTACTTTCCAATTTCGTGTTCAGCATTTTTTTTATGGCGTTGCAATAAATCAACACGGTTTTGTTTGCGTGATGCGATTTGAATCGGACAAATTGATAACGGAAACACAATGAGATCGATTATGGTCACTGGCTGTAATTTACTGTTCATCCGGTAGTTACAACTTGTCCATGATTTTATTTATGTATCTATTTATTCATTTGTTTATTTATTTAATAATTTGTCACCCGTCATGCAAAAAGGGGGCAACTGGGAAAGTGTCGACTCTAGTCAGACTGTGCGAATTGCGCAGGATGACCAGGGTTGACGCATTTCGCTTTAATGACATTTTCCGTATTAAAAGTGGTCATTGTACCTTGTTATACAATCATCTTTGAATTATCAACTTAAATTGACCTGCACTATCGCTGATCTGTTTTCATCTAAATGATGTACAGAATTCAGAGATGGTCCCTTTTTGCATTGTGGGTCACATTTATGAAATGTTATCTATTTATTCATTTTTCTATTTACTTAATCATTTACTTATTTATTTATTTTTCTTAAATCATTTACTTCTTTGAAATTATATGTAGGTTCTTATTTTTCTCTTTATTTCCACGTATTCTCTCTCTCTCTCTCTCTCTCTCTTTTCTTTTGGATGTATTGCACATATAATTTATACTGGTATTTTCTTCTTTTACCACTTTTTTGTCATCTGGTAAAAGTGAAGGGTTTATTCTTTATCAAACGACAAAATGTTAGACTTGTCGCAATTTAAAGCCTATTGCATATGACAAATTAGATCCAACTCAAAAATTAAAATTTGTTTGGGAAGGGTAAAAAAGCAGAAAAGGAGAAACTTCTGGTTACAAACATTTCCCCTTTCCCACTTTGCTTTGTTTTCAAAAGCTTTCTATTTCAGTTTTTTTTTTTTTTTTTTAAAAAGGAATTGTTAGATAAAGAGTTAAATCTTTTTTACACAATTTGGGGTCTAAACTACCTTGGAAAGGGGTCTTTCAAAATCATTGTTGTAAAAAATGAAAATCCCAGTAGCTGGCATTTCTTGTTCCAAAGATATTTCAACCATTTGAAAAGCAAAATTAATATTTCGAGACTATTTACCACGTCGTCTGCGAATGCCTTCAATTTGGATCAAGTCAAAATGTTGTCATGTGGTAAAGAGTTACTTTAGAATATACCATCTACAATACAACACTTACAGACGAAGTAATTAGCTCCCTCTTCTAACTGGTCTCCTGCGATCTCCTCGCCGTCCTCGGAAATGTTTCGGTAGGCGGTGGTATTTTGTAAATCACAGGCTATAAAGTCATTTCTATTTGTCTGATACACGGTGAACAAATTGGCATCTAATCCCTCGGGAATTGTGAACCTGAATCAGTCAAGTCAATAGAGTAAAGAAATGCCGCCGAAGAAATTACTGCCGGTCCTGGAATGTGTTTTTTATGCATTGCGTCTATACATTGCCGCAGACCTCCAGATAAAAGGGAGTGATGGCATTCTAAATCCATTCTCTCTCTTCCAAATCATATGTGGAGACGATTCTATTGACTACCAATAACAAAGGGTTTAGTGGAGAATAAATAATATTTTGAATTTGAAATCAAACTCACTCCCTCAATCTGGAGCTCTGTGCCGGCGTAATGCAGAGAAATGACCTTCTCCTACAAAATGATCCATGGGTCTTTTCACTACAAGCATGTATTATACAAGCAAGGATTGCTTTTATATCTATGTTCAGAAATTCATTAATTTTCTTTTTAAACTTCGTGAAAACTTGGCATTTGTCTTGAACCATGGCACATATAAATTTTCAATGAATACGGTGAAACCATGCTTTTTTTTAGAAAACGAAAATGCTTTGTAAGAAGACAACCTCTGAGGAAATAGCAATTTTAGCCACACATCATAGTGACTAGTTACAGTACATTACTTCACCACCTGCTAGTAACAGACTTAAAAATACCAATATGCCTGTACAGATGTCGAAATTACGCAACTCTATCGTAATGGTGTATCTCTCAATTAAGCAATAATCGGCTTTTCCTGTCTAGAAAACGATTAAGGTATCAAGCAATTTGCAATAAGTGAAACAGATTCCAGATTTGCGTTTGATGTTTACAGCAAATGCAATTAATGCATGTAAAAGTAAGATACACAAAACAGTATCAAGTCCTGGGAACAAAATGAGATTTGTTTTCATTCTTCGAGAGATTTCGTTAATGAGTTCTGCTCTGGGATTGGGGAAGGGGGGGGGGCTTTTTTATTTTTCTTGGAAATCAAAAAACGGATTTTTTTCACATAATACAGTAGGACGCGGAGATGTTTCAGGGTACAAAAGAACTATCTTTAACTCTTTACCACTCTTAGACTGGTCCAAATTGAAAGCATCTGCAGACGACAAAATAAAGGTGACTAAAAATAGACATTTGTTCTGGGAAGGGTAGAAAACACTGTGGGAAAAGGAAAAAATGCTGGTTACCAGCATTTTCTCCTTTTCCCATATTATTTTCCAAAGGCTTCTTTTTCAGGGGCGTCAAAAGAAGGGATTGTGTGGTAATGGGTTAAAGGAGTATAGATGACGTAGGCGTAGCATACTTGAATATAAATACTTAAACTCTTTTGTGGAACATTATGGAGAGAAATAATATAAAAGTAACCTCGCTAGCAACTACCTCTTTCTCCTTACTAATTTTTATATTGTCGAAAGGGAAAAACTTTAAGTGGAATCTATATTTCAAGATTACAAGTTATTTTCCATCATCTGTGGAAAAGGAGAAAAGGTAAAAAGCATGTCATGCCACATATAGGACCTAAACCAGAACTCGGTTACCTTAGGAGCAGTCGTGTTACCCGTCGTTTACAAGGAGTGTTCAAATATGAATGCATCTAGAACGTTATATTTTTCAATATTTCGAAAAACACGAGTAAGTGATTGTACGGCGGCAGTTCACATATTCATGTTTCCTGGGTTTCACCAGTACTAGGCTAGGCTCTAAATGTCTTGCCCAAGGACACTCCTGTGAAAAAAAACCAGTGAAGTCAGCGAGGCTCGAACCTGGGACGTCCAGGTCACGAGTCCTACACTTTACCGCTGAGTCACACAGGACCCTACGAGTAAGTGAAGGTGATCGGGTAAAATACATGTTAGATTTGCATTGTTATCACATTTATTACAATCCGTTCACTTGAGCTGTGTTTATAGTTTGCTATATAGAGGATAATCAATCAACTGGTTGTTTTTGATATGAAAAATATCTCACGAGGATGCGTTGTTAGGCGTTGAAAAAACGAGTGCGCAGCACGAGTTTTTTTAACGCCTTACGACGCGTGCGAGTGAGATATTTTTCATGTCAAAAATAACCAGTTGATTATTCTATTTATTATATAACTTATTAACATCATTATTTGTAATTTTGAGTCGAAAAAAAAAAGTAGTTCCGAAATTACGTCAGGAAGTGAAAGTGAAAGTTGATAACGTCACTAGTGATGATATCAAAATTTATTACACTGGGAAATTCCAGGATTTCACTGCTAGGTATATAATAAACCTTGTCTACCCATACTAATAAACTAATACAAAAAATATTTGATAGACGATCAGAGTATGCCACTGAACTATGGTCTTATGTTAAAAATTGTTGTCTCCTTGGCCTAGAAGAGAAAAGGTATTTTTGATGAAATGTCTTTTTTCTATCAGAAATTCGTTGGTTTAATAAATTCAAATTTAGGTTAATTTCAATTTAAGATTCACACCATGCACGTCTGACTAAAACAAAAACGTCTGCCAAAGACGGATGCTGGAAAGAAGGAAATAGTTAATACCGATGCAAGATACACCAGTAAGCGATTAGCTAGTATCGTTGGCATAGAATTAAGAGCAGCTCGTACCATTCTCAAACATGATTTAAAGATAAAAAAAATCTTGGCTAGATGGATTCACCATCTACTGACAGATGGGTAGAAAAGGCTCTCTTGCAATGCGCTAAATTGTTGCTTAAACAGTATCCAAATTACAATGCGCAGTCTTTTGAAAATGTTGTCACAAATATCGACACATGGGTTTACTTCTATGAGCTAAAAAGAACACACCAAAATTATATTTGGACTATATAGATTGGTTAAAGACCGTGCATTGTAAAAAGACCACCAGTATAATCTGGTCTGTTAATTTGTGAATGTCAATATCATTAACCTTACCGGATACCAATCCCTGGTACTGTAAACACATGGCTTCGTTGATAAATGGAAGTGTTAGAGATTTGTTGTTTGTCGCTTTTCCTCAGACAGGAACCAATTTCGTCGCACCACACCTGAAAGCGAAAATACATATTTTGAATTTTATTCGGAATTTCGAGGGTAACGCACTCAAAAGTCAGTCGAAGAATTCACAGTCAGTGATGAAATATGTGTTCCCACAATGGGGGACAGGGATGTAAACCGTAACTTATTTGACATACGAGCCATATGATACAAATGTATGTATGTGTTCTTTCTTTTGTTTTCAGTGCAGGCTAACTACCTAAATGGCTTGAATGACTAAAGATAACATTTGATGGCGAAGATGTAAGTTCGATTAATGCATAAGAAGATCTTATTTAACAAATACTTGTTTCACCAAATACTTACAATATTTATGCTGCATTAAAAGCAATTGAACATTGATGAAAGCTTACATGGGCACAAATTAACTGATCCATTACTTTGTAAATGGTATGGGCTTAGATTGCCTCAAAGCATTGATCAGTTTTTATGTGAATAGCAGTTGCACCATCTTGTGTCTACTTTTGTTAGTGTCTCGTATGGTTTTCGTTTTTATGAACAAGAAAGTAGGAAAAGATATAGATGATAAGCAAGAACACAAGCGTGTATTATTTCAAAAGTATTATCGTTCACTCTGGGATAAGAAATAATATTTGTGTACAATACATCGAGAGAAATTCAAGAGTGCTATTTTAACTTCCTTGTAGCTTGTCAGGCAGGTTAACTATAATCCATTCCTTTATTATTGATTCTCTACTTGATTTACGACTAGAATTCTCATTTCATTCTTACACCATTAATTTCCCAAATCCAGTCACTGTCAAAAATAGTGCCTCGCTCTCTTCAAAGAGAAAGACAGTGCAATTTTTATGTCGTATCAATTGGGGAATTTTGGTTTCTAACAATATTTACTCAATTGGGAATTCTGACAAAACCATGCAAACAACAAATGGAACTCGTCACGAAGCCACTGTCTAAAACCATAGTTTGCTTGGAAAGGCCAGAAAAGGAGGGTTGTGAAAGAGGGTGAGATGTTGTTTTAGACTCCAACAACCTCAGATTTTTAGACTCTCACCTCTGATGGATGTAAGAAAATTAGTATCTTGGACGGAAAGTTGTATCATCACTCTTGTAAAAAGCAATGAAGATATTCGCAGATGCTCTGACCGCTGTGATGTTACGTTAGTTGTTTAGACGGTCTTAAATACGATCAGGAAGGAATTATCTCTATTTCACCTTGCCCCCTCCCTTTTTATGAATCTGAAAACAGTATTTTTGTGTCGCTTTCTCTTCCCACTAGGGTTTAGGTTGAGACATTTGATAAATGAGAACTATAATTCAAAGTGTTTTTATAAAACTATTTATCAATTCCGACATCAACACCAATGCTTACGTCTCAACACTACATTTTCTAGAAAAATAAAAAAACTTAATGGAATCGCATAGCCCTAATTATTTTCTTGCAAAAAACTGCGAGCAAAATAGCGTTTGCAAATTGAATAGTGGTGGTTATCATTTCAGGCGCCTTTTTTATCATTTACGACTGTGAAAGAAACGACAGCCCATAAAAGAACGTCATAAATTTACCAAGTGTTGTCTGTGGATGCAATTGGATATTGTTTGACTTTTGTCTCTGAATAAATGTTTGTTACTAGGACGAGTCCCGTCACTCTGCCCCATTATTAATTACCCACCAGCCATTTACTCGGATTTGTGAAGTTAAATATTTATCTTATATACAACTATCAAATCCTTCACCAAAAATACCGAATCGTAACCACGAAAGCTTTTTAAAACATTCGAGAAAACAATTAGTTTTCTTCTTTTTTCAATATTTTCTACATTTCCAAAAAAAAAAAATCAATTTTTGTGTCACGTTTATTTTGTCGCCTGCAAATGCCTTCCATTTGGACAATCCTTAAATTTTGTCATTTAAAAATTTTTACTAATGATGATAGCACTATTTGTGTAAGTTATGATGTCGTTTAGCCAGAAGTTCGTTTGCATAATAAAAACTAGAGGGTCAAGATGGTCATGGATCGCTCAACTGAATTTTTGAGAGGATCGTAGCCAATTTTTCTGAGGTATTGAAAATTTGGAAGCAAAATCATTATTTTGCCAAGCAATTTTGAAAAGGTCACCTGTAAAAGTCATTTCAAAATCTGTCACCACCCCTTCAAACATCTCCACAGCAATGATTTTGATGAATCAGAATTCCGCAAATAGATTCTGGGATAGATCACCCATGGACAATTTCTTAAGGAAGAGAACATGCCCTATGGTGACTAAAAGCGTAAGTCGAACAAGAGCACCACATGTAGGTGCAAACAATTGGCTGTTGTTTTTCAACGGATGAAATTTACCTAACACTATTTGAAAAGGAACAATTCTGTGAAATCACTTCAAAATCTGACTAGCCATTCCAGAGAAGAAAAAATAAGAAACTCCTCTTGATGTTCCTACAGTGCAAATAGCCCCCGACAGCAGAAACATGTTTCTTGACACAATTTTGTGAATAAATTTTGAGAAGATTCACCCAAGGAACATTTCTGTGAAATTATTTCAAAATATGACCTGCCATTTCAGAGAAGAAGAAATTTAAAGAATTCTTCATGCCCGTGTAGTGTAAGTAGCCCACAGCTATCTGAGCCAGGTTTCTTGATGGATCAAAATTTCGCGAACAATTTTTGAAAAGGGTCACCCAAAGAACATTTTTGTGAAATTATTTCAAAATATGTCCGATGGTTTTAGAGAAAAAGAATCTTTAAGAATTTTCTTCATAGCCGCATCGTGCATGTAGCTTCCATTCACCAGAGCAATGTTTCTCGACGGATCAAAAATTAGCTACCAAATTTTGAAAAGGGTCACTCAAGGAACATCTCTGTGAAATTATTTCGAAATCTGACAAGCCGTCTCAGAGAATCTTTTTTTTAAAAATTTCTTCATTTCCGTATAGTGCAAGTAGCCACCATTCCCAAGAGCCATGTTGCATGACGGATCAAAGTTTCGCGAAAACAGACTGAACAGGGTCACCCACGGAACATTTTTGTGAAATTGTTTCAAAATCCGATGAGCGGTTTCAGAGGAGATTTTTAAAGAATTTCTTAGAAAATTCAATTTGCACCCAAGGCAACCAGAATTTTTGATGGAATCAAACTCTGTGAACCATTTTTAGAGAGGACTACCTAATGAACATTCCAGCCAAATTTGGTCCAAATCGGCCCAGCGGTTTAGGTGGAGAAGACGTTTAAAGAAATTGTTGACGACGGACGACGAACGACGGGCGACGCACAACGGACACAGAATAATCTTTAAAGCTCCCCTTGAGCACTTTGTGCTCAGGTGAGCTAAAAAATATAAACAGTAAGCTTGCTTGTATATAAATAATTCGACTGTTTCTACTTTTTACAGGTTCTTTCTCCAAGCGTTGATCATTAAAACATCCCATATTCCATTAACTACCATGTCTTTGTACGGTGTTGAAATATTGTCTTGAAATGTGTATTTTCAATTTAGTGTTGGTTTATCTACAGGATGTGTCAGTTTCACTCTATTCGCAAAATATTTGAGAGAAGTGCAGTGCTTTTGCGCGTATATTTGGAACAGTCCAGGTAGTGACGGTCAGCTTGTAAGCATTTTTAGCTCCACTGGCCGAAGGCCAGCGGGCTTATGTCATGGCCCGGTGTCCGTCGTGCGTCCGTCCGTCCGTCCGTCTGTGCGTGCGTGCGTTAACTTCTATTTCAAACATCTTCTTCTCTGAAACTACCCATCCAATTTTGATGAAACTTCACAGAAATGATCCTGCCATGGCCCTCTTCAGAATTCCTTGAAAGAATTTTATTCCTTCAAAAACTCTGGTTGCCATGGCAACAAAAGTGAAAAATATTGAACATTTTTAAAAATCTTCTTCTCTGAAACTATAAGGCCTATGGCTACCAAATTTGGCGTGTAGCTTTATCTAGTGGACCTCTACCAAGTTCCTTCAAATATTAGCCCTGGGGTCAAAATTGGCCCCACCCCGGGGGTCACAAGTTTTATATGGGCTTATATAGGGAAAACTTTAAAATCCTTCTGGTACCTAGCCATAGGGCCTAGGGCTACCAAATTTGGCATGTAGCTTTATCTAGTTGACCTCTACCCAGAGTGCCCAAATGATAGCCCAGAGGTCAAATTTGGCTCGGCCCCGGGGGTCACAAGTTTTATATGGGCTTATATAGTGAAAACTTTAAAAATCTTTTCGTACCAAGCCATAAGACCTAGGGCTACTCAATTTTGCATCTAGCTTTATCAAGTGGTTGTCTACCAAAGGTGCCCAAATTGTAGCCCTGGGGTCAAATTTGGCCCTGTCCTGGGGGTCACAAGTTTTACATGGGCTCATATTGGGATTTTTTAAAAAATCTACTTGTACCTAGCTATAAGGCCTAGGGCTACCAAATTTTGCATCTAGCTTTATCTAGTGGGCCTCTACCAGGAGGGCCCAAATTATAGCCTTAGGGTCAAGTTTGTCTCCACACCAGGGGTCACAAGTTTTACATGGGCCTTTGTGATGACTTTCTAAGTCATCTTGTTACTAACCATAATAAAGACTGGGACCACTAAATTTAGCCCTGGCTCATGGATTTTATGTTTTACAGGGCCTTTTATTGAGAAAACTTTGAAAATCTTCTTGTTTAAAACCACACATTCTAGACCTGTATTATTTGGTATGGGGCTTTATCTTGTAGACCTCCACCAGGATTCAGGTAATTATAGCTTTGTGGTCAAAACTGGATTTGCCCAGGGGTCACAACTTTTTTGTTGGTTTTTATGGAAAAAAATTGTATGCCCTCAAGTTTGAAACCAGTTGGCCAAATAATGTAATGTTTGGCTTGTAGTGTTTTACGAATTAGCCAGTGGACCGATACAGGGCCATCATGGCCCTCTTGTTTCTCTGAAACGTTAGACCGTGTATTTTTAACTAACATCTTAGCCAGTTGCCCTCACAATCCACAACCATCTGTCCTCCTTTTTTTCTCTCCACATCTTTCTTTTTTATGTGTTTTCCCGATTTATTCTTGTAAGTAGTTTATACATATAATAACCGGAAATTTTAGAGAAACTCTATTGGCATTGTTTCAGTTCCAATCTATTTCTGTAGGATTATATTTGTTATTTTTTTGTTTGATTTCAAATTCTTGTTAACAGAAGTCACAACAATGAGCATTCATACTTCGGAACATTTTTAGACTACCTGATCACAACGTGCTCAAAGGAAAGTTTTAGGATCACGTTGTGTCCGTCGTACGTCGTCAACAATTCTTTTAACACCTTTTTCTACCAAACCGCTTGGCCGATTTGGACTTAACTTGACTGGAATGTTCCTTGGGATGTCCACCTTGTGCACACAATTTGATTCCATCAAAAACTCTTGTAGCCATGGCAACCAAATGAAATTTTGTAGGAAATTAATTAAAAATCTTCTCCTCTGAATCTGCAAGTCAGGTTTTGAAACAATTTTATAGAAATGTCTCTTAGGTGACCCTTTTCAAAATATTTCGTCGTGAAAATTTCCGTCGAAATACATGGCCGCAGTTTGGGAGGGGGTGTTCTTCGCGTTCATTTAGAACGTTCTATTCGTTCTATTCCAAAACCGCTGTTTAGTTTTTGTTTGAAAAGACTTCACAGTAACGTTCCTGGCTTGAACCTTTTTAAAAAGTGTTCGTGAAATTTTTGATTCGTCAAAAACATGATCGAGGTGGAAATGGTTGAGGAGGGGGCGAAGGCTTTGCTTCGAGTGGTGTCAACACTTTTTAAACAACTTCTCCTAAACCGTTGGGCCAATTAGAACCAAACTTGGCTGGCATGTTTAGGAGGTCCTCTTTAAAACTTGTTCACAATATTTGATGCCATCATAAATTTCATGTCATGAAAACCAGAATTTTCTCAGAAATTCTTAAAAAAAAAAAAAACTTCTCTGCACCCGATTGCCAGATTTTGAAATAATTTCCTAGAAATGTTCCATTGGTGACCATTTGCAAAAACTGTTCGCTGTCTGCGTTGTGCGGTATCAACAATTCTTTTAACATCTCCTTTCCTAAACTGGTGGGCCAATTAGAACCAAAATTGTTCCTTGCGAGGTCCTTGGAACTTGTTCTCAGAATTTAATTTCATCAAAAATTCTGGTTGGCATGACAACCATATTGAATTTTTCTAAGAAATTTATTAAGAATTTTCTTCTCTGAAACTGCAGGTCAGATTTTGAAATAATTTTAAAGAAATGTCTCACGGGTGACCCTTTTCAAAACTTGTTCGTGAAATATTGATCTGTCGAAAAATATGGCCATGGCGGGGGTGGGGGAGGGCTCTTTGCACTGTATGAGAGAAACTCTTTGAAATTCATCTTCTTTTAAACCATTTGTCAGATTGTAGAGCAATTTCACAGAAATGTTCCTTGCGTGACCCATTTGAAAAACTGTTTGGGAATTTTTCCACAAAACCTCACAAGGATCATTCCAGCCAAATTTGATGCAAGTCGGCCCAGTGGTTTAGGAGGAGGAGATATCTATAAAAGTGTTGAGACCGCTGGACGTGTGGACCTCTCCCCACCTCGACCATAGCAATGTTTTTCGATGGATCAGAATTTCTTAAAACCAATTTTGAAAAGGGTCGCCAAAGTGGGATTATTTCAGTGAGATTATTTCAAAATCTGACTAGCGGCTTCAAAGAAGATTTTAAAAGAATTTTTCTGAAAATTCCATTTGGTTGCTACGGCAATTTGATGGAATCAAATTCGGTGTAAAATTTTTAAATATGACTTCCCAAGGAACATTCCAGTCAAATTTGGTCCAAATTAACCCAGTTTTTTAGGAGGAGAAAATGTTTAAGGAATTTAACACTGCTGGACGCCCTCTACCCCCGCCCCATCCCTCACCACTACGGCCATGCCTTTCGACGGATCAAAATTTCCCGAACGTTTTTTGAAAAGGGATACGAAATAAACATTTCTGTGAAATTATTTCAAAATCTGACAAGCGGTTCCAGAGAAAAAGGTTTTAGAGAATTTCTTAGAAAATTCCATTTGATGCCATGGCAACCAGAGTTTTTTATGAAATCAAATTTTGTGAACAATTTTCAAAGAAGATTTCCCAAGGAACATTCAGACAAGATTGGTCCAAACTGGCCCAACGTTTCAGGAGGAAAAAACGGCCCAACGGTCTAGGAGGAGAAAACGTTTAAAGAATCGTTGACGCACGACGGATGGGGCACGACGGATGGCGCACGATAGACTCAGGATAATTCTAAAAGCTCCCTTTGAGCGTTTTGTGCTCAGGTGAGCTAAAGATATCGGTTTAAATCTACTTAGATTTTTTTTCTTATCTTGGCGGCAAGTGCTACCTTGTCGGTCTTATTTTGCTGTAAAATACAATTCGAAACAAGAATGTCTGATGTCCTTCCCTGGAACATCCTTCGACTGGCGCGAAATTTATTGACTGTCAATATCTCGATGCTTGTAATTTGTTAGACTTAATAGAAAGAGGCAATACAAGATTATCTGTCTGCAAAGTTGATCCAAGTGTTGTATCTATTGCATGCTTTAAGAACGAAAATATGGCTATCAATCGTAATAAATACAATTTGTCGCCGTATACACTGTTAATGTGAAAGGACACCGACCCCCACTCCCCCCCTCGTTTTACAATTAGATAATGTTTCATGTAAAACAAATCTTTGTGCTGATATTGTCTTTTTAGCTCACCTTAGCACAAAGTGCTAAAGGTGAGCTATTGTAATCGCCCTATGTCCGTCGTCCGTCAACAATTTCTTTAAACACCTTCTTCTCCTAAACCATTTGGCCAATCTTCATGAAACTTGGCAGGAATGTTCCTTGTGTGAAGCTCTACCAAAATTGTTCAAAGAATTTAATTCCATCCATAACTCTGGTTGCCATAGCTACAAAAAGAAAAAAACGAAATCTTTGAAAATCATCTTCTCTGAAACCAGAAGGCGTAGAGCTAACCAAGTTTGTTCAAATTATGCCCCTGGGGTCAAAACTGGCCCCACCCCGGTTTTAGCATAGGAACAAAGAAGGAAAACTTTGAAAATCTTCTCACCTGAAACTTGAAGGCGTAGAGCTTTGCTACTTGGTATGTAGCATCTCCTAGTAGACCTCTACCATGTTTGTCTAAATCATGCCCGTGGGGTCAAAACTGGCCTCACCCCGGGGGTCACAAGTTTAAGCATAGGAACAAAGAAGGAAAACTAAACAAAAATCTTCTCCTCTGAAATTTGAAGGCGTAGAGCTTTGATAATTGGTATGTGGCATCTCCTAGTGGACCTCTACCAAGCTTGTTCAAATTATGCAACTGGAGTCAAAACCACAGGGGTCACAAATTTGAGCATAGGAACAAAGGAGAAAAAATTTAGTGGCATTTCCTAGCGGACCTCTACCAAGTTTGTTCAAATCATGCCCGTGCGGTCAAAACTGGCCCCGCCCCGGGGGTCACAAGTTCGAACATAGAAAGAAAATTTTAAAATCATTCTTCTCTAAAACTAGATGGCATAGAGCTATGATATTTGGCATGTAACAATTCCTAGTGGACCTCTACCAAGTTTGTTCATACTCTGCCCTTGGAGTCAAAACTGGCCCTGACCCGGAAGGTCACAGGTTGGAACATAGTAACAAAGAAGGAAAACTTTAGAAATCTTCTTCTCTGAAACTTGAAGGTGCAGAGCTTTGATATTTGGTATGCAGAATCTTCTAGTAGACTTCTACCAAGTTTGGTCATATGATGTCCCTGGCGTCAAAACTGGCCATGCCCCGGAGGTCACAGGTTGGAACATAGGAACAAAGAAGGAAAATTTTAAATTTCTTTTGCTCTTAAACGGGAAGGTGTAGAGCTTTGATATTTGGTATGTAGCATCTTTGAGTGGACCTCTACCAAGTTTGTTCCAAGGATGCTGCTTTGGTTAAAACTGATCCAGCCCCGGGGACCACAAGTTCGAACATAGGACAAAGAATGAAAATTTAAAATTCTTCTTTGAAACTGGAAGGTGTAGAGCTTTGATATTTGACTGCCCTATGTCAGGCGTCTGTCGCCCGTCGTCCGTCAACAATTTGTTTCAATATCTTCTCCTTACCCACTGGGCCAATTTTGATGAAACTTGGCAGGGATGTTCCTTGAGTGAAACTTTACCAAAGTTGTTCAAAGAATTGAATTTCACTCATAAGCTACAGACTAAGGTGAGCGTTCCAGGGCCATTCCAGGGCCAATGGCCCTCTTGTTTGTTCTTTGTTCTCTAAAACTTCTTTTGTGCCTTAATGGTAAAGAAAGAAAATGATTTCTAGTCATTTTTTATGACAAAAGTTATCCGTGTTGACAAGTAGCTTAAGAGCGAAGTCAAAATACTTGATTTGTCGTTGTTTTTTCATGAGCACAAGATTTCCTTTTTCGTGAACTAAGATGCATTTAATTCACTTTTATCAGCCTATTTTCGTATTAGAACATTTACCCTTTTTAACTGTTAAAAATGAAATTTCCTCGCAAGTTTCCGAATCTTACTGCATGGTTTAAAAGATATGATGCCATAATATTTTTAATATATTGTTTTTATTGCAAAATTCACTATAACACCCAAAAACGGATTGGGGGAAAAATACAAGATTGTGTAAACAAGTACTTCACTGCAAAATTTCAACAAGTCAATGAACAGAGTAGGAAAAAGAAAACAACTCGTAAATCACTTAAACCGTAAATATTAGATCAGAATCGGATAGTTCCACTAAAAAAGCTCTTTAACAATCTACAACATCTTGACACTTCTACGGAATAACTTGGCTTTTACTCCACATTAAATCTGCAACCAATTTTCTGCACAATTGCGACTGTTTGTTTCCTTTTCGAAGAAAATAAAAAATTTCTATTACCCATTTTAGCTCACCTGACCAGAACGTGCAGAACGTGCTCAAGGGGAGCTTTTGGATCACCCGGTGTCCGTCGTCCGTCGTGCGTCGTCACTAATTCTTTAAACATCAACTCTTCCTAAACCGTTGGGTAAATTTGAACCAAACTCGGCTGGAATGTTCCTTGGGAGGTCCTCTTTAAAACTGTTTACAGAACTCGACTCTATCAAAAGCTGTGGATGCCACGGCAACCAAACGAAATTTTCTAAGAAATTTTTTAAAAAGCTTTTTGTTTGAAACGGCTGGTCAGATTTTGTAATAATTACACAGAGATGTTCCTTGGATGACCCTTTTTAGAAACTGTTCGCAAAATTTTGATCCGTCAAAAAACATGGCTCTGGGGAATAGGAACTACTTGCACTTTAACAGAAATGAAGAAATTCTTAAAAATTCCTCTTCTCTGAAACAGCTTAACAGCTTTTGAAATAATTCCACAGAGATATTCCTTTGGTGATCCTTTTCAAACTGTTTTTGCGAAACTTTGATTCACAAAATTTTGATCCATCAAGAAACATGGTTAGGATGGCTGTGTGCTATTTATACTATATGGACATGAAGAGGAATTTCTTAATTCATCTTCTCTGGAAGGGCTGATCAGATTTTGAAATAACTTCACATAAATGTTCCTAGGCTGACTCTTTTCAAAATGTGTTAGGAATATTTTTCTATCTTCGATAAACAACAGCCAATTGTTGGCACCTGCATGTGGTGCTCTTGTTCGACTTAAATGTTTTAAGTCATTATCGTGCATGTGCTGTTCTTCAAGAAAATGTCCTTGGGTGATATATCCAAAAATTATTTGCAGAATTCTGGTCCCTCAAAATCATTGCTGTGGTGATGATTGTAGGGGTTGTGACAGACTTTGAAATGACTTTACAGGTGACCTTTACAAAATTGCATGGCAAAATAATGATTTTGTTTCCAAAGTTTCAATACCTAAAAAAAGTGGCTACGATCCTCCCAACATTTCAGGTGAGCGATCCAGGGCCATCTTGGGTCTGTTGCTTTACCATTTTGAATATTGTTAGGAAGGTAATTAGAAATTGGATTGGGTGTGTCGTGTATCAATCGTTTTGTAGGTCTAACCTTTCGCTTTTGCAAGGAAACTTTATATTATTGACCTTGCGTTGAATAAAACAATTATCTCCATTTACTCAATATTCTACATAGGTAATAGGAATTAAATAAACCCTGTATTAAATGACATGGTCATACTGTGATACTTTGAAGCAACTATTGCAACTATGCCCATTGCAATTGCAAGATGCTATTCGCATTATCAAAAAAAAAAAAATGTAATATGAAAAAACAAAACAAGGGGGCCATTGGCCCTGGAACGCTCACCTTAGACTATAGCTTATGAGTGAAATTCAATTCTTTGAGCAACTTTGGTAAAGCTTCACCCAAGGAACATCCCTGCCAAGTTTCATCAAGATTGGCCCAGTGGGTTAGGAAAAGAAGATGTTTATAGAAAGACAGACGCCGGACATAGGGCAATCAAATATCAAAGCTCTACACCTTCCAGTTTCAAAGAAGAATTTCAAATTTCCCTTCTTTGTCCTATGTTCGAACTTGTGGTCCCCAGGGCTGGATCAGTTTTAACCAAAGCAGCATCCTTGGAACAAACTTGGTAGAGGTCCACTCAAAGATGCTACATACCAAATATCAAAGCTCTACACCATCCCATTTAAGAGAAAAGGAAATTTAAAATTTTCCTTCTTTGTTCCTATGTTCCAACCTGTGACCTCCGGGCAAGGCCAGTTTTGACGCCAGGGACATCATATAACCAAACTTGGTAGAGGTCCTCTAGAAGATTGTGCATACCAAATATCAAAGCTCTGCACCCTCAAGTTTCAGAGAAGATTTCTAAAGTTTTCCTTCTTTGTTGCTATGTTCCAACCTGTGACCCCCCGGGGCAGGGCCAGTTTTGACCCAAGGGCATAATATGAACAAACTTGGCAGAGGTCCACTAGGAATTGATACATGCAAAATATCATAGCTCTATGCCTTCTAGTTTAAGAGAAGAAGAATTTTAAAATTTTCTTTCTTTGTTCCTATGTTCGAACTTGTGACCCCCGGGGCGGAGCCAGTTTTAACCCCACGGGCATGATTTAAAGAAACTTGGTAGAGGTCCACTCGAAGATGCCACATACCAAATATCAAAGCTCTACGCCATCTAGTTTCAGAGGAGAAGAATTTTAAAGTTTTCCTTCTTTGTTCCTATGCTCAAACTAGTTACCCCCGGGGCGGGGCCAGTTTTGACCCCAGGGACATCATTTGAATGAACTTGGTAGAGATCCACTACGAGATGCAACATACCAAATATCAAAGCTCTACGCTTTCTACTTTCTGAGGAAAAGAATTTTAAAG
This sequence comes from Tridacna crocea, assembly GCA_943736015.1. Classification (NCBI taxonomy): domain Eukaryota; kingdom Metazoa; phylum Mollusca; class Bivalvia; order Cardiida; family Cardiidae; genus Tridacna; species Tridacna crocea. Next base: position 36,862,709 of record OX031068.1, read on the forward strand.
TTTTCCTTCTTTGTTCCTATGATCAAATTTGTGACCCCCGGGGTGGGGCCAGTTTTGACCCCAGGGACATAATTTGAACAAACTTGGTAGAGATCCACTCCGAGATGCAACATACCAAATATCAAAGCTCTACATCTTCTAGTTTCAGAGGAGAAGATTTTTAAAGTTTTCCTTTTTTGTTCCTGTGCTCAAACTTGTGACCCACGGGTCAGTTTTGACCCCAGGGGCATAATTTGAACAAACTTGGTAGAGGTCCACTAGGAGATGCCACATACTAGGTATCAAAGCTCTACGCCTTCAAGTTTCAGAGGAGAAGATTTTTAAAGTTTTCCTTCTTTGTTCCTATGCTCAAACCTGTGACCTCTGGGGTGGGGCCAATTTTGACCCCAGGGATATAATTTGACCAAACTTGTTAGAGGTCCACTAGGAAATGCTACATACCAAATATCAAAGCTCTACGCCTTCAAGTTTCAGAGGAGAAGATTTTTAAGGTTTTCCTTCTTTATTCCTATGCTCAAAATTGTGACCCCTGGGGTGGGGCCAGTTTTGACCCCAGGGATATAATTTGAACAAACTTGGTAGAGATCCACTAGGAAATGCTACATACCAAATATCAAAGCTCTACGCCTTCAAGTTTCAGAGGAGAAGATTTTTAAAGTTTTCCTTCTTTGTTCCTATGCTCAAACGCGCTCAAACGCGTTATCCCCCGGGGCGGGGCCAGTTTTGCCCCTACGGGCATAATTTGAACAAACTTGCTAGAGGTCCACTACGAGATGCAACATACCAAATATCAAAGCTCTACACCTTCTAGTTTCAGAGGAGAAGATTTTTAAAGTTTTCCTTTTTTGTTCCTGTGCTCATATATTTGGTATATACATACCAAATATCGAAGCTGTACGCCTTCTAGTTTCAGAGAAGAAGATTTTCAAAGATTTCGTTTTTTTTTTTTTTCGTTTTGTTGCCATGGCAACCAGAGTTATGGGTGGAATTAAATTCTTTGAACAATTTTGGTAGAGCTTCACCCAAGGAACATTCCTGCCAAGTTTCATGAAGATTGGCCCAGTGGTTTAGGAGGAGAAGATGTTTAAAGAAATTGTTGACGGACGACGGACGACGGACGCCGGACATTTGGGCGATCACAATAGCTCACCTTTAGCACTTTGTGATAAGGTGAGCTTACAAAACAAGAGGATCATGGTGCTCCTACATCGCCGCTTACCTGAGTACTAAACAAAAATGTCTACAATGAAGATATGAACTATGTACAAAGAGGTATAATGTCATCTGCACGCGGAAGAACACAAAAAGGAATTGATTCGCGACCCAGTTAGCGGAGAAGGTCAATAACGGACACAAAGAGTATCGTAAATGACTAGCTTTGACTCGGAGTCACCTTTTAAATTTTCCTATCGAAAAATATACTAATTGCTTGTTCTTTCTACAAAAACAGTGTGAAGTTTCCTGCCAGATTAGGGATACAGATAGATGCAAATGATGATTAAAAGTAAATCAGTATCTAACTTGATAAATATAAAACACCAATTCTCAATGGCTCACCTATGATATACTTTATGAACTGATACCGTATTTTTCGACCTTTAAGAAGAAAGCTTGTGAACACATTTTAGGAAAAGAAAAAAAAATCAGCATCTCCTTTTATACCACGTAAAATACCAGCCTCAAAATAACTGATTCTAGGACAATTGCCCCCGGACCATTTCCCCCCCCCCCCTCCCCCGAGGACAATTCCCCACCGGGACTATTGCCCCCGAGGACAATCCCCCCTGGAACATTGCCCCCTAGGACAAGGAATTGTCCTGGGGGGAATGGTCCGTGGCGGGGAAAAGTCCTCAGGGGGCAATTGTTTGGGGGGGGGCAATTGTCTGGGGGGCAATTGTCCTGATATGAAAATAACTATCACATGTTAACCTTGAATTCATTTATCGACTAATGGATTATGTAGCACTGATGACGGGGTTGTTACTGTCCACAAAATGTGTTGAAAGAATGAAAAAAGCAATAAAGAGGTTATCAATACTTTTACACGCTGTCCGCGTTTCATCACTCTATAAATCAATATCAAACCATAAAAATATTGATAGTGTGTGCACATTTCGTTGATGTTCAGTTGAACAAAGTAAAAAAAAAAAACGATGACGATGATAATAATAATAACTGGCATCTTCTCTTTGCAACTCAATGAGAACGTTGTGAGAAAAGAGCATTCTTTATTTATCGTTTTAATAATCGATTAAACTGCAGGATAGATCAGGATGACATCAAGACAGATAAGCGTTCCCGTTTTAGACTTGTACCAGCCTTTGTCCTGGCCAATCCTGGACGTCCTTAATGATCGTTTTTTTTGCGGAGACCTTAGACCAATATTATCCTGAACGTCTTTGAACTACTATCATAAACCATGCCCTTTATCTGTATAAAGTAACTTTGTGGATCTTAACTGGTTAATGAATGGCTTGATTAAATCTAGTTTAGTTTAGCGTCATTGAGGTAGCATAAATTTTGTCAGAAGATGGACTATATTAATTTTTATTTAAATTCTTTACTGAAAGGTATATTTAACCAGATTTTAACAAATTTTTTATCGCATCGATATTTTGTAACGGTCTTTTTCCAAAAAAAAATGTATTTACCAACTTATTATTCAACAACGGCTATTGCGGTTATTAATGGAAATAGAAATGTTACCGTAAAAAAATCCTTTTCAACGGATATTTCTATTTATGTTTTGATTCTAAACCCATTTTTGACCACGAATGGAAATCAGCAGTCTTTATTAAGATTTTCTGAAAAAACTTACAAAAACGAAATTTAGTTTCAAGTCATTGCAAGGCATTTTTTTGTTCTCTACAGTGTGGTGATTATATCGGCCGGCTATAGTCACTTCACATTCTTTTTACATATTGATAATTAAACAAGAGGGCCATTGGCGCTAGAACACTCACCTTAGACTATAGCTTATGAGTGAAATTCAATTCTTTGAGCAACTTCGTAAAGCTTCACCCAAGGAACATCCCTGCCAAGTTTCATCAAGATTGGCCAAGTGGGTTAGGAGAAGAAAATGTTTAAAGAAATTGTTGATGGACGACGGACGACAGACACGCGACATAGGGCAATCAAATATCAAAGCTCTACACCTTCCAGTTTCAAAGACGAATTTTAATTTTTCTTTTTTGTCCTATATTCGAACTTGTGGTCCCCGGGGCTGGGTCAGTTTTGACCAAAGCAGCATCCTTGGGACAAACTTGGTAGAGGTCCACTCGAAGATGCTACATACCAAAATATCAAAGCTCTACACCTTCCCGTATAAGAGAAAAAGAAATTTAAAATTTTCCTTATATGTTCCTATTTTCCAACCTGTGACCCCCTGGGACAGGGTCACTTTTGACCCCAAAGGCATAATATGAACAAACTTGGTAGAGGTCCACTAGGAATATCATACCTCTATGCCTTCTAGTTTTAGAGAAGAAGAATTTCAAAATTTTCTTTCTTTGTTCCTAAGTTAGAACTTGTGACCCCCCGGGGCGGAGCCAGTTTTGACCCAACGGACATGATTCAAATAAACTTGGTAGAGGTTCACTAGGAGATGCCACATACCAAATATCAAAGCTCTACGCCGTCTAATTTCAATTTTAAAATTTTCCCTCTTTGTTCCTATGCTCAAACTAGTGACCCCCGGGTTAGGGGCCAGTTATGACCCTAGGGGCATCATTTGAACAAACTAGGTAGAGGTCCACCAGGAGATGCAACAGATTAAATATCGAAGCTCTATGCTTTCTAGTTTCTAAGGAAAAGAATTTTAAAGTTTTCCTACTTTGTTCCTATGATCAAATTCGTGACCCCCGAGATGGGGCCAGTTTTGACCCCAGGGGCAAAAAATTGAACAGAATTGGTAGAGGTCCTCTAGGAGATGCCATATACCAAATGTCAAAGCTCTTCGCCTTCAAATTTCAGAGGAGAAGATTTTCAAAGTTTTCCTTTTTTGTTCCTATGCTCAAACTTGTGACCCCCGGGTTGGGGCCAGTTTTGACCCCAGGGGCATAATTTGAACAAACTTGGTAGAGGTCCCACTAGGAGATGCCACATACCAAATATCAAAGCTCTATGCCTTCAAATTTCTGAGGAGAAGATTTCTAAAATTTTCCTTCTTTGTTCCTATGATCAAATTTGTGACCCCGGTGCGGGGCCAGTTTTGACCCCAGCGGCATAATTTGAACAAACTTGGTAGAGGTCCTCTAGGAGGTGCCATTTACCAAATATTGAAGCTCTACGCCTTCAAGTTTCAGAGGAGAAGATTTTTAAAGTTTTCATTTTTTGTTCCTATACTCAAACTTGTTATCCCCCGGGATGCGGCCAGTTTTGACCCTAGGGACATAATTTGAACAAACTTGGTAGAGGTCCTTTAGGAGACGCTACATACCAAATAGCAAAGCTCTACGTCTTCTAGTTTCAGAGAAGAAGATTTTCAAAGGTTTCTTTTTTTTTCTTTTTGCTGCCATGCCACGCCGGACATTGGGCGATCACAACAGCTCACCTTTAGCACTTTGTGCTAAGGTGAGCTAAAAAGCGGTTCTTTTGAAATTAACCTTGCATGATCTTGTTCTTTTACACCATTGTTTTCATACCGAATTAGTAATACATTTGTATTGTAACTTGGTTTAGAACTGCAATTTTATTTCAAGATAATTTCATAACTTTTGTTTCGAGACAAGCTATCATAAGGTCGGAAAGTCGCCACTGACAGTGAGCCAGATCCAAATGTAAACACACACACACAAAAACTACACAGGCTCCAAACAATGCCCTGCAGAAAAAAATCTTTCTATTTGAAATCGTAATTATGTTATATATAGGTGTGTGACTTGATCTACAAAAGCTTTACTGCTCCAATTTGAACACTGTCTGCTATCAAAGACAGAGACTGAGCAATGTAAATTACAAGATATTTGCTTAAATTTAAATAAGTGACCGTTTGCGAAATAGGCACATTTTCTTTATCACAGCACACACATTTTCATGCTCGTGTTTTTTGCAGGTGCGGGAGGTCTTGTCTATTTCTGTAAACAGCAAAAAAGTGAAAACGCGTGGAAGGCACCTCTGAAAGTAGATTCTAGGAAGTATTCAAATGCTAAATCATCAACTTGGCATGTTATTTATTTATTCATTTATTCAATTAAAGATTAAGAAACATATATATATTATTTTCATTTTACTTCTTGTTGTGACATGTAAATGGCTACCAGTGGTGGGTAAAATTACAGGACCAAACCAGATTGGACTAGATATCCGGATTGGACCTGGCGCAAATAAATAAAGGACTGTTTGCAACAGACTGGACCATTGAAAGATTATTCACTACTTTGGACTAACTAATTAAGAGTTGTCTTTAACAAGACTGTTCATTCCACATCATCCAATATGTCAGTACTTGCATTTTTTTAATCTCTTTATCGGCATGTAAACAGAGAGTCGTCTGATTCTAGAATCTGGTCCATAGATATTCTATGGTAACTGTGAACATGGGGAAAGAAACTACTACCGACAACAGTGGGCTTAAAATGGTACACAAGACGTTAGACGTGTTAACAGCAAAAAGACCATAAAAACACGTAGTTATAAACACAGTTTACAGAAGAATACAATGCAAAAATTTCGACATAAAAAAATTCGTATTTTATCTCTTACATACTGATATTGCACGCATGTTCAATATTTTCAACTGCTATTTTAAGCGGTAACCACTCTGTCTAATTATTGATCAAATTAGCTGAAACATGAAAAATATCAGATAGAGATCTTATCCATGAAAGTTAGGAACCAAGTCTTATCTTCATTGTATCTTATTCTGTATAATTAGTTACCAGTATCTTAAGCTTTAAACACAATAGACAAAATAATTGTCAGGGGAGCACTAGTCTGGCGAAAGTCTTCCAGAAGATTTTTTTTTCGGCATCGCAAGTTCTTTGATATCAATTGTGTCTCAACGTTTCTTCGTTGTTCTTTACATATCGTAAAAATGAGCTTTGGCACGAGGGAATCCGTTGAGCTTAACCCATTACCACACGACAAAATTTTAGACTGGTCCAAATTGAAAGCATTTGCAGACGACAAAATAAAGGTTACTGAAAAATAGAAATTTATTCTGGAAAGGGTAGAAAACACTGTGGGAAAAGGAGAAAATGCTGGTTACCAGCATTTTCTCCTTTTCCCACAGTGTTTTCAAAAGGCTTCTTTCTCAGGGGCGTCAAAAGTAGGGATTGAGTGGTAATGGGTTAAATAGGATACCTAACAGTTTATATACATGAAAAAGAAAAGATCATCGAGGTCCCAGAAGAGTTTGGGTATCAAGTAAGTTACTAATGCATTTGTGTCATCACCCTTCACTAAATGGAGTGCAACACACGAAAAGGGTCATTCGGACATTTGCGTAAAATGTCGTCTCTGATCAGCGTGTACAGTCCGCACAGGCTAATCCGGAACGACACTTTCCGATTTTATGTGATTTTCTGTTTTACGCAAGTCTACTGTAGCACAAAATCTAATGTAGTCGTAAAGTGCCGTCTCGGATTAGCCTGCGCGGACTGCGCAGGCTAATCCGAGACGACACTTTACGCAAATGTCCGAATGCACCTTTTCGTGTGTTGCACTCCATTAATAATCCCGAGTTTTAACGATCCCGGGGTAGAAGCCTTTCGAAAGCGTTGAAAAGATAGACAATGCTTGTACTAGTACAAAGCTTCTGAAACCCAAGTATGTTATAGTTATTTCATTTAAGAACGGTTCTTCCATGCAGAGAATTAACTATCTGATTGGATCTGCCTTTCTTTATGTTTCATTTGCACAATATATCCGGGGAATTTGCGTCTGTCTTCTCAAAACTATTTTCCTATGCTCCTTTATTTCATATATCAAAGATTTGAATCATTGAAAGAGCAAAGCCATGTAGACAACTCTGTTCCTTGCATCCGACCACTTTGCATGACATCATTTCAAAAAACAAAGACTGATGGCGCGAGCATAACTTTTTTTTCTTGAAGCCCAGGGTCACGTTTCTATCTAAATTCTTGTCAACCACCGCAAAACGCCAAAAACCTCGTGCGGTAACTCTTTCACTACTAGCTTAAGAAATTTCATTTTTATCCAAGTTGTCAAAGTGGATTTTCTATGCTTTTGAAGATGACTCGTGTCGTGGATAAATATCATAGAACGGACGATGTAGATCCAAGATCAGACTGCACGGAACGTGCAGTCTGATCTTGATCTAAACCGTCCGCAAAAGTTACATAAGTTGTCATTAATAATAAAAGAGTTAATCGAATAAAAGGCACATAAACCGTACAGCTAAGAAATTTTCAGATCCTAATAATGGAAAAAAAGACAGATAATTATGCCCTGTTTTACTTTTTCAGACAAAATCCAAGGTCTTTAATGACACCTTACAGTTTGGTGAGACAAAAATAAGGAAATGTTTATCAAAAAGGCGCTGCTATTTCCGACTCATTCTCGAACAAAAAACTTTCACTCTGAAGGAAAGAAAAGTGATTTGCCGTCGGCGCTTTTAGACACTTTACGGATCATTTAGTAAACATACAAACGATGCAGTCTGATTTTGGATCTATACTGTTTTGTCAAAAGCATACGATAGAAATGAAAATACGTCCGAGTTTTAATGGATTACATTTTTTAGCGCTGGAAAGAGATTGCGTTTATACGAACTGTCCTCTCGGAAAAGCGGTATTATACGAACTGTCCTCTCGGAAATGCGGGATTAACACATCTCCTGGTTACATTATACAAAGCAGATCATCACATATTATGTCAGCATCGATCTATAAAGTCTATTCTGCCTTACAATCGACTGAACCGTGTAGTAGAATGGTCCTTGCATGTGAGAAAATTTATAGAGAAAAAAGTTTCGATTCATATCGGCTTGCACCGTCCGCACAGGCTGACAGGGATCGATACTTTTTGCAAGTGAATCTAACAACGTTGATGCAATTGTTGGTTCTAATTGTATCCTCTTTGATAAAGGCCTACTTAGCTTTCCGGTAGCCTGAACTTTAATTACATAAGGCACTACAACGAAAGAGCAATTCTCAAAGGAGCAATTTTCTGGTGAACGTCTTTAACCCTTCATCAAACAATTTCTGGCTTTTACGACCCCAAGGTAGAAACCTTCTGAAAACATTGTGGGAAAAAGAGAAAATGCTGGTAACCAGCATTTTCTCCTTTTTCCACAAGGTTTTTTTTACCCTGCTGGAAACAAATTTCAATGTTTGAGTTACTTTTATTTCGTCCTCTGCTAGTGCTTTCAGATTGGACCAGTCTAAAATTGTCGTTTGGTAAAGGTTTAATCCTTTTTATTATATACCCAGCAGTGAAATCCTGGAATTTGCCAGTGTAATAAATTTTGATATCATCACTAGTGACGTTATCAACTTTCACTTTCACTGCCTGCCGTAATTTGGGAACTATTTTTTTTTTTCGACTACATTTTTTTTTACTTTCAAACGCAAAATTACAAATAATGATGTCAATAAGGTATATAATAAATAAAATAATCAACTGGTTATTTTTTATATGAAAAATATCTCACTCGGACGCGTCGTAAGGCGTTAAAAAAACTCGTGCTGCGCACTCGTTTTTTCAACGCCTAACAACGCATCCTCGTGAGGTATTTTTCATATCAAAAACAACCAGTTGATTATCCTCTATTAACACCACTGGCGAAATCAAGAGCTTTTGCGAACAGCATAGATGAAGAGAAGACCGCATAGAACGGGCATTAATGTCTTAGATCTATACTGTCTCTTTGTTTAGTCAAGCCTGTAATGTCAATATATTCTAAGTTTCAGCGGACTGTATTTTCAGCGCTTGGAAGAGATCGACCAAAAATATTTGTTGCTAATAAATTGTGGAGGCAAAACGTTTGTTACCAATATGCCAATGTCTTCGATTTAAGAAATAATCTTCTTTCTATCGTGGTATATCGTTCAATAAACCACAGTTGTGAGTTATGAGGCACAATAAATAATCCACGAGGGCGATGGCCCGAGTGGGTTATTCATTGCGCCTCATAACTCACAACGTGGTTTATTGAACGATATACCACGATAGAAAGAAGATTATTTCGATTCTAACTTGGCCAATTCTTAATGAAAGGAAAACAAGTTCAGACTAAGAGTAAAAACGCGGATGAAGATTATGCTTCATTGAATAACTCACTCACTGAATTACGTCACTCTACATGGATTGTCGCAGATTTTACCACGTTTTCCTTGCACTGTGTTTATAGTGCCAAAGTCGCGTGTCATGTTAGAATTTATCATATATAACGTACAGTCTTCTTTCTTTCGTCTACAAACATCGTTAGAAGAGTACATTTCATTTTCAAATTGAGTAACTGAAAAAGGTTGCCTATGCAGGCATCTCATCAGGGGGGAACCTTTTTCTCGATGCTTTTTCCTGTCAGTTAATTCTGTACTCCATATGTAGTAACTGAATTGTTTACATCTTCCGCCATCGAACCTTACACAATCCTTCATTATCCAACACTTCACCTTTGCCTTTAACGGAAATCCTACATTTATTGCTTAATTGCATAAGAATATGTATCATTCGACTCAGTTTCTTTTTTCCCGTTGAAGTTCTGGACAGTGGTGACAAGCAGAATTACAAACAAGAGCACCGCATGTCGGGGCCAACTATCCGCTGTAGTAGCTTCATTTTCAGAGAAAATTATAAGTCGAAAAAGAGGCGTAACTTTGTCGAAAGTACTTTGTGATTATGTGTATGTTGTCTTCGACAAAACATGCACTTTAGCCGTGCTGTGTGCTAATTGGATATAAAGCCGCTTGTTAGTCAAGGTGGATTTTTTGGATCCATAATTTTATGGTGGTTTTCTCGGTACAATGCATCACGGGTCCATTATACCCTCTGTTGCAAGAGCATAGGTCATAATGGCGCGTAAAGTAACCTTGCGCCTCTGCTCGAAAATTGTGACAAACACAGTCTGACTAAAATTTGCGCCAGTGTTTCTTGCAGATCCGAGCAGAATAGTCTATAATCTCAAACACATTCGACGGATAAAATTTCAACTGACTGATATGCGGAAAAAAATAAGTAAAAAAAAACTTATCGGCTTGACTAAACCAGCTCACATCATGGATCCAAATTCAGTCTGCGGTTTCTGTGCAGTTTGATGTTTAGTCTGTAACGTCCGTAAATGCCCCTGATTTCACCGATAGTATTAGTGCGAAAAGCTTGATGAGCCACGCGATTCCAACAGAATTCATCGTTAATTCAAATAAAAGGCACATAAACAGTGCCAATACGCGTTTTCGTGACCCTTTTACTGGAAAATAGACAGCTAATTACGCCCTTTTAGCCATTTCAGATACAATGAATGCCACAAATGACACCTTAGAGTTCGACGGGTAAGAAAAAGACATTATTTTGTCAAAGTGTACTTGCTATTTTCTCAGTCGACAGGAAGAAATCACACTCAAAGGATGTAAATGGGATTTATCCTTTCCACCTTTTCTTGCTTTATCTTGACATGTACGAGGTATACTTTTGACAATATGTCTATCAAGGAAAAAAATCGCTCAAATGAACATGTCTCAGTTTATACTTCGCCTCATGAAACGACCCTTGACATGAGACGCAGATCGAATGTGAGACTTGAAACTATATCAAAACATAAAACCTTATCCTGCTACATAAGGAAACGAAACTATATTAAAACATAAAACCTTATCCTAACTGCTAAATAAAGGAAACGAAACTGTATCAAAACATAAAATCTTATCATGCTAAACAAAGGAAACCAAACTATATCAAAACATAAAACCTTATCTTAGCTATTAAATGAAGGGAACCAGACTATATCAAAACATAAAAACTTATCCATCTCAATAAAGGAAACGAACCTTATCCTGCTAAAGAAAGGAAACGAAACTATATTAGAACATACAAAAGTATCCTGCTAAGTAAAGAAAAAGAAAGTATATCAAAACATAAAACCTTATCCTTCTAAAGAAAGGAAACGGAACTACATAAAAAAAATAAAACCGTATCATGTTAAATAAAGGAAACGGAACTATATCAAAACACAAAAACTTATCTTGCTAAAGAAAGCAAACGAAATTATATCAAAACGTGAAACATTATCATGCTAGATAATGGAAACGAAACTATTATCAACACATAAAACCGTATCTTGCTAAATAAGGGAAACGAAACTATTATCAACACATAAAACCTTATCCTGCTAAATAAGGGAAACGAAACTATTATCAACACATAAAACCTTATCCTGCTAAATAAGGGAAACAGAAAAATATCAACACACAAAACCTTATCCTGCTAAATAAAGGAAATGAAATTTTCAAACCGACTGTAAAAATCAAAATTTTCTTTTTTTCAAAAGTACTTTTGGGGGAAATATGTCTTCGTATAGGACAGTGTAGATCCAAGATCAGACTGCACAGAAGGTGCATTTTATGCAGTCTGATCTTGATCTACGCTGTCCGGAAAATGACAGCAAGTCGCGCTTAGCAGCCTATGTTCTTTTTTTTAAGTTTTGAGATTATAGATGCAACACTTTACTTCTGTGTCTAGGTGATTGTAAGTTATGCATTTAAAACACATTCTTTGCTTTTTGTGTTCTGCTTGTCTTTGATGGAAATTCAAATATAAACTGCTGGGGTCATTATACCGTTTTTCATTTTTAGAACAGAATGCTTGCATAGTACTAAGATATTTTCTAAGACATTATATATAAAACAACTGCAAGAGAGAGAGAGAGAGGGGGAGAGAGAGAGAGAGCACGCGCCAAGTTTCTAAATCTGAAGCTGGGCCACCATAGTGTTGTCACAGGCTAACAAGTACTCATGTGTATATCAAGGACCCTAGGACCCTATAGTAATAAATACGACACATGATGTATTCAAGTATGCAGTTGATCCTATATACCTGATCTATTGTATATATTCATGTCTTTTTCTTTTAAACTTGAAGCAATGTTTGGACCTTCTCGGAACGGTTTGCGAACATTCTTATACCATTTTGATTGCATAAGTGTAAGCAACCACTTGTCTCATCAGTTTTGATGGTCAAGATGGAGGTTTCTACAGCCATTGAATAGGTGTCTTCAGTTGAAATTTTCACCAATAACACACTCATCCTCTGATTTTCTTCTTTTTAGCAACTTTTTCTTTAAATCAACTTTCTTTGTCAGTGATTAGTAAGGATATCATCAATGTAATAACCGTTACCCGAAATTTGGAGAACATTATAAGCCTAGCTTCCGTTTTTATCCTTTTCTTCTGTATACTTGTCATATGATTCTATTGCCTTTTGTCCCATTCAACTTGTATCTCAAACTGATGAATAAAATATGTTGAAACTAAACTAAGTATGCAAATCTTTCGCTCGATTGCTACATTACAGTTGATAAACTTAATTATTTAGTTCCCCATCAAAACAGCTACATTGTTATAGTGAGCTGAGCAACCAGGCATTTAGGTCTTTACCAACACAGCTATATTGTTAAAGAAGACAGGCAATCAGGTATTGAAGTCTTTATCAAGGTTACTTTTATTGCTCTACGGAGAAAATGACCCAGTATTTAGGTCAATGACGCATGTCATGCAATAACATTCTTGAGAATGTCTTATCATTGTATGTAACATCTGCGCTCCGGATCAATGTTGTAATCTCTTTTTCCTATAACATTTAGATGAGGCATGGCTCGTTTATCAAAGAATTCATTAATGTATGTAGGATACTGTCTCATTTTCAAGATAAAGTGGGCAACTCTGGTTTGCGCAGATGGCACAGACCAGGGCCCGTATTCACCAACCATTCTTGAGAATATTCTTAGTCTTATTCTCCAAGGTTTTCTACATTTGTAAATAACACAACTTCTGATTGGCTAAACCAAATAGTTTTATATTATGTTTAGCAAATCAGAAGTTGTGTTACTTACAAATGTAGAAAATTCTGGAGAGTAAGACAAACAACGTTCTGAAGAATGGTTGGTGAGTACGGGCCCAGATGCAGACTGCACAAGATGTGTGTGATTGAAGAACGAAAACTTACGTTTTCCGATTCATTGAAAAACAAAAAAACGAAAAAAAAAAACACTGAAAAGCTGCGTGGTTAATGATATTTTAGTCTTTGCTAAACGCTTAAAATCTTGTTGCTCTTATTTAACACTTTGACCTTGCTGGCCTTGCTTGACATTGTCTCTATGCTAACGCTTGAAATATCAGTGACAAAATTTACATGAAGGTTGTAGCTGTTTGAACAAAGGCTACCTTTTTTCAAATTAGTGTCGCCCTTTACAAACAATCCCGTGTCTGAAAAACACCCCCAAATCAGCATTTTTTTCCTTTTGCAAAAATATTTACCAACCTCTTTAATGACAAATAAGCATTTCTTGATTGTCGTCTGCAAACGCTTACAAAAAGGGTAAGTACAGAGTTCAAATATCTTCTAATAAGTGCCCATACTCATTTCTAAATGAGGTATCAATACATATGCTAATAGATTATCAGTCATCAGTCGCATATACTTTGAGGAGGATCTTCTTTTGATTTTGTGTACGATCAAGCTAAAATTTTACTATGTTAACACCGAAAATGACATTTTTATGAGTAATATTTCTCTCCTTTCTCTGCAATTGCTTCAAAAGAAATATTTCAAGGGTCATTTTTACGCGGAATTGTTTAGTAAATGGTGTAATTTATTATTTCATTACCTCCAAATATAGATATGTTATGTTCAAAATTTGAGCCAAACAATTGTATTTTCATCTTCAATAGCGTTACACACATGAACTGCTCGCCCTCTATTGGATACTGGTTATTACTCCCCTTTACATCATGTTTCTAAAAGCAGATGAAATATCTTTTTTACAAACCGCTTACGAATACACATGAAACGATAAGCAGTCATTCACGTGGGTTTCCATGTTTTACCTATTATTCGAAAGGTAGAGACCGTGTTCTATTTTTATCAAAGATGAAATGCTACGAGTGATTTTATTCGATGCAGCTAGAGCTGGCTGAATCCAATGAAAAGGCGAATCGGGGGGTTGTAAAATCAAGCTCAATCCGCCAAGGTAAGATTCACGTAGTGATCGTAAACTTGGCTGGCGAAGATGTCATTGGAAGTGAAAGGGTTAAATTTGTTTACTTATGAGGTAAACATCAAAATGTCAAATTCATCCACATTAAAAGCATTAAACACAATAGATAGAATGTGGCTCGAAGAATGGGATTTTTCTATGAAAGGATTACAACAGCGTGTAATAAAGAACATGCTGGCATAAGATAAAGCACCAATGTTTTGTCGATAGCATGTACACGATTGACAAAATTTTAGACTTGTCCCAATTTTAACCTTTTCCCAAACGACAAATTTTAGACTCTTCGAAACTGAAAGAGTTTGCAGACGACAATTTCAAATTTGCTAAAAATGGCAGAAAGTTCTCCAAATGGGTAGAAAAAATTGTGGGAAAAGGAGAAATTGCTCGTTACTGCAGACACGTAAAAACAAGGGCTTGTTTGGGAAAGGGTTAAGTTTTTGCAGAAGACAAACTCAATGCAGCTTAAATGATCCAATCTGTACTCGAAAAGATAGAAACCGATTCTGGAAGAAGAGAAACCAGGATCGTTAAAATAAAGGATGGTTGGCGTAAATCGAACTCAATCTCTGCCAGTGTTTACTGCTAAGTAAATGAATAATGCATGATATCCTGTAATTTGGTCAGAATTGAACACTGAAGTAGGTCTATGTTAGCAAGCACATATAAATAATCCATAGTTTATTGGTCATAATTCCTTGAGTTTGACATGAGCATTGATTTGCTTGTAAGTCTGGAATTTTGATTCTGCTATTAACCGTTAAGCTGCTGAGTAAGTCAAATTTTCAAACTTGTTAAAACCCGAATTATGATATTTCAAAATTATTTTTCTGATGAAAAAGATCTCCTTACCGGACAATGTAAATCCCAGATATGTGCAGTCTTATCGTGGTCTAAACTGACTGCAAAAGGTCAGAGAGTCGTGCTTAGTAGTCCACGGTTAAACCACGTTTAGGAAGTCTGATATCATTGCGGTCAGCGCAGCTATCTATGCACTTCTGCTGCCGTACTGAACAAACAGTTTTCTACATGAAAAATAGGACAAAGCCACTGACTGCCTACTCCCATAAACAGTTTCATCTGTAACTCGTTTTTCCAAAATGTATTACTAGTACATGCCCTGATACAGAGCCGCGAAAAAAAGTTTGTTATAATTATATGGGCCATCACCTTTAGTAATGAATAAAACTTTACCCTTAACATTGCAAAGCAGAATATTTGTTGCACCGAACGTTAAATCATATCCGGAGTCTACAATGTCCGATATTGTGTTGAATTGAAATCAATGTTTTCAAAACTACTAATTCTTTCATTCACTATCATCTTTATTCCTTTTAAAACTAAACAATATTAAAATGCCAGATATTCACAGTAATATTGGTGTACAGAGTGAAAGCATTAAAAAACTTGACATTTCCATTCCGAGGTAATTTGGTTTATAATGACCTAAAATTTGTCTGAAGCCTATTTTTGTGAGAAGCAATAAGAACTTAAGCCGACATTCTCATTACGAAAACGAAATGTTACAATTCGACAAGAATCCCCAAAGATGTATAATGCTGATTCATTGACAAAAACAGATTGAGAACTGTCTGTGTTTTCTTTCACGATCCTGCTTCACAAGATTTCTTTTTCCAAGATGAACGGCTACAATTATGGTGCTCCTCCTGCTGTCTGGAGGCTCTCGTAGCTTGTTTTTCGGCTGTAGCAGAATGTAGCCGAATGTGCTGGCTTAAATCTTGACCAACGTTTTGGTATTGTCAACAAATGAATAAATAGAGATTTCTGCTAAAAAATGAAGACATGTTCACTCTAAGGGCTTCTGCAGTAAAAATAATAAAGACATGTTTATCCAAAGGCTCCCTGCCTTTTTCCTGCTAAGTTTACGCCGTCTTCCTTTTATGATGTTTATTGTTTTATCTTTCATCGAGATGCTCAGTGTGATGGCACTAAAGAACAAAATTAGGTGAAAATAGATTCTTATTTCCTTCATATCAAATCGGTTTGAAATTAAAACGGGAAAGACAGTGTACTAACGGTGGAAAGCTAGTCATTCCTATTGAACGCTTTCATGACGCGAACTTTGTGTTACGATGGCGTTTCTTCATGCAATACTTTCGTTTCTGAATTGCAAAAAAAAAATAGAAAAAAAACTGGGACTCAAATTGACAACTGTTACGTTATAAATGCCAAGAGTTGTTGGGTGTGGGATTAAGAAAAACACTTTTGCACTAGA
The DNA here is from genome assembly GCA_943736015.1 of Tridacna crocea. NCBI lineage: Eukaryota > Metazoa > Mollusca > Bivalvia > Cardiida > Cardiidae > Tridacna > Tridacna crocea. The sequence goes on from OX031068.1 coordinate 36,879,115, forward strand.
TATCTTAACCATTTTGATTTCCTTTTGAAAATTTCTACGTGATGCATGATTCCTAGTTAGTCACCATATAAATATGGATCCTAAAATCCGTTTTGTGAAACTGAATTATGAGATAGGTTGATTGTTTGATATTCAAAAACCTGACCAATACTAAAAAGTTTCGAGCAATGACCTCACAGGCTGATATTGACCGAAACTTTTTCTGCAGATGCTTTGCAATCATAATGCTCCTCCCTCAATGGGGGGCTCTCGTATCTCTTTCTCTTTTTTTCATCGAGATGATGCTTAATCTGATGGCACTGAACGGGACTGAAGCTCTCTTTTCACACAACATGGGTCATTTTTTCATACTGTTGTGTTCAAGCTATAGAAAATATTGATCGTCAATAAAAGACTACAAAGAAATTAATTCAAAATGTATCATTAGAACGTCAGAAAGTAATGGAGAGTAGATGTGTAACAGAAAAAGATAACAAGGTGCACGTTAAAGATTCGAACTCTGGGAAAGACAAAGACTTTTTAAATACCTTCATGAAGAAATGTTGATGCAATTTGTTTTAGGCGAGAGACAATTTTTATGACGTTGTAAACGTATCTAGATGTCGTTGAGGAGGTTTAATAATGAGTTGGCATGTGCTGAAACGATAGGAAATGTGGACCTAGACAAGATAATGGTTTACATTGCAGAGTGTTTGCCTAATAAACTATTTTGTCTTCTACTTAGATATTTACTTCAGGGCTCTTGGAGAAAACAGTGGGAAAGTTTCTCCGCTGAAAATTCTGAGAACGATATGATTATTTTTTTCTCTTATGTTTCTCATGCAAAAAGGCACACACACACATTGCTAACAAAATGTCAAAATTATGACTTCATTCAAACGTTCACATACCCAATATTTCATTTGAGATCGAAGTTATTGCGACAATTATTGTTAGACAAAACGTCACAATAGCTGGATTAGATCGGGTGAGGTAAGCCTGCTCGAAATAGAAACTAGATATAGATTAAAAAGGTATTGATAAATACCTTTCAAATTGAGGTTAAAAAACATTTTAATTATGTCCTGTATCTAGCAATGAGTCGGCTTTTCATAGACATTGTTACATTGGCTAGGTAAACTGCACGATGAAATCAATGGAAAAACGAAACATTCCATGATGATAATAATCATGTTATTCATAAAGTGACGCCTTGAGCGTGTTATTGGATATAATACACCCGGGATTGATTAAGGGCAGAGCATGCTTTCTGTAATGGTACAGTTGCTTATACAAATTAATGCGAAAGTTACCTTCTAATGCTAGGTTAAGATAAAATCAAACCTTGTCAACGTCAACCTGGAGTCTTTAAAAATGACATCTATGTTAAAACATGTACACGGTTATAGGCAGAGATGCAGTTGGGACAGTTTATCTCCAAAGAGAATGGAAAATGCAAACGGTATTTGACCATAAGGACTGGAATAAGAACGAAAACAAACGAATTCGTAAAATCCCGGAAAAGCATATAAAACACGAAGAAAACCATATTACCAAATAAGTGTAAAATAGAATGAAAGAGATCCTTATAATCAAGACAAAAATGAATTCTTGTGTAGCTAAGAACCCAAATTAGATCATAAACATCTGCAGATTACGGTGTTTATGTGTTATTTTCGGTAGATTAATGAAATACCCTGGATAATGTAAGGTAGGATTACTGTCATAGAAGAGGAAAATGATTCAATTTTCACAAGGGAAATATTACCCATATGCTCCCTGATTTTCAGGATAAAGCTCTTACAGGAGACAACATGACGGAAATTTACTTTCACGTTTGACAGCTACGGATGTTTTAATACCATTTAGGAGAAACACTGGCGGGAACATAGTGAATATTCATGTAAAAATGGTGTACGTGTTAAAAACAAAATCTCACTTAGAGAGAAATGTAAAAAGGGCACGTTATGCTCTCAAGACATAACTAAGAGAAAACTGAACTAAATGAAGCCTTTGAAATGCAAAAATACCAACATACCAATTCTCCGGAGGGAATAAATCTAAGGTGGAAAAAAGAATGATTATCCTTGTCGAAACGTAGTTTAGTAACGAGCATAAAGCTTACAAGTAACTGGTGGATGAATTAACTTTATATGAATTGTTATCCTTCCTATTACACTGAACTCAAAAGGCAAAGTTCTTTTATTATAAAGTAATTGCCTGTATAATAAAGCGTTAAAATATTTCGGTAATTTTCATGTAAAAAATGTAAAAAAAGAAACCTGCCTTGTCTAAAACTTTTCGACGAGAATACTAATTATTTATTTAGAGAAAATATACTTTATTTGTTAAATTTGGCGTCCTGTATAACGACATTTACATTCGTTCATATATTGATCACACAGGAATGATTAATTGTTTCATACGCCCAGGGAAAAATACATGATATTTGATTTGTTGTAAGATTTCATTCGTATGACAGAATATGAAGTAAATTGATCAACTTATGTGCACTACATTGATCAGCTTGTTTATGCTGCAGATTTAAATTCTTTTTCATGTTTTGCAGGTAGTACTTTGCAAGCACAATTGCTGAATTATTTGGGTCCCGAATTATTTACCGTTATTCAATATCTCTATCATACCATCTGTTAAATCATATATTAGTGTATTTATTGACAAATTATACTCCGTATTTTAATTATTTTTATCATTATTATCTTTTTTTTTCATAATTGTTTTACTAATTTATGTAGTAAACTGTTATGTCTTTGATAGAAAAGGCAACCAGTGTACATAACTGAAGCTGTACTAGTGAAGATGGAAAACGTTATTATTTAACTGATGTTACAAAGGATTTATTAAAACCTATCATTTTAGGTCACATGTCTTGAAGTTATTGATTTATTTTTGACTCGGTGCATATCTAATGTTGACTGGGCACCGTCCGAAATTTAGCCCCAAAAGGAAATGTTATACCGACGGAGATAACAGGAAAAATGTGGTCTAACGGAAGATTTATATCTACAGAGCCGCCGTTGCACATTTCGTCACATAAGTGTGTTAATTTGTTTTGTATCTTTTGTACTTTTCTACTATTTCCTTAAGTCACTCAAAACGATAATTTCAAATAACCTTTAGCACACCTTTTTAACTTGTTTATTTAAATCAGTTAAAAGGTGCAATTGTGGGCGCCTAACCCTTTCCCAAACAACACATTTTGGACTCTTCCAAACTGAAAGAGTTTGCAGACGACAATTTTAGATTTTGAGAAAATAGCCGAAAGTTCTCAAAAAGGGTAGAAAACACTGTGGGAAAAGGAGAAATTGCTCGTTACGAGCAATTTCTCCTTTTCCCATAGTGTTCTCAAAAGACTTTTACTGCAGACACGTAAAAACCAGGGCTTGTTTGTGAAAGGGTTAAGTAACGTATGAGTGTGTTACTATATATCATACTTTGTCACTTCTCGTATTTCGTAACAACAAGTTAATAATTGGTACACAACTTGCATCGACAAATTAAGCGACTTGTGTATCTAAAAATAGGTTCTTTATAAAGTAAAAACATTTGGAATATGTGTTGGATCAAAATATTGTATTACAGAATTAGAAAACTCGTACCCGTATTGCAGCCACCTTAACTTTATAATCGAGTCAAACTGGTGCTTTCAGATTGTACCCAAACTCAAATATAATAGTAGAGGAATTCGTGATATTTCCGAATAATAGAAATGGTAAATTCGACATTCTCTTTCATGTTACAGTAAATTACACACAAGACTTTTGACAGGTCTCTAGATTTCTTTGATGTATTTTGCTTTACACGTGTCCATTTCTGCTTATTCCCTTGTATCTATTATGTCAATTTCTAATCATAAATTACGGAATAGTTTTACATCATGGGTATCTGCATATATCGTACATTTCTGTAAAGACCGTCTGCCTCAAGCACAGCATCTCATACCTGTGTCATAATGGACGAGCATGTCCACATGAATAGCAATCAGAGCGATATAAAAACATTGTTTTCTCCTTCAGGTGTTGTCATATGTACATGTGTTTAATGTCAGATATAGCAACGTGAAACGAATCAAAGCAAAAATGCAAATGAACCATTCCTTTTAACTATGTTTTATCGGCTTAAACTTGTCACAAAAATACTCGAAAAATTCCAGAATCTAGATTTCGGTGAATTAGATTACCTCGTTTAACCTAATTCGTTATTTTACTCACTTTCTCACTGCTGGGGGTCAATTATGTTCTTTAGAGCGATCTACCACCGTTCTACGAAAATTTAATTATATCAATCTCGTTTTCCCCGTATGAAATCCGATTACAGTGCATCTCCTCTAGCGTTAGAACAACAAAAATCTATATTCAGAAAACCGTTTCGAATTTTGGGAAAACGGGATACATTCTAAGAGATTTTCTAGATTTTCAGATTTTCCACGACTCCAAGTTAATATAGCAAAGACAAAAAAGGTAAACTTTTAAATGACAGTTTCTGGAAGATTGGATTCTCCTACAAGCCAGGGGCTGAGCTGGGTAAATTAATTCTTGATATTTTCTCATTATGAACAAGGAAATCTGAATTTAAAGCTGTATTCCTTATAGTTTGAATTGCTTGTTTTAGAAATGCATCTGCGCCATTCATGATATGAATCATTATTTCATGCTTTCCAGTAGGATATTGAGAAATAGCAATGAAAATATCTTTCGATATTACACGGGTACAACCGGTGAAAATACCGATTTCATGTTCTTGTTGCCTAGGTAAACTGCTCTGCCTCAACCATGCGTCTGTAGATACTTTTTGCAGATACATTAAGGTCATTTTGCATAGAATACAACACAAATATTTTTATGGGTTTATTTATCCGCATGCGTGCATGTTTTCACCATTACACTTGACATGGTAACCTCTAAATTGATTTGTAATAGTTTAGACCGCGTTCCATTTTCCACAGCAGGAACTCAGATTAGTCTATTTTTCTTCATTACACTTGTACTGTTTTTTTTTTTTCAACTTTGGATGCCGAAAAAAAAAATGGAGACATGTTTCGTGAGCGTCCTAAGTCGCACTAAACAACACTTCGGCATTAAAATTTGGACCATGCTCTGACATTGGTGTGTGTGTGGGGGGGGGGGGGGACTGGAGAGAAGGTAATGCAAGTCCGTGATGCATTATACCAAGTAATTCATCACGTACTTATGCTATAGAATCGATTTGGTCTAAAAACCAACCGAACCTTTAGACAGACATGTCCTTAGACAAGCACAAAAATCAGCAAAAAACAAAGAGTATCACCCTATGTCAGCCTGCGCGGACTGCGCAGGCTGACATAGGGTGATACTTTTTGCAGATGTAGTAGGTCGATATAGGTCGATACTTTCTGCATCTGTACTTTTTTCAGATGTATAATTGAACCCCTTTTTCACAGAACATGGTTCATCTAAACTGTTCGTCGTTGAGCTTCCGATCAAGAACATTGAGTACTTTAAGGTTTTCTTTAAATGGCCATAAATCCGCCTACGGTTATATCTATATAGGCATCTAATGTTATGCTATAAAAATGTCATTGCGTTCTATAAGTGCTTGAAGGGGAGCCAAGGATAATGGCTCAAAATGGTATTCTAAAAATCTGATTTCTGAAACGAGTATGGGATCGGATATTTGGCTTTTGCAATGGCTTTGTTTTAATATCGCCATGAAAATATAGCCTAGGGTCCGTAAATGGGATAGGGGTGAATTAGTTGTGGAACCAGATACCATCTGGATGATTGCTTGGGATTGAGCGTTTATTTCAATTAAGCTAAACTCTTTACCAAACAAGAAATTATATAGACTTATCCATGTTAAATCCTTTCCCTACAATGTTTTTTAAAAGCTCTATTCCTCATGGTCTCTACACAGACTACCTTACTTTTTGTGAAATAGTTTAACGATTGTATCCACACAAATACGAACGTGTTTAACGATTGTATCCACACAAATACGAACGTGTTTAACGAATGTATCCACACAAGTACGAACCTTCCTTCTTTACCCGTAACCACTTCTACTACCCTTTGCCAAGTAATCCCGAATCATAGCTACTCTAAGGTAGACTGCTTTGTAAACATCTTTGAAAAGAAGAAATTGCTGTTAACCAGTATTTTCTCCTTTTCGCACATTTTCTTTTTAATGTTCTCTACTCTCTCAGGGAAAAATTCCATCAATTTCGTAACACTTAATCTCTCATCTGCAAATGATTGGAATTCACAACAGCCTAAAATTTGTTCTCTTAGACCGTTGGTACGGAATTAAAATACCAATTCATGTTTCTCAAATATGAACTAAATGGAATAAAACGTGTTTACAAATGGTTTAAAACCTACTATCTTACATACATGTACATGCAGGGAACAATAATAAGCAAATGACTTGAAGTGCATCTATTTCGATATAGAACATCGAGTTGAATAAGTTCTGAAAAGTTTTCCATGTCCAAGTCTGTTCTCTGCATTGAGTGCTACGGAATTATCGCTTTGTATACCACATTTTACGTGAAATTAAGAGTAAAAGAAAAGTGTTCTCTTTTTTATCATCATTGTAATACCATTCTTTACTTAGAAGGACCAGCCATCGATAAACGACAAAGGAGACACAATCTGTGCCATCCCATATTTAGACAAATAAATCATTGATGCATGACTCAGGTAGCACAATCTGTGTCATCACTTATTTGAAAAGACCAGTCATTTATAAATGACTACCGATACACAATTTGTGCCATCCATCATGTAGAAGGACCTGCTATTGATAGACGACAAGTAAGAAATAATCTGTGTCATCCGTTATGTAAAAGAGCCGACCATTGATAGATGTCCATTAGACTTAGATCAGGTCATCCCTTTTCAAGACTGAACAGCAAGTATAAGATGACCCATGAGACACAATCTGTGCTTTCCCTAATTTTAAAAGTCAAACGTTTGATACCAACCTGTGCCACCCGCCATCAAGAAGGACAATCCCTTGATAGATGACAAACGAGACACAATCTGTACCATCCGTTATCCAGAGAGACCAGCCATTGATAGATTACCATTGATACACAGTTGTGCCATCCTTTATTCAGAGGGACAAGCCTATGATAGATGACTACTCACACACAATCTGCATCATTCGTTATCAAGAAGGATCAGCCATAGATTGATCACCATTAAAACACTCCTTATTTCAAAGGATAAGCTAATGATAGGTGACAACTAGGGCAAAATCTGTGCCATCCCTTATTTAGAAGGACCAGCCATTTAAAGATAACCAAGTAAGCACAACCTGTGCCATCACTTATTTGGAAAGACCAGTCATTGATAAATAACAAATGAGGCACAATCTGTATCAACCCTTATTTAGAAGGACCAGGTATTGATAAATGACCGATAAGACACAATTAGTGCCACCCGTTATTTAGAAAGACCATCTGTTGATAGCTGACCAATGAGACTTTGTCCAGGCAATGTCTTATTTAGAAGGAACAGCCTTTAATAGATGACCAATGAGACACAATGTCATCCCTTATTTAGTAGGACTAGCCACTGATTGATGACAAATGAAGCACATTTCATCATTCAGAACTACTACCGGAGTTCGACCTTCTATTCCAATATAAAAGATACATGAAGGCGTCCAGTAATCTTTTTTTTAAACTAGCAAGCTGTTGCCAATATGAGATATTCAGAACGATAGCCATAGTTTTTGGTCCTTGTTCCTGCAAATATTCAACCGTTTATAGCCAGAAATACAACTATTTCTCGTTTTTCTCAACTTTACGAATAGGTTCTTATTGGTTTGTTCATGGGGATCAAATATAACGCTACTTGCAACAAAACTTAAAGAGTGGTCGCGATAAGGCTGAAAGAGCTCCGATTCATGATCTTCATTGTCAAAGTATGTCTAATGAAATAAGCCATGAAAACGCCAGTTAATCCGTCATCTGCAAAAAGTATCGATCCTCGTCAGCCTGCGCGGACTGCACAAACTGACCTACGTTTAAACTCTTTGCTTATTATTCAAGTTTACCTCATGATTTAGTTGGTTGCCAGACAAAATGGGATATATGAATCGATGATTATTTGTTGATTCGCTTGGTATTATGTATCGTGAAGATGCATTTAAACCGCCTTTTGACAGACCAATGCTGATATTTATTTTCCTCGTTCTGTGTAAGATTGAGGGGGAATGAGGTTCTATTTCAAGTAAATTCATAAGATTCCTAGAAATCCATATATTACTGTCTGATGTTTTGAAAGGCACCTGGAGCTAATAGTGTTCTTCCTAGAAAAGCACATTAAATCTTGTGTTGTAGATATGAGCACATCTAGCCAAATATTACGAAGTAACGTTAGAGCTGTAGAAGAAACTAAAAATAATTCGTTTCTTAGATGAATATCGTTGGTTTACTTCAAAAACCTCGTAACTACAGGTCGAAATACGCTGTAGTTACAATGTTTGTAAAGTATGCCGACGATATCTTTTGGAATCCACTTTGATTCTCAAGATATTCTTTCTGTTAAAAAAAGAACGGGTCGTTAACTTGAAATAAATCCATGTATGTATAGATCTGTTAATACTTTCATAATGTCCAATCGCTGTGTTCGAAATTTTCTTTTAATGGCCGTAAAACTAACATATAATATTCATTTCGGATCGAGTGTAACATTAATGGGCAAAAATGATGATCCTGTATTGTGGAAGGGGAGCGGGAACATGTAGCACGAACTAAGACTGCCATTTTTCTTCCATATTCAACTTTCGCACGAAGCCACATTCAATTGTCAATTTAAACCTCGGCTATATCTTGAAGCGCACTGGCCTTTGGACTTATTAACTCGAGGTTTTATTGCACACTGAAAATAATTGAAGTTACATGTCATTGCAATATTCAATCCAACATTTTATTGCTGTAAACATTCATGTTTTAATGGGTAATGTGATAATACACTATGATGAACAATACCTAAACGTCAAGCTAGCTTTTAATGTGCTTGTCCAAGAAGACAGAATGTAATTCAAGCATTCAAGCAAAACTATGTATTCCTTTGTCTGTACATAGCAATATCTAGAAAGCTAGTTCAATGCATTTGAAATCGACCCGTGTAAGCCTGTGCAGTCCGACCAGGCTGTCATGGGTCGAACCTTTTTTCTAGGTGTAGATTTTCTATTTTCAGCACATCTACAAATCATTCAACCTCGTGATTCAGGCTACTGCAAGATAAATTGAAATTGCGGATCCATAATTTTTCGGTGACTTGCTTGGTATAATGTACCATGGAGATGAAATGAATTTCACACTGCCAGAGCGTCGCTGAATTATACAATAGATGTACCTTAGACTTAAGCCTGTATATGAAAACGGGATTAGCGCTTACTATATTAAGATCTCGTAATACCAATGTAGTGTCAGCTGAAATGCTGTAAAATGAATGTAAAGATAAGCAGAAAAATGCTCGAAAAACGAGTGGAGTTGGCAATTACTTTGCATACACACGTACAGACATATTCTCTCAAAAAGATGCACAGATGATCAGTAAATAAAGAGAGGGATAAATTATATGAAATACAAATACTGAGGTTAACCATGGGTGGAAAACTTCAAATACAGATCTACTGACTTTGATGAGAAATCGTTGTGGGCTAGAAATTCCAAAAGAAGAGAATGTTATGCAATGCTCTGGTCTCTAAAGTTGTTTTTTACACTACGAGAAACTGTAGAATGTGCACAGTAGAGTCTGTAAAATTTGTGCTTTTTGATGGACCGTAGCCAAAATAAAACACCAAGAACCCCATGCCAGTCTGTTACATGTCATTGTCATTGTTTGGAAATTCGGAACATAAGAATACAGTTAAATGAATAACAAGCTTTCCAGATTTTCAGCTGATTTTGAGCCGATCGGAATCTGAAGACAAAAACAACCTTTTCTCTCGAGAGCCATTGACTCTGAATATGAAGTTTCCTACACGTGTAAGTTTCAAATTTAAAATAAATCAGTTAAGTTGCAGTGGTATTTTTTCATCTGAAAATAGTTTGAATTTTCTGACATGTGTATTTTGAAAATAATCCGAAAAGAGATTTAATAATGATGGATCCGTTTCACATGTGGTCCTAGACTAGATCTAATATTTCAACTGGAGACAACATGACTATGTTGAGCAGACTGTTGTCGGTCATTTTTCCTTCGGATAAATAGAAGGGGCATTTATCTAATAAAAAATCTGAAAGACAAATATATTTTTCTACCTTTGATTTTCGTCTTAACTCCCAATCAAACGACAAATATTTCAACAACTTCCTATTGACAAAATTTGCAGACCAACACAACATTTTCTGGTGAGAGCCTTTGACTTTGAAGTTTCCTACCCGTTTAAGTATCAAATTTGTGATAAAGTAGTTAAGCAGAAGTGCTTATTTTATTTATTGTTTGTTTTTGAAAATAAGTTTGAATTTTCTGACATTACGTGTATTTTGCTGAAAATAATCCGGAAAGTTAATCTGTTCTATATGTGATCTTAGACTAATATTTCAACTAGGGACAACATGACCATATTGTGCAGACTAATGTCATCATTTTTTCTTCGGATAAATGGAAGGGGCATTTATTTAATAGAAATTCTGAAAACAAATAGTCCGCGTTGATCTTTCTACCTTGGATTTTCATCTTAACTCCCAATCAAACGACAAATCTTTCAACAATTTCCAATTGACAGAATTTGCAGATCAACACAACATTTCCTCGTGAGAGCTTTTGACTTTGAAGTTTCCTACCCGTATAGATTTCAAATTTTTAATAAGGTAAATAAGTTGCAGTGCTTTTTTATTTTCATGTTTTGAATATAAGTTTGAATTTTCTGACATTACGTGTATTTTGCTGAAAATAATCCGGAAAGTGTTTTGATAATAATTAATCAGTTTCATATGTAATCCTAGACTAATATTTGAATTGGGGACACCATGGCCATACTCATCTTCGCGAGCCAAGTTTACGATCACTACGTGGATCTTACCTTGGCTGATTGAGCCCGATTTCGAGATTCCTGCGATGCTCCTTCTATTGGATGCTGGTTATTACTCCCCTTTACATCATGCTTCTAAAAGCAAATGAAATATCGTTTTACAAACCGCTTACGAATACACATGAAGCGATAAGCAGACATTCACGTGGGTTTCCATGTTTTACCTATTATTCGAAAGGTAGAGACCGTGTTCTATTTTTATCAAAGATGAAATGCTACGACCGATTTTATTCGATGCAGCTAGAGCTGGCTGCATCCAATGAAAAGGTGTATCGGGGGGTTGTAAAAATCAAGCTCAATCCGCCAAGGTAAGATCCACGTAGTGATCGTAAACTTGGCTGGCGAAGATGGACCATACTGTGCAGACGAATATCAGTCAATTTTTATTCGGATAAACGGAAGAGGCATTTATGTAGTACATTTTTCTGGAAAACAAATAGTTTGCATTGGTCTTTCTACTCTTAAGTTCTAATCAAACGACAAATCTTTCAACAATTTCCTATTGATAGACCAACAGAACATTTCCTCGTGAGAGCCCTTTGACTTTGAAGTTTCCTACCCGTTAAAATATCAAATTTTAAGTAAAGTAGTTAAGATACAGTGTTTTTTTTTTTGGGGGGGGGAGGGGGGTTGGAGGGGAAAAAATGAATTTTTTGATATCACGTGTATTTAGCCTAGAATAATTCGGAAAGTGTTTTTATAATAATTATTCCGTTTTATATGTAATCTTAGACAAATATTTCAACTGGGGACAGCACGACCATATTGTGCAGACTGACGTCGGTCATTTTTATTCGGATAAATGAAAGAGGCATTTATTTAGTAAATTTTCCGGGAAACAAACAGTTCACGTTGGTCTTTCTATACCTTGGATTTTCATCTTAACTCTTAACCAAAAGACAAATCTTTTAACAATTTCATATCGAAAAACAAATTGCAGAAAATAAATTAAACGTAGTTCAAGTATTAAGAATGGTCTTGAAAAAGTAAAAAAATTGTAGGAAAAAAGAGAGAAGAAAATGTTTGTTGTTGGCATTTTCTTGTTTAACTTTAGTGTTTTCTAAAGCTGTCTTTTTTACAGGACGTTAAAAGATAGGATTATCTGCTATAGGCTTAACTCTTTACCAAACGACCAAATTTTGGACAGGTCCAAATTGAAAGCATTTGCAGATGATGAAATAAATGTGACTCAAAAACTGAAATTTGATTTTGGAAGGGAAGAAAACATTGTGGGAAAAGGAGAAAATGCTGGTTACCAGCATTTTCTCCTTTTCCCATAATGTTTTCAAAAGCTTTCTTCCTCAGGGTCGTTAAAAGTAGGGATTGTGTGGTAAAGAGTTAAACTCTCAATTGATCCCACAAGACGTATTATAACGGAAATGGGATACATAATGGGAGGGGGACTCCTTAAAGCGAGGTTTGCGTGACTGACTGATAAGCAATTATCTTGTTAATGAGTTTTAGTTCCTGTTTTTAACAGTTGAATGGGCTCCACGCGTGGCACAAGAAACGACCATTAAAGGACATAATTACGTAAGATAGAACTGCAATAGGCCGGATATTTTAAAGTAGAAAAAAAGCTCGTGTTACTGATTGTGCAATTAGTTTGAAGAGAATCTCCTGCGAAGAAGATTTCGCATTTTAAATGCCAGAAAAATGAACATGTTGAAATACATCTAGGTTTAGATGATTCATTACGTGGTGCCTTTAGGTAAAGAGATACATGATTAGCCAAGCCCGGCGGCTCGGTCGATGGCCTGCAGGCTCAGCCACGAGCATTGATGATAGTCATTGCGACAGGAATCATTCGGTGGCTTGGAAAGAATATTGCACGGAGTACTGGTAAAAAGGAACTCCAGGAAAGCAAGAATATGTGCACTGGCCGCCGATGTTACTGAAATAATCAATCGATACATGATTAAAAACTGAACCGTTCAACCTATACACTCTACGTGTATTAAAGACAAAAAATTTATTTTATGTGATTTATTTTAACTAAATACCCTGGATACTGAGATTTGCGGGTATAAGGGCTGTCCCGGAAAATGGTAAATTGTTGTTTTAAATTCTTTTTTCTGATGTCGGAGTGACATGAAAAATCGTAACAGTACGATCTAGCAGTCATAGTTGAATGTTTTCATGTAGATCCACATATTTACTGATAAATCTGGAAACGTTTCGGAAATCAGTCTATACCTATTTTCCGTTAAGTCCGTGTCGGCGCATTCTGAAATAACTGAATGTACAAAATATTTCAAACAGGTATTATAATTAACCGTTGCTCCTCCGTAAGGAAATGTGTGAATATAAAAATCATATTTACATAGTCATCATTTCAAGCGTTAACACATTAATTCCAAGCGAACCGTTCTAATGGGTTAAAATGAAACAAATTTAAATCCATAACTTATCCCCATCGTTTTCGGCAGGTCAAAAACTGAATATCATTTTCAATCCTGTTTTTAAAAATAATGGCGTGATAATTTAAAATGTAGAGATAAATTTGCAACAGCAATCATGCAACTCGTTCAGGTCAAAGTAACTGATAGTCAAAGGACTGGGACACAAAACTTCACAAAATAGTAGCCATACACTCTGATAATAAGGTTTAGTACATCTTAAAAATTATCGACCAGGGTCAGTCTGCAACGTGGGTCGAAAATGTTTGATATTGATCATAAATTTTCTGCATGCCCAAAGATCATCCTATCGTACAAGTTATCACACAACTATGGATAAATAAAATATTTTTTCTAACAGCACATTGGATTATACGATAGGATGATCGCTGGGCATGCAGAAAATTTATGATCAATATCAAAAGATTTCGACCCACGTCGCGGACTGAGCAGGCTGACCCTGGTCGATAATTTTTCAGATATACATAAAGGATATACATTTAATCCGCCCTTTTGCCAGACCGTGGCTCATATAAAATTATGTGACTTCCAATAACACAAGTAAAGGGTACGTCTCAATAAATCCACAATTTGCAGCTGTCGCCTGCGATTAAAAGCATAGTTCAGTCATCTTTTTACATTAAATCCGTCTTATTCAATAAGTGCAGTTCGAGATGTACATTTACCAAGAGAGAGAGAGAGAGAGAGTAGTTTAAACTTTGTTTTACATCGATTGAGATACAAAATTTTGCACCTTATACTAATTTCTCTTGGTTCTGCTTCCTGGAAACTACACCAGTACTCGCTCCGAGTGTGTGGGCCAATGAACGGTCCAAAAGTCGACACCCGCTCCCTGGTGCTGATCTCTGGACTTTATGGTAACTCACAAATACGCGCACACCAGTAGCAGCAGGAGAAGAAGAAGAAGATGATGATGATGAGAAGAGGAAGACTTTGAAGACCTACAAAAATTACATGTATGCACGCCTGTGAGTCTGAGAACCTCGCAACAAATCATTTGATAATAGATTCTATTCCTCACTTACTTTTTCTCCAAATAGACTTATATTTAGCATCCGAGGATAATCGTCTAAAACTGTAACGCCTTGTAAAGTCACATTGCATCCTAGATTCGCACCAAGGTCTTCACAAAGCACAGAGCAAACATACAATCCAATTACAGCTAAGCATCCGTATCGTGCAAGCATTTTCCGTTGCTTTTCTTTCGAATTTCGTCGTTTCTTGAGAAGCGTGACATACGTTACCTGCGAATTTCTTTGTATAAATTTCACGCGTTCTAAATCGTCATTTTTTCTCTCTTTAGTAATTCACAATACGTATCGTCTTCTCTCCTACATTTGATAGTGTATAAACAGACCGCAAAACCAATAAGTTTTATATCTACTTGCATGTTGCTATCTGGTACACTGTACTGAATCAATGCAAGTGTCAACGTCCAACTGAACAGAAAATGCAGAATTATTGGTTTAGGGTTTCTTCCTTGTCACTAGCCGATAATAGCAATGTCTTCTTCTTAAATATCTTACTAACACAATCCTGCATTTTACGACCACGACGAAGGAAGAAAAAAATTTTGAAAACATCTTTGGAAAAGCAGTATATGCTTTTCGAAAAGACAAAACTCAATTTTTTAGCAACAATATTTTGTCGTCTTCAACTGCTTTCAGTCTGGACAAGCCTTAGGATTTCGTCGTTTGAAATAGCTTTTTAACTGTTACCAACACAATCCGGTTCGTATTATTACTATAGCATACGTAACCGCTTTCATCAAACGTGTGCCTTAAAATTGAGAAACTGAAAAAAAGTCACAATATCGACACGCCATTCATGCAAAGTAGTAGTACCGTGCAATTCATCACAAAATTTTCACTTCTGAAGTAGTATGTTTTTCATTGGAAGGCCATCATTGGAACGTATGTTGGTCACGAGTTATGCTCTTAGAAAGGGCCGAGGTAGCGTCACTACCATAACAAAAGTAATACCGGTATGCCCGTAACTTATCGCAGACATAACTCACTTAGCTTACCTACCCTTATCTTTCGAAAGAAGATTCTGGCCCAGTGATACCCTTACCACAGTAGCATACCTTAATTGTTATATTTTCAAAGATTTTTTTATTTTTCAGAAAACTTGTACTGACGGTTGTTAGTGTAGGGTGACCCCCGAAAGTGCCAGATGGAATCGTTAATGAAATTCACAATCCATTCCTCAATGCAACCATATTTGGTACAAATGAACTTTGGTCTATGCCTGACATATCCATAAAGTTTCAGTCATGAATGTCAAACAATTTTTGTTTTATCTCCGCAAATGTTCACCTCTGCGTTGCAAGCACACCTGATTACGACATGCAGAAATGTAAATAATTCTGACACGCCAATTACTTGGTATTGCCCTGGTATTGGTCGTGATAGATGACCCTCTATAATTCAAGCATAGTATAGGGACTGTTCTGATAGACATTGTCTTTCAGGTAATCCCCAGATAAAAATCTGGGAGGGAGGGTTACAGTCCGGTGAGGATCACACCTACTGATGAGGCAATCAGCAAAGTGTCCCTGGGGCTATTCCAACGATTAATTTGAAGAGTGGGGAGTTATCCCATTCTGTTAAATCACTGTTGAACCTTAATATAATCTATTCTTATGACCAAGGCTGCCCAAAACTATTTGTGATACCTGTTGACAATTTTGAACTTCCTATCCAGGTGTGCTTGCAACGCAGAGGTAGATATTTGGAGCATATGGAACGGGGAATACGAAGACTATTTGGCACTCATTACTGAAACTTAGTAAATATGCCAGGCATAAAATGAGTTTCATTTGTGGCATATGTGGTTCGACTGCAGAGAGGATTGTGAATTTTCTTCATTGGTGACACTGTTTTGGACAATCTTGTACAATACTAAATGTGGCACACCCAAGGCCAAACGCTACCTCTGCCCTTTCTAAGAGCATAAATCGTGACCAACATACGTACAAAAAAGGTACAAGTTGCAGTTGATCCCCTACATCTCATTTCAAGAGTTTTGCACACCGTTTTTGTCATCAACGATACCCTGTGGTCGTTTCCTTTCGTTGAGTCAATGAGGATAATTGAGTGATGATATGACGCTACGGCTGTAAGTTCTAAGTTGAGATATTTTCCAATTTCCTGCATATTCATCGTTTGATCTCTTGGACATCAATGAATTAAACGGAAATGGCGTGATTTGCTTTAATACTCAACTAACTATGCACGTTTTCTTTTTTCAGGCAAAATGTTAAGACGCAATAGTTACAAAGAAACAGAAATAGCCCAAAGAAAAGAAACTGTCTTTTGCTGTTGTAAATGATGTGGACATAGTACTTGAAAAAAAGAGGTTATATGGTAGTAAAGTAGCTAATTTTGTAGGGTAGTATCTTAATGATTTCAACTAAGAAAGAGTCAATAGCAAATAAAATAAAATTAGCACTTTTTGTTGGAAGTGCACAAAGCACTGACTGTCCATATACATGTATGGATATTAGCTACTTTCACACATTGACTGAAAAATGGCAACCGTTGTAGTGTATTTGCACGGTGCAATAGATATCGTAATTTCAGACTTTCACTGGCTAGAATTAACTTCATAGAATTTATTTTTCTATCATCGTTATGGAATCAAAGTTATCTTTAACTTGGTCTCCATTCATTACAAACTAGAGCTGTCACTGAATGCGACTTAATACCTCTGCCAGCGCTTTGACAGAAACAGGCAATTTACTGGTTTCTTTGTACACAGACGGACACATGGACAGACACACGGACCGACAGACAGGCTGATTCAAGTATACACCCAAAACATTTGTTTTGCAGGGGTTTATAATAAATATCTATTCAACTCTCTGCCAAATAACTTAATCTTTTGTTCACTTTTAAGTTAAAAGCTTTTATATACAGCATACTGAATGTATCTCAAATGATAACTTCTGTCTTTGAAGGGACAGAAAACAATGAACCAGTATCATCTCGTTTTCCAATATTTTCAAATGCCTTCTTCTTCAGGGTCGTTAAAACTCGAAATAGTGTGGTAAAAAGGATTTTATTTTTCAGGAATGATTGTATCATTTTCCAGCGTGAAGTCTTAATCAAAGTACTGAAAGTACTGACAGACTAGCGAATTTGAAACTAGTAAGCGGCTGAGGTAAGTGTAAATCTTTGTTGATTTATACCAGACTGAAGAAATATTGTCATATTTGGTTTCTAAGTCCGTTCCAGGTCCATCGGTTCATTCTGGTTATTGAATCCAATTTGGTTCAATTCAAATGCAGTTCAATCCCAATGATTGACTTTATAGGACGCTCTTGACTATTTTCTTCTCTAACAAAAGAAATATTACTAAAAACTCCAGTTTGTTAACTTTTAAAACAGGTTATTTTGTTGAGATGAAATCTCCTGCCTAAAAAGACATCTTTAGATAGAAAGAAATAAGAGATAAAACGTGTTTCGCATGTACACCTGGCCTTTTAGTTATTTCCATAGCATAGCATTTGAAAAGATAAAAACAAATATGATTGTATATGGCCTAGAAACAAAATGAACATGAAATTTCATAAAGTTTTGTCCAATGGTTAAAGAGATATCAGTCCGTATTGGAATGATACATCAAGCCCCCTTTTCCGATGACATGGTATCAAATGAAAAAAAATCTTGATCGGTGGACTATCGTAAGGAATACATGATTGATGTTTCACCAATTTTCATCAAGGATTTTTAAAGATGTCTGTGTGGACAGAGGAGCAGACAGACAGTGTGGAAGAAGAGCAGGCTACACAGTCTGTACAATCTGATCTTGGATCTATACTAACCGATAATGGGATATTCTATTTTTTACAAAAAATATAACTTTGAAATAACAATATTCAGGTTTTCACCACCAGCCAGAATGTTTTATTTAAAATTTTTTAGCAGGTTGAGGATTGACTTGGTTTAAACAGTTACATGTAATTAAACCCTTACCACACAGCAAAATTTTATACCTATCCAATTGAAATCATTTGCAGATGCAATTTCAAAGTGGCTTAAATGGTGCAATTTTGCTTTGATAGGGCAGGAAACGTTGTGGGAAAAGGAGAAATGCCGGTTACCAGCATTTTCTCTTTTTTCCACAATGCCTTCAAAAGGTTTCTTTCTCAGGGGCGTTAAAAGTTGTAAATTGTGTGGTAGAAGGTTAACAGCACAGGACGCAATAGTCAACTATTGAACTCTTTACAAAACGAAAATATTTTACGGCCCTCCACATTAAAAGCTGTTCCAGACGATAAAGTTAAATTTGACTAAACTGATGAAAACATTATAAAAGGGTTGAAAACAAAATGAGAAAAGGGGAAAATATTTGTAATCAGCATTTTCTTCTTTCTTTTCCCGCGTTGTTCTCAAAGGATTTCTTCCCCATTTATGTCAAAATTCGGGATTGTGTGGTAAAGGGTTAATATACAAGGCGTTAAACAACAGTTTAACATATCAGTTTCGCATTCACAATGATCTAAATAATAAATGACTGGAGGAATGAGAAGGGTTCCCTGGCCAATGAGGGTTTGTGTAGCTGGGATTTGCTACAAGTCATCTGGAGGCATTATTTTTAGATCCATTCATACTTTTATCTACTGCGGAGTAGGTATCAGTGATATGAGCCCGATTTGCATATAGGTCACTTAATTTACATACAAGCAAACATCATGTACCTTATTATTGACATCTTGCAGTATCTAATGCTTCGAAAATGGACAAGTTCAAATAGGGATGGTAGGGATTCTGCGCTTTAAGTCAAAGTTATCATAATGACTGAATTAAGATTCTTAACAGTAAGGAGTTATTTTTCTGTGAGGCAGTATTTGGCAACTGTGGGTTCTTTTGTTTACCGTGAGTCTGGCTCAATCTGGATGCCTATAGACTAGTTTCGCTAGTCTAAAAATAGGAGATAAGAAAGGAAAACGTTTTATAATGTTCGACTGTCTAGACGTAGTTTCAGTCATACTGTGGTTTCAGCTTGTTCCTGGTGTTATATCTCAGACATCAATGACATGAAAGGAAATTGTGTGATTTGTTTACAAGCTCATCGTAAATTACTACGGTAAGGGCTTTGTCAGGCTAACTATGTCTCCGTTTAACCCTTCTAGGCTGTTTAGCGGCACTCAAGAAGCTATTGCGGACAGTGTAGATCAATATCAGACTGCATGTAGTCTGATCTTGGATCTGCACCGTCCGATAGGGGATATTTTACCACAAATAATACATTCGAAATAGCAATATTTGGGGTTTCATTATATGATTGAAAGTTTCATTTATTTACCAGGTAGGGCCTACAGGATTAAGTTACACAATAGACAAAATAAAAATATACGAGAAAGACTATTGTATCTCCTTCTTGTGGCGCCGCATGAGCGTCGACATTATATTTTCATTCGCTTTTTAAAAGCCCTTGTGGCGGTAGCCATATTGTTTACTAAACGGACTGGTTCAGTTTGTGTTTTAACCCATTACCACACAATCCCTACCTTTGACGCCGGTGAGAAATGCTGGTAACCAGCATTTTCTCATTTTCCCACAGTGTTTTCTACCCTTCCCAGAACAAATTTCAATTTTTCAGGCACCTTTATTTTGTCGTCTGCAAATGCTTTCAATTTGAACCAGTCTAAAATTTTGTCGTGTGGTAAAGAGTTAATGTATAAAAAAGTGAACTTTCATTGCCAGATCGATTGAAAATACCCCAATCGTATCCCATACAGCCCAGAGTTTAAATACTTATGTAGTATCATCACGTGGACCTCAACGAAGTTTGTTGAAGTGATGACCTTTGCGTAAAAACATTAATCCGCTGTATTGTGCTCTATTTTAGAATCAACTGAATTACGGCGCCATTGATGATGTTATGCATGAATATTTTCTTGTTAAATGACTTTGAAAGCACTGGTAGAATAGGGATGGTTGTAGCGTCATGAAGTGTTATTTTGTATGGTTTTTGTCAATGTCTTCATATATCAAAAAATGTTTTTATAGACTTTATAGCATTTTTTCATGAATGACAAATATTTGTCACAGAATAATGAAGATAGTTAACTGAAAAAGGACCTCTTGCTACCATTCAGGAAACACTTTTCCAATTTTCTAGAGTCTAGACCTTGTTCTAGTCCCACAAATGTTTTAGCCTTTCAATAAATATCCTAGGCGTCAGTAAATATAAAAATGGTGACATTTGTTTTCACGTATTATCATGTAGACTCTAGACAAAACTCAAACTGTGGCTGAAGATACAAATGAGTGACTTTAAATAAAAGGAAGTTAGTATACTGCTACCTGACTGTACAACCTTATAATGTACATATTCATTGATGCGGAAAATATTGTTCTTAGTTGAGCATTTTTTTTCGCAGAAGTTCTAGTTGATTCAGGGGCATAGAAAACGTAGAAATTTATGTTGTATGGATTAGTACGTAGAAAAACGATAAACTTACATCCCTCCATCAACTGGACCGGGCTTTGTCTTCAGGACGGAGCCTTTGATGTTACACAAGCGCCAAATTTGTAGACTGGTTTCCTATAAAATAAACACTGTTGACCGGATGGATCCATACATGGCAAAACTGTCCGTGGGTATTTCTCTGGGATTTATCAAAAACAAAGGTGTTTAAATAAATTCAGGCTTACATTCTTACGGACAAAGTCCGTAACAAAGAAACAAATGAATAAATGCATAGTAGAAATAGGGGATCAGGCAGGATTCGAACCCCAGAACTCCCGGACGAAAGGTCAATATCTTAACCACTGAGCCAAAGAGGCATCTCCCTGACGCAGTAGTCAGGTATTGCATTTACATCGGGACGAAGCCATGCAGGAAGGAGTGGTCTCCCGTAACAACATAAACAGAAGTTAAGATTATCTGTTCACCAACTTGCCATTGAAGCTGGTCAACATGATGCAGGGACGTAGGAAGCAATTTTGGATTGGGGGGGCAAACTTTTCAGAATTGGCTTGTCCCGATTCGACATATAGTGTGTTTCGTTATGCAGTGAGAAATAACCCACCTACTAACACTAGGGACCGAAATAGAAGGAAATTTGTTCAACAGTGTGGTGAATTATGAGATTTGGAAAAGAAAAAAAAAGCAGAAAATCACACGTACAGAATGAAATGTGATGTCGAAAATTGTTTGGTGTATGTCAGATAACAATAGTAGTTGAAAAAATTCTGTGGCTCTTTTCCATTTGTTTAGAACTATATTGATTTGTTTGAAATTTTCTATCATCGTATTGCATTAGGTTACTCTGACATATTATTTCATCCTCCTTATATACGACGATTGTCTAGCAATATTTGGCCAAACACTGTCATTTCATTGGTGATCAAATTATTGGGGGGGGCCCGCCCCCCCTGGCCCCCCCTGTTCCTACAGCCCTGTGATGGAAATGACAGCCATATCAGAAAATGAAAGAAATGGTCATTGAATAAAATTTAAGGTGAGTATCGCTGTTTATTAGAATGTCCAAAATGTTGTAACCTAAGAAACAGATGTTTAAAACCTTATTACTGCAGATTACCTACCACTTTTTAAATTTATGGAATTTATGTAATCTTAATTATGTCATCCAATACAAAAGAAATAAATAACCTGTCAGAATATTAATGCTTTGCTTTTAAAGAAAGAATTGTATGGGTACTAAAATAAACTTTTCACCCTTGTTTGGATATATTGAATTCTCTGTATACTTCTACTGTTTATTATTCTTACATTGCCATTGTTTACACTCCACATTGGTATTTGTGGATGTATTACATGCGCGGATCCAGATATCTTTCTGGGGGGGGGGGGGGGGTTCCCACCGAAAACGCACTCGTCAATTAATACTGAAATTCGTTCCAGGAACATTCGTCAAGAACACCTCAAGACCTATTCGCAAGCCAAGGCTTACAAGTCACTACGCTACTCTACCCTTGGCGGATCGAGCTAGATTTTTACGTTCTCCCGAAACGCTTTTTCATTGGATCCAGCCAGCTCTAACTGCAACGAATGAAATCGCTCGTAGCATTTCATCTTTGATGAAAATAGAACAAGGTCGCTACCTTTCGAATAGAAGGTAAACATGGAAACCCACGCAGATGTCTGCTTATTGCTTCATGTGTATTTGTAAGCGGTTTGTAAAGCGATACTTCATTGGCTTTTCAGAAATATGATGTAAAGGGGGGTAATAACCAGCATCCAATAGAGGGCGCATCGTAGGAATCTCGAAATCAGTTTCTATCAGCCAAGGTAAGATCCACGTAGTGATTGTAACCTTGACTCGCGAAGATGCTCAAGACCAGAGTATGGTAGATGTCTGTCAAAGGTCATGAGGTCAATCTTTTAATGGCCACAGCCAAATTTAAGCATATCCTTTGTCGCTTTTTGCTCAATTTGGGGATATGTGAACGAGAAAGGGCCATAAAGTGTACGACCGCCTTGGTAAAGTTATGCATTATGATGAAAAAAGTGTTGTACCACACCAAGTAAAAGTGCCCAGCAGTAACCCTTCTTCATTTTCCCATAGTTTTGGTCGATATTTCCATACAAGTCAAATAAGTTGTATCTCAAAGTTGCTTGATGTCTCTACAATCAATGGTACGGATGAACATACTGGTTCTGTTTGATTTATTACGTAATCGCAGACCAATGTATCATTGTCAGGAAACGGCTATTGCTGCAAAAAGGGCATAGGAGTTATTGGAGAAAACCGTTTCAGTTCAGCATGACAAGCTTTTATATTTTGTAAGCTACTGTGTTCAACAGATTAATAATACCGTTGAAGAGAACTGCAAGTCCAAGGGCTTTGCCAGTTTGTTTGTGGCATAAGGTTGAAATACACAAGTCCCTGCAATCCACTAAGACCATGCCTGACCATTATAATGTTCTAATCAGATTCAAACTATTTTGCTTAGAAAATCTTTACGTCTGCAATATTAGGCCGGGAGTGGTTATTTAATTTGAGTGTTCTGGTCAAAAAAGCCTCAATCGGACTCGCAGCTAATGTGTCACATATATCTTGTATTCTGCATAAACGTTGACCAAACTGTGACAATGGTTTAATCCCCTATATTTTTTAAAAAAATGTAAGATATACATGTATAAGTAAATTCTTAAATTATATTTGTCAGAAATAATACCTTATTTGTTAGATATCACTTTAAATACATATTCCATTTTGAAAAGTCTTTTAAGTTTTGTCACTGATAAATGTACCTCCACTAAGTAGGAAAGGGTCGAGTTCACATGCTTTAGATGGAAGTTCAAAATGAAAATTGAAAAGAAAGCTTCGAGGCTGAAACCAGGATACCTGAAATGCCTTTTGCATACACAACGTAGTGGCATCATCCAGTTATCCTTGACCTGTCTCTCGGGTCATATATTTCACACAGACTTATATTGATATCTACTTATCTCGTACTTGAACAAGGTCTATAGACTGAATATTTGCATGTAGCGATATCAATTTATGCACTCTTACAGCTGTCAGAATAGTTTGCTATGAGTAAACATTGCTTCCTTCAAGGTGGTCATTTTTTTTCTTTGTTTTTGTATTGTAATGCCGTCTTCATTATCATTTTAATAATTTAGCGGCGGCCTGTACACTTATACATACTTTCCTGGAATTTATTTTGTAAGTACTTTGCACAATATTATTCCAAAGCCAGTGGCTGCTTTCCCACCTACTGATCGTCGAAACAATTATCAGCAGTGAGAGAAGAACGAATTCTTTTGCAATGGTACTTGTCCTCGGAAAGAAATTGAAAGAGCTAAGGATCCTAAGAAGAGGCGATCTTGTTTCAAGTCTTGAACTCGACCGAATACGCTACTGCTTGGCTTGACTGTGACGGGTTTAATTGGATTTTTATCAGAGTGAGTCATGCTGTGTTAACCCATTACCACAAAATCCCTACTTTTGACGCCCCTGCGAAAGAAGCCTTTTGAAAACACTGTGGGAAAAGGAGAAAATGCTGGTAACCAGCATTTTCTCCTTTTCCCACAGTGTTTCCTACCCTTCCCAGAACAAATTTCAATTTTTCAGTCACATTTATTTTGTCGTTTGCAAATGCTTTCACTTTGGACCAGTCTAAAATAAAATTTTTCTCGTTTGGTACTGAGTTAAAAGGGGCTTGATTCAACTATTCAAACATGTGAAACGTCAGAGTGATTACATCATTACCTGGACCTCGCGAAGTCAAAACAAATGTTACAAGCCTGAGATTTTTTTTTTTTTTTTTCGGGGGGGGGGGGGGGAGGGGGTTGTTCACTGCCACCATTGACGCCAGTGTATATTTTTATTTTAATAACTATGTGTTCTTCGGACTCACTCTTCACGTTGGCTTTCTTTCCTCTAAAGTGATAAACTGAAGAAAACGATCTAGTGGTTTTGTATTTACTTAAGATAAAAACTGTTTTGAATTTCTAATACGTGCATTAGCATCAAATAGTTCATCGCTATCCTGACCAGAATTAATATTAATGCGCAACGTGTAAATCAAAACTCAACGGTAAAAAAGTAGCAATGAAAAAAAAAAGGCTATAAACAATATATCTGTGGAAAGATCTAGCCTGTTTTTCACTCACAGTTTAAAACTTTAATTATCCGAAATGGGGAAAATAGTATTTACAAATGCTATTGTTTTACTGCACATTTTTGAATACAGTCTCTAAATATAGACTTTAGGGAAACAAAGATTCGTGCAAGATTTTGGACGGACTTATCAACAAGAAGTGCCTGGGCTTTAAGCTACAACAAGAGCATGTAGGGAGTGGTTTTATAAATGACAGGCGCGAGGCTTACGTGCTAGCTTATCAACAAGAAGTACTTGGGCTTTCACCGAAGCTACTACAAGAGCATGTAGGGAGTGGCTTTATAAATGATTGGCGCGAGGCTTACATGCTAGCTTATCAACAAGAAGTGCCTGGACTTTCAACGAAGCTATTACCAGAGTATGTGAGGAGTGGTTTTATAAATGACTTGCGCGAGGCTTACATGCTAGCTTATTAACAAGAAATGCCTTAGCTTTCAACGAAGCTATTACCAGAGCCTGTTGGTGTGGTTTTATAAATGATTGGCGCGAGGCTTACATGCTAGCTTATCAACAAGAAATGCCTTGGCTTTCATCGAAGCTATTACCAGAGCATGTACGGAGTGGTTTTATAAATGATTGGAGTATAGCTTAAATGCTAGCTGACCATAGTTGACTGAATCATACCAGGTAGTGTCTTATTGAGTAAATGTTTATCATTTTAAACTATGTAACGGACATAGTTTTGAAAAGTAGTCCGGTTCTGTACCCAGAATGTCCATATCAGATAGGTCTTTATTTGAAATGTGCCATCAACTGAAAGATAATCATCGATGGAAGGGAAAGGGAAAAGAGGCAATATCCATTTACATATTTATGCATGAATGAGTTTGTCTTTATAAATGGCTATTGTCAATAACACGTAAAAGTCAACGAAAGAGGAGTTTTTTGCTCTACTCATTTCAAGCTGGTACAAGTAAGCTACCTTTAGGGTAGAAAGCACTTTCCGAAAAATAGAAAAGCATTTTCTCTTTTTACCACAAAACTTTCAACAGCATTTGCCCTTAGGGTCTAAATATCTCGTCTTTGTTTGTAAAGGATTAATTGGTTCATGGCCCCATTTACAGAGTCGAAATTGGATTATCCACTGATATGTAACCATTAAACCACAGAATACTCCCAATTTCCTTGCAAAAAAGCGGAAGTCTACGATAAATCAATTTGGTGTCCTGTTAACCATGTACAAATCAGTTTGGCCTCATAAATAATCACTTCTTATAATACGTAACTTGCCAGTAGAAACGATACGGGATCTCGTATTGATTGAAATGTTGGCTGACGTCTTAAGTAATCAAGTGATTCATTGGCCCATTTACGGGATAAAAAGTATCCTACCGGATACTGCATACGTTTTTAAGTAACTTATGAGAAAATCTATTACGTTTAGTCAGTTATTTTTACCCAAACTCATTTACCCAAACTCATCCAACCGGCCCGTTATGACGCATCGCTATCCTGAACAGGATAAATATTAACACGCGGTGTGTAAATAAATAGTTGGTCATTTTTTGGAGGTAAAGGGTCCGGCGTTGCTCAGTGATAAGGTGTAGCAATAGTGATCTGGCGGCCCAGGGTTGTTGCCTCGGGAGAATCACTTTTTGAATAGGATTCGAAACTCTGGAGTGTCGTTGGCCAATACACTTCAAAGCTCTTTTTCTAGTAATAGTGAACTGCAGGACTTACATGAATATGTCAGATGTCACTGTAATATCACTGCAATAATGTTGAAAGCGGCCTAAAACAACATTCAGTCTTGGAGACAGTTTAGTCCGTATCTGTAGCAATGCGGTCTTTCTGGCATGCAAAAAGACATATAATCAACCCCTATGATACAATAATAAGTTCACTGAAGCCCAAGTTAATTAAAAGGTAAATATAGAATTATAAAGAAACCAGTTAAGACTGCATCCCCAACTTTCAGCTGCAGGTCGAGCAAGAGTTACTCTCCTTGGAACTTATCGATTATCTGGTCCGAAAGGATTTCCGATAACTGCCTGTCATATAGGATTCAGAAGGGAAATTTTTTTGATCGACTAAAACACATTTTTCTTCTAAAATGATTAAAATCTATAACGTCGTGAAGTATCCTGTAATATCTCCACTTTACTTCAATATAATTTTAATTCCTGTAGCAAAATGGGAAGTTGCGTCCATTTTGATTTAAAGTCACTGACCCATTCTCCTTCTTATTTCTATATAAAGGTTTAAGAAATTTGCTCTTGCGCCGTTTTTGACGCTAAATAACATAAAAATGAATTGCAAGCAAAAAATCTATAACGTCTTGAAGTATTCTATGTTTTGTTGTGATTATGATCAAAGTATTCGTTTACATTTGTGAAATTGAGATCTTGCGTCCATTTTAGTTTAAAAACGACACTATCGTTAATTTTTGTATAAAAAATGCAGTATCGAGCAAAGTGAGATTTTAAGACTGGGTGAAAAGATTTAGCAAAGGATAAAGGGAAGATAAGAACTGATGACATGATAACCTTGTCTGTATTGTTTTGTTAAACCTGGATCCTGTTTTTACACATTGTCCAAATATATAATGATTGTATTTATCATTTTTATACATGTACGTGTATATTATTTGCATCAGTGAAAACTTTTAAGAGATTTGTAAAAACCATTATTTTCCCAGTATCGTCTTTTTAATTCTTTTTGGAAAATAATTTCAGTTTAGTTAGCATAAATTTCTTTAAATTGCATTTTTATTTCTTTTTTTCTTTTTTTTTTTTTTCTTTATTTCTAAAGAAGATTGAATTTGTTGTACTATTGGATCATTATAATAATTATGCAGTCAATAGACCAGTAACAAACTGTACAAAACAAGCAGTCTGATCGTGGGCCGAATCGGTTTTATTTTATGTGTCGAAATTCTTTTGGCTTAAAAAAATTGACGTATCAATATCAATATATGACTGAAATCAGCAGAAAACAATTTGCGTTTTGAGATTATCGATGTGACCTGTACAGCTTACTCCCGAATTTCAACGGTCCTGCATAAAACCTTTTGAAAACATTGTGAGAAAAGGATAAATACCAATATCCAGTATTGATTCCTTTTCCTACAATGTTTTCTACTCTTTTAAAGTGAAGAATATCAATTTAGCTACATTTGATTTATTTTCTGAAATTGCTTTTTTTCTAAGTTGGTGAAGTCAAAAAGTTCTCTATATGGGAAAAGGTTTTAAATCATTGACTTTTGAAAACACATGAGAAGGAGAAATTACATGTGATCAGATTGAAAATAGCGAGGAAATTTGAATATGTGAGCTGTCGCCATAAAATACTTTTGAAAATGCATTGATCATGACACATTTGCAAGTAAAGAGCTAAAGAGAGAAGGCGGCAAATTGGACTTCCTTATACAAGATCATGTTAAACTTGACTTTAAATCCTTATAAATAATCTCGTAAAAAAATTATGATCTTAGTTTAAACATTTAGTTTTAATTTATTCAATATACTAACATCATTCATTTACAACAACATGTATTGCGAAAAGGATTGAAATGAAAGCATCAAAGCTTATATAGTTCCTCTCCCTAAGAAGTCTGATTTTTTTCCTGATACATATACTTTCTTTCCGATTACCCCGTATAAATGTATCAATGTATACCATTACGTAACGCCAATCTAGATACCCGATAGGCGTCTTATCTAACAGTGAGACTCGGTCATCATCGGGGATCTCCGGCACAATGCAAACGATCAGGGAAAAAGAAAGAAAATACGATAGTTGCTTTAAAAAGGTGTAAAAAGGGCTAAAAATGTACTTTCTAAATGACTGAAAACTACGCCATATTAAAGAACAATAAATAAGCTTTCTGACTTCCCTGAAGATAATTTTGATTTTCCAACAATATTGTGCAGGCTGATTTATGTTTACCGTGTGCTCACAAAACCACTGACTTCTTCTAAAAAATGACGAAATTATTTTAAAAAGAACTGACCTATTGAACATAAAGGTTAAAAAATATAATTTGTACACGGTTGGTTTGTTTATGATAGATCAGACGATACCTGTGTGGTCTGATATACCACCACACTTTCCCCAGCCTAATATACATGTACGTACATGTATTTGTGACGATGCTATGCAAAACAATTACAATAAAATGCCGTCTGTTGACTATGTAATAGCTCTATGCTACAGGTTGGAAATTAATGTTTTCAAAAACATTGTAACAAGAGAAGCCTCTTCATAATATCCTTAACTTTGTTAGCTATATTATCTATTCAGAAATATATCCAACCGAAGTATTTTTACTATTGTACCATTTTTGTTGATAAATCAATAAAAATATCAGAGATTGAATTCAAAATTATGATGAAAAAATCAGAGATAAAATTCCAGAGATGCAGTAAACATATGTGCTGTTACATTTCGAGCGTTCGTGTCGCGCTCCTCCCCCAGCTTTAGTCTCATCATAAGAAACTTGTACTGCGGATATTTTTCTTTCATGTTTTTTTAAATCTTCAGGAACTGGCAATGTATGACTGTCCCAATATTTAAAGCAGTTGTAGACAACACAATAAATATGGCTCAAATTATTCAATTTGTATCAATTAAGGCATGACAACATGGCTTGAAAAAGAGCAAATGCCGGTCAAAAGCATTTCTATGGCTGACCATAATTTTTCAAACGCGTGCTTTCGGTAAAATTTGAGGTAGATCAAATTGCAAGACCTGAAAGGAAAACAAATCCTACAAATTTTGGTACCCCAGTACTTTACAACCCCAGATATCCCGCAGAGTTGTTTTCCAATAAATTGACACCCTCTACGCTCGAAGCGCGAAATTCGGGTTATAAGTGCAAAGGGTTTGCAGAGATCGCCAGTCAATATATAATTCCGTATGTGATCGATTTCACGGCCAAAAGGGATCAAACTCCTATAATTTAATTGGCTTACATAGCGGTCAAATAACAGTTACCGGGTTTGATTTGCATGATAAAGTTGGCCATGATAATAAGATGTAATTCTGAAAGTACAGACATCTGTTCCAGTGGCAATGCGTGTGTTAATATGATGCTCTAATTGGTTGGCGACTGACTCTAATTGGCCCTTGAGGAATTTCAAAGCATAGTTGGCCTCACATATATTCGACCTCTTTCAAAAAAAACAAATTCATAGGTAACATTTTTTTTTCATTGTATGGACTTGACCAGACACTGGCGAACGGAATAAATCTAAATAGTCTGGTTTTGACCAACCTGATGCACTTTGATTTAAACCTACACTACCTGCAAAATGCCCCGGTTTTCATTGGCACGCTTGGCACTAAAAAGATTACGTCACTGGGATAATCACATGACAATCTACTGTAAAAACTCTGGTTAAACTTTAGAAATGAGGACAAATAGCAGCATCAGCGGCAAAATACATCATTTTTTTTTTTCGAATTATCAATTTTACAGAATGGCCATCGTGATAAGAGCAATGTACAAATGTCAGTAGCGATCGATTTTATTTCCTTATTTCACTGTGGACGATAACGATGGGTCATTAGTGTCACATTCGTCAGGGTATTTCTACATTACCCTCCTACCAAATGGCACCATTAATCATGTTTTTTTCTGGGAGATAGAATTTCGCCCTGTCCCAAAACGCTTGTCCTACGAGGAAAACGTTACTTTGGTTGTTATTTGAAGACAGAGACTCGGACTGGAAAGATCGTGCAATCCGATCTTGGAAAATACTGGCAAGGTAGCAGTGAGATATTCGTACCGAAACAGCCTTAAGAACTCCACAACTTGCCAATTTTTACAACTGAATATAACTTCATTTCTTACTGGACTTGTTCTAAAAGCTAACCAATAGGTTGCATAGTGCGATTAAATTACCTTTTGTGGACTGTATAGATCAAGATCAGACTGCACGGAACGTGCAGGCTGATATTGGATCTACACTGTCCGATAAGGAGATATTTTTCCTTCCAAAAATATGTTTGAAAAGTTTTTTTAGCAGGACATTGGTTAAGTCAAGAGCTGCAGATAAGAAGAGGCCTAATTATATCTCAGGAGGGGATAAAGAAGGAAGAAAATTTGTAGGTGATTAACGCTTTTCCAGACGACAAGGTTGCAGACGTGTCCAAATTGAAAGTAAATGCAGACTTCATAACAAACATGGCTCAAATGACAGGATTCGCCATTGAAAGGACATAAAACATTGTGGAAAACGGAAAAAGGCTGCTGTTTTACCAGCATTTCTCCCTTTTTTTCACAATGATTTCAAGAGTTTTCGTTCTATGATTGTTAGAACAGAGGGCTGTTTAGTAAAGAGCTACAATTGAACAATATAGTTGTTCCAGTGAAGTAAACACCTTAAATATTAGTCTTTTTACTCCTTACCAAACGACGAGATTTCAGATTTGTCCGTTTTGAAAAAACACTAAAAGTTCAATATGGCTCATCTGACGACAGTTGTTCGTGAAAGAAAACTGGGAAAAGGTGAAAATACTGGTTATAGACGGCGCAGACTGACTCGGGTTTCAACCGCGTCACACCCCATTCTAGTGAGATTTTTAACATCACCCACTACCTGTTGATTATTCTCGATTTATTTAATGCCCATTTCATTTATTATTTAAAACATGAAACATAAGAAATAAGAACAAACAACAATCTGGACCTACCTCGGAAGCAATAATTACCAATGACGTTAGAAGTTGTCGCCAATAGTCTCAATTTCATTGTAAAGTATACTGTTCGTCAAAAGCGTTAAGTGACAGTTTATTTCTTTGTTGCAAAATACTTTTGAAATGCATATTTTCACTGATATTTTGTATTTAACTGACACATTACTTGCTGGTTTGTATGGCTTATATTTTACTGAACTCTTTATTTAATAAAACATCAGGAATATTTTTAACTTGAAATAACTTATTTACGATTTTGAACGATTTATTCTTTATAGATTTTTTTACTGGGTTTTACACAATGGGCATAAAAATGTGTCCCCTCCTCTTATTACTGTTTCTGAAGTGCAAAAAGAAAGGTGAAACCAGACAAAGATCACCACAAGCCAAGCTCACTATTGTTAAAAAATGGTCTTGGTGTGAACTCTTTGCAAATAAAACAGTTATCAGCCTCATTGGTTTCAATTGACTCATTGTTCCATAATTGTTTCATGGTAATTTTTTCTTTGCTTTCTTTTGTAGGGACTCCACAGATATCCCAGATGTACAAGGCTTTGGCTCTGAGCAAGTTTTATTATGAACGGTAATAGCCTCTCTCTCTAACCACTTTACCACGTGTTTACTTTTTTTTAGTTTCATGACTTGCAATGTTTTTAAAAACCTCACCATCTTTTTCCAACAAGGAACCAGGCACTTTTTTGTCTGAGCTTGTACATTAACTTTGAGTTCGGACTAAGGAGTATTCCAATGAAGCAGCAGTTAGTTAACAGATGGATCAAATGGAAAAAATACATCGCTTTAATGAAACTTGAATATTGTGAGGTGTAAGTGTAGCTGAGTACACTTAAGAAGCAAGTCCACGAACTTTCAATCTTGTCAGAACGCTACTCTGACTGTCGCACATGTCTATGGCAGACAGCATTCTATGATATTTCAAAAGAAGGGCCAAACTAACCTACATCTAAGGGTTGTAGTATGTGGCGGTAACACAAAAAACACTATATTATTTCCTTTCTGTGAAAGGAATTGAAACATGGCTTTTGTGTCCGTCATATAAAATAAGTACCTTATTTTCAGAATCTCTGTCAGGAAGATATTTGGACATGTGGTCTTTCATGTAAGTCTGAAATATCTCGGTAATTGATTAACCAGTTGGTGATACAGTCCCACCTACCAGACTTGTACAATCTTCTAAAAAGGTATCTAACATTCTCTTACCCGGGGAAAAAATAAGGAGGAATCTGATGGCCAACTGAATTTACTCTTCGACAAGTGTAATTATTTTTACCTACATGCAGTTACTGCTTGAGCTTCGTATGTTTTTTCCTGAAACTGTTTCAGGAGGCCTCTGCTCAAGGTTTAGTCTTTTTTCATCAACATTGAATATTCTTTCTGGCTTATCCATCATATTATATTTAACTATTGTTGACTGTAATTCATCAAAATATTTTAATATTGTTTTTTTTAGCAAGACTTTGCTCTAGCTGTTTCAAGGCTTCTTGGTTAACTACCTGGAGTTCAGGCAAACGGTTCAACAACGTATAAAGCCACGGTAACCCCACGGGATTTTCTTTTGAGCGTAACCCCAAGGTGTATGGCATAATCTGTGCAAAGCAAGGTTGAGGATTTCTTGTCTTGAATATCAGTACCCAACCTCAGGATTGTTGATAGGTGTTTAGAAAGTAAACTTTCTTGTTCTTAATTAAAAAGTGAAGATGACTCCAAACTTAATAACATCTATGCCAACTCTTCCACGAGCCCCTTTCATCAACGTCGATCTGTGTACACTGAATCGTTGCCCACACCATCTTTATAGGCTTTGCCTAGCTCATCATGATTTTACAATCTATATTTTCCTCTTAAAAGTTTACTATTTTTACTAAACTAAACATGAAAAGACAAACATGAATTATGGAATCACTGAAAATGATTTTCGCTAATGTACAATTTCACTGATAGTAGTGCCACTTATTTTTTTTTTATGAATAATATACATATTTTACCGTGAAATGTTTCATGACGTCACAAGATCGACCTGTTCGGCAGTAGGGGTGTCAAACAAAATTTTTGTCTTTTTTTAAGATGGGGGGGGGGGGGCAAATTAGGAAAAGGTAAACGTTACGAATACGTGTTTTTTTTCTACAATTTTTCGTTTATATTTACCCTTCCTATTTCAATTTCGACGATTTCTTTTGACTAAGTTGACGTTTTATTGTTTACATTCCTGACGTTTAATACTGGACTGTTATTACTCTTAGTGGAAAGGTACTATACTATAAAATGAATTAGTGCCTACATATGTCATGATTATGCTTTGTATATGGATGAATTTAAAAGAAAAGATGTATGTATGGACGATAAAACCGCAAACAACAAATAAAGGCTCGACTAGACCATAATAGGAATACTGTGATCGAGCGATTATAGAAGTAACTGGTATTTTGTCCTTGTCGCCCGCGTATTTCAGCCTGTATTATGCGCTGACAGAGTAAATACTGGCTTGACATCGTAACAGCTTGTACAGGAGAAATCTACGTGTCAAGATGATCCTACAACCTTTAAACAGATAATTCACTTTAAAGCCTTGTCATTCAAAACAATCCTCAAATAATTCCAAGAGAAGTTACTGTCACAATTCGGTCGAAAAAAAAATACGTTCTCTAGCACTTTTCCTCTGCCATCATCAGTCGCCCCCTTGTTGTTAAAGGCAAAACCTGCTGCTTTTGTGGATGACAATTATATAGATTAAGATCCCACTGTACAGAACATGCGGTCTGATGTTATATAGATCTGTAACATCCGCTTTTATTATACTGCAAAGAAATTTCTCGTGATCTGATTGGTTAACACGCCGGGAACATAATATCATGTTCCCTGGCAAAAACCAGTTTCCCTTTTGAGTGTCCCGTAAACATCACTACAAGTGCAATACATCATCAAAATGGCGGCGCCGATCGATCACCAGACTGCACATTTATTCAACAAACTGCACGTTTTAGTGACGTCATTTTCCAGTGACGTCAGTTTTCATTGAATTGGGGCACACAGAAGGGAATTTCTATTTCGTCAGCATACTCGATTCGTGAAATTATAAAACAGGAACATTTCGCTTAACGCGCTTTAAAAGGGTAAGACTTTGCAGTATAATAAATTCGTTGTACGGTCAGGTGGCAGGGGACTTGGAAACTTGTTCACGGCTGTGGTGAATCATGTCGCCCCGCGCCTTCGGCTTGGGGCGACATGATTAACCACAGCCGTGAACAAGTTTCTAAGTCCCCTGCCACCTGACCGTACAACTAATAATGTCAAGCCTATATAATTAAATTCTTTCTGGGTTTAATTGAATTGCATTTCTAGCTGTCGAGTATTTGGGAAAATGGGCATATCCGTAAGGTATGGTAACAAGCAATCATCACCTAATTACGAATCAGTAAAACTCATTTTGTACAAACATCGACTGAATCATAAGTTAATCGTCGAAGCCTCACTAGGTTTTTCCAGAGAGTGTCCGTTGGCATGACACTTTATAGCCTTTCATAGTACTATTCCAGAATAGTAACATTCCAGACCATACTTACAACAATGAATAGAATCTCCCATGTTCAAGGGTGAACGTAAAAGGGCCATTTCTGCGCTCTTAATACGACTTAATAGGACACTTTACGACCAAACAATTCCATCTTTCAACGACATGGAGTTTAAATAAAAAACGTTGTGAGGAAAAGGAGAAAATACAGGTATCAGTTTTCTTTCTTCATATAATGTTTTCTATCCTTTCAAAGATTATTCCTATCATTTAATTCACATTCACTTTCTCGTCAACAAAATGGTTCGGTCAGGTCCTAAATCTATGAAAAAGGTTTATCCTAACTTCTGAATAAATGCCTCTATTTTGTTCCCAGAAATGATGGATTGAATTTCTTAAATTGAGCACTGGCATTTAAGTCTCTTGGAAGAATCTGGGGGATAATGAATATTAAAGAGAAAACTCGCATCCACGTGAATTGAAAAAAAATACACAAAGCTTTTGTGATAAAAACAATATGCATGGTATCTGGGTTCTAGTAAAAAAATTCCAGGCCAGTTGCCTAGTTAAGCTAGACATAAGGTCTTATGAGAAGTCTCGGCATTTGAATTGGAAACAAGAAATATCTCTCAGAGAGAAGGCATAAGAGTTACTAGCATATGAATGTTGAAATTCTTTTGTGGATAAATATACAGACAAATGATGAAATTAACTTCGTCATCAATATTTTTTCAAGATTATATTTTATTAAAATCGCCGTTTAAAATGGAGTAATTAATTCTTACAATAGCATTTCTGAAAATACATGTATAATACGGACCGGCTTGGTCACAAACCAATCACTAACCACAACTAAAGCCGCAGACAAGGCCAATTCATATTATAAGTGTACGAGTACTCAATGATATTCTAGCTTGAACATGCCATAGTGAAGGTATCCTGGTACCTTTTCAGTTATCTCGTATTTTACGACCATGATAGGGAAGGTTTTTGAAAATACTGCAGGAAGAAGAGAGAAAATATTGGTAAACAGCATTTTCCAACAACGTTTTCTATCCTTTTATAGGCAAATCAAATGTTTTAATAATAGACATGATTTAATAATCACGTTGTATACAATTGCATCTCAAAAGTCGTCTGCCGTTGTTATCAAAATGGAACAGCCTGAATTTCTTGTCTGGTAAACGATTTTATGCAAGGCAGTATTTCCTGATTAGACACGACATTTAAATGCATCTCTCTTGCATTTAATTGCGCCGAAATCACGTGCTAAAAGAGACATCAACAGACACAAATCTGATAAAAAGAATGTTTCATTTCCATGAATTCCAGATAGAATTCCAAATTGTTGTTCAGCGATATTTCTTTAATCTATTAAAAAAAAAAGATAATTTCTGTTACAGAATTAACTGATCTGCATGATCTGCATATTAAAATGTTCTTCAACGCCAAATGTACGAGACCTACTCTTGGAAAGGATTGGTTGGTTGTATTGTTGTTTAATGCCACTTTAACAGCTAAGGTCATATCATGGCGATCGGTGCCGCATATGTGTTTCCTGGCTTTCTCATACCGGTGCTAACACTACTTACTTTCCAAAGCCACCGACTACTTTTCTCATTCGCTTCAGCAGAGGAGAAAGGCGAAAATATGCCGGAAAGAAAGTTCACCTCAACCGGGTATCGAACTCACAATCACCAGTCATGAGTCCAACACGCTCATCACTGAGCCACCCGGGCGGGCAGTCTTGGAAAGGGACTTTGAGCTTCTCCATCATGCATTATACAAACCAGACCATCATATTATTACGGGTCCATACACTCCATTTTGTCTAACAACGAACTCAGTCATGATGATCCTTTTCACATCCAGTCATGATGATCCTTTTCACATCCAGTCATGATGGTCCTTTTTACATCCAGTCATGATGGTTCTTTTTACATCCAGTCATGATGGCCCTTTT
Source organism: Tridacna crocea (assembly GCA_943736015.1). Taxonomy (NCBI): domain Eukaryota; kingdom Metazoa; phylum Mollusca; class Bivalvia; order Cardiida; family Cardiidae; genus Tridacna; species Tridacna crocea. The sequence continues at coordinate 36,916,303 of OX031068.1, forward strand.
TACATCCAGTCATTATGGCCCTTTTTACATCCAGTCATTATGGCCTATAACATCCAGTCATGATGGTCCTTTTTACATCCAGACATGATGGCCCTTTTACATCCAGTCATGATGGTCCTTTTTACATCCAGTCATGATGGCCTATTACATCCAGTCATGATGGTCCTTTTACATCCAGTCATGATGGGTTTTTTTTTAATCCAGTTATGATGGTCCTTTTACATCCAGCCATGATGGTCCTTTTACATCCAGTCATGATGGTCCTTTTACATCCAGTCATGATGGTTTTTTTTACATCCAGTCATGATGGTCCTTTTACATCCAGTCATGATGGTCCTTTTACATCCAGTCATGATGGGTTTTTTTTACATCCAGTCATGATGGTCCTTTTACATCCAGACAATTGACCAATAGCAAAAAGTTTCAACGCATGTCAGCCTGAGCGTACTGCGCAGGCTGCGCTGACATGAGTCGATACTTTTTGCAGATGCTATAAAGCTTCTTTTTCTCTGGAGCAGGACTAATACTGATTCGACCTCTATTGAAGTCTGAAAACCAAATCAACAGCAGCACAGAAAGATATTCTTACCATGACAAAACAAGCGGACGATACACGTCCAAAATTAGACCCCACGTCTGCTTGTGGCACATAAACATTGCAGAGATCTCCTTCAGTTTCAGTGGCCTCTTTACACGGTTGGCTAGAATCTGTCAGTTACAGCACGTCAGTATCAGGCTTAAATGCTTTACCGGATAAAAGAATTTCGGATTAGTCCATGCTTATATGACAATTTAATTTTGACTAAAATGATAAAAGATTTTCCTTGAAAAGGTTAAACAGAAAAAAAGTGCTGGGGAAGGAGAAAATACGAAAGCCTACAAGGGTCAAAATGAAGGTAAAATATTTTCAAAAACACCCAAGAACGTGAATCTAAAACACGTAATAACTCGAAAAAAGTTGCACGAACGGTAACAATTCTCATAATAACGTGTTTTAAAATGCGCAGTAACGCGAAAAATTTCGTTATAAGGGGAATTTAAAATTTAGCAATTTATCTTCATGAGTTTTAATTGCTTTCTTCCACGGGATTCTAAAAATTTGGAATCGTTTGGTAAAAGGAAGTTGGGTAGTTTGGTAACATTTTCATCAAAGCAAACACTCTAGTCTTCGCACTCTTTTCGTGAAAAGTCAAAGAATATCGGATAAATTCTGTATGGAACAATTTAGCGTGAAAAAGTAGTAGTATGAATGGGGTCGCGTTTTTATTGCATTGTACTGACGTAATGATACGCCATATACTTCCGGTTTCACTTCCTGTTTTGCTTGTTAATGTTTTAAACGCGTATAAATGACCCTTTCGAGGACAAACTCCATCAAGTGAGCTGTATTAGAAACCGCTTTTCGATATGGAACAGTCCTAAATTATGTCGTAGGGGAAGGAGATATACACATGAACAAAGCATGAGGGATACCATTGTTACTTCCAACTTTTTTTCGGGTATTTCTTTCTTCTTGTAAACAGCACTTCGTAAAGTTTTCTGCCCTGAAGAAAACGTTCCACCATTAAAAGTTTTTTTGACTTTTGTCTGGATATCCTATGGATATAAGATATTTAATGGTCTGTTGGTGTAGAGGTATTATAATTATATAATCTTAATGTCTTCTCTTTTCAGCCGTACGTATACAGGGAGTGCGGAATAGTTTCACTGGTATGTTATTTCTATTTTGTCTGCATATCCTTATAGAAATTGGATCAATCTAAATTTCATACCGAGAATTCGTCATCGACAATCAAATATGATTGGACTATATTTTCCATGACATGAATTTATAGAGAGAAACGGTCATGATTGCCAATTTTAAGTAGTTTATCTGATACATGTATTTGTATACCGCGCTTGTTTGGGAACCTATAGCAACAGTAACCAAAGAAGTCGGCTTACCGCTGTGTTTCTATGTATAATCAGATAATTCTAACACTACTCCTTCACTTACCACCTCGTTATTTTAAGAAATCGTTCTATTCGAATGAAAATGGGTTATGATAAACTATTGAGTCTCTGTTTGCAGCTCTAATGCATTATTCATCGGTCAAAATGGGGATTTATCACTCTTTCATTTTCATCGATGCTATTTACCAATGTCATTGACTGATCTGTGCCAAAGACGATAATATGGAATCTGCGGACGGCAAAAATCGAGGTCAGACTGAACAGAATGTGCATTCTAATTTTGATTTATACTGTCTGCTTACGAATTCCATCGGTTTTTTTTTCTCAGGAGTCAAAAAGGTTTTATTTAATTTATTTGACACTGAAAGATTTAAACATTTGCCTGGCTGCTACGCACTTTTGCAGACATTGCAGATCAAGATTTGTCTGTTCAGAATGTGTTGTTAATCTTAGATCTGCACTCTCTGATATTTTGTCGGGTTTCTTACTAAAATGTTTAAATCACAATTTCTTCAGCTTTATATATTTCGTATAGTAGTTGGATTATTCTATTAAATATGATTTGCAACTCAAGAGATGAAAAGCACAAAATTTTAAACTCGTCCAGATTGCACGCGTATATAGATGACAAACATAGTTCAAATCTTGAAACTCTTTTTTGAAATGGTAGAAATGGAAAAAGGAAAAAAGTGCTGTTTACTTTTCTCTTTAAGGCATTTTCTCCTTTTCTGACAAGCCTTCTTTCACAAATTCGTGAAAACACGTGATCGTTGGGTAAAGGGGTTTAGCTACAAATTGTGAGTATGAATTATTCCACATTACGACTGCTATTAGCATATTATCTTGACAATGATGAAATATTTTGTTGTCGAATCAGACATTATTTGTTTTAAACACTTTTACTTGTCCAAGTCAAAAGCATTTGTAGACGACCAATAAATGCGGTTCGATTGGTGGAATTCAACTTCTACATATTTAGTAACAAATATTCTGGGAAAAGGATGAAATGATTATCTACATTTGATCTTTCCACAAAATGTTTTTTTTTATCTTTATTCAGATTTAGAGTTGTCAGGCTTTGAGTTGGTATTTGGGAATGGGTCAAGGCTACGAATCCAGACAAATTCAGTTTATGACTATTATAATGCAATTTAATTCATTGCTTGTATTATGTTTAAACCTTTATCAAACGATCCCTCGTTTTTACTTCTCTGAGACAGAAGCCCTTTCGAGACTTTGTGGAAAAAGGAGAAAATGCTGGTAACCAGCATTTCTTTCCTTTTCCACAACGTTTTTTGCCTTTCCCAAAACAAATTTCAGTGTTTTAGTATCGTTTATTTTGTCGTCTGCAAGTGCTATCAATATGGACTAGTCTAAAATTTTGTCGTTTGGTAAAGAGTTACAGCAGGTGTTAACATTATTTTAGTTATTTTGTGGCAGCCAGTGTACCCATTTATGTTTTTTTTTTTTTTTTTTGGGGGGGGGGGGTTCACCGATACCTCATGTAATCTTCTTCGGTTGAAGGGCCATGTTGAGTATTAACATTGAGAACATGATATTCCGCAGCGGTCTGCATGCCAAACCAAATTTTTGGGCATCCAAAAAAATAAAATAAAAAAGAGCAATAGTTAGAATATTGAAAATCGAAAAATAAAAATCGAATTAACTTGTTTTCTCAACCTCGATAATCGAAAAACAAAAATTGAACTTACCTCCTTATTTTAAATCTCGAATTTCGAAAAAAGAAAATCGAGCTAGTTTCTCGATGCAGGGTAAATTGCTGTTATGTTCCTGTGACATACTTGTGACAGCATACATCGTGTACTTGTGTAGTGTTTCTCGACTCAGCTTTCTTGACAGCATCATGAATATGCAAAATGAGAATGAAAGTCGTACACAGCCACGTGACAAGCATTACGCAATATTCCCGATTGAACGAGTGGATAGCAGCCAAGTCAGAGTCGTTTAAACTCGGATCAGTGTGACAGAAGGTAACTAATTGGAAAAGGGATTCCCCCACCCCCTCTCTAGAGACGCAACCCAAGCCAGTTGAACGAATGTCAATCGAATGGAATTACCTCCCTTGTAATATATCGGCCAGTTTTCATATAGGATCTATAAAGGCATGAAATATGGCTTTAAATATGCACGAAAACTCATTACTCTCGAGATAAGAGTACGAGTTCTCCAGGGTACGAGTTCTCCTGATACCATATACATTTTTTTATAGCAAATGAAATGTTAATTTCGCACATAAAAATTTTCGTGACTTATACATGATAAGTATTTTTAAACACAATAAAAAAAATTTATACACAACATATACTTTGTTACTCAGTACATATTTCATACATAATAAATCTGTTATACGGTGTTCCTCTAGCAGATACTATCCTTAACAGTGTTCTCTATGTCAAAAATTACTCAAAACTCGTTTTTCATTTCTTTTCAAAATGGGGAGCTAAAATTGATTCTTGAACCATGCACTCTTAAATAGGGGGCATCTGCAAAAAAGTATCGATCTATTTTTACCTGCTCAGTCCGCACAGTCTGAGCAGTCCACGATAAATCCATTTCCTGTAGGTCAACTTTTTGCATGTAAAAGAACATGCAATCGGTTGAGACAAAACGAATCCGCCATCAGTTCACCTCGTTGAACAACTGTATTTTACTTCTGTAAAGTCTATACCATGGGTGAGCTTCTCTTCCCTTATCCTTCTCTACCAAACTCATCTCCTCCTCTCACCCCCCCCTCCTCTCTCTCTCTCTCTCTCGCACGCGCGCTAAAAGAACCTAAAAGAACCTAAGTCTAGAGAAGAACTGTACAACTTACTTCATTACAGAAAGAAAATAATATTTAACTATTAACATTACATTTAAAAAAGGAGATGGAGAGAAAAAAAACATGAATAATAATCATAATCATAAAGTATAGTAAGAGATGACTCACCACTTCTGTTGCGAAGCCAATTCAAGAAGGAATATTCCCGAAACACACCAATGCTATCACTAGAATTTATCGTTGAAACACTTTATCCATACAAAATTCAATTCACATCCAAAATTATAAATCAGCTAAAACTAAATCATAGAAGGCACACAATTTTGGCTAACGTCTATTAAAAAACAACATAATCCAAAAAGCACATTTGGCACGTGGAACAAAATATACAGGGTGTTTCATATTATCTGTCCTTCTTCTTTGAGTAAAGATTTTCTACCAATTTCAATTCAAACTGAATTGAAAGCTGTACCCCCCCCCCCTCTGGTTTCGTAAATTTCTGCCTTGATTGCAGCTTTAAAGTACTAAGAATTTCTTAACATTTGGCTGTGCACCTTATCGCTTTCAAATTACAAGAAGAAGTCTGGAGGATCAGATTGTGTAGCTATTCATGAATGAAACTAAAGTTTGTCAGGATGCTTTTGAAAGTCATCCAATTATGCTTCCGGTCATGTTTTGTGTGGTCCCTCCTTGTTGAAATCGAGTACATTTATAATTTGTCCACGTGTGTTTAAGGTTAATACCTTTTTTCTCTAGGCATCGAAGTGAAATTCTTCCTCGGAATGTTCAGATGGCCCCATTTATTTACTGTATCGGCATTGTCCTCTCCATATTCGCTAAAACATGCGAACACCATACCGTCTACCCTGAAAACAGCACATGAGATAAATTGTCTTAAAGTGTAGCAGATTTTCGTTATGGAAACCAAATTTATCTGTTGCTCTAAACCCATTTTGCTGCTATACACCTGTTCGCCCAAAGATAATATATTAAAAATATAGTCCACGTTGTTTAAGCCCCAGAATTCACGTTATGAACACAATTGTGGTGAAATCGACTCGTCAGAAAAAGTGTTGTATATCAAAGAATGTTCAGGTAATGTTTGTGTGTTATATAGCCAATCATGAATTTTATTGTGCCAGCAAAAAGCTGGTAACTTTCCCGCTATCTTAAACTCACATGTGTAGACAACATTAATGTTTGAAATAAGGACATGTATCATGAAACACCCTGTGCATGGTAATAAAACGGTGTATAATTTTCGACAAAACATTAAAAATACCCATTTATTAACATTAATTTTTCTTTATGCTCGTTCTACTTTTTCCTTCCAAACTTATCTTTCGCATCAATACTATGTCTAAGTTTCAAAAGCCTAATTTAAAATTGATCATTATTATTACTATTTGGTCTCTTTTTCTTCTTCTTCTTCAACGTCTTTTTTATGTCGCGTGACAAGGAATCTGATTATTATAGCAAAAGTATATTTATCCTATAATTCTAATGCAGCTTGCGAAGGTTTTGAAAATGAAATGTTATGTATGTTATGTTCTGGGCTTGTAATAAGCGAAAAAGGGGCATTCGGACATTTGGGTAAAGTGCCGTCTCAGGTCGTACTAAGTTTGTTCATATGATGCCTCTCGGGTCAAAACTTGCCCGCCCCAGAGGTCACATGTTCAAACATAGGAACAAAGGCGGAAAACCTTAAAATTCTTCTTCTCTGAAACTGGAAGGCGTGGAGCTCTGATATTTGGTATGCAGTATCTCCTAATATACCTTTAACAAGTTCATATGCTGCCCCTTGAAACAAAGCTGGTCCCGCTGGTCCGGGGGTGGGGGGGAAATCACAATTTCGAACATGGGAACAAAGAAGGGAAACTTTATAATTCTTCTTCTTTAAAGCTGGAAGGCTTTAGAGCTTTGATATTTGGTATGTAACATCTCCTAGTAGACCTGTACTAAGTTTGTCATGCCACCGGAGCACATAACCTTCAACGAGTTTCGAAATTGGGTCACATGTGGTCATAAACTAGATCACTGGAGCACAATATCTTGGAATATCTTGTGGGCACTCTAGAGGCCACATTTCTTGTTCATTTGACCTAAAATGTGGTCAGAATGTTTTTCTTGATGAAATCCACATGTGATGGCTCTGGATTTTTGTCATTTTGGGTCTTAATCAAGGTCACCAGGTCAAATTAAAGAAATACCTCGTGGGCACACTAGAGGCTATAATTTTCAACTCATTTGACTTGAGTATTAGTCAAAATGTTTGTCTCTATGCAGTCTTGGATCAACACGACCTTCAAATGTACGCTTATCTGGAGGGTAACTCTAAAATGCTGAAGTTTGTCACGGTCGACATAAAATTGATCCTGACCCAGACCTGTACCTTTAACCCACTACCACACGAGAAAATTTTAGACTAGTCCAAACTGAAAGCATTTGCAGACGACAAAATAAAGGTGACTGAAAAATTGAAATTTGTTCTAGGAAGGGTAGAAAACACTGTGGGAAAAGCAGAAAATGCTGGTTACCGGCATTTTCTCCTTTTTCCACAGTGTTTTCAAAAGGCTTCTTTCTCAGGGGCGTCAAAAGTAGGGATTGTGTGGGTTAAATATGTTCTTCAAAACCAGAAACACAATGCTCGGTTCAACAAAGACTTCACTATCAATAACATAGCACGTCCAATGGATGGCACGATGTATTTCGCTTAAGACTATGGTTTATGTTCTCACCTTGATCCGTCCATATTTACCAGAGAAACTTTAGTCTATTATAAAAAGCTAAACGCCTTTGTTTACATTCTAGAAGACTTCTTTATTTGTCCGTATTTCCTTCTGAATGTAACCGAGTACAATTTCATTGTTTCCCATCGCAACCTCGCTAAGCCCTTTACAAAGCGTTCATCGCTTATTCCATTACCACACAATCCCTACTTTTGACGCCCCTGAGAAAGAAGCCTTTAGAAAACATTGTGGGAAAAGAAGAAAATGCTAGTAACCAGCATTTTCTCCTTTTCCCACAATGTTTTCTACCTTTTACAGAACAAATTTCAAATTTTTAGTCACTTTTATTTTGTCGTCTGCAAATGCTTTCGATTTGGCCTAGCCTAAAATTTTGTCGTTTGGTAATGAGTTAAACCTGCGGATAGGGTTCATAGTGGTTTTTACGTTCTATCTGATGATACTGTAGCTGTTTGTAACGACACATACTTCAACATGTGTGGGATTACAAACATGGCAGTGATGTATGGTGTTTCTGCCTGTATATTCTTGCTCTTCTGGTTGCTTGCATACAATCTTGTTTAACTCTTTACCACACAACAAAATTTTAGACTTGTCCAAATTGAAAGCATTTGCAGACGACAAAATAAAAGTGACTGAAAATTCGAAATTTGTTTTGTGAAGGGTAGAAAACATTGTGGGAAAAGGAGAAAATGCTGGTTACCAGCATTTTCTCCTTTTCCCACAATGTTTTCTAAAGGCTTCTTTCTCAGGGGCGTCAAAAGTAGGGACTGTGTGGTAATGGGTTAACGCAGTATTATCATCTGCAGATGAAGCTTTTCAGCATTTAGCGACCAGACCACTTATTGATATCCTGCTAAATAGCCGACATGATTTTTTTTCAATTTGATGGTAAAATCCCAAATATTGCAATTTCAAAGCTATATCTTGGGGTATAACATTTCTTTATCGGACAGTGTAGACCCAAGATCAGACTGCACGTTCTGTGCAGTCCGATCCTGATCTACACTGTCCGCAAAAGGTCAGTGAGTCGCGTTCAGCAGCCTAGGGGTTAAATAGTCCTATTAACATCAACCATGCACTGTCGCAGACAATGACCAAGGGAGGTAAATAGTAACGAGCTTTATACCTCATATAAAAAAGACTTATTTGCCTTGATTACCATTGAAATTTAAATCACTATTTAAGCCTATGCTGAACTTGTCATCCCTGGCATGGGCCAATTTTGATCCCAGAGCTATAATATTATGAAATTTCATAGAGGTTCATAAGATAAAGCTACATGCCAATTTTGGTAGCCCTGGGCCCTATTGTTTCAGTCAAGAAGATTTTCAAAGATTTTCAATATTGTCGTCGTGTCATGACTGAAACAATGTTGAAAGCGGCGTAAAACACTATTCACTCAATCAATGAAGAGCATGTTCTAGAGAGTGAGAGCTGCATAAAAATCTAAAGGAACTTGCAAGGCTTTTAACTTTTATTCAAGAAAATCGTTATCAGTCTTTCATAAAGAACCAAAATGTACTCATAAGCACCGTTAAATCGATGTTACAGAATTTGAAAGACAAGCAAACAGAAATACATGTACGGTCAATTTTAACATTTAACATTATACAGAAAAAAATATGATGCTTGAATTCACTCGGATGTATTTTATGCCAACTATTCGAGAGTTTAGCATAAATACAGTTTGATCACTTAGGTACTGAAAAGGAAGACAACATTGCATTTCGCGGACAATGTAGATCAAGATCAGACTGCATAGAACGTGCAGTCAGGACTTTGGATCTACACTGTCCACCATCTGAAGAAAATTTCAAGCTTAAAGGTGCTGGACAAACAGTGCACTGCTGTCCTTTCTCTTACTAGAAGATTTCATCTAACCATAAAGTTAGAGGCTTTAACTGTCATCGCCAAATATAATTGAGCCATGCCCTGGCAAAGGGGGGGCTTAATGCATCTGCGAAAAGTATCGACCCAGGTCAGCCTGCGCAGTCCGCGCAGGCTGACCTGGGCCGACACTCTTCGCTATTGGTCATTATGGTAAATTTTCTGCGTGTCTAAATATCAGTCTACCTCATGATAAAAGAAGTAGTGAAATGATAGATCCATGATAACGTGATGGCTTACTTGGCACAATGCATGACAGATGCATTAAGCCCCCTTTGGTTAAAGCATGGCTAAACCGTTAATCATTCTTATTGTTTATCTTTCAAGGGCTATAAATATCATCAACTGAAACATAGAAAGATTTATATTAAAGAAGATCTGGTCAGTATGCGAACAGCACAGATCAAAGATCAGACTGCAATGAACTTGCAGTCTTGATCTATGCCGTCCACAAAATTATGCACGTTTTCGGATATGGCGCTAATTAGGTTACGTGTTAGGTTTGTTATTTGTGGAGGTTTTTTGTTTCTCTAATTGTATGGACATTTTTGCTTCGTCGGTTTAAAAGATAAAGATCACAGAAAATACATTAAAATCATGTTCTTATGAAAAGATTGACCCAGTTCAGCCTGCTCAGTACGCTCAGTACCCACAGGCTGACCTGCGTAGAAACTTTAGTCAATATTGTTGCATGTACAAGGATCATTCTACCCCCTGGTTCAGCCGGCTGTTAGATGAAGCGGATTTTTGGGATCCATAAAGCTTACATGGCATGTTTGTTGCAATGCATCACAAAGCTGTCTCATACCCCTTTTTTGCCAAAACATAGGGCATACTGACTGCAAAACACTCCCGCTCAATCAAGTTTAACCCTTCACTCCAAAGATACTCATTTCTACGCATCGCTTGTAGGAGCCTTTGGAAAACATTGTGTCAAAAGGTGAAATTGCTCTTGACGAGCAATTTCACCTTTTGCCACAATGTTTTCTGTGCTATCAAAAGGTGTCATATACACATAAGACACAGCTTCATCATTACTGTTATTTAGGGTCAATAAGAGATACTATAGAAATGCCCTATGGGGTAAAGGGTTCAATTCTGCAAAATGGCACTTGTGCAGTAGTTTCAAACAATAAATACGGTTTAAATATAAGCATGCGTTTATATATACCTCTATTTAATAACTTAGTCATATTTTTATCGCCAAATGCGAATGAATTCCAGTAATTTTTCTTCCTACTATAAAAGTATCTAAACACTGTATACGAGTATTTTCACTTCAAGGGACTCAGTTTACCAATAATTCCAAAAATATCGCCTCTCCCGGATTGTGCAAGCAAAGCGATTATTATGGTAACTGGTTATCCACTAGCTCACGATACGATTCTTTCCCCCCCCCCCCCCCTCCTTCCACTCCCTTTTTTTCACACAATCTAAACAAAGAAAACAAAGAAATGTTACTTTTAAATCGTAACTTAGTTAGATCTACAACAAACAAATAAATTAGGGGAAAACACAAATAAGACAATAACACTACAACATTGATGTAATACAGTCTTGCGTCAGATACCAAAGGGCACTATAGCGATGGCCCTGTATCGCTCCACTAGCTTTTAACCCTTTACAACACAATTCTTAGTTTTAATTACCCTGAAAGTAAGGCTTTTCAGAAATCCGGGAAAAAGAGAAAAGTTTAAACCATCATTTCTTCTTTTCCCAGAGTGTTTCCTACCGGATAAAAGAGAGAAATAATCAAAGCTACATTCAATCTGTTGTCAGTGATGGCTTTTCATTCTATCCCATCATTTTCTTTTTGTTCCATACAGAGTAAAATGGCAAGAACGGTAAAGTTCTGGGAAAAAAAACTGAATAATAGAAGCCTTACTTCAAGTTAAATATTCTACAAATCTGGAGAAAACCACAAACATCAAAATAAATTACTGTCCCGGAAAACATTTTGTATCTAAAAATCCTATAAACCCAACAACAATTATGCAACAGTGCCGTTTGATTATCAGGGGAGGTAAATAATGACATACCAAATATAGGAGGAGTTGTTTCCCTTCAACAGTAGTAAGGCAATATACATGTATCACCAAATGTAATACTTGTGACCCCTACTGCGGGGGCAATTTTCACCTAAGGGCTATAATTTGAACAAACTGATACAGGTCTATTGGATAAATATACGTGCCAACTTTGGTAGCCCTGGTTTCAGAAAAGAAGATTTTCAATATCTTTCAGTTTTGTTGCCATGGCAACCAGAGTTTTTGAAGGAATCCAATTCTTTCTCTTAGCAAGAAGTTTGGTAAATAGTGTAGTTTTAGACGCAGACTGTAGAACTATACATAAATTAATAACTTAATCAACTTAACATAGAAAATGTATCATGTCATACAAAAAACGTTTGTCACCAAACAAAATAAGTTAAACTTTCTACAACATACTTTAATCTCTTTCAAATCTTGTTGAACCAACTTTGGTATGCAATAGACACTAAACATTTAACTTGTTATCTCCTGAAAACCATGGTCTGTATTTACCCACAATTCTGAAGAATATTTTAACCCTTTCCCAAACAATCCCTGTTTCTTTACGACCCTTAGATAGAAACCTTTTGAAAACATTGTGGGAAAAGGTAACCAGCATTTTCTCCTTTTCCCACAATGTTTTCTACCCTGTTGGAAACAAATTTCAATTTTTGAGTTATGTTTATTTTGTTGTCTACAAGCGCTTTCAACTTGGACTAGTCTAAAATTTTGTCGTTTGGTAAAGAGTTAATACTATGTAACTCTTCACGACTTTCTGAATTTAAGGGTAACAAAACTTCTGATTGGCTAAACCAAATAGTTTAGCCAATCAGAAGTTATGTTACATTCAAATTTTAGAAAACTTTTACAATAAGACTGAACGGCTGGTGAATGCAGACTCAGTTTTTTTGTGTCTCAGAAAAGACTACAAAGTCTTGCAGAAACATTGTGTAAAAAGCATAAATCGTTGCATAACAAGTAATTTTACGTATTGCCACAAATATTGCTCTTGTATCCAAAAATCAAATCTTCACCAGACAATCCAGAATTTAATCTAAACCAAACTCGGTTAAACAAAATGAAAAAAAAAATCGTGGGAAAATGAGAAAATCTTGGTAACCAGCAATGTCTCCTTTTCCCATGATGTTTTCTTCCCTTTCAATGAAACCGATACTCATTATCTGAACCTTATTTATCTTGTAGTCTACAAATATTTTCGTATATTGAGTGGTCTGAAATTATGTCATTTGATAAGGAGTTCAAACCTTATGATGATAAACATTTCTACAGTAGGCTGTTTTCCAAAATTAACAACAATAGACAACAAGACAACACAATGCTATTTATCGTCTCAGCCCGTATTCACCAGCCAATAATAATATTCTTTGTCAATTTTCTTCTATATTTCTAAATCTAACAGTGATACATTTACTTGCGAAGCCATTTTGTTTAGCCAATCAGATATTGTGGTCTGTTCTAAACTGAGAAAGATCAATGTTGCGATCTACAATGGTAGGTAAATACAGACATTGATTGTAATACTGTTTAAAGGCGAGTTTTCTCCCATTATTACTTCAAACACCCATACTCTAGTACACTATTTGTATGGCACTGTTAATTGCTGTATGGCGCTGCTTCCATATCTATCTCTTCGTTTTATCCTTCTTGTTTGGCTTGTTTTTCTTGCTTTTCATTCCAAGACCGAAACAGGCAAGCATGTTATGTCGCGCAGTTAAGGGACTTTTCTCTTTCATTTTCTTCGAGTCTTTTCTCTTCAGGCTATTTTTAGAAATGTCCGGAATGGCAAGTCTCGGCGTGGCGCTTGTTTGTTCGGCGTTGACTGTGCCGACGCCGTTTGCTGGAGATTGTTCCGTTGTGTTTGTATCGTTAAATGTGAATTTGTCTGCAGGGGAAGAGGTGAGTGCCAGCATGTCCTCTTCTGTAACGGTATTGAAGCTGATGAAATACTCTTCCGGAGGTCTTAGGTTTAATTCCAGACGGCGTATGTTTAGAAAGTCATCTATATGGTGAATATAGTAACCTGAACAAAAACATGGAAAAATCAACGTTTAACCCTTTCCCAAACAATCCCTGGTTTTCACGACCCTGTGAAAGAAGCCTTTTGAAAACATTGTAGGAAAAGGAGAAAATGCTGGTAACCCGCATTTTCTCCTTTTCCCACAATGTTTTATGCCCTGCTGGAAACAAAGTTCAATTATTGAGTTACGTTTGTTTTGTCGTCTGCAAGTGCTTTCAATTTGGACCAGTCTAAAAGTTTGCCGTTTGTCATCGCCAAATATAACGAGCCATGTCCTGGCAAAAGGAGGCTTAATGCATCTGCGAGAAGTATCGAACCAGGTCAGCCCTCACTGACTGCGTAGGCTGACCTGGGTCGATACTTTTCGCTATCGCTAAATCTTGATCAGGTCATATGTTGCTTAAAAGACTGGATCTTTCTATAAAATGTTTGTTAGAAACAATGTTGGAAAAGGAGAAAATGCTGATGTACATCTGGTTATCAGCATTTTCTCCTTTTCCAATATTATTTTCAAATACTTTTTTATGGTCATTAAAACAGATGATTGTGTTGTAAAGGGTTAACGAATGCCTTGCTTCTAGAAACACGTTTGCAACAGTGTCTGAAGTAAACCGACGATACTGAATTTAAAATGGATGAAACCTTCAGTTTTAGAAGACTACAGTTGACTTGCTTTAGACGTACAGGGGAGAAATTCAATATTTTGTGCAAAGGAGAATGTGCTTATTCAAATATTCATATCATCTTATTCATCTTCTATAATTCCGCCATATTACCCTAATATTCTTTGATTCTTTACCAGTTGAACTATTTTGCATGTTAAACTATGCATACAGGAATGTAATATTGTGGACTGTAACAATGAACAAACCTTTGTGTGCGTATGGCTGGAGTAAATCCACTCCGAATTCGGAATGATACTGACAGAAAAATCTCTCGTCTGGATCTTCACTGTCTAATGTGTCGTCACAAAAACTCTAGAAATGAAAAAAAAAAAAAAAAACAGTTAACTAGTTAAATCAACTTAATCCATTACCACACAATCCCTACTTATGACGACCCTGAGAAAGAAGCCTTTAGAAAACATTATGGAAAAAGGAGAAAATGCTGTTAAGCAGCATTTTCTCCTTTTCCCACGATGTTTTCTACTCTACACAAAACGAACTTCAAATTTTTAGTCACTTTCGTTTTGTCGTCTGCTAATGCTTTCAATATGGATCAGTCTAAGATTTTGTCGTTTGATAAAGAGTTACGTAATATCCTCATAAACAGTTCTATTGTACAGATACATTTTAGGTCTTGCGTCCCAAACTTTCGTATTAAAAGACGGGAACGTCGAGATTGGCCGAATAGCCTTTACGAAAACATCGATGGTTACCGATGAGTGAGGGGATGAGTTAGGCAGACCTGAACAGTATAGGCTTGCAGTCGAAAGTATTATAGATATAGGGTAAGGTCCTTGTGAAAAACATATTGGCTCTTTTCTCCTGAAACGTTATTAATAAGGTTAAAAAATTTAACCCTTTCCAAATTTATTTTGAGTCAAAACTATCTTATTGTATCCGGAATTCCTAAAAGATTGTTTAGGGAATAAAAACATTAAAAATATTAATTCAATTCGATTTTTTTACCTGCAATTCTAAGTGACGTAATCTCGTTGTTGCTAGGTAATATGACGGATTGCTATGCAACTGGAACACTATAAGCTGACCTTTGCCCGTTTCGTTTGGCCCGAAGTCCAATTTGCGGAAGACAGCTAAAACGAAGAAAGAAATAAAAATGTCATACAACTACTTTACGGAGGGAACCTCAGTTATAGCATCCGTAGTTATCAAAGACTCTACACTAATATCTACTTTCTAATTTCTAATTTAACCATTTCCCAAACGACAAATTTTGGACTCTTCCAAACCAAAAGAGTTTGCAGACGAGTTTTAGATTAGGAGAAAATACCAGAAAGTTCTCAAAAAGGGTAGAAAACACTGTGGGAAAAGGAGAAATTGCTCGTTACGAGCAATTTCTCCTTTTCCCACAGTATTTTCAAAAAACTTATATACTGCAAACACGTAAAAACCAGGGCTTGTTTGGGAGAGGGTTAAAGGACGGCCGTCTGATTGGCTGAGACGTTCTGATTGGCTGAGACCATCTGATTGGCCGAGACGTTCTGATTGGCTGAGACGCTCTGTCTCCGATTGCGACATAACCAGTCATAAAAATAATTTAAGTTACTACTTCGGTGCCTAGCCAATACCCGTAAATTCACTGATTTTAAGCAAAATGTAATAATCAAACTTTTTTTGACGGCTGTTATATGCTATCTTATTTATAATAATAATCTATTGAAACTTGGAAAGGTTTATTATTCATTTATTAAATTTCATATATAAATACTAGTATTGAATAAACAAGCAGACAGTTTGTGAAATCCGGTCTTGATCTTTCTCAAAAACCCATCGCTCTGAAAAAGGTTAGAAAGATTTTCCAACACACGTTACATGTAAAAGGACTCGATCTCTTTATCTAATGACATTTTGCAGACTCTTTGAATTATCAATAAGCACCTGAAGGGAGTCCGAGAAGAAAATAAAATGTGAACCATCACCCAAAAAGGGACTAGATCTATCTACGAATTCTATAGATCAATTAGATGAAAACTGATCAACGATAGTGCAGGTCCGTTTTAGCTGATAATTAAAAAATGATTGTATAACAAGGTACAATGCCCACTTTTTATATAGAAAACGTCATTAACCCTTTCCCAAACAATCCCTGGTTTTTACGGATCAGGAATAGTAGCCTTTTGAAAACATTGTGGGAAAAGGAGAAAATGCTGGTAACCAGCATTTTCTCCTTTTCCCACAACGTTTTCTACCCTATCATAGACAGAAATCATCTTTTCAGCAAGAGTTGAATTGTCGTCTAAAAATGCTTTCAATTTGGTCTAGTCCAAAATTTTGTCGTTTGGGAAAGGGTTAAAGCGAAAAGGGTCAATCCTATTCGCCCAGTCTAACCAGGGTTGACACTTTTCGCAGTTCCAAGAAGGTCCCTTTTTGCGTGATGGGTCACAAATAAAAGAGACAAATATTCTTACCATTTTCTGTTATGGTCTGACGCTGTTTTAATGAGATGTGTTGACTGTGTGTATGAGCGCTAAACGCATACAAGTCTGTCGTTTCAATTGTGACTAGAGTATATGTGACGTCATCATTTTGTAACGTAGACGCTGTTGACGTTGATGTTTGACTAGAAAGTGTGGAAGACTTGGATATGGCCCCACCTGTAGACAAATAAAGACAAAAAATATGTAATTTTTACACATACAATGAGCGATGTCTGAATATAGGTCCGTACGTTTCCGTGGTTACCATGTCATCGAGGTTTTTGAAGTAGAGACACGATATGTGACGTACTTATCGTTCGTTGCGAAACGTTCCCGTCTCGTTGTCTGCGCATGCCATATTCTTCGAAGATTCGACTGTCTTTTATGACGCATCACTACTAGCCCCGAAAGCGGGCTGACTGTGATATTACGCTCTATAAAGTAGCAATGTTGAAAATAGCTTTTACGTATCAATACGTTTGAGGAGAAATGAGACCTGCTTTAGCAACAGATTTCTCTAAACTGGTGATCATAGTTGAGTGAATTGCACGAGGTAGCGTTTTATTGGGTAAACATTTTTTTTTTTGTTTTAAATTCAAAGTAACGGCTGTCGCGTAGGAAAGTGGTTCGGTTCTGTACCCAGGATGCCCATATCAGATAGATGAGTATTTATAGAATGCCATCTAGCGGGAGATAATGGTTCCCGTCTAAGTTTAACTAGAAAGTGTGGGCTACTTTAATTTGGTCCAACTGCAGCCATCCCCTTTCCGAAGATTAATGATTACGATTTTACAGGATCCATCCAGGGCTCTCTTTTAGCTGTTCTTTGTTCGACAATATGTGTTAACGATCTACCAAACAATCCCTGGTCTTTACGACCCTGATATAGAAGCCTTTTGAAAACATTGTGAGAAAAGGAGAAAATGCTGGTAACCAGCATTTTCTCCTTTTCCCACAATGTTTTCTATCCTACTGGAAACAACTTTCGATTTTTGAGTCACGTTTCTTTTGTCGTCTGCAAGTGCTATCAATTTGGACCAGTCTAGAATTTTGTCGTTTGGTAAAAAGTTAAGGCACCGAGTGCAATAGAAGCAGGTGATGTGCAAATTGCGGTCACAATATCACCAAAATCAAGGGAACACGTAGATAGGTGTATTTGACGTCGTGACACGACTGAAATCATTCTGATAACGGAGTCAATCATCAAGCGCTACAAGACATTACTCATTTTTCCGACAAACCGGTCACTATTCTGTAGGGCAATGTAGTTGTTAATCCGAATATAAAATACAATAGCTTTAGACTATCCTATATAGATCTTATCGTGTCTAAATGACGTCTGGCCGTTTTTCACCCCCATACAATGCAGACATGATTCTAACTCTAATTCAGATTGGTCCAAATCGAAAGCACTTGCAGACGACATAATAAACAGAACTCAAAACTTAAAATTTGCTTTGGGAAGGGTAGAAAACATTGTGGAAAAAGGAGAAAATGCTGGTTACCAGCATTTTCTCCTTTTCCCACAAAGTTTTCAAAAAGGCCTCTACCTCAGGATTGTAAAAACCAGGGATTGTTAGGTAAAGGGTTAACTCTTAATCGAAACAACCCCATGCTTTAACGATCCCAAAGCAAAAATTATTTTGATAGTATTGTGACAAAAGGAGAAAATATAGGAACCAGCATTTTCTGCTTTTGCCCCTACAATGCTTTCTACCAGTCCCTTTCAGACACAATACCAATAACTTTATTGGATCACGTGACTGCCTATCCCAAATGCTTGCACTGTTCCCTGTCGTTGTTGCTGTTTCGAGTAAATCTAAATCAGTCGTTGTTTCGAGTAAATCTAAATCAGTCTTTCTTACCAAAAAATAGGACTTTTGACAATATTGTAGGGAAAAAGTAGAAAATTCTGATAACTATCGTTTGCTTTTTTTTCCTCATCTTTGCTTCCTGTGCAAAGACACGTTTCAATCGTCTGCAAATCGTTTCATTTGGATGCTTTTGTAGATATTGTGGGGAAATGGGAGAAAATTCTTGTACCATTTTCTCCTTTTATTTTCCCATCTTTTTTTCCCTTCCAATTATATTGTTTTACCATTCATTTTATCTATCAACATAAAAAAAGTTTAAAATGTTGCTATGTGGTTCAAAGTTTAACAGTATCCCCGTCTTTTTGTCTGTGGGTACCTAACTCCTATACGGACTAATATGCAATCGATACATTTTGGATAAAGACCTGCACGCAACGAACAACCCTTTAGTATGAAATTTAGACACCTTTAACTTGGGACTGTCTAAAGTTTTGTAGTTTAGTAATGAGACGAACAAAGCATTTCTCAATGAAATATCGGTTTTGTAAAATAGCAGAAGAATAAAGACTTGAGTCTATTTCTATAGACGATACATGATAATTATCTATCTAACGTTTTGATCTTCCTTTACTGAATGGTGTCCGGGACGTTCGAACAATTTGATAAATCTACCTGATAAATCCAAACCCTGATTTCTTTTGTTTAAAAAGAAAAAAAAAACATTTTAGACCCATTGTTATAGACCTTTATCCCCCACAAGCGCTGGGTGTATAAAGTAGAGAATGAAGACAAAGATCAACCTGCACATATGGGCTGATCTCGGTCTACTCGCTCTGATTGCCTGCACAATGTCATAGAATTACGCCTGCCCAATGTTATAGAATTACAATTAAATTTAAATTTACATAAACTTCGAGAATTATGTCTTTTATTTAATTCACAAATATGCCTCCACAAGAACTTAACCCATCACCACACAATCCCTACTTTTGACGACCCTGAGAAAGAAGTCTTTAGAAAACATTGTGGAAAAAGGAGAAAATGCTGGTTACCAGCATTTTCTCCTTTTCCCACAATGTTTTCTACTCTTCACAAAACAAATTTCAAATTTTCAGTCACTTTTATTTAGTCGTCTGCAAATGCTTTCGATTTGGACAAGACTAAAATATTGCCGTTTGGTATCGGGTTAACTAAAAGATCTTAAAGCATGATAGTAATTTCTTGTTTTGAGTATATTATTTCCATTTGCTTTCACTATGTTCTCTTCCATAGTGTCTACAGGTCCGTATTTCACATGTTTCAATGATTCTTCCTTCAAAAAATCTTTTCCTACCATTCCCTTGAGTTTCAAGGAATATAAAGAGTAAAACGTGAAGAAACTGTTTCTGTTTCATTGAAAAAAAAAGGTAAATACGGGATAGGTATCTGAAGATTTGAAAAGAAAAAATCAAGTACAGAAGATCTAGTTTAACCCTTTACCAAACGACAATATTTAAGTCGTGTTCAAATCGAAAGCATTTGCAGACGACAAAATAACTGACTGAAAATTTGAAATTTGTTTTGCGAAGGGTAGAAAACATTGTGGGAAAAGGAGAAAATGCTGGTTACCAGCATTTTCTCCTTTCCCACAATGTTTTCTAAAGGCTTCTTTCTTAGGGTCGTCAAAAGTAGGGATTGTGTGGTAATGGGTTAACCCTTTACCAAACGACAATATTTTAGACGTGTTCAAATTGAAAGCACCTGCAGACGACAAAATAAACATAACTAAAAAATGAAAATTGTTTCTAGCTGGGTAGAAAACAATGTGGGAAAAGGAGAAAATTCTTGTTACCGACATTTTCTCCTTTTTCCCACGATGTTTTCAAAAGGCTTCTTTTTCAGGGTCGTAAAATCAAGGATTGTTTAGTATAGGGTTAAAACTGATTACCTCCTTTAGCCTCTACCACGCAATAACTCTTTTTAACGCCCATGTTCGAAATAGACTTTTGAAAAGAATTGTGGGAAAAGGAAAAAATGTTGGTGACCAGCATTTACTTCATTTCCAACAAAATTGTTTTCTATCGTTTTACGTTAAACTTCCATTATCTGAGCTGCATTTAACCCCTTATCACACAATCCTACCTTTCAAGGACCCTTAAGAAGAGAGCTTATGAAAACATTGTGGGAAAAGGAGAAAATGCTGGTAACCAGCATTTTCTCCTTTTTCCGACAATGTTTTTACCCGTTCCAAGGCAAAGTTTAGCATTCGTCAACATTAATTTTCTTTAGTTTTGCATAAACCTGAATTATTTTGAACTAGTAAAAAAATTCTGTCGGGTGGTAAAAGGTTAATTTATCCTTTGCAAATGCTTTGGGATTTGGACAACATCAAAATGTTTTCCTTTCGTTAAGAATAAAAGATTTTTGTTACATACTACTCTAGGATGAAGGGAAAAAATGTAAACTGTAAATATGTGAACCCCAGGCTACGTATAAATCCCTGTAACATTTAACTATTTTCACAGGGAGGTTTAACAGTCAGGGGGAAAAGTGAAATGTTGTGGAATTAGCAACTACACTGAAAACTACGTAACCCTTAACAAAATTACAAATTTTAGGACATATGCAGTGGGAAAGCATATCCAGACGAGAAATGAAATTTGGCTAAAACCAGAGCTGTCATTGAATGTGACTTAATACACCCGCCAGCGCTTTGACAGGAAAAAGTGTCAAGCTTAAAGTGAAATAATTCCTCAAATAGGAAGAGTCGACTCTTGAAAATTGCGTCTTACAATATGTGAACAATATATGTACAAAGTTTCAATACAATTGAAGGAAAACTGTAGGAGGAGTTTGCAAAACGAAATTACCCGTATTTTTGTACACAGACGGATACATGGACGGACAAACGGACAGACAGGCTGATTCCAGAGTTTTGCCAGAGTCAAATTCTAAGCATTTCTGACGGCTCCTAGCTGAACAGTCACCGTGCAGATTCAAAGTGCTGAAAGTATGGAGAGTCCGAGCATCTTCTCCAGTCTACTTGAATAAACTCTCCCGTTGGAGTAAGAGACCTACATTTTATTGCTACAGTCGACGATCATGCGCCTCGCATTTCAACTGAAACATGGTGATAAAAGAAACAGCAAAATTTGAAAAAGTATAGAAAAATAGAAAATTTATTTAATGTGTTAAAATCCTCTCACCTGAATATCGCTTTTCCCTCTTAAACGATCTCCGACTGAATGTAAGATCCACTTCCTGTAATAAAACCATCGTAGAATTTTTATTATTATAGTTTTTATCCTCAACTGTCAATAAAAACGTTTTTCTTCAGTGGTAACTCTCCAATCTCTCCTTTTCAGTAACTTTATCACTTCTGTTTATATCTCTTCAACACTAGTAATTAATCACATTCGTAACAAACATTGTTTTACGTATACATTTATTATTTCTAATGATGTATGGTCACAACTTAATTCTCTAATGAAGACTGTGTACCGTTCTGTTCTGTTTATAAAGCAAGCATTTTTTATATATCCCTTTAATCTCTAATTAATCTGCATTGTGTTTAACTTCCGCACCAAAAAAGATCCGTACAGCTCTACTTCAAAGTTCACAATGAAAGGTATACTAAACTCTATACATAAATTACTCAATATACGCGCAACCGTCAACCCTTCACGCACGGAATTAATTAACTGGACCTTTACGGGGAAAAAGCCTAGATAATACAATTTTCAGGCATTTCCATCCCAATATGGAACATAACAGCAGACATTGTAGATATATGATCAGACTGCACAAAACGTCAGTCTGATCTTGATCTACATTGTCTGCGAAACAGTAAATGGTTAATGGTTTAAGGATTAATTTTCTCTACCTCTCGATCCCACAAAACCACAACACACGATAAGGTGCGGTGTGCAGGGATATTCGATTGTCTCATTTCTATGAATGAAAATTACGCGACAGCTGTTACCACAGTGAACTAAATAAATAAATAAATCGATAATCAATAATCGGTCAGTCGTGCAATCCTTTTAAATTAAAGATCAGGATGTAAACTGGCAGATTTGCCAATATTTCTCTTTAAAGAATTTTTAATCATCCTGTTCAAGGTTCTAGAAATCACATAGTGAAAATTGGCAAAAAACCAGTAATAGCCAATCACTTTTTTTCCATCTATGCTTTCAATATGATTCAACAGTGATATTTTCTTTCTACTAAATCGAATGTTTCGTTGTACTAGGGTTTTTTTTTTCGTAGATCTCAACCCAGCAAGCACAGTAAATTGGTTTCGAGGATAAATTACATTATATCATGACAATCGCTGTAAATTAACTACTCGAAGCAGATAAAAGATTATTTAAAAAGTTTATAAATGTATTCAAAAAGAATTTAAACACAGACACATTAATCAGTTTTGGTTGATTTATTTGATCAATTAAGGTATGACATGAACGAATTCTCCACTAAAGATGAACAGATAAACAAACATTTACGGGTATTTAAGGGTACTGATGACTTCTTTTCCATCTATGCTTTCAATATGATTCAACAATGCTATTTTCTTTCCACTAAATCGAATGTTTCGTTGTACTAGGGTTTTTTTTTCGTAGATCTCCAAACCAGCAAGCACAGTAAATGGGCTTCGAGGATAAATCACACTATAACATGACAATCGCTGTAAATTAACTACTCGAAGCAGATAAAAGATTATTTAAAAAGTTTATAAATGTATTCAAAAAAGAATTTAAACACAGACACATTAATCAGTTTTGGTTGATTTATTTGATCGATTTACCCTTTCCCAAACGGCAAATCTTGGACCAGACCAAATCGAAAGCATTTTGCAGGTGACAAATCAAAAGTTGCTAAAAAGATGATTTTTCTATATGACAGGGTAAAAACATTGTGGGAAAAGGAGAAAATGCTGGTTACCAGCATTTTCTCCTTTTCCCACAATGTTTTCAAAAGGCTTCTATTCCTGACCCTTAAAAACCAGGGATTGTTTGGGAAAGTGTTAAGGTATGACATGAACGAATTCTCCACTTAACCCTTTACCCCAAAAGGCATTTCTATGGTATCTCTAATTGACCCTGAATAACAGCAAGGATGAAGCCATTTCTTATGTGTATATGACACCTTTTGATAGCATAGAAAACATTGTGACAAAAGGTGAAATTGCTCGTCACGAGCAATTTTACCTTTTGCCACGATGTTTTCCAAAGGCTCCTACAAGCAATGCGTAGAAATGAGTATCTATGGAGTAAAGGGTTAAAGATGAACGGATGAACAAACAATTACGGGTATTTAAGGGTACTGATTGAATTGTAGGAGTTACTAAACATGAAAGCTCAAATATTACGAAGTGGGTCAGGACGCTATTGCCAAGTCTAGCCACCATATTTCACATGCTTGCGGTTTTCTTTTTCTTTCAAAAAAAAAGAGGCGGAATTTCCATCCGGTTTAACGTAGGGGTTAAGCGCGTTTACTTTGCCAAACCTTTGTTATTTCATTCTCAAATTTCCTTAGGGAACTGCACTATCTTTTTTATTGACGTTATACATTTTTAGATGCTGAATGCACAAATGAATGGAAAAAAAAAATAATACGATACCACATGTATGACTATGTGGACAAATTGGTCGAATTCTTTAAATTAGACTGTCTGCCGAAAGCAACTCAAATTTGCCATGCTCTACCTGACATGCTCTCGGCTGTAGCACGAAATCTAATGTACAGTAGTTGTAAAGTGCCGTCTCGGATTAGCCTGCGCGGACTTAGCAAGCTGATCCGAAACGACACTACGCAATGTCTGAATGCCCCTTTTCGCATGTTGCAAGGCACATAATAAAATCCGAAAAAAAGCCACAGAGGTCAATAAGTGTGGCGTTACCAAAACTGTACGGGTGAAAAATAAAGAAAAGAGCTGATTCTTTCACCATCCTTTAACCATAGAAACACACCTGTACCATGACTATTTCGTAAATCAATAACCAATCGCTGTAAAGAAAATTGCTACGCATGCGCATACATTATAGGGCTTAACCTTTCAAAAGAAGTATTTGTCGGAAGCAGACATTTATTTAAAATCATCAGGAAAAAGAAAACCATTTCCATGTGAGTTAACTAGGCTATAACTGATCGCAAGCTTCAATTCTTCAGTTGGTCCAGAAGGTATCGTTTCCCCCCCCCCCCCCCCTCATTTTCTCTTCCCTGTGTTCTTTCGCGCGTAATCCCATTTATATGTCCCCTTCTCCCTTTCGTTTTCTACATGTCCTTTCTCAATCATGCATGTGTTCTTTTCAAATAAAATGAATACTGTGTACAGTTAATTTTATCAGTGCTATCAACGCTTTGATTCCGTTCACTCGCTCTCTCTCTCATACACACAAATGGTATTCCGTCCTTTCTCTCTCTCTCCCTGTCTCACACACACAAATGGTCTTATACACTGCTTTCAAAATTATCTCAACAATATAACAGGTACAGCTCGTTACTCTTGTCTTTCCTTGGCATTCGTTATCGTCGTACAAGACCTCTTATATAAGTTGAAAGAAGCAGATGTAAGAGATCGAAGATTAATTAATAATTCTAACTCTAAAATCAGACTCACTTCCCCACTATCCGGAGCTCTACCTGTACCAATTTTCTAATTTGCACGACGAAAAAACTCATCTGCAGTTACTCATGTATTAGAATGATGGACGAAAATTCAAGTGGGCGGCTTTAAATGCATCAACGTTTAGCCAAACTAGATTTTGGATTATTTTAAAACAAATCATGCGCAACTGCAGGATCATGCGGGATATAGTTAAAGAAAGAAAATTTCCCTAAACCAAGGAAAGAAAGTTAATTAATACAGGGATTAACATAAAGGTTAATCTAGGCTGTAACTGGAATGTTAATTCTTTAAATCCGCCAACTTTCCCTCCATGTGCAATTTCGGACGACCCTAACTTTGATGATTCTCTTTAAGAAAACAATTTAAAACAAATGTCACTCAAACGGAGATGTAAATTAATTTTAAAATATCGGAAACCGTAATACTTGCCGATCTCGAGCTCTTTCTCCCTTCATAATTATGTTCTTTAACCCTTATCCTGCTAAATAATAAAATGAAACTTTCAAACTGAAAGTTAACCCAAATTTTGGTATTTCAAAGGCATTTTTTTAGGAATACATATTCTGATCGAACAGGGTAGATCCAAGATCAAACTGCACGTTCTGTGCAGTCTGATCTCGATCTACACTGTCCGCAAAAGGTCAGTGAGTAGCACTTTGCAGACAAAGGCAAATTTTGGTATTTCAAAGGCATTTTTAAGGAATACATATCCTCATCGGACAGGGTAGATCCAAGATCAGACTGCACGTTCTGTGCAGTCTTATCTTGATCTACACTGTCCGCAAAAGGTCAGTGAGTAGCACTTAGCAGACAAACGATTAAGAAATTTCCAGCAGGTGCGTCAAGCAAAGTTCATGGAATAAAGAAGGTAAATTCACAGAAAGGTAATCCAAGCATATGTGACATGTTAGTCACTGGGCATTGAACTGCTAGTATTTAGGATTTGTGAGCCGGTGGTAACAGACTAACAGCAACTCCCTTATGGTAACACAGACCAAAACTAAAGAAGGTGACAAAAAGTCCCGAATATCAAAGACTGTAATCCCATTTCAGTATTCTGGCAAAATCGTTCTCTTTCTTTTTTTTTCAAGTCGGTTTAGAGTTATTGTTGGAAATGAAATGTGCCAGTGCACTTGATTGTATTACAACCTGTAGGAAAACGGGTAATAGTAAAGAGGAAGGGATAATTATCATCATCATCATCATCATTTATTATGAATGAATGAATGATTGGTTGATTGAATATACATGTATTGTGTTTAACGCCGTTTTCAACATTATTTCAGTTATATCGTGACGGCCATTACACCTATCAATACCTTCCTTTACAAGGAGAGGAATGAATCCTGTCGCAATGACTATCATCATTCCTATGAAAGAAATTGGCCGAGCTGGGGATCGAACCCATGATTCCCTGTTCTCAAGTACTACACGCTACGGGGGCTAGGCATAAACTTCGCAAATATCAAAAAGATCCGAACCATGTCAGCATACGCGAAATGCTCAGGCAGAAATGAGTCGATACATTTTTCACACAGCATGCATGAATCATAATTATCATCATTTCGTAATGGATAATGTTTTATATGATACACACCTCGCTAAGCATTTCGGGTGGGTTCACTTTCAAAAAGCCACAAAAATGGCTAATCTCTAAAACATACAACGTGGTACACGTATACGACACGAATGGCCTTAGGGGTACAGTCAGTGAGTGGGAGGGATTCAACCGGAAGTAGATGTAGTCACGTGGTTTTGTAGTGTCCCAGTAGTAGTGCCCTCAAACTAATACAAATTTTGATAGCCATTTGTATGACGGGATTAAATTTATTTTTCTGAATGATTTCAAATATATTCTTTGTACCGGTTTTACTCTGTGTCTGCCGCAATTTCAAACCCGATTTTCAGTGGCTTCAAGATTGTAGTTCCAAAGGTAGGCAACACCCTCAGCACAGTCTTAATTCAGCCTAAATTGTTCCCGCAGGCAGCTGAATTGACGTCAGTGGTTTTTAACACTTCACAACATATTAATGTGTTTGAACTATCCTTTAGAGTAAAGACTGTAAAAAGAAGTGTTGGAAAAGGAGAAACTTCTGATAACCATAATTTTCTCTTCTTTCCACACTGTAGTTTACCATTTAAAAAAAAAAATACCCTTTTCATCCGTTGTTATTTTCTTGTCTGAAAGTCTTACTTTTCTAGCTTGGTATAGCCTAAAATTGTGGTCCAAACGAGGACAAAACGTCGGATTGGCGAAGACTTGAAATTGACAGAGGAGCATGGGAGTGGGTTTACAGTTCCCCAGAGATTTTTTTTTCATGCAATGGATTCTTATAGTTTATGCATATCGATAATGCATCAGAGAAAAAAATGGAAAGGAAGAAAAATTGGAGAATAACAAGCAATTTCGTTGAAATGATATCCCCCGCCGAAAAAGACCTTTTTTGATACAAACGTATAGGAGGTATTCTGTTTTGCATGTACATGTGGCCTTTTTGTTATTGGTCCATGAAGAAATTATACATTAAGCTCCCTTGTTCCATGGCACAGGATTTCATTAGATAAAAAAAGAGCCGTCAGAGACGGGTTATGCTCCCCGAACGAGTGCTTGTCATAAAATATATGAAATTGATAAAAATTCACTTCGTTTATCCTAAAAGAACCTGTTCATGCCCCCCAAAATTTGAAGTGAAAAGGCAATTACTATCTTAGAGATAGCCAACACAAACTTGTAGAGGACAATAAGCCCCCTTTAAGCCCCCTTTTCCCATTAGACAATATTGGATCATTGAAATAAAAACAACGGGTGTGTGATTTGTGGCATTTTTAAATAATAATTCAAAATTCGAAATTTGATAAAATTTTGAGCAGTCATGTAGTAAATATTACATAAAACAATTTTTTACATGAAGCCCCCTTTTCCCGAGACGCAGCCTGAAATTGAGAAACAGGAAGAGAGGTACCTGGGCAACGTTCCAACAAGTTCAGATTTGAAATTTAACAAAGTTTTGAGCACCGATAAAGGAGATATTAGTGAAAAACAATTTTTTCCATGAAGTCGCCTTTTTCCGTGATGCAGCCTCAATTTGAGAAAGCAGGAAAGACATATTTGCGCATTAATAATTAATAGATTGAAAAAAACAAAGGGCACATGTTGAAACTTGTAGAAAAAGATGGAACCATGAAATTTCATGAAATTTTGACAAAAACTGAACAAGATATAAGTAAAAATTGCAATTTTGCATTAGGGCCCCTTTTTCCTTGTCATTATACAAGAAACCCCCTTTTTCCATGACAGAGGGTCAAATTGAAAAACACATAGATAAAGAAACAAGAGCACATGGTGAAACTTTGAAAAAACAATATAACCATGAAGTTTAATGAAATTTTGACCAAAACTGAATGAAATATTAGTAAAAATTGGAATTTTGCAAGAAACCCCCTTTTTCCATGACAGAACTTCAACTTAAAAAATGCCCAGATTAAAAATAGCAATGGGACATGCTAAAACTTTCCATAAACAATATAACCATGAAGTTTCATGATATTCTGACAAAAACTGAATGAGATATTGGTAAAAATTGCAATTTTGCATTAAGCCCCTTTTTTCCATGACACGGGGTCAAATTGAAAATCCGGGAAAGATACGTCGGCGCCTTACCCCAAGGAGTTCATATATGAAGTTTTATCCAATTTGGTCCAGGGGTTGTGGAGAAATCGAGTTTTGAAGAGAAGACTCCAAACATTAAAAGTGTACTTAAGTGTAACTTAAGTGAAACTTAAAATCGCTCTCAGTCGGCCATTTTGCATCGAATCAAAAAAACAAAAAAAGTGTCTCGGGAGATTGGGTCATTGTATATGTATATAAAGTTTCACGAAATTCCGTCCACTGGTATTGGAGATATTTGCCGGGACGGACACACGGACGGACGGACGGACGGACGGACAGACGGACGGACGGACGGAAGGACGGACGGACGGACGGACAACGCTAAAACCATATCCCTCCGCCTACGGCGGGGGATAATAATGATTATAATAATGCACATGACATATCATTTATAAATTTGGACGAAAGGGGCATAGCCAAGGCCGTTCCTCTATTGACAGCCTTGAAAAATATCATGAAAATTCCGGAGTTGCATAAACAGTCAGAATTGAAAATTACATCATTACAAAAGCTGATGAATAAGTTCAGAGCCTTGTATTGAAGGAGTAAGGCAGGGATGTTCTTTTTCAATCCAACTAACTGTTGACTATTTCTGGCTGTGTACCCGAAGACTGGTGTCATTTGGTAAGATTATGTCAAAGAGGTAGTACTCTAAAAGAAACAAGGCTAGTGACTTCAGCAAAATGGATATAATCAGTGAGAAAGCAAGTCTGTTATTTCTTATGGCAGCCATTAAAGATTGTGGTTTTGAATTAATTGCGCATCAGTCGTATAGGCCTATCTCGCTCCATCTCCTACTTCCATAATTGAATAAGGCCTACTCCGTTAAGCAGTTTGGGTAAGATGATGACGTCATACCAGAGTGGAGGACTTTCTGAGTAATCTTGAATAGGACTTTCTTAAAAGTGATATTGAAGCCCTTAAACACCTCGGTAAAAGTCTGTGGATACTGAAGAGGACTGTGTTAAAAATAATGCAATATGTCAACCAAAATCAAATCTTTATACACACGACACTCAACACTTACCAGTCAGCCCTCGTATCTCGTCAGGTTCCATAGTTCAAGGTCACCTTACATTACCTCAAATTAAATATTTGCCTCAAACAACATGGAGGATGGTGGCAAACCCTAAATAGGGACCTGTAAGTTGGAGAGCCATGAAAAAAAAATGTTGGAGAGAAACTGTTAACAAATTCGAGGGTTTTTTTATCATTAGAATTCAGCCTTGTACAAGTTGTTCAAATCCAACAAAATATTAAAATGATGGTCAATTTTATGACATTTACATTCCAATGCCTATCCTTTTTGTTACTTAAAATAAACAAACGCAAAAATCCTACAAAAAAAAGTACTACCCCACCCCTTTCGCATTGCACTGCAGGACTGACTGGTATACCAACATTTCACGTGACATTCAATAAACTTCCTCCTTTGGTTTTAACCCTTTCATCACCACATATTTAACTCTTTCCCAAACAATCCCTGGTTTTTACGGGTCTAGAATAGTAGCCTTTTGAAAACATTGTGGGGAAAGAAGAAAATGCTGGTAACCAGCATTTTCTCCTTTTCCCACAATGTTTTCTATCCTGTCATAGACAGAAATCATCTTTTCAGCAAGAGTTGAATTGTCATCGGCAAATGCTTTCAATTTGGTATAGTCCAAAAGTTTGTCGTTTGGGAAAGGGTTAACTCTTAACCAGACAACAAAATTCTAGAATGGTCCAAATTGAAAGCATTTGCAGACGACGAAATAAATGTGGCTAAAAATTGAAAAATTTTTAGGAAGGGAAGAAAATATTGTTGGAAAAGGAGAAAATACAGGTTACCAGCATTTTCTCCTTTTCCCACAATCTTTTCCAACAGCTTCTTTCTCAAGGTCGTCAAAAGTAGGGATTGTGTGGTAATGTTTGTATCGTTATAACTATAAATGTATTTCATCAATTTAGCAATACAAACATCAATATCAATGAATTGGTTAAGCTGAACTCTTTCCGTACTCTTTTCTGACTGATGACGATATGTGCACAGAGCTTTTGTGGACACCGTAGATCAAAATCAGACTGCACAGACCGTTCATTCTGATCTCTGATCTACAGTATCCATTCTTTTAGCCTAGATTATAACTAAACCATCTCTTCAACTTGCAACGGAACTGTATTTCAGCCATTAAAAAAAAGTAGCATTTTTTTTATTTAGTGGCAAAGGAGTTAGGCCTTCATAAAATCCCTGTTCGCCATTCTTTTCCAACAGCAGGAAATCATACTCGATATTTCGAGCCAGTTTTGATAAACTGATCATGTCAAAAAGTCAGCAGATTTATTTTCCTGCAAGTATTAGAAAAATCGAGATCTATAGAAATTTGATTTACAAGATCGTTCAACCCTTAATCTGCTAAAATATGTGAAAATGAAACTTTCCAGCCGACGCTAGAAACCCAAATTTTGCCATTTCAAAACTATTTTGGGGGTAGAATATCTCCTTCACGGACAGTGTAAATCCAAGATCAGACTGCACTTTCTGTGCAGTCTTATCTTAATCTACATAGTCCTCAAAAGGTGTTTTAGTCCCGCTCAGCAGTCTAAGGGCTAAAGAAGTTTTAGGAAAAAGTCTCATTTCACTATTGCCTATAGGACTGGATTGAATTCCAGTACATTTTTATCTCCTTTTTTCTAGAAACTTTTTACTCTTTAACACATATACTGCTCAGCACGACTCACTGACCTTTTGCGGACAGTGTAGATCAAGATCAGACTGCACAGAACGTGCAGTCTGATCTTTGATCTACACTGTCCGAGAGGGAGATATCATTTCCTGAAATATAACTCTGAAATGGCAATATAAATTTGTGTTTTTAATATCGAATTGAAAATTTCATTTTTCGTTATTCAACAGGACAAGTGTTAATTTAGAAACAGTCATTACCTCAATGGGTGACATGCCTATCATAGGTTGTAATTCAATACATTACAGAAGACAAACGGCTGGAAAATCCCCGTTTTTTACCACAAATTACATGTATTATAAAATGCATTGTGTAGCGAACGAAAATTTCGAGCAAGAAGGAAGAAATATATAATAATAATGTGCGTGCATATATATATATTGCAATTTCAAAGTTCTTTTAATTCTGATTGCGTCATCAAGGTCAGATTAGACGTTCTTTGCAGTCTGGTCTTCATCTACACTTTCGTAAATAGTACGAGTCGCACGCAGCTGCCTACAGAAATAGGCCTAATTGTCACGTGACCGGAGACAGTCCTTCAAAACACTTACAAGATTATTTTGTTGGGTATCAATTTTCGGTAAAATTTTCATATGTGATATGATATTACATAAAAGTACAGTGAAAATTATTCTTGGTATCACACACCTAATGTGGTTCGCAGGATTGACGGGTACACCAAAATGTCACGTGACATCAACATGCAGTAAACTTCCTTCCTTTGTAACTATTTACAGTAAATATAAATTTTTTTTTCATAATACTGGAGGTATTTGGAGTTTGGTAATACATGTACAAGATTTAAATGATTTATGGGAGGGAAGAAGAAAGGTATATACAGAGACATGAAGAAAGGAAAGCAATATGGGAAAATAAGAAGGAGCGATGAGGGAAGAAAGAAAAGATAGGAAGACAAATAAATACGGCGTGGCCAATAAATTTGACATGAAACTATCTTAGCCATTACTCTGCTTAACAGACTTATCGCTGTCAATTCAACTCTATCCAAATATATTTACGAGCATAAGTAAGAACGCTTTTGAAAACATTGTGAAAAGGGAAAAATACTGTTAGCTGTTAAGCAGCAATTTCTTCTTTCACCTACTTTTTTTACTCTTTCGAAGACATTTTCTTTTTATCATCTGCAGTTGCTCGCAACATCGACCCTAAAATTTTGTCGTGTTGTAAATATTTCTAATGGTGATATTTTGTTAGTCTTAGATAAAATACGAAAGATTTTTTGCTAGTCTATCTATAAAACTGTCTCGCCTATTAAACACTGTATCACAAGCGGACTTGTTTTTTTAAGTTACACTCTATATGGCTTGAAACACACAGAAAGGGGCATTCGGACATTTGCTAAAGTGTCGTCTCGGATCAGCCTGCGCGGTCCGCGCAGGCTAATCCGAGACGGCACTTTACGACTACATTAGATTTTGTCCTTCAGTAGACATGCGCATATCAGAAACTAGCATTAAAACGGAAAATGTCGTCTCGGATGAGCCTACCCGGATTGTGCAGGCTGATCCGAGACGACACTTTACGCTAATGTCTGAATGCCCCTTTTCGCGTGTTGCACGCCAATAATCAGCGACTGGGCGTTGCAGTTCTAACACCCACTTAAATACTAAAGTTAGCCTATAAGCCTGTGTAAATTTCATCAAGATGCAAATATTAGCTTTTTACTATTTACCACACAGTCCCGAATCAAGACGACCCTTAGCAGAAACAAAAAAGCCATCTAAAAACATTGTGGGAAAAGGAGAAAATGCTGGTAACTAGCATTTTCTCCTTTTCCCACAATGTTTTCTAAAATTTCAAACACAATTGCTATCATTTCCAATCATGTGGACCACATTTAATTTGTCATCTGCATTTTCTTTCATTTCTAAAATTTCGTTGTCTGGTAAAGAGTTAACCCTTTCCCAAACAATACCTGGTTTTTACGACCCTGAGATAGAAGCCTTTTGAAAACATTGTGGGAAAAAAGGAAAATGCTGGTAACCAGCATTTTCTCCTTTTTCCCATAATGTTTTCTATCCTTTTGGAAACAAATTTCAGTTTTTGTGTGTCGTATATTTTGTCGTCTGCTAGTACTTTCAATTTGGACCACTCTAAAATTTCGTTGTCTGGCAAAGAGTTAAGTGTATTAATTTCAGGGTCTTTCCCTCCTCATTTTGTCATGTAAACTGAAATTCTGCTTATTAAAATTTTTTCAGAACTTTTCTTCTTTTTTTTGAATTACAACAGCCCGGCCGGGTAGCTCAGTGAGTAGCCTCTCTGATCCACGAACTGGAGATTGCCGGTTCGATACACCGTTGCGGCGGGCTTGCTTTTAAGCACCATACAGTCAATTAATATACAATATGGTCGGGTTCTAATGCCGGACGGAAGAGACGATTACTAAGTAAGGGTGAGACGTGAGGTATTCCGACTATTTACTTGTATTTGTACAGTAATCTAATAGATCGTAATCGGATTGACATAGTACCCTTAGCTTTGATTTTTTACCCTTAACCCATTACCACACAATCCCTACTTTTGACGCCCCTGAGAAAGAAGCCTTTTGAAAACACTGTGGGAAAAGGAGAAAATGCTGGTAACCAGCATTTTCTCCTTTTCCCACAGTGTTTTCTACCCTTCCCAGAACAAATTTCAATTTTTCAGTCAGCTTTATTTTGTCGTCTGTAAATGCTTTCAATTTGAACCAGTCTAAAATTTTGTCGTGTGGTAAAGAATTAATCTTGACTATCGACCTGACGACAAAAAAGTTAGACTTGCCCAAATGGAAAGCATTTGCAGACCATTAAAAAGTGGGTCTCAATTGATAGATTTTGTCTGTGAAAAGTACGAGAACATTATGGTAAAAGGAAAAATGCTGGTAATAAGCACTTTCTCCTTTTCCAACATTGTTTTTAAAAGTTCATTAACCCATTACCACACAATCCCTACTTTTGACGCCCCTGAGAAAGAAGCCTTTAGAAAACATTGTGAGAAAAGGAGAAAATGCTGGAAACCAGCATTTTCTCCTTTTCCTACAATGTTTTCTACCCTTTACAAAACAAATTTCAAAATTCAAATTTCAAAATTTATTTTGTCACCTGCAAATGCTTTCAATTTGGACCAGTCTAAAATATTGTCGTTTGGTAATGAGTTAAAACATTGAATTGTCTGGCAATTAATTCAGGTTGTTCTTCTCCATAGTGTTTCAGCGACGAAAATCGTATGAATACTGTAAACTACAGCTGTCACTGAGCCAGCGCTTTGACAGTATTTTGTACTCAGACGGACACATGGACGGATGGACACACAGAAAGAGACCTCGGCCCGTATTCACCAACTATTCTTGAGAATATTCTTAGTCTTATTCTCCAAGGTTTTCAACATTTGTAAGTAACGCAACTTCTGATTGGTTAAATCGAATGGTTGGTGAATACGGGCCCTGTTGTGATAGAAATATATAGGAGATAATGCGTTTTGGATGTACACTTGACAGTTGTGTTACTGGTTCATTATGAACTTATACATTAGACTGTCTTTTTCCATAACACGGTGTCTCATTAAATAGAGACGAATAATGATTGTCTGTGGCCAGTGATCAACAAATGAAATGAGAAAAGGCCAAAATGCTGGTAACCACCATTTTCTCCTTCTCCCACAATGTTTTCTACCTTGCTGGAAACAAATTTCAATTTTTTCATTGCATTTATTTTGTCGTCTGCAAATTTTTTCAATTTTGACCAGTCTAAAATTTTGTCGTTTTGTAAAGGGTTTAAAGGGGCCTATTATGAATTCATAATCATATAATAAATTCCCTGCTATGATGCATCACGGAAATGCATAAACCCCCCCTTCTTTCCAGAGCAAGGATGATTTTTATGAGGTTGAATTGGAATTCTGTTTCTAGAGTTCGAAAATAGAATGATCACAAAGTGAATAAAACGTTTAAAGTAAACCAATAATTTTTAAAATCTTTAGACCAACTTTTTAACATACCAGTGACAATTTTGTCAGAAATATAATCTTATCAATGAATGAATTCCTAAAATTCAGACCGTAACGTGACCTTCATGTTTAAAACTCTTTACCACACGAGAAAATTTTGGACTGGTCTAAATTGAAAGCATTTGCAGACAACAAAATAAAGGTGACTGAAAAATAGAAATTTGTTCTGGAAAGGGTAGAAAACACTGTGGGAAAAGGAGAAAATGCTGGTTACCAGCATTTTCTCCTTTTCCCACAGTGTTTTCAAAAGGCTTCTTTCTCAGGGGCGTCAAAAGTAGGGATTGAGTGGTAATGGGTTAACCCATTACCAAACGACAATATTTTAGACTGGTCCAGATTGAAAGCATTTGCAGACGACAAAATAAAAGTGACTGAAAATTTGAAATTTGTTTTGTGAAGGGTAGAAAACATTGTGGGAAAAGGAGAAAATGCTGGTTACCAGCATTTTCTTCTTTTCCCACAATGTTTTCTAAAGGCTTCTTTCTCAGGGGCGTCAAAAGTAGGGATTGTGTGGTAATGAGTTAACCCTTATCCTACTAAACTAAACTGAAATTTTCAATTCGATATTAATAAAGCAACTATTGCTATTTCGAGGTTATGATTTGGGGAATAATATCTCCTTATCGGTCAGTGTAGGTCAAAGATCAGACTGCACGTTCTGTGCAGTCTGATCTTGATCTACACCGTCCCCAAAAGGTCGGCAAGTCGCGCTATTAGCAGCCTAAGTGTTAGTTAAAACTTTCAAGTTGACAGCAATTCCCGAAAAATGTTATTTAAAACGTACTTTTCCGAGAAAAAAATAACTCAAAAATCAGACAGTGTAGATCAAGATCAGACTGCACGTTCTGCACAATAATATTTACAGAAGTCCGTTTGAGGCCAGTGAGTCGCTCTGACCACCTTAAGGGGTTAAGTTCTCCCTTTGCATTATAATCATTTTGACTTCGAGTGACTTGAAGTACTCGATAACAAAATTATTATAATTCAAATGGATTTTAGGTACAATTTTAACGCAATTTCTTCTGGGATTAAAAGGCCACCTCAAGAAAGAAACATTTTCCTCTCAATGTAAAACCAATTTTCGCATGTTCCCAATAAAAAGTATTAAAAGCAGATACTTGTAGGTTCAGATCAGACTTTACAAAGCTCTGCGTTAAATCCATTACCCATATAGTATTTGGAACAGGTGTAAACGTGCCTGTTTCATTATTGTCCGCTTCAAAAAACTATTTCCATTACATTGAGGAACACAGTGCATCTTATTCTATGCGTGCTCTCCTGGATTTGTTTTTAACCAGTAGGTCTATTTCGCACACACACAAAAAAGGGCCATGATGTAAATCGAAACAGCGAAGCCCTGCATGGTACGACAGAGCTGTAGCTCTTTGCCTTTTCTTGCCCTACAGTATGCTTGACCCATTACCACACAATCCCGACTTTTAACACCCCTTTGAAAAAAAAATTTTTTTGAAAACATTGTAGGAAAAGGAGAAAATGCTGGTAACCAGTATTTTCTCCATTTCCCACAATGTTTTCTTCCCTTCCCTTCCCTTCCTAAAGCAAATTTCTATTCTTCAGTCACGTTCATTTTGTCCTCTGCAAATGCTTTCAATTTGGACCAGTCTAAAATTTTGTCGTTAGGTGAGTTAATCCAAGCTCACTTTTCACCTGATAAAAAAATTCTAGACTTATCCAAATTGAAACCATTGCAGAAGAAAAATTAAGTGTAGCTCAAGTGATGGAAGAAGAAAATGCTGTATGGAGGAATGTTAAAGTAGATATACCTTGGTACCAACAACTGTTCCATAATATTAACAGGCAATCTTTGGGTGTATTTCGTACAAAGGTGTGAAAATGATAATTTCTGCGAGTCGATACTTCAGTCCAGTTCTTTCTATTGACGAAACGATAATAAACCAGCCATGCTCTATGAAAAGGGGACTTGATGCATCCTCAAAACAGTATTGATTCATATCAGGCTGATCTTGGTCGATAGATTTGCAACTTGTAAGTTTTCTGCATGTCAAAAGACCAATCTACCCCTAGAGTTAGTGGATTTCTACAGACTAAATGGATTTTATGATTGTATAATTATGTGATGACCTGGCATAATGTATCACAGAGATTGAAGCCCTCTTTCCTCCGTGATACACGGTACTAGCCCCAAGTCATCACATAATTATGGGTCCATAGGAGCCATTTTTTTTAAATAACCGACTTAATCGTGAAATAGCTTGGTCCTTTGACGAACACAAATTGACCAATAGCGAAAAGTATCGACCCAGGTCAGCATGCAGGCAGCCCCCTTTTCACAGAGCATGGCTCAAATATTTTACAAACGTAAATTATTCGCATTCTAGACAGAAAACAAATAACACCCGGTGTTACTCCATTACCCAAGGCCCAGTCGAGTACTGGTTAACCCTTTCCCAAACGACAAACTTTTGGACTATACCAAATTGAAAGCATTTGCAGACCGAAATTCAACTCTTGCTGAAAAGATGATTTCTGTCTATGATAGGGTAGAAAACATTGTGGGAAAAGGAGAAAATGCTGGTTACCAGCATTTTCTCCTTTTCCCACAATGTTTTCAAAAGGCTACTATTCCAGACCCGTAAAAAGCAGGGATTGTTTGGGAAAGGGTTAATTTAAAGGACCACATAAAATAAGTGTACTTTTGCCGTTATATCGCTGAAATAATGTTTAAAGCGGCTTCCAACTACCATTCAAATAATCAAATAGTTTACAGTAGATGTGAACATTTGTACTATAAAGGGGCATAATCGATAACGTTACTCCTCTAGCAAAGGTATTTGCAGTTAGCTCCCTTTACTTATACAATATTTGGTAATGTCACAATACTGTTGAATATCCATCCTTTCACGTGTTCATGACAAGTTACCAAGTAACGGCTTTCACCTTCTACAAAACGATTTAGTGCCTTTGCGACCCCAAAAGAAACAACCTCTTGAAAACATTGAGAGGATGGGGAAACAATTTGCAGTTAACCCGTTACAACACAATCCCTACTTTTGACGACACTGAAAAAGAAGCATTTAAAAAAACATTGTGGGAAAAGGAGAAAATGCTGGTAACCAGCATTTTCTCCTTTTCCCACACTGTTTTCTACTCTTCACGAAACAAATTTCAAATTTTCAGTCAATTTTATTTTGTCATCTGAAAATGCTTTCGATTTGGGCAAGCCAAAAATTTTGTGGTTTGATAATGAATTAACAAGCATTTCTCCTTTCCTCGAATTTTTTCTCTCACCTTTTGAGAAAAATACCAGCACAATTGTCAGTCACAATTAGTTCATCGTTGGCTTAATTTACTAAGTTATTAACTCTTTACCAAACGAAAAAGAAATTGGACCTGTTCAAAATTGAAAGCACTTGCAGACGACAAAATAAATGTGAATAAAAAAAGAAATTTTATTTGGAAAGGGTAGAAAATATTGTGGGAAAAGGAGAAGATGCTGGTTACCAGCATATTCTCCTTTTCTCACAATGTTTTCAAAGGCTTTGTAAGGTAAAGAGTTAATACGGACATATCTTCATTCTTGTCGTCTGGAAGACAACATGGACGGCAATATGGTGATGAAAATTATACTCCGGGGTTTTCTTCTGGGGTGAAAAAATAACCCACGGTAAAAACAAGTTGGAATTTTGTCTTTCATAAACATCGTTGCAATAGAAAATCAAAGATATTGCGCCTAAGTTTTGCTCTATCTCAAATTTTCGTCAGATACTAAAAATAGATCGGTGAAATCCCAGTAACTATATACTCACAATGTAGGTCACGTTACACCGTACCAGGTAAACAGCCGATAAATAGCAACCACAGGTAACCTAATTTTCATACTGAACTCTGTCCTTCATAATCTAACATTTTCTCTGTGAATTCAACCCTGGCCAAAAAAGTATATCGATGACGCTGTGAAAGAACGCCTTTGAGACTATTTTAGGAAAGGGAGAAAATGCAGGTGACCAGCATTTTCTCCTTCCCTACAATGTTTTCAAACAGCGTTCTCAAAAGAGTAATTTAAATACATGACTGTCTCGTAAGGGATTAACAAATACCACTTATTCGAGGTTTAAAAGCTGATTTTTATGAACTTTTGAAAGTGACTTTTGTTGTCCGCTATCAATAGGTAACGGACAGAGAAAACGTGTTTTGTGCTGTCTGATTTTGAACTACTCTTTAAGCAAAAGCTCATTCCATATCGACATTCTCAGCAAAGAGAAACAAAATTGCCTAAGAATCAGATAGTACATATGAAAGAAAACATAAACCTGTAAAAGAAAAAAATCTAGTAAA
The DNA here is from genome assembly GCA_943736015.1 of Tridacna crocea. Taxonomy (NCBI): domain Eukaryota; kingdom Metazoa; phylum Mollusca; class Bivalvia; order Cardiida; family Cardiidae; genus Tridacna; species Tridacna crocea. The sequence goes on from OX031068.1 coordinate 36,955,982, forward strand.
CGAAGCATTATGTAATACATGTAACATGGGATAACTAGTTGTAATTAGCAACTTCTCCAGTTTTCACAATGTTTTTTCCGTGCGTTTTTGTTCTGTTTACCTTCGATTGAGAATCCTGTTTTGGCCAGATAAAGATGTGACCTGGGATGAATCATCCCTATATCTATTTTGCTGTGGGAAACTGACAGAATGGAATTCCTAAATTTATGATGCACAACAACGTGACCTATTTCAACACTTTACCAGACGACAAATATTTTCGCCTGTACAAATTGTACAGCTTGCAGACGATGAGTAAATCGTCGATCTACTTCAAAAATATCATAACCACAGATTGTTACAAGCTGTAGTTACGAGGTTTTTGAAGTAAACCGACGAAATACGTCTTAACCATTACCACACATCCCTACTTTTGACGACCCTGAGAAAGAAGTCTTTAAAAACATTGTAGGAAAAGGAGAAAATGCTTGTAACCAGCATTTTCTCCTATTCCCACAATGTTTTCTACCCTTCACAAACAAATTTTCAGTCACTTTTATTTTGTCGTCTGCAAATGCAAATATCGAATCAAAAATTCTATTTTTTTTTTTAGCAGGATGAGGGTTAAGGAAAGTGTAATATCTCTCTCTCGATCTCTCTCTCTCTCTCTCTCTCTCTCTCTGCCCCTCTCTCTCTCTCTCTCTCTCTCTCTCTCTCTCTCTCTCTCTGTCTGCCTCTCTCTCTCTCTCTCTGACTCTCTCTCTGCTGAACACCTGATATAGAAACCGACACCTAATCCAATAAAATCCGTCTAAGAATTTAGAGAATTAACGACGGATTAGCAGAAAATATGTTAATCTACATGCACTTTATTAACCATAAGAACGCCCTTCACAACTCGAGTAACTTAACTGTGACCAGTGTAGATTAAGATCAGACTGCAATAAACGTGCAATGTGATCTTGATCTGCACTGTCCGCTTTGCTGAGGCATTCAGAACAACAGCAACAATAAATGTACTCTGATTAGAGCATTATTTCTAGAATCCTTTTAAATGCCCGTATAGGTTCAGTCGGCCCTCTTCCTGCTAGAGATCTTGAGGTCTTCTACCCCAAACGCATCGGTAAACATCGACGTTAACGTACAGGTCATTCGGTCAATCTCGGTAGCTTCCGTTTGTTAATATGAAATTAAAGGGGGAGGGGGTCGTAGAACAACGATCTCATCGGTAAATATCGTGTGACATCAACGTTTTCGTAAAGGCTAATCGGCCAATTTAGCATTTCTTTAACTACTACTACTAATGGTAGTAGCAGTAGTAGTGGCAGTAGTAGTTATATTTTTTTACAGTTTCTCACTTTACAGCATTTTTTTTTTCATAAACAAAAAAGTGATAAGGCGTATTTTCTTCCTTTTTTTTTAAATATTTTTCCGACACTAATTATCATTGTTGGCATTGTGTGTTATTTAACATTTTACCAAACGTCTAAATTTTAGACTGGTCCAAATTGCAAGCACTTGCAGACGACAAAATAAACGTGACTCAAAAATTGAAATTTGTTTCCAGCTGGGTAGAACACATTGTGGGACAAGGAGAAAATGCTGGTTACCAGCATTTTCCCCTTTTCCCACAATGTATTCAAAAGGCTTCTGTTTCAGGGTCGTAAAAACCTGGGACTATTTGGTAAAGAGTTTAAGACATGCCAGTTTGGTAATCGGTTCATTCCTTCCAATTTTTACATTCCATAACCATAATAGAATGTTAAGCGCCGCCCACTGTCGAATTTTAAAAATGGAATGCAGGGGATATTTATATCATAACACAATAAAATAATTCAGGTCTGATCTATATCACTAGCAATTTCTAATTTTGCCCATCTCACCTCTCTGTCTTTCTCCACACCGCTTCTAACACAAAGACCAGAAAAAGGATCCGTAGCTTGCTACAAACAACTGCTCTTAACTCATTACCAAACCACAAAATTTTAGGTTTGTCAAAATTGAAAGGAATTGCAGACAAAATAAAAGTGACTGAAAATTTGAAATTGTTTTGCGAAGGGTAGAAAACATTGTTGGAAAAGGAGAAAATGCTGGTTACCAGCATTTTCTCCTTTTCCCACAGTGTTTTCTAAAGCCTTCTTTCTCAGAGGCGACGAATGTAGGGATTGTGTGGTAATGGGTTAATAGTGTTTTTCACCCCATAAAATAAAAATACATTTTTCTTTCTTTATTAAACTATTACCTCGTAGTGTTACTTCTTAGCTAGTGCTATTACAATGTATCTTCTATGGTGCTCTGCAGATAATTCCGTAGAGTAACGGACTAATTATCCCAGGGCCATGAGTTCGAAACGAATCTTGGCCATACTCTCTGCGAGGACTGGTTTAATAAATTTCGACAGAAGTTCATTCCTCTCTTACCGACCCAAGTTTTTATATGACCTGAAACATGCGAAAAACGGCATTCGGATATTTGCGTTGAGTGTCGTCTCGGATCAACCTGTGCAGTCCACGCAAGCTCATCCAAAACAACACTTTCCGTTCTTATGTAATTTTCTGTTATGCGCAAGTCTCCTGTAGCACAAAATCCTATGTTTAGTCGTAAAGTGTCGTCTCGGATTAGCCTGCGCGGACTGTGCAGGATGATCCGAGACGATACCTTACGCAAATGTCCGAATGACCCTTTTCGCATGTTGAAGGCAATATTTATGGGAAAGCAGGCAGTGGCTTGCAAAGACAATTGTGCAAACAGCTTGTTAAATAAACTCGCGGAACACATGGATTGGTGCACCGGCCGCTTTGCTATGGGTGACGGTAATGTTTGAAACGGTTTTAAGCACGAATCAAACAAACAAAAGCTCCAAATATCCTTAAAGGGACTCTAATCCATATTTTGTTTCTCACGAAATTTAAAAAGTCTTAAGAAAGACTGATAATTTTAATTCACTGGCAAATTCACTGGCAAAGATGGCTACTGCCGAGACACAAATACATGTATATGAAAAGACGACGAGTTACCAAGTTCTATGCGTCTTTCGCTGTTAACTTTTGTATTCCGTTAGTAACGATATAGCCGTTGTTGCAAATAATATAGTGTTTTTTGCAATTTTATTGCAAACAATAACATTATTGTAATATTATTGCAAAAATGGTTCAATGGTTGGTTCAGCAGCTCAATGGGTAGCATGGCCGACCATGGTTAAGGAGGTCGCGAGTTCGTGTCCCATGAGTGGCATTTTTTTCCCTGACAATCACATCCTTATAATTTCCCTTGCAAAATATCAAGTTTCTCCCTTGAAAATAAAATGGATAAAAAATCTTAGGCTATATTTCAATGGTTTAAAAGCATTGTTGGGTACAATAACTATAGAGTACAACTATGTAAGATTTATTTTTGAACCGGACATCCTTTCGAATGGAATCTAGCTCATTGTCACACGCTTTTTGCAAATCATATACTTGACACGCATGACTTAGCTCTTGACGAAATGACAACCTGTCCAAATTTAAAGCATTTGTAGACGACAAAAATTAAAACCAATGTGGATTAACAAAACTGAACTTGTTGAAATGGCAGAAAACATTTCAGGAAAAGGAGAAAATGCTGGAAACCAGCATTTTCTCCTTTTCCCAAAATGTTTCCGAGAAATCTTCCACAGGGTCATTAAAACTAGGTTTAGTTATAGTTAAAACATATTTATTTTACAACAATTGAGAAACAAGTTCATACAACTTATACTAATCTCTCTCGATTCTGCTTCCTGGGAACTACACCAGTACTCGCGCCGAATGTGTGGACCAATGAAAAAAGTTGACACCCGCTCCTATCCTGGGTATCGAACTCATTACCTTTTGGTTACGAGGCCGACGCTCTACCTCACAACCAGTGATACCAACGTTAAAACTCGGTAAATTTTGTGTAATACAAGGTTAAAGCTCCACAGCCTTTCTACGTACTATTTCTGCTCTACAAGGTCACGTTCTTGGCGTCGATCGCTTGACGTTATCGCTAGCTATCTATAAACCAGCGTCAGAAACGGAAACAAATACACTTTTTATGCATTGAAAGCGGATGCAGAACAGCATGAGCACTTAATTTCTTATATAACAAAGAAATTCAGATATTGTGTTTCACAATAATAATGATACAGTCCTTAGAATAGCTGTATATGACGCAATTCTTATTCATATTATCGTCAACGGATCATTTCAAAGTCACACTAACGGTTTTATGTCATCGAGTTAACATGAAGAATTGGTAGATCTAAGAACTGATAAAACACTTCATGCTCAGGAAGGTACGAAATTAACAACAAGCAATGAGTTGCGAGCATACTTAAACGCTTTACCAAACAACAAAATTTAAGACTGGTCCAAACTGAAAGCAGTTGCAGACGACAATTTGCATGCGGCTCAATTGATCTCTGAAAGGGTAGAAAACATGGTGGCCAAAGGAGAAAATGCTGATTAAAAGCACTTTCTCCTTTTCCCACCATTTTTTTTTTTTCAGAAGGCCTGTTTCTTATGATCGTTAAAAACTGACAGAAGCTGACAATGGGTTAAACTACGCATTGATTCGTGAAAGGTTGTGCAGTACACATGGTGGGCTTCAAAATGGTATTTTTTCTTTTTACCCGTTAACACACAATGACGACTTTTGACGACCTAGAGGTAGTAGCCTTTTGAAAACATCGTGGGAAAAGGAGAAAATGCTGGTGACCAGCATTTTCTCCTTTTCCCACATTTTTTACTACCCTTCCCATAGCAAATTCTAACTTTTCAGTCACATTCATTTTGTGTCTGCAAATGCTTTCAATTTGGACCAGTCTATAAATTTGTCGTTTGTTAAAGATTTAATCAAAGCACAAGAGTATTGCTTTACATTCGAACTCTGAACACGAGTCACACACTGTGAAAAGATAGTTTAACAGATCTGCAAACAGTATCGACTCTTGTAAGCCAAAACGGATGACAAATCTCCGTCGCTTATTTAAAATGATATGGTCATTTATCAAGGATTTTTGCCGAATTACTTCTAACTTGTAACGTGCCTTTGGCCTCGGACTATATTTGCAGTCTGAGGGTCCACAACTCGGCAAATACAGAATACATGTAACTTTATCAATAACATTATTTGTACACTGCTTAGAAAAAAAAATAAAGAATCGCATGTCCTCGATTTAGTTCATAAGATAATACTTCCAGTGCAAGACAATGCAAATAATAATTTGCTCGTAAGTTCATTCAATCTTAATACTATAGAATCTCAGAACAGACCAAACGATTAGGTTTCCACAAAAGATGCAGAGCTTCAGGTAAGAGTGAGTGATGGCATTCTTAATCCGTTTTTATTCATCCAAACCCTATGTTGTGGGTACTCATTAGAATCGTCTCGAAGAGACGATTCTAATGAGTAACCATAACATAGGGTTTAGTGGAGAAAAATTAATATTTTCCATTACGAAATTAAAATCACTGCCTCTATCTGGAACTCTGATCTGATGTATGTCCTGTCGAAGCCGTCTTTTTGGTATGCCACACATGCTTTTAACCCATTACCACACAACCCCTACTTTTGACGCCCCTGAGAAATAAGCCTTTAGAAAACATTTTGGGAAAAAGAGAAAATGCTGGTAACCAGCATTTTCTCCTTTTCCCACAATGTTTTCTACCCTTCACAAGACATATTTCAATTTTTCAGTTACTTTTATTTTGTCGTCTGCAAATGCTTTCAATTTGGAAAGTCCTAAAATTTTGTCGTTTGGTAACGAGTTAAGAGAACTGGAGGTGTCACATTTTATTCCCGTTTTCATTTTTCATACATATTGACAAAAATATCAATAAAAGATTGGAAAAGTAGGAGTTGATTAGCAAAAGAACTAGGAATACAAAATTCTTAATTTTCCGGTTAACATGGCCTATCAGTATTTCCGAACAAACAACCAAGTGTTGAGCCATTTTGTCTGATAAGAATGCAAGTTAATGGTTTTCAGAGCCCAAAGACTGGGTTTTTAGCAAAAATGAAAGAAATTAATTCTTTTTTAGCAGTGAAATTATAAACTATTTGTACTCACCCTTTTAGCCATCGGCCCATGAAAGGAGTGTCGCTTTAACTGCCTTTTCATGGCGGCATCGCGTTCCGCCTGCTCCTCTGTTATCTTATCGAGGATAAAATCGCTGAATTTACTGTTATTGACAAAGTTCATTGTACCAAGTAACATCTTTTTTATTGCAGTGTGGGGTCGTCTTTGGCGATATGAAGTTTGCTCACTCCCTCCAGTTGAACTGTTGTTTTGAGATTACCTGGAAAGATATGAATGAATGAATGAATGAATGAATGAATGAACCGAATAATGAATGAATGAATGAATATTCGTCTTTTCACTACAACACATACTGAGCGTAAGTTGTCCTGTAACTGACGAACTAATAAAAACGATGATGCAAGAGTAGAAGCGTATTTTCGAGGTAAGAATTAAACTTACATTGTATACATTTGAAGGTTTAGGACATTTAACAGTAGCAACAGCAAGAAACTACAAAGACAAACAGACAGACGGACAGACAGACAGACAGACAGATAGAGACAACAGATGCGAAAGATAAAGTTAACAGAAAAAGACAAAATAAGGAAGAGGCTGTTATCACAAACGAAATACATGTTTAATAAAAGACTTTAACACAACCATTTTCTAACATATGAGCCATGCTTTGTCAGAACAGGGTTTAATGCATACCAAGCAAGTCATCATATGGTCGGTTTACTTCTAAAACCTCGTAGCTACAGCTTGAAATAAGCTGAAGTTACGAGGATTTTGCAGTAAACTGACGATATAAGGCCTTCAACACGCGGAAAAGGGCATTCGGACATCCGCGCAAAGTCTCGTCTCGGATAAGCCAGTGCAGGCTAATCCGAAACGATCCTTTCTGCTTTTATGTAATTTTTTATTTTGCTCAAGTCTACTGCGGCACAAAATCTAATGCAGCTGTAAAGTGCCGTCTCGGATTAGCCTGTGCGGACTGCGCAGGCTGATCCGAGACGACACTTTACGTAAATGTCCGTATGCCCTTTTACACGTGTTGCAAGCCAAAGGTATTGATCTATAAAATCTATTTTGTCTAACAAACCGTCAGGATCATGTGGTACTTGTGCTATGCTCCTTGGACATGCATAAAATTTACAAACGGCAAAAATTGTGGGCCATGTCAGCCTCCGCGGAATGCGGGCACACGTGATTTAAAGTTGCAGAATCTACAAGCTGACATTATGACTCGTGTATTTATGACACAATGTTCTTTAACATGGAAAAAATGTTTCGTACAAAATATGTGCAGTGAGTAAGCCAACGAGCGTTATTTTATGGCGTATCGAAAGCTAAGATCATGTCCTCAATGAATCATTGGCCAAGGCGACAGATTAGCTAAACGGAATTCTGGTTCTAGTCTCCGCCTGGCACCACTGGTCACGTGGGGACTGTCTCTTGGCAATACACTACAAAACTCAAGCCAAGACCAGGATGAGACCCATAGGAAGACAAGTTTATACGCGTGATGTAGCCTGGAAGGGGCAGTAACACCTATGATAGCAGCGTAAAACGGAATTTCAAAAACAATCAATAATCAAAGTGTTGAGAACGCTGAAGTAGAATTTGTCAAGGAAGCCGTAGTTTGGAATTAATAATTTGAAAGAAAAAAGAGAAATACTATTCAAATATTGGCTTGAAAGTCAACCAAGTAAGCAAATGAATACCTTTTTGGTTGAAATGAGAGTACTCATGACAAAGTTAGGATTATTTGGGTATTGGTGGTCTTCCTTTGATAATTTGGAAGAGTCAGGGGTAAAGTCCCTTGACAGTCCGATGCATGATGGATAGACAGAGAAACCATGTGAACAATCGAATTGTAATATCTACAAAACAAAAACATGTATACACACTTTCTCTCTGATCACATCGCACATAAGCAAAGGACAACACAAGAAGCATGAAAGACATTAACAAGAATATATGTACACTGAACTAATACTAGGACACCACAAAATGAACCCATGGTTGCAAGTTTGTACCTGAAAACTATTATTTTGAAATATCTTTGGCCGTTAGAATTTAATTCCCAATATTACAATCAATTATTTCGACCTATAAGTATTCGTGCCCAATCAAATGGGGTAGCGCGCAATCATGAGATGAACAAGCCATGGGACCAACTCGTTTTGGAACGAAAAAACCTAGGACCAGGTGATTGGTAAACATATTTTGTACCATTGCGCCAATGGAAGGCTATGAGCGGGTGAAGCTATTTTCAGTCAAAAAATTACTATTTCCACGATCGATGGCCTCACCCAGTGCATTTTAACATACCATTTCCTGTTACATATCTGTGTGCTACCGAGAAACTCATTTGCCTCAGAAAATTTGAGTTTGATTTGGTTTATTTCCTTTGGCTTTGCACAAAGTCGATAGGTGAGTGCAACACTGTTCTAAATGCCTGTACAATGTACAGGCACTTAGAATACTATTGCACTCACCTATCGAAATATGATACATGGTCTTCAAAGTTGAATATTGAACTCATGGTGTTATTCTTCTTCGATAAATACCACAAAAGCCTCCATCATACAATCCTGAATTTTAAAGACACTAAGGAGAAAGCCTTTGGAAAATATAGTGAGAAATGGGGCAAATACAGTTGCAGCACGCGTGATTGATAATCTGCACATTCTTGTGATTTTGAAAAAAAAAGTCTATAACATTGTTGTCGTAGAAAAAGAAATTTAAAAAAAAAAAACCTGCTGTAAGTATTTTCTTTTTTCAAATAAAAGTAGAACTATACATACATGTACACGTACGAAACATCAAAGATCTCGCGACAATCTCTATAAACTCATTCCATAAACACTATCTTTATAATAGCTAACTACGTTTTATTAATTGTCTTACTTGTGCAATGAACCCGTATATTTACATTAGTATAACATCTGATGTCAGAGGTAGGATTTTCCCCAATTAATCATTTATTCTGAATGAAATTAACCCTTAACGGCGACAAGCGTGAACTAACTTGTTTTACGCGGACAGCGTAGATCAAGATCAGACTGCACAGACGTGCAGTCTGATCTTGACCTACACTGTCCGCTACTCTGTTATATTTTGTGATATGATATCAACAAAAAACTTTTTTTTTTTATCCTAGCTCCTTTTTTGATAGTTTCAGAATGCCCATGATATTTCTTTCCCAGTGTGAGAGTTCAATACACTTGAGTTCATGGAATGAAACCACGACCCTTTTCCGGCTTACACAAACATGTTCATGAAAGTATTCATGAAATCAATATCGGATAAAGGAATTACTACTAGCATGGGCATCATTCTTTTCCTCGTTTCCACTTGCCTAAATAACAGATTTTCTGACGTGCGTATACCTTGTAAATTCTCATTTATGTTCTCCTTTGCAAATTGAATGGGGAGAAGTCTTATGTTCATGTAAAGGGTCTCCAGGAAGAAACAATTTCATTGTTTCAATGAACATCCGTGTCCAACACTTAACCGCACAATCCGTATCAAGTTCGCTGAAATAGGGAAGAAGACATTATGTAAACATAGTAGGAAAAGAAGAAAATGCTGGCAACCATGCAGCATTTTCTCTTTTTGCTATGATGTTTCTCTCCCCTCCAGCCAATTGGGGCAAGTTCATTTTGTGTATGACTTATTAAACCTAAAACTCTATCGCTGCTGAAGAGTTAAGAACGGTTACTTTCATTATCTAACATTTTCCCTGTGATATCCATACTGTTGACTTCCTCATGGCAAAAGTTCATACTATCTTATCCAAAGGATCAGCTGTCCATATACAGACTTTAAATCAACGCTTTACCACACAAACCCGTCCACACAACGACCCCCAAAAAGAACGCTATAGAAAACAGTGCGGAAAAAGAGAAAATGCTGGTAACCAGCATTTTCTCCTTTTCTCACCATCTTTAGTCAAGAGCAAATTTCATCATTTGGGCCGATCTTTTAACCCTTATCCTGCTAAATAACTAAAGTGAAATTTTCATTCAGATAGTAAAAGCAAAAATACTGTCATTTCAAACTGGTGGGAATAATATCTCCTTATCGGACAGTGTACATCCAAGATCGGACTGCACGTTCTGTGCAGACTGATCTTGATCTACGCTGTCCGTAAAAAAGTCAGTGAGTCGCGCTTAGCAGCCTATGGGTAAATTTCTCGTCTCCAAAAGCTTTCAATTTGGACCATCCTAAAATTTGGTCATATCGTACAGAGGTAAATTAACCCTTTCCCAAACAATCCCTTGTTTTTACGGGTCAGGAATAGAGGCCTTTTGAAAACATTGTGGGAAAAGGAGAAAATGCTGGTAACCAGCATTTTCTCCTTTTCCCACAATGTTTTCTACCCTGTCATATAGAAAAATCATCTTTTTAGCAACTGTTAATTTGCCACCTGCAAAATGCTTTCAATTTGGTCTGGTCCAAAATTTGCCGTTGAGAAAGGGTTAAAATACACCAGTTCGCTGGCTAATTGGCGAGTACAGTGCACGTTCCTAATCTAATACACTGTCTACCAAATACTGTCTACAAAAACGAAGTACGTCGAGATTTGTTCCTAGAAAAGTAAACATAATAAAAAAAAGTACATATTCATTGTAATGAATACATTTAATTCATTAACAAGTGTCATTTTCTAGTAACTGCGTTTCATGGAACAGCTGACATAATGAAATATGTCAATCCTGGTCAGACTGCGCGAATGGCGCAGTCTGGTCAGGGTCGATACTTTTCGCTTTTTTGGTATTTTCTGCATGAAAAGTGGTCATTCTACCTTGTTATACAGTTATTTTTTAACTATCAATTTAAATTAATCCGCACTATCCGGTTGATATCTTTTCATGTAATTGATGCACGGAATTCCCTGGTGGTCCTTTTTACTTGACGGTTCGCATTTATGTGATGACTGGCTTGGTATAATGCAAGATATGCTTTAACCCCCTCCTCACCTACCTCCCCCCCCTCTCTCTCTCTCTCTCTCTCTCTCTCTCTCTCTCTCTCTCTCTCTCCTCACATCTGAAATAAGGAATACTTATAGTTCGATTAGTTCGTCAAACAATAAGGAAAGTACTTACCTATTAATTCGATTACTTAGTCAATTAATCAATTAAGTGCTTTCACATAAGTGGTGTGTACTCTGACACCAACAATTCCAGTGTACTTCAGAAATTATAAAACGCTTAAAGGTGTGTATTTAGAATTTTCACATCACACCAAATAAAAAAAATACATATATCATTGAAATTTAAATGAAAAAACAATACAAATCATGAATAATTAAGAATCATAAAATTACAAAAAAAAAAATTGATGGCATTCCCTACGAAAGTCTACGTAGCCTCTTAAGCTATTTTTAGACTTCGCGCCAAAAAATCGATAAAGCATTGTGGGAGCTTCAAGTGACTGGCACGTGACTAATAACGCTTAAATTCCATTATATAACAAACATGTAATAATTATTTTCCATAATGTCCTCTTCGGAAGGATTTTTGAAACTTCGTCTGTGTTTTCATGTATTTAAATGAGAGAATTGATAATCTAAAAATAGAATGTGTCTTTTGTTGGTGTCAACCTGGTCCGTACTAAATCTCTAATTTTTCGTGTTGTCGGATGGTTTTCGACTACTGGGGTTTTATGAACGCAAATTAAAAGGCTTTGGGAGTATAACGATGATTTGTTTTTGCATTTTTATAAAATTTTCGTCCAGAAATCTGAAGGGCCACCTTTAAAGAACCTTTCACAACTATAGTAGAACAGATAACTGTCCCCAAAGGCGATGTTACTTTTTGACTGGTCGCCTCTGATACGGTGTACAATAAATGTCCAAATATGAAAAAGATCATCGGAGCGTCTCATTATTGAGACTAACAACTATAGTTGCCTCTGCGGCCAGAGTAGGTAAAGATTCGTCTACTTTCTGATCTTGACCTACGCTGTCCGTTTAACTGACACATTCAGTGATTCTACTGTATTTGGGTCTTATACCTGGACTAAAAATGCACACTGGATTCACTTAACCGTATGAGCCCACTCGACGAAATTTCAGACTCGTCTTAATTGAAAGCAGTTGAAGACAACAATTTCAACATGACTAAAATGTTGAGATTTTTCTTTGATAGAATAGAAAACATTGGGGGCAAAGGACAAAATGCTGGTCACCAGCATTTTCTCCTTTTCTCACAATGTTTTCAAAGGCTTCTTCCTTAGGGCGGCTGTTAAAAATCGGCATTTGTGGTAAAGGAATAACTCCTATCCTGTTGAATAAGGGCAGTAAAATCGTTCAGCCGATAGTAAAAACTCAAGTTTTGCTTTCTCAAAGGTTATTTTATTTTGGAAAAATATACCCTTTTGCAGACAGTGTAGATCATAGATCAGACAGCACCTTCTGTGCAGCCTGATCTTGATCTACCCCTATCCGTAAAAGGTCAGTGACTCGCTCTAAGCAGCCTAAAGGATAAGGCATTTCAATAATTCAAATCAAACGTGCATGTGAATAACAACACAATAAGAGATACATCTATCTATACTCTATCCCTTTGATTCTTGAAGATAAACTTCAACTCAGCATCACAATGAGTGTTGTTCAATGTTACCTAACCTGATGTCCTGCCCGAGAAATATTACTATCTAGTGTTTGCCTACATAGTAAGATACGATTACGAATGAAGTCAGTTGGATGATTGGATGAATGACTACATGATTGAATGGACTGACTGACTGACTGACTGACTTACTGGCTGTATGTCTGATCGGTTCACGGTCGGTCGGTTGTTCGGTCTATCGGTCGGTCGATCGATTCATTGATTGAATTTTCAATTCGTAGCACTGACACAGCTCATTCATTCAAATTTTTCCTGCTCGGTCTGTCTGTTTGACTCTCTGCCTCTCTGCCTCTCTCTCTCTCTCTCTCTCTCTCTCTCTCTGTCTATCTCTCTGTGTCTCTCTGTCTGTCTGGCTCTCTCCTGACCTGTACGTTTCCCACAAAATGAAAATTCCACTTTTTTAAACACAAAATAATCTCGACGAATACACGTATTAATATTTACCAGAAAACCGTCAAGCGATACAGTACGAAGTTCAATAACACACGCAAGACAATACTAACACTTTGTGTCAAGTTCAGTTTCGTCATTTATATTTTCGTCACCCAGGTTTCATAATTTATCACCTTGTCTACCTTCATGTTTTACCTGTAAACTGCTGATTACAGTAAAACGACGGCTACAGTTTACAGTATAAACATAATTCCCTGATATGTCTTGCAACATGCGAAAGGGGGACATTCGGAAAATTGCGTAAGGTGTCGTCTCGGATCAGCCTGCATAGTCCGCGAAGGCTGATTCGAAACGATACTTTCCGTTCTCATGTAGTTTTCTGCTTTTTACCAATTCTACTGTAGCACGAAATCTACTCTAAATCGTTAAGTGCCGTCTCGGATTAGCCTGCGCAAACTGCGCAGGCTGATCCGAGACGACACTTTACGCAAATGTCCGAACGCCCCTTTTCGCGTGTTGCAAACCAATTATGGTGTTTCAACATTATTTCAATTACATCGCTGCGGCCAGTGCGCCTACCCATACTTAAATAGTTTTCCTTTCTCAGGGATTCACACAATATTCTTCCCAAGCCACTGGCTGCTTTCCCATCCAAACAATCGTCGAAATAATGATAAATGGTGAGCGCAGTATCTTGTCGCAAGGACTATAAGCACACCTCGGAAAGAAAGTCACCGGTATTTGGAATTCGGACCAACGACTCCATGGTTTCACGTCCTGAAGACTGTATCAACTGCGCTGCCGGAACCAGCTTGCATTATGGACCCAAATAGTGCTATTGTCATGGCCGACATCCTTAACAACATGTCGGACGACATAGATCCACAATGAGACTGCATGTCTAAAAGTTCTCCTTTTGGTAATTTTTACACTGAATTTAGAATAAGAAAATCATCTTGTACCAGAGGTTCCTAATGTGTAAATTCATTGGTCAAAAATTTTATTAGTCAATCGTTCTGTAAAATGTTATAAAGGGGCCTATAAACTGCTTCATTAACTTTTACATGAGCTAAACTAAAGTAAAGCTAACTTTTATCAGCTAAATATCCCAGGGTTCATAGATGAAATGTTACACGTTGTCTGAGCATGTCATATTCTTTGAAAATTCGAACTGTCTGCTTTGACGCATCACTCCTCCTTTCCCCCCCCCCCCTCCCCCATTATTGGGGGAATTGTAGTAATACGCGCTATAAAGTAGAAACGGAGAAAACGGCTTTTATCAATACGTTTGAGGAGAAATCAGGCCTGCTTTAGCTCCAGATTAACTACTTATCATAGCTGGATGAATCGCACCAGGTATAGCGTTTTATTGAGTATAGGTTTATCTTAGTTTGAAATTTAAAGTAACGGTTGTCGCGTAGAAAAATAGGTTCTGTACCCAGAAAGCCCAAATTAGATAGCCGTGTACATGTATTTGTAGATCTGACCTTGGATCCACACTGTCCGACAAGGAGACATCTTCCCAAAAATACCTTTGAAATGGGTAAAGCTTGGTTTTTACTTTCATCTTGAAAGTTTCATTTCACATATGGAGTAGTACTAGGGTTAACAAACTTAACTCATTACCAAACGACAATATTCTAGGCTTGTCCGAATCGAAAACTTTTGCAGACGACATATTAAAAGTGACTAAAAATTTGAAATTAATTTCGTGTTGTGAAAAGTAGAAAACACTGTGGGAAAAGGAGAAAATGCTGGTTACCAGCATTTTCTCCTTTTCCCACAATGTTTTCTAAAGGCTTCTTTCTCAGGGTCGTCAAATGTAGGGATTGTGTGGTAATGGGTTAACAAGGCCATATTTCCTTGGTAAAGATCTGCGAGGTTATTAGTGGAAAGGCCTCAATTATTTTTTGATAAAAACAAGATATACCGCTAACCTCAGCATCTCACGCACACTCGAGGAAGTTTACTGTTTCTCGCATGATCTTGTGTTTACGACCCTTAATAAGTAGGCTTTTAAAAACATTGTGGAAAAAAGAGAAAATGCTGGCAACCTGCAATTTTTCCTTTTCCTCCTGTGTTTTCTACCTCAGCCCAGAAATACTCTCATAATTTAGGTTAAATTTAAATAATTTTGTCATCTGTGAAAAAAAAAAAACAACTTTATGTAAGACAGGCCTATTTTTTGTGTGAGAAGTTTCGACAGTTTGTTGACCTTGCAGAAACCAAAGGATAGACAAAACAAAGGTATATATACTACCTATTTAATTGAATTAGTAAAGAATACTAATAAATAAGATACTATTATCCTTATTCAGTGGTCACTTCTTCTGAGCATCCAGTCATTTTCAAGAAAACAACGTTTTAATTCCAAAATGTGAAGGATTAGGCGTAATTTAACCTCAAAGTAACTCCACGTACATCCAAATATCAATCGCATAGAAAACCTCGGAAAACCCAAATTTCGAAGCTCTTTCAACCCAGAAGAGATGTGATACTATTTAAGTCACCTTCTCCTTTAATTCTACACCAAACTCTTTTACAATTAAAATTTAAACCCACTCACACACATGCACACACACTTAATCTAAGTTGTTTGTACTCATATGAATTATCTCAAGGAGGGTGCCAACATCACCGTACCAATATTTGGCAAAGCATTTGTAACTGGCCAGCACTCTAAGCTAAGGAAGAAAAGGGCATTTATCGCATCTTCGAAATGTATCATACCACCAAAGAAGATGCAGAATATACATAATTATAGATTCTTTTTGTCTAAAAACCACTGAAGCAGGGTGGGCAGTGTGGTCTCTTGATATGCAATGAATTTGCGAAAAGCAAAAAGTTTTGAAATAGGTCAGCCTGCGTGGGCTGCGTAGGCTGACCGGAGTCGATACTTCTTACAGATGCATTTAAATCACTTTTTCACGGAGCAGGAATGTATAGAGGATATTCCTTTTTTTCGGTGAAAGATCGAAATTTATTTCATCAAGTGAACACCATCGGTAATATTTTCATGAGTGGCGCAGCCACTCGTGAAAATATTACCGATGGTGTTCACGCGTACCAATGGTGTTCCGATGGTGTACCGATGGTGTTCTCGTGAACACCATCGGTAATATTTTCGGTAATATGAAATCGGTAATATGAAATAAGATTCCTGTCTTTACGTTCTAAATACGACGAAACTGGCTTTACCTGCAGTAAGTCCTTCTCATATATAAACCAGGAAGACAGCAAAGCTATAAATAAAGATGACCAAATCGATCCGTATTTAAACATGCCGTCATCAGACTGGTATGTAATGTCTTATCATGAACAGTAATTAGAACAGGTAAATAGGCCATAAACATCAACCCGAATCAGTGTGAATATATATTTTTGTATGAAATCCAATGAGTCTAGACCCTCTCATAAGAGTCACTCACAGAGACAGACATTTATGTATTTACTATTTTCATTTCCTCATTATATATACTAAACGGATAAAGAAACGCACTGCAAACGACTTATAAGCTCTGGCAAAAGGGGGCTCCGTGCATCACCAAGATGCATGATACCAGGCAAATCATCTCATGGTCAAAAAGTACGTTTTGTGAAATAACTGACTCAATCATGAGGTAAACTGTCCCTTGGCATGCAGATATTTAAACAACAGCAAAAAGTATATATTTTTGTGGATGCGCAAAGTCCCCTTTTCACGCTTATAAACATTTTTCATTGAAGTTATTTACAGTTGTTTTATTCAATATTTGGTTTATTGCAATATTATATTTTACGACAAATGACCAGAACCCATTACAATATGATTACTATTTGTAGAGTT
This sequence comes from Tridacna crocea, assembly GCA_943736015.1. Lineage (NCBI taxonomy): Eukaryota > Metazoa > Mollusca > Bivalvia > Cardiida > Cardiidae > Tridacna > Tridacna crocea. The sequence continues at coordinate 36,972,846 of OX031068.1, forward strand.
ATGAACAAAAATAATTATTATCTCTCACTATAGATGGCATTCTTCAATTACTCATCTAATTTGGGCATCCTGGGTACAGGACCGGACTACTTTTCTACGCGACAACTGTTACTTTGAATTTCAAACCAAAATAAAAAGGTTACTCAATAAAACGCAACCTGGTGCGATTCATTCAGCTATGATCAGTAGTTTAGAGAAATCTGGAGCTAAAACAGGCCTGATTTTTCCTCAAACGTATTGATAAAAGCCATTTTCTCCATTGCTACTTTGTAGTGCGTATTACTACAATCTTCCCAATATCGGGGAGAGTGATGCGTCATATAAGACAGGTCGAATCTTCGAAGACAACGATGAAAAAAATTCTCTACGGTGCCCATAATATCTCCTAACGCTGGACATTCAGAAGTTATCGAATAAAAATGTCTACCATGCGTTTCTTTTTTTCCGTTTGGTATATTATAGATCATAATTATCTGTAAAAAAGTTAAAAGACAATATCGACTACAATAATGTCGAGAAAAAGGCTTTTCAACGGGTGAAATGTCTGGAAAAGGGGCAACAAAACTGAAAATTCGAAAAGTTAGCAAAAATCTTATCTCTGTGATAAGACAACTCGTGTGATACGCCTTAACTTACTACATGACTATATATCACATGACAATCTTCATGGCCATTGAACTCGATAATTGGAGTGCAACACGCGAAAAGGTGCATTCGGACATTTGCGTAAAGTGTCGTCCCGGATTAGCCTGCGCAGTCCGCGCAGGCTAATCCGGGACGGCACTTTACGACTACATTAGATTTTGTGCTGCAGTAGACTTGCGTAAAACAGAAAATCACATAAAATCGGAAAGTGTCGTTTCGGATTAGCCTGTGTGGACTGCACACGCTGATCAGAGACGACACTTTACGCAAATGTCCGAATGACCCTTTTCCCGTGTTGCACTCCAATTATTGTATTTATATACTTAACTATGACAAATGGAAAACAATGGATGAGACATCTCTATTTACTAATTGTATAATGTTGTGGTAAAGCAAAGGGGAATTCCAATTTTGTAAAAAAAAAAACCACACACACGCGCACGACATCATGTATGAGTATATAGAGGATATTTGGTTTTTTTTTCAGTGAAAGATCGAAATTCATTTCATCGTGTGAACACCATCAGTAATATTTTCACGAGTGGCGCAGCCACGAGTGAAAATATTACCGATGGTATTCACGAGATGAAATAAATTTCGATTTCGATCTTTCACAAAAAAAACCCAAATGTTCTATATATTTCCCTTTCCGGGAGAAGCTTTATCAAAATCCAGTTCAGTTCTTTTGCGTTATTTCCTGTGGCGTATCCCTCCCACATAGCAACGCATTACAATATCACGTCAAGCGCGAGAAATGTAAGGTAAATGACGTCATATTTCCCATCTGGTTGGGAGGCACGCGCAATTTACCTAGGCAACAAGAACGTGAAAATTGGTATTTTCACTGGTGGTATCAGTGTAAGATCGAAAAATATTTTCACTGTTATTTCTAGATATCCTATCGGAAAGCATGAAATAAAGTAGTATGGTAGTATATGGAATGTTTCTGATAACAAACTGGAGAACTAAGAGTCAAACTTCAAAAAAGCCATGCCTTGTGAAACGGGGGCTTAATGCATCTGCAAAAACTATATAGCCTGTGCAGTCCGCTCTTCTTCTTTAGTATGATAGGAAAACACAGGGCTGATTGACAGTCTAGCAGATTCTATCAAAACGTCAAAAGTTTAGACTTGTCTGAGTTGGAAGTACCTACCAAAATGCGACTTATATGGCGGAACACTATCTTTGACCCGATAGAAAATATTGTGGGAAAAAGGAGAAAATGCTGGTTACCAGCATTTTCTCCTTTTCCCACAATGTTTTCAAAGGGGCTTCCTTAACAAGATCGTTAAAAATCGGGAATGTATGGTAAATGGTTAATGGGAAAAGAGACAGAGGCGCACATGTTGTACTTGACATGTGAGCTGGAAGGCTTGGATGGAACTGACTGTATAGGATTAGATGACAATGCCCTAGAGATCAAAGTGTCAAACACACGCGTTGTGGGGGAGTTTTGCAAATGGGTGAAACACGGTTTTTTGGCATGTCATACGAGATTTAATTATTTCTCCCTTCTCCCACAATGTTTTTGTTTACAGCAGCGTGGGATGTTGAGATGTTTTTTTTTTGCAACTGCTTCAATGTGGGTGACCAAAGACTTGAGTGCGAGATCGGCACACACAAAAATCGTTTCAGAACAGTTTGTGCTTTTTCTCAGTGTTTTAAAAGCATCTCAGGTTCAATGACATTAATTTGTCTTAAAATGAAATCGGTGTGAAAGAATAAATATTAAGTATCAAAATTAACACATTAGTCCATTTCAGTCCAAATGGTAGAAAACCCTTGTGTGAAAAGGAGAAAATGCTGGTTACCAGGGTTTTGAAAAGACTTGTCTATCAGAATCGTATAAAAAGATGCTATTAGATGGTAATGGGTAAACTTATTTGAAAAAATTCCCAGTTTTTATCATCTTCCCCCTCCCCTAGCCAGCGACATTGGGGTGACAAGTAAAGCCCCGTTGCTGACATGAAAAAGACACAAAGTCAGTTATAATGTTTAACAAAGGCAGGGATTAGCGAATTATGTTACAGACTTCCGTGAGCTCGCCTCCTGCAGACAATGTGACACAAGGCAAAACTGTAAATCTATTCTAATGCGTTATCAATCGTCTCTCAATACATGTTCTGTGCATTGTCGTGTCCGTGGTGGTAAGGTAGAGTGTCAACTCTGGGATTATTCATTGGCCTACACGTTCGGCGCGAGTTCTGGCGAAGTTCCCGTTGTCTGCGCATGTCATTTTCTTCGAAGATTCGACCTGTCTTATATGACGCATCACTCTCCCCGATGTTTGAGAGACTGTAGTATTACGCGCTATAAAGTAGCAATGGAGAAAATGGCTTTTATTAATACGTTTGAGGAGAAATCAGGCTTGTTTTAGCACCAGATTTGTCTAAACTGCTGATCATAGCTGAATGAACCGCACCAGGTAGCGTTTTATTGAGCAAACGTTTTTGTTAGTTTAAAATTCAAAGTAACGGTTGACGCGAGGAAACGAAGTCCGGTCCTGTACCCAGGATGCCTAAATTAGATAAATGAGTATTTGTAGAATGCCATCTAGCAGGAGATAATGGTGAAGTTCCAATGAAGCAGAATCGAGAGAGATTAGTACAAGCTGGCTTCTTTAACCCTTTACCACACAATGACGACTTTTAACACTCCTGAAGGGGAAAGCTTTTGAAAGCATTGTTGGAAAAGGAGAAAATGCTGGTATCCAGCATTTTCTCCTTTTCCCACAATGTTTTCTACCCTGCTGGAAACAAATTTCAATTTTTGAATTACTTTTTTTGTTATTCTGCAAGTGCTTTCAAATTGGACTAGTCTAAAAGTTTGTCGTTTGGTAAAGAGTTTAAAAAGAAGCCAGGGGATGTCAGCATCAATATTTTCAAATAGTTTATTGGCTATTAATTGTAATCAATGAATGAGGAAAGAAACCGAGGCGTAGTTCTAAACCTCTCAAGTCTCAATAATGAGATGCCCCGGTGAACTTTTTCATATTTGGACACTTACTGTACACCGTACCGTCTGAAGTCCATCGTAAATTTTCCGGTAGCAAATATAGAGCGCTATATACTAATCTTCTGTATTGTCGGTTTTATCTGAATTGCAGCGAAATGTAATTAATTTTCAGTACTACACATGACCAAAAACAAATTGTTAAACCATTCATTACATAAAAAGCTTGTAAAAGTCGTTTACAACATGTTTATCTCGGAAAAATCACAGACGAAATTTATCGTGCGTGGCGGCCATTTTGTATGTTTTCGGGAACGCAAACAACGCGAGTAAGTGATGAAATGCACGTTTTTTTTTTTCTTACGATCAGCGTTACAATTGAAAATATTTGTATTTCAAACGAAGGAATATTGAATACGCAACCCACAGGTATGTTTAAATCCTAGTTTTGTGCTCTATTTTGTAAATTATAAGAGTTCAAACTTGCGCACAAAATCTGTGCGGAACTTTTAACTGATTTTGTCTTGATTGTCTCTGTACCCAGAGGAGACCAGTCAAAAGTAACATCGTCTTTGGGGACAGTTATCTGTACTATAAACCTCTCATGTAGCACATGTCCATCTAACCGCGTTTCCAAGACTCGTAATCTTATCCCACGGTGTTCTTTCTTATTCTTTTAACCCTTTACCCCACAGGACATTTCTATGGTATCTCTAATTGACCCTAAATAACAGCAAGGATGAAGCCGTGTCTTATGTATATATGACACCTTTTGATAGTGTAGAAAACATAGTGGCCAAAGGTGAAATTGCTCGTCACGAGCAATTTCACCTTTTGCCACAATGTTTTTCAAAGGCTCCTACAAGCAATGTGTAGAAATGAGTATCTATGGAGTAAAGGGTTAAGCAAAAATTCTTTTTCCCCCTTTAGCTTAGATTATCCACCTTATTAAAATAAATGCAACAAGAAAATATTGTTGTATAACATCATTGACGCCGCAAATCAGTTGTTTAAAAAAAGGGCACATTATAGCATTTTAAATTGACCAAAGTAAATTTCTGCACAATTCGATGAGAAATGAACTCAGAAGTCCTAAACAATTCTTAGAATGCAACTTAAACTAAAAAAAAAAGAACCAAATGGTAAGACACAATCATAGCCATTCTTCGGCGAAATTTAACATAATTTCAGTTGGAGCTATGTACAAAAGCAGTTGTCATTCGAGAAACAGCACAAGAAAATAGTATTAAAACAAGGTTCCAAATTACCAAATTGATATCAAGAAATGGATATGAGTTGACCAAAGTGGGTACGAAATGAGCAGAGTGTGTATGAAATGACCTAAAATAAAAAGAATAGGTGGGTATGAAATGACCAAAATTGTACGAAATTGCCTAGGTACGACATGGCCTAGTTACGAAATAACTTGAAACCGAGTACACAATATGGCTGCCTCCAATGGTACTTTTCAAAACCGAATAAAAATATGGTACCACCACTCATGCGGCGCCACAATAATGAGAGAAGGTGTTTGCATTCAAATCAATAGAACAAACCTCTTTTGAAATCCGTCAAATAAAAACAAACCATGCCTATGTCCTATACCAGCTTTTTTGATTTCGGTTTATCCAAAAAAACATGACGAAACAGACTGTGTTTCAGAACAATCTCGCAAAGAAAATGGGTTTAAACAGCACTTTCTGTGACAGTCTGCCTTTTATACTCACCACTGTTGGAGAGGTTTAATGACCACTGCACTCCAGTAAGTTGAAAGAATTTGATTCAGAATGGATGTAAAATATGTTTAACTATTTAATATCCCACAACTTTCTGGTCTTGTTGTTGTGCAACTGTTGAAACATAGTCATAAAAGAAAAAATATCTTGTAACAATAATGGGATGCGGTAATGAATGCTCGAAGACTGTGATGATGATGATGATGATGATGATGTCATTCGAAACTATTCTTAAATACCCAATCAGGATTGATTGATAGACTAAACAGTTGGTTGGTTGTTGGTTCGTTAATTGGGTGGTCGGTCGGTAAATCGGTCGGTCTGTTAATTAATCGATTCACTGACTGCATGATTGATTACTCAATCGATCGTTTATCTACAAAACCAACTAAACATATAGCAAAATAACGTATCCAAACGGTAAACAAATAAACATACCTTCTATACAAAGATACGAAATCCTCTACATACGCACTGAATCACATCATTATCTATTTAAAGTCGCCTCAGCGTGCAGGACTCTTATTTATCATGAATGAAATTCTTGTTTAATCTAGCGCTTAACAAGTTTTTGAATAACTAAGGGAAAATTTACCTGCATTTGTAGACAATGTAGATCAAAGATCAGACAGCACAGAAAGTGCTGTCTGATCTTTAATCTACACTGCCCACGTATTCGTCAGAAATTTGGTGAAAGTACTACTGAAACAACACTTCATGTGGGTCATTTCACCAACTTTATGACATCCGCTTCGGCTATGTTGACACTGAAGGGTGTAAATTTCGGCGTAATGCGTTTTTCAATGATCCAAAACACCGAGAAATACCGCAAGACTTCCAAATAACCGCAAAACCACAAAGTTATTTACATAGTCGAGACATAAAGATTGATCTCTTTTCTTCCAGATGGTGCAGACTAGATTAATTTCCTTTCAACCCCCGTGCTTGATAAATTAATGCACGAGGTAACGTCGTTTTCAACAATTTTCGATTTCGTCTCTCTTTTTATACGCACGATCTTTTCTATCGTCCTAAATCTTCATTCATGCTAATTTTTAACACCGTTTTGGCATCACAGTTTAAGACATCACCACACAAATCTACTTTAGACGACCCTGAGAAAGAGGCTTTTAAAACCCTTGTGGGAAAAGGCGAAAATGCTGGTAACCACAAAGTTTTCTATCCTATTAAAGACAAGCAACGACATTTCAGCCAATTTGAAATTGTCGTCTGCAAATGCTTTCAATTTGGATGGGTCTTAAATTTTGCCGTGTGGTAAAGGGTTAATTTGTTGTCTGCAAATGCTTTCGATTTGGAAAAGTCTAAACCTTTGTCGTTTGGTAAAGAGCCAATCTTTTTACCGGGGAATTTTCTTAATTTGAAAGTAACACAACTTCTGATTGGCTAAACCATCCTGTGCAGTCTGATCTTGATCAATGCCTTCCGCAAACACCCGTGTTTTTACTTTTTGGCTTTAAAAAGGTCATTTGACCCCCCCCCCCTCAAAAAAAAAAAATTATACAGCGTCATCAAAACACTCCCACACAGGCAGCGGAATATCCTGTAGATCTGTTTACAGAGACACGTGTGATAGAAAATGGTTGAAGCCTGACGCCAAAATGTAGTAGCTTCTTTATACTTTGGTGTAAGTTACAGCACTTAACCAAGTCCATGAAAAAAAAATGCTGTCACATACCTGTGATTTGATCATCCTGTCGGTATAGAACAGGTATCATATGTCCGACTGTCTGTCTATAAAACCAAATCAACCCGAATAAAATACCCCAGTCGTCTAGCCGAGTTTACTGACTACCAACAAGGAACATTTCCTATAAACCCTTTCCCAAACGGCGAATTTTGGACCAGACCAAATGGAGAGCATTTTGCAGGTGACAAATAAACAGTTGCTAAAAAGATGGTTTTTCTATATGACAGGGTAGAAAACATTGTGGGAAAAGGAGAAAATGCTGGTTACCAGCATTTTCTCCTTTTCCCACAGTGTTTCAAAAGGCTGCTATTCCTGACCCGTAAAAACCAGGGATTGTTTGGGAAAGGTTTAAAGTTTGTTGGTACAGAAATTTAACTCTTTACCAAATCTTAGAACTTTAGACTTGTTCAAGTTGAAAGCATTTGCAGACGACAAAATAAATGTGACTCAAAATTTCAAATTTGTTTCCAGCAGGGTTTTAGAAAACAATGTGGGAAAAGGAGAAAATGCTGGTTACCAAGTCGTTTTTATATAGAATGAAAACCAAGAATTCACACTGCTAACCCTTTTCCAAACAATCCCTGTTTTTTTCGGGTCTGGAATAGTAGCCTTTTGAAAAAATTGTGGGAAAAGGAGAAAATGCTGCTTACCAACATTTTCTCCTTTTCCCACAATGTTTTCTACCCTATCATAGACAGAAATAATCTTTTCAGCAAGAATTGAATTGTCGTCTGCAAATGCTTTCAATTTGATCTAGTCCAAAAGTTTGTCTTTTGGAAAAGGGTTAATCGTTATTCAATTAACTATTCTAGGAAAACCACCATTTGGATTCGAATGCTCTGTATGGTCTGATCCCAGAGTCCATATTCACCAACCATACGCAAGAACGTTCTTAGTCTTATTCTTCAAGATTTTCTGACAGTGAAAGTAACAGAACATCTGATTGGCTAAACCATGAATGGTTTAGCCAATCAGATGTTCTTTTACTTTCAAAATGACGAAATTCTGAGTAATAAGACGAAGAATGTTCTTGAGAATGGTTGGCGAATACGGACCAAGATCTGACCATTTGTCTGAGTTCATTTAACCCTTTACTCCATAGATACTCATTTCTACGCTTGTAGGAGCCTTTGGAAAACATTGTGGCAAAAGGTGAAATTGCTCGTGACGAGCAATTTCACCTTTTGCCACAATATTTCCTATCCTAATCAAAAGGTGTCATATACACATAAGAAACAGCTTCATCCTTGCTGTTATTTAGGGTCAGTTAGAGATACCATAGAAATGCCTTTTGGGGTAAAGGATCAATCAATTCGGCACTCATAGACTCAAAACTTCAACTGTGCGCAAACTGATGTTATACACTGGTCCCCAAATACATAATACAGATACATAATAAATTATAAAAATCTTTATATATATGTATGGATGTACATCGGGAACCAGTTCAACTTTGGCTGTATATAGGTACAGGTAAATCTGGTGGATGTGCAACCTACTCGATATTTACTATGCAATTAAACTTGTTGCATCTTTTTTAACCGTCTGTCACACTTCAAAGTCAATATAAAGTGTTACCCAAGGCATTTCACCTGTTTTTTAGGTGAAAGAATGCAACTTGTCTGGGTTATTATTATCTGTGACGAAATCCATTTATTATTATCTACGTAATTTAACTTTCCTTAAACTCGTTTCCTTTCCTTCCCCACCCACCCCCTAGAAGTTTGCAGCAGAAGACTAAGAGACATTAAAAACGGGCGTTTCTGATCCCTGTATAAATATCTTGAATATGAAGCCCCGTCGGGTATTTCAGTGGTAAGCGCGCCGGACACGTGACCTGGTCGTTTCCGGTTCGATATTCAGTTAACCTATTACCACACAATCCCTACTTTTGACACCCTTAAGAAAGACGCTTTTAGATAACATTGTGGGAAAAGGAGAAAATGCTGGTAACCAGCATTTTCTCCTTTTCCCACAATGTTTTCTACCCTTCACAAATCAAATTTCAAAATTTCAGTCACTTTTATGTTGTCGTCTGCAAATGCTTTCTAAAATTTTGTCGTGTGGTAAAGAGCTAAGGAAAAATTTTCTTCCCGGCGATTGTTTTTGCCTCTCGCCTCTGATGCCTGTCGAAAAATTGGTCAGAGACTTGGATAGAAAGTTGTGTCAGCACTGGTGTGAAAATGCATGGAAGTGCAAGCGTAGGTGCGCTGACCGCTGTGATATGACCTTGGCATTTTTTCCTTTTCCAACACAGTTTATTCAAAGGCAAATCTCAAAATCTGGATAACATTTAATTTGTCGTCAGCAAAAGCTTAAATAGCAATCGGCGAGACTACGATTTTCACGTTTTCAAAGTAAACTGACGATATATGGCAAGATTTATTAATCTCTCAGAATAATGGAGAGCGGGATTGCTAGTCCGTGATGAGTTCGTCTGTAGTCTACATTCCAAAAAGCATGTCAAATGAAATAAAAACAAGAGATGTCTTTTTCAAAAAATGGTATACGACGTAAGATCTGTTAGTAAATACGTAGGAGCCCAAAGAAAAAACAAGTGTACTTTTTTTACCAATTTCTGTTTATTTAAATGTTATCAGTATCATAAAGTAGGCCAAAAAATAGCATATTCAGCTAACGCCGAAAAGAAAGACGCCCTATTTCTCTACCTAACTTTGAATAAAGGCAGATCAACCGGAATCAGAAAATTTGACCGGTATAACACTGGATAAAATCTCAGTCTGCTCATCGACAACTAGGAGAAATTTCGAACAAAAAGCAACAAAAACAACAACTGATGTCACTATTTCATTACTCAGATATTGCAACACATTGTTTAGTATTCAATCGACTCGGCCCGTCCCGTGCTGCAACCGCTGGAGAATTCCATCTGTCTATACCGCAAACATATGTTACGATTATTACAAATTTATTGTTTACAGATGTTGTAGTCAATAGATATCCAAATGATAAAAATGTATTCAAAGCACCAGACTGTCACCCATCCTTCAACTTCCGGTCGAACAAGTATTTACACACACCCACTACTTTCGGTTAACCTTGAGCATTTATTGTTTTCATCGAATACGTTAAAAACAGTTTGTTTTCTTGCCAATTTCTAAGACATCCGTATTTTATTATACCATTTTTAATGCAAATCTTCAGTAATCCATTAGAGCTTATTAAAAAAATGTATGTTAGTGATAATTATAAAAGCTCTCTGATGAAAATACCACAATAAGTATCTGAGCGAAATAGTTTCTCCCTTATCCCTCTTCACAAAATAAATGAAACTTTCAAGCCCCAATAGTAAATATCCAAAATTAATGTTGCTGTTTGAAAGGTATTTATTGAGAAATACATGCATACGTGTACACGTATCTTCTATTGGACAGTGTAGATCCAAGATCTGACTGCACGTTCTGTGCAGTCTGATTTTGATCTGCACTGTCCACAAAAGGTCAGTGTGTGACGCTAAGCAGCCAAGGGGTTAAGTCTTTACCAGATTTCAGAACCTAAAAAGATGCCCAAAACGAAAGCATTTGCAGATGACAAGGTACCTGTGAATGTCCCTCAAATGATGTGATTTGTTCTTGAGAGGGTTGAAAACACTGTAGAAAAAGGGGAAAAAGTACTGCTTACCAGCTGCCTCCTCCTTTTCCCCAGTATAGTCAAAACCTTCATTTTTATTGTGGTGTTAAAACACATTGCTGTTTAGTCAAAGTAATGGCTATCTTTGGCAAAAAAGAGAATACATTATTTTTAAAGCAAGCACCAGAACTTTAATATCAGCATTTGACACTTTCCTCGCTTACAAACGATTGAAACAAGAAAATATTGACGCCTAACATCAATGGCGCCGCAAATCAGTTGTTTCTGAAATAAGGCACATTACAGCATTTCAAAAATGACCACAGTAAATTTATGCAGAACTCAGCCAGAAATGAACTGAGAAGTCGTAGATAATTTGTAGAATGCAACTTAAAACGTAGAAAAAAATAATGATAATACACAAACATAGCCATTCTCCGCCGAAGTTTAACATGGTTTCAACTGGAGCTGTGCACAAAATCAGTTGTCATTTGATAACCAACACAAGGAAATAGTATTAAAACTAGGTTCTAAATTACTGAAATTATTTTTTTAAAAAAGGGGGGTATGAAATGACCAAAGTGGTTACAAAATTATCAAAGTGAGTATAAAATGGCCAAAATAATAAGTAAAGGTGGGTACGAAATGGTTTAGGTATGAAATGGCCTAGTTACAAAAAGACTGGAAGCAGAGTAAAAGTATGGCTGCCTCCATAGGTGCTTTTCAAAACCGAATGAAAATATAGTGCCACCGCTCATGCGGCGCCACAGTCAAGCCAAAATGGCCTTTCACCAAGTGAGCCGACAGGTTTAACATGCAAAAAAGGCATTCTCTTGGCAGTACAGGTTTCCGGTGGCTGTCCTGAATTTGTTTCAGAAAAAGGATGAACCAAAAGTGACAGACCCAGTCACAAATAGTCACCAACAATTATCATAACAATTTTGGTAATAGCCTTGATGTTGCACTGGTTGTACCTAGAAAGGGGAAGATGCTTCGTGACGTTGGCAGTACTCAACCACCATTCTAAATATTGTTGTAATTCTTAATTCCAAGAATCTCTATCTGATTGGCCGGGACGTTCTGTCCCGGCCAATCAGATTGAGAATCATTGAATTAAGACACAGAGCTACATGCAGGATGGGTGATTGGTTGTTGGGCACGGCATTCAAAACAATCAGTTGGTCTTCAATAATGGCATGAACCTAAAAACAAACCAGTAATTGGTGTTTCACGACACAAAGCAGGGGCGTTGTTTAGAGAGTGTTGCATTCTTTAGAGTTACATAATGAATCGGTGACAAGTTCATATGCCCGGATCGAAATGAAATCTTTTGAAGAGAGAAATTAGAATGAGAAGCAGGTAACAACATCTAAAAGGTAAGATTCGTATGTTGACTCTGTGATCTCTGATGTCGATAAAAGCACATTCTCGGTGTTAATTGAGTCTTTTGTGACACATTTGTATAATGGTTAGAAAAATTCTTGATGTTTGGGTCATGAGTTTGTTCAGGGATCGCCTTCATCAAATATTCTTCAACCAACACCAAATCCAAAATGCAAAATACCAACCATTTAATGCATTCCGAAGAAGCTAAAAAACACACACTCTCTCTCTCTCTCTCTCTCTCTTGGACACATTCCAGTATACAAACAGTGTAAATCTAGATTCAAGATCAGAATGCACAGAACGGGAGAAATGTGCAGTCTTGTCTTAGATCTATATTGCTCCCAAAAAAACGCCAGTCGATAGGTATGCATGTAGTAAACCTAAAAAGGCTGGTTAAGTATAAACACGCATGTTCGTACGACTTTACTTCTTTTATGAAATGTAATTATGTACCATTTGATCACGTTTTCTCTCCTTTCAACTTTCATTTATCGCCAAATGAAATACGCACTTTAACAATGACAGCCAAATTTTAGAGTCATAAAACAGAATATCGAACCGCCCTACCCCGAGGAATAAACCATGAATAAAACGGTCACAAATGGCAAAAACCTAACATTCTGTCCAGTTTATGCAACTGGATGGAACAAACACGTTGTTCGTTGACCTTCTATAAGCTTCACATTAACGACACCATTAAAAGACAGGCAAGGGATGTGGATCAATATTAGACTGCTAATACCTACAGGCTGATGTTGCATCTCACTCAAAATTAATCTTTGGTCGTGTAAGGCAAGAGTTAAGAGTCAAACAGTGGGCCATGTGGGCGGTGAATTAATTCGTATTTCCAATAAATTTAACACCTACTTTGTTGTTTTTTTTATATCCCCAGGGAAAATTTAACTTCTTTTTTTCCCCCACTTTCTGTCCCAGCATTAAAAACAGCCATATGTCGAGCTAATACATTGGAAGTTAAAAAAAGCAATTATATACTCTGGATATAACCACATACTCCAAAAAAGTAGTTCCAAACAGACGTTTTTAGCCAGGAAAAAGTGCATTGTCCATGTACTTCTTTAATCTTTTACGTGATGCTTTACTGTCCTTTGAAAAATGTTAAACAGTAAACACATAATTGGCCTGCAACACGGGAAAAGGGGCATTCGGACATTGACGTAAAGTGTCGTCTCGGATCAGCCTGGGCTGTCCGCGCAAGCTAATCCGAAACGACACTTACCGTTCTAATGTGATTTTCTATTTCGCAAAAGTCTACTGTAAGACAATATCTAATGTAGTCGTAAAGTGCCGTCTCGGATTAGCCTGCGCGGATCAGCCTGCGCAGGCTGATCCGAGACGACACTTTACGCAAATGTCCGAATGCTCCTTTTCCCGTGTTGCAGGCCATATAAGTGTATAAGCTCTCTCTCTCTCTCTCTCTCTCTCTCTCTCTCTCTCTCTCTCTCTCTCAAAACTCAGACTTACTACAGGCCAAACGTAAACAATTCCGAAATCAACATGCAGGCAAATTTAACCCCTTACCACACAATTCCGAGTTTTAATGGTAAACATAAAATTGAATTTGGCAACTCAAGTTTTAGTCTTAATTCTTTACCAAACAAGCCTTGCTTTTCACGATCCTGGGAAGGAAAGCTTTGGAAAACCTTGTAGGAAAAGGAGAAAATGCTGATAAACAGCATTTTCGCCATTTCCCACAGGGCTTTTTTACCCTTTCAAAGACAAATTTCATACATCAAAACACTTTTAATTTGTCGTCTGCAAATGCTTTCAATATGGACCAGTCTAACATTTTGTCGCTTGGTAAAGAGTTAACCCTTTACTCCATAGCTACTCATTTCTACGCATTGCTTGTAAGAGCTCTTGGAAAACAATGTGGAAAAAGGTGAAATTGCTCGTCACGAGCGATTTCACTTTTTACCACAATGTTTTCTACACTATCAAAAGGTGTCATATACACATAAGAAACGGCTTCATCCTTGCTGTTATTTAGGGTCAATTAGAGATACCATAGAAATGCTTTATGGGGTAAAGGGTTGAACTTCATTTTTCTACCAACAACTAGAACTGTGGTAAACTGTATTGTTGCACATTGTCAGACTTAATATTCACATTTTTAACCCTTTCTTAAACGGCAAATTTTGGACCAGACCAAAGTGAAAGCATTTTGCAGATGACAAATTAACAGTTGCTAGAAAGATGATTTTTCTATATCATAGGGTAGAAAACATTGTGGGAAAAGGAGAAAATGCTGGTTACCAGCATTTTCTCCTTTTCCCACAATGTTTTCAAAAGGCTTCTATTCCTGACCCGTAAAAACCAGGGATTGTTTGGGAAAGGGTTAAATGGTATGCATTGAATTTGCAATTTACATGCAATTATTTAGTTTTGGTCCCTAGCGATTCTTTAAACCTCAACAAACAATCCCTGTCTTTTACGACCCTGAGACAGAAGCCTTTTGAAAACATTGTGGGAAAAGGAGAAAATGCTGGTTACCAGCATTTTCTCCTTTTCCAACAATATTTTCTACCCTGCTGGAAACAAATTTCAAATTTTTAAGTACGTTTATTTTGTCGTCTGCAAACGCTTTCAATTCGGACAAGTCTAAAACTTTGTCGTTTGGTAAAGAGTTAAGCTACGAATTTCTGTGAATTTTTACATGCAATTGTTTAATTTTGGCCGGTAGTTGTTTTATCTTTTAGAAGCACCCTACTCAATAGCACAAAAAAATGAAATGTCATACGCCTCTTTGAAAAACTTAACGAACTGGTGACAAAGCGTAAACCGGGACCACAACAATAGGTAAAATGATCCGCCGATATTTATATCTACCGTTCATAACAATTTTGGGCAATTTTCGTTCCTTAAAATTTGCATAACTCACGCAAATGTCTGCCTAGTCACAGCTACCTGAATGTAGCTTGAGGTATCCCACCCATGAATAGAAATCACTGGAGAGGTCATTAGAGTTTATAAGGCAGACTGTCACTGAATTTACTGTAAAAAATTAAAAATCCATTTTTCTTGCGAAATTGTTCTGATACACAGACTGTTTCGTCATGATTTGTAAATAAAGTAAAAAAAAAAACAAGAGGGCCATGATGGCCCTGTATCGCTCCACTGGCTAATTCGTAAAAACACTACAAGCCAAACATTACATTATTTGGCCAACTGGTTTCAAACTTGAGGAAATACAATTTTTTTCCATAAAAACCTACAAAAAAGTTGAGACCCCTGGGCAAATCCAATTTTGACCACAAAGCTATAATTACTTGAATCCTGGTGGAGGTCTACAAGATAGAGCCCCATACCAAATAATACAGGTCTAGAATGTGTGGTTATAAACAAGAAGATTTTCAAAGTTTTCTCAATAAAAGGCCCTGTACAACATAAAATCCATGAGACAAGGCTACATTTAGTGGTCCTAGTCTTTATTATGGTTAGTAACAAGATGACTTAGAAAGTTTTCACCACAAAAGCCCATGTAAAACTTGTGACCCCTGGTGTGGGGACAAACTTGATCCCAAGGCTATAATTTGGGCCCTCCTGGTAGAGGCCCACTAGATAAAGCTACATGCAAAATTTGATAGCCCTAGGCCTTATGGCTAGGTACAAGTAGATTTTTAAAAAATTCCCAATATGAGCCCATGTAAAACTTGTGACCCCCAGGACAGGGCCAAATTTGACCCCAGGGCTACAATTTGGGCACCTTTGGTAGACAACCACTTGATAAAGCTAGATGCAAAATTGAGTAGCCCTATAGGCCTTATGGCTTGGTACGAAAAGATTTTTAAAGTTTTCACTATATAAGCCCATATAAAACTTGTGACCCCCGGGGCCGGGCCAAATTTGACCTCTGGGCTATCATTTGGGCACTCTGGGTAGAGGTCTACTAGATAAAGCTACATGCCAAATTTGGTAGCCCTAGGCCCTATGGCTAGGTACCAGAAGGATTTTAAAATTTTCCCTATATAAGCCCATATAAAATTTGTAACCCCCGGGGTGGGGCCAATTTTGAGCCCAGGGCTATTATTTGAAGGAACTTGGTAGAGGTCCACTAGATAAAGCTACATGCCAAATTTGGTAGCCCTAGACCTTATGGTTTCAGAGAAGAAGATTTTTAAAAATTTTCAATATTTTTCAGTTTTGTTGCCATGGCAACCAGAGTTTTTGAAGGAATAAAATTCTTTCAAGGAATTCTGAAGAGGACCATGGCAGGATCATTTCTGTAAAGTTTCATCAAAATTGGATGGGTAGTGTCAGAGAAGAAGATGTTTGAAATAAAAGTTAACGCACGCATGGACGGACGCTCGCACGCACGCACGCACGGACGCACGACGGACACTTGGCCATGACATAAGCCCGCTGGCCTTTGGCCAGTGGAGCTAAAAACGAAACAGGAAATAGAATTGGTTTATTTTCATTTGGTGTATTTTACAAAAAAAATGTTGTATTAATTTCCCATGGTTGTAAATGACCTCTTGAATAATTGTAATTTTTCATTAACCAAATAAATCTATCCACAAAAGAATAGAAGAAGAATTTCGTTTAGGAAAAAGAAGAAGGTCGCTGGGCAAGATCATGCGACTTGAAAACGAGGCACGAATGTCAAATGACTGTAATGTAAAGCACATGAGGTTTCTACGCAGCGGCATTTTTGTTCGTTTGTCTACGTGTACCAAACTGCAGTATATTTGAAAAGATCGATGATGATCTCTCCTAGCCTCTTTTTCAAAGACGCCAACTTGTCTTTTCATAGCAGAGTTTATCGTGAAGTATCCCACCCATAAATATCCATAATCTAGTGGTAGGCTGAATGTATCTTTGGGTATCCCACCCATAAATATCCATAATCTAGTGGTAGGCTGAATGTATCTTTGGGTATCCCACCCATAAATATCCATAATCTAGTGGTAGGCTGAATGTATCTTTGGGTATCCCACCCATAAATATCCATAATCTAGTGGTAGGCTGAATGTATCTTTGGCTATATCAGCCATAACTTTCCATAATATAGTGGTAGGCTGAATGTATCTTTGGGTATACCAGCCATAAATATCCATAATCTAGTGGTAGGCTGAATGTATCTTTTGGTATACCACCCATAAATATCCATAATCTAGTGGTAGGCTGAATGTATCTTTGGGTATACCACCCATAAATAAGCCATGCTCGGTCAAACGAGGATTTAAAAGCATCTCGTTTTAACGATTAAGTCTTTCGTTTTCTCGAAAATAGTATTTCGTTTGAACGATTTAAGATTTCGTTATTTCGAAACAAAAATATGTAGAGCATGACACCTACAGGACTTTGTATATTTCTGTATTTCTAAACGTAAACCGAAATTCCTGATGCATACCTAAATAATGGTGAATGTATTAAGCCATACTACTCTGTTAAAGGACAAAATTTTGAATTTGTCTAAGTCTAAAGCATTCGCAGACGACAATAAACGTGGTTTATATTGTGGGATTAAACTTTTTTTACTGTTTCCCTTACAATCCCTGGTTTTTACGGGTCATGAATAGTAGCCTTTTGAAAACATTGTGGGAAAAGGGGCATTGTCTCCTTTTCCCACAATGTTTTCTACCCTATCATAGACGCAGAAAACATCTTTTCAGCAAGAGTTAAATTATTGTCTGCAAATGCTTTCAATTTGGTCTAGTCCAAAAATTTGTCGTTTGGGAAAGGGTTAAGAGCATTTTTTCCTTTACCTGCTATGTTTTCAAAAGCATTCAGCAACTATCTCCTTGAAAAAAAAAAAGTAAATTTTCAACTTTGAAGCGGGCATGAATAAACCGAAACGCAATAAAATCACAGCACGCTGAGCTTGATTTCAATCTAGTTTAGTCATGTAGCCGATGGATATTAGACAGGAATGTATGATATAGCAATATTTTGTGATTTTTCCCCTTCTATATAGCTCTTATCCTTACCATTCGCAACTAGGGATGAATTTTGCGGAGAGTGTACGGCAAGATCAGCCTGCACATACGTGCAGTCTGATCTTGCTCTACACCCTCCGCTGTTCAATCGGTAGTTTGAGTCATTTAAGTCCAGCCCCATACCCCTAAATTTAGCAAAACAGTTGTGTGAAACCGTCGACAATTCATCGGTTTACTTCAAAAACCTCGTAACTACAGCTTGTGTTAAGCTGTAGTTACGAGGTTTTTGAAGTAAACCGACGAACCTTAATTCGACAGGATAAGGCCTAATCGTGTGCATATAAAGGATAGTTTCTAGGGTTCACCAAGTAATATCAGGGGAGTTCTTTACTAGAACCATTGTTGTGGGAAGGCATTGGATTTCTCTAATCGAAGCAGCTCTTATGAGTACCAAGGGTATACAATAGGTGCTTGTGAAGCAATGGCGTTCTAACTTTTTAAAACCAAACACTAAGATGCCCCATGGATGGATGAGTAATAGCTCGCACTGCATTTTTATTGTTCTTTATCAGATTCAGACGGGGCGTAAAAACTATTGCACCCGACTTTCTTTTTCCATATTTTTTTCTGCCCCTACCCTTTCCCAAGAAAACAGCCACTGCCGCCTAAGGGAGTACCACGAAGGGATAGTATCATTCCGAAAAACTGAGTTAATATATATGTAGAAAACAAGTATATTGATTCTTGCATGTATCGCAGAAGGAATAAAACTTTACAACTTTTTCATTTAGATGACTGCCTTTCATTATATCCCGCTAGATGGCATTCTATAAATACTCATCTATCTAATTTGGGCATTCTGGGTACAGAACCGAACCACTTTCCTACGCGACAACCGTTACTTTGAATTTCAAACTAAAATTAACGTTTACTCAATAAAACGCTATCTCGTGCATTCAGCTATGATCAGCGGTTAAGAGAAATCTGGAGCTAAAGCAGGTCTCATTTCTCCTCAAACGTATTGATAAAAGCTATTTTCTACATTACTACTTTATAGAGCATAATATTACAGTCAGCCCGCTTTTGGGGCTAGTGATGCGTCATATAGGACAGTCGAATCTTCGAAGAATATGACTTGCGCAGGCAACGGACCGCCTTTGTCTCTGCAGAGAGAGGGCAGTTGTTTCCCCTCCCCCTCGCAGGGTCGGTGGCAAGGCCGGAGATATTTCCTTTGCATGGGTGGGGGAAGCTGTTCTTGCAGCCAGTTATCTTGATACAATAAGGACATGCAAGTCGGGTTAATAAAGTTAAAGCCAATAGAATCTACATAAAATCGTTCAGATACCATTCTCTTTATCCTTGGCTTCTTTACTCATGTTACAACTATCATTTATCTCATGCTGCATAATGTGTACAATCTATCTTGTATTCAGAATTACCTTATCGAATAAACAGCGATGAAGTTCTACGATAAAATGCATCTGGCATCAGATCTGCTTCCGTTAAGATATATTTCTAACACGTCTTTCTAATGTAAGGAGAAAACTCACCGAATAAAAAAAGTAGCTATAATATTGGCATCCAACATGAGAAAAGGGGCATTCGGACATTTGCGTAAAGTGTCTTCTCGGATCAGCCTGCGCAGTCCGCGCAGGCTGATCCGAGACGACACGTTACGACTTTATTAGATTGTGTCCTATAGTGGACTTGCGCAAAAAAATACATAAAAACGGAAAGCTTCGTTTCGAATTAGTCTGCCCGCAATGCGCAGGCTAAACCGAGCCGACACTTTACGGAAATGTCCGAATGGCCCCTTTTTGCGTCCTGCAGGTCATAATTATGATGATGCAGAGAAATTAAGACAGATTACAGTAACTCTCTGTCAGACGGCAAAATGTTAGACTTGTTCTGCTTGAAAACATTTGCAGATGACAAATCAAATCTAACTTACCAGAAGGAATTTACAATTTAAAAGGTAGAAATCATATTGAGAAAAGGAGAAAATATTAGTGACCAGTATTTTCTCCTCTCCCCACAATGATTACAAAAGCATCCGTCTATATGGTCAACTTACTTTTCTGTGCCTTGCAGCAGTTATTTTATAATCAACACCTCAAGAGAGTCCTTGCCCTTTATGTATAAATTATTTTAACCCATTACTACACAATCCCTACTCTTGACGCCCCTGAGAAAAAAGCCTTTTGAAAACATTGTGGAAAAAGGAGAAAATGCTGGTAACCAGCATTTTCTCCTTTTCCCACAATGTTTCCTACCCTTCACAAAACAAATTTCAAATTTTCAGTCACTTTTATTTTGTCGTCTGCAAATACTTTAAATTTAGACAAGCCTAAAATATTGTTGTCTGGTAACGAGTTAAGGATTTTCTAACGCGACTCTTAGGCTGCTGACTGCGACTTGGTGACCTTTTGCGGACGGTGTAGCTCAAGATCAGACGGTACAGAATGTGCAGCAGTATGATAATGGATGCACAGTCCGTATACAGATGTTTTTTCCAAAAAACAATACACATTTGAAATAGCAAAACCTTCGATTTTTCGATCGAGTCGTAAGTTTTATTTCACTTTTTCAGAAAGATAAAGGGGTTCAGTTACCAGTATACAGAAGCTTTCAAAACCATCCGCTTCCAATTTGTTTTCAAGGAGGCAACGATTAAATGCTTATAATATTTTGACAAGTGTGACCAAAAAAGTGTCATAGTAGGGAAAAAATCCAAAATTCACACCGTCATACGTGACCTTTCCTACAATTGGCTCTTGTGACAAGTTCCGCGAGGTTTTTCCCAAGGAAATGCGTAATTAACACAGGATGCTTGGAGATTGACTACTTAGTAGGTAATTAAACAATTGTATTGTTCCTCGTGTCACAGATTTGTCCCGTTTCACTTTCTCTTTCGGCCTTGACCTTTTTACTACAATTTCATTGGACAAAGGTTGGGTATAACCTGTATGGGAAAGTATAGGCCACTTGTATCATCTTATTGACATAAAACTTTGTCAAAATACTGACAAACCAAGGGCCCGTAACCAAACATTCTTGAGAATATTCTTAGTCTTATTCTCCAAGGTTTTCTAAATTTGTAAGTAACACAACTTCTGATTGGCTAAACCATTCGGTTTAGCCAATCAGAAGTTGTGTTAATTACAAATGTAGAGAATACTGGAGAATAAGCTAGTGGTTGGTGGATACGGGCCCTGGCAGCTTCTGTGTCCATGGCTTCAAACCAAAAGGTTGCGTGTTCAAATCTCCTGCTTAGTATAATACTTCTCAAATATTAACCCTTTACCAGACGAAAACAATTACCCTTGTCCAAACTGAAACCATTTGCCTACGACAATTTCAATGTGGCTCAAATGGTGTATTTTTTCCTTGACAGGGTTACCATGCAGCATTTTCTCCTTTTTTCCCACAATGTTTTGAAAACGGTTTCTTTCCCAAGGTCGTTAAAAGTCGTTATTGTGTGGTAAAGAGTTAATGATAGTCGGGTGCGACAGGATTCGTACCGCCTTCAGTTCGTCTTTGTCGTTGATGTCGTCACTACTTCGACGATTTTCATGATGGAAAGAACCCAGTGGCTTTAAAAAAACGTGGTATGCATAATGCATGTACTGGTAAAAGAGACTCCTATAAAGCATGTATCACAGTACTGGCAGCCGAAATTCTGTTTAACCCTTTCCCAAACGACAAACTTTTGGATCAGACCAAATTGAAAGCATTTGCAGACGACGATTCAGCTCCTGCTGAAAAGATGGTTTGTGTCTATGATAGGGTAGAAAATATTGCGGGAAAAGGAGAAAATGCTGGTTACCAGCATTTTCTCCTTTTCCAACAATATTTTCAAAAGGCTACTATTCCAGACCCGTAAAAACTAGGGATTGTTTGGGAAAGCGTTAAAACCACGTTAGACGCAACATAGTCCATCATATAGTAAACAAACTGAAAGTACGGGCGACTAGGCTATTATTTGAGCTCTCTCTCTCTCTCTCTCTCTCTCTCTCTCTCTCTCTCCCTCTCTCTAAATAAGCTCACGGGTAGAAAACTAAATTCCAGATTCGAATCCCAGGATGAGCCTTGGAACTACCCATGACACGACAAGAGTACTGTTTAAAGTTTGCATGAGGCATTGCAATTTGATATAAGCCGAGGCCCGGTAGCTAAGTCGGTTGCGTACAGACATACGAACATGGGGTCACTGGTCCGATCCCCCGGCTCGGCTGATTTCTTTCCGTGGACTGGTGATAGTCATTGCGACAGAATTCATTTTTCTCTCATCGCTGACCATTTTCTTGACAACAATTAAATTGAAAAGCAGCCAGTAGCTTGGAAGGTAAATTTGTAAGAAATACATGCAAAACTTACTCAAGGAAGGTATATGTGCACTGGCCGCAGCGATATAAGTGAAATAATACTGAATACGTTAAATATCACATCAATCAAGTAACCAGTAACCAGCAGATGCTGTTAGAACTTGTTCGTCCGCAAATGATGTTAGATATGTCTTTAAACTAAACTCGAAAGTTATATTTTACGCTGAAATGCGTAACACGGTAACACTACGAATACGATGTGCCAAAAGAATAGCCTATTTACAATGATCTACTTTTTGCGGACTCTTTTTTTTTTCGGAGCAAACATTTCGCCGGAAATGCAATGAAATCGGACTGCATTTCCGGCAAAGGCAGACCTCCGCAAAGAGAAGTATGTAATGACATTTATCTGACATTTCCGAATATGTTTGTCACACACCTGAGATTGTTTGTCTGAATGAAAGACGTCCGCAAGAGGAAGTGATGTTATGGCATTTTTCTGACATTTCTTAGGATGTTTGTCTTTGAGCGCATATATCTGCCCTTCGCGGCGAAAAAAGGAGTGATAATATGACAGTTTTTTCTGACATTTCTTAAGATGTTTGTCTCACGTCTGTGAGTATTTATCTGCCCTTCGCGAAAAAAAAGGAGTGATAATATGACATTTTTTCTGACATTTCATGGAATATTTGTCATTTGTCTGAGAAAATTTGTCAAAAAGAAATCATAAAAAAAAGGCAAAAATGAAGTCGCTGTTCTCTCATGTTGTAAAAATTTAACCTGCTATATTTGTAAGCCTTGTTCTCGATTTCTAGGCATTTGATTGGACAAAATAGAAATCCACAATCTATCAGAGGGCTTATCATGGAATTTAGAGTTTAGAAATTAGACATAACGAAGCCATTTAAGATTTTTTTTGGTGAAAACGTTCCCCCCACTTCTCGTATGCCATCTGTTTATAGTCTACTTTCGTATCAGATTACATAACATTACAGTATACTAAGTCGGGAATGTAAGGAATTTCAAGATTGTTTTTCAATTCTTAACCCTGGACTGTTTACAACACAGGCCCAGTTTAAACGACCCTAAAGAAAACCTGTGAAAACATTGTGGGAAAAGGAGAAAATGCTGGTAACCAGCATTTTCTCCTTTTCCCACAATGTTTTCTATCCTATCAAAGACAAATTCCACCATTTGAGCCACACTGAAATTGTCGTCTGCATGTACTTTCAGTTGGAACATGTCTAAATTTGTGTCCTGCGATGAGGACCTTAAACTGACACTGGAGTTAAAGTCGATAACAGGAATCCAAGTATTGCGATTTTATAGTTATTTTCGTTGAAATAAAAAATTACGGCATGGGACAGTTCCAATTATATCACACCTACTAGTACATCTATCACAACAATATTCTTACAGCAGCACAACACTCAAGACTCTGTCCAAGTCTCTGGCTACTTTCCCACTAACTCGTCGTCAAAGTTAGAGAAGGAGAAGGGAATGCGGAGGAGTGAATCTAAAATAAAACGTTTATTTCCCTTATTTGGCAGTCTAAGGGTGTTATGAGGGCTTTTACAAGTGGGGCAATTCACTTTCTAAGTATATTTGCAAATATTGCTTGTATGTAGTGGGCGGTTTTCTGTTTGCTTTGCCCACAAAATGGTCCTTATTTATGTTCCTGACTTTTTTCACCATTGTGATTTTCTAAATGAGCCATGCTGTGTGAAAAAGGGGTTTAATACAACTGTAAAAAATATAGACACATGTCCTTTGTTTAACCCATTACCACAAGACAAAATTTTAGACCTATCCAAATTTAAAGCATTTGCAGACAACAATTTCATAGCGGCTCAAATGACGCAATTATTTCCTCGATTGGGTAGACATGTTGTGGGAAAAGGAGAAAATGCTGGTTACCAGCATTTTCTCCTTTTCCCACAGTGTGTTCAAAAGGCCCCTTCGTTAGGGTCGTTTAAAGGCGTCATTGTGTAGTAAAGGGTTAACTAGAACGTATCTATATTACATCGATTGAGAAACAAGTTCTTACAACTTATACTAATCTTTCTCGATTCTGCTTCCTGAGAACTACACCAGTACTCGCGCCGAATGTGTCCATGGGTCGATGAAAAATCTAGAAGGTGAAACCCGCTCCCGGGTATCGAACTCGGGACCTTATGGGTTACGAGGTAGACGCTCTACCTCAAAAACCTCGTCGTCATTTAGGTCCTTGGTCGAAACTTCTTACGTTTTGGTAAATTTTCTGATTGTCAAATAACCGTTCTACCTCAAGATTCAGTCATTTTTGAAACAAAATAGATTGGAAAGAGATCCATGATTATAATCATAAAGACTTGTTTAGTATAATACATCAAAGAAACACATCAAACCCCCTTTTGCAAGGCCATGTATCAAATGTTTCCAACATCTCTCTTCCACTTCTGGCCTGGACTTGTTTGATAGTATGTTTTAAATATCGTTAGCATGTTATTTCGTTTTTCATTGCCATCCCTCGGTAAGTTTCAGTTTTATATGGTAAAATCTCTATCAGTCTATTCAGTCGTGTTTACTGTTGTTTTGTGAGCCAGTATGCTTCCACGATTCTTCTAGCAAATTGGATTCAAATCTCCGTGATGCCAAGAGCCAAATAAGCCATCCCATAATTACGGCCCAGTAAGTTATGGAAGCACTGCGTCTATTTTTTCAACAGCCGAATGAATCATTCGGTATAACGGTCCTCGTATATGCATAAAATGTTCCAATAGCAATAACAACGGTCGGCTTCCACTGCCATGTAGGCAACGCACAGGGGCTTTCGCAGACGGCATGATCTTGGATCTACATTATTCGCTTGTTCGGTACTAGATCCCGTCTTCTTCGAGCATACGACTTGGACTCGACTGATCATGTCTATAGACTATGTTCGTCATTTTTCGCTTTCGTTGACAAAGGGCAATGATCAATGTTTAGTAAATTATCGAAGGTAAAACCGCAATTTGAAATATCACCACATTCATAATCATAAAACACGCGACCTTGACCTTCAAGGCTTCACCTATACTACGTTCCATTCATAAAGACAGATAACTACCCTATACTTTTTTTATCAATACAAAAAATAGAATATAAAAACAAAGTCTTTTGAAATATCTCAAATATCGAAAGACAAAATACTTTACTTACTTGAGGCGGTCTTGAAGTTACAGAAGTTACAATAAATATCCGAAGAGTTTACCAAGTGGCCAGTTTCACTTTTATCACGTTTCATCGTTCTAGATTTGCTTCAACGACTTTTTTGCATGTGTATATAAAATTAAGGATGACGTCTTGTTTCTATTTTAAGAAAATATTTAACGCGTATCATGCTGAGATCTATTTCAGTTGTCTTTCCCTACAACGCAGTCTCAGGTAGATTTCGCGTTCTATATGCAACCTGATTTAGGGCTCCACGCTTTCCGACATTATACAAGATCTTCTGGTAAAACAAACTTGTACATAAAGTCTTTTTTATGGTGAATGAAGACGGTTGACAGTAGAACATGTGATGAGGCAAAACGTGCCCGATCCTGTCACGTTTGAATATTTACATACATTTAGCTTTGTAACGGGCTACAATTTTGAGGACTCGTCTATAGCAGACAAACCATCAAATGTGGTTCGGATGATGAAATTTGATTGGAGGATAAAAATCACCTTGGGGAAACAGAAGAGCGCTGTTTACCATCATTTTCCTTTCTCCAAAATATGTCTTTTTCACTGGGGTCTGTGAAATTCGGGTCTGTTTGCTAAAGGGTTAGAGTAGAGAGGTTATTTGAATGGGACCCCCTTTTAACAAACCAAAGTTTTATGAAAATGGCAAATCAAGACAGTGGAGTTCAAGATTAGATTGCAAGCAGTCTGATTTTTGATCTACAATGTCCGAAACTCAACGATATTTAAATGTAAATATATCTTTAAAAAAAAACAAAACCTAAAAACACCTCAGTGTGTTGTTTCTTTTATATGTATTTCCTTTAATTGAAATCAAAGAAGTCATGGCGATCTACGAGTTAATCCTTTTTCAACTGGATTACCATACATTTCATATTTTTGACGACCCTGAGAAAGAAGCCTTTAGAAAACAATGCGGGAAAAGGAGAAAATGTTGGTAACCAGCATTTTCTACTTTTCCCACAATGTTTTCTACCTTCCACAAAACTGTCTGCAAAATGCTTTCGATTTGGACAAGCCAAAAACTTTGTCGTTTGGAAATGAGTTAAATGAAAGCATTCAAGCCGAAAAAAATTGAATATTGTTACTTTAAACTTTTTTTTTTTTTGAAAAGGGTGGGGGGGGTAGAATAATAATTTATGTCCTTATTGGACAGTGTAGATCAAAGATCAGACTGCACGTTCTGTGCAGTCTCATCTTTGATCTGCACTGCCCCCAAAAGGTCTGTGAGTCGCGCTTTGTAGCCTATGGGTTAAGTTTAGTAAAAAGTCGATGTCGGGTAATTGAATTGGGCGTGGGTTGAATCGTTGTGCAATCTGCCATACTTTCAATTGACCTCCTGGGAATCCAGTCTGAATCCTTTCATTTAAAATAACTCTTTACCAGACGACAAAATTTTAGACTGGACCGAATTAAAAGCACTTGCAGACTACAAACTAAACGTAACTCAAAAATTGAAATTAATTTCCAGCATGGTAAAAAAGCATTGTGGGAAAAGGAGAAAATGCTGGTTACTACGTGAATGTTTTCAGATGGCTTCTATCTCAGGGCCGAAAGAAAACCAGTGATTGTCTGGCAAAAGGTTAAAAACTTTTTAACAGGCGACAAAATTTTAGACTAGTCCAAATTCAAATCATTTGCAGACGACACATCAAATTTAGCTAGACTGATGGCGATTGTCTGTAAATGTGTAGAAAACCTTGTGGGAAAAGTAGAAAATGCTGGTTACCAGCATTTTCTCCTTTTCCCATATGGTTTTCAAAAGGCTATTTCCACAAGATCGTTAAAACTGGAGATAATGTGGCAAAAGGAATATGAGGAATGGACTTCTACTTTCTTTGCCGAAGCATTCATTTTTCAGCTAATGTTTTCAATTTGAGCCATGATCCGGAAAAAGCGTAATGCATCTGCAAAAAGTATCGATCCAGATCAGCCTGCGCAATCCGCACAGGCTGACTTAGGTCGAAACTTTTTGCGTTCGTTTTTTTTTTATTATTATGATTTTTTTTTTGGAGGGGGAGGGAGGGGAGGGGTATGTCAAAGGACTGATCAGTTTACCTCATGATACAGAGGATATGTGGACAAAGGACCAATCAATTTACCTCATGATACAGAGGATATGTAGACAAAGGACCAATCAATTTACCTCATGATACAGAGGATGGATAAACAAAGGACCAATCAATTTACCTCGTGATACAGAGGATGGGTAGACAAAGGACTAATCAATTTACCTTATGATACAGAGGGTAGGTAGACAAAGGACTAATCAATTTACCTCATGATACAGAGGGTTGGTAGACAAAGGACCAATCAATTTACCTCATGATACAGAGGATATGTAGACAAAGGACCAATCAATTTACCTTATGATACAGAGGATATGTAGACAAAGGACTAATCAATTTACCTTATGATACAGAGGATTGGTAGACAAAGGACCAATCAATTTACCTTATGATACAGAGGATTGGTAGACAAAGGACCAATCAATTTACCTTATGATACAGAGGATATGTAGACAAAGGACTGATCAATTTACCTTATGATACAGGATATGTAGACAAAGGACTAATCAATTTACCTTATGATACAGAGGATTGGTAGACAAAGGACCAATCAATTTACCTCATGATACAGAGGATTGGTAGACAAAGGACCAATCAATTTACCTCATGAAACAGAGGATGGGTAGACAAAGGACCAATCAATTTACTTCATGGCACAGAGGATGGGTAGACAAAGGACCAATCAATTTACCTCATGATACAGAGGGAAGGTAGACAAAGGACCAATCAATTTACTTCATGGTACAGAGGATGGATAGACAAAGGACTAATCAATTTACCTCATGAAACAGATGATGGATAGACAAAGGACTAATCAGTTTACTTCATGATACAGAGGATAGTTAAACAAAGGACCAATCAGTTTACCTCGTGATACAGAGGATAGGTAGACAAAGGACTAATCAATTTAACACATGATACCGAGGATGGGTAGACAAAGGACCAATCAGTTTACCTCATGATACAGAGGATGGATAGACAAAGGACTAATCAATTCACCTCATGATACAGAGGATGGATAGACAAAGGACCAATCAGTTTACCTCATGATACAGAGGATGGATAGACAAAGGACCAATCAGTTTACCTCATGATACAGAGGATGGATAGACAAAGGACTAATCAGTGTACCTCATGATACAGAGGATGGATAGACAAAGGACCAATCAGTTTACCTCATGATACAGAGGATGGATAGACAAAGGACCAATCAGTTTACCTCATGATACAGAGGATGGATAGACAAAGGACTAATCAGTGTACCTCATGATGCAGAGAATGGATAGACAAAGGACTAATCAGTGTACCTCATGATGCAGAGGATGGATAGACAAAGGACTAATCAATTTCCTCATGATACAGAGGATTGGTAGACAAATGACTAATCAGTGTACCTCATGATACAGAGGATAGTTAAACAAAGGACCGATCAGTTTACCTCGTGATACAGAGGATGGATAGACAAAGGACTAATCAATTTAACACATGATACCGAGGATGGGTAGACAAAGGACCAATCAGTTTACCTCATGATACAGAGGATGGATAGACAAAGGACTAATCAATTCAACTCATGATACAGAGGGTAGGTAGACAAAGGACCAATCAATTTAACACATGATAAAGAGGATGGGTAGACAAAATAGATTAAATGGATTTAAAGGTTCCATAATAATGTGACTACTGGCTTAGTATGTTTTATGGAAATGCATAGCATAAAGCTCTCTTTGCCAGTATGCGGCCCATTTGTCGATTTGTCTCTGAAAACGGTAGACACCACTTTGAAAAGCGGCATATATGCGGGTCATTATAACGTTTTTAAAATTCTTCTTCCCCTCGGTGGTTAAAACTCGGTCTTAAATAACTAATTAAAAATTAATTTTATTTAATTTTTTCCTACATTCTGTACAAAGGAAAATCAGGGATTCCTAGAATACGCAACTTTCTTGAAATTTATGAGAATAACGTTTATTTCTTATGTCATATCGATATAATAATCTAGAACGATTTAAGATTAAAGTTATGTAATGGGGAATTCACTGGGGTTTCCCTACATCGAACAGTTTAAAAACTCGTGGCAGAATGCCTGCAATACATTCATGTATACAGCCATGTGAGTTAACCCTTTCAAAAAAAGTCCCATGTTTCAACAACCCTGGGAAAAACAGAGAAAGGGAGACAAAATACTTGTTACCAGGATTCTGTCCTTTTCCTACAACGTTTTAAATTCCTCCTCCCTATGGATATAAAAACTTGGGACTGTGTAGTAAAGGGTTTAAGCTTCACCTTACACGAAACTGTTTATTCACATATAAATCACATGCTTATTGCGTAGTTCTGTATACATGCATATGAACTGATATGTTGACACGATCTGAAATCTCAGTATCGATGACAATTACTAGTAGGCCTTATTATACCATATTAGGGCAGTTTCGTGATTTTTTTACTCTCATTCTTTTTTCTTGTAATCAATGATTTATTGACAAAAAGAATTCAGAAAGAAATGACTAAGAAAGGGGGGGGGGGTGCTGGGGGAGGGGCTCAGCCCCCAATAATTTTGAAAATCATAGGAACTAAAATATGAGGTTTTAGTGCAATGCAACAACCACGCAAAAATCTCAGTATTTCGAAGTTAGCTGCCCCCCCCCCCCCCCCAACCTCCATTCTTGAACTGTTTATTACGTGCTTGGTATATCAATCAATCATGGATGTCGTTTAAAGAAACTCTTGAAAATAAGCATCATCTAAGATCCCCTAAAATTGGTTGTTTCCGGGGTATTCCAAGGCAGCCATGGCGCTAGATAAAGGAAGTTATTTTGATTTCAAAACTGGAAATATTAATGATTCTCCACTAAACCATCTGTTGTGGATACCCACAACATATGGTTTGGAAGAGAAATAATAGATTTAGAATACCATTACTCCCTCTTATCTGGAGCTCAGGGAGCCATTGCATACCCTTAACCCTTTACCAAACAATCCCTGGTTTCTATGACCCCTTCGGAAGAGGCCTTCTGAAAACATTGTGGGAAAAGGAGAAAATGCTGGTAACCAGCATTTTCTCCTTTTTCCACAACGTTTTCTACTGTTCTACAGTCAAGTTTCAGTTTTTGAGACACGTTTATTTTGTCGTCTGCAACTGCTTTCAGTTCGGATAAGTCTAAAATCCTGTGGTTTGGTAAAGAGTTAAATGTTCTTCATTTCACTGCACATCGAGACGCTCACACAACAATTCAGACAGTTCAGGTGAACTGTCTCGTTGTCTGTTAGAGGATCAAAGCTGATTAAAGTGCACAGATCCCATAACACTATGGCGCCACTTGGTTCTCAAAAAGAATTTCTCTATTCTGCGACAAGAACAACTTTCATCTGTGATACAAGTACTCTCTTGACAGAGCCCAGAAAGATAATCCAAGCCAGTTTGAGTCGGCATTCTAAGTATTCTCTTCTGCAAAAGTAGCTATCATACTTAATAGTAAAATATGAAATCTTCTCCCACCATTGAAGACTGTCGCGAATCTGTTTACAAGACAAAGCAGCCAGTTGAATGGAAAAAGAGAGAAGTATGTAGTACTGGTGATAGAATTAAAGGAACGCGTGGATAGGTGCAATGCCACCGCCATCTAGCGGAAAAATTAAGAAAAAAAAAAGTAGTTTAACCCTTTCCCAAACGACAAATTTTAGACATGCTCTTCCAAACTGACAGTGTTTGCAGACAACAATTTTAAATTTGATGAATACGGTAGAAAGTTCTCATAAAGGGTACAAAACACTGAGGGAAATGGAGAAATTGCTCGTTACGAGCAATTTCTCCTCTTCCCAAAGTGTTTTCAAAAGACTTGTACTGCATACAAGTAAAAGCCAGGGTTTGTTTGGGAAAGGGTTAATATCAAACTAACAGATCAGTACAGGATAACTGATATCAAACTAGTGCCTCAAACTAGATATGGAGACATGTGAACAGATGAAAGGACGAGGCTATAAAAGGAACAGAGATCACCGACGCCAGACAGAAAATGAAACTTCGGGGTACCAAGAAACAAGCCGACCTTCAAATTTGGCAAAAACATCTCGTCGCATTCCAATCATGGCGTGCTAAGACTATATGCATCAAGCTAATGGCATTCCCACCTTTTTCTCCGATCTTATCTACTACATATTTGTCGGTCTTTCTGTTTTGAATAACTCTATTAATTGCAGTGCTTTGTGACCATAATAATTGCCCGGGATTTGATGCTAATCTCCCGTGTTTTCTGTTCCGCTAAATTGTTCTGCATTTGTTCTTTTGAATAAATGCAGTAGACACTTTAGTCATGGAAATAAGACATTAATTTTGTACATTCAAGATTGAACACAAAGGTTTCCGAGAAATCAAATCCAATACCTGGATTCGAGACTGGATGCTTTAACCATGTACCAAACAATCCCGACTTTTGACGACCCTTAAAAAAAAACTTTTGAAAACATTGTGGGAAAATAAGAAAATGCTGGAAACCAGCATTTTCTCCTTTTCCCACAACGTTTTCTATCCTTCCCAAAACAATCTTCCATCTTTCAATAACATTTATTTTCTCATCTGCAACTGCTATCAAGTTGGGTTAATTGTAAACTTTGTCGTCAGGTAAACGGTTAAATCGAAGGTCGAATTTCTATAGGTTCATTGCTACTAGCGCAAAAATCCACATCTGTTTGCCCCTAAGCTGAGCGCAACTTACATATTTTCTGCGGACAGTGTATATCAAGATCGGGCTGCACAGAACGTTCAGTCTGATCTTTGATCTACACTCTCCGATAACGACATCTTGTCCACCAAAAAGTACCTTTGAAACAGCAAAGTTCGGGTTTTCGCACTCCGCTCTAAAATTTCAGTCCACTTTTTCAGCAGAATAAGGGTGGACACTTTTTATAACGACAACATTTTAGACACGACAAAATCCGAAGTATTTAAAGAACAATTTCCAAATATCTAAAAAGATTATTGCCGTCTTTGACAAAATACTAGTAGATACCACTGCGAAAAACTGATAAAATAATCCATAGGAACGAGCTTTTTTTTTTCTCTTTTTTTCTTTCTTCACTCTTTACGTAACAACATAATTTTAGATTGGTCCAAATCGAAAAAAATCAATGCGACTCAAACATTGAAATTTGTCTTGGGAAGGGACGAAAACACTGTGGGAAAAGGAGAAAATGCTGGTTACCAGCATTTTCTCCTTTTCCCACAATGTTTCCTACAGGCTTCTTTCTCAAGCTCGTTAATAGTCGGGTTTGTATGGTAAAGAGTTGACTGCTTTCAAAATGCTTTCAATATGGGCCAGTCTAAAATTTTGTCGTTTGTTAAAGAGTTAACTGCAGTCAGTGCACGTATCCATGCAAACAAGTTTTCCTAAAACCTGTACTTTGCACAATATTCTTTCAGAGGCTGATATCCTAAATTAATGAAACCTAAATAATGGCTACCGATAAAAAGGAAACGATGTCTGTCCAAAAACTGTAAACGGTCAACCTTATCCAAGCCAGGATTTGAACTCACTACCGCTGTATTTTATACTATTTTCCTTGCCGACAGTGTTACCTGGGTTCAGCTTGAACTTGTTGTGATTAGCTTTGAACGAGACGACGTGTCGACTTGGAAAGCGTTTTCAGACGAAAAATTGAATATAGCTTCATCGTCGGAATTTGTCCGTAAAAGGGTAAAAAACATTACCGGAAAAGTAGAAAATACTGGTCACCAGCATTTTCTCCTTTTCCAACGCTTTTTCCATGTCCTCTTTCCTCGGATCGTTCATATTACAAGGGATTTTGGTAAAAAGATAGCGCGAGATGAAGAAGGCATACCATGGAGTAACATTAACCCATTACCACACAATCCCTACTTTTGACACCCTTGAGAAAGACGCCTTTAGAAAACATCGTGGGAAAAGGAGAAAATGCTGATAACCAGCATTTTCTCCTTTTCCCACAATGTTTTCTACCCTTCACAAAACAAATTTCAAGTTTTCAGTCACTTTTATTTTGTCGTCTGCAAATGCTTTCAATTTGGACCAAAATATTGCCGTTTGGTAATGGGTTAAAACACGGCGAAAAACCAACAAGACAGTACATTCGCTATGCAAGGTATCCGGTAGAAGCCCCCTACTGCTTTTAATCTGTTGAAATCAACCCATTCCAACTGCGAAACACCTGACCCGATCAGGCAATATCGATCCCCGGGTCAATGATCGATAAATCATTCGTTAATCATCTATTGTTTTTCGGTGCGCTTCCTGACAGATCGATTATTGTGACAAGACAACGCACTTGTGTACAAACGCTCATTTGGTATATCAAGTACCTAATCTACTAAACAGGGGTTTGTATAGTCTGTATCTTCTTCTTCTTGTGAAGAAAAATAAATAGAATGCAATATAAAATCCCTCGCAAATGCGGGCCTAGGTTGGGTCTTTAATTCATTACCAAGCGACAAAATTTTAGGTTTGTCCGAATCGATAGTATTTGCAGTGGACAAAATAAAAGTGAGTGAAAATTTGAACTATGTTTTGTGAAGGGTATAGAAAACATTGTGGGAAAAGGAGAAAATGCTGGTTACCAGCATTTTCTCCATTTCCCACAATGTTTTGTAAAGCCGGGCTTCTTTCTCAGGGGTGTCAAAAGTAGGGGTTGTGTGGTAATGGGCTAAGCCCATTACCACACGGGAAAAACTTAACTCGTATCCTGCTAATTAACCCTTTACTCCATAGATACTCATTTCTACACATGAGCCTTTGGAAAACATTGTGGCAAAAGGTGAAATTGCTCGTGACGAGCAATTTCACCTTTTGTCACAATGTTTTCCATGTTATAAAAAAGTTTCATTTACACATGAGAAATGGCCTTATCTTCGCTGTTATTTAGGGTCAATTAGAGATACCATAGAAATGCCTTATTGGGTAAAGCGTTAACTAAAATGAAGTTTTCATCTCGATAGCAAAAACCAAATATTGCTTTTTCAAAGTTATATTTTGGGGAATGGTTATCGGACAGTTTAGATCAAAGATCAGTGCACGTTTTGTGATGGTTAGTTATCCAATCAAACCCTGATAGAGAAAGCGTCAAAAACATCATTTGACATGGAGGCAAAAACTGATTATCTGCATTTTCTCCTTCTCTCATTTTTTTCCATGTCAGTTTTTTAGTAACAACAAATTATCAAGCAACAACCCTGTCGAAAGAAGGCGTCAGAAAACATGATTGGAAAGCGATAAAATGCTGATTGCCAGCATTTTCCGTTCTCTTCTTTTTTTTTTGAACAATCGTTTCTACTCTTCCACAGACAAATTCCATCATCTGATTCAAATTTTATTATAATTGACTGTCACTGCAATCGATATAGATCAGTCAGAAATTTTGTCATTTAGACACGTTGTCTGCGCATGTCATATTCTTCGAAGATTCGACTGTCTTATATGACGCATCACTACTAGCCCCGAAAGCGGGCTGACTGTAAATATTACGCTCTATAAAGTAGCAATGTTGAAAATAGCTTTTACGTATCAATACGTTTGAGGAGAAATGAGACCTGCTTTAGCAAAAGATTTCTCTAAACTGGTGATGATAGTTGAGTGAATTGCACGAGGTAGCGTTTTATTGGGTAAACCTTTTTGTTTTTTGTTTTAAATTCAAAGTAACGGTTGTCGCGTAGGAAAGTGGTTCGGTGAAACCGTTCTGTACCCAGGATGCCCATATCAGATAGATGAGTATTTATAGAATGCCATCTAGCGGGAGATAATGATTTAGAAAAGAATAACGCCGGTGTTATGCAGAGAAATGACCCTCCCCTGCAAAATGACCCGGATCATTATTCTACGTATAGAGAAATGACCCTCGGGTCATTTTGTAGGGGAGGGTCATTTCTCTGCATTACACCGGCTCATAAAATGAAAGGAATATTCACAACAATAACAAGATTAGCTAAAAGACTCTATTGACAGAAAAAAAAATAGTTTGTTCGTATTTTGAAAATTTGTTGTTTGGTCGTGTCACCTGTACTTTACGGTAATACGCTAAAGTTGTTTTTGTTGCATTTTCAGTGAAAGATCACCTCATTCTCGTTGTAAGTATATTAGCTCCTTTTGTTACACTTCCAAAAGAAGTTTGGAATATCCTCGGTTTGGAGATTACCCAAAGTCGTTTAACCCTTTACCAAATAGGCCCTGGTTTTTACAACCCTGAGATAGAAGCCTTTTGAAAACATTGTAGGAAAAGGAGAAAATTCTGGTAACCAGCATTTTCTCCTTTTCCCACAATCTTTTCTACCTTATCCAAAAACAAATTTCAATTTTCTGTCACTTTTATTTTGTCGTCTGCAAATGCTTTCGATTTGGACAAACTTAAAATTTTGTCGTTTGCTAATGAGTTAAATACGATTCTTTCATCTCATCAGAAATATTCCCATCCTTATTTCGAAGGTTTAGTCAGCTTTCAGTGCTATTGTTACAATTACGTTTTTTCAAGAGTTGTACACCCATTATATCAGTTGAGGTAACCAATCTATTGTTACAGTGGCTAGCCGGAAGTTCCGGGGCGGATTACCATTATCAACATGTATACTGCCGCATTGAAAAGTATATCTCTCACATCATTGGAGTTCATTTAGTAGGGAAAAATCACATGATATGAGGTATATACCGGTAATCAAATTTAGTTACTATCAAACGTAACAATTATTCCTTTTACAATGGTGTGATACTAGTGAGATTAATGGGGCGGCAGCTGAAATGCTCGATGGCCAGATTATTCAAAATTGGGATCTATCCTTGCATATTAAAACGTTTCCTGCACCTAAACATGTCTATAAACCTGAAATTGCTATGAAACTTCTTTCCTTACAGAAGAAACGTTTTAATTCTCATTATAAGTTATTTAACTCATTACCAAACGACAAAATTTTAGGTTTATCCAAATCGAAAGCATTTGCAGACAACAAAATAAAAGTGACTGAAAATTCGAAACTTGTTTTGTGAAGAGTAGAAAACATTGTGGGAAAAGGAGAAAATGCTGGTTACCAGCATTTTCTCCTTTTCCCACTATGTTTTCTAAAGGCTTCTTTCTAAGGGTCGTCAAAAGTAGGGATTGTGTGGTAATGGATTAATTCAAGCTTCACACAAATATTACAATATATAACTGGTGTCCCAAACTTCCATTCCAAGTGTGACAATAGGAAATATCCTTGACATTCTGGGGACAACCTCAGGTGTTTTGCGGACACAGTAGGTCAAGACAAGGCCCAAAAGGAGTTAAGACTGTTTTGTTTGATCGGGGATCTTAACATATTCTCGGATACTCTGGCCTAACCTTCATTGACAATAAAACCAGAGGGCTTTGTGCGATGGTGGGTAGCTCTTCAGTGATACCATACAGAATTGTCCCGCTGTCCAATTGGTATGTTTAAACCTTTCCCAAATGACAAATTTTAGACTCCCGAACTCTAACTGTTTGCAGATGATAATTTTGAATTTGATGAGAATGGCAGAAAGTTTATAGGCTAGAAAACACTGTGGGAAAAGGAGAAATTGCTCGTTACGAGCAATTTCTCCTTTTCACACAGTGTTTTCTACAAACTTGCACTGCAGACACGTAAAAGCCAAGGCTTGCTTAGGAAAGAGTTAAAAGGATGTCTTTCTGATGACAACCACAGAACCTTTCTTTGCTCACTTTGATGCAAATTGTGTTATAAACCTTAGCAGAAGTGCATGGTGCGCTTGAGGAGAGAATAGTCCAGCATTTTCTTCAGTCAACTGCACCAACGATCCTACATTCAGAAAGTAAGGCGATTTCTGATTGGCTAATGCTACCAGCATTAAAACTATCGGTAGAGCAGGAATGTACGAATGAAACTAATACGAAACCTTGTTCTAGAATCCTGTTGCCCTTGAGATGCGAAGACTATCTGAACATGTACATGTACCATGTATCGACAGCAAGTCTTCAAAGGTGTGGTTATTTAAGTAAGTTAAAAAAAACATCTATGAAGAAATAGACATGGTAATTTGAAAACGTCTGTTCAGCAAGCCAGGGTTTACAATAGTGTGACACATTGGGGTTCACCCTATACAAAAAGACAAAATCTTTGACTTGTTCGAATTGAAAGCATTTGTAGAAAACAAAATAAATGTTACTAAAAAACTGACATTTCTCTTTGATAAGGATAGAAAACATTGTGGAAAAAAGGAGAAAATGCTGGTTACCAGCATTTTCTCCTTTTTTCCACGATGTTTTCAAAAGATTTCTTTCTCAGGGTCGTTCAAAGTCGGGATTGGGTGACACATCCGTTTTAATCCAGTCTTAACGAAGGAAAGCCCCTTGATGAAAGGGCGGCCCGCAGGATAAAAAGAGCACCGCCCGGGTTTAATGTTCAAAGGACACCCGCCTAGGGCTTAAAAGTAAAGCCCCCCTGAGTGAAGCTCGTACTTTCATTTGATGTCTTTTTTAGTTTTATCACAATTATTACTTATCCCCTAGGTATGACAGACTCAATTATCAGTTTTGTGGAGACTATATATCTAGACCAGACTTCATAAAACATGTAATAAAATCTTGAATCTACACTGTGTGATTTGTTTGGATTTATTTCCGGCTGTACGGTTAATTGTTTGATGCTTAGCGCAGTTTTCAACATTGTTTCACTCATATCGCATTGGTCAGCGCACCTATCCCGTGCTTTGCTATAGAGGTTTTTCAAGCAGCACTTTGCACAGCATTATTCCCTGGCCACTGGCTACTTTCCTACATAGTCAAAGTCGAAAAAACAAACCGAGCAGCAGTGTCATTCTTAGACATTGCATTTGATATAGCTACAGGCTTCAAAACTTTTTTATGTCTCCCCATGCATAAACAGCTGCACAAAACTAAAAGAGAAATAAACGCAGTCGCAATATCAACTCTCGGAGAGAACTTAGCAGATCTGGGCCCGTATTCACCAACCATTCTTAAGAAAGTTCTTTGTCTTATTCTTCAGGATTTTCTATAGCTGAAAGTAACACAACTTCTGATTGGCTAAACCACTCGGTTTAGCCAATCAGAAGTTGTATTACTTACAAATTTAGAAAATCTTGGAGATTGAGACTAAGAATACTCTCAAGAATGGTTGGTGAATACGGATCCTGAAATTCAAAGCAGGGTCCGTATTCACCAACCATTCTTAAGACTATTCTTTGTCTTGTTCTTCAAGATTTTCCAACTGTGAAAGTAACAGAACTTCTGATTGGCTAAACCAAATGGTTTAGCCAATCAGAAGTTCTGTTACTTTCACACTGACAAAATTCTGAAGAATAAGACTAAGAATGTTCTTAAGAATGGTTGGTGAATACGGACCCAGATGTACCCTTTGGTGCAAAGCCCGGAAAGCTATCGTCTGATCTACCCAGCTCGGCTTCAAGTGAAGAGTATACTAACATCTAAAATATCAAAACCGTTTGTGAGGCATTCTGGGAAAAGGGCTTTCTTGCATCCCTGTGATGTATTATACCAAGCAAATCGTCACAATGATAACGGATCCATGTAAAACATTTTTTGTAAAACAACCATACGGATCATAAGGTAGTCTAAGCCTTCTTGACCATAAAGAAATTTTGTAAATGGCAAAAGGTATCGATTCATGCCAGCCTGCGCGGACTGCGCAGGCTGGCATGAATCAATATTCTTTTGCAGATGCACATCTTCGCGAGCCAAGGTTACGATCACTACGTAGATTGTACCTTGGCTGATCGAGCCCGATTTCGACATTTCCGCTATACGCCCCCTATTGGATGCTGCTTATTATCGCCCTTTAAATCATATTTCTTACAACCAAACCGCTTACGAATACAATGATTCAACATGAAGCAATGACCGCAAACGTACTTCGACATTCCATCGTCAGGTGCTGGAATACAGCTTAAAACCTCTGATAACTGATTGGTCACACTGAAACTTTTTGTAAATATTGTTCGTCTATGTCTTTTTCGGTAATAAATCATTACAGATCCTGCACACATCCACGGAGGTATTCATGTTTACCTTCTATTTTTATCCGAAAGGTCGTGACCTTGTTCTATTTTTATCAAACATGGATGAAATGCTACGAGCGATTTGATACGGTGCAGTTAGAGCTAGCTGCAACAAATGAAAATGCAAATCGGGGGAACGTTGAAATCAAGTTCGATCCGCCAAGGGTAGAGTAGCGTAGTGGATCGTCACCTTGGCTTCCGAAGATGGCAGATGCACTAAGCCATCCATTTCAGAGCGCATGACTCATTTTCTTTGGGAAAAGGTGCTTGCATGTAAATCTACTGTATCTTTTGAAAGGCATCAACATCAACAGTTCGAAGATATGGTTATTTTCAAAGGTTCGGATATTTAGAGATGCACCCTTAGAGCTAGAGAGCAAAAAAAATACGCACTTAAAATCTGATGGATAGTACAACAGTTCACAATTTAGTCAGCTGTGTAAACATAAATTACACCGATAAATAAGGCGTAAGGGATAAGGGATAAATACATTTGTGACCTGTCACGCAAAAAGGGACCATCTGGGAATTCTGTACATCAATTAGATGAAAACAACTCAACGATAGTGCAGGTCAATTTCAGTTGATATTTCAAAAATAATTGTATAACAATGTAGAATGTTCACTTTCATACAGAAATATCATAAAAGTGAAAAGCGTCGACCCTGGTCAGACTGGGCAATTTGCGCAGTCTGACCGGGTTGACACCGAGATGGTCCCTTTTTGCATGATTGGGTCACATAATATGAACATCGGAAATTCTAGATTTAAAACCGGAAAACAGTAATTTCTATGACGGCTTCCAGAAAATGAAATGCATTTTTTGGCGGACGTAATCTGTGCAGGCTTGCAACCCTAAGGGGCAAGATTCCACATGAAGATATGATAATGATTATAAAGCTTCATAAAATAAAGACAAACCGGGTAAATAGCTGAAGTTGAAAACAGGTATGGATGTATCTTTAAACCTTTACTAAACAAATTTTAGACTGGTCCAAATTAGAAGCACTTGCAGAAGACAAAATAAACGTAGCTTTAACATTGTAATTTGTTTCCAGCAGGGTAGAAAACATTGTGGGAAAAGGAGAAAATGCTGGTTACCAGCATTTTCTCCTTTTCCCACAATGTTTTCAGAAGGCTTTTTCCTCATGGTTGTAAAAAACGGATTGTCTGGTAAAGGGTTAACTTTCTTACACATTTTCTAGAAAATGTTGCGTGTCCATTAAGTAGCTCCTTGAGACTCTTCATGTTTATCAACAATTACGAGACAGGTGTGGTCAAAACAACACACAAAATAAGGTATTTACTCCACCCGACTCCATAAATACGGTGTTTACTCCACCCTGGCCAGATTTTCTTGTCATTCTCCTAAAAAGCGGATTTATCAAAACGCCAATACAAAAGTTCTTTTAAAAATTCAATTCTCTTTGTAGTTATTCCTTCCTTACCTTTCAACCCTTATCACAAATTCCCAGGTTTCAACGAACCCCAAGAAAAGCTTATACTATACATCATAGGAAAAGGAATAAACGCTGCTTTATCAGCAATTTCTCCTTTTCCCATAATGTTTTCTAAATTTTCGCAGAAAAATCGCATTATTCAAGCAATATTTGAATTGTCTTCAAGCGCTTTACAGACGAGTCTAATGTTTTTCATCTTATGAAATGGTTATTGAAATGAACATTTCCAGCAGACGGTACAAACCCCCAACCCCACCATCCCCCACCCCCAAAAAAGAAAAAAAATGCGAGTGCAAACTTGTTTTCGTCAAAAACAATCTTGTCATTTCAGACAATGAAGATCCAAGATCAGACTGTCCGTTCTGTGCAGTCTGATCTTGATATTCACTCTCAACTAAAGCGCCGCGAGCCCTGCCTAGCAGGCGAAGGATTACTATTGGTCAACAGAAACTTGTCATCGACTGTCATCGACTTGTTCGTCAGATTTTTAAAAGCTCCACAAAAAGGATCTTTCACTCTAACGACCCTGAGAGTGACAACCTATGACACCGTTGTGAGAAAAGGAGAAAATTCGATGAAAGCCAGTATTTTCTTCTCTATTCCACATTTATTTTTCAAAAAGCTCTTTCTACAAGATCAATAAAACACGGGATTGTTTGGTTATGAGCTAAGCCGATTACAATACAGTAATATAAACAAATAAACAAGTGAACGTAAAGGTATTATGACGTAAGGCGAACTTGCCGAGCACTCATGGTACCTATGTAGCAACGCATATGGCTGGTTACCTTGTGGGGTTGGGGATCGTAGCTATAGGGCTCAGCCAAACACTCCTTCAAAAAGTTACTGACTCAGGCCAGTATGCACACTTTCTGCAGATTGACCTGAGTCGAAAAAAAAATCTCTTTGTAAATTTCATGTATGCCTAAGGACCATTAGGCACCTCTAGATCCGGTCTATTGTTATACTAAATGGTCTGTATTTATGAATTCATAATTATGTGATAATTTGCTTTATTGTACTGCAAAAAAAATTCTCGTGATTTAATTGATTAACATGACGTGAACATTATAGATCATGGTCCCTAGCAAAAACCACCTAGTAATGCCAGTTTCCCTTTTGAATGCCACGTAAACATCACTACACGTACAAAACAACATCCAAAATGGCGGCGTCGATCGATCACCAGACTGCACATTTATGAATCAAACTGCACGTTTTAGTAACATCAGTTTACAGTGACATAGGTTTTCAGCATACTCGATTCGCGAGATAATAATACAGGAAAATTTCGATTAACGCGCTTTGAAAGGATAAAAATTTGCAGTATAATAAATTCGTTGTATGGTCAGGTGGCAGGGGACTTGGAAACTTGTTCACGGCTGTGTCGAATCATGTCACCACCTCGCCTTCGGCTCGAGACGACATGATTCGACACAGCCGTGAACAAGTTTCCAAGTCCCCTGCCACCTGACCGTACAACAAATAAAGTACAATGCATTAAAAAGGTACATTAAACCCCCTGTTTGCCAGACCGTGGCCCAATTTCTTCCGTTGAATCGCTGCTTACTATTTCACCACCATTCATGCCTCATGCAGAAGGCCTAAGTCAAGATATGGTTAACCTGTGACCAAAGGTCTCTTCCTACGTACTGCAACTGTATTTTTGCCATCGAAGAAAGTCGACTTTATATATTCGACTAGTCACAGTAATTGATCGAACTTTTTTACTTGCCATGACAAAAGCAGTTTTGGTTCGTGAACACTTTAGGTTCGAGAATAGCTGTTACCCATATTGTACTCATACGAAACGTCAAAGTTGTGCCAACACTGAATCACTGACCAAATGGGTAAAATGACGTCATATCTGGTGCCATAACACGAGATGGAGTTTCCGATTGTAAAATTAAACCTCAAAATTACACTTTGCAACTGTATGCAGTCGCCGGGTTTGCAAAGGAAAACATGTTTAGTTCTAAGCATTTATCTACGTTTTACAAAAT
Source organism: Tridacna crocea (assembly GCA_943736015.1). Taxonomy (NCBI): domain Eukaryota; kingdom Metazoa; phylum Mollusca; class Bivalvia; order Cardiida; family Cardiidae; genus Tridacna; species Tridacna crocea. The sequence continues at coordinate 37,015,857 of OX031068.1, forward strand.
AAAAAATTAATTCGAAGCAAATGAATCTATGAAAAGGCCCCATTTTGAGGTATACTGTCTTTAAAGAAACTTGCAAAATACGGTGCATTGCTGATAAAAGGTGACGCAGCATGTTCCAGCCGAAATCAAAACTTATTCGATTGGCATAAGCACTCAGTATCTTGGGAGGTTTGGCAGCTGTACCGTTTTAATATCTCTCACTTCTTAGCCAATGTAACGATTGAATTAGCCCTGCAGCACAGAGTCCAGTGTATTTAAAGACGCTTAGCAGTAACTTTTCAAACACATGGTGACCAGCATTTTCTCCTTTTTCCACATTTTCCTATTCTTTCAAAGTCTCATCCGGGTAGCTCAGAGGTTAGCGTATCTGAAAAATGACCTGGTGGTTCTGAGTTCGATATCCGAATGGGGCAATTTTTCTTTCCGCCTCTCACCTCTGATGCATGCATGTGAGAAAAGTGGAAAAAAAGTTATATCAGTACAGGTGTGAGAAAGCCAGGTAACACATATAAAGGTGCACTGACCGCCGTAATATAACCTAAGTTGTCAAATAAGCGTTAAACCCAATTCAATCAATCATGTCTTTCGCGGAAAAAATCCAATTATTCAAGCAAGATTTGATTTATCCTCAGCAAATCCTTACAATATGAACCGGTCTAAAATCTTGTCATCTGGTAACTTGAGAGTTGTAAAGACATCTTTAGTCAACCCTACAGATGCAGATGTTGCAATATCAAAGCTGTGAGATTGTCTGGCAATGAAGCAGACAGTGTACATCCAAAATCAGACTGCGCCTATTGCGCAGTCTGATTTTGATGTACAATGTCTGCAAAAGGAAAAAGAATCCGGGTTAAGGGCTACTATGACCTGAAGGCACCCATATACTGAAGGCTATTTTAATGCAAGTACGCAATCACGCATCCAGCTGTAAGAAATAGCTCTAAATCCTATTACATTGTTTAACTAACCATGCTTATTTACATACAGTCGAGTGGTCAGCCGGAATCGTCGGCTAAATATAGCAAGAATACATAATATTAAAACTTTAGGGATACAATCCAAGCTTGGAAGGTCTTCAAACGTGTGTTTGCTACCGTTTGAGTTGCGTTTCCTTACGACTTTCAACATTTTTTAAGGTATGTTTCGTTAAAAATATTCAATATGACCCCCACGCCCCCATTCCCTGCCCTCCCCCTCCTCCCCCAAAAAAATGTCGAAAAATTACGAGTGGTAAGAAAATAATGATCAAGTTGGAATGCCCTCCGTCGAATCAAGATAAAATCTGGGCTGAAACGGGATTCGAACTCGCATCCTGGATGAAGAACTAATTGCAATACCGAATTGGGAGCTTTTCGGTATGGAGTGACTGAACTTATGACCTAGAATCAAGGTAATGTTGATTTTTAAACTCTTTACTAAACGACGAAATCTAAGACGCACCCAAATTATAGCAACTGCAGACGATAATCAAATGTGGCTCGAATACAAGATAGATTTTGTGGTTGAAATGACTTGTATTGGATGCTAGTTTCCAGCATTATCTCCTTTCCCATAATGTTTAGAACCCTTTCAAAACCAAATCAACTGCAAGCGTTTTCAATCTAGAAGAGTCTAAAGCTTTGTCGTCCAGGAAAAAAAATGCTAAGGCTCGGAAACATCTGCGAAAAGTTTAGAAAGTTTGAAACCACCAAACTGTAGCCATCACTACGGAAACAGTCACATGATTCACCCCGTCAGAATGTTTCAGAGCAGTTTCTAAAGCGGTATTCTTTACTTATACCTAATACCTATTGTTGCTAATTGTTAGTGCTTATTCTACGTTACATAGAACCCCATAATGACCACTTGGACAGAGCGGTCAGCGGTTAATTTTGTGGTCACCAGTACTGATGACTCAGTATCAGAGTATGTCTGGGGTTTCTATTACCTTGGTTTGTATGTAATTGACCATAATGCGACCTTTTCTTACTATAATAAAATATTTATCGAGATGTTAATTCGATAAGTACCGTTTTTTTCCCTCTCTTTCTTTCTCTTGTTTTTTATCATTTCTTTCTTTCTTTCTTTCTTTCTTTCTTTCTTTCTTTCTTTCTGTCTTTCTTCCTTCTTTCTTTCCTTTCTTTCTTCCTTCCTTTCTCTTTTCGCTTTCTTTCTTTCTTTCTTTCTTTCTTTCTTTCTTTCTTTCTTTCTTCATACAATTTTTCTTCTAATTAAATGTAACCAATCAAAAGTAGGCATTGTATTGTGGAATGTTACACTTAGTCGGGAAGACATATTAAACTTTCACGTCATTACTACCCGATGATGATTATTTGGAAAGCAGCTCATAGCTAGGTACGCCGATATTGAGAGAATTGTTTGTAAGAGAAACCCCCAGAAATCATGGACATGAGCACCGGCCGCCGCGATATATTTGAAATAATATTGAAAGCAGCATTAAACATCATACAAAGCCACGCACACAAACATCCACAACTCCTACAAATGAAACATAGGTAATCAGCATGAATTAAGTTTTGACCTAACATGTATAAGTAAAAATCAAACCATTGTGAAAGAAGACAAAATGCTCCTAACACGCTGTTTGTTGTATCACATTAACCCTTTACCAAACGACAAAATTTTATACTGGTCCAAATCGAAAGCACTTGCAGACGACAAAATAAACGTAACTAAAAAATTGAAAGTCTTGTTTCCAGCAGGGTAGAAAACATTGTGGGAAAAGAAGAAAATGCTGGTTACCAGCATTTTCTCCTTTTCCTACTATGTTTTCAAAAGGCTTCTATCTCAGGGTCGTAAAAACGAGGGATTGTTTGGTAAAAGGTAAATGCTGTCTGCTGCAGAACGACAAAAAATCATTATCTGCAAGGAGTGTACCAGACGTTCATGATTACGATAGTAGACCCCTAACGCCTCTAGTGCAACATGGAATAAGAGTTCTTGTTAGTTGATAAACATGGGTTTATACTGATATAACAGTTATGCTCAATTATGATTGATGAAAATTCCTTCTGTGTGTATCTTGAAATTATTTGTTAATACTTTTGTTTTTTTATAAAAAGGGAGGTAATTATCATGTATTGAGAATATAGTGGTTTTAGATTTATGAATATTAATTCTAAGAAGGACAAAAAGGGAAATGTAGCTCGGTGAAAATAGTACAATAATACTTATTTTTATCATAGCAAATTTTGTAGGATAATATTATAGTGGAAATACCTGTTTTCTATTACGGGCCCACTACCTTGACTCTTTACCTTACAGTCCCGACTTTCAAATACCCTGGGGAAGAAGCCTTTTGAACACATTGTGAGAAATGCAGAAAATGCTGGTAACCAGACAGACAGACAGGCAGGCGGACGGACGGACGGACAGACTAGTTTGGAGTAAGAATGACAGACAAACAGGAGGCATAGAATTGTTTGTCTGCGGCTGAAATAAAGAACCTTTGACGAATGTATGTTCATTTGGTCGAGAAAATTTGACTCACGGTGAATCGAACTTACAATCGTAAAATATAATGATACAAGGCGGGGCTGTAACACCTGGGATTTAACCAATTTCTAACAAATGCGGCTTTGCCCTTGCGTAATAAATCTTTTGAAAATGTTGTGAAATAAGGAGCAACTGCCTGGAAGAATCAATTGTTCCTTTATCCTTAATACTTTCCGTGCCCTTACGCAAACTGTCATTTTTCTTTCCTTCCATTGTCCTTTCTTTGTCTCCCATTTAAAAAGTTTGTGTTTCTGTAAGAAAAAACAGCCCCGGTGCAAAAAAGGCTTTATGTGACACGTTTAATCGCTCAGTAAAACCACCCAGTGAGCTCATCATTGAAACTGTCTACTTACATGATTACTGTTTAGAAATTAATCATATAGCTGTTACGTACGTGTTATTACGTCTTTGCTGATCATGTAGATCAAGATCAAACTGCACAGTACGTACATTCTGTTCTTAAATCTTTGAAGTCGGATACGTTGAGATTTGTTTGGCGAAAATGTACATTGTATTTTCAAATACTTTTCATGCTATTGACTAGAAATTTCCACCTGAATTATTTAACATTTGCATCTTTTAAAAGGTTAATCATTCGTGTCTCACGCCACCCGTGAGTTGCTGAGGACAGATTTCTGATTTTTTCCTCTAAAAAGGATTGGTATAAAAAAAAAAAACAGTGCAGACGGTTTAATAATTTCATCTTTACAACGGTTCGGCTTAGGCCTTCCGCAGCTAAGCCCTGTTTCTGGGCAGTTTACGAACAGGACCAGAAATCTATGGCTCGTTTGTGGGGTTGATGGTAGCTATCGCAACATGAAATCCAAGTACCGTAGGCTCCACAATTTCATTGATAAAACACGGTTTCTAAAATTACTGTATCACAAGAACAGTACATTATATCTACATCTAATCCTTTAGATAGTAAAATAGAGACCCAATTGCAGTTCTTATAAAGTGATGTTTAACCCTTTACCACACAGTCCCAGCTTTTGAAGATCCTGAGAAAGAACGCTTTTCAACATATTGGAGGAAAAGGAGAGAATGCCGGTAACCAACATTTTCTCATTTTCCCACATTGTTTTCTACCCGTCCGAAAACAAATTTCAAGTTTTGAGTTACATTCATTTTGTCGTCTACAAATGCTTTGAATTTGGACAAGTGTAACATTTCCTCATTTGGTAAAAAGCTAACACTTTGTCAAACGACAAAATTTTAGACTTGTCCACTGAAAGCATTTGTAGAAGACAAAATAAACGCGACTCAAAAATTTGAAATTAACTTAAGACGAGTAGAAATCGTTGTGGGAAAAGAAGAAAATGCTGCTTGCCAGCATTTTCTACTTTTCCCACAATGTTTTCAGAGGGCGTCCTCCTCTGGGATGTGGAAACCTGGGATTGCTCGGTAAAGGGTCAATAATAGATCAGACACCTGTGACAGTACTGTCAGTGCTTTGATCGGGGTCTTGCAGACAAAAATAGAATTATCATGATGACAGTGAAATTCGGCATATCTCCTGTGTAAACTGTCTGTCAAATTACAATGGAAAGTCAGCTATTTATGGCTAGATTAGTAAAAAGTTTTGTTATCTTATTATCTAAAAAAATGTACAATATCATCGAGGTCAGAGATAGGATGGCTCAATTGTCAAATGGCAGACATAATGACACTGGGTTGCTTGTAAGTTCGAATCCCAACACGATTGAATACTTCATTACAAACTACTTCATTTTCCTCTCACCATTGATTGAAAATCAAAATTGAATTTTGGAGAAGAACAATATAAGCTTAGCTTTCGTTCTGATCCATTTCGTCAGTTATTGTTTGTTATTTTGTTGATTTGTCTTTAGATATTTGTAATTACATGTAATTGATGAATTAAATATGTTTAAGCCATTACCATCCAATCCCTACTTTTGACGCCCCTGAGAAAAAAGCCTTTTGAAAACACTGTGGGAAAAGAAGAAAATGCTGGTAACCAGCATTTTCTCCTTTTCCCACAGTGTTTTCTACCCTTCCCAGAACAAATTCCATTCTTTCAGTCACCTTTATTTTGTCGTCTGCAAATGCTTTTAATTTGGACCAGTCTAAAATGTTCTCGTGTGGTAAAGAGTTAAACTAAAATTAAAACGGTTTTTGCGTCGGAAAGACACCAGTGGCATGGACAACAAAACAAAGGAAGCCAGGACAGCTGCTATACTGTTTTATCTTAACAGGTCCTTTTAAAGACATGTTTGACTATGTATTCGAGTTTTCGGATGTTCAAGCTACAAAGAATTTGCCGAAAATGTACTTAAATCTTGACCAAACGAGACAATTCTTGAATTGTTCAAACTGAAAGCATTTGTAGCCAACAGTAAGTTATAGCTTGGATGATGGGATTTGACCGTGAAAGGCTTGAATACTATGTGTGAAAAGGAGAAAATGCTGGCCATCATTTTATTCTTTTCCCACAGTGTTTTCAAAAGGCTCTCTCCTACGGATCTTTAAAGAACGGGATTATTCGGTAAGAGGTTGAGGATTTAAATTCCTACTAACAATCTGTCTGAAATAACTGATTGCACCCTGATGCAAATGATCAACCAATGATTTGGGAACCGTCCGTCTTAAATCAGGAAAAATAAACAGAACTTTAACCCTTAACCAAACAATCCTTGGTTTTTACGACCCCAAGATAAAAGACTTTTGAAAACATTGTGGGAAAAGGAGAAAATGCTGGTAACCAGCATTTTCTCCTTTTCCCACAATGTTTTCTACCCTGCTGGAAACAAATTTCAATTTTTGGGTTACATTTATTTTGTCGACTGCAAGTGCTTTTAATTTGGACAAGTCTAAAATTTTGTCGTTTGGTAAAGAGTTAAATTTGATACATGTATACTTGTGAAAACATTGTGGAAAAAGGATAAATTGCTCGAAACGAACAATTTATCCTTTTGACACAATGTATTCACAAAACTGGTCTGCTTCAAGAAGAAAAAAATATCGTGTGTACGGAGTTAACTATTTGAACTCCATAAATGACCTTGCAATTTTCAGTCGTGAACCCGTTGAGGAATTTTCAGACTGTAATACGATTAAGGATTACAATTTATATGTAAACCATTTGGTTAGAAAGTTGTTGATCGCAACAAACATCAAAAAGTCCTTAATCATTTACTAGTTCATCCTGAGGACAAGTTTTGAAGCGTTGGTGGGCGGCGTAAACTTTAAGGTCAGTTTGCATAAAAAATGCAGTCTGAATTTTTTAGAATTTAAGTCCTACCTTAGCAGCCTTAGTGTGAATTCCCGATTAATTCTCCGTGGTATTCTGTTAAAACCCTTGCGATTGGATTATTTCATTCTGTTTTAAATTTGGGTGGGATCGGTTATACATGTATCTAGTCAACTTTTTGGGGTCTTCGGTATCATTCCTGACTTTACCTCTTGAATCAGTTTTTTGAATTATCAAATAAATCAAAGGACGTGTCTAGCCAATAGTAGAAGATCGCTCAAACAATCTTCCCGTATTGGACAGTGAAGACCAAGATCAGATGGCACGTCCTTTTTAATCTGATCTTAATCTACAATATCCGAAAGAGCAATAAGTAGCACGTAGCAGCCTCTGCTGATAATCCATAACTTGCGTATAACAAATTAGGTATTTCATTGGTTCCACAATGAAATTATGCGGAAATTTTGGCCAATGAATTGACGCGTCGTTACAAATGGCTTAAACAATAGCATTTCCGGTTGTTTAATTTTATCAATCTCCAATTCTTAATTATTGAAACACTACAACTTGAAGTGTTTTTTTAAAGCGGTTTATTGGTTCAATCGTCGATGTTTAAATTCATAAATATACACGATATATTGGATACCTTCTTTCCCTAGATAAGGAAAACATGGAGACCAGAAATGGAAGGTGATTGATTTGAAAAAAAGAATCAAAGTACTGAAAGTACTGATAGAAGGTCATCGTAGAAATTTGCTACTAAGTTTTAACAATGGATCAATTCAAGAATTAAAAGCATTTGCAGACAAATATTTCAATGATGGTTAAATGATGTAGTTGTTCTTTGATAAGGTAGAAAATACTGTGGAAAAAGGAGAAAATGCTGGTCACCAGCAGGGATGTTAAAACTCGTCATTGCGTGGTAAAGGGTTAAGACTTGTCTGCAGGAGGTGAACAATAAAATAGCCAACGGCCTAGTCACTTTCAAACGAACGTGCCGATGGTCTTGTCATTCTGAAAGAATTTTTCTTTTCCAATTGTTTAAAAAAGACAAAGAGAGTGCACCAAAACATAAAATTAATGTAAACAAAGCGGTGTTATTCATGTCATCCTCTTTAACTCTTTACCAAACGACAAAATTTTAAACTGGTCCAAATTGAAAGCATTTGCAGACGACAAAATATATGTAATTAAAGAATTTAAATTTGTTTTAGGAAAGGAAGACAACATTGTGGGAAAAGGAGAAGATGCTGGTTACCAGCATTTTCTCCTTTTCCCACAATGTTGTCAAAAGGCTTCTTTGACATGGGTGTTAAAGGTCGGGATTGTGTGGTAATGGATTAACTCTTTCACTTCTGTATGAATAAATTGCATTTTCTCAAAGGCTGAAAAATAATTTCCTCTGCAAGGCTAAGGGACATTTGTCATAATCTAGAGTATAGCTGTGGACAATGTAGATCAGAGATCAGACAGCACGTTCTGTGCAGTCTGATCTTGATCTACACTGTCCACAAAAGCTTCTAGTGTCGTCTATGGTATGAAAGGAATTACTAGGAATGATCTCCTACCGAGTCTATTTGACTAATTATAAACAAAAAGAAACTAAAACAGTAAAAATCTCAAGGAAAAAAAATATGACGAAGACGATCCCAGCCATTGTTCAAGATACAATGATGTAAAAACGCTCACTCACTGTATTCATAATTATGACCATACTTTAAAAAAGCAATGACTTTTTAACTCTTTACCAAACGACAAAATTTAAGTTCTGTCCAAATTGAAAGCATTTGCAGACGACAAAATAAAAGTGACTGAAAATTTGAAATTTGTTTTTTGAAGGGTAGAAAACCTTTTGTGGGAAAAGGAGAAAATGCTGGTTACCAGTATTTTCCCTTAAATTTTCCCACAATGTTTTCTAAAGGCTTCTTTCTCAGTGTTGTCAAAAAGTACGGGTTGTATGGTAACGGGTTAAATGCCGCGCTTTCCTCAGTGTTTGTGAAGATCCTTATCAAGTAAGCACAAAGCATGCACTAGGTCCATAGTGTCTAGGGGGTTAGGGGGATACAATTACCCTTATCTTGCTAAAAAACAAAAAATGAAGGGAAACATTTCATCTGATAGTTAAAACCCGAATTTTGCAAATGCAAATTTAATTTTGGGGGAATAGGTATGTCTTTATCGGGCAATGTAGATCAAAGATCAGACTGCACATTCTGTGCAGTCTGATCTTGATCTACACTGTCCGCTAAAGGTCAGTGAGTCGTGCTTCACAGCCTAAGGGTTGACAAAAACGGCGTCAACATCATGATTACTGTTACTTTCTTGACTAAAAGTGATTCTCTTCATTATGGCACTCTGTGGGGCTAAGATTTGAATATCGGTGTGACATATGCACATTCTATCGGTAGTGCCTAACAAAAGACGCGTTAAGTTAACCCTTTCCCAAACAATCCCTGCTTTTTACGGGTCTGGAATAGTGGCCTTTTGAAAACATTGTGGGAAAAGGAGAAAATGCTGGTAACCAGCATTTTCTCCTTTTCCCACAATGTTTTCTACCCTATCATAGACAGAAATCATCTTTTCGGCAAGAGTTGAACTGTCGTCTGCAAATGCTTTCAATTTGGTTTAGTCCAAAAGTTTGTCGTTTGGGAAAGGGTTAATGGATTTAGAAGATTTGCGTCATTATTCGAGATTTTACGTTTTACGAACGGAAAATAGAAAAGGACACGAGAGAGAGACACACACAGACAGACACACAGAGAGAGACAGACAGACAAAGAGAGAGAGACAGAGAGAGGGCTCAGACCAGAATGTAATGTCAAATATTAAAATATTGCTCGTAATGAGCAAGTTCTTCATTGATCACTCCGTTTTCAATTAAAAGCCTTATTTAAAAAAGAAAGAAAAAAACCCATTTCAGTGTCTACTATCTACACTGTAAAAACAGATGTTTCACCTTTGCACATATATTGAAACACTTTTTCTGTTACACTTTTTAAACACATTAATATAGAACGTGTCACATGTTCACTTCTGAAACACATGGCGTTCAGACGGGAAAACACTAGTGTTCCAGCTTTAAACACTTCACATGTTTAAAACTGAAACATGTGACGCGTTTAAAAGCGAAACACATCCCCTGTTACACTTTTTAAACACATGAACACTTCGGGTAAACACGTCCGTTCCCTTTTGAAACACATGGCGTTCATGCAGGAAAACATTAATGTTCCACTTTTAAACATGTCACATGTTTCAAAATTGAAACACGTAACATGTTTCACACAAATGGTGTGCCGTTTTACAACACCCTATTAAAGTCCTCTGCAGATGAAGGATGAACACTTCATGTGTTTCAATTCCATGGCTGTGTCTTTGGCCTGAATATAAAAGGCTGAGATCAGTAACATAGAACGATTAAAATTGTTCCCCCATTTATTAAAGATATGTCTAACAAATAAAATCAGTTATTCACCAAATCAAACCATTACCATTACTGTAATTAGTTATCAAAATGTTTTGAAGCACTGTCTACTGTAAAAATCATTAGGATATTCTACAACAGTTAAATGATCAAACCCCATCAAAATAGCCACAGCCAAACTGACTGTCAAAAGCAACTGCCGTGTTCTCAATCTGCACTTATTTCTCTTCAACTATCAAACTGGGTGCCCACAGTAGGGACTGGTGAAGATTTCAAAATCTGCTCAAGTTTCCTCAGTTCTTAAATCTGTAACAACCAGAAAGAAATTTGTGTTACTGTACGCAAAGCTCAACTATTCTTGCAATTTTGGTGCAGCAACATCACCCAAGCAACGTCTGATAATATTTTAGCTGAAAAATAACAACAAAATTCTAGACATGTCTAAATTAAAAGTATTCATTTTCACAGACCTCGCCCCACCCCCTGCCCCCCACCGAAAAAAACAAAATAAACCAGATTCAAAAATTGGTTATGAGGGAGAGAAAGCATCATAGGAAAAGGACAAACATGCTAGCTACCAGTATTTTCTCCTTCATCCACTATTTTTTGAAAAGGCTTCTTTCCCATGGCGGTTAGAAGTTTAGGTTTGTAGTAAAGGGTTAAGATTCCTGAAATTAGCTCTGGTAGCTAGATACTAATTAAAGGAACTCAACAATTCAAGCAATGTGACAAAGATCAAGCATATTGAACACTTTCTGCTCAGGTGAATTTCAGGCTTTATAGCAATCTTATTTTGAGAGGTACCTTAAATAACAAAATAACAGCAAATAGATGATTCCTAACTCCTTACTGAATTGCAATCTGGTTGAAATTGAAATCCTTTAAAGGCTAAGAAAAATAATCATTTGGCCTCAAATAATTACATATGATTTTCAAAATCAAAAAACCTCTGTGAGAAAGGATAAAATGACTGATACCAGCATTTTATCCTTTTCCCACAGTGTTTTCAAGAGCTTTCTCTATAAGGGTCAACAAAAAGTCTGAGCTTTTGGTTGAAAAGTTCAACTACCACAAATTTTGCACCATATTTTTCTTCAATTTTAATGGTAAATGAAGAATTGATTTGTGCTTCAAAAGTTTGGAGTTAGATTATAAAGTGCTGTCCCTGCCAATAGTTTAATACCAACATAGGAACGTGTATTACAATGCTTAAACTTTATGCAGCCAGGCTGTAAAATGGTTCGATAAATTAGAATACAGCACATACCTTGCTACCTTAGCAAAAGGTTTTGTCTTCTAACAATTTCCCTGTACATAAGCAGCTTCAGACTCAATTGGTTGATCAGCACAGCCAAACAATTAGTGTTATCCACTCAGTGTTATCCACTTATCCTATACAAGGTGCATCATTATCCATTTGTCAAATAACCTGTTGTTTTCACCTGGGGAAGAAAACCATAAAAAATATGGGAAAAGGATAAATTATAGCTACCACTTTTCCCACAATCTTTTGTAACCCATTCATCTATCTTTTGTAGCCACATCATTTGAAATTCATCTAATTTGTCCTGTGCAGATGCTTTACATTCTGGGAAATCCTACATTTTATCAAATGGTTTACAGACTTAAACCTTTACCACACAATGACTAATTTTAACGACGCTGAGGAAGAAGCCTTTGGAAAGCATCGTGGATGGTTACCAGCATTTTCTCCTTTTCCCACCCTGTTTTCTACCCTTTACAAAACAAATATCAAATTTTCAGTTACTTTTATGTTGTCGTCTGTAAATGCTTTTAATTTGGATCAGTCTAAAATTTTGTCGTTTGGTAAAGAATTAACTCATTACCAAACTGGTCTGAATTGAAAGCATCTGCAGGTCACGAATTAAAAGTAGCTCAATGATGATTTTGTCTTTGTGAGGAAAGAAAACATTGTGGGAAAAGGAGAATATTCTGTTACCAGTATTTTTTCCTTTTCCAATGTTTTAAAAGGTTTTTTTGCAGGGCTGTTGAAACTTGTGATAGCAAATTAGATTCTTACCTACAGAAAATTGTGGATTGCAAAAGAATTTTAAATTTAATGGTAAACAGCAATGTAATCTTTAGCTATATGTACCAACAACAATGTAACCTCTATGCTCAATCTTTATACTCTAAACACAACTACACAGCAATGAGACTAAATGATCTGAAAAAAAAAATCAAATTCTAATTCTTGAATACTCCAATTCAATTTCTTATTTACACTTCTAAACAATGGGCCAATTAAATGAAGCATGAAAGGTATAAAAGAAAGCTTCTGTGGTTAAACTTGCTTCTACCATATCCTGTAACTTGAAAAAAAAAAACAGTGTCAAACCCACACAATCTACATGTATCAGGGTTTTCCTCTACTCGGACTCCTTATTCTTTTTAATTGGTACCCTCAAATTTTCTATAATATAGATCTATCCCCTAAAATTTAATCGTTTTCCTTCTTTCAGTCATGTAAATAGGATCAAATGACCCCTGTTTGAGAAAGTCAGAGAAAACCCTTGATGTATTTTACAGAAACCAAACAAAATTTAGTTTACTCACATTTACCATGTTTCTCAATCTTGTATCTGCTTCAAACAGGGTCTCAAACCACTTCATAACCGGTAGTGGGTAACTGGATTTTATCCTCTTTCAGTATGAGCAAGCATTGTACTTCAGCCAAAATCTGTAAAATTTGATGGGAATCAACATTTCCTGCGACCACTGAAAACCTTGTCCTTCGTTGGCTGTCACATTTTTTAAAATTTGCTTTAGTGAAATATGATTCCAAGAATAAGCTCAAAACTAAACAGAGATTTATTTTTTATTCCAAAGAAGCTATAGATCTACTGCAGTACAGAAAAAAAAAAAACCTATTGATGGTAATAATCCTAACAGTATTAAATTGAAATCATGTAGAAAGAGTTATTTAATTGAAATGAAATCCCATTCCAAAAAAGACCTCTTCTGATAGAAACATACAGACCTCTTTTTATAGAAACGTATGAGTAGTTTTGTATTTTGCATGTACACATGGCCTTTTTGTTATTGGTCCATCGTAAAATTTTACATAAAGCCACCCTTTTCCATGAAATGGCCTTTTAATCAAATGAAAAAACAGATAGTGATTGCCTGTTGCTCTTTATAAACAACATCAATATAAAGTTTCATGAAATTTGCCTAGTACTTATTTAGAGAGATGTTGGTAGATCTACATATAAATTGGAATTTAAATCAAGCCCCCCTTTTTCAATACATGGCATTAAATTGAAGAAAAAAGAATAAAAAACAGCAGACTATCATATAGGATTTTCATTTCCTATCAGTTCGCTCAAGATTTTCGGTATTTCCACGCTCCAAAAATCTTTTCAAAAATGTCTGTGTTGTTTGAACTTGTTTCAGAGTCTACAGCTTTTCCCAGATAACTTAGTTATTTTTCACGTAGATTTATGATGGTTTGTTTATGTTCGGTTGTCAAATTACGACCTCTGGCAGACATATTTTAGATGACGTCAAACATGACGTCATCTGAAATAATCAATATTATATAGGCAAATCTATTTGCAGTTACAAGTTTAGACTTTACTATGAAACGGTTTATTCTCTGTTGAAGGGAGACAGATAACAATGAAATAAACACAAATTGCAAGACATTATTTTTTCTCAGATAGTTAACTCTGACGTTGCGTAGACTCAAGATACCTACATCATTATGGCTACGCACTGTAGAAAGGCGCCTAAAAGAAACTGCACTTTTCATTTGTGGATCTGCATCCACTTTTTAAATATTGCTAATTCCTGTAGATCTACAACAATACTATACTATTGGAAAAAAGTTTAGCAAGTTTTTTTACCCATTAATATTTTCATATAAATTAATGAAATGAGCATTGTTTTATGCTATTAAGTTGTCCTAAGCGATACACATTACACTTAAACTGTTTGTGTAAACTGGCATGCGGGCAAATTGCACAAAATCCAAGTCAGCGAAAACCACGTGTGGCATGCGTACAGCAAATTCGATATTCCTTTGCGAGTTGCAAAACAATTGATAGCACAGCTTTATAAGCGTAGTCAAATAACCTGACAACAATTATTCAAAAGTAACCATGGGAAGGCAACCAGGGATGACGTTAGAACAACGTCAGAGAGCAATTGGTATGCTTCAAGCTGGCATGTCACAACGAGACGTCGCTCGGCATTTCAATCGGCACGAGTCGACGATAGGTCGCCTACAGAACAAGTTTCAAGTGACTGAGGCCGTCACCGATCGACCCAGATCTGGAAGACCTCGTAAAACGACGCCGAGGGAGGACCGGTATATCACAACAACTTCAAGGCGCAACAGATTTCTGTCAAGTCGGAAATTAACACGCCTGCTCCGGAATGCCACAGGGACTAGAGTCTGTGACAGAACCGTCAGGAACAGACTCCGTGATGCTCGACTTAGAGCATACCGACCTTACGTTGGTATTCTACTAACATTGAGACATCGACAGGCAAGGCGCCAGTGGGTTCACAACCATCGTCAATGGACTCGCAGGCAATGGAATGATGTTCTGTTTACAGATTAATCACGCTTTAACGTGTCTTTTGCCAACGGCAGGGTTCGTGTTTGGCGAAGAAGAGGCGAAAGGCTCGATCCAAATAACGTCATCCAGAGAGACCGTTACGGTGGGGGCAGCGTCATGGTTTGGGCTGGAATTTACCATGATGGTAAAACAGACCTTGTTACAGTTGCTGGTAACCTTACATCACAAAGGTATTATCCAGCCTGTTGTTGTGCCTTTCATGCAACAGCATAACGTAGGAATTTTTCAGCATGATAATGCCGCCCTCATACTGCACGCCACACGCAGAATGTTTTACGCCTCAACAACGTGCGCGTGCTTCCTTGGCCTGCAAGATCCCCGGACCTGTCACCAATAGAACATCTTTGGGACTAATTAGGTCGGCAGGTAAGAGAAAACCATGACGTCCACAGCGTGCGTGACCTTGAACGTGCCCTTCAATATGAATGGGGCAGAATTCCTCTTCGTGTTATCAGGAAGCTTGTTTGCAGCATGAAACGGCGTTGTATGGCTGTCCTGGCGGCTAATGGTGGGCATACACAATACTGATTTTCACTTCATTTTTCACACCTGACCCCTATGCCATTTAACGCTTGACAGCAAATTAACCCCACAGAGTTATGGAATGAATTTATAGGTATGAACAGCAATTTGAATGCTTAATCAAAATGGCTACTTTATTTTAGGCTTTTGTGTGTACTTCTTCTCTGAGGATCAATCTTTTCCGAACTTGCTAAACTTTTTTCCAATAGTATATTTTGTTGAAAATGTCTTTATACCGTGTTCCTTGTGTAGATTCTATGCATACTTAAACAAAAGACTTTTTTTTAAACTTACCCGCATCTGTATCTTTCGGCTTCAAAATGGCGGTTGTTGTTTCGTCCTAGGATAAATCGCCCAATTCAAATTTCGGCCCATAACAAATTCGCCCCATACAAAATAAATCCAAAGTCTAAACATCATTGTCTGTCATTTGTAGTGGGATTCTTGTTTGATGCATAAATCGAAACTTTCGAATGTTCCTGTTTGATTCTATATTTAATGTCTGTACAATTATCGTATGAATCGTGAGTTCATGTTTTGTTTTTTCTCTCTGAGTAAATGGTAACTCTCAATTGAAACGCCTAAGTGTGCATAATTCGCTGACAAGAGAACACCAGCGTTTCATAATGAAACACCCCTTACAGATTTTTGTATTTGAAGTCATCAGAACTCACTCGAAGCTATCTATTACAATGAGATTTCAATATAATTAATCAGGAGTTGAGTAACTATGATTTACTTCACATTTTTTAAACTTTAGCCCAAAGCACTGGTGTTTAATATCTGTACGCTGGCGTTCTGAAATAAACACCCGCGTTTCATTACGGAACACATCCGTTTCAGTTTGAAACGGCTGTTTAATTAGTGAACGTCATGTGTTTCGGTATTGCACACCTCGAAACGGCAGTGTTTCGCTATGGAACACATTCGAAACGCGTCACGCGTTACCATTTTTTACAGTGTACCATGTTCAAAATTTATAAAGTAATAACTTGTACAAGAAATCTATGAACGAAATCAAAGTATCATTTTAGAATAATGCTGAGAACTTTGTTTACGTGCAGTGATCGCTTGTATACCAAACAGCTGCTCCTGTATCCTACTATTCTTAAGTCGATACCAAACGACAAAATATTAGGTTTGTCTAAATCGAAAGCACTTGCAGACGACAAAATACTAGTAAAAGTGACTAACAATTTGAAATTTCTTTTGTGAAGGGTAGAAAACAAGGGGGAAAAAGGAGAAAATGCTGGTTACCAGCATTTTCTCCTTTTCCCACAATGTTTTCTAAAGGCTTCTTTCTCAGGGTCGACAAAAGTAGGGATTGTGTGGTAATGGGTTAAAAAAAAATCTGGGCGAGTAAACAATTTCGTTATTTAGTGTAAATGGACAACAAACTTTCCCTTGCTACACAGCGTATTAAACGTCCGTGTAAAATATGGTTGATTAATATGAATAGAGGATATAATGTATTATATTAATCATTAACAATGAAACAAAAGCGAAATTCGTGATTCTAAGACCATCTTTTCCTTTCTCCTCACAATCTGTCTAAACGTGGAGTTAGCAAGACGACAAAAGAAGCCTACACAGGAGGTAGTGCTTTAACCCTTTACCAAACGACAAAATTTTGGCTCAGTAGTTGAAACAAGGATAAAAGATGGATATTTAGAATTTTCACATCCCACCAAATTGAAAAATATATATATCACTAGTATTTATATGAAAAAACAATAAAATTCATCCATAATTAAGAATCATAAAATTACAGAAAAAAAAAAAAAAAAAAAATTGATGGTAATCCCTTAAAAGGCTACGTAGCCTCTTAAGCTATTTTTAGATTTCCCGCCCAAAATTTTTAAAAAAAGCATTGTGGGAATATTAAGTGACTGGCATGTGAATAATGACGCTGAAATTCCATAACATAACAAATATGTAATTATTTTCCATAATGTCTTCTTCAGACACTATGTTTTAAGCTTCATCTGTATATTTCCGGTATGTAAACGAGCGAGATGCTCATGTAAAAATAGACTGTGTTTCCCGTCGGTGTCGACCTGGGCTGTAGTAAATCTCTGATTTCTCTTGTTGTCGGGTAGTTTTCGACTACTGGGGTCTTATGAATGAAAATTATAAGGCTATGGGAGTATAAGGATGATTCTTTTGTAAAGAAAAGGAGAAATTACTGGATGCTAGCATTTCCTCCTTGTCAAACAATATTTTCTATACCTCTTTGTACAGTGCCGTTAAAACAGGTGATTATTTGGTAAAGGGTGTAAAAGCTTAACAAGACGGGGGACCTCATTCCAAAAACTCAACCCCAACCCGTCTATTGATCTTCTTTGTGTTGGTTTGTCTTTCACTGCATGTGGTGACCTACAAGACCAACAAGTGAAGTTGGCATGACATTAGATCTTTGTCAGATAACAGATTGGTTAAACTGGTAAAACTTTGAAAGCATTTGCAGACAACAAATTAAGATATCAAAGTGTTTCGAAACGATGAGAATTGCTCTTGGAAGAGTATAAAACAATGTGGGGGAAAAAGGAGAAAATGTTAGATGCTAATATTTTCTCCTCTTTCCCCACAACGTTTTCTGATGCTTCTTCCGTAGTTTAAAGCCCAATTCACCGATAATCTTTCCCGCTTCTTTTTATTCTGCAAGAAGTGAATTCCGTTCTGTTCTTTATTCCCAGACAAGATTTCAAATGTATGTTAAAGTCAACTCAAAGAACTGGACGTACTGATATACAGTTTGAATCGAAAACACGCCGAAAAAATTTCCTCATTTCGACTTGTTCATATGAAATTATTTGTGATTCAACAGATGAAGACAATAAGAATAGGATGTAAAATTCATTGTATATAAAATGTTCTCATGGTTTTTCGACAGAAGTTATTTAACCACAATGTTTGACCATGGCCCGTATTCATCAATCATTCTTAAAAAGGCCCAAACTAGT
Organism: Tridacna crocea; assembly: GCA_943736015.1. Lineage (NCBI taxonomy): Eukaryota > Metazoa > Mollusca > Bivalvia > Cardiida > Cardiidae > Tridacna > Tridacna crocea. The sequence goes on from OX031068.1 coordinate 37,034,079, forward strand.
CTTATTCTTCAAAATGTTCTAAATTTGAAAGTAAGACAACCTCCGGTTGGCTAAACCATTTGGTTATGCTAATCAGAGGTTTTGTTACTTTCAAATTTAGATAATCTTGGAGAATATGCCTAAGAATGTTCTTTAGACCGGTGTTGGTGAATACTGGCATGGGTACTTCCGGTTGACATGTGAATACTTCACAAAGTTGGGTAAGGCCTGAGCGGGAAGATCTTAGAGGAAAAGTTTACTCTTAGACAAACGATGACGGTCTAGACTGCTTCATATTGAAAGTATCTATGGATGACAGATTAAATGGGGGTGAAATGATGAAAATTGTCTTTCAAAGAGCCGAAAACATTGTATTATGATCCCAGCAATTTTCTCCTTTACGCATAATGTTTACAAACGCCTTGTTACTCGACAAAATCAAAACATGGGATCGTTTGTTGGAAGGTTAGGCAGAGGAGCTCTTGGACCAACTCGACACCGAAGTGATAAGTAGTGGGTGTGCATATAATTAGCAGGTTTATCCGTTGTGCTATGCATTGGTATTGTGATGTTAAAGCAATCCTTTGCCACCTAAGTCACGTTAGAACTCTAAATGTCAGCCATCCTTTGTCACTTAAATTCTATCACAAAATAGGAAAACATTTAACAGCTAAGGTATCACTCCTGATTTTTACCATGAATAGTAATTTCATACTTTTTTCTGACCTATGGGGTCTCTTGACGAAATCGCGAAGGCGTTGGTTTTGTAATTCGATCAATAGCCGTCAAGTTGGTCTCACCAGACTGTACTTGGGAAGGACATCGCAGGCCCTAACTCTTTGAATCTGAGTATGCCTGAGTAGAAATTTTGCGAATCTGCTGCTAGCATGAAACTGAGTGCGATATTCAAATCTACAATCGGTTTCATGCACCATCTTATGCATATAAAGGAAAAATACGCGAATTCACTGCTTGCATGAAATTTATTTCTTTATCAAAATCAGGATTCCTTTATTTTCGTAACTGTCCCTTGAGTTTGGAAAAAATAACGAATTTACTGCTGCATGAAATTCAACTTATCAGCATATTCATTTCGGCATTTGATATTGAACTCCGGATTGTCAAATTCATACACCCTCATTAAGGTGCTTGTCTTACATGTAAATTTGTCTCCTCGGACTGGCCTGATATATATAAAAAAAAAAAGTCATGGTGGCCGTATCACGATAAAACTAAGTGCAGTTTCTTTGTCTTATTCCATGTTTGAAAATAACGCAACTTTTGATTGACTAAACCAAATGATTTAGCCAATCAGAAGGTGTTTTACTTTCACATTTGAAAAAATCTGGAGAGTAAGACTAAGGATGTTCTTGAGAATGGTTGGTGAATACCGACTCTTCGCTGTAAGTAATCATCTCAATCGGATGACTATTAACCTTTAGGCTGCTAAGCGTGATGAGCTGACCTTTTGCGGACAGTGTAGATCAAGATCAGACTGCACAGAACGTGCAGTCTGATCTTGGACCCACACTGACCGAAAAGGGGATATTTTTCCTCCAAAAAATAAATTTGTGAAAGCACGAATTAGGTTTTTAACATCAGCTTATGATATTCATTTACTTTATTTATTAGGGTAAGAGTTAACACAAAATTTGCTCGTATAGTTCCTTCAAATCCCGTCTGATACATACAGACAAGAATAGATGTGATTAGATGAGATTCCGTGAGAAAACAGTAATCAAGCAAGATTTAGGCATTTAGTATCTGTACGACCCTGAGGGAGAAGGCTATCTAGAACATCAAGGTAAAAGGAATAAACTGCTGATGACCGGCATTTTTCAAATTTTCCAACCTTGTTTTCTGCCTTTTAAAAGATAAAATCCACTCATTTGAGTTATACTGAATGTAGCGTCCACTATTGCCTTAACTCTCTCCCAAACGACAAACTTTTGAACTAGACCAAATTGAAAGAATTTGCAGACGACAATTCAACTCTTGCTGAAAAGATGATTTCTGTCTATGATAGGGTAGAAAACATTGTGGGAAAAGAAGAAAATGCTGGTTACCAGCATTTTCTCCTTTTCCCACAATGTTTTCAAAAGGCTACTTTTCTAGACCCGTAAAAACCAGGGATTGTTTGGGAAAGGGTTAAAACAGTAGAATTTTAAAATTCTGTTGTCTTGCAAAGGGTAAACGGGGGCGGCACAGTGTCACCCATTTCCTGATCTTCGTGGTAGAGAGACGTCTGGCCTTTAAAAAGTTGACGTAAAGCGCAAAATGCGGTTAATCGAAACTGATTTGTCATTTGCCTGACATGAAATAGTTGACTTTAAGTCTGACTCGTAACCATACAAATACTATTTTTTACGTACCTGAATAGATCTATTAAACAGCCTCTGGACACAACAATGCGAAATTTAACGTACCTAAAATGGACAGGTTCAGAAAACATCGATGGAGGAGTAGCAATGTCTTGTTACATGCACTTCTTTCTAAAATGGTTTTTTTTTTTGTCTTAATAAAGGTAGAGAACACTATAGGAATAGGAGATGATGCTGGCTACCAACATTTCCTCATTTCCCACAATGTTTTCCAAAGTTGTTTTCCTCGGGGTTGTTAAAAGTTGGGAAAGGGTTAAGATCTGACGTGAACTACAAAATGTGGTTAATTGAAACTGATTTATCATTCTTCCGACAAGACGCACACTATTTTTGGGTACATCACTAATTAAACTTATAGAGTTGGAGAGTTCGAGTTCGATAGACCGACAGACAGACCGACAGACACAGTTCATCAACAAGGTCTTTGGAAGCCTTGCAACACAAGAAGTACATGTATAACTTTGTATGCTCCCATTCCCACGGTATTGTCTACCCGTTAACGATACGTTATATATATACTACTCAAAATTTGCTAGGGATCACCCTAAAAGATTCACTCTAAATATATATGTGGCATGTATTAAGTATGATTTTACAATAAGTTATATTGCCACACTGAGCAATAAAATGACCAGTGGAAATTGATCTTTAAGCCTTTACCTCACAATGCCGACTGTTACAGATACTGAGAAAGAAGCCTTTGGAAAACATTGTTGGAAAAGGAGAAAATGCTGGATACCAATAATAGCTTTGTTAATAGCTTTGTACTACTTTAACCGAGCCACTTATTCCTTTTATTCCTTCTCTGCATTATCATTTATAAATCTAAAACCACTATATTCTCATAACAAAGGGAGATAACTGTTACCTCCCTTTTCTGAAAACAAGCAAAAGCATCAACAAATAATTTCAAGATAGACATCAAAGGAATTTCTGCTCGGTTAAAAATGGGCAAAAGTATTGTATCTATCTAAATCCGTATTTATCAATTATAAGAACAGAACACACTTTTATTTTGACTTGTACAAAGTACATCGTCAGTTACAATACAATATACATTTATCAAGAAAATTTATTCCATGAAGGGTTAAAGGTGGCCCTTCAGATTTTGGGACAATATTTTACAAAAAATATAAAAAAAAATCATCCTTGTACTCCCAAAAGCCTTATAATTTTCATTCATTAAACCCCGATAGTCGAAAACCATCCGACACCTAGATAAATTAGATTTACTACAGCCCAGGTCGACACTGAAGGGAAACACGGTCTATTTTTACATGAGCAACTCACTCATTTACATACCGGAAATATACAGACGAAGCTTCAAACATAGCATCGGAAGTTCTAGACATCATGGAAAATAATTAAATGTTCGTTATGTTATGGAACTTAATACTTATAAGTCACTTGCAAGTCACTTAACATTCCCACAATGCTTTTTTGGTTTTGGCGGGAAATCTAAAAATAGCTTAAGAGGCTACGTAGCCTTTTAAGGGAATACCATTAATTTTTTTTTTTTTTTTGTAATTTTATGATTCTTAATTAGTCTATTGATGATTTGTATTGTTTTTTTCATATAGATTTCAGTGACATATATATTTTTTAATTTGGTGAGATGTGAAAATTCTAAATACCCACCTTTAAGGGTCTACTACCTTAAACCTTTTTTCACAGATCATGGCTCATATGTTATACATGTATCAGGTATGCTGAAACAGCAAACCTGTCATGGTAATAAAATAACTGCTCTACGATATTAAAGCCGCTCGTCAGGAACCTACTTATTAAACCCTTCATTCCATAGATACTCATTTCTACGCATTGCTTGTAGGATCCTGTGGAAAACGTAGTGACAATAGGTGAAATCGCTCGTGACGAGCAATTTCACCTTTTGTCATAACGTTTTCTATGCTATTAAAGGGTGTCATATGCACATAAGAAACGGCTTCATCCTTGCTGTTATTTAGGGTCAATTGGAGATATGCCATAGAAATGCCTTATGGGGTAAAGGGTTAACCCTTTACCAAATGACAGAATTTTTTGATTGGTCCAAATTGAAAGCACTTGCAGACGACAAAATAAACACAACTCAAAAATTTAAATTTGTTTCTAGAAGGGTAGAAAACATTGTGGGAAAAGGAGAAAATGCTGGTTACCAGCATTTTCTCTTTTTCCCTCTATGTTTTCAAAAGGCTTCTATCTCAGGGGCGTAAAAACCAGGCATTGTTTGGGAAAGGGTTAAGTACATGTATACCCATGTTAACCCCTTAATAAACCCAAACTGCAGTTTTAATGACCCTGCGCTAGAACATTTTTGAAAACAATGTGGGAAAATGAGAAGATGCTGGTTATTAGCATTCTCTCTTTCCAAGAATGTTTTTTAACCCAATAGGCTGCTAAGCGCGACTCACTGACCTTTTGCGGACAGTGTAGATCAAGATCAGACTGCACGTTCTGTGCAGTCTGATCTTGGATCTGCACAGTCCGATAAGGAGATATCTCTGCATACAAATACCTGTTGAAAAAAAAACAATATCTTGGTTTTTACTATCGACTTGAAAATTTCGTTTCATTTCTTTAGGAGGATAAGTTAATTGTTTCAAGGACTAATTTCATCATTGGAGCCATATTGCATTTTTGTGGTATTTATCGAAGACAATACCACTATGAGTTCAAGATTGAATTTTGATCACCATGTATCTTATTTTGTGCAAAGCCGAAGGAAATAAACCCAGTTAAACTCATTTTTTCTCAGGCAAATGAGTTTTTCGGTGGCACTCAGATATGTAATATGAAATGGCATATTAAAATACATTGGGCGAGGCCATCGATCGTCGAGATACTCATTTTTGATTGAAAATAGCTTCTATCTTTCATAGCCTTTTATTGGCGAAATGATACAAATTTGCCTACTGATCATGGGCTTTTTCGTTCCAAACCAATTCGTTCCATGGCTTGTTCGTCCTATGATTGCATGCTACTCCATTTGATTGCTCATGAATATCTATAGATCGAAGTGATTGATTGTAATGTTGGAAATTAAATGTAAAAGGTAAAATATATTTCAAAATTATAGTTTTAAGGTGCATGAGTACTCTTCCTTCAACCGAAAAGGTACTCAATTGCTTGGTGGGTTGACTTTTAAGCCAATATTTGAACAATATGACTCTTTTTCTTTCAAACTATTAATTCCACAAAATGGGTTTCCTTGACAAGTACCACTTCAGCGTTCTCAAAGCTTTGATTTTTTTTCTACAGATGCTTTCAGTACGAACGAACGGGAAAAGAAACTCGTAGTCTAGTACAAATTTAAGTACATGTACATCATTATCGACTCTGTGACATGCATCCCGTGGGGTATGTTTCGACCCTGTTGCGTGGGCACCCAATCCCTGACCCAAAACCAAGCAGGGGGTATCAGACCCTAGGTGAACAAACTCTTCCTTCAATTAACCCATTACCACACAATCCCTAATTTTGACTCCCCTGAGAAAGAAGCCTTTTGAAAACACTATGGGAAAAGGAGAAAATGCTGGTAACCAGCATTTTCTCCTTTTCCCACAGTGTTTCCTACCCTTCCCAGAACAAATTTCTATTTTTTAATCATCTTTATTTTGTCGTCTGCAAATGCTTTCAATTAGGACCAGTCTAAAATTTTCTCGTGTGGTAAACAATTATGGTACAGACCATCTTTTTAGCATGCTGACCTCTCTCTAAACTCTGTTAGCTGCTCACCTTTTGATGGTCATAACCCTTAACACTTTAATAAACGACAAAATTTTAGACTGGTCCAAATTGAAAGCATTTGCAGACGATAAGATAAACGTAACTGAAAATTTGAAAATTATTTTGGGATGGGAAGAAAATGTTGTGGGAAAAGGAGAAAATGCTGGTTACCAGCATTTTCTCCTTTTCCCTCAATATTTTCAAAATATTCCTTTCTCAGGGTAGCGCTTAGGAGCCTATAATGTTTAATATACTGAGACTAGGACGAAAGGTAAATGGATAGAATGGAACTATTAATCCGGTCTTTGATATTCAACTCTGAGAACAACTTCATACAGCATCAGTGTATTATGTATACTGGGTCCATATTTACAAAAGCATACATAACGTTACTCTTGGTGTAATGCTCAAGATTTCATCTTCAAATTAAAGTAACGCTATGTCTGATTGATTAACCAAAGTGTTTAGCCAATCAGAAATTGTGCTTCTTCCTGAATTTACAATAATAGTACAAGAACACTACTGAAAGGTTTCTTAATAAAGGCCAAGAAATTACAAGCCTTTCCCCAATGTTGTTAAACAGGAAGCACTGGGAGCATGACAGTAAGCACAATGTGTTGCCGCAAAAGAAAATAGTCCCAAATCTCTGACTCCATTGATAAACGTAATTTAACCCTTCCATAGACTTAAATAACTCATCCTCTGTACGTATCTTGCAACCAGTGATATCCTGAGATAAAAGTGTGCAAAAAGATTAGTTTACACGAACTTGCATTTAATCTTCATCCGCACTAAGGCTTTGGTACATGTTTACTTATTCAAACTTTTCTGTAACCTTTCATCCTCTTTACAAACAATCCGAAGTTACGACGTGGCCGAGAGAGAAGGCGTTTGACAACGATGTGGGAAAACATGAATATGCTGGTAATCAGCATTTTCTCATTTTCCCACAATACATTCTACCCTCTAAAAAAATCCTATTGTTTGAGACAAATTTGATCTGGGGCCTTATTCACCAACCATTCTTAAGAGCGTTCTTTGACTTATTCTCAAGAATGTTCTACATTTGTAAGTAACACAGCTTCGGTTTAGCCAATCAGAAGTTGTGTTACTTACAAATTTAGAAAACCTTGGATATAAAGACTAAGAATGTTCTCAAGAATGGTGGCCAGCTGTTGTCTACAAACGCTTGCAATTTGGACAGGTGTAACATTTTGTGGTCTGGTACAGAGGTATTAGTAATAAGCGAAAACAAGAAATGCGTGTCTCTCGCTTCCAAGATCGTCAAAGTCACCATTGTTTTCAATACGACAATATCATTTGATGGTGTTTAACACCGCGTTCGACTATATTTAAGTGCTTTCGCGGCACCAACACTTTTTGATCAGGGATCCCTGCTCAGAAATGACTGCAAGGGCAGAGGTGAACATTTCTATTCAAATCCATTTCCATTTTTAAATGCAGAGACTGGCCAACCGACTGGCAGAAACGTCTTAAACAATCAGATTGCTTGCCTTGTAAAAAACAGAATGAGGGTATACTATCTATAAAATGGTTAGAAAATATTGTCTTGTCAATATGAAGGAATTAGCGCAAGTAGACAGCACGTGCATCCTTCTCTGTGAAATGTAGATTGATTGAATGGAGGTTCGAACCAGAAAACTCGTTGTTTCATCTCCTGTACGTGATCAACAAAGCTACAGGACAATAGATGGTTAAGTGCGTCTGCTAGAAGTACCGACCAGATCAGCCATTGCAGACTCTTTTAGTCATTAGTAAATTTTCTGCGCGTACTGAAAAGGGTCATTTAACCCCATGCTTTCGTCTTTTTCCAGACAAAATGTGTACGTACATTAAGCCCCTTTCACAAGAGCGACACTCACATACCTCTGAAATAACTCAATTAACGCCGCAAGTTGAATCAGATAAATATGTTTTAAAGTCTTTTCAGACTGCGCATATTTTCAGCAGTATGCATGGTAAATTAGTCATTAAAACCTACAAGGAGGGACCCAAGTTAAATAGCCGAAGGCATCTCAAATATTTCACGGTGTTTTACGGCATGTTTATTGTAAAGCACTTTACATATCGATTAGTAAACCTGTTAACAACGCGTGCCGATATACTGGCTCCGCCCCTACCGTCTACGTCATCAACATAAAAACCGTCTAGGAGGGCGTGAGTTTTCGATCTAACTGACATGCGCTAAGGTCTATTTATGGGTCAAACTGGAAATCCTGACCTGTCAATCAGATACCGTTCTATATATACCTACAGTCTCCTTTAATCTATACCAAACTTGCAACATACCTTGAAAGGTACAGGTTATAAATAGGGCTGAGGAAAGAGGAGAATAATATTTATAAATAAGTGGAATGTTCATCAGTGAGTGTTAGAGTGAAATCTGGTACTTTCGTTTCTTTTTGAGGACGAAAAGAATTTAAAATATTAACAATGCTTTTGAGTTCAGTGAATTTCGTTGCCAAGCCAAAATGTGGAAAAGCAGCCAAGTCGAAGGAAGAGAAAAATACGGTGTTGAAGTCACAAAAAGTGATAGAAAAAGAGGAGAAATTAAATGAACCTACCGAGTGTCCACAATGTCGGCTTGAGGTAAGATACTGCAATATATATTGTCTGTCTGTCTGTCTGTTTGTCTGTCTCAGATATAGTTGGCATGGCAACATGAACACCGTAAAATGCCTATTGGTAACCAGCATTGTCTCGTTTCCCATAGTGTTTCCTACCCACCAAAAGCAAAGTCCTTATGCCAAAAGCTACATATAAATTGTCGTCTGAAAATTCTTTCAGTTTTGTTAAGGCTAGATTTTTTTGTCGTGTGATACAGGGTTCAACTCATAATTGCTTTGATTTGGCAGAAGACACTTCTGAAAACTGCTGCATGATCAAAAGAGAGGTTATCAGTAAAAAGCAATATCTAAGGCATGTCGCATCACTGTTTTCCTATGGGCCCGTGTATTGAACCCCAATGCTTGCTAATCTTCTATATGTTAGAATGTCATAATGTTTCTAAAAGTGTCTACTGGAAATTCTTTCTAGACAGTAATCAGTTAGAATAAATGTAGTGCGCCGATAAGAAACAACAGACAGTTATGTACGATTTTGTATAGAGTTTAAGAATTTGATAACGATTCGACCTTAATATTTCGTCGCACAAGGCTGTACTGCACGATCGTAAGAGAACATATTTGGAAATGAAGCAAATCCTAGTAACCAACATTTTCTTCCTTACCCTTAGTATTTTCTACCTTCCTGAAGACAAACCGGGTCGTTTGAGTTTAAATGGATCTGTCGTCTGCAAGCTCTCTCAATTTGGAAAAGTCTAAGATTTTGTCGTCTGACAGTGGGGTAAGCTTTTGCCTAAACATTCCATATGTTATGCAGCTTTTGCAAAACATCAATGTTGGAAAAAAAAAAGGGAGGGGGTTAAACAACGCGAAGTCCATATCTACCAGAAATGATCATTGTTGATCTTCACGATACAAAGGATCGTAAATGAACCATGCTCTGTGAAAAAGGAGATTGAATACATCTGCAAAAAGTGTCGACCTAGGTCAGCCTGCGCAGTCCGCGCAGGCTGACCTAGGTCGACACTTTTTGTTATTTGTAAATTTTCTTCGTGTCAAATGAAAATCTTATCATATGAATCACGGCAGTTGTTTCGGCAAAATGTATTTTATTTATACATGCTGAACTGATGACTTGCATAGTATCATGCAAGACGCAATATAACCGCTTTTGCCTAGGACCAAATAGAACTGTTTACCCTTTACTCCATAGATACTCATTTCTACGCACTGCTTGTAGGAGCCTTTGGAAAATATTGTGGCAAAAGGTGAAATTGCTCGTGACGAGCAATTTCACCTTTTGCCACAATGTTTTCTATGCTATCAAAAGGTGTCATATACACATAAGAAACAGCTTCATCCTTGCTGTTATTTAGGGTCAGTTAGAGATACCATAGAAATATCTTATGGGGTAAAGAGTTAATCATGAATATATTGTCAACAGCGGTTATGTATGACAACAATAGCCCAGGAATGCTAAGTAAAAGCCATTTTCACCGGATTTATTTATTAATGTAATCTAGGATATTACGGATTCAGTGGCAGGAAATGTTTGCATGTTAGGATGTTACGATAACTGTCAAAAGATGATGGGATCCGATATGTAGAATTTCACTGTCAAGAACCAGTAAAGGTCGACGTCATTGGAAAGATCTGATTACATGAAAATATCTGAAATTTCACAGCTATGTTCGACAGCCTGTTTATGGGGGGTAAATGAACACCGTGTTTTCAAAACGTACTAATCAGAAAACAATTACCACAAACAGACCCCCTAGAACGGTTTTAACAATGTACGAAGACAAAAAAAGTCCATTTCTCCCGGAAGGTTAAAAACAGACGTTTCAAAGTCACTGTGAAAGCTCACATTACACAATCTCAACATTTCAGTCAAAGTTTACCCGATCAACCCGGTGTTGTCTTTCATAACTGCATTCGTACCTAGTCTAGCAGAAAAGCGATTCGTCCAAAATCAGATCGAACCCTTCAATTTGAAATAGTATCTGATAATATCAACTGACAGTGTTGGTATGCTCATTTACCCCCCTTTGGTTGGATCACAAAGCAAGCCCAGCTGGGCGACCCGAGCGGGGAACTCCAGATATGGAATGTGAATTCTAACCCTTTGAAAAAGGCGCAAAAAGCTTCGTTTAATAAAAAGCCTGCATGCAACAAGGTGAACAATGCGACACATGGGGAAATTGACAGTTATGAGCAATTTCCTAATTTATCATTATTGTTTCCTACCCGCCGAATCACCTTTTTATACTTAAAAAAGTAATTAAAATTTCTATTCTTAACCTTTAGTTTTAAAATGATCTAGTACATTTGTTACAGATAAGGTACTAGTAAAGTTATGAACAATGTCACAGACAGTATACCCCTCACTGCGTATTGTCTTTTAGACAAAACATACTGATATGCAAGATATCGTCGGTTTACTTCCAAAACCTCGTAACTACAGCTTGTTACAAGCTGTAGTTACGAGGTTTTGGGAGTAAACCGACGATATCGTCTGACAAAATTAGGATTGTGTTTCAAATCAGCTCTCCATCAAAGTGGAAGTGTCGGGGTCGACACACACCGGGGTCTGTTCACACAGACTGATCACTTTGTGAGATCCTTGGCTATATTAGCTATAGAAACTGGGAGTATGGTGATTTTCGGGATATTTTTGTAAGACATCAAACGTCTATTGTGATCTCCAAACAATGAAAGTAATATTAATTCTAATTATCCTTCATAAAAAAAGTAATTACTTTTATAAAAAAAAAAATCATAAAAACGTAGCATGATAAGGGATCTTGTCTAAATTCAGAAAGTCTGTGCAAAAAACATAACCACAGAATCAATATAAAAGGAAAGATAAATTAATTATTAATTGTTATTATTTTTTTTCTATTCCAGGCCGAAGAAGAAAACAGAATTTTTAAGTTTCCGTCTACGCCATACAGTTCCAATTCATCAGGTTTGTATTTCATACTTCACGAATTTTTTAACGATATCCAAGACAACCTTGTTGTTAGCCAGCTATTAGCCTTCTTCCCATTACCACACAATCTCTACTTTTGACGCCCCTGAGAAAGAAGCCTTTAGAAAACATTGTGGGAAAAGGAGAAAATGCTGGTAACCAGCATTTTCTCCTTTTCCCACAATGTTTTCTATCCTTCACAAAACAAATTTCAAATTTTCAGTCACTTTTATTTTGTCGTCTGCAAATGCTTTCAATTTGGACCAGTCTAAAATATTGTCGTTTGGTAATGGGGTAATTAATTAACCGGAAGTGAGGGCGAAGAACCTCTAATATACGTAAGCAGTAGACCACTAACAATAATGAGCGTGGAACAAGAGAAACATTTTTTTTAAACTTTGTTCTGACGACTATAATCTAAAATCCAATGACTTATACTTTCTATCTTACATTCTTTTTTTAATTATAAGTTTCAGAAAAGTAATTACAGTCTGTGCTTCCTAAGTTACCTTGACTTATCAGTTCTATCATGTAATTCCAGGTTACGCTAGTTTAGGGAGTCTCGACAGCGTACAAAACAACATTGGAGATCGAGTTACCGTGGCAACAGGAGACGATTTCTGTTTGTCTGTCGATCAGTTCTACTACACAATTGGACTTCGAGACCAAAAGGATTCAGACAGTACCTGTAAGTTTGCATAAGATTACTGTATTCTTCATTAATACTGGGGATGCTATTGACGGCTAACTGTGATTTTGCAAATAGTGCAGATCAAGATCAGACTACACAATTTTATATGTGGGCAAATCCCATAGATTATTTTTTCACCCAATTAAACATTCACCTAACACGGTGACATTAGCACCAGAATACTTTTTTCGTTTAAATGGTAATGTTCAAGTCGTGCTCATCAAATTATGCAGACTACCATTTTGCGTCTTAAAGCACGACAACTTCGGAGACACTGCATTAAAAGGAGAAATTAGTCTTCATAAAGCATCTTCTTCTATTGATATAATGTTTTCTTTTGTATTCAGGAGAAAAAAAAAACATTGATTTACTATACTTTCAAAATCGCCTTCGACAAAATATATCACTGAAAGTTATGTGTTCAGAATAAATTCTGAAGAGATAAAACTCTCGTTGTTACGTGCAGAAATTCAATACAGATTCACAGCAGTTTGCGTTCGTTTTGTTTATTTCCAAGCAATATCGGTTTCCAGCACACACGATTAACCCTTTACCCCATAAGGCATTTCTATGGTATTTCTAATTTGACCCTAAATAAGTGCAAGGATAAAGCCGTTTCTTATGTGTATATGACACTTTTTTCATAGTGTAGAAAACATTGTGGCAAAAGGTGAAATTGCTCGTGACGAGCAATTTCACCTTTTGCCACAATGTTTTCCAAAGGCTCCTACAAGCAATGCGTAGAAATGAGTATCTATGGAGTAAAGGTTTAAGCAAACTGGATTATAAGTCATGTGAGGATGCATGTAAACAGTATCTCCCACGTCTGCCTAAGGTGTGAACTAGTGGAAAACAAAATGTCACACGACAATTCCACAGAGTGAATTATTGGGCTTGAATTATTCATGGGTTTTTTTTTAAAACTTTCTTGTAAATTCTATCGAAAAACAATGGGAATCCATGTGGATGATGGAAAGAAAACAAATGACACACGCAATACAGAAAACAGCAAACTGGCTGAGTCACGCATTCTTAATCCTAGAGACAGCAATTTGTAAACTTAACTTTTTATCACACGACAACATTAGACTAGTCCAGATGGAAAGCATTTGCAGATGACTTTGGTAAATGTAGTTCAAATAATTGAATATTACTGTTAAAGGATAGGAAATTATGTGAAAAACGAAAACGAGGCTGGACACCAGTATTTTCTTCTGTTACTTCATTTTTCAAATGCCTTCTTCCTAATGATCACACAAAAAAAAGAGTCTGTATACGACAGGGTTGAAGAAAGCTTTATTACTCTGACTGAACTGGCAGCGGGGGTGTTTAGATTTTATTCCCGTCTCTTCCCTTTTGCTCTATACAAAACGACGACAAAATTTTAGACCTATCCAAACTGAAAGGGTTTGCAGATGATAAGTTAACCCTTTCCCCCCATAAGGCATTTCTATGGCATCTCTAATTCACCCTAAATAACAGCAAGGATGAGACCGTTTCTTAAGTGTAAATGACACCTTTTGAAAGTATAGAAAACATTGTGACAAAAGGTGAAATTGCTCGTCACGAGCAATTTCACCTTTTGCCACAATGTTTTCCAAAGGCTCCTACAAGCAATGTGTAGAAATGAGTATCAATGGAGTAAAGGGTTAAATGTGGCTTGAATAAATGTGGTTGTGTCTGAAAGAGTAGAAAACATTGTGCGAAAAGGAGAAAATAAAATGCTGGTTACCAGTTGAAAAATAAATACAGGAACAAGATCTAGATAAAGTCTGTTAAATGATATGAAATCACTTGTTTTCATGATCACTTTCATACCGTTTTTAAGAGCTTGAAACACATAGTGGTATTTCACAACTATACATCTGATTTCTAATGTACACTTTCTTCATCCTTTCAGGCATTTTTCGGAGAAGAGTTCTACACACAGAAACTAAGGAAAACGGCCATATTGAGACGGTGGTCCTGGCCCTAGACTGTGACCAGGATTTTTATCTTACCACAGCCAAAGATAGATCTCTAGAACTGAATGTGAGTACTAGTCCAACATGAACTGTTTGCAATTTCGACATTGTGTTTTGATTCATTATAAATGATGAACTATCACCCAGACGGGTAGAACTGTTTTGCTCAGCAAGTCATTCGGGTGCCCAAGTATCATCTTGTAAACGATTGCCTCAAAGAAACTAAGAAACTAGTAAACAAGTTTTTATTTTTAATTTTTCTGACCATTTTATGTCATCAATTAGTGCTTTGTTAGACAAAATGGAATTGATGGATTGGAATAAAAATTATATGAAAACCTGCATTCAGTTACAAGTGTTTGATTAAAATCCGTAAAGGAAAAGAGAAAAAGTTGAAACGATGACGGCCTGCAGTGAAAAGAAGGATCGTTTTCACTTCATCACCACAACACTTTCTATTTTTAGAAACACAATCAATCAGGTCGATGCAGACCAATTAATAACTCTCCTCAATCTGACAGCTGTTACGTCATCACCCAATACACTGAGATATCACCATCACCTTGTCCAATTATCAAGAAATAAATATCGTTCAACAGGCCAGCAAAGTAAAATATGGACAAATCGAGATTAAAGTAGACCAAAGCGCGGAGCAATTAGGATTGATTTCTAAGATGCGTCAAACCTCTGAGCCCAGACGTTCACAATCTCCTTGTTTGGAACTTAAGATTGGTTACAAAAAATGTTCGAGCTCATTTTAATCAAAGCCAGCCAGGGTATTTTTACTCATAGAAAGAAAAATAAGACATGCAGTAAGGAGCATTTGTTTAAAATGAAATACAGGAATACAACAAACATATTTAAGAGTAATCAAGCACAAGTAATACATGTACTGTCTTACTTTAGATCTACTTTGCTTCATGAAAAAAAATCTTCCAAAATTGGGCCCTGAAAATCTAGTCCATGTCCTTAGTTCGATTCATTGTATAGAAATAAGATTACAAAATCATTTATACAACCAGCTTAACTATTCATTTGACCAACATATTTTTTCTACTTTCAGTATTTCTCAACGAAACCCAACCTCGAAATCCCAGATGAGCGTTTTTTCTTGATATACTACACTTCTATTGGACAGTCACTGATCCAACCTAAACTTCACAAAAACGTGTATTTACATCACATAGACAATGTTCTCAGTGTGCAACAACTTGATCTCAACTGGAGATGTCCGGAGGAGTATTTCTTCCACTTCAGTGCGGAGCCTGAACCACGAAGGCCAAGATCAAGTCCGGCCAACAAACAATGTTGCCATAACAACAACAACAACAGCAAAGTAGACACTGATTGTGAAACAGAATCAAATTATTACAAAAACATCAGATCTAAAATTCAAAAATGTCCGCCGGAGGAGATTCCAGAAAAATTCAGAATTGAACTTCCTACTCGAAAGCCTAAAAACAAATTCTCTGTGGCGAACTTGTTCCTTGGTTGTTTTTCAGGCAGATCGCACCAACTCACGCAAACAGAAGTGTAGTGTCATTGGTTTTCGCGAAAGTGTGGTGTCATTAGTAGAACTCATCCGTCCAGCAACGTGATACATACGAATCATGAACAAGCATTGTACATATTTCACTTCAGTGAACGATAATGGCATAGAGTTTATATTTCTAATTTATTTATTTATTGGTGACCTATTTATAAGCATTGTTATGTATTTACCGATACATTCCTACATGCCTTTTGTTCTTTTGTTTCTGTCTACAAAAGAAAGCCTAACTGGAAAAGAGACCTGAAAAGAGTCCTCCAAATTTTCATCATCCTTTTTTTATAGGTGTACATTCCAAAAAGGGCTCATTTTCACTTTCTGAAAATTTCTGTTTCGGTAACTTAATATTTCACATAAACAATATTTCTTTGAAAAATAGTTCAAACCAAAGTGCTTCATCAACTAGCCTTTTTGAGGACTGTGTCCTATTGCTTCAAGCTTCATCTAAGTCCATTAAAAAAACTTTCTATAACAAATTTAGCATTATTCAAGGAATGCTAAAAACCCATCAAACAATTTGTTAAGTAAATTCTACAAAAAATAAGCCACAACGAATACTTTTGAAACAAAAGAATCGCCATTCATTGTAGGCATGTATCGTTTTACTACAAGTTTCAATAGTTGTTAAGTCACTCGTTTTGCAAGTTACGAGACATTTTATGTTCCATGTTACATGTTATGGTATGTCGGGGGTTTGTTACATGTTATCCAAGTATTCACGAGACCACATTTTTGTGGCTACACATGTGTTCCGTATAACCTTGTTCAACTCGAGTATTGCAGTTTTGTTTGCAGAATGCTTTCCATTGATATGATATCAGTTTAGCACAGGTTGACTTTACCCATAGCTGCACAAATTAGATTGTATGGCTGCAGTGAATGGGCAGCTAATGAAAACGTTGTTGAAGATGGAGAAATTCCCTGAAACAGGCAATCGTCCCGTTTTGCACAACGGTTTTCATAACCTGGGAAAAAAGTCATCAGTATTTCTTTCTTGTGTGACTTCCTGTAGTCAATGGCATGTGGATCTACAAAATCAGCCCTACAGTTAAGGGCTTAATCGCTTAATCAGCGACTCAATATAGATGTACTCCAGTGCTTTTAGCAAAAATGCGTTAACGTGAAACACTGTTGCAGAAATTGATGTTTCACGTTTTAGTACATTTCATGCATAGGAGGCAGTCAAACAAAATTTGCAAACTCGTATTCACTTACTAATATTTAACCTCTAACTTATATTATCACTGTTCACTTCTGCGGCAGTATCATTGTTTGGTTCATGTAGAAACCAAATGACCTGCTGTAGCAATATGGCCGTCGTCACGACTTCACGCTTGGTAATATTTAACCAAGCATGCAATAACGTGTGTTCTCTAAATTAAGGGGTCTCACCCTATATTTATGTATCTCTGTGTGTGCTAGAGGAATAGTCTTGATTATTGGTGTGCAAATTGTTTTGTACCAACGCGACAGTCATCATGGGAACCTATGACGCCACAGATTATGATGTCATAAATCCCAAGATGCAACATTTTCTCTGTCTTGTTTGATCCCATCTGTTTGTGTAATCGCCTTTTCTAAACTTGTAACATCCGCTTCTAACTTCTAAAACTGGAATGGTGATGGCTACTTCGAACTTTCGACTCTTTTGGCACTCTCCTTAGATTGCTGGACAAATGAAACGCAAATTGTCAGTATTGAAAGTATTGAAAGTATTGAAAGCAAAAAAATCAAATTTATTGCAATGTCCAAAAAAGCTTTTTTGGCCTGGATATCTCGCAGAGTACTAGACAGCGTTAATTAAAAATCAAACTGTACCTTCTGTGCAGCCTGATCTTGATCAACATTATAAAAAAAAAAACCCACCGGCATCGGTCTATGCTTTCTAGGGATTAAATTAAAGGTTGGCAGTATAACAGCCAGTTTCGGAGTTTTTGCTAAGACAAGGTCAGGTTGATGCAGATCTAAATCTTGTCTAGAAAACCAATAAGAGAATGTAAGAAGGATCCTCTGTTGATCTTTATGTCAACTTGCAATGATAATGCAATCCTTCGTTCCAGAGTATTTGGGCCATGCTGTGGAAAAGGGGTGTTAACGCATATCCGTGATGCATGGTACCAAGCAAGTAACAAGTAACTGCCTGTGTTTGCAGAGAAGTGACCCTCCCCTACAAAATGACCCATGGGTCATTTCTCTAAGTAGAGGAATGACCCATGCATGGATCATTTACTGTGCTGGCTGGCCTGCGTCGATACTTTTTGCATTAAAGCCCATTTTCACAAGGCATGCTTTATTTTTCGTTGACTCATAAACTCCTCCAACTACGGTGCAGCAGACAAATGTTAAAGCATTCTAGTGAAGTAAATGTAATCAATTATGAAGCAAAGAAAAAGTTGTTGGGAAAAGATTTGGTCGTTAAGAGCTAACTGTTTGTTTTGCTACAACAATTTCAAAAGTGGTCTGCTGCAAGACCCCAAAAAATGTCGTCTGCAGGAGGAAATGTCTTTTTCGAATATTGCTATTTAACTGCATAAAAAGAACAATATGAAGTGTAATAATAGCACATTTTTACCTGTTTCGGGGATCTAAATGCACAGAACACGCACCTGTCGCTACGTTTTATGACGTCTTGTAGAAAACGTTACGTCACCGTTTTATATTGTCGAAAAAGTTAAACGTTATTGTGAGCGTCTTTTTTACTGTACGTTAAGCAAGGGATTTCAAGGGGATGCATTTAAAAATAAATAGCACTGTCTGCCCAAATAAACTTATGTATTTGATTTTATTCGTTTTTGGCCTTTATTAGCTATCGGAAGTTGCAGATATTGACATATTTTGAAATTTGTTCTGTTTAAAACAAAAAAATGTGAAAAAATTACGACTTTAGTGCTAAAATCTAACATACAATTACTTGCAGATTTAACATATAATTACTTGCAGATATAGTACCATCGATAGACTATTAAGCATAAAATTACTTGCATATATACATGTAGTACTATCGATAGGCTATTAATTCAAATACATGATTACTTGCAGATAAAGTACTTTCGATAGGCTATATTTTAGATAATAGATTAAGAAACTTGGGAATATGCATCTTAGTGCTATATATTGTGCAATATTAAATTACTGTTTGAGAAAAAAATGTTCGTATTATTAACGGAAATGATGATAAAAATTGTTTTATTCAGCACTGTTTTAATTGAATCATTGTATAATGACGCATTTATTGTGATAATGTTTTTATTCTTTAGGAAGGTTTGAAGTGATACTTTCTAGATGTGCACAAATTGTGGCGTCCAAACTTAATTAAATTTCAAATCTGTGCAGCGATTGTAAAGTTTGTGGAAGATGATTCTAGTCTTGTTTGGGGAGTGAAAATGAAACAATCTTTTGATTTTTTTAAGGTAACGAGGGGGAGGATAGAGGGAGAGAGAGAGAGAATGGAAGAAAGAGAGAGAGATAGGGGAATAATCAAACAATGTTTTGATTTTTTAAAATATATATATATATAGAGAGAGAGAGATTTAATTATTGGTAATGTAACTAAACTGTAACATCCAAAATTTAATTATCTAAAATTATCAAAAATTTGAAATCGAAAAGAAATTACTATTTGTTACATTGATAAGATTTGGTTTTATTAGAATTTTGTATTTGTCTTGAATCAGTATTATGGATACTATGTTTATTAAAATGAAATAAAGAGAAAAAATACCATCGTATATTTTATGTTTCTATCTTATTTTCGACCATTCTTTTCACAAGCAACGTCTACGTAATCAAAAGGTGGGAGCGGTCGATTTTCAGCCAGTGTATTGCAGAAAAATGACCCGCCCCTACAAAATGACCCGAGTCATTCCTTTACGTAGAGAAATGACCCAAGGGTCATTTTGTAGGGGAGGGTCATTTCTCTGCATTACACCGGCCTAAAATGAAGAGCTAAAACGCATTTGATTGCTTGTTCTGTGATTATTGCGGTTTTCAACATTATTTCAGTGATATTGCGTTTTCAACATTATATTTGTTATATCGTGGCAGTCAGTGCACCTTCCAATGTTTTTCTAGAGTTTCTTTCACCCTGGCCCGTATTTACCAGCCAGTCTTATTTTCAGTCTTAGTCATTTTATAGGTTTAGAAAGTAGTACACCTTCTGATTTACTAGACCATTTGGTTTAGCCAATCAGAAATTTTGTTACTTTCAAATCTAAAAGACCAACCACAATTTTCTCCTTTTCAAACAGTGTTTTCTACCGTATCATTAACAGAAATCATCACTTAAATTACATTTAATTTTCCGTTTGCAAATGCTTTCAGTTTGGTCTAGTCCAATATTTTGTAGTTTTGCACAGAGTTAAGTTATTTACCAGAGCAAGGATTAACCCTTTACCCCATAAGGCATTTCCATGGTATCTCTAATTGACCCTAAATAACAGCAAGGATGAAGCCGTTTCCTATGTGTATATGACACCTTTTGATAGTGCAGAAAACATTGTGGCAAAAGGTGAAATTGCTCGTCACGAGCAATTTCACCTTTAGCCACAATGTTTTCCAAAGGCTCCTACAAGCAATGCGTAGAAATGAGTATCTAAGGAGTAAAGGGTTAAGACTCTGTTTCAGTTATTTAGATCTCAAGAAGGTATACAGTTACAAGATCAAACTTTACGGCTGACCACTGTTTCGACAATGGTTATGTGGGACAGCAGCCAGTGGCTTGGAAAGAAAGTTGTGCAGAATACTGGTAAAATAGATTCCAGGAAAGCATGGATAGGAGCACTGGTCTCCGCGATATAACTAATATAATGTTGAAAAAGGTGTCAAACACCATAAAATCAATCAATCAACCAACAAACCATTCAACATACCAACCAACCAACATACCAACCAACCATACAACCAACCAACCAACCAGCCAGCCAATCAACCAACATACCAACCAAACAACCAGCCAGCCAACCAACCAACCATCCAACCAACCAACCAACCAACCAACCAATCAATCAATCCATCCATCCATCCATCCATCCATCCATCCATCCATCAAACTTCACGTTCTGCTCTTTGTTTTATACGATCTTATAAAGCACCTGAAATTGCCCCGGTCGGTATGTTAACAAGCATTAAACCCATTACTACACAATCCCTACTTTTGACGACCCTGAGAAAGAAGCGTTTAGAAAATATTGTGGGAAAACATTGTGGTAAAAGGAGAAAATGCTGGTAACCAGCATTTTCTCCTTTTCCTACAATGTTTTCTATCCTTTACAAAACAAATTTCAGATTTTTAATCACTTTTACTTTGTCGTCTGCAAATGCTTTCAATTTGGACAAGGCTAAAATTTTGTCGCCTGGTAAAGAGTTAACCCTTTATCCTACTAAATAAGTGAAATAAAATTTTAAAACCCATTGTACAAACCCAAATTATGATATTTCGAAGGTAATTTCTAGGGGAAAATATGCCCTTATTTGACAATGTTGACCAAAGATCAGACTGCATGTTCTGTACAGTCTGATCTTAATCTACACTATCCGAAAAAAGGTCAGTGAGTCGTACTTTTCAGCCAAAGGGTTAAGTCTGGGAGGTAAAGTCGACCTTGTATCCGGGGTGAGAGAGAAAATAGTTAAATCCCTGAGCTATGTGCAAAACTATTTTAATATGGCGGATTAACGGATTATCACTTACAGATCAAACAATGCATAAATGCCTTTTATCTTCACCGAGCTAGCTTAACCCTTTCGCTAAAGGGGCGACGGCGACACAACAACCCTTGCGGATGGTGTGAGTCAAGATCAGAGGGCATGTAAGACACAGTCCAATCTTGAATCTGTCAGACTCAACCCTTTATCAATCATTCTTGTATACAAATGACCCTCCGAGAGAAGATTTGAATAAAAGCAGAGTTTTTGAAGGAATCATATTCTTCCAAGAAAATCTGAAGAGGACCATGGCAGGATCATTTCTGTGAAGTTTCATCAAAATTGGATGGGTAGTTTCAGAGAAGATGTTTGAAATAAAAGTTAACGCACGCACGGACGGACGCACGGACGGACGTACGACGGACGCCGGACCATAACATAAGCCCGCGGGCCTACGGCCAGTGGAGCTAAAAATGAACCGTGCTCTATAAAAAGGGGGCATAATGCATCTGCAAAAAAGGATCGACCCGTGTCAGCCTGCGTGTCAAAAGACTATTCTATCCCTAGATTTAGTCATTTTTTAGACAAAATAGATTTTAATATCAATCTACGATCACGTGATGACTTGCTTGGTATCATGCATCACAGAGATGTATCAAGCCCCCTTTTTCCAGAGCATGATTTGTATCTCTAGCAGTTGCTCCTTTTCCGACAATGCTTCTAACTATAACCGAGACAAACTCGAGCATTCGCCCTTACAGCGCTGGTACAAGCCCAAAACACGTCTACATTCTATAATCAAGACCAAAATAATTTCAATATCATGATTACTTTTTTTTCTACGCTGTTCTGGCTACACTTGATTTCTCGTAGAAATATGCCTTTGATATAAAAAAAAAAATAAACTTTTGTTAACTATAAGAATCACGTAGCATTATAAATTACAGGTGGTAAAAGACTTTAGTGACAATGATAACTAGCAGCATGTATCGCTATGGCAAACAAGGCAACATATATTTTTGTCGGAAATTGACAGAAACCTATATATCTAAACATGCATCTCTATGGTTAATGACAGAAAAGTGTATTTCCATGGTAAATGAGAAAAAATGTATCTCTATTATAAAAAAAGGTATTTCTTTCGTAAATGACAGAAAAGTGTACGTCCATGGTTAAGTGAAAAAAACAAAACATGTATGTCTATGGTAAAATAACAGAAACATGTCTCTCTTTGGTAAATATCACTAACATAAATCTTAGTAACATGTATCACTACGCTTAAATGCATAAAGCATGTGTGTCCATGGTAAAATATTAGAAACGTGTATCTTTTTGGTAAATATCAGTAACATAAATTTTAGTAACATAAATCTGGTAAATTTTATTAATATGTGTCACTATGGTAAATGACAGCGAAATGTAGCGCTATTGGTAAATGGTGTAACTTGTATCTCTAAGGCAAATCATGGAAAAGTAATCTCTTTGGTAAATGGCAGAAATGTATATCGGGTATCTCTGTGGTAAAATGACAGAAACATTTATCGCTATGGTAAATTTTAGGAATATGCATCACTATGGTAAATAAGAGCAAACTGTGGCGCTATTGCGAAGTGGTAGTAACATATATCTCTCAGGTAAATGACAGAAACCATGAAACAGTTATCTCTAAGAAGCATGACAGAAACGCGTTTCCTATGGTAAGATACTTCGAGATTGACCAGACAAAGCGGAGCTCGAACCATGGACAATCAGGATCTTTTTTCAACACCTTGACAATAGGATAACAGGGTCTTCACTTAAAATATTGAAATAATGTTCTCCTGGGGTAAGGGGGTCCATAACCGCTCAGTTGTTAACTTGTCGAATTCATACTCAGAAAATCCTGTTTCAGTCAATGATGGCTTCCTTGGCCTCTTCGGACTGCGCCTGGAATTATGGAATTTCAAAGCCCCAACTCGGCACGTGTTAATCCCACGAAATACTTGAATAATGGAGTTATTGCAGTTTATTTCATGCTTTCCGGTAGGATATCGAGAAATAGCAGTGAAAATACTTTTCGACCTTACACTGGTACAACCAGTGAAAATACTGATTTTCACGTTCTTGTTGCCTAGGTAAATTGCGCGTGCCTAACAACCAGATGGCAAATATGACGTTATATACCTTACATTTCTCGCGCTTGACGTAATATTGTAATGCGTTGCTATGCGGGGGGGGGGGGGGGGGGGGTATGCCACGGAGAATAACGGAAAAAAAATTGTACTGGATTTTGGTAAAGCTCCTCCCAGAAAGTGTTAAAAGCATGAAATAAATAGAATATTTGTTTTTTTTTTTCGGTGAAAGATCGAAATTTATTTCATCTCGTGAACACCATCGGTAATATTTTCACGAGTGGCGCAGCCACTCGTGAAAATATTACCGATAGTGTCCACTCGATGAAATAATTTTAGATCTTTCACCGAAAAAGACAAATATCCTCTATCACATAAACTAGATACTGTTTCAAGCGATGTACACAAACATTCAAGTAAACTAACAAACAAACAGGTGCAGCGACACAAAAGCTAGACCGACTGACCATTACGATTAAATTGTGCCCGTTTTAGAGATATATTGATCAACTCTTCATTAACAAACATAGTGAACGCTAATTAATAAAAAGATCCATTAAATTACATGCGTCACCAGTATCGCCCTCAAAGCGCTGGAACAAGCCCAAAACACGTCAACATTCTATGATCAAGACCAAAATAATTTCAATATCATGATTACTTTTTTTTTCTACGCTGTTCCTACAAAGCAGGCAGCGTAGATCAAAATACAGACCACTTATTTTGTGCAGTTTGATCTTGATCTACACAGGCCACAAAGACAGATGAAGTTGTGAAAGGAGCTATAACCCCTTACTACACCATTCCGACTTTTTGCGATCCCGAGAAAGGAAGCTTTTGAAAACACTGGGAAAAGGAGAAAACTCCTGGTAACCAACACGCTGACCTCGACAGATGCTTCTTGCAAATGCATTAACTCTTTCCCACACAATGAGGACTTTTAACGACCCTGGGAAAGAAGCCTTTTGAAAACATTGTGGGAAAAGGAGAAAATGCTGGAAACCAGCATTTTCTCCTTTTCCCACAATGTTTTCAACCCTGCTGGAAACAAATTCCATTTTTTTAGTTACATTTATTTTGTCGTCTGCAAGTGCTTTTAATTTGGACTCGACCAACTTTTTCGTCGTTTGGTAAAGAGCTAAACTCTCATTTTCCAGGGCACGACTCTTTTGTATTTAACCTTATAGGTTGCAACACGCTAAAAGATGCATTCGGACATTTGCGTAAAATGGCGTCTCGGATCACCATCTTCAGACTGCGCACGCTAATCCTAAACGACACTTTCTGTGTTTTTATATAATTTTCTGTTTTGCCCAAGTCTAATGTAGGACAAAATACAGTGTAGTTGTAAAGTGTCACCTCGGATTAGCCTGCGCGGACTGCGCAGGCTGATCCGAGACGACACTTTACGCAAATGTCCCTTTTCGCGTGTTGCAGGACATATCATATTCATATGAAAAAGATTTTTTTTTTAAACTATAGCAGGACCCTGATTGTTTATTGCATGATCATTAAATGCATAAGTCTTTAACGCAAGGCTACATACTGATAAACTTATCAGGAATTATCTACCCAGACATAATATTTACTTTTAAGGTGCTTGAGAAATGAAACGTAAGATTTTCAGCAAATGGCGAAAACCATGATTGTTTACAGTTTTAAAAGAGTTTTCTTCTGAAAGATCTGCATGTCTGACCTAATCCACAAGGTCCGCAAAAGTCCATGAAGTCGCGCATTGCAGCTTATGCAGTTAGCGTCTCACCTTGGCCGTCTTTCTCTCAGGGCGTGACGATGGGATTTGGTGGTCGGTGGGAAAGCTATATCCGAAATTAGCAACAATATCAGTAACGTTTTCCGACAACTATTTCACTAGGTGCTTTCCTAGGGAATGTTAAAACTAAGATTGTCTGGTAAAGGATTGAAACAGACCAAAGGGACATCCGTTCTTAAAAAGAAAGTCAAAAACAAATTATCAGCAGTCAAATGGGCATCTTTGGTATGAGGCAAATAAAGTCAAACAAAATTTATCAAAAGAAGCTATCATTTTGACGTAGTTTACTTGTGATAAATCATAACCCCGGCAGTCATTGCTTAACAATTTCCATACGAAACTACGGCCTGGATTCCTTAACCAAATATTTATTTTCCTGCGACAAAGACCAAGTACGGATCAGGACGATTATTTCCTCCGTCTATTTATGCAACGAACTAATAATAGCCAATTGATATGTAAACATTTGTTTAGCGCTTAGCCTCAAAACAACGCCCTTTCCTAAATTTCTCCGTCACTTTCATCAAAAAGACTTAACGTAATGCTAACACTAAAACAATTTTCTTCAAAGCGAGTCTCGCTGACAACTTTCAGAAAAAAAATGAGTAATGAAGAAATTGAAAAGACAAGCAAGTGTCTCACATCGTTTATTTGCTGTCTCTAGAATTCATTGTCCGGAGACATACCAACATACATGTATTAACTCGGCATTTTTCTTCACGTGTCTCTCTCTCTGTTTGGATGAATACCTTACGTTAGCCGTCATTTCAAATGACCAATTGCATTCTTTACAGTTTACCCCACAATCTTAAGTTTAAACGGCCACAAAGAAGTGTTTCCTACTCATTGAGGGAAAAGGGGAAAAAGGACAAACTTTTTTTTTTTTGTCTTTTTCCAGTATGTTTTCAACTCAAAAACCATCATTAGTGCCACATTAATTTTGTCATCAGCAAATGATTCGAAAATTGGACCAGTGCATGGAAAATGTTGTCGTTTGACGCAAAGTTAACCTATTACTACAACCAAGCCCTGGCAAACAGTTGATGATATACATGTAGGTAATCCAATGGTTGTGAGTTCAAACATCAAAAGGCATGATTGGTTAAAATTTCTCGAAAGGTTTCATTGCAGCATGGTTTATTCCTTTCTCACCATTTAAGTCAGTCTAGGCGGTTAAAAAACCTGGGTCTTGGAAAAAATCTATGTGCTGACGGTTGAGGATTTTTTTGTTAGTATACTGAAAGAAAATCGCTTCATGTATATTGGAGAGTGCAATCCTTAGAAGATCAGGGCCCGTATTCACCAACCACTCTTGAGAATATTCTTAGTTTTATTCTACTAGGTTTTCTATATTTGTAAGTAACACAACTTCTGATTGGCTAAACCGAATGGTTTAGCCAATCAGAAGTAGTGTTACTAACGAATGTAGAAAATTCTGGAGAATATGACAAAGAACATTCTTAAGAATGGTTGGTGAATACGGGCCCGGAGAACGGATATGTTATAAAAGATTTGACTGTGTAATCGCCGGTATTCTCTTCAAGACTGGATAAAGTAATCCTCAGAAGATTGGACTGCATAATTAGAGAAAATCTCTGAACTTATTGAAGAGTGTAATCTTTAGAAGATCTGGGCCCGTATTCACCAACCATTCTTAAGAACGTTCTTTGTCTTATTCTCAAGAATTTTCTACATTTGTAAGTAACACAACTTCTGATTGGCTAAACCGAATGGTTTAGCCAATCAGAAGCTGTGTTACTTACAAATGTAGAAAAACTTGGAGAATAAGACTAAGAATATTCTCAAGAATGGTTGGTGAATACGGGCCCTGAATGCACTATCATAAAAAGTCTCTGGTATATCGATGAGCGTAGACCTTATAAAAGATCTAATGTAATGAAAATACTTGTGGAACTTTGATTTTCATATGGATTACTGTGTTCCGTTTGCATCAGGTAGATGCTAGGCAATACTGGAAACCACTCTTTTGTTATTCACGATCATTTTGAAGCTTATTAGATTAAGTATTACAATCTTTCCTGTGGGCGCTCATTGAAACATGCTTAAGTTGTCTTTTTGCCCACTAGGTGGCGTTGTACCATCTAGTATAAATAGGGCTTGCTCAGTGGATTTCAGTCAGTCTGGCTGTTGAATTCGTGGTGTCAACGTCGAAAGCGAATTAACAGGTTATATTTTGCTGCTATAACCGGTGGCTAGGTTATAGGTGTTTACTCCAATTAAATAGAGTGAGTTTAGACTTGACAGGTAAAATCACTGCAGATAATGCCCTTAGTTTCCATTGATGCCCAGCGTCCTTGGTTATAAGGGAAACGTTTATCAGTCAGTGTATTAGTGCTTGTCATTCTACTCTCATCTATTTTGGGTATATTGGAGGTGCTTCAGACTGGGGACGAGCTGTGTTAAGTTTGGAGGAGACGAGGCCCAGTTAATTGATCTTTCTTTGTACATCGTTATAAATTATTGTAAATCAAATAGACAGGTAGTCTAGAAACCACCGTATTTGATTCTTATTGCTGATTATTGTCTCAGATTATACTGTTTTCTTAAAGTCTATAAATCTTTAAATCATTGTGCTCGTACCATCAGATAGCTGGTGAAAAATTATTATAATCAAGCTGTATATTTTAGAAATTAACTTCGTTCTTCATTTCATTATTTTTCGTTATTCATAATTTTGTAAGAGTATCATCCATAAATCACCGTGATTCGCATTCGCTCGGCGAAAGTACGCTACAGAAATTTGGTGGCAGCGGTGGGATATCAATAATCAATACAGATATTGCTTACCTTCGTCATAATGGATGATACACAATCTTTCGATGACAGACTGAAAAGTCTTGATAAGAAGTTAGAAGAGCTTTCGGACCATAACAAGAGAAGCAAGCTTCATCACAAGATCACTATGCTTGAACAAGAGTTAAAAGCCTTGATGCATCAAGAAGAGATGCCGATGCCTTCAATAAAGAAGACGGCCTCATGCTTTGACAAGGAGCATGAAACTCAAAGGTCTCCGCCTTGGCTGAGCCCCGTGCACGATGATCATGGTGATCGTTACGATAGGAAAGTACAATTTGGTGAAATGCCAGGACTTTTGCCATTATCATCAACACCCATGGAGCACAAGGATAAAATATACGGTACCAGGATATTTGATAGGACCAGCTCAAGTGGTGCAAAAGTCAGGCCTGCGACTTTTGATGGCACAGGGAGTTGGTTGGACTATAAAGCACATTTTCAGGCTTGTGCAGAACTTGGTGGGTGGACGGAAGATAAAATGGGTTTGTACTTAGCCGTATCGTTACGAGGACAAGCACAGGGAGTTCTAGGTAACTTGGGACCAAATAAACATAGTTACCTGGATTTAACTCAAGCTCTTGAGTCTAGGTTTGCACCCCCAAATCAGACAGAGTTGCATAGAGTGCAGTTGAAGGAGAGAAGGCAGAGAGCAACTGAGACTCTGTCTCAGTTGGGACAAGATATACGGAGATTGACAAATCTTGCATATCCTACGGCACCAGGTGATGTCAGAGAAACTCTAGCCAAGGAGCAGTTTATAGATGCCTTATTGAGTTCAGACATGAAACTTCGAGTAAGACAGGCACGTCCTGTGAATCTGAATGATGCAGTGCGTCATGCAGTTGAACTTGAAGCCTATGTGAAGGCTGACAGCAGGGTTAATGGAAGTAAAGGGTACCTTAGATCTGCCTCAGATCATGATACTAGAACATCAGATACTTACCATAGCGAAATTAGTAAACTTCAAAACACAATTGAGGGTCTTAGTTCTGTGTTAAAAGAGTTCATTTCTTCTCAGAGTTCGGTATCGAAGCAGAGCAATGCTTCAAATTTCCAGTTTAGGAAATAGGATGGTAAAGATAGGAAAAGATGTTACATCTGTAATTCTGAGGATCATTTGAAACGAAACTGCCCTCAAAGGCAGAATCAAGGTCAACAAGATAATGATGATAGAAAGTATCAGACACAACAGGTATCTTCCGTTGGGTCTGGACTATATGTTCCATTAGTATGATTTTGTGGTCTGAACTGCGGGTGAACTAGCACTTCTTGTTATCATGCCATTGGCTTGTAATAGCTTTGTTTTACGTAAATTAATTCAGATAAATGATGGGTTGGGCTATGGAATTGTGTTATTATTTCATCAAGCGGGACGCTTGGACCCGGAGGCGTGGGTAATGTAATGAAAATACTTGTGGAACTTTGATTTTCATATGGATTACTGTGTTCCGTTTGCATCAGGTAGATGCTAGGCAATACTGGAAACCACTCTTTTGTTATTCACGATCATTTTGAAGCTTATTAGATTAAGTATTACAATCTTTCCTGTGGGCGCTCATTGAAACATGCTTAAGTTGTCTTTTTGCCCACTAGGTGGCGTTGTACCATCTAGTATAAATAGGGCTTGCTCAGTGGATTTCAGTCAGTCTGGCTGTTGAATTCGTGGTGTCAACGTCGAAAGCGAATTAACAGGTTATATTTTGCTGCTATAACCGGTGGCTAGGTTATAGGTGTTTACTCCAATTAAATAGAGTGAGTTTAGACTTGACAGGTAAAATCACTGCAGATAATGCCCTTAGTTTCCATTGATGCCCAGCGTCCTTGGTCATAAGGGAAACGTTTATCAGTCAGTGTATTAGTGCTTGTCATTCTACTCTCATCTATTTTGGGTATATTGGAGGTGCTTCAGACTGGGGACGAGCTGTGTTAAGTTTGGAGGAGACGAGGCCCAGTTAATTGATCTTTCTTTGTACATCATTATAAATTATTGTAAATCAAATAGACAGGTAGTCTAGAAACCACCGTATTTGATTCTTATTGCTGATTATTGTCTCAGATTATACTGTTTTCTTAAAGTCTATAAATCTTTAAATCATTGTGCTCGTACCATCAGATAGCCGGTGAAAGATTATTATAATCAAGCTGTATATTTTAGAAATTAACTTCGTTCTTCATTTCATTATTTTTCGTTATTCATAATTTTGTAAGAGTATCATCCATAAATCACCGTGATTCGCATCCGCTCGGCGAAAGTACGCTACACTAATGTGTAATCACAGAAAGTCCCAAAAAGACCAGAGAGAACTTAGGTCTTAGAAGATCTGAATATTCACAACCATCTCAATACTTAAAAAAATGTATATCTTAGATATTCTGGCAGCAAAGTTTAAAAAAAAAAATCAACGTATCGCAGAACGTGGATCTCAGAAGATTTGACTGCGCTTTTAAAGAAAAGTTTTAAACTATTGGAATGTTCTAAACTTAAAATATGCAACTGCAAATGACAGAAAATCTCTCAATATATAAAAGAATTTTGGTGTTAGAAGATTTGACTGCACAATCACAGAAAGGCCCTCAATTTATCAAACAATGAACATTTCTAAAAGATCTGACTGCGTAATCGGAAAGTCCCTATATTGATTAGAGAGTGTAATCCGTACTTGTAAGATCCGAATGCCAATTCACAGAAATTATCTAGAAATATGGAAACGTGGAAATCTTGAAATCACAGGAAAAAAAAACTCTGATAAAATTCGGAATTGTATTCCTTAGGAGATGCGACTGCATAATCGTAGAAAATATCTCACTAAGACTTTCTGCCTTAGAAGATCTGATTGCACAATCGCAGAAAATCTCTTCTTATATCGAAGATTGTAGATTTTAGAATATCCGACTGTTTATTTGCAGAAAGTCTCTAAAACGATCGGAGAGTGTAATCCTATAATGATCTGGTAGCAAAATCACACGGAAATCCCTCACTAGATCGAAAAGTGTAAATCTTGTGAGAACTGATTGCATAAATCACAAAAAACTCTTAAACGATCCCAAAGTTGGAAGATTGGAAGTTGCACCAGAAGAATCATAGAAAATCTTTCAATAAAGAGTCTTCTTAAAATACCTGACCGCACAATCACAGAGACTCTCTTAAAATACATTTATGAAAAAAAATATATAGATTTAAGAGGATCTGACTGCACAATCGCAGAAAATATCAATGAGCTTAGATCTTGGAAGATCAGGGCCCTTATTCACCAACCATTCTTGAGAATATTCTTAGTCCTATTCTCCAAGGTTTTCTACATGTGTAAGTAGCACAACTTCTGATTGGCTAAAGCGACTGGTTTAGCCAATCAGAAGTTGTGTTACTTACAAATGTAGGAAATTCTGGAGAATAAGACGAAGAAAGTTTTTTAAGAATGGTTGGTGAATACGGGCCCTGATTTGGTTATCACGGACACACTGAACGATAGGAGTATTATACTTAAAAGATGTTAGATGGCCTGACTGTACAATTTTCAAAAAGTCTCGCAGTATATCAACGATCGTAGGTTTTAGAAGATTTGACTCTGTTGTCACAAAAAGTATCTCTCAATTTATATCGAAGTATGTAGATTTTATAGAGGATTTAACAGCTGCTGATTACCAGCATTTTCTACTTTTCCCACAGTTCCTCCTCCGCTCCTCTTTCACAAATAAACAATTTAAATCATTTGGGCCATATTTAACTTTTAAATCTTTTCAACCAGGGATTATTGGCGTGTCTAAAATTCTATCGTATGGTGCAGCCTTTTTACGCTCTAGACAACATTTAGCCTGTTGTGGTTACAGTCATTGTTAAAGCGGAAGTGTCGGGCACATTACCATCAACAAAACATAATGCCGCAACGAAAAGCAGATCTATCATGCCATGAGGATTTCTGTGCTTTTATGTGATAACTGATAAAACTACTTTTTTTTCAACAAATACTCATCTGAAAACGATTTATGTTGCTATTCTGTCCAAAAGCATACTACTTTTGGATGTATATAATAAGAGGTAATTTCTTCTCCTGTCACAGTGTATTCGCGTTTGGGTCATGCTATCTTAATTTCACAAAAATCGGTTGAAAAACTCCATACTTGTTTTACTTCGATTCGTTTCATTCTTTTATTTATTTCTATTTTTGACCTGCAAACTATGTGTACATTAGAGTAATAAAATTCAATCAAGTTATCGTCAAGACTCGAATTTCACTATAAATGAAATCTGTCAAAATATTATTTCTGTGTGCGGTTCATTGGTCTACATTCTACCGAATGGTCGAACAATACAACAGGGAGTGCGAATGAAAATAATTTTATATTTCAAACAATTTGATCACTAATTGTAAAAATTGCCACACAATTCTGTACCGCCCAATGTATTGATGTACTTTAAAACTGGTCCTAAATTCTCAATAATCCATAAATCCTCTCTCTCTCTCTCTCTAAATACACGGTAAGGTATTCATTTATTAGTTGTCAGTCTACCGATCTCTCTGTCCGATTGTTTAACAACTTTCTTCGTCTTACCATGCAGTGACATTTACAAGCAATTAAATACCAAATGCATGCACATGTAACCATCCTTCAGATGCTTCATTAACCCTTTCCCAAACAGCAAACTTTTGGACCAGACCAGTTTGAAAGCATTTGCAGACGACAATTCATCTCTTGCTGAAAAGATTATTTCTGTCTGTGATAGGGTAGAAAACATTGTGGGAAAAGGAGAAAATGCTGGTTACCAGCATTTTCTCCTTTTGCCACAATGTTTTCAAAAGGCTACTATTCTAGACCCGTAAAAACAGGGATTCTTTATGAAAGGGTTAAAAAACACGGGCATATCACTGCTACATACAAATTGATAAAATGCAGTAAACAATTTGGCGTATCATCAATGGTTGATCGACGTTATTTTGCAAAAATTCAGCACATGGTAACCAACTGACTATTTATACTACTACAACTACTACTACTACTGCTACTACTATGTCTGAAAATAGCTAAGCAAAGTCAAGAACTAGGAAAAAGACATTTAATAGTGACATTTTATGCAAAGAAAACTGTGTGGCTGGTTTGCGAAACACGCATTTCTAAAAATGCTGACACAGACGTAGGCCTGCAAATAACGTTCATAAACAATTAACGCACTAGTCTAGGCTTAACTGTTAGTTACGGTGCTAATCAATGACATAGATCTAGAAATGCGTATGCCATGCTCTGTGACATTGTCCCTTTTCGAGTGATGGGTTATTTAATGCAAAGTAACACTCGACCTCTTCCTTTTCTACAACAAAAAAATTACGTTTTTAAAAAATAAAAGACTGATGCCCCATTTAGTATATTACTTTTACAGAGGTTTTTTTTTTTTGGACTGCGTCAAATGACTACGAAGAACGAAGATATATATTAACCTATATCCTGCTGAATAACTAAATTGGAATTTTCAATTTCATAGTAAAAACCTAGATATTTCTGTTTTGAAGGTATGTTTTGGGGAATAGTATCTCCCTATCGGACAGTGTAGGTCCAAGATCAGACTGCACGTTCTGTGCAGTCTGATCTTGTTCTACACAGTCCGCAAAAGGTCAACAAGTCGCGCTTAGCAGCCAAAGGGTTAAATTCTGGAAGAAATAAGGGGGGTGCCTAAATCCACAGAAGCACGGGGTAATATGGGAAACACTGAATATCAATTCTATGCGACATACTGAAGAATTGAATAACTTTTACGACATTCTATATAAAGCTGATAATTGGAACTAATATAACCATCCTTCCTATCACATCATTTAGAACCTATTGTGTCACTCCCATGTCACCATGTTTTCCCAGAATGTCATACTCGTCTACGTCAGTATATGTCTGCATGTCATAAATGGTCAAAGAACCAATAGGGATGATGATAGGCTACCTGCTTCCCGACCGTCATCAGTCCCATGTGTACGTTTTATTTCTGCGTGGGTTGCAGAAAGACAAAACTTGATAATCATTCATGACTTGGTTGTTCCTCATTTTGTTGACAAAATTCCAGGTGACGCAAGAGACATGAGACATGAGTAGTACTCTGGCAAGAGGAGGTTTCATGCATATCAGCAATCCAATTTACCAGGTCATCTCATAATCCTTGATCCATGAAATTGATTTTTCTAATAATGGACTGATAATGAGGTGGACAGTGGACTGGTCCTTGATTGACTGAATGGTGTTTTACGCCATTTACGCCGTTTTCAGTCATATTACGGCGACAGCTCACTAACAGCAATCAGCCATTGACGATGCCAGTATATCCCCCCCACCTCCTCCGCTTCGTAGTGTGGGGGTATAATAATCCACGTTCGTGAGATTAAATGTCAACTCCTCTGTAAACTCTCTTCGAGATGTGCAAGTTAT
This sequence comes from Tridacna crocea, assembly GCA_943736015.1. Lineage (NCBI taxonomy): Eukaryota > Metazoa > Mollusca > Bivalvia > Cardiida > Cardiidae > Tridacna > Tridacna crocea. The sequence continues at coordinate 37,068,672 of OX031068.1, forward strand.
TGCCACCTTTTCTCTCCACCGCTTACTCTCATTTTGTAAATGTCTATTTGGAAAAGCAGCCAATGGCTTGAAAAGATTGTTGTGTAAAGTGGGGTATATTTGTTACAGAAACTCCTGGAAGGCAAGGACATGTACATTAGATTTACAGTTATGACTAATGAAAAAGTTGGAGACGGGATCACACAGCACAACCAACACAACAAATCGTCCCCGACGCAACCACTTCTGAAAAGGAAATTAGCGAAATATTTGCCTAGAACGAGCAAAATTTGTCTGTGAGATAAAGGAAAACATCCTTGAAATAAGGAGAAAATGGCCTTGTTTTTTTAACAATGCATTCAAAATTTTTTGTCCCCAGGGGTGTTTAACCCATTACCACACAATCCCTACTTTTGACGCCACTGAGAAAGAATCCTTTAGAAAATATTGTGGGAAAAGGAGAAAATGCTGGTAACCAGCATTTTCTCCCTTTCCCACAATGTTTTCTACCCTTCAAAACCAACTTCAAATATTAAGTCACTTTTAATTTGTTGTCTTTAAATGCTTTCCATTTGGACAAGCCTAAAATATTGTTGTTTGGTATTGAGTTAAACACACTAAGGTATAGCTATTTAGCTCAATGGTTTCAAGGTATCTGTGCTTTTCATATAAACGCGAGAGACTGACAGCATATTTGATGTATTTCTTGCATGGGTTTGTACTCGGGGCTCTCCAGCAGACATTGTAACATGACACTCACTATTACTGCATTCGGGACTTAAAATAATAACTAAAGTTTGGACTGGCAGCCCAGTGCCAACAGGAAGAAAGGGGATTAATAAGATACAAATAGACGAAAGAAAAAAAGAAAAGATTTGTATTCACCAGCACAAGATGAATATTGGCGCCAATTCTACAAATAGCAAACTGATTGGCTGGAGACAGAACGTCTCAATCGGTCAGAATCCTGTTTTCGGAATTCAGAAATATAAGCCCTAATAGAGATTTGCGGCCAAGAACAAAGGTGAGGAACGGACGTCGGGGTTCGAAGTATAGGAAGGGGTTGTCTCAAACGTATTGAAACGTGATCAGATAAGTCAGATTCGCGAAATTCACGTGTAGTGCATTTTTTTTTTTTTTGAGGCTACCTTAAACACTTTTTTTAATTGACAAAAGACGCACTTTAGGCAATTGGAAGTTCATAGGGAGCCTTAAAGGTGGGTATTTAGAATTTTTACATCTCACCAAATTAAAAAATATACATATCAATGAAATTCACATGAAAAAATAATACAAATCATCAATATTTAAGATTCATAAAATTCTTAAAAAAAATTTTTTTGGTGGTATTCCCTTAAAAGGCTACGTAGCCTCTTAAGGTATTTTTAGATTTCGCGCCAAAAATCAATAAAGCATTGTGGGAATGTCAATTGACTGGCACGTGACTCATAACGCTTAAATTTCCTATCATAATAAACATGTAATAATTATTTTCCATAATGTCTTCTTCGGACGCTATATTTGAAGCTTCTTCTGTGTATTCCTGTAAGTAAATGAGCGATTTGATCATCTAAAAAAAGAACGTGTCTCTCGTTGGTTTCAACCTTGGCCGTAGTAAATCTCTAATTTCTCGTGCTATCAGACGGTTTTCGACTACTGGGGTTTAATGAATGAAAATTAAAAGGCGTTGGGAGTATAAGGATATTTTTTTGCATTTTTGTAAAATTTTCGTCCCAAAATCTGAAGGGCCACCTTTAATTTTGATTTAACTTGAAAAATTCGGATCCATTTTTATGATACTTTTCAAACTCTTTTAAAATGAACTTACCTACTCACACAACGATAGTTACAATTTTTCTTCGGCAAGAAAGATCATATAACCAATTTCATTTGTGTTAAATTTTCGTTCTGGAGTTAAACCATCTCTAAGGGTTTCGCACAGTGACCAGAACAGCAAATATAACTGATCAGTTGCATGATTTGAATATCTTACTTTAGTTCAATATGAGGCCCAAATTCTTTCTGGAGGCCCAACAAATAATTATGGTTCTATGTATACCTTACATTAAATGTTAATTCGGTCACTTTCATATAAATCTTTGAAGTCTAAAATTGTTTGTCCAGTGTTCTCTTACATGGTGTTCTCCAAGATTTGGCCTCAATTTTATTTTCGACATGACTTCATGTTTTATATCACTTCTGTTGAAATATGTGTACGGAACCACCTGACGCTTAGACTCGAAGGTCTGGCATGGGATGTTTTGAATTGTTTTTGCAATGAATTTTGAAATTCGTAGCTCGAATGCATTTTTGTCACTATCATAGGGTGGTAAACTTAAAGATGCTGTGTCCCTTTGACAGAAAAAAAATGTCTGCAACAATACTTTGGAGCTTCTTAGTTTTGTATGCTATATTATTCTTACTCATGGACCTGTTTTTTGTTGTCTTTCTGTTGGAGTACAGAATGTATAAATGTCTTTGATTTGTTTGTAATCTTCAGTTATGGAGGAAATAAAGAATTAATCAATCGAGTGAGACTGATACCACATGATGTGAGCCAACTTTTGTATGGGTTTCATGCTTTGACAAGGAAAAGAAAACGTGTAAAGAAGTGCGTGCAAGTCTTTGACCGTTAAAATAAAGCAAAACAAAAAACGGTAAAAAAAAATGAGATACAGTCCTCAAAAAATGATGTTTTTATTGTAAAAACAATAGAAGAGTACAAATACTGTACTTGTGTGAGAATTGTTTTCACAAACAGGTAAACCCTTTACAAGGAATAGCATCCCACCCTTTTAACCTTACCCTACCTACACATGTAAGATGGACTTTGCAGGTTATTGAAAACTGCGATGACAATTAAATACTTGCGTGCATTATCATGTAGTTGTTTTAATTCAGTAAGCGCACGTGTCTCTGGATGTAGGCCAGTGAAAATGCAAATACTGGGCGAACGTCACGCCTGTAACTCGTTCGGGTTTACCGTTCGTGAAAAGACCGCAGGGACCGTATTAACCAACCATTCTTAAGAACGTTCTTTGTTGTGATCTTCAAAATTTTCTGACTGTGAATGTAACAGAACTTCTGATTGGCTAAACCAAATGGTTTAGCAAATCAGAAGTTCTGTTACTTTCATATTCACAAAATTATGAAGAATAGGACTAAGAATGTTTTTAAGAATAATTGGTGAATACGGGCCCAGGTTTTATTCTGTAGACCAACAGTTGCAGAGCCTCCATCTAGATCGGAATCGGCCATAAGACAACGAAGGAAAGCTGTAACCTGGGATAAAATATTGCTAATCATAATGTATCTTTCGATGGTGATGTTTCTTGTCAGTCACAGCTGGTCAAAGAAACAAACATTTATCTAAGTTACTTAGAAATAACCAGCTAAGAACCGTGCAATAATTTCATCACAAAACGATTCTAAAATTGATATAAATTTTCTGAATAACTTAAAGTTCCGCTGATGAAAAATGCACTAAAAATGAATATTTAATCGATGAATCATTTGAGATGTCAGACAGACAACCATTTTATTTTACTTGGCCTTGCATATGAAATACTTTACAGCTTTGAGACAACCCCTCATTGTACACCAAACCTCGACGTCCGTTCTCCGTCTTCGTTCTTGGCCGCAAATCTCTATTAAGAACATTCGGTCATCATGACGCCAGCTTTTACTTCAGCAGGCAGATGTTTTAATTAAGCATGTTGGTTGTTTAGATCCTTGAAAGTGTCATACGGAAAGCTTATTTAATATGGCTCTTCTTGAACCATTTTGCACCTCTAGTATATAACAGTCAGTGTGCACATCATCGGGTAACTTAAATGCCAGTCTCCTAAATGTTTCCTTAGTAAATTCACCACAACTAAGAAAGCCAACTACATATATACTGTATCATCTTGCTGATTAATGTGTACCTAAAATCAACATCTCATCGGTACATAACCAGGAGAGCATTTCGGACAATAAGACATACCTTCGTACAAGACCATGTTCCGTCTTTATATTTCTGGAAGCTGATTTTTTTAGCCATCCGTATATATAGAGAGTATGACACAAATGGTTGATATCATAGTAGCTTCTCTGAAGAGAAGTTCTAACTGGTGTATTATAGGTGCTTTTAATTGCGAAAAACACCAGAGAGTTTGAAAGCATGACTCTTTCTTTGGTCATTTCTTGGATGTTCAGGGAAGTCTGGCTTGTACCAAAGATCCCTCATAAGAAGACAGGACTCTTCCGAAGAAGGCATGCAAAACTGAACTAACAATAAGGTTTTGCTTCCTCTGTGCAAAAGTTAATGTGAATTACAACACCAATACCAACGATTTTTTCTGCTCTTTAAAATACAAATTTTCTCATTTGTGTTATACTTAATTTGCTTCCAATTCAGACAAACCAAATTTATGCCTTCTGCTTACCCCTTTCCCATGCCGTAACACTTGCGGGAGCACAAATGTGATTTGAATAAACTTGCCAAATGTAGTTTTAGTGATTTAGTAAAACTTTAACACAGAGCGATAACTGCCTGTAGCTAGAAAAGCTCCTTTACAAAAATATTTTTCGTTCGTTGATGAACTACGATTCTTTTTGCTTGCGGTGTTCTCCCTTTTCCAGGATGTCGACTGATTGATTGATTAAATGGTGTTTCACGCGACTTTAAACATTATTTTCGTCTTATCAGGGCAATACCTGGCTTATTCACGTACATTTAACCCATTACCACACAATCCCTACTTTTGGCACCCCTGAGAAAGAAGCCTTTAGAAAACATTGTGGGAAAAGGAGAAAATGCTGGTAACCAGCATTTTCTCCTTTTCCCACAATGTTTTCCACCCTTCATAGAACATATTTCAAATTTTCAGTCACTTTTATTTTGTCGTCTGTAAATGCTTTCGATTTGGACAGACCTAAAATTTTGTTGTTTGGTAAAGAGTTAACTTTTCGGCGAGTCTTCACAAAGCATGTGCGTCATTATACGGTTCCATTATTCTAGAATTCTTCTGAGACCTAGTTATTGCAAATTCAATACATTTGGAATTTATGGCAATTAATGCATCTTTCCTTTTTCGAAACAAATCCATTTAGTTGACGTCATTTTCTTACTATTATTGACAATCTTTATTAGCTCTATTAAGATTCACAAGGAGTTTCCATGGAAACGATTTATGAAACAGTCAAAGCTTCAAGCTGAACACAAATTTCTGTGATTCATTAGTGTAAAAGCTAAACATTATCGTCAAGAACTAAATTGCCCACCTCTCTTGTATAACAGTCTTTATCAAGACATACACAATTACACAAGAAGCAAATAATAAACAAAGGAAAAGAAAGTACAGTTTTTTCAACAGGAATGAAAGTATGAACCCTTTACCAAACAGCAAAATTTTAGGACATGTCTGTATTGAAGAAATTAGCGGGCAATTGAAATGATTTTTTTTTTTTACAAATGGTAGTCTTTGTCGATGAATTTAGTTGTCAAAAGAAGCAAATATTATGGATCAGTAAGGATGTGACGGTTTGCTTGGTACCATAGATCACGGAGACGCATTAAGTCCCCTTTTGCCAGAGCATGGTTCATTTATAAAATGAACTTTCTCAGACTTATAGAAACAAGCATTGCAATTTCTCGGCTGTATTTTTTTTCCAAATAGGAATAAATGGCAAATAATTGGCAAAGTTATCTAATCTAAGCAGTCTGATCATGATCTATGCTTTCTGTTTCAGCAACTTAACTCTTTACCAAACAACGAAATTGTAGACTTGTCCAAACTGAAAGCAGACGACAAAATAAATGTAACTCAAAAAATTGAAATTTGTTTCCAGCATGGCAGAAAACATTGTGGGAAAAGGAGAAAATGCTGGTTACCAGCAGCATTTTCTCCTTTTCCCACAATGTTTTCAAAAAACTTCTTTTTCAGGGTTGTAAAAACCAGGGATTGTTTGGTAAAGGGTTAAGCTAGGTTGAGCACTGCAACAGTTTAAAATTTCTGTGTTTAGGGTTCAAAAATGTCAACATGAATATGAGCTTTAGCATCTGCACAAATCTTATCTTAACTAATTTATACAACCTGATCTTTGTCTACACTGTCTGTTTAAGAAACCTTAGCTAGGTCAAGCATTTTAAGGGTTTAACATTTTAATGCTTAGCACTCTAAAAGGTCAACCCTTAGGGTCAGGAATAAACCTAATGGGCACTTTTGGTCTACAGAAATATGACCTAAACAATTGCAGTTTCAGGATTGCTCATATAAGAATATCTTGTCTAGTGCACAGTGCAGATCAAAGATCAGATTGCACACTATGATGTTCATCTACACTGACTGCAAAAACAACTGAAATTGTGTAAGGCACTCTTAACTCTTTACCACACAAGAAAATTTTAGACTGGTCCAAATTGAAAGCATTTTCACACGACAAAATAAGCTTCAGTGTGACTGAAAATTTTAAATTTGTGTTGTGAAGGGTAGAAAACATTGTGGGAAAAGGAGAAAATGCTGGTTACCAGCATTTTCTCCTTTTCCCACAATGTTTTCTAAAGGATTTTTTCTCAGGGTCGTCAAAAGTAGGGATTGTGTGGTAATGGGTTAACCTTTTCGACACCATTGACAAAATCAGGGATATTTGCAGACAGCATTGATCAAGATCAGACGGCACAGAGTGTCTAGACTGATCTGGGGTCCATACTATCCACAGACATAGTTAAGCCCATCAAATAAAAATCTTTCCATGACTTATAGGGCTGTATTTTCAGCCATCAAAATGGGTCAATTTCATATATTTGGCACTGAGAGATTTAAGAAATAATCTTCTTTCTATCGTGGTATATCGTTCAATAAACCACAGTTGTGAGTTATGAGGCACAATAAATAATCCATGAGGGCGATAGCCCGAGTGGGTTATTCATTGCGCCTCATAACTCACAACGTGGTTTATTGAACGATATACCACAATAGAAAGAAGATTATTTCGATTCTAACTTGGTCAATTCTTAATGAAAGGAAAACAAGTTCAAACTAAGAGAAAAAACACAGATGAAGATTATGTTCCATTGAATAACTCACTCATTGAATGATGTCACTCTACATGGATTGTCACAGATTTTACCACGTTTTCCTTGCACTGTGTTTATGGAGCCAAAGTCGCGTGTCATGTTAGAATTAACCTTTTACCACAGTATCCCGGACTTTTAACAACCCTGAGAAATAAACTGATCGAAAACATCGTGGGAAAAGGAGAAAATGCTGGTAACCAGCATTTTCTCCTTTTCCCACAATGTTTTCTACTCTATCAATGAAAAATTACACCATTTGAGCCACAATGAAATTGTCGCCTGCAAATGCTTTCAATTTGGACTAGGCTAAAATTTTGTCGTCTGGTAAAGGGTTGAATGTTAATACAGAGCTTAAACAAGTGGGCTCAGCTTCTTGTAACTTTTAGATCTGCCTACTCTCTGACCTTTACAGATTGGGCTGACAGAAAAGACCCAGTTTCTAGCATTTCAAGTGGGCTTTGAACAGACTGCTACCCATATTTAACCCTTTATCAAACAATCCCTGTTTTCATGATCCTTGCAAAGAAGGCCTTCAAAACCCTTGTGGGAAAAGGAGAAAATGCTGTTACCAGCATTTTTTCCTTTTTCCACAACGTTTTCTGTCCTGCTGGAAACAAATTTCAGTTTTTGAGTTATGTTGAACTTGTCGTCAATTAGGACCAGTCTAAAATTTTGTTGTGTGGTAAAGATTTAATTGACAGTGGATCAATATTGGACTGCCCATTCAGAGCAGCCTGATGTTGATCTTTGCTGTCTTTCTTAGGGTCGTTAAATCTTGTGATTGTATGGTAAATAGTTACGGGTTTTTGAGATAAGAAGATGCGTCCTATGACAGAATGAACATCGTCCTATCTTTACTAAACAATCTGAGCAACTGTTTTGTCATCTAAAATAATCTGTACAGTCACTCTATATAATCAAATCAGCAAGCCAAATCTTGTAAATAAATGGGCCCTTTTTGCTACCTTTTGACAACAGTCAATCAAAAACATCACAATGCCCATTGTCTATCAGCTGTGCAAACTTTAAACCATAGAAAGAAAACTGGTCCATAGTTTTCTATACAGTATAGTAAATATGGTCCTTAGAGTGCAATATTGGTGTGCAGTGCATTGGTAGAAAGGTGTTCTGTATATCTCCTGAATATATCGTAACTCTCAAGTCACCACACATTATGGATTAACTCTTTACCAAACAACAAAATTTTGGACTGTTCCAAATTGAAAGCGTTTACAGACGACAAAATAAATATGACTCAAATATTGAAATTTGTTTTGGGAAGTACAGAAAACATTGTGAGAAAAGGAGAAAATGCTGGTTACCAGCATTTTCTCCTTTTCCCACAATGTTTTCAAAAGGCTTCTTTCTCAGGGTCGTTAAAAGTTGGGATTGTTTGGTAAAGAGTTAAATCAAGTTAGTCCAAAAGCTGACTTAATCTTGAAGTAGGACAGTATTTTGACAAGCAGGAAATTTACTAATACTTAAAGGTTTTGACCAATGTCAGCCCATGCAGATGCATTAAACCCCCTTTTTATGGAGCATGACACGATAGGAAAGGGTAATGAAAAATTTTTTCATTTAACTAAAGTGCTGCAATTACTGCGATACATTTTGAAAGATAAATTTATCTGACAAAAAATCTGAAATCATTGTTGACAAGTATGGTTGTGTCTTATGTTTAGTCTGATCTTAATCTTAACTGCCTAATAAACACCCGAAGTCCTTCCATAGTTATGATTCATAAAACTGTATCATGAATGCAATGCATGAAACAACACCAGTTTTGTTTTTGTGAATGAATTATCAATGCTACATATCTCAATTGAAATAAGTAAAGAAGCTTTATCTATGTTTAATATACCTTTACAATCCTGTGTTATAAACCTTTAGCTCTTTACCAGTTGAGGTACTTTAGGTCTGCTGAAATTCAAAGAATTTGCAAACGACAAAATCAGAGTGGCAAAAAAAGTGGTACCGGTATTTTTACATGTAGGCAAAGAAAACACTGTGGAAAAAGGAGAAAATGCTTGTTATGAGCATTTTCTCCTTCTTCCACAGTGTTTTCAAATGCCTTCAACCTCAGAGCCATAAAAACCTAGGCTTTACCTCCAAAAGGGTTAACAAACAATCTCGTTTTGTACCCAAAACATGAAGGCTTTCAAAAACATTGGGGGAAAAGGGGGAAATGCTGATAACCAGCATTTTCTCCTTTTCCTAGAATTTCTTCTTTCCGATTAGATTTAACTCTTTACCATACAACAAATTCTACAGTCTGACAAAATGAAAGCTTCTGTAGACAACACATTCAAAAATTATATAAATGAACCAACATTCCTTGACAGGGTAGAAAATATTGTGAGAAAAGAGAAAAAGCTGCTTACCAGCATTTTTCATTTTCCCATCAGGAAAGGTTTTGCCAAAGCGCTCTCCTTCAGTATTGTTAAAACTTGGGATTTCGATGTACAGGGTTAAAAGATATCTCACTCTTTGGGTCACATTTCACTTGCTGCCTGCAAATGCTTTCAATGTGTACCAGTGTAAAACTTTGTTCATTGGTAATATGTTAACCCTTTCCCGAGTGACAAATTTTGGACTTTTCCAAACCAAAACAGTTTCCAGACAACAAAGTTAGATTTGGAGAAAATGGCAGAAAGTTCTGAATAAGGAAAGAAAACACTGTGGGAAAATAAGAAATTGCTCGTTACGAGCAACTGTGTTTTCAAAAGACTTTTACTGCAGACACATAAAAACCGGGGTTTGTTTGGGAAATGGTTAAAGACAATTAGGTAGAGGGCTTTTGAAAGCATTGTAAGAAATGAAGAAAACATAGGTAACCAGCATTTTCTACTTTTGCCATCAGTTTTCTACTCTTTAACCCTTTACTCCATAGATAGTCAATTCTACGCATTGCTTGTAGGAGCCTTTGGAAAACATTGTGACAAAAGATGAAGTTGCTCATCACGAGCAATTTCACCTTCTGTCACAATGTTTTCTATGCTTTCAAAAGGTGTCATATACACATAAGAAACAACTTCATCCTTGCTGTTATTTCGTGTCAATTAGAGATAACATAGAAATGCCTTATGGGGTAAAGTGTTAAAAAAGACAATTCCTATTATCTGAGGGGTGATTGATTTGATTACTACAAATCCATTTAATATAGCAAAGTTCACTTCATACACTATATTTTCCTCCTTTTCCTCAATTTATACAACACTTAATGTACTTGAGGAGTTAATGAAAATGTAATGTAATGTTATGTAAAAAAAAAAGTAAAGTGCAAAAAAACAATTTATGTAACAGCAGTTCTTTTATAATAAATTTTTACTATCACACTCAGGCTGTACTGGAAGTTTGTAACACTCATCCAAACTGACAAGAAAAGGTTCAAAATTAACTTTCCACACTCACTTCACATCCCAGTTTCTAAATGGATCATGAATACCAGTAAACAGAATGCATTCTTTTATAACCTAAATCAAACTATTCTATGTTTTAACAACCCTGAGAAAGAATGCTTTTGAAAACAATGTGGAAAAAGGAGAAAATGCTGATAACAAGCATTTCCAACAATGTTTTCAACCCTTTCCCAAACAAACCCGGGTTTTTACATGGTCTGCAGTACTAGTCTTTTGAAAACACTGTGGGAAAAGGAGAAATTGCTCGTAACGAGCAATTTCTCCTTTTCCCACAGTGTTTTCCTCCCATTTAGAGAACTTTCTACCATTTTCATCAAGTTTGAAATTGTCGTCTGCAAACCCTTTCAGTTTGGAAGAGTCTAAAACTTGTTGTTTGGGAAAGGGTTAAGGACAAGTTCCATACTTTGAGTCCCGAATTTGTTGCCTACAACTGCTCTCAGTTGAGACAAATTATGAAAGAAAATTCTGTCCACAGGTGCGGAATAAAATAAAACCTAACCCCAATGCCAAAAAATTCCAAGACTTTTACAACCATGAAAAAGTAGGTGTTACTGATCAGCCTTTTTTCCCCCTTTTTTTTGCAGTGTTTTTTATCCACACTCACCAATCTATCATTTAACTCATTACCAAATGATAAAAAAAATTTGTCCTCTTGAAAGCATTTACAGACGAAAAAATAAAAGTGACTGAAAATTTGAAATTTGTTTTGTGAAGGGTAGAAAACATTGTGGGAAAATGAGAAAATGCTGGTTACCAGCATTTTCTCCTTTTCCAACAATGTTTTCTAAAGGCTTCTTTCTCAGGGTCATCAAAAAGTAGGGATTGTGTGGTAATGGTTTAACCGACATAATTATGTTCTCTGCAAATTCTTTCAAATTCAAGTTGACCAATGTCTCAAAAATTATCAGGAATAGGCGTCTGCCCTGTTGATTGTTGACTACTCATTTCATTTATAACACCCATAGGTTTTCCCATCACTGCACAATTCTGTGTTTTGAAAACTCATAGGTGCACTTTTAACTCATTACCAAATGACAATATTTTAGCATTTGCAGGCGACAAAATATAAGTGACTGAAAATTTGAAATTTGTTTTGTAAAGGGTAGAAAACATTGTGGGAAAAGGAGAAAATGCTGGTTACCAGCATTTTATCCTTTTCCCACAATGTTTTCTTAAGGCTTCTTTCTCACGGTCGTCAAAAGTAGGGATCGCGTGGTAATGGGTTAATTCAATATCCACGACTAAAATACATGTGCAGGATTTGCACAAACATATTATGTTGTCATTATATGTCATTAAATATGGATGACCAGTAGCATACATGGAAACTTTACAATGAATTTTTAATAGATTTGTAAAAGCAAATCCACTTCCCTGTGATCATCCTGACTAGAATATGACAAGCTGGACACCTATCCAATCAACCCATTCCTCTTTCAGATTTCACTTATACCAACCAAATTTCTCTACCATTATACAAATACCATATATCTCCCAATAAAAGCTCCTAAGAGCAAAACATAGATACGAAGCCTTTATTTTGTACCCAGTCTACAAAACTAAAGGTCTGTCTGATTTCCTATTTCTTTGTGCTCAAGTGATTGTTTACTCATTACTAAATGAAAAAATTTTTGGCTTGTCCAAATCGAAAGCTTTTGCAGATGACAAAGTAAAAGTGACTGAAAACTTAAAACTTGCTTTAGAAAGGGTAGAAAACGTTGTGGGAAAGGAGAAAATGCTGGTTATCAGCATTTTCTCCTTTTCCCACAATGTTTTCTAAAGGCTTCTTTCTCAGGGTCATCAAAAGTAGGGATTGTGTGGTGATGGGTTAAGAGGAAATATTTATCAAATTCTTCAAATGTTGCCATCTTAATCCACTAATGAACACTAGGTTATCCTGATTTAACCCATTACCACACAATCCATACTTTTGACGACCCTGAGAAAAAAGCCTGAAGAAAAAACATTGTGGGAAAAGGAGAAAATGCTGGTAATCAGCATTTTCTCCTTTTCCCACAATGTTTTCTACCCTTCACAAAACAAATTTTAAATTTTCAGTCACTTTTATTATGTCATCTGCAAATGCTTTCGATTTGTCCTTTGGTAATGAGTTACAGGTTTTTTCCAGGGGGGAGAGCTACTATTATGGAGGGCACTTTCATTAGGAGAAATACAGTATGGATACACAGGAACTATGTATCTAGTACATGTATGTACAAGTCGAAGTCTGAATCCTGGCTATACAGACCACTGAAGCAATTAATTTTCAACTATTAAGAAGCAATACATCACATTAAGCCTGCTACAAACAACAATCTATTACCCCTTAGTCCATTTCATAAACTTGCTTTGATTTATAATCCCTCCACTAGACTGGAATACCACTTTTTAGTGTTTGATTATCAGATATTTCTGCACAGGGCTAGTGAGTTAGAAATTTAACTTTAAAATTTATTTACCGGTACTTTTAAAATTTCGTGCGACATTTATGTACATGTGCTTGTTATTATACATGTATATGCATATCTGACCGGTGCAGATTGGAGTAGAGAGTGAGAGTTGGATAAACTGAAATCTGGGTACTACACCAACCTCTCTTTTGAATAGATTTCCTTGGTTCTTTTACATGCTCAGTGTACAGCATTGATACATGGGAGGCTACCTCTGGGTTTCTAACCAGTACACCTCTTGTTGGGTGGGAGATACAAGGTGTCTCTGATAAACATCCTACTAGAAAGGGATTCAAGCCCCAGACATTTGGATGTGTTAGTTACCACTAGGCCACTACTCCAATCATATTACCTTATCATGATAAACCTTTTTTTTTTTCATTTCTCTACATCAGCAATAAATACTGCCCTTTATATCCACATGGCAGGACAATGATTCCTTTCATAATAAAGCTTTTAGAAGTTGTCAGGAACAATGTATACAAGAAACTGCAAAACTTGCAAGAGGTCTTGTCTACTCTAGGGGATACTGGTAATGTGTTAATTACTTAGTACAACTTGAACCTAATTCCCATTGTATAAGTGCTGAAAAACAATTTATGTAACCCTTAACTCTTTACCACACAATCCTGACATTTAACGACTCTGGAAAAGACACATTAGCAACAATCAACTTTTGAAGCCTATATGGTAAACTGAGAAGTATCATCATTATAATGTTGACCAACCTCAGCAGATGGCTCAGAGTAATAGAGTATCCAAATGTTAGTTACAAGCATTTGCAAGCTCTCTAGCACTTGAATAAATAAACTTATTTGAAGTATAAATTTTCTACCCCCAGGTAAAAATACATGGTTAACTCTTTACCAAATGACAAAATTGTAAACTAGTCCAAATTGAAAGCACTTGCAGACGACATATCATATGTAACTCAAAAATTGAAATTTTGTTTCCTGCAGGATAGAAAACATTGTAGGAAAAGGAGAAAATGCTGGTTACCAGCATTTTCTCCTTTTCCCACAATGTTTTCAAAAGGCTTCTATCTCAGAATCGTTAAAAGTCGGGACTGTGTGGTAAAGAGTTAAACCCTCTAGAATAAAAGGACATTATAAAATAAGTGTCTTTTGAGGGGCATTTTGTCTTATTGTAGGGGAGGTAATAACAGCATTTCACACACAAATATATGCTAAAGAATTATTCATCTTACATGAAGTTTGTTTGAATTTCAACATTGGGAAGCTTTACACTTAATTCTATACCTACAAACTGTAGACTTTTTCACATTGTAAACATTTGCAAATGACGACAAAAATATGGCAAAAAAAATTGAATCTGTCTCACCATGATAATGTAGAAAAATCATGGAAATAGGACAAAATGCTGATTAACAACATTTTCTCCTGTTTCTCTGATGGTTTTGTAAAGGCTTTTCAACCAGTTGTTGAAACACATTTACATGATTTCAAATCATACATAATATAAACACGGGCGCTGAGAAAATCATAGTAACTAAAATACGAATGAAACAACCACGCAAAAAATCTCAGTATTTCGAAGTTAGCCCCCCCCCCCCCCCCAAATCTTGAAATCCTTCCTACGTCGCTGGTAGGTATGTATGTTATTTGTACTTAACATACAATGAGTAAATGATAATTGCAATGCTACTTATGTTCTTATCAAATATGGCAGGTTATAATAAATCACAGGAATTTGACATTCTATAACTAAAATAAATGATAAAATATGAAAAAAAAAATCTCCCCTATATAATATAAAGATAGGCTGTGTTGTGCTGGCGCCGGCAATCGAGACGTTGCATTCCTTGTGTTTATATTATATAGGGGAGATTTTTTTTCATATTTTATCATTTATTTTGGTAATAGAATATCAAATTCCTGTAAATAAATTAAACATGGGATATGTTCTTTAGTAACTAAAGTGACATTCTAAAGTTGGGTTACTAAAGTTAGGCCCCAGTTGCACTAAACTCATTCTCAGAACACCCAACATCTGTCTATAAGTATCTTTGAGCAGACTGCATGTGGCCTTAAACAAAAAGCTTTCCTGAAGCTGGCTAGTGTGTATGATACGATCATACGTGTCTCATAAGGAGTCTATCCAAAAAGTAACATTCCATGTTGCATACAATTTGAATCTGTTTGCCTAGGCATTTTTTCAAATGTTGTGAAAACAAGTTGAGAGTAACAGGGGTATTACCAGGGCTTGTATTCACCAACCATTCCTAAGAACGTTCTTTGTCTTATTCTCCAGAATTTACTACATTTGTAAGTAACACAACTTCTGATAGGCTAAACCATTTGGTTTAGCCTATCAGAAGTTGTGTTACTTACAAATGTAGAAAACCTTGGAGAATAAGACTAAGAATATTCTCAAGAATGGTTGGTGAATACGGGCCCAGATGACTCAATTTCATACTTGTTTACAGTGAAAGCATTTAAAGATGACTGATTAATGCTGCATAATGCTGCAATTTGTTTTGATAGGGTAGGAACCATTGTGAAAAAAAGGAGAAAAATGTTCTTGTTTTTCATCAGAGCTTTTGAAAGCCTCTTTTCATTAGGGTCATTGAAGGAGATGATTGTATGGTACTGGGTTAATCCTTAACTCTTCAGCACACAGTCTAAAGTTTCAACAACCATGAACAAGAAGCCTTTTGAAAACATTACAGGATAAGGAGCAAATGGTGTTACTAGCAGTTTCTCCTTATTCTGTAATGTTTTCCCACAATGTTTTCTACCAAATTAACAAAAATCATCTGTGAGCTACATTTGTTAATTCTTCTGCAAGTTCTTTCAATTTGGTCTTATCCAAAAGTTTGTTGTTTGGTAAAGAGTTTTACTCTTTACCGCACAACAAAATTTTAGACTGGTTCAAATTGAAAGCATTTGCAGACGACAAAATAAAGGTGACTGAAAAATTGAAATTTGTTCTGGAAAGGGCAGAAAACACTTTGGGAAAAGGAGAAAATGCTGGTTACCAGCATTTTCTCCTTTTCCTACAGTGTTTTCAAAAGGCTTCTTTCTCAGGGTCGTCAAAATTACAGATTGTGTGGTAATGGGTTAAAGCATCTTCACAGTTGCCTTTATGGTCAGTATGTACCAACATCAGGCTGCACAAAATATGCATCTAGATCTTTGGTCTATACCGTCTGCCTAGTTGACAGTTTCAGACAAAAGCAGTACTTTTTACCAAACAACAAAATTTTGGATGAGACTGAATTAAAAGCTTTTTGCTGATGACAAAATATTTAAATACCTATCTCAAATGATAATTTCAGTCCTTGACATTGTAGAAAACATTGTGAAAAGGAAAAAATGCTGTTCACCAGCATTTTCTTCATTTCCCACAATGTTTTCAAATGCCTTTCTCTATAGGGTTATTAAAAAGCTTGGGATTGTGTGGTAAAGAGTTAAACTGTGATAGATCTACTTTAAAACTTATTTCCAGATCTAGAAAATCTATATGGGGTTTATTCAGCACTGTACAGGTTAAGTCTTCGCCATGGTGAAGACAAAATTTTAGACTTGTCAAAGCTGAAAGCAATTGTGGATTAAGAAGTTTGGATTTACCTCTGAGAGGGCGGAAACAACTTGGGAAAAAGAGAAAATGCTGAGGCATTAGGACTGCAAGTACAGACAACAAGCCCAAAAGGCGACTTTACTTTTTGACTGGTACTTAGCACAATAAATGTCCATATATGAAAAAAAAAACCTCACCCTGGTATCTTATTAATGAGGCTACTGGTAGAGGACTGCTTGCATCATGATCAAATGAGCTATGTTTCTTTTACACTAGCCGATACAAATTAGGTCTAAACAAAAAAAAACGTGATTAGGGTTTCCTGGCTCTACCTACAAAATGCTGCTGACTCTAAACTGTATCTACCCTTCGGTTGAAAAAAAATTCGGGTGCAATTTCAGCACATGGTCCAAGTAAAAAAAAAAAAGTTCTGACAATTTAAGAGAAATCCCCACCTACCCTGCCTACAGCATCTAAGACCGAAACGCAAAACACTGACATTTTTTGTTAGGCCTAAGAAAAAAAAGTAACTTGAACCATATTATCGAAATTATTATGACTTACCTTATAATACTGGTTAACTCCAGGTAAAATTTTGTAGTAAAGAGTCTCGGGTTGTTCTGTCAACTGAAAAACAAAGTTTTTAATTTTAGCAGACGACAAGACAATTGCATCGTTATTTTCTTAAATTGCACAGAATTTGTTTAATATTTACCTTATCAACAAAGAGGTTTGCTACTTCCCGATCCAAATATTACAATAAATATTGTCGATAAACTCTTTTTCAGCTTATTCTGTCTCATTTCGGAAAGAATCTTGTCGTCCGCAGCTGCATTCATAAATCCAGTCCAAGTGGGTGTTGTGGTTGGAGTAAGGGGAGTAACTCTATTGAACCAGAAAGAAGAAACTTATGGTTAATTCCCTTTGCACCCTATTTCTCAAATCCAAGTATTCATACGCTGCTCTTGTCTACGACTTCGACTGAAATGCATCAACTGAATACAGTTTACAGCCGTGGTAAGGTTTTGGATGTCTAGTAACATCTTAGAAAGGTCGTAGTAGAATACATATATGTTCTTCATTGTACATAAAATACAATGTTCAATAAGCTGTTTCAAGTGAAGTAACACGCCTAGATCTGTCAGGTTATGGAGGTCTCCAGTGTTCAACATATTCCAATTTTTAGCTCCACTGGCCGAAGGCCAACGGGCTTATGTCATGGCCCGGTGTCCGTCGTGCGTCCGTCCGTGCGTGTGTGCGTCCGTTCGTCCGTCCGTGTGTTAACTTTTATTTCAAACATCTTCTCTGAAACTACCCATTCAATTTTGATGAAACTTCACAGAAATGATCCTGCCATGGTCCTTTTTAGAATTCCTTGAAAGAATTTGATTCCTTCAAAACTCTGGTTACCATGGCAACAAAACTGAAAAAATATTGAAAATCTTTAAAAAAAAATCTTCTTTGAAACGATAAGGCTTAGGGCTACCAAATTTTGCATGTAGCTTTATCTAGTGGACCTCTACCAAGTTCCTTCAAAAAATAGCCCTGAGGTCAAAATTGGCCCCGCCCCCGGGTTCACAAGTTTTATATGGGCTTATATATTTTAAAATCCCTCTGGTACATAGCCATAGGGCCTAGGGCTACTAAATTTGACATGTATCTTTATCAAGTGGGTGTCTACCAAGAATGCCCAAACTATAGCCCTAGGGTCAAATTTGACCTGCCCCAGGGGTCACAAGTTTTATAAAGGCTTATATAGGGAAAATTTTAAATGTCTTCTATTACTTAGCGATAAGGTCTAGAGCTACCAAATTTGGTATGTAGCTTTATCTAGAGGGTTTCTACAAAGGGTGCCCAAATTGTAGCCCTAGGGTCAAATTTGGCCCCTTCTCATGGGGTCACAAGTTTTACATGGGCCTATATTTTGAAAACTTAAAGAATCTACTTGTACCTAGCCATAAGGCCTAGTAAACCATAATAAGACCTAGGTCTACTCAATTTAGCTTTGCCTCATGGTTCTAATGTATTACAGGGCCTTTTACCGAGAAAACTTTGAAAATTTTCTTGTTTATAACGATGAAAATCTGCTTGTTTATAACCACACATTCCCGACCTACATTATTTGGTATGGGCTTTTATCTTGTGGACCTCCACCAGGATTCAAGTAATTATAGCTTTGTGAAGAAAGTGGCTTTGCCTGGGGGTCATAACTTTCTCGGACTTTATAGAAAAAATTTAGTATGTCTTCAAGTTTGAAACAAATTGGCCAAGTATTGTTATGTCTGGCTTGTAGTGTTATTACGTATTAATAGACAGTGGAGCGATACAGGGCCATCATGGTCCTCTTGTTATTTTGATGCCGTAGTATTTACCACTATTTTTAATGATTAAGTAGTTCCCGTACACGAGATTCTGTTTTGCACATGTCTACTGTAGCACAAAATCTAATGTAGTCGTAAAGTGCCGTCACAGATTAGCCTCAGCGCGGACTGCGCAGGCTGATCCGAGATGACACTTTACGCAAATGTCCGAATGTCCCTTTTAGCGTGTTGCGAGCCATATACGATCCCAGTCTATACTTTACAATTCCATGTTTATCGTTAGGAAGAAGGCTTCGGAAATATCGTTCGAAAAGAAAAAGACGTTGTTTTTTCTCCTTTGACTATTTGAAAGAAAAATTCCATTTTCATATTGAGCCTAATTTCATCCCGTTGCTCTTAAGAGCTTTGAATAATGCAAAGTTAAAAAACTTGTGTTAACTCTTTACCAAACGACAAAATTTTAGACTGGTCCAAATTGAAATCACTTGCAGACGACAAAATAAACGTGACTCAAAAATTGAAATTTGTTTCAAGCAGGAAAAAAAACAAAATGGGAAAAGGAGAGAATGCTGGTTACAGCATTTTCTCCTTTTCCCATAATGTTTTCAAAAGGCTTCTATTTCTGTGCCATAAGAACCGGGGATTGTTTGGTAAAGGGTTGAGGCAAGCTAAGTGGTGCGGGAACAGGACTTCAAGATACTGCTTGTAGAACAGAGTTTGTCAATATAAGGGAAGCAACTCTTGCAATTATTTCCCCATCAAAAAAGGAATATGGCAGGCGTTTTGTTTATGTAAGGGAGGCAACTCTTACAGCTATTTTCATATGGAACTAAAGTTTGTTCCCTTTATGTAGAAAAGAAACATGGCTATGGAGTTTCACTTATATCGTCAGCTCTAGGGAGAGTGTTAATTCCTTACCAAAAAAAAACAAAACTTTAGACTCGTCCAAATTTAACCCATTACCACTCAATCTGTCCCTGAGAAAGAAGCCTTTAGAAAACATTGTGGGAAAAGGAGAAAATGCTGGTAACCAGCATTTTCTCCTTTTCTCACAATGTTTTCTACCCTTCACAAAACAAATTTCAAATTTTAATTCACTTGTATTTTGTCGTCTGCAAATGCTTTCAATTTGGACCAGCGTAAAATATTGTCGTTTGGTAATGAGTTAAAGGATTTACAGAAGACAAAATTGACATGACTCAAAAATTGAAACTTGACTACTGAAGAGTAGAAAATATTGTGGGAAAAGGAGAAAATGCTGGTTACCAGCATTTTCTCCTTTTGCCACAATATTTACAAAATTCTTATTCCTCTGGGTCGATAAAAGTAGGGATTGTTTGGTAAAGAGTTAACTAGCGTCTCCTTCCAGGGAGGCTTTCATCGGGGCGAGCGACTGAAATGTATGGGAAAAGAATATCCATTTGTGTCAATCTCTGGGCACAATCAGGTTGATCTCTGTATAATGCTGATACCAATTAAACCATTACATAATTATGGATCCTTGTTAGAGCACCAGTTTCAATAAACCCTTTACCAAACAATTGTGAGTTTGACCATTCGTCAAATGATCTGAGAAAAACTGTGAGAGAGACGAGGTTCAATATATATCACTATGAAAGTGGGTTTGTTCGTTTCATTTTTCGCGTAACGGGTTCTAGAATGTGTCAGTAAATACAGATGCAAAAGCACGTATGAGGAAAGATGTCTATCAATCTGCTAGGTAGATCTAGGTCTAATTTATTTAATACCTTTTCTTACTGAAAATTAAATACTGACATTTAAGTGTAAGCGGGAATATTACGAGGATTTGAGAAAGATACAGAAATCGTTTTCGGCATTTTAAATATCTCCCTATTCTAAAATAATGGATCTGGTCCGACCTAATTTTCGTAAACGAGGTTCCAATGGGGTAATCGTTAACTGCTTTGCTATTTGTTATAGATCTTTAAATAAATACGATTGATAGCAAACGATTATTACATGAAAACTACATCTTAAAATATTAGGGTAGATATTCAGATGAATGATAAAAACAGCACATGTTCAACAAAAGTTAAATTTGTGTTTAGATGACTATTTTTTTTTTTAGCCTGGAATGACGTCACATGAGAAAATTTTGATACAGAAAATAGCACATATTCGTACGCGAAATACTCCATGGATACATTTTACATTATCAGGTGTAAACTATGACTAGAGAATCGTTTTCGGGGTGCAACAGAAGTATTCACATAAAAATGTCTTTGAAATGGTGTCATTAGAAAATCACAATTGAAACAATAAACTTGTTAATAAAATAGTCCGTGTACTAGATTTCGCAACAGAGTCGCAATTCGGCTCAATGGAGCAGGCGGTGGAACAGTGACGGATTTTATCTTATTTCTGTGGAGAGATTCAGTTGGAAAAGTGTTGTGATAAAACAATTTTTACAAGCGCAACTTTCCTTTAACATTTTGTATGTAACTGTGGTGATATACCCGGATTTACTTCGGTTAACAGTGACTGGTGCCATTCAACCTCTTGTGTCAAGCAAGCAGGCACCCCCTGTAAATTCGATTCGTCACACCTTTGAAAGCGGAAGCTTTAAAATATCAGATCTAGGGCTCTTGTTCTGTAAACAGGGTTTGTATGCTCTTCATTTCTATTATGTGTGAAGAGAATTCTTAATGATAGCACTGAAGGAAAGAGAAATTTTGCTTGGCGGTAATCCGAAGACTATTGAGGAATGAATTTTCGTGGATACACAATCATGTCACAGCGTATTGAACGTCCTAATGTGACTTTTCCTCAGTTTTCATATAGAGAATGATGAGCTTAGTCAATCAGTTAGTATACCTTTTTCGTGAAACGATTTCATTTTCGTGATCTCTGACAAGAGAAGTGGAAATGATTTAATTGAAATTCTAGAAATAGAACTATAGTCTGTATCTAGATTACTTGTACACGAGTTAGCCAGCGCGCGGTTAACTATAGTCTGTTTCACTGATAATCACGTGACCTATTCCTTTTGTCATAGTAAAGAATATGTAATTTGGAATTCCAATTTGTTCAATGCAGCAGCATGTCCCACCTTTATCATTTTGAAGAATTTTGTCCTCAATGTCATCAGTTTTTCTTAATCCTTTACCACACAAGCCCTACTTTTGACTACCCTGAGAAAGAAGCCTTCAGAAAACATTGTGGGGAAAGGAGAAAATGCTGGTTTCCAGCATTTTCTCCTTTTACCACAATGTTTTCTATCCTTCACAAAACAGATATCAAATTTTCATTCACTTTTATTTTGTCGTCTGCAAATGCCTTCAATTTGGACAAGCCTAAAATTTTGTTGTTGTGTAATGGGTTAATTATCCAAAGTGTGAAATTGATGACTGCTATTATTATGCTAGATTAAAATATTTGAAAGATTCTTCTAGATCAAGATCTACATGTTAAATCAGCCAAAAATGTTGAAAAACTTTTTTCATTTGTTAAATTTTCATGAACAGAAACTTAGACTGCCATTAAGCTGAATATGAGAATAGCCATTATAATGATGTAACTAGTCATGCTCCTAGTTTGTGGATATGACTGGGTTACCAGTATTCTGGTTATGTGCCAGGCTCACCCCTGCCTTTTCCCTTAGCTCCACTGGCTGAAGGCGATGAAGCTTGTGCCATGGCCCAGTGTCTGCTGTGCGCCAGTCAATGTGTTTACTTGTATTTCAAACATCACTGAAACTACCAATCACAGAATTTGACCAAGCTTTACAGAAATAATCCTGTTATGGTCCTTTTCAGAATTTCTCAAAAGAACTTAATTCCTCATTTTTGCCATAGCAACAATGCAAATCTTTGACATCTTCCTCAACATTCTAGTTTGACTCATAAATCACAGTTCAACATGCACAAAAATCTTAAAAGACCCTTGCATGATACACAATCCGATCAAGGGGTCATTTTGATTTCCCAAAATTCTGATAGGTACTATAAAAAGTATATCAAACCGAAATCGTACCAACAGAAAATAATTGTGAAAACCATCAAATTGGTGTCATATATTACCTAAACTGGTGCATATAATCTGTGAAGTGTTAACATACAGGTGATAATTGGCTTGTTACATTTAGATAATGTAATTGTAGGTTGACAGCTGGCACTAACCTTGCTTAGAGAGATACTAGACAGTGCAGTGGTGTATCCCTTTGAAGTTGAGCACTGATGTATGGATATATTGTAAAGCATCTCAACGTACCAGTGTCCACTGTTTAACCCTTTACCAACGACAAAATTTCAGACAGGTCCAAATTGAAAGCACTTGCAGACGACAAAATAAAAATAACTCAAAAAATTGAAATTTGTTTCTGGCAGGATAGAAAACATTGTGGGAAAAGGAGAAAATGCTGGTTACCAGCATTTTCTCCATTTCCCACAATGTTTTTAAAAGGTTTCTATCTCAACAGGGTCGTAAAAACCAGGGATTTTTGGGTAAAGGGTTAATGTATGAAAATAAACATTTAGCATTAAAATGTGTTCAATGTGTAGTTAAACCTTGATATTGGTAATTAAAGGGACTGACTCTGTTAGACAATGGAGGTACACATTTTACATTTTTCAGACTTTTTCATGACATAATTTTTTTGCATGATGTATAATTTTATGTTTTCAATGTCTTTTACATTGACTTTAGTTTACAGTCTCAGAACAGTCTATTTGGTTTTCTCAATCTATATCATGGTTTTTTTTTTGACAGATTTTTTTTCCAATGAAATTGAATGTGTGGACCTGAAGCCAAGTAGACTTACAGCGATGAGTTTTGGAAGTGATGAAGTCAACTTTTTGGTGTACAGATACCTTCAAGAATCAGGTATGGTATGGGAGCCATGCATTACAGACTCTGAAATACATGTAGGCCTGTATTTGCTAACCGATCTTACACGTCGCCTTATCCTGCTAAATAAATGAACTGAAACTTTTAAGCCAATTGTAAAAACCTAGACTTTGCTATTGAAAAGGTAATTTTTGTGGGAAAAGATGTCCTTATTGGACAGAGTAGATCAAAGATCATACTGCATGTTATGCATAGTCTTATCTTGATCTACAGTGTCTAGGGTTTTCCTTGACACACAATTTTGTGCATTTCAAGGAATTTTTAGGAAATTGACCCCCACTTTTTTCAACAGTGTGTCCCTGTTGACGCACAAATACGATAAGAGGTACTAATGATCATAATTATACAATACCGACATTGCTGCACAGCAAGTAGATCGAAAATCTGAATTACGAAGAGAAAACAGGACAATCGCAGTCGATCTCTTAAGTATCACTGTATGGCTCTCTTAAAATCGACGTCATTCTTGTTGTCTGCAAGGAAGAAGAGCCCTTAACCCATTACCACTCAATCCCTACTTTTCACGACCCTGAGAAAGAAGCCTTAAGAAAACACTGTTGGAAAAGCAGAAAATACTGGTAACTAGTATTTTCTCCCTTTCCCACAATGTTTTCTACCCTTCACAAAACAAGCTTCAAATTTTCAGACGCTTTTATTTTGTTGTCTGCAAATGCTTTTGATTCGGACAAGCCAAAACTATTGTTGTTTGGTAAGATCAGACCATGAAACTCAACCTGGTAAGGGCTCCTAGACACACATTTCAAAGTCTCGAGGGTTTAAACTTTACTATAAATTACTTAAAGAGTCGGCTGTTCAATAGATAGAAATAGTTTATTTATGGTCAAAATGGATATTTTCTTTCAAGAAAAACAGTAGAGACTTCAGGCTGACAACAAGCTGTTTTCATCAATTACAGAGTTGATTCCTGTAAGAACACAAAACAAAATAACCCTGTTACCACAGAGAGAGACTGCACAAACTTTGAAATTCAACCCTTGTGCATCATCAAAACATTAGCCATCATAATCAATGATACCCTTGAAAGATTAGAGTTACTTGGATATATAACTGTTTGTCTACAGCTAGAATACATTTGCTTTTAAGTATCAAACAGAGGTAATTAAAGCATGCGCCAGATAATCTTATGAAAAAGGTGCTATCTGGGCTATATAAGCTCCCACTGTAAGGGAATCTGATATTTTTATGTATCACCATCATAATATATATAGAGGTAGGTTTACAAAGATTTACTGTAAATAGAAAACAGAAAAAAGCACAGTTAACAACTAACAGTTTTTGGAAGGCGAGATTTTCATTCTCGCCTTCATATGTCAACGCTCGGCAGCTTGCTGAAAATGCCTCTGAACAGCATTATCAAAACTCCTTTCAAATAGTTCGATACTTCTCAAGTACATAAGAACAAAATAATGTCGAGACCATTGTAAATTTAATCAGAACAGCAAGAAGAAACTTCAAGTATCTAGAAGAAATGAAATCGAATTCGTAAAAAGCATCGTTTTTGACAAATGCAAAATACTTTGGATCAGTTCATTGATATGATCATGTTGCTACAGCAACAAATAAACCGTAGCTATACTATAAGCCAATCGAAAGCTACTAACATGACGTCATTCGGACCTACTTCCACTTCACAACGCATAAACAACTAACCAGTGGGATCGTAGATGTAAATTTACTATCCCAGAACTAACCTTCTAGCTTCTTTGAATGACGTATCCCTGATAGACCCATTTCCTCTGTTGGCAACCTTATTCTGTCTTTGTGAGAAGTAAAATTTCAATGAAATAAATTCCTTTGAATCATCAAGTGTTTAAACAAAATTTTCTCTTTCAAAGAAATATTTTTCTTTTATCAAAGTTGTGCTTGACTTTATGATTAATGACTAGGTTATTGTTACGCATCAGCGTGGCCGAGTTTTGATTCCGGAGACTCGTGAAAAGAAAAAGAAAAAGTAGTTCTGGTCAGTATGATGTACCGATGTACAGCCAGGCTGTTCAATTCCTTCCTTATATACGAGTATGATCGGATTTTACTACGTCAAAAATGACAATAACATGATCTGTAACCGTTTTAACATGCAAAGAATTTTAACTTCTTCTTTTGGTCGTCACGTTGCTTAACGTTCAGCAATTATTCATAAATATTTAACCCTTTACCACTCACTTGAAACGACTCTGAAAATCAAGCTTTTAAAAACATAGAGAGGAGAGGTGAAATTACAATCGGAAACCGGCATTTTTCTTTCATTTTACCACATTGTTCTGCCCTATCAAGAACAAATTTCATCGCTAATTGGGGCCACCCTGAGTTTGTCATCTGTATGAATCAGTGCTTTCAATTTCAACTTAGTCTGAAATTTCTTTGTCAGGTAAAGAATAAACGCTTATCGCAATGAATTGTTATCATAATCACTTACCTCCGTCATTATTAGAACTGAAATCTTTACCTTATATACTCCCATTTATTTTCCTCGAAAGAATTTCCTTCAACTATACACTTTTTCCAAAACTGAATAACACAATGGTAAAATTATCTTGACTGGGAGATTCCCACTGTACTAGAGTGCATCGGACGTGTTCATGATTTTCTAAGAACACGGACCAAGGGCCTGTATCTGTGTAACTGTGCACGATATATTTTTGTCGAACAAAGGAATAGGGTGTATCTCAATATTGACGAGTTGGTAATCATTTTGCTTTCATGTTTGCCGAAAAGCTGAACGTACATTCCGGTTACGCAGCCGGGATTAATGAAAGACAAGCGTTAATGTCAATGAACCCTTAAACTGTTTATGACGCCTGTCTCTTTTGAAGACAAGGCAGACGATACTATAGTCTGCACAGAATATGCAATCTTATGTTGGATTAAGCTCTATATTGTAATAACCCAACCAAAACAGCTCAGGGTGAGTTTGCAATAATTAAGCATTTTTCCGGAGATGTTAAATGCCATTTTCATCAATCCAGCGCTCTAGTATAAGGGTGAACAGAGTCATAGATTACAAGAATCGTATAAACGAAGAACACCTTTCGACGTTCCTTATACGACCTAAGAAGTCAACCGTCAAATGATGTTGGTTGGTTATCTTTGATAGGATGGTGAAAATTGCGCATTTTCTCATGTACCTGCATACTTTTAAAATATTCTTCCCTTTCTAAAAAGCCCCATTCTTTAAGGTCATTAAAACTCAGCACTTGTATTGTAATCTAAATGTTAAATCTCCGTTTTGAACATTGAAAGTCGTTTGTTTTGAAAGTCTTTTTCAGTCTTGATAAAGTATATTTCAAATAAAATGGTAAACAAATTTTTAAAAAAAGCCTTTTAACTGAACGACACTGAAATTTTGACAACCTCAAGGGAAAACAAGTTTCAAAATACTGTTGGAAAAGGAAAAAAAACGCTAGTCACCAGTATTTTCTCTTTTTACCACTATGTTTTGTACTTTTTCCTGCCAAACGGCACATTTTCAGCTGCTCTTAACTTATTATCTGCTAATTGCTTTAATGTAGACGGCCCTAATTTTTTGTTATTTTCTGAAGGGTTTTGTAAAGGGTTACTAAGATGGAAAACGTTGTGGGAAAGTCAAACAAAAGGTTGATTATCATTATTTGCTACTTTTCCTACAATGCTTTGAAAAGCCTCTTCTTCAACATTGTTGAAAGTCAGTATTGTGATCTAAAAGGCTGAATCTCAGTTTCTATACTCTAAAATGTACCTTTCTAAAAACTCTTTGCTCTCTCAATAAAAAATTATCCATGGAATAAAATGGTAAAGACTTTCAAGAAATTAATCATCTCATTACAGTTTTACACCTATCAAAATTGATGGAATTTTCAAGCAAAAACTATTCTTTAATCCTTTACCATACCCTATCAAGTACAGTTTTAACAACCCTGAGAAAGAGGCCATTTAAAAACTTAATTTTGAAAAGAAGAAACTTTCTTGACTCTTTACACGAAGAAAAAAATTCAGACTTTCCAAAATTGAATGCATTTTCAGGTAGCAACTTTTTGATCTGGCACCATTGATGGAACCTGTATGAAATAGGATGGAAGACAATTTAGGAAAAGGAAAAAATTAGCACCGACCTGTATTCTCCTTTTCAGACCCAAAGTTCTCAAGCTTTCCTCCTAGACCTTTTAAACTCATTATTGGGGTAATAGAGGGTTAGATCTAAGTTTCTATACAAGGTAAAAAAAAATATGGGTAACAGCAAGTTAGAACTCTTTGCTATCACATAAAACTTTTCCTTCAAATGAAATGGAAAGGAGGTTCAGAAAAGTCCATTCGTTTTAATTTTTTTCAACATATTTTCACAAGCCTTCTTCAAGTTTGTTAAAACTCAGGATGGTAAACTGGTCTTCATTACACAGGAACATTGCACAACTCTATAGACTTTGCTGTATCAGGAGAGGCGATTTAAGTACAGGAAAATGTATTTCAATATGTTATGCCTATATTCTAAACTCGCCTTCCAACAGTACTTTCAGTACTTTGATTGTTTAAGCTAACTAATTAACATTTTGTTGTTACCCCCACAAATTCCAAAATGGCCCACATTATTTTTTACTAGGGGGTCACAACAATGACTCCCTATTTTTGTAGCCAAAGGAAACCCCCGACTGTCTGATTTACCCCCCCCCCCCCCTTTCACAAAGCAGGGCTCAAACTGACCTTTCTGCCGATTTTGATTGATAGGTGTTCCAACGTCTTATCAGCCAATGAAAACGCAGCATTGGGCGTCATGTAAACAAAAAAGTCTGACACAGTTTGTTATATAATAGACATGCGATAATTTGATCATGTCTATTTAGTTATCGAAACAGCCAACACTATTGGAATTGATAAGAAAGTTCAGGAAAAAAATTATTGTAATCACCTAGAGTGAAATATCAGCTAGGAAAAAAGTGAAGCTCTTTCTCTTTTTATTCGACACCATTTTCTGGTTACCTTGTCGGGCTTGACAACCGATATACCGATATATTACTGGGGGGGGGGGGGGGGGCAAACTGTGGTTCTATTTATGAGACTTGTCCTTGAAAGTTGGAAAACATTCTGGGGCAATATTGGTTTTTGAAAGGGTAGAAAACTACTTTTTATACTGCTTCTTTTTCTCTTTCCGCCTACAATGTTTTCTAAAGCAGTCTGACTCTCTATAAGATTGTTAACTCGTTACCAGACGACAAATTTGTCGACTGGACCAAATTCAAAGCATCTGCAAACAACAAATTAAATCTTGTTAATATGATGATTTCTGACATTGATAGGGTGGAAAATATTGTTGGAAAAAGGAGAAAATGCTGGTTCTTCTTTTCGCACAATGTTTACTGTAGGCTTGAACCCCTTCTTTCTCAGGGTCATAAACAGTCAGGATTTTGTGGTAAAGAGTTCAAACACAGGGCTGTGTGTTAAAAGGTAAAGCGTACACGTGTAGAACTTTCTTGTATGTCCTAGTTCGCCATAAGGCTTAAAGCAAAATATGGTCATATATCTATATGAGTTTTAATTTGTATTTCAGGATACTTACACTCAGCATACACATTTGGCATAGAGTCCCACATCAGCCAGACAAACATTAATGGGGCCCTGGTTCCCCCAGCAGCCCTCCTCAGTATCATTCAGAAAGGGCTCCAGTACACAGAGGCTGAAATCAGCATTGGAGAGGTAAGATAAAGTTTTTCAAAGTGACTATTTATCCGAACATCATGTATGCACTGATTAAAGCAACACATTCATACATGAATGTTAGGGGAGAGAACTCATTTTATAACCATCCACAGCTGAAGAATGCAAGATGGCTACCGCTGTACTGACGATTCAAATTTCAGTTGGCCAAAAAATGCGCCAATTATGGTGAATTTATAGAGTTCCTTAAGAATTTGGAGGACTCCACCTTTTGTAAATATGTTGTGGTCGATACTAAGCAGAACATTTACACGGTGTACATAAGAGTCCAATTCTTCAGTGCAGACATGACTGCATTGTGTACTGAATGAGGAAATCAGAAATAGCAAGTCGTGCCTCCAAGACAATATTTCATCAGTCTGGGCACGACCATTGGGCACCAAACAAGTTTTCCTTCATTGGGTACACGACAGTTGGCCTCACAGTATGAATTTTCATCAGTGTGTACACGACAGTCCGGTAAATATCATCAGCTGAAGTTTTTTATACCAATATCTCTATGTTGTGTCATGGGTATTGAATTGAAAGTCCACTGCTCACTCTATTTTCATTGTTGACCCAATCTAAAACTAGGGGAGTGCAATGAACATCAAATAAGGACATGAACATTATTTTTCTCTTCAACACATTTTTAAATCTTTAAAACTAGATTTTAAGTTCTTGCACAGATATGAAGCTATCCATAGATATCTTTAGTTAATAGTTAATATTTGAGCCGAACTACTTTGGCTTGTTACGTGTAGCTCTGCCTCTGTGATCAACCACATTTTTAACCCATTGCCACACAAGAAAAATTTAGACTGGTCCAAATTGAAAGCATTTGCAGACGACAAAATAAAGGCGACTGAAAAATTTAAATTTGTTCCGGGAAGCGTAGAAAACACTGTGGGAAAAGGAGAAAATGCTGGTTACCAGCATTTTCTCCTTTTCCCACAGTGTTTTCAGAAGGCTTCTTTCTCAGGGGCGTCAAAAGTAGGGATTGTGTAGTAATGAGTTAAGTGGTATTTGACAAAAACTTTGGGCAATACAATGAGTTAGGACTATCCATCTGTTTCTTGTAATTGCTGAACATTTTAAATCATATACAAGTGTTAAATAAACTGACATGTGCTCTGTCAAATCAAGTTAAAAAATTCTTCTTAATTCAAGTACATGTATGTAATACCACAGTTAATTTTGCAAATACGTCTTGGGGTTTTCCAGAAACATTACTTTACATAGAATCACACAGATTTTACCTCGCTTTTGTTGCACTGTGTTTATAGAACCAAATTCACATATCATGTTAGAATATTTGTTATCACATCAGTTTTATAAAATATGAACAAAATGGGTTACAATTGGCTTAAAATCTGTAAGTAAGGATCTTTTAAGCTGTCAGCAAGATGGAAAACTGTGGTCTGCACTCTGCAGGAAGTAGTATGTAAAGTATTACCTTACTTTCAGGATGGCTCAGAGGAGGTGATTGAGTCTCTGTCCCTAGTGGATGCTGTGAGACCAGATGTTGTAGAGAGCAGGAAACAAGCTCTGTCAAAAAATGCCCAGGTGAAAACAGAGAATGCCAATACAAATGGTGAAGAAAGCACAAGTACAATGCGTAAGTTTTTTAGCGCTATGACAAACTCATATCCCTGAGATCATACTTCAAAGTTCCTTTTAATTTGTTTTACACCCATGTTTTAACGACTCTGACAAAGACAAATTTTAATAACATTGTGGGAAGGAAGAAAAATACTGGTAGCATTTTCTCCTTTTCCACAATGTTTTCTGTCCTTTTTAAATTTAGTCTGATCAAGTTTGCCATATTTAATTGATCTTCTCCAAATGCTCTCAATTTATACCATTCTGAAATGTTATCATTTTTCAAAGTTCCTTTTACATTGTTTTAAACCCATGTTTTAACGACTCTGACAAAGACAAATTTTAATAACATTGTGGGAAGGAAGAAAAATGCTAGTAGCATTTTCTCTTTTTCCACAATGTTTTCTGTCCTTTTTAAATTTAGTCTGATCAAGTTTGCTATATTTAATTGATCTTCTCCAAATGCTGTCAATTTATACCATTCTGAAATGATATCATTTGATATAGAGTTGAGCACTGAAAACAAGTTTTATTTTGGCTGAAAATACTTTAATTCATTATCCTGTAAGAATTACTATACCTACTGCATTGATTTCCAAGGTTGGATGCAAATTATCTTTATTACTGGATTGATATTAAATGTGTTTTGATCAAGAGGTGATATCATGTTGATGCGATCATGCTCTTGGAAGACTGTATAAAAGAGTGCCTGTCTCAGCTATCATCATTTTTACCAGTAGTGCGGTGGTAAATGCTGGACTATCAATCATAAGGCAGGAGATTCGATACTCGGCCCAACCAGGACCTTTCTGGGATACATTGTGTTTCCCACCAAACTAGAGGTGAACTCATTTGGAACCAAGAGGTAGCCTTGCGGTGCTTTACACAGCCCACGTTACAGAGCCAAGGAGGTCTATTTGAAGAAGAGCTAGGGGCTTATACCCGGATTTCCTTGTATCTGATTCTTTCTAATAGTCCATATCACAGTATGCCTAGAGCACGCAGGAACCTTAATCCTACAAAGTTATCATCTATCATCATTTTGCATTTTGAAACCACATGGTGTAGGTACAACTAATTCTTTGGTAAAATGTAAAACTACAGTATGCCACCCAGGGGGAAGGAGCGAAAGGGGCGTCAAAGCCTCGGGTCGCCAATGGAGCGAAAACAGGTCTTTTAAAGTTGCAACTCCTAGCGAGGCTAGGATAGTAACCACATACAGTTCAATGGCTATGGGATCTCAATGGTCGTTACTTGAAGTTGATAGGCAGCGGAGCATCATCTGGTCATTATCTGAGCTTGATTGTCGTCATAATCACCAATCCGGCAGCAATCTGAGGCAATCTCCGGTGCTCTGTATGCACACAGAGTGTTGTAGATCACGGCCTAGTGGAATGGGGGTATAACAACTACATGTAGTTATTCTAAGTAGGTGATTAATATTAGCACCTTGTTGAGCTATGAAGATTTCTTGTCAGTGTCCTTGAAATTGAAAGAGGCATGGTAAGCGATGCACTATATACTTGGTGCTGCGCGTCCTGCAGACACAGACAGTAATTTTTTCATGTCCAATGTTAGTCAAACTGCGTCCCAGACACAAAAAGGGACCATCTGGGAATTCTGTACTTCAATTAGATGAAAAGATGTCAATGATAGTGCAGGTCAATCTAAGTTGATAGAGTTAGAAATGATTGTATAAAAAGGTAGAATGACCACTTTTCGTATAGAAAATACAAAAGCAAAAAGTGCAGACCCTGGTACGCCTGCAAAGTCTGACCAGGCTTGACACTTTTCACACTTCCTAGATGGTCTCTTTTTGCATGACTGGTGATATATATATTTATTAAGCAAATTGTGTGACACATGACTCTATGATCCATATTGATCAGCAATGTGCTCTAAGTTTTAATCTTGTGTAGAAAGTAATAAGGCTTCTGATTTGTTAAAGTAATTTGTGTACATGTAGCTGATCAGTTTGTTAAGTCAATCTTAACTGATCAGTTTGTTAAGCCAAACGGTTTAACAATAACATAGGTCAACCGTCATATTCTTGTTATCTGTAAAACATTATGATGAAATGTCAAATGGTGTTGAGGTAGTATTATATCAGTTGGATAATGATTAATCCCTGAGGTCATGACTTATTATTAACCTATTTCAACTAGAGTACTCAGGTTTTCTGAAAGGTAGAAACACCTAAACCAGATGACAACAATAACAAACATCCATACTGAAAGCATTGGTCTACAACCATGTTATAGGGTCATCGGTACATGGATTTTTTATACACCAGATGGGTGGTATTATGCTGTGGCCCCAGTCATCTGTCCGTCTGTTCATCCCATAGCAACTCTAGTGTGTGCAACTCCTGCAGTTTCTATCGAATTAATTTGAAACTTACCACAATGAAACTCTATGATGTGTTGTTGTGCATGTGACCCTTAAAATTTGAATCTCTGTGGGCATTCTAGATTTCACACTTCAGTGACTAGCCCCTTCAGGCATATACATGTATATGGGCTGCACTGCAAAGCTTTTGTTTGATAAGGGGTTGAAATCTCACTAACTTTACATCCTGTTGTATAAAGAATGTTGTATGAAAAGCCAAAATCAGAGAACCTTTGTTAGTGTATTTTCGTGCAGTTGGCTTGATATCATTACTCTCAGACGATATCAATGTCTTTTTATGGGCGACTGACTTCATAATAATAGGGGTAAAGGTATTCTTTTCTGCTGAAATGCCTGTTGTATGGTCTATATAATAAAGCAATGCATTTTACCTGTCTTACCTTTTATGTGTTTGTTTTTTTATATTGTGTATGTCAACAAAGGCTTGAATTATCATTTGAGAGTAATACATAATATGTAATATGGCAATTATAAAAACAGCCCATTGAAAACCAGATGAGCTGACAACTCTTGATAAAATGAAACCATAAGTAAAAAAATTATGACATCTGGACCCCAACTCGCCAACCGATTTTAATCCTTTGTTTGTTTCTCCCAGATTTTTTGAATTTGATGGTAAAGTAACTTCAGATAATGTGATTTATTATACCAAATGGTTTGGCCAATCAGAAGTTGAGTTATTGTTAAATGTAGAAAATAATGGAGAATTAAAATGAAAATTTTCTGTTTACCAAACAACTGAATTTAAACTTATTCAAATTGAAAGCATTTGCAGACAACAAAATTTATGTGACCAAAAAATCACATGTTCTTTTTGGAAGGGTAGAAAACATTGTGAGAAAAGGAGAAAATGCTGGTTGCATTTCATCCTTTTCTCACAATGTTTTCTAAAGACTTCTTCCTCAGGATTGCAAGTAGGAATTGTGTGGTAATAGCTTAAGAATGGTTGGTAAATATGAGGTTTTCTGATATGGGGTGTACAGTGTTTGCTATTGTGTACTTTTGGATTGTAATGAAGCATTAACTCTTTACCACACAATACTGTGCTCAACTCATTAGCAAATGACTTAATTTTAGGTTTGTCCATTATCGAAAGCAGACCAGTACCCGTTGCAGACAACAAAATAAATGTGACTGGAAATTTGAAAGTTGTTTTTTGAAGGGTAGAAAACATGGTGGGAAAAGGAGAAAATGCTGGTTATCAGCATTTTCTCCTTTTCCCATCATGTTTTCTAAAGGCTTCTTTCTCAGGGTCATCAAAAGTAGGGACTGTGTGATAATGGGTTAAACAACCCACAAGAATGTTTCAGAAATCAACGTAGGACTAGAAAAAAATGCTTGTAATAGTACTTTTGAAAATGAGAGTTTTTTTTCTTGATAATGAATAAGATGACACTGAAAATGGGGTATTTGACCAAAAAGTAGATTGTCAGTAAAAATTGTAAGTGTACGCTCTAAGTATTTATAACATACTTTTAGTTTTAGTGCAGATATGTTTTACATTTAACTGTTTGTGGGTCTTGCATTAGGAGAAAAAAAGAGTCTTGTATGTAGTTGCAGTAGCGTAATTATCTCATTTTCCCAGATTTTTTTTTCTACCGTTTCAGAAAAAGATTACCATACCATACTTGCCACATCTGATTTATCATCTACTGGTATTTTCAGTTGGGGCAAGCCTCTAAATTTCTGTAACTCTTCACCAAACAACAGAATTTTAGACTGGTCAAAATGGAAAGCACTTGCAGACAACAAAATAAACATTACTCAAAAATTGGTTACCAGCATTTTCTCCTTTTCCCACGATTTTTTCAAAAGGTTTCTATCTTGAGGTCAGAAAAACCAGGGATTGTTTGGTAAAAGACTAAAGGGCAAATTTGGGCCATGATCGGCATGCTGTATGAAAAGGCGACTGAATCCATCTGCAAAAATACCAACCTATTAATAATGCATGCCATGTGACTTAATGGTCAATTTCTATCAAGGGACCAGTCTACATCATGATTAAGTGTGCTGTTAAACAAAATGGATTCTGTGGATTTGTAACAAGGGTGTTGCTACCAACATAATTATACAAACACAGTTGCATATACTTGGCACCAAAAAAAAAAAGACTTAACTCTTTACCAAACGACAAAATTTTAGACTGGTCCATATTGAAAGCATTTGCAGACAGAATGAAAGTGACTGAAAATTTGAAATTTGTTTTGGGAAAGGAAAAAAACATAGTGGGAAAAGGAGAAAATGCTGGTTACCAGCATTTTCTCCTTTTCCCTCAATGTTTTCAGAAGGCTCCTTTCTCAGGGTCATTGTGTGGTAAAGAAATAATTGCCTAAAAACTTCACTGGAGGCTACCAAATAGCTTCTAAAATTCAACATTTTTCTGACACTCCTTGGGAATTCTCCTTACCTTTCTGGGCACCTTGTACCCCAGGCAATACCCTCAGTATCACAGAGATGCATGAAGCCCACTTTTTTCACAGCATTTTCATCTGTTTTCTGCAATTCTTGGTAATTCTTTGTATTAGGGCAAGTCTACTTCTTTTCTGTGGTTTCAGTGGTCGTGAGGTAGAGCGTCGGCCTCATAACATAAAGGTCCTGAGTTCCTTACCAGGGAGCGGATATTAACTTTGGGATTCTTCATTGGCCCACACATTTGGCACGAGTACTGGTGTAGTTCCCAGGAAGCAGAATCAAGAGAGATAAATATAAGTTGTAAGAACTTCTTTCTCAATAGATGTATTTGTAAAATAAATATGTGTAAACTTAAACTTCTTTTGTTTGTGGAGAAAAGCATTATCAAAGTTTTCCCACAAGTTTTTCAATGGCTTCATTCCTAGGGGGCATAAAAAGGCTGGATTTGTTTGGAGTTAAAATGTATCATTGCACAGCAGAAAACATATTTTTATGATTGTTTAGCCAACATTCCAAAGGGGTAAACAATTAATGTTTTTTTCCCATTCTTAAATCATTTTGTTCTTTATTTAACCTGCTTAGTTGCCAGCTCAGTTTGTTATACACAAATAGTAATCCAAGGCTTTTGAGTTTGAAAGTTCTTTTGAGGATTGATGATCGCCAGTTTGGCCAGAAGACTGCCCCTCTCTCGGAGCTGATGATTTTGTCTACATTGTTGATATGGAAATGCAGTTGCCTGGCTGGGTAGCTCAGTGGCTAGCTTATCTGACTCATGACTTGATAGTTGCGTGTTTGATGCCTGTTGTGGCAAACTTTCTTTCCGGCGATCTTTCTCCTCTCGCCTCTAATGCATGTGAGAAAAGAAGTCAGTGGTTTTTCAAAGAAAGTTGTGTCAGTTCTGGTGTGAGAAAGCCAGGAAACATATATATGTATCACTGACTGCCATGACATGACCTAAGCTGTTAACCCTTTACTAAACAATCCCTGGTTTTCATGACGCTGGACAGGAAGGCTGTTGAAAATATAGCATTTTCTCCTTTTCCCATGACATTTTCAAAAAAGCCTTCCTTCCTGGTAACCAGCATTTTCTCCTTTTCCAACAGTGTTTTCATACACTGCTGGAAACAAATTTCAATTTTTGAGTTACGTTTGTCATCTGCAAGTGCTTGCAATTTGGACCAGTCTGAAATTTTGTTGTTTTGTAAGGAGCTACGCAGAAAAATCAGCAGACCTCTGTCTATACTGCCCAATTTTTCTTTTATAGGAATTAGAAAAGTACATCATACATGGATGATGCTATTTCAGTATAGCAACCTCTTTATCATCTTCGCGAGCCAAGTTTACGATCACTATGTGGATCTTACCTTGGCTGATTGAGCCTGATTTCGAGATTCCTGCGATGCGCCCTCTGTTGGATGCTGGTTATTACTCCCCTTTACATCATGTTTCTAAAAGCAAATCAATTATCGTTTTACAAACCGCTTACGAATACACATGAAGCGATAAGCAGACATCCACTTGGGTTTCCATGTTTTACCTATTATTGGAAAGGTAGAGACCATGTTCTATTTTTATCAAAGATGAAATGCTACGAGCGATGTCATTCGTTGCAGCTAGAGCTGGCTGCATCCAATGAAAAGGCGCATGGGGAGGTTGTAAAAATCAAGCTCAATCCGCCAAGGTAATGCGATCGTAAACTTTGCAGGCGAAGATGCTTCTTTATGTACTTTTTTTTTCTCCTTAAAACTTACAAACTTCAATGTTAAATTTGATACAAGGACCTTGCTCTTACAGTGTTTCTCTCAAGTACGTTCCGTTCTTCAGGAGTCAAATGGACCTGCTCTTTAACCCATTACCAAGCAATCCCGGGTTTTCATGACCCTGAAGAAAAAGCCTTTTAAAAACATTGTTGGAAAAGGAGAAAATGCTGGTAACCAGCATTTCTTCTTTTTCCATAATTTTTTTTACCCAATTAAAGGAAGATTGCATCATTTGAACCACATTGAAATTGTTGTCTGCAAATGTTTTCAATTTGGACAAGGCTAACATTTTGTCATCTGGTAAAGGTTAAAGTGTTTTTCTCAAGCTCCTTCTTGTCTGGTGTAATAATCCTCTAAACTTCTGACCCAATTAATTTATTATTTTGAGGTAATTAACAGTAAAGGGTTATGAGTGATATTCGTTTTATATCTTTCATGCATAACATCCCATAAAAGGTTTATGGTTTGAGTTTTGATTCAAGAGTTGTGTTACCTGAACTTGATCTGCACAATCCTCACAGTGCTAAAGTAAATACAGTATGTCGATAGGTGAGTGCAACACTATTCTAAGTGCCTGTACATTGTACAGGTACTTAGTATAGTGTTGCATTCACCTATCGATGTAGCTTTGGCATGTTGAGGAGTAACTCTTTACCAAATGCCAGATTTTGGACTGGTCCAAATAGGAAGAGTTTGCAGACAATGAAACATGGCTGTAACAATAGAATACTGGTACATGTATGTGTTTGAAATGGTAGAAAATGGTATGGGAAAAGTAGAAAATACATGTACAACAATACTGGCTTTGTCAACCTCCTGTTTCTTTGAAATTGGACCTGAAATCTTCTAAATGTCCCTAAGATTTACATGTTTGCCTTCTACTTATTTTAACCCTTTCCCAAATGACAAACTTTTGGACTAGACCAAATTGAAAACATTTGCAGACGACAATTGAAGTCTTGCTGAAAAGATGATTTCTGTCTATGATAGGGTAGAAAACATTGTGGGAAAAGGAGAAAATGCTGGTTACCAGCATTTTCTCCTTTTCCCATGATGTTTTCAAAAGGCTACTATTCCAGACCCGTAAAAACCAGGAATTGTTTGGGAAAGGGTTAAGGGGCTCAATTGGGCCCTTGATCTGAGAATTCTTTGAAGGTTCGACCTGTCCAGTGTCTGCTCTGTCTGGGTGTCTGCTATCAGGCATTACTCCCCTGGTATTGAGGGGATTGTAGTAATATGGCTATGAAGTAGCAGTGGAGAAAATGGCTTTTATCAATATGTTTGAGGAGAAACCAGGCCTGTTTTAGCTCCAGATTTCTCTTAACTGCTGATCATAGCTGAAGGAATCGCACTAGGTAGTGTTTTGTTAAGTAAATGTTTTTTTTAGTTTGAAAAGGTTGTTGTGTAGAAAAGTAGTGCAGTTCTGTACCCAGAATTAGATGTGTATTTGTAGAATGCCATCTGATAATGGTAGCAAAGTTCTCAAACATGGGTGCAGGAGGTAGACCAAGAGGCAAGACTTAGTGTCAAGGATCTTCCTGAGAAAATTTTGAAAGAGTGTTCTGATTCAGTGGCACGCTTGTTTTCCATCGTTTGTCTTTGTTTAATTCTACCAAATTGAAAGACTTTGCAGACAACAAATTGAATGCAGCTCAAATGATAATTTGTTCTTGATAGGATGCAGAACATTGTGGAAAAGGGATTACATGCTTGTTGCCAGTAGACACGTCATTTTCCAGATCCTTAAAACTTTGGGTTGTATGGTAAGGAATTAACTCTTTACCACACAATCTGGACTTTTAATGACCCTGAGAAAAAAGCCCTTAGAAAACATTATTTTCTACCTTATCAAAGTCAGAAATCATCATATTACCAAGATTTAACCCTATACCCCATAAGGCATTTCTGTGGTATCTCTAACTGACCCTAAATAACAGCTAGGATAGAGCAGTTTCTTATGTGTTTATTACACCTTTTGATAGCATAGAAAACATTGTGACAAAAGGTGAAATTGCTCGTCACAAGCAATTTCACCTTCTGCCACAATGTTTTCTAGAGGTTCCTACAAGCAATGCGTAGAAATGAGTATCTATGGAGTAAAGGGTTAAGATGTTGTCTGCAGATGCTTTGAAATTGGTCCAGTCCAAAAATGTGCCGTTTGGTAAAGAGTTAATTAGAAGAGGGCTGACATTTTCTATAATTTATATTAACAAATTACAAATTCAAGGGTTCAGCTATGCTTTTCTTCATTTGTACCACAAACCTGTATTCCATAATTAATAGTGCAAGTTACAGGTTAACCCATTACCACACAATCTCTACTTTTGACGACCCTGAGAAAGAAGTCTTTAGAAAACATTGTGGAAAAAGTAGAAAATGCTGGTAACCAGCATTTTCTCCTTTTCGCACAATGTTTTCTACCCTTCACAAAACAAATTTCAAATTTTCAGTCACTTTTGTTCTGTCGTCTGCAAATGGTTTCAATTTTAACAAGCCTAAAATATTGCCGTTTGGTAATGAGTTAATGTTCGATTGTTGGTCGGAAAAAACTTAGATTTATGGTGACCTTTAATGAAACATCTGGTCTAGAACAGTCCATTTTTACATGAAAGAATGATATGAAATCACCCCGGCATAACAATTTTAGAATATATATACACACCAGCTTATAACCTGTAATGATGCTATGCTGTATACACAAAGAAAACAACCACCTCACAACGAAAGCTCGGTTAACCAGATAAATCGATAAAACTTGCTGGGGCAAGTTTATTTGAAATTCAGAAACAGACTATAGACTGTTTTAAAATTATCTCCGGTCTAATTGGTTCACCAGTCCTGGGCCATTGCCATGAAAGAGAATAGATAACCCTTCTACATTGTGACGGGACGAGAGGTCCAGATAATATGGAGGTATTTCAGATGATTACTGAACCACTGAGGTCTTTGTTCTTGGTCAAAATATTGAATCAAGGAAACCTTTGTTGTTGGTCTGCATTGGTGTTGTCTGAACATTTCCAATTGGCAGACATAACATACTGGTAGATCTTTGTGAAGGTTTTGTCCAATATTATTTTCAGCTGTATACCAAGTACTCCAGTGTTCAAAATGTATAACCTTGTAGATACTGTTTATCAAAATAGTAGGGTTAAAGTAAAAAGTGCAAGTACCCAGCAGCTTCTCCTGTTCCTACGATGTTTTCAACCCTATTCAATGACAAAACCCATTATTTGAGCCATGTTTAGGTTGTTTTCTTCAAATTTAAAACTTCTAGCCAATACTTGCACACGTTACAGTCATGTAATTTTATTAACCCTTTACCACACAATCCAGACTTTTAACGACCCAGAGAAAGAAGCCTTTGGAAAACAGTGTAGGAAAAGCAGAAAATGCTGGTAACCAGCATTTTCTGCTTTTCCTACAATGTTTTCTACCCTTCCCAAAACAAGTTCCAATCTTTGAGTCATGTTCATTTTGTCATCTGCAAATGCTTTCAATTTGGACAAGTCTTAAATTTGTCGTTTGGTAAAGAGTTAATAGGGTGAAAGTAGTGTCAAGTGCCAATGAAGATTATTGTATGTTAACTCTTTACCAGATGACAAAAATTTTGACTTGTCCAAATCAAAGCATTAAATTTTGCAGACAACTAGTGAAATGTTGCTAAAAGGAGATTTCACATGTAAAGGTAGAAAACATGGTGGGAAAAGGAAGAAATGTTGCTTCCCAGCATTTACTCATTTTCCGACAATTTTTTCAAAAACTTTCTTCCTTTTAGTCTTTAAAAATTGAATAGTGTGGTAAGTTGTGGATAGAATCTATATGGAGAGGATACACTTAGTCAATAGTTTACCCCTAGGAAAGTCGCTGACCTGTTAACCCTTGTCCTGCTAATTAATTAACCCTTTCCCAAACAATCCCTGGTTTTCACGACCCTGAGAAAGAAGCCTTTGGAAAACATTGTGAAAAATGGGAAAAGGAGGAAATGCTGATAACCAGCTTTTTCTCCTTTACCCACATTGTTTTATGCCGTGCTGGAAACAAAGTTCAATTATTGAGTTATGTTTGTTTTGTCGTCTGCAAGTGCTTTCAATTTGGACCGGTCTTAAATTTTGTCGTTTGGTAAAGGGTTAAGCAACGAAAATTTCAATTTGATAATGAGAATCTAAATCTTACCACTTCAAAGATATTTATTTGGGGAATATTATCTCCCATAGCAGCTGAAGGGTCAAATAACCATGGTGAACTGTGCTTAGTATTTGAATGCACAATACAACTTTTATGCAACTGAGATTGACTGCCTTTGAAATAATGTCCTTTTTCCCTGCCATAATTCAATACTTCCTGGGAACTTTTTGTTTTAGGGTTGCTTATGCAAGGATATTACCCTATGGCTTGGGAAAAGCTGTTTTTCCTTTGCTGCAAAGAGTTAGCATCAACATAGTTTAGTTCAGCCTGGGGGGCCAGTGCATCTCTCCAGGCTTTCCTGGATTTCTGATACCAGGGCCCGTATTCACCAACTATTCTT
The DNA here is from genome assembly GCA_943736015.1 of Tridacna crocea. NCBI lineage: Eukaryota > Metazoa > Mollusca > Bivalvia > Cardiida > Cardiidae > Tridacna > Tridacna crocea. The sequence goes on from OX031068.1 coordinate 37,110,700, forward strand.
AAGAACGTTCTTTGTCTTATTCTCCAGAATTTTGTACATTTGTAAGTAACACAACTTCTGATTGGCTAAACCATTCGGTTTAGCCAATCAGAAGTTGTGTTATTTACAAATCTAGAAAAACTTGGAGAATAAGACCAAGAATATTTTCAAGAATGGTTGGTGAGCCCGCCCGGGTGGCTCAGTGGTGAGCGTGTCGGACTCATGACCTGGTGGTTGTGAGTTCGATACCCGGTTGAGGCAAACTTTCTTTCCGACGTATTTTCGCCTCACCTCTGCTGAAGCATGTGAGAAAAGTAGTCGGTGGCTTTGGAAAGAAAGTAGTGTAAGTACCGGTGTGGGAAAGCCAGGAAACACATGTGCGTCACCGACCGCCATGATATGACCCTTAGCTGTTAAAGTGGCGTTAAACCCCAATACAACCAACCAAAATGGTTGGTGAATACGAGCCCTGTTTGTGGCACAAAATTCTTTCCAAACCACAGACTGCTGTCTGACTGATTCTGAGAGCAGAATGGATCCTGTAGCAATGGCTACCATTTGGAAAGATTTTAGCTGAGCTTTGGATCCAACGAGCATCCACATGGTTTCAAGCCCTGAACTCTGCCAACAACCTACAGGGGTCAGCTATAACTCCTGCACCAAGGAACAAAATTTTGAAAACATTAAGTTCATGGTAACAATGAACTAGATTCTGTGACTTTGATGGTGGAATTTATCTTAACTCTTTACCAGACGACAATATTTTAGACTGGTCCAAATTCAAAGCACTAGCAGACGACAAAATTCAAAAATTGAAATTTGTTTCCAGCAGGGTACAAAACATACTGGGAAAAGGAGAAAATGCTACCAGCATTTTCTCCTTTTCCCACAATGTTTTCAAAAGGCTTATATCTCAGGGCCGTAAAAACAAGGATTAAATGGAGTGGGAAACTCAGTTGAAAAAGGAGAAATATCATTCTGTTAACCATCATTCTCCAATATAAGAAGATCAGTTTTAAAGGCCCCCTGTCCAGGGCCAAAAAAAAAACAAGACTGTTTTATAAAAAGTTGAAAAAAAGGCATGTATAATTATAATGGGTTACTGGATAAGGGGAATTTGACTGAGGTTAACAATGGGAAGTATAACTGGAAGGGAAGGATAGAGTTGCAAAGTTCATATTTACAAGTCTGTTTTATCTGTGCCTAGTCCTCTCAGTCAAGGTCGTCCTTTATATTTGTTAGTGGGGATCATAGGTTAGGGGGAACTTCAAGGGGGAAACCATAAAAGTGATGCAATCATGATTGATGTTTTGGTTGATGTTATGTGTTTGTAAACAGAATACTTTGCAATGTATCTAGTATCATTGCTTTTTAAAATTTAATTTGTTGTCTTCTATTCAGTGGTAAAGAGTGCAGTGAAGTGTAAAAGATGAAATTTGTCAACCCATTGGCGCCCCGTAGCCATACTTATGCGCACAAAAACCTGCATATTTGAACTGCATACTGATTATTTTGAAATGCAAGATAGTGGAGGCTCACTGTGGGGGACTCGAAGTAAAAAGATTCATTGATATATTTTAGATACAGATTTATCTACAGTGCAGCTGGGTCTTTAAACGATTTTCAAGATAAGCTGCATTCACCAAAATAATCTTGTGTTTTCACAACCATGAGGAAGAGGCATTTTGACAAAATTTTAGGAAAAAGAGAATATGTTTGAAACCAACATTTTTTCCTTTCGCACAATATATTCTATTCTGTAAAAGTCTCTCAATTTAGTAATTTGCCTTCAGATTTGTGGCCTGCATATGCTCTCATTTTCAAAGGAAATTTGAAGTTTGTTGTATGGGAAATGCTTAACTTTTATCTTGCTAAATAAGTTAAATAAAACTTTCAAGCTGATAATTAGAACCTCGAAAGTGTTATTGTTGGAGAAAAATATCTCCTTATTGGGCACTAAAGATTTAAGATCAGACTGCACATTCTGTGCAGTCCGATCTTGATCTACACTCTATGCTAAAGGTCAGGATATGTCATGCTTAGTAGCTTAAGGGTTAAAGTCCTTTTTCTGTATATACATGTACTACAACAGGGCCCATATTCACCAACCATTCTTTAGAATATTCTTAGTCTTATTCTCCAAAGTTTTCTATTTTCTGAGTTACATGTATTGCCCCTGATTTGACTTAAAAATGCTTGTCTGGACAACTCCTCCTACAGTTTCTGTCTGATTCATTTTAAACTTGGCAGAAGCGTTCATTAGGAGTTAAAGATGTGCAAGACGCAACTTTCGTGAAAATTCTATGAAGAGTTAATGAGTTATTGCCCCTGATACATTTAAAATGCTTGTCCGGACAACTCCTACAATTTCAGTCCGATTCGCTTTATACTTGGCAGAAGTGTCCATTTGGAGTTGTAGATGTGCAAAACGCATTTTTTTTTGAAAATTCCGTCAAGAATTACTGAGTTATTGCCCCTGATTTGACTTAAAAATGCTTGTCCGGACAACTCCTCCTACATTTTTTTTCTGATTCACTTTAAACTTGGCAGAAGTGTTCATTTGGAGTTGTAGATGTGCAAGACGCAACTTTCATGAAAATTCTATGAAGAATTAATGAGTTATTACCCCTGATACACATTTAAAATGCTTGTCGCACAACTCCTCTCCTCCTACAATTTCAGTCCAGTTGGCTTTATACTTAGCAGAATTGTCCATTTGGAGTTGTAGATGTGCAAGACGCAAATTTTGTGAAAATTCCATCAAATATTACTGAGTTATTGCCCCTGATTTGACTTAAAAATGCTTGTCCGGACAACTCCTCCTACATTTTCTGTCTGATTCACTTTAAACTTGGCAGAAGTGTTCATTAGGAGTGTTCAATGTGCAAGATGCAACTGTCGAGAAAATTCTATGAAGAATTATAAGTTATTGCCCCTGTGACATGAAATATAGGGGCTGGGGTATTTATCACCTTTAGTGATAGTTATTCTAGTATTTTGTCTATATTTGTAAGTAACAAAACTTATGATTGGCTAAACTGAATGATTAAGACAGAGAACATTCTTAAGAATGGTTGCTGAATACTGGCCTAGGTCTTGCATAGCTCACTTTTGAAGGTGATGGACTTCTTTATTCAGAAGCTTCCAGTATGTCCCTCACCCGACGTGCTGTTTTGTTGTGGGGGTGTCCTGGGAAAGATGTCTCGGAGCCCTAGCCCCTAGCCTAGCACTGCACTGCAAGGTCAATAAGTAAGAGTCAAGCTGATGGTAATTTTTAGCCCAGCCATTTTTGCAGGAACTTTGAGGTAGTGTCATAGCCCTGTCCTAATAATTATGTGTTATTTTTTATGCAAAAAAATTGACATTTAACAAGTGTAATATCTGTTTAATCACTGAAGATATAAAATTCATTTTAAAACTAATAACTTGAAACTAATAACTTGGTAACCAGCAAGTAGGGAACCCTTACAGCAGGTAACCATAAAAGATATTTAGCTCACCTGAGCACGAAGTGCTCAAGGTGAGCTATTGTGATCGATCAATGTCCGTCTGTCCATCCGTCCGTCCGTCCGTTCACAATTACAAAAAAATCTTCTCCTAAACTAACCATCAGATTTCAATCAAACTTCACAGAAATGATCCCTAGGTGATGCACTTTCAAAATACTTCAAAGATTTGAATTCCATGAAGAACTGGTTACCATGGCAACCGACTTAAAAAACTTTAAAAATCTTCTCCTCCAAAACTGTAAGGGCTAGAGCTTCCATATTTTGCATGTAGCATCATCTAGTGGCCCTCTGCCAAAATACTTCAAATCATGGCTCTAGTGTTGAAATTGGCCCTGTATTGTGGGTTCTCGGATTTCACATAGAGATAAAGAAGGAAATCTCAAAAAACCTTCTTGTCCCAAACCGTAAGGGCTAGAGCTCTCATATTTGGCATGTAGTATCATCTAGTGGCCCTCTTCCAAAATATTTCAAATCATGGCCCTGGTGTGAAAGTTAAACCTATGTTGTTGGTCTTTGATTTCACTTAGAGACAAAGAAGGCAATCTTTAAAAACCTTCTTGTCCAAATGGTAATAGCCAGGGCTTTCATATTTGGCATGTAGCATCATCTAGTGGCCCTCTACCAAAAAACTTCAGATTATGTCCCTGATAAAAAGAATTGGTCCTATGTTGTGGGTCTCGGATTTCACATAGCTATAAAGAAGGAAATCTTTAAAAATCTCTTTGTCCCAAACGGTAATGGCCAGAGCTTTCATATTTAGCATGTAGCATTATCTAGTGGCCCTCTATCAACGTGCCTCAAATTATGGCCCTAATTTGAAAATGGCCCTATGTTGTGGGTTCTCAGATTTTTCATAATGATAAAAGACGGAAATCTTAGAAAATCTTCTTCCAAACCATAAGGGCTAGAGCTTTCATATTTGGCATGTAGCATCATCTAGTGGCCCTCTACCAAAATGCTTCAAATTATGGCCATGGTGTGAAAGTTAGCCCTATGTTGTTGGTTTCAGATTTCACATAGAGATAAAGAAGGAAATCTTTAAAAGTCTTCTTGTAAGCACTCTTGAGACTACATTTCTTGCTAAGCTGAATTGAAAATTGGTTAGAATGTCTGTCTCAATAAAATCTCACATGAGTCTGCATTGAATGCTTGTTCGGAATATAACTGTCACATCAAGTAAGAACAACTTCAAAATTGGTATGCATGTTTGTTGTGGTATTACAGAGTACTGTGTTTAAGAACAATAACTCTACCTAGCATGGATTTTGAGTAATTCCACTTTGATCTTTATTTTAATAGCAGTGTTTGGCTTTTCCAGAGTGGAATTTGTAAGTCACAAGTCAAATTGTTTGTTGCTTTGCCTTTGCAACTGTTATACCTCTTTTACAACTGGCGGTGGGTTTGCAATCTTGCGACAATTAGCCGCTCTTGTTTCATCATCATATTTGGTAATTATAATCTTTGTTGTAGACCTTTGCTGCTTAGTACTCAGGTGAGCTATATAGGACCATCATGGTCCTCTTGTCTGGTAGAGAGTTTACTAATGGGTTGTTCCTACTTTGTAACCAGATCTTAATATTAACCCATTACCACACAATCCCTACTTTTGACGCCCATGAGAAAGAAGCCTATGGAAAACATTGTGGGAAAAGGAGAAAATGCTGGTAACCAGCATTTTCTCCTTTTCCCTCAATGTTTTCTACCTTTTCAACATAATCAATTTCAAATTTTCAGTCACTTTTATTTTGTCGTCTGCTAATGCTTTCGATTTTGACAAGCCTAAAATAAAATTATTGTCATTTGGTAAAGAATTAACCGAGCTGTTTTTGCCCTTGTAGGCAGCTAATCACGACTCAAGGACTCATAGCGGATGATGTAGATCAAGATCAGACTGTATAGAATGTACAGCCTTATGTTTGATCTGCAATGTCTTATAAGAAGATTTGTAAAAATAAATAGGAAAAATAACTTCGAAATTGCAATATTCAGACTCTACCATTGGCTTGAAAGTTCATGTCACTTATTTCACACATGAAAGATTAAAAGTCAGAAACTTCTCTTTCTGACAAACTGGAAGAGACTTGGGTAGCAGGCGTATTTAAAGAACTTATGAAACTATGGTCATTTTTAAAATTACTTTCAACAAGAAACTTGTCCTTTGGTAGATTGTTTTTGTATTCAGGATTTAAACCTTTACCAAATGAAATTTTCACATAATTTTATGTGTGATTTAATGGAGAGTACTAGCAGCCAACAAATTAAATGTGGCACAGATGATGGGATTTATCTTTGAAAGATTAGCATTTTGGGATAAGCAAGGTACCAGCTTTTTCTTCTTTTCCCGCAGTGTTTTCGAAAGCCTTTACATGTAAGACCCCACAAGGATGTTTTTCAGTCTGCTTGATATTATTTTATGTGAGGTCTACATCAAGATCAGACCAAAAAGAGATCAAATTTATTTGTTAATAAAATGGGACAAAAGCCCCATGAGTTTGAGTCACCTAAATTAGATATGAAGGTTACTTTGAGTGGCCAAAAGGTTACTAGAAGAACATTTTAACATTGTTCTATTGTCTTGCGACATAATAAATCTGGAATGTCCCATGACTCAGTTCAGATATTATATAAGGCTATACAGATATTTCCTAGACAAGTTTTTCAGATATAGGTTGTTGAGGGGCAAATATGGATTGATTGATCAAATGAATAAACACCACTTTCAACATTAATCAACATTACTTCAGCTCACATATTCATGTTAGTATTTTTGGGGTTTCACCAGCACTAGGTCAGGAGTCTGAAGCTTCTTGCCCAAGGACACTTCGACTAAAAATTTCAGTGGATCCAGCAATGTTCGAATCCAGGGATACTGGCAAATCTGGACTGAGAGCACAAAAGGAAAAGCCAAGAGTTGTCAGCCTAGCTAAATGAATTGGCACATGCTTCAGCAAGGGTTTAGTGACTTACAGAATCGCGGTTACTTTGTACAATGTAAAAGTCATGTCTACATAATGCATGAAAATCTGCTTGGTCTGTTTATATGACAAGATGTAACAAAGAAAATTTGATAATAGGTCAAAAGCCAGTACATTCAGCTATGTTGGGAAACAAGAAACTTGACATGACTCAACTTTTTCAGTGACAGTCTGTCCCATGGATTCAATGAAACCTTATGCAACACTGAAGAATGATATTGTTTGTCTCTCACATACAATATCACAAGCTGATAAACAAAATTCATGTCACACCCCCTGTCTAATTTGATTTAACATAAGAAATGTAAACAAATCCACTTGACTCAAGTTAAAAGTCACTGCATGCACGATTTTCCCATTTTTTGTATGCCATTATCATACAGTAGTTGAATTAAAGGTGGGTATTTAGAATTTTCACATCACACCAAATTAAAAAGAATATATATCGTTGAAATTTATACGAAAAAACAATACAAATCATCAATAATTAAGAATCATAAAATTACAGAAGAAAAACTTTTTGATGGTATTCCCTTAAAAGGCTACGTAGCCTCTTAAGCTGTTTTTAAATTTCACACTAAAAATAAAAAAAGGCATTCTGGGAATGTTAAGTGACTGGCATGTGACTAATGACGCTTAAATTCTGTAACATAACAAACATGTAATTATTTTTCGTAATATCTTCTTTGGATGCTATGTTGCAGCTTCGTCTATGTATTTCCGATATGTAAATGAGCGAGTTGCTCATGTAAAAAAAGAGCGTGTTTCCCGTCGGTGTCGACCTGAGATGTAATAAATCTCTAATTTATCTTGTTGTCGGATGGTTTTCGACTACTGAGGTTTTATGAATGAAAATTGTAAGATTTTGGGAGTATAAGGATGACTTTTTTGTACTTTTGTAAACTTTTAGTCTCAAAATCTGAAGCAGCTGCTTGCCAAAGGTTTCTGCCCTACAAGGCTCTGATTTTAACCCTTAGCCAAGTGGCAAAGTGTTGGACTCAATAGAACCAAAACCATAGTTATGCAGATGATAATTTCAGTATAGTTCCAAAGATGAGTTACCGTTATGTCATGTGTGTCATGATTAAGTTCTATAGCCTAGACCAAGGCTTCAAAGTGTATTATCCATGGACACTCCAGCTAAAAGCCCAGAACCCGAAGTGAAGATGGCAGCTGGGCTCTTAACCCATTACCACACAATCCCTACTTTTTACACCCCCTAAGAAAGAAGCTTTTTGAAAACACTGTGGGAAAAGGAGAAAATGCTGGAAACATTCTACCCTTCCCAGAACAAATTTCTTTTATTTGGTCACCTTTATTTTGTCGTCAGCAAATGCTTTCAATTTGAACCAGTCTAAAATTTTCTCTTGCGGTAAAGAGTTAAGGTTACCAATAGAAATTGCTGGCAGTCAACATTTCATCTTGTTCCCACAATGTTGTACCTCTTCAAAGACAAATTGCACCATTTGAGCCGCACTGAATTACTTGCTTTCAATTGGACATATCTAAAATTTTGTTGTGCAGTAAGGAGTCAAAGCATCCTCTTCATGACATTAGTTGTCTTTGTGGCCATTTTAGATCAAGATCATACTGAACAAAACATGTAGTCTAATCTTTGATTAACACATTGTGGACAAGAGCAGCCTTGAAAGCACATTTATTGTTGTCTTATTTCTAGTATAAAAATGTTTTTCATTAGTACTTTAATTTGGTGCTCCACGTTTATGAGCTTCATAATACTGACTGATAGTATTTATCAAAGTTCATTTAGTTCAAAGGTTAAACATAGATTATGCTCAATCAGAGTAAAGGAGCTCTTTTGTGTTGACCTTATGTACATGATAAACTTTTTGCCTGTTGTATGTCTTTGCCATCTAAACCAATTATTGTTTTACCTGTCCAGAGTCAAAGCATTTTTAGATGAGAAAATAACTTTGGCTCAAACAGTAGAAGTTGTCTTTTAAAGGATTAAGGATGTTATGGAAGAAGAAAATACATGTACATAAATACAATCATTTTCTTTTTCTTTTTCCACGTTTCTAGCTGGGATGTTTTGGAAGAAAATGTTGAGCTGTTGTGGTAGTGTTGGCCGCATTATCTTGAGTTGACATGTACATGTACAAAAGCTTGAATGTATTAAAAAACACTGACATTTTATATCTTTATTATTACTGAAGATATTTACGTCAAACTAGGTCAAGGTGTTCTCTATCAAAAGGGAAATTATACAACAAGGGCAGGTAACCATCTAATGTTTTGAGGTGGTTATGACCCTTTTCTGACTTGGGATTTTCACTGAAAATCAAGCAACTAGAGCCAAACTTGATAATGCATCTCCTTGAGCATAATACCAAGCAAGTCATGACATTATTATTATAATGTTATTAATCAAGTGATTTCGTATTGGCCCAGTTACAGGTCTGAGGTCAGCCGTATTGGCCCGAGGCCTTTGGCCTCGGGCCAATACGGCTGACCGAGGAACTGTAACTGGGCCAATACGAAATCACTTGATTAATGACAATTTTTCTAATTAACCCTTTACCAAACAATCCCTGGTTTTTACGACCCTGAAAAAGAAGCCTTCTGAAAACACTGTGTGAAAAGGAGAAAATGCTGGTAACCAGCATTTTCTCATTTTTCCCACAATGTTTTCTACCCTGCTGGAAGCAAATATCAATTTTTTGGTTAGGTTTACTTTGCTGCCTCCTTGAACGTGATTGGCTAAAAGAAGCGCAGACGCTCACGCGACTGAACTTTTGACCAATCACGTTCAAGGATTTCTGTATTGGTTGCGGGTCATCAATATTGATACGAGGTCAACTGTATTGATCGGAGGTCAATTTGTATTAAGCCGGGGTCACAACCTGTATACTATATGAAGTAAGCAATGTGACCAGTATCATGTGGACTGGTTTCCACGTATTACTTCAATATATCTGATAGTTAATTAATAAAGATTCATAAAGCCCATTTTTAACCCTCTACTCCATAAGACATTTATATGGTATCTCTAATTGACCCTAAATAACAGCAAGGATGAAGCCGTTTCTTATGTGTTTATGACACCTTTTGAAAGCATAGAAAACATTTTGACAAAAGGTGAAATCACTCCTTACGAGCAATTTCACCTTTTGCCTCAATGTTTTCCAAAGGCTCCTTAAAGCTATGCATAGAAATGAGTATTTATGGACTATGGAGTACAAGGTAAACGTAGAATGGCACCCGGACATGAAAATTTAAAGAGCAAAAAGTTCCACCCATGTCAGCCTGAGTCTGCACAGGCAAATGTTGGTCAACACTTTTCTCTCCTTTCATTGGGCATTGCTCAAATTCATTGTTATTTCATTTTCACCTTTGTTATTGATACTCGTTGGAATAATCTTAATGAGACATTTCTAATTAATGGGCAGGGTATAATAATCCTGTTATTGTGATAACCCTGAGGACATAGGCATATAGCTATAAGCATTTGAGATAAAAGACAAAGGAGAAAATGCTTGTTAACTGGATTTTTAGCTCAGCTGTTTGAGGAAACATGGAGGTATTGTCAGTGCTTTGTTGTTGCACAAAAACAGTGATATTTTAAAATATCAGTGTCATTACTTAACCCATTACCACACAATCCCTACTTTTGATGCTCCTGAGAAAGAAGCCTTTAGGAAACATTGTGGGAAAAGGAGAAAATGCTGGTAACCAGCATTTTCTCCTTTTCCCACAATGTTTTCTACCCTTCACAAAACAAATTTCAAATTTTCAGTCACTTTTATTTTGTCGTCTGCAAATGCTTTCAATTTGGACCAGTCTAAAATATTGTCAATTAGTAATGAGTTAAGATACATACTCCAAACTCAGATCAGTAATCTATCGAAATGGGAACCCAAACCAGTATGGTAGGTAAATACATATGACACACATAGTTATGCCCCCTTTTTTTTTAAACTGAAAATCCACCTTGCTGAAAGCAACTGAAGCCATAAGCATTGGCATACAGCACACTGTTTTTAACCCATTACCACACGAGACAATTTTGGACTGATCCAAATTGAGAGCATTTGCAGACGACAAAATAAAGGTGACTGAAAAATAGAAATTTGTTCTGGAAAGGGTAGAAAACACTGTGGGAAAAGGAGAAAATGCTGGTTACCAGCATTTTCTCCTTTTCCCACAGTGTTTTCAAAAGGCTTCTTTCTCAGGGGCGTCAAAAGTAGGGATTGAGTGGTAATGGGTTAAAGGTGGCCCTTCAGATTTTGAGACGAAAATTTTACAAAGATACAAAAATTGTCCTTGTACTTCCAAAGCCTTGTAATTTTCATTCATTAAACCCCAGTAGTCGAAAACCATCCGACAACTAGATAAATTAGAGATTTCTACAGCCAAGGTTGACACTGAAGGGAAACACGATCTATTTTTACATGAGCAACTCGCTCATTCACATGCTGGAAATATACAGACGAAGTTTCAAACATAGGATCCGAAGTTCGAGACATTATGGAAAATAATCACATGTTTGTTATGTTATGGAATTGAATAGTCATTAGTCACGTGCAAGTCACTTAACATTCCCACAAAGCTTTTTTTTTATTTTAGCGGGAAGTCTAAAAATAGCTTAAGAGGCTACGTAGCCTTGTAAGGGAATACCGCCCAACAAATTTTTTTTTGTAATTTTATGATTCTTAATTACTGATGATTTGTATTGTTTTTTCATATAAATTTCAGTGACATATATATTTTCTAATTTGGTGTGATCTGAAAATTCTAAATACCCACCTTTAAGGCCTTGGAAGAACGAATCCAACAACATACACCATATTCAATTCATCATTCTGTGTGCTCTTTCAGTCTTGACAGGTGAAAAAATTTGACCTTCGATAAAGGGTTACAGTTCAGAATTTTGGAATAAAAAATTGCTTTGAATGTCACAAATACAAAATGCTGTATTATCAGTATGTTGCCTATCAAACTTTCCCCTGACAGCTTTGAAAACATTATAACTCTTCACCAGTGATGAAATTATAGGTTTATCTAAATTGGAAATTGTAAATGAGAAATTATGTGTGTCAAAATGATGTGATATCCCTTTAGATGGTTAGCAAACATCGTGGCTACCAGTATTGTCTCCCTTTTCTTCAATCTTTTTAACACTCTTTTTGGTAAGGGTTATTAAAATTAAGTATTATTAAGTCAAAGTTAAATAGAATGTAACATGAGCCATGTTCTGTAAAAGGTGGTATTAAATGTCTGCAAAGAGTGTTGATCCATTTCAGGCTTCACAAAATGTGCAGGCTGGCCTGGGTCAAAAGGTTTTGTTTTTGGTCCAGTTTCCACATTTCTAGAGACCATTCTCGTGATTCAGCCAAGTTGCCATTTGACTGAGTGGATCCATATTATGTGACATACTTGCTTGGTACTGGTATTTTTCTTTGCGAAAATGCACCAAACCCTTTTCTGCTATGATAAAGAAGCTTATGGTACAAGAACTAAGCAACTATAAATGTAAGGTTTGATACAGATACAGAGCTCTAGATAAGGAGTGATGGTATTATTTAACCATTATTTCTCTTCAAAACCCTATGTTGTGGGTACTCATTAGAATCGTCTCAGCGAGACGACTCTGATGAATACCCACAACATAGGGTTTTGTTGAGAATAATTAATTGTTTTTATCTTGAAATCAAAATCACTCCCTGTATCTGCAGCTCTGTTTTGATAGCATATACATGTGTAAATATCAGAGTAATTTGTAAGAAATTGCTTCTCACGAGCAATGATTTCATAAGTGGTCCCACAATTTCAAACATTGACTGCTGCATGACACATAATGTTGACAGCAGAAGTTAATGAGTTATTCTGTTGCTCTGGCATTAGACTGGATTTAACTCTTTCGACGCCAAATAAATAAAACATCTCTTTCAATGACTGAATCTACAATCCATTGAAACAAAGAAAGGCTTTTGATTGCAAACTTCACTATAGGAAGATTGGATTCATTCAAGAACAGGCTGTATGTTCTTTGTATTCTGACCATAATCTATGTTGTCTGCAAAAGGTCTTATTTTGACCAGTGATGCTGAAAGGGTTTAACTCTTTACCACACAATCCCGACTTTTAACGACCCTGAGAAAGAAGCCTTTTGAAAACATTGTGGGAAAAGGAGAAAATGCTGGTAACCAGCATTTTCTCCTTTTCCCACAATGTTTTCTACCCTTCCCAGACCAAATTTCAATATTTTAGTTACATTTAATTTGTTGTCTGCAAATGCTTTCCATTTGGACTAGTCTAAAATTTTCTTGTGTGGTAAAGAGTTAATGAAATATCATCCAGTATTGAAAAGAAGGGTTCAAGACAGGCTAGGTCCATTATGCCTAGCCATGTGATCCGCCCACATGGTTTTGTGGTTAAATGTCAACTTCGTCCTGCTAGTTTGTGTAGGTAACATAAAATATTCTTTTACTTTCTCTTTTTACTGCATAATGATAATAGAGCTTCTGTTAATGTATTGTTCTGTTATGAGGATATGATTGTGGGGTCATATATATCAGCAGAAAAAAAGGTTTTAATTACTGGTATGTGAAGAGGTATTGATGGGTTTTAAAGAAAGTAATAGGCTATGTTATGGTGGATTAAATTGTGATAATAAATTATATTGAAATTGTGCATGGAATTATTAGTAACTATTGTGACAAAGGCAAACTTTACAGATGACAAAATTTCAGTCCTCTATATTTAAAGCATGTGCATATTTATAATTAGCTCAAGTGATGGGGTTTGCCATTGAAAGAGAGGGGAAAATGTTGTTAGAAAAGGGAGTTAATGCTTGTTAACCAGCATTTGGCCTTTTCCAACGAAATTTTCATAAGTCTTCTAAAATAGGACAGAAACAAGATTGTTTTCTTCAATAGGACAGAAACAAGATTGTTTTAACCCTTTCCCAAATGACAAACTTTTGGACTAGACCAAATTGAAAGTATTTGTAGATGACAATTCAACTCTCGCCGAAAAGATGATTTATGTTTATGATAGGGTAGAAAACATAGTGGGAAAAGGAGAAAATGCTGGTTACCAGCATTTTCTCCTTTTCCCACAATGTTTTCAAAAGGTTTCTATTCCAGACCCGTAAAAACAAGGGATTGTTTGGGAAAGGGTTAAAAAGGGTTAATTCTTAGAGCAATTACTACACCTTTTGCACATTTTCATCCAAGAAATACCAACCAAATAATTACAATTTCATGTTTGCTTTCCTTTATAGTGGCAGAGCAAACTAAATAGTTCAAAGATAAGGCTGTATGTTTTGTGTGGCCTTATCTTAATCTATACTTACACTGACACTGGCTGCAATGGACACTGGTTGCAATGGCAGTCAAAGTCGTAAAAGGCACATTATGAGTTAATAATTAATTAGAATGATACAGGTGATAGACTTGGTGATGGAATATTGAATTGCATAGAAGTAATTTGTCTTCCTTGTGACAGCAGTATTAGCTATTTTCAGATGACAAAATTGAAACTAACAAATTCAAAGCACTTGCAGACAACTAATTAACCCTTTACCCAATAAGGCATTTCAATGGCATCTCTAATTGACCCTAAATAAAAGCAAAGATGAAGCCGTTTCGTATGTGTAAATGTTTTGTTAGCTCAGAAAACATTGTGACAAAAGGTGAAATTGCTCCTCACAAGCAATTTCACCTTTTGCCACAATGTTTTCCATAGGCTCCTGCAAGCAAAATGTAGAAATGAGTATCTATGGAGTAAAGGGTTAAGTGTGGCTTAGATGATTGAATTTACCTATATAAGGATAGAAAGCAATGTTGGGGGAGGAGAAAATGCAGCTTACACCATTTTCTCCTTTTCCTTCAATTACTGGAAAAGCTCTTTGGGAGTACTTAGAACACAGGATTGTTTGGTAAAAGACTGAAAGAAGGATAGTGACATAGCAGTGGAATTGAAGGACCAGGTTTTTTCCTGATAATGGCATGAGAGTTGTGATTTCTCGTAGTTCATTTCATCTGAACTCTCGAGCTCTCAGCAAACCTTTGTAGCTCACCTTATCACAAAGTGCTAAAGGTGAGCTATTGTGATCACCCCATGTCCAGCGTCTGTCGTCCAGCGTCTGTCAACAATTTCTTTAAACATCTTCTTCTCCTAAACCACTGGACCAATCTTGATGACACTTGGCAGGGATGTTCCTTGGGTGAAGCTCTACCAAAATTGTTCAAAGAATTCCACCCATAACTGTGGTTGCCATGGCAACAAAAAGAAAAAAGGTACAAAATCTTTGAAACTAGAAAGCGTAGAGCTTTGATATTTGGTATGTGGCATCTCCGAGTGGACCTCTACCAAGTTTACTCAAATGATGCCCCTGGAGTCAAAACTGGCCCACCCCGGGGGTCACAAGTTTGAGTAAAGAAACAAAGAAGGAAAACTTGAAAAATCATATCCTAAAACTTGAAGTTTGAGCATAGGAACATTAACTCTTTACCACACAACAACATTTTAGACCCGTCCAAATTGAAAGCATTTGCAGACGACAAAAATAAATGTGACTGAAAATTTGAAATTTGGTTTGGGCAGGGTAGAAAACATTGTGGGAAAAGGAGAAAATGCTGGTTACCAGCATTTTCTCCTTTTCCCACAATGTTTTCAAAAGGCTTCTTTCTCAGGGTCGTTAAAAGTCGGGATTGTGTGGTAAAGGGTTAAGAAGGAAAATTTTAAAAATCTTCCCCTCTGAAACTTAAAGGCGTAGAGCTTTGATATTTGGTATGTAGCATCTCCTTGTGGACTTCTGCCAAGTTTGTTCACATGATGCCCCTGGGGTCAAAGTGGCCCTGTCCCATGGGTGACAAGTTCAAACAAAGAATGAAAACTTAAAAATAATATTCTTCATCTCAAAAACTAAAGGGCATAGAGCTTTGACACTTGGTATGTAGCATCTCTTAGTGGACCTCTTCCAAGCTTGTTCATATGATGCCCTTGGGGTCAAAAGTGGCCCAGCTCGGGGGTCATAAGTTTGAACACAGGAACAAAGAAGGAAAACTTTAAACCTCTTGTTTTTGTTTTTGTAGATAATCTAGGTATGGATCAGACTGCAAAAAGCATGTAGCCTGACGTAACCCAATACCACACAATCCCTACTTTTGATGACCCTGAAAAAGAAGCCTGCAGAAAACAATGTGGGAAAAGGAGAAAATGCTGGTAACCAGCATTTTCTCCTTTTCCAACAATGTTTTGTACCCTGCACAAAATAAATTTCAAATTTTCAGTCACTTTTATTTTGTTGTCTGCAAATGCTATTGATTTAGACAAGCTTAAGATATTGTCGTTTTGCAATGAGTTAAGATGAATTTAAAAAATTGTTGCAAATATAGAAATTACTTTGAAATGAGCAATTTCTCCATGTGGTACAATGTTTTCTAAACTGCTATTTGTTGGAGATATACTAACTATTAGACAAGGAAAATTTGTGACAGTTGACTTATGGCGATAATTTTGAATACATCGTGCCTTTCTCTCCTGGAAGAAAGTTGGGTGTGCCTGAATTTCTTTGATTTATATAATGTGGTTGAAATTAACCCTTTATGTACATTCCTGTTCCTGTAGAACCAGGCATATAAATAAATGCATTGACTGTGGAAACAGGAGAAAACCATGGTAACCAGCATTTTCTGCTTTTATCCCACTATGACATGTTTTCATCCATGTAAAAGGCAAACCCAAACATTTGAGTTATATTTCATTTGTTGTCTGCAAAATTTATGCTTTAGATAATAGTAAAACTTTGTTGCCTTTGTTGTGTAAACCACTGTTCCAGCTGATGAGACTTGGTATAATATTTGGACTGGACCAAATTCAAAGCATCTGCAGACAACAAAGTAAATCTTAGTAGTATGATGATTTCTGATTTTGATAGGGTATAAAATATTGTGGGATAAGGAGAAAATGCTAGTTGCCATCATTTTCTTCCTTTTCCCACAATGTTTTCTATATATATGCTTCTTTTTCAGGATTGTTAAAAGTAGGGGTTGTGTGGTAAAGAAGTTAAAGAGGTATAGAATCCCATTCAAGCAAACAAATAATATGAATTATGAAGACATGGACAAATGGACATCATTGTTTAACCCTTTACCCCATAAGGCATTTCTATGGTATCTCTAATTGACCCTAAATAACAGCATGGATGAAGCCGTTTCTTATATGTATATGACACCTTTTGATAGCATAGAAAACATTGTGACAAAAGGTGAAATTGCTCGTCACGAGCAATTTCACCTTTTGCCACAATGTTTTCCAAAGGCTTCTACAAGCAATGTGTAGAAATGAGTATCTATGAAGTAAAGGGTTAACAAAAACTAATTGTCTATTTTCAGCCAATCATACAGGAGACAACATGGAGGTGGATGGAAGCCTAGAAATACCCAGTAACAAAGCTACAGTTTTACGTGGTCACGAGTCAGAAGTGTTTATATGTGCATGGAATCCTGTAAATGATCTCTTAGCATCAGGGTAAGACCTTATTCATCTACCTCAAAAGGACTGACCATGCAGTTTGATCTTTGACCTACACTATCCAGTACTTTATTACATTTTCTGGTCCAAAAAATCTTGATTGCTCAATGTAGGCAGAGTTCTGCCGAGAATGCGCCTTTGCAGGATAGGCGCTAAAAAATTACAGATGGCCCCCCCCAAAAAAAATATCCGAGGGGCCACCCGGTGCATTAAAAATATGAGCCATGCTACGTAGTTATGAAGATTTCTTGGGACAAATTCACCAGAAGTCTGTTTTATTCGAATTAATTTCACTTCCATGTTTTCCCCAAAGTTAATTTATGGATCGTCACGGCAATTCTTATTATGTTTAGTACTAAATGAAAGTTGGGTTCCCCGATGAGCCAATGAGTTTCGTTTTCACAAGTAAACAGATAACGGTTTTGTTTTTCGTCCTGCATGAAATGATCACTGTTCTTGATAAACTCTGATGGGCAAAAAGAAGAACTGTAAATCTAAACTAAGCTATTTCGGTCAAACAAAGCCAAAAGAGGCTAAGAAAAATAGCAAGCCCAAGCCCTCTGGGCAACCCGAATCCCAAAGTGTGATACTTCCAGCAACTAACCCTATCCCTCTACAGATGACTAGCGGACTTCTCCTGGCTTTCTGATGACTCGAGGTGGGGGGGGGGACTTTATCACATCTTCTCAGTGTATGAGGTTCTAATTTTTCTTTGGCCCTTGAAGTGCAGGAGATTCTTTGTAAATAAGAATCAATAAAACAGAAAACTGCTAAATTATCATACAAAATGTTTGATTTTTATTTGGTATTCTGTCTCTAGTCTATAATTGTATGCAATTTATTTCCGAACTTCAGTCATGGCCCCATGTTGTAAAAAGGTGGCCCCACTTTTTGGGCTTGGATGGGCCATTGGCCCCATAAGGTAAAAAGCTTGGCAGAACTCTAATATAGGTATATTATTTTTGTTCCAGACATTGAAAATATTGCTGCATTGTTTTGATAATCTGTAACTCAGCTCATCACTGAACAAATACTCTTAGAATTATCAAGAATTACTAGGAACTACTAGTTGTCAACACTTGAAGAAAAAAGTTATTTTCAATAGCATTAGTACATATAGAAGCAGCTTGCAAGATACAAATTACAAGTTTCCCAAAACTGTTAACAGTTACTAGAAGTATGTATAGTAATAAATTTGTTATTGCAAGCAATAGAATAGATTGCCATGTACCTGATAACATATTAACCCTTTACCAAACAATCCCTGGATTTTACGACCCTGCAATAGAAGACTTTTGAAAACATGGTGGGAAACAGAGAAAATGCTGGTAACTAGCATTTTCTCCTTTTTCCGCAATGTTTTCTACCCTATTGGAAATTTATTTCAATTTTTGAGTTACGTTTATTTTGTCGTCTGCAAATGCTTTTAATTTGAACCATTCTAAAATGTTGTCGTTTGGTAAAGAGTTAACCCTTCCTGACTTAAAATGACCCTCAGAAAGAAGCCTTTTGAAAACACTGTAGGAAAAGAAGAAAATGCTGGTAACCAACATTTTCTCCTTTTCCCATAGTGTTTTCTACCCTTCCCACAACAAGTTTTAATTTTTCAGTCACATTTATTTTGTTGTCTACAATGCTTTCATTACACCTCCACAAAACAAATTTTTGTGGGGGTATACTGGAATCAGACTGTCCACCCAGGTGTCCGTCTGTGTACAAAATATTGTCAAAATGATACGGGGGTATAAAGTCACATTCAGTGAGAGTTCTAGTTTTAGACTAGCCTAAGATTATTTAATTTTGTAAATAGTTGAAACATGTAGAAATTATATATTGTGACAGTGAGAATTTGTGGTTCATTTCAATATTTGTCACTCTGAAACAGGTCTGGGGACTCGACTGCACGAATCTGGAACATGAACGATAATAACGGAGGCAGCGCTAATCAGTTGGTACTTCGACATTGTATACAAAGAGGTGGAGCAGAGGTCCCAAGTAATAAAGATGTTACATCATTAGATTGGAATGTAAGATTGATTGTACACTTCATTTACTTAGCTATTTTGATAACAAGTAGCCAGACTCTTATATTTAGCTTGGTACCTTATAACCAAATGGACCAGTGTTTTTTTGAACCTGAGAGACATAGCTTCTGAAAATTTGTTGGGGAAAGGAAAAATTGCAGTTAACCTGCATTTATTTCCTGTGGGAGATAAGATAATGATTTTTATCTATATTTGGTATATACCCTGCAAAAGGTTTCAATTAATCATTACTGTGTACATATGCCAAGCCCATTAGCTCAGTAACAATGCTGACAAAGATTGCTTGTGAAAACATTTTTGAAAAGAAGAAATGCTTGCAACCAGTATTTTCTCCTTTTATCATAATATTTTGTAGTCTTTCAAAGACATTTCCAACATATGTGCCACATCTTAATATGTCTCATCAGCTTTATTTTGAAAAGTTCGAAATTTTGTCACCTGGTAAAGAGGTAAACAGCATCTAACAAACAATATATGTGTGTTCTATTTTTCAGTTTGATGGTACATTTTTAGCGACAGGTTCTTATGATGGTTATGCGAGACTTTGGGGCACAGATGGTATGTGCATGCTTATCATCATTACTCACTTATGATTTATTTTATGTAACAGAATGAAATGAATTAGTGCTCATGTTGTTATTGAATAATTACATGCAAACTGTCTAAATAAAAGTAATGGTTAGAGTAGAATTTCAACAATATTTGAGAAAAGTGCTCATCGTTTAACAAACAAGTAATAGTAGCATTCATCTGTGTAAAATTGTACCGTATTGCATTGTTGTATAAGTTGTATAGGCATGAAATTTAAGTTTATAGTTTAACGCTATAGCACACAATGACAGCTTTTAATAAACCTAAGAAAGAAGCATTTTGAAAACATTGTTTGAAAAAGAGAAAATGCTGGTAACCAGCATTTTCTCCTTTTCCCACAAAGTTTTCAACCCTATCAAGGAAAATTGCACCATTTGATCTTGACATTTGGATATTTCTAAATTTTGCGGAATGGGAAGGGTCAAGTAAGGAAGTATTGAAATCTTAAAACAAGTTTCACTTAAGTTAACAGCATAACTGGACAGTGTGTATAAAAAACTAGCACAACTTTACACCAGCTTGTATCTTTTGGTAAAGCAGGGATTATACCTGTGTAAATTCAATCCCATAAATCTCCACAGTCTTGTGAAAGGTACCCATGGACCTTAGAAATAAAATTTCATTGGTAATTGAGAATCACCTTTTCTGTTGCTTTATTATACCCCCGAAGGGTCTTATTATATTATGTCATCTGTCCGCCTGTTAGCAATATCTTGTACTCACAGCTCCTCCTACAATTTTAATTTGAATAAGTTCAAACTTTCCATAATGGAAAGTCTTTGATTTAGTTGTGCATATGACTTTTTAATATTTGGATATATGCACATGTTCTAGATTTTAGGTCATTTCACAGATGAGCCCATTCTGGTGTATATGTGTCACTTTGTGAAGCTCTTGTTTCATCTTTGTTGAACCCTATTTAGAACTCATAACTTATTAATTATGAACTCAGTATGTTACCACTAAGGTACTAGGCTTTTGGTCTTCCCTTGCCAATGGCATTTTCTTGATTAAAATCAATATGGTTTGAATTTTTATACGCCCAAAGGGTAGTGCTAGGTTACGGCCCTTGTCATCCATCTATCTGTCCACCCATCCATTAACAATTTCTTGTGCATGCAACTCCTCCTGCCGTTTCCATTGGAATAATTTAAACCTTACCACTGTGAATCTCTATGATGTTTAGTTGCGCATGTGACCTTTAAATTTTGGATCTCTTTGGGCACTCACTATTTTAACCCTTTTCACTGATAAGCGCCTTCGGGTGTATATGCGCTGCTCCGCGAAGCTCTTATTTTATTGTGACAGTCCAATTTTCATATACTTTCAGGTCAGTTGTTGAATACCCTAGGTCAACATAAAGGTCCTATATTTGCTTTAAAATGGAATAAACAAGGAAATTACATATTAAGTGCCGGAGTAGACAAGGTGAGTTAAATCTGTTGTTTGAATATGTGATACTTGACATTTTTCTGTTAATCTGGAGTATTGTTGAACTCGAAAATCCTATTAAAAGTGATAGTTAAATATTAACTCCTCACCAAACAACAAAACTTCAGACTAGTCCAAATTGAAAGCACTTGCAGATGACAAATAAATGTTACTCAAATGGTAGAAAACATTGTGGGAGAAGGAGACGTTGCTCAAAGATTTAGAGTAATTTCCAGAAGGGTAGAAAACATTGTGGGATAGAGAAAGAATTCTGGTAACCAGCATTTTCTCCTTTTTCCCACAGTGTTTTCAAAAGGCTTCTATCTCAGGGTCGTAAAAACCAAGGATTGTTTGGTAAAAGGTTAATACTTATCAGCAGTTTGAGTGTGAGGAGTACTGTGAGTATTGCGGGAAAAGGAGCTATTGCAAACAGAAACAAAAGCATACTACAATCACTTCTTCCACACTTTACCAAACATTACCATGTTTTAACCCGTTACTGCACAATCCCTACTTTTTACGACCCTGAGAAAGAAGCCTTTTGAAAACATTGCGGGAAAAGGAGAAAATGCTGGTAACCAGCATTTTCTTCTTTTCCCACAATGTTTTCTACCCTTCACAAAACAATTTTCAAATTTTCAGTCACTTTTATTTTGTCGTCTGCAAATGCTTTCAATTTGGAGCAGTCTAAAATTTTGTCGTATGGTAAAGAGTTGACAGTCTTGAGGTGGAAGGGTGTTGGAAACACCATGTTAATAGGTGATCACCATTTTGTTCTTTTGCAGCATTTTTTTCTATCATCTAAAAGACAAATTCTATCATCTTAATTAAAATGCTTCCAATTCAACAAAGCAAAATTTTGCTGTTTTATGGATTTTTGTCTTTCATGTATTTTGTTGCTACTGATAGTTTGTGAAGGGAAGGGCACTTCAGTTGGGTATTTAGGAAACCCCCAAACAATTATGTATACTGTACTTATTAGCTGCAATTTATGGTATGATTTCAATCAATTTATGTTACACTTTTTCAGCTTCATAGACCCTCAGAAGCTGAAAAGTGGTACAAGGATTTTGTTTACATGCATAGTCTGGATATCTGGATTCAATCACCACTGGTGGCATGGGAGTGTCCTTGGGCAAGGCACTTCAAGATCCCAGCCAAACACTGTAGAAAGCGATGAAATTTATGAGCTAGTTTCCATGATGTAATATTTCATGTACTATAAAACACTTTTCAAACCCATTTCATTGCAGACTACTATAATTTGGGATGCTAGCTCAGGTAGATGTACTCAACAGTTTTCATTTCATTCTGGTAAGTTTCAAGATTGCAGCTTTTGACAACTAAAGATGCTCCAGCTTTTCCTTAGAAAATTGTGTATATTACTTGTAAATGTGCCATGCTCTCTCAGAAGGGGGCTTCATGCATCTGCAAAAAGTGTCAAGCTCATCAGACATGTTTAGTTAACCCTTTACCACACAAGCCCTGACACCAAACAACCCTGAGGAAAGAGGCTTTTTAAAACATTGTTGGAAAAGGAGAAAATGCTGGTTACCAGCATTTTCTCCTTTTCTTAAAATGTTTTCTATCCTTCCCAAATCAAAATTTTAGATTTTGGGTCACATTTATCTTGTCATCTGCAAATGTTCTCAACTTGAACTAGTCTGAGAATTTGTCTTTTGGTAAAGGGATAAGGCCCATTATGAAGAACAAGAAGATGGTTGCTTTTGCAAAGAAAGTACCAGCTTTACAGACAGTGTAGATCAAAGATCAGACTGCATGTATTGTTCCCCATGACCTTGATCTACTCTAGCCTCAAAGGTCCTTTAACCCTTTACCCCATAAGGCATTTCTATGGTATCTCTAATTGACCCTAAATAACAGCAAGGATGAAGCTACCTTCTGGTAGCATAGAAAACATTTGGCAAACGGTGAAATTGCTCGTGACGAGCAGTTTCACCTTTTGCCTCAATGTTTTCCAAACGCTCCTACAAGCAATGCGTAGAAATGAGTAT
This sequence comes from Tridacna crocea, assembly GCA_943736015.1. NCBI lineage: Eukaryota > Metazoa > Mollusca > Bivalvia > Cardiida > Cardiidae > Tridacna > Tridacna crocea. Next base: position 37,133,748 of record OX031068.1, read on the forward strand.
TTATGGAGTAAAGGGTTAAAGATTAGAATTAAAACAGATTTAGAATGAATTGTGATTATTCTTCCCTACTGTATGGTTCTCTCTCCCAGTTACTATTGTATGACTTTTACATATTGCAGCACCTGCGCTGGACGTAGACTGGCAGACCAACACAAGTTTTGCATCCTGTTCCACAGACCAGTGTATTCAAGTTAATAAATTAGGCTGTGAACGGCCGATAAAAACATTCCAAGGGCATACTGTAAGCTTTGTTTTTCAACAAATACATTTACTCTTTACAAAATGCCAAAATTTTAGGCTTGTCCAAATTGAAAGCATTTGCAGACGACAAAATAAATGTTACTCAAAATTTAAGATTTGTTTCCAGTTTACTAGAAAACATGGTGGGAAAAGGAAAAAATGCTGGTTACCAGCATTTCCTCCTTTTCCCTCAATGTTTTCAAAAGGCTTTTATTTCAGGGTCATAGAATTCAGGGATTGTTTGGTAAGGGGTTAGTTAACACATTTATTTATTATTCCATGTACATTGTCCGTCTATTTTTCAACATTCAGCATTATTTTAGAGATATTTCATATGCTAGTGCAGCTCTCCATTCTTTCCTCAAGTTTTCTTTCGCCAGTACTTAGAACGTACTCATCCTAGGCCACTGACTATTTTCTCATACAGATATCAATATAGCAGTATTCAGCAGAAAGAGAATTGAAAATTGTTGCATTGGCTATGATCATTCCACCATGAGAAATTTGCTGAGCAACAGAACTGGACTATTGAACATTAAACCCCTGGTGTCAACCCTGTATGTTACAGACAAAGCCACTGAGTTGGCCACTACCATAATTATGACTTGTGACATGTGAAAAGGGGCTTTGGGAATTCTGTGTTAAGTGATGTCTTGGATCATCCTGTGCGGACTGGTCATATCATGGCGGTCAGTGTTGCACCCTTGTGTTTCCTGGCTTTCTCACACCAGTACTGACACAGCTTTCTTTCCAAACCCACTGATTACTTTTCTCACATGCATCAGAGGTGTGAGGCAAAAAAATTACAGGTAAGAAAGTTCACCAAAACTTGGTATCAAACCCACAAACTCCAGGTCACAAGTCAGATACTCTAACCAATGAGCTAGCCGGCAAGAGCGAATGGAGGACTTTTTGCAGACAGTGTAGATCAAGATCAGACAGCACAGAGCATGCAGTCTGATTGTTGATATACATTGTTTGATAAGGAGATATTATTTCCCCAAAAGATTACTTTAGAATAGTAATATTTGGGGTTTTACTGTTGGTTTGAAAAGTTTCATGTCACTTACCAGGTTAACTCATTACCAAATGACAAAATTTTAGACTGGTCAAAAATGAAAACATTTGCAGATGACAAAGTAAAAGTGACTGAAAATTTGAAATTTCTTTTGGGAAGGGAAGATAACATTTGGGAAAAGAAGAAAATGCTGGTTACCAGCATTTGGTCTGTATAATTTTATGGCAATGTTTTCAGAAGGCTTCTCTCTCAGGGTTTTTAAAAGTCGGGATTGTATAGTAGACGATTAAGGATTAGAAGACGAATGTCAAATAACAGCTTGACAAAACACTTTACCTCCTTTATTTTATCACAGAATGAAGTAAATGCTATTAAATGGGATCCACAGGGTAACTTACTAGCCTCCTGTTCAGATGATATGACGTTAAAGGTAAGTAAAATCTCAACATTCTTTTACAATTATGCTCACCTTAATGTTTGTATCTAAGGACAGCTTATGGTGTCACCTTTTGTTGACCTTTCAACTAATCATAACTTTGCTTTCATGTCTCTGCACTTATTCTCTTTAGACTTTTCAGCTAATTGAAACCTGCCTTTCATGTTTTTGAACATGCACAAAGAACTGGAGAAATTGTATGATATTTTTTCAAAGGATTTAGCAAATTAATTTCTAAATGACCACTTTGACTGAGGGTTCCTGCATGTCACTGTGGTGAAGTTTTAGGATTCTCAACTTGTAGGACAAGGGTTCAACCCTCACATGAATTTCTGGGTTTTTGTGACAGTGACCTTTGACATGACTTCATGGCCTTGGCATAGCTTTGCTGAAACCCATGACAGTAACCAATCTGATGGCTGAACTTACGCCTCTGGAAAATCTGTATTTTCAGAATATGTAATTCAAATGGTTACTTGATTTACCATTTATAGAAGATCTCTGTTCAAGTTATGTTAGATATCATGAGATGTTATTATACTTGGCAGTCTCGTGTGAGTTTGAATCCCAAATAGGCCAGAATTCTTCTAGACATTTGACATGAGTCACTGCAAATAATAATCATCTTTCTCCTATCACTGAAGATTGCTACACTTTTTGCCTCTTTTTCCCAAGTGACTTGTTACAAATGGGACCCATTCCTCTCTCATCACTGAACATTATTGTGTTTTATTTGTTCTTTTGAGAAATAATATATTATAGCTGCGACTTTGTATAAAAGTAGAGTTTTATGTTTGGCAGATATGGAGTATGAAACAAGACACATGTGTCCATGATCTACAAGCTCACAGTAAAGAAATTTATACCATTAAATGGAGCCCTACAGGTCCAGGGACGGACAACCCCAATGCCAATTTGATCCTAGCTAGGTAAGGGGTCATTAGAATATTTTGTTTTGCCTTTTGTGTTCCAGAAAATGGTATTTTAAACTTGATCACATATATTGCATTCGCACATGACACATAGAATGTGACCTGGAATGGTTGGAATTGTGGTTTTGTGAGGGTATCAAATGTTTTTTCAAGTGGAAATTAACTCTTTACCCAACAACAGAGTCATAAACTGTTCCAAAATTGTAAGCATTTGCAGATGACAAAATAAATGTAACTGAAAAATTGAAATTCCTTTTTGGAAGGGTAGAAAACATTGTAAGAAAAGGAGAAAATGCTGTTTACCAACATTTTCTCCTTATGTCCCCCAATGTTTTCAAAAGGCTTCTTTCTTAGGGTCGATAAGAGTAGTGATTGTGTGGTAAAGACTTAAACCTTTCCCACAGCAAAATTTTGAAGGAATTCACAGACAACATCTAAAAATACTTTTTCCAATCATAGTGTTTGGCTGGTTTCCAGCTTCTTCAGCTCACCTGAGCACAAATTGCTCAAGGTGAGCTTTTGTGATTGTGCAGTGTCTGGTGTCCGTTAAGTGTCATCACTTTTTCACCTTGTGTACACTCTAAGGGCCACATTTTGAGTCCAGTACTCATGATACTTGGTCAGAACGTTTGTCTTTATGATATCTTGGATGACTCCGAAAGTGGTCATGTCGCGTCAAAAACTAGATCACTTGATCAAATCTTTAAAAAAACGTGTTTGCTCTAGTGGCCACTTTTCCAGTGGAATATACATAAAACTGGGTCAGAATCTTAGTCTTGATAATTTCTTTGGAGAGTCTGAAAAAAAAACATCCGATCAAAAACTAGGTCACCCGGTCAAATCTTTAAAATAGCTGTTGTAGCTCTGGAGTCATCATTTTCTGTCCAGTACTTTTGTAAATAAGTCAGACTGTGTGTGTTTGTGTTGATCAGTATTATGAAGTCAATAATGGGTCACATTAGGCAAAAAACTAGGTCACCATGTCAAATCTTGGATAAACTGTGTGTATGCTACATTTTCTGCACAATACTTATGAAGGGTGATCAGAAGCTTTGTTTTGATAATATCTATAATGGGAAGACAGACTTATGTTTGGCTAAAAAGTAGGTCACTGAGAGAAATTCTTGAAGAAGCTTGTATACAAGCTAGAGGCCAAATTTTCATTCTAGTAATTATGAAAGCTAAGTGGAATGTCTGTCAAAATATCTCGAAAGAGATTGACAATGGGTCATGTTTGGTCAAAAGACTCAGGTAAACGACCTTGATGCCATCATGGCCCGCTTGTCTCCTTTTCCCACTGTGTTTTAAAAGCCCGTGTAAGGGTTTGTTTATACTCCGGATTTGGTAGTATATGGTAAATAATTCTATAGGCTAACCAGGGTCATTATGGGAACAGAGTCCATAGCTTTTGATGTGAGAAGCTGAATCTGATTCCCTACACCTTTGTCTTCACTCTTAAAAAGTTGCATATTGCAAGACAACAGATCTGTACTGCGCATGTTGGTGATCTGTCAGCTCTTTACCAAGCAATCACAATTCTGGACAAGAAGGCTTTTCAAAACACTGAGGGAAAAGGAGAAAATACTGGTAGCCAGCATTTTCCCTTTTCCCACTATATTTATGCCCCCCTTTCGAAGAAATGGGGGTATATTGCTTTGCAATTGTCGGTCGGTCCGTAGACCAAAGTTTGTCCGGAGCATAACTCAAAAACTATTTAAGGTATCATCTTGAAACTTCATAGGTGGATAGATCTCATTAAGGAGAAGTGCAGTGCACAAGAACCATAACTCTGCCCATCATATTTTTGGAGTTATTGACCTTTGTTGATTTTCATACTTAATTTTTGTCCGGAGCATAACTCAAAAACTATTTAAGGTATCATCTTGAAACTACATAGGTGGATAGATCTCATTAAGGAGAAGTGCAGTGCACAATAACAACAACTCTGCCCATCATATTTTTGGAGTTATTGCCCTTTGTTGATTTTCATACTTAATTTTTGTCCGGAGCATAACTCAAAAACTATTTCAGGTATCATCTTGAAATTACATAGGTGGATAGATCTCATTAAGGAGAAGTGCAGTGCACAAGAACAATAACTCTGCCCATCATATTTTTGGAGTTATTGCCCTTTGTTGATTTTCATACTTAATTTTTGTCCGGAGCATAACTCAAAAAGTATTTTAGGTATCACCTTGAAACTTCATAGGTGGATAGATCTCATTAAGGAGAAGTGCAGTGCACAAGTACCATAACTCTGCCCATCATATTTTTGGAGTTATTGCCCTTTGTTGATTTTCATATTTAATTTTTGTCCGTAGCATAACTCTAAAAGTATTTCAGGTATCACCTTGAAACCTTATATGTGAAAAGATCTTATTAAGGAGAAGTGCAGTGCACAAGAACCATAACTCTGCCTATCATATTTTTGGAGTTATTGCTCTTTGTTGATTTTCATAGTTAATTTTTGTCCAGAGCATAACTCAAAAAGTATTTTAGGTATCATCTTGAAACTACATAGATGGATAGATCTCATTAAGGAGAAGTGCAGTGCAGAAGAACAACAACTCTGCCTATCATATTTATGGAGTTATTGCCCTTTGTTGATTTTCATACTTAATTTTTGTCCGGAGCATAACTCTAAAAGTATTTCAGGTATTATCCTAAAACCTCATAGGTGGATAGATTATACTAAGGAGAAGTGCAGTGCACAAGTACCTTAACTCTGCCCATCATATTTTTGGAGTTATTGCCCTTTGTTGATTTTCATAGTTAATTTTTGTCTGGAGCATAACTCAAAAAGTATTTCAGGTATCACCTTGAAACCTTATAGGTGGATTAACCTTATTAAGGAGAAGTGCAGTGCACAAGAACCATAACTCTGCCCATTATATTTTTGGAGCTTTTGCCCTTTGTTGATTTTCATACTTAATTTTTGTCCAGAGCATAACTCAAAAGGTTTTTCAGGTATCATCTTGAAACCATATATGTGGATAGATCTTATTCAGGAGAAGTGCATTGCACAAGAACCATAACTCTGCCCATTATATTTTTGCAATTACTGCCCTTTGTTGATTTTCGTACTTATTTTTTTTTCCGGAGCATAACTCAAAAAGTATGTGAGGTAAAATCATGAAAGTTTAAAAGTTGATAGTTCACTTAAATGGGAAGTACAGTGCCCAAGAATTGTTAATTTATCATTAATAATTTTTGACTAATTACCCTTTGTTCGTTTTTACATTTTGAACGTAAGAGATAGGGGGGCATACATGTTTTACAAACATCTCTTGTTTCTACACTGTTAGCACTATCTTATATATAAACAATTTTTGATTTGTTGCTTATAGATGTTTTGAAATGTAAAGTCTAAACTTTGTTGTTTTGGAAAGCACCATATTAGAAAGCATTTGCAGATGACTTTGAATTCAACTCAACATACTTGTATTGGATATTTTATTGAAGGATAGGAAAATGCTGGTTACCAGCCTTTTCCCACAACGTTTTCATAATTTTCTTTCCTTAAAACCGATAAAATATAGGATTGTATGGTAGGGGGTTCAATGAATGAATAAAATCCTGTCAATATCATAGCATGACACTCAAGGCATGTGTTAAATTTGTTGTGTATATCTCATTCTAGTGCGTCGTTTGACTCAACTGTAAGATTGTGGGAAGTAGAAAAGGGAACTTGTATTCATACGCTCACCAAACATCAGGAACCTGTTTATAGTGTGGCCTTCAGTCCAGACGGAAAGTATCTGGCGAGCGGATCCTTTGATAAATGTGTTCATATTTGGAATGTTTCTGTAAGTGTTTATCTTCCACAATGTAATTCAGGAATTGTATCTTTTTACTATTCGGGCTGGGTAACTTAGTGATTAACCCTTTACCACACGGCAAAATTTTAGACCTAACCAAATTGAGAGCACCTGCAGACGACAATTTCAAAGTGGCTCAAATGATGCAATTTTGCTTTCATAGGGTAGAAAACGTCATGGGAAAAGGAGAAAATGCTGGTTACCAGCATTTTCTCCTTTTCCCACAATGTTTTCAAAAGGCTTCTTCTTCAGGGGTGTCAAAAGTCGTCATTGTGTGGTAATGGGTTAAAGCATCTGACTTTAGACCTGATGGTCATGGGTTTACTACGTGGTAGAGGCAGTCTTTCTCTTTGGTGATTTTTTTTGCCTTTCATCAATGATTCATGTTTCTTTGAATGGATAGAAACATTCTGGGAAAAAGAGAAAATGCTTCACACAAGAACTTCTTTCAAAATGTTTTTGGAAGTCTTTTGGACAGGATATCTTGGAATGTTGATTCATTGGCTGAGATGCATTTTTCCTCACCCAATCAGATGTATGGTATTGTAATTTAGAGTTTAAAACCAGGGTTAATTCAAAGTGTTTGAAGATCTTTTGCCATTTCCTTTTGAAATGTGATGACATAATTTATCAAGGTCAGTTTTAGCAACTCTTTGCCAGGCAATAACATATCAGACATCCAATCTAAAAGCCTGTGCAGACAGCAAATACAGTGTAACTCAAATAAGTGGATCTGTCACTGATAAAGTAGGAAAGATTGTTGGGAAAAGGACAAAGTGCAGTTTACTCTGAAGATCTTAAACTCTTTACCGAACAACAAAATTTTAGACCGGTTCAAATTGAAAGCATTTGCAGACGACAAAATAAAGGTGACTGAAAAATTGAAATTTGTTCTGGGAAGGGTAAAAAACACTATGGGAAAATGAGAAAATGCTGTTTACCAGAATTTTCTCCTTTTCCCACAGTGTTTTCAAAAGGCTTCTTTCTCTGGGGCGTGAAAAGTAGGGATTGTTTGGTAATGGGTTAAGAATCGGGATTGTGTAAGACTGAACCCGTTACTCCATAAATACTCATTTCTAAGCATTGCTTGCAGGAGCCTTTGGAAAACATTGTGGCAAAAGGTGAAATTGCTCGTGACGAGCAATTTCACCTTTTGCCACAATGTTTTCTATACTATCAAAAGGTGTCATATAACACATAAGAAACAGCTTCATCCTTGCTGTTATTTTGGGTCAATTAGAGATACCATAGAAATGCCTTATGGGATAAAGGGTTAAAATGTTGAAAAGTTAACTGTATTATTTTTTCCCCCAGACTGGTGCATTGGTGCATAGTTACAAAGGTACAGGAGGCATATTTGAAGTTTGTTGGAACCACCGTGGGGACAAAGTCGGGGCCAGCGCATCAGATGGTTCAGTGAGTATAATTTGTTCAGTATATTTTAACCCATTGTCCCGTATACATGAATTTTACCCTGATCTGAAGCTATATACATACTACATAGTATTCTGATCAAGAGGTTTAACTCATTACCAAATGATAAAATTTTAGGTTTGTCCTAATTGAAAGCATTAATTTGCAGACGACAAAATAAGAGTGACTGAAAATTTGAAATTTGTTTTGTGAAGGATAGAAAACATTGTGGGAAAAGGAGAAAATGCTTGTTACCAGCATTTCCTCCTTTTACCATGATGTTTCCCCAAGGCTTCTTTCTCAGGGTTATCTAAAGTAGGGATTGTGTGGTAATGGGTTGATAAACAACATGTTTGAGTAAAAAGCTCTTTGTGTTTCGTATAAGAGTTAAGTGTTGGCATGGCCAGAAACAAGTTTCCCTTGTTTGCCATCAGATATAAGTGTGTTGAGCAAAACACTTCAGAGCCCTGGCCTAGTACTGGTAAAACCCATGACATGTAAGTAAGTGAGCTTTCACCATGATATGGCTAAAGTACTGTTTTAACTCTTTACCAGACAACAAAATTTTGGACTAGTTCGAATTCAAAGCTATCGAAGACACCAAAATGAATGTGACTCAAAATTTGAAATTGATTTTGGAAGGGTAGAAAACATTGTGGGAAAAGGAGAAAATGCTGGTTACCAGCATTTTCTCCTTTTCCTACAGTGTTTTCAAAAGCTTTCTCTCTTAGGGCCCTTAAAGTCGGGATTGTGTGGTAAAGGATTAAGTGGCTTGAAACACCATTCAGTGAATCATAACCCTTTGTATTTTATAGGTGTTTGTGTTAGACTTGCGGAAATGAATTCAACACTGGGACCTAAAACAGATGGGGTTTACCTTGCAGAGAAAGTACCTGTAAATTCATAACAGCTTAGCGGTTTGCTGTACTATCTGGTGTTTTATTGACCCTTAAGACAAAGGCTGTAGAAAACATTTAGAAAAGGCCTTTTTAAAACATTGTGTGAAAAAGAGAAAATATTTGAACTAGCATTTTCTCCTTCCTGCACAATGTTTTCTGCCCTTTCAATGTGCAATTCCAGCTTCATTTTATCTATTGTCTTCAGTATGGAGGAGTCTAAAATGACATTATCTGGCAAAGGGTAAAATTATCCTTCAGATAGTATAGGGATTCTGTGAAACAGGTCAGAGAACTGGATATAAAGAGGCATATTTTCTAGAAGCATCAAGTCAGATATACAGGGAGAGAATATTGCTTAATTGAAATTGCTCCAGTTGTACAACTTTTTTTTCTAAAACCTGGGGCACTAATTGGAATTGTCTGAGAATATTCCCCCTGTTTATTACCAGAAAATGCAGGGCCTGTATTCACAAATCTTTCTTAGTGTCATTCTTAGTCTAATTTTCAAGAATTTACTAAGTTCAAAGTGCAGCTTGTTTTTGGTAGGCCGAATCAAATTGTTTGGCCAATCGGGCATTCTATTACCTTCTGAATCTATTGTAAGACGGAGAATGCAATTTAGGATAGGTGTTGGTAACGGGCCCTGGTTTACTCCAACTAGTGGTCACTTGGCACTGTCCCTTGGCAGGGCACTGAAGAGCCCCACCCTTGTACTGGCAAAACCTTGGAAAGAAATGAATTAGTGAGTTGTTGCTGTGATATGACTGAAATGCTGTTGAAAGCTTTATAAACCCTATACTAACAAAAGATTTGTCTCAGATAATTCTAATGAATACCCATAATGGAGATATGATTATGGCAAAGGGACACCCCTGCTTATGTGTTTCTCTGTTGATAGTGCGTAAAAGACATGATTGATGGAAAAAAGTGACAAGTGTGTTAAGTATGAGGGCTTTCTCTTTTCATTTCTCTTCCGTCCTAATTTTGGAAGAGTTTTAAATAACTTTGTAGAACCATGTTTGTAACCTGAAGTTTAACCTTTCACAAAACAAACTCTATTTTTAACAGCCCTTGGGGTAAAAGTGCTTTCAACAACATGGTGGAAATAAGAGAAAATGCAAATTATAAGCATTTTCTCCTCTTTCCACAGTGTTTTCTATCCTTTTAAGGCAAACCCCATCATTTAAGCTCCACAGGTATTGTTGTCTGCAAATGCTTTCAATTTGGATAAGTGTAAAATTTTGTCATCTAGTAAAGGGTTAAGTCAGGTTTTTGAGTATTATATTGCTAATCTGAAATTCATGCCAGCTATGGAGAACCATAGGTAGAAACCTGAAAGGTTAAGCCAAATTTACAGATTGTAAAAGTAATACAAAGTTCATGTCAACTTTGTAGTGCCATGTTTGTAACCTATACCTAAACTCTTTAGCGCAGAATCCTATGTTTTGCTGATCTTGAAGAAACAGGTATTTGAAGCTATTGTTGGAAAAGAAGAAGTTGTTGATAGCTAGCATTTTCTCTTTCTCCCACAATGCTTTTGAGCGTTTCATTGAGAAGTTACAGCATTTGAGCCAGATTTTATTTTTCCTCTGAAATGCATTCAAATTAGACATGGCTACATTTTGTTTTTTGGTAAAGGATTAACTCTTTACCAAACAACAAAATTATAGACTGGTCCCAGTTGAAAGCAATTGTAGACAACAAAATAGATATGACTGAAAAATTGAAATTTGGTTGGAGAAAGGTTGAAAACATTGTGGTAAAAGGAGAAAATGCTGGTTGCCAGCATTTTCTCCTTTTCCCACAGTGTTTTCAAAAGCCTTCTTTATTAGGGTTGTTAAACTTCCGGATCATGTGGTAAGGAGTTAAGTCAAATATATTTGAACTGTTATCATCAAAGTACAAAAACATATTGTACAATTTCTATAATTGCTCTGTATCTGTAATACACCTTTGTGCACATGTTATGTGTATATGATGTCATTTTCCCAAAGCTCTATTTCAGATACTAGATGAAGCAATGTTAACAAAATAGTGCTATATTGATGAAAGTGCTAAACTGATCATTGCCTTTGGTTTGTGGTAGTGAAATATTACCAGTAAAGTTGATCCGATCGGATACAAATGAGCAATTATCTGAGAAAAGGGGGCTTAATGCATCTCTTTTTGTTTTGTGCCAATTAAGACATCACATAGATTGGTATCCATAAAACCCATTTTGTTTGAGATTCAATTGATTCATCAGGTAGACTGGTCCTTTGAGCAGTAGAGAATTGACCAATAGCAGCAGATTTTGTCTGAGGTCAGCCAGGCTGACCCAGGCTGATATTTTTTGCAGGTGCATTTAGCCCTTTTCAGAGAGCATGTCTCAAATGCATGTACAGACTTCTTGTATCTGTACTAAGAAAAAAAATAATGTTTAACCCATTACCACACAATCCCTACTTTTGATGTACCTGAGAAAGAAACCTTTAGAAAACACTGTGGGAAAAGGAGAAAATGCTGGTAACCAGCATTTTCTCCTTTCCCACTTTTCCCACAATGTTTTCTACCCTTCACAAAACAAATTTCAAATTTTCAGACACTTTTATTTTGTGGTCTGCTAATGCTTTCAATTTGGACCAGTCTAAAATATTGTTTGGTAATGGGTTAAAAGGATCAATTGCCTGGTACAGTAACATTTGTAACAAGCAGTAGTTCCTTTTTCCCTCTTTGTTTTCCAACACTTAAAGTAGGGCATACTGTTCATATTTGTTCAATAAAAGGTTTACAAGTTTCATGGATATAAGTTTGATTTGCAATACTTGTGTGATAATCGGATATGAGGCTTGAAGTTGTTGAGGGAAAATCAATAGGAGAAATTATTAGTAATTTCCCTGCTTCATTTGTTCAACTGTTTCCAAAGAGTTTTTCATTGTTACCAAAAAGATATCTACCCGAGAACAAAAGGTTGATATTTATATCGATGGCTGAGTGCAACACTATCCTAAGTGCCTATACAAAGTATAGGCACTTAGGATAGTGTTGCACTCGCCCATTGATATATGAAACTGCTTGGAAGTTACCATACATCTTAACCCTTTACCACATAACAGGATCTTTTACTCTGCTATAAGGAATGCAATTTTAACCCATTACCACATGAGAAAAATTTACACTGGTCCAAATTGAAAGCATTTGCAGACGACAAAATAAAGGTGACTGAAAAATTGAAATTTGTTCTGGGAAGGGTAGAAAACACTGGGAAAAGGAGAAAATGCTGGTAACCAGCATTTTCTCCTTTTCCCACAGTGTTTTCAAAAGGCTTCTTTCTCAGGGGCGTCAAAAGTAGGGATTGTGTGGTAATGGGTTAAAAGAAAAATTAAACATGGTTCATGTGATGAATTTTTTTATTGAAAGGGAAGAAAACATTTAGGGAAACGGCTTCATTCTTGCTGTTATTTAGAGATACCATAGAAATGCCTTATGGGGTAAAGGGTTAAGAGTGTCATGAACTTGTTCAGCTCCTTTTCCAGTGTGATTTAGTCTGAGGTTTGTTCTACATTTTACTACAGTTTTTGAGATAGATATTTAAGATGTTCAAGATACCATAGCCGAGATCAGAAGCTATTGTGGATGGTGTAGACAAAGATCAGATTGCACAAAACATGCAGTGTGATCTCTGATCTACACTGTCCACTGCCATATTCTAGATTATGGCTAAACTGTCTCCTGAACTTGCATATAGGAAATGTATTTACAGCCTTTGAAAAATTGATGTTTATTTATGCAGTAATGGAAGAGGTAAACTAAAATAGCCTTGAAATTGCAAAAACTTACTGAAATGGCTGCAAAACTGCAAACAGCTGTGAAATTGCAAAAGCTTAACTATTTAAGTTTTTCAGGAACTGAACTCAAATTTACACACAGTGCTCCTATATACATGTATCTGAAGTCATGCATGTGCAATTTTCATGGCCCTGCTGCAATTTATTGCAGAGTTAGCTCCCCTTAAACTATTTTTAACTCTTACTTTTGTACTTAACCATTCTGCATTCTGTAATAAAGACTTGTTTTGTGACATGGAGCTGGTAGGGGGTATGATCATGTTCAATACTAGCTCTGGTTAGTCCAGTCTTTTTAGCAATTCCATTGAAGAAAGCTTTTGAAAATGTTAGTAACCAGCACTTTCCTCTTTTTCTCAATAGCTTATACACTGTGTTTTCTACCTTTTTAACTCATTACTAAACAACAAAATTTTAAGTTTGTCCAAATTGAAAGTATTTGTAGATGACAAAATAAAAGTGACTGAAAATTGGAAATTAGTTTTGTGAAGGGAAGAAAACATTGTTGGAAAAGGAGAAAATGCTGGCCACCAGCATTTTTTCCTTTTCCCACGATGTTTTCTGAAGGCTTCTTCCTCAGGATCGTCAAAAGTAGGGATTGTGTGGTAATGGGTTAAAGACTATCATGTGAGTTGTATTTAATATACCAACTTCAAAATGCTTTCAAAATAGATAAGTCTACAAGTTGTCCTCTGGTGAGTCATTCACTGTCTTTCACTGTAAATTGTTATTGAACACTGAAGGAGCTACAGGTCAGCTGATTTTGTGGACAGCGTAGAGTAAGATCAGTCTGCACAAATATGTGCAGTCTAATCATAGATCTTAACTCGTATTTTATGAATTCTTTAGCTCTACAAGGGTTAAAAGATAACTGTTATTTTTTTGAGTAAGCCTAGTTATAACTGCATCATTGTACAATGTTATCATCATCATAATCATCATCATCATCAGTTGATAATTCGTTTAATTTCATTGTCTTTTGCCATAATGTCGCTGTCAGATTATTATTGTTTGCTATGGACTAAAAGAATAAAGAGTTTAAAAAATTAGATAATTGTAACCAGAGTTTTTCTCATTTTCGTACCATGTTGTTTACCCTTGAAACATGAATTTCCACCATTTTAACCCATTACCACACGAGAAAATTTTAGACTGGTCCAAATTGAAAGCATTTGCAGACGACAAAATAAAGGTGACTGAAAAATTGAAATTTGTTCTGGGAAGGGTAGAAAACACTGTGGGAAAAGGAGAAAATGCTGGTTACCAGCATTTTCTCCTTTTCCCACAGTGTTTTCAAAAGGCTTCTTTCTCAGGGGCGTCAAAAGTAGGGATTGTGTGGTAATGGGTTAAACTGTTACCACACAGCAAAATTTTAGACCTATACAAATTAAAAGCATTTGTAGAGAACAATTTCAAAGTGGCTTAACCCTTTACCACACAATCCCTGGTTTTAACGACGCTGAGAGAGAAACCTTTTGAAAACATTGTGGGAAAAGGAGAAAATGGTGTTAACCAGCATTTTCTCCTTTTCCCACAAGGTTTTCTACTCTTTCACAAAACAAATTTTAAATTTTGGTAAATTTTATTTTGTCGCCTGCAAATGCTTTCAATTTGGACCAGTCTAAAATCTTATTGTTTGGTAAAGAGTTAAATGGTGCAATTTTGGTTTGATAGGGAAGGCTCCTACATGCAATGCGTAGAAATGAGTATCTATGGAGTAAAGGGTTAAAACTGCATTTGTCATCTTAAAATGCTTTTAATTTGGTTGAGTCTAAAATTGTTTTATCTGCAACCTCGTTAATTTTTCTGTCTGTTGTATTAACTTTTTTTTTTTTCAAAGTACAGAACCCAGCTTTTGTCTGTTCTTGCAATATGGATCAAGATTGGACATGACGAAACTATTTGCATGATATTGCAGAAGGGCATTAGAATGAGTTGTAAGTAAGCTGGCTGAAAAACACAGTGAAAAAAATTGAGGTTATTTGTGTATGTTATGAAGGGTACATACATCTATCTTGCTTGTTTCATGGCCCTGTGTCGGTGGTGCATGCATTTGTGTCTGCACTTGTTAACTTCAAACATTTTCTCTGAGAATTCCTATCCATTTTTGTCAAAACCTCACAGAAATGAGGAGGCCATGGACCACTTCAGAATTTCTTCAAGAGTTTGATTCCATTTAACCCTTTACCTGATATGCCAATTTGAGGCTCTTCCATTTCAGCAGCAAATAAAGATATGATGTCAAAAATATGGATAATTGAGGATACAGATATCTTATTGAGTGGAAAACATTGTGGGAAAAGGAGAAATTGCTCGTTACGAGCAATTTCTCCTTTTCCCACAATGTTTTCAAAAGCTGTCTCTTGTTGATGGGCAAAATGAGTATCTGGAGTAAAGGGTTAAACTCTGGTTGCCATGGCAACAAAACTGAAAATCATGAAAAAATCTCCTTTTACGAAGCCATTAGGCCTATGATTACCAAATTTTGACACACAGCTTTATTTGATGGATCTCTACCAAAGTCTCTCAAATTATTGCCCCCGGGAATAAAATGGGTCTGCCCCACATTATGTAAACTTTATGAATATTCTTGTTCCAAATCATACAGCATAGGGCTACCAAATTTGGCATACAGCTTCATCTAGTAAACCCTTACCAATTTTGTCCCAATTACAGCCATGGGTTCAAAATTTGCCCAGCCATAACTCTTCACCATACAATCCAGCATTTTCCCCTTTAACCCTTTACTCCACAGATACTCATTTCTACGTATTGCTTGTGGGAGCCTTTGGAAAACATTGTGGCAAAAGGTGAAATTGCTCGTGACGAGCAATTTCACCTTCTGTCACAATGTTTTCTATACTATCAAAAAGTATCATATACACACATAAGAAACTGCTTCATCCTTGCTGTTATTTAAGGACAATTAGAGATACCATAGAAATGCCTTATGGGGTAAAGGGTTAACCACAATGCTTTCTACCCTTCCCAAACCAAATTTCTATTTTCCAGTGGCATTTATTTTTTCTATCTGCTTATGCTATCAATTTGGACCAGTCTATAAATTTGTCATTTGGTAAAGAGTTCAGAGCCATGGATAAGTTTAGCATGTAGTCATGTAGTGGACCTGTGGCAAGATCGTTAGAACTACAGCCCTAAGGTCAGCTGTTAGAGGGTTACACATTTTCCAAAAGACTTTTGATAGTGAAACTTCAAGAAACTTCTTGTAGTATATGAAGTCAATATGCTTGAATCGTATAATACAGTCAAAGGTAAATAAATCTAGTTCAAGCATAAGCCTACCATTTACCTCCCTTGTGTATCAAACCGTTCTGTGACATGATTGATGTTGTGTATTCAAGGGTTATAGATTCAAATGTCCTGTTTTCAATCAGAGTGGGATATTTTTTGAAATGCTCAGACGAGTTGAATATTTAATATGAAATAAGGTTAGTATGACTTTTTGTATTTCGTTCCATAGATTCACCATTCTTTGGTAGAGTTCATTGATATTTGGTATGAAAGATACTTTATTAGTCCTGCTTCTATTCACTAAATTCATCTTTGCATTTGAAGAAGTGAAAAGTATTACTATAGGGGGCCTAGGCTATTTTCTTTATGGTTGTTTATTTCTAAGTTTTTACGAACTTCTCATAATTTGTGTCTCTTTCAATGCCAATTAAAAGCAGTATTCACTAATCGAAAAGGCAATATAGGGCCATCATGGCCTTCTTATTCTTGGGTAAATAAATTTACTTGAGCAAGCAGAGTTTTTATTATGTGAATAATTCTCTGTTGCGTAGTTAAACAAATACTAGTACTTACGGAGATATTGGTTGATCCGAACTTCTTTGCACGAAAATCTACTCCGACATCCTCAGTTAAACCAAATTTCACATATGTTTAATAGTGCAATATGGCTGGCAAACCATCATCTGGCAAGAATGGGAAGAATGGGGTATTTTCTGACTAAATACGTATCTCGATATCGTTTCTTTATGAATTTAATATGATCGATAACATGTTTTGTTTATCTGGGATCGTATGAAATGGGTATGATGACGTCAGTTTTGATTTCACAATTAGAATTATTGATTGCAGAACAATCCCTATGTTATTTGAACACTGAGAATGCAGATTTATACTCAATAACAGCTATTTTTGGTGAGCTTGAAAGAAATTTAAAAAAAAAAGAATTAGATTAAATAATTATCCTTTTTTTCATTAAAAATGATTCGTGGCTAGAAAAATAAATCAACTAAAGCCCATTTATACATAACCTGTACAAAACTTGTTGATCCAGAACAAAATAATACGCATGCAATAGTCCACTGGTGTTGAATAGGGTTCTGTGGGAAAGACTATAGTGAACATGAGGCTCCTTTGGGAAATATGGAACATCTAGCTTTTCGTGACTTCTATTAAACAGACTATACAAACCGATTTTTATGTAGGGGCTTCATGAAGGAAATTTGCATTAAATCTATACTACGACCTTTACCAGTTTGTGTTCAGTTAACACTTATTGTCTCGCCACGTAGACCAATGAACTTGCCTTTTTTTTTTAAATATTATATAGATCAGTGGTTATCTCGGTATAGGTTGGTACGGTCCTTCACACTGGTAATGAATCGCTCTAGATAGCACGGTTTATGAGATAAAGATGAGAACTTCAAACGTTTGGGGCTATGTATGCATGTGTAATTTGTGGAAAAAGGAATGTGGGGATTCTAACTTTCCATCAAAATAGTGTTGTTTGTCGAGAATAGAAAACGTTCATGTCGGACTGAACAATAAGAAATAAGAAACTCAAAGAAAATGCCTTCGAAAAAAAAAAAAACAGACATTGTGGGAAGATCACTGGCATGAACACTGTGACTACCATACAGCTTGAAGTTCATGACGCATGCTGATTAAAAAAAAAAGGGACTTGTCCTAGTTTTTAGAGAAACTTCTCCCATCTCGAGCCCCATTTTATTGAAGCCGTTAACTATGTCTGGGAACATATCACGCGTGCGTTGTATATCCTGTGAATATTGATTTTTTGGCGAACACTTATTTAGACATGTACAAGGTTTCTAAATTTGTCAGTCACTACTAAAACAGCCTTCTACTGTGATACTGTGATTTTCTGTCCCATTTACAAGACACTCTATGTTCGATAACATACCTCGCTTTACACAGTTTGAAAAAAAAAAGCGTATTCTTCGACATTTCGCAACTCCTCCATTAACTGTTGGAAATGAACATGAAATTGGAATAACTCTTTGATTTTGGCGTACCACAAAAATGAGTGATCGGGAACAAAGTACAATATACTGATACGTGGGTGGGGTTTCAACCAATCAAAACTAAGCTTTATATATCTTGCGCTCACGTGTCATGACATTCTTTGAATACTTACTTTCTTGAAACAAACTATTAGCATAAAATTTCATATGAAGAAAAAAACTATAGCTTAGCATAAAAATAGAGGCTCATTGCGGGGTATTCTTTAAATAAAGGCGTAGTTCCTATAAGATCCTCTTATCAAGTGCACTATATGGCCGTATCATCTCAAAATGGGGCGTCTGTGTCACGGAAAAGGTAGAAAACGGGGCAAATTTCGAAAATACCTTTGATCTTGGGGACACGGCGGGGTAATTTTACTTTCCCTTTCACTGAATGCCCTTTTTCGTAGCAGTAACGTCGACTAGCTGCGTTTACTGATCAGTGTTTGCCTTGAGTCAGGCGCGTAGGTCTGAAATCAAAGATTCTTGATCGCATTTTCTTCTTCCGCGTCTTTAAAAATGCGAAATTGCTTGGTGAATCGTTGAAGCTCTTCATACCGAGTCAAATGCACAAATGGATTTTATCATACAGGTCTATAGATCTATACATGATTCATACTTATAAATGTGATGACATGTAGAATCTACAGGATGTAAAATTTTAGTACACTACAAAGAGGCATTCATTAAACCCGCTTTTGTCTGGGCATGGCTCGTGATGAATATCTGACCCATTACGCAAAAAAGGGACCTTCTGGGAACTGCAAAAAATGTTGGTCCTGGTCAGACTGCGCGTATTGCACAGGCTGACCAGGATTGACGCTTTTCGCCTTAAAGGTGGCCATTCAGATTTTCGGACGAACATTTTACTAAACATACAACAAAAATCATCGTTATACTCCAAAAGCCTTTTGATTAAAAAATCCCAGTTGTCGAAAACCATTCAGCAAGAAGAGAAATTTGAGATTTACCACGGCCCTGGTCCACACCTAGGGGAAGTTATATATAAATTATGCTCTACTTTTACATGAGCAACTCGCTGATTTACATACCGGAAATACACAGACAAAGCTTCAAACATAGCGTCCGAAGAAGACATTATGGAATTTAAGCGTCATTAATTAGTCACCAGTCACTTGACATTCCCACAATGCCTTTTTGATTCTGGCGCCAGAAATCTAAGAATACATTATGAGGCTACGTAGCCTTTGAAGGGAACACCATAAAAAATGTTGTTTTTTTCTGTAATTTTATAATTCTCAATTATTGATAATTTGTTCTGATTTTCATAATTTATAGATGTGAAAAATCTAAATACCCACCTTTAATGACATTTTCTGTATGAAAAGTGGTCATTGTACCTTGTTATATAATACATGGATCCGTGGTGATAAGATAAACCGACTTCCTTGGTTACTGTTGGCAAGGGCTCACAAACAAACACAGCCAATACATATATACATGTATGATCAACTCAAACTGACCAGCATTAATTATCGTTGATCTGTTTTCATCTAATTGATGAACAGAATTCCAAGATGTTCCCTTTGTGCGTGATGGGTCACATACAATGTATATATTATGCGTGTCACACCGTGTGGTAGATTTATATACCTACGTATAGTCTGTCGCCGTCCGATCAATAATTAGGTTGTGACATGAAGCTGTTGAGCTTCTCATCAGCTTGATCTAGGCATACTTGGTCACGATGATAAATAAAGGGCCAAAATAAAAGCACAGGGCCAGACTCGCTCATCTTTATTATGTGGCCGAATTTGTCGACAGCATGAACTCTGGTGTTGTAGGTCTAGGAGCAGAGTGGGATGTGGACCAAATTCCAGTCGGACATCATTTGGGCCATTGTTTAGGCCGGAATAAAGTTTTATGCCTATTTCCGGGTTACTAGGTTCATAAATCATATTGCAGGAAAAGCATTCGGCAAACGACTGAGTAGTACCGGAATGTGGGAAAATGTCATTTGCACGTGTCGATGCTGGAACTTTCCCCATTTAAGCAGTTACAGTTTACAACGCCGACGCCCAGCGGCGCTTAGAACTACAGTATGAGGACGCACCATGTACCCTATACACCGGGGGGGGGGGGGGGGGGAATGGGCCAGGTCTGTCATCAATTTTTGTAATTCACCCCCTGACCACACAGGTACTAGGCACGTAGCTCTTATACCCCTGGGAACATATACAAATAATCTTTTACCCGTTTCAGACTGCTGAAATTTTCTGATATACGATATAGAACTATATTAGTGTATTTAATAAAATTTCAGCAAAGTCTTTTAAAACGGGGTAAAAGATGATTTGCTCATGTTCCCAGGGGTGTAAGAGCAACGCGCCTAGTACCTGGGCCTGACCAGTCACTGTCAACGGGGATATCGCCAACATATCCAAAGGTGGCAGCATGGATTGAGCAGACCTAGCTTGGTGTCGAGTAAATGATCTAATACTTGTTTTATATACGAATGTCTTTGTCCTACATGAACTTCCTGTTGTCACACTGTGTAAACAGTGTTTCGGAAGTATCGCACACTCATTGTCTGAGTCAGACTTTCGTAATCCATTATTAAACTATCCGAATCAACTTCGATAAAGGACGCGTTTGAAAAGACTGTGGGTAAAGGAGAAAATGCTGCTTTAATAGCAGCATTTTCTCCTTTACCCATAGTGTTTTCTACCATTCAAAAGATAACATTAATCCATTCTGTCACTTTTGATCAGTCGTCCACGACTTATTTCTATATGGAGAAGTCTAAAAACCATTGTCTGGTAAACATATTAATATTAAAGTGCACTACACCGTGTCTCCTGTGTACAAGGTACCGCAATATGCATTATCTCCCGCTAGATGGCATTCTATAAATACTCCAATCTTCGAAGAATATGACATGCCCAGACAACGCCGCAACATGTGACAGCCTTTGCCAAAAAAGTTTACTAAGATCAGAAAACATGCCCTTACCATTGGGGGCTGGATTCAACGTTTCGTTTTATGGCAATATTTCTATACTGTTTAAACATAGATGTGTAGACAAAGGCACAGTGCTGCAATAAAATGAAATATTGCTGTAAGTCCCTTAGGATTTTACAGTCTGATCTTGATCTGATTTTTTGAAGTGCATCCAGCTGCTTCCAGGAACTACGAATCACACAAGATTTATACTACATTTCAACGGTATCCGTTTTCAACGATACGTATAGATCGCTTTGAACATAGCATCTCGTGGAAAACTTTGCTGGTAGTGATTATAATTAAAACTTAATTCCTTTGTCTATGATCACTCGGCATTGTACAGGTACCCACTATGGGAAAACAGACAGTGGCTTGATACACTGATAGGTGCGTTGGCTACAGGATCAAAGACGAGAGACTTCAATAGCCTGTCGCATCTGTTAAGATCAAGCTTATGTAAAGAAGACAACTCTAAAAGTTTGTTGTAAAAGTTGTTAACAACTTTTTATACTTAGATCTAATACCCTTTACCAAACAACATTTCAGACTTGTCCAAATTGACAGCATTTTGCAGACAACAAAATAAATTTGGCTGAAAAATTTGTTTCAGAAAGAGTTGAAAAAATTGTGGGAAAAGGAGAAAATGCTGGTTACCAGCATTTTCTCCTTTTCCAACGATGTTTTCAAAAGGTTTCTTTCTCAGGGTCATTAAAACTCGGGTTTGTGTGGTAAAGAGTTAATACTTGAGGTGGACTACATGAACAAATGTGAGATACTGATACAAAGGAAAACTTGTTCACTATCACATGCATCTCTTTTGCCACAATGCTTTCAATAGGTTGCTGCAGTAATACTAGTTACAAAATATAACATCAACACCTTTCTTGATGATGTTTTAATATAATATGATATGAGCCAAGCTCTGGCAAAAGGGGAATTAATACATCTTTGAGATTCATTACACCAAGCAAATCATCATATTTAAAGGTGGCCCTTCAGAAAATGGGACGAAAATTTTACAAAAATACAAAAAAATCATCCTTATACTCCGAAACCCTTATAATTTTCATTCATTAAACCCCAGTAGTCGAAAACCATCCGACAACTAGATAAATTAGAGATTTACTACAGCCCAAGTCGACACTGAAGGGAAACACAATCTATTTTTACATCAGCAACTTGCTCATTTACATACCAGAAGTATACAGACAAAGCTTCAAACATAGCGTCCGAAATTCTAGACTTTATGGAAAATAATTACATGTTTGTTATGCTATGGAATTTAATAGTCATCAGTCACGTGCAAGTCACTTAACATTCCCACAATGCTTTTTTTATTTTGGCGGGAAATCTAAAAATAGCTTAAGAAGCTACGTAGCCTTTTAAGGGAATACCACCAAAAATTTTTTTTTTTGTAATTTTATGATTCTTAATTACTGATGGTTTGTACTGTTTTTTTCATACAAATTTCATTGACATATATACTTTTTAATTCAGTGTGATGTGAAAATTCTAAATAGTAAATACCCACCTTTAAGTAGTAATCTATGAAATCCATTTTATCTGTTTAAATCATGAGGCAGAATGGTCCCAGGATATAAAGAAATATGACCAATAGTGAAAAGTTTAGACCCCAGGTTAGCCTGCGCTGACTGCCCAAGCTGACCTGGGTATGTACGTTTCGCAGATGCGTTAACCCCTCTTTATGAGTATAAGTTTAACATGCAAATGAGAGAATCAATACATGTATGACCGACAATAAAGAAAACGCTGTCAACTATTTGTTTCTGTTTTAATCTCCTTCTTGGAAAAAAAATTGTCTATTATGTCAAAACAAGTATAATGCACACAGTTTAACTTACGTAACAAATTTATTTGCCTGGACCATGCCTTTAAATTTTATGTTCATGCATACTGTGCTTGTTCTTAAACCTATGCACCACTTACTGTTTATCAAATGACAGTTTTAGACTCATCCAAACTGACAGCAAAATTTAATGCAGACAATAAATAAGGTGTGGCTAAAATTTGTCCATTACCACACAATCCCTACTTTGAACGACCCTGAGGAAGAAGCCTTTTAAAACCATTGTGGGAAATGGAGAAAATACTGGTATTTTCTCCTTTTCCCACAATGTTTTCTACTCTTCTGAAAACAAAGTTCCAATTTTCAGTCTCTTTTATTTTGTCATCTGCAAATGCTTTCGATTTGGACAAGCCTAAAATATTGTTGTTTGGTAATGAGTTAACCCTTTACCCCATAGGGCATTTATATGTTATCTCTAATTGACCCTAAATAACCGCAAGGATGAAACCGTTTCTGATGTGTATATGACACCTTTTGATAGCATAGAAAACATTGTGACAAAAGGTGAAATTGCTCGTCATGAGCAATTTCACCTTTTGCCACAATGTTTTCCAAGGGCTCCTTCAAGCTATGCGTAAAAATGAGTATCTATGGAGTAAAGGGTTAATTATTCCTTTACCACACAATCACAAGTTTTAACAACCCTGAGCAAGAGAGCTTTTGAAAACATTGTGGTAATCAGCATTTTCTCCTTTTTCCACAATTTTCTGTAACCTTTCAGAGACAAATTTCAGCATATGAGCCAAATTCAATTTGTCATCTGCAAATGCTTTCATTTTGGACCAATCCAAAACTTAGATGTTTGGTAAAGGGTAAAAGAAAAGAAAGAAAAACTCTTACTCTTTACTTTTAGGTGTCAATCTTAGACTTGACTAGCAAACTGCATTAATATAGAACTCTGAAATTTCATCATCAGCTGAAATGAGCATCAGCACTGGCCCTGAATTCTCTTCCAAATGACAATGCTATTAAAGTCATCCATAGATTCTGGTAGCATGAATTTTTCAAGCACCATCAAAACTGTGACCTGAAGATGAAATTTGTCTTTGAAGGTGTAGGAAAAAGTGTGATATAAGGAGAAAATGCCGGTTACCAGCATTTTCTCCTTTTTCACACAGTATTATCAAAACTTACCACAGGTTCATTAAAATTTGGGCTATTTGATAAAAGATTAGTAACCTTTGCATTAAAATTCTACCTGCTATTCCTAAAAGTGCCTAGCACAACTTCAGTAGCAGAAATTACAGAGTGAGATAAGACTGAACACAGCAATCTGATCTTGGATAAAGACAATATCCAATACATCATGTGGTTCTAAAGATATACCGTAAGAAATACAGTGTGCAGAATATATATACTGTGGTACACAGTGTTTTGTAAATTCAATGACCCATCCCCTGCAACACAAAAGCTTTAGTGTAATGCCAATCATTGCTTTTACATTGATTTACCATTATATATGAACAGAGCCAGTTTGGCTGGTAGAATGATGTGCAAAGTACTGGAAATAGAAACCCCAGAAAAGCATGGATAGCATGGATGTGAAATAACTGCAGCCATGTTGAAAATGCCATTCTACAATAAAAACAACAAATTGTGAAAAATATAAAAATCTCTCATTCTGGACAATTTTTTCAGTTAGCACAATGTTTTCTAAAGAGGTACATGTACTTGCATGCTTACATATTAACACACACGCTCTCTTGAAAGGATCTTGATCCAGATCTAAGATATGATGCACCATACATTCCACTTGTTGGATATGTACTGCTGTCAGGCCCCTTTTTGGGGTTTCTACACCCCTTACATTTACAGCCTATGCACGGTAGTTTCATACTGTAACACTGGCAACGCTGCCCAAGACATGTCAATTGGTTTGTTGTGCCAGACTTTCCACATTTACAGGATGTAAGTGGCTTCAGTTCTGGTGGAGGTAGCTCTTGTTTTATCCTTTTAAATGATGGTTCTGAGATATCCATTTTCTCTAAATCACTGGGAGCATCATCTTGTCTGTCTTTAGAAGTAGCCTTGTGCTTATTCACTGTGTGAGTTTGTTTTCTTAGCAAGGACTGTTTGACTGCTTTTTTCTTAAAATTCTGAATGATTTTTGTCTTTTTGTTCTTATTTTCTGCTGCTCTTTTAAAGAAGACAACTGTCTTTCCAATCTTTTTATTTTTGCTTTTCCTCTTCTCCAGTCTGGTTGTTCTGACACCATTGATTTTATTTGTATCATACCTAGATTCATTTGTATCACTTAATTTATCCACGTTGTTTTTAGATTTGTCCAGCACGCTGTCCTCTCCCTCACTCCAACTCCCTGAAAGTAACTGACCATGATCATCATCTGATGAGCAGCCTGGTTTATTCCTGAATGATACACAATCTTTACCAGATTCTATATTATTTAGTTTTGAAACAGTTTGTGTGCGAGGAATATGTTCAGCAAAGTTTTCCTCTACACCTGCTGCTTCTCTAAGAATATTGTACACATTGTTTGACTGACCATTAACACTATTATGAACGATTTTAACTCCCAATGGTGATGAAAGAATGTACATACACAATTTGCTGAAACAGGACACAAGAACTTTGAGAAGTGAATTGGGCTCAAAGAACCAATGATCTTTACACCAACTGCAGGCAGGTTTTAGCTTCATTTTTCCACCCAAGCATTTCCTGCAGACTGAGTGTTTACATACATTATGTGTAGGTCCCATAGGATCTTGCAGTATGTTGAAGCAAACATAGCAGCCAAGTGACTGTCGCAAACAGGGTATCAGTCGGTAGATCTCGGCATAAGTTTCGGGGTTTTCCGGGTCTGCCTGCATGACACACCGACACGTTGATATGTAAAAGTCCATTGCATACATTTTGATAAATGTATGTCAAGATTTTCAACGAATACTGTTTTTTTCCGAAGAAAATTTATGAGAATTCCTTGACCCAAATAATAATTTTACATCTCATCGCGTAGTATTTCATTGACGTCATCAATATTTGCGTTCTTTTAAAGGCAAGGTATAAAACTCGTACTTATTCGTTAAACGATACGACATTCTTCGGACTCATGTCAAGCAGTTTGGCCAGTAAGAGTGTGTTAAATTGATTAAGCAGCACACAAGTATATTGAGATTTAATCCACTTCTTCGGTGATTTCAACTCGTTCTTCAAAAGTGTAATATTCTGACACTAACTAAAAGTAGAAAATGCCATGAATATTTTTTTTGTAAACTTTTTACATTTTTAAAGGTGGGTATTTAGAATTTTTACATCTCACCAAATTAAAAAAATATATATCAGGGTAGAAGACATTATGTGAAAAGGAGAAAATGCTGGTTACCAAAGGATTGTTTTGTAAAGGGTTAAAAAACATTTAGTACATTGCATAGTTCAATAGATAAATTACATGTTAAATCTTTACCAGATGACAAAATTTTAGGCTGGTCATACTTCAGATCATTTGCAGATGACAAAAATACTGCATATCGTTAAGTAATAAAATGTGTCTATTGTATAATGACGGGAAAAAATGTTGGAAAAGTGTCAGGCATTATTTCATTTTCTCACAATGTTTTATAAAGCTGTCTCCCTCTAAGTCATTAAAATTTGTTATTGTGTGGAAAGGAGTTAAAGCTTTAATCGGGCTGATTGAACCTATTTTAATATCATTAGCAGGGAAAACATTGTGAAAAAAGGATAAATTGCTTTCACCACTCAACCATTTCGATTACCCAATACATGTATCAGCATCAAAATCTATGATGAATTCAACTCTTGCTTAATATATGACAATGCAGAATGAATAGAATGTATGAAGAAGATATGTACTGGAAGTATTTTGAGTAGCAGGAGCCAGATCTATTGCTTGTT
The DNA here is from genome assembly GCA_943736015.1 of Tridacna crocea. Lineage (NCBI taxonomy): Eukaryota > Metazoa > Mollusca > Bivalvia > Cardiida > Cardiidae > Tridacna > Tridacna crocea. The sequence goes on from OX031068.1 coordinate 37,160,299, forward strand.
TAACCCTTATCTTGTTAACTCATTACCAAACAACAAAATCTTAGGTTTGTCTAAATCGAAGCATTTGCAGACAAAATAAAAGTGATTTGAAATTTGAAATTTGTTTTGTGAAGGGTAGAAAACAGCATGGGAAAAGGAGAAAATGCTGGTTACCATCATTCTCTCCTTTTCCCACAATGTTTTCTAAATGCTCCTTTCTCAGGGTCGTCAAAAGTAGAGATTGTGTGGTAATAAGTTAAATAACCAAACTGAAATATTTAATTCAATAGTCAAAATCCCAAATATTTTTTTTTCAAGGTTGTTTTGGGGTAGAGATATCTCCTCATGGAACAGTGTGGATTCAAGATCAGACTGCAAGTTCTGTTCAGTCTGATCTTGATCTACACTGTCCTTACAGGTAGGTACTGAGAATTTTCACATCACACCAAATCAAAAAATATATATATCACTGAAATTTATATGAGAAAACAACACAAATCATCAATAATTAAGAATCATAAAATTACAAAAAAAAATTTTTTTGATGGTATTCCCTTAAAAGGCTACGTAGCCTCTTAAGCTATTTTTAGATTTCGTGCCAAAATTAAAAAAAATGCATTGTGGGAATGTTAAGTGACTGGCACGTGACTAATGACGCTTAAATTCCATTATATAACAAACATGTAATTATTTTTCATTATATCTTCTTCGGATGCTATGTTTGAAGCTTCGTCTGTGTATTTTCGGTATGTAAATGAGCAAGTTGTTCATGTAAAAATAGAACGTGTTTCCCATGGATGTCGACCTTGGCCGTAGTAAATCTCTAATTTCTCGTGTTGTCGGATGGTTTTCGACTATTGGGGTCTTATGGATGACGATAATAAGGCTTTGGGAGTATAAGGATGATATTTTTGTATTTTTGTAAAATTTTCGTCCCAAATTCTGAAGGGCCACCTTTAAAGGTTAGTGAGTCGCGCTTGGTATCGTAAGGGTTAAAACATCCAAGGAAATGCTGTAAAGAACACACTGTCTGTGATATCACTAAAGGTAACATTTTTGTATCCAGAACCGTTTCTACTTTATGCTGTTTTCAGAAGTTAATGAAATATACATATACCGGTAATAAGAAAATGTATAAACTTAAACTAGTAATGACTTTAAAATTTATCGCAGCTACCTCATAGCCGGTTATTTCTATATCATTTAGCAGCTAAGACCGGGTATTATACTTTACCATTATCTCCCTTGAATGAAAAATTGCGGGAAGAACTGTCAAAACAAGATTCGTTGCTAAGTACGCTATTCAATTTTTTTCCACGACTGTTTAGATCTTATTCATTTGAGTTATATTTTACCATACTTTAAAGTGATGATTTGAATTTAAAATCTAACAAAACAGAAAATCAGTATTGCGCTGTTTCTTTTCTACAGGAAAATTCACAATAACTCTTGAGACGTTGATATCCAGATATGAAGAGAAGCATCATAAACATCTCATCATTGAGACTACTCAGCATTTGCTATTGATACTCAAGGAGCCTAGATGTTTGAACCCCTGTTTTTGTTGTATTAAGGTTTCTTTCTGGTCAGTAAGAAATCAAGGCAGGGTTTTACAGAGCTTTTGGAATTCGGAGGTCCTTTAGATGCAATCTTGAAAAAAATCAAGTCTTTGAAAATCAAGTGTGCCATAATAGCTACAGTAGGCAGATAGATGCCATAGAACTGAAGGTAAATAAGATAAAAAATCTATAGTAGTTCATGAAAGTAATGGCTTTGTCTTCCTTAACCCTTTACCAAACAACAAAATTTGGGAATTGTACAAATTAAATGTAGGTCAGAAGAGAAAAAAATTACCTGAGAAAGGGTGGAAAACATGGTGGGAAAGAGAGAAAGTACTGGTTACCCTATATTTCACAATCCTGAGTTTTAGCAATATTTTGAAAGAAACATGGTGTGGAAGAGAAAGAACTGTAACCAGCATTTTTTTCATTTTCCCACAATATTGTCTATACTTCCAAAGGAAAAACAATGACTTTTTGAGTTTTTTTTACCTACATGCCTTGAATTTGGACCATTCTAAAATTGATTGTGTAGTAAAGAGTCTAGCTGTAAATATAGAAATAAAACAACTTTGCTTTAATAAATGGTATAGGACAATAAAAAGATCATACTAAACAGACTATTATTGGCTGATCTTGGATCCACCCTTTCAACTTGCTAGTTTATGAGATACATGTACATGTATATGCATTTCCGTCTAAACAGCCATGACTAAAATAAGATCTTTGTTCTTTTTCTTCTATTCAAGTCTTATCCTGCTGACTTAAACCCTTTACCAAACAACAGAATTTTAGACTGGTCCAAATTGAAAGCACTTGCAAGTGACAAAATAAATGTAACTCAAAAATTGATTTCTTTTTTCAACAGGGTAGAAACCATTGTGAGAAAAGGAGAAAATGCTGGTAACAAGCATTTTCTCCTTTTCCTACAATGTTTTCAAAAAGCTTCTATCTCAGGTTGTAAAAACCAGGGATTGCTTGGTTAAGGGTTTAATTACTGATTTATACAAAGATGGATGTTGTTAAGTTTTTTAGCATTGAGTTAGATTCACATGTGTAAAATACTCATATAGAACCTTAGAGTGTAGAGCAAGATCAAACTGCACATATATGAAGGCTGATCTTGCTTTAAACTCTCAACAAAATACATCCATGGCTGCAAATGGCAGCAGAAGAGTTAAATTATTTGGCATCCTTAAAGTTAAATATGTAATGCATATAATATATCGTTTCAGCTTCATCCAAAACAATGGGAAATATCTTTGGGAGATATTGGTACCCCAGCAATTGGACACTGAGTAGAGAAAAATACATTAAACAGGATACAAGCCAAACAAACGTCAATACCGATATACAAAAGTCAACAGAGAACAACAGTCTGAAAATCAGTCATGAACATTACACAGATCATTTGAACGATGAAGGAACATCCGTTGACACCATTGTCTTGTCCTGGCAAGCTGTGGTACTCATCTCCAAACTTCTGGATGATGTAACCTCCGAGAAATACGAAAAAGCATGCCAGCAGGTCCAACAGATCAAGAATCAATGTGGTAAGTAAAAACTAACTCTTTACCACATGGCAGAATTCTAGACTTTTTTATACATATTGACCCTTTACCCCATAAGGCATGAAAATTTACATGTTATCTCTAATTGACCCTAAATAACAGCAAGGATGAAGCGGTTTCGTCTGTGTATATGATACCTTTTGATAGCATAGAAAGCATTGTGACAAAAGGTGAAATTGCTCGTCATGAGCAATTTCACCTTTTGCCACAATGTTTTCCAAAGGCTCATACAAGCAATGCATAAAAATGAGTATCTATGGAGTAAAGGGTGAGAACTTTACGGATGACAATTCAGATGTTTTTCAAATTGTAACCAGAAAAGATGTAACGAAATTGAAAAAAATGCTGGTTATTAAAACTTGGGATGGTGTGGTGGAGAATTAACTCTCTACCAATGATTGATTGATTGATTGTGTGGTATTTAATGCCGTTTTCAACATTATTTCAGTTATATTGCGGCATCCAGTGCACCTATCCATGCTTTCCTAGAGTCTCTTATACCACTTCTTCACCGTTGTCTGCGCATGTCATATTCTTCGAAGATTCGACTGTCTTATATGACGCATCACTAGCCCCGAAAGCTGGCACATTGTAATATTAGCTCTATAAAGTAGCAATGTAGAAAATAGCTTTTATTTATACGTTTGAGGAGAAATAAGACCTGCTTCAGCGCCAGATTACTATAAATTGCTGATCATAGCTGAGTAAATTGCACAAGGTAGCGTTTTATTGAGTAAACATTTATTTTAGTTTGAAATTCAAAGTAACAGTTGTCACTTAGGAAAGTGGTTCAGCTTTGTACCCAGGATGCCCAAATTAGATAGATGAGTATTTATAGAATGCCATCTAGCGGGAGATAATGACTTCATCACAATTTTCTTTTCAAGCCAAAGGCTGCTTTTCCACATAACCATCATCCAAACAATGGTCAGTGGTGGGAGAGGAAGGAAACCTGTTGCAATGACTATCATCAATCCTTGGAAAGAAATTGGCTGAGCCGGGGATCAAACTCACGACCTCCTGTTCTCTCAAGTCCTGTACGCCACCAAATGAGCTATCGTGGCTCGGCTACTCTCTACCAAACAATCATGTGCTTTTAAGACTGTGAAAAAGTGAATTTTGGAAATATTGTTGGAAAAAGAGCCCTTAGGTACAGTCTCCACTCAAGCATTGCAGGAAACAAAAGAGAGGAATTTAGAGAAAGGAAAGGATCATAATCATGATAACATGGTAAAGAAAACATTTTGAAATAGGAGACATTGCTTTTTCAACCCTTTACCACACGAGAAAAGTTTAGACTGGTCCAAATTGAAAGCACTTGCAGACAACAAAATAAAGGTGAATGAAAAATTGAAATTTGTTCTGGGAAGGGTAGAAAACACTGTGGGAAAAGGAGAAAATGCTGGTTACCAGCATTTTCTCCTTTTCCCACAGTGTTTTCAAAAGGCCTCTTTCTCAGGGGCGTCAAAAGTAGGGATTGTGTGGTAATGGGTTAAAGCAATTTTTCCTTTTCTCATAATGATTGTTCATGAAGGTGTAAAACATAAATCCCTGAAATCTTTATATAAACCTTTGTCATTCTAAGTAATGCAATAGACTCAGTACTTCAGATGCAGATATCAAAGCTACCTCTGTCAGAACATCTGGAAAAGAACGGAACAGAGTAGGAGAAAATGTTGGTTACCAGCATTTGTCTCCTTTTCCCACAATGTTTTCAAAAGGATTCTTTGTCAGGGTCGTCAAAAGTCACCATTGTGTGTTAAACAGTTAACTCTTTCCCAAACTTTTGGGCTAGACCAAATTGAAAGCATTTGCAGACAACAATTCAACTGTTGCTGAAAAGATGATTTCTGTTTTTGATAGGGTAGAAAACATTGTGGGAAAAGGAGAAAATGCTGGTTACCAGCATTTTCTCCTTTTCCCACAATGTTTTCAAAAGGCTACTTTTGCAGACCCGTAAAAACCAGGGATTGTTTGGGAAAGGGTTAATTAATATCTTGTCCCATCTTTTACTGCCTAAATTTTGACTTCCAACCAAATACTTGTGAAACAAGATGGAGAAGTTAAACACTATTTAGCCATGCTCTCAGGGGTTTAACTCTTTACCACTCATGACCTGAGAAACATACCCAATGAAAACATTGTGGGAAAAGGAGAAAATGCTGGTAACCAGCATTTTCTCCTTTTTCCGCAATGTTTTCTACCCTTCTAAATACAAATTTCAATTTTCAATTCACATTTACTTTGTCCTCTGCAAATGCTTTCAGTTTGGACAATTCTCAAATTTTACTGTTTGGTAAAGAGTCAACTCTTTACCAAATGACAATATTTTAGACGCATCCAAATTAAAAGCATTTGCAGATAATACTTTTCATAACAGTTTCAAAAGCTTGGTAACGAGTCAGGGTTTTGAAGTAAAGGTTAATGATTCTGCGAAAAGAGTCAACCCAGGTCAGATTGTTTAGTCCCCACAGGCTGAAACATTCTGTTATACTGGTAAATGTTTTGCATGTCAAACCACCAGCCTACCTCATGACTGAGTTGGTTGTGAGACAAAAATGGATTTTCTGAATCTTTAGTTATGTGATAACTTGCACAGAAGACCTATAATGTATTAAAATCTCCTTTTGCCGGAGTGTCACGATTATAATACAACATAAATTGAAGTGAAAGAACAATTATTTTTTGAAGGACAAAAAGAAGATGATTTTGAATTTACGATAAAAAGATTTATTGAAAGTTCTTCTGTTCCCACAGTGTTTTGAAACTACTGCTGTAGAAGTGTAAAAACTTGTATCTGTCTTATATTGGCCTAAGGAGGTTCCCTGGCCAACAGCTGTTGCAATATCTATATAATATTCTCTATGTATATCCTTACAGTGCTTGCATTTATCGTTAGTACCTTTGTGGCCAGTATAGATCAAGATCAGACTGCACAAAATGTGCATTCTGATCTTTAATCTACACTGTCCATTTTACTCAGACTTTCTTGACCAGAGTAAGCTTGAAATAACATTTATTTGGGTCTTATTTCCAGGTTCTTAATGTCTGTTGTGTTTATTTGGCATGCTAAGGATTAGCAGCTCTACAAGCCTATTTCATTAATTGTTGTGATACAGACCTGGACATAAAATATGCATACCTCCTGAATTAAATTTTAAGCGCTGTTTGTTCTCCATGTTTGTCTTTTTCATTAAATGTTACAATATATATAGGAAATTAAACATGGGTCCAATTTGGAGATTTGTTTTTAAAAAAAGAACTATTGTAGGAGAAGCAGTGTAAGTGCTGATTTCCAGCATTCTCTTTTTTTCCATGATGTATTTTGAAAGTGCCTATCCTCATTGTCAACAAAACACGGCAATTTGGTATGCAAGCTTTTAATCACAGCATTATAAGCTAAACTGGCTAAATTGATATCAAGAGGAAGATCAATATTATAGTAATTACATATGATAGGTGTACATGACTGTATACAATAAAAGAACCCTTAATATGGTATGGGACACAAAACATAACATAAGCTGTAACATTTGGCCATCACTTTAGTTCAGCTGTGCAGTTAGGATAATCCCTATGCTAAACATGCCTGATTTTTACGACCCTGAGATAGAAGCCTTTTGAAAATATTGTGGGAAAAGGAGAAAATGCTGGTTACCAGCATTTTCTCCTTTTCCCACAATGTTTTCAAAGCGCTTCTGGAATCAAATTTTAATTTTTTGAGTTTTGTTTATATTGTTGTCTGCAAGTGCTTTCAATTTGGACAAGTCTAACATTTTGTTGTGTGGTAAAGAGTTAACTGTTATGATAATTTACCATTGATGTACCATGTCAAATCAATGTAATGGATTCTTCCAAATTCACAAAAAGAGCTAAGGAAATCAAAATATTTGTTCTTCTTTTCAACAGATAAAGGTTTTGATACATTGCAGGTTAAGAGAAACAAAATCTCAGCTGAATCTTTTCTCTTAATACTGATTCAGACTTAAGACTTTTTGCACTTAACTTAATACTTAATAGAATTCTGCGGGAAAGATGAAAGTGTTATATTGACTTAGGTAAATCAATTACTGGAATCAACATAAGTTGATTGTAACTTGAGATGTTGGTGTGTCATTTATTGGGATAAAGATTATTATGTCTAAATGAAAAGGAAAACATTCTGGGAATACATACAAACATTGACAGTGTTTGCATTTACTGTGAATATGCTGAAGTATATCTGGCCGAGTAAGTTGATGATTTATTTGTTTGATTGTAGGAAGTTTTCATCATTTTTTCTCTTACATTTTGACAGAGCAGGCTCTAGCACACCTACCATATCCATGGTACCCTGCTGTTTCATTGACCAGTATTTTGCACAATATTCTGTCACAGCCACTGGCTGCGTTCCACATGAACATTATCAGAACAATATTCATGTGTGACAAAGGAATGAATCTTGTTGCAGTGACTATAATAAATTGTTATATTATACCAGAAACGCTCTGTACCTTACTATCAGAGCTTAAGGGCTCGTAAGTGATCATTGTCTGCAAATGTCATATTCTTCGAAGATTGGACCTGTCTTATATGACGCTTCACCCTCCCCGATATTGGGGAGACTGTAATAATACGCGCTAGTATCAATGGAGGGCTTTTATGAATACATCTGAGGAAAAATCAGGCCTGTTTTAGCTCCAGATTCCTCTAAACTGCTTATCATAACTGAATGAATCGCAGGTAGCATTTTATTTAGCAAACATTTATTCTAGTTTGAAATTCAAAGTAACGGTTGTCGGGTAGAAAAGTAGTCCGGTTCTGTACCCAGGATGCCCAAATTAGATAGATGAGTATTTGTTGAATGCTATCTAGCAGGAGATAATGCATTTATAAGTGATGAACAGTTTTTGTGGTCATAAATTTGCTTACTAATTGCTAGGTTAACCCTTTACCATAAAATACCGACTTTTAACAACCCTGAGAATGAAGCCTTTTGAAAGCATTGTGGGAAAAGGAGAAAATGCTGGTAACCAGTATTTTCTCCTTTTCCTACAATGTTTTCTACCCTGCTGGAAACAAATTTCATTTTTTGAGTTATATGTTCGTTTACTTTGCAAGTACTTTCTATTTGAACCAGTCTAAAATTTTGTAGTTTGGTAAAGAGTTAATGTCAGAAAGGTTTCCCAGGCCTTCCTGAAATGAAGTTTTTAAAAGAAGGTTAACATTTTAATTTTGAGAAACAATAAGAAAACTTTTTGGTGTCCAAAGAAACATAGGGTCAGGGAAGACCTTGAGTCATAGTTCAAACTGAAACATTAAAGTGCATTTCACAACAACTGTTGCTTTTGCAGTTATTGTAGATCAAGATTAGCCTGTAAAAAACATGCATTCAGATCTTTGATATACATAATCAGCTTTCTCTAGACATTCAGGACAAAAGTAATCCTGAAATTGAGATTATTTGGGCCTTTTGAATCTTTTCAACCAAAGATACATGTCTTTTGGTTTGTTTGGAACTCTACTCTATCCAACACAATCCCATCTTTTAAGACCTTGAGAAAGACGTCCTTTGAAAAATACAGTATTTAGCATCTCCTCATTTCCTCTTCATCTCCTTGTTTTCTTTCTGAGACAAATTTCACAACTTGAGCCACATATAACTTTTAACTTGGAAAAACTTTCAGTTTCAAGAATTCTGAAATTTTGTTGTTTTTGTAAAAAGTTTAAGATACTTCTCCATGATATGCTCCAAATGTGGGCACAGCTGGATTCAACATGCAATATTATTAGTATCTCTGACAAGAAGTTTTTGGCAACCTTAGGCAGTAATGGAGTTGTTGTTAGGGATGAGCAATGGTTTCAACAGGATGGGGCGACTCATCACACTTCAAATATCTCATTGGAATGGGACACTTTGGTGATCATCTCATCAACAGGAGATGTGAACCTGAATGGGCGTCATACTCACCAGACCTTAACTCCCTGAAGTTTTTTATGTTTGGAGTTACCTCAAAGATACTGTCTAGCACAGCAGTCCTCAGACTGTTCCTGTACTGAAGAGGGCTATCATGGCCAAAATCAGGGCAATACCAGTAGTATATAACAATGAGTTGGGGAGAGTTGGGGAAGTTGGGGAAGTCGAGAAGTTGCCCAAGAACAATGGAATCATTCACGCGTGACTGCCCAAGAACAATGGTTATTATTCCGGAGAACAATGGGTATACCAGACCGGAAATGCCAATCCTCGATGACGTCATATCACGGGACAATAGGTTGGGGAATTTGGGGAAGTCGGTGGCACCTGCCCCAAAACAATGGAATCATGCACGAGCGACTGCCTACGAACTATGGAAAAGTATTCTGAGAACAATGGGGTAAGTATCGTGTGTCTGCCCGGAAACAGTGACGTCATAGCCCAAGACCGCCAACTAGCCGTAACTCCTCCAGAAAACAATAGGATAAAGATCTGAGAATAATGGGGTAAGTATCGTATATCTGCTTGCAGCCCGGTGACTCATACCACGGAACAATAGGATTATAATTTCGAGAACAATAGGATAGATATCGTTTACCTACCACACCTTAATAATGTCATACCACCGAAAAGATGTGGACCGTATGTTCGCTACCGTAACGTCCGTGATACGAATTCAATTATGTTGAAAGCGGCGTTAAACACCATTCACAAATTTTCTCCTCGTGCCATATCGTTTTACAATTGAAAACACACCCGAATTACTTAATCCCAAACGCACGGACAATGAGTTTTTGAACAAACCCTGTAGCCTCGAGGATGGTGGCACGGAGATGGGTATTACACAGTCTCGGAGAATAAGGTAAATCTCTTTTACGGGATGAGACATACGCTTTTAGAAACTGGAAAGGAACCTAGTTCACGAAAAGTGGACTGATCTCGCGTATTGTTGAACAAGAACATCAATGGAATAAGAATATGCGACATATCAATCCACTGTAAAGGATAAAACTGTATACTATCTGGCTCGTGGACGAGGTATCGATTTTAATTTGGTACACGCCCATCGACTGATTAGATCATGACACCTTTTGTATCTCCGGTTTTAAATGACCGGGTAAGATCAAGACTCCATAAAGTATTGCATAGTGTTAAACATTTTTTTTTCAACATTATTCCTATTATATCAAGACGACCAGTGCACCTATCCAGCTTTCCCGGAGTTTTTAGTAGCTTTTTTTTCTGTTTGTCATGAAATGTTTTAAAGGTGGGTACTTAGAAATTTCACATCACACCAAATCAAAAAATATATATATCACTGAAATTTATATGAAAAAACAATACAAATCATCAATAATTAAGAATCATAAAATTATCAAAAAAAATTTTTTTGATGGTATTCCCTTAAAGGGCTACGTAGCCTCTTAAGCTATTTTTAGATTTCGCGCCAAAATGAATAAAAAACAATTGTGGGAATGTTAAGTGACCAGCACGTGACTAATGACGCTTAAATTCCATTGCATAACAAACATGTAATTATTTTTCATAATATCTTCTTTGGACGCTATGTTCGAAGCTTCGTCTATGTATTTCCAGTATGTAAATGAGCGAGTTGTTCATGTAAAAACAGAACGTGTTTCCCGTCGATGTCGACCTTGGCTGTAGTAAATCTCTAATTTCTTGTGTTGTCGGATGGTTTTCAACTACTGGGGTTTTATGAATGACGATTATAAGGTTTTGAGATTATAAGGATGATATTTTTGTATTTTTTAAAACGATCGTCCCAAATTCTGAAGGGCCACCTTTAAACAAAAACGAAAGGTTAAAGGAAAAAGAGTTTCTTGTTTTCTCAAGTGAAAAGAAGTTGGACAGACTTTTTTGACAATTTGAGGATAGACTGCTCTTTCGGGATAGTTTGGTAGCCCTGAAAGGGTTGTTTCGTGTTTTAAGGTTGTGCTTTTACGCATAACCCCCAACTTTCCTGCAGGCTGGGCAGCTGCTTGCTGCCAGTCTCCTTACTCTCTTTAGGTCCTGAGCGTCATGTCCGAAGCTGAGCGAAAATGGCGGTTCATCGTCATCATCCCAACATTCTGTCTCTGGAATGATAAATTTTTCCTCCTCTTTCTTGTTGGCGGAGTCTGCTTTTTCTTTCATCAGATTTTCGAGCTGTTCGTTCACCCTCTGAAGATTTAACGAGAGGGTGCTAACCGCTCTCGTCATGGTTTTAATCGACTTCTGTAAACCTTCCATTGTTAAATGTTTCGGACACTGTCACTGGCTTTTACAGGTTTAAGGGAGGTTTGACCTACTGAGGACGGAGGCAAAATAAGAGATTTTTAACGGCTACAAAGCTGTCCTTTATTCGTGAAAAAGTCACTTTCAATGACCATCTAGTATTATTTCAGACAACATTACGAAATGCAAACCTTGTGAGTAAAAGAACAAAAGATACAGGGTCAACCATGTCAACGTGTTATTAACCCCTTACCTCGATAATTACAGCAAAATAGCAATGCAGGGTTTATTCATGCAAATTCAATCTCGTCTCGTTTCGCCGGAAACATTGATGACTGAACTTGACATTAAGTTGATTTCAACAATTCTCGAACTTTTCGAATCTGGGGCTGTCCCAAGCAACTATTTTTCGCTCTCTAATTTTAGCTGAATAGGACAAATATAGATCAAGATCAGACTTTGTTGGCTATTTTTTTTTATTACTTCTTATTCCAATTTTGCCCATTGTATTTTGAAACAGTAAAAGTCGTACTGTTGAAATCAGTCTAGAACAAGATCAGACGTATTCTAATGACTTCTGCGAGTAAGCGAGAGGCGTCAGAATTACGAAGTGCATACCTTGTGTGTAAAAAGAACAAAAGATACAGGGTTAACCGTTTTAGAATTTTATTACCAATCACCTCGATAATTACAGCAAAATAGAAATGCGTCATTTTTTCATGTCACAAAAGATTCAAATAAAAGTATGTCTTGTGATTGATTCCAGACTCAGGCTACTTCTTCGTTAAATCATGATTAGCTAATTACTATGTCAGCTCCGGTTTTTTCACATCTCATCGTTATTTTGAAGTGTCGGTGGATCAAAGTCTTCGAGGATGGAATCCAAGAGATACTTGCGTTTGTTGATAGCATATTTCCAAGCTTCATCTTTTTTAAAATCATCAATGACCATTAAATCTTTGGCTGTTTTGCGCACACTTTTATATACTGGATCCTTTAGAATAGCATTAAACCACATCATGCGGCTTGTTAAGTTATGAACCAAGGCTTTTCGATAAGTGGATCTTAGGTCTTCGTAGGCCCGGTGACGAGCCTCTGTTTCGTCCAAGTTGTTCTGTCGAGTAAGCTTTGACACGGCCTCTTCAAATTGCTCATGGCATTGGTCAAAGGCTTTTTGTATGAGACTATCCCAAGGGTCATAGTCAGTCGCATTGCTTTCAGCGCCATTTTCATCCGTCTCTTCGAATGACTGTTCATCTGTGTCCATAGACTGATCCGTATCAGAATCTTCCTCATTCTGGTGAGTATTTCTTTTATGGCGTAGCATGTTGTCCCTTCGTTTAAATTTTTTATCGCATGAATTACACGCGTACATGTCGACAGTCTTTGTTAAACTGATGATGATGAGGAGGAGTCTAGGAAATTTATACATTCAGAAACCAGATTTGTCTATGAAAGAGACTTGTCGCCTCGGTCGAAATGCTGAGTCTTTCTTGTCAGAGCGTTCGTCACGTCTTTGCAGTTTTGCCTTTACTGGCAAATCTTCTTCTTCTAGTTTTCTCTTTTGAATCTGCACTTTCGCAGGTTGCTCAATAGTGGCACCCAGCCGGCGTAATTCACTTTTTGCCCGTTCGACCATCCTTTCTACCGGTGTCACCGGCTCTATAGTTATCAAGGGACAATTTCGTAAAGCGGATTTATTCGTTTCAATCGATATAATTCCTTTATTCATTTGTCTGCTGGTCCGCATTTCGAAAAACCTCAACCATTTTTCAGGATCGGGTACGTAGGTCTTCATTGTTGTTAGGCAACTGACTTGACTCAAATGACAAGTCAGTCTCCAGTGAAAGATATATATAAATATATATAATTCGACATTGACTCTCCAGAGTCACTCATTACTAACTTTCTGACACGTCACAAAACTCCATTTGCCTCCTCAAATACCTTTTCAATCATTGCATTCACTTCTTAAAGGAAAAACGGTTATGTGAAGTATGAAATTTAAATGTAAATGCAAGATAATTACACGCGTTGCTCTACAGTAAAAAACCGGGTTAGCAAGCACTAACAGTTTTTAAGGCACCAGGAAGTTAGTGTTGTGGAAAATAAATTGTAACCGGATACGGAAGTGCGGCAAAAAATGAAACCGAAATGTTGCAATAACAAAACTGAAAAAAGAAGTGATGTACTAAAGAAACCCGAAATCATACTGCCTCCTCCGTCTCTCAACACTAACTCCCTGGTGCCTTAAAAAATCGTATTGCCCCCTCCCTCTCTCAACACTAACTTCCTGGTGCCTTAAAAACTGTTAGTGCTTGCTAACCCGGTTTTTTACTGTAGAGCAACGCGTGTAATTATCTTGCATTTACATTTAAATTTCATACTTCACATAACCGTTTTTCCTTTAAGAAGTGAATGCAATGATTGAAAAGGTATTTGAGGAGGCAAATGGAGTTTTGTGACGTGTCAGAAAGTTAGTAATGAGTGACTCTGGAGAGTCAATGTCGAATTATATATATTTATATATATCTTTCACTGGAGACTGACTTGTCATTTGAGTCAAGTCAGTTGCCTAACAACAATGAAGACCTACGTACCCGATCCTGAAAAATGGTTGAGGTTTTTCGAAATGCGGACCAGCAGACAAACGAATAAAGGAATTATATCGATTGAAACGAATAAATCCGCTTTACGAAATTGTCCCTCGATAACTATAGAGCCGGTGACACCGGTAGAAAGGATGGTCGAACGGGCAAAAAGTGAATTACGCCGGCTGGGTGCCACTATTGAGCAACCTGCGAAAGTGCAGATTCAAAAGAGAAAACTAGAAGAAGAAGATTTGCCAGTAAAGGCAAAACTGCAGAGACGTGACGAACGCTCTGACAAGAAAGACTCAGCATTTCGACCGAGGCGACAAGTCTCTTTCATAGACAAATCTGGTTTCTGAATGTATAAATTTCCTAGACTCCTTCCTCATCATCATCAGTTTAACAAAGACTGTCGACATGTACGCGTGTAATTCATGCGATAAAAAATTTAAACGAAGGGACAACATGCTACGCCATAAAAGAAATACTCACCAGAATGAGGAAGATTCTGATACGGATCAGTCTATGGACACAGATGAACAGTCATTCGAAGAGACGGATGAAAATGGCACTGAAAGCAATGCGACTGACTATGACCCTTGGGATAGTCTCATACAAAAAGCCTTTGACCAATGCCATGAGCAATTTGAAGAGGCCGTGTCAAAGCTTACTCGACAGAACAACTTGGACGAAACAGAGGCTCGTCACCGGGCCTACGAAGACCTAAGATCCACTTATCGAAAAGCCTTGGTTCATAACTTAACAAGCCGCATGATGTGGTTTAATGCTATTCTAAAGGATCCAGTATATAAAAGTGTGCGCAAAACGGCCAAAGATTTAATGGTCATTGATGATTTTAAAAAAGATGAAGCTTGGAAATATGCTATCAACAAACGCAAGTATCTCTTGGATTCCATCCTCGAAGACTTTGATCCACCGACACTTCAAAATAACGATGAGATGTGAAAAAACCGGAGCTGACATAGTAATTAGCTAATCATGATTTAACGAAGAAGTAGCCTGAGTCTGGAATCAATCACAAGACATACTTTTATTTGAATCTTTTGTGACATGAAAAAATGACGCATTTCTATTTTGCTGTAATTATCGAGGTGATTGGTAATAAAATTCTAAAACGGTTAACCCTGTATCTTTTGTTCTTTTTACACACAAGGTATGCACTTCGTAATTCTGACGCCTCTCGCTTACTCGCAGAAGTCATTAGAATACGTCTGATCTTGTTCTAGACTGATTTCAACAGTACGACTTTTACTGTTTCAAAATACAATGGGCAAAATCGGAATAAGAAGTAATAAAAAAAAATAGCCAACAAAGTCTGATCTTGATCTATATTTGTCTTATTCAGCTAAAAATAGAGAGCGAAAAATAGTTGCTTGGGACAGCCCCAGATTCGAGAAGTTCCAGAATTGTTGAAATCAACTTAATGTCAAGTTCAGTCATCAATGTTTCCGGCGAAACGAGACGAGATTGAATTTGCATGAATAAACCCTGCATTGCTATTTTGCTGTAATTATCGAGGTAAGGGGTTAATAACACGTTGACATGGTTGACCCTGTATCTTTTGTTCTTTTACTCACAAGGTTTGCATTTCGTAATGTTGTCTGAAATAATACTAGATGGTCATTGAAAGTGACTTTTTCACGAATAAAGGACAGCTTTGTAGCCGTTAAAAATCTCTTATTTTGCCTCCGTCCTCAGTAGGTCAAACCTCCCTTAAACCTGTAAAAGCCAGTGACAGTGTCCGAAACATTTAACAATGGAAGGTTTACAGAAGTCGATTAAAACCATGACGAGAGCGGTTAGCACCCTCTCGTTAAATCTTCAGAGGGTGAACGAACAGCTCGAAAATCTGATGAAAGAAAAAGCAGACTCTGCCAACAAGAAAGAGGAGGAAAAATTTATCATTCCAGAGACAGAATGTTGGGATGATGACGATGAACCGCCATTTTCGCTCAGCTTCGGACATGATGCTCAGGACCTAAAGAGAGTAAGGAGACAGGCAGCAAGCAGCTGCCCAGCCTGCAGGAAAGTTGGGGGTTGTGCGTAAAAGCACAACCTTAAAACACGAAACAACCCTTTCAGGGCTACCAAACTATCCCGAAAGAGCAGTCTATCCTCAAATTGTCAAAAAAGTCTGTCCAACTTCTTTTCACTCGA
The DNA here is from genome assembly GCA_943736015.1 of Tridacna crocea. Lineage (NCBI taxonomy): Eukaryota > Metazoa > Mollusca > Bivalvia > Cardiida > Cardiidae > Tridacna > Tridacna crocea. Next base: position 37,176,368 of record OX031068.1, read on the forward strand.
GAAAACAAGAAACTCTTTTTCCTTTAACCTTTCGTTTTTGTTTAAAGGTGGCCCTTCAGAATTTGGGACGATCGTTTTAAAAAATACAAAAATATCATCCTTATACTCTCAAAACCTTATAATCGTCATTCATAAAACCCCAGTAGTCGAAAACCATCCGACAACACAAGAAATTAGAGATTTACTACGGCCAAGGTCGACATCGACGGGAAACACGTTCTGTTTTTACATGAACAACTCGCTCATTTACATACTGGAAATACATAGACGAAGATTCGAACATAGCGTCCAAAGAAGATATTATGAAAAATAATTACATGTTTGTTATGTAATGGAATTTAAGCGTCATTAGTCATGTGCTGGTCACTTAACATTCCCACAATTGTTTTTTATTCATTTTGGCGCGAAATCTAAAAATAGCTTAAGAGGCTACGTAGCCCTTTAAGGGAATACCATCAAAAAAATTTTTTTTGATAATTTTATGATTCTTAATTATTGATGATTTGTATTGTTTTTTCATATAAATTTCAGTGATATATATATTTTTTGATTTGGTGTGATGTGAAATTTCTAAGTACCCACCTTTAAAACATTTCATGACAAACAGAAAAAAAAGCTACTAAAAACTCCGGGAAAGCTGGATAGGTGCACTGGTCGTCTTGATATAATAGGAATAATGTTGAAAAAAAAAATGTTTAACACTATGCAATACTTTATCGAGTCTTGATCTTACCCGGTCATTTAAAACCGGAGATACAAAAGGTCATGATCTAATCAGTCGATGGGCGTGTACCAAATTAAAATCAATACCTCGTCCACGAGCCAGATAGTATACAGTTTTATCCTTTACAGTGGATTGATATGTCGCATATTCTTATTCCACTGATGTTCTTGTTCAACAATACGCGAGATCAGTCCACTTTTCGTGAACTAGGTTCCTTTCCAGTTTCTAAAAGCGTATGTCTCATCCTGTAAAAGAGATTTACCTTATTCTCCGAGACTGTGTAATACCCATCTCCGTGCCACCATCCTCGAGGCTACAGGGTTTGTTCAAAAACTCATTGTCCGTGCGTTTGGGATTAAGTAATTCGGGTGTGTTTTCAATTGTAAAATGATATGGCACGAGGAGAAAATTTGTGAATGGTGTTTAACGCCGCTTTCAACATAATTGAATTCGTATCACGGACGTTACGGTAGCGAACATACGGTCCACATCTTTTCGGTGGTATGACATTATTAAGGTGTGGTAGGTAAACGATATCTATCCTATTGTTCTCGAAATTATAATCCTATTGTTCCGTGGTATGAGTCACCGGGCTGCAAGCAGATATACGATACTTACCCCATTATTCTCAGATCTTTATCCTATTGTTTTCTGGAGGAGTTACGGCTAGTTGGCGGTCTTGGGCTATGACGTCACTGTTTCCGGGCAGACACACGATACTTACCCCATTGTTCTCGGAATACTTTTCCATAGTTCGTAGGCAGTCGCGCGTGCATGATTCCATTGTTTTGGGGCAGGTGCCACCGACTTCCCCAAATTCCCCAACCTATTGTCCCGTGATATGACGTCATCGAGGATTGGCATTTCCGGTCTGGTATACCCATTGTTCTCCGGAATAATAACCATTGTTCTTGGGCAGTCACGCGTGAATGATTCCATTGTTCTTGGGCAACTTCCCGACTTCCCCAACTTCCCCAACTCTCCCCAACTCATTGTTATATACTACTGGGAAGTGTGTGTCATAGTTCTTGACAATGTTACATGTCATATCTAGGTATGCTTGCAACGCAGAACTGCACATTTGGAGCATACCATGGAACTAGTACAGATAACTGTCCCCAAAGGCGATGTTACTTTTCAACTGGTCGCCTCTGGTATGGTGTGCAGTAAACATCCAAATATGAAAAAGATCACCTGGGCGTCTCATTATTGAGACTAACCATGGAACAGGGATAAAACATCAATAATTGAATATTAATGAACAAGAAGGCATAGACTGAAGTTCACTTGTACCAAATATGGTTGGATTACAGAGAGGATTGTGAATTTTATTAACAATTCCATGGATGGCCTTTTTTAGAGGTCACCATGTACATAGAAAACTCAGTAGGAAAATCAGTAAATGTCTATATCCAGTATTTTCTCCTTTTGCAGCATGTTGTCAATGCCTTCTTCACCAGGATTGTTAACAATAAGAATGTTTGGTGATTGGTTAAGTTAGAAAAATGTACGCATAATACTCAGAAAGAAAGATTGTGAAATTAGTGTTTGAAAAGATGAAAATGCTGATAACTGGCCAGTCCTCCTTTTCCCACCAGTTATTTTGTTCTTTCAAAGACAAATCCAGTAATTTGAAGAACAGCCAAATATCATCATCAATACATGTACTTTCAAATAATTATGTTGCCTAGGTAAGACTAGAGCTTCCATTAGTAGGCAAAAAATATTCATATAGGCATGTCTTCATAGTAATCTGCAGTTGGCCTACTCTTTACCAAACAGTCCCGGGTCTTCACAAGTCTCAGAAAGAAGGCTTTCAAAAACATTGTGTGAAATGGAGAAAATGCTAGTAGCAAGCATTTTTTCCTTTTCCCACAATGTTTTCCACCCTTCCCAGAACAAATTTCCATTTTTTAGTCACATTAATTTTGTCATCTACAGAAGCTTTTGATTTGGACCAGTCTATAATTTTGTCATTTGGTAAAGAGAGAATACAGTGCATGGCAAATAAAAATTCATAATCAATGTCCCAGCTGTTGTGCATTAACCCTTCACCACAAAATCTAATGTTTTACTGACCATGCCCAACATAGCTTTTGAAAACATTGTAGGAAAAAGGGGAAAATACTGGTAACCAGTACATTTATATTTTCTCCTTTTCCATGCTTTATGCTCTGTAATGGATAAATGTCATCAACAACTGAGTCGTGTTTTATTTGTAATCTAAATATGCTTTCAATTGAGACGATAAGTCTACAATTTTGTTTGCTGGTTGCTTGATGGACAATAAGTTTTGCCCATATGATAAAGAATCAGACAAAAATAATGATCATGTACAATAGTTTTCATTGTTAACGTAAGTAAATCAAAAAGTATAAGGGAGGAAAACTACTCGCACCTCTTTACACTGTTGCATCTTTTTGTCACCCTTTGTGGTAGCTTTGACCTTTTAGGAAGATGATTAAAGCTATGATGGTTCATGTATTACCACATTACCATTACCACACAATCCCTACTTTTGACGCCCCTGAGAAAAAAAGCCTTTTGAAAACATTTGGTAACCAACATTTTCTCCTTTTCCCACAATGTTGTCTACCCTTCTCAAAACAAATTTCAAATTTTCAGTCACTTTTATTTTGTTGTCTGCAAATGCTTTCAATTTGGATAAGCCTAAAATAGTGTCGTCTGGTAATGAGTTAAATATTCCTGATTTGGTGTAACTTTTGAGCAACTATGCGTAGTTACTGAGACCTTTGACCTAACTTGTTGTTAGGATCCAACTGTAATGATACTTAAAAACCTGACTGAATATTAAAAAGTTTCTGGACTATGTCACCACACATTTTCAAACAAGAATGAAGCGTTGGAGAAAATAGAGATTTAACCTATGCACATAGAAAAAGGCAAGACTTTTTTAGCTTGAATGTTTGATCCTGCTTCTGTCAGTATTAAAGTCATATTCTGGCCACAGTTGTCTTACTGATGTTTGTCATTGGTTTCGACATTTTTGGGCTTGAGCTCAGCAGTCGTATGCCAAAGGACACACCTACTAGAAGCATCTGTAAGACCGTAGCTGCCAGGCTGTTCTGATCATAAACCAGAAAATTTAACCATTGACTCAAAGAGGGCTATAGAAATATGGCATCTGCTATGGTAATGGGTTAAGGTACCAAACACCAAAGAAGCAACATTTAGGTATCTCTGAGGAAGAAAACATTTGAAAACAGTATGGAAAAAGGGTAAAATGCTGGCAATTAATAGCAATTGCTCATTTCCTGCCAATGTTTTCTTCCCACTGAAAGATAAATCCCTTAATTTTTGTCACAAATTCAACTTGCCATTTTGCAAATGTTTTAAAATCTTTACCAAATTGCAAAATTGTAGACCCGTCCAAATTGAAAGCAATTGCAGACAATAATTTTGATATAACTCAGATGATAGAACATGTTTTTGATATGGTAGAAAACATTATGGGAAAAGGAGAAAATGCTGGTTATCATGTTTTCAAAAGGCTTCTTCCTCAGGGTCGTTAGAACATGGGATTGTGCGGAAAGGGTCAGTATGGATAAATCTTAAGTTTCATCACCAAGTAAAGTGTTAATTCGCTTTCAGGTTATTGGCGGGGCACTGGTGCCTACCAGAAAGTTCCAATTGAAGATAAAAAGGAAGAAGATTCTATGAACAGTGATGATACAAATAAAGTGGTTGAAGCCCAAAAAGATCAAGCAGAAGAGAAGGTTGATGAAGATAAATTTGTTGACAGTGGAGATGAAGTTACGGACGCTTTGAATCGTATTCTGAGTTTGAGTAATGCTGTTGAGGATGATATGAATGAGAGACGTGAACATTTCCAGGACTTTAACAGAGATACCGTTAAAAAGTCAGTGTCATGGGAAACTTCAGCATCGGAACAGCCAATAACAAAAGAAAATGACAGTATTTTGACCTCATCAGAAGAAAACAGCAGAAACATGAAATTAGATTTGAATCTGAATGAAGCTAATTTAAGTGACTGTAATTCAAATAAGGTGGAGCCTGTATTGTCACCTGACCCACTACTAGCCAATGAGAATGGTGCAGGTGCATCATGGGAGATTGAGATGAGTGGTACAAAATGTACAAGCAATGGAAAGCCAAGTAAAAGACTTCTTGCATTGTCACAGGCAAGGGCTCAGAAAACGGGAGAAAGATATGTTCCACCAAGAGTGTTGGTTTCCTGCAATCAGATTGCCCAGAGAAAGGTTCTTGATTTGAAAAGATGGTAGGTAATTATACAATATAAATCAGTACAGATAAAAAGAAAAATATTTGGGACGTAAAGTATACTATCATACTATCCAGACTTTCAACAACTCTGAGAAAGAAGCCTTTTGAAAACATTGTTGAAAAAGGAGAAAATGCTGGTAACCAGCATTTTCTCCTTTTCCCACAATGTTTTCTATCCTTTACAAAAGAATTTTCAGTTTTGAGCCATGTTTATTTTGTCGTCAGCAAATGCCTTCAATTTGGACTAGTCTTCAACTTTGTCACTTGCTGAGTTTTAGTCCAATGTGATGAATTTAATTTTGTCACATAGCTAAGTTTCTTTTGAGTGTAATAGAGCCCTTATAAAGTTTCTTTGCTTTCTATCTTATGTAGGTTTGAGATAGGAAACCTCCAATGAAAGAAATAATCTCAAGTGCCTATTCAAATCAGATCTGAAATCACAGTACCTTCTGTAAAACAATGCAGCAAATGATTTTTGAAGCATACATGCAACAATTATTTACTCTTTACCACATAATCCCATCTTTTAACGAGCCAAAGAAAGAAGCCCTTCGAAAACATTTTGAGAAAAGGAGAAGATGCTGGTAACCAACATTTTCTACTTTTGCCACACTGTTTTTTACCCTTCCCAAACCAAATTTCAACTTTTCAGTCGCATTTATTTTGTTGTCTGCAGATGCTTTCAATTTGGACCAGTCAATAATTTTGTTGCTTGGTAAAGAGTTATATTGTCATCTGCAATGGTTAGATACAACGTGTTGACTCTTCTTTGCTGTGGTATTTACTATTTACAAAAGGTTTTTCAGGGAATCAGAGTTCTAATTTTGGTTTGCTTTCTTGAAAATCTTATGCTTTATTTGATGTCACTATCATTGAGTCTTCTGCACATGTATTTTTTTTAACCATTTTCCACTCACTGACAACCCTTGGAAAGAAGCCTTTTGAAAGCATTGTTGGAAAAAGAGAAAATGCTGGTAACCAGTATTTTCTCCTTTTCACACAGTATTTTCTACCCTATCAATAAATATTGCACCGTTTGAGCTGCTTTGAAATTGTCGAGTGCAAAATAATGCTTTCAATTTGGACCTGTCTATTTTTTTGTAGTCTGGTTAAGAGTTAACACTCTGTCTCACAGTTACATATTTAACCCTTTTCCAAACAATCCCTGGTTTTTACGGGTCTGGAAAAGTAGACTTTTGAAAACATTGTGGGAAAAGGAGAAAATGCTGGTAACCAGCATTTTCTCCTTTTCCCACAATGTTTTCTACCCTATCACAGACAGAAATCATCTTTTCAGCAGAGTTGAATTGTCGTCTACAAATGCTTCAATTTGGTCTAGTCCAAAAGTTTGTCGTTTGGGAAAGGGTTAACATTCTATCTTGCAGGTATTGTATGAGCCGACCTCAGTATAAAACATCCTGTGGAATATCATCTCTTGTGTCATGCTGGAATTATCTCTTCAGCACTCTTGGACATGGAAAGTAATTGTACTTCTTACTTTTTTTCCTTTCATCCTTGCAATTTTTTATGTAGGTTTACATAGCTTTCAACTAAATTCTAGTCATACCACTGTGACTAATCATCTATCCACATCTTTCCTAGGTTTCACCAGTACAGGCAGGAGCTCTACAATAGCTTGCACAAGAGCACTCAGCTATGAATAGCTCTATAAAGACATTTAAAGAAAGGGATTCTTTGTACCCTTTAAGTCTAAGTAGGTTGAACTACAGTATGTGAATGTATGGTAAACTATATTCAACTGCGAGCAAAGTGGCTAGGGTTTATTATGGTATCAAAACCATGAACTATGATTAACTGCATTAAACAAGGATACCCAACTACGGTAAATTAAGGTAGACTGCATTAAACTATGGTAAAATATTGTGGTTGTGTATGCTTAACCCTTTCCCAAACAACAAATGGTTTCAAGAGGCTTCTATCATGGGGTCTTAAGAACCAGGGATTGTTTGGTAAAGGGTTAACCCATTACCACACAATCCCTACTTTTGACGCCCCTGAGAAAGAAGCCTTTAGAAAACATTTTGGGAAAAGGAGAAAATGCTGGTAACCAGCATTTGCTCCTTTTCCCACACTGTTTTCTACCCTTCACAAAGCAAATTTCAAATTTTCAGTCACTTTTATTTTGTCGTCTGCAAATCCTTTCAATATGGACCAGTCTAAAATATTGTTGTTTGGTAATGGGTTAAGATGTTGTCATCTAGTAAAGAGTTGATAGAAATATGCATAATGAAAAACTTAAATCTGTATTGATCTTATGTCTTTGCTTCTAGCCTCCATCCTATAACCCAAGAGGAAGCCCTAACAACATTGACCTTCAGGCCTCCCTTCAGTGACATCAGATTTGGACCGTTCACTGGTAACCAGACTCTAATGAGGTACGTGTCCCTAGTATTAGCTCATTACCAAACGGCAATATTTTAGGTTTGTCCAGATGGAAAGCATTTGCAGACGACAAAATAAATGTGACTGAAAATTTGAAATTTGTTTTGTTAAGGGTAGAAAACATTATGGGAAAAGGAGAAAATGCTGGTTACTAGCATTTTCTCCTTTTCCCACAATGTTTTCTAAAGGCTTCTTTCTCGGGATCGTCAGAAGTAGGGATTGTGTGGTAAGGGGTTAAGCACTATAAAAGATGATTTTCATCATGCAACAGACCATTGAAAACAAAATGACAAAGGGATGAATTCTTTAACTCTTTACCAAACAACAATATTTTAGATTGGACCAAATTGAAAGCATTTGCAGACGACAAAATAAAAGTGACTGAAAAATTGAAATTTGTTTTGTGTAGAGTAGAAAACATTGTAGGAAAAGGAGAAAATGCTGGTTACCAGCATTTTCTCCTTTTCCCACAATGTTTTCTAAAGGCTTCGTTCTCAGGGGCGTCAAAAGTAGGGATTGTGTGGTAATGGGTTAAAATGAGTAAAACTTCCCATGAGTGTCAAAGTTTCAATATTTTAATTTCCTGTATTACACCTCTGTTCATGGCAAAGTAATCTGTTTGTAACAAAAAGAAAATATTATCTTTCCCAAAATATTGCATAATAGTTTTTGTGCTGTCAGAATATTTATCTTTTACCAAACAATTTTGTATTTTAACATCCCTTTGAAGAAAAGGTTATGAAATCATTGTAGAAAAAGGAAAACATGGTTGTCATAATCTTTCCAAAAGCTGTTTTCTTTAGGGCTGTTTTAACTCATGACTGTTTTATAAAGGATAAAATCTGTAAGTTGTTACAGCACAACACCAAGTTTTAAAGACCCCAAGACAGGTTTTAGAAAACATTTTTGGAAAGGAGAAAATGCTGGTTCCAAGCATTTACTCCTTTTCCAGAATATTGTTAGTCTTTCTAAGACAAATTCTGTTATTTCAGTCATATTTACTCTGTTGTCTGCCAGTGCTTTCAATATTAAAGAGTTTAACCCTTTCCCAAACAATCCCTGGTTTTTACGGGTCTAGAATAGTAGCCTTTTGAAAACATTGTGGGAAAATGAGAAAATGCTGGTAACCAGTATTTTCTCCTTTTCCCACAATGTTTTCTACCCTATCAAAGACAGAAATTGTCTTTTCAGCAAGAATCGAATTGTCATCTGCAAATATTTTCAATTTGGTCTAGTCCAAAAGTTTGTCATTTTGGAAAGGGTTAAAACTTTGCCGTCTGGTAAATATTTAATACCTCAATTCATATGTATAGATCACCTTATACACTAACACATTGTTTTTCTCTCTTACTTACAGATGGTTCCGAAACCTGAATGACCACTACAAAGTTCGGGGACGGTGTTACTACGTCTACAAACCACATGGGAAAAACAAGACGGAAGGGGTTACAGCGGAGGATGCGTTGGAAACTGTTAAGAAAGGCCTTCAAGACCAGAATACCACTTTTATATATCACTGTCAGAACCATTACTTCTGTCCTGTTGGTTACGAGGATGTGCCACAGTGTCCCACCATGGCTTATAAGTACAGTGTGGTGTCTTATATTCATCTTCTTTAACCCATTACCACACAATCCCTACTTTTGACGCCCCCGAGAAAGAAGCCTTTAGAAAACATTGTGGGAAAAGGAGAAAATGCTGGTAACCAGCATTTTCTCCTTTTCCCACAATGTTTTCTATCCTTTACAAAACAAGTTTCAAATTTTCAATCACTTTTATTTTGTCATCTGCAAATGCTTTCGATTTGGACAAGCCTAAAATTTTGCCGTTTGCTAATGAGTTAACCTGATTCTGTATACCTGAATTTAGCCTCACAGTGCTTAATAATTGAAATTTATTTTCTTATACTCAATGAAGATGATGATATTACAAGGTTTGTCTTATCTAAAATAAGGTAGCAAAGTAAACTGTGTATAGAGAGGATCAGACTTGTCTGTTTCATACAGCCTGATCGTGATCTACATTGGCTGCGAAGGCAAAATAATCTGTTGAGAATAAGTAACAAGTTACCGGGTACTAAATTTTAAAATCAGATCAGGATTGAATTAGCTTAGCAGACTTACTATCCATGCCAAAATTCACTCTGTCTGAATATACCAAGAATACCAGTAAGTGCCACACCACATATTTTGTTTACAATCCAATCCATTTACTGTGTTTGTTTGCTGATCTTTAAATTTTTTTGTACTCAAAACATGAACAGCCCCTTTACATAAGATGATGAAGCAGGATTAACAGTGTCAAGATATGTGTAGTTGTAGAGTAAAATATGAAGAAAGTTCCTTATGACAGTAATTTATTCTTCCAGATCCTGGCTCTTTTCATAATTGTGAATACAATACAATACATACGGAATATTATGTTACAGTAACTTTCCTGGTGCTTGTGTTTAGCTCCTTACCAAACAATCCCCTAATGTTCACGACTCTGTGAAAGAAGACTTTTTTAAACATTATGGGAAAAGGAGAAAATGCTGGTAACCAGCATTATCCCCTTTTCCCACATTGTTTTCTGCTCTTCTTTCTCTGATTCACATTTATTCTAAACTTTTCTTCTTTGGTGAAGGGTTAAACTCCCTTCCATCAGTGCTGTGCTCCAAATGCATGTTGTGATTGATGATGACCTCTGTATTTTCTAGTGGCCTTGTTGAAGATTTTGATACATGGATCTTGATTGGTGACCCAAGCAGAAAGCATCCAAGTGTTCATTGTAAGAGGTAAGTATGTGGACTTTTAACCCTTTACCAAACAATCCCTGGTTTTTACGGCCCGAGATGGAAGCCTTTTGAAAATATTGTTGAAAAAGGAGAAAATGCTGGTAATGCTCCTTTTCCAACAGTGTTTTCCACATTTCTAGAAACTAATTTCAACTTTGGAGCTATGTTTATTTTGTTGCCAGCAAGTGCTTTAAATTTGGACCACCCTAAAATTTTGCCGTTTGTTAAACAGTTAACTAACTCACTGGTATTACTGTGAAGCCTTTTTTAGTTCACTTGGGTGTTTTGGGACCTACTGTAATCACCAACTGCCAGTCAAAAATTTCTTAGATCTTTTTCTTTGAAACTATATGTTTAGCCAATAAGGCACATATTTTATGTGCAGCCTCCCTTGGTGAGGGCAGGGATGTATATATTCCCATAATTTTGTTCTTGCGACCAATATGGCTGTTAGAGCTGAAATAGGAAGAAAACTTTTAAAATTTTGCCTCCAGAACCAACAAGTGCACAGCATTGAAACTTTTCCAGCATCATACATTGCATGCATGTAACTTGGATATTTAGTAAGGCAGAAATGCCCAAAGAATCAATTCTGTCACCAAATCTTTTGGGGATGACATGGAAAAAGAAGAAGAGAGAAAGAGTGAAAAATCAAGATGAGCTGACTTTTAGAACAGTTGGTGTTATTTTTAAAACTAGATTACTAATGTGGTAGAATAAAGTTGTCCCGTACATATTTTTACTGGTGTACATTTTACATCGGGTGCAAACAAATTACTCAAAACTGTCTAGGGGAAAGCCCCACCATGCCCCCTCTTGATGGAATATTTTTGTAACAGATGAAGTTATAGCCTCAAAACATGTTTAGACAGTTTAGATTTATTCTGTGCACCTTTTGTCCAGTCTGATCTTGATCTGCAGGATCTTCTGAGTGTCTTTCAAGACTATACAGTAAGTATGGATCAGAATCAGACTGCAAAAAATTAAAAAGAAAAATATGGATACTGATCTTAGATCTACACTGCCAGGTTTGTTGTTTGGATATTGTTGACAAAAAGAGGTGGAGAAACTGCAATTCTTTGGTTCTTTTTCTCAAACTAGCTTGACACTTGTATATGAGCCATGCTCTGAAAAAAGTGGATTAAATGCATAAAAATTGACCCAGGTCAGCCTGCACAGGCTATGGAGGCTTACTTGTGTCAAAACATTTTGCTATTGTTCTATTTTGTGCATGTCAAAGGATGAGTCTACTTCATAATTCAATTGGTTGTTAGACTTAATTGGTTATATGTATCAATATATATATTATGACTTACTAGTTTTAATGCATCTCTGTATTTTTAGCTGGACTGGCACTCATATATGGCCTGCAACACAGGAAAAGGATCTGCACGGACTGCGCAGGCTGATCCGAGACAACACTTTATGCAAATGTCCGAATGCCCCTTTTCGCGTGTTGCCAGCCATATGGTTTGGAACATGCGGAAAAGGGTATTCGGACATCTGCATAAAGTGTCGTTTCGGATCAGCCTATGCAATCTGCCCAAGCTGATCCAAAACGACACTTTCCATTTTTATGTAATTTTCTCTTTCATACAAGTCTACTGTAGGATGAAATCTAATGTAGCGGTAACGTGCCATCTTGGATAAGCCAGGCTGATCCAAGACAACACTTTAGACAAATGCCCGAATGCCCTTTTTATCGTGTTGCAAGCCATATGACATGCAACACACAATACAGGGTGTAAAATGTCGTCGCAGAGTAATCCATGGCACTTTAACCCATTACCACACGAGAAAATTTTGGACTGGTCCAAATTGAAAGCATTTGCAGACGATAAAATAGAGGTGACTGAAAAATAGAAATTTGTTCTGGGAAGGGTAGAAAACACTGTGGGAAAAGGAGAAAATGCTGGTTACCAGCATTTTCTCCTTTTCCTACAGTGTTTTCAAAAGGCTTCTTTCTCAGGGGCGTCAAAAGTAGGGATTGTGTGGTAATGGGTTAAGACTACCTTAGATTTTGTGCTACAGTACACTTGTGCAAAATTGTGAAAATTGCTTCAAAATGGAAAGTGTCATTTCGGATTAGCTTGTGTGGACTATGCAGAGGTATCCAAGACAACGCTTTGTCCAAATGTCCCTTATTGCATGTTGCAGATCATAAGTGGTTATATTTTGTTTGATACCTTCACAGATGGGAGGACATTGTCACAGACCTAAACTGTCAGAGCCCAGAATATTTAGATATAAGAAGGCTAGATAAAGGAGTACAGAAACGGAACACTAAGAAGGTAGATCCTGTACACTGACTTTGACAGAGAATCCCTTCTTTAACCCATTAGCACACAATCCCTACTTTTGACACCCCTGAGAAAGAAGCCTTTAGAAAACATTGTGGGAAAAGGAGAAAATGCTGGTAACCAGCATTTTCTCCTTTTCCCACAATGTTTTCTACCCTTTCAAAATCAAATTTAGATTTTTGATTCACATTAATTTTATTTTGTCATCTGCAAATGCTTTCAATTTTGACATGTCCAAAATCTTGTCATTTGATAAAGAGTTGAACAACTCGAAGCACCTTTTGAAAACATTGCAGGCTACCAACATTTTCTCCTTTATCCACAGTGTTTTCTTCCCTTTCAAAAAATTAATCCCTGTCAATAGGGCAATATTTGATTTGTTGCCTGCAAATGCTTTCAATAGTAGTTAAAAATTTTGTTGTTTGATGTAGAAAAACAAAATGAAAGCACCATTAGTCACAAGTGGCTAAAATTAAGATATTGGTCTTAGATGGGTAAAAAACATCCTAGGAAAAGGAAAAAATGCTGATTACACCACTTGGCCAATTTCTTTGGACATGGATTGATGATTTTCATCGCCACAGGATTCATTCCTTTCCCATTGCTGATCATTGATTTGACAATGGTTTTGTGGAAAAGCAGCCAGTAGCTTTCGAGCAATATTGTGCGTAGTTCTAGTGTTAACCCATTACCACACAATCCTTACTTTTGACGCCCCTGAGAAAGAAGCCTTTTGAAAACACTGTGGGAAAAGGAGAAAATGCTGGTAACCAGCATTTTCTCCTTTTCCCACAGTCTTTTCTACCCTTCCCAGAACAAATTCCAGTTTTCAGTCACCTTTATTTTGTCGTCTGCAAATGCTTTCCATTTGGACCAGTCTAAAATTTTCTTGTGTGGTAAAGAGTTAACAGAACCTCCAGGAAATCATGGATAGATGTAGTACTTTTGTAACTGAATTTTGTTTTGATAATGGCGCAAAAAACCATACAAAGAAATAAATTACTGGTATGTTGACTATTATTAGATAATTGCTGCAAAGGTTGCAGGGGTACTTAGTTGCAGAAAGGAAGTATTCAGTTTTTCTTATACCTTGTTTTATCACATCAGGTTGGAGGGAATCTCCACTGCATCATGGCTTTCCAAAAGAGCCCGTTTATGAGTGTCAGGAAAACCAACATTCCAGTACTTACCTCTAGGGCTTTAAGTCCTGGGCGCGAGTCTCGTCCTTTGAGTCCTGGAAGGGTTCGCAACAATGTGAGGGTGGAGAGGACCATAAGCCCAGTGAGGAGGTCAACCTCGGCGGATCATGCAAATCATGGGCATGGAGATAAACCTCTACCTTTGGACCAAAGGTAGGTACAAACTTTGCTTGTTAACACAATGATCTCTTACTTTTAACCCTTTACTCCATAGATACTCATTTCTACGCATTACTTGTAGGAGCCTTTGGAAAACATTGTTGCAAAAGGTGAAATTGCAATTTCACCTTTTGTCACAATGTTTTCTATGCTATCAAAACACACAAATACACATAAGAAACGGCTTCATGCTTGCTGTTATTTAGGGTCAATTAGATAACATAGAAATGCCTTATGGGGTAAAGGGTTAAACTGTTTAACCCTCTACCAGACTACAAAATTTTAGAGTCTAAATTTAAAGGACTTGCAGACTACAAAATAAATGTAACTCAAAATTTGAAATTTGTTTCCAGCATTGAGCAGGGAAGAAACCATTTCAGGAAAAGGAGAAAAGGCTGGTTACCAGCATTTTCTCCTTTGCCCACAATGTTTTCAAAAGGCTTCTGTCTCAGGGTAGTGAAAACCAGAAATTGTTTGGTAAAGGGTTAAGCACTACAGAATTTTAGACTTGTCCTTTTTGAAAGCATTTGAACCATGCTCTGTGAAAAGGGGCCTAACCCATTACCACACAAGCCCTACTTTTGACGCCCCTGAGAAAGAAGTCTTTTGAAAACACTGTGGGAAAAGGAGAAAATGCTGGTAACCAGCATTTTCTCCTTTTCCCACAGTGTTTTCTACCCTTCCCAGAACAAATTTCAATTTTTCAGTCACCTTTATTTTGTCGTCTGCAAATGCTTTCAATTTGGACCAGTCTAAAATTTTCTCGTGTGGTAAAGAGCTAAATGAATCTGCAATGATTATTGACGTAGGTCAGCCTGAAAAGTTCCCACAGGCTGACCTGGGCCAAAACTTTCAGCTAGTGGTCAATTTTTTTAAAGGCAAAGGATCAGTCTTCAACATGATTCAGGTGGTTATTAACCCTTTACCAAACAACAAAATTTGGACTTGTCCAAATTGAAAGCACTTGCAGACAACAAAATAAAGGTAACTAAAAATTAAAATATGTTTCAAGTAGGATAAAAAACACTGTGGGAAAAGGAGAAAATGCTGGTTACCAGCATTTTCTCCTTTTCCCACAATGTTTTCGAAAGGCTTCTATCTCTGGGTTGTAAAAACCAGGGATAGTTTGGTAAATGGGTTAACCCATTACCACACGAGAAAAATTTAGACTGGTCCAAATTGAAAGCATTTGCAGACGACAAAATAAAGGTGACTGAAAAATTGAAATTTGCTCTGGGAAGGGTAGAAAACACTGTGGGAAAAGGAGAAAATGCTGGTTACCAGCATTTTCTCGTTTTCCCACAGTGTTTTCAAAAGGCTTCTTTCTCAGGGGCGTCAAAAGTAGGGATTGTGTGGTAATGGGTTAAACAAAACAGGATTTATGTATCCATAATTATGTTACATCTTGCTTGGTATAATGCACCATTGAGATGCATTAAGCCCCCTTCTGCCAGAGCACGGCTTATTTACAGATGGCAAAATAATTATGGATCATGTGATAAGATTTGTCATTGAAAGTGTGAAAAATGTTGTGGGAAAAGGAATAAATGCCGGTTACCAGCATTTTCCCTGTTTCCCACAGTATTTATAAATGTCTTCTAGCATAGTGTGGTTAAAAGTAAGGGTCTTGTGGCAAAGGGTTAGAATGCCTTCGATAATTATAACTGAGTTTGTACCCACAGTAGATCAAGTTCTGACTGCACAAAACATGCAGTCTGACAGTGGATCTGCAATGTCCACTGTACACATTCTTCCAAACAGCAACCTCAAAATGGCAGTTGTTTTGGTGTTTTATCAGTTCAGTTTTGAATTTTGTTTAGATGTTTTTCGCATAAACAGGATTAACCCTTTACAATTACCAAATAATCCAGTTTTAACTCTTTCCCAAACAAGCCCTGGTTTTTACATGTCTGCAGTAAAAGTCTTTTGAAAACACTGTGGGAAAAGGAGAAATTGCTCATAACGAGCAATTTCTCCTTTTCCCACAGTGCTTTCTACCCTTATTGAGAACTTTCTACCATTTTCTCCAAATCTACAATTGTTGTCTGCAAAGTCTTTCAGTTTGGAAGAGTCCAAAATTTGTCATTTGGGAAAGGGTTAATGACCCTGATGAAAGAGATTTTTTTAAACCTTCAGGGATAAATTTTTAACTCTTTACCACTTCTGATTTATATTTATATCCTGTAGGTATGATTTAGATCTTCTTGTGCAAAGTTAACATTTCATAACATCTCTGTAATAACTAAAGAAATTTACTTAACCCTTTACAACACAGTGACGACTTTAAACGCCCCTGAAAGAGAAGACTTTTGAAAACATTGTGGGAAAAGGAGAAAATTCTGGTTACCAGCATTTTCTCCTTTTCCCACAATGTTTTCTAGCCTATCAAAGAAGGATTATTTCATTTGGGCCGCATTGAAACTGTCACCAGCAAATGTTTTCAATTCGGACAGGTCTAAAATCTTGCCATAAAGGGTTAAACCAGGACAAGCTCGCTACTCTTGAAGGGGAAACCTATACATCACTGGCAGGTAACCATCAAAATATGTTTGAAACATTTATGCCCCTTTTGGGAATAAGAATTTTCTTTGAGAATCCATCTATTTCTAAAATCAAGTGCAGCCAAAAATTGTGCATACTGTTCTGTTGTTTGTATCTGTAAATATGATTTGTCTTTGTTAAATAGGTATCAATTATCTCTTGTTTGTATCAATAAATACGATTTGTCTTTGTTAATAGCTATAGGCATCAATTATCCCTTGTCTGTATCTGTAAATATGATTTGTCCTTGTTTATAGGTATGAATTATCCCTGGTTCGTATCTGTATATATGCTTATCCTAGCTTGTTTATAAGTGTAGGTATGAATTATCCCTTGTCTAATTTATAACTGTAGACTGTATATCTTTCTTCTGTATATCTGTAGGTATGATTTATTCCTTGTGGACGACGATGAGGATGAAGAAGGGATGTGTGATGAAAGTACAAGTTCAGAAACTAGTGCACTGCTGTAGATGGTAAATGAGACTATCTGTCCATTAAGCTGTTACTGCAACAAACATTTAGCATGCCAACATATATGAAGCAGAGAGGAAACACTGTGACATGCATATAAAATTCATCCTTTTTGCCATGGCAACATAATTTAGATATTTATTAGGGAAAAAGCTAATGTAGCAGATTTATCTTTTCTAGTCCCTTTTGTCATATACTTATAGCAGTTTTTCATTGTTGAATTTATATCTTCCTTGTAACCTTCCTCGTAACCTAACACATGCCAGATGGTTTTGGGAATCATTCTCATTGAGTCAGATTAGTTACTTGTGACAAGTTTGACAAAGTGTAATTTTTATTCATGTTCATGGATGTATTATGTTGCAGGATATATGTTTTTGCTTTTATATGCAATGATTTTCATGTTTTAAAATCTGAAAGAAATGCCTATTTTATGGTAGAATAGTTTTCAATTTTCATATTAGAAATATCCTTGTATATACCAGTGAACTGCCAATTTGTCATCTATGTACATACCGGTACTCTAAAACTGCTATTATTAACCATATGGGATATTGGAAGTTAGATTAATAATAATAATATTGCATTTGGTGTGTACAAAGAAAGCATGTTTTGAAATGTATATTTATTCTTTATACATGCACTATGCTGCTGTATAAAGGATATTGAAAAGTTTGGATGAAGTAATATGTTAGTCTGTTTTTGTTCAAGTGACTTAAAGGAATTCGTAATTCAAGCATTATACAGTATGTTTTATACTAATAAAATAGTCATCTTTGAACAGTACGCTAGCTAATTCTCATGCCATCAAGAGACCTCCATTTGATCTGAAACCCCTTGGGTTCAAACAGCAATTTCAGCTGCTGTACACAATGTAGGTTACAGTCAAATCTGTTTTAGTTATTTAACTCTTTACCAAACGACAATATTTTAGATTGGTCCAAATTAAAAGCATGTGCAGACGACAAAATAAACAGCACTCAAAAATTGAAATTTGTGTCCAGCAGGGTAGAAAACACAGTGGGAAAAGGAGAAAATGCTGGTTACCAGCATTTTCTCCTTTTCCCACAATGTTTTCAAAAGGCTTCATTTACAGAGGTGTTAAAAAGTTAGGATTGTGCGGTAAAGGGTTAACACTTTACCACACAATGAAATTCTAAACTTGTCAAAGTTGAAAGTGTTAACCCATTACCACAGAATCCCTATTTTTGACGACCCTGAGAAAGAAGCTGTTAGAAAACATTGTGGCATAAAGAGAAAATTCTGGTAAGCAGCATTTTCTCCCTTTCCCACAATGTTTTTACCCTATCAATAAACAATTGCATCATTTAAGACACACTGAAATTGTCGTCTGCAAATGTTAAAGTGGCTTGAATGATGAAAATTGTTACTGATAGAAGACATTGTTAGAAAAGGAGAAAATGATGGTTAACAGCATTTACTCCATTTCCCACAATGTTTTAAAAAAAATCTTCTTCAGGGTCATAAGAAGTTGGGATCACGTGGTGAAATAATTAACATGTTGCAGTCAAGCGCACACATCACCTCAACATCTGAAAGATCCATTCCTCACACTGTTTACCAGTGTGTTGGAAGTCATCTTGGAAAGAAAGTTTCCCATAGTACTAAAGAACTCCAAAGGCACATGGATATCTGCACTGGTTGCTTTAATATACCTGAAATACTTTCTTATACAGCAATAAATACATTCCTCCACTTAAGTGTATATCCTTGTATATGAACTAGTACAATTTTTCTGCAATAAAATCGAGAGTTTTATTCAACAAGTAACTAGATTATTCCCTGCAGTCTTAATTTGGCCCTTCTGTTTTAGACTTGCGGTAAGCAAGGTTAAGATCTTTCGACATAAATGTTTTAGAGAAGGATATCAAGTCGGGGTCTCTTGATTTGGCAATTTCGTATGTTAGGGAGTTTCATATGCTAGTGAATGAATGGTGTTTCAATTGTGTATGAATAGCTAATGCCACTAGGAATATCGTAGGTAATTAACTGCTTTTGGTTTTCATACCATTTATTTCTCTAACAAACGATGAAATTTTGAACTTGTCCAAATTGAAAGCACTTGCTGACAACAAAATAAATGTGACTGAAAAATTGGAATTTGGTTTGGGAAGGGTAGAAAACATTGTGAAAAAAGGAGAAAATGCTGGTTACCAGCATTTTCTCCTTTTCCCACAATGTTTTCAAAAGTTTTCTTGCTCAAGGTCGTCTAAAGTCGGGATTGTGTGGTAAAGAGTCAAGAAAATGGATGTAGTTATGATCCTGGAAGTGTGTTGGCAGCTTTACGCCTGGTTGTACAATTCATTTTTTCTACCAGCAATACATGTATTGTATAGGTTGTTACTCACTGTTGTGCAAATATGACTTTACATCCCTGCAGTAGACTTCTTGAAAACATTGTAGGAGAAGGACTGGAACCAAGCACTCGCTCTTGTCCTCCAAAGGTCACAAGTATATACTCCTTTACCCACAAAGCTTTCAATACTATTGAGAAAAAGTGTTGTACTTTTCTTAAACTGTCCATCCTTTGGATTATGAGTATCATTGTTAACACAATGATGTTGTTCTTCCTATCAAATGTTTGTTCTGAACAGTTTTCATTGATTGCTGTACCTTTTAAACTAGAAACATTTGCATAGCAGAAATGTTTGCAAAGTAGAATCTTTGTGTTTGTCCCATATTGACTAAGTTACATTTAGGTACATACTACCTAGACATCAAGTCATGTGTGAGCGATTTACTGAGACCCTTGTTAACATCATTGAGTGTGTTAATTCATTGAAGTTGACCAGAATAACAGTGTTGTTGCTGTTAACACTGCCAATCAACGTTTCATTTAACTCTTTACCACACAATGACGACTTTTTATGACCCTGAGAAAGAGGCCTTTTGAAAACATTGTTGGCAAAGGAGAAAATGCTGGTAATCAGCATTTTCTACTTTTTCCACAAAGTTTTCTACCCTATCAAAGAAAAATTGTGTCATTTAAGCCAGGATGAAATTGTTGTCTGCATATGCCATCAATTTGGATAGGTCTAAAATTTTGCTGTGTTGTAAAGGGTTATGTTATAAAAAAATGGAGATTTATTACATAAAATAAAAGTTTGATTTAAAGTACACAGATAGGATATAAATTTTGGAACTCTTGTGAAAATTAAAACATCCATAAGCTCTGTACATTTTTTGTAATTTACAAAATTTTATACCTGCAACAATATCCAGTTATTAATTAACTATTAGATATATAAAAGTTATACATAGAAACCAGTCCACGCGATACTAGTCACATTTCTTACTTCGTATAGTATACAGGTCGTGACCCCGGCTTAATACGACTTGACCTCCAATCAATATACTTGACCTCATATTAATTTTGATGACCCACGACCAATACAGAAATCCTAGAATGTGATTGGTCAAAAGTTCATTCATGTGAGCTTACTTTTGACCAATCACATTCAAGGATTTCAGTATTGGCTGTGGGTCATCGATATTGATACAAGGTCAACTGTATTGATCACAGGTCAAGTCATATTGAGCCGGGGTCATGACCTGTTTACTATACAAGGTAAGAAATGTGACTAGTTAACACTATTTTCATTTCTCTTAGGTTGTCATATTGATTCTGCGCCAACAGTTAATTAATGAAAATGTTATTAATCATGTGATTTTGTATTGGCCAAGTTACAGGTCCTCGGTCAGCCATACTGGCCCTTGGCCTTCGACCTCGGGCCAACACAGCTGACCTCGGACCTGTAACTGGGCCAATACAAAATCACTTGAATAATAACATGTTATTATAGTATTTGCCCTGGCCTAAAAACATTGCCGATATAAAAGTGTATGCTGTTTCTGTATGTACATTGTATTAACAATACAATGGTGTTCATTGCTTCTATATGTATTTACTACCAGTATAATGGTGTTCATGCCTCTATGTATTTATTTATCTAAATTATATGTTGGGCAAGGATTTTATTCTCTTTGATTAAAGCACAAACACTTCAATTTTTGTTACAAATGTCTTTTTGAATAATATCCACAATACACTTGTAAATAGGAAACATCGGTGGCATTCCAATCCCAGATACATGAATGTTGAATCATCACAAGGGATTGACCATACCAAACTTGCATAATCAAATTCGTGTCATTCTAACCAGCTGCTTTGCTATCTGCGACATTATTTTTGAAAGTGGTATGCAGCAAGATGTAACAAGAACTGTCAACAGCTGCTTGTCTGGAAAAGTTATTTGCCTGGGATGAAAGTGCCTGGAAAGTCTGGAAACCGAAATAGGATCCCAGTCCTGCATAAAAGACCCAACACCAGCTCCAGGATTAACTCATTACCAAACCACAATATTTTAGACTGGTCCAAATTGAAAGTATTTGCAGACGACAAAATAAAAGTGAATGAAAATTTGAAATTTGTTTTATGAAGGGTAGAAAACATTGTGGGAAAAGGAGAAAATGCTGGTTACCAGCATTTTCACCTTTTCCCACAATGTTTTCTGAAGGCTTCGTTCTCAGGGGCGTCAAAAGTAGGGTTTGTGTGGTAATGGGTTAATGCAGTAACTACATGTACCAGTAATTCTTGACTTTTTGGTCACAGGTATAGGCAGGGGAAAAGCTGAATGAAAATGGACCAACATCTATCATCATACTAAATATGAACCAAATTGATATTTCAGTCTGGAAACTAGGAGCTCTAGGAAACTTTAAATATCATGAAATTTCAAACCTGTGATCTTGACCCAAGGATCATTGGTATGACTGGGGCATTGCCCAGAGAAAATTGAGACCTGTGTCTGTCATCAAGTCAAGTATGAAGCAAATCCATCACATGGTCTTTAAAATGTGAGCTCTTCAAAACCTTTAGTATCAAAATTTGATGTAAAATTTCTTAGTCTATGGCCTTTATTCTAAAACCATGGGCAATGGGTGGGGTATTGCTGACAGAAACTTTGCATTGCTATCTATCATTTAATCAAATATGAAGCAAATCTATCATATGGTCTTGAAAATGAGAGCTCTTCAAAACCTTTAACCCATTACCACATAATCCCTACTTTTGACGCCCCTGAGAAAGAAGCCTTTTGAAAACACTGTGGGAAAAGGAGAAAATGCTGGTAACCAGCATTTTCTCCTTTTCCCACAGTGCTTTCTACCCTTCCCAGAACAAATTTCAATTTTTCAGTCACCTTTATTTTGTCGTCTGCAAATGCTTTCAATTTGGACCGGTCTAAAATTTTCTCGTGTGGTAA
Source organism: Tridacna crocea (assembly GCA_943736015.1). NCBI lineage: Eukaryota > Metazoa > Mollusca > Bivalvia > Cardiida > Cardiidae > Tridacna > Tridacna crocea. The sequence continues at coordinate 37,198,494 of OX031068.1, forward strand.
AGAGTTAATATCAAAATTTGATGTAAAATTTAGTCTATGGCCTTTATTCTAAAACCATGGGCAACATGTGGGGTATTGCTGACAGAAACTTTGCATTGCTATCTATCATTTGATCAAATATGAAGCAAATCTATCATATGGTCTTGAAAATGAGAGCTCTTCAAAACCTTTAATATCAAAATTTGATGTAAAATTTAGTCTATGACCTTTATCCTAAAACCATGGGCATGGGTGGGGTATTGCTGACAGAAACTTTGGATTGCTATCTATCATTTAATCAAATATGAAACAAATCTATCATATGGTCTTGAAAATGAGAGCTCTTCAAAACCTTAAACCCATTACCACATAATCCCTACTTTTGACGCCCCTGAGAAAGAAGCCTTTTGAAAACACTGTGGGAAAAGGAGAAAATGCTGGTAACCAGCATTTTCTCCTTTTCCCACAGTGTTATCTACCCTTCCCAGAACAAATTTCAATTTTTCAGTCACCTTTATTTTGTCGTCTGCAAATGCTTTCAATTTGGACCGGTCTAAAATTTTCTTGTGTGGTAAAGAGTTAATATCGAAATTTGATGTAAAATTTAGTCTATGACCTTTATCCTAAAACCATGGGCATGGGTTGGGTATTGCTGACAGAAACTTTGGATTGCTGTTTGTCATTGAACCCTTTACCACATAATGACGACTTTTAATGACCCTGAAAGAGAAGGCTTTTGAAAGCATTGTGGGAAAAGGAGAAAATGGTTACCAGCATTTTCTCCTTTTCCCACAGTGTTTTCTGCTCAGTCAAAGAAAAAAAAATGGAATTCTCATTTGCAAATGCTTTCAATTTGGACAGGTCTAATATTTTGTTGTGCAGTTAAGGGTTAACCAAAAATATTATCCAGATCCATCATATAGTTTGGAAAATGTGAGCTCTACAAAACATTGAATTAACAAGGGTATTGCTGAAAGAAACTTTGTACATACATGTATATCTATCTATCATAGCAAATTTGGACCAAATCAATCATGTTTTGGAAAATGGGACCTCTAAGAAAACTTTAATATGAATACTGAATGTGGACACAGACTCCATCACAGACACAAGAGGTAGTGCAATAGCTTCTCCGAGACTTCATCTAAAGGAGCTCAAAGAGATAAGCTTTTAAACTCTTCACCAAATAAAGAAAATTTGGACTTTTAAAAAGCAGAGGACATATCAAATGTTATTCATAAAGTGATGTTTCTTATCAAAAGTATTGAAAACGTTGTGGGAAAAAGAGAAAATGCTGGCTAGCAGCATTTTCTGCTTTTCTCACAATGATTTCAAAAGCCTTCTTCCATGGGAATTTTCAAACTTGGGATTTTGCGGAAAAGGTTAACAAGTTACCTTTTTTGTAAAATTTGGGACAGGTGAAAATTTAATATATATGTATGTGACAAATTGAAAGTGGCTCAAAAAGGTGGATCTGTCTTTGAAATGATAGATAATAGGGCTTATTATGGGAGAAATAACATTTCCTCCTCCTTTCAGAATGTTTTCAAAGGCCTTTCTCGAAGACATTTAAACAAGAGGGCATTGATGGCCCTGCATAGCTCCAGTGGCTTTTTAACCCTTTACCACACAAATCAAAGTGTTGAGGACCCTCAAAGAGGAGACTTTCAAAAACATGGAACATTGTCAGGCAATACAAGTACGTTTATTCATTGGCATGAAAGGTAAAATATTTGGATAAAAAACACCGGAACAATAGAAACCTCACAATGAATTTATATTCCACTCATTTGAGCACAACTATTGGCATCAAAATGAATCTGTCTCTCTAAAAACAGAAAAACTGATTATTTTCTATCAAAAAACTTAAATATCTAGCACCGATCATGCATCTCTGCAGTTTGATAATTGATGGAGATAAATAGTAACAAACTTTATCCTTTACAACAGGAGTTATTTCCCTTGATTAATGTTCAAATTGAAGTGACTATACAAGGACGCCCATGTTAAACTTGTGATCCCTTATTTCTTTTTTATCCATTTAAAGACAAATTCCTTTATCTTAACCTCATTTGATGCAAATGGTTTCAACTTAGACAAGTGTACAGTTTTGTAGTTCAGTAAGGAGTGCAGAGGCTGCACAACCAACTAATAAACAATACCATTGAAAAAAGTTTCTCTGTCTTGTATTTTTTCTTTTTTACTGATCTTTTGCTAGCTAATGCTAAAATCAGTGATAAATCATTTTTTTAATTTTGGTGAGATCATGAATACATATATTTGAATATCTACCTTTACCCTTTACCACACAATCCCTACTTTTGACGACCCTATGCAAGAAGTCTTTTGAAAAAATCATGGGAAAAGGAGCATTTTCTCCTTTTTTTCCAAAATCTTTTCAACCCTTCCGAAATCAAAATTCAATTTTTGTTTCACATTTATTTTGTCATCTGCAAATGCTTTCAATTCAGACTTGTCGAACATTTTGTTGTTTGGTAAAGAGTTAAGTCACAAACTTGTATTTGTATATCACAGTTACTATGCCTACAATTATGGCAATCAGGACTAACCTAATATTCAAAATTGAAATCAATTTATCAAATAAAAATCTAACTGTAGGTTTCTCCTTTGTCATAATTTCTATGCAGTGCTCCATTTCTTTTTCTACACTAAAGGACAGGCATACTACATAAGGTGTACTGGCATCAAGACTTTTAATAGTATAGGTATTTGTTCTTGAGGCAACTCGAACTGTTTTCAAACTCTCCTTTTTCTTGCCAAATCGGTAATAATTCAGTTTGACCGAGTTTACTTCTACATTTGATATAATGTTCCATTTTATACTGATTGAATTTTCACTAACGTTTATGACTTTAAGCACATCTTTTTCATTCAAGACTCCAGCTATCTTTTCATTGGTTACTTTCAAATCTTCATCAGCTAATCCAGAGCATGCAAACATTTTGTCCTCAAGGTCATCCCATAGTTTTCCTCTTAAATTTATTGGTTTATCACATAAAGGTATAAACTTAGATAAGTCAATTCCTTTCAAATATTTCATCAGATATTTCCGAACATCAAACAGTTCTTTTAACCAAAGTATCTGACATGTACATTCAAATGGATTTCCTCCAATCAAAAACACCCTCACAGGGTACAGAACTGAACTGTAGTTTTCTGGTACTGACTTTACTCTATTAAAGGATACATCTAACCAATCTAACATTGGCAACCTGCTAGGGATTGTCTGAAGCTGATTTCCAGACAAATCTAAATATTTAAGATATTCATGTTCACTGAAAAGATTCCTTGGAAGTGTTTGGATGTCATTATTTGAAAGGTCCAGTTTTTCAAGATATGGCAACTCACTAAAGCTATTTTCTTCTATATTGTCTATACTGTTATGTGCTAGATATAATTTCTCCAGTTTTCTAAAGGCAATAAAATGTCTATCTTTCACCTGTCTAAGATGATTCACCGTAAGGTTCAAAACTTGAAGCTCATACAGTACATCTTTATCCTGTTTGTCCAAAGTATCAATTACTACATCTGATATTTCATTATTTTGCAAGTATAGTTCTCTCACTTTAGCATAATCTACTTGCATCTTTAAACCATCAATCTTGTTATTGGCTAAAGATAATTTCACTAAATTAGGTGGACATCGCAATTTAGTCATATCTTTAACCTGATTAAAACTTAAATCTATTGTAGTTAGCTTTGTAAAACCTTCAAAATTAGAGAGTTGATCATGAATTTGGTTATGAGTAAGATTAAGACTTCCTATGTTTGGTACCACTCTATTATTAACAAATGCTGGTAAACCATACAGTTGACTGTGGCTAAAGTCCACCACTGTTGTCTTGCTATCAATATGTAGTTGTTTGAGATCTTCTAACACAGTGTAGCTACAGTTCAGGATGACCACATCTGATGAGGTAGCTGAAAAGGTACAGGCGTCCACAGCATCTGTTGCCACCCCGGTAAGGCATGCAAAGGTAGCAGTACATATTATAGAAAACCATTTCATCCTGAGATTCCAGTCACCTGTAAAAAAAAAAAAATACATGTTAACCTTTACCAAACAACACCTGGTTGTAATGACCCTGATGAAAAGGGCTTTTGAAAACATTGATGGAAAAGGGAGAAAATGCCAATAACCAGCATTTTCTGAAATTGTGGAATTTGTCATCGATATGTAAAAAATATGTTGGAAGAGAAGAAAATGCTGGTTAACTGCATTTTCTCCTTTTTCAACAATGTTTTCAAAAGCATTCTTCACTAGGGTTGTTAAAACCTGGGACTGTTTGGTAAAAGTTTTAAATGATTATATATTCCACCAAAAGGTCATCTTCGGGAGCCAAGGTTACGATCACTACGTGGATCTTACCTTGGCTGATTGAGCCCGATTTTGAGATTCCTGTGATGCACCCTCTATTGGATGCTGGTTATTACCCCCCTTTGCATTATATTTCTAAAAGCCAATGAAATATCAATTTACAAACCGCTTACGAATACATATGAAGCGACAAGCAGACATCCACGAGGGTTTCTATCTTTACCTTCTATTCGAAAGGTAGCAACCTTATTCTATTTTTATCAAAGATGAAATACTACAAGCGATTTCATTCATTGCAGTTAGAGCTGGCTGCATTCAATGAAAAAGCGTAGCGTAGAGAATGTAAAAATCAAGCTTGATCCGCCAAGAGTAAAGTAGCCTCAGCTTAGGAAGATGCCAAAAGGTGAATACTACAAGTAAAGAAATGACAAGAGGGCGATGATGGCCCTGTATCACTCCACTGGCTTTTTAACCCTTTACTACACAATTGAAGTGTTCATGACCCTGACAAAGAGGGCCTTTGAAAACAATGAACACTGTCAGCCAATACAAGTAGGTTAATTCATTGGCATGAAAAGTTCTAGGGAAAAAAACCTGAATGAAAGGAACCTTAATATGAATTTATTATTCCACTCATGTGAGCATAACTATAAGCATCAAATGAGTTACTCTCCCTGAAAACAGAGTATTTTCTATTAAAAAAAAAACCCTTAATATCTAGCACCAATCATGTATCACTGCAATTTGAAAATCAAGGGAGGTAAATATTAACAAACTTTATCTTTTATTAAAAAAGAGTTATTTCCCTTGATCAATGTTAAAATTGAAGTGAATATATTTTGAAGCCAATGATAAACTTGTGATCCCTGCAATGGAGGCAATTTTGACCCCAGGCCTATAATATGAAGGAACATGTTAAAGGTCCATTAGATAAAGCTACATGAAAAATTCAGTAGCCTTGGGCCTTGTGGTTTCAGGGAAGAAGATTTTTGAAAATGTTATTTTTTTTTCAGTTTTGTTGCCATGGCAACCTGAGTTTTTGAAGGAATCAAATTCTTTCAAGAAATTCTGAAGAGGACCATAGCAGGATCATTTCTGTGAAGTTTCATCAAATTTGGATGGGTAGCTTCAGAGAAGATGTTTGAGATAAAAGTTAACACACGGACGGGCGCATGGACCACCGGACAAACGACGGTCCATGACATAAGCCTGCTGGCCTTTGGCCAGTAGAGCTAAAAATCAGATGTAAGCCTTGCAAAACGCCAATAAATAACAGAGATATATAATACCAAGAAAAGAAAGCAAAAGGGCCATGATGGCCCTGCATCGCTTCACTGGCTTAAAATTGCAGAATTTGCTTAACATTTAATCAAACAACAATATTTTTAGGTTTGCATGAATCGAAAGCAGTTGCAGACGACAAAATAAAAGTGATTGAAAATTTGAAATTTGCTTTGTGAAGGGTAGAAAACAGTACGGTAAAAGGAGAAAAGGCTGGTTACCAGCATTTTCTCCTTTCCCCACAATGTTCTCTGAAAGCTTCTTTCTCAGGGTCGACAAGAGTTGGGACACAAATCATGCGGAATCTGTATAGCAAAAAAAAAGCCACTGGCCAGCCACCCCTTACCCCCAACATATTTTTTCCACATGCAAAGATGATGTCAGTCAATACAACTTTATACAAGATGGTCTAATCAAAAACCTATCACCCAAAATATTAATTATCTCTAACAAAGAGTGCTTTGATATAAAGAAGATTTCCAAATCTTTAGCCAAAGAAAACATTTTGTCAGTGGCATGAACAGTACAGTTCTGGAACTCTGGAACAAAAAACTGAACCATACACTTCTCACTTCTTCAAATGGTTACTCATCTGAGCTGAAAAATGTAGATCAATATCAATCACTGTAACAGAAAACTTTTTATCCAAAAAACTTGAATACCCAACACCGGTCATGCGATAGTGCCGCTTGATAGTCAAGGGAGGTAAATGTTAACAAACTATGTGTAGCTGTTATAAGTGAACAGGAGTAATTTCCCTTAATTGATAGACAAAATTAATATTAGATTGTAATGAAATAGAGATAAACTTTTAAAGTTCTCCCTATTTCTATACAAGCCCTGTTAACTGTGTTACCTCACCCCCGTGCTAACTCCAGTGAGTGCTTTACTACATTTTGCGACAAGCAAACTAGATGAAGCTACATGTAAATTTTGATAAAACATAACTTTATGGATAGAAACTATGGGATTCTTTTAGTCTTCTATGTATTAGTCCTTGTGATCCCTAAGATAAGGCCATATTTGACTGAGAGAACTATGATTAAGGCCAATCTTGGTAGAGGTCTACTAGATGAAGCTGTACGCTGAGTTCAGTTGCCCAAGGCCTCACACGTAAGAACCAAAATATTTTTGATGTTTTCACTATATAAGCCAAGGTAAAACTTGAGAACTCTGCAATAATCTCAACCTTGGTAGAGGTTTACTAGAAAAAGCTACATGTCAGATTTTGTAGCCCTAGGCTTGATGGTTAGGAACAGGAAGATTTAAAAAAAATTCAGTATATATATATCTGCCAATGTAAAACTTAACCCTTTACCCCATAAGGCATTTCTATGGTATCTCTAATTGACCCTAAATAACAGCAAGGATTAATCCGTTTCTTATGTGTATTATGACACCTTTTGATAGTGTAGAAAACATTGTGGCAAAAGGTGAAATTGCTCGTCACGAGCAATTTCACCTTTTGCCACAATGTTTACCAAAGGCTCCTACAAGTAATGCGTAGAAATGAGTATCTATGGAGTAAAGGGTTAATATGGCCCCTGGAACAGAGCCAATTTTGACCCCAGGGCTGATTTGAATCAAATTTTGATACAGGTCCACCAAATGAAGGCACATACCAAATGTAATAGCCCTTGGCCTCTTTTCAAACAAGAAGATTTTTAAGAAATTTCCATGATTTTCAGTTTTGTTGCCACATAGCAAACAGAGTTTTCACTGACATCGTATTCTTTGAACAAATTCTAAACAGGGCTATGGCAGGATCATTTCTATGATGTTTTATCAAAATTGGTTGAGTAGTGTCAGAGAAGACATTTGAAAGTTAACATCCACACTGATGGACAGACACATGGGAATGACGTGACTTTGCTGGCATTTGTCCAGAAGAGCTAGAAGTACAGAAAATTTCAAAACCACCACCCTGTCAATGAATAGTCGAAAATGCATCATTTTGCTATTAAGACTATTTGTTATGCTTATACTGGAATTTAGTGCAGTTCTGTCATGTTCTTTCATAGCAGCCAGAGCACCTATGCATGTATTTCCTCTACCTTCAGTCTGAAGGTCTGCTCCGATGCTACTTTTGTTTCTGGTCTCTGCGAAGACCAGTCACAAAAATAGCATCGGAGCAGACACCTTCAGACTGAAGGTAGTATTTCCTCCTTAATTTCTTGCAGAAGCACTACCACAACTTGGACTCTAGGCTGTACACTGTACTCCTTATAGTACCAATGAAAAATTATAATATCGGCACACCCATCTTTTCTACTTTCCCCCAACCCCCCAAACCACCACCCCCTTTTCCACACACACACACACACACACACACCATTTTATGTTAGCGAAACATACATGTACGTAAATCGCGAAAACTCATGAAAAACAACACGAAGCATTAACGAAGCATAAAAAGAATTTGCAATTTTTTTTTACAGAATCTTTCTGCATACGTAAATATAGCAGTGAAAAAAATACTCCTAGATTAGATGCAATTCTACATTCAATATTTGACCAAATTCACCTGAAAGATGGAGATTCACAAAATTACAAGCTACCAAAATTTATACTGACACCGGTTCCAATACTGTTTTTAGCAGCCAAGGCGGCGTAACACAGTCGTTTACTTTATTTGTCTTAACCCATGTAACCGCAACACGTTGCACAGAAATTCTGCGCAGTCAAAGGTCCAAAAAACAGAGAAAAAAGCATTTCAGTGTATCAGAATAGTCCAACTTTTTAACATATATTTATCAACAAATTACTGTTGAAAAGGTAAACTAGCAAAAACACCACAATGTTACACTGAACCTTTAAACAACACATCTGTAGATAAAAAAAAATAGCATGATACTTTTCTTCTTTTTTTCGCAAGCTTTCATGGTCTTACACCATTCAAAAAACATCAGATGAACCAATGTACTGCCACCATATCAGATAGCATCAAAACAGAACATTTCTTTGCTGGCAGTACACTGTTTTACCATTTTTATGCCCCCCTTCGAAGAAGTGGGGGTATATTGCTTTGCATTTGTTGGTCTATCCGTCGGTCGGTCCGTAGACCACATTTTTGTCCGGAGCATAACTCAAAAGGTATTTCAGGTATCATCTTGAAACTACATAGGTGGATAGATCTCATTAAGGAGAAGTGCAGTGCACAAGAAGCATAACTCTGCCCATCATATTTATGGAGTTATTGCCCTTTGTTGATTTTCATACTTAACTTTTGTCCGGAGCATAACTCTAAAAGTATTTCAGGTATCATCTTGAAACCTTATAGGTGGATAGATCTCATTATGGAGAAGTGCAGTGCACAGGTATCATAACTCTGCCCATCATATTTTTGGAGTTATTGCCCTTTGTTGATTTTCATACTTAATTTTTGGATGCCATTGGGGGGCATACATGTTTTACAAACATCTCTTGTTAATAACCTGCCTTATGTAAGTGGGGAGGAGATAATTGGAATTGCTTGTGTCAATCAGTTTGTCCATCTGTCTGTAGCGCTTCCTTGACAGCTCCATATCTCCTGAACCCTTTGAAAATAAAAACATGAAAATTTGGTCAAATGTGAAAGCTAGTGTGTGGAACCCGAGATCAATAACTCTATCTTCATTGTTTTATAGAGTTATCGCCCTTTGTTAATATTACTTTAGGATTTTTGTCCACAGCATAACTTCCAAAGTACACAAGCTATCAACTTCAAACTTCATATGCAGACAGATCACATTCAGGAGAAGTGCAGTGCACAAGATCAATAACTCTGTCATCATTATTTTTCAGGGTTTTTCACTTTATTATTTTACATGCCTGACTTTTGTCTGGAGCATAACTTTCAAAGTGTAAAAGCTATCAACTTGAAACTTCCTCTGCAGATAGATCACTTTAAAAGAAATGCAGTGCACAAGATTCAAAACTTGATCTGTCATCATAGTTTATAGATTAGAGTAATTGCCCTTTGCTATTCCACATGTTCAATGTTTTCCAAAGGCTTTTATTCCTGACACGTAAAAATCAGGGATTGTTTTGGAAAGGGTTAACTGAGGAAAAGAAAACCTAAATACTGCAGCTGTAGTCTGCTACCTGGTGAAAAATTGGCTGCTGTACTTAACCGGAAGTTGATATATTTACATCCACAAACTTCCTGTCTGGCGGTCTGCAAACGTAAGGACATCAAGAGCTTTAATTAGAAACAGGGTAAGAAAACGAAAATAATTAAATACTTTTTAGTCTTTTTGTGCATATCTGTTTTCTTCATTAGCCACAACAATGCAAAAGAAACTGCCGTTTGATTAAATAAGTTTGAATTATGAGTCATGCTGGGACACATAAAAATATTCTCTCTCCCATCGCCATCGGATTCGTTAGAGTCAAATGTGAAAGTAGGCATAACCTAGAAACAGATGGAAATTACCTTGTTCTCAAACTTATCAAACATAATTTGTACAACAACTGATCAGTTCAGATATGGTGACCTGACTTTGTCCAACAAATCAATTTGACAAAGATCTTTACTTCAATTTTGGAGATGATACATTCACAGGAATTTGACTTTCTATAACCAAAGTAAATGATAAAAATATGAAAAAAAAAATCTCCCCTATATAATATAAACACAAGGAATGCAATATCTCGATTGCTGGCGCTAGCACCTGACAGCCTTTTCCAACCAAAATCACCCACGAAACATACATTGATCATAATCTCCTTTAGCCTAGCGATAGACAACGCACTAATGTACCTGCGACATCTGGCGATACCTCAGTAGACACCTTTCAACCGGAGATATCTGTCATGTTTTACAGCTTTATCAGAAAATTTTGATTTGTCTGGGTGGCCATTCGCCGACGTAGCAGAAAGTGGCAGGAAGCGTATTTTCGTATTACTTATTACTATTTTTTTTTTTTTTTGTTTGTTTTTTGTTTTTTTTTGTTTTGTTTTTAATATATTTATGGACATCACACAGTGTTGTGCCTAGGCCACGGGATTGCGGGATTCCCGCAATTTTTTTAACAATGTCCCTTAAAATTTAAGCCATTGGGGGATGTCGGGCGCTCTCACGAAAATCCGACGAATTTTCCTTATCTGGTGTCCATTTCGGTATTTACATACATTGCGTTAATTACAATGGGCACCTGCACAACGTAGACTGTGACCGCGGAATTTACTGAGATAAAGTCGCTTAGGGAAATATGATATTTAAACCAGTCTTACTGTTGTCAATAAAACAATATGGTGAAATGCCGGATGCGGTTGACCGACTTTATGTTGGGAAAGGTTAAAAATAGTAAAGTTGCAGACGAAATTGAATTACAGAGGACTGTGAAAACTCCGAATCGATCGCGGCTTCTTCGACCTCCGGAACAAGTAAGAAAAAGGACAGAACATTTCAGAAAAAATCTGCTCATAAAATTTCCGTGGTTACAAGAGTTGGATGAAAGTATGAAATGTGTCCCCTAGATTTTTCTAGTGTCCCCTTGAAATTAAGGTAGGGGGACACCTGTGTCCCCCAAAAATTTTGGCCTAGGCACAACACTGTCACATGATACTAAAGATTTTTCTATAAGTAACTAACAAGAGTATTTGAGCGCATTCATTTTTTTTGAAAAGATGATTTGAAAAATAATAGTAATAAGTAATACGAAAATACGCTTCCTGCCACTTTCCGTGACATCAGCGAATGGCCACCCAGACAAATCAAAATATCTGATAAAGCTGTAAAACATGACGGATATCTCCAGTTGAAAGGTGTCTACTGAGGTATCGCCGGATGTTGCAGGTTCATTAGTGTGTTGTCTATCGCTAGGCTAAAGGAAATTATGATCAATGTTTGTTTTGTGGGTTATTTTGGTTGGGAAAGGCTGTCGGGTGCTAGTGCCAGCAATCGAGACGTTGCATTCCTTGTGTTTATATTATATAGGGGAGATTTTTTTTTCGTATTTTTATCATTTATTTTGATTATAGAATGTCAAATTCCTTTGATACATTCCTTTCCGAATTGCTGCTTGATGTTGCTTGATAGGCAGCTGTAGAAAGCAGATGATTAAAAAAAGAAGCTGCAGCAATAGCTGAATAGGAGTTGAGTACGGAATCCTGTTTTCGCCATCCACTTTTTGACTTACAAGGAACTCGAAAAGTAGAAATTAGGCATACTAACTTCCACTTTTCTAGAGAAAAAGTTACCTCGAAAAGTCAAAAACTTTTCGACTTTGTCTTTCTAGGTCGAAAAGTAGAAGTTTTATTGACAATAATTATTGTCATGTGAAAAACTTCCACTTTTCTACTTTTCGACCTAGCATTTTAGCGCGAAAAGTGGAAGTTAGTGCTTCCTAATTTCTGCTTTTCTAGACGAACATGAAGTTGAAAAGTGGAATGTTTTATGACAATTGTCAGGTCAAAAACTTCAACTTTTCGACTTTTTGAGGTAACTTTCTTGCTTGAAAAATGGAAATTAATGTGCCTAATTTCTACTTTTCGAGTTCCTCGTAGGTCAAAAAGTGGATGGCAGAAACAGGATTCCGTAGTTTAGTGGCAAATGACTGAAAGATTGTTACAATCTTTGGATATTTAAAAGCCTTGATAGAACATGAAAATGCACTAAATAATGGGTATTTCTTGATTCTTTTGGATTTAGAATAAAAGATATGGAGAAACCTTAAGTCATACTAATGATAATCTGAGGCTTACTTTTAGTGCTGCATGAGTTTTGTTATGAAACATGAAAGTCTCTGCAAATGTTTGATGAAAGTTCAGATGGCTCATTATGAGCAACTTCTTGATTTAAAGCACATGTAATAAAATTATAACATTATGCCAAAATATCTTTAAGATTGGTTTAACTCTTTACCAAACGACAGAATTTTACACTGGTTGAAATTGAAAGCTCTTGCAGATGACAAAATAAACATAACTCAAGAAATGATATTTGTTTCCAGTAGGAAAGCATTTCGGGAAAAGGAGAAAATGCTCGTTACCAGAATTTTCTCCTTTTCCCACAATGTTTTCAAAAAGCTTCTATCTAAGGTTCGTAAAAACCGGGGATCATTTGGTAAAGGGTTAAGAAAGGCAGAAAAAAGGTTGGGTGCAGGTGGTAGTGTGTAAAATATCATTTTAATGCTTTACAGTATAATCCCTGAGCTTTAACACCCCTGGAGAAAGAGAGCTTTTAAATTTTCCACTTTTTCCACAATGTTTTCTACCTTCCAACCAAAAAAATTCAACTTTTCAGCCACATTATTTTGCAGTCTGCAAATGCTTTCAGTTTGGACTGTTCTGAAATTTTGTTGTTTGGTATAGAGTTAAAGAAAAAAGGAGTTTTGTGAAGGATATGATCATATGATGTCAAGATAGAGGTGAAAACTACCAGCAGTTACATAAGATAACAGATATAATGTTGATACAGCTGTGAGTGGATACTGAAATATGTGGAGTTACTGTGAACTCGTATGCTCACAATCGAACCATAGAATACAGTTTATGAAATCATTGTAGGGAAAGGAGTAAACTTTGGTTCTCTTCTACCTGAAGCCTTTCAAGGAAAAATACTACATGTGTATTATGTTTGCTAGGTTAAAATTTTTATCTGCGGAATCTTTTAATCTGAAAGAATTTAGAATTTTGCTGTCTGTGTTAACTCTTTACCAGACGACAAAATTTTGGCCTTGTCCAAATTGCAGATGTGTTCTGTAACAGGAATATCTATGTAGGGCCGTTCTTTCTGGTAACTTTCCTTCCTGAATATTACAATTTCCGATCCCTTCGCCGAATCCGAGATAAAACGGAAGGTAATATAAGACTTCCCGTGAGCAGACGACAGAAATTGGCCGACAAAAGTAAAGGGGGGGGGGTAAGTTCAGACGACAGACTTAGTAGACTAAATAACGTTAAGAAAATTGATTTTAATGCATAAAAATCTATAATCTAGCTTTACTAGATCTATCGTAAATGGAAAGTTATGATTACGTTATTTTAACCGATATTAAAATATTTCTCAGATAATTAGAGTTCAGTGTTTTTCATTTACATTTCAATCCTCTCCTTTTTGTAGACTGTCTGATCCTAGTCCGGTAGGTGGCTGTGTCCAGTAGTCCTGATCCTGGGTCTGTCGTTTTAGATGTTTAATAAATATACTTTAATTGTAGACAGAAAATTTGTAAACTAAAGAAAAATGAGAAATTTTGTAGTAGAACTAAAAAGACGGAGTTTTGATACGTTAAGGCCGAAATCCAGAGTGAAAAAGCTAGCGTTCCTTGTGCGCGTTCCCTTTTATAATACCGCGCCCTTGAACACTTCAAAACTTCCAAATGCGTACACAGGCATTGAGTGACCAATCACAACATAGGCTCTTGCAGAGTCTATATTAAGCTTGTCCAATGGATCCGCTTTCGGAAAAATCCGAAAGATGTGTAAGTCCGCCGAACAAAATCTAGTCCATGTTCGGATAGCAGAATGTTCCTTTCGGATTTTTAAAAGTTAATAAAACTGGCAGAGCGCTAGACCTCAAATATTCTAGTCACTCGTAAATACTTCGATAAAGTCAGTCTAACATATCTTTTGGTACAAGGGAGGGTAATTCTACCTTAAAAGTAAATTTTACAAGAGACATGTAGTTCCGAATCACCGGCTGGCCTTACGACTAAAAATCTAAACAAGTTTTACAAACAGGAGCAGGTCAAATGCCATTGATTGCAAGAAATAATACATACAAGTAAGTTATCAATTCCTAGAGTCAATTGGATTGCATAAAATGCATTTCATGCGCTTTTCAGGCGTATGGAATGACTTATGTGCAATTGTAATGGGTTTCCACGACCTGTCAAATCTGAAGTTGACAATGCGAGTTCCTCCAATGACCAACTTTAAAAAAAAGGTAAAGAATAAGTTCTAATGGTTATGTATCTTCAGAGAAACATGTATACGATGATCATAGAATCATTATACATGTTTTCTGACTAGCAATGGTCATAGGTGTACCTCACATTACACTTCCCCCTTCCTTATTAAATAATCCTCCTGGATTATACTTAAAAAGAAAAACAACCAAGAACAAAGTTTGACTGCAATATCTATGTACCAAGTGAAACATGCAAGAACAGGTGTCATAGAATGAAAATATAACTGCACCAGTTTTCAAGTATAGTGCCCTCAGTGCTTTTAGTCCTTTGAAAACATCAAATTTTTCAGACTTCAAAAAAAAAAGATATAGACAACTTTTTAAAACAAAATGAACTCTTGTGAAAACAACACCGTAGCTACAGCAACGCACTAAATTTTTATCTTGATATTTGCGTCATCTAAGGCAGAGGCAATTACGTCCGTATCAGTCCAACGGTCCGCTTTTTCTATGGTTTTGATTATGCTCCATGATGTCCTGCTGCTCTTTATCTCTCCCCTAGCAACCTTTGTCACGTATGTGAAATTGTATTGTCTTATTTTGGCATTAATTTTGTCTTCTTCCTCTTCCTCTTCCTGTGGCTTCTTTTCCCCTTCTAGAGCGAAGAACCCATACTTGTCCAACAGTGTTTTCCGTGATATAACAGGAAACTCCACTGGATTCTTTTTATTCTCAAGTAAAATGGCAACATACTCGTGGGCCATTAGTCTCTGATCTGGTGTTAGTGCCTTCCAGTTGGTTGGAGGCCATAATACATGATGATTGTTACACTCTAGTTCCAGCTGTTTACTAAAGTCCCAACTCCTCTTGGCTGGTGGGCATACAGGCATCGCCCCTCTTTTTAGGATGCAAAGGGCACGAGCTCTGAGAGAATCCTGCTTCGCTCCTTCAGGTACACTTACGTTGTCACTGGAAGAACTTGAACTAGATGAGCTGGACTCACTATTTGCCTCACTAATATCCTCCCCTCCTGTCACTTTACCTCCACTATTCCCTTCACAATCCTTAACCTTAGAATCTCCACTAATGTTACTTTCATCAACTGTCCCTGAATCCACATTCCTACTCATATCTATCTCCGCATTATCTCTGCCACTTTTCTCGGTCTGACTTCCATCTTGCTTGTCCCCAATACCCTGCTCCTCTTCCTCCTCGATGTCACCTGTTCCCAACTCTATCTCATCACCGTAGGTTTCTAGTTCATCTGTTCTTTCCACACTGACCCGACCCTGCTTAGCTGATCTCTCCTCTTCATCACCATCAATCCCCTTTCTCTTCTTATTTAAAGTCCCTCCAGTTTCTTCCCTTACTCCGTCTTGTCTCCTAGATCCAACCGACGCTACCCTTCCTTTACACTGGTCCCTCTCTTCACTGGAACTAACAGTTTCTATCACTATCCTTGTATCTGTTCTGTCTTTTGTCCTTCCAATCTTTTCTTCTGCTAGCTTCAAACCTTCCTTCCACCCCCTGTTCCATTTTTCTGTCCTTTCTTTTCTGTCTGCAAACCCCTCTGCCCAGTTCCTTACTGCCCTCCTCACATCATAAGCCGCATCACTTTCATAAACTTGAACACTTTCCGCTATCTTTGCGTAATCATGCGGATAAATGGCAAAATAAAATCCGTTGGTTCGACTAAAACGGTCCTTCGGTAAGTTCAAGTCCGGGTGACTCTTTTTCACATGAACCTCCAGATCGCTGACTCTGGTAAAAGTTTTTGTCTTTCCTTTGCACCATGGACAAAGAACCGTTAAACATCTATGTTCTGCCGAGATCAGGTGTTTTACCAGAGCCGTCCGGGTAGGAAATATCCCCTCGCAAAGCCAACAGTTCTCCCTGAAACAAAAGAGAAATCTCGTAAGATCCATTTATAACAATGGTGAAAACCTGAAACGGAAACAAATGGTTTTCCTTCAAACAAATATGATCTAGGTAACTGTCAAGGGCGGGACCTTTGGCCATTACTTAGTTCGTCTACGCACAGGAAATCTCCGCCGCGTGAATACAACCGTTCCCAACTAAAGTAAATCCCCGACGCGTGGATACAACCGCTCCCACCTACAGGAAATCTCCGCCACGTGAATACAATCCTTTTGAAACGCGCGACAAATATTGTTTTATTCATATTTGTTTATTTATTAACTTGTTAATTTTCTAAAAGTTTACAAATGTTGTCTGTTAAACTTATATTTATATACATACATATACATGTACATATACTTGTTATATTTTTATTTGTTTGTTTGTATTTATAACTTGTAATTGCAGCAGGCTGGGTAGTTCTTATTCCAAGTCCTATATTTTTTTTGTTGATGTAAATAGGGTTTGGAATGGGAATCAGTTGGCCTGTGGGACCCCGTGTGGTTTAATCGGGGGTATAAGAATAAACCACTGCAGTCCCGCGATCGTCACATCTGCCATTTCATCTGGCGGAACAAAAGTGACAGCATGCATGTCGTAAAAGGCGACAAAAGGGGCATCATTTTGTGTTTCATCCATTCCTCATTTACCATGTTTGTCTTATGTTGTTGCACATGTGTGTTATTTTCACCTCGCATTATTGTTTATTAAGTAAGTGCGCCCAATATGACCTAAGTTGTCGACGGGCCATAAAACACTATTCATTCATTCAACTTGTAAATTGCATGGTCATATTTTAAGAAAAGAAATAGAGTTAACGGAAAACACAACAGCACTTATTTAAATGATTTACATGTCTGAATTAAGTTCTGTTTTTAACTTCCGCATGTATCCAATTTGGAATCTTTGTCCCATAATATGGATGCAATCTATCAATATGGTAAGCTTTTGGTCGTCCTTTTGATGACTGTTTTACCATACAAATAATGTCATCTAATATCCTGGTGACAACAAAAGGTCCTTTCCATTTGTTCACCAGCTTTGAGCTAATCCCAACTTTACGTGAAGGATCATGTAGCCATACCAGTTGACCTGGTTTAAATGATCTTTTTTTAGAGCTGCAGTCATAGTATTTCCTCTGGTATCTTGATGCAGCCTTAATATTCTCCCTTGCTATATCATGGCATTTCTGCAAATTATCCTCCAGGTCCATCACATAGTCATTAAAGTCCTTGACAAAGTCATCGGACTTAGGACGCCCGACAACAGCTTGCATAGGCAGAGTTATCTCCCGTCCTAGCATCATCCTATTTGGACTAATTTTAGAGCTACTGTGAGGTGATGACCTGTATGCCATCATTACTTGTTGCAGATAAAAATCCCAATTATTTTGCTGTACTTGACAATAAGATTTCAGCATTGAAATCAGAGTTCGGTTAAACCGTTCTACAAGACCATTAGCTTGTGGGCGCAGTGATGTGGCATGAGTTTTGTCTATTCCCATTAAATCGCATAGATCCTGCATAAGTTTAGATTCAAAACATCTGCCTTGGTCCGAGTAAATTTGCAAAGGCACTCCAAACCTGCTAACAAAAGTATCTACAAATGCTTTCGCAACTGTTTTGGTTTCCATATCTGGTATTGCTACACATTCTGTCCATTTCGTAAACCAATCTGCTATTACTAATATATATTTGTTCCCTTGGTTACTCAAGGGAAGAGGACCAAGTATGTCCATCATTATCCTTTCCATTGACTCTCCTACTAGATACTGTCCAAGAGGTGCCTTATTTGATTCCCTTGAAAGTCTTTTTGCAGTGCAATCATCACACTCCCTGCAATATCCTTTAACTGAGTCGGTCATCCCTGGCCAGTAGAACCCTTGTCTTATTCTACTAAGTGTTTTCTCTACCCCAAGATGTCCACTACTTGCAATATCATGGTGATACCTGATGACCTCTTTTTGACGATCCTTTGGAGTCACAAGTTGATACAGAAGGCTCCCGTCATCCTTTTCAAATTTCCGATATAGCATACCCCCCTTGATTTCCAAACGATCCCATTGTCGCCAAAGGGTTTTGAGTTTTGATGACGCAGCAGATATTTCATTCCATCCTGGCCGTTGACTTCCCTCTTGTAGATCAACTTTGATTTTTCCTATACTGATGTCATTAAGCTGGCTAGTTGAAATTTGCACGGGATCCCAACCATTTAGAAGAATTTGGTTGTTTGTCATCTCAGAAGTTTGGCTATTTGCCTGGCTTCTTGTTACAGTCATTATTGTCTCCTCGGACACTTCATCAGGATTGTTAAATGAATCAAATTCCTCTTGTAGTTTTTGCTGATGTTTGCATGCCTTACATGGCATCCTAGAAAGTGCATCTGCATTAGAGTGACTTCTTCCTCCCCTGTGAATCACTTCTAGGTTATATGTGTTAAGCTCTTGTAACCAACGTGCTACTTGGCCGGTAGGTAATTTCAGGGTGCGCATCCAGCTTACTGCTGCATTGTCAGTGCGTAACAGCACTGACTGGCCATACAGGTAACTGTGAAAATGTTTCAAAGCAGTTACAACAGCAAGAAGCTCCTTTCTTGTGATGCAATAGGCTCTTTCGTGGACATTCATTGACTTGCTCATGTAAGCAATGACCCTCTCTTTGTTATCTTGTATTTGAGAAAGAACAGCTCCTACTGCACTGTTCGAAGCATCTGTGTCCAAAATGAATTTTGATCCTAATTTTGGGTAAGCTAAAATAGGAGCTGATATTAATGCCTGTTTTAACGTTTCAAATGAATTTTGGCAATCATCCGTCCATTTAAATGGAGTTTTCTTCTCGCAAAGTTTGTGCAAAGGCCTTGCAATGTCTGAAAATCCCTTTACAAACCTTCTATAGTATGATGCAAGACCCAGGAAGCTCCGAACTTCCTTGTTATTCCTAGGTATTGGCCAATCTCGAACAGTCTTCACTTTTTCAGGGTCAGTTTCAACCCCATTTTCAGACACAATATGACCTAGAAAAGAGACAGACTTTTGAAAAAATAAACATTTGGACGGTTTTAACTTGAGGTTGGCTTCTCGCAAACGAATAAAAACGTTTTCAATGCGTTGGAGACACTCGTCTACCGTTTTGCCTGGTGTGATTATATCGTCCATGTATAATAATGACTCGGTCCACTGTATGCCTCGCAAAATATCCTCCATTAGCCTTTCGAAGGTGGATGGAGAATTTACCAGCCCAAAAGGCATAACCCGAAACTGATATAATCCTTGACTAGTAGAGAATGCAGTTTTGGGTTTGTCTGGCTCGTCCATCTCTATTTGCCAGAACCCTGAATTCAAGTCCATACAGTTGAACCACTTCGAACCCGATAGTGCATCAAAACAATCATCCACCCGCGGAATAGGGTACGCATCCTTCACTGTTACCTCGTTTAGGCGCCGATAATCAACGCAAAATCTGGTTGATCCGTCCTTTTTCGAAACCAGCACAATAGGCGATGACCATGGACTTTTTGAAGGTTCTATGATCCCCTTCCCGAGCATTTTCTCTATTTCTTGCCGTTCAATGTCCCTTTTCCCATAGGGTTGTCGTCTTACAGGCTGGCGAATTGGATTGGCTGTCCCTGTATTGATTGTATGCTTAACCCTATTTGTGCATCCAAGGTCATCAGAAGATTTAGCAAACACATCCTGATATTTATTAAGTAATGTTGCAAATTTTTCCTTTTCTTCATTGTCCAGGTTTTCTGTACTGTTCTTGAACATTTCTCTCAAATGTTCCGGTAAACGAGCCTCCCCAGATATTTTAGGATCTTGAAAAGATTCCTGAAAAGAGGCTGCACACAGGTCTGTCTCAACCACGCTCAGTGGTTTATCTACTATAATTGGGTAACAACATCCTACCCTTTTCCCTACTTCTGCCGTTATAGTTTTATCAGTATAATTCATCAAAGCAATAAGTGCATCGCCCTTATTTATGTCTATAATACCACTAAGCAATTTCAGGTTATCATTATTTTCTATTTCAGAATCATCGATGAAGGCTACCTCCGGGAGGATTTTATGATTTGGTACCTGAACAGAAACAAACATACAACTCAATGCTGGGATATCTACCCCCTCATTGACCTCTACTCTACAGACTGTAGTAGTTTCTTCCCCAGAATAACAGTAAATTACACTGCCATCCTTAGTATACAATTCTAAAGTTTCAATGTTCCACTGCTTGACATTCTCCATGATAAAATCCTGACCAAGTATTCCTGGAAGGGACATATCACAGACAATTACAGTTACTTTTGCTGTATAATTCCCAAAAGTGATATTTGTGGTAACATATCCACGCACTTTGATATTGGCGCCATCAACACCCTGAATTCGCAGGTCGCGATGAGAAAGTGGCAAGCTTTTCTCCCCGCCAATCTGGTCATATGTTTTCTCAGATATTAGTGTTGCCGTGGCACCACTGTCAAGCAAAAATGGAATTTCATTATTATTGATATTACCCTGAATGTATAAACCATTATCCCATTTAAATGGTTTCCTACCAACCTGCCCAATCCTTGAAATAGTGTCTGGGCTGGCCTTAAATGTTTGATTGCTATAGATAGGTCGATTTCTGTCATCATCCGTCACCCCACGACCTACTGGGTTGACGGTTTGGCGTTTTCCTGGTTCTTTGAAATTTTCCTTTTCGGCTTATCCTTGTTAGGACAATTCCTATAGAGGTGATCGCTAGATCCACAAGTAAAGCATGCCTTGTCACCTTTTCTAGCGGAGGTTTCAAGCTTATCGAGTCGTTGTTCTATACGTTTGATTGTATCTCTCAGGGCATCAAGATCCCTGTTATCCTTTAAATCAGAACTTGACAAATTTCCGTGCACCGCTATACCCCGTACACGAGACGCCTCAAAAGTGGTCTTGGATCTCCCTAACACGTCTTCGTAGCGTTCCACTATTTCCACAGCCTCCCCGATCGTCCTGCAGCCGTTATCCATCAGTCTGCATCTCATCTCAGGTGAAAAGCTTTTGTAGAAATGTTCTAACGCTAACATCTCTTGTGCCTCTGATCCAAGTGACACATACGCCTTCTGGGCATATAGCCTTATCTCATCCCCAAAGGTGGCAACTGACTCGTTTTTGCCCCGTGTCCTGTTCTGAATTTTCGATAACCATCTAGTGGTTTGTCTAGTACTTCCAAACCTCTGCTCTAGTCGGGTAGTTAACAAACGGTAGGAGCGCTTTTCGTGGGCCGGTAGGGAGCTATAATGTAGCCTTGCCTGGTGCTTTAATGAAGTTGCCAGGTACAGTAACTTTTCTTTTTCCGACCATTGTGCCAAGTCAGCACAGTCCTCAAAATATGAAATATACTGTTCCCAATCCTCCTCACCTGTGAATGGATCAGGTTTGATGTTATGAGAACTCTGTCTGTACCTACGTTCAGGTGATACATAGTTATGATCTCCATCCTCACCTCTATAGTCATCTTCCCCACCTCCAGGATGGTTGATATTAAAATTTACCTCGGAGTCTGAGTCTTCCTGATTTGCCATGTTTTTTTTTTTTGTAAAGATGTTGATTGAGCTTTTCCTAGATAATGAAAATGAGTAAACTCCGTCTACCAGGATTCCAGACTAATTCCGAGGAAATTTCTTCTCTCAGCCCTTTACTAGATTTACTAGAAAGTCCAGTAAAGTTAAATAATTCAAATTGTTTGGATTTGAACTCCAATAAACAAAGGCTGTATATCCGGACAACAGCTCTCGAGGCTAGCTCATAAAAAAAAATAAAATGTGTGGTTCTAAAAATTCCTAACGCACGGATCCGAAAATGAAGCCTAATGGTTGGATCCAAATATCTAATGACGTTGTTCGGATCCGAAAAATACCCGGTGTTCGAATCCGATTTTATAATCCGTGATGTTCGGATCCAGCAATGCACGGATCCGAAAGTGCAGACCTAGTGTTTGGATCCGAATATCCGAAGGACGCTCGGATTCAAAAGTCCCTAGTTCGGATCCGAATATCCAAACGACGCTCGGATCCGAAAGTCCCTAGTCTAAACAATTCCCGATGTTCGGATCCGACAATGCACGGCTCCGAAAGTGAGTATCTAGTGTTTGGATCCGAAACGTCCTATTTTTAAAGTTAAAGACACGATTTTCGGATCTCAAAGACTCCCGATATTCAGTCTGCTAAACGGAAATACTCCGGTAATCAAATTCCAGCAACGACGAACAGTCGCAGTAGTGTTCGGATCCGAAAGTAAAACTCCTCAGGTCAGATAATGGACGGATTCCAAAAGTTCTCTCTCTCTCTTTTTTTTTTTTTTTTTTTTTTTTAAGTAAGCTAAAATCCGAGCCTAGCGCTGTCGTAAGGTCGTGGTTGTAAGTCCGAACCCGACCTGCGTTTCCTAAGTAGACCTATCCAAAACTTTATTCTGCCAAAAATCGTCTGCTAGTGTCTCCTCTGTGCAGTCAAAACATGCCAAAACTGTTCCAGAAAGAAATTTGAGACTTGTCCGTGATGCTGAAAGTATATCAGCATCCCACTTCTGACACCAATTGTAACAGGAATATCTATGTAGGGCCGTTCTTTCTGGTAACTTTCCTTCCTGAATATTACAATTTCCGATCCCTTCGCCGAATCCGAGATAAAACGGAAGGTAATATAAGACTTCCCGTGAGCAGACGACAGAAATTGGCCGACAAAAGTAAAGGGGGGGGGGTAAGTTCAGACGACAGACTTAGTAGACTAAATAACGTTAAGAAAATTGATTTTAATGCATAAAAATCTATAATCTAGCTTTACTAGATCTATCGTAAATGGAAAGTTATGATTACGTTATTTTAACCGATATTAAAATATTTCTCAGATAATTAGAGTTCAGTGTTTTTCATTTACATTTCAATCCTCTCCTTTTTGTAGACTGTCTGATCCTAGTCCGGTAGGTGGCTGTGTCCAGTAGTCCTGATCCTGGGTCTGTCGTTTTAGATGTTTAATAAATATACTTTAATTGTAGACAGAAAATTTGTAAACTAAAGAAAAATGAGAAATTTTGTAGTAGAACTAAAAAGACGGAGTTTTGATACGTTAAGGCCGAAATCCAGAGTGAAAAAGCTAGCGTTCCTTGTGCGCGTTCCCTTTTATAATACCGCGCCCTTGAACACTTCAAAACTTCCAAATGCGTACACAGGCATTGAGTGACCAATCGCAACATAGGCTCTTGCAGAGTCTATATTAAGCTTGTCCAATGGATCCGCTTTCGGAAAAATCCGAAAGATGTGTAAGTCCGCCGAACAAAATCTAGTCCATGTTCGGATAGCAGAATGTTCCTTTCGGATTTTTAAAAGTTAATAAAACTGGCAGAGCGCTAGACCTCAAATATTCTAGTCACTCGTAAATACTTCGATAAAGTCAGTCTAACATATCTTTTGGTACAAGGGAGGGTAATTCTACCTTAAAAGTAAATTTTACAAGAGACATGTAGTTCCGAATCACCGGCTGGCCTTACGACTAAAAATCTAAACAAGTTTTACAAACAGGAGCAGGTCAAATGCCATTGATTGCAAGAAATAATACATACAAGTAAGTTATCAATTCCTAGAGTCAATTGGATTGCATAAAATGCATTTCATGCGCTTTTCAGGCGTATGGAATGACTTATGTGCAATTGTAATGGGTTTCCACGACCTGTCAAATCTGAAGTTGACAATGCGAGTTCCTCCAATGACCAACTTTAAAAAAAGGTAAAGAATAAGTTCTAATGGTTATGTATCTTCAGAGAAACATGTATACGATGATCATAGAATCATTATACATGTTTTCTGACTAGCAATGGTCATAGGTGTACCTCACATTACAGTTCATTTAACTCTTTCCCAAACGACAAAAATTCAGACTGGTCCAAATTGAAAGGATTTGCAGATGAAAAATTAAATGAAATTGGATTCATGATTGTTGTTTTGGATAGGGTAGAAAACATTGTGAGAAAAGGAGAAAATACTGGTTGCTGGCAGTTTCTCCTTTTCCCACAATGTTTTCAAAAGGCTTCTTTTACAGGGTCATTGAAATTCGGGAGTGTGTGGTAATGGGTTAAGGCCAATAATTCTTTTTAGAATGTGATCTTTGTAGAAATGTCTCGTATACAGTAACATGTCTAGAGCATTGAGTGAACCCAAATGAGCATTCAGTCACATGAGTTGTGATAAAAAAGGACAGTGGTCAAAGAAATATCCTAAGGTCAAGTAATGACTTATGGAAGTCATAATAATTAATAACCATGCAGCGCACAAGTCATAATGGTAGACATAAACTGTCACAAAATGTCATAAGTCCTGTAAAGAAAACTGTCTGACTTGTAAATCTATTGATAACTAGAAAGTGGTGATTGCTTTTTTTGAGTGATAGCAGTCATTTTTTTTTGTAATTAACAATATCACTTTGAAGTCTTATTTTACTCATTACTATCTTCAAGCTATCTGCAAGCTGTTTTTGGCTTGCTGAGAACTATTTCAAATGGACAAAAACATACATTTAAAGGTAGATATAACACAATGTGGTTTTTCACCAGTTTGTAAAACATTATGGGAAGAGTAGCAATCACTTTGTAAATAATTCTTCCTTCTGTTTTATTACTCCACTGGCATCTGTCAGTGTGTGTGTTAACTTTTAGTTCAAGCATATTCTCTGAAACTACTACTAAATTTTGATGAAACTTCACAGAAATGATCCTGCCATGGTCCTCTTCTGAATTCCGTGAAAAAATTTGATTCCTTCAAAAACTCTGGTTGCTTTAGCTACAAAATTGAAAAGCATTGAAAATGTTTGAAAATCTTCTTGTCTGAAACCATAGACCAGAGGGTGACCAAATTTGGCATGTAGCTTTATCTAGTGAACTTCCACCAAGTTCCTTCAAATAATAGCCCTGGGGTAAAAATTGGCCCCAACCTGGGGGTCACTAGCTTTATAGAGGCTAAAAAAAGGGAAAACTTTTAAATCCTTCTATTACCTGGCCATGGGGCCTTGGGTTACCAAGCCTTGGGTTACCAAATTGGGCATGTATCTTTATCAAGTGTGGGTCTACCAAGTGTGCCCAAATTATAGCCCTAGGGTCAAATTTGGCCTGGCCCCGGATGTCACAAGTTTTATCTGGGCTTATATAGGGAAAACTTTAAAATCCCTCTGGTACCTAGCCATAAGGTCTAGGACTACCATATTTGGCATTTAGCTTTATCAAGTGGCTGTCTACCAAGTGTGCCTAAATTATAGCCCTGGGATTAAATTTGGCCCTGTTCCAGGTATTACAAGTTTTAAGTGGGCTTATACTGGGAAAACTTTAAAAATCTACTTGTACCTAGCCATAATGCCTAGGACTACCAAATTTTGCATGTAGCTTTATCTAGTGGGCCTCTACCAGGAGGTCCAGAATAATAGCCTTGGGGTCAAGTTTGTCCCCACACCAGGTGTCACTAGTTTTACATGGGCTTTTTGTGGTGAAAACTTTATAAATCATCTTGTTACTAATCGTAATAAGGCCTAGGAAGACTAAGTCTAGCCCTGTCTCATGTTTTAGAGGGCCTTTTATTGAGGAAACTTCGAAAATCTTCTTGTTTATAACCACACATTCTAGACCTGTATTATTTGGTATGGGGCTTTATTCTGTGGACCTCCACCAGGGTTCAAGTAACTATAGCTCTTGTGGTCAAAAAGGGATTTTCCCAGGGGTCATAACTTTCTTGTAAGATTTTATAGAAAAAAATTTGTGTGTCTTCAAGTTTGAAACCATGTAGCCAAATATTGGAATGTTTGGCTTGTAGTGTTTTCACTTATATAAGCCAGTGGAGCGATACAGGGCCATCATGGCCCTCTTGTTTTTCCAAAAAGGTACATAATCTTTTTTTTGCTGTACATAAATGGCTGTTCTACTGAAAAGGAAGTATATTACACCTGGATAAGGCTGATTTCGGCCGATGATTTTCGCTCATGGTCAGTTTTCAGTATGTCCAAGGACCAGTCTACCTTATGATTAAGTTGGTTTATAAAGAATGTGGCTTTTATGGAACCCCATGTATGCTATCGCTTGCTCTGTATCACACATCACAAAGATGCATTAGGCCCCCATTTGCCAGAGCAAGGCTAAAATTAACATGACAAAATATGCGTTCCTGCATCAAACATGATTTTACCCTTTACCACACAATTCCCAGTTTTAATGATTCTAACAGGGAGGTATTTTGAGAACAGTAGATGACAAACTTTAACCCCTAGGCTGTTTGGTGTGACTCACTGACCTTTTTCAAATAGTGCAAATCAAGATCAGACTGAACAAAAAGTGCAGCCTGAACTTTGATCTACACTGTCCAGTCAAGACAGGTTTTCCACAAAAAAAAAAAAGCTTTGAAATGGGAAAATTTAAGTTTTTACCATGGGCTTGAGAGTTTCGAATCATTTATTTAGCAGGATATGGGTTAAGACATGTTAAAATTGAAAGCTGCTGCACATGATAACTTTGATGTTGATGTTGCTCAAATGATGCAAGTGGTTTCTCAAAGAGCTGAAAACATTTTGGGAAAAGGAGAAAATGCTGATTTATACCGCCATTTTTCTCCTTTTCTCACGATGTACTCAATTTTTTTTTCCTAAGAGGCGTCAAAACTGGTGCTTTTTTCATTAAAGGCATAAGGTTACCAACAGGGAGCAGGAAATGTGGCTGAGGTCATTACTTGCTAATAACCAGATTTATTTTTTTCCTTTTCTAACAATGTTTTCAAAGTGTTTGTTTTTTTTTTTCAGATATATTAAAATTTGTGATTGTTCAGTAAAGGGTTAAGGTTACTTAGAGGGAATAGAAAATATGGTTGAGCTCATTAATTTTGCATTCTGTTTGATATTGATGAGTAACAGACATGGTATCCATGCATTGATAATGAGTGCCTGCAATGAATTTGACCTAAAACCTGAACCCCTTACCTTTACTCTTAACTGTTTTACCATAATGACATGATTAATAAAGGAAGCAAAATAGAGACAGATTAGTACAGTTGTAAGAACATGTTTCTCAATCGATGTAGATAAATTATGTTTAACTCTTTACCACACAACAAAATTTTAGACTAATCCAAATTGAAAGCATTTGCAGACCACAAAAGAAAAGTGACTGAAAATTTGAAATTTATTTTGTGAAGGGTAGAAAACATTGTGGGAAAAGGAGAAAATGCTGGTTACCAGCATTTTCTCCTTGTCCCACAATGTTTTCTAAAGGCTTCTTTCTCAGGGGCAACAAAAGTAGGGATTGTGTGGTAATGGGTTAAACGTTAACCCTTAACCACAAAATGCAGAGTTTACAACCCTGAAGAAGAAGGCTTCTGGAAAAGAATATAGTAGTAACCAGTAATTACCCAAATAGTGAATCTTGTCATTAAGAGGAAGGAAAACACTTCATTGTAGATAAGAAATGCTGGTAAATGGCATTTTTGTCTTTTCCTACAATGAATTCAAAAGTCCTCTATGCGTCTTAAAAACTGGCATTTGGGTTGCCAAGGGTCAAAAAGCCTCTGTTCAGCTGCGAATGCTGTTGACAGTGAAGTACAAATTAACACCAAAAGGAATACTTTTACTTGTTTGTTGTTGGACACTATTTTTAACAGTATCTGTTATAGCAAGAGAGCCACTACATCAGGCCTTCTGTTTCCATTCTTACCTGAACCAAATTTTGAAGTCTTTAAATTTTTGACTGGTCAAAATTGAAAGCATTTGCAGACGACAAAATAAATGTAACGCAAAAATTGAAATTTGTTTCCAGCAGGGTAGAAAACAATGTGGGAAAAGGAGGAAATGCTAGTTACTAGCATTTTCTCTTTTTCACAAAATGTTTTCAAAAGGCTTCTATCTCAGGGTTGTTAAAACTAGGGACTGTTTGGTAAAGGGTTAAACTGTGTTCAGTGGTAAGAGAGCAATAAGAGTTGTTGCAGTGACTATAATCAAATCTCAGAAAGAATTTTTA
Organism: Tridacna crocea; assembly: GCA_943736015.1. Classification (NCBI taxonomy): domain Eukaryota; kingdom Metazoa; phylum Mollusca; class Bivalvia; order Cardiida; family Cardiidae; genus Tridacna; species Tridacna crocea. The sequence continues at coordinate 37,226,847 of OX031068.1, forward strand.
TAATGGTTCAAACTTGCAATGGCAATCTTTGGTACTATTGAGCTTCCAGGGCTCATAATTTATTATTTTGGTTTATGACTCTATGGAATGAATTAGACAAATTACGAAAAAGTCAATCCTGGTTCTCCAAGGGGATTCAAAAAGTCGAGGAGTAGAGGAATGATAGAACAGGCTTTGCCATGATATGTTTTGATGTGAAACAGATGACCTCAAGGGGTGTCCAGGTGTTAATGAGACTGTGTTTACTTTGATAATAATCATCAATTAACACTGCTGTCAATTAAGCCATAGATGTGCCAACTGCATGATACAAAATTATGTTAATTCTTGCATACAGCAAAGATTTACAATCAGACTGCATGTTACATGCTATCTGATCTTGTTTCTTATATGATATCAATGTTTTTGAGATTGCAATACACCAGACATTGCAATATTGGTGTCTAACTTGTTGATTCTAATTACCCGTTTTCTGTATGTGGTATCCCAAATGTTAAGCTTACTGGTCGCTAACTGTTGTTTATTTTTGTTTCTTGTACACCATCTGTAAGTATTATGACCTGCCCATCTATTTAACATGTGACTGCCTTCATAAAACATTCAGGCTAAGGGAGAAATTGGTTGTATTAAGAAATTTGTTTCTGCCTAGATGTATTGAAGAGGATCATGTATGAATTCTTAACTCAGTTGATTGATTGATTGATTGGTGTTTAAAGCTGTTTTCAACATTATTTCAGTTATATTGCAGCTGCCAGTGCACCTATCCATGCTTTCTTTATCAGTTCTGCACACTTTTCTTTTCAAGCCACTGGCTGCTTCCCCATAATAGCCATTGTTGAAACAAAGGTCAGCAGTGGGAGAGGAATGAATTCTATTGCAATGATTGCATTCAATTTGCAGAAAGAAATTGGCAAAGCCAGGGCTGATGATAAGGGTGGGGTTAATTCCATGAATGGGGGGCATTTATTGTAATGGAAATTCCCTAATCATCAGTGCACAGGTTTGTCTCTTCTATTTAGTTAACCCATTACCAAACAACAAAATTTTAGACTGGCCCAAATTGAAAGCATTTGCAGACGACAAAATAAAAGTGACCGAAAATTTGAAATTTGTTTTCCGAAGGGTAGAAAACATTGTGGGAAAAGGAGAAAATGCTGGTTACCAGCATTTTCTCCTTTTCCCACAATGTTTTCTAAAGGCTTCTTTCTCAGGGGCGTCAAAAGTAGGGATTGTGTGGTAATGGGTTAAAAAAGGCATGCAGATCTAAAGAAAAAAATTTAAACGTGTAGATATGATATTGTGATTTATAGCGTTGGTCGTGTAATTTGTTTCGCATGTGCGTATTGTGCATAGAGCGGGCTACGCCCTTGCTACCCTTATCATTTCAGACACACTTTTTTTAAAAATAATTTAGAACCTATTCTTTTGGCCACCCCATTTTTTCAAAACGGTAATTTAATAAATATTCGGACACTAAGAAAAAATAATTATTTAATGGTGTCCGAATACATTGGCGAATTACGATATATAGGCCACCTTTTCAGCATTCTCTCATGAAATTAGGTCAGAGGGTTTGTCTAGGTGATATTTAGAGATGTGTGAATTTGATTCATCTCAGGTTAAAAAGTAAAATGCTAAGCCAAATCTTAGAGGGCCACATTTTTCAGAAATCTTTGATAAGTTTGAAATTGGTCCCCAACAGATCAAAAAGCATGTCACTTGGCAAAATCATAGAAAAAATCTGAGTACAGTCTAGAGGCCACATTTTCAGTCTGATACCCATGAAACATCAGAATGTTTGTCTGGATGATATCTCCATTAAATTCAGATGTATTTCAAGTGGTTAAAAAGTAGGTCACTTACATGCATGCATTATGCATCATTAGAACCAGAATCTCTTCAGCTGTATCAACCATTATTACACAGGTGGGCACTGAAGGGTCAATAGCCCTCTTGTTCTGTCTGCCATAGATCATGTGTATTCAAAAAAGCTAATGACTGAAGTTATGAAATAAGCTAGAATTTCAGTTGTTGCACTTCTTTACTTCTATTAACCCTTTACCACACAATGACGTCTTTTAACGCCCCTGAGGAAGAAGTCTTTTGAAAACATTGTGCGAAAAGGAGAAAATGCTGGTAACCAGCATTTTCTCCTTTTCCCACAAAGTTTTCTACCCTATCAAAGCAAAATTGCACCATTTGAGCCACTTTGAAATTGTCGTCTGCAAATGCTTTCAATTTGGATAGATCTAAAAGTTTGCTTTGTGGTATCGGGTTAATCATAATTGTTGACAATTGCTTCCTCCTACAACCACACCCAGTACTAGCTGGAAGATTGTGGGTAGGTTCTATGAATGTTCTACATCTGAATTTGATCTAGATATACTCTGCCTACAAAGAAAACCTCTGATATTGGACTTGAAGTAAGGGTCAAGGACATTGAAATTTTCATCCCCACAAATTGCCCAATAATTGTAACCCATTAAAACATCTAACATTACAATCAATGACAGCCATTAAACTGTGAGATAGTCACTTCTCTCTGTTGGGTACTATTAATTATTAACTCCCTACTACATGGCAAAATTCTAGTAATTTGACAAACTGAAATCTCTAACCAAATGAAATGTAGCCCAAATCATGGTACTATAATTACTTGTCTTTTGAAAAATAGAAAATACTTTTGGAAAGGAAAAATGAAATCTGGTTACTGTTTCCTACAATGCTTTCAAAGAGCTTCAGAATCTCTGGGTCTGTTGGTGAAGGTTTGAATTCTTGGTCATGTTTTCATCCGTAACTCATTGCCTTTTTGTCATCATACAAACTCTGGGATTGAAGGAGAAATGGATTACCTTTTTGTTGTCATGCAAACACTGTGGCTGTCAAGAAATGGCTCAACTTGGCCATTCAAATAGCTTGTCTTGGATTGTAGAGGTAGAACAATATACAATATATTGCACTGTAGACTCTGCACATTTAAAAAACACAACACTAGTTGCTAATTGAAAATGAGCAGGAAACTAACAAGTTTTAACCCATTACCAAACGACAATATTTTAGACTGGTCAAAATGGAAAGCATTTGCAGATGACAAAATAAATGTGACTGAAAAATGGAACTTTGTTTTGTGAAGGGTATAAAACATTGTGGGAAAAGGAGAAAATGCTGGTTACCAGCATTTTCTCCTTTTCCCACAGTGTTTTTCTAAAGGCTTCTTTCTCAGGGTCACCAAAAGTAGGGATTGTGTGGTAATGGGTTAACCCATTACCACACAATCCCTACTTTTGACGCCCCTGAGAAAGACAACTTTAGAAAACATTGTGGGAAAAGGAGAAAATGCTGGTAACCAGCATTTTCTCCTTTTCCCACAATGTTTTATACCCTTCACAAAACAAATTTCAAATTTTCAGTCCCTTTCATTTTGTTGTCTGTAAATGCTTTCAATTTGGACCAGTCTAAAATATTGTTGTTTGGTAATGGGTTAATCAACTTTACATTGCATGTACAGTAATTCATTGTTAATCCATTGGGTGATTCATTTTCCCCAAGATTGATTAACCCTTTACTACACAATCGCAAGTTTTAACGACCCTGTGGAAGAAGCCTTTTGAAAGAGTAGTGTGAAAAGGAGAAAATGCTGATAACCAGCATTTTCTCCTTTTCACACAATGTTTTGTACCTTGTCATAGACAACATCGATCATGTAGTTACATTTAAACTTTTGTCTACAATTGCTTTCAATTTAGACAATTCTATATTTTACTTCTGTGGGAAAGAGCTAAAGCTTTTCAAATGATAAATGGTTCAGTAAGCTCTTTTCAGAAGTTAAAGTGTTTTATTGTTAACATTTCGAATGACCAATCCTTGAAGTTATAAAAACTTGGTTTATTTGTCTCATTGACAATATTGTGTGGTTATTCAACGATCTACATGTATATTGTTGTCCAATTCCTCCAGAAAGGCTATGCAAAGTTCTAGAGCTGTTGTTGGGGGATTAACACTGGATGCACAAATTTTTGCATCACATTCCAGACGTGCTCAGCTTGTGCCCTATGGTTACATGTAATTTGATGATGAGCTCATTCAGACAATTGAATGTTGCCCTTATGACTGATCATGAAAGTTTTCAGTGAAAACTGTTGTATGTAGACTTATAATGTACAGCAGCACTATCATGCTGCAATAGCTCTTCCAAAATTTGACCAAACAATGGGAGAGGCAATGGGAGACTCAGAGGCATTAGTATTTAAACCTTAATTCAGCAAAATACAAGCCATCTTTTGATAAACTAGGTTGGGCCGGCTCATAAAATAAATGAATTGATCATCCTTCCTTTTGATAATGCAAGCATCGCTAAAATTCACATTTGCCAATGTCAGACTCCTGTTGAAATGGAGGTGTCGTCTCGGCTATGGTAATCTTGTCTATTCTGTTCCATGAGCCAAACTGCTTTGCATGGATGTCTTGAGAGCCTTTTTCAGGAATAATCATTTAACCCTTTCCCTAACAACAAATTTTAGACTCTTCGAAGCTGAAAGAGTTCGAGATGACAATTTTAACTTTAATAAAAATGACAGAAGATTATCAGAACGGGCAGAAAACACTGTGGGAAAAGTAGAAATTGCTCGTTACGAGCAATTTCTACTTTTCCCACAGTGTTTTCAAAAGACTTGTACTGCAGACACTTAAAAACAAGGGCTTGCCTGGGAAAGGGTTAATAAACAGTGCTTTTCTTGAAGATTCTGAGAACATCCCATAGCAAGGACCTACTTCACAGTTTGTCAATGACATAGAGCTTGCGAGTTGTTGTACATGTAAAAAGTGGCCATCCTCGATGTTAATCATTTGACTCTTTGATTTGTGGTAATGAACTTTTTTTACAATTTTCTGTTTGAAAAGCTTTAAGCAATCCAGTTATCTCTGTAAACCTGTCATGGAAAAAAAAAATGAATAACATTACAGGTTTATTTGATCAAAACTTGTTATTTTCCTGCTGAATTTCAAATTACTCAGTGTTGCAGGTTAACCCATTACCAAACAACAATATTTTAAACTGGTCCAAATTGAAAGCATTTGCAGATGACAAAATAAAAGTGACTGAAAATTTGAAATTTGTTTTGTGAAGGGTAGAAAACATTGTGGAAAAAGGAGAAAATGCTGGTTACCAGCATTTTCTCCTTTTCCCACAATGTTTTCTAAAGGCGTATTTCTCAGGGGCGTCAAAAGTAGGGGTTGTGTGGTAATGGGTTAAAAGGGCCAGAGCAAATATAATCTGAAAATTACCTGACACTGTGAGTTTGTAGAAAAAGCCATTCATAGCTGTTTGTCCTGAGAATACAGTCATGTATTACACAAGTTACTAGTGGAGATCAATGATCACGCAGAACATTTTATGAAGTTCAAGCTTGATCTAAGTTTTTCTGTTAAATCTTGATATTATAAAAAAAAGGCCTATGTTGTAACTAAGTTATATACTCGCCAGTGGGAAAAATGAAAGGTTTGTCACTTTTCCAGATGAATGAGTCTAAGGTTCATAAAAAGCAGAGATAAATCTATATAAAGTCTATACTTAAATCTTTTCTATATAAGAAAGTGATAGACTTGTCCGAATTCATTGGTAGATGGCAAATTAGATGTGTCTCCTCAGAGATCTTTCTATTAAAAGAAAGAGCACACTGATAGAAAAGTAAAATGTGCTGATTCCCAACATTTTCTTCTTTACTCTCTATGTTTTTAGAATCATTCCTCTATAGGTTTGTTAAATAATAAGATTGTTTGGTAAACAGTCAAAATAATTATGTCTGTACATGTTACGATTTATTTTGACATACATCAACATTTAAAACTTTCAGAAGACTGTGAGTTATATTTGTAGGAAAAGAAAATATCTCTCTTGATTGATATTGAAAACATTGTGAGAAAAAGAATTGCTCCTTTTCACTAATCTTTTCAAATAATGATCTGCAACAGAGAATGTGAAAAATGTTTCGAAAAATCTTTTTTGCACAGTAAAGGGTAACCGTTACAGTGCATTGGTCTATCACTGTGTAAATAAATACTACCTTTGCTTGAATGAAAGCTTATCATGATTGGTGAACGTAGTCTGTTTACCAACGTACAGTGTAATAAATGTTACAGGGATTTTTGTGTTCGTGCAAATAATTGTTATAATTATTTAAAAGGAGTTGACAATTAATTTGGAAAAATATTTGATAAAGGTAGGTATACTGTCTTGACCACATTGTTTATACAGATAAAACATTAAAGACTGGGATCTACATGAGTTTCTTTGTTTGGTTGGTTGCTTGGTCAGTGCTAGACTGGTGTCAGTCCGTTAAACAGAGCCATTTCATTAAAATAAAATCATCAAGTAAAACTGCAAAAAGAAAACTCTGTGTTCTCAATGTTCTGAATGTTTGATTTTGTATTTCAGAAGAAGGGCAAGTAACAATACTTATTTCTGTGGCTTTTCTGTAGTTGTGTACCCTGTTTACTGGAATGACTTAAATGCAGGGCCTGAATGCCAGGCTAGGTCTGTGCTTCTCTTCTAGAGTTACTTTTGCCAGTACTTTGTGCTGTACTTTACAAGCCATCAGCTACTTTATAGCATGATAAACACAGTGAAAACTTGATCAAGAAGTGAAAGAGCATTGAAAAGTACTTACCCTATAGAGCACTGGCACTAGGTTAAGTAGCTTTTGTGGACTGTGTCGATAGATACACTTTCAGTTTCTGTTATTTTGTTACATGTTCTGACCAATCAGTGTAGAGCTTCGAAATTTTATTCCTTGTTGAAAAAATCCACATCATTACTATAGTGTCTTAAGATGTAACCTTTTACCAAACAATCTTGGGTTATAACGTCATTGGAAAACATGGCAACAGAAGAAAATACTGGTTTTATTTTCTCCTTTTCCAACTGTTTTTCCTACTGACTTGCCATACTTTTAAATACAAATTCCACTTGTTCATCCACTTTTAATTTTTAGTTTGCAAATGCATTCAATTTGGACCAGTCAAAATATGCCATCAGGTAAAAGAGTTAACAGAAATAAAAATGGTGAATAGATCATGTGCTCTTTTTTTTTTACAGACCAAATTCCAGGTAGGCTAGAGTTATCAAATTCTTTAGCCCTTTACCAATCGACTGCTGTTTTGAGTGCCACTACTACAGAAACCTTTTGTAAGTAGCGCAATAACATGCATCTTTCATACTTGAGGGCACACCACTGATTTACCATTGGCTGATAAGAGTCAAAATTTGTAAACCCATAGATGGTCCTGCCTTTGTGTGGCTCAGTTTTACAGTGTAGGACTTTAACCTGGAATCCTGAGGTTCTAGACTTGCTTACCTCACTGGGTTTTTTGTGGGAGTGTCCGTGGGCAAGACAACTCTGAGTACTAGTCTATATCTGGTGAAACCTAGGACCTACTGGTAGATGAATATGTAAGCTGTCTAGTGACATAACTGAAATAATGTTGAAAGTACAGTAAAACACCATTCAATCATTCAGTTAAGTCTTTACCACACGACAAAATTTTAGACCCCTCCAAATTAAAAGCATCTGCAGACGACAGAGTAAAGGCAACTCAAAATTTGACATTTGTTTCCAGTAGGGTAGAAAACATTATGGGAAAAGGAGAAAATGCTGGTTACCAGCATTTTCTCCTTTTCCCACAATGTTTTCTAAAGGCTTCTTTCTCAGGGTTGTCAAAAGTAGGGATTGTGTGGTAATGGGTTAATCAACTTTTAGCAAAATAACGCAGGGCCCCAGCTAAAGTCTTGTCTGGGATCGGCCTGCGCTGTCTGCGCAGGCTTATCCCAAGACAGCACCTTACGACTGCATTAGATTTTGTGCTACAGTAGACTTGTGCATAACAGAAAATGACAAAAAAACGGAAAGACAAGTGTTGTTTCGGATTGGCCTGCGGAGACTGCAAATGTCTGAATGCCCCTTTTCACGTATTGCAGGCCACATGATTGTGAGCTGTGGCCATAAACTGATTGAAAAAGTGTAAAAAATGGTATAATGTCATTATTCACCGATTCGAACTCGTCTCGTGCAAATTTCTTTGTAGGGATTACGTGGAGTTAAAGAGCAAACATTGTAATAAAATCACTTTGAAATTCAAATTCCTGATGGCGAAACCATGGATTTATGACCACTAATTTGCAAATTTGAATGGCTTCACTTTTTACCAACCAGCAAACTTTTGGACTAGTCCAAATTGAAAAATCGACGACAAAATCGATGTGACTCATAAACTGAAATCTGATTTGGGAAAGGTAGAAAATATTGTGGAAAAAGGAGAAAATGCTGGTAACCAGCATTTTCTCCTTTTCCCACAATGTTTTCAAAAGCTTTCTTTCAGAAAATTCTCGGGGTCATTCAAAGTCGGGATTGTGCCGTTAAAAGTTAATTTGCATACACTAACCTCTAACTACAACATGTTTTCTGTCATTTCAAAAGGTTCATCCCATTATTAAGGGCATACTGTGTATAAGCTTTCAGTTCAGTCAGAACTACAATTTTCAGATCTGGTAATCCTAGTAATCATTTAACCCTTGACCATATAAACCCATGCTACAGTGAACCGGAGGACTTAAGTTTGCGAAAACATTATGGAAAGGGAGTTCTCCCAATTAAATGCAGGTAAACAGCATTTCTTCCCTTTTCTCACAGTGATACATTCCATGGACAGCATCCATTACTTAACCCTTTTCCTAATTACGAATATTGGAATCTTCCAAACTGAAAGAGTTTGCAGACGACTATTTTAGATTTGGAGAAAATGGCAGAAAGTTCTCAAAAAGGGTAGAAAACAGTGTGGGAAAAAGAGAAATTGCTCGTTACAAGCAATTTCTCCTTTTCCCACACTGTTTTCAAAAGACTTTTACAGCAGACACATAAAAACCAGGGCTTGTTTGGGAAAGGGTTAAGTCATGGTTTTCATCTACAAATGAGTTACATTTGAATTTCCATTTTTTTTTTCACCTGGTTAGAGTAAGCCAAGTTGAATTAAGCCAGAGTTTAATTCATCAGCGTCTCCCCATTTTAGCCTGTACATTTGGTGCAGGAGCGCATGGGTCAATAAAGGTTTACTGAAGGATGAATTGTTTGGTATATCCATCACCGAGATGTACTAAACACCCTTTTATGAGAGTATGTCCCCTTTACTTTTACATAATCATCAATGTTTTATTTCTTTCCCTTTTATTGTTTCTCTCGTGGGTTCTTTCAAGTATAATTCATGTATTTCAAAAACATGTTACATTACATGCATTAATTATGTAATACTCTGTCACAATACCTGAACAAGTCCAAAGTTCTGTTTCACTGTACCCAACATTTACCCAATGAAAAAGTTGTAGATGTGTCCAGATTGAAAGCATTTGTAGATGACAGATTAAATGTGGCAAAAGTGATGGGATTTGTCTGTCCTTTTCCGGTAAACATTGTGCAGAAAGGACAAATTGAAAGATGTCAGCATTTTGTCCATTTATTGAGGACTCTTCTGCGGGTTCATTAAAAACAGGATCGTCAGATGAGAAGTTACAAACAGTCCAGTGTTTTTAAATAATGGACTCCAGCAAACTTTAACCCCTTACCACACAATTTCCATATTAAACAACTCTGAAAGAGGAGGCTTTTGCAAATATTGTTGAAATAGGAGAAAGTGCTGGTAACCAGCATTTTCTACATGTACATTTTGAACAATGTTTTTTACCCTATGGAAGATAGATATGGCCATTTTAACAACATTTATTGGGGCTGCAAATGCTATCGGTTTGGTCCAGTCCAGAAATACAGTCTGGTAAAGAGTTAAATTTAATTGATTGTATGGTGTTTAACATGTTTTTTTCAACATTGCTTCAGTCATATTGCAGCAGCCAATGCATCTGTCCATGCTTTCCTGGAGTTTCTTTTACTATTGCTGTGCACAATATTCTTTTAAGCCACTGAGTGCTTTCGCACATAAACATTGACAAACAATTACCAGAAGTGAGAGAGGAACGAATCCTGTCATTATGACTATCCTCAATCGTCGGAAAGAAATTGGGGAGAAGGGGATCAACTAAATAACCTCCTGTGCCACTGGGGCTTAGAACTAAAAAATGTGGAAAACAGGAAAAAAGCTTAAAAGAAAGATTGTTATGTCAAAGTACTCAGAAGCTGTTGTAGGTAGCAAGCTACTTTTCCCTTTTATGATTCAAAAGACCCAGCTAGGGTATCAAGAAGCCATTTTTTAAAGGAATTAAATTAGAGGAAGGTAATGATTAGGGTGTATTGAAAACAGATCTCTATAAGATGATGTGTTCAAAGTTAGAGAAAATATTTAAATATTACATTGAATTGAAATTATTGTTATGTTAATTGCGATTGGTTGGTTGTCCATTATACTTGACATCAGCTCATTTTATTTGCTTATCAACTTACTCTTTATCAGATAACAAATGGTAAGCTGGTCAAAATTGAAAACATCTGCATTATAAGATGTCAAATATAGCTCAAATATGTATTTGAAAGGACAAAAAAAATGGTGAAAAGTAGAGAATGTTATTTACCAGCTGTTTGTGCTTTTCCTGAATTGTATTTAAATGCAGCCTTCCATAGGTTTGTTGTAAATGTGATTGTTTGGTCAGACTTACTTTATCTGGCAATGGTGGTTTGGTTATTGCAAGAAGGAGATGTATTATTGTGCAAGAGTTTAGTGGAAATTCATTGTTTGGTAAGGGTCCATTTGCAATAGATTGCTTGGAAAGGCTTAAGTGGCAATTGAATGATTGGTAAGGATTAAGTGACTTTGGATTGATTGGGATTTAGGATCAAGTAGTTATGGATTGTGTTGTTACGATCAAGTGGAAGTAAATTGTTTGGTAAGTTTTAAATGAAATTGAAATTGTTTGATATGGATCAAGTAGCTATGGTCTGTTTCGAAAGGGTCAAGTGGAAATGCATTGTTTGGTAAAGGTTTAGGGGAAAAGCATGGATCAAGTAGAAATAGGTTGTTTGATGAGGTTGAAATTAAGAGTCCATTTGCAGTAGATGGTTTGGAAATGTTTCAGTGGCAATGGAATGATTACTACGGATCAAGTGACTGTGGATTGATTGCTAAGGATCAAGTGACTGTGGATTGTTTTGTTTGGATCAACTGGCTATGGATTGATTGGTAAGGATCAAGTGGCTATAAATTGATTGCTAGGGATTAAGTAACTATGGATTGATTGGTAAGGATCAAGTGGATATGGATTGATTGGTAAGGATCAAGTGGCTATGGATTGTTTTGTTATGGTCAAGTGGTTATGGATTGATTGGTAAGGATCAAGTGGTTATGGATTGATTGGTAAGGATCAAGTGGATATGGATAGTTTTGTTATGGTCAAGTGGTTATGGATTGATTAATAAGGATCAAGTGACTATGGATTGATTGGCAAGGATCAAGTGTGACTATGGATTGATTGGTAAGGATCAAGTGGCTATGGATAGTTTTGTTATGGTCAAGTGGTTATGGATTGCTTAATAAGGATCAAGCGACTATGGATTGATTGGTAAGGATCCAGTGGCTATGGATTGTTTTGTTGTGGTCAAGTGGTTATGGATTGATTGGTAAGGATCAAGTGGCTATGGATTGATTGGTAAGGATCAAGCGACTATGGACTGTTTTGATATGATCAAATGGAAGTAAATTATTTGGTAAGTTTTAAATGAAATTGGATTGTTTGATGTGGATCAAGTAGCTGTGGTCTGTTTTGAAAGGGTCGAGTGGAAATGCATTACCTTGTAAGGGTTTAGGGGAAAAGCATTGTTAAATACAGGTTACTTTGATATAGGTTGTTTGGTAAGGCTAAACTGGCAGTGTGCACCCTAGTATGGGTCAAGTAGAAATAGGTTGTTTGGTGAGGTTGAAATTATGGGTCCAGTTGCAATAGATGGTTTGGAAATGCTTCAGTGGCAATGGAATGATTGCTAAGGATCAAGTGACTGTAGATTGATTGATAAGGATCAAGTGGCTACGGATTGATTGGTAAGGATCAAGTGGCTATGGATTGTTTTGTTATGGTCAAGTGGTTATGGATTGATTGGTAAGGATCAAGTGACTTTGGATTGATTGGTAAGGATCAAGTGGCTATGGACTGTTTTGTTATGATCAAGTGGAAGTAAACTATTTATTTGGTAAGTTTTAAATGAAATTGGATTATTTGATATGGATCAAGTAGCTATGGTCTGTTTCGTAAGGGTCAAGTGGAGATGCATTGTTTGGTAAGGGTTTAGGGGAAAAGCATTGTTTGGTACAGGTTACTTTGATATGGGTTGTTTGGTAAGGCTAAACTGGCAGTGTGCACTCTAGTATGGAGCGAGTAGAAATAGGTTGTTTGGTGAGGTTGAAATGCATATTTTGGTAAGGGTCAAGTAGAAATAATTGTTTTGTAGAGGTAAAATGGAAATTCATCATTTGGTATTGGTTAACCCTCAAACTCCCAAACTAAACTACTGACTTTTCCAAATGAGAAAGTGCTGGTTACACCTTTCCCACAATATTTAACTCATTACCAAACAACAATATTTTAGGCTTGTCGAAATCAAAAGCATTTGCAGACGACAAGATAAAAGGGACTGTAAATTGGAAATTTGTTTTGTGAAGGGTAGAAAACGTTGTGGGAAAAGGAGAAAATGCTGGTTACCAGCATTTTCTCCTTTTCCCACTATGTTTTCTAAAGGCTTCTTTCTCAGGGTTGTCAAAAGTAGGGATTGTGTGGTAATGGGTTAAAAAGCTATCTCGGTCAGGGTTGTTACAACTGGGGATTGATATTTGGTAGAGATGAAATGCATTGTTTGACAATAGGTTATGTGGCAATGCATTGTTTGGCTAGTTTTTAGTAGATTTTAATTCCTTGGTAAAGGTGAAGTGGCAATGGAGTAAATGGTAAAGGTAAAGTGGAAAATTGATTGTTTAGTTAAGGGTTAAGCAGAAATTGATTGTTTAGTATGGATAAAGTGGCTTTGGATTTTTGGTAAGGTTCAAGAGAAAATGGATTGTTGGGTAAGATTGTGTGCAAATGGAAAGTTGGATAAGTTTTAAGTGGTAAAGCATTGTTTGGTAAGGTTGAAGTGGCAGTGCATTGTTTTTTTAATGTTAAGTTGCAACAGATTGTTTGGTTTGGGTTAATGTTGTGTTGTAAAGGTTGAGCTGAAATAGATTGTTTGGTAATGTTAGAGAACTACTGCATTGTTTGGTAAGGGTGAAGTGACAATAGATTGTTTGGTAAGGGCAAAATTATTTGGTAAAAGGGTAAGCTTTTTTTGTAGAGGCATTTTATATTGCTAATGCAAAATGGATAGTTTGGTAAAGGTCAAGTGGATATGCATTATTTTGTTAAGTTGAAGTTACAACAGATTGTTTTGTTTTGGTAAAGTGGAATTGCATTGTTTGGTAAGGGTTGAGTTGAAATAGATTCTTTGGTAAGGTTTAAGTATCATTACATTGTTTGGTAAGGGTGAAGTGATATTGTTTGGTAAGGGTGAAGTGATATTGTCTGGTAAGGGCAAAATACACACAGATTGTTGGTACAGTGCAAACTTTTGGTAGAGGAAACATATTAATTTATAAGGTTGAAGTGTAAATATATATGTTGGTAAAGTTTAAGTGGCAATGTCTTCCATGATAGGGTTGAAGTGGAAATGCATTGTTTGGTAAGGTTGAAGTGGAAATACAATGTTAAGCAAGAATTGCCATAAGTGGCAGTGCATCTTTTGGTTAGGGTAGCTAAGCCAAGTAAATTTCAATGGATTGTTTGATAAAGGTTGAAGGGCAAAGCACTGTTTATTAGGAATTGCCTGGAAATGCATAGCTTGGTTAGGGTTGTGGGGAAATACATTCTTTGGTAAGGGATAAATAGTCATGCATTACATGTATTTGTTAAGAGTCAAGTGGCAATGAGTTGATTGATAGGGGTTGAGTTGCACTGGATTATCTGGTAAGGGTCAAGTGGCAAGGGATTGATTTGTAGCAGTTAAGCTGCAATGGATAATCTGGAAAGGGACAAGTTAAAGGTCAAGAGGCAATGGTTTGTTTGGTAAGGGTCAAGTAACAACCATTTGTTTGGTAAGGGCAAAGTGGAATTGGATTGTTAGGTATGGGTTTAGTGGCAATTCATTGTTAAAAAGAGTCAACTTGTATCAGATTGTTTGGCCAGTAGGAATCAAGTTGCAATGGATTGTTTGGTAAGGGTCAATTTTCAGTGGATTGTTTGGTAAAGGATCAAGTTGCAATGGATTGTTTGGTATAGGTTAAGTTCCATTTGATTGTTTGGTAAGGGTCAAGCTGTATGCAATTCTTTGGTAAGGGTCAAGTTGTTATGGATTGTTTGGTAAGGATCAAGTGGAAATGGATTGCTAGGTGTGGGTTAAGTTTCAGTGATTGTTTAGTAAGGGTCAAGTTGTATCTAATTGTTTGGTAAGGCTCAAGCGCCAACCATTTCTTTGGTAAGGGTCAAGTTGAAATTGATTGCTTGATAAGGATCTGAAGGCAGTGGAATGTTTGGTTTCGATCTAGTGGATATTGGTGTCTTCTTAAGGATCTTGTGGCAATGGATTGTTTAGTTGGGATCAATTTCTGTAATTGTCATAAATCTAAATGCAATGTTTGGTGAGGGTAACATCGAAATGTATGATAATTATGGTAAAGGTTTGGTTGTAATGGATTGTATGGTTTTGATTAAGTGGCAATTAATTGCTTTGTAATGTTGAATGGCAATAGATTGTCTGGTAAAAGTTAAGAGTAAATATATTTTTGGTAAGGATAAAGTTGCATGGACTTTTCATTAAAGGGTCAACATGCTAAAGATTGTTTGGTAAAGATTGAGTGGCAATTGATTGTTTGGTGAGGGTCAAGTTGTATCCAGTTGTTTGGTAACGGTTTTGTGGCAGCCATTTGTTTGGTAACAATCAAGTTTGCAATGGATTGTATGGTAAAGGTTTTGATTGTTTTGTGAGGGATGTGCTGTATCTGATTGTTTGGTAAGGCTCATGTGGAAACCATTTCTTTGGTAAAGGTATAGTTGCAATGGATTGTTTGGTTAGGGTAAAGTTATATTCTATTCATAAATGGAAATGCAAGTTGTGATGTGGGTTATTGAAATGTCTGATATGGTAAAGGTTTCATTGTAGTGGATTGTTTGGACTGTCAATAGCATTTTAACTCTTGAATGGTAATGGATTGTTTGGTAAGGGTTAAGAATAATTTGATTTTTGGTAAGGATAAAGTTGCATGGATTTTTTATGTAAGGGTCAAAGGATTGTTTCATAAGTTATACCTGGCAATTAGTTGTTAACTTGTTAGGGTCAAAATGGTAATTTGGTAAGGTTCAAAAGGTAATTGATTATTTGGCAAAGGCAAATTTGAAGGGATTGGTAAAGGCTAAGACAGACAAAATGGAAATGCATTCTTTGGTGAGGGTGAAGTGGAAATGGGTTCTTATGGATTATATGGTAAAAGTTTTTGTTGAAATGGACTTTTTTGGTAATGGTCATTAAAATTTTGACAATGGATTATTTGGTAAAGTTTCGTTTAAGTTAAATTGGATTGTTTGGAAAGGACCAGTAGAAATGTATTGTCTAGTAAGGGTCAAGTGGCAATGGATCTTTTTGGTAAGGATAAAGTAGCATGCATTGTTTGGTAAGAGATGACTGGCATGTTTGGTAAAGGTTGAGTGGAAATACATGTAGATTGTTTGGTAGGGATTAGATGGCAATAGCCTGCAGTGTAAGGTTAAGCAGGAATGGATTGATTGTTTGGTAGGGATTAGATGGCAATAGCCTGCAGTGTAAGGTTAAGCAGGAATGGATTGTTTAGTAAGGTTTAAGTGGCTATTGATTGTTTGGAAAAGGCTGAGTGGCTAACTGATTATTTGGTAAGGGTAACATAAAGATGGATTGTTTAGTAAAGCTATGCATTTATGTATTGTTTCACAAAGTTCAAATGGCGTTGAACTGACTTGTAAAACTCAAGTGGCATTGCATTGTTTGGTTCGGGTAAAGATCTATTCTCAATGTCCAGGTTTAGTAACCCTGGTAAGACCTGGTAAGTAATCAGGGAGAATAGCCCTGGTTGCATTGTAATAAATTATCAAGATCTTTAATGAATCCAGGCTTCTTTTGAATTTGGAAAACAGACCTGGATGTTTTCAAATATGACAAGAAATCAATAGGATAGATACCAAAAATGTGCTCGATTCTCTGATCCTGAAGGCAATTAAGGTACCTTCTAGGAAGTTCAAGGTCTCTACCATTCCTATACAGTGATGAAACACAGCATTATGATTACTGTGAATCAAGTTTTGGGGAGTCATACTTCAGGAATTACAGGTTTTATCTTCAGCTGTCCTCTTTTCTGTCTGTTCATGTGCTTGTCCAGAACATTGCCGGTGGCTGAATATTTCCTAGGCCCTTTTAAAGATTTAAAGGATTTTCATAGAGGCAAAGATGGATATAGGGGATACAGCTGTCTTTCATACTACCATCCTGCATAAAAGGAAGTGAAGTGATAAAGAGCCATTATCCCTCGACCCCCCCCCCCCTCCCTTTTTTTTTTCCGGGTAAATTTTTTATTCAAAATTTAATTCCTGTATTCATATATTGTTTCTGTGATATTTAAAATATTTAACAATGTTTGATATCAATAACAGTGATTCTACTTATCCTTTAGGCAGCTTTATTTGTTAATTAAATAATCTGCTGATTTCACCATCATTAATCATTTCCAATGTTCACCTGATAACGTGGTTGTCACCCACTCACAACTGTTGTATGTTGAGGCTGTGGAGGGCTTCATGAGGACAGCATTGGGGACAACCGGAGTGATATTAAATTTTGGCTTTACCAGTTTAAATGGGGCGAATCTTGGTCACTCATTGAAAATACCATGTCGTAAAATAGGAATTAGTTATGCTAGTCTCAGCGTTAGATTTAATGATTCATCTGCAGGGAATACATCAGGTTAGCATCAATAGTAATTGTGAGAATGGTTTCCATTTCCAAAAAAAACTGTTTGGTTTTGTCACTGTATACCAGCTTCTCCCAAGTGGGTGGCGCTAGGGCTGATTGCATTGGCTTTTGGTGCCAATGTATTGTTTGGTAAAGTTATATGGCATTGGATTGTTTGGAAGGGGCTAACTGGAAATGCATTGTTTTGTAAGTTTATTAGCAATGCATTCTTTAAGAAATGGTAAGGGTTCAGTGGCAATTGATTGTCCAATAATGGTTACAGGCAGTGCATGCCTTCATAGTACCATCAAAGTACCTATATTTTACAACCTTGGCAACAAAATTAATTTTAAAAATTGTTGAAAACAAATAATGCTAGAAGCCGTTATGCCCTCCTTTAACCAGGAAAAATTCCACCATTTTAGCTAGTCTTGCTGTGTATTCAAAATTTATTTTGTTTTCAATATGGTCCCTTAATTTCTAGTTGAAGAACGTACGTTATATAGTGAAACATGTAATATTGTATTATCTTGTTCTATAATAACCTAAGCTTACTCAATACAACTGAAATGAAATCTTAACCCTTGCTTCCCCAAAATAGCTAAATGTTGACCTTCATGGTTTTCAAAAAAAAACCCAATAACTGCTCTTTCAACTGCTCTTCAACGCTTTTTTTGCCAGAATGTTTCAACAAAAAGGATATTTTCAAATGATCCAAGGTCAGATTGCAATTTTCATAAAGTATGATCTTGATCTTCAATGACCACAAAATTAATGCAACTATTATTGTGAGAAGGTCTGAAAGTAGAATTGAGTTTGAATTCTTTACAAAGCAACGAAAGTTTAGACTAGTTCAAATTGAAAGAGTTTACAGACAAGAACTTGTCCAAAATGATGAAATTCGTCTTGAAAAAGGTAGAAACTTTGTGACAAATGGAGAAAATGCTGGTTACCAGCATTACTTCTTTTCCCATGTTGTTTTCCAAAGCTTCCACCTAAGGGTAGTGTACTAAAACTCAAGACTGTAGTGTCAAGGATTATGTTAGATAAGATTTCATTGGGATTGCTTTAATTCACATCATATTGTAGGGATTTGTAATATAAATCTTTTTGTTCTATTCACACCACATTTTTATCCTCTCACTCAAATCATTCAATCCTTAGACTGTTTAATTTACCCTGCACAAAGTAAATCCATGTTTCAAGGATCCCAAAGAAAGAGGCTTTTGAAAACCATGTATTGAGTTATTGAACTGGAGTTTACCGTCATTTTAAAAGCTCAAGTCATATCACGGCAATCAGTGCACCTACAGCTGTATTTCCAGGCTTTCTCACTCCAGTACTGACACAAGTCACAGACTACTGTCTCACATGCAACAGATGTATACAGGGAAATGTTGGTGGAAAGAAAGTTTGCATCAACCAGCTATTGAAGTTGCAACCACCAGATTACAAGTCTCATAACGCTTAACACTTAGCTACCAAGGCAGGCTTGAAAACATTGTAGGGAAAGGACAACAAAAAGAAAATGCTGGCTACAGATGTTCTCCTTTTTCAACCATCTTTCCTGCTCTGCCCACACTAAATTCCATCATTTGAGCAACATTAAATTGAGTAACCTGCAAAATGTATTCAATTTGGACTGGTTTAAAATATTGTCTTCTAGCAAAGAATTAAATGGCTTCTAGAAGCAAACAAACCAAAGAATCCAAGGTTTTTTCCCCCTGGGTGGAGGGAAGCTTTGAAAGATCAGGATGAGAAGCAACAGCTTCTTTTTCCACAATGTCTTCAACAGCTGTCACCCACAGGGATATTAGAGGCCCTATTTAAAGGCCACCCTTGATACCAACATGTTGGTATACTATACCACAAGAGTCTATGTTTCAATATCCCACCATTGACAATTTCATTTTAATGGAATTATTGCCAAGTAGGGTGCCAAAGTTTTTTTTTTGCTTTCCATTACATTGAAGTATCCTGATAAGCCCAGCACTACATAGGTTATTTTCAGACATAATTGCACAACATCTTTGGACACTTACTGTAATTCCAGAGTCAAGTATTTCATAATTTTTATGGTATTGCCTCTTTCACCCTTTACCACACAATCCTGACTTTCTGCGAATCTGATAAAGAAAGCAAAAAAGAAAGGAGAAAAGGAGAAAATGCTGTGTACCAGCTGATAACCAACATTATTTTTTCACCTTTTCCCAAATTGTTTCCCATTCTTTCTGGTACAAATCCATCATTTTTGCATTTAATTTTGTTGTGTGACAGAGTTAAATGTATACCACACAGTTTTGAGGTTTTTTGAACCTAAGAAAGACGAGAAACCATTCAGAAACAGTGTAGAAAAAGAGATAAAAAGGCTGGTGAACTGAAAACCAATTTCAAGTTTTTGGTTACATTTATTCTGCTGTTTGCATATGCTTTTAATTTGGATAAAACTGAAATTTTGTGTGTAAAGTGTGTTTAAAGTGCAGGTAAATTGATTAAAGTTTTAAAGAAGGAACTTTAAAATCAGACTATATTGACCATCCTTTTGTAATTCTTTACCAAGCATTTTATCAAACCAAAGCAATGGCAGCATGGTGGGAAAAAGAGAAAAGGCTGGTTACCTCCATTTTGCTGTTTTCCCACCTTTTCAGAAGCTTTCTTTCTCAGGGTTAAAAAAATTCAGGATTATGTGGGTTAACCTGTTTTGCTAACAAACCCCACAATGAGTCGGTAGTATACAGGGCTAGTGTAACGTGGTTAGTAGTCACGGGGTTGGAGTTGGAGTCTCACCTTTGCAAGCAGAGTCTGTTAGCTCAGTAACATCTAAAATTGAAACCAGGGGGTCACTTGTGCAAGTCTCTGGCTTTACCAAGTTCTTTCTGAGAATTGGTAACATTTGTCTTAACAAAATTTGTCTTTGTCACAAAAATGTAAGTTGAAAAAAAAGACTAAAATACAACAAAAAATTTACTGATATTTTCTGCCATATCATCAGTATAAATTGGATCTAGTTTACACTGACCCGATAATTGTCTATCAATCCATTACCTTATATAAACATTATTGAAAAACATACAAGGACTTGGTAAAGTGACTTCAGGGAGAAATATTTGAAGAAAAGGAAAATGTCTTTTATATGCTAGGGAAAATGTTGTGGTAAAAGAATAGATGCTTGTATCCAGCAATTGCATTTCTTCCCACATTTTTTTAACTTTATGGGTCTGAAAAAAGATGTCACTGCAGAGTCATGGGTTACCATATTTTATTGTTTTGGTAAACATACAATGACCTTTGTAATTCTATTTTGCTTGTGGACATGACATTTCTTCCTTTATTCCATCTTTTATATAACTCTTTACCTGATTACAGAATTTAACTCTACCACATGACAGAAATTTAGACAGGTCCAACTGGAGATAGTTGCAGACGTCAAAATAAATGCAAATCAAAAATTGAAATTTGATTTGGAAAGGGTAGAAAACATTGTGGGAAAAGGAGAAAATGCTGGTTACCAGCATTTTCTCCTTTTCCTACAATGTTTTCAAAGGCTTTCTTTCTCAGGGTCATTAAAAGTCGGGATTGTGTGGAAAAGAGTGAAGACTTGCTGGTACATGTATTGAAAGCAAAGCATCGGCAGAAGCCAAAATAAGTGTGGCTGAAATATTTCTTTGAAAGAGATGAAAACAATATGGCAAAAGGAAGAAAATGCAGTCTGATCTTGATCTACTCTTTCTGAAAAGGTCAGTGAGTCCTACCTAGCAGACGATAATTGAACAGCTGTCAAAACAAGAATGTGTTACAACTTAGTGACTGACAAGAAACCAATACATCTGACCCAGCATGTAATTCAAGATACCAGGAATGTGGATGAAGCATGTTGGAGGGGATTTTACTGTTATCAAAGATTATCTAGATTTACAATATATTAGTATCAGTCTAACAATTTTTGCCATTCATGTATTCCCTCTAGATAGCCTTGAACACTTTACCAAACAAAATTTTGTTCTGGTCTAAATTGAAAGCATTTGCTGATAACCAAAGGTTGCCATAGTGATAATTTCTATCTTTGTAAGGGTAGAAAATATTGTGGGAAATGGAGAAAATGGTTTTTACTAGCATTTTTAAATTTTCCCCACAATGTTTTTAAAAGGCCTCTTCCCCAGAGTCATTAAAACCGGGGATTGTGGTAATGGGTTAACCCTTTACCACACAGGCCTGACTTTTAACGACCCCATGAAAGAGACCTCAAACATTGTGGGAAAAGGAGAAAATGCTGGTAACCAGCATTTTCTCCATTTCCCACAATATTTTCCAATCTTCCATAAATGAAGTTTCAATATCCGAGTCGCACTGATTTTTCGTTTGCAACTGCTTTCAAATTGTGCAAGACCCGAAAACTTGTTTGGTAAAGAGTTAAGTGTGAGGTCATTGTGAACATCCTGCAGATGTGCTTTTTTTTAAATTTTGTTTTATTTCAGATTAACGATATGTTAAAGTACAGTTCATAAAAGTTCCAGTTAATGGCAGAAAAAAGAATTTTGAAACTAGAACAGATCCTACCATGTTGCATTATCTGTTTATTTACATTGATGATTTGCTGACGATAAGCTGATTTTTGTCATAAATCTCGGTAGCATAATAGTGACTTGAAAAACTTCAGTCTATTGACGTTGTAAACAGAAACGACGTTGCATTATCTGTTTATTTACATTGATGATTTGCTGACGATAAGCTGATTTTTGTCATAAATCTCCGTAGCATAATAGTGACTTGAAAAACTTCAGTCTATTGACGTTGTAAACAGAAATGACAACACTAGCTGATTGTTCCTTACTCATTTATCATCAATACAGGAAGAGTTTAATGCATTGAAATAAGAAAACAGCTTCAGAATGAGCAATCTTACTCTCCAATAGACATAATTTTGGTAGTGTAAACAAGTCCTGTGTACTACGTCATGGCACTACTGTGATGCAATGTTATCACATGACATTCTGTAAGACCTAGTTCAAATATACACGAATGATAACAAAGGTTGTCTTGATCAATGGCGTCCCTGAAATTGACAGGCTACTCCATGCATTTTGGTACAGGTGTATCGAGGCAATTAATGCAGTAGCATTCGGGTTTTCTCCAATCTTATATACATGTATGTGTGCTGTGATTGGTTATTCATTATACATGTATTTTCGAATTATAAACTGTGAAAATTGCCTAAGTTTAGGACATTCCTGGGGATTTTTAAATCGGTCAATCTGAATATTTTACCATTCATCTTTTTTTGTCTGTCATAATGCCACTTGTCCTGTTACAGGCATGATTTTTCTTGTAGTCACAGAAACTCGGAGAAAACTCCAGTATCTTGTCATTTTGTGTATCTTTAAACTCTGATTTACCAAGTGATCTTAATTGTGTTTCAGATATACCGTACATCTGATGTGAACAAGATTTCAATATTTTAGTCTGGAAGATAGTAAACAAAAGATCTCACAGCAAAGATGACTACAGTAAATGGTGAATATTTCCCAAGCCCCACACCTAAAGCCCATCCTCGTATCAAGCCAGAGGCTGCTTCTTATGCTGAGCGAAACAGGGGTAACTTGGAGCGTTGGTTTGACTATAGTGACAATGACTCTTATCAGTCACCAAGACCTGCTGGTAGAAGCGTTACAACTGAGGGTCGTGCAAATGCAGAGCTCAATAAAGGTTCCATGAACGAGATCATGGGAGGATATGCAGATCCTCCTGTACAAAGAAATGTTCATCCAAGAGCAGTCAAAGGTGATGCCGTAGATATTGCCAATCAGAATAAAGGTGGTGCTATGAAGGAATTAATTGACAATTATGGAAAAATGGACGTAACAGATGGACATGGTGCACCAAAAGTTCATGGTGATGATGCTCTAGAATATGCTGAAAGAAACCATGGAACTATGGATAAATTAATGAATAATTATGGAAATTTGACCCCAGATCATCCACCACCACAGAAACTAAGTTATGGTGGAGAGGAAGTGGCAGCTAAACATACAGGGGCTGGAATGGGTCCCTTGTTACGAATGGAAGGTGAGAAAACACCGAAAGAACCAAAGCAAGGGAAGTTGCATCAGCAGTCCCAAGGTGCAGGGTAAGTATATTTCTCTTTAAGCTGTATTTATAACTGATAATACAATGCACTGTTTAACCCTTCACCACAAAATGACAACTTTTGACAACTTTGAGGTAAAAGTCTTTTGAAAACATTGTGGGAAAAGGAGAAAATGCTGATAACCAGCATTTTCTCCTTTTCTCCACAATGTTTTCTACCCTTCAGAAAACAAATTTCAAATTTTCAGTCATATTATTTTTTCGTTTGCATATGCTTTCAATTTGGATCAGTCCATAAATTTGTCATTTGGTATAGTGTTAAGAAAACTGTAAATGTAGTTATGAACATTTTCAGGCAAAAAAACTTTCTAAACCTGCATTTCAAAACTTGGTTTTAGCAGAATGTCTCTAGAAATACATGTTTTTTATCTATGGTAAAGGAAAATAAATGTACATATATTAATTTCGTAACAATGTGGAAAATATTGTGGGGAAAAAGAGTTATAATTGCATGCTTTAAGCAGTTTCTTTATTTTCCATTATGTTTTCCAAAGCTGCCAGTAAACAAATTTTAGACTCTTCAATGTTAAAGGTATTATGTAGATGACTATTTAAAATTGATGAAATGAACAGAAATGCTCTGAAATGGTAGAAAATACTGTGAGGAATGGAGAAAATGCTGATTACAGCATATTCTCCTTTTCCCTCAATGTTTCCAAAAGGTGTCTTCCATGGTGTTCATAAAACAAAGGCTTTTTTGGTAAAGGATTTAAGTAGTTCATTGGTTATGATTATGTGGTCAAATGAAGGGAATCGATTGTTAATCATGGAAAACCAATTTTATTCAGATGGGATGAAGATCCTCCAGCTGTCAGAATGAGACCAGAGGCAGAAGAAATTGCTGATAAACAGTCATCTGAAATTGTTGGGGATCTGATGAGAGGGGACGTTGCCCCACCCACTGTTAGGGACACTAAAGTACACCCTCATTTACAGACTTCTGTGACCCCGTAAGTTTGCAGTTGTGTGTGGATCCTCTACCTTTCAACCCTTTACCACTCAATCCCTACTTTTGACGCTCCTGGAAAAGAAGCCTTTTGAAAATATTGTGGGAAAAGGAGAAAATGCTGGTAACCAGCATTTTCTCCTTTTCCCACAATGTTTTCTGCCTAATCAATGAACAATTGCACCATTTGAGCCACACTGAAATTGTCGTCTGCAAATGCTTTCAATTAAGACAGAGGTAGAATTTTGTCGTCTTGTAAAGGGTTAATCCCGATATTAGACAAACTTGAAAAGGAAGGCTTTTGAAAACATTGTTGGAAAAGAAGAAAATGCTTCTTTTCCCGCAATGTTTCTACTCTTTCAAGGACAAAATTCATAAGGTTAGCTATATTTAATTTGCTGTCTGCTCAGGCTTCAAAATCAGGCAAGTCTGAAATTTTGTCATTTGGTAAAGAGTTAGCCTTTGACCCAAGTGATACTTTACCACAAGATCTGGAGTTTTAATGGCCTTGAAAGAGAAGGCTATTGAAAACAATGTGGGAAAAGGAGAAAGTGCTGGTAACCAGTATTTAACCCACACTTAAATTTTCAATTTAAGTTGCTCTTCAATTTTGTTATTTGGTAAACAATTAAGGTTTGGACTTTCGAGTATCTGGGTCACAAAGATTCTTTAGAACTTTCTTAGTCTTATTCTTCAGTTTCATCAATGTGAAAGTAACAGAACTTCTGATTGGCTAAACCAAACATCAGAAGTTAGTTACTCTTAGAGTAAGTAAATCTTGAAGAATAAGACTTAAGAATATTCTTAAGAATGGTTATGAATACGGACCCAGGTGTCCTGAAGCTTGCTTAATAACAGCTCTAGGACAGTAACCTAGAAGTTATTGTCAAGCCTTGACAGACAATATCATTTGAAGATTGGAAGCTAAACTTTTGCTTTAGGGTGCTATGGTAGGTTGTGTGAATCAATATCATAAGTCCAGTAGTTGTACTTTGATCTAAGATTATGTTGGCTGAAATAACTTCGATAGTACGATATCTTGCTCTGAAAATGACCATTGTATGTTTATTCAGTAATTCAAGGCGTAAATGAACAGTTACTATATACATTGTTGTAAGAATTTGATTTTTATGCCTTTTTAACTCTTTACCAAACAACATTTTAGGCTTTTCTAAATCGAAAGCATTTGCAGATGACAAAATAAAAGTGACTGAAAATTTAAATTTGTTTTGTGAAGGGTAGAAAACATTGTGGGAAAAGGAGAAAATGCTGGTTACCAGCATTTTCTCCATTTCCCACAATCTTTTCTAAAGGCTCCTTTCTCAGGGTTGTCAAAAGTAGGGATTGTGTGGTAATGGGTTAACCATGATTTAAATTCAGATGTGTTACAGTCCATGTACTGTTTCTAATCAATAATATTGTTGAGCTCATGGTAATGTTCAACTCATATTTGATTCTTTTTAATTGATATACATTTCCTGTTACAGACGCCCACAGACCAGCCCACTACGCACCAGACCAGAGGCCATGAATAATTATCAAAAAAATCAGTCATCGGAGATGTCGGCCATTTTGCATGGAGAAGCTACGCCAGCACGCCCTGCTAGAAGACAGAACAAAATGATGGAAAGATCGGAGTTGTGGTGATGGGAAGGAGTTTGTATCATATTGACCTTGGTCATCAATTTGATTCTTTCCCGCCTTTTGTTATCAACAGTATGACAGTAAATCTAAATCCATTGATATTGTGTGCACATTGTATCACTTTTTTTGCATTGGATAATTGAATATATTTGTTGAAAAAATGTGGGAAAATATTGATAAGATATTGACACTTGTTGGGAAAATGATGGGCAAAAGTAAGGAGAAAAATACCTGGTATGTTAAGGAATATATATGGAAGAAATAACTGCTTTTAGTTAACCCTTTCCTGAACAAGCCCTGGTTTTTACTTGTCTGCAGTAAAAGTCTTTTGAAAACACCGTAGGTAAAGAAGAAATTGCTCGTAATGAGCAATTTCTCCTTTTCCCACAGTGTTTTCTACACTTTTTGAGAACTTCCTGCCATTTTCTCAAAATCTAAAATTGTCGTCTGCTAACTCTTTCTGTTTGGAAGAGTCTAAAATTTGTCGTTTAGGAAAGGGTTAAGTCATTTCTAACATTTTTATTTAAAATATACATTACACAAGCTTTTCAAATTGGTGAGGCTTAAGAAGTGATAAATGCTTGTAACAAGTGATTGCTTGTAATGAGCATTTGATTCTTTTTCCACAATGTTTTTCATGTCATAGAAAAGGAAATTTTTAATCTTTTAATACATGTAACTGTATATCTTTTAGCATTGGCATGAAAATGATTTTTTTTTAAATACTGTGGTTGAAAATTGCCCTTGAGGCAATTTCTCCTTTTGCCACAATGCATATCTATGTAATGGGTTAAACCTTGTTTCATTTCCATAAACAGTATCCGAATTTACAAGTATGTTTTGATGTTTCCTGCTACAGGTATATTTTTAGTAAGAATGTCTGGTGTTATGTGACCTAATGTTTGTAAATAGACTCATTTTAAACTGTATTAACAAAAGCTGATGACTGTGTGACCTTTGTTTACAAGTACTGAGTCAGTTTAACTTATTACCAAACGACAATATTTTAGGCTTGTCCGAATCGAAAGCATTTGTAGATGACAAAATAAAAGTGACTGAAAATTTAAAAACTTGTGAGAAAAGGAGAAAATGCTGGTTACCAGCATTTTCTCCTTTTTCCACAATGTTTTCTTAAGGCTTCTTTCTCAGGGTCGTCAAAAGGAGGGATTGAGTGGTAATAGGTTAAAACATATAACATGGATTAGGTATGATGCATCAGTCACCTATTGGTATTATCTACATCATTCAACCTGACCCAAGTCAAAATCGTTTACATATTAATATTCTATTTATATTCTCGATATCACCCGGCATAATTATGTCCCGAATGCTCTTGGAGTCTTGGAAATATTTTGTGTGCTTTATGCCAGTCAACCTTTTACCGGAAAAGTTGATTGAAACTCTCCGGTCAATTGTAATAAAAACAAAAATTGCATTTTCAAGTAATTCTTTGGGGGAAATATCTTCTCATCGGACAGTGTAGATCCAAGATTTGCAGTCTGATCTTGGTCTACACTGACTGCAAAAGTGCTTGAAATGCGCTTTGTAGGCTAAAGATTGAATTGCCTGCCTGTGTATATAGGTACCTTCCCATGTGCATGTATATGTAAGTTTCCGAGTTCTATTTATAAGGCTACTTATATATTCAATATAAGGGTCAGAATCAGGTTGAATGAAGCAGACAATAGAAATGCACATATACATGTACATGAATATGTAACAGTGTTGAGTTAACCCTTTCCCAAATGACAAACTTTTGGACTAGAACAAATTGAAAGCATATGCAGATGACAATTCAACTCTTGCTGAAAAGATGATTTCTGTCTATGATAGGGTAGAAAACATTGTGGCAAAAGGAGAAAAATGCTGGTAACCAGCATTTTTCTCCTTTTCCCACAATGTTTTCAAAAGGCTACTATTCCAGGCCAGGGATTGTTATGGAAAGGGTTAGTTATGTGGTCTATACTGCTATATACCTACATGTTAAACTAGAAACTTCAAATTTTGTAAACAAAGGCCAACAGATACTGTGTCCAATTTATCTTTTACATTGCTTTTGTAAGTTGTGACGTCCAGTTGACTTTTTACCAAACAGTGCAGTGTTTTAATTGCCCTATTATAGGTCTGTAAAAAACATTGTGGGAAAAGAGGAAAATGCAGGTAACCAGCATCTTCTCATTTTCCCATAATATTTTTTACTCTCGAAGCTAAATTCAATTATGTAAGTCACATTTTCTCCTATTCCCACAATATTTCCTGCTCTTAAAGCTGAATTCAATTATTTATATCCAATTTTAGTCACATCATATTTGGCATTTACAAATGCTTTCAGTATGGGGAAGTCTGTCCTGATATTGTCTGGTAAAGATTTTTGTTGAATGCATTTGCAGACAACAAATTAACCCTTTACCAAACAACAAAATTTTAGGCTGGTCCAAATTGAAAGCATTTGCAGACAACAAAATGCTGGTTACCAGCATTTTCTTCTTTTCCCACAGTGTTTTAATAAGGCATCTTTCTCGAAGTCGTACAAACCAGGGATTGTTTGGTAAAGAGTTAATGTGAATAATGTTGTGGCTCAGATGATAATTTCTGTCTTTGATTAAAAAAATGGTAAAAAACACTGTGGGAAAAGGAGAAAATGCTTATTACAGGCATTTTCTTTCTTCCTTTTCCCCACAATGTTTACAAAGGCTTTCTTTTCTGGAGTGGTTAACCCATTACCAAACGACAATATTTTAGACTGGTCCAAATTGAAAGCATTTGCAGACGACAAAATAAAAGTGACTGAAAATTTGAAATTTGTTTTGTGAAGAGTAGAAACCATTGTGGGAAAAGGAGAAAATGCTGGTTACCAGCATTTTCTCCTTTTCCCACAATGTTTTCTATAGGCTACTTTCTCAGGGGCGTCAAAAGTAGGGATTGTGTGGTAATGGGTTAAAACTTTGGTGTTGTTGGTAAAGGACTCAACTGTAATGTAATTCATGTTTTATTGTAAGTTGTGAAGTCAGGAATGAGAACTATTGTGAAAAATATGCCTGCAGTTTTTTGTTTCTGGTGCCTGAAACAGCTGTTGCTGCTTGATTGTCAAACGTTGTGATGTATTAATTACTTGTACACGTACTTCGCTCAACGTTTTACCTTGATGTAAGATATCTGCTTTATTGTCAATTTATATGGTCATATTTGATGTCACCTTCAAGTATGTTGTGACTTTTGAAATCTTATTTTGTAGTACCGGTATATGGCTATTGGCTTTTTTTTTTTTAATTTGTTTTAGGTTTTAATTCTTTTCCTATTTTTTGATGTTTTAACAATTTTAAATGATCTGATCTTTATTCAAATGCATAATTAGAACTGAAGAAATGGAAAGCATTTTAGTATCTCATTTGAGCAGAAAATGCCCAAAATAAGCTTTAAAATCTGTGATCATGCTGTGTGTTGCCCCTGTGTCAACAGTTACCTTGTGGGCATTTTAGTTGCCATATTTTCTATCCAGCACTCAATGAACTTGGTCAAAATGTTTGTCTTGATAATATTAGGGCAAGTTTCAAAATTAGGTAATGTTCAGTCAAAAGTAGTTAACAAAGGCAAATTTTAGAAAAATCTAATTTTAATTCTAGAGGCCACATTTTCAGTCTGTGATACTAAAAAAATTAGTCAGAATGTTTGTTCGGATAATATCTAGGACATATTCAAAATTCGGTCACATTTGGTCATGGGGGACAAATTTAAAAAAAGAATTCCATGCACTCTGGAGACCATGTGTATTTTACATCAACAGAAGCAGGATCTCTTCATCTTTGTCATTTTCAGATCACGTTACTCAGGTTAGCCCTTTGGAGCTAAAGGCTTTTGTGTTCTGTAAAATAAGTTATTTTGTTTACTTAACCCTCTACCAAACAAGATTTTAGACTGGTCCAAATTGGAAGTACTTGCAGACGATAAAATAAACGCAACTCTAAAATTGAAATTTGTTTCCAGGAGGGTAGCAAACATTGTGGAAAAAAGGAGAAAATGCTGGTGACCAGCATTTTCTCCTTTTCCCACAATGTTTTCAAAAGGCTTCTATCTTGGGATCATAAAAACCAGGGATTGTTTGGTAAAGGGTTAATGAAAAGAATATATGGGCAACAAATATCCAGCATGTCAGCTTGACAAATTATATAAACTGATCCAGAGGCTAATCCTGAAGTATTCTTAGCAAAAGGCTCTTATCTCTTGTTTATGCATACCTTATACAAATGGGTGCTACTCTTGATTAACCCTCCACCGCACAGTCCCAAGTTTTAAAGACCCTAAGGAAGAAGGCTTTTGAAGACTGTGGAAAAAGGAGAAAATACTGGTAACCAGCACTTTCTCCCTTCCCCACAATACTCAGAAGAAAAAATTTAGTTTTTGAGTCACATTTGTCATCTTCAAATGCTTTCACTTTTGACTGGAGTGAAATTTATGTTTTGGTAGAGACTTACCGGTAAATGTTTTCTGATTATTAATTGTCACTACAAGTTACCCATAAATTAGCTGTAAAACAAACAGTTATATTACAGGGGATAGTTAAAGAACCCATTACCAAACAACAAAATTTTAGACTGGCACAAATTGGAAGGGCTTGCAGATGACAAAATAAATGTAACTCAAAAACTGAATTTAGTTTGGAGCAGGGTAGGAAACATGGTGGGAAAAGGAGAAAATGCTGGGTACCAGCATTTTCTCCTTTTCCCACAATGTTTTCTAAAAGCTTCTTTCTCAGGGTCGTCAAAAGTAGGGATTGTCTGGTAAAAGAGTTATAGCAACTGATACCATGGTTTAACGACCCTAAGTAGAGAGAATTTTGAAGACTGGAAAAAGGGGAAAACTACAGGAAACTGCATGTTACTAACATAATAGCATTTTGTCTCTTTTTCCCAACAATATTTTCAACCGTTTGAAGTACAAATCTCATCTTTGCCATACATAAAGTGTTGCCTGCAATTACTTTCAGGTTGGAAGGGTACAGTTTTTCACACAGTAAAGGGTCTAAAATCAATTTAAATTAGTAAAAATTGCATCTTAGACTGTTGGCTACTTCGATTGTACTGGAAAACATAAGGAGTTTATACCATTTATTAAAAGAAGCAAGTTGTGTTCTTTGATATTTTAAGTAGTTTGCAGTTAATGTGTTCTGTTCCATTTTGTTTAATTTTTTAAGTGTTCCTGGATTTCTATTTTGTTTTCACGGTTCTTTTGTAAATATTGGAATGTAAATAGTGGTCACTGTTGTTTCTTTTTTACTTAATTTCTTCCAATTTTTGCTTAGATAATGGCATTGGTCAGTTACAAAAACAACAAAACTTTTCATAGCCCTACAACAAGGTGGCCATTCAGAACCTCCTTGGAAATGAAGCAAGTACTTGTCTGTCTGGAAAGTTATCGTTCAAATTAATTCTTTACCACATAGTGCAGACTGATTGAAACCCTGGGAAAGAAGCCATCTGAAAATACTGTGACAAAAAGGAGAAAGTGCTGATAACCAGTATTTTCTTTTTTTGTCACAATCTTTTCTACCCTATCAAAGAAAAGTGGCAATATTTGAACCAAGTTGAAATTGTTGTCTGTTAATGCTTTCAAGTTGGACAAGGTTAAATTTTGTCAATTGGTTAAAGGTTTAACAAGTATGTCCTTTAACATTTTTCTATTACTTGTTAGTTGTAGAATTACAAAGAATTGTGAATTAGATAGAATTTTGGCCACAATTGTTTACTCTTACAAATCAGGGCATCTATGGACAACAAATTTTATCTTATTGAACGATTAAATTTGTCCATGAAAAGAAAGAATGTGGGAAAAGATGGAAATTCTTGTTACCATTACTTTTTTTGTTTTCAAACAATGTTTTTAGTGGCATTCTTAGGGTTACATGTTTCAAAAGACAGGAATCTCTGTTTGGAAAAAAATCTTTTTTAATATTGACATATATAACTCTGTACTAGTAGTTTAACCCTTTCCCAAAGGACAAACTTTTGGACTAGACCAAATTGAAAGCATTTGCAGACGACAATTCAACTCTTGCTGAAAAGATGATTTCTGTCTATGATAGGGTAGAAAACATTGTGGGAAAAGGAGAAAATGCTGGTTACCAGCATTTTCTCCTTTTCTCACAATGTTTTCAAAAGGCTACCATTCCAGACCCGTAAAAACCAAGGACTGTTTGGGAAAGGGTTAAATAACTAACAAATGGATTAAATCACTTGGATGAAATGAATGATTGAAAGAGAAATGTGACTCGAAATGCATCAGCTTAGTGTACAGAAGAATTTACCAAAACATTGATATTATTCGATTGAAGTGCATTAGGTAATGACTCAGATAGGTAGATAATGGAAAATAGATATACCAATAATAATTTGAAATTACATTTGTTAGAAATTGAATTGTTATATATTTAATAATTTAAAAGATGGCTGACAGTAACTTTGTCATATTGAACATCAAGACACTTTTCCCACAATGTTTTCATGAGTAGGTTACAATAAGGATGTAAAAAATTGTACGTTGGATTGGGTCTGGAGTCAAATACTAGTATGTTTGTAGTGTATCAACTCTTTTTTCCAAATGACAGAATTCTAAACTTGTCCAAATTGAAAGCATTTGCAGACAACAAAATGAACATGATTCAAAAATTGGAACTTGACCTTAGAAGAGTACAAAACATTGTGGGAAAAGGTGAAAATGCTGGATACCAGCATTTCCTCACAATGTTTTCAGAAGGCTTCTTCGTCTTGATTGTAAAAACCAAAGATTTTTTGGCAAAGGGTTAATGGAGAAATTTGACTCTATGACCTTTTGATTTGAGCACTGAAAACAAAGTGATTGAAAATGACACAGATCTGCTTTTGTTTCACAGGCTGCTATTCTACTTTTATCATATCAGTTGTAACTGTCTTTCATATTATTTTTTTTTTCTCATTTTTTGTTCAATGTGAAGGACAGCAGTACCTAGATGTTTTTTTCCTTTTGAGGTTAATTTTATGTTCTAGCCATTTATGATAGGAGGGATTGTGTGTTGGGATAAATGGCCTGCAATAGGCAAAAAGGGGCATTCGGACAGTGCAGTCCACACAGCTTATCCAAAAGGACACTACCCACTTTTATGTAATTTTCTGTTCTGCACAAGTTTTACTATAGCGCAAAATCTAATGTCATATAGTGCTGTCTTGGATAAGCCTGCACAGACTGATTCAAGATGAGTATATGTAGATGTCCTAATGCCTTTTTTGGTTGCAAGCCATATATGTAGTATAACTGATGTAAGAATATTACTACAGTACCTCTAAGTCTTTACATCCAGTCTGCACCAATTTGGTTTCCATAGTTGGGCTTAGGGTAAAATCCACCTGAGATAATAGGAATTATGTCCCTTTTTAACCCTTTACCACACAATCACTACTTTTGATGCGCCAGAGAAAGAAGCCTTAAGAAAACATTTAGGGAAAAGGAGAAAATGCTGGTATCCAGCATTTTCTCCATTTCCCACAATGTTTTCTACCCTTGACAAAACAAATTTCAAAGTTTGAGTCACTTTTATTTTGTCGTCTGCAAATGCTTTCAATTTGGACCAATCTAAAATATTGTCGTTTGGTAATGAGTTAAACTTCATTTGTTGCTGGCATAATTATATGTCATATGTACAATTTTTTTTTCACTTTTCTTTAATTTCATTTACATAGAACTTGTTTGACACCAGGTTTCATATCAATCAGTGTATCATTATTCATTCTAAGAGTTTTTATTCCAGATACCAAGACTACTTTTCTGATAGGCTGATAGATTTTGTTTTGGCCAGTCAGAGCTAGTCTTTTAAATTTGGAATAGAATTTTGTAAGGTTTGTGATATAATACCTACATGTATTCATAAAAAGATTTGATGTCCCCATGAAAGCAACTTTTTTTTTTCAATGGTTATATTCTAATTGGGAATATGCTGGCAGAATTTGGTAAATATTAATTTACAAATCAGTAGTATATAAGGTTGTGTATGATACAAAATATCTTTACTCATATCTATCCCAAACTTGTGATTTATGTAGCGTAAACTAGTCAAATAGACAAATTTGAAAAAAAAATCTCATGCAGACAACTTTGAAAATCTCAAAAAAGAATTATTATCTGTTTGAATAATTAAAGCCAATTACATGATTATTAACCCTTTACCTGATATGCCAATTTGAGGCTCTTCCATTTCAGCTGCAAATAAAGATATGATGTCAAAAATATGGACAAATGAGGATGCAAATATCTGATTGAGTGGAAAAACAATGTGGGAAAAGGAGAAATTGCTCGTTACGAGCAATTTCTCCTTTTCCCACAATGTTTTCAAAAGCTGTCTGTTGTTGATACGTCAAAATGAGTATCTTTGGAGTAAAGGGTTAATAGAAATATTTCAGCCTAACCCTCTGTATCACTCAATTTCAGACTTTTAATAACTTTCTAAAAGAAGACTTTTTGAAAACATTGTGGTAACCAGCATTTTCTCCCTTTCCCACAATATTTTCTACCTAACCAAATACAAATTTCATTGTTTCCACTAAATTTTTTTCTGCAAATGCTTTTGATTTGGTTTGGACAGGTATAATTTTTTCCTGTATAGTTAAGAGTAATGAGAAATTGTTTGTTTTGGCCTAATTTCTCTTTATCTTACAAACTTGGTCTTCTTAAAGGTGAGAGAAGACATTCTGGAATTCAAAGCAATTGCAGATGGCACATTGTGACCTAAGAGCTGATATTTGTCTTTTAAAAGATAAAAACAATGTGAGTAAAAGAAAAAATGCTGATTACTTTTTTTTTTCCCGACAATGATTTCAAGATAATTCTTCTTCAGGGTTGTTAAAACTTTGTATTGTTTGGTAAATTGCTAAAGTAATTTAGAAAGTATGAAAAGGGCTTAAAAACGTTCTAAATTCTTTTTTGAGTGTTCTGAATGAACATTGCTGACAAATGCAGATCAGTATTCCTTTGATTCTACTCTATCTTCTGATTGGCTGGCAAAGCGTAGTCTGCACCAATCAATTGCTAGTCTTCCTTTCTGAATTGAACTGGTATTATGTTTTACTAGGGTATACATGTACATGCCTTTCTCACCAATACTTGAAGTTATTGTTGTATTTGTATTATATGCTTTTATATTACGCTATTTTGTATGATTTGCAAATTAAAGTACATACAAATGATGGAATAAACGTTGTTACCTTTTACCAATACACATACCCAATATTTCAGTATGGAACTCTTCATGTTAAAGGGGCCTTTACACCTTTTCTTGCTTCCAAACAAAAACCAGTGGCATCTGGCAATTTTTCTGCAATGGAGTTTCTAATAAATTGAGGCTTATATTTCTCATTAACCCATTACCACACAATCCCTACTTTTGAAGCCCCTGAGAAAGAAGCCTTTTGAAAAGACTGTAGGAAAAAGGAGAAAATGCTGGTAACCAGCATTTTCTCCTTTTCCCACAGTGTTTTCTATCCTTTCCAGAACAAATTTCAATTTTCAGTCACCTTTATTTTGTCATCTGCAAATGCTTTCAATTTGGACCAGTCTAAAATTTTCTCGTGTGGTAAAGACTTAAAGGCGCCTTTACACCTTCTCTTGGTACCAAACAAAAACCAATGGCATCTGGCAATTTTTCTGCAATGGAGTTTCTAATAAATTAAGGCTTACATTTCTCATTAATTCTCTTCTCCTATTATAAGTTACTAGTATTTAATAATGTGGTTACACTACAGGCACAGTGTAGGTTGTGATAAAATGGCATACTTGTTCATTTTCATACCATGCACAACAGAGCTCAAAGAGTGATAGCTCTACTGGACGGGCCATAAACAGAATAATTATATTTGGTGAAAGATCAAAATTTATTTCATGCTTTCCTGCAAGTTATCGAGAAAAATCTGTGAACTATTTTACTATATTTCAAGGTTACCACCAGTGAAATTACCATTTCTTATATTCTAACTCCTCATTTGAAGGCAGAAACAGTAACTGTTGTTCTGCCTATTAGTTACCTAGGTAAAATGTGTGTACCTAGCAACCAGATGGAAGTATGATGTAATATACCGTGCATTTCTTGTGCTTGACTTAACATTGTAATGTGTTACTATGCAGAGGGGGTAGGCATCGGGAAATAATCGAAAATAACTGAACTGGATTTTGATTAAGTCCCCCCCCCCCCTTCCCGAAAGTGCATGAAGTAAATAAAGTAGTTGTTTTTTATTTCACCGAAATTTATTTCATCAAGTGAAAACCATCGGTAATATTTTCACTGGTGGCTGTGCCATTCGGATGAAAAATCGAAATTCATTTTGATTGAACATCATTGTAATACTTTCATGAGTTACAGAGACACGCGTGAGGGGATAGAAGACAAATGTTTCTCAAAATGTGAAATTTATTTTTCAAATGGAAGATAACACCTTGGGAAAACAAGAGAATGCTGATTACAAGCATTTTCTCCTTTTCAAACAATGTAGCCCTTTTCCTAATGGTCATTAACCCTTTACCCCATAAGGCATTTCTATGGCATCTCTAACTGACCCTAAATAACAGCAACGATGAAGCCCTTTCTTATGTGTAAATGATACCTTTTGATAGTGTAGAAAACATTGTGGCAAAAGGTGAAATTGCTTGTCACAAGCAATTTCACCTTTTGCCACAATGTTTTCCAAAGTCTCCTTCAAGCAATGCGTAGAAATGAGTATCTATGGAGTAAAGGGTTAAAACTTTATTGGCAAAAGGTTAAGCATGACTAAGATCAAACTAATTGAACAAATCCAGAATGATGTATTTATTGAGCACTGTTTATTAAACATGACTGTGGCAAGAACTGAGCTTTAAATGAATTGAATGTTAATATTACTCTTAACACTCTACCAAACAACAAAATTTTAGACTGGTCCAAATTTAACTCTTTACCACACGAGAAAATTTTAGACTGGTTCAAATTGAAAGCATTTGCAGACGACAAGATAAAGGTGACTGAAAAATTGAAATTTGTTCTGGGAAGGGTAGAAAACACTGTGGGAAAAGGAGAAAATGCTGGTTACCAGCATTTTCTCCTTTTCCTACAGTGTTTTCAAAAGGCTCCTTTCTCAAGGGCGTCAAAAGTAGGGATTGTGTGGTAATGGGTTAAAGCACTTGCAGACGACAAATTAATTGTAACTCAAAAATTCAAATTTGCTTCAAGCAGAGTAGAAAGATTGTGGGAAAAGAGGAAAATGCTGGTTACCAGCATTTTCTCCTTTTCCCGCAATTCTTCAAAAGGCTTCTATCTCAGAGTCATAAAAACCAGGGAATGTCTGGTAAAGGGTTAACCCATTACCAAACAACAATACTTTAGACTGGTCCAAATTGAGAGCATTAGCAGACGACAAAATAAAAGTAACTGAAAATTTGAAATTTGTTTTGTGGAGGGTAGAAAACAGTGTGGGAAAAGGAGAATATGCGGGTTACCAGCATTTTCTCCTTTTCCCACAATGTTTTCTAAAGGCTTCTTTCTCAGGGGCGTCAAAAGTAGGGATTGTGTGGTAAAGGGTTAAAATGCTAAACTCTTTCTGAGATGGAAAACTTTTAGATTTGTCGAAGAACTCGAAGAATTTGCAGAACACAAACATAGTGAATTGGCTATACGGGGAGGAAAAAATTGTGAGAAAAGGAGAAAATACTGATGGCCAGCATTTTCTTTGTTTCCCGCAGTCTTTTCAAAAGCTTTCTTTGTCCAGGTAAAAAAAAACCATTTGATTCTTTGAGGAAAAGAGTTGATTAGTTCACTTTATAAATTTGCAATAAAAACACAGAGACTGGAATTATAATGCTGTTTAGGTCAGACTGCCTTGACGAATAGAGGACAGTGTAGATTCAAGATCAGAGTGCATCTTCTGTACAATCTGATCTTGATCAAAACTGTCTATGAAAGTAAAAGAAGTTAGGTTTTGCATTCTAAACGGGAACTGGCACACTGCAAACTTACATATACATAGGTGAGTGCAATACTGTTGTAAGTGCCTATACATTGTATAGGCACTTACAATAATATTGCTCTCACCTATCGATATTTTGTTTGCAACTATTGTAACCCATTACCACACAATCTCATATTTTATCAAGGAGGAAGGAGTCTTTACAAATTATTGTGGGTGAAGAAGAAAATGATGGTAACCATCATTTTCTCCTTTAACCGTCATTCCAAAAATCTTTTCCTTTGCTCCTGATTTTCTCCTTTAACCCATTACCACACAATCACTCCTTTTGATGCCCCGAGAAAGAAGCCTCTACAAAACATTGTGGGAAAAGGAGAAAATGCTGGTAACCAGCATTTTCTCCTTTTCCCACAACGTTTTCTACCTTTCACAAAACCCTTCATTGTCCTTTGGTAATGAGTTAAGTCACTCATACTTGCTAAGCTTATCTCAAAGGTACCCTGTGTAATAGTTGAACACTAATTTCTAAGTAGATGAAAAATCAAAAATTTTTTCAAGATGTCAAGAATACAATTTGATAACACACAGTAGATCCAGATACCGGCACTATGAACTGTGCATTCTCATCTTCATCTTAACTGTTTACCTAACTTTCCTAAGCATGAAATGTAAATTTCAGACTCATTCATTTTGAAAGCATTGGCAGAGGACTATTGAAAAGTGTCTCAAAAACATAGGAACTGTCCTGGAAAGGATAGAAAATGTTGTGGGAACAGGAGAAAATGCTGGATATCGGCATTTTCTCCTTTTCCTACAATGTTTTCAAAAGCCTTCTCTATTAAGGCCATGTAAACATGGGATTGAATGGCAAAGGATTTACCGGTATTCACACTTCTATATCCAAGTTACCAATAACTTTACCATCGTAGGAAAGAATGAAGGATGACTGAATTCAAACTGAAAACCATTAAAAACTTTTTAACAACATAAAAACTATAAACAAATGAACACAAAATGTGAAAAAAAAACAATGACTAGACAAAAATAGTTAACTTTACCCTGCTTATACAATTAGGTTTTTTACCCTTCAGTTACCAAACAATAACATCTCCGACTTGTCGTTAACTCTTTACCCAGTGACAAAATCTTAGACTGGTCCATTTTGAAAGCATTTGCAGACTGAGACAAGAAGATAATGTCACTCAAAAATAAAAGTTTGTTTTGGAAAGAATAGAAAACATTGTTGGAAAAGGAGAAAATGTCGTTACCGGCATTTTTTCCTTTCCCTTCAATGTTTTCAAAGCTTTCTTTTTTAGGATCCTGTGGTAAAGGGATAACACTTTCACTACTTAATAAATTGCATTCTCTCATTGGTTACAAATACATTTCCACTGCATGGTCAAGAGAAGGTTCATTCCTACCTAGAATAAAACAGTAGACAGTGCAGATCAAAGATAAGACTGCATGTTTTGAGCAATCTGATCTTGATCTACAATGTTCATAAAAGCCTCTGGTGTCATTTATGGTATGGAAAGACTTAACCCGTTACTCCCTAGATACTTGCTTTGACGTATCAACAACAGACAGCTTTTGAAAACATTGTGGGAAAAGGAGAAATTGCTTGTAACGAGCAATTTCTCTTTTTCCCACAATGTTTTCCACTCAATCAGATCATCCTCATTTTTCCATATTCATCGTATTTTTATTTGCTGCTGAAATGGAAGAGCCTCAAATTGGCATATCAGGTAATTCAAAGCATTTGCTGACAAGTTACCGGTGCCTCTGGCTAAAATGTTGGTGGCTGGTCTTGAAAGAGACAAAAACAGTGTGGGAAAAGGACAAAATGCTGGTAACCAGCAGCATTTTCCACAATGTTTTCAAAGGCCTTTTATAGGCAAAACTTTTGGTTTGTCCAAATTTAAAACTTCTGCAGATGACAAATTCAAAATTGGTTTAAATGAGCCAAAGTTCTCTCATACACTGTTCCAAAGGGACAAAATGTTTAAGAAAAAGAAGGGCTTCCTTTCCCCTAACAGGACTATTTGCCTCCCATTCTGGAAAGCAAGTATTTGTCACCAGACAACATCTGTCCAAACACAGTTTAGTACTTCTTTCTGTGTCTAGAACAGACTACTGGCGCTTTTCAAAGGAGCAATTCGCAGTTGCATTTCTAGCGACCAGCATTTTCTTCTTTTCCAACATTGTTTTCCAAAGCTTACTCCCTCAGAATCCTTCAAAAATGGGGTCAACAGAACTCTTCCTCTGACAGTTATTCAAACATGGGATTTTTTGGCCATGCTTAACTTTTAACTCTTTACCAAGCCACAAAATTTAAGACTGGTCCAAATTGAAAGCATTTTGGAGACGACAAAATTAACACGACTTAAAAAATTAAATTTGTTCTGGAAGGGTAGAAAACATTGTGGGCAAAGGACAAAATGCTGGTTACCAGCATTTTCTCCTTTTCCTGACTTTTCAAAAAGCTTTTTTTTCAGGGTCGTGAAAACCAGGGATTGTTTGGAAAAGGGTTGACCAAATGACAAAACTGTAGGGTCACCAAATTGAAATCATTTGCAGACCATGATATAAATATGTCTTAACCCTTTACTCCATAAGGCATTTCTATGGTATCTCTAATTGACCCTAAATAACAGCAATGATGAAGCCGTTTCTTATGTGTAAATGACACCTTTTGATAGCATAGAAAACATTGTGGCAAAAGGTGAAATTGCTCGTCACGAGCAATTTCACCTTTTGCCACAATGTTTTCCAAAGGCTCCTACAATCAATGCGTAAAAATGAGTATCTATGGAGTTATGGGTTAAATATTGTAATTTCACCACTGTACAGTAGATAGGACTGTGGAAAAAGAGAAAATGCTGGTACACAACTTTTTATCCTTTTCCCATTATCTTTCGAAACTTTCTTTTGCAAGGTCATCAAAACTCAAGACAGTGTGGTAGACAGCTAAATTCTGAATGACCTAAGGAAATTGTTGGCATAGTTATTCAAAAATCTCTATTTACATTTTCTCAATGACTAGATAAAATATCGGAATACTTACAATAAATAAAAGATATCTTGCTAATACTTATCTGTGAATCTCATTCTGTTTTTACATACTGATAAATAATATTTGTTTATCATTATTACATAATCTTTTAGAATCTCAATGAAAACAAAAATATTACATAAAGACCAATTTGTATACAAAACTTTCTCTAAGTTTTCTAATAGAATCAACTACAATGTACATGTATATATATGTATACAAATAAATAAATGACAAAGAAATACACACTTTTCAGACTTCATGAATACTCACATCAAAGCATTTTACATTATTATACACACTTTATAAAAAAAAATCCTGAAAGTGATTCCAGACAACGAATGCTGAAGATTTGTAAGCCTTTACCAAAATAACATCATTTTCTCCTATCCGAAAAAGCTTTCTGAAGCATTCAACCTCCAATATCTCACCAGGAATTAAGTCTTTACCAAACGACAAAATTTTGGACTGTTCCAAATTGAAAGCATTTGCAGACGACAATAAATGTAAATCAAATACTAAAATTTGTTTTGGGAAGGGTAGAAAACATTGTTGGAAAAGCAGAAAATGCTGTTACCAGCATTTTCTCCTTTTCCAACAATATTTTCAGAAGGCTTCTTTCTCAGGGTTGTCTAAACTTGGAACTGTATGGTTAGGGTTAAGCTCAGATTTCTTCCCCCAGGATTCACATAAATTTAAATGAAATCTAAACAAAGTAGAAGCACCAACTGTATGAACGATATCAGCACTTAAAGTTTTGACAATTATGACTAGATTTAAATATGCATTCTACTATCATAGACAGGTTGTGTTGAACTGGGTGAATGAATTCAACACGACATATCTATCCAAGATAATTTTACAATGTTTTTTCACATAAATGAGAAGGTTTTTCCCTCCCATGTGAAATGTTCAAAAACACAGATGGAACAGTTTTGCATCAAACTCTTGTATTGCGCTTAACATCTCAGAAAGGAACTTAAAAAGCATCATTCACATGGAAGTAATTAGTTTTATACAGGACTAGATTTTCATCTCAAAAGTCAAAAAATATATATTCTCCATATTATAATACATGTATATGTATATGGACTTCTAATAAATGGCTTCTTACAGTTACTGAACAGCTATCACTAACAGTAAGCACTGGTGGATCAATGAATTTTAAAAGTGACTAGACTTATATTGCAAATCAAATAATATAGAGTCTTTGTATCTTATGCACAACTACTGAAAAAGGAAACTAGTATTCAAAAGCTTATGGAAAAATAAATGACTAAAAGAATACAAACAGATTCCACCAACATTCAAGACTACGTTATTTGACAGGTCTGCCATATAAAAAACATTATGAGAAATGATAACAATGCTCATCCTCCGCATTTTTGCCATTTGTCATTATGTTTTCTTTGTCAAACCTCGGGGGTTTTAACTCTTCACCGAACAACAAAATTTTGGAATGCTGGTTATCAGCATTTTCTCCTTTTCCCTCAATGTTTTCAATGTTTTCTCCCTCAAGGTCATTAAAAGTCGGGATTGTGTGGTAGAGGTAATATACATACGTAAATTACAGTTTGCACTACAGTTCTGATCAGCCAATTTCTTCAAGTACTAGACAATGTTGAAACTTTTGCACTTCTATATCAATCAAGATATGATATCCAGGTAAATGCAGTTACATCTTGCTGTTGTCCAGAATGTCTAAACAAAGCAGACTGTGTGGATCAAAGATCAGACTGCATTTATCTTGCAGTCTGATCTTGGTCCAACCTGGCTGCATTGGCAACTTATAGTGAAGGCATTTTAAAGGTTAAAATTTATTAGTAGTTCTGTATGATTATCTTTCAATTCTGTGTAGAGTATCCATTTATATTTTCTTTTCAGTACAAGACCTTTACCTACAATGCTATATACAAGTAATTTCTCATATTTTGACATACATGTATTTTAAATACAACAAAAATGTAAAGAAATAAAGAAATAGCTCATTGACAACAATTTTGTCATTTGCAACATTATTCTACAGCCTATTTTTCATGATTGCTTTTCCCAAAATGAAAAAAAAATATAAAAAGTTAACAATGCACTGTCCCTACAGCCTACTTGGCTTATCAAACTACACATAAAACAAGAGTATTTTCTCCTGTAGATTTATGACCAAAAACAACATAATTTCCACAATAGACTGCTAGCAAAAACATTATCTGCAAAAGAAACAGAAACTACTGCTTGTTTCATGCATTTTTCCTTCCTATTTGCACGATGTTTTTCAAATCATACATAGATGTAATGTTCCTTCTTACAAATGTTTGTCATTTGTGCTGAATGTATGAGGAGGAAACATTCCTGCATATACATTCCCGCATATAGCCTGAATAGAAATGTACTAACCTTTTCCCAAACATTCTTTTTTTCATGATCATTAGGGTGACAGTTTCTGAAATCACTGTGGAAATAGGAAAACATGCTGGTAACCAGCATTTTCTCCGTTCCCATGATGCTTTCAACCCTTTTAATGCCAACTTATAGCGTCTGTGGAACTTCCAATTGATCATTTGCAAATCTTCTACCCTAAGTGCTACTCTACTATTTTGAAGAATAATAAAGAATTAAATAGA
Source organism: Tridacna crocea (assembly GCA_943736015.1). Classification (NCBI taxonomy): domain Eukaryota; kingdom Metazoa; phylum Mollusca; class Bivalvia; order Cardiida; family Cardiidae; genus Tridacna; species Tridacna crocea. The sequence continues at coordinate 37,270,190 of OX031068.1, forward strand.
TACCAGCAAGACTAGATTTACGAAACAAAATGGTATAAATAAGGAACAATAAATTAAAACATACACACAATATAAGAAAACAAAAATGTATACTACTTCCTCCTATTAAAAGAAATCCTGTTTCCGACAAATAATCATTAAGGAACAATTCAACATCATCTACCAGATAGTGATTTTATTTACTACTATTTCAAGTGAGTGACTAAAGGCTATTGAAGGGGTATTAAAACAGATTTCTTTTGCAAATTCTTTGGAGAATTTTAACGAAGTCTGCTGATTTTCATATCAAAAAAGCAATTTTTTTCAACATTTACACTTTAGTTAACCCATTACCACAAACGGCCCTGAGAAAAAAGCCTTTAGAAAACATTGTAGAAAAAGGAGAAAATGCTGGAAACCAGCATTTTCTCCTTTTCCCACAATGTTTTCTACCCTTCACAAAACAAATTTCAAATTTTCAGTCACTTTTATTTTGTCGTCTGCAAATGCCTTCGATTTGGACAAGCCTAAAATATATCTATGTGGTAATGAGTTAAAACATTTTTCTTTTGCAAATTCTTTGGAGAATTTTAACGAAGTCTGCTAATTTTCATATCAAAAAAGCAATTTATTTCAACATTTACACTTTAGTTAACCCATTACCACACAATCCCTACTTTTGACGGCCCTGAGAAAAAAGCCTTTAGAAAACATTGTGGGAAAAGGAGAAAATGCTGGTGACCAGCATTTTCTTCTTTTCCTACAATGTTTTCTACCCTTCAAAAAAACAAAATTTAAATTTTCTGTCACTTTTATTTTGTCAGCTGCAAATGCTTTTGATTTGGACAAACGTAAAATTTTGTCATTTGGTAATGGGTTAAACCAAGCTAAAGGTAAACAATCATATCCTTATGAGTGTTCCTTACAAACATCAACGTTCTCCCATCAAAAAAACTAGAAGGCCCTGAAGGGCCTGAATACACTCTACTGGCAGAGAATTCAATTTTCCTTTTTCATGAAGATCTGACAAGAAAATCATTCTTTGTCACGAAAACAAGAATTGGTAATTTTCAACTTGAAATGGTGTGTTTTCCCAAAATGTTTGTTGGATTTATTTCAAAATAGATAGGGTTGAAGCTATTGGTGAGATAAACGAACTGTGCAAGTTTCAAAAAAATCTTATTACAAATGCACATTTTATCCTGTAAACAAGAATTTAAAATTTTCAACTTGAAATGGCTACTTTTCCCATTCTGTTTGTTGGATTTTTCTCAAAATCAATAGGGTTGAAGCTACTGATAAGATAAACAAACTGTGTAATTTTCATGAAAATCTGGCAACAAATGCAGACTTTATTGCATAAACAAGAATTAGAAATTTTCAAGTTGAAATGGCTACTTTTTCCATACTGTTTGTTGGATTTTTCTCATAATCCATAGGGTTGAAGCTATTGATGAGATAAACAAACTGTGCAAGTTTCATGAAAATCAGGCCAAAAATGCAGACTTTATCGCGTAAACAAGAATTTGAAATTTTCAAATTGAAATGGCTCCTTTTCCCATACTTTTTGTTGGATTTTTCTCAAAATCAATAGGGTTGAAGCTAATGATGAGATACACAAACTGTGCAAGTTTCAAGAAAAACGGGCTCTAAATGCAGACTTTATCGCATAAACAAGAAAAAGACTAACGGACGGACAGACGTACAGACGGACGACGGAAACCACGCCATGACATAAGCTCTGCTGGCTGAAAGCCACTAGAGCTAAAAATATAGGTCAAAATTTGGTTTAAAACTTTACCAAATGACAGAATTTTAGACCTGTCCAAATTGAAAACATTGGCAGACAACAATTTTAAAGCGGCTCAAATGATGTCAATTTTCTTTGATAGGGTAGAAAACATTGTAGGAAAAGAAGAAAATGCTAGTTACCAGCATTTACCTCTTTTTCAACAATGTTTTCAAACAGCTTCTGTCTCAGAGTCTATAACCCATTAACACCCAATCCCTACTTTCGATGCCCTTGAGAAAAAAGCTTTTTGAAAACACTGTGGGAAAAGGAGAAAATGCTGGTAACCAGCATTTTCTCCTTTTCCCACACTGTTTTCTACCCTTCCCAGAACAAATTTCAATTTTTCAGTCACCTTTATTTTGTCGTCTGCAAATGCTTTTAATTTGAACCAGTCTAAAATTTTGTCGTGTGGTAAAGAGTTAAAGGTTGGCTTTGTGTATCAAAGGGCTAATCCTTTCATCAAACAATTCCTAACTCAATTTTCTGCATGTCACAGTTCATTCTATCTCAAGGTTCAGTCGTTTTATTAGACAAGATAGATGTTATGGGTCCATCATTATGTGATGACTTCCTTGATATAATGCATCACAGACACGCATTAACCCTTTACCACACAATCCCGACTTTTAACTAACTTGAGAAAGAAAGCCTTTGAAAACATTGTGGGAAAAGGAGAAAATGCTGCTAACCAGCATTTTCTCCTTTTCCCACTATGTTTTCTACCCTTTCCAAATCAAGTTTCAATTTTTGATTTGCATTAAATTTAATTTTGTTGTCTGGAAATGCTTTCAATTTGGTCCAAAATTTTGTTGTTTGGTAAACTCCCTTTTACAAGTTGTGACCAACATAAAAATACCTTGTTATATAAGCAATCCCTACCTTTATCTTCTTACTTTCCTTTCCAGATTACATAAACTGTATTTTTGATCTAAATTTACTGCATAAACCTAGGTTTTTCTCTCTAATGTCCGGAAATAAAGACATCAACCATACTTTATTGAATAAGCCGTGAATATTTGAGAGGAAAAAAAAAAAAATTGTTGATTACTATGCCTATCCCATAATACTAAAAACCTGCATACTTCTATCTAATTTACAAAATCTGCAGACAAAGCTTTAGGGGTAACTCTCTTTCTTTTATTCCTGGATGATGTCTTCAAATGCTCCACAATAGCTTTTATACCCTCTGTTACTACATTCTTTTTCACATCTGCATGGTTCTTGGATCCATTTCCATCTCCTGTGTGGTTGGTTCTCTCACTCTCAGCTTTCATATCATCTGACTGGTACCCAGGAGATGAAATATCTGCTGACCGTACCCCACTTTTTCCATAATCCTCTTCTTGACTGTTGTCATGGCAATTTCCATATCCTGTCTGGTTCCCATCACATGATTCAAAGCAGGTTTTATCCTCTTCAAGGCTATTTTCCAATGCACTTTCACTGCCACTTGATACATTGAGAATGTTCATCTGAGACTTTGCAGCAGATTTTGCTAGCTCAGAAAGCATGGCAGAGGCTGACTGATCGAGCTGACTAGAATTCAGGGACAAGTCATTTTCTGAAGGATCTAACAGTGACTGATCTAGTGTGTAGTTATACTCCCCTGGTTCTGGGGTCATGGTTGATAATGCTGTTGTGGTAACCTGGCTGTCTTGTTTTGTGTCCTGACCAGTGAGTTTTAAGGTATCAGGATCAAATCCAACTCCTTTGTGATGCTTATTCAGGTGATCAATGCAGTGATATTTTCTGATAAAGCCCTTTGAGCAGACTGGACATTTGTGGGGTCGCTCCATTGTATGGAGTTTCATGTGTCGTCTATAACTTGTCAGATGCGAAAGCTCCCGGTTACAGACATCGCACGCATACACTAGTCGACCCCCAGACTCAAATGTACGCAGATGGGCATCAATATTGGCCATATCAGCTAAGCTTTCTGCCAGAATCGCTTTATCTTTTATCTTCCCTTTTTTCTGGTTCTGATTACCTGCTGTATGTTTTTGTTTATGTCTGTACATGGGATAGGAGTCTGAATCATAGTAACCTGACAACACAAGGTTTTCTGACGAGGCTGTAAAGGTCTCATCATTGATAGTTGTTGGTAGGCTGAGAGACGATACCTGTATTTGCCCTTCTGCAGTCAAACCATTGCTTCCTGGGTTATCAGTTTGCATCTGTTCCTCCATCTTTTGTAATGGCTGCTCATACAGTGAACGTAAAATACTCTTTTCTGTTGATTTATTCTCTTCCTGGCAACTCTGAGTCGGGCTTTCTATTTTGATTGGCTTATTACTGCCATATTTCTTGTAAATATTGGCCAATGGTATCAGTGACTTAGGCCTGTTTACAATGCTGGTTTGGGAAGGATCTTCTAAAACACAATTATCACCAGTTTTTGCGACCTGACTGATTTTCCCACCACTGTTTGATGACGTTAAAGGCAAACTGTCATCTTTAGGCTCAACTTTTACCGAAGACAGCATTGGTGTCTCATTCTCCTTATCAGTTTGACTAGACTCTAATACTGGTGACGTAACATGTTCAATATCCGATGCATCATCCACTCTGCCTGGACTGTAATCAGCGTGGACAGTGTTTTTTAGTCGTGGACTGTGGACCTCATCTAACAAACACTGCTGTGGTTTTCTTTTTAGAGGTGGTGTATCGGGGAGTTCCAAAGTGTTAAAAAGTCTTTTTCTCTTGGGAGGTGGAAGGCTTTTATAGTGCACGGAATCTGCAAAGAAACAGTTTTCTTTATGACATCAGGGGTTACATTAAATCTTATTAAAACATATTAAAACAACAAAATTTTAGACTGGTCCAAGTTGAAAGGGCTTGCAGACGACAGAATACACGTAACATAGAAACTGAAATTCGTTTTGAGTAGGGTAGAAAACAATGTTTATTCTTCTTATCCCTACAGGTTTTCGAGGAAGGAATTTTATGATATGTGTGAACTGACAACCCGATGGACAAGCAATTATGCAGTACTAACAACTTTCCTCACCATGGGTCTATATTAACCAACCAGTCTTACAAACATTACTGGTCTAATTCTCGAGAATCTTCAAAATTTGAAAGTAACACAACTTTTGATTGGCTTGACCCTTTACCACACTATCCCGACTTTCAATGACCCTATGCAGGCAGCCTCTTGAAAACATTGTGAGAAAAGGAGAAAATGCTGGTAACCAGCATTTTCTGCTTTTCCCACAATGCTTTCTACCATTCCAATGACAATGTTAATTTTTTCAACTGTATTTATTTTGTAATCTGCAAGTGCTTTCGATTTGGACCAGTGTAAACTTTTGTTGTTTGGTAAGGATGTTAATATGGTTAACCCATAACCACACAATCCCTACTTTTGATGCCCCTGAGAAAGAGCCTTTAGAAAACATTGTGGGAAATGGAGAAAATGCTGGTAACCAGCATTTTCTCCTTTCCCCACAATGTTTTCTACCCTTCACAAAACAAATTTCAAATTTTCAGTCACTTTTATGCTTTTGATTTGGACAAGCCTAAAATATTGTCCTTTGGTAATGAGTTAAATAAAGAATGGTTAGCCAATATGTAACCTGACTACTGAAAATGTGTGAGTAAATGCTAGAAACAAAAACAACTGCTTTACTCACTTGTTTTGTCAGCTGGAGATTGAGATTTATGGTTGACAGAGTTGGAGTTACCTTCATGGTTTTGAATTTCTGAAATATAGAACAAGATAGCTAGTTTTGAAGAATGAGAAAAAATTCAAACTTTTGAGCAATAAACCTGAGTTTTGACATTTACAAGGGTTTCACCATTCATAAAGTTTTCAACAGCCCTGTAGAAAAATCCTGTAATATGAGCTTAACTATATGCCTAGCCAATGAATTCTTTCAAAATTGGCAAGTATCAAAATTTGAAATTTTGTATTCCTGTAAAAGTATATAAGCCATGCTCTGTGGAAAGGGGGCTTGAAGCATTTGCAAAAAAGTATCGACCTGTGTCAGCCTGTGCTGCCTGCGCAGGCTGACTTGGCTCGAAACCTTTCGCCATCTTTAAATTTTCTGCATGTCAAAGGATGATTCTACCTCATGGTTAAGTTGGTTGATTACTAAGATGCATTCTGTAGATCCATAATAAAGTGATGGTCTTAACCCTTTACCAAACAATCACTGTTTTTAAGACCCTGAGATTGAAGCCTTTTGAAAACATTGTTGGAAAAGGAGAAAATGCTGGTAGGTAACTAGCATTTTCTCCTTTTCCCACAATGTTTTCTACCCTGCCGGAAACAAATTTCAAGTGTTGAGTTATGTTTATATTGTCATCTCCAAATGCTTTTAGCTTGGACCAGTCTTTAACGTTTGTTGTTTGGTAAAGGGTTAATAGGTATAATGTACTAAGGAGATGCATTAAGCCTCCTTTTGCCAGAGCATAGCTCATGTGTATTGTCATGTAAAGCACTGTATCCACAAAAATAATGTTCACCACATTAAATTTTACCACATAGGTCTCAAAAATGGTGAGATGTAAGACAAAAAAGCCTGCAGGGGGCTATGTACCAAACCTACCTGCACAAAAACTGGTGAACTTTTCACACATCACTTGAACAAACTCATCCCCATCATCTAGGTACTCCTTCCCTAAGTGGGAACCAAGATGGTTGTACGTTCCAGCTGCCACATTGGTTGTTATCAAAATGGATTCTTCTCCTGTCTCTGCAGCCAGTTTCTGAAGCTGTTGGCAAAACATAATATAAATGATATTACAATATTTTCTGTCACAGTATTTCCCTATCTATATTGATATACTGTACAGGTGTGTGGTCAGAATTTGTTTTTGATATTTTGTGTAAATTCAGCATTTCTCCATGCAAGACAGAGGAAAACCACTTCTTTTTTGAAATGACAATTTTTTGAAAACTGAGTGGGAAAAAGTAATAAAACAAACTTTAGTGAGAAACTACTTGTCCTCTATCAATAGCTAGCTTCTGCAAGGACTATAAATATTTCACTGAACAAATGAATAATGATTTTTGACTGATTTATGTTTCCAAGATTACACAGAAATAGTGAGTATATGGTGCCCAAACTTTTTTTTCTGCATCAAATGGTCAATATTCTAACAATATGACCACAAAACCATACTAGAGTGCATCTTAACTGACAGCAAAACTGTTACATGCTTTACTGCCACTTTTTCAGTACATAGTCAGTTATCAGGATCAATCCCTAACTTCTATCAACCATTCATTTTTTGCCCTGTGATAAGTATGGTACATATCCGTTTCACTTTCTGAAAAATCTAGTGGTTGTAACTCTGACTTCAAAACTACACTTTACATTTGTATAAAACTGACTGGTTCATGCAAGTCTACTTTAGAACAAAAATGATTCTAGTTGGAAAATGCTGACTTGGATCAGATGTTGAGCAGAATGCACAGGCTTATTCAAACCAAACTTTAAGCAAATGTCGTAACACCCCCTTTTCACATGCTGCAGGCCATATGATGGTTGTAGCTGGATGCTATCACAGATGATTCCCTAGAACTCTAAAAGGTAGCTGTCTGAAAAACTAAAACCTAATTTCATGTTCTCATTTTCCCACAATGTTTTAAAATACCCTTTTCCTTACTGCTTTTAAAACAAGAGACTGTTTTGCAAAAGGTTAACCGTATACTACACTGAAACATTTTAGACCTATCCAACCTGAAAGCATTTTGAGACTTTGAACAATTTCGTAGTAGCTCAAATGACACATTTATTTTTGATAGGGTAGAAAACTTTGTGGGAAAAATAGAAAATGTTGTTTACCAGCATTTTCTCCTTTTCCAACATTGTTTTCAAAATGTCTCTTCCTCAGAGTCATCTAAACTTGTCATTGTGTCATTGTGTTATAAAAGTTTATGCATCCACTACAGAACAACCCCCCCTTACAACCCTTATGACTCTCACCAGTGATTGTATTTGACATCGTATGACAGATTTAATAGCAGTTCTGTATTCTGCTGTATCTTCTGGTATACTGGATACTGACTCCCTGTGTAATCTCATTGTGGCAAGATGTGAGGCAAGGTACTCCTTGAGGTCAAACCCTGAAATTATAACATCCAGTACATGTCTCAATGAATAACCTCTTTTCAAGGATAAATTTCTTGGTTTGAGGGTTGTTACTTATTGCTCAGTGCAATCTTTATCAGAGGATAAAATTTTAAACTTGTTCGATTCATTAGCATTTGCACAGGATAAAATGAATAAATCATCTCAAAGGATGAGATTGATATGTCTTTGAAAGGGTAAAAAACATTGTGGGTGAAAAATAAAGACCTAGTAACCAGAATTTTCTCTCCAACATTGTTTTCAAAAGCCTTCTTCTCAAGCTTTTGAAACTCAGGACTCTCTGTTACAGTGTTAGGAGTCATATATTACTTCAAACTATTGCACCAGCATTTCTCAGCACATATTATAATCATCTAATGAACAATAAGACTTCTTTTAAACCTTCACTAGTTGACAATTTTTTATCTTGTCCAAACTGACAGCATTAATTTTGCAGACGACAATTTCTATGAGGCTTGATGAAAGCATTTTTTCTTTGATTTGAAAGAACACATTGTTGGAAGAGGAGAAAATGCTAGTTACCAAAAAAAAAAAAACAATAAAAAGCCAATAAAAAATGGCTAAGGCCTCCATTAAAATGTTGCACATTTTCCTTTATTTTTACACATGTTATAGATTTTATCCCCTCACTTCTTGTCTTTCTTTTAACCCTTTACTCCATAGATACTCATTTCTATGAATTGCTTGTAGGAGCCCTTGGAAAACATTGTGGCAAAGGGTGAAATTGTTAAAACCTTTTACTTTTGCTCTTTTCACCCTTTTATCCTTTGATAGATAAGTTCAAACACTTTTCTCCCTTGATAGATAGGCAATCCACATGGTTAATACAATCAGCATGGAATGTGGTACATAACAAAAATATTATTTATGAAACATACTGGCAATTACAAATTAAGTTTTTAAGTGAAGAAGGTTTGAACAAAATATAGCCATGCATTGGGTGTAAAGAACATAATGATACATAAAAACTATATAGTTGCTTAGTTACAGAAACATCCATAGTGATTATTCTAGACCAGGCAAAAGGGCAGGGAGGCAGGAAAAAGGGGCAGGGAGGAACATTGCGTTGTTGAATGACTTCTCATATCAGATAAAGGCAAATCAGTGTCCTTCACTCAAGTTCTAACTATAACTTTGGATATGAATTGCATATTAAAGAAAAGAATAAGAAAAGATTCTTATCAACTCATAGACTCAAAGCAACACAATCTGACTATACAAGTTTTGAATGCCATGTAATCTATGATCCCATGATGCACTGTCACACTTAGCTTTAATGTAGTAGACCCGTAACACTTCTGGTGTAGCATGGAATAAAAGTTCTTGATAGTTGATAAATACGGATTTATACAGATAAAATACTTATGCATATTTTTGACCAACTAGAAATGCCTTTGATGTCTCTTAAAAACAATTGTTGATACTTTTGTTATCAGAAAAGGGAGGTAATTATTAATTTACTTTGTAATGAGAATACAATGGTTTTGGATTTATAAATAATAATTCTAGGAAGGAAAAAAAGGAAAAAATGGCTCGGTTAAAGTAGTACAATATACTCATTTTAGCAAATTTTGTAGGATAATAATATTGTGAAAATAGCTGTGTTTCTATTACAAGTCCACTACCTTACTTCTCGTCAGATAACAAAAAATGTCCAGAGTAATTATAAAAAAACACCTTCTTCTCAGCTGTTTTAAGAAATGACAACAATTTTGATTAAAAAAAAATAAAAAAAAACTTAATTATTACATAGAATTACAAAATGTGTAGGCAGGCCTACTGATGGAGTAGTGTACTACTGCATAGCCATTCTATAAATAGACTGCTAAAAATAGAACCCTGCAAAGCAGATTTTGCTTTAAAAAAATTGCCGATGCTTGAATAGCAAACATCGAGTATTTTCAAGATAGTTGGCAACTTTGGTTTACCATCCATACCTGTAATTTATGCAAAAAATATACGAAATGATAATCTCCAGCTGCAATAAGGGTTAATTTAGCTTTATTTTAAAACTATTCAAGTATTGATAAATTTCACTGATTGTGTGACGTCATTTAAAGAAATTAGCAGACGTTAAAGTACCTGTGGGGGAAAAAAGTCAGGGTTTCGGGGGATAAAGGGATGGTTTAGCAAGTTACTGACAGAGAAGGATTATAACACCCTGCTGTTCTGTCTTAACTGACGAAGTTGATAAAGGATAATTAGTGTCACCCTTAGTCTTAGACTGGCTGTATTTCATGAATATAGTCAGGTCGGAAGAAATTTATGGCGACTTTTTGTGACTGTGCAAGCTTGACGAGAAAGAGCCGAGACACTGAAGATGAGTTTTTTGCCCATGTAGCCGGACGGTTTGTTCTGAAACCAGAACAATACACAAACAAGTTTTGTATGTATTTGATAAGGGCAACAGGGCGGGTGTTCACAGATTCGAGGGCAGAAGGGCGGAGTGAAAAAGGGGCAGGGCGGCGCGCCCTGCTATTCCGCTCTAGAATAAACACTAATCCAACTGATTTACTCTATAATTGTATGTTACCGAACTTGTCTGTTATCAAAACATCTGTAAATCCTTTTGTCTATAATATTTTGTCTTGCTCCGAAAATGAATGTTAACTGGACTATGCCTATTCCTTTCTGAATAAGTTTTAATGGTCTACCACAATCTATAGGGTGCCTGCTAAAAATGCAAACATAGCTGCCTGAAAGATTTCCTGTTTTCACGAGAAATACAAAAATCTGACAGTAACTTCTGTAAATTGCTATTGAAATGAAAACAAAAACAAATGAACATTACAGTACAACTAACAAAAAAAATACGGGTTAAAATTCTTCTGTGGAGAGCAGCTGCCAAAAAAAATTAGAAAAGTAATTCTAGAATATATCTGTGTAAATTTAAAACGTAGAAAACATACTCAGCTCTTAAAAAAGATACATTTCATGTCGTCAATTTTGCTTTCATTTCACATCTTTCAAGAAAAAATGCTGCGATCGATTCTGCCTTTCTTGAATATTACAGAATATAAATCGAATAAAAGTGGCTTAGTAAACTATAGAATAAGTGTGGCTGAGTAATGTATCGTCTGATTCAAAATTAAATCTTGAAAACAAATTTTGATAATAAATAATCTACAATTTTAATATTTTGATGTTGTCCTTACATTCCGCGTTCGAGAGCTCAAAACTATTCTTCACGAAGTTTCAAGTTTGGTCCAATCAAGTGTTTCGCCTTCGTTTTAGGTACACATCCTGTAAAAAATACCCGACTACCAAACGAGAAAGAAGTACAACACTACTAAACATGTCCCCGTTTTCTAATAGATTATAGATCTACTATATTTATTTTAATCCATCATAAAATATCTCATTATTAGAAACACATTTAATTTAGATCTAACTCATCTGCGATGTTCAACTTTACTGAATGATTTATGGTCTAAGGGAAGAAACTCTCACACATTATCATCGTTGAAATACAGGAGTTACTTCCCCTGTTGCCATGGCCATGATAAAACGCAAGACGAATAAGATTATGTTATTCGTCAATTAGAGCCTGCAAGAACGATCTGTAATACATGTAAACAATCTATTGCAATCAGTTAAAACGAATACCACTAGATCTATGTTGTTTTGAGAGAGTGAATCATCGAAATTTACAGATTTGAATATAATAGACGGAAGAAATAGAAGTTAAGACAGGAATAAGATTGACGTAATCCGAGGGTTGTCTCCCGTGTTTAAATTTCACCGAATTTGTCACTACTGAAACACATTATAGGCCGAAATATTGAAGGTTGGAAATAACGATGGGTTCATACCAAAGTAAGATTTCGCATTGTACGCAAATTTAATTTGGACAGAAAATTTTGATCGCATAATTAGAGAAATACCAAGATCACTGCAGTTACACTTTGTAAAACTGTTTCAGCGCTTAATCTGAAAATAGAATCTACTGAACCTCAGACGGATATTTGTCTAATATGCTTCACAACACAAGCAGGCAGAAAAGGTCAAAGATCAGACTGCACGTTCTGTGCAGTCTGATCTTGATCTATGCCGTTCGAAAAAGCCTTTGTTTTCTCCTTTGGCACCGAATTTTCTGTAAGGTGAAATGCACTTAATCACATCTAACCCTGAAAGTTATCCTTTCGAAATAAGACTGATACAGAAAACAAAAATTTCGCTGATCGGTAATTCTTTCTCAATGACCCCAAAGATTCTTTATTCGGTGACGTTCAAATTTACCGAACGATTTATGGTCTAATGGAAGAAACTCTCACATATTTTCTTCGATGTTAAATAGGAGTTACTTCCCCTGTTGCCGTGGACATGATAAAACGCAAGACGAATAAGATTATGTTGTCAATTAGAGTCTTCAAGAACGACATCTTTAGTAAACAATTTTTTAATCAGTTGTCATGAATAATGCTGTGTTGTTTGAGTGAGTCAATCATTGAACAGATTTGAACATAAAAGATAGAAGAAATAGCCGTTAGGACAAAGATAAAATTGACTAAATCCGAGTGTCGTCTCCCCTGTCTAATTTTCACCATATTTGTCTCTACATATTATACGCCGAAATATTGAAGGTTGGAAATAACGGTTGGTTCATATCAAGGTAAGATTTCGCATTGTATGCAAATTTAATTTGGATAGATCTTTTTTTTGTGTGTGTGCATAATTCGAGAAACACTCAGTTCACTAGAGTTACGCTTTTGAAACTGTGTCAGCGCTAAATATGAAAATAAAATGTACTTAGGGTTGAACTAAGACTCTACAGAGTTTGAGTACGCTCTCTCGGTATAGACTCGATCGGTATAGACTCTAAAGAGTTTGGGTACGCTATAACAAAATGGATATGCTGGAATATATAGAAATATGTATCATATAGAAGATCTGCAAATCAAACCGTCGTCTTAGATACCTGCAAATTATGAATGACGTGGCAATATTCATGTTATTATATAAAACCTACTTTATGCCAATTTTTATATTCCTGCGCTAAAGCTCGGGACCTTTCGGAGGTAGATTAATTTATCAGTGTCATCGACGGCCAACTTCTTTTGAAAAAAGGCTGACTTATTTTGAAAAAGGCTGACTTAAAATACTTGAAATTATGTTTTTCAGCCCGTCTAGCTTTTTTTTGCGATAAAAGAGCACATAATCACTGCTTTGTCTGTTTGTACGTGGTTGGGACATGGAACGTAGTAATGTTGTACACCAACGTGTTAAGGTTTATCGAGAAAGCAGTAGATCTATGAACTCAAGAGCTTAAAAAACTTGCCACATTTCTGATCATTTTTACTATTTTTTAATTAACTCTTTATCAGACAATATCGAGTTTTAACATTTAGCAAACTGAGGAAAAGGTCTGTTTGAAAACATTGTGGAAAGAGGAAAAAATGCAAGTAAACAGCATTTCTCGTTTTCTCACTATGTTGTCTAGCCTAACATACAAATTCTTCCATTTTAATCTGAATTAAATTGCTGTCTGCGAATTTGATTTGGACAAGTGTTCGTTTTTGTGTGAGCTGAACTAAAATTCCAAAGCGTTTGAGTCAAATTCAAGCTACAAACGTCCGCGGTATTCCGGCAAAATTTAAGCCGGAACTACTTGAAGTCAATCTCTTTCTACCGCTTTGTACCTAAATGCGATGGAGTATTAGATTCGCGTCTACTACTAAGACTCAGACGGTTTTTTGTCTGACATGCTTCACTAAACAAGCGGCCGGAATAGATCCAAGAGCAGATTGCATGTTATGTGCAGTCTGATCTTGATCTTAGCCGTCCGCAGCAGTCACTTTTTTCTCCTATGGCACCGAAAGGGTGAAAAATAAAAGTTGGTATCCACTGTACGTCAAATTTTTAACACGGTGCAAGGTGAAATGTACTGACCAGATCGATCTAACCCCGAAAGTTATCCTTTCTAAAAAAGACTGATAGAGATTATCAAAACTTTTGCTGATAAGTAAGATGATAAATAGATCCAGAGTCTCTTGTTATGTATTAAAAATTTGTCACAGATAGGGTGGTGGGGAGAGGGTATAGTAAGGGAGGTTACTGTTCATGACGTATGGTTTCAGGGTCGTTAAACCAGGGATTGTTTGGTAAAGGGTTAAAAAAAAGTGAATATTTTACCGTTAAAGTACTGTCAGTAGTCCATTTTCTGTCGTGCGGATAGTGGTGCTTAACAGCACGACTGTCGTGTGAATAAGAATGGTTATCGGCACGACCGTCGTACCGATAACCTCCATTATAGGCACGACCGTCGTGCTGATAGCCTCGGCCTTCAGTACATAGGAGTTTTCTCCCCTAGACCATGAAAACGATACATAGATCCGTTGAAATCGATATTTGACCAACAAGGTCCTCGAATTTATTTTGCCCGATATACAGCCTTGCTGTCTGCTTTTTGGGGTGCGATAGAAGATCTAGATCTATTTATTTTGTGTTGTAAACGCTTCAGTTAAAAAAAAAATGATTATCTGCTTTGCGAACATGTAACGCAGATGTGAGATACACACTCTAGGTAGCTTGTAGACAAGTTCGGATTATGATGATGACTGACAATGCATGCACGTAGAAAGCATTTCAAGATGGGGGGGGGAGGCTAACTTCGGAATACTGAGATTTTTTTGCGTGGTTGTTGCATTGCACTAAAAACTCATATTTCAGTTATTATGATTTTAAAAATTATTGGGGGGGGGGCTGAGCCCCCCCCCCCCCCAGCCCCCCTGTTCCTTCGGGCCTGAAAGTATTGTAGTCTTTGTAGTCTGCAGATGGGATCTACTGTTTGATCAAAAGTTTCTCAAAAGAAGGACTTTGCGTAGGAAATGAAATCGTTGTGGCAGAAGGAAAATTGCTTGTAACCAGCGGTTTTCCTCAAGATTCCAAACATGTTTTCCAAAAGCCTAAGTAGTGTCCCTAAATATCCGGACTGTCACGTGAAGGGTTAAATTGCATGAGAATTATTCGATAAAAAATGTATAAAAAAATATAATCATAATTATACAAGCATACTATTGATTTAAAGCAACGGCGTAATCTACATAATTATGTGTAAATATGATTTTCCTTGATTCACATATGACGAAAAAAATGGATAAATAGTCATTTTTCTCAATTAGATACAGTTTATTTACGATATCGAATTATATCCTTTACCAATCGACCCAATAAATGAAGCCTATAGACCCGTAATGCAAAACTATTGCAGTTGGGATTTTAAAAAAAAAATGTGGTCTAGGGGAGAAAACTCGTACTGCCTAAGAGTTAGCGAAAACCAAGAGTAATCTCCCTTATAATGATGTGCCCCCCCCTTTCATCATTTCTCCGAGACGCTTGACGGATCAAAGTACTAAACACAACACTGGGGGAAAGGTGACATGCATGTATCAGTTTTAATCTGTTTTTGATGAAGAATTCAATTAATTTTAACAAGAGAGTTTCATTGACTTTGGTTTCGATACACTATTTTTTAAGAAAGAACATTTCCTGCTTTATTTCTTGAAATTCGAATGGAATCATCGAGAAAGTTTTGAATCCTGGAAAATCGCCATTTGCAAAGTTGTGATTTGCGGACGGCATTCAGTATCATACTCCATAGAATGTACGATCTGATCTTTACATAGTCCGCTTGTTTTGTTGAACTTATGTAGTGTTAAAATCTCTACAAGATACATTTAATGGACTGTAGAGTCTATATATTTAAACCGTCGAAAGAGGTCCACATGTTGGCGCGAAAAAACTTCAAAGCGCCATATACAATAATAGTTGTCTTTGCAAACAGTGTAGATTAAGATCAGACTGCACAGAACGTTCAGTCTGGTCTTGATCTACACTGTCTGCTTTGCTTAGACATTCTTCACAAAAGCAACCCTGATAATGTAACTGTTTGGGAGAAGATTCTAGGCTGAACATTTCTGTTGGGTTTATTTGTCGCCCTAGATATTTGTCAGTATAGGGGACAGCTTTAGGGCTCAGTTTTGAATCTACCTCGTATATTTCTACAAACCAGAAGTTTTGTTTTGAACTAGTTTATAAGATAACATTTCAATATTAAGCGGTATCGGTTGACATTGTCCACAAATGAAAACATATTTTTGTTGGAAAGTGTGCGTTTATTTATCATTGTGATATCATATACTCTCTAATTTGATTTATTAATATCTGTTACCTCAGAGATATGTTACCAAATGATGCATTGTTATTCTAGTAAAATCTTACCTTAATTCCAAATTCAAATATTGGCATTATAAATTGTCATAAAATAAAAGGGAGACTACCTACCGCCTGTTTTGACAAATAATATGTCTTACTGAATTATTTTCTGTCGGGTGGCATGTCGTTTTTAGAATTATTAAAATTAACAATTTTACCATACAAACTGATTCAAAGTCCTTACAGCTACATGAAAAATTATGGCTTGTCAAACCGATCGTCTCTACAGACGTTACCGTGTTTATTCGTCCTCGGTTTTACGCTTGCTCTTTGCTGGCATTTTTTGTAAGGTGCACAGGCATATAAGGACCACAGGCATGAGGAGGAGGTTCCATGTCCCGCCTACTGCTTCTACCATTCAGGTACTGTAGCCGCAGTCATTTAGCACTACCGGAAAAAGCCAAAGCGAGGCTGTGAGTGGAGCCTGTCTCTTGTACACCTATCTTCAAAGGTAACAATGTGAAGCAGTCAGAAATAAGCCCTTTCCTCTTCAATAAAGGAAGCAACTCTGACATTACTAATAGCAAAATTTTGTACGAGTTGTCTCCCATTGACCATTGGTAGTTCATCATTCTATTGCAATGGCCTTAAATTGTGAAAGAAAATCAGTTTAGAACAAAACACCAAGCACAAGCGCGAGTAAAATGGAATAAATAAGCAAAGGAAGGGAGCAAGAAAGTAAATAAAACAAAGGACAAAAAATAAATGATAATGTTTTAATAAATATCAGTTGAAACAACATGAAAGAACCGGAAATAAAAAAAAAAACACAAGGAGACGAGATAGTTTTCCTTGATTTCTTGTGATTTGACAGGTGCTTCTTGTTGTTAGTTGAACATTTCATAATCTAACACAAAAAATCGCGTGTATCTTCACATATGAACCGTAAAAGAATCCACAAAATTCTGGAATCATTGATGAGTTTTATTTTCACAGTGTCGTGCTTGTACATATATTCGGATAAAAGTTTGGCTTTGTAGAAGAAGCGTAAAAGTTCTGTTCTTAAAACACTTCATTTAAGTTTTCAAAAATAAGTAACACAAAAAATGGAGGAAAAGTTTGGTAAACATTTAACTATTTAGAAGATGACAAACGTAAGGCCTGCATCAAATTGGAAGCAATTTAGCAGACGACAAATCTAAAAGTTGGTCAAAAGATGACTTCTGTCCTTGATAGGATAGGAAAAGTGAAATGATAGGAAAAACCAGAAAATGCTGGATAATAGTATTTCATCCTATTTCTATAGTGGTTTCAAAAGAACAGAGAGTTCTCAAGGATATATTTTGAAGCTGGGGACTGTGTACCTTCAGTCCGACTCTGAAGGCTTGCTCCGATGCTGTTGTTGTTAGTTAGTCTCTGCTGTGGAGACCAAATAACAAAAATAGCATTAGAGCAAGCATGCAACCACTAGGCTTTGTATATACCTGTAGACTGAAGGATTTCCCAGGTGTCATTTTGTAATTGGGTCTCGGAGAGGAGAAACATTTAAAAAATGGCATCGAAGCTCCCCTTTGGATCGAATGTAGGCTTTGTACATAGATCCTTTTACTTATTGACCAACAAATCTAAAGTCAGTTCTGTAACATGATATCAAACCATACTGTCAGACTGAAGAAAACATTTTGTATGTTTTGTTTTGGCCACAGGGTTCTGAAGCATTGTCAGCCCATTGATACATGTAGATGATTTCTTAATGTGTAAAATACAATGTGGTTGGAATGATGAAATTTGCCATAAAAAGGGTAGAAAAACCTTGTTGGAAAAGGAGAAAATGCCATTTATTATGGTGGTTTGAAAATAATGAATGTCTTCAAAAACGATGGCTTGTTGCGTACAAGATACTTAACCCATTACCACACAATCCCTACTTTTGACGACCCTGAGAAAGAAGCCTTTAAAAAACATTGTGGGAAAAGGAGAAAATGCTGATAATTATTACCAGCATTTTCTCCTTTTCCCACAATGTTTTCTACCCCTCACAAAACAAATTTCAAATTTTAAGTCACTTTTATCTTGTTGTCTTAGAAACACTGAAATTCTTTTATGGCTCAAAATGAAGTAAGATAATGAAAAGTAACCTGGCAAGCAATTACCTTTTTATCATCACCATTGTTTTGTTTTGTTGAAAAGCAGTATATCTATATCTATATTGGGTTATTGGGTGATGCTCAGCGCTCATAAATAATGGTTGAACATAAATGTTCAAGAAAATATGGCGGCAAGGGCCTGCCAATAAGCGTTTGAGTATTTTTTACAAATCACAAATTAAAATCTATTTGTTCTATCTGAGTATGTACAGAGAAGTAGGTCAAATGCCAGTGCATTCAGCTACCTTCCAAAAAAACCCTCTACCTCATGGGTGTTTTTTTACTGATACAGTGTGTGAAAGGTTTGAAAATTTCTTTTTTCATTTCAGATTTTCAGTACAGAATTCCTTGGGGAGTTAATGGTTGTCCAGTAATTTTTGCAGCACTTAAACTCCACGAACGTTAAATAAGAAACATGTGAAACACTGAAGAAACAGAAGTCAGACGTCTGCCATATTATGGAACCATTGTGAAGTCATTTATAAAGAAACAGAACCAGCTAGTGGTATGTCCCTCTCATAAGAAGATAACTACCATGTGCTGAAACTCAGTATTTTGATTCTGTAACAAAAGAACAAAATGCCTAACCCTTTACCAAACAATCCCTGGTTTGTACGACCCTGAGATAGAAGCCTTTTGAACACATTATGGGAAAAAGAGATGTTTTCTACCCTGCTGGAAACATATTTCAGATTTTCAATTAGGTTTTTATTTTGTCATCTGCAAGTGCTTTCAATTTGGACCAGTCTAAAATTTTGTCATTTGGAATAGGGTTAACTCCTGATAACTGAGACTACAAAATTGTCCAGGTTAATCTTTTAACTGTTTAACACAAAATGCTGACTTTTGATCCTCCTGGAAAAGAAGCCTTTAGAAGATGTGGGAAAAGGAGAAAATGCTGTTAACCACATATTTTCTCCTTTTCCCACAAAGTTTTCTACCCTGTCAAAGAAAATTTGCACAATTGTAACCACTTTGAAATTGTCGTCTGCAAATGCTTTCAATTTGGAAAAAGGCTAACATTTTTTTGTCTGGTAAAGGGTTAAAAGGTTTTGCATTCTGTAAATTACATGAGATTCATGATTTAAAAAAGCAGAAAACACTGATGGAAAAGGAGGAAATGCTGGTATCTAAGGTTTTTCTCCTTTTCATCGTTCAATATTTTCAAATCTCAAAACCTGAAGCTAAATTCAAACTGTCCTCTTCAACTGCTTTAACCCTATACCAAGCCATCCGGATTTTTAACAATTCTGATAAAGAAGGCTTCTGAAAACGTTGTGGGAAAAGAAGAATGCTGGTAACCAGCATGTTCTCTTTTTCCTACAGTGTTTCCTACCCTGCTGAAAACAAATTTCAATTTTTGAGTTTTGTTTATTTTGTTATCTGCAAATGCTTTCAGTTTGGACAAGTTTAGAATTTTGTTGTTTGATGAGGAATTGAATTATGGATGACTGACATGGATTAATTCTTTACCACACAATCCCGACTTTTGACGACCCGGAGAAAGAAAACCTTTAAAAACCTTGTGGGAAAAGGAGAAAATGCCGGTAACCAGCGTTTTTTCCTTTTCCCACAATGTTTTCTACCCTTTCCAAATGAAATTTCAGTTTTTGAGTCATGCTTATTATGTTGTCTGCAAATGCTTTCAAGTTGGACTGGTCCAAAATTTTGTCATCTGGTAAAGAGTTAAGATATATTGCAAATTAACAATTTGTGGCTGAAGGAATATTTGAGTAGGGAAAAGGCAAATAATGACTGAAAGGAAAACAGGAAAAGTATTAGAGTAGGTATTCACTGAGGTTAATACCGGTAGTCTGTTTTAGCTCTTTACAACGAAAAAAAATAAAGGATGGTCAAAATTGAAAGCATTTGCAGAGGACGAATCACATGGTGCACAGAGTAGAAAAGTTTTCTTTGAAAGGATAGAAAACATTGTGGGAAAATGAGAGAATGCTGCCTTTTAGACCAGTACATATTGACAACAAATTAAATATCAACCAAATGTTGAAATATGTCTTGGAATGGATAGAAAAGATTGTGAGAAAAGCAGAAAATGCTAATTACCAGCCTTTCTCTCCCTTTTCCTCATTATTTTCTAAAGCCTTCATCCTCAGGGTTAATAAAACAGGATTACGTGGTAAAAGTTGAATACCTGCTTGTACAATTGATTGTTTTGATTGTATGGTGACTAGAGCTACTTTCAGTATTATTTCAGTTATGTCACAGTGGCTAGTTCACCTATTCATGCTTTCCTAAAGTCTCTTTTTATCAGTATTCCAAACAGTTTTCTTTTCCAAAACACTGGCTGCTTTCCCACATAACCATTGCCAGGACAATATCCAGTGTTGGGAGAATGATGATTCCTGTGGCAATGACTATCAGCAATCCCCTAAAAGAAATTGGTCGAGCCAGGGATCGAGCCCACGACCTTTTGTTCCCAAGTCCTTCGTGCTACCGAATGAGCTACCAGGGCTTGGCTTCCCTTAGGTATAGAGCTTTTGAAAAGATTATGGGAAAAGAGGAAAATGTAGATGACCTACATGTTGTTTTTCCCCAAGTCTTTTTTTTTTAACAACTCAAAACAGTAACCATCCCTTGACCTATATTTGTCAGTTGCAAATGCTTTCAGTATTGTTTGTTAAAGTACATGTATTAGGTTCAGGTACAGGAAATAGTGAGAATGTAAACACTGATTCAATTTTTTTAAACTTTAACAAACTACATAATTTTAGACTTGTCCAAGATGAAAGCTTTTGCAGACAAGGAAATAAATGTAACTCAAAAATTGAAATTTGTTTTCAGCAGGGTAGCAAACATTGTGGGAAAAGAAGAAAATACTGGTTATCAGCATTTTCTCCTTTTCTTATAACATTTTAAAACTGCTTCTTCCACAGGCTTGTTAAAAGTTGGGATTTTGTGGTAAAGGTTTAAACAGGAATATGAATCAACTGACTTCACTTTGTCTTAATGATAATTCTTAACCCTTTACTGTACAACCCCTGGTTTTTATGACCCTGAGGGAGAAGCCTTTTGAAAACATTGTGGGAAAAGGAGAAAATGCTGATAACCAGCATTTTCTCCTTTTCCCACAATGTTTTCTACCCTGCTGGAAACAAATTTCAAATTTCAGTTATATTGTTGTCTGCAAGTGGTTTCAATTTGGACCTGTCTAAAATTCTGTTGTTGGTAAAGAGTAATTACACCCAGAGAACTGAATATTTTTGTTAAATACATGTATATATACATGTATATGTACAGAACTGCATTGGTAAATAAATAAGGTTCCTTTTATGAATTTCTATCTTTTTATCTTGTCATTCCTTTTACCCCATTCCACACAATCCTGAGTTTTAATAACCCCAAGTAGAAAAGGCTTTTGAAAACACTGTAGGCTTTCTAAAACATTGCAGGAAAAGAAAAAAAAAATGTTGGTAACCAGACAGGATGCCTTTGAAGAAAAAGAAGGCTTTTTAACCCTTTACCACTAAATAACGCCTTTTAACACCCTTTGAGGAAGAAGCCTTTTGAAAGCACTGTAGGAAAAGGAGAAATTGCTGGTAACCAGCATTTTCTCTTTTTCCCACAGTGTTTTCTACCCAATCAGGATCAAATTTCATTATTTGAGTCGCATTTAAATTGTTGTATGCAAATACTTTCAAGTTGAGCAAGGTCAAAACTTTGCCGTCTGGTAAAGAGTTGAAATATTGGAGGTTTTTGAAAACATTGTGGGGAAAAGAAGAAAATGCTGGTGACCAGAGGAGAAGTCTTTCAGATAAAGAGATGGCTTTTGAAAACATTGTTGGAAAAGAAGAAAACCCTCGTGACCAGAAAATGAGAATTCTTCTGAGAAGTCGACAGCTTTTGAAAACATTGTGGGAAAAGATGAAAATGCTCTGTAGCTCAGCTGGTAACAACATTTGAGTGAGCATGTGGCTGGTACAATTTCTCTCAGAGAATTTATGATAGTCATTGCAACAGATACATTCCTATCTTGCTTCTGAATAGCCTGTGTATGATGCCCTAGATGGTTATGTGGGAAAGCAGCCAATGACTTAGGAATACCATAGTGAGAAGTGCTGGAAAAGAAATGCTGGTAGAGCATGTATAGGTGAAGTGGTTGCAGCTGTGATATCATTGAAAATATTTGAATAGTATCAACTCTTAGGCTGTTAAGTGCAACTCAAGGACCTTTTGCAGACAGTGTTGATCAAGATCAGATTGCACAGAACAAATAGTCTGATCTTTGATCTACACTGTCTTATAAATGGAATGTCTAATCCTGAAAAAACCTTTGAAATAGCCAAAATTTGGTTTTTACCATCAGTTTGAAGGTTTCATCTGCTACTTAGTAGGATAAGGGTTGAATTTTAAACAAACAAATCTGCCAAACTATAAAAGTTCTGTACTATTTAGTATTAATAACATTTACAGATAGTGTTTGATCAAAAGTTTCTCAAAAGAAAGAATTTGCGAAGGATATGAAATTATTGTGGCAAAAGGAAAATAGCATGCAACCAGAAGTTTTCCTCAAGATTCTCATTACTAGTATGTTTTCCAAAAGCCTAAACAGTGTCCCTAAGTATCGGGACTGTCTTGTAAAGGGTTAAATTGCACGATAATTATTTGATTTAAATGTGTAAGAAAGAGTCATATACAAGCATACTGTTTGACAAAATTTTTCATTGATTTAAATAAGCTACGGTGTAGACTACATAATTATGTGCAAATATGATTTTCCTTGATTCATATATGACGAAAAAGATAGATAAATAGCCATTTTTGTCAATTAGATACAGCTTGATTACAATATCGAATTATATATTTTATCAATCAACCCAATAAATGATGCCCATAGACTCGTACTGCAAAACTGTCGCAGCTGGCATTTTTAAAAAAAAAAATGGTCTAGGGGAGAAAACTCGTACTGCCAAAGAGTAGGAGTAAAACAAGAGTAGCCTCCCTTATAATGATCCGCCCTTCATCATTTCTCCTAGACGCTTGACGGATCAAAGTACTAAACACAACACTAGGAAAATGGTGACGTGCATGTAACGTTTTTAATCTGTTTTTGATGAAGATTTCAATTAATTTTGACAGAAGAGTGTCATTGATATTGATTTTAATACAAAACACTAGAATCTAAGTTTTAAATAAGATTATTTCCTGCTTTTTCTACTTGAAATCCGAATGGAATCACCGAGAACGGTTTTAATCTTTGAAAATCGCCATTTGCAAAGGTATCAGGTTTGTGGACGGCATAGTTTAAAATGACCCTTCACAGATCTGATTCAGAGTCTACACAGTTTACTCGTTTCAGTGTAAAATAAATAGATTCAAATTCCAGCGGACGGCTATAAATACAATCTATTGAAACTCACAAAGATTTTGTTTGTATAGGCTTGACTACACCAGCGGATGACATAGATCAAAGATCAGACTGCACGTTCTGTGCAGTCTGATCTTGATTTATGGCGTCCGCAAAAGTCTCTGCTTTCGCCTATAGTGCCGAAAGGGTTAAGCCTATTTGGATAGTTAAAATCTTTATCAGATAGATATAGTTCCGGTACACTGTTCAAATCGTCGCCGACAGAGGTTCGGTGTCTTAAAGGTGGCCCTTCAGATTTTGGGACGAAAATTGTACAAAAATGCAAAAAAATCATCCTTATACTCCCAAAGCCTTTTAATTTTCATCCATAAAACCCTAGTATTCGAACACCGTCCAACAACACGAGAAATTAGACATTTACTACAGCCCAGGTCGACACCGAAGGGAGACACGTTCTATTTTTAGATTATCAATTCGCTCATTTACATACAGGAATACACAGAAGAAGTTTCAAACATAGCGTCCGAAGAAGACATTATGGAAAATAATTATTACATGTTTGTTATGTAATGGAATTTAAGCATTATGAGTCACGTGCCAGTCACTAGGCATTCCCGAAATGCTTTATTGATTTTTGGCGCGAAATCTAAAAATACCTTAAGAGGCTACGTAGCCTTTTAAGGGAATACCATCAAAAAAAAATTTTTTTTGTAATTTTATGAATCTTAATTATTGATGATTTGTATTATTTTTTCATATGAATTTCAGTGATATATATATTTTTTAATTTGGTGAGATGCAAAAATTCTAAATGCCCACCTTTAAGGCGCGTAAAAACGAAAACTTCAAAGTGCCATATGCAGTAAAAGTTGCGTTTACAGTCTGTATAGATCATGATCAGACTGCACAGAACGTGCAGTCTGATCTTTGATCTACACAGTTCACTTTCCTCAGACTTTCTGTACAGTTTTATGCAACTTTAAAACCCTAATTGTTCGGAAAGTTTTTTTTTAGACTGAAGTTATCTCTTGTTTATTATGTGCTCTATGGGTTTGTAACGGGAATGGTTTGATATTCATTGGGATTTATTTTAACTAGACATCATCTTCCTACATTAAGCCAATTTATGTTTTGAAGTTAAGCTATAAAATGACCTTCCATATTTAGCGATATATGTCGATATCGCCATTGAATGAAAACATAGTTTTGTTTGTAAGTTTGCGTTCAGTTATCGTAGTGGTTATCATTAACTCATTAATTTCATGTACTGAACATTTATTACCTCAATGATATCTGTTACAAAATATTGCATTTTTATTGTAGCGTGATCTTACAATGAATTCCAAGTTCAAATATTGGCGGTTATAATTAACATGAAATAAACGGGAGACTACCAGCCGCCTGTTAAGAAAAATAATAAGCTTGACCGATTTTTTTTGTCTGGTGGCATGTCGTTTTTAGAACGGTTAAAATTAACAAGTAGACCACATGAACTGGTTGATATCCGTTGCACCTAGATGAAAATTTATCGTTTGTCCAGCGGATCGTCTCTACAGACGTTACCGTGTTTATTCGTCCTCGGTTTTATGCTTCTTCTTGGCTGGCATTTTTTGTAAGGTGCACAGGCATATAAGGACCAGAGACAGGAAGAGGCGGTTCCATGTCCCGCCTACTGCACGTACTATGCACATAATATAGCCGCAGTAACTTAACACCTCCGGAAGTAGCCAAAGCGAGGTTTTGGGCGGAGTCTTTGTTTTGTAGGCATACCATTCAGTGGTATGCACGTACTTACAGGCGAAGCAGTCAGAAATAAGCCCTTTCCTCTCGAATAAGGGAGGCAACTGTAGCATTACTAATTACAAAATTTTGTACGAGTTGTTTCCCTTTGACCATTAGTCGTTCATCATAATCTTGCAAGACCCATATATTTTGAATGAATATCAGCCCAGAATAAGAAGCAAAGCAAAAGCGCAGATAAAATGGACCGGATTAAGCGATAGTAGCAATAAATTAAACAAACTGAGGAGAAAAAGCAATGTAAATTGGTGTTACAAATAAAAATTGATGCGAAAGGAACAAATCGGAAATAGCAAATAAGCTTGGTAGAGAAGATATGACACTAGTTCCATGATTTCTTTACAATTCTACGGAGGCCGATGGTTGTTAGCCGCATGTTTCTTTTTTTAAAGTAAACACGTGTATATCTTTGCATATGAACCATATCAAACTCAAAGGCAATGAAACAGTAAACATGAACGAGATTCATCTGTTCAGTATCCGGATTGTAGATATATTCGGATAAAAGTTTGAATTGTGAGAAAAATTTGAAATTTATTCAATACAACACTTTACCCTCGTTGAAAACAAAATAAAGAAAAGAGCATAATTGAGAGATGTTAGTATAAATACATGTACAGTTGTAAAATTTTGTTTCTATCGAATGGCAGTCATTTGAACACCCGGTAATTTCGACACCCAGTCACTTCGACACATTTTGGTTATTTCAATCCCCGGTGGAAAAATGTTTGCAAACTTTGGTCATATCGACACCTTATTTTTCAGAGCACTTTTTAAACTCGACTGTTTATTATCAAGTTACTTTAATTTCTTTAAAACATTTCATATCAGTGTAATTTTGTGTTGATGTTTTTAAATAACTTTATTCAAGGGGAATTACTCCGAGTATGGGTATATTTGTACAATTTTATGTATTCTTCTCAGCCTTCTTAATAAAGAGATTAAAGGTGGGTATCTAGAAATTTCACACCCCACTAAATTAGAAAATATATATACCACAGAGATTTATATGAAAAAACAATACAAATCACCTATAATTAAGAAATAATAAAATAAAATTTATTTGATGGCATTCCCTTAAAAGGCTATGTAGCCTCTTAAGCTATTTTTAGATTTCCCGCCAAAAATAAAAAAGGGATTTGTGGGAATGTTAAGCGACTGGCACGTGACTAATGACGCTGAAATTCCATTATATAACAAACATGTAATTAAGTTCCATAAAGTCTTCTTCAAATGCTATGTTTGAAGTTTCGTCTGTATATTTCTGATATGTAAATGAGCGAGGTACTCGTGTAAAAATAGACCATGTTTCCCGTCGGTGTCAATGTGGGCTGTAGTAAATCTCTAGTTTCTCTTGATGTCGGATGGTTTTTCGACCACTGGGGTTTTATGAATGAAAATTATAAGGATTTTGGAGTATAAGGATGATTTTTTTTGTATTCTTGTAAAATTTTTGTCCCAAAATCTGAAGGGTCACCTTTAATATGCAGTATAATATTTATCACACCTTCACCTGTCTTTAACTGTGTTTGACTTCACATTTTTATCGATCGGAATAAATCATAATTAATGAAAATCCTAAAAAAATATAACAAATGCCCAGACTAGCCCACCTAAAAAAAGATTGAAAAAACATATATCCTTCAGACATTCAAGATAAAAATGTATCTACATACAGTAAGTCCATTTTACCGAATCTGTAATTTACAGAAACCCTTTTACATCCAGCACAGCGGAGTTCTTTTGTCATGCAGTGAGGTAACCTTTGAAAGCATTGTGTCAGTGAGAGTTTTTGATAAGAGCAAACCGCAATGCAGACTTTTTGAGCCATTTGGACCACATGGCAAACGATAAGTTAAAGAATGTTTGATTGATAATTGAGTTCTTCTTAAATCCTTTACCACACAATCCTAACTTTTAACAACCCTGAAAAGAAGCATTTTGAAAACATTTTGGGAAAAGGAGAAAATGCTGGTAACTACAAACTACTTCTATAAAAACTACCAAAAAAATGAGAAATTTTTGTACCCCCCACAAAATGAATGTTTTTGGGGTTGTACTTGAATCATCAGCTTTGTATGTGTATCTGTCTGTGTGTCTGTCCATCTGTGTACAGAATACCAGTAATTTTGTGTCCAAAACTCCTCCTACACTTTTCCTTCAACTGTATTGAAACTTTGCACATATATTAATCATAATTATATCCAAGATTTGCAAGATGCACTTTTCAAGTGTCAACTCTTCCTAGTTGGAGAATTATCTCCCCTTGAATTTGACCCTTTTTTTCTGTCAAGGGGCTGGCAGGGGTATTAAGTCACATTAAGTCACAGCTGTAGTTCAACTTGCTGAAATAAAAAGGAATTGCAGACAACAAATGAAATGTAGCTCAAGCAATGAGATTTGTCTCTGACAGTCAAAAACATATTGGGAATGTAGTTCAAAAATAGGTTAAGTGTTTGATGGAAAAAAATATTTGTTGGAAAAGGAGAAAATGCTAGTTCCCAATATTTTCTCATTTCCACATTATTTTCAAAATACATTTTCCTGGAGGTAATCAAGGGTTAATGAACTTTTCTTTCCATCTTTGTAGTGTAAATATGGAATGGAGGTGCAAAACGCAGAAACTAGTTTACCTCGTTGGAGAAGAGAGAAATCAAAAACCATATTTTTCGGGAAGAAGTTGTGAAGTATTTAACGAAAAAGTGGGGCAAGAGTCTTCCACCATCCACACTCAGTGTTTTTTTTTTAAAAAATAAAGAGAAATGGACCAGTGGTTTGGAAGATTACAGGGTTCAGACTAGCACACCAAAACACATGAGCCTGGATGAGACCCTTTATCGTTGGTACTCCGATTTAAGTTCAAGAAATGTTGTTGTAAGTGGTAATATGCTTGTCAAAAAGGCAAAGAAACTTGGCTGTGAGCTGGGGATTCAGGAATTATCTTATTCCAATGGATGGCCGGCCAGATTTAAGAAATGCCATAGTATAAGAGCATGCAAACCAAAATGTAAGAATGTTTTTCAAGTCCAACCCAAGTTTTTACTGGTTTTAATTCTTTATCTCGACCAAATTCCTGTTGACTTTTTTTCACCCGCAATTTCTCCTTTTCTCACACTGTTTTGTACTCTTTACAAAACAAATTTCAAATTTTTAGTCACCTTTATTTTGTCATCTGCCAATGCTTTTGATTTCGACAAACCTAAAATATTGTCTTTTGGTAATGAGTTAACTCTTTATTTCAACCAAAATCCTGTTGATATTTTACAAGATGAAAACCTTCTAGGCTCAAACCAAAAGCATTTACAGACAAAGGTGAAAAAACATTGCAGGAGAAGGAGAAATGTTGTATATTTGCATTTTCTCCTTTTTTCTGTCTTTTTTTGTAGTTCTGTTTTTCTAGGGGATTAGCTCACCTGGGCAGCTCAGTGTTCAGCAAACTTGTGACCTGGCTGTGGAGAGTTTGATACCACTGAGGCAAACTTTCTTTCCTGCCTCTTACCGCTGATGCATGTGAGAATGTAGTGAGTGATCCTGAAAGAAAGTTATGTCAGTACAGGTGTGAGAAAGCCAGGAAATACATGCATAAGATCATTGACTGCTATGATCACTGACTGCTATGATATGACCTCAGCTGTTAAAATGGCAATTAAATCCAATTCAATCAATCAATCAATCAGTCATGAGAATTGGAGGTATAAAGCTTTTGAAAAGATTATGGGAAAAGAGGAAAATGTAGATGACCTACATGTTGTTTTTCTCCCAAGTTTTTTTTTTTTAACAACTCAAAACAGTAACCACCCCTTGACCTATATTTGTCAATTGCAAATGCTTTCAGTATTGTTTGTTAAAGTATTAGCTTCAGTTACAGGAAATAGTGAGAAGTGAGAATGTAAACACTGATTTAAATTTCTAAATCTTTACCAAACTATGTAATTTTATACTTGTCCAAGTTGAAAGCTTTTGCAGACAGGAAAATAAATGTAACTCAAAAATTGAAATTTGTTTTCAGCAGGGTAGCCAACGTTGTGGGAAAAAGAGAAAATGCTGGTTATCAGCATTTTCTTCTTTTCCCATAATGTTTTCAAACTGCTCCTTTCATAGGGTTGTTAAAAGTTGGGATTTTGTGGTAAAGGTTTAAACAGGAATATGAGTTTACTGACTTCACTTTGTTTTAATGATAATTCTTAACCCTTTACCGTACAATCCTTGGTTTTTATGAC
Source organism: Tridacna crocea (assembly GCA_943736015.1). Lineage (NCBI taxonomy): Eukaryota > Metazoa > Mollusca > Bivalvia > Cardiida > Cardiidae > Tridacna > Tridacna crocea. Next base: position 37,299,706 of record OX031068.1, read on the forward strand.
CCTGAGGGAGAAGCCTTTTGAAAACATAGTAGGAAAAGGAAAAAATGCTGATAACCAGCATTTTCTCCTTTTCCCACGATGTTTTCTACCCTGCTGGAAAGAAATTTCAAATTTCTAGTTACAGTTATATTGTCGTCTGTAAATGCTTTCAATTTGGACCAGTCTAAAAATTTTGTCGTTGGTACAGAGTTCAGCAATTACACTCGGAATATTTTTGTAAAATGCATGCATATATATATTAATGCACAGAACTGCATTGTGAAATAAATAAGATTATTTGATGAATTTCTATCTTTTTATCTTGTCATTCCTTATACCCCATTCCACACAATCCTGAGTTTTAACAACCCCAAACAGAGAAGGCTTTTGAAAACACTGTAGGCTTTCTAAAACATTGTAGGAAAAGAAAAAAAATGTTGGTAACTAGACGGGATAACTTTGAAGAAAAAGAAGCTTTTTAACCCTTTACAACCCAATAATGACTTTTAACACGCTTGAGGAAGAAGCCTTTTGAAAGCACTGTGGGAAAAGGAAAAAATATTGGTAACCAGTATTTTCTCTTTTTCCCAGAGTGTTTTCTACTCTATCAGGATTGAATTTCATTTTTTGAGTTCACATTTAAATTGTTGTCTGCAAATACTTTCAAGTTGGACAAGGTCAAAACTTTGCCGTCTGGTAAAGAGTTGAAATATTTGAGGTTTTTGGAAACATTGTTGGAAAAGAAGAAAATGCTGGTGACCAGAAGAGAAGTCTTTCAGAGAAAGAGATGGCTTTTGAAAACATTGTTGGAAAAGAAGAAAATGCTTGTGACCAGAAAAGGAGAAGTCTTCTGAGAAAAAGACAACTTTTGAAAACATTGTGGGAAAAGATGAAAATGCTCTGTAGCTCAGCTGGTAACAACATTTGAGTGAGCATGTGGCTGGTACAAAATTCCAGCTTGCCAATTTCTGTCAGAGAATTTATGATAGTCATTGCAACAGGATACATTCCTCTTTTGCTTCTGAATAACCTGTGTATGATGCCCTAGATGGTTATGTGGGAAAGCAGCCAATGACTTGGGAACACCATAGTGAGAAGTGCTCGAAAAAAAAGCTGGGAGAAAATGTATAGGTGAAGTGGTTGCAGCTGTGATATCATTGAAAATATTTGAATAGTATCAACTCTTAGGCTGTTAAGTGCAACTCAAGGACCTTTTGGAGACAGTGTTGATCAAGATCAGATTGCACAGAAAAAATTGTCAGATCTTTGATCTACCCTGTCCAATAAGAGCATGTCTAATCCTGAAAAAAATACCTTTGAAATAGCCAAATTTTGGTTTTTACTATCAGTTTGAATTTTTCATCTCAGTTACTTAGTAGGATTAGGGTTGAATTTTAAAAGAACAAATCGACCAGAACTTTAAAAGCTCTGAACTATTTAGTATTAATAACATTTACAGATAGTGTTTGATCAAAAGTTTCTCAAAAGAAGGACTTTGCGAAGGATATGAAATTATTGTGGCAAACGGAAAATAGCATGTAACCAGCAGTTTTCCTCAAGATTCTCATCATGTTTTCCAAAAGCCTAAACAGTGTCCCTAAGTATCGGGACTTGCTTGTAAAGGGTTAAATTGCATGATAATTATTTGATTAAAATGTATAAGAAAAAGTCATATACCAGCATATACTGCAAAATTATTGGAGGGGGGGGGCTGAGCCCCCACTAGCCCCCCTAATCCTACGGGCCTGTAGTCTACATAATTATGTGCAAATATGATTTTCCTTGATTCATATATGACGAAAAAGATAGATAAATAGCCATTTTTGTCAATTAGATACAGTTTAATTACAATATCGAATTATATATTTTATCAATCAACCCAATAAATGATGCCCATAGACTCGTACTGCAAAACTATCGCAGCTGGGATTTAAAAAAAAAATATGGTCTAGGGGAGAAAACTCGTACTGCCAAAGAGTAGGAGTAAAACAAGAGTAGTCTCCCTTATAATGATCCACCCTTCATCATTTCTCCTAGACGCTTGACGGATCAAAGTACTAAACGCAACAGTAGGAAAGTGGTGACGTGCATGTAATGTTTTTTAATCTGTTTTTGATGAAGATTTCAATTAATTTTACCAGAAGAGTGTCATTGATATTGATTTTAATACAAAACACTAGAATCTAAGTTTTAAATAAGATCATTTCCTGCTTTTTCTACTTGAAATCCGAATGGAATCACCGAGAAAGGTTTTAATCTTTGAAAATCGCCATTTGCACAGGTATGAAGTTTGCGGACGGCATAGTTTAAAATGACCCTTCACAGATCTGATTCCGAGTCTACACAGTTTACTTGTTTCAGTGCAAAATTAATAGATTCAAATTCCAGCGGACGGCTCCAAACACAATCTATTGAAACTTACAAAGATTTGTTTGTATAGGTTTGACTACACCAGCGGATGACATAGATCAAAGATCAGACTGCACGTTCTGTGCAGTCTGATCTTGATTTATGCCGTCTGCAAAAGTCTCTGCTTTCGCCTATGGCGCCGAAAGGGTAAAGCCTATTTGGATAGAGTTAAAATCTTTATCAGATAGATATAGTTCCGGCACACTGTTCAAATCGTCGACAGAGGTTCGATGTCATAAGGGGCGTAAAAACGAAAACTTCAAAGTGCAATATACAGTAAAAGTTGCCTCTACAGTCTGTGTAGATCATGATCAGACTGCACAGAGCGTGCAATCTGATCTTTGATCTACACCGTCTACTTTCTTCAGACTTTCTGTACAATTCTATGCGACTTTAAAACTTTAATTTATATTTATTTGTTTGGATAGCCTTTTTCAGACTGAAGTTATCTCTTGTTTATTTGGCGCTCTATGGGTTTGTAACGGGAATGGTTTGATATCCATTGGGATTAATTTCACTGACTAAACATTATCTTCCTTCCGTGATAAGCCAACTTATGTTTTGAATTTGAGCTACAAAATGACCTTCCAGATTTAGCGATATATGTCGATATCGCCATTGAATGAAAACATAGATTTGTTTGTAAGTTTGCGTTAAGTTGTCGTAGTGGTTATCATAACTCATCAATTTCATTTACTGAACATCTATTACCTCAATGATATCTGTTACCAAATGTTGCATTTTTATTGTAGCGCGATCTTACATTGAATTCAAATATTGGCGGTTATAATTAACATGAAATATACGGGAGACTACCTGCCGCCTGTTAAGAAAAATAATAAGTTTGACCTTTTTTTTTGTGGCATGTCGTTTTTAGAACGGTTAAAATTAACAAGTTGACCTTATGAACTGATTGAAATTCGTTACACCAAGATGAAAAATTATCGTTCGTCAAACGGATCGACTCTACAGACGTAACCGTGTTTATTCGTCCTCGGTTTTCTGCTTGCTCTTGGCTGGCATTTTATGTAAGGTGCACAGGCATATAAGGACCAGAGACAGGAAGAGGCGGTTCCATGTCCCGCCTTCTGCACATACTATGCGCATACTTTAGCCGCAGTAATTAAGCACCTCCGAAAGTAGTCAAAGCGAGGTTTTGGGCGGAGTCTTTGTTTTGTAGGCGTACCATTCAATGGTATGCAAGTACTCACGACGTGAAGCAGTTTGAAGTAAGCCCTTTCCTCTTCAATAAGGGAGGCAACTGTAGCATTACTAATTACAAAATTTTGTACGAGTTGTTTCCCTTTGACCATTAGTCGTTCATCATAATCTTGCAAGACCCTTGTATTTCGAATGAATATCAGCCCGCAACAAAAAGCCAAGCAAAATTGCAGATAAAATTGACCGAAATAAACGATAGTAGCAACAAATTAAACATATTGAGGAGAAAAAGCAATTTAAATTGGTGTTACCAACAAAAATTGATGCGAAAGGAACAAACCGGAAATAGCAAATAATTAAGCTTGGTAGAGAAGACATGACACCATTTCCTTGATTTCTTTACGATTCTACGTGTGCCAATGGTTGTAAGTCGCATGTTTCTTTTTTTTTTTTTCAAGTAAACACGTGTATATCTTTGCATATGAACTATATCAAAGACAATAAAACAGTAAACATGAACGGGAATTATCTGCTCAGTATCCGGATTGTAGATATATTCGGATAAAAGTTTGAATTGTGAGAAAAATTTGAAATTTGTTCAATACAAAACTTTACGTTAATTGGACAGAAAATAAAGAAAATAGCATAATTGAGAGAGGTTGGTATAAATACAGTTGTAAAAACTTGTTTCTATCGAATGGCAGTCATTTGAACACCCGGTAATTTCGACACCCAGTCACTTCGACACATTTTGGTCATTTCAATCCCCGGTGGAAAAATGTTTGCAAACTTTGGTCATATCGACACCTTATTTTTTAGAGCACTTTTTAAACTCGACCTTTTATTATCAAGTTACTTTATTTTCTTTTAAAGATGTCATATCATTATAATTTTTTGTGGGTGTGTGATCAAAACAGGTTTTTAACCCTTTCCCAAGCGACAAACCTTTAGACTAGACCAAATTGAAAGCATTTGCAGACAACAATTGAACTCTTGCTGAAAAGATGATTTCTGTCTACTATAGGGTAGAAAACATTGTGGGAAAAGGAGAAAATGCTTGTTACCAGCATTTTCTCCTTTTCCCACAATGTTTTCAAAAGGCTACCATTCCAGACCGCAGGATAGTTGCTGGTTACCAGCATTTCTCCTTTTCCCACAATGTTTTCTACCCTATAGTAGGGTCTGTGTACAAAACACCAGTAATTTTGTGTCGCAAACTCCTCCTACAGTTTTCCTTCAACTGTATTGAAACTTTGCACACATACATGTATTAATCATATATCGAAGATTGTAAGATGCACTTTTCAAGTGTCAACTCTTCCTGGTTGAAGAAGTATCTCCCCTTGAATTTGACTTTTTTTTCTGTCAAAGGGCTCTCAGGGGTATTAAGTCACATTAAGTCACAGCTCTAGTTCAACTTGCTGAAATAAAAAGGAACTGCAGACAACAAATGAAATGTAGTTCAAGTAATGAGATTTGTCTCTGACCGTCAAAAACATATTGGGAACGTAGTTCAAAAATGGGTAAAGTGTTTGGGTATAGTGTTTGATAGAAAAAAACCATTTGTCACAGTCAGAAAAGGAGAAAATGCTAGTTTCCAATATTTTCCTGTTTCTGCATTATTTTCAAAATACATTTTCATGGAGGTAATCAAGGGTTAATGAACTTTTCTTTCCATTTTTGTAGTGTAAATCATGGAAGGGAGGTGCAAAACTCAGGAACTAGTTTACCTCGTTGGAGAACAAATTTCAAATATTTAGTTAATTTTATTTTGTCCTCTGCAAATGCTTTTGATTTTGACAAGCCTAAGATATTGTCGTTTAGTAATGAGTTAATTCTTTATTTCGACCAAATTTCTGTTGATTTTACAAGATGGAAACCTTTTAGACTCAAACTGAAAGCATTTACCGACAAAGGTGAAAAAACATTGCAGAAGAAGGAGAAATGTTGTGTATTCGCATTTTCACCTCTTTTCTGTAGTTCTGGTTTTCTAGGGGATTAGCTCACCTGGGCAGCTCAGTGTTCAGCAAACTTGTGACCTGGCTGTGGTGAGTTTGATACCCACTGAGGCAAACTTTCTTTCCTGCCTCTTACGGCTGATGCAAGTGAGAATGTAGCGAGTGATCCTGAAAGAAAGTTATGTCAGTACAGGTGTGAGAAAGCCAGGAAATACATGCATAGGTGCACTCACTGCCATAATATAACCTCAGCTGTGAAAATGGCAATAAAGTCCAATTCAATCAATCAATCAATTAATCAATCAGTCATGAGAATTGGAGGAATGCACTGTATGAGGATTTTTTTCCTTTTCACAAGATGCTTTCTATAGCTTTGTTTCTGCCAGAAAATCATAAAGAATTAATTCTTTACCAAACGCCAAAATTTTAGACTGGTCCAAATTCTTTAGCACTTGCAGACGACAAAATAAATGTTAATAAAAAATTGAATTTTTTTTCAAGCAGGGTAAAAAACATTGTTGGTAAAAGGAATAAATGCTGGTTACTAGCATTTTCTCCTTTTCCCACAATGTTTTGAAAAAGGCTTCTATCTTGGGGTAAAAACCAGGGATGTTTATCTCCCTGTCCATGGATTAACTCCGCACAGAAATCTCCCTTCGATTTTTTGCCGCGTTATTTATGAAATATTTTCTTTTTCATATTTTCTGTTCTTCCCACGTGGTATGGCATTCTATAACTCTTTACAAAACGACCAAATTATGGACTAAACCAAACTAAAGGCATTTACGGGCGTACATACACGACTAACTACATTTGCTCAAATGATAATATTCTTTCTCTAATATTATAGGAATATTGTGGGAAAAAGAAGCAAAGGCTGTTTACCAGTATTTTCTTATTGTCCAGCAATGTTTTCAAAAACCTCTTTCATAGTTATTAAAGCTTGGGATCGCAGTACTTGTTCCTTTAGAATGAACATATTTTTTAACGCAATTTTTGTTTTATAAGTTTTAATAAATATATTTCATAGCTATATATTTTTGTATATATCGTATAACCTTCCAATCAATTGCGTTATCCTGTATTTTACCTTTATCTTCTTTAGTTCATTAGATCTACTAGACTACTCATTAGTAATGCAATTGCATTACGGCCTATCGAATGCCGTGAATTCTGAAAGATTTCTTGAAACAAATGGCAGCTGCGAAATTATTTTTTCACCGTGCTTTTGCCCATTTTGCTGCATCTTTTGTTGTCTGATAAAGGGATAGTTACTTATCTAGAAAATTGATTTTGTTTAACTCTTTTCCACACAATCCCAACTTTTAATGACCCTGAGAAAGCAGCCTTTTGAAAACATTGTGGGAAAAGGAGAAAATGCTGGTAACCAGCATTTTCTCCTTTTCCCACACTGTTTTCTACCCTTCACAAGTGGCATTTCAATTGTTTAGTCACATTCATTTAGTCGTCTGCAAATGCCTCTAAGTTGGACTAGTCTATTATTGTGTCGTTTGGTAAAGAGTTAACAATCAGCAGAATCTGGAGGTAGACTGGTCCTTGTAGTAGAATGGTCCTTGGAGTTACAGCAGCTAATTTACCAAAATCAAAAGGTTTAGATCCAAGTATGTCTGCGTAGACTGAGCAGGTTGACTTGGGTTGTCTTTATTGATACAATAAACCCAAATGTCACAGAATATGACTTGACTCTTTATCAAACGACAAAATTGTACACTGGTCCAAATTGAAGGCATTTGCAGACAACAAAATAAATGTGTCTGAAAAATTATAATTTGGTTTGGGAAGGGTTGAAAACATCGTGGGAAAAGGAGAAAATGCTGGTTACCAGCATTTTCTCCTTTTCCCACGATGTTTTCAAAAGGCTTCCTACTCAGGGTCATTTTTTGGACAACAAGTACTTAGTTGAAATGAAGTGATTTGTACAGATATTTGGAAGGGTAGAAAGACAGCTTGTGGGTTGACTGATTGATTAACCCATTACCACACAATCCCTGCTCTTGACACCCCAGAGAAAGAAGCCTATAGAAAACATTGTGGGAAAAGGAGAAAATGCTGGTTACCAGCATTTTCTCCTTTTCCCACAATGTTTTCTATCCATTACAAAACAAATTTCAAATTTTCAATCACTTTTATTTTGTCGTCTGCAAATGCTTTCGATTTGGAATAGCCTAAAATTTTGTCGTTTGGTAATGAGTTAAATGGTGGTTTCAGGTTGATTTAGTTTTGGGTATTATTCCAGTTATATAAAGGCAACAACTCAAATATTTGTAAAAATCTTTGTTTTCACTAGTACAAAACTATAGGGCTCTGAATTATTTTACCCACAAGCCTTGGACCACCAAGTACAAATTCCTACATTTTACCACAGAGCCAACATTTTTTTCAAGGGCTTCTGCCACAATGTCTTTAAATCACAATCATGACTGCATTGATTTAGGGGTAAGTCTTCAGCAGACTACAGATTTTTAGACTCTTCCAAATCAAAAGCTTTTGGAGATGACAAGATTTATGGTGGGCAATTGATGCTATTTTTTGTCTTTGAAAGGATAAAAAATAACCAGTATTTTCTCCTTTTTTTGCACAGTATTTTTCAAATCCCTTTTCCTTGGTATGTTAAAACAGGGCATTGTTTTGTGAAAGTTTAACAAAGACAATATTCTTCCAAGACATTTTTGGCTTTCCATTATAAATAAGAGCAAGGGAAAAGGAATGTATCTTCTCATCAAGTGTAGGACAGAGATTTGCAAACATCACAGATTGCAATATGTTACAATCTGTAAGTGCATGAGGCAAGTTTTAAACACACAATCTCTATATTACAAGGAAAATTATTGAAAGGCCTACACAGGTTCAGTATCTTTTGCAATGGCCTAAAAATTAATTGATGAAAGAAAGGGCTAAAATTTAAACACACCAGGTTTCATCTTTCATATCTTTAATGATCATGATTTTTTGTAACAACATGTCAACCCTTTACCAAACTGTCCCAAGTTATAACCCACAGGCTGCCAAGTGTGACTCACTGATTCTTTTGCAGAAAGTTTAGATTTATAATCATTAGGATCAGTCTGCACTAAAGGTGCAGTCTGATCTCTGATCTACATTGTCCAGTAATGAGATATTTTTCAACAGAAAAAAGTTTGAAATAGCATTGAAAGGGGTTCTACTATCACCTTGAAAGTTTCATTTAAGCCTTTCCCAAACAACAAATTGCTGGACTAGACCAAATTGCAAGCATTTGCAGACGACAATTCAACTCTTGCTGAAAAGATGATTTCTGTCTATGATAGGGTAGAAAACATTGTGGGAAAAGGAGAAAATGCTGGTTACCAGCATTTTCTCCTTTTCCCACAATGTTTTCAAAAGGCTACTATTCTAGACACGTAAAAACGAGGGATTGTTTGGGAAAGGGTTAATTTGTTTAGCTGGATAAAGGTTGAGGAAGAAGCCTTTGGAAAACATTGTGGGAATAGGGGAAAATGCTGGCAACCAGCATTTTTTTCCTTTCTTCCACAATGTTTTGTACTCTTTCAGATATGAATTTTGTCATTTTTCGTCTGCAATTGCCTTCAAATTTGGACAAGTTTAAGAGTGCGTTTGGTAAAGAGTCAACATTAAAAGTAAACAAATAAAAACTTTAAAAAAAATCCTTGTAAAATAGAAATAATCAGCATAAATTATGGTTCAACTATTTTCCCCACAATCCAAAGTTTTAAGGACCCTGTGAAGTAGCCTATTGAAAACAACATGGGAAAAGGGGAAAATGCTGGTTACCAGCATTTTCTACTTTTCCCACAATGTTTCATACCCTGTCATAAGCTTATCTTTAATTATAGAAATTTTAATTTATTGTCTGCAGATGTTTGGACTACATGTAGTCTAAAATTTCTTGTTAGGGAAAGGGTTAGCCCTATATTGAATAATTCTGATTTTAATGACCCCGACATAGAAAATTTTAACCTTTTCCTAAACAATGCCTGGTTTTCAAGGACCTGAAAAAGAAGCCTTTTCAAAATGTGGAAAAAAGAGAAAATATGGTAGCCAGCATTTTTCTCCTTTTCCCACAATCTTTTCTACCCTCCACAAACAAATCTCAATTTTTGAGTTGTGCTAATTTTGTCATCTACAATTCACATATGAGTAAAACAAAAAATTTAAACAATATGTTAAATAAGAATATCCTGCAAATGTTAAAATAAAACAAAAGGGCCATATTGGCTCTGTATGGCTCCACTGGCTTTCAAAGAAATGTACCATGTGCTTCATTTGCGTTGACAGAGACATTAAAGTTATGAAGTCTTTATAGCAATAAACTTTCATAGAGAAAATAGCTAGCCCCCACCCCCTTCCCTAGCCCCCACCCCCTTCCCCAAGTCATTATTTTCAAAATGCAAAGATGATGTGAAGTAAAACAAGAAGGTCAAATCAAGCATCATTGTGACTAAATAAGCCTTTTATTCCTTGACTCCATAGATACTCATTTCTACGCATTGCTTGTAGGAGCCTTTGGAAAACATTGTGGCAAAAGGTGAAATTGCTCGTGATATCGAAAGGTATCATATACCCATAAAAAATGGCTTCATCCTTTCTGTTATTTAGGGTCAATTGGAGATAAGATAGGAATGCCTTGTAGGTTACAGGTTTAAACCTTGATTAACACCCCCCCCCTCCCCCCGGCTTACCACAGCACTATAAATCTTGCTACAGGCCAACTCGATGAAGCTACATGCAGACTTTAATAATCTTAGATCTTACAGCTGGAAACCAGAAAATTCTTCTAGTTTTCAGTGTATAAGCTCTTTTAAATACTTTTGCTCTCTTGGGTTGGGCAATTTTTTTTTTAAACCAGGGTTATGGTTGGGGACAATCTTGGTAGAAATCTACTAGATGAAGCTGAATGTCAAATTTGGCAGACCTGGACCTTATTGTTACGAGTGAACAGACTTTTGAATTTTCACTATATAAGCTGATGTAAAACTTGGAGTGGAGCCAATATTGACGCAAGGGCTATAATTTGAATAACCTTAGGTGTCTGTTAGTTAAAGCTACATACCAAATTAACGCAGAAGACCCCTAATAGAAAACAGCTATTTTCATAATGATATTATCCTACAAAATTTGCTATGATTATAAAAGAGTGTTATAGTACTGCTTTAACCAAGCCACTTTTCCCTTTTGTCTTTTCTAGAATTATCATTTATAAATCTTACAAAGAGAGATAGTAAATACCTCCCTTTTCTGGTAACTAACAAAAGCATCTACAAATAATTTCAAGATGGGCATAATGTGCTAAAGTATTATACTTGTATAAATCCTTATTTATCAACTATCAAGAAGACTTTATGCAATGCAGCACTACAGGTATTACGGGTCTACTATCTTAACTCATTACCACACGAGAAAATTTTAGACTGGTCCAAATTGAAAGCATTTGCAGACGAAAAAATAAAGGTGACTGAAAAAAAAAAATTTATTCTGGAAAGGGTAGAAAACACTGTGGGAAAAGGAGAAAATGCTGGTTACCAGCATTTTCTCCTTTTCCCACAGTGTTTTCAAAAGGCTTCTTTCTCAGGGGCGTCAAAAGTAGGGATTGAGTGGTAATGGGTTAAGTAGCCCTTGGCCTTATGGTTAAGAGGAGGAAAACTTAATGCTTTCACTATTCAAGCCCTTGTTAGACTTGTGATGCCCAGGCTGGGTCACTTTTGACCACAGGGCTGTAATTTAAAGAGCTTTGTTACAGATCAACTAGATTTGAAGCCTTAGGCCTAGCTTTTGTTGGCATGGTAGCCACAGTTTTCACCGGAATCATGTTCCTATTAAAACATTTTGAAGAAGGTAATGGCAGGAACATTCTATGAAGTTTCATCAAAATCAGATGAGTTGTCTCGAAGTAGATGTTTGAAATAAAACTTAACACATGCACAGGCGGAGGGATGCATGGACGCATGGCCATGACATCAGCTCTATGGCCTTGGTTAGTGGAGCTAAAAAATACAATTATGAAAACTAGCTTAACATGAAAAAGTAATCCATTTGTCACAGTAATTTTAAAACAGTACCAAAGTTAAAAAAAAATATAAATATATTTTAAAGCAAATACAGTAAAGGATCTGATTAAAGTAAATGTGTTAAAAATTTAATCACAAGCAAAGAGTGTTTCAGCTAATGAACCCATTCTTATTTCACCCTTTATCATCAGTCCTGTATTTTAAAGATTCTGATGAAACAGATATTTGAAAACATGGTGGGTAAAGGACAGAAAGCTAGTAACCAGCATTTTCTTCTTTTCCCACAACATTTTCTACCCCTTCAAAGATCATTGCTACCATTTAAGCCACATTTTGTCATCTGCAAATGCTTTCAGTTTGGACAAGTCTCTAACTCTTCACCAAACAACACAATTTTAGACTGATCCAAATTGAAAGTATTTGCAGACAACAAAATAAAAAAGACTTAAAGTTTGGAATTTGTTTTGGGAAGGGTAGAATACATAGTGGCAAAAAGGAGAAAATGCTGGTTATCAGCATTTTCTTTTCCAACAGTGCTTTCAATATGCTTCTTTCTCAGGGTCTTTCAAAGTAGGCAGATAACAAATTAAAAGTTTTGTGGAAATGTAGAACCATAGTGTGACAGGCAGAAAATACTTCCTACAAGCAGTCTTATAATGTCTCCATTTCAAAAAGCTTTGTCTGTTGACATCTTGGGACTTCATCAAAAGGTTACTTTAACATTAAAATCTCAATAAGTGAAATACAGAGCAACTTGTATTCTGTTTGCTTCTGTATACATGACTTGGTGTCCTATCCAGCAGTATAAATGATGACATCTGTACATAAATCAGCAAAATGCTGGTTTAGGCCATGTCTAAGTCTCTTGCATCAGCTGAACCCTTCACCAAACAATCCATGGTTTTTACGACCCAGAGATAGAAGCCTTTTGAAAACATTGTAAGAAAAGGAGAAAATGCTGGTAACCAGCATTTTCTCCTTTTCCCACAATGTTTTCTACCATTCCGAAATAAAATTTCTACATTTAAGTCACATTTATTTTGTCATCTGCAAATGCTTTCAATTTGGATTAGTCCAAAATTTTGTCGTTTGGTAAAGACTTAAGTCTAACAATTCGCTTCAAAGACAGAGTTTAGCTCTTTACCAAAGAATAAAATTTCAGACTCGTCTAAATTCAAAGCGTTTGCAGACAACAAATACAGCATGACTCAAATAAAGAAATTTGTCATTGAAAGGGAAAGGCAAAAAATGCTGCTTTCAATATTTTCAAAAGCCTTCCTAACTACAGTTGTTAAAAATGGGATTGTTTGGTAAAGGGCTAATACCTTTTGATTGAATCATGCTGTCTTCATACCTAGATTGGTGATAATTTTTCATGACCTGATTCATATGTTGGAGTTATCTACTAAACTATGTTTACAATGTAAATGAGGTATTAAGTTCACATTTCTAATAATTTTCTTTGAGTATTACGTACAGAGAACTAAACAACATGCTACATAGATTAAGTTGGTTATATAAATTTCTCTATGAATATTATGACCATCTTTGTTAATTTTGCTCTGAAGATATTATTTCGTATGTAGACCTGTGTGGTTCAACAGTCTTTGCGTGTTTTGATCATTTGTACTTTGAAAACAAAATAATGTATTAAATCTAGTATTCTTTACCCATTACAAAACAATCCTGTACATAATGTTGTGGAAGAAGGTTCTTTAAAATGTAGATGGAAAAGAAGAAAATTCTGGTATCTAGCACTTCCCCTCCCCTTACAATGTTTTCTAACCTTTCCATGACAAATTCCATTAATTCAGTCAAACATAATTTGTCACCTGCTAACATTTTCATTCTGGACATACCTAACAAATTTATTTTTCGGATATTTAGCCATAATGAATTGAACCCTAGGCATGCTCTTGCAAAAGAAGCTTGATATATACATGTACCTGTGTTGCATTATCCCAAGCAAGCCATACCATACCGGGTAATTATGGATCAATGAAGTCCAGTTTGTCTGACAATGGACTAAATCATGAGGTAAAATGGTCTTTGGACATGTAAAAAATTTATAAATAGTAAAAAGTCTCCAGCTATGTCAGCCTATGTGGACTGGACAGGCTGACAGGCATAGGTACTTTCAGCAGATGCATTAACCCATTACCACACAATCCCTACTTTTGATGTCCCTGAGAAAGAAGGTTTTAGAAAACATTGTGGGAAAAGGAGACAATGCTGATAAGCAGCATTTTCTCCTTTTCCCACAATGTTTTCCATCCTTCACAAAACAAATTTCAAATTTTCAGTCACTTTTATTTTGTCGTCTGCAATTCCTTTCAATTGGACATGCCTAAAATTTTGTCCTTTAGTAATGAGTTAACTCTTCACCAAACAATAAAATTTAAACCTGTCCAAATCAAAAAGCATTTGCAGATGACAAAAATGAATGTCACTTTAAAACTAAAATTTCTGTTTGGACTGTAAAAAACATTGTGGTAAATGGAGAAAATGCTGGTTACCAGCATTTTCTCCTGTTCCCATTTCAAAAGGTTTCTTTCTCAAACTTGGGGCTGCGTGGTAAAGAGTTAAATCCCCTTCTCGTATAGCATGACTCTTATATAAATCACATCACACTACTTGTATTATTAACCCATTACCACACGAGAAAATTTAGACTGGTCCAAATTGAAAGCATTTGCAGACAAGAAAATAAAGGTGACTGAAAAATTGAAATTTTTTTTGGGAAGGGTAGAAAACACTGTGGGAAAAGGAGAAAATGCTGGTTACCAGCATTTTCTCCTTTTCCCACAGTGTTTTCAAAAGGCTTCTTTCTCAGAGGCGTCAAAAGTAGGGATTGTGTGGTAATGGGTTAATGTGACACAACCCAGAAGAATTATATTAGGTACAAACATTAATAAAAAGTTTAGCTTTCACACTGTTTATAACACAGGAAGCATAACAACAAATCTTCTTTTTGCAGCAAAATCAAGAAATGCTCCATCAAAATATATAACATGTATTTTGTTTATATCAGGATAAGATTATACCTAAATCACAGATCTAAGTACACTTATTCCCTTACATAATCCCTTTATCAGATGATAAAATTTTAACCATGTTCAAATTGAAAGCATTTCAGATGATAATTTCAATGAGGGCTCAAATGGTGCAATTGGTTTTTTTGATAGGGTAAAAATCATTGCCGGAAAAGGAGAAAATGCTGGTTACCAGATTTTCTCCTTTTCCACAATTTTTTTTTAAAAAGATATAAAAAGTTGGCATTGTGTGGTAAAGGGTTAATTAACTTTTTACCACATAAGACTGACTGCTAATGTGTCCACAGCTTAAGCATTTTGAAAACATAGCTCCAAATGAAGCAATTGCTCATAAAAGGCAATTTTTCATGTTTTACAATGTTTTATATCTTACACAAAAACTTCAGCTCATTTGTATCAATTTTAGAACAGTTGTCTGCTAATCATTTAAATTTTTTCTTTGGAAAAAGTTTGACATTTAGATTTTGAAGATTTCATGTTGTTTCTTGGGGAGCAATGTAGACACCTTCATCGAGGTAATGTTGAATCTCTCTCTCTACAGCTTCTGGCATATCTTCCACTGAATCTGTAGGAAAAAAATACATTAGTCATGATCAGGCAAAAGGGGACTTAATGATTTCTATGTGATCTGTGATACAAAGCAAGTCATAACTAAATTATGAATCCATAACAACTGAAATGTTTTTGATGGTCATTCATAATTAAGTCATGAGTTAACTTTATAATCTGAAGTTTTAACCCTTTACTCCATAGATATTCATTTCTACGCATTGCTCATGGGAGCCTTTGGAAAACATTGTGGCAAAAGGTGAAATTGCTCGTGACGAGCAATTTCACCTTTTGCCACAATGTTTTCTACACCATCAAAAGGTGTCATATACACATAAAAAATTGTTGGTCACGAGCGATTTCACCTTTTGCCACAATGTTTTCTACACCATCAAAAGGTGTCATATAAACATGAAAAAACGGCTTCATCCTTGCTGTTATTTAGGGTCAATTAGAGTTACCATAGAAATGCCTTATAGGAAAAAGGGTTAACGACCCTGAGGTAGAAGTGTTTCAAAAACATTTTAGGAAAAGGAAAAATGATGATAACAAGCACTTTCCATTTCCGTCAGTGTTTTCTGTCTATAAACAAAAAAGAAGAAAAAAAAAAAGCATATGAGCTACATTTATTTTATTGTCTGCATAATTATGCTTTCAGTTTGGTTGGGTCCAAATTTTTTTTATTTGTCAAAGTACCATGGCTTGCAACACACGAATAGGGACGTTCGGACATTTGCATAAAATGTCGTTTCGGACCAGCCTGCGCAGTCCGTGTAGGTTAATCCAAGACGGCTAATCCGAGACGACTACATTACATATTTTGCTACAGTAGACTTGTGCAAAACAGAAAATTACATAAAAACGGAAAGTGTCGTCTCAGGTTAGCCTGCCGGACTGCGCAGGCTGATCCGAGACGACACTTTAGGCAAATGTCCGAATGCCCCTATTCATATAACATCACCCTCAAAAGCTGTCTACTATATGCGGGATAATGATTTATAGTTATTTGTTTAGAAGTGACGCATTATGAGCGGTGGGCAAATGTTGGAAATACATTAGTATGGAATGTTAGGGTTGATTTAGGCATTCACCTACCATTGAAGTAGATAAGTACACATTTATCTTTGATGTCACCAAGATGCATTTTGAAGTTTTCATCCTGGATGATTTTCGCACACAATTTTACAAACTCCTGTGCCTGGACTTTCATGTCCTCAGTGTTCATTCCAGCAAAGGGATATTTGTGAGCCATCTCATGGAGTGAAACAGCTGGTGTGGTGTATTCTCGAGCATAGCATACTCTCTGTAAAAATATAAACTTCATTAACCCTTTACCTCATAATCCTCAGTTTTAAGGAACCTGAAAAAGAAGCCATTTGAAAATTTTGTGTTAAAAAGAGAAAATTCTGGTAACAAGCATTTTCTCCTTTTCCTACAATGTTTTTCACTGAAACAAAAATCCCATCACATGAGTGCCGTTTAAATCTACATTGTTGTCATTTGGTAAAGAGTTAACATTTTCCTTATTCACATTACTGGTATATATGACCATCTTTTCTAAAGGAATTCTACTGGTCAAGACTGTACCATGTGACAAAATTTTCAAATTGTTCATACTGGAATGATTTGTTTGATATATTATAAGAAATGCAGTTTGAATGTTAGAATTTGTCTCAAGTAAACTCTCTACCAGACTACAAAATTTTAGCCTTGTCCAAATTCAAAGCATACGCAGATGACAATTTTAATGTGGCTTAAATGGTATAGGGTTGAAAACATTGTTGGAAAAGGATAGAATGCTGGTTACAAGCATTTTCTACTTTTCCCATAATATTTTCAAAAGGATTCTTTCTAAGGGTCATAAAAAGTCGGTATTTTGCAGTAAAGACTTAAAAAAATATATACATGTATATATTATGGAAAAGGGTGTACATGTATAAAATAAATACTAGTAGTACAATTATGTACATTGTACTTATAAAAGGCAATTTCAAAGATCTTTTTTTTTCAGCTTTTTTTCTTGGACATTCTGAAAACTTAACCTGGACAAATTATATATGCATTGCATTAACTCTTTACCACACAATCCCGACTTTTAACGACCCTGAGAAAGAAGCCTTTTGAAAACATCGTGGGAAAAGGAGAAAATGCTGGTAACCAGCATTTTCTCCTTTTCCCACAATGTTTTCTACCCTTCACAAGGCAAATTTCAAGTTTTTAGTCACTTTTATTTTGTTGTCTGCAAATGCTTTCAATTTGGACAAGTCTAAAATTTTGTCGTTTGGTAAAGAGTTAATTTTTCAGTTGAACCAAGAATAATTCATATAGGTGAATGTCAACTAACTGGTGCTTTTACAACCATGAGAAAGAAAGCTTTTTTGAAATATTGTTGGAAATGTAAGAACATGCTGTCTTTTAGTATCTTCTCCTCTTTCCACAATGTTTACCCTGTACTACCCTTTCAAAGTCAGTTATCATTTGTATTGAATAATTTGTTTTTTCAAATACTTCACTATAGGCACTTTAGGTAAGTCCAAAACTTGCCTTCTGGCTTACCACACATTACAAGGTTTTACCAACCCTGAGGAAAAACGCCTTTGATAACATTTTTGAAAAAATGAGATATTGTTGGTAAACAATATTTTCTCCTTTTTCCAAAATGTTTTCAACCTTTTGAAGGCAAAATTTTATGTTTTGAATATAATTCAATTTTGAGGCTGCAACTGCTTTTAGTTTGGTCCAGACTAAAATTTTCTTGTTTGATAAAAGAGTCAAGAGCTGACGAGATGGGATGCTTTCTACGCCATCTGCTGCTCTATGTCTCACGAAATAATGACTTGAAACTCACTTTTCCATCTTTCATTGTCAGTTCATACAGCTGCAGATCGTACTTCCGCACACCTACTATGGCTGGTTCCAGTTCTCCAACATGTCTCTCATTCCTAAACTGGGTACCAGATGGAGGAAAGCTGCAAGATTCAGCTGTGATTAAGAAAACTCTTGGTACACATGGGGAACTAACTTTGTATTTCTGCACAGCATCTTCAAATCTTTCTCGAAAACCTGAAATTTGATTAAAAACATAATGTTATACTGGCAAGTTCGAGGGATAACATGAGGAAGAAGAAATACTAGTACTCCTTTCCTTCAAAAATTTCTTTTTTGTGTAATTTAACAAATTGCACAAAAAGGGACATTTAACTCTTTACCAAAGGACAAAAGTTAAGACTTGTCCAAATTGAAAGCACTTGAAGACAACAAAATAAATGGGGCTCAGAAATTGAAATTTATTTTGGAAGGGTAGAACACATTGTGGGAAAAGTAGAAAATGCTGGTTACCAGCATTTTCTCCTTCTCCTACAATGTGTTCAAAAGGCTTCTTTCTCAGGGTCATCAAAAGTCCAGATTGTGTGGTACAGAGTTAAAGGAAGGGAAAACTAAGTGGTAAGAAACACTCTATTTGTCTTGGAAAACTGGAGGATTAGAATTGCATGTAAATATCTAGAAAAAGAAATAGTAGTTGTTATTCTTCCGAAGACTTCCTTTTGTGTAATTTTACAAATTACATAAAGAAAAGGAACATTTGAAAGACATGAAAACTTAAGTAACTAGAAAACATTCTGACCTTTTGTTTGGGTACATCATATCCTGGTCAGTCTGGAAATTCAGAATATGTCTTTAATTTAGAATGGTTAGTGAATACAGGTCTGAGAAAAGTTCCAAGCAAAAGATCATTCTGAGAGAGGGACCATTGTGCAACAACGATAAAGTAGCAGACATTAACACACACACCCCCCCTCTTTCCCACAATAAAAAAAAAGTGAGACTTATTTCCAAATTAATTTGAAACCTCACCTGTACAGTGTAGTATGCATTATGACAGGACATGTTCGATTCACTAGAAAAAAATGTTTCAAACCCCTTGATCATTTCTTTTGTAGAATACTGAAGTACTATCAGAACACTGACTTACCTTTCCCTTCCGCAGTTTTGCCATCTAAAGCTATAGCTAGATAGTTGACCATGTAAGCATAGGCTAGACCCTGGTGTACTGAACCTGAAGGTAAGGACTCCTTCATAGTTCTTGGCGTGCCTGTAAGGATGTAAATAGATGGATTCATTAAAGTATCAGCTAATGGCTTTGCTTATTTTTTAGCTGATACTCTTTACAATAGAGTCAGAAATTTATACAACAAGAGCAGTTATGTATTTATGTCTCCCTGAGTCTGTTAATGTAAATACGGATTATGCTTCATGCTGTTTCCATGGTTACCTTGCACCCTGTGGCACATGTCTGGAAGATGACCAAATTAATGACAGCTTATACTGCATGTTCTTTATATGGTACCAAGCCCCAGTAGCTCAGTTGGAAGCAACAAGACTTGAGAACGGGGTTATTGATTTAATCCCGGCTCGCCCAATTTCTTTCTGAGGATTAACCCTTTACCAAACGACAACATTTTAGACTGGTCCAAATTGAAAGCACTTGCAGACGACAAAATAAACGTAACTCAAAAATTGAAAATTGTTTTCAGCAAGGTAGAAAACATTGTGGGAAAAGGAGAAAATGCTGGTTACCAGCATTTTCTCATTTTCCCACAATGTTTTCAAAAGGCTCCTATCTTAGGGTTGTAAAAACCAGGGATTGTTTGGTAAAGGGTTAATAATAGTGGTTGCAACAGAGTTCATTCTTCTCTCACAGCTGATCATTCTTTCGATGATGGTTAAGTGGAAAAGCAGCCAGTGGCTTGAAAAGAATTTTGAGAGGAATACTGGTAAAAGAAACTCCAGGAAAGCATGGATAAGTGCACTGGCCGCTGTGATATAACTGAAATAATGTTAAAAACTGGGTTAAAAACCATGCACTTAAGGGTACTTCTATTATTACCTTGCTTTGGCACAAGACATGATGATAATTAAAGATTGTTTTAAAAGCTTTTCATGATTGCCTGCCCTCAAGTCCAACAAGTAGAAAACCAAATTTTGCAGTAAGTTTAATTCTGTTTCCATGGTTACCTTGCATCATGTCCCACATGTGTTGTAGGTGTGAACCATCTTCTTTCTCTTGTAATAGGGTTGCACATTTAATTTGTTCTGGGATGTCTTTAATACTGGTTTCCTTGGAAACAATTGGGATAACCTAAAGACAAAGATTGAGATTTGTTTCATCCTTTGCCAACAATCATGAATGTGAATGAACCTGAGTAAAAGCACTCTTTGAAATACTGTAGAAACAGGAGAAAATGTTAGTAACTAGCACTATCTCTAGTTTCCCTAATTCCTACATTTTTAAAAGAGTTCTTTTAACCCTTTCCCAAACGACAAACTTTTGGACTAGACCAAATTGAAAGCATTTGCAGACGACAATTCAACTCTTGCTGAAAAGATTATTTCTGTCTATGATAGGGTAGAAAACATTGTGGGAAAAGGAGAAAATGCTGGTTACCAGCATTTTCTCCTTTTCCCACAATGTTTTCAAAAGACTACTATTCCAGACCCGTAAAAACCAGGGATTGTTTGGGAAAGGGTTAATTCAGCATAATTATGTTTATTATCAGTAAATGATTACAAATTTTGACGAGTCCACAACTTCTTTATTTGGCATTTTAAGTGAAATCTATTCTTTTAACTCTTTTCTAAACAAGCCCTGGTTTTTACGTGTCTGCAGTAAAAGTCTTTTGAAAACACTGTGGGAAAAGGAGAAAATGCTCGTAACGAGCAATTTCTCCTTTTCCCAGATTGTTTTCTACCCTTTTTGAGAACTTTCTACTATTTTCTTTCAATCTAAAATTGTCATCTGCAAACTCTTTCCGTTTGGGAGAGTCCAAAATTTGTCATTTGGGATAGGGTTAATGACACAATTCCTACTTTTGACGCCCCTGAAAAAGAAGCCTTTAGAAAACATTTTGGGAAAAGGAGAAAATGCTGGTAACCAGCATTTTCTCCTTTTCCCTCTAATGTTTTCTACCCTTCACAAAATAAATTTCAAATTTTCAGTCACTTTTATTTTGTCGTCTGCAAACGTTTTCAGTTTGGACAAACCTAAAACTGTTGAATAGCAAAAAGTTTCCACTTGGGTCATCTGCGCAGTCCGCACAGGCTGACCGGGGTCAATATGTTTTTGCAGGTGTAATAACCCTTTCCTTGATTGCCAATCTGAGGCTCTTCCATTTCAGCAGCAAATAAAGATATGATGTCAAAAATATGGACAAATGAGGATACAATATCTGATTGAGTGCAAAACATTGTGGGAAAAGGAGAAATTGCTCGTTACGAGCAATTTCTCCTTTTCCCACAATGTTTTCAAAAGCTGTCTGTTGTCGATACGTCTAAATGTCGTAACAAGCAATTTCTCCTTTTCCCACAATGTTTTCAAAAGCTGTCTGTTGTTGATACGTCAAAATGAGTATCTATGGAGTAAAGGGTTAAGTCCCCTTCTAACAGAGCATGGCCCATATATTTCTGCTTACAAGGATGTCTAGTTATAGTAGGTATTAAGGAAGTAGTAAATAAGGAACAGGACAACTGACCTGAACTACATCATTGTCCACACTTTTTTGAAATGCTGAATTGAGCTGAGTCAAAAGTAGATCATTGGTAATGGTTTCTTTTGAGAGAACAAAAATGTTCCATTGGGCCTCGTCCAGAACCTTGATCTGCATTTTGCCATTTCCATTTGTAAACTTAACATCTTTGTCTGCCAGAAATTCACAAATGTCCATAGCTGTCCTCATGTCAGACTCTGACTCTTGGTGTGTGACTGTTGCAAAATATTTCTAGCAAAATGAAAACAATTACAAAATAGAAAAGCATTCGCAGTTTGATTCATGATAATAGAGTGCGGAAGACAATTAAAAGCAAGTTTTCTCAAAATTAGAGCATAAATATTAGCATGTCATGGCTATTTTCTCAACACTTCTGCTTCAGTTAGGTCAGACCAAAAAATCACAGTCTGAAATTGAATACGAATTTTTACAGCACAGCTGTTTGGAAGGCAACAGATGAAAGAGAAACAGGGATATCTAAAGAGACAAGTTTCTGAGAACATCTTAGGATTTCACCGTCTTTGTAAACAACATTAACCCATCACCACACGGAAAATTTTAGACCTATCGAAATTGAAGCATTTGCAGACGACGATTTCAAAGTGCTCAAATTGCGCAATTTTACTTTCATAGGGTAGAAAACTTTGCGGGGAAAAGGAAAAAATGCTGGTTACCAGCAATTTCTCCTTTTCCCACAATGTTTTCTAAAGGTTTCTTTCTCAGGGGCGTCAAAAGTAGGGATTGGGTGGTAATGGGTTAAAGTCTATGTGCATCTTATTGGGTGTAATCACAAAAGAATCAAAATCAACACCATAGTAGGAGGAGGGCTTTTTAGGTGAGGGTATCGCATGGATTTTTATGAAAACATTTTACATAATATAATTCTGTTATGGTAATAATTAGGAAGAATATGAGCCATGCCCTGGAAAATGGGGGCTTAATCCTTTCCTAAACAAGCCCTGATTTTTACGTTTCTGCAGTAATAGTCTTTGAAAAAACTGTGGGAAAAGGAGAATCTCGTATCGAGCAATTTCTCCTTTTCCCACAGTGTTTTCTACATTTTTTGAGAACGTTCTGCAGTTTTTCCAAATCTAAAATTGTTGTTTGCATACTCTTTCAGTTTGGAAGGGTCCAAAATTTGTTGTTAGGGAAAGGGTAAACCCTTTCCCTAACAACAAATTTTAGACACTTCCAAACTGAGAGCATCCACAGACAACAAATTAGGAATGGATACAATTGAGCTTTATGTCTTTGATAGGGTAGAAAACATGGTGGGAAAAGGAGAGAAAATGCTGGTCTAGGTCAGCCTGCACATACTAAGCAGGCTGACCCGATTCACCGCATTTTGTGGACGCATCAAGTCCCTTTTTTACAGGGCATCACTCATATCTATTTGCAAAGAAAAATATCTGGGTCTGTATTCAACAACCACTTTACATTCAATTCCATTACTGAACTCTCTGATTAACCATCTTAGTAGTTAACAAATTACCACACAATCCCTACTTTTGATGCCCCTGAGAAAGAAGCCTTTTGAAAACACTATGGGAAAAGGAGAAAATGCTGGTAACCAGCATTTTCTCCTTTTCCCACAGTGTTTTCTTCCCTTCCCAGAACGAATTTCTATTTTTTAGTCACCTTTATTTTGTTGTCTGCAAATACTTTGAATTTGGACCAGTCTAAAATTTTCTCGTTTGGTAAAGAGTTAAGCATTAGGTCTCATCTAATCAGATGACTACTTTTGAAATTATATGGACCAGTCAAACAAGTTGGATGACCTGCCTTGGAATTTATTACGATCAGTCTCAGCAAGCTGGACAGCCAGTCTCCATAATTTATAAGAGTCAGTCCCAAAAGTCAGCCTGATAGAATAGAATTTATAAAGATAAGTCTCAGAACCTATAGGAATCATTCTCAGCAAGTCAGATGGCTTGTGTTAGAATCTATGGGGATCTGTCTCAGCAAGTCAGATGGCCA
Source organism: Tridacna crocea (assembly GCA_943736015.1). Lineage (NCBI taxonomy): Eukaryota > Metazoa > Mollusca > Bivalvia > Cardiida > Cardiidae > Tridacna > Tridacna crocea. The sequence goes on from OX031068.1 coordinate 37,323,363, forward strand.
GTCTAACTCTGAAACTATGAGGATCATTCAAGTCAGATGGCCAGTCTAAGTCTGAAACCATGACAATCATTCATGTCAGATGGGCAGTCTAAGTCTGAAACTACGAGGATCATTCATGTCAGATGGGCAGTCTAAGTCTGAAACAATGAAGATCATTCAAGTCAGATGGCCAGTCTAAGTCTGAAACGACGAGGATCATTCATGTCAGATGGCCAGTCTCAAACTACGAGGATCATTCATGTCAGATGGCCAGTCCAAGTCTGAAACGACGAGGATCATTCAAGACAGATGGCCAGTCTAAGTCTGAAACTACGAGGATCATTCAAGTCAGATGGTCAGTCTAAGAATCTATAAGGGTCATTCTCAGAAGTTAAATGGCTAGAACCAGTACCTGTAGGGATCAGTCTCCACATGTTAGATGGTCAGTCTTAACTCTTAACCACACAAGAAAATTTTAGACTGGTCCAAATTGAAAGCATTTGCAGACGACAAAATAAAGGTGACTGAAAAATTGAAATTTATTCTGGGATGGGTAGAAAACACTGTGGGAAAAGGAGAAAATGCTGGTTACCAGCATTTTCTCCTTTTCCCACAGTGTTTTCAAAAGGCTTCTTTCTCAGGGCCATTAAAAATAGGGTTTGTGTGGTAATGGGTTAAAAACTATAACGATCATTCATAGCAAGTCAGTTGGCTAGTCTCGGAATCTACAGGAATCATTCTCTGCAAGTCAAATGGCCAATTTCAGAATCTATAGGAATCATTCTCTGCAACTGAGATGACTCGTCTCAAAATCTTAAAGGAATCAGTCTCAGCAGGCCAGATGGCTAGTCTCAGAATACATGTATATAGGTATCAGTCTCACCAGGGAAGATGGCTAGTACCAAAATATATAGGTATCAGTCTCACCAGAGCAGATGACCAGTCTCAGAATATATAGGGATTAGTCTTGATAAGTCACATGACTTATCTCAGAATCTATCGAGATCAGCCTTGGCAAGTCAGAGGGCTAGAATCTCTAGGCATCAGTCTTTGCAAGTCAGAGGGCTGGTCTCAGATCAGTCTTGGTAAGTCACTTGACTCAGAATCTCTAGGCATCACTATTGGCAAGTCAGATGGCTGGTCTCAGAATCTAAAGAGATCAGTATTGGTAAGTCACTTGATTTGTCTTAGAATCTCTAAGCATCAGTAATGGCAAGTCAGATAACTAGTCTAAGAATCTATAGAGATCAGTTTTTGCATGTTAGATGACTACTCTTGCAATTCTGAATCGATACAAAGACCCTCATAGCGTAATTCTGAATCGATACAAAGACCCTCATAGCGTAAAATAAGGTATTAAACATTGGACAAAATGAGTTTACCCTCTGAAACTTTCGAATTGATCTGTGATGGCGATTGGCTCAAAACTGAGGAAACTTGTCCCAAAAAGTTATAGGCATTTGGAGTTTATAGCACACCAGAAAATTTTGAATGAGGTGTTGTATACAATAAAGTATTTTCATATTTTAATACACATATCTCACCTTATCTGTATCGGACTGTTTCACCATTGTTCCAACTTTGCGGACTGTCTTTGTATCACTTGTCTAAAAAAGGAATAAAAGATAAGTAGTAAATTAGTCTTTTTAACCCTTTAACTCATTACCAAACGACAATGTTTCAGGCTTGTCCAAATCGAAAGCATTTGCAGACGACAGATCAAAAGTAACTGAAAATTTAAAATTTGTTTTGTGAAGGGTAGAAAACATTGTGGGAAAAGGAGAAAATGCTGGTTACCAGCATTTTCTCCTTTTCCCACAATGTTTTCTAAAGGCTTCTTTCTTAGGGTCGTCAAAAGTAGGGATTGTGTGGTAATGGGTTAACGAACAATTCCCAGGTTAGAGAACCTGAAGAAGAAGCCTTCTAACATAAATATGGGAAAAGGAGAAAATGCTGGTAACTGGCATTTTCCCCTTTTCTCACAATGTTTTTTACTCGTTGAAAGTCAAGGTTCAGTTTTTCATGGCCAACTTTATCATGCAAATCAAACCCGGTAACTGCTATTTGACCGCTTTGTAAGCCAATTAAATTATGGGAGTTTGATCCCTTTTGGCCGTGAAATCGATAATATACGGATTGATATATTGACAGGCAATCTCTGCAAACCCTTTGCACTTATAACCCGAATTTCGCGGTTGGAGTGTAGAGGGTTTCAATTTATTGGAAAACAACACTGCAGGATATCTGGGGTCGTAAATCACTGGGTACCAAAACTTGTAGGATTTGTTTTCCTTTAAGGTCTTACAATTCGATCTACCCAAAATTTTACCGAAAGCACGCGTTTGAAAATTTAGGTGAGCGATAGAAATGCTGGTGACCAATATTTGCTCTTTTTCAAGCAATGTTGTCATGTCTTAATATGATACAAATTCAATAATTTGAGCCATATTTATTGTGTTGTCTACAATCGCTCTTAAATATTGGGGCAGTCATACATTGCCAGTTCCTGAAGAGTTTAAAAAGAAAATACCCGTAGGACAAGTTTCATATGATGGGACAAAAGCTGGGGCAGGAGCGCGATACCAGCGCTCCAAATGTAACAGTATGCACATATGTTTACTGCATCTTTGGAATTTTATCCCTGATTTTTTTATCATTATTTTGAATTCAATCTCTGATATCTTTTTTTGATTTATCAACAAAAATGGTGCAATAGTAAAAAACTTCAATTGGATACATTTCTGAATAGCTACCCACAAAGTTAGGAATAGTATCAAGAGGTTTCTCTTTTTACAATGTTTTTGAAAGCATTAATCTCCAACCTGTAGCACAGAGCTATTACATAGTCAGCAGAAGGCATTTTATTGTAATTGTTTTGTATAGCATCATCACAAATACGTATATTAGGCTGGGAAAAGTGTGGCGGTAGATCAGACCACACGGGTATCGTCTGACCTATTGTAAACAAAAATACCGAATACAAATTGTACTTTTTAACCTTTATGTTCAATAGGTCAGTTCTGTTTAAAATAATTTCGTCAATTTTTTTAGAAGAAGTCAGTGTGTTTTATGAGCACATGGTAAACAGAAATTAGCCTGCACATTTTGTTGGAAACTCAAAATTATCTTCAGTGAAGTCAGAAAGCTTTTTTATTGTTCTTTAATACGGCGTAGTTTTCAGTCATTTAGTAAATACACTTTTAGCCCTTTTTACATTTTTTTAAAGCAACTATCGTTTTCCTTTTCTTTTTCCCTGATCTTTCGCACTGTGCCGGAGTTCCCCGATGATGACCGAGTCTCACTGATAGATAAGACGCCTATAGGGTAGTTTGATTGGTGTTACGTAATGGTATACATTGACATACGGACCCCATGCTATGTACGTTTAGATATACAAGTACCTAAATAGTAATGGACTGAAGTTTATAGCCTGGTTATTTGATCATGACAGCACCCCAGAGAAATGTGAATCAAGTATCCTGTAGATCTGATATAAGATCAGACTTTTTTATGAGATTATTTTTGAGGATTTAAAATCAAATTTAACAAGATTTTGTAAAAGGAATTCCATTTTGCCCCCCCCCCCCTTTGGCTTTTTACTTTTAAATGATGATTAATGCCATTTCAAAAGTATTTTATGGCAACAGCTCACATATTCATCTTTCCTTGCTATTTTCAATCTGATCACAAGTATTTTCTCTCTTTCATGTGTTTTCAAAAGTCAATCATTTAAAACTTTTTCCTATGTGGAGAACTATTTGACTTCACAAACTTTTAAAAAAAGCAATTTCCGAAAATAAATCAAATGTAGCTCAATTGATATTCTTCACTTTAAAAGAGTAGAAAACATTGTAGAAAAACGAAACAATGCTGGTTATTGGAATTTCTCCCTTTCTCACAATGTTTACATAAGCTTTTATTCAAGACCGTTACAATTCGGGAGTGTGCTGTACGGGTCACATCGATACTCCCAAACGCAAATTGTTTTCTGCCGATTTCAGTCACATATTGATATTGCAATGTCAATTTTTGTTAACCAAAAGAATTTCGACACATAAAATAAAACCGATTCGGCCCAGGATCAGACTGCTTGTTATGTGCAGTTTGTTATTAATCTATTGACTGCATTTCTTGTGCAATTTATTTTTGGTCTGTTATTATAATTATTATAATGATCCAATAGTACAACAGTCTAAATCTTCTTTAGAAATAAAGAATAGATAAAAAAAATACCAATTTAAACAAATTAATGCTAACAAGCCAAAAAAAAAAATGAAATTACTTTCTGGAAAAAAAAGACGATACTGGGAAGATAACAGTTTTTACAAATCTCTTGAAAGTTTTCACTGATGCAAATGATATACACGTACATGTATAAAAGTAATAAATGCAATCATTATGTTTTGGACAATGTGTAAATACAGGACCCAGGTTTAACAAAACAATAGACAAGGTTGTAATGTCATCTGTTCTTTTCTTCCCTTTATCCATTGCTTAATCTTTTCACCTAGACTTAAAATCTCACTTACCTCGATACAGCATTTTTTATACAAAAATTAACGATAGTGTCGTTTTTAAACTAAAATGGACGCAAGATCTCAATGTAACAAATGTAAACGAATACTTTTATCGTAATCACAACAAAACAGAGAATACTTCAAGACGTTATAGATTTTTTTTCTTGCAATTTATTTTTATGTTATTTAGCGCCAAAAATGACGCAAGAGCAAATTTCTTAAATCTTTCTATAGAAATAAGAAGGAGAATGGGTCAGTAACTTTAAATCAAAATGGACGCAACTTCCCATTTTGCTATAGTAATAAAAATTATATTGAAGTGAAGAAGAGATATTGCAGGATACTTCAAGACGTTATAGATTTTAATCATTTTAGAATAAAAACGTGTTTTAGTCGCTCAAAAAAATTTCCCTTCTGAAAATTCTATATGACAGGCCGTTATCTGAAAGCCTTTCGGACCAGATAATCGATAAATTCCAAGGAGAGTAACTCTTGCTCGACCTGCAGCTGAAAGTTGGGGATGGAATCACATTTGTTTGTCATCTGCAAATGCTTTCAATTTAGACCAGAGTAAGATTTGTGATTTGGCAAAGAGTTAATCCTTTGAACAAAAAATATAGGGAATCCTGTATAAACTCTTTACCATGCTACAAAACTTTAGATCTGTCCGAGTTAAAATCATTTGTAAACAATGCCTTAGATGTGGTTCACATTATGAGAATTTGTCCTTGATAGGGACTAAAACATTAGGGAAAATACCTCAGGAAAAGGAATAAAGCTCTGAACCACATTTCAGGGTTTAAATCTTTACCAAACGACAAAAATTTAGATTGGTCAAAATTCAAAGGATTAGCAGATGACAATTTAAATGTCACTGAAGCGATGATTTTTGTTTTGGAAGGGGAAGAAAACATTGTGGGTGAGGGAGAAAATGCTGGTTACCAGCAATTTTTCCTTTTCCCACAATGTTTTCAAAAGTCTTCTCCAGCAGGGTTGTCAAAATTCGGAATTGTATGCTAAATGGATTAATCAATAAATAGAACATTAGAAAATAAAAGTAACTAGAACTATGGCAGGCTGACGCATAAAAGTCCTTCAGTTGCCTCCTTGCTGAATCCGGATAAAATATCATAAAGAGCCATATTGTGATAGTTGACCATTCATGATAAAAGATGCACAATGATCTCAATTTGGACAAGTCTTAATCTATACTGTCACCATAAAAGAGCCCCTGTTTTTACTTCTGGCACTAAAAAGATTAAAACTTACCTCACTCATTCTTGCTTCTTCTTCGCATGCGTTTTCAACAGCCTCCCATATTGTGTCAGCAAATATGGTGTCTTTATCTACTGCTGTATCTATAAACAAAATCCAGAACAAGTTCTATATCGTGAAAGCCATTTTGTGCAGACGTTGCGTTTATGATGATCTTTGCAGTTTGATCTTGATTTATATATGATATTACTCATTGATATAAAATTAATTATTAAATGTGACAGGAATGGCAAATACACCCAACTGATAGTCCAGAAACAGGACCCAAATAATTGTTATTTCATGTATTTTGGGTTTTTTTCGACAGTGACTGAGCAAAGTGGACAGCGTATGTTTTGTGCAGTCTGATCTTCATCTACACAGGCCACAAAGGTGACTATAATAGTGAGAGAAACTTTAAGTCTTTATCACACAATCCCAACAGGGTTTTCCATGACGCACAAATCCTGCGTCATTGACGCAATTTTAATTCAAATGACCCCCAAAATAAATGACAGTGCGTCATCGGTGACGCAACTTTCCAAAATCTAAATAATGTACGAAGTTAACTGAAGCGTCATAATTCCAAGCTTGTTCTTGCTTCAATGTCAGACGAACACAGTTCTTTTTTTAACAACTGGGTTTATTTTAGATAAAAGTGGTTTTCCGGTAATTTATTTATGGAATAAGACTGGTTAACGCATTATTGCCGAAATGTATATTGGACAAGTGACGTAAATATGGGCTCAGTCAAAGTCGTGGTTGGGTTCTCTGTATTTCATTGCATATTTTACACGACTTCTGGTATATAAAAGTACACATTACCGGTCTGTGCTGTTAGCGGAAAGATGTCATGACGAAGAAAACTGTAGCATTCTTCTATCGTCTGCTTCCTACAACCACGTCAAGCAGCGATTCAGACGAAAATGTTTGGTCTGTCAAAAAGTGACATCCGCCTTTCCGTCAGAAATGATCGAACGACTTTTCAATTTTGGAAGTTTGCGTTCAAAGGTAAAATGCATTGTAAATTGTGTTTGAAGTTGATGATGAGGAAATCCATATTTTTGACCCCCAAAATTAATGAAATGACCCGCAACTAATGAGGAAGGGGGTCACAATGACCCCCAATTTTCAAAGCCGAGGGAAAACCCTGTCCCAACTTTAATGACCTTGAAAAGGGAAGCTTTCGAAAACATTGTGGGAAATGGAGAAAATATTGGTAACCAGCATTTTCTCCATTTCCCACAATGTTTTCTACCCTTCCAAAAGCAAAATTCAATTTTTGAGTCACATTTATTTTGTCGTCTGCAAGTGCTTTCACTTTGGACCAGTCCAAAATTTTTTCATTTGGGTAAACAGTTATTATCACAAACTTTTAAATTTGTTAGTTTGATCCCACTTAGCATTTTGATTATCTCAACTCTGACAAGGACTACAGAAGATCCGTCTACTTGGCGTCTCAGATGCTTTTTTATTTAACCACTCTTGTAAAAGTTAATACACCAGCCCTTGGAAAGCAAAATAACATTTTTCTCTACAAGTTCAAAGAAAAACATAACAGCTTACAAGTCATATTCTATTTAGCACTGACATGTAACTGTATCTCAAGAATTTTTATTTAAAAATTAGAAAAACATATGTTTACAGAATTTTGATATGAAAGCTTAGCTGTTAACCAGCATTTTCTCCTTTTCTATCAATGTGTTTACTCTAAATGACTACTCCCATCATCTGAAGCAACTTTTATTTGTCATTTGCAAATCCTTTACGTTTTAAATTCGCCTAGAACTGGGTCACTTAATAAGTAATTTAAGAAATAATCTTATTTCTATTGTGGTTTATCGCTTAATAAACCACATTTGTGAATTACAAGGCACAACAAATAATCAAAGAAGGCGATAGCCTGAGTGGTTAATTAATCGCGCCTCATAACATATGTGGTTTATTAAATGATGAACCAGGATAGAAAGAAGCTTGTTTCTATTCTAACATGGCCAATTCTTAATAAAAGGACAACAAGCTCAAATGTAAAGTGAAAACATGGATGAAAATTATTTTCTATTGAATAACTCACTTACTTACTTCATACAGAATGATGTCACTCGATATAGAATGACATCACTCTACATGGAATGTTGCAGATTTTATCACGCTTTCATTGCACAGTGTTTATAGAGCAGAATTCGCATGTTAGAATAAACATTTAACTATAAGAATTTCAGTATAACTTGTAGAATGAAAGCTTGAATGCAAAAAATGCATCTATTGAAATATTGATAAAGTAAAACATTGTGCCTCCTTACCGTCTATGTTTACAAAACACGCAGTGTTGTTGCAATGCAGGTTCCCTCGATGATTCACCAATTCTTGCAGTGTTTTTCTGAAGCGTTCCACTTGGTATTTCAAGAATGTAGGCCCAACTTTTGCAAACCTTGTGATTTTATGCATTGTTTCAATAATGAAAGGACATTCTCCGGTGAAATAGTATGACTGAAACAGCGCATGATAAAGTTGAAATTATTTCCAAGTGTAATTATGACATGAATTTGGACTCAGAGGCCAACACAGCTGTATCAGTTTTGGTATAAAAACATATTGTTTCTAAGCAATGGAACTCGTAATAGAAGACTTAATTTCCAAAGAGAAATTGATCTCTAGATATAAATGAAACAAAGGATTACTTACAATAAACATCTAATAAAGTGTTAACTCTATGGTCTAAAACATTTACCTATTAGATCTATGTCTAATTATGTATTGAGTGACCCTCTTACATGACCAGATATGAAAAATCCGAGATTTAACTGCATCCTCTGTGCCATGTTTTGAGCTAAATGGCAATAACACTCATATTAGTCTAAAAGATGTACTCCTTTTAACTCATTACTAAACGACAAATTTTTAGGCTTCCCCAAATCGAAAGCATTTGCAGACAACAAAATAAAAGTGACTGAAAATTTGAAATTTGTTTTGTGAAGAGTAGAAAACATTGTGGGAAAAAGAGAAAATGCTGGTACATACCAGCATTTTCTCCTTTTCCAACAATGTTTTCTAAAGGCATCTCTCTCTGGGTCGTCAGAAGTAGGGATTGTGTGGTAATGAGTTAAAGTATTGGCTAGCAATTACTAATTGGCTAAACCAAAACAGTACCAATGGTTGAGCCAATCAGAAATTGTATGACATTCTGAACTGAGAATAAGACTTTATGCAACCAGTATTGTTGGTGAACTGGGACTTGAAATTTGTATCTACACTGGCTGCGTAATCAACTAAGTTCCTTCCTTGCATCCACAGAGCTTAACTATTTACAAAACAAAAAAATTGTAGACCAGCCCAAATGGAAAGCATTTGCAGACAACAACATAGGTATGGCTCAAAAATTGAAATTTGTCTTGGTAAGAGAGAAAACATTGTGGAAAAAGGAGAAAATGCTGGTTACCAGCATTTTCCCCTTTTTCCACAATGTTTTCAAAACATTTCTTTCTCAGGGTCATTAAAAGTCGGGACTGTGTGGTAAAGAGTTAATTTATGGGAGTTACCTTCTGTCCCTTTGTGATACTATACACAGAGAGATTATAGGGTCGATGTTTGTCACCATGAGTAGCCCTTATCTCTATATTGTCTTTCATCTTTTTTATCACAACGTCGCCAAACTCTCCATCTATTTTCATACAACAACATGATGCAGGAATCACTAAAATAAATTTCTGCAGCATTTTGTGCTCTTGATAATATACACATTCCTGAAGAGCTGCCTTGAGGTCTGGAAAGAAAAATAAATGTACAATAACCCTTTTATCAATCAATCCCTGGTTTTTACAACCCTGAGATAAAAGCATGAGCACTGAAAACATCTTTTGAAAAGGAGAAAATGCTGGTAACTTTCTCCTTTTCCCACATTTTTTTCTACCCTGGTGGAAACAATTTTCAGATTTTGGTTATGTTTATTTTGTTGTTTGCAAGTGCTTTCAATTTGAATCAGTCTAAAATTTTGTCATTTGGTAAAGGGTTAACATGTTTATGAATTAAACCTTTAATACCATGCAACAAAATTTTAGACAAATTGTTCAAATTAAAAGCAGTCAAAAATCATGATACAACTATGGCTAAATAATGGTATTTGTCCTTGAAAGGGTTGTGGGGGGAAAAACAAAAGGGCAAAAAATCAAAGTGTTGAGAATGCTGAAGAGGTATTTGTCAAGGAAACCATTGTGTGGAATTAATAACTTGAAAGAAAAAGAGAAATAGTATACAAATATCTGCTTGAAAGTTAACATACTAAGCAAATGAATACCTTTTAATTTGGGTAGAAAGAATAGTACTCATGACGAAGTTAGGATTATTTGCGTATTTGTGGTAATGTCTCTTGAGAGTAGGATTCATGATGGATAGAAAGAGAAACCATGTTAGTGTATCGAATAAAATCAAGATCATACCGGAAAACTATAATTTTGAAGTATCTTTGGCACTTAACATTTAATTCCAACATGACAATAAATTATTTTGATTTATAAATAGTCATGCTCAATCAAATGGAGTATTGTGCAAACATGGGATGAACCAGCCATGGGACGAACTGGTTTTGGATCGAAAAAACAGGATCAAGCGATAGACAAATTTTGGGCCAATAGAAGCCTGTGGGCCAGTGAAGCTATTTTCAATTAAAAATTAGTATTTCCACGATCGATGACCTCATCCATTGTATTTTAACATGCCATTTCTAATTACATATCTGAGTGCTAATGAAAAACTCATTTGCCTGAGAAAAATTGAATATAATTGGGTTTATTTCCTTCAGCTTTGCACAAAATACGACACGTGGTGTTCAAAATTTAATATTGAACTCATAGTGGAAAAGTACCTCAAACATGGTTACTAGCATTTTCTCTCACAATGTTTTCAAAAGCCTTCTTCTTTGGTCCCTGGGATTGTTTGGTTTAGGATTAACTCTTTGCCAAACAACATTATTTTAGACTAGTCCAAACTGAAAGCATTTGCAGAAGACAAAATAAAATTGTAATGTGAATCAAAAATAGGAATTTCTAGTAGAAATGTTAAGAGAAAAGCCTTCTAAAAAGTTCTGTCTCAGAGTTGTGAAAATCCAGGATTATTTTGTAAAGGGTTAACCCTGTAACTCATTCCCTGTTGTCTTATGACTAAATACATTGAACGTTCTACAAAATATTTTCATTGGAAGTAATGGTACTTTCTTATCATCATTCATTAAAAAATTGAAATTTGTGCTGAGAATGGTAAAAAATATTGGCGGAAAGGGAAATAATGTTGAGAACCAGCATTTTCTCCTTTTTTCACAATGTTTTTAAAATGCTTCTATCTCAGAGTTGCTAAAAGAAGGGAATGTATTGTAAAGGGTTAAACTTAAAGTCTTTGCAGATAAAAACATTTTTTAACTTGTTCATATTGAACTCGTATTTGCTGTAAATGATGGACTTTGTAAATACAAGGGTAGAAAATATTGTGGCCAAAAAGAAATTTCTGGCAACAAACATCTGCTGAATCACAATATTTCTAAAAGCCAATATAGACATGGTATTGTTTGGTATAACTTGGAACAAATAATTGGTCATGACATTAGATAGATGATTTTAATTATTTATGTAAAATGATAAAAAAATAATAACATGTATGCTACTTACTTGGTAGAACATGCCGTAAAAATCCAGCAAAATAGTTGAAGACCAACCCATGGGCAACATTTCCCACTGGCAAAACATCCTTTAACTTCGGGTTGGGCTCTACAAATATGCAATTGAATATTTACTCATTACCACAACTTTCAAGTTTTGATGACCGTGATGGTTACCAACATTTTCTCCTTTTTCCATAAAGTTTTCTAGTAGATCTATATATGATACAAATCCTATCACTTGTGCAATTTTTATGACCAAATTAATTAAAGATGGCTCAAATGCTAGAATTTGTCCTGCATAGAGTAGATAACGTTGAAGAAAAAGGAGAAAATATATTCTGGCTACCAACATTTTCTCCTTTTCCCACAAAGTTTTCTAGTCTATATAGTACAAATTGTATCATTTGTGCAATTTTTTGTGCAATTTGTGCAACTGTTGGCAGAAAATTGCTTTCAGATTAGAGCAATTAATCCAAAACTTACATGTCTGGTAATAAATCAACTCCTTCCCAAACAGGACTAGAACTCGAGACTTGTTCAAATTGAGAGTATTTGCAGAAGACAAATGGAATGTGTCTCACATGGTGGGATTTGTCTTTGAAAGGGTAGGAAACATTAGGTCACACAAAGTACAGAAAATATTTCAGTTTACCAGACCATTTCTTTCAGCCCCATCCTAAATTTTTTTTTTTAACTCTTTACCAAGCGACTGGTCTAAACTGATAGCATTTGCAGATGTCAAAATAACAGTGACTGAAAATTTGAAATTTGTAACAAAGAGGAGAGAAAACATTGTGGGAAAGGGAGAAAATGCTGGTTACCAGCATTTTCTCCTTTTCTAACAATGTTTTAAAAAAGGCTTCTTTCTCGGGGTCATCAAAAATCAGCATTGTGTGGTAATGTGTTAACCTGTTGATCAGTAATTTTTTTTTCATATCATAATGATATTGCCGTCCTCGGGAAAAAAAAAAAGTTTAAAAAGTGAAAGAAATCAAAAAAAAAAATGTTTCCATACCTACTGATTTTTAATCCCCAAGAATATGTATTAAAACACACATGTATTTTGTTCTTGACTTATTTGAAAAGGAGAAAAAATCTATATACCGTATATTGATTTTCTCCTTCTCCCACAATGTTTTCAAATTATCCCTTCTTTAGGGTTGTTATATCCTGGATTTGTCATTAAAAGGGTTAAATTGGCATATGACCAGATTGATTAACTTGGCATCCTACTGGACTTGGAAATTTTTTGAGGAAAAAAAAGCTATTTGTCTTACGTATTTGGACCTACATGTATATTAGATAACAAAATTTTTGTATTGGAAGCAAATTTAGATGACAAGTTCAGCTTGGCTAAAACACTGAAATTCGTTGTTGTTGGGAGTAGAAAAGAGATTTTTGAAAAATGAAAGAATGCTGATTACTAAAACTTCCTCCTTTCTAAGTGCTTTCCAATGCATTCTTCCTCTTGAAACCTGTTATCCTGTACACAGGAATATGACATTCAATGATAAAAATATAAGATAAAATATGTTTAAAAAAATACCCTCCTTATATATGAAGAGCAAGGCCTCGATTACCAGCGACACCACAAAAATGTCCTACAACACTGAAATTTGTTGTTGTTGGAGTAGAAAAGAGACCTCTGAAAAATGAAAGAATTCTGATTACTAAAACTTACCCCCAAAATTCACCAACAAAACCAAGAGTGATCATAATTTCCTTTACCCTAGTAACAGATAACACCAAAATGTATCTGTGACATTTGGCGTAAGACGGATATCTCCAGTGAAAAGGTTTCTACATAAGGATCGCTGAATGTCACAGGTAAATTATGGTCTTACGTTAAGAATAGTAAATGAAATTGTGATCACTTCGTTTTGTTGCTGGATTTGGGTGGGTAGGGCATTTTTGTGTTGTCGCAGTTAATTGAAGTATTGCATTCCTTGTGTTTCTATATATACAGGGGGTTATTTTTTTCATATTTTATCATTTTTTTTCATTATAGAATCTCAGATTTCTGTGCCCTGTATTGCATCTGCTCACAAAGAATGGCTTGTGCGCATTTGGGCATTGCAAGTGACCTTTCTGTAAACGTGAGTTTGGCACACCCCCCTTAGTAACGCGCTTTATTGGTTGTTAAGCTTGTCAAGCTAACCAGAAATTGTGTCAGACTTTTTGTTTACATAATACCTAATGCTGTGTGTTCATTGGCCGATAAGACGTTGGTAGACCTGTCAAATCGAAATCGACAGAAAGGTCAACTGAAACACCGAATTTGTATGTTTGGGTGGGTACACCACTACATCTATCAAACTCAAAAAAGAATGTTCAGAAATTAAATGGAGCAGGGTACCTTCAGTCTGAAGGTGTATGCTCCGATGCTATTTTTGTTACTGTTCTTCGCATACACCTTCATATCAGCCATTCATTAAACACGTCTGGAATAAATATGATTTTACCCGCATTTTTTCGAACGGCTCTATGCGACAAAATTTCCAATGACAGCTAATAAAATGGGCATGAATCGTTAGATAAATGATTAATCTTTACAAAAAAACTGGTATTAGTTAATATCCAGCTCTTACCTTCGTGCAAATCTGTACTTTTCAATGTAAATAACCGTTGACCTACTTCACCAGAAATCAAAACATGGTGATCTTACCAATACCCATGTCTCGGCAGAAATCGCAGCATCTCTGACACGCCACAGGACGGTTTAGTTGCGAATTTTGTTGTAAACAAACGCACCTTGATCAAACTTGGCTGTATAGGGTTAGGGAACCAGACTGTACAAAATTCAAATTCCATTGAGTGCGAATGCCTGACTAACGGAAGTCGCCGTGTTAGTTGTTTACAAATTACCCTGGATTTATTTACGTTGGGAAAAAAGGTAAATTTCCATTGATTTAATTGGTATTTTGCAGCATATTTTGTGTGCTCTTAAAGATTAATCAGTTATCTAACTATCCATGCCCATTTTATTAGCTGTCCTGGAAACTTTCTCGCATAGAGCCGTTCGAAAAGATGTGGGTAAAATCATATTAATTCCAGAAGTGTTTAAAGAGGTCCGATATGAAGGCCTGCGGAGACCAGAAACAAAAAATAGCATCGGAGCAGACCTTCAGACTGAAGGTAGGAGCAGGGATATTACACGATTCCTGGGGCTGAACGAATTAAAGTGGAAATACGAGTTTGACAATTGTTTTCTTGAATTATGCTGTTTTCTCCCCAATGTTGATCACATTTACCACCTAAATGTTTCGAATCTACAATTCGGCTACTTAATTTTCTCTTGTAGAAGTGTCCATAAAGAATGACTGGCAAATTCAAAATTCGAGGGAATATTTGTAATTTCAAGAGGTTCTCCTTTGTAGAGAGTACAAAAGTTGACCGGCTTATTATTGCGCGCGAATTTAAACGGGGGCCAGTGTCAGGACAAGTTATTTTGCGGGTTTATAGGGGAATATGCGGTGATCGTTTATTCTGCGACCCTGTCCAGCCACATGATACAAGATACAGCATGGCAAATAAATTGTTGTGGAACACATGGCATTTAAATCTGTCCCTCATCAGGAAAAAGTCACTTTACTCAGTGGTATTATAACAAGGAAATATGTTCAGGATGGCTAGTACCGCCATAAATCTATATAATTTCGTCTGCTATATTTTATAGCCATTGATCCATGTTTTGAAGTTCTGTTCTAATTTTTATGGGACCCGCAGAATTCAAAATTAAAGAGAAAAAAACTCAGAAACCTCACCTCATGCATCCCAAGATAATGCCCAACATATATTATAAACGTGAATCAATATATCGAAGTTATAAATGATTAATCCTCACCTACTTATTTACTCCTGTCTGTCTCACCCTGTGAAATCTTATTTGGAAAGTTTGATAAAGGAGCAACATTTATAACTATCTTGTCCGAAATGCCAAGCGGCAAGTTCTTTTTTATCACCTGGATACATTTTTATCCCAACATTTAAAAATTAAACACCCATTTTTTTTTTATAATCGCGAGATCACATGACGCATGTTCAAAGTGACTGTCAGATACTGACAAAGGCCAGGATAGATATTGTCTATCAAACGCTATCTAGAGATTCTATTCAATAGATTTTTTTCATCGGACCGTAAATAACACAAACGTAGTTAAACTACGCGTTTCTGTTATTATCATACCGTTATAAAGCTTGCATGGCAAATAAGTGCAAAAAAATGTTGTTTTTCTTCCGGCCAGCTGAACAAAATTTAATCTGCTTCGAGACCTTATCAGACACTGTAAATTAAAGATCACACATTTATTACAACACAACTTTTCAAAGCAGTCACCTGAATTTGATCTACACCATCGGCGAAAGACCTAGGTTTGCATTCACCAATCAGTCTTAATTTCAATTGGAAGTTTAATTCTAGATTTAGAACGTATGCATGCATCTTCTTATCGGACTCAACTAGCTGTGTTGCTTTCAATCTTCAAAAATTAATGCGTAGAAGAGATACAAAAAAAAAGTTGGTGAATGCGGGCCTTCATCTTTTCAAATAGATTACGAATTCACGTCATCGGAAATATTCTAATTTTTTTGCCGTTTCTGCACAAAACTGCGCCTGTTACTACCCGATTTGAAATACTGTTCAGAAAAAGAGACTTACAACAAAAAATTAGATCTGGGTTTACCTTTTATTTTGGCAACCAAGTCAGACTTCCAAGTCTCTATTTGAAGGTCAAGGACAAAGTCTGGAATATATTCAAGGTCACCTGTCTTGAAAAGTCTGATTTCCTCATCACTTATCCCCTGAAACACCAGGCGCAAGCATAGTGAATCTTGTTGAAAAGATTTCTCAATCGACAAAATGATTTCAAATGTTACCCAGCTGGATTTGAGAGCATTCTCTGTCACAAGAATCAAAACAGTCTTTGAATTTTTGACCGCATAAGTTATATTGTCAAGCACGAATTTTCCAGTGAAGAATCCATCTGCTTCCTCGCTAGATTGAAAATGAACGTAAGTTTTGAGCCCACTTTCCTTCAGTGATTCATTGATTTGTCTCGCTATTGTTTCGTCATCAGAACTATGCACAATAAACACATCATACCGGTGTCTTGTTTGGTCTTGTTCTGCCATGTTGGGTGTTTTCTCTTTGCTCGTAATTTCAATCCAAATTCTTCTAAATTTGATCACTTTTAAAATGTCCACTTCAGTTCAATTTTTGTCATAGTACATAAATTCGGCTCTGCCCCATGGCGTTCACGTTCTCTGTAATCAAATCCAGTTTGTAATTACTCTTTCGGGGGACATGTTATCACATTTACCGATTTTAATAGTGCAAAACTAATTGATTATTTATAACCCCCGTAGAAAAGAAGTTTGAAAACATCTCATTTAAAGAAAAATACTTGTAAAAAGCGTTTATTTCCTCTAATAAAAATATTGATTAGCCTTTCAAAAACAACTCTCCGTATATATGCGCAACTAGATCTACTAAGTCTATTTCTTGTTTTTAAATGCTTTCAGTATACGAGCTAATTAATGTGTAATATGGAAAAGACTATGCAAGTACATGTAGGTGATATGCTATTTAAAGATTTATCATCTAATTTTGTTCTACGTATATCTACTGGACAATTCATAAAAAAAGATAAGAAAATATATATATAGGTAGAAGTAAAACTAGTATCAATAAAGAAACGAATAAATGAAATGAATAAATCAGAAAAATGGAAATAAAAATATTAAACAGCACTTAAACAAACATTAAACAATGAATAAATAATCATTGCAAGCAATTGAACTTTTTACCTCTTTTTTGTTTTTTCAAATAAAATTCAAGTCTTAACCAAACGGTCCCGAAGTTAATCGCGCTGGTGAAGAAGGCCTTTGAAAAAAATATCGAAAAAAGGAGAAAATGCTGATTGCCGGCGTCTTCTTCTTTCAATGCTTCAGTGGTTTCAAACATGAAATCCAGAATTTATGTCACATTAAATTTGCCCCATGCAAATATTTTCAGTTTGGACAAGACTGATTTTTTTTTTTTTTTTTTTTTTTTTTTTTGTCGGTTTAATTAAGTGTTAATCAAGACCTTTTTCTTGCACATCACCCCTAAAAACTGAGTTACATAAACTTATTAGAATCTGTTTTAATATCACATCTAGCCTATCAGTTTGATCAGCACTACATGTTAGTAAAATTGAAACAAACCAATCTTAGCAATTCCCTCTGTTTTAACAATCTAGATATATAATTATGACGACAGTTTGCCATTAGAAGCAATATTTCTAGCCAAAGAATTTTTCTTACAGACACGGTTTACACAATGAGAAAATTCAACAGCTATTAATGTTTATTATCACTGTATCACTAAAGAAAGCTCTGCCACAGATTTTTTTTTTTAATTTTTAAGGGAAAAAAATTGATTAGATTTATATGACCTTATGTTAATCTTCATAACCACTACAAACTTATGTAAAAGAGTTTTCATCGGGAGTATTATATATACAATGTCGATCTGGTCTAACGGATTGTAAACGCGTATTTTGTTTTCCTTGGCCTAAAAATCTATAATCGAGATATACCGAAGAAAGCATACGGGAATGGCCGAAGTGTTCTGACCTTGACAATACTTAAATTCGGCTGCATTAGTACCCGGTCTTACTTCAACACTGCAGGATATTTTGCACGAATAATTGGTTTATAAAACGAACATTTACAAACGTATAAATAGGAAAAAATACAAAGCCAAGAAAAAGTACTAAAAATCGATTACAACTTATTCTATCTATTATGGAATGCATATGAATTATTTATGCATTATGCCGAGAATACGTTGAAAAATGCAATTGATCTCAGTTTTAGAAGCGTGTTACTCGCAACTAGAGCAGCTAAACCTACAGTACATTTGGACTGAAATTCAAACTGCGAAAAAAATCCTTTGGACTTTCCTGTGTAAATTCCTCGCACAACCGATCTTCTTACAATAAACATTGTACATGTTGAGCCGTTATTTTTAGATACAGGGACAAACCACTAGAAACTCCGAAATAGGGCACACAAATGTAATTATTCGTTTGCTCAATAGCTACTTATTTATTGTTTCAGACAACTTTGACACGAAAATGACCAAATTAAGTGGGTTAATATATAGGAGAGTGAATGCATGTAGGAACATATCGAATCTGCATGAACTTGTACATTTGTACGACATATAAAGCAGAACATAACTTCACCTGGCCTTACGAAAGATTTGCGCAGCGGAATTACTCGTAAAATTTCCAAGGCCAAACAAAATCTGCTCATACGTTTTACATGAATTCGCCAGTAATATATTTTGCACATACATAATCCATGTTCTTTAAATTGCGACTAAAATGTTTATATAATAATAATAATTCTACAGCTACAAATACCAATACAACCGCTATTTCAACTTTTACATTTTTTATTATCATGGTTTAGAAATAACGAATAATAGACTACGAAAATTAGTAGAGATATAAGTTTTCGACATAGGCAAAGATACATTTAGATCTACAAAATTTCTTCCAACAGCAGATATTTTCAGTGCTGACTTTTAACTTACTTTTTTTGGTGCTGATAACAACAGAATAAACAGAAAATCGTAATTTGTCAAGAAATGTAGACATAATGTAGACATGTTTCTTCTAAGTCTAACAAAAAAAAATGTAGTTCTACACTTCTAAGTGTTCATTCGAGGGCTCCCTGTCTATTTGCTGGTTAATTGTGCCGTCCGTCTTTTAACCCTCTCCCAAACAAGCCCTTGTTTTTACATGTCTGCAGTACATATGTCTTTTAAAAAGACTGTGGGAAAAGGAGAAATTGCTCGTAACGAGCAATTTCTCCTTTTCCCACAGTCTTTTCTACCCATTTTGAGAATTTTCTGCCTTTTTATAAAATTTGAAATTGTCGTCTGCAAACTCTTTGAGTTTGGAAGAGTCTAAAATTTGTCGTTTGGGAAAGGGTTTAAAAAGACTCTGTTTTAAAGTAGATTGCTTTAGAGGAATTGCTCTTCACAAGAAATTTCTCCAAACACATGTATTAGTTTCAAAACTGCTTTTGAAACTAACGTGTAAATTTATCTTTAAACTTTTTCACTGCGCCATTAAGCGAATTTGTCATCGCAGGGTCTATGACGGTAGACGACATAGAGGGTAACAACAGGGACTGGGGACTCAAATGTTGAGGAGGTAGGCTAAGTTCATGATCCGATGTCTGATTCAGAATATCCGACGTCGGTCGTGCTCACTGAACGTACAAGTCGTGTATACTCAATTCAGAGGGAAAGATTTCCATTTTTTCGACTGATTCTACATCTACATTATATTTCATGCGCAAAATATATTAAAAACATGTACATGACTGTGCTTGAATTCCGTGTAGATCTACTTCATAATGCAGGAATGTTGGTATGAAAATTTCGCAAATATTGGTTGTAATGATGGTATAAACGTTGTATGCACATCAAGACACGGTTACTTTTCAGTGACACTGATTATGGAATACACCTATATAGCTATGAGTTGAATGAAGGAGGCTTAACCCATTACCACACAATCCCTACTTTTGACGACCCCGTGAAAGAAGCCTTTAGAAAACATTGTGGGAAAAGGAGAAAATGCTGGTAACCAGCATTTTCTCATTTTCCCACAATGTTTTCAACCCATCACAAAACAAATTTCCAATTTTCAGTCTCTTTTATTTTGTCGTCTGCAAATGTTTTCGATTCGGATAAACCTAAAATATTGTCCTTTGATAATGAGTTAATGCATCTGCGAAAAGTATAAGCTTTATAATTCTTCACAGTTCGTGCAGGCTGACCTGGAGGATTTTTTTTATTGGTGAATTTTCCGTATGTCCAAGGACTTGTTTACGTCACTTGTTAGACAAAATGGACTCTATTATTCATGATCATGAGATGACTTGCTTGGTATCACACATTCTTGTAAATTGCACCCCTGTGCACTTATAATTCAACGGTTCTGTGGCTTTTGCACACGCCAGTGTTAAATCTATCTTTAATTCTAAAATGATAAGCCTCCGATAGGCTGAGGATTTTTGTCTCAGTCAATCCAATGTAGTTTTAAATATATATATAAAGTTCCTAATGGAACAAAGCTGTAATGGAAATTAATACCGAGCAGAATTTTGTAGATCCTTTGTCCAATAATTACGCTTTTTTAAGACACTGACAAAGAAGGACTTTAAAAACATTGCGAGAAATTGCTGTAAACCGGCCTTACTGCTTTTACCACTAGACAGGTATTTTCTTCCCAAAAAGTTTCTAAGACAATTCTATCACTTGAGCCATCCTTAACTCTTTCAACACAATTCCGAGTTTGAACCTCTGTTTAGGATAAAAGCTGTTGGAAACATTGCAGCTAAAGAGGAATCTTGGATGAAAAGTAGCAATAGCCCCTTTTCCTGCAGTGTTTCTAGGATTTTAAAGGTAAATCGCTAACATTTATGTATCTTTAATTTTCTTGTCTGCTAATGCTTTAAATTTTGACCAGTTCAAAATTTCCTTTTGATGCGAGAAAACCTCAAATTGTGACGTCTTGTAAATGTATTGTTTGATTGGCTATTTAACTTTTTACCACACAGTGACGACTTTTGACGACCCTGACGTAGAAGCCTTTTGGAAACATTGTGGGAAAAGGGGAAAATGCTGGTTACCAGCAGGTAACCAGCATTTTCTCCTTTTCCCACAATGTTTCTACCCTTACTAAATCAAATTTCGATTTTACAGTCACACCTATTTTGTAGTCAACACATACTTTCAATTTGAACCAGTCTATCAATTTGTCGTTTGGTAAAGGGCTAAAATCATGTAGCTTTTAAAGTCTTTATATGGCATTTTGTATAACTTTGTATATGGCAAACAGAGTATAGTATCAAGATCAGAGTACACCTTTGGTGCAGCATGATCTTGATTTACATTGCCTGCAAAGGTCATTTAATTTGTGCCAATGGTGAACAGGACGAGGATTATTTTTTTCGATTGGAAACATTTTGAAAGAACGGTGGTTTTAGTACTTTGATTCAATCGATTTTGACCTTTTGCCATCTAATTCTTTACCTTGATTCATTTCTCATCATACGATATATATATATTTAGTAACGTAAAATTTTCGCTGTAATTTCCATGATTCACAAAAAGGTGGAGCTAAACACTGGAATACTTTTCAGACAGTTGTTCATGCGCAAATTTCTGCGCATAATCTTTAAAGTTGATAGATGTTACCCCGCCCAGCTTAGTATATGCTGTGTTTCAATCTGTCCATTTTCGATCGACAGTTTATACAGTGATATTTCTTTATTAAGTCTTTACCAAACGACACATTTATAGACTGGTCCAAATTGAAAGCATTTGCAGACGACAAAATAAATGTGACTGAAAAATCAAAATTTTATTTAGGAAGAGCAGAAAACATTGTGGGAAAAGGAGAAAGTGTTGGTTACCAGCATTTTCTCCTTTTCTCAAAATGTTTTCAAAAGGCTTCTCTCTCAGGGTCCTCAAAAGTAGGGATTGCGTGGTAATAGGTAAAAAGCGACAAAAAAAAAATAGAAGTAAGGTATAGGTATTGAAATAAAAACAGTTCTTTCCAAAATCTTTGAAGAACGCGATAAGGGATGAGTCGGTTTAACCCTTTACCCCATAAGGCATTTCTATTGTATCTTTAACCCTAAATAACAGCAAGGATGAAGCCATTTCTTATGTCTTTATGAGTCCCTTTGATAGCATAGAAAACATTGTGACAAATGGTGAAATTGCTAGTGACGAGCAATTTCACCTTTTGCCACAATGTTTTCCAAAGGCTTCTTCAAGCAATGTGTAGAAATGAGTATCTATGGAGTAAAGGGTTAAAAGAAAATTAAAGGCTCCTTGACCCAGGTTTAGCTTGGTCACCTGATACAATGCTTCCGGGAAAAAATGTGTTACTGAGTGAGCGAAAATGAACGGATTGAAGCGCAGCATAATTATACTATACTAGTGCTGAGTTTATTTCTTCTTTAGAAAGAAACTTGATTGATTCGAATTGCTAAATAAGTGAAGTGAAATATTGAAGCCGATAGATAAATTTCAAATTTTACAGTTTCAAAGGTATTTTTCTATGAGTATATCTCCGTATCGGAGAGTGTAGATCCAAGATCAGACTGCACTTTAGTCTGTAAAACACTTTAGTCTGTAAAAACTCCTTGAGTCGCGTTAAAAAAAAAAGCCTAATGGTTAACTGACAGATAGGCCTACATTTTTGTGAAAAGTTAATTCGAAAATTTTAATCAGTTGATATGCAAATCAGGTGGGCAGGGTTTAAGATTTCCACAGGATTTTCCAGATTGGGCGGAGTTTCCATTTCAATTTACGGTAGATGACTGTGTACAGACACGTATACCATACTTCTACATTCCAAATATATGAGCCGCGCTCAACGAAAAAGGGGCTTAACACATCTGTAAAAAGTATCGGCTAAGATCAGCCTTTGCAGTCCTTCTATGCTGACCTGGGTCACGACTTTTTACCACTGGTTGAAAATTGATTTCATGAATTTACAAGTACATGTATATGATGGTTTTCTTGTTTTCATGCACATTGGGGATGTATGTAATAAACCCTATTTGCAAGAGAGATCTCGAGGTTCACGTGTAATTTGATCCAAATCTGTCAGTAAAGTTAAATTTTTTACCCTTGCATAAGAGAAATGACTAGATCTTCAAGCTTTTAAGTTGTGGCATTTGTCGAAGACAATGCCACTATGAGATCAATAATAAATGTTCGAAATTGAATTCTGAAGAGTATGTATGGCATTATGTGCAAAACCGAAGGAAATAAACCCAATTAAACTCAATTTTTGTAGACAAATGGGTTTTTTTCAAAAGTGCTCAGATGTATTATTGGAAATGGCGTATTGAAATAAACAGCAAAATGCCATCGATCGTTGAAATACTTCGATCTTTTCGACTGAAAATAGCTTCATCTCTTCAGAGCCTTCTACAGGGGCAATGATATACACAAAATTTGTCTTCTGTCCACTTTGCTTCCGGGGTTGTTCGTTCCAAAACCAGTTTGTTCCTTGGCTTATTCGTCCCATGATTGCACGCTGCTCATTTAATTGTGCATGAATATTTTCAGGTTGAAGACGTATTGTAATGTTGGGAATTGGACCCTGGCGGCCAAAGAAATCTCAAAATTATAGAATCCAGGTATAAAATTAATTGAATTAAAGGTATTTACATGGCTTCTCTATCTACCCATCATGCATCCTTCCGTCAAGGGATGTTACTCCTGATTCCCCTTGAAAGATCAAAGGGAGACCATCAATACACAAATGATGCAAACTTAGGCACCAGTAATCTCCCTTTAACCTAAGAGATATATTAATTTGCTTAGGAGGTTGATTTTCAAGTTAATATTTAAACCATATTTTGTTTTGCTCACCTGAGCACTTAGTGCTAAGGGGAGGAATTGTGAATGGTCATTGTCTGGCGTACATCTGTCCGTCTGTCCAGAATTCCAAAACATCTTCTCCTCCCAAACCCCTACGCAAATCTTGATGAAACTTGGTAGGGATGTTCCTTTGGTGAAGTTTTACCAAACTTGTTCAAGAGATTGAATTCCACCCTTAACTCTGGTTGCCATAGCATCAGAAGGAAAAAATAGCAAAATCTTTGCAGAAACTAGAAGTCGTAGAGCTTTGATATTTGGTATGTAGCATGTCCTAATGGGCCTCTACCAAGTTTGTTAATATGATGTCCCAGGGGTCAAAGCTGGCCACGCCCCGTGGGTTGCAATTTCGAACAAAGGACCAGAAAAGGAAAACTTTAAAATTTTTCATCTCTGAAACTTGAAGGCGTAGAATTTTGATATTTGGTATCTAGCATCTCCTAGAGGACATATATACCAATTTTGCTCATGTGATGCCTCTGGGGTCAAAACGGGCCCCGGCCCCGGGTTCACAAATTCAGACATAGGAACAAAGAAGGAAAACTTTAAAATTCTCTTTCGCGAAAACTGGAAGGTATTGAGCTTTTATATTTGGTATGTAGCATCTCCTACTGGACCTCTACCAAGCTTTTTCAAATGATTTCGCTGGCGTCAAAACCGGTCCCGCCCTGGGGATCACAAGCTCGAACAAAGGAACAAGAAGGAAAACTTTTAAGTTCTTCTTTTCTCAAACTGGAAAGCATAAAGCTTTGTTATTTGGTAGTGAACCTGTTAAAATCTTATTAACCCACCTGAGCACAACATGTTTACTCAGTTTAAAATTGAATAATCTGGGGTCATAAACTCGGTCTCAATGTCAAATTAAAGTAATACCTTGTGTGCACACGAGAAGCCACATTTTTTACTCACTTGACATGAAAATTAATTACAATGTTTGTCTGGATAAAATCTAGAATTAGTACAAAATTGGGTCACCTGGGATCATAATCTAGGTTACTAGATCGAATTAAAAAAATCCTTGTGGGCAATCTAGAGGCTACATTTCTTGCTCACTTGACTTGAAAACTGTTCAGAATGTTTGTCTCGATAATTTTTTGAATGAGTTAAATTGGGTCAGTCGGGTTATAAACCAGGTCAACTTTAGGAAATTAGGAAATTGATCAGAATGTTTGTCTTGACGAAATGTTGAGTGAGTTTGGAATTGGGTCACCTGGGGT
This sequence comes from Tridacna crocea, assembly GCA_943736015.1. Taxonomy (NCBI): domain Eukaryota; kingdom Metazoa; phylum Mollusca; class Bivalvia; order Cardiida; family Cardiidae; genus Tridacna; species Tridacna crocea. The sequence goes on from OX031068.1 coordinate 37,348,443, forward strand.
CATGAACTAGGTCACTTGGTCAAATTTAAGAAATACGTTGTGGGCACTCTAGAGGCCACATTTATTGCTCGATAAATTTGAAAACTGTTCAGAATGTTTGTCTTGACAATTTTTGATGAGTTCAAAATTTGATCAGTCGGGTGATAAATTAGATCAACTGTAGGAAATTCCTTGTGGACTCTCTACAGGCTATATTTTATGCTCAATTGACCAGACAATCGGTCGGACATTTAATTACGCGCGAGGAGTGAATTTTGCCTTTTGACTCAGGTGAGCAGTCCAGGGCCATTATGGTCCTCTTGTTTTCAAATCATTAATTCCACACAATGGCTTCCTTGACAAATGCCACAGCAGAGTTCTAAACGCTTTGATTCTATTTACTCATTCGAATATAATACGAAAAAGTAGGTCAAATCCAGCGCATTTAGCCACACCGAAAAATATTTTCTGAGATAATACCTATAAATAATCAATTATTTTCTGTCATCATGAAGCTTTAATAGCAAACAAGTATCAATTACATTAAAGCCCCAGTAAAATCCAAATAACAGGTTATTTTCACCGTCTATTACTCGAAAATATAACGGATCACCCATCACAATACCCATATTTATATATAAATTGGAGAAAACCCGAACGTGTTTAATTTGTCCGCAAATGCTTTCAATTTGGACGTGCAAAATTTTGACGTTTGGTAAAGAGTTAACCCATTACCACACAATCCCTACTTTTGACGCCCCTGAGAAAGAATCATTTTGAAAACACTGTAGGAAAAGGAGAAAATGCTGGTAACCAGCATTTTCTCCTTTTCCCACAGTGTTTTCTACCCTTCCCAGAACAAATTTCAATTTTTCAGGCACCTTTATTTTGTCGTCTGCAAATGCTTTCAATTTGAACCAGTCTAAAATTTTGTCGTGTGGTAATGTAATGATATATGGTTTTCAAAGATAACGTTAGTTATGGGGCACAATGAATAAAACGCGATCTTGAACATTTTACAAGCCTTGAACCTATTGTGACTATGCATAACTCTACCAAACAATCCGGACTGAAATTGACACCCTCAAAAAAGAAGCCTTTTGAAAACATTGTGGGAAAAGGAGAAAAAACAGCATTTTCTCCTTTTCCCACAATGTTTTCTATCCTTCAAAAATCAAATTTCGATTTTTCAGTAACGGTTAATTATTATATCGTCTGCAAATGCTTTAAATTTGCACCAGTCTTAAATTTGTTGTTTGGTAATGAGTTAATTCATTTTTATCCACCGTGACTGAAAACATTCGCAGACGATAAATTAAAGTGGTTCAAGTGATGGAATTCGTTATGAATAAATAGAAAACATCGTGGGTAACGGAGAAACTGTTGTTAGCGTACATTTTCTCTTTATTTCCACAATGTTTGATTCTTTTTCCCCAGAGCCTTAAAACACAGGACAGTTATGCGAAGGTTTTAATGCTTTACCAATCGGCATAATTTTAGATGAGCCCAAAATGGAAGTATTTGCAGACGAAAAAGATTAATGTGACTCAAAAATTGTAATTTGTATTGTGGGAAAACGAGTGTTTTGGGTAGAGAAGAAAACGCTGGGAAAAGGATACAATGCTTGTTACCAGCATTGTCTCATTTTTCCACACTGTTTTCAGAAAGCTTCTTTCTCAGGGTTGAGAAAACCAAGAATTGTTTGGTAAAGGGTTAATAGTTTTCTGAGGTAATAACTATATTAGTCGGGACATACAAAAGAATGTTCTATGTAAAAGATCACAGATACATACTTTCATCACATAACCTCCCTTGTTTTCAGTGTAATATACCCATTACGAATTTTCTTATCTTACACACGTTTGATATCACATAAATTATGTGACGTCATTTTGTACGCATTTCATGCCAGATCAGCTGACCTGGGTCAATTGTTTTTTGTCCTTCTGCCAATGTTAAACCAATGCAGTTAATGAAGGTAAAAACCATCTGAATCATGAGGAAGACTGATCCTTTATCATGCTGAAAATTAAAGAATAGCTAAAAGCTTCAGGCAAGGTCATCCTGCACAGGTTCACTAGGGTCGATACTTTTTTTGCATTAAGCCCCCTTTTCACAGAGCAAAACTAATATCTTTGTGTCACTTATGCTTGTCTTTTTTTTTTAGCTCACCTGAGCACGAAGTGCTCATGTGAGGTATTATGATCGGTCGTTGTCCGGCTTCCATCTGTCCTTCTTTCCACAATTCCTTTCAACATCTTCTCCTAAACTTCTGGGCCAATCTTGATGAAACTTGGCAACGATGTTCCTTGGGTGAAGCTTTACCAAAGTTGTTCAAGATATTGAATTCCACCCATAACTCAGATTGCCTCAGCAATAGAAAGGAAAAAAATCTTTGGAAATCTTTTTCTCTGGAACTGGAAGCAAGGCGTAGAGCTTTGATAATTGGTATGTAGCATCTCCTAATGGACCTCTACCAATTTTGTTCATATGATGCCCCTAGGGGCAAAACTGGCCCCGCCCTGGGGATCACAAGTTTGAACATAGGAACCAAGATGGAAAACTTTAAAATTCTTCTTCTCTGAAACTGGAAGGCGTGGGAGCATTGATATTTGGCATATAGCATTGCCTAGTAGACCTCTACCAAGTTTGTTCATATGATGCTCCTGAGGTCAAAACTTGCCCCACACGGGGGTCATTATTATGAACATAGAAACAAAGAAGGAAAACTTTAGAACTCTTCTTCTCTAAAACTGGAAAGTGTGGAGCTTTGATATTTGGTATGAAGCAATTCCTATTAGACCTCTACCAAGTTTGTTCAAATGATGCCCCTGGGGTCAACACTGGCCCCGCCCCGGTGGTCACAAGTTTGGAAAGGAACAAAGAAGGAAAACCTTACAATTCTTCTTTTCTGAAATTTGAAAGCATGAAACTTTGTTATTTGGTATGTAGTGGACCTGTACTAAGTTTGTTAGCCCACCTGAGCTCAGTCAGGTGTTCAGTCAGTTCAAAATTGGGTCACCTGGGGTCATAAACTAGGTCTCCAGGTCAAATTAAAGTCATACCTTGTTTGCACTCTAAAGGCCACATTTATTGCTCAAATGACCTAAAAGTTGGTCAGAATAATTGTCATTATCTAGGATTTGGGTCACCTGGGATCATAAACTATGTCACCATGTCAAATTAAAGTAATACCTTGTTGGCACTCTAGAGGCCACATATTATGCTTAATTGACTTGAAAAAAAATGGTAAGAATGTTTGTATTGATAAAATCTAGGATGAGTTCAAAATTTGGTCACCTGGGGCCATAATCTAGGTCACTAGATCAAATTAAAGAAATACCTTCATGGCACTCTAGAGGCTACATTTCTTGCTCAGTTGCCTTGAAAGTTGGTCAGAAAATTTGTCTTGATGAAATATTGGGCGAGTTTGGAATTGGGTCACCTAGGGTCATACACCAGGTCACTTGGTTAAATTTAAGAAATACCTTTTGGCCACATTTACTGCTCAATTAACTTGAAAATTGATCAGAATGTTTGTCTTGATAAATTTTTGATGAGTTCTAAATTGGGTCACATCAGGTGATACATTAGATCAACTTAAGCCACATTTTAAGCACAAATGACCGGACAATTGGTCAGAAATTGAATTAGGAAGGTGGAGTGAATTTCGCCTATTGACTCAAGTGAATGATCTCGAGTCATCGTGGCCCTCTTGTTAACAGTTTACCAAACAATCCCAGGTTTTTGGGACCCACAGGAAGAAGCCTGCTGGAAACAAATTTCAATTTTAAGTTACATTTATTTTGTTGTTTCCAAGTGCTTTCAATTTGTACCAGGCTAAAATTTTGTCGTCTACCACACAATCCCAGGTTTTTAACGACCCTGAGAAAGAAACTCTTTGAAAACATTATTGGAACAGGAGAAAATGCTGGTAACCAGCATTTTCTCCTTTTCCCACCATGTTTTCTATGATTCCCAAAACAAATTTTAGTAATTGATTGAAATTTGTTTTGCTTTTGCAAATGCTTTCAATTTGGAACATTCCAAAATTTTGTCATTTGGTAAAGAGATGAGCATTTTTTTCCCAGAGCAGCACTCAGATATATTGCAATCACAGATTAACTTATTCTGAAACAGTAATGTATCTTATTGAACACTTTTGATAGTCAGTATATCTGAGAAATACCAGTAATATTTTTGTTTTTCTAGATGGAAACAAAGAAAAAATGAAGCATATTTAGATTTCATGCTACTTTATTGTTTCTTCATTAAAATAACATATTTCATTGTTTTTTTTGTATTAGAATGATGTATAATTATATAATAATGAAAAATAAAACAATATGATGCCATGATTTGTTCCAATATAATTATGTTTGACCCATTACCACACAATCCCTACTTTTGACAACCCTGAGAAAGAAGGCTTTAGAAAACATTGTGGGAAAAGGGGAAAATGCTGGTAACCAGCATTTTCTCCTTTTCCCACATTGTTTTCTACCCTTTACAAAACAAATTTCTAGTCACTTTTATTTTGTTGTTTGCAATTCCTTTCAGTTTTGACAAACCTAAGATTTTGTCGTTTGGTAATGGGTTAAAGCATTACCTTTTTCTCAGTGTTACACTGTCATGTCACTGCACTCAGATTTGTCCAGTTTTTGCTTCAATACATTCTGCTCTACAGAATGAGTATACCGGTACTTATCTTATAAACCCTGTACAGTCTTTATTTGGTAATTCAACATTGATATGAAGCAAAGAAAAACCCACTGAATTATGTGTACATGTACATCATTAATATGTTTGTTACATAAAAAAAATAATAATAACAAGAAAATAGTTAATGTGTAATTTCTCAAAACCTAATTTTTTGAAATCAAACCAACTTTCATAATGCTTCTGTACTCATTGTAACCTGCAGGTTTCATAGATATGGATGAAAAAATTCAGACAGACAGACAGGTGATAAAAATCATCCTTTGACATAAACTCTTCTGGTTGTTAGCCAGTTGAGCATAATGCAGAAAATCTAAAACACCATGACATACTTGAGGACATGTACAAGCAAGAAGTAAATATGGCACATCTTCAAGGAATTCAGTAAGCCATCGAATTCATTGGAAAACAAGTTGATGATTACATCTCCTATAGGCAAGAGAACTTTTAAGTTACCGGTATTCTAATACATGTATTTACCCATAACCACAGAATCCCTACCTTTGACAACCCTGAGAAAGAAAGCCTTTGAAAACATTGTGGGAAATGGAGACAAGAGCTTCGCAGAGTAGTGCATATACGCCCGAAGGGGCTTGTCAGTGAAATGAGTTGTATTTACGGTTGGGCCATGAATGAAGAGTAGTTATTCTCCATGATATGTGAAAAATATTAAAGGGCAATAACTAAAAAAAATATGGTGGCAAAGTTACAAATTTTGTGAATTGCTCTAATCCACAAGGTGTTCTATCAGTCTTTGAAGGTCCCAGATCATATCTTTTATATATTTTAGAAATTATGGCCCATAAGAAAATTCAAAGTGAAAAGGGCAATAACTCAAAAGGAAGGCTGGCAGCATTATGGTTCTTGTGCAATGCACTTCTTCATAATGTGTTCTATTTGTCTTTGAAGTTTCAAGATGATGGATTTTAAAGTTTGGAAGTTACAGTCTTTACAAAAATTCATGCTGAAAATTAAGAAATGGCAATAACTCAAATAATAAAGGTGGCAGAGTTATGATTCATATGCAGTGCACTTCTCCATAATGGATTCTATCAGTGTATGAAGTTCCAAGTTAATAGCTTTTATAGTTTGGAAGTTATGGCCTGGACAAACATTACAACTGAAAATTAATAAAGGGCAATAACTCAAAAAAAGGTGGCAGAGTTATGGTTCATATGCAGTGCACTTCTCCATAATGGATTCTATCAGTGTATGAAGTTCCAAGTTAATAGCTTTTATAGTTTGAAAGTTATGGTCTGGAAAAAATTCAAACTGAAAATTAACAAAAGGCAATAACTGAAAAAATAAAGGTGGCAGAGTTATGGTTCATAAGCAATGCACCTCTCCATAACGGGTTCTATAAGTGTATGAAGTTTCAATAGCTTTTATAGTTTAGAAGTTATGGCCTGGACAGAAATTCAAACTGAAAATTAACACAGGGCAGTAACTCAAAAAATAACTGTGGCAGAGTTATGATTCATGTGCACTGCACTTCTCCATAATGGGTTCTATCAGTGTATGAAGTTTCAAGTTGATACCTTTTATAGTATTTAAGTTATAGCCTGAACAAAAATTCAAAGTGAAAAGTTGGTTATTTCAGAAATCAGGGGCAGATAATTTTAGAACGCAAACAGCGATCCAAATTCTAAAACCCAGGTGCACAACTAGATATCATGGAGATTCATTGTGGCAAGTTTCAAATAATTTTCGATGGAAACTGTAGGAGGAGTTATACACACAAGACATTGCTAACGGAGGGACGGAGGGACGTACGGACAGACAGACGGACGGAGGGACGGACAACCAGGGGTATAACATAATACGGCCCTTCAGGTGTATAAAAAAGCTGTTAACTAGCATTTTCTCCTTTTCCCACAATGTTTTCTACATTTCACAAAACAAATTTCAAATTTTCAGTCCCTTTTACTTTGTCATCTGCAAATGCTTTCGATTTGGACAAACCTTAAAATTTGTTGTTTGGTAATGAGTTAAGTACCAGTATCTTGATCATAATCATAGGCTTAAAAGTAACTAAATTTCAGACTTTCTAATAGCACAAACCTTCATTTTCTTTTCTGTTCCTTATGAATGTCTTTTAGCAGTAAAATAATTTTGAACAGAATCACATCAGACAATCACATCAAGTAAAATCTGATAAAAATTAGGCTGACATAAAGCTACATGAGGCTCTCAAAGTGTCATAAAGGAACTTAAACTAAACATAGTAAATAAAACATAAAAATCTAAGTTTGTTAGTGTTTAAAACAAAATACAAGTTCACACACTGTGCTATAAAATATAATAAATAATTTATTGCAAAAGAAACAAGAGGGCCAAAATGGCCCTGGATCGCTCACCTGAACTTTTGAGAGGACCATAGCCTTTTTTTTTTTTTTTTTTTTGAAGGTATTGAAACACTGGAAACAAAATCATCATTTTGACAAGCAATTTTTAAAAGGTCACCTGTAAAAGTCCTTTCAAAATCTGACCAGCGCTTACAGAGACGAAGAATTATCAAGAATTTCTTCATTTCCATATACATGTAGTGCAAGTAGCCCCCATTCACCAGAGCAATGTTTCTCCACTAATCAAACTTTCACAAACAATTTTTGAAAAGGGTCACCCAAGGAATATCTCTGTGAAAATTTTCCAAAATCTGACAAGCCGTTTCAGAGAAGAAGAATTTTTAAGAATTTCTTCATTGCCCTAAAGTGCAAGTAGCCCCCATTCACCAGAGCCATGTTTCTTGATGAATCAAAATTTCACGAACAAGTTTTGAAGAGGGTCACCCAATGAACATCTCTGTGAAATTATTTCAAAATCTGACCAGCCGTTCGAAAGAAGAATTTTTAAGAATTTCTTCATTTCCCTATAGCACAAGTAGCCCCCATTCCCCAGAGCCAGGTTTCTTGACCTATCAAAATTTCACGAACAATTTTTGGAAAGGGTCACCCAAGGAACATCTCTGAGAAATAATTTCAAAATCTGACCAGCGGTTTCAGAGAAAAAAATTTTTAAAGAATTCCTTCATTTCTGTATAGTGCAAGAAACCCCCATTCACCAGAGCCATGTTTCTTGACGGATCAAAATTTCGCGAACAATTTTTGAAAAGGGTCATCCAAGGAACATCTTTGTGAAATTATTTTAAAATCTGGTCAGCGGTTTCTGAGAAGAAGAATTTTTAAGAATTTCTTCATTTCTGTATAGTGCAAGAAACCCACATTCACCAGAGCCATGTTTCATAACAGATCAAAATTTTGTGAACAATTTTTGAAAAGGGGCATCCAAGGAACATCTCTGTGAAATTATTTTGAAAATCTGACCAGCGGTTTCAGAGAAGAAGAATTTTTAAGAATTTCTTCATTTCTGTATAGTGCAAGAAGCCCCCATTCACCAGAGCCATGTTTCTTAACAGATCAAAATTTCGCGAACAGTTTTTGGAAAGGGTCACCCAACATCTCTGTGAAATTATTTTGAAATCTGGCCAGCGGTTTCTGAGAAGAAGAATTTTTAAGAATTTCTTCATTTCTGTATAGTGCAAGAAGCCCCCATTCACCAGAGCCATGTTTCTTGACAGATCAAAATTTCGCGAACAACTTTTGGAAAGGGTCACCCAAGGAACATCTCTGTGAAATTATTTTGAAATCTGGCCAGCGGTTTCTGAGAAGAAGAATTTTTAAGAATTTCTTCATTTCTGTATAGTGCAAGAAGCCCCCATTCACCAGAGCCATGTTTCTTGACGGATCAAAATTTCGCAAACAATTTTTGAAAAGGGTCACCCAAGGAACATCTCTGTGAAATTATTTTAAAAATCAAATTCTGTGAACAATTTTTAAAGAGGACCTTCCAAGGAACATTCCAGCCAAGTTTGGTCCAAATCCGCCCAGCGGTTTAGGAGGAGTTGATGTTTGAAGAATTGTTGATGACGCACGACGCACTGACGGACACCGGGTGATCCTAAAAGCTCCCCTTGAGCATGTTGTGCTCAGGTGAGCTAAAAACAATGACATACCCTGCATGTAATTTTTAGATCTGAAACCTCTTCCATGAGAAGCTAAATGACTTGTATCAATGTTTTCAGGTACTGAAATAATTGATATACCGGTACATGTGTACATTTCTTAACCCAATCAATAAGTGAAATGAAACTTAGAACCCGTTCCCAAATAAGCCCTGGTTTTTACGTGTCTGCAGTGCAAATCTTTTGAAAACGCTGTGGGAAAAGGAGAAATTGCTCATAACGAGCAATTTCTCCTTTTCCCATAGTGTTTTCTACCCTTTAGGTAAACTTATTACCATTTTCATCATATCTAGTGGTTGATCGAAGGTTTTAGTGGTCATTTGGAAATTTTAAGACAGCTGTATCCACACAAAATTGTTCAGAAAAAGTATCACACACCAAGAAAATAGCGGTGAGATCTATTATCTTGGTTTTACCCCTAACACACAATCCCAAGTTTTAACCAATCTGAAGAAAGAAGGACTTTTAGACCATTGTGGGAAAAGTAGAATTATGCTGGTTATACCAGCATTTTCTTCTTTTCCCAAAGTGTTTTATATTATAATGTTATTAATCAAGTGATTTCGTATTGGCCCAGTTACAGGTCCGAGGTCAGCCGTATTGGCCCGAGGCCGAAGGCCGAGGGCTAATACGGCTGACCAAGGACCTATAACTGGGCCAATACGAAATCACTTGATTAATGACAATCTTATTAATTAACCCTTTACCAAACAATCTCTGGTTTTACGACTCTGAGAAAGAAGTCTTTTGAAAACATTGTGAGAAAAGGAGAAAATGCTGGTAACCAGCATTTTCTCCTTTTTCCCACAATGTTTTCTACCCTGCTGGAAACAAATATCAATTTTTGGGTTACGTTTACTTTGCCGTCTCCTTGAACGTGATTGGCTAAAAGTAAGCGCAGACGCTCACGCCACTGAAATTTTGACCTATCACGTTCAAGGATTTCTGTATTGGTCGCAGGTCATCAATATTTATACGAGGTCAACTGTATTGATCGGAGGTCAAGTCGTATTAAGCCGGGGTCACAACCTGTGTACTATACGAAATTAGAAATGTGACTGGTATCGCAATGACCAATTTCCTTGTATAACTTCTATATATCGAATAGTTAATTAATAATAAAATGTTATTAATCAAGTGATTTCATATTGGCCCAGTTACAGGTCTAAGGTCAGCCATATTGGCCCGAGGCCGAGTAAAAGTAAGCCTGACGCTCACGCAACTGAAGTTTTGACCAATCACGTTCAAGGATTTCTGTATTGGTCGCGGGTCATCAATATTGATACGAGGTCAACTGTATTGATCAGAGGTCAAGTCGTATTAAGCCAGGGTCAGGACCTGTACACTATACGAAGTAAGAAATGTTACTAGCAAACCCTATTTTAACTTCTCTTAGGTTGTCATGTTGATTCTGGGCCAACAGTAAAACCTTTACTAAAGATTTAGATTCATCCAATTTCACAGCCATAGGATATGACAAATTAAACATGGCTTACATGATGGAATTTGTCTTTGACAGACAAAATTACAGGATAAATGGATAAATGCGTGTTATCAGCATTTTCTCTTTTTCCCATGTTTTTAAAAGCCTCTTTTCTAAAGGATAGTTAAAACTGGAGATGTTGTAGTTAAAGGTTAGATTAATAGTATCTATTCGATGATTTAGTGAGATGCTAAATGAACCACTTAACCCTTTCCCAAACGACAAACTTTTGGACTAGACCAAATTGAAAGCATTTGCAGATGACAATTTAACTCTCGCTGAAAAGATGATTTCTGTCTATGATAGGGTAGAAAACATTGTGGGAAAAGGAGAAAATGCTGGTTACCAGCATTTTCTCCTTTTCCCACAATGTTTTCAAAAGGCTACTATTCCAGACCCGTAAAAACCAGGGATTGTTTGGGAAAGGGTTAAGCCACTTCAGTCTGGAAAGGCCAACTAGATTTGTAATGAAACTTAGTTTTAGTCGGAAAAACAAAACAAAAAAACCCCCAAAAACATGCAAGTGGTTATGTATCTTAAGTCAAGGTCAACTTGCAAGAACACCCAAAGATGGCTAAAATGAGTAAAAAGGTGCTGTATGCTTTTTTGTCCTTTGCGAATAGATAGATGATCATTTGCAGACAACGAGATAAAAGTGACTGAAAATTTGAAAATTGTTTTGTGAAGGGTAGAAAACATTGTGTGTAAAGGAGAAAATGCTGATTACCAGCATTTTCTCCTTTTCCCACAATGTTTTCTAAAGGCTTGTTTCTCAGGGGCGTCAAAAGTAGGGATTGTGTGGTAATGGGTTAAATCTCCAAAATACCCTTTAAATCTTTACAAAACGACAAAACTTTGAACTAGTCCAAATTGAAAGCATTTGCAGACAACAAAATAAATGTAGCTCTGAAATTGAAATTTGTTTTGGGACGAGTAGAAAACATAGTGGAAAAAACAGAAAATGATGGTTACCAGCATTTTCTCCTTTTCCTACCATGTTTGAATTATAAAAAGCCTTCTTTCTCAGGGCCGTTAAAAGTCGGATTGTGTGGTAAAAAGTTAAAGAAATGAAAAAACTAGAGAAAAGTCTTCTTTCAAAGTTTATGATACTGTTGAATGAAAAATTTGTCTTTAACTTTTTGAGGCACATAATGGTCAATTATTGATGTATTGGTCCACATATTTCAAATTAAACAATATGAAATGATCACTCAAATTTCCTTCAAATAAATAAAATTTCATAAAAAACAACAAATTTAACAACAATCTTATAACTACCAGTATAACAATAATCAACATCATGATTGTCTTTTTTAATCATAATCACCTCTCCCTATCTTTTCAAGGCTCGCTGAGGTTTTCTCTTTGGTATATACATGTACCACGGATTTCCTGGTTCAGTTTTTGTTCTATGGCTCCCATCAAACTTTCTGTACTCTCGGTGCTATCTATAATTTAAGACAATATTATACAAGTTCTTTTGGCAGAGTTGCCCAAGCTTGCAAGGGTAACTACGCATTTCCCCTTTTCCCACAATGTTTTCTACCCTATCAATTTGCACCATTTGAGTCACACTGAAATTGTCATCTGGAAATTCTTTCAATTTGGACAGAGCTAAAATTTTTATGTCTGGTAAAGGGATAAAAGTTTTGTGATCTGTTACCCTTTACTACTTATCCGAAGTTTTAATGACCTCAAAGGAAAGGTTGACTGATTGCTTGTATGGTGTTTAATGCCATTTAAAACATTATTTCAGTTATAATGTCAGCAGTCAGTGCACCTATCCATGCTTTCCTGGATTCTTTTTAAGTGGTGCTGCCTAAAATTTTCTTTCCAACCCATTGGCCCACATAACCGCCGGTGAAACAATGCTATTACACTAACTATCATTAATCCTCAGATAGAACTTAGCTGAGCCAGGGATCAAATCCACGACCCCCCTGTTCTGAAGTCCTGCGCACTCCAGACAGAGCTACCGGGCTCGGCTCCCAGAAGAGGACTTTGAAAACATTGTGAGAAAAGGAGAAAATGCTGGTAACCAGAATTTTGCCGTTTAGTGAAGAACTAATGCAGAATGTTCCTGAGTTGCTGGCCAACCAAAAGTGTTAACATGTCTTATCAACTAATATAATGACTGTAAATTTTTTTTTCTATATGACTTCTATTAACCCTTTACTATACAATCCAGAGTTCTAATGACCCTGTGAAGACATCTTCGCAAGCCAAGGATACTAAGGTAGTACATAACGAACAAATTGGAGTTAGTATCCTTGGCTTGCGAAGATGCTGTGAAGACACCTTTTAAAAACATTGTGGGATAAACACCATTTTCTCTTTTTATCACAATGTTGTCCATCCTATCAGAGCTATCAGAGAAAAAAAAGCTTATATGTGCAGATTTTGTATATATCTTTTGCACTTGTTTTGAATTTGGAAGAATTCATAAGTTGCCAAAAGGGAGAGGTCTCACTGCTGGAAGAAATGGGGGGGAGGGGGTATCTTTTACAGAGTTATGACTATAGCAAATTACAGCAAAAATCAACCAAAAGAGTACTAACCATCATATTCAAAGAAATCCACCAAAGAACTGACATCCCCAACCTTGGCCTTTACAGCTTCTCTGTTTATTATATCCCTTGTCTTTTGCACAAACTCATCTGCCTGTTTGAACATGTCGTCCTTCTCCAGCCCAGCAAATGGCCATTTATGAGCCATGTCGTGCAGACATTTTAAGGGGGTTGCATATTCACTGATAAAGCATACACTCTGCAGTAGATAAGGAAATCAAAGTACTGAAAGTACTGTTAGAAGGCGAGTTTAGAATATAGGCATAACATATTGCAATACATTTTCCTGTACTTAAATCATCTCTCCTGATACAGCAAAATCTATAGAGTTATGCAATGTTCCTGTGCAATGAAGACCAGTTTACCATCCTGAGTTTTAGCAAACTTGAAGAAGGCTTGTGAAAATATGTTGAAAAAAATTAAAACGAATGGACTTTTCTGAAACTCCTTTCCATTTCATTTGAAGGAAAAGTTTTATGTGATAGCAAAGAGTTTTAATTTGCTGTTACCCGTATATGTTGTTACGTTGTATAGAAACTTAGATCTAACCCTCTATTAGCCCAATATTGAGTTTAAAAGGTCTAGGAAGAAGGCTTGAGAACTTTTGGTCTGAAAAGGAGAATACGGTGCTAATTGACATTAGCGGTTTTTTTTTTTTCCAAAAGTATTTTGAAGCTTTTTTTCCCTTGAGGTTGTCAAAATTTCAGTGTCGTTCAGTTAAAAGGCTTTTCTTTTATTTGTTTACCATTTTATTTGAAATATACTTTATCAAGACTGAAAAAGACTTTCAAAACAAACGACTTTCAATGTTCAAAACGGAGATTTAACATTTAGATTACAATACATGTGCTAGGTTTTAATGACCTTAAAGAATGGGGCTTTTTAGAAAGGGAAGGGTATTTTGAAAGCATGCAGGAACATGAGAAAATACTGGCTACGAACATTTTCTCCGTTTTGCGCAATGTTTACCATCCTATCAAGGATAACCAACCAACATCATTTGACGGTTGACTTCTTAGGTCCTATAAGGAACCTCGGAAGGTGTTCTTCGTTTATACGATTCTTGTAATCTATGGCTCTGTTAACCCTTTACTCCATAGATACTCATTTCCACCCATTGCTTGTAGGAGCCTTTGGAAAACATTGTGGCAAAAGGTGAAATTGTTTGTGACGAGCAATTTCACCTTTTGCCACAATGTTTTGTATACTATCAAAAGGTGTTATATACACATAATAAATGGCTTCATCCTTGGTGTTATTTAGGGTCAATTAGAGATACAATAGAAATGCCTTATGGGGTAAAGGGTTAACCCTTGTACTAGAGTGCTAGATTGATGAAAATGGCATTTTACATCTCGGGCAAAATGCTTAATTATTGCAACCTCACTCTGGGCTGTTTTGGTCGGGTTATTACAATATAGCTAATCCGACATAAGATTGCATATTCTGTGCAGGCCATAGAATCGTCTGCCTTGTCTTCAAAAGAGACAGGCGTAATAAACGATCTAAAGGTTCATTGACATTAATGCTTGTCTTTCATTAATCCCGCGTAACTGGAATGTACGTTCAGCTTGTCGGCAAACATGAAAGCAAAATGATTGCCAATTCGTCAATATTGAGATACACCCTATTCCTTTGTTCGACAAAAATATATCATGCACAGTTACACAGATACAGGCCCTTGGTCCGTGTTCTTAGAAAATCATGAACACGTCCGATGCACTCTAGGACAGTGGGGATTCTCCCTGTCAAGTTAATTTCATCATTGTGTTATTCAGTTTTGGAAAAAAGTGTATAGTTGAAGGAAATTCTTTCGAGGAAAATAAATGGGAATATATAAGGTAAAGATTTCAGTTCTAATAATGACGGAGGTAAGTGATTATGATAACAATTCATTGCGATAAGCGTTTATTCTTTACCTGACAAAGAAATTTCAGACTAAGTTGACATTGAAAGCACTGATTCATACAGATGACAAATTCAGGGTGGCCCAAATTAGCAACGAAATTTGTTCTTGATAGGGTAGAAACATTGTGATAAAATGAAAAAATGCCGGTTTTCGATTGTAATTTCCCCTCTCCTCTCGATGTTTGTAAAAGCTTGAATTTCAGAGTCGTTTCAAGTGAGCGGTAAAGGGTTAAATATTTATGAATAATTGCTAAACGTTAAGCAATGTGACGACCAAAAGAAGAAGTTAAAATTCTTTGCATGTTAAAACAGTTATGTACAGATCATGTTATTGTCATTTTTGACGTAGTAAAATCCGATCATACTCGTATATAAGGAAAGAGGTGATCAGCCTGTAACCCAGGCTATACATCAGTACATCATACTGACCAGAACTACTTCGAAATGACACATCTATTGTGATTTCAACTGATTTACCTCTTTCTTTTCACGGGTCTCCGGAATCAAAACTTGGCCACGCCGATGCGTAACAATAACCTTGTCATTAATCATAAAGTCAAGCACAACTTTGATAAAAGAAAAATATTTCTTTGAAAGAGAAAATTTTGTTTAAACACTTGATGATTCAAAGGAATTTATTTCATTGAAATTTTACCCCTCACAAAGACAGAATAAGGTTGCCAACAGAGGAAAGGGGTTTATCAGCGGTACGTCATTCAAAGAAGCTATCCGATTGGTTAGTTCTGGGATAGTAAATTTACATATACGATCCCACTGGTTAGTTGTTTATGCGTTGTGAAGTGGAAGCAGGTCCGAATGACGTCATGTTAGTAGCTTTCGATTGGCTTATGATAGCTATGGTTTATTCGTTGCTGTAGCAACGTGATTATATCAATGAACTGATCCAAAGTATTTTGCATTTGTCAAAAACGATGCTTTTTACGAATTCGATTTCATTCCTTCTAGAAACTTAAAGTTTCTTCTTGCTGTTCTGATTAAATTTACAATGGTCTCGACACTATTTTGTTCTAATGTACTCGAGAAGTATCGAACTATTTGAAAGGCATTTTGATAATGCTGTTCAGAGGCATTTTCAGCAAGCTGCCGAGCGTTGACATATGAAGGCGAGAATGAAAATCTCGCCTTCCAAAAAGACAATATCTTCATCCTTTTTACTCATAAAGAAATCAAAGAAGCTTTTCAGGACAGTATTAACCCATTAACTCATTAGCAAATGCTTTTGATTTGGACGAGCCTAGGATAGTGTCGTTTGGTAATGAGTTAATTAACCCTTTATGTCATAGATACTCATTTCTAGGCATTGCTTGTAGTAGCCTTTGGAAAACATTGCGGCAAAAGGTGAAATTGCTCGTGACAAGCAATTTCACCCTTTGTCACAATGTTTTCTATGCCACCAATAGGTGTCATATACACATAACAAACAGCTTTTACCTTGCTGTTATTTAGGGTCAATTAGAGATACCATAGGAATGCCTTATGGGGTAAAGGGTTAACTGTGAACTCTTCATCACACATTCCCAATCTTTAAAATTTGCATTTAATCAATATTTTCTCCTTTTTCATCAATGTTTTCTGCATTTTGAAAGAGAAATTTTATTTCAAGTCTGAAGGAAATCTTTGGGGGTACAATGATTCTAAGGTGTAAATAATTTTGTTCGATAGAGAGTGTTAACATGCTAACACCAGCATCAGTGTGTTCATAATAAATGAAATCCAAACCCAACTTCGATGGAGAGGGCCATGGACTTAGTTATACATGCATACATAATTATATATGTGTCAAAACATTTGCGAATTACCAGTTAACCCTTTACCCCATAAGGCATTTCTATGTTCTCTCTAACTGACCCTAAATAACAGCAAGGATGAAGCCGTTTCGTATGTGTATATGATACCTTTTGATAGCATAGAAAACATTGTGACAAAAGGTGAAATTGCTCGTCACAAGCAATTTCACCTTTTTGTCATAATGTTTTCCAAAGGCTCCTACAAGCAATATGTAGAAATGAGTATCTATGGAGTAAAGGGTTAAAGACATTTTGTGAACAAAAATGTTTGCGAATTTTAAGGCACTCATTATTCATTACTTGTGGTAAAATACACAAATAGAAAAGTTTACAAAAAAAAATACCGTATCTTTTGATGAGAACTTGAATACGTGAGATTACCTACCAACAAAATCACACAAATTAGTACACAACGACAATTTAGATGGTTTAATAGTATTTTACAATTGCGCATGTACATGTAATTGGTGTTCTTGTTGACTATTGAAAAGGGAATCTATACAACAAGAACAGGTAACTCTGTAATATTTTGACACAGTTATGCCCCTCTTTTGTCAACCAATTTTCACTGAATAAGCGGTTGCAGCCAAGCATTGGCACCCGCATGCAGTGCTTTGATTCAACTTGCAAAGTTTTTTCTTAAGCCTTTACCAGATGACAAAATTTTAGCCCTTTTCAATTTGAAAGCATTTGCAGATAATATGGCTCAAATGGTGCAATTGTTTATTGGTAGGATAGAAAACATTGTGGGAAATGGAGAAAATGCTTGTTACCAGAATTTTCTCCTTTTCCCCACATTGTTTTTGCAAAGGCTTGTTTCCACTGGTTGTCAAAAGTCATAGTTGTGTGGTAAAGGGTTAAATGGCACAGTATCAAAAGTATGTCTGCAAGAACGAAAGGTCAGTACCACAATCAACTATCCAGCCAAACAACCAATTAAACAAACAAATCTATAACTCAAATATCAATCAATCAATCAATCGAATGATCAACATATGGATGTACAGATGGATGGATGAATGGATTTACCAACCAACTGACAGACCGACCAACAAACTAACTGATTATTCAATTCTATTTCATGCTTTGCGGTAGCATATCGAGAAATAGCAGTGAAAATATTTTTCGATCTTACACTGGTACCACCAGTGAAAATACCGATTTTCACGTTCTTGTTGCCTAGGTAAACTGCGCCTGCCTGACAACCTGATGGGAAATATGACGTCATATACCTTACATTTCTCGTGCTTGACGTAATATTGCAATGCGTTGCTATGCGGGAGGGGTACGCCACGGGGAAAAACGGAAAAGAACTGTACTGGATTTTGATAAAGCTCCTCCCAGAAAGGGTTAAAAGCATGAAATAAATAGGATATTTGTTTTTTTTGGTGAAAGATCGAAATTTTTTTCATCTCGTGAACACCATTGGTAATATTTTCACTTGTGGCTGCGCCACTCATGAAAATATTACCGATGGTGTCCACTCGATGAAATAAATTTCGATCTTTCACCGAAAAGAACAAATATAAACTATATATTGGTTACCTGACCAGTCCGTTGATTAGTATGCCTGTACATATTTAGGAAATATAGTCTATTTTTCTGTCCTCCTGTGTCCATTTCCACAGGCTCAAGTTTGCCAAGGAATTCCACACTACTATGTGTTGATCTGAAACAGAAAGTAGTTCCCACTTACCTCTTCTATAGAATGAAGAGATTTTTTTGTTTTCATGCAAGTATGAAAAAACAAGAGGGCCATAATCACCCTGTTTCACTCCACTGGCTAATAAATAAAAAAAAACTACAAGCCAAGCAATACAGTATTTGGCCAATTGGGCAATTGGTTTCAAACTAGAAGACAAACAAAATTTTCTTTATAAAATCCTTAGAGAAAGTTATGACCCCATGACAAAACCATTTTTGATCACAGAGCTATAATTACTTAAATACTAGTTGAAGGACATAAGATAAAGCCCCATACCAAATAATACAGGTCTGGAAGTTGTTGTTATGAAAAAAAATCAAAGTTTCGTAAATAAAAGGTCCTGTAAAACATGAGGCCCTTGAAATAGGTCTAAATTTAGTATCCCTAGGTCCTATGGTTAGTTGCAAGAAGATTCATACAGTTTCACTATAAAAGCCCATGTAAAACTTGTGACCTCTTGCCTGGGCCTGAACTTGATCTCAAGGCTATAGTTTGGGCACCTTTGGTATATGCCCACTTGATAAAGCTACATGCAAAATTTTGGTAACCCTAGTCCTTATGGCTAGGAACTTTAAAGTCTTCCCTGTATAAGCCAATGTAAACGCCTGGCATGGCCAAACTTGACCCCAGAGCACCCTTGGTAGACTCCCTCTAGATAAAGGTACATGCAAAATTTAGTAGCCCTAGGCCTGATGGCTAGGTACGAGATTATTTTTTTTCAAGTTTTACCAGTATAAGCACATGTAAAACTTATGCTGCTTTTACGTTGCTTTTGCCAGTGTACCTGGTGCATATGTTCCGGGCATATTATCCAATCAGATCGCAAGAAATCTTTGCAGTATAATAATACAAATTTCAACGTTTTTGCAAGACAAAGACACAGATGGCAACAACACTAACACCTGGGCTTTGACAATAAATCATTGTTTTCTTTGAAAACAGCCAAGCTAAAAATCAGACCAGCTTTCTGCTCTTCCTGTCTTCACTTGATCTATGACATCTACAAAGCTGCTAGTTTTGCCTGTGGCCTGAAAGGGTTTACCTTTTACCACACAATTCCAAATTTTATTATTATACTGCAAAGAAATTTCTAGTAATCTGATTGGTTAATATGCCGGGAACATAATATCATGTTCCCTGGCAAAAACTAGTTTCCCTTTTGAGTGCCCCGTAAACATCACTACACGTGCAATACATCATCCAAAATGGCGGCACGGATTGATCATCAGACTGCACATTTATTCACCAAACTGCACATTTTAGTGAGTCAACTTCCAGTGAGGTCAGTTTTCATTGAATTGGGGCACACAGAAGGGAATTTCTATTTTGTCAGCATACTCAATTCGTGAAATTATAAAACAGGAAAATTTTGCTTAACGCGCTTTGAAAGGGTAAAACTTTGCAGTATAATAAATTCGTTGTACGGTCAGGTGGCAGGGGACTTGGAAACTTGTTCACGGCTGTGGTGAATCATGTCGCCACCTCGCCTTCGGCTCTGGGCGACATGATTAACCACAGCCTTGAAAAAGTTTCCAAGTCCCCTGCCACCTGACCATACAACTAATAAAGTCCTATCAGAGAACAATATTGAAAACATTGGGGGAAAAAAGAGAATTCACGCTGATAGACCCACACTGAATTTGTCATCTGCAAATGCTTTAAAAATGGACAACTCCAAAATTTTTCAGTGAGGTAAAGTGTTAAAGAAATTCAAAGGTTGAACTACAGTTTATTACCCTTGATTAGCTTGTTTAGGTATACTGTCCTGAACTGTGCAAGTTTTGGGAGCCACAACAAACATCTTCTTGATGCAACCTTCTTTGATCCCATTTTTCTGCAGGAAATCTTGAATTCGCTCCCGAAAATCTGAAACAGAAAGTGAGCTGTTGCAGTGGTATAAATGACAAACCCTTGAAACATGAATTGTAACAATCCAATAAACCTACAATCTGAACAAATAGGAAAGTCTGGGTTTTCAAAAGTTTTCTTAACTCTTTATCACACAAACCTGAATTTTGACGACCCTGAGAAAGAAACCTTTCGAAAACATTGTGGGAAAAGGAGAAAATGCTGGTTACCAGCATTTTCTCCCTTTCCCACAATGTTTCCTTTCCTTTCCAAACAAAATTTCAACTTTCTTAGTTCACACACATATTCTTATATACTTTGAATTTGGACCTATCTAAAATTTTCTTGTGTGGTAAAGAGTAAAGAATTATGATCGATAACTGTGTGCAAGTGAGTTTTACAGCCTAAAGCAGACCACAATATTCATGAAAAAGTGCAACAAGCAATACTGTCTTAAACTACCACAATATTGCTGTATGTACATTTATTAGCTCACCTGAGAACAAAGTGCACATGGTGAGCTTTTGTGATCGCTCAATGTCCGTCGTCCGTCAAGCGTCGTCTGTCCACAATTTCTTTAAACATCTTCTCCTCCTAAACCACTGGGCCGATCTTGCTGAAACTTGGCAGGGATGTTTTTTGGGTAAAGCTCTACCAAAGTTGTTCAAGAGATTGAATTCCAGACATAACACTGGTTGCCATGGCAACCAAAAGGAAAAAACAGCAAACTCTTTGAAAATCTTCTTCTCTGAAACTAGAAGGCGTAGAGCTTTGATATTTTGTATGTAGCATCTCCTAGTGGTTCTCTACCAAGATTGTTCATATGATGCCCCTGGGGTCAAAACTGGCCAGACCCCGAGGGTCACAAGTTTGAAACATAGGAACAAAGAAGGAAAACTTTTAAAATCTTCTTCTGTAAAAGGAGAAGATGCATTTTGCACAGTTACCCTGTCAGAATTATTTGACCTTGAACCTTATTTGACCTTGAAATTTGATATTTGGTATTTATTTTCATTGTAGACCTTTACTGCTTAGTACTCAGGTGAGCGATATAGGACCATCATGGTCCTCTTGTTTATTTATGAGATCTTAACCCGTATTTGCTATTTGCTGTATTAAACAAGGATGTTTTGTAGGTCAAATGTGATTCAGGAAACTTACATACAACACATCATCAAATGTTTCAATATTAAACTTATCACTATGGAAAATGAAATGAAAATTGACCCTTTACCAAGCTACATGTATCCTTGGTTTTTATGACCCTGAGATAGAAGCCTTTGAAGATAATGTGAGAAAAGGAGAAAATGCTGGTAGCCAGCTTTTTCTCCTTTCCAACAATGTTTTCTACCCTGCTGGAAACAAATTTCAATTTTTGAGTTACGTTTATTTTGTCATCCACAAGTGCTTTCAATTTGAACAAGCCTAAAATTTTGTCATTTGGTAAAGGGTTAAAGTACTGAAAGAAGAAAACAAGAGGACCTTGATGGCCCTATATCGCTCACCAGAGTACTAAGCGGTAAAGGTCTACAGTGAAGACAATAATCAAGCCAGCACAAACTGGGAACCCTAGACTAACAGCTCACAACATTACTGACTGATCTATCGGGGCTCAACAAGTCCAGGATGTGAAAGTTATCCCTTTTTCTGTGACACATCTTACAGAAGAAAATCGTATCAAAAGACTATCCTAAGGAAAACATGTTTGAAGTTTCATAAATGCCAAGGACGTTAGTAGATATCCATCAAGGTGGATGGATGGGCAAACTGACTGTAATTGGTCCATAATGAAATTATACATTTAGTCCCCTTTTTTGATAACATGTCGTTTCATGAAATAAAATCAAATACCTATTATCTGTCGCTTAACAAGATGAAGCTTAATTACATTTTGTCCTGTAGTGAAAGAGATATTGGACCTTAGTGAAAATTTACACTAAGCCCCCTTTTTCAATGACACAACACTTAAAGGTGGGTATTTAGAATTTTCACATCACACCAAAATAAAAAATATATATATCATTGAAATTTATATGAAAAAACAATACAAATTATCAATAAGTAAGAATAATAAAATTAAAAAAAAAAAAAAAAATTGATGGTATTCCCTTAAAAGGCTATGTAGACTCTTAAGCTATTTTTAGATTTCGTGCCAAAAATCAATAAAGCATTGTGGGAATGTCAAATGACTGGCACGTGACTGGTAACTATAAACGTCCATTACATAACAAACATGTAATAATGGTTTTCCATAATTTCTTCTTCGGACAGATGTTTGAAATTTTGTCTGTGTTTTCCTGTATTTAAATGAGAGAATTGATAATCTAAAAATAGAACGTGTCTCCCGTTGGTATCATACTGGTCTGTAATAAATCTCTAATTTCTCGTGTTATCAGATGGTTTTCGACTACTGGGGTTTTATGAAGGCAAATTAAAAGGCCATTTGAGTATAAGGATGATCTTTTTTGCATTTTTGTAAAGTTTTCGTCCCAAAATCTGAAGGGCCACCTTTAATGAAAAAGGTAACATATTGTTATTGGCAGACTATCATAAGGAACACACATATGAAGTTTCCATCTTGTTTCAGAACAGAGGAATTTCGAAGTTTTCCTTCTTTGTTCCCATGTTCAAACTTGTGACCACCAGGGCGGGGCCAGCTTGGACCCCAAGATTATCATATCATATTTGGTGGAGGTCTACTAGAAGATGAATATCAAAGCTCTACAACTTCCAGTTTCAGTGAATTTCTTTTTTAAAGTTTTCTGAGCATAGGAACAAAGAAGGAAAACTTTAAACATTTTCTCCTCTGAAACTATATTGCGTAGAGCTTTGACATTTGATATGTGGCATCTCCTAGGGGACCTCTACCAATTTTGTTCAAATGATGCCCCAGGGGTCAAAACTGGCCCCACCTAGGGGGACACAAGTTTAAACAGTATGAATAAAGAAGGAAAACTTTAAAAATCTTCTCCTCTGAAACTTGAAGGTGTTGAGCTTTCATATTTGGTATGAAGCATCTCCTAGTGGACCTCTACCAAGTTTCTTCATATGATGACCCTGGGGTCAAAACTGGCCCCACCCCAGGGGATACAAGTTCAAACATAGGTACGAAGAATGAAAACTTTGAGAATATTCTTCTACTCAAAAATTAAAAGGCATAGATCTTTGATATTTGGTATATAACATCTCCTAGTCAACCTTTACGAAGTTTATTCATATGATACCCATAGGGTCAAAACTCCCTGCCCGGGGGGAGGGGGGGGTCACAAGTTCAAATATAGAAACAAAGAAAGAAAATTTTTAAATTTTTATTCTCTAATACTAGAAGGCATAGAGCTTTGATATTTGGCATGTAGCAATTCCTTGTGGACCTCTACCAAGTTTGTTCATATTATGCCCTTGGGTCAAAACTGGCCCTGCCCCGGGGGTCAAAGGTTCGAACATAGCAACAAAGAAGGAAAACTTTAAAAATCTTCTTCTCTGAAACTTGATGGTGCAGAGCTTTGATATTTGGTATGCAGAATCTTCTAGTGGACCTCTACCAAGTTTGGTCATATGATGTCCTTGGACTCAAAACTGGCCCTGCCATGGAGGTCACAGGTTGGAACATAGGAACAAAGAAGGAAAACTTTAAATTTCTTTTTCTCTTAAACAGAAAGGTGTAGAGCTTTGATATTGGTTATATAGCATCTTTGAGTAGACCTCTACCAAGTTTGTTCCGAAGATGTTGATTTGGTCAAAACTGGCCCAGCCCAGATATCACAAGTTTGAACATAGGACAAAGAAGGAAAATTTGAAATTCTTCTTTGAAACTGGAAGGCGTAGAGCTTTGATATTTGTTAGCTCACCTTAGCACAAAGTGCTAGAGGTGAGCTATTGTGATCGCCCTATGTCGGCAGTCTGTCATCCGTTATCCAGTGTCCATCGTCTGTCAACAATTTCTTTAAACATCTTCTTCTCCTAAGCCACTGTGCCAATCTTGATGAAACTTGACAGGGATGTTCCTTTTGTGAAGCTCTACCAAATTTGTTCAAAGAATTGAATTTTACACATAAGCTATAGTCTAAGGTGAGCATTCCACGGCCAATGGCCCTCTTGTTTCTAGAACATTTTCAGAAGCTTTCTTTCTTGGAGTTGTGGGGTAAACAGCTTGAATCTATTACCTTTTTTGAGAAGAGTATGCACAAGGTAGTTAATCACATATGCCCATGCCAACCCAGTAGCAACATCACCACATGGTAACTTCTGATCCATTGTCACTGGCTCCCCTGTGAAGTATATAGAGTTATATATCATATTTCACCTGATTATTTTGTCAATGAATGCCACTTTTAAAACTACTGATCTTAAGTCAATAAACCAGATTTTCGGTATGAGGAAATTATTCACTGTGACAGGGTAATAATTCCCCCCAGCTTATATTACGTCATTTCTTTACCCATAAAAATCTAAAAACAGACAAAAAAAATAATATATAATACAATGTTATCTGTATTCATAATCACGATCATTAAAATTAGGGATTTGTTAGTAAAGGATTACTTCATGTAATTTATTATTCAAAAATGGAAAAACCAAGTAAATTAATGACATTTACTGTTCCTTAGATTATAGAATTATTGGGAAAACTTAAATGTATGGTATAGCAGTAGTCACACAAATTTAAAAGCCAATGGGCCTCTTACTTTTTTTTGTGCAGTACACTGAGATGAATCTGTTCCTTAATCTGCATATGCATAATAAATATCATAGAAAAAAATATTTATATAAATCCTGCCTGGTACATGTAGCTTAGTGATTAGTGTATCTGCCTCATGACCTGATGGTTGCAAGTTCGATACATAGTTGCAGCAAACTTTCCTTCCTGCTATTTCTTGCTTCTCACCTTAAATGAGCCTTTCTTCGTCAGGATCCCTAGAACACACACTTGTTTAGTGTAAAATTAAAGAATTATTCACTGTCGATAATATACTTACCATTTAATTTTTGGTAGATATGTTCACAATATTTAGGCTCACTTATGCTCACGTAAGTTATAAACTTTAAATAGCTGGGTAGCTTCTTCACAGCAACACCATCCACCAGGACAGGCAAGATTCTCAATGAATTCTCATTGATACATGCACTAAGTACGCTTTTACAATGGAAAGTTTTGACATCCAGAAACTTTTCAGAAATTACAAATATTATCCAATCACTTTTTTCAAACATTTGATTCAGCTGTTGCAGTCCTGGAATGTTTGGTTTTTCCCTGGCAACCTTTTTCCCCTTTCCCACAAGAAATTTCTCTACAATCTCAGCAACTTCTTGGGACTTTGTGTCATCAGCACATGAAATGAAAGCATCAAATTTTCTCTTTTCATTGTTAGATATCAATCTGAGAGTGGATCTGACTTGTGTCTTGTCCTCTTTAGCATTTATCTATAAATAGGAACAAACAGGAAACATTAATTATTTCCCTTGGGTACTTTCCAAAATTAACAATCAAATCTTTGCCAAACAACAATTGGAAACTTGTAGACTTGTCTAAATTGAAAGCACTTGCAGACAAAATAAATGGTACTCAAAAGTTAAAATTTGATTTTGGAAGGGTAGGAAAAGCTGTCGGGGAAAGGAGAAAATGCTGGTTACCTGCATTTTCTCCCTTCATAATAATGTTTTTAAAAGGATTCTTTCTCTGGATTTGAAAACTAAGAATTGTTTGGGAAAAGGTTAACTAGACACCCTAATATTTGAGTCAATCATACTGAAAGCATTTCCAATCAAACTTATCATGGAATGCTAACAATGAGTCTGCCATTTCTGTCTGTGGAAATGAAGATTAGACTGCACAAAACATGTGGCCTGGGCCTGTGCTGTATTCAACAATCATTCTTCAGAATATTTTTTTTATTCTAGACTTAGAAAGTACACAAATTCTGACAAGCTAACGCAAGACCAGTGTGTTACTTAGAATTTAGAAAATGCTTCTCAATTTGACTAAGAATGTTCATAAGAATGGTTGGTTAAAACAGAATGTGATCTTTTACCTACTATAACTCCTTCACAGAAATAGCTGGACAAAATCAACCTGTGCAATTAATTATCTGGATCTTATTTCTAGACTAAAACAAGTTTTAGGTTTAGCCCTTTACCACACAATCCCCAGTTTTAACGACCCCAGAAGAGGAGGGCTTTTGAAAGCATTGTAGGAAAAGGAGAAAATGCTGGTAACCAGCATTTTCTCCTTTTCTTACAATGTTTTCTAGCCTGCTGGAAACAAATTTCAATTTTTCAGGCCCATTAATTATCTTGTCTGCAAATGCTTTCAATTTGGACAGGTCTAAAATGTTGTTGTTTGGTAAAGAGTTAAGGGTATAAATAGAAACTTACTGATCCGCTCTGTGTGTTCTGCTGTGCAACACACTTCTGCACTTCTTTAAACATTACCTCTGGGATACTCTGTCTTGAATCTACAAACCAATTACAGGCAAAATTTCAAAGAATAGCTATTTTCATGGGGAGAGGGAGTTTATCAGGCTTGACCATTATGTAAAGCTAGATTTCCTTCAGATAATGAATAAATTCCTATGGTTTGTCTGATATAGTAACCTTATTTAAAGACACTTATTATCAATTCATTACATGTGCTGTCGAAAAAATTGTTTACATTTCAAAATTATTGCATTTTCCTCGTGTAGCACTCGTTATTTTGAACAGCAAACAAGCACCAATTAGTACATGTACCAATTTATAAAGAAGGTAACTTCAAAATTCTTAAAATTATGTTGAACCGTTTACCCCATAAGGCATTTCTATGGTATCTCTAACTGACCCTAAATAACTGCAAGGATGAAGCCGTTTCTTATGTGCATATGACACTTTTTGATAGCATATAAAACATTGTGGCAAAAGGTGAAATTGCTTTTCATGAGCAATTTCACCTTTTGCCATGATGTTTTCCAAAGGTTCCTACAAGCAATGTGTAGAAATGAGTATCTGTGGAGTAAAGGGTTAACAAGATCACAAATGCAGGTGAAAAGCTTGGTCAAAAGCGTTAGTAAAAATGGGGCATAAATGATTAAAAAATATTGTAGGTTGAAGGTTACCAATCTTTTTGACATGTTTCTCCTGTTTATTGTTTCTCCTGTTTATTTCTAACAAAGTTTTTACAGACATCAACAAGGCTTTGATAACACCTGGACATTCTCTTAGAAAACTGTGGTGCTAACAATTTGTTTGATGACAAATGCATATTATTATGCACAGAAATTTCTTCTGATCTGATCAGATAATATGCCCCAAACATATATCATATATCATGTTCACTAGCCAAACCAAAGTAAAAGTAGTTTCCCTTTCTGACATTGTGGTGTCTATGGTTGTGAGGTGGAGCGTCGTCCTCATAACCAAGAGAGACCCAGGAGGGGGTGCTAACTTTGGGATTTTTCATTAGCCCACACATTTGGAGCAAGGACTGGTTTAGTTCCCAGGAATGAGAAAAATTAATAAAGTTGTAAGGACTTGTTTCTCAATCGATGTAAAATTATTGTTTATGATTTAACATGGCCAACTTTATCATGCAAATCAAACCCGGTAACTGTTATTTGACCGCTATGTAAGCCAATTAAGTTATGAGAGTTTGATCCCTTTTGGCCGTGAAATCGATCACATATGGATTGATATATTGACTGGCGATCTCTGCAAACCCTTTGCACTTATAACCCGAATTTCGCGCTTCGAGTGTAGAGGGTTTCAATTTATTGGAAAACAACTCTGCGGGATATCTGGGGTTGTAAATTACTGGGGTACCAAAACTTGTAGGATTTGTTTTCCTTTCAGGTCTTACAATTTGATCTACCTCAAATTTTACCGAAAGCACGCGTTTGAAAGATTATGGTCAGCTATAGAAATGCTTTTGACCAGTATTTGCTCTTTTTCAAGCAATGTTGTCATGCCTTAATTGATACAAATTGAATAATTTGAGCCATATTTATTGTGTTGTCTACAACTGCTTTAGATATTGGGGCAGTCATACATTGCCGGTCCCTGAAGAGTTAAAAAAAGAAAAATATCCGCAGTGCAAGTTTCTTATAAAGCCGGGGGAGGAGCGCGACACGAACGCTCGAAATGTAACAGCATGCACATATGTTTACTGCATCTTTGGAATTTTATATCTGATTTTTTTCATCATAATTTTGAATTCAATCTCTGATATTTTTATTAATTATCAACAAAAATGGTAATAGTAAAAAGACTTCGGTTGGATATATTTCTGAATAGCTACCCACAAAGTTAAGGATATTATGAAAATGCTTCTCTTGTTACAATGTTTTTGAAAACATTAATCCTCAGCCTGTAGCATAGCGCTATTAAATAGCAGACGGCATTTTATTGTAATTGTTTTGCATAGCATCGTCACAAATTCATGTACGTACATGTATATTAGGCTGGGGAAAGTGTGCTGGTAGATCAGACTACACGGGTATCGTCTGATCTATCATAAACAAAACAACCGAATACAAATTGTACTTTTTAACCTTTATGTTCAATAGGTCAATTCTGTTTAAAATAATTTCGTCATTTTTTAGAAGAAGTCAGTGGTTTTGTGAGCACACGGTAAACATAAATCAGCATGCACTTTGTGTTGGAAAATCAAAATTATCTTCAGGGAAGTCAGAAAGCTTATTTATTGTTCTTTAATATGGCGTAGTTTTCAGTCGTTTAGAAAATACATTTTTAGCCCTTTTTACACTTTTTTAAAGCAACTATCGTATTTTTTTCTTTTTCCCTGATTGTTTGCATTGTGCCGGAGTTATCCGATGATGACCGAGTCTCACTGTTAGATAATCGGGTATCTTGATTGGTGTTACGTAATGGTATACATTAATACATTGATACGGGGTAATATTGGAAAGAAAGTATCAGGGAAAAAAATCAGACTTCTTTAGGGAGAGGAACTAAATAAGCTTTTATGCTTTCGTTTCAATCCTTTTTGCAATATGTTGTTGTAAATGAATAATGTTAGTATATTGAATAAATTAAAACTAAATGTTTAAACTAAGATCAGACTTTTTGTGAGATTATTTATAAGGATTTAGGTCAAGTTTAACAAGATTTTGTAAGGAAGTCCAATTTGCCGCCTTCTCTCTTTAGCTTTTTACTTGCAAATGTGTGATGATTAATGCATTTTCAAAATTATTTTATGGCGACAGCTCATATATTCAAATTTCCTCGCTATTTTCAATCTGATCACATGTATTTTCTCCCTCTCATGTGTTTTCAAAAGTCAATAATTTAAAACTTTTTCCCATATGGAGTACTTTTTGACTTCACCAACTTTTAAAAAAAGCAATTTCTGAAAATAAATCAAATGTAGCTCAAATGATATTCTTCACTTTAAAAGAGTAGAAATCATTGTAGGAATAGGAAACAATGCTGGATATTGGTATTTCTCCTTTTCTCACAATGTTTACAAAAGGTTTTATGCAGGACCGTTAAAATTCGGGAGTGTGCTGTACGGGTCACATCAATACTTCCAAAATGCAAATTTTCTTTCTGCTGATTTCAGTCACATATTTATATTGCAACGTCAATTTTTTTAAAGCCAAAAGAATTTCGACGCATAAAATAAAACTGATTCGGCCCAGGATCAGACTGCTTGTTTTGTAGAGTTTGTTACTGGTCTATTGACTACATAATTATTATAATGATCCAATAGTACAACTAATTCAATTTTCTTTAAAGATAAAGACTAAAAAAAAAAAAAAAAAAAGAAATAAATAAAAATGCAATTTAAAGAAATTTATGCTAACTAAATTGAAATTATTTTCCGAGAAGGAATTAAAAAAGACGATACTGGGAAGATAATGGTTTTTACAAATCTCTTAAAAGTTTTCACTGATGCAAATAATAAATTATACACGTACATGTATAAAAGTGATAAATACAGTCATTATATATTTGGACAATGTGTAAAAACAGAACCCAAGTTTAACAAAACAAAGGTTATCATGTCATCAGTTCTTATCTTCCCTTTATCCGTTGCTAAATCTTTTCACCCAGTATTAAAATCTCACTTAGCTCGATACAGCATTTTTTATACAAAAATTAACGATAGTGTCGTTTTTAAACTAAAATGGACGCAAGATCTCAAGTTAACAAATGTAAACGAATACTTTGATCATAATCATAACAAAACAGAGAATACTTCAAGACGTTATAGATTTTTTTCTTGCAATTCATTTTTATGTTATTTAGCGTCAAAAACGGCGCAAGAGCAAATTTCTTAAACCTTTATATAGAAATAAGAAGGAAAATGGGTCAGTAACTTTAAATCAAAATGGACGCAACTTCCCATTTTGCTACAGGAATTAAAATTATATTGAAGTAAAGTAGAGATATTATAGAATACTTCAAGACGTTATAGATTTTGATCATTTTAGAAGAAAAATGTGTTTTAGTCGATCAAAATTTTTTCCCTTCTGAATCCTATATGACAGGCCGTTATCGGAAATCCTTTCGGACCAGATAATCGATAAGTTCCAAGGAGAGTAACTCTTGCTCGACCTGCAGCTGAAAGTTGGGGATGGTAAACATTCTGATGAAATGTGGCTTCTAGCATGCACACAAGCTTTTTCAATGATTAGCGGTAGATGGTGACCTTCTTTTCGATCCGACATGATCCAATTTTGAACTACCAGTAGTCCGAGATATTACCAAGACAAGCATTCTTTCAAAGTTTCAGGAGTATCAGACTAAAAATGTGGCCTCTAGAGTGTACACAAGGTAATTGTTGGCCCCTAGACAATCCACAACAAACTTTGGACACAGCAAGGTCACAAAATCTCACCTTGAGCACTTTGCAATCAGATTAGCTAAAAAGAGAAAATGCTGGTTTCTGGCATTTTGTCCTTCTCCAGAAATGTTTTCAAAAGCCTTTTTTCACAGGTTGATGAAGATAAGGAATACTTTAGTAAAGATCTGGTATCCCTATTTTACAAGAATGTTTTCAAGTTGCCTGTATATGTCTCAGAAGGTGCTGAAATACAAACTCAAACAAATACCATGGTACATAATAATTTCCACCACATCTGAACAAGCCTTGTTCTGTCCATGGTTGAGCAATTCATTCAGTGTGAAATAAAAACGAGCTGTCTGGTATTTCAAATTAACATCCGCAAGTTTCTCCTCGTTCAGCTGGTAGATTGAATTCAGAACATTCGGATAGTCAGCTACAAAGTAGTAGATCTGCAAAAAATAGTTTGACCCTGCTATAGGCTAAACTGTTATGAGGCTAAACTTATACTAGATTAAACTTACAAGGGCTCTTCAGATATTATTAAAAAAATGTATATTTTGAGGTCAAAACATATGTGCATAGAGTTTTCTATACAGATGAATTAATCTTTAATAAATTGAAAGACTTAAATGAAATCTGTAATAGTGTTATAATTGTATTTCATCTTAAATCATCATGAAGCTTGGGTAACCAGACAAGTAAGTTTAAATAAAATAGCACTTGAATAAAAGCTTGAATGATAATAAGAGAGTGGGGAAAAATCAATTAAAAATTATATCATTGTTCTATCAAACATCCTATAAATTTTTAAAACATTCGTGTAATAGATAAACAAGTTTTGACCATTTTCTGAAAGTTTGTGTTTCCAAAGGAACAGCAACAAATGGGTAATGGCATAAAGGTGGGATAGGGTGCTTACACAAAGTTTCGCATTGAGGTTTCTCAGTCTCACTTAGCAGTGGCACAATTCAATGGGTGAGTGCAACACTATTCTAAGTGCCTGTACAATGTACAGGCACTGAGAATAGTGTTGTACTCACCTATCGAATTGGTTTGTGAAAGATGCAACATCTCCTACATCACAAAATAAGGTGGGGACCAACAATCATTGACTTCTATCCACATGTCATGTCCCAGTTGAGAGGTATCAAATTCAATAATTCAATGAATTGAAGACTGCGGCACTAAAGGAAGGTTGTGAGTGATGTAAAACTGTATGACATATGGGTTCATCGACATATGAAGTTAGATTAAATGGTGTTTATTGTAAAAAGAAATGACATACAATAGTGTAAACATGCAATAATGTTGATAGTACATCACATTCAAAACACTGTTGAGCTCCAGACCAAGTGAGGTGGTACATTTCTGATGGGCCCAACACTTATACAGAAGACCCAGCAGCCTGTATAAAGCAATAAGTTATAATGCCACCTGTGGTGAGATATTCCATTTGTAAGTCTTATTATTCTCATATTAACCCTTTCCCAAACAATCTCTGGTTTTTACGGGTCTAGAACAGTAGCCTTTTGAAAACATTGTGGGAAAAGGAAAAAATGCTGGTAACCAGCATTTTCTCCTTTTCCCACAATGTTTTCTACCCTATCATAGACAGAAATCATATTTTCAGCTAGAGTTGAATTGTCGTCTGCAAATGCTTTCAATTTGGTCTAGTCCAAAAGTTTGTCATTTGGGAAAGGGTTAAAAGCTCAGTCTCATTAATTTGCAAACAGCCCTTGTATATGACCAAAATCTTTACCTCTGAGCATTTTGTCACACTGTACAATGTCAGACATATTTTTCTCTCTTTACCAGCATGTATAACTATCTTCGTCACACTGCCTGCATGTTTCACAACTATTCCATTTTCAGCCGACTCCAAAGAGGATCGTATTTTACAGGAAGTTGGCATAAGTATAAAGTATTTGGTCGACACCTTCTCAAGTGGTATTTCTTGTCTTTCAACTTCAGATATAAACCACTGTTTAAAATCTGTAAAGGATTAATCAACCCTTAACCAAACTATCCTTTGTTTAAACAGCCCAAAGGAATGAAGCATTTGAGAAAATTGTGGGAAAAGGGGGCAACACTGGTAACCAAGGAAAAGAGGGAAAGTGTTGGGAACCAATTTTCTCAATTCTATCGACCGTAATTTAGGCAACCTTGCAACCATCAGGCGCAATGCTTGGCATGAAGATACAAAAGTGACTACAGTCTGATATAAAGACAAAATGAGGTAAAACTGTCTGAAAATGAGTATTTAATGTATGGGCCACTTTAGAAATGAGGTTAAAATGAAAGCATTAGAACATGGCTCAATGATAGAAAAACTTGTGGGGAAGGAGAAAATGCTGGTAACATTTTCTACTTTTTCTACTACATGTATGTTTTCAAAATCTTTCTTTTACTGTCTCTGTCTCTGTCTCTCTCTCTGTTAAGTGTAGAGACTTGGGCTCTCACACCAAAGATTCTGGTTTTGAATCTAATAATGCCATAATGAGAGGGTTCAACCTTTGGAACCACCCGCATCACAGCAAGTGGGCCAATGAGATTTCCAGGAAGCTATCATCAATTAATTAAAGTTGTGGGAACATCTTTCGCAATAGGTTCAAAACAAATAAGTTAAAAATTAAGCTTCTATCTCTAATACTTACCAGGTAAAATATACTGTAGAAGCCCAGTAAAATGGGAAAATATTTGTGCATGAGCATAACAACCTACTGGCAGCAGATCTATCACAGGTATTTCCTCTGAAAGATTAAAGGTGGGTATTTAGAATTTTTACATCTCACCAAATTGAAAAATATATATATCACTGAAATTCATATGAAAAAATAATACAAATCATCAATAATTAAGATTCATGAAATTACAAAAAAAAATTTTTTTTGATGGTATTCCCTTAAAAGGCTACGTAGCCACTTAAGATATTTTTAGATTTCGCGCCAAAAATCAATAAAGCATTTCGGGAATGTCTAGTGACTGGCACGTGACTCATAACGCTTTAATTCCATTACATAACAAACATGTAATAATTATTTTCCATAAAGTCTTCTTCAAATGCTATGTTTGAAACTTCGTCTGTGTATACCTGTTTGTAAATGAGCGAATTGATAATCTAAAAATAGAACATGTCTCCTCTCGGTGTCGACCTGGGCTCTAGTAGATATCTAATTTCTCGTGTTGTTGGACAGTGTTTGACTACTGGGGTTTTATGAATGAAAATTAAAAGGCTTTGGGAGTGTAAGGATGATTTTTTTGCATTTTTGTACAATTTTCGTCCCAAGTCGTGAAGGGCCACCTTTAAACATAGATACTTTCCAAACATCAAAATTTTAGAAAGCATTTCCAAATTGAAAGCATTCTGCAGATGAAAAATAATCTTGACTAAAAAATTGAAACTTGATCTTAGAAGAGTAAGAAACATTGTGAGAAAAGGAAAAAAATGCTGATTAACAGCATTTTCTCACAATGTTTTCAGACAGCTTCTTCCTCTTGGATTGTTTGGTAAAAGCTTAGTGTCAACAATGTTCAGCATGACATGCTGGTGCAAACACTCACCTGCAGTTGCTTTCAGATTGATTTTCAGGAAAGATTCTAAATCAAAACTAGAGCTGTCACTGAATGTGACTTAATACCCCTGCCAGCACTTTGAAAGAAACAGGCAATTTCTAGTACTTTGTTCACAGACCAACAAACAGACACATGGACAGACAGGCTGATTCCAGTATACCCCTCCCCCTCAACTCATTTGTTTAGCTGGGGTATAATAAGGGCATAACTCTGTCAAAAATATTTTGATTGTTACTTGCCACTTTTGTATGGGTTTCTCTTAAACTCTTTCCCAAACAAGAAAATGTTAGACTGATCTATATTGAAAGCATTTGCAGATGAAAAATTGAAAGTATCTTGATTTATGAAATTTGATCCCAAAAGGGTAGAAAACCTTGTGGAAAAGGAGAAAATGCTGGTACATGTATTCAGCATTTTTTCCTTTTCCCACGAGGTTTTCAAAAGCTTTCCTTCTAAGGGTTATGAAAACCAGTGCTTGTTTGGTAAAGAATTAAATGGTTAGCAGAGATATTATTAGTTGTACGGTCAGGTGGCAGGGGACTTGGAAACCGTTCACAGCTGTGGTGAATCATGTCACCCGAGCCGAAGGCATGATTTACCACAGCTGTGAACAAGTTTCCAAGTCCCCTGCCCCTTGTCTATATAAAAAATTTTATTATACTGCAAAGTTTTACCATACCAATGTTTGTTAAGCGAATTTTACCTGTTTTTTGGTTTCAAAAAATGAGTATGATGACGAAGTAGAATTTCCCTTCTGAGTGCCCCAAATCAATGAAAACTGACATCACTGAGAACTGACATCACTTAAACCTTTGTAATATGTGCTAAAACATGCAGCTTGACCCATAATCTTGATGTTAATCTTGACTGACGCCACCATTTGGGATGTTGTGTTGATAGTGTATTCATGTATACAGGGCTTCGGAAACAGAAACTCCTTTTACGTTGGTTTTGCCAATGTACATGATAATATATGTTCGGGGCATATTATCCAATCAGATTAGGGGAAACTTCTTTGCAATATAACAATATAGAATGCCATAGTTTTTGCATAATATACAGATTATGATGGTGATGCAGAAAACAACAGGGATGTGCAAATATCTCATTGTTTTCTAAAATAAATAACATCAAGGCTAAAATGGTGGAAGCAATGCTAGTCATCCTAACTTGACCAATGACAAGTCAAGATAAATTTCTGTTGGTCAGGATTTATTAACTCTTTACCATACAACAAATTTGAGGACTGGACCATATACAAACCATCTGCAGACAACAAATTGAATCTTGTTATTATGATGACTTATGAGTTTGATACAGTAGAAAATATTGTGGAAAAAGGAGAAAAAGCTTGTTACAAGCATTCTTTCCTTTTTCTGCACACTGGTTTTCATTCTTTCTTAGATAAATTCCAACATTTTAGCAACATTGACCCTTTACCAAACAATTCCTGGTATTTGCAACCCTGAGATAGAAGTCTTTTAAAAACATTGTGGGAAAAGGAGAAAATGCTAGTCACCAGCATTTTCTCCTTTTCCCAAAATGTTTTCTACCCTGCTGGAAACAAATTTCAATTTTTGAGTTGCGTTTATCTTGTTGTGCAAGTAATTTCAGTTTGGACCATTCAAAATTTTTGTTGTTTGGTAAAGGGTTAAATATGTATTGTCTAAAAAGTTAAATATTGGAATACCTTTAACGAAGTTGGCCAGCTTTCTTTCCAAATCAGGTACATTGTTGTACGCCATGTCTGGCACTTTCTCAAGTAAACCTTTCTTTAACTTGCCAATCTGGGTCTCTCCCAGATCCTTATACAAAACCCTCAAAGCCATTTTTCCTTCCCTGATGGACTTCTCAGCCGCTAAGATTGTCTCCAGAAGAATCCATTCATTTTGGTACGATTCTGACGTCAAAATGATCAGGGTTATGGTAGAAGTGTTAACAAGTCTAGCAACATGACCGAAGATTGGTTCTCCTGGTTTGAAATTTTCGTCATCCTCTTGTGATGTTACACGTAGGCCTTGACGTTTTAACATAGCCTTGACTTCCTCTTCTATGGCTAAGTCACAGATGGTGTAAACAATAAAAACATCGTAATTCTCCTCTACAGTTTCTTGTGGTTCAGACATGCTGTAAGAATTAGGGTATTAACTCCTAATGAGGTAATTTTGGTCTGCTGAAATTGAAAGAATTTCCAGATGACAAATTTAGAGTGGCCAAAAAGATGGTATTTTTATCTGAAAGGGAAAAACATTGTGGAAAATGAAGAAAATGCTCAATATGAGACCCATTATTTCATGCTTTCCGGTAGGATATCGAGAAATAGCAGTGAAAATATTTTTCGATCTTACACTGGTATGACCAGTGAAAATATCGATTTTCACGTTCTTATTGCCTTGGTTAATTGCGCATGCCTAACAACCAGAAGGGAAATATGACGTCATATACATGTACTTTACATTTCTCGCACTTGATGTATTATTGTAATGCATTGCAATGCGGGAGGGGTGCTCCACGGGGAATAACGGAAAAGAACTGTACTGGATTTTGATAAAGCTCTTTCCAGAAAGGGTTAAAAGCACAAAATAAATAGAATACATGTATTTGTTTTTTTAGGTGAAAGATCGAAATTCATTTCATCTCGTGAACACCATCGGCTGTGCCACTCGTGACAATATTACCGATGGTGTTCACTTGATGATATAAGTTTTGATCTGTCACCAGAAAAAACAAGTATCCTCATGGGCGGATCCAGAGGGCGGGACCGGGGGTCCGGACCCCCCCCCCCCCCCCCCCCTGGAATTTTGGCAAAAATGTGGTTATCGGATTTGTGAAATGGTACTTGTTTGATACTGCACAGCATTTATGTAAAATACAGTCATAAATTTAAAAAAAAAAGGGTTCTAAATGTGGAGACCTCCTCATGGTTAGAATGGGAAACGTTGACCTTTTTCTTGTAAACGGCATACATCCACTGAAATTCGGAAATCAAAGTATCATGTTATAAGACGAGTGCGTTTTCGGTGGAGACCTCCTCATGGTTAGAACGGGAAACGTTGACCTTTTTCTTGTAAACGGCTTACATCCACTGAAATCCGGAAATCAAAGTATAATATTATAAGACGAGTGCGTTTTCGTGGGACCCCCACCTCCTGAGAAAGATAGCTGGATCCGTGCATGTATCCTCTATGTATTATCGAAAGTAAGTCATGGGTTTAGTGCACTTGTGGAAGAGGTTTTATGTGTTAGAATGGATTATTCAACCCTGCCTTGGACCTCTATAGCATAAATCTTACACGAGACTTCAGGAAAGTTATCTGTAAAATTTTGCTTGAGTTGTCTAGGAATAAGTTGTCTCGGGGCAACTTATTTTAGGAGCAACTTGTCTAGCAGTCCTGATCTTGTTTTGGTTTAGCCCTTTACCACACAATCCCGACTTTAAATGACCCTGTAAAAGAAGCCTTTTGAAAACATTGTGGGAAAAGAAGAAAATGCTGGTAACCAGCATTTCCTTGTTTTCCCACAATGTTTTCTACCCATCCCAAAACGAATTTCAATTTTTCTGTCACCTTTGTTTTGTCGTCTGCAAATACCTTCAGTTTGGACCAGTCTAGAATATTGTCGTTTGGTAAAGAGTTAAACTGTCCAGTACATGTAGTTATTTTGCCAGATATTTCTCAAACTACGGATTCCCATGGCCAAACAGATCACCGTGTTTTTTTTTTAATTCTTTTATTTGGGCGATCTGTTGATTGGTTTTCTAGATCCAGTGGTTAAAAAGGGGTGACAGGTGATGTGATATCGGTCTAATCTGTAACCAGACTAATGCAAGCAAGCACTTGAAATCGAAAGTAAGGAATCTAGTCAAACTGACATATAAAATACAGGTTCACGCGTTAGTAACACAATAAATAAAATCCGAAAGTCTTGTCTGTAATTCATTACCTCCTGTCCCGACTAATTAGTCATTTAAGACATTAATATTTGAAAAAGACAACATCTTACCTATATCTTTGACCGTTGACGAATAGTTGGTTTTCCTGTATTCGGTTTCCAAATCTATAAATAGTACATGTCAATGACATAAGGTGTCACACCACTCCGAGATTGCTTCCGGGCCGTAGTAGTTGGGTCGTAGCGTTGCTTGCGAGTGTCACCTTCTTCGAAGATTCGACTTGTCTGCTATGACGCATCACCCATCCCATTTACATTGAAAAATTAGGGTTTACACCACAGCTATTACCGAAGGCTGTTTTAATAAATGGCCGATACATCGGTTAGGCCTACATGGTAGCTGATCATAAAGTTCTAAATGAATCGCACCAGGTAGCGTTTCATTAAGAACACGTTTATTTTATTATGAAATACAACGTGACGGTTTTTGTTATGAATGTAGTCCGATTCTGTACATAGAATGCCCAAAATAAGTAAGTGTGTATTTGTAGAATGCCATCTAGCGGGAGATAATGCGGGTTGTAGCACTCCATACATGTGAACTTTTGCAGTTAGCACATAATTTGCTGTACTGTTTCAAGGAGCTATAATCTTTGAAGGCTTAGTGGTATATGATTTAGATTTGTACCAAATTTAGGCAGTAGGGGACCACTGAGATGTGTTTTATCATATATTAAGTGGACTATTTTGTGTCACTGGAGGAACAAAAAATTGTGGTCATGGTGTCTCTTGCTGTCTAAGGAACACTCTTATTCCTTCAACAGCTAGTGCATTAAAAACTACACGTCACCCGATTGCGTTTTTCGCTTATTCCCAACAAACACGAGCAATCTAGAATTTTCCCACGCAAAATTACCAGTTCATCCAAAAACAAGAGGACCTTGATGGTCCTATATCGCTCACCTGAACACTAAGCAGTAAAGATCTACAATGAAGATACTTACATGTACCAAATATTTAGGTTCAAGGGCAAATGATAATGAAACAAAAACAGAAATTTGTCGCAAGATATGCAATCCCACCGACAGTTGTTAAGGAGGTATAATAGTTGCAAAGAGCAGGCAATGCAACAAACATGTTTACCAAGTTTAAAGTCAATATGACTTGAGACTTCAAAGTTCCACTCTGGACAAGCAAAAACTACTGTAATAGTGAAGATCAAGGTGAAATTATTCAAAATCCGTGCTAGGTGGAATTACTGTTCTTGCACACAGTACTCGGTAATATTGCAACAAACATGCATACCGATTTTGAAGTTCTGATTTGAGATGACAAAGTTCTATTCCAGACACGCACTAAATGCAGATCATGTGAGATTTTTATCGAGACAAACATTCTAACAAATTTTCAATTCAGCTTAGCAAGAAATGTGCTCCATAGGGTCCTCACAAGAAGATTATTAAAGATTTCCCTCCTTACCTGTGAAATCTCAGACCAACAACATATAGGGCTAACTTTCAGACCAGGGCCATAGTTTGAAGTATTTTGGTAGAGGGTCACTAGATGATGCTACATGCCAAATATGAAAGCTCTAGCCCTTATGGTTTGGGACAAGAAGGTTTTCAGAGATTTCCTTGTTTATCGCCATGTGAAATCCGAGAGCCCACATCATAAGGCCATTTTCAACACTAGGGTACATAATTTGATGTATTTTGGTAGAGTGCCAATAGATGATGCTACATGCCAAATATGAAAGCTCTAGCTATTACCGTTTGGGACAAAGAGGTTTCTAAAGATTTTCTTCTTTATCTTGATGTGAAATCCGAGATCCACAACACAGGTCCATAATTTGAAGTATGTTGGTAGAGGGCTACTAAATGATAATACATGACAAATATGAAAGCTCTGGCCATTACCATTTGGGACAAGAAGATTTTTAAAGATTTTTCTAGACCAACAACAACGGGCTAATTTTCGCACCAGGGCCATAATATGAAGTATTTTAGTAATGGGCCACTAGATAATGTGGCATTCCAAATATGAAAGCTCTAGCCCTTACGGTTTGGGACAAGAAGATTTTTAAAGATTTCCTTCTTTATCTCTGTGAAATCCGAGACTGCACAACATAGAGCCATTTTCAACACTAGGCCCATAATTTGAAGTATTTTTGTAGAGGGCCACTAGATGATGCTACATGCGAAATATGAAAGCTCTGGCCCTTACGGTTTGTGACAAGAAGATTTTTAAAAATTTCCTTCTTGATCTCTAAGTGAAATCCGAGAACCCACAACATAGAGCCATTTTGAACACCAGGGCCATAATTTGAAAAAGTTTGGTAGAGGGCCACTAGATTATGCTACATTCCACATTTGAAAGCCGATGTAGCCCTAGCTCTAGTTTTGGACTAGAAGATATTTAAAGTTTTTTTCTTTCGGTTGCAAAGGCAACCAGAGTTCTTCATGGAATTCAAATCTTTGAATTATTTTGAAAGTGCATCACCTAATGGTCATTTCTGTGAAATTTCATTGAAATCTGATGGGCGGTTTAAGAGAAGATTTTTTAGTATATGTTTACGGACAGACGGACAGACGTACGGACGGACGGACAGACGGACGACGGACAACGACCGATCACAATAGCTCACCCCGATCACTACGTGCTAAGGTGAGCTAAAAAGCAAAAGGTTTGCCATTAAGCGTTCTGTGAAGCTTCAGAGATGGGCAAGTTCACTCTATTTTCAACGTGACAAAAATACTAGAGGTATGACACCATGTTGATTGGTTATTTCGGCCTATAATAATATCGGTCTACAGCAATTTCGATCACATAGTGTATCATAACTATGGCACGATCTAACAAATCTTTTTACTAATTTTTTGGGGCATGAAATTGCACTCATAAATATTGCTTGCTTTTGATGCATCAATCAACATTTTGAACTTACATGTATTCGAGGTGCTGGTAAAATGTTTACACATGGTAAAAGAGTTTGTACATTAAGAGCAAAGGGAAGCCAATATAGTTATACAGTAAATGTGAAATCCACGGTTTCTAGTGAAGATCAGGTAAAGAATATACGTTA
This sequence comes from Tridacna crocea, assembly GCA_943736015.1. Lineage (NCBI taxonomy): Eukaryota > Metazoa > Mollusca > Bivalvia > Cardiida > Cardiidae > Tridacna > Tridacna crocea. The sequence goes on from OX031068.1 coordinate 37,389,807, forward strand.
TGTATCTATAGAAGATTAAATTTATCCTTAAAATTACAATCTGATCTTAAGCTGCGCTGTCTTACTCTAGGACAAAAAGTTACGTCGCCGTCTTCTCTGAAAGGGTCTGTCAGATTAAATGTATTGTTTATTGATCTGTTTTCTTCTCTTTTTTTTTTTCAGGCGAATTTTATCATATTCTTCATCGATTCATTTTAGCGGTTAAAAGAGTTTACATAACCTTTATCTACTTGGCCATATTGCTAAGATATCCGTCAATTTTATGTACATGTACAGGCTTTGATTGCGTTTCATTATAGCCCCGCAAAACGAATGTTTTCGGGTGTATACTGGAATCAGCCTGTCTGTCCGTGTGTCCGTCCGTCCGTGGGTCCGTCTGTGTACCAAATACTACTAATTTTGTGCCACGAACGCCTCCTACAGTTTTCCTTCAATTATATTGAAACTTTTACATATACTGTACATGTATTGATCATATATTGAAGGTTTGCAAGACGCAATTTTCAAGTGTCTACTCCTCCTGGTTGGGAATTATAGATCTCCCCCTACACTTGACACTTTTTTTCTTAGATATCTATCTATCTATAAAATACTAGTAATTTTGGGTCGCAAACTACAGTTTTCCTTCAGTTGTATTGAAACTTTACACATCTATTGATCATATATTGAAGGTTTGCAAGAGGCAATTTTCAAACTGTCAATTCCTCCTGTTTAACGAGTTATCCCCCCTTGAACTTGAAACTTTTTTTCTCAACATCCATCTGTCTATAAAATAATACTAATTTTGTGTCACAAACTTTTTCAGTTTCCCTTCAACGTATTGAAACTTTGCAAATCTATTCAGGGTCCCATATAAGTGGGAGTGATGGTGTTCTAAATCCACTACTTTTCTTCCAAACCCTATATTGTGGGTACCCATTAGACTTGTCTCAATTTTGAAATCAAATCTCTCCCTCCATCTGGAGTTCTGATTGTCCATATATTGAAGGTTTGCAAGATGCAATTTTCAAGTGTCGACTTCTCTGGGTTGAGGAATTATCTCCCCTTGAACTTGACACTTTTTTTTAGCTCACCTGAGCACAACATGCTCAAGGGGAGCTTTTAGGGTCGCTGGGTGTCTGTCGTCCGTCGTGCGTCGTGCGTCGTGCATCGTCAACAATTCTTTAAACATCAACTCCTCCTAAACCGCAGGGCCAATTTGGACAAAACTTGACAGAAATGTTCCTTGGGAGGTCCTCTTTAAAAACTGTTCACAGAATTTGATTCCGTCAAAAACTCTGGTTGCCATCGCAACGAAATGGAAATTTTTTAGGAAATTCTTTAAAAATCTTCTCCTCTGAAACCGCTGGTCGGATTTTGAAATAATTTCACAAATATGTTCCTTGGGTGACCCTTTTCAAAAAGTGTTCGTGAAATTTTGATCCGTAAAAAAATGTGGCTCTGGTGAATGGGGGCTACTTGCACTGTACAGAAATGAAGGAATTCGTAAAAAATTTTCTTCTCTGAAACCGCTGGTCAGATTTTGAAATAATTTCATAGATATGTTCTATGGATGACCCTCTTCAGAAATTGTTCGTGAAATTTTGATCCGTCAAAAATTGTGACTCTGGTGAATGGGGGCTACTTGCACTATACAGAAATCAAGGAATTCTTTGAAAATCTTCTCCTCTGAAACCGCTGGTTGGATTTTGAAATAATTTCACAGATATGTTCCTTGGGTGACCCTTTTCAAAAATTGTTCGTGAAATTTTGATCCATCAAAAAATGTGGCTCTGGTGAATGGGGGCTACTTGCACTATACAGAAATGAAGGAATTCTTGAAAAATTTTCTTCTCTGAAACTGCTGGTCAGATTTTGAAATAATTTCACAGAATTGTTCCTTGGGTGACCCCTTTCAAAAATTGTTCACGAAGTTTTTATCCGTCAAGAAACATGGCTCTGGTGAATGGGGGCTACTTGCACTATAGGGAAATGAGGAAATTCTTAAAAAATTTTCTTCTCTGAAACTGCAGGTCAGATTTTGAAATAATTTCTCAGGGATGTTCCTTGGGTGACCCTTTTCAAAACTTGTTCACAAAATTTTGATCCGTCAAGAAACATGGCTCTGGTGAATAGGGGCTACTTGCACTATAGGGAAATGAAGAAATTCTTAAAAGTTCTTCTTCTCTGAAATGGCTGGACTGATTTTGAAATGATTTCACAGAGACGATCCTGCGGTGACCCTTTTCAAAAACTGTCCACAAAATTTTGATCCGTCAAGAAACATGGCTCTGGTGAATAGGGGCTACTTGCACTATAGGGAAATGAAGAAATTCTTGAAAATTCTTTTTCTCTGAAACCCCTAGTCAGATTTTAAAATAATTTGACAGAGATGTTCCTTGGGTGATCCTTGCTCTTGTGAATGGGAGCTACTTGCACTATATGGACATGATGAAATTCTTGAAAATTCTCTTTTTCTGAAACCCCTGGTCAGATTTTAAAAGAAATTTTCCGAAATGTTCCTTGGGGGACCCTTTTCAAAACTTGTTCGTAAATTTTGATACATCAAGAAACATGGCTCTGGTGGATAGGGGATACTTGCTCTTATACAGAAATGAAGAATTCTTAAAAATTCTTCTTTTTGAAACTGATGGTCAGATTTCGAAATGAATTTTACAGGTGACCTTTTGAAAATTCCTTAGCAAAATTATAAATTTGGTTCCAATGTTTCAATACCTCAAAAAAAAAAAAAAAAAAAAAGGCAATGGTCATCTCAAAAATTCAGGTGAGCGATCCAGGGCCATCTTGGCCCTCTTGTTTTTTCTTCACACTTATCAGTCTGTAAAATAGTTGTAAATCTGTGTTGCAAACTCCTCCTACACTTTTCCTTCAATTGTATTGAAACTTTCCACATATACCGGTATTGATAATATATTAAAGGTTTGCAAGACGCAATTTTCAAGCTTCGACTCCTCCTGGTTGAGGAATTATTTCCCCTTGAACTTGATACTTTTTATACCCCCACAAAACGGGGGTTTCTCGCACTATACAGAAATGAAGAAATTCTTAAAAATTCTTCTTCTCAGATACCGCTGGCCACATTTTAAAATAATTTCACAGAGATGTTCCTTGGGTGCCCCTTTTCAAAAGTTGTTTGCGAAATTTTGATCCGTCAAGAAACATGGCTCTGGTGAATGGGGGCTACTTGCACTATACAGACTGAAGAAATTCTTAAAAATTCTTTTTCTCTGAAACCGCTGGTCAGATTTTGAGATAATTTCACAGAGATGTTCCTTGGGTGACCCTTTTCAAAACGTGTTCGTGAAATTGTGATTCGTCAAGAAACATGGCTCTGGTGAATGGGGGCTACTTGCACTAATGGGAAGTGAAGAAATTCTTTAAAATTCTTCTTCTCTCGAACGGCTGGTCAGATTTTGAAATAATTTCACAGAGATGTTCCTTAAGTGACCCTTTTCAAAAAATGTTCGTGAAATTTTGATTTGTCCAGAAACGTTACTCTGGTGAATGGGGGCTACTTGCACTATATGGAATTGAAGAAATTCTTAAAAATTTTCTTCTCTGAAACCTGTCGTCTGATTTTAAAATAATTTCACAGTGATGTTCCTTGGGTGACCGTTTTTAAAAAAAAATTCGCGAAATTTTGATCCGTCAAGAAAGATGGCTCTGGTGAATGGGGGCTACTTTCACTATACGGACAAGAAGAAATTCTTGAAAATTCTTCTCCGAAACGGCTGATCAGATTTTGAAGTAATTTCACAGAAATGTTCCTTGAATAACCCTTTTCAAAATTTGTTCGCAAAATTTTCATAGGTCAAGGAACATGGCTCTGGTAAATGGGGGTTTCTTGCACTGTACAGAAATTAAGAAAATTCCTAAAAATTCTTCTTTTCTGAAACTGCTGGGCAGATTTTGAAAGGACTTTTACGGGTGACCTTTTGAAAATTGCTTGGCAAAATAATGATTTTGTTTCCAGTGTTTCAATACCTTTAAAAAAATCAAAGTACTGATAGTACTGAAGGCCAGGAAATTGAGGATACGAAACAATACAAGAGGTCAATTTTAATTAATACAACAGGTAAGATGGACAGGGATACAAGCGGATTCCACTAATGGAATTCTTGGTTTTAACAGGAAATTTTGAACTAATACAAGAAAGCACCTGCCAGAAACTAATTAAGCCAGAGTTAGGCATGTGCTCACAGTTATAGGGTGCTTGATAATGGCTTAGGATACTTAGTAATTTGTCGTGCTTATAAACAATCTCGAGTCAAAATTGAACTATTCAATCGGTGCAATACCAACTTTGGTTATCTAAATTTTCTGAAAACATGTGAAGTCCTGAATGACGTTATTTTTCACATTTATGAGTCGTCTATTAACAGTAGCATATTTTTCCCCAAAATTTATCCTAATCAAATGACAAGTTTCTTTATTGTAAATTACGTCGCACAGTAGATTTATACATGTATTAAAAATGTTTTATCACTATTTTAATTGCCAAATCAACTACCTCTATTTAATTTCCACTGATGACCCACATGAAATTAGTAATCACTTCATGAGAGATTATAGGACCAACATATAATTACAATTAAAAACTGAGATTTATAAGCAACTTTTACAGATGAAAAATTAAGGTGCTTCATCAGAAGCAAAATTTAACATGGTGTTAGCCGAAAGAGCCTTGAAAAACATTGTGGTTTTGTCTCAAAATCAGGATGCTCTGTGGACAACATGCTTTTTAAATCAGCCTGGCTGGTGTAACGTAATTTTTAGAGAGAGAGAAAATAGGCTGTTTGAAAGATATTTGTAGCTTGCACTAGTCAGTATGCCTCCAATCCCCAGATTTTCAGAATTATCAACATTGAAAGTATCTTGCAGACAACTGAAGTGTAGCTAAAATGATGGTTTTATCAGTGGAATATAGTTCAGTTGGTAGCGAAGTACACTTTAAGAGTCCACAAGCTCGTTCAATTTCCTATTGAGGATTGATGATAGGTATTGTGATAGGGTACAATTCTCACTCATCACATACTAAACATACAAGTCTCTGAAATCTAAGTCCTTTGAATCTCTGTGAATAAGTTCGTTTTTTTTTTTTTTTTTTTCAAAAATCTCCCTTAACCAAAAGACATTTTTTTTTCTGGAAAAAAAAGTTGAAAGCAGTTGCAGAAGACAAATCAAATGTTAGTAAAAAAGTAACATTCGTCTTTCAAATGCTAGAAAATATTGTGGGAAAAGGAGGAAACGCTTTTGTGGAAAAGGGTTTCAATATACAGTAACCAGAGATGCGATACAATAAAACACACTTCATGGGATCGAACTGGTGACTTCACGATCGACGGCTGGACATGAATCTCGTATTGGGTGATGGAAAATGTACAAGTAGGAAAGGGCAGGAAAATATACGAGAGAGAGAGAGAGAGAGAGAGAGAGAGAGAGAGAGGATGAAAAAAAATCTTCATACTATAAATCAAAATAATGGGCATATATGAATATAAAAAAAATACATTAAATGACAAGCGAATCACTACAGAAAAAAAACGATATGGATGAAATTTGATGTTGGGGTCGATTTCTCTAAAATTTTATTTGGGGACGATTTTTCCAGGGGCCGATTTCTCCAGCAGTCGGAAATTGCTATCACAACAGCGGGTGGTATGCAAAGAAGTGGACACACTAGTGGGAAATAGTTGATTTTTATCGGTGTAGAAAGCAGCAGAGTCAAAGTACCCTAGATTTAGTCGCTATACATAAGAAAAATAGATAAACGTAACGCGGGCCAATATTCTATATGTAGTTTGCTTTATTTACAATCGCATTTCAGCGGAGACGCGTTTTGCGACACATGTGTTCAAATGTCAACACAACGTTATAGATATTTACCTTGTAGCGCGTAGGAATACACAACTGCCGGATAAAGCTAAGTTTATAAGGTTACCCCTTTAATAGGTCAATGTTAGTGACGAAAACGGGATAAAAACACACACTCTTCAGTTATTTACGGGTCGTAATACCCTTACAATTCCATGGCATTTTGCAGATGAAAGCTTTGAGGGAAACTAGTTGTTTTGGCGGACTCAGCGATATCGAGTGGACACACCGTTCAACATTTTGTCTGAAAGTAGTCCGGAAAAGGCAGCTTACGATCCCTATAGGCAAGGGAATCCCTTGAGAAGGATTCCCTGGCCTAAAAAGGCTATGGTCCTCTCAGAAATTCAGGTAAGCGATCCAGGGCCATCTTGGCCCTCTTGTTTGTGAATCCAGTTTCCTTGACGGCCACGTACGTGTGTGAAAGAAGTATCTAATGATTATATTGTGCTAATGAAACGGCGGATAGATGTAACTCTTTACCATACGAAAAAAATTACGACAAGTCCAAACTGAAAGCACTTGCAGACGACAAAACAAACGTACACACGTAACTCAAAAATTGAAATTTGTTCCCAGCAGGGTAGAAAATATTGTGGGAAAAGGAGAAAATGCTGGTTATCAACATTTTCTCTTTTTCCTACAATGTTTTCATAAGGCTTCTTTCTCAGGGTCGTAAATACCAGGGATTGTTTTATACAGGGCTAGTTAGTAATAATACTCTCATAATGCCTTTAGTGATGAACAAGGACAACTTGTTGTCAATGGAACTTCCAAGTTCATGACGTGTATATTATGAAATAATATGCAAAATTTCTTCACCTAAATTACTTTTTTCTGAGATCTTGAAATGCTTACCATATCTCAATATAATTCTTATTATTTTTTTTTTTTCATGCCTAAGTGTGTATTGGAAAACACGCCGTTCTGAATGCCTTCTTTTTTTGCGAAAAGTAACCTAGCGAAAAGAGTTCCATGTCGATTTCTTGGTCCGATTTCTGCAGGTGGTGCAGGTTTCGTGGCTGTGCCTTTAGAAGAGTAAAGCACCCCAGAGCAAAGCCTAGTGAAGATGAAACCCGCAAAATACACTTTTCGACGAAGTATAACAATTAAAACATTTTTGACAGTTACTCAATAACAGGTTTAATTACAGTAGTTGCGAATCGCATTCATTAACCGAGTTTTGTCATCAAGCACCTAAAAAATATGAAATCATGACCAACTGACAAAACCGGGGAAGGACTGAACAATGGGAGGCCTAGGTCACATGACCTTTTTTTTTGCTCCATGAATAGAATAAAACTATTTAAAGTACCTTGCTTGTAGCCTGGCAATTTCGCTTCTTGTGTTGACAGATACTGACCATATTCTATATCAAGCAAGGGTATCTGGTCGTGAAGTGTCATCACTGTTCTTTATCGTCACACCTTTTTTTGCCTTTATGCAGACTTTTTTTATGATATCGCGACCAACGGAAAAAAAAAGGTTTTGCGTTGGTGATATTTATGGAAGTTATGAATACGCACGAGTTAACCCATTACCACACAATCCCTATACTTTTGACGACCCTGATAAAGAGGCCTTTGGAAAACATTGTGGGAAAAGGAGAAAATGCTGGTAACCAGCATTTTCTCCTTTTCTCACAATGTTTTCTACTCTTCACAGAACAAATTTCAAGATTTCAATCACTTTTATTTTGTAGCCTGCAAATGCTTTCGATTTGGACGAGCCTGAGATATTGTCGTTTGATAATGAGTTAATGTCCATGTACAAAACAGGCGGAAGTGACGTAAGCCATCTTGTAAACCTACACCAAACAACCACACGTCGCTATCGACGCGTGGAGGTTCTAGTCATTTGAAAACATTTTAGGAAAAGGGTGAAATGCTGATAACCAACTTTTTAAAACTTCTTTTCCGAATGTTTTCGACATTCAAATGCAATTCCAACCATAAAAGCATAATCTACATGTAATCTGCAAACTAACGTGTCTAAAATTTTTTCGTCTGGTAAAGGGTCATGATCCATTCTGCTCATCGTATTCTTGGAGATTTAACTGTCATAGACCTATTGGAGGGGAAAACAGACTCATCTGTTTTGAAAGTATTTGCAGACGAACTTTGTAGGACGACATTTGTAGAGAGAACGGGTAAAAATGCCGGTTACTCATGTTTTCTCATTTCCACAATGTTCTCAAAGGTTTTACATTTCAGGTTTATTAAAACATGAGATACTGGTAGTTTTGGGGCCATTCGAAATGAAGAAATATTTCATGTGTCTTCATCTAAGGTTTATCCTCACAAACGTTACATCTATTAGACATTTTTCATTGGTCGAACTATGCGGCCTAATTGATAAAAAAAATTAACAAGAAATATTTATATAATAATTGGTGTGCAACATGCGAAAAGGGACATTCGGACATCTGCGTAAAGTGTCGTTTCGGATCAGCCTAATCCGAGACGGCACTTTCCGACTACATTAGATTTTGTGATACAGTAGACATGCACAAAACAGATAATTGCATGAAAACGGAAAGTGTCGTCTTGGATTAGCCTGCGCGGACTGCGCAGGCTGATCCGAGACGACACTTTACGCAGATGTCCGAATGTTCTTTTTCGCATTGTGCAAGCCATATAATAATATATAATATCGTCGGTGTGCTTCCAAAACCTCGTAACTACAGCTTGTTACAAGCTGTAGTTACTATTTTTTGGAAGCACACGGACGATATGAGGTAACCATTGAAGGATCTGTTTAATGTGAACTTTCTATAACATATGTTATTGTCATTGTGACATTTCATTCATTTCGAACGTCGAACAGGCGGTGGCACGAATAATTCGGTTGACTGACGTCTACAGCCAATATCAAAACTAAATACTGAACTATGAATGATTGGTGCTCTGTTATATTTGGAGGTTATCCTAATGGCTTTTGGTTGTTTCAGTCAGTTTCTGCCTCAGATAATTGACTGCGGAGTTTAAATATCTAAGAGGAAGTTTATTTCAAGACAAAACTAAGTTGTACAAGTATAGTCATTTAAAAACATGGATTATTACGAGATCTAAACCCTCACAGCGCTTAATTAGTCAAATTGAATTTTTCAATCAGGAAAGATATATAAAAAAAAGTATATATATTGTGAGTGCTGTCTGATCTTGATTTACGATGCTTGCAAAGCAAATTAAGTCGGTTCCAGTAAGGGTTCAAGGAGTATGACTACGATTAGTACTTTGAGCAAAGTCCAAATGCTTCAAAAAAAATAAAGGCGTACTTGACAGTGCTAAGCATGAATATTTATTTTTACAAACACCTAGTAGAGTTAACAGTTAAAACAATACTTTGACCACGGATTATAACGTAAAGATGCGCTGTTTTCTCCATCTTTTCCAACCAAAGTGACTTGTAACTATTTGTACCCTTCCCTTCTTTGCCTTAATTATACATGTTGACTCGTGCAATTATCCAGTCATGGATGAGCTTCAAGTTTATAGTAACGTTACAGCAGTTCTTGATAATTCTACAGTAGAAGACACAGTTTCAGCAAGTTTAAAGGCTCCAATACCCATTTGTGTGTACACGAGTCTTATTGTATTTATTGTTATCGCCATTTTGATTGGAATACCCGGAAACACTGTAGTGATTGCTGTGTTGATGAGAAATACGACGAAAACTTCCACAGATTGGTTTATAATCTTTATTGCCGTATGTGACTTACTATCACTCGGCATTAACGGATCTGTAGACATATTTAGGTACCACACTGAGCTCTGGAAAAATATCGGGTCACCAGCACTTTGTAAGATACATTTCTACTTATTGAATGGACTATTTGTGAACTCGAATTTCCTGCTTTTATTTGTTGGAGTCGATAGATACTTTAAAACGTGTAGACCCCACGAAAGATTCTTCACACCCGGTAGAGCATTCTGGTTTTGTATTGGAGTTACGATTGGTTCATTTGTATGTGCAACACCATGTTTATTAAGTACTACTGCCTCGAGATCCAATCAATGTAACTTTGATAGTCAATTTGCAAAACTCAGGATCGTGTTTGTGATAAGTTTGATTACGGTCTGCGTTGTTAGTTCTCTTGTATTGATGGTCCTGTATAGCAGGATAGCTATTATGTTAAAGAGGCGAGCCTCTACTAAAAGTCGTCGCGGCAGAATGAGGCAAATCATTGAAAACTTTGACCAGAACAATGCAAGACTCCAAAGTCTTGGCGACGCAAGTAGATCCGATAGAGCACAAACGATAATTTTGAATAACACAGTGGATGAGACATCAACCGCAGAAATACCGCCAACAATCCATAACAATCCTATCAATTGTGACGCTAGGGGAGAACAAGAAGATGCGAAATGTGAGTCGACGAAACTGAAGAGGCCAGTCCTTCAAGGCATCAACAAAAGACAGACCAGAATAAACCCAAATACAACCAAGTCAGGAGGTGCAGATGACGACGGTCCAAATGTACGTAACATTGAAAGTGATTGTCCTCTTCAAATCGACAGAAATGAAACTGACCAGCGTGTAACACCAAACAATGGGCATGATCATTCGAAACGGGCGCGTAAAACGACGACATTAATGTTCGCCATTTCTCTATTATACATTGTCTCGGCCGTTATCCCAGCTGTGACCTCCACTTTCTTGACAGTTACCAGCCTACGACAAACAAAGGAAGGTGTAATTGCAATAACCCTGACCTTGAGACTGTATAATATAAGTAATTTTGCAAATCCTTTAATTTACATGGCCCTCAGTTCATGTTTCAGAAAGAAAGCAGTGACTTTAATGCAGTCGTGTATACCTTGTTGATATTACAAAGCCGAAGTAGAATAAAAGGTGGTACGATGTTGCAGGAATTTCACAGAATTAGCCTCTTCAAGAACTTTATGTTGACCAGTATCTCCCGCTAGATGGCATTCTACAAAGACACAATCTTCGAAGAATATGAAATGCGCAACATTATGTTGACAATATAATAGGCCTAGACAAGTAACGAAAGGGGGCATTCGGATATTTGCGTATAAAGTGTCGTTTCGGATCAGCCTACGCATTCCGCGCAGACTGATCTGAGACGATACTTTACGTTCTTATGTAATTTCTGTTTTGTACAAGTCTACTGCAGGAAAGAATCTACAGTCAAGAAGTGTCGTCTAAGATGAGCCTCTGCGGACTGCGCAGGCTGATCCGAGCAGACGCTTTACACAAATGTCCTGGCGAATGCCTCTTTCCGTGTTTTGAAGCTAGGCTATATTGATTGTGGCTGACATCACTGTGTCTTTATCGTCAGCGTCCTCATTCTGAAATTGGTAAAAAGTTACCATCCTCGGATACCCCGGGGTCTCCCTATTTGCTACGCTATGTACATCGATGTAGCGTAGCAAATAGGGAGACCCCGGGGTATCCGAGGATGAAAAGTTACCAGGTCATTCTATCTTCTACATTTTCCATGCTTTAGAACTGATTCATTTTTCTTTCAACAACTAATACGGATCACACAGAGACAAATTATAATCTTCACTATGTATTCCATACTTTTATATGGTGTGATTTAACTCACAATATTTTAGGCTTGTCCAAATCGGAAGTATTTGCAGACGACAAAATAAAAGTAACTGAAAATTTGAAATTTGTTTTGTGAAAGGTAGACGCATTGTGGGAAAAGGAGAAAATGCTGGTTACCAGCATTTTCTCCTTTTCCCACAATGTTTTCTAAAGGCTTCTTTCTAAGAGTAGTCAAAAGTAAGGATTGTGTGGTAATGGGTTAAACTAAAATGCATTTTGACTCCTTTATTCTTTTTCCTCTATTGGATACAGACATGCGAGTAATTGGCTGGCCCTATAAGGATTCCATTATTGGACCTTGAATAATTATCAATCCATCAATTCGATTTTGTCGAACAGTCGACATAAACATGCGGTAAAATGGTCCTTTGGCATTATTATAACATCAAAAAGTATCGACCCATATTAGCCTGGACGGATTGTCAAGGCTGACAAAATTCAACATTTTTCTGCAAACGCATTAAAACTCTTTTTTGACACGGCATCTTATTTTCGGCAATCGACAAATGTTAAATTTGTTTGTTTTGGGATTATTTCGAATCTGTTTTGCGGTTAAAAAAAGTTATTACTATTGTGTCAAGGTCTTGATAACCTATCGGCATCGAAGGTATTTGAATAATGAAATCTTCAGGCAGATGAATTAAACTTTATCCAACTAAGTAAGCGAGTATATGTATATGTATTGACTACGTTTGTTTTTGAGACCTTGGCAACAGTAACTAAGGTAGTCGGTTTATCTTATCACCACGGATCCATGTATTGATTGTAATGTTGGAAATTCAATGTAAAAGGCCAGAGATGCTAGTATTTCAAAATCATAATTTTCAGGAACAAACTTAATTTTTTTCGATATATCAACAGCATTTTTCTCTCTATTCGTCATGCATCCTTCTATCAAGGGGCGTTACTCCTGCTTCCTCCTAATGATCAAAGGGATACCACATATACAAAGATAAACCAAACTATGTTATGAGTACTCTCCCTTCAACCGAAAAGGTATTCATTTGCTAAGTGGGTTGACTTTTAAGCCAATACAGTATTTGAACAATATGTCTCTGTTTCTTTCAAACCACTATTTCCACACAATGGGTTTCCTTGACAAATACCACTGCAGCGTTCTCAACGCTTTGATTGTTTCTGTGACTTATTTTTACATTAATCATCGCAACTACTTTGGGTTTCCTTTCAGCATAAGAGTGAAAAGCATCGATTTATTCATTATTTTTAGAGTTGAGCCCTCGTGTAAAACACATTGAAGAATACGTTAAGCAGTACTACTGTATTATAACATCTTAAATCATTATTGAGTTCAAGTTCTGATAATTGTGTCACATTTTCCAGGAATGTTTCTCATCTCGTTATTGTGTTTTTTGTTGTGTTTCTTTGTAGAATCCTTAGATTAGCTAGATAGATAGATCTAATAATCATTATTGTATTGTATTACTTGTGTTTTTCCTTTTATTAAGAAGGTTGGAAGAGAGGCTACATCAAGAGATTTTCTCCTATGGTTATTTTCAGACTGTTTACTTTCTATGTCAAATTTAACCCTTTGACTGCCAAATGCGACTCACTGACCTTTCGTAGGCAGTATAGATCAAGATCAGCCTGCACAGAACGTGCATTCTGATCTTGGATATACACTGTCTGATAAGGAGATATTTTCCTCCAAAACGTAAAGTTGAAATTGCCATATTTGAACCTTACTATCGCTTTGAAAGTTTCATTTAACTGATTTAAAAAGTAGCAGGATAATGTGTTAACTATTTACCAAAAGACAACATTTTAGACTGGTCCAAATTCGAAGCATTTGCAGACGACAAAGTAAACGTAATTCAAAAATGGAAATTTGTTTTCAGCAGGGTAGAAAACATTGTGGGAAAAGGAGAAAATGCTGGTTACCAGCATTTTCTCCTTTTCCCACAATGTTTTCAAAAGGCTTCCATCTCAGGGTCGTAAAAGACAGGGACTGTTTGGTAAAATGTTTAGGGCTTTATAAAACATTTATGTTTGAACAGTTCTACAGTCCAGCCTGTATTAAGCAGACGCCTGAAGGGCACTCAAAATGTCCTTTCTTCAGAGAGGTCTTTGCTTAATCCAAACTCATTTTAACCTTGGTTCTGTGACCTAAAGGGGAACTCAATAGTTGGTTGCGTAATTACAGGTCTCTGAAGCTCTGTTGGTCTTTCAAGGAAAATTCAGACTTTCCTTACACTTATAGCACATTGTTGCATCGCCATTTGGCATATCTCGGGTGATGGGAGCCACCAAATCCCTCCGCAGTATCTGGTAGCTTGATATGCACCTACACGGTACGCGGTACTTTTTTTCATCGCTGGAACTACGCCGGTTTACCGTTCTGAAAATTGTAAGGCTCCTCTTCAAAAAGAAAAGTTGAGTCTCAATTTTCTATCGAAATCTTTCGAACTATATTTCAGTAGAAAAATAGTTCGTACATTCGAACAAACTTGGGGAAAAAGTAAAGAGAGGGATTGACTTACAGCTTTGAACAACGTGACATGATGTTCTTTATATAGAAGGAGAAAAATAACAGCAACTTTGCATCATGTTATCGACAAATGCCACAAAAATGCAGCCCGCCTGTTATGCTGCATGAATGAAAATTGATATTTTCAGTAGCACAGTAAAAAACAGCTAACCACTGTTGTAATCTTATTGTGTCTTTGACACTTATGGAACTCCTCTCTGAGAACCGATCAATATAGGTATGAGCTGAACTCTCTTAAAAGTGGGCTGATGAATTTGCAAAATGTATCAACCCATTTCAGACTGTGCGGGCTGCAAGGGCTGACCTGGGTTCGTACTGGCCAGCCGTTCTTAAGACCATTCTTTGACTCATTCTCCAAAATTTTCATAATTTGAAAGTAGCACACCTTGTGATTGGCTAAACCATTTGGTTTAGCCAATCAGCATTTGTGTTATTTTCAAATTTGGAAAGTTTCGAAGAATAAGACTAGGAATATTCTAAAGAATGGTAGGTGAATATGGACCCTGGGCTGTTTACTGTTTTGGTATTGGACAATTTTGCGATTTTCATGGACCACTCTACTTCACGATTCAGTCAGTTTTCTAGACAAATTGGATTTTCATTGACCCATTAGTTTGTGGTGGCTTGTTTCGTAAAGTGCCTCCTGGAGATGCATTAACCCATTACCAAACGACAAAATTTAAACTGGTCTAAATTGAAAGCACTTGCAAACGACAAAATAAACATAACTAAAAAATTGAAATTTGTTTCCAGCAGGGTAGAAAACATCGCGAGAAAAGGAGAAAATGGTGGTGACCAGCATTTTCTCTTTTTCCCACAATGTCTTCAAAACACTTCTGTCACCGAGGGCCGCAAAGACCAGGGATTGTTTGGTAAATGGTTAAACCCTTGTCCCGGTTCTTATCTGAGATCAAGCAACACTTAAAGTGCAGTCTGATTTCAGTCGACACTGCCTGTAAGAGCAAAATGATTTCGTTTTGGTTCTTTAACCCTTTACCACACAATGACGACTTTTAACGCCTCCGAGAAAAAAGCCTTTTGAAAACATTGTGGAAAAAAGAGAAAATGCTGGTAACCAGCATTTCCTCCTTTTCCCACAGTTTTCTACTCTATCAAGTGTTTAAACCACCTGGAAATTGTCATCTGCAAATGCTTCCAATTTGGATAGGTCTAAAAATTTGATGTGTGGTAATCTCCACAGCGTCACCCCAACGTAAAGCGAGCATGAGAAAGCCTCTGAAAAGATTGTTGGATATTTTGAAGAAAATGCTGGTAACCAGTATTTTCTTCTTTTCTAGCAATATGTTCTGTGGCTCAAAAGGCAAATATCGTATTTTGAAAGAAACTGACTTTGTCATGTGCAGATATTTTCAATTTCGACAAATATAAAAATGTTGTTAATTTGTAAAAGGTAAAAGCGCTCAACACAAAATTTAACCCTTTACCAAACAATCCCTGGTTTTTTATAATCCTGTGAAAGAAGCCTTTTGAAAACATTGTGGGAAAAAGGAGAAAATGCTGGTAAACAGCATTTTCTCCTTTTCCCATAATGTTTTCTTCCCTGCTGGAGACAAATTTCAATTTTTGTCTTACGCTTATTTTGTCGTCTGCAAGTGCTTTCAATTTGGACAAGTCTAAAATTTTGTCATTTGTTAAAGGGTTCATACTTTGTCACCATGTCCTCCCGTTTTGTGCAGCCTCACCAGGATCTTCATTGTCCATTAGCGTAGAAATGTTGTAGAGATCACGGTCAATCATACTGATAATATATATGGCCTACAACACGCGAAAACGGGCATTTGGACATTTGCGTAAAGTATCGTCTCGGATCAGCTTGCGGAGTCCGCGTAGGCTAATCCGAAACGACTCTTTCTGTTTTTACATAGTATTCTGTTTTGCGCAGGTCTACTGAAGCACAAGATCTATTGTAGTCGTAAGGAGTCGTCCCGGATGAGCCTGCGCGGACTTAGCAAGCTGATCCGATACGACACTTTACGCAAATGTCCGAATGCCCCTTTTCGCGTGTTGCAAGTCAATTATTATTTCTTCATCTGTCTTTTCTTCTTCTTTTTCAACATTAGCATCATCAACACCATCATCATGGCCGCCTTTGTCTTCGTTGATTTATTGATTGATTGTATAGTGTTCAACGGCATTTTTAGTACTACATGTATTGTATTTATGTCTCGGGGGCAGTGCATCTATCCATGCCTTCCCTGGATTTTCATTTACCAGTATTCTTCACAATATTCTTTTCAAGCCGCTGGCTGCTTTCCCACATCGTGCAAACAGTGGTCAGCGGTGAGAGAGAGGAAGGAAACCTGTCGCAGTGACTATATATCGTCAATCCCTGGAAAGAAAAATATTTCTTTCTTTCCTTCTGTCTTTCTTTCTTTTTTCTTTCTTTCTTTCTTTCTTTCTTTCTTTCTTTCTTCGTTCCTTCCTTTAGCAAAACTAACTTAGGTAAGGGCAGACAATGCAACTCTATCAACTTTAAGCAATTCTGGTGCATGATATTAAGAATATCACTCACGGAGATTTTGCACGCGAGTTGCCACCTTTGTTCAGGCTGGAAACGCACCTGCTGTGAAAAGAAGGACAAAAGGCTTTCGTAGCATCTGAAGAATAGAACCATTGCGCTTCAAAAGGCGAATTTTACACATTTGGGGTAGAAATTCTTTACTATACCAGACGAAATGACGTTACTTTGAAATTGACAAAAATCGGTGGTCCGTCTTCACTAACCATTCTTAACAATATTCTTAGTCCTATTTTTGTCAATGTGAAAGTAACAGAACTTCTGATTGGCTAAACCAATTGGTTTAGCCAATCAGAAGTTCTGTTACTTTCACTGTCAGACTATCTTGAAGAATAAGACAAAAAACGTTCTTAAGAATGGTTTGTGAATACGGACCCTGAGAATTTCACCAAAAATGGTAGAGAAACCTTTACCACACATTCCTGAGTTTCAATGAGAGTGAAGAGAAAGCCTTTTAAAACATGGACGGAAAAAGAGGGAAATGCTGGTAAACAACAATTTCCCTTCTCCTATAGTGTTTCCTACCCATTTAAAAATCAACACAATTTCAATTGGAGCTATGTACAAAAGCAGTTGTCATTCGAGATACAACACAAGTAGTATTAAAACTAGGTTCCAAATTATTGAATTGATATTAAAAATTAGGTATAAAATGATCAAAGTGGGTATGGGTACGAAATAATCGAAGCGAGTACGAAATGACTGAAATATATAAAAAAAAATTGAGGTGGGTACGAAATGACGAAAAATGTACGAAATGGCCTAGGTACGAAATGACCTAGTTACGAAAAAGCCGAGTAAACAATGTGGCTGCCTCCAGAATTACTTTTCAAAATCGAATAAAAATATAGTGCCGCCGTTCATGCGACGCCACAATAATAACGGAGCATCCCTACAAATCGAAAATAGGCATCCTTTCTAAACAAGCCAACTACATAAAATAAGAAAATCAAATTTTAATCAATCTAGATCTACAGCAAAATTGCGAGTAAAGATAGTAGGCAACAGATCTAAAGGAGCAAACAGACATTTAAAAGAACAAAATTTGGCTAGAATAAAGAAACGAGAGAAATTAAAGCTCATAAATATCACTGTGGATCGGTCTCTGATCTGGAAACGGTCTCCATGGATTCCATTGTGATTTTATGGTCAAAGGGAAAGAACTCGTACAACCTGTTTATCCCTTAGTTATGAAGAGTATTCTCCCTTATTGCGTCCCCCCCCCCTTTTCGGAATGGTCTGTTTTTCAACTATTACAAACAGTTATGTACACCGGAACTTTAAGAGCCGGTGCTGGGTCTATTTATTGCTATACGGTCTATCGAAAAATCCGGACGCTCTGTTAACCTTTATCCTACGAAATAAGTGCAATAAAACTTTCAAGCCGATTTTAAGAATATAATCTTTGCTGTTTCAAGTTTTCTTTCGGAAAAAAATTATGAATGGACCGTGTTGATTCAAGATCAGACTGCAGTTTCATAAATTACTCCCGAGTTTAGCCTGTGCTGAATTTTAAAGTTATGATTTGCCTGCTGGTACTTTTCAGTCGAAAGCATGGTGCTGTTGTGTTATATCAAATCAATATTTATTGTCAAAGCAATTTAGCGTTCAAATTAATCGAGAATAACCCCCCTTCCTATAAGTATAACCCCTTCCACTCACAAAAACAAAGAGGGAGGGGGTCTAAACTGGAATCAGCATCAATAATATCGGGATCAAACATAGCTTTCGTCTCCACTTATTGGCTTGGAAGATTCAGCTACGCTTTCCGCTGTTCCTTACGGCTAATGATCAAAGAAATGTTTGGAATTTGACAATTCACTCCATAATTAACGATTTTTATTAACACCCTCGAAAACCTAATTGGACGAAAAAAAAATGTCGTTCGTTTATGACAGTCGAACTAAAAATGTAAAGCGGTAAAAATATTTTTCCTACGTACCAGTATCCGGAGACTCCGGTATCACTACATATACTCCGGTACAATCAGTGGCCGGAACTACTTTTACGTAACCTCAATGCCATCTACAGTTAAATCTACACAGCCATTTTAGTTTTATCAACAAAGGAAAGCTTATTTATCGTATACATTCATCAATTGCTGACTTGTATTATACAAATTATATTTATATTCTGAGTGAGCTTTTACTTTGATAACAGAATTGTTACTTCCATGTTAAAATTTGGCGGTCGCCTTGTTAACAAATTTGATGAAATACAAGGGAGACTACCGCCTGTTTACAAAATAGTTATCACGTCTGCTGTTGTTGTGTTTTTTCCTTCTGTCTACTGTCAGGATATTTATAGTTAATGTCAGCATCTACAATCCTATCTTAAACTTTAATAGAAAAATGACTGATCTACGAGCATTTTTTTTTTTTCAATACGGATCGTCTTCACAAACTGCAGCGATGTTCATTCGTCTGTGGTTTTATTCTGTCCCCAAATGTAAGGGATGTAACTCTGCCAAGAAGGAGTGATGTCAGTATATACGAGTTTTCTCCCTTTGACCATAAAATTATCCTAATGTAAGCCGGTTTCCTGTTCCATGTTCGATCAGGCTCGATCCCTGGCTTGGCTAATTTCTTTCCGAGGATTGATAATATTCATTGAGACAGCATTAATTCCTCTCTAACTGCTGGCCATTGTTTCAACAATGGTTATGTGGAGAATCAACCAGTACTTTGGGAACAATATTGCGCAGAGTGCTGGCAAGAGAAACTCTAGTAAAGCATAGGTACACTGACCGCCGTGATATAACTTAATTTTTTGTTGAAAACAGCGTTAAACTCTCTACAATCTTCGTTATAGGTCAATTTTCTGAAGCTCAAAGGACCAGAGTACTTGAGCATTCATTTGGCTGTTATGGAGTAAATCAAGGGAGAAAAGTGTGCCCGACGTGGGACTTGAACCCGCGACCCCCGGAAAACTAGGACCGCATCTCTACTAACTGAGCCAGTTGGGCATCTTGACGTAAATCCTCCTACGTCATATATCACAACACTTCTACAAACTCGATTTCATGGATTCATAAAACAGTTACATGACTTGGTTGGTGTCATGCATCACAGAGATACATAAGTCCTCTACGTCTTGTGCATGGCTCAGATATTTCAATACTGAATAAAAGACGGTTGGGACAAATAAGTGAGTGCGAAATAGTCTTCGGACGAAGTAGTCTGTTCCAAAAGCAGGTACCAGCTAAAACGGCAACAAGAGTAGTGGACATCTTTAAAGCACGTGCAGAAATCTGTTGCAGTCAAAGGTTTCGTTTCTGTGGTTAAATTAATCTATGTGATCAAACAGAGACAGTTTGAAATGTAAGCAAATTGTATCGATGATCAATAATGAATTTACGATAGAAAATTAATAGATGTAAAGAAATTTGAAATAGAAAGGATTAAGAATCGTTCATCCTATAGGCTATATAGATCTACACCGTTAAGGTTCATGTAAAGTGTTTATTTTGCTTAATTTCATACGTCAATAATTCTGTAATTATTAAAATTTGTCCAGGAAAACCATATATCAAATTAAAGCTCTGGATGAGTACAAGCTGTTTTACATAATTATACCTACTGGCCTTGCATAATAAAACTAAAACATTGCAGAAAAAGATGACATCGTTTAAAACCTACAAAATAATAATGACATAACAAAATTGCTTAAGTTTTGGAGAAAACATAGGCTATGGTACATACCAGGTACTGCTACTACCAAAAATCCTATAGTTTCTTTAAAAAGGCACATATTTAAGTCAGAAAGCTTGACATTTTTCCCTTATTGAATTGTCAACCATGTTTGACCTACTTTGTTTTAGTAACAGGTATGGTGTCTCCACAGGATCAAAATGTACAAGTGGTTGTGTGTAATAAACTTTCATTAGTATTACCTGAACAAATTGACATGAAATAAATGACCTCAATTACCATATATTACACGCTTGATTTATTGTTCTAACTTGGCTCCGGCTAATGTCGTCTGCATGCGGAACTATGTGCATGTTTCTAAACACTTTATGCTGCTAATAGATTTACCGGGTATAGTGTTTTCAAAGAATACTTGAAATACCTGAAATAACCATTATATTGTTGGTTTAAATTGGTAATACATGGTGGGTGACTTAGATCTATGATGTGCTTTCTGTGCAGCCTGATTTTAATTTATGCCATCCGCAAAACCTTTTTATTTTGACTAAGGCGCAGTAAGGGTCAAACCCGACATTTACCGATAACAGTTTCCGTACAGTCCGGTTATACCCGATGGTTTAAATATTCACGTTTTAATTACTCTTTGCATAAAGGTCAATTTCAGGTCAATTTATTCCAGTAATAATTTTAGATAAAAAAAGAATAAAAATGACCTGTACAAGTGAAATTTCCATGTCCACTTACAAACCCTTTCTCAAAAACAGCACCCCACTACCCCATCACACACACAAAAAGAACAATGAAAAAAAATGCTTATGTCAAAAATTGATTCTAAATCCTATCTACCAGACTGGTGACACCTTAATCCTATCTACCAGACTGGTGACACCTTTTGTAACTGCTGTTTTTGAGAAAGGGTTTGGACGTAGACATGGAAATTTCACTTGTACAGGTCATTTTTATTTGTTTTATTATCTAAAATTACTAATGAAAGTTTATCATGCACAACCACTTGTACATTTTGATCCTGTGGAGACACCATACCTGTTACTAAAACAAAGTAGGTCAAACATGGTTGACAATTCAATAAGGGAAAGATGTCAAGCTTTCTGACTTAAATATGTGCCTTTTTAAAGAAACTATAGGATTTTTGGTAGTAGAAGTACCTGGTATGTACCATAGCCTATGTTTTCTCCAAAACTTAAGCAATTTTGTTATGTCATTATTATTTTGTAGGTTTTAAACGATGTCATCTTTTTCTGCAATGTTTTAGTTTTATTATGCAAGGCCAGTAGGTATAATTATGTAAAACAGCTTGTACTCATCCAGAGCTTTAATTTGATATATGGTTTTCCCGGACAAATTTTAATAATTACAGAATTATTGACGTATGAAATTAAGCAAAATAAACACTTTACATGAACCTTAATCGCTCTTGAAATTGAATAGAGCTCCATTTTAAACAAGAAAGCATTGAGTCCAAATCTTGTTAAATAGACCACAGGAATTAGACATTCTATAACCAAAATATTAAATGATAACATATGAAAAAAAAAAGATCTCCCCTATATAATATTTAAATACCAGGAATACAACGTCTCGATTGCCGGCACCAGCACAAGACCACCCAACTCGCCCATGAAACAAAAAGTGTTTGGCTGTATTCTTTTTTAAAGGTGGAATACAGCTAAAGTCTATAGACTTGCCTCACCTGATGGGGAATTATCCTATTCACAAGAGTCAAATATCTTTTCTTTTTAAGAGAACACGGTTAAATACTTTTGTTAGTTACTTAATCTTAAGTATCATGCAATGTCCATAAATATATTTCAACGACAAAAAAAAATAATAGTAATACGTAATCCAAAGAAATACACTACCTTGGAATCCCGTGACATCAGCGAATGGCTGCCTCGATGGATCTAAATTGTCAAAAAAAATGTAAAACATAACAGATATCTGCAGTTAAAAGGTGTCTACCGAGGTATCGCCGAATGTTGCAGGTATATTTTTGTGATGTCTACCGCTAGGCTAAAGGAAATTATGATCAATGTTTGTTTCGTTGGTGATTTTGGGTGGGAAAGGCTGTCTTATGCTGGCGCAGGCAATCGAGATGTTGCATTCCTTGTGTTTATAATTATTATATAGGGGAGATTTATTTTTCATGTTTTGTCATTTATTTTGGTTATAGAATTCAGATTCAGACATTTCAAATTGCAAATTATTTTCTGTTTTAGCCCTTTGCTCACAATTTTGATTTGAAATTATTCTGAAAGAAAATGCATTAGAAAACATGACTTGAAAAAGAGGAAATTTCCCAATGCCAACTTATCACAATTATAGACGAATGATTTCCACACCGCTGCTTTGTAGTGCTCAACAATAATTGTTTTCTGGTAGTTAGTTTATTTACTTTTATTTGGCTTATTTACTTACAGGTGACATGGTGAACATATTGCATACATACTGGGTTTGTTCCTCACTTGCAGTGATGGTAATTATGGGTGTATCCTGGGGAATGACACAGCAGAGCCCTAGTCAAAGCCTGATAAAACTCAGAAAACAGATGAACAAGTTAGCTTTTGCCATGATGTAACTGATTATGCTGCTGAGAGTGGTGTAAAACATCAGATGTAGACAAATCTGTGACTGGTTGGAGATGAACGCTGGACAGAGGTACATTTACATAACTGATGTCCTTTTGATGCTAGAGGTTAGGCATGTCTCAATGGTAAAGTGTTGGACTGGAGGCCCCAGGTTTTAGCCATACTGAATCTGCTGGCTTTTGCATGGGGCTGTCATGGGACTGTGTTTGCTGGTGAAACCCAGGAGAAATATGAATGTTGTGAACTGTTGTCATGGTATGACTAGAATAATGTTCAAAGTGGCATAAAAAACCATTCAATTCAATCATTTGATGCTGCTATCGCTTTTAATACAGATCTGCCTACATACAGTTCACAAAAGGTAGGGAATATTTCAGTGGAAAAAAAAAATAAGTGGAAAACATTTTTACTGTAAATAGAGGATATTTGTTTTTATTTTTTGGTAATGTATTTCATTAAGTGAATACTATCGGTAATATTTTCACAAGAAGCGCAGCCACAAGTGAAATATTACCGATCGTATTCACGAGATGAAATAAATTTCTATGTTTCACAGAAAAAAATACAAACAATGCTTTTAACCCTTTCTGGGAAGAACTTTATCAAAATCCAGTACAAGAGTGAAATACATGTATTACTAATGGTGTTCACGAGATGAAATAAATTTCGATCTTTCACAGAAAACATTTTTAACCAGCATTTTAAAGTTTTTCCTACAATGTTTTCTACCCTTCACAAAACAAATTTCAAATTTTTAGTTACTTTTATTTTTTGTCATCTGCAAATGCTTTCAATTTTGACAAACCTAAAATTTTGTTGTTTTTTTAATGAGTTAACTGGTGTGATTCATCCAGTCATAGTATGCTAAAATGTAAGCTATGTACCCACTAGTGGTGGGCTGATGATTGATTTTAGTCAAAAGTCCGTTGGTTTTGGCTTCCAATTTTTGATAATTGAGCGAGACATCATGGAATTGATTGTAGTGGGAACAGGTACTTGCTCCATCCAGAAACTGGGATACCAGTCTTTAGCGCTTGGTTTTGTGACTAAACCTAATCTTGGGTTCTACCATCCTCGGAACACAGGTTTAAGCATTACGTTACACTCCATACATTACCCCTGGGAAAATTGACTAGCAAATCTTCGTTTGACATGAATATTTATATGGTCGGAGAGTACCCTAAAAGCCAATCGAAAGATGGATAACATATTCATTCTCTCTTGTAGGGAGGGCAATTTCATTTCATCAGTTACTAAAAATAGAAATGATGGCATATTTGTGATAGAAATTGTTCAAAATTTTTTCAAAGAAAAACAGAGATTACCAATCGAAATGCTTCATGGATAAGTCATGAGAACGAGAAAATGCCAGCAAAATAACCCAGGGTCAATTACAGTAGGAATCGAAAATGGGTCAACGAGAATGGGGTTCATATGATGGACAACAAACACAAAACTGGGCCAGAAAATGAGCAAGAAAATGTCATCTATGGTTGCCTTGAAAAAAACTTGAAAACTCAGAAGGGTTCTCATGTGACGCTGGACCCCAGTCTTTGATGCTTGGAAATTCGAAACAACCTGTTTTTGAAGCTCAAAAATATCAACCAAAATGTCAGTTTGATGCATGAGACTATCATCTAAAGCTTTATATAAATTGACTCGCTTGCATCCGGCAGAAATACACATTTAGGCTTTGATAAATGCGATCAGTATCATAATGCAAGGACACTAATATTTTCTCCTTTTCCTACAATGTTTTCAAAAGTCTTCTTCCTCAGGGTCATTAAAACTCTGGATTTTGTGGTAAAGGGTTCGAAAAAGGTTGTAAATGATGTGAATTTTGCTCTCTATTTTCAGGTAGACTATGTGATGTAGAGATGGGTATCCGACTGAATCTTACAAGCTAGGAGTATTGTACTGTGGAGTGAAGATTTAGCTTGTTATTGCCTGAAGAAAAGAATTGAATTTTAACTCTTTACCAAACAACAATATTAAAGACTTGTCCAAATTCAAAGCATTTGCAGACGACAAAATAAAAGTGACTGAAAATTTGAACATTTGTCAACAGTTGACATAAAGATACAGGAATAATTTTAGTTTAATAAGATAAAGAAGAAAGTGGGTTAAAAAATGGCTGAAAACTAGTAAAGATATATCTTTCATTTTTTTAATTTGAACGAAACGCAACTTTGATTGGCTCAACTATTTGGTATAGCCAATTAGAAATTGCCTTACTTTCAAATCTAAGGAATTCTCACTGCAAATTAGAAAAAGAATATTCTTAACCCATTACCACACAATCCTTACTTTTGACGCCCCTGAGAAAGAAGCCTTTTGAAAACACCGTAGGAAAAGGAGAAAATGCTGGTAACCCACATTTTCTCCTTTTCCCACGGTGTTTTCTACCCTTTCCAGAACAAATTTCAATTTTTAAGTCACCTTTATTTTGTCGTCTGCAAGTGCTTTCAATTTGAACCAGTCTAAAATTTTGTTATGTGGTAAACAGTTAAGAATGTTTGGTGAACAAGGACCCAGACTGCACAGTCTGATCAAGGTTCTACATTGCTGTCTGTGTTTTAACTTAAAAAATCCCAATTATTTTATATGCGGAGCCCTAGTAGTTCAGTTGGTAGCGTACAGGACTTGAGAACAGGAAATCGCTGGTTTAAACCCTGGCAAAGCCATTTTCTTTTCGATGAATGAGGATAGTCTTTGCAACAGGATTCATTTTTCTTTTGTGGCGGACCATTTTTTCAACAATAGTTACGTGGGAAAGCAGCCAGTTGCTTGGAATGGATATTTTGTTGAGTACTGGTAAAAGAAACTCCAGAAAAGCATGGGTGGGTGACATCCATGATTAAAACTGAAATAATGTTGAAAACGGCATTACAATCATTCAATCATTGTTCTGTTATCTGTGTAGAGACAACCACATTTTGAACCTGATCATAACCATGATGGGATGGTTCTAAAACTTTGCATGTGGAAAAGATTTAAGGGATCTATGGCCTTGAACTTTTTACCAAATTAATGATAAATTTTAGCTTTATCCAAAATTGAAAGCAAAAAACAAAACAGATGTGATTGAAAAATTGAAATAAATGTTGGAAAGGACAAAAAACATTGTGGAAAAAGGAGGAAATGCTGGTTTCCAGTATTTTCTTTAATTTTCACTATGATTTCAAAACGTCTTTTTTCTCAGGGTCTTTAAAGTTGTGATTGTGTGGTAAAGAGTTAAATAACTCTCTACCTAACTGCAAAATTTTAGACTCGACCAAATTCAGAGAATTTGTTGACAGAAAATTAATATAGTTCAAAACTAATGATGCTTGATAGGGTAGAAAACGTTATAGGAAAAGAGGTTGCCATAGGAAAAGGGGTTGCAAGTGTTACTCTTTTCCCCAAAATGTGTTCAGAAAGCCTCTTCCCAAGGGTCATTTAATCCTTACCACCTGACAAGATCTCAGATCTGTCCGAATTAAAAGCATTTGCTGATGACAGTTTCAGTATGGCTCACATGAACTGACTTTTCTTTAATAGGGTAGAAAACATGGTGGGAAAAGGAAAGAATGCTGGTTACCAGCATTTTCTCCTTGTCCCACAATGTTTTCAAAAGGTTTCTTTCCAAAGGTCATCAAAACTAGTCATTCTGTGGTAAAGGGTTGAACTGTATGGTTAAGGGGTTAACTGATCTATAACCATTAAGTCTTTACCAAACGACAAAATTTGAGATTTCTTCAGATTGAAAGCATTCGAAGAGGACAAAATTAATGCAACACTAAAGTGAAATTTGTGCTGGGAAGATTAGAGAACATTGTAAGAAAAGCAGAAAATGCTGGTCACTAGCATTTTCTCCTTTTCCTACAATTTTTTTCAACAGCTTTTTATCATAGGGTCATTAATAGTCGGGATCGTGTGGCAAAGAGTTAACCCTTTCCCAAACGACAAACTTTTGGACTAGACCAAATTGAAAGAATTTTCAGACGACAATTCAGCTCTTGCTGAAAAGATGATTTCTGTTTATGATAGGGTAGAAAACATTGTGGGAAAAGGAGAAAATGCTGGTTACCAGCATTTTCTCCTTTTCCCAAAATGTTTTTAAAAGGCTAGTATTCCAGACCCATAAAAACCAGGGATTGTTTTGGAAAGAGTTAATGTAAATGTAATTACATACTGATGTAATACTCTTTAGCAAGTTTTATTAGCTCAACTGAACACGAAGTGCTCAGGTGAGCTATTGTGATAGTGCAGTGTCTGAGTCAGTTGTCAACTTTTACCTTGTTTATGCTCTAGAGGCCACAGTTTCAGTCCGATACTCATGAAAGTTGGTCAGAATGTTTGCCTTGATGAAAGTTTGAAAATGGGTCATGTCGGGTCAAAAACTAGGTCACTAGGTCAAATGTTTAGATTCAACCAAATTCAAAGAATTTGTAGACAGAAAATTAATATAGGTCAAAATAAATGATGATTTGTCTTTGATAGGGTAGAAAATGTTATAGGAAAAGGTTGCAGGTATTTCTCTTTTCCCCAAATGTGTTCAGAAAGCCTCTTTTCAAGGGTCATTTAACCCTTTACGTGACAAGATTTCGGACCTGTGCGAAATAAAAGCATTTGCTGATGACAGTTTAAGTATGGCTCACATGAATTTTCTTTAATCTTGTGTACGCTCTAGAGGCCACATTTTCAGTCCGATACTCATGAAAGTTGGTAAGAATGTTTGTCGTGATGGGATATTGGATGAGTTTGAAAATGGGTCATGTCGGGTCAAAAACTTGGTCACCAGGTCAAATGTTAGAAAAACCTTTTGTACGCTCTAGAGGCCACATTTTCAGTCCAAAACTCTGTTTGGACAAGGCTGAAATTTTGTTGTCTGGTAAAGGGTTCAAGAATACTGAACATACAGAAATAAACATGATTAAGTTGGTATAAATTTTAATTCATGGCAGATGACATGTATCTAAGATACAACTTAGGTGCAGTCTGATTATTGACCCATGTCATCTGCAAATTTAAGCTCTCATATTTTGACTTTGGCACTCTAATGGTCAAACCTGACATTTACCAGTAACAGATTTTCTGCATCATCTGATTATACCCAATGATATACATACTGACTCTTTATACTTTGCATAAAGGTCTATTTCAGGTCCATTTGTTTGGGTAATAACAAGTTAAAACATAGTATAGTGATGAGTTTTTTTTTTTTTAATTGATTTTAACCCCTCATGAAAATATTTTGTCTGAAAAAACTGTAATTCAAGAGTGACCTTTGAAAATGTCGAGGAAAAGGCTGGAACATCATTTGTGCAAACTTTATTTGTCATGTGCTTCAAGTTTGGAACAGTCTAGAACTCTGTCATTTGACAAAGAGTTAAAACAGTCTGTATGGAGTTTATTGTATTGACCTTACCTTTTGTCAAAACATTTTGTTTTAAAACTGTATGTAGTAGTTTAGGCTTTTAAAAACATTGTGGAAAATGCCGAAGTGCTTGTAACCAGCATTTTTCTCCTTTTACATTGTTTTGTATCTTTTTAACTCCTTACCAGATAATCTCAAGTTTTAATGACTTGGGGGAACTAGGCTTTTGAAAACATTGAAGGGAAAGGAGAAAATGCTGGCAACCAGCATTTTCTCCTTTTCCCTAAATGTATTCCATCCTTAGGGAGACAAATCCCACCATATGAGTCATATTTAATTTGTTGTTTGTATATGTTTGAAATTTTGATCATTCTATTATTTTGTCATTAGTAAACCCTTTACCACACAATGCAGACTTTTGATGCTCTTGCAGAAGAAGCCTTTTGAAACATTAACCCATTACCACACAATCCCTACTTTTGACGCCCTTGAGAAAGACGCCTTTAGAAAACATTGTGGGAAAATGCTTTCGATCTGGGCAAACCTGAAATTTTGTTGTTTGGTAATGAGTTAATGGAAAAGAAGAAAATGCCGGTAACCACTATTTTCCTCTTTTCCTGCAATGTTTTCTACTTTATCATAGAAAAATTACACCATTTTAGCCACGTTGAAATTGTCGTCAGCATATGCTTTCAATTTTGACAAGGCTAAAATTTTATCGTCTAATAAAGGGTTAACCCTTTTCCCAAACGACAAATTTTAGACTCTTCCAAACTCAAAGAGTTTGCAGACAACAATTTCATATTTGGTAAAAATGGCGGAAAGTTCTCCAAATAGGTAGAAAACAGTGAGAAAAGGAGAAATTGCTCGTTATGAGCAATTTCTCCTTTTCCCACAGTGTTTTCAAAAGACTTGTACTGCAGACACTTAAAAACAAAGGCTTGTTTGGGAAAAGGTTAATTTAACCCTTTACTCCATAGATACTCATTTTGACGTATCAACAGCAGATAGCTTTTGAAAACATTGTGGGAACAAGCAATTTCTTCTTCCACAATGTTTTCCACTCAATCAGATATTTCTCTCCTCATTTGTCCATATTATGACATCATAACTTTATTTGCTGCTGAAATGGACGAACTTCAAATTTGCACATCAGGTAAAGGGTTAAGGAGAAACTGCATCCTTTGAGCCACATTTCATGTATTCTTCAGATGGCCTCGTATTGGATAATATTAAATTCTGTCATGTGTTAGAAAGTTAAATAGTCGGTATTGTAATATGTTTGTTTTGATTTTAAACCTTTGTCGAACCAGCCATTGTTTGAGAAAAAAATGAGAACCCTTTACCACACAATCCTCAGTTTTAACTCATTACCAAACAACAATATTTTAGACTGGTCCAAATTGAAAGCATTTGCAGACGACAAAATAAAAGTGACAGAAAATTGGAAATTTCTTTTGTGAAGGGTAGAAAACATTGTGGGAAAAGGAGAAAATGCTGGTTACCAGCATTTTCTCCTTTTCCCACAATGTTTTCTAAAGGCTTCTTTCTCAGGGGCGTCAAAAGTTGGGATTGTGTGGTAATGGGTTAAAAAACCCTTGAGAAAAAGCCTTTGGAAAACCTTGCAGCAAAAGGAGATGTTGGTAACTAGCTTTTCCTCCTTTTCCAGCAAGTTTTTCTACACCTTCTATACTTTCTACACTTTCACAGACAATTACAATCGTTTCAGCTAAATCTAGTATGACGTCTGCAAATCCTTTGAATTTGGAACAGTCTAGAAACTTGTTGTTTGGTAGAGAGTCTGATAAGTTCTTGAAAGAATTGTGGGAAATGGAAAAAAAAAACAACTTCTTTTAGGCCTCATTTACTCCATGTTTCATAGTCAATTCATATCATTTCAGCCACATCCTAATGTGTCGTCTGCAAATGCTTTCAAAAGTCTGAAATTTCATTATTTGGGGAGAATTTAACTATTTACTGAAAGACAAAATTTTAGACCGATCGGACTTCAAAGCATTTGCAGACAAAAATTTGAGATGCGGTAAAGATTTTTTTTTTTACCCTTTACCCCATAGATACTCATTTCTATATATTGCAGAAGCCTTTGGAAAACATTGTGGCAGAAGTTGAAATTCTCGTCACCTTTTGCCACAATGTTTTCTACACTATCAAAAGGTGTCATATATACATAAAAAATGGCTTCATCCTAGCTCTTATTTAGGGTCAATTAGAGATACCATAGAAATACCTTATGGGGTGAAGGGTTAATGTTCTGTATTATGATGAGGTTATTGTTTTGATTTTAACTCTTTATCACACAATCCCAGGTTTTAACAACCCAGTGCAAGAAGCCATTTGAAATCATTGTGGGAAAAGGAGAAGATGCTGGTAACCAGCATTTTCTCCTTTTCCTACATTGTTCTCTGCCCAATCAAAGAAAAAAATCACATTTTTTTTAGCCACATTGAAATAGTCGTCTGCAAATGCTCTCAATTTGGACAGGTCCAAAATATTATCTTTTATATATATTGGCAAAGAATTAACCTGTTCTCAAACCAGCCATTCCATTTCAAACAACAAAATGTTCTATCGTATATAAGGTTTTTGAAAACATTATAGAAAACGACTAATGTGCTTGTCAGCAATTTCTCTTTTCCTCAATGTTTTCTAATTGAGAGACAGATTCCACAGTCATAGCTTCATTCAAATTGTTGTTTGCAATTTGGACATGGTAAAATTTGGTTATTTCGTGGATTGACTTAAACGTTTTAATGATTTTTTTTAACTCTTTACCAAACGACAAATTCACAACTAGTCCAAGTTCAAAGCTTTTGCAGACAGTGGATAAAACCTGGCCCATGTGTCGAAAGTGATCTCCTAAGAGAGTTGAAAACACTGTGGGAAAAGAAGAAAATTCTGGTAACCGGTATTTTCTCCTTTTCTCAATGTTTTTCTTCAGACTTTGTCTTCAGGGTCATTAAAAGTCAGGATTGTTTGGTAAAGTTTTAAATATGTTGTATCTGTATATTGACCCTTCTGCAGGTGAAATTTAGAAAAAATGAATTAATTTCTATTGAGGGCATTTCGATAGGTAAGTGTACAGGCACTTAGAATAGTGTTGCACTCACCTATCGATTTACAGTTGACAAATTATTTGTGTTTCAGATAATGGTACTTGTCTGTAAAAGGATAGAAAATATTGTGGGAAAAGGGAATATGTTGGTAACCAGCATTTTCTTCTTCCCACAAAGTTTTCTAAAGAATTTTAACCCTTTACTGGTCTGGTATAGAGGTAATGGCTGTTGAATTATGTCTTTTGAAAATAGCTTTTGTGGGAAAAGAGGGGGGGGATATTAATTAACTAGCATGTTCTCCTTTTTCCTAAATATTTCATAAGTCCTCCATTTAAAGGCTGTTGATTTTTATCTTTGGGTAAGGTTTCTTTTGAATGCATTCATTTTGAGTAATAAAGTATTTCTTTTGTTTATACTTGTGTTCTTCTTTCTTGTTTTCTACTTGAAGAAATCAAGTTCCATAGAACTTCTTATAAAAAGAAATAATTATTAAACACCTCTTTATTAAAAGTCACTATTTCAAATACACAGAGTAGTAAAAGGTACTTTTTCCTGGGTCCCCCCATCGCCTACATATGTGTCTTTCTCTCCCGTCCTCTATCCGGCACTTGTTTTCTCTATCCAACTGTCTTTCTGTTTTGCCCCCGTTCTGTATATGCAGTTTTTTCCAGTATGCGGGAGGTATCGATCTCGGGTGCTCCAGTTCCCGAGTCGACTCCCCTGACCATTGGACTAATTTGGAGCCTATAAGAACAAGCTTGTAGTTTATATTTGAATACAATATCTTGTAAAAACATTGAAAAAAAAATCTACAGGCAGTCTCGTTATAAATGCCTCGTGGTTATTCAATCAAAGCTTTCTACAAAATTAGTCCTCGGGAGTTTTAGTAACCACAGCCAGATATCTTCTTAAAACATTGTAGAGAAAGGAAATAATGATGGAAACCAGTATTTGCTCTTTTTCTACAGTGTTTCTATTCTCTTTCAAAGAAAAATTCCATTTCATGAACTTATAACCTGTCGTCTGCACAGTTAGTGATAATGGACAAATTCTAAACTCTAAGCCTGATAAGAGCGACTCGATGACCTTTTGTGGGCTGTATAGATCGAGATCAGAGAGCACAAAACGTGCAGTCTGGTGTTTGATCTACACTGTTCGATAAAAAGATCCCCCTCAACCCCCCCCCCCCCCCCAAAAAAAAAAAACAAAAAAAACTGGGAATAGCAACTTTTTTGAGGTCTCCTTCAACTGAATATATAAATTTCGGCACCTCCTTAATAGAATACATTAACAGCAGACAACTTTGAAAATATCCCTGTAAAGTACGGATGGTGATGATGCCAAACATGAAAAACATTGTGCCAAAAGGAGTTGTTCAGCCAGGCAGCCATAATAAACCATACACAGCGAAGTGAACTCGGTGACCTTCAATAGACAGTGTAGATCTAAGATCAAACTGTAGGTTCTGTGCAGTCTGATCTTTGATCTACACTGTCCGACAATGACACGCCCCCTTCAAAAAATAAAATGTCTTTAAAACAGCAAATTTTGGTGTCTTACTATTGGCTCGAAAGTTCCATTTCAGTTATTTAAGTTGTTATGGGTTAACACCCATCCAAGATCTAGACATATCTTCAAAAATAATTGTTTATCAATGTGTACCGTTTTCCTTAACCCTTTCCCAAACAATCCCTGTCTTTTACGGGTCTGGAATAGTAGCCTTTAGAAAACATGGTAGGAAAAGGAGAAAATGCTGGTAACCAGCATTTTCTCCTTTTCCCATCATGTTTTCTACCCTATCATAGACAGAAATCATCTTTTCAGCATGAGTTGAATTGTAGTCTGCAAATGCTTTTAATTTGGTCTAGTCCAAAAGTTTGTCGTTTGGGCAAGAGTTCAATAAAACATGAAAAGTAGTCACACTGGAACCCAGGCTGTCGTTATGCAGCCATGTTTCAAAAGTACAAGCATATCACGGCGACTATTCGGTTTTGTACTGACATGAAATTTGATCCATGCTCTGTGAAAAGGGGGTTTAATGCCCCTATTAAAAAGCTACAATGGCAATCATATCACCTTGAAGATGACCGACTAAATCATGCTTTAACGTGAGGCCGCTTTCAAAATTATTTCAGTTATATCACGACGACAGCCTACACATTAATGTGCTTCCTGGGTTACACCAGTGCTAGGCTAGGGCTCTGAAGTGTCTTGCCCAGTGACACTCCAAATGTAAAACTCAGTGCTTACGGTGAGGCTCGAACTCAGGGCCCCCAGTTTATTAGCCTCCAGTTTCCATGTCGGATTACAGGCTCATGATGCTTTAAACAACATTTAGTTATATCACAGTGACAGCTGATGTCTGTGTTTCACGCCTTCCTCCGTTTCACGGGCTCAAAGGGTAGGTGTTTGAAGTGGTAAACCTACAGGCACATGATCGAAACACCCTTTTGAAGATCGAACCCATGACTGGCGTACTATGAATCCTATACCTCAACCACTTTGCCATGCTGAAACCCTTTGGCAGAGCCAGGGATCAAACTCAAACGGTTTACGTTATGACCGAGCTGACGTGCTCGGTATCGAACTCACGACCGTAACAACAAAATTTCAAACCCTGTTATCATTAACTAAGCTAGCTGGCTCGACCATCGAACTCTTACCTTCTAAATTCTTTAGCCCCTATACATAACACACCGAGCTGATCACAACGACCATCATTAAATTTTAATTCTTTAACTCTTTAAAACCAAACAACACAATTCTAGACTGGTCCTAATTAAAAGCATTTGCAGACAACAAAATCAATGTGATTCAGAATTTGAAATTAGTTTTGGGAAGCGCAGAAAAGGAGAAAATGGTGGTTGCCAGCATTTTCTTCTTTTCCCACTTTGTTTTCAGAAGGCCTCTTTCTCAAGGTCGTGAAAACCCGGGATTTTTGGCAATGGGTTAAATTAACCTTGTTGAGGATGATGGGATGCAAACGAGAGACGAAGACGATGACAGGATGATAATGATTGGTATGTGTGTGTAACAAAAGATGGGATAATCCCGGGAAGTCCCTTCTGTAAATTTTGCGTTGCAATTTCAGGAAATAGTGTAAGAAAAGTACGGAATGAATGTCGAATTGGTGAATAGGCAAGTCCTGCGTATTCATCATTTCAACATTCATTCCGTACAGTATCCCAGTGTAAGCAATAATCACGCACCTAACGTTTCGCGGCTTATTTTTAAAAAAGCAAGAAGGTCGAACAAAAAAAGGTTCATATTTTTATCTTCATTTACTTTAGTCCATTCTTTTTTACCAATGAGAATTTAAGAAGTCGTTTGTCATTCGCTGTAGTTGTCAATCCCAAAGTCCGATACAAATACGGTTGTTTGCCCTCTACGTCATCAATAGTCACGCACTTTCAAAATTGAGTTCTGCGTGGAGGACCTAGTGGGTCATAATTCTAACTTACTTATCAATTTGAAGCAGAGTTTATAAGTGGTGAAATCAATAAGTTTTAAGTTTGAAACTGTTGAAAAAATCAAACAAAAATATATCTCAAAATAACTAACATTTTTTGAGTCAAAGAAATGAACATATTTACAAATTTGGTTTTTGAAATATTTTAAAGAGTTTATTCTTCAACAGATGCACATGGAAGACTATGGCAAGGGCAATACAAAAGATCTTTTGCTCCAAGTCACTAGATGCTGCAACAGAATTTTAAATGTGTCCAGTGCATACAGTTCTCATTTTTTCTGTTTTATATAACAAGTATGGTCTGTTTAGACCTCCATAATTTCTAGATAATTTATTCATAATCATGTGATAGTCAAGTGACCTCGTAGCCCAGATGTAAACAAAAACACATGAAAACTCTCAGTCGAGTTGGATGACAGAAAAGAAAAAAATAGGTCACTTTCACCTTCAAATTTTTGGGGTTAAGAAATATGTATCAAAATGACACTGATTATACAATTTAATCAAGAACTTACTGGAAGATTCCTTGCTTTCCACATAATGACATGTAGCGAAAGATCTTTGGATGGAGACGATAAAATTTTCGTATGACATCATGGGTATTTGTGTAGACGATGTATTCGGTCGGCGATCAAGGGTGCGTGATTATTGTGTAGCGTGAAAAAGCATACTCAGAGGATACATTTATTGCGACCCCCCCCCCCCCTTAAAAATGCACGGTAAAATCCGCGGAAAAAAACTCCTGAGATCACGCCAAAGAAAGATTTAAAAAGGAAAATCGCTACAACAAATTCACCCACCTCCATGTTTATTATTTTCCAAAATGTATCCTTAAATAAAATAATCCATCAAATAAAAAAAATAACAAACACATTTTACACAAGCGATCGATAAACACACTCAAACATGTCCAAATGAATCACGTGGAAAGTCTGCAAATATGGGGATTACCACGTAAGGGTGTGGGTGGGGTGGGGGAGGAAGTTATCTGTCACGGATTCGAGCCATGCTTTGTGAAAAGGGGTTTTAGTAGATCTGCAAAGTGTATCGACCCGTATAGGTCCTCATAGGGTTATGTTTTCGCTATGGATAAATTTTTTGTATGTCCAAAGACCATTCTAACCTATTATTTAGTCGGTTGTTTGGTGAAATGAATCTGGTGGAGTCATCTATCATGGTGTTTAACCCTTTCCCAAAAGACAAATTTTGGACTCTTCCAAACCAAAAGGGTTTGCAGACGATAATTTAAGATTTGGAGAAAATGACAGAAAGTTCTCAAAAAGGGTAGAAAACACTGTGGGAAAAGGAGAAATTGCTCGTTACGAGCAATTTCTCTTTTTCCCACAGTGTTTTCAAAAGACTTTTACTGCAGACACGTAAAACCAGGGCTTGTTTTGGGAAAGGGTTAACGCCGTTTTCACCATTACTTAAGTGATATCGCGACAGTCAATGTATCCATGCTTTCCTGAACTTTCGTTTCCCAGTACTCCATATAATTTTCTCTTCAACCCACTGGCTGCTTTATCACGTTACCGTTGTGGAAGCCATAGTCAGCAAACATAAAAAAGTCAGTTTAACCCGTTACCATACACCAAAATTTTAGACTGGTTCAAATTGAAAGCATTTGCAGACGACAAAATAAAGGTGACTAAAGAAATAGAAATTCATTCTGGGAAGAAAACACTGTGGGAAAAGGAGAAATACCATCTTTTTAGCAACTGTTAATTTGTCATCTGCAAAATACTTTCAATTTGGTCTGGTCCAAAATTTGCTGTTTGGGAAAGGCTTAATCAAATTGGAACACGACTTCAAACACACACTTTGAAATGAATATCAGAATTTCATTGTCATGTGATAAATATTTCAAGATCTCAGAAAAGTGATTTTGGGCCATGGTTTATTTTTACTCCATAGAAAAGCAATGTCTGCACATATCAGTATGGGTTTTGTCATATGGAAGTGTCCTTTGGCAAGTCCAAGTAGAGCACTAGTGACTCAAGAGCAATATTGACTAGTAAGCTGTGTAGTTGACGGTTGCATTAACCCTTTCCAAAACAACAAATTTTAGCCTCTGCCAAATTCAAAGCTTCTACAGTGCACACATTCATAAGTGGAATGATGAATGTGCACACTGAATTTCTCTGATAGGGTATCAAACATTGTAGGTAAAATGATAAAGTGCTGGTTACCATTTTCTCCTTTTCTCATGATGTTTTTAGAAATCTTCTCTCATAGGGTCATAGACCATGGTACATGTATTGTTTGCAAACACATAATCTCATTTTTTACTGACCCTCAGAAAGCTTTTAAAAACATTGTGGGAAAAGGAGAAAACAATGTTATCTGCATTTTCTTTTTTTCCCACCTTGTTTTCTACATTTCTAACATCATTTTGTTTTTTAGTCACATTTATTTTGTCCTCTACAAATGCTTTCAATTTGGAATGGTCTACAGTTTTGTTGTTCTGTCGAGAGTTGAACAAAAATTCATGTTTGTTATCCACACGCTACAAGGAATTTTTCTAAGCTTTCTGCAGCAGAACTGTGTTGGGTAACAACGATAGGAGATATAAATATGTAATACATGTATTATTATGTTTTATTGTACACTGTCGGTCCAGCAATGTACCTGTCGAAAATATACATACCTATGATGGTTTTTGCTGATGAAATTGAAACATTTGCAAATAGCAACTTAACTCTTTACCAAACAACAAAGTTTTAGATACCGGTATGCCCAAAATTAAAGCATTCGCAGATGACAAAATAAATGTGACTCAAAAATTGAAACTTGACTTTGGAAGAGTAGAAAACATTGTAGGAAAAGGAGAAAATGCTGGTTATCAGCATTTTCTCCTTTTCCTACAATGTTTTCAGAAGACTTCTTTCTATGGGTTGTTAAAACCAGGGATTGTTTGGTAAAGGGTTAAATGTTCAAAACATGACATCTTTGCATTTGTAGAAAACATTGTGGGAAAAGGAGAAAATGCTGGTTACCAAAATCAACATTTTTTACTATTATGACATATTGCGAAAGTTGGAGAAGAAGAAAACAAAATTCTGGGACAGATGTGGATGATCTTTTATTTCCTTTCTCCAAATGCAGAAAAATTCCAATGAAAAGTTATTAATAGAATGACAGCACTGATGGATAAAGACTTAGGACCATATTATTTCAAGTCAGATTCTGAATTCCTAGACCAGCTACCTGATTGGCTGAAATGTTTTATCTCAGCCAATCAGATGGCTTGTCTTTGTAATTTTAGAATTTAAACTTTGGGATAAGATAAATGGTCAAAACTGTTAGCCAATATGAACCTGGTAAAGAATTTTAATTCCAAGTAGAGGGAGAGATTTTGAATGAAACATTAAAAATATCAATTATTCTCCATTGTGGCTATGTTGTGGCTTGTCATTAGAGACCATTCCAATGAGTACCCACAACATAATGCTTTCAAAGAGAAATGATGGATTTAGAACCATCACTCCCTCTTATCTGAAGCTCTAAATTCTATTACTGGTACATATATTCATCCATGGCACTTCATCATGAAAGTTCAGCTTACTGATAGGCCTAAGAATTTGCTTCATAAATTCAGTTTATTGAAGCATATTCAAGATAAACGAAATACCCAACATTTTGGTTTTGAAGAAAAAATAGTTGTATCAGATTTTCTCTACATGATTTTCTAAAAAAAACTTTAATGGTTTTACCAATGAAAGATGATCTACATAAAGATTTAACATTTTTACAAATAACTCTTTCAGTGAGGAAAAGTTTCATTTTTTTTGGAGATTTTTCAAATGATTTTAATATCTAAATGGTTTCCTTTACATAAAAAGAAACTATAATAAACTTATCAATCTAAAATGACAGGGATGGACAACCTACATGTATTTTTTTATTTTTAGAAATACCCGTACAAGTACCAGTATGTCTTTAGACGAATTTAAAAACTTAACTGTTTCAATACCATAAGCAGAAGAAAGAGCTGTTGTGGATGGCAAAGATCAATATCAGACTGCAACGTGTCTACAATCTGATCTTATATCTGCACTGTTGACTCATTTTGTACAGCTCTAACAAAAATCTATTTAACCCATTACCAAACAACAAAATTTTAGACTGGTCCAAATTGAAAGCATTTGCAGACAACAAAATAAAAGTGACTGAAAATTTGAAATTTGTTTTGTGAAGGGTAGAAAACATTGTGGGAAAAGGAGAAAATGCTGGTTACCAGCATTTTCTCCTTTTCCCACTATGTTTTCTAGAGGCTTCTTTCTCAGGGGCGTCAAAAGTAGGGATTGTGTGGTAATGGGTTTATTTTTCTGTGATCTGTCATTTTACAGCTAAAACAAGCTGATTTTATTGATATTGAGAAGAAAGAGTAAAACAGTCTCAGAAGATTTTAATAATAGAAAAAAACATGTGTCTCTGTATAACTATGTAAACCTCAAACTATGACACAGTACATAGATTGCAGGAATCTTTGCAGTTGTGTCTTGACCAGCCTTCATAGTCCATACAAACGGTATCCAGCTCAAACTTGTCACAATAGTCGATACGATCAAAACATGGGGATGGTTCAGCTGTAAAGAAAGTACAAATCAGGATTATTTTGTTAAAGGTTTACCCTGTACCAGACATTCAAAAGCCGATACAATAGACAATACAATAGACAGGTTATGCTCCCCAAACAGGTCTCTTTATAGGAAAGTGAAGGCTGTCCGAAAATGGTTGGTCACAGAGGAAATTTACAATTAACCCCCTTTTTCAATGACACAGTGTCAAAATAAAAAAACAGAAAATCTGTCCAATTTGGTCCAGAAGTTGTGAAGAAATTGCTTCTGACAGACAGACAGACAGAAGGAAGGACGGAAGAACAGATGGGAGAATGGACATACAAAGAGGTGATTACAAGCTCACCCTTCTGGGAGCATAAAAATTTTGGACGTGTCCAATTTCAAACCTTTTGAGAAGACAGATTAAATGTGATCCAAAAATTGAACTTTGTCTATCAAAGGGAAGAAAACCTTGTTGGAAATGGTCAAAATGTTACAAGCATGTATCCTTTCTTCCACTATTTTTGAAAAGTCCTTTTTCTTGGAGTTGTTAAAGTCAGAATTGTGTGATTAACCCTTTACCAAACGATCCCTGGTTTTCATGACCCTTGGAAAGAGCCCTTCTGAAAACATTGTGGGAAAAGGAGACAATGCTAATCACCAGTATTTTCTCCTTTTCCTACAATGTTTTGTTCCCTTCCCATAACAAGCTTCAATTTTTGTGTCAAATGCTGACAATTTGGAAAATGCTGAACAATTTGGAAAATGCTGAATTATTGTTGTTTAATAAAGAGCTAGGAAAGAGTTAAAACAACTCACCACAGAAACCACATCTCTGGGCACAGTGGGCTCTTGCCCATGGAACATAGGGCTCCTTGCAGGCACTGTCAGGATAGTAGTCACAAAGGTCAATGGTATCCATGCAGTCTTCTGAAATTATTGGTTAGAAAAAAAAAATCTTCAACTGTTCACCTTTTACCAAACAATCCCTGGTTTTTACAACCCCAAAATAAAAACCTTTTGAAAACATTGTGGGAAAAAGAGAAAATGCTGGTAACCAGCATTTTCTACTTTTCCCACAGTGTTTTCCACCCAGCTGGAGACAAATTAAAATTTTTGAGTTACACCTATTTTGTTGTCTGCAAGTGCTTTCAATTTGGACCAGTTTAAACTTTGTCGTTTGGTAAAGAGTTAAATGTTATTTTAACAGTATTCAGTTATATAGTGGCAATAAGTGCACCTATCCATGCCTTCTTGAAATTTCTTTTACAAATTCTTACCACTGCTTGCTTTCCCACATAAACATTTTTGAAACTACTATCAACAGTGATGGTGTAATGAATCCTGTCACAATAATTATCACAAATCCTTGAAAAGACTAGAGCTATCACTGAACGTGATCATCCCCCCCCCCCCTTCCACCCCACCAGCTCCTTGTCACAAAAACAGGTCTTTGTTACAGAATGCAGAATGGTTTAGTACAAAAGCAAGAGTTGAAAAAAGTTCAAAGGAGATAATTCCATAAGAAATCGCAGCAGGGTCATGAAAATCACACAGGCACAACTTCATATACATGTATGTAGGAACCCTATGTGTAAATTTGAGTTCAGTACATGCAGAAGTGTAGGAGTATTGGTCAGGACAAAATTGTGTCTACGGACAGATGGACGGACGGACAGCCATAGCAATTCCAGTATACCATCCTCCACTTAATTGTGGGAGGAATAATCATCAAACTAGGAATTGGAACCAGTGAACCCCAAGTCTCTAGTCCTCAGACTGACTCTGCTTAACTTAACCCTCAACCAAACGAAAAAATTTTAGCCCTGTCCAAATTGAAAGCATTTGCAGACGACAATTTCAGTGTGGCTCAAATGGTGCCATTGTTTACTGACAGGGTAGAAAACATTGTAGGAAAAGGAGAAAATGCTGGTAAACAACATTTTCTCCTTTTCCCACAATGCTTTCAAAAGGCTTCTTTCTAAGGGTCGTCAGAAGTCATCGTTGTGTGGGAAAGAGTTAAAAGTGTGTCAGCATTGCTACTGCAAATGTTGTTGATGATGATGCTTCTATCTGAGTCACTATCAGAATAAAGGGGGTCTCATCTTTCACTACATAATCTCAAGTTATAATAAACCTCCAGTGAAACTGCTGGCAAGATTTTCTCTTTTTCCAACAATGCTTTTTACTCCATGATAAACAAATTTCTTTATCTGAGCAAATGTAATCTGTTGTCTGCAAAATGATTTTAATTTTGACAAGTATTATTGTAATCCAGCAAAAAGCTAATGCACCTTCATTAATCATAACACCATGCAAGTTGTCATATAATGCATCCAACTGAATTATGAGGTAGAATGGTCCCTTGACACGCACAAAAATTACAAGCCGCTAACAGTTTTTATCGGGGTCAACCAGTCCAACTGGTGGTTACCAGCATTTTCTACTTTCCCCGTGATGCTTTCAAAAGCATTCTTTTCATGTTAGATTGGTCAGTTAACCCTTTACTCCATAGATACTCATTTTTACGCATTGCTTGTAGGAGCCTTTAGAAAACATTGTGACAAAAGGCGAAATTGCTCGTCACGAGCAATTTCACCTTTTGCCACAATGTTTTCTATGCTATCAAAAGGTGTCATATACACATAAGAAACGGTTTCATCCTTGCTGTTATTTAGGGTCAATTAAAGATGACACAGAAATGCCTTATGGGGTAAAGGGTTAAAGATGAAAGAAGCAATTTTGTTGAAATGATATCCCCCGCCAAACAAAACCTCCTAGTCTGCCATTTTGCATCAAATCAAATAAACAAAAAGAAAATATTATGGAAGAATGGGTTATTGTACACATGTTTAAAGTTACACGAAGTTCTGACCAATGGTATTGGAGATATTAACCCAAATGGATGGACAACGCTAAAACTATATCTATAATTCTTGTGGAAAATATCTAACTAACCTGCTGTTCCGTTGGTGGATGTACCATTGATATCAGTGGTGTTAGAGCATTCCAGATTAGGACAACATTGGTTAGCCACTGTGACAAGCTGACATTCTGGTGGAATTCTTGTGTAGGTTGGGCAGCTTTTGTGTAAAAACAGTGTCAAGTATATTAAATATGTGTATTATGTAAACAGCAGAAATATTAAAACTGAACTGTACAGAGGGTTCTCTACAAACAGAGCATTTTAGCTTGGCTGTTTTCAAAGAAAGCATGGAGTTTTGTAAATAGCCTGTTGCCATCTATGATGTTGTCATGAGTGATACATAGAGTTTATTTCATTAGCTTGTGGTTAAAATGGGGACATATTTGCCGAAAAAGGGAAAGGTATGCGAAAATAACAAGTGCCGTTAGGCGTAAGTTATTTTCGCGGACCTTTTCCCATTTCTTTACCAATTAAATTTCTAAAAATAGACACATGAAATGTAAGATTGAAACTCCAAACTTTGGCTGGAAGACTACAAAAAGAGTACCATACAACAAGGGCAGGTAACTTCCTCTACATATAATTTTTTTTTACTGAAATACCAACAGCAGCCAAGCATTTGCTCTGGCATTATGTATTTGAGGATAGGCAAATCCTTTTCCAAGCCACTG
Source organism: Tridacna crocea (assembly GCA_943736015.1). NCBI lineage: Eukaryota > Metazoa > Mollusca > Bivalvia > Cardiida > Cardiidae > Tridacna > Tridacna crocea. Next base: position 37,432,620 of record OX031068.1, read on the forward strand.
ACTACTTTTCTCACATGCCTCAGAGATGAGAGGCAACAAATTGCCAGGAGAGTTTGTCTCACCTGCAATCATCAGGTCACAAGTCAGATACACAACTACTGATCTACCACACCAGGTATTTGAGCTTTATTCAATTTGTCATCAGTTATTGTTTTCAATGTTGATAAGTCTAAATATTTGTCAAACAGTGAAGAGTTAAAAAGATGAGATATTAACTGTCAAAGGAAACAGATGATAAACTAGACCTGTCACTGAATGTGACTTAATATCCCCGCTAGCACTTTGACAGAAAAAAGTATCAAATTCAAGGCAAGATAACTCGAAAACCAGGAAGAGTTGACACTTGAAAATTGCGCCTTTCAAATTTGAAATATATGGTCAGTATACGTGCAAAGTTTCAATACAATTGAAGGAAAACTGTAGGAAGAGTTTGCGACACAAAATTACAAGTATTTTGTACAGAGACGGACACACGGACAGACAGGCTGATTCCAGTATACCCCCCCAAAAAAATCGTTTTGCAATGGTATAATTATTGTCAAAGGAAACACATGAACAGCCACAAGCACTAGCATCCATTATGATACCCTGTTATCCATAAACAACTTACTTATTGGTACAAAGTCCTACATTGTTGACAATGTCATAACATTCACAATCGTATTTACAGGTGTCCCTCCAGTGTTCTCCGAGAGCATAGCTCTGGTTGAAGAAGAAACACATGTCTGAAAAGGGAAAGAGAAATTTGATCTATTGTTTGAAAAAAAAAAATAGATTTTCCAAAATGTTGAAAAACAAGTTTAACTCTTTCCCACACAAAGAAACTTTAGACGAGTCCAAATTGAAAGCATTTGCAGATGACAAAATTAATGTAGCTTAAGTCTTTACCAAACGACAGAATTTTGGACTAGTCCAAGTTGAAAGCATTTGCAGACGACAACATAGATGTGTATCAAAATTTGACATTTGATTTGGAAAGGGTAGAAAACATTGTGGGAAAAGGAGAAAATGCTGGTTCCTACAATGTTTTCAAAGGCTTTCTTTCTCAGGGTCGTTAAAAGTCGGGATTGTGTGGTAAAGGGCTAAATGATAATTTGTCTTTGATAGGGTAGAAAACATTGTGGGAAAAGGAGAAAATGCTGGTACCAACATTTTCTCCTTTTCCCACAATGTTTTCAAAAGGCTTCCCTCTCAGGATCGTTAAAAGTCGGAATTGTGTAGTAAATTGTTAACTCTTTACCACTAAATCCCGACTTTTAACACCCCAGTGAAAGAAGCCTTTTGAAAACATTGTTAGAAAAGGAGCATTTTCTCCTTTTCCGACAATATTTTCTTTTTTTCCTACAACAAATTTCAATTCTTTAGTCACATTCATTTTGTTGTCTGCAAATGCTTTCAATTTGGACATGTCTAAAATTTTGTTGTTTGGTAAAGAGTTGAAGAAGGACAACTTATGCAGGCTTAGGTGCATACCACACTACACAATGCATATGAAGGATTTCACTACCAGACCATCCAATAAACAAGAGCCGTCAGAGACGGGTTATGCTCCCCGAACAAGTGCTTGTCATAAAATATAAGAAATTGATATAAATTCACTTCTTTTATCCTAGAAGAACCTGTTCATGCCCCCCAAAATTTGAAGTGAAAAGGCAATTACTATCTTAGATATAGCCAACAAAAACTTGTAGAGGACAATAAGCCCAATAAGCCCCCTTTAAGCCTCCTTTTCCCATAAGACAGTATTGGATCATTGCAATAAATACAATGTGTGTGTGGTTTGTGGCATTTTTTAATAATAATTAAAAATTCAAAATTTCATAAAATTTTGAGCAGTCATGTATTAAATATTACATAAAACAATTTTTTACATGAAGCCCCCTTTTTCCGAGATGCAGCCTGAAATTGAGAAAAAGGAAGAGAGGTACCTGGGCAACGTTCCAACAAGTTCAGATTTGAAATTTCACAAAGGTTTGAGCACTGATAAAGAAGAACCTAGTGAAAAACAATTTTTTCCATGAAGTCCCCTTTTTCCGTGATGCAGCCTTAATTTGAGAAACCAGGAAAGACATATTTGCGCATTAATAATTCATAGATTGCAAAAGCAAAGGGCACATGTTGAAACTTGTAAAACAAGATATAACCATGAAATGTTGACAAAAACTGAACAAGATATTAGTAAAAATTGCAATTTTGCATTAGGGCCCCTTTTTCATTTTACAAGAAACCCCCTTTTTCCATGACAGAGGGTCAAATTGAAAAACACATAGATAAAGAAACAAGAGCACATGGTGAAACTCTTAAAAAACAATATAACCATGAAGTTTAATGAAATTTTGACCAAAACTGAATGAAATATTAGTAAAAATTGGAATCTTGCAAGAAGCCCCCTTTTTCCATGACAGAACGTCAACTTAAAAAATGCCCAGATTAAAAATAGCAAGGGCACATGCTAAGACTTTCCATAAACAATATAACCATGAAGTTTCATGATATTCTGACAAAAACTGAATGAGATATTGGTAAAAATTGCAATTTTGCATTAAGCCCCTTTTTTCCATGACACAGGGTCAAATTGAAAATCCGGGAAAAGTATATCGGCGCATTACCCCAAGGAGTTCATATATGAAGTTTCATCCAATTTGGTCCAAGGGTTGTGGAGAAATCGCTTCGGACGGATGGACGGACAGACGGACGGAAGGACGGACGGACAAACAGACAGACAGGTGGACAGACAACCAGGGCAATAAGATAATACAACCCTTTGAGAATATAAAAATAATTTTACTTACTGGGATAGGGTGAGGGGACACCAGTTACTTTAAACTGTTTCTCGTTCACAATTTCGACTCCACCACTAGGGGCAATCACTGGGGGTGCAAAGATACTCTGGGTTGTGGCAACTGTAAAAAAAAAAAGAGAGAATTTTTATCAAGACAAAAAAGTTTTAGACTTGTTCAAAACTGATAGCATTTGTAGATACCTAGTAAAATGCAACTCAAATGATGTGTTTACCTTTGAAAAGGAAATGCTGTTTACCAGCATTTTCTGCTTATCAACATTGATTTTAAAAACTGTCTTTCTATGGGTAAAAAAAAAACACACCACAAAGTCATTGAACTCTTTACCAAACAATCCCTGGTTTTTACAACCCAGAGTAAGAAGCTTTCTTGAAATACTGTGGGAAAAGGAGAAAATGCTGGTAACCAGCATTTTCTCCTTTAACCACAATGTTTTCTACCCTTCTAAAGTTTCAATTTTTCTAGTCAAGTTTATTTTGTTGTCTGCAAATGCTTTCAATTTAGATAAGCGAGTTAATTCTGTACCAAACAACAAAATCTGTAGACTTTTCAAACTTGGGAGCATGTGCTTAAGACAGATTCAATTTGGGTTAACCCTTTACCAAACAATGCCGACTTTTGCCCTCCTGGAGAAAAAGCCTTTTGAAAACATTGTGGGAAAAGGAGAAAATGCTGGTAACCAGCATTTTCTCCTTTTCCCACAATGTTTTCTGCCCTATCAAAGAAAATTTGCATCATTTGAACCACAATGAAATTGTCAACTGCAAATGCTCTCATTTTGGACAAGGCTAAAATTTTGTTGTCTGGTAAAGGGTTAACCCACTACCACACAATCCCTACTTTTGACGCCCTTGAGAAAGACGCCATTAGAAAACACTGTGGGAAAAGGAGAAAATGCTGGTAACCAGCATTTTCTCCTTTTCCCACAATGTTTTCTACCCTTCACAAATCAAATTGCAAATTTTCAGTCACTTTTAATTTGTCGTCTGCAAATGCTTTCAATTTGGGCAAACCTAAGATTTTGTCGTTTGGTAATGAGTTAAATGATAGAATATGGCACTGAAAGGATAGACAATATTGTGAGGAAAGAAGAAAATGCTGGCTACCAACATTTTCTCCTTTACCTACATGTACATATTTTCAGAAAACTTTGGGATTGTGTGGTAAAGGGTTAATGAACAGTAGAGATGATATTACTGTATATAAATCATTACTGAGCCAGCTGCTTTTAAACCTGTTATTTGCAATGTCTAAATGATTGAAAGATGGAACTTTTCTAATCTGGTTACCAGCTTGTTAGCCATTTTTCAAGATGAATTTAGAAAATATAAAAATTTAATCCTTAAAGTCATTCAAACATGGGATTATTTGGTAAAGAGTCTATGCCAGGAAAAAATCCAAGAAATTTGATAGTATTGCATAGCAATACCCGGTCCCCTTCCCGCAATAAATATCACTGACATGATAGTATTGCATAGCAATACCCGGTCCCCTTCCCACAATAAATATCACTGACATGATAGTATTGCATAGCAATACCCGGTCCCCTTCCCGCAATAAATATCACCGACATGACAGTATTGCATAGCAATATCCGGTCCCCTTCCGGCCATAACTATCACCGGCATGACTGTATTGCATAGCAATACCCGGTCCCCTTCCGGCAATAACTATCACCGGCATGACTGTATTGCATAGCAATACCCGGTCCCCCACCGGCCATAGCTATCACTGACATGACAGTATTGCATAGCAATACCCGGTCCCCCAACGGCCATAGCTATCACTGACATGACAGTATTGCATAGCAATATCCCGTCCCCCACTGGCAATAGCTATCACTGACATGACAGTATTGCATAGCAATACCCCGTCCCCCATCAGTCATAGCTATCACTGACACATATAATTTGAAAAATACTGTCATGGAGAAAAAACAGATTTGACCCTCTTTCAGAATCAAAGACTTCATCTTTGTATGCAGTGCTTTAATGAAAGCCAGATTTATTACTAGTTTTTCTTCCTAATGTAAGTTCATAGAAGTTTTTTCAGTGACATTTTTTAAGTCCAAGGCCTGTAAATTTTTCAGAAACCAGTGGACTGTAATAAAACTCAAACTTGATCTGTAACTCATAGTAGTTGACTTACAAACCAAAAATCAGCACAGTATCTGCTGGTATTTAGAAAAATCTGGAAAACTATTTTTTTGGTGAAATTTTCTAACTCTAAGGCCAATAATTTTGTAAAACGACAGTGGACTAGAATGAAACTCAACCTTGATTTGTAGCTAATGATGGTTGACTTACACACCAAAAAATCAGCTCACAAAATACAAACCTTAACCCAATACCACAATGTTAAATGATCTTATTTACTACTTAAAATAAAACCATGTACTGTTCAATGTTTTGGCTAAAGCCTGTTTCAAGACTTTTGAAAAGGAAGAGTATCTTGTAAAACATTTTTGGAATGATACACATTTAAGAAATGTCCTAGGAGAAAGAGCGTTAAAAAATTTAAAAGAATGTTGTTTTATGGTTACAGCATTCACTAAGACATTCTAGTCAAAAGCAACCTTTAAATTGCTCTTTTCTGGACCTTTACCCTGTACTAAAAAATGACCCTTGGGTTTATTTGGTTTTCTGGAGTATTTTTTTGGGCTCAAGTATTCAAACCTGCAGGGGCAACGGAAGTTATCATCTGGCGTGTTGTCTTGGCTTCAGTTGTAGTAGCATCAACAACCACTGGTGATGTCATAGCCTCAGTCGTTGTGGTGGTAGGAGCAACAGTTGTTGGTTCAGGAGTGGTTGGTTCAGGAGTTGTTGGTTCAGGAGTCGTGGGTTGAGGAGTTGTGGGTTCTGGAGTTGTAGGTTCTGGTGTAGTGGTTTTGATGGTTGTTGTCTCTGGATCTGAAGGGATGTAGTAACACTTTAACTCTTGCCTTACTGTACTCTTCAGGATAGTGTAGATCAAGATCAGATTGCACATGACCAAATTGTCCCTTCATCTTGCTGTGGAACTATTCTTGTTGCCATTGAAAATGAGTAGTTTCATTATTTGGTAGTAAAAGAGTTCATATATATATATTATATACATGTATAATGTATATATATACTAAAAGTCTGAAGATCAAAATAGAAAATAAATTTGCTCAGTCTTTGTGTATTTCAGATAGCAGCCAGTGGCTTGGACACTGAGCATTGTGTATAGGACTTGTAGAGAAGCTCTTTGCAACACATGGATAGGTGCACTGGACCCTGTGATGTATTTGAAATACTGTTGAAAGCAGTGTTAGGCACAAAGGAAAGAAACAAATAAATTACTTCCTTTTTGATGCTTTTAACATTTTTATCAACCCAAAGATAATTTTCAATCCTAAATAACATAAATATGCCATGCTCTGGCAAAACAGTGCTTGATACACTTATATAATACCAAGTAACTCATCACGGTGTTATGAACCCGTAAAGTCCATCTTATCTGAACAACTAACTGAATCAAGAGGTACACTGGTCCTTTGATCTGCAGAAATTTTACCAATAGCAAAAAGTTTCGGCTCAGGTCAGCCTGCAAGGACTGTACGGGCTGACAACTCATTACCAGACAACATTATTTTAAGACTTGTCCAAATCAAAAGCATTTGCAGACGACAAAATAAAAGTGACTGAAATTTTAAAATTTGTTTTTTGAAGGGCAGAAAACATTGTGGGAAAAGGAGAAAATGCTGGTTACTTGCATTTTCTCCTTTTCCCACAATGTTTTCCAGGAGCGTCAAAAGTAGGGATTGTCTGGTAATGGATTAAGCCCCCTTTTCACCAAGCACACTTCATTTACCTTAAAGTCTGAAAATGCTTACTAAGGAGGACAAACACAAAACTATGTCATCTGGTAAAAAGGTCAAGGTTTTCCGAGAAAGAAACCCTTTGAAGAAAATGTGTGGAAAGAAAACAATGCAGGAAACCAGTATTGTCTCCTTTTTCCCACAAAATTTTCTGCCTTTTAACCCTTTACTAAACAATCCCTAGTTTTAACGACCATGACATAGAAGCCTTTTGAAAACATTGTAGGAAAAGGAGAAAATCCTGGTAACCAGCATTCTCTCTTTTTCCCACAATCTTTTCTACCCAGCATGAAACAAATTTCAATTTTTGAGCTGCGTTTATTTTTTCGTCTGCAAGTGCTTTCAATATGGACCAGTCTAAAATTTTGTCATTTGGTAAAGAGTTAACTCATTACCACACAAGAAAATTTTAGACTGGTCCAAATTGAAAGCATTTGCAGACGAAAAAATAAAGGTGACTGAAAAATAGAAATTTGTTCTGCAAAGGGTAGAAAACACTGTGGGAAAAGGAGAAAATGCTGGTTACCAGCATTTTCTCCTTTTCCCACGGTGTTTTCAAAAGGCTTCTTTCTCAGGGGCGTCAAAAGTAGGGATTGAGTGGTAATGGGTTAAGAGAGAAATATTTTCAACTGAGCCATATTTACCCCTTTCCCAAACAAGCCCTTGTTTTTATGTGTCTGCAGTACAAGTCCTTTGAAACATTTTCTCCTTTTCCTGCAGTGTTTTCTACCCATTGGAGAACTTTCTGCCATTTTTCTCGAATTTGGAATTGTCGTCTGCAAACTCTTTGAGTTTGGAAGAGTCTAAAATTTGTTGTTTTGGAAAGGTTAATTTGTCCTCAACAACAGCTATGAATTTGGACATGCCGAGTTGAATAGATATCATAACATACCATCACTACATCTTTTTAGGTAGAGCTGGGTTGTTTCATTTGTACCCAAGCCAGAGGGGTCAACCAAGTACAGAGGACGAATATAATAATAGAGGTAGCACCTGAAAATAAAATTGTAATGTATTAAACTTAAATAATCCAACGTTCTATTAACCTTGAAAAAGAGAGCCTTTGAAAACAGTGTGTGAAAAGGACAAAATGCTGGGTTACCAGCATTTTCTTCTTTTACCACAATGTTTTCTACCCTTTCATAGATATTATTTTTTGAGCTACATCAGATTTTTCATTTTGTTTTCAGTTTGGTCAATTGCAAAATGTTGTTTGTGTGCTAAAGAAATAAACCAGCATTTTCTCCTTTTACCACAATGTTTTCTACCCTATCATAGATATTATTTTTTGAGCTACATCAGATTTTTCGTTTTGTTTTCAGTTTGGTCAATTGCAAAATGTTAAATGTGCTAAAGAAATACCGGTAAACCTAAACCAGACAATCCAAACAAGTGACCTTGACTAACATGCAGTCTGATCTTTGATCCGCACTGGCTGTTAAGGACATATTTTCCCTCAAAACATTACCTTTGAAGCATCAAACATTGGGTTTTCAATGTTAGTCTTAAAGTTTTATTTCATTTCTAATTCAAGATCAGAGTGCACTGTCCCCTTCTTCGTGATATATTCCAACGGGGAAAAAAAACCAAAGTGCAATGAAATTATAATATCTGCTTGACTGGGAATGTCCAATTCATTTAACTCTTTACTAAACAATGAAATTTTAGACTAGTCTAAATTGCAGACAACAAAATAAACGTGAATAAAAAAGAATGAAATTTGATTTCGGAAGGGTAGAAAACATGGTGTGAAAAGGAGAAATTGCTGGTTACCAGAATTTTCTCCTTTTCCCACAATGTTTTCAAAGGATTTCTCTCTTAGGGTCGTTAAAAGTCGGGATTGTGTGGTAAAGAGTTAAGTCATGCTCCGTAAAGGAGAGGGTGTAATGCAACTACAAAAAGTATCAATTGATCCTGGTCAGCCTACACAGTCCTTGAGGGCTGACCTGTGTTGATACTTTGTGCTCTTGGTCAATTTTCTGTATGTGAAAGGACCAGTCTACCTTATGATGAAAGACAAAATGCATTATAATAATGACTTGCTTAGTATAGAGCATCATTTGAATGGGTTTAACCCATTACCACACAATCCCTACTTTTGATGCCCCTGAGAAAGAAGCCTTTAGGAAACATTGGGGGAAAAGGAAAAAATGCTGGTAACCAGCATTTTCTCCTTTTCCCACAATGTTTTTCTACCCTTCACAAAACAAATTTTAAATTTTCAGTCACTTTTATTTTGTCATCTGCAAATGCTTTCAATTTGAACCAGTCTAAAATATTGTCGTTTGGTAATGGGTTAATCTTCTTTTCAAAGAGCATGACTCATTTAACCCTTTACCACATAGCAAAATATCAGACCTATCCAAATTGAAAGCATTTGCAGACGACAATTTCAAAGAGGCTCAACTGGTGCAATTTTGCTTTGATACGGTAGGAACTTTGTGGAAAAAGAAGAAAATGCTGGTTATCACCATTTTCACCTTTTTTACACAATGTTTTCAAAAGGCTTCTTCTTCAGGGTCGTTAAAAGTCGGAATTGTGTGGTAAAGGGTTATTTAGCTCTACAAGGGTGAACGCTTCCCAAACGACAAATTTTAGACTCCTCCAAACTGAGAGCATCGGCAGACAACAATTTTAGAATTGATAAAAATCAGCTTTAGGTCCAAAATAGACAAGGAAACGATGTGGGAAATGGAGAAAATGCTGGTTTTCAAAAACATTCTTTCCCAGAGCCATGGAAACCAAGGTTTGTTTGGTAAAGCATTAAAAAGAAACATGCAGACATACTTCTCCTCCTCATTGTAGGTGAATGCCCAGCACTCAAAGCCGTCATTCAACAAAGACTGTTCACAGACACCCTTACAGAATTCGACATCACCAATCAAATGTACGGATTCATTCAGTGTGATGTTTGAGTTCTGGACAATGGCTGTGTCAGTAGCGAAGTCTGTGTTACTAATATCAGAGTCGTTGAATAGTACATAGGTACATACACCTGAAATGTGCCATAAGAATTATTCTATCAGATATCCAGATGAAATGGAGGATTACCCTTCAATCCTTTCAAAAAACAAAAAAATTTAGACCCTTCCAATCTGACAGCATCTGTTCAGCACAAATTTGAAATCTGTACAGCAGAGAAAAAGTTCTTCTGCTGGGAAGAAAACATTGTCTGAAAAGGAGAAATGCTGGTTACCAGTATTTTTTCCTTTTCCTACAATATTTTCAAAAGGCCTCTTCCCAAGGGTCGTAAAAACCTGGGATTGTTTGGTTTAACATTACCACACAAGCCTGACTTTTTACGACCCTGAAAAAGAAGCCTTTAGAAAACACAGTGGGAAAAGGAGAAAATGCTGGTAGCCAGCATTTTCTCCTTTTCCCACTATGTTTTCTACCCTTAACAAAACAAATTTTAAATTTTCAATCACCTTTTTTTTGTCATCTGCAAACGCTTTCAATTTGGACAAGCCTAAAATATTGTCGTTTGGTAAAGAGATAAACATAGTCACTTTAAATCTATTGATAAACAAAATTCTTACAACTTATACTAATCTCTCTCTGCTTCCAGGGAACTGAACCAGTACTCGCCTACACCTATCCATGCTTCCCTGAGGTTTCTTTTACAAGTTCTCTGCACAAGAATCTTTCCAAGATTGAAAGGATGGTCAGCCATCAGAGAGGAATGAATCTTGTTACAATGACTATCATCAGTCCTCTGAAACAAATTGGCCAAGCCAGGGATCGTACCAGCGATCCCTGTTCTAGGGTCATGTATGCTATCGACTGAGCTTCTAGATCTCCGCTGCAACTGAGGAAGGAGTTTGCAACATGTCATTGGCTGAATAAAAAGATTGGCAGACCGACTGACTCCATTACATCCAAGAAATGTTTTGCATGGGTATCAGGGTTAACCCATTACCACAAAATCCCTACTTTTGACGACCCTGAGAAAGGAGTCTTCAGAAAACATTGTGGGAAAAGGAGAAAATGCTGGTAACCAGCATTTTCTCATTTTCCCACAATGTTTTCTACCCTTTACAAAACAAATTTCAAATTTTCAGTCAATTTTATTTTGTCGTCTGCAAATGCCTTCGATTTGGACAAACCTAAAATATTGTCATTTGGTAATGAGTTAACCCATTACCACTCAATCCCTACTTTTGACGCCCCTGAGAAAGAAGCCTTTTGAAAACACTGTGGGAAAAGGAGAAAATGCTGGTAACCAGCATTTTCTCCTTTTCCCACAGTGTTTTCTACCCTTCCCAGAACAAATTTCTATTTTTCAGTCACCTTTATTTTGTCGTCTGCAAATGCTTTCAATTTGGACCAGTCCAAAATTTTCTCGTGTGGTAATGGGTTAAAAAGAAGAAGAATTTTAACCCAGAACTCTTAACCAAACAACTGAATTTTAGACTATTCCAGATTGAAAGCACTTGCAGATGATGAAATAGACAAAATTCAAAAAATGAAATTTGTTTCCAGCAGGGTAGAAAACATTGTGGAAAAAGGAGAAAATGCTGTTTACCAGCATTTTCTCCTTATCCCACAATGTTTTCGAAAGCTTTCTTTCTCAGGGTTGTTTAACCCATTACCACACAATCCCTACTTTTGACGCCCCTGAGAAAGAAGCCTTTTGAAAACATTGTGGGAAAAGGAGAAAATGCTGGTAACCAGCATTTTCTCCTTTTCCCACAATGTTTTCTACCCTTCACAAAACAAATTTCAAATTTTCAGTCACTTTTTTTTTTGGTCGTCTGCAAATGCTTTCAATTTGGACCAGTCTAAAATATTGCCGTTTGGTATTGGGTTAAAGTCCAGACTATGTCAAAAAGAGTTAAAGTGCTTTTCACCACTATACTTACGTTTGCAGTTAGTGTAGAACAAGATCAGGCTGCACAAAACTTGCAGACTGACCTTTGATCCACACTGTCCGCTTTGGTGAACCACTGTGAACAAAAGCAACCATGAAGTTGCAATTTGCTTGGTATTTTTTGGATCACAATGTCTGATGGGTTTATTTTTTGCTCTAAAGATTAAACCTTGTACTTACGTGGTGTGGTAGTAGGAGGTAGAGCTGTAAACAGGGAAAAAACAGAAAAGTAAACATGTGAATTTATAACTGATAAATATCGTACAAACAGATCTTGGAAAAACATCGAAATGGGTAATTGTCTTGAAACTTCTATTGAATTACAAATTCTTAACTCTTTATCACACAATCCCAACTTTTAATGACACTGAAAATGAGGCCTTTTGAAAACATAGTGAGAAAAGGAGAAAATGCTGGTAACCTACATTTTCTCCTTTTCCCACAATGTTTTCTAACCTATCAAGGACAAATTTTGTCAGTTGAGCCACCTTTATTTTGCTGTCTACAAATGCTTTTAAATTTGGACCAGTATAACTATTGTTGTTTAGTAAAGGGTTAAGATGTACATCTCACTATATCATGAAGGAAGAGTAAAAAAGATTTCTACATACTGAATTGCTCATGTTGAATATGTCTCTAATAACTAAAAATTGTTTATATTAATTCAAATACATATATACATGTATCTACAAAGGTCCTCTTAATCTTTTGGTAAGCCATCACAAATTTTAATGACCTTAGGGAGACATGCCAATATTTTCTCCTTTTCTCACATTGTTTTCTACCATATCAAAGAAAAAACTTGGAATTTAGCCCCTTATGATTTGTCATCTACAAATCCTTTCAATTTGGACAAGTCAATTATTTTGTCCCTTGGTAAAAAAGTAAATCCTTTGGTAAGCCATCTTATATTCTTATTACCTGGAGCAAGAAGTTTGAAACAAGAGGGCCAAGATGGCCCTGGATCGCTCACCTGAATTTTTGAGATGACCATAGTCTTTTTTTTTTTTGAGGTATTGAAACATTGGAACCAAATTTATAATTTTGCCAAGCAATTTTCAAAAGGTCACCTGTAAAAGTCATTTCGAAATCTGACCATCAGTTTCAAAAAGAAGAATTTTTAAGAATTCTTCATTTCTGTATAAGAGCAAGTAGCCCCCATCCATGAGAGCCATGTTTCTTGATGGATCAAAATTTACGAACAAGTTTTCAAAAGGGTCACCCAAGGAACATCTCTCTGAAATAATTTCAAAATCTGACCAGGGGTTTCAGAGAAAGAGAATTTTAAAGAATTTCATCATGTCCATATAGTGCAAGTAGCCCCCATTCACAAGAGCCATGTTTCTTGATGGATCAAAATTATATGTACAGCTTTTGGAAAGGGTCCCCAAAGGAACATCTCTGTCAGATTATTTTAAAATCTGACCACAGGTTTCAGAGAAGAAGAATTTTCAAGAATTTCTTCATTTCCATATAGTGCAAGTAGCCCCCATTCACTAGAGCCATGTTTCTTGGCCAATCAAAATTTTGCGAACAATTTTAGAAAAGGGTCACCCAAGGAATGTCTCTGTGAAATAATTTCAAAATCTGTCCAGCCATTTCAGAGAAGAAGAATTTTCAAGAATTTCTTCATTTCCATATAGTGCAAGTAGCCCCCATTCACCAGAGCCATGTTTCTTGACCAATCAAAATTTCGCGAACACTTTTTGGAAAGGGTAACCCAAGGAACAAGTCTGTGAAATTATTTCAAAATCTAACCAGCGGTTTCTGAGAAGAAGAATTTTTAAGAATTTCTTCATTTCTGTATAGTGCAAGAAGCCCCCATTCACCAGAGCCATGTTTCTCGACAGATCAAAATTTCGCGAAAATTTTTGAAAAGGGTCATCCAAGGAACATCTCTGTGAAATTATTTTAAAATCTGGCCAGCGGTTTCAGAGAAGAAGAATTTTTAAGAATTTCATCATTTCTGTATAGTGCAAGAAGCCCCCATTCACCAGAGCCATGTTTCTTGACGGATCAAAATTTCACGAACAATTTTTGAAAAGGGTCACCCAAGGAACATCTGTGTGAAATTATTTTAAAATCTGGCCAGCGGTTTCAGAGAAGAAGATTTTTAAAGAATTTGCTAAAAAATTCCATTTCGTTGCCATGGCAACCAGAGTTTTTGACGGAATCAAATTCTGTGAACAATTTTTAAAGAGGACCTCCCAAGGAACATTCCAGCCAAGTTTGGTCCAAATCCGCCCAGCGGTTTAGGAGGAGTTGATGTTTAAAGAATTGTTGACGACGCACGACGCACTGACGCACGACGGACGATGCACGACGGACGATGGACACCGGGTGATCCTAAAAGCTCCCCTTGAGCACGTTGTGCTCAGGTGAGCTAAAAACAACAACACTGTAATGACCAACATTTCCTCCTTTTCCCACAATATTTCCTCCCCATTCAATGATTAGTTCCAAAATTTGAGCCTCGTTTAATACACAAGTGCTGTTTGCAAATGCTTCCACTTTAACCCATTACCACACAATCCCTACTTTTGACGCCCCTGAGAAAGAACGTTTCCTCCTTTTCCCACAATATTTCCTCCCCATTCAATGATTAGTTCCAAAATTTGAGCCTCATTTAATACACAAGTGTTGTTTGCAAATGCTTCCACTTTAACCCATTACCACACAATCCCTACTTTTGACGCCCCTGAGAAAGAAGCCTTTAGAAAACATTGTGGGAAAAGGAGAAAATGCTGGTAACCAGCATTTTCTCCTTTTCCCACAATGTTTTCTACCCTACACAAAACAAATTTCAAATTTTCAGTCACTTTTATTTTGTCGTCTGCAAATGCTTTCAATTTGGACCAGTCTAAAATATTGTCGTTTGGTGATGAGTTAACCAAGTCTTTTTGTCATTGTAAAAATGTTCAGGAAAAAATGAAAAAGTCTGAAAACTGTGTATCAAGATCAAGTTATATAACAGAAAAACTGAGAAAAAAAAACTCACAAGAAAAAAGTTGCAAAGGCATAAAAAAGGTTGGTTTTTTTTATATAATACACTAGTAAATATTTTGGCTCCAATATATGTGTTGCAATTGGATGCAATAAAAAACACAACAAAAAAATCTTTATCTACGCAGGGCAAAAAATGGTCGCAAATATGATATGATTATATACCTTGTGCAAGGACTTAATCATGCATGATTCGCAATTTAATTGGTCAAAAGTTAGGCTGTAATATCAGCCATCCACAAAAACAGAGTCTACTACCATCTGCACTATTACTTGTCTCATTTTGTTTGCCGTTTTCAAGTAAAATGTCAGTAATTGTAAAATGTTGTCATTGAAAGTTGTGTGTATATAATAAAAGAAATATCATCTAGTAGTAACTTTTCTGCTGCTTGAATGAACTTCTCACTGCATAAGAATAGCCATATAGTAGGTGAATTTTAGACCAATCAGAAACATTCTCATATCATAACCTTTGGAATTCCAACAAACGGTTAATAAGAGAACGCTTGTGACTGGTCCATGCTGGACCTTAGGTCTTCAGAGCTCCAGATAAAGGGAGTGATTTGGATTTCAAAATTGAAAATGTTAGTTATTGTCCACTAAACCCTAGGCTGTGGGTACTCATCAGAATCGCCTCATCGAGACGATTCTAATGAGTTCCCACAACATAGGGTTTGGAAGGGAAACAGTGGATTTCGAGTATCATCACTCCCTCTTATCTGGAGCTCTAGTCTTGCACAATGTCAAATTTTCTCATGCTGCTCAAATCAAATACAAGCAACTGGAATGTTACTATGTTACGGGAGACCAGTCCTTCATAAATGGCTTTGTCCTGATTTCAATACAATATCTAACAACTACATAAGGGAGAATTCTCTTTGGTTCAGTGGTTATGGTGTAGGTCTTTTAAACCTCAAAAATCGAGGACCTTGCCTGCATGGGTTTGAATCCCATCAGACTCAGCGTGTATTTCAGTAATGCATTTGTTGCAAACTTTCATATTTGTAAGAACATAATTAGTTGTACGGTCAGGTGGCAGGGGACTTGGAAACTTGTTCACGGCTGTGGTTAATCATGTCGCCCCGAGCCGATGGCAAGCTGGCCACATGATTTGACACACCCGTGAACAAGTTTCCAAGTCCTCTGCCACCTGACCGTACAACAAATTTATTATACCGCAAAGTTTTACCCTGTTAAAGCGCATTAAGCCAAATTTTCCTGTTTTATAATTTCACAAATCAAGTATGCTGATGAATAGACATTCCCTTCTGTGTGCCCCAATTCAATGAAAACTGACGTAACTGAAAACTGACGTTACTTAAACATGCAGTTTGGTGCATAGATGTGCAGTCTGGTGTATGGACGCAGCCATTTTGGATGTTGTGTCGCACGCGTAGTGATGTTTACGGGGCACTTAAAAGGGAAACTGGTTTTACATGGTTTTTGCCAGGGAACATGATATATGTTCCCCGCACGTCAATCAATCAGATCACGAGAAATTTCCTTGCAGTATAATAAAATATCCTGTATGTATTTTCATATAAATGAGTCATTTGCTGTAGTTACTTACTTGTTGTTGTAGTAGTTGGTTGTGTTGTTGTGGTTGTTGGCTCTGTGAAAGCAAAACAAACAAAATTTAGTACCATATCCTTTATCACACAATGTAGCATGATAACAACCCTAAGGAAGATGTTTTTGCAAACATTGTGGTAAAAAGAAATACCAGCCATTTCTCTTTTTACCTAAAATTTTAAAAGCAAACCCAAATATATGAGCCAAATTTAGTTTTTACATCTGCATATTGTTTTTAATTTGTATGCTTTTGATTTGGACAAGTCTAAAATTTTGTTATGTGGTAAAGAATTAACTCTTAACCGACAAAGAAATTTTGGACCGGTCCAAATGAAAAGCACTTACAGACAACAAAATAGATATAACTTTATTACTGAAACTTGTTTCTGGAAAGATAGAAAACATAGAGGGAAATGGAGAAAATGCTGGTTACCAGCATTTTCTGCTTTTCCCCACAATGTTTTCAAAAGGATTTTTGTCAGGGTCATTAAAAGTCGGGATTGTGTGGTAAAGGATTAGGAGGTAAACAAATGAAACTGAGCATTAATAAAATTCATTCGCGAAAAGATGACAATTTAGGAATTTCAAGTTGGTTTCGGAAGAGATTGTCCTATGAAGTTACAGACAGCTGAGCTCCAAAGTCAGAATTTACAAATCTATGTAGCATTACCATTATTCATGCTGTCCCTAAATTCACCTTAACTCGTTACCAAACGACACAATTTTAGGTTTATCCAAATCGAAAGCATTTGCAGACGACAAAATGAAGTGACTGAAAATTTGAAATTTGCTCTGTGAAGGGTAGGAAACATTGTGGGAAAAGGAGAAAATGCTAGTTACCAGCATTTTATCCTTTTCTCACAATGTTTTCTACAGGCTTCTTTCTCAGGGTCGTCAAAAGTAGGGATTGTGTTGTAATGGGTTAAATATTATAACTTCTAGAGATAGTTGCCGTATCACACAAAAGATAATAAAAGACATGCATGCCCTCACCTGTAGTGGTTGTTGTGGGTTCTGAAATTAAAAAAGAAAGGATTTAAGCATGTTGAATATATTGTCCATTTCGTTATCTATTAACTCTTAAATATTGACGGTATTTATTGTAAATGTTGCAAAATGAGACTTGGTTCCATTAATTCTCTCAATACAAAATAAATGAATTTATTTTCAATGGCTGCAAATACAATTCTGATGCAAGTTGAGGAGACACTTCAGACACAAGCTGGAATAGAGTAGTGGGCATTGTAAATCAAGATCAGGGTTCGTATTCAACCATTCTTCAGAACGTTCTTTGTCTTATTTTTCAGGATTTTCTATATTTGTAAGTAACACAACTTCTGAATGGCTAAACCAAATGGTTTAGCCAATCAGATGGCTAAACCAAATGGTTTAGCCAATCAGAAGTTGTGTTACTTTCAAATATAGAAAATCTTGGAGAATAAGACTAAGAATATACTCAAGAATGATTGGTGAATATGGGCCCAGAATGCAAGCTCTCTGCATTCAGATCTTAATCTTCACTTTCAGGAAAGGTATTTGTGTTATCTATGGTACAGAAGGCATTACCAGTTACAGAAACAGTGGTAAATAGAAAGAATTATATGCAATCTTTCCATTTCACACAATATTTTAATCTTTTTTCTTGAGTCTATAAGTGACCTTTTCAATTTAAAAATATAATCGGATTAAAATTTAACCTTTCGCCATACAATCCCAACTTTTAACAACTCTGAAAGGGTAGCGGCAAAAGGAAAAAAGGAAAAGGAAAGATGCTGGTAACCAGCATTTTCTCCTTTTCCCACAATGTCTTCTACCCTGTTAAATATAAAAACCACCATTTATGACACATGTAAGTTGTCATCTGTAAAAGCCTTGAATCTAGTCTAGTTCATTTTTTTTCATTTTATAAAGGTTAAGGGTTGCCCATATTGAAAGCATTTGTAGAAACAAACTAAATGTCACTCAGATACTTACAACTGGAATGTCTTTGTAGGAGTTGAAAATATTTTGAGAAAAGTATAATGATTAGCACAATTTTCTCCTTTTCTCAAATTGTTTTCAAAAGCACAATTTTTCAGGGGTTTTACAACTCTGGATTTTGTGGGAATGGGTTTAAGATTAAGAGTTTAAAAACATTTTCATTTTTTTAATTATCTTTTGCATTTAAACTATATAGGCTAACTCCATCAAACAGACGGTTTCCTTCTGTTATAAACATTCTAAAACCTTCACTCTGATTTTAAGCAAAATAGCACAACAAATTAGAAAATTACATCTTAGAACAGATAAATAGTTACCGGTAATTACTGTCTGATCTTTGGATCTTTGCTATCCCAATAAATATCTAAAATGGCATTTATTAATCCCTTAACTCTTTACCTAACGACAAAATTATGGACAAGTCAAAATTGAAAGCATTTGCAGACAACAAAATAAATGTGAAACAAAAACTGAAATTTGATTTATGTTAGGAAGGGTAGAAAACATTGTGGGGAAAAGGACAAAATGCTGGTTACCAGAATTTTCTCCTTTTTCCATAATGTTTTCAAACGCTTTCTTTCTTTCTTAGGGTTGTTAAAAGTTGGGACTGTGTGGTAAAGAGTTGAATGCCGAGTTAAAACCTTTCAATAAAAAAAGAGAGCAAAAGTATTGCTATTTAATACAAATTTGCTGATTAAGCCCTGAAGTTTAAAGACACCAAAAACAGAAGGTGCCCAAACAAAATCATGCGAAAGGAGAAAGTGCTGTTTTCCACCTGATCAGAAATGCCAGAATGTGTAACACAGATGCGGACTCTGTAGATCCACAACAAACTTCACATTTTGTGTCGTCTGATTTCAGTTTACACTGTCTGAAAAAGCAACTTAAGGTAGCACCATTCTAATGGAAAACAGCTATTTCCACTATAATATTATCTTAAAAAAGTTGCTACGCTTGAAAATGAGTATTGTTGTACTATTTTGACTGAGCCACTTTTTTCCATTTTTTCCTTCTTAGAATTACCATTTATAAATCTAGGACCATTCCATTTTAATTACAAAGGTAGATAATAATTACCTCCCTTTTCTGAAAACTAACAAACATATCAACAAATAATTTCAAGATGGACATCAAAGGAATTTCTAATCGATTAGAAATGTGCAAAAATATTATATCAGTATAAATCCTTATATATCAACTAATAAGAAATTTCAGTCCATTTTGCACTAGAAGCGTTAGGATGGTAATACCTTAACCCTTTACCTAACGACAAAATTTTAGATTGGTCCAAATTGAAAGCAATTGCAGACGACAAAATAAATGTAACTCAAAAATTGAAATTTGTATTGTGAAGGGTAGAAAACATTGTGGGAAAAGGAGAAAATGCTGGTTACCAGCATTTTCTCCTTTTCCCACAATGTTTTCAAAATATGTCTTTCTCGGGGTCGTTAAAAGTCGGGATTGTGTGGTAAAGAGTTAAACCAGGCACAACACTTTTAGGGTAAATCATAAAGTAGGAGATAATGAAGCTCTATGATGAGAATGAATGATTTCTAGTCCCATCTAGATCCTATACTGTATGTTACAGTATGCAAAAGACATTGCTCTCCTCCCTCCCCCAACCCTTTTCAGTCCTACGCAGGACACTTTTCTTGGCTTTGGACCTAACCTGTTGTTGTAGTAGTTGTGGTGGGTTCAGTTGTTGTTGTTGTTGTAGTAGGCTCTGTGGTGGTGGTTGTCGTTGTAGCCTCAGTTGTTGTTGCTATGGAAACAGTTATGACATTGCATCATGAGTTAGTTTTTGTTGGGAATTGTAAGCATTTTTTTAAAAATATTAAGCAAGAAGTTGAATAAGTGAAAAGAACAAAAAAAAAGCTGTTGCAGATGTTTCCCAATCCTTAGTACACATACATGTATAAATGACCTTGACCTCTGCCTCCTTGAGTAATCAGCAAGGATGGATAGAAGAAAGATTCTAGCAGACAATGAGTGCTTTCCTTTGGAAGTTTCATGAAACAGGACTTGTGCTGTTTATCAGTTATCTCAGGATCCCAGGCCCGTACTTATCAACTGAACATTCTCAGCCTTGTTTTTCATCATGCTATATATTTGAAAGTAACACAACTACTGATTGGCTAAAGCATTAGGGTTTTTTTAAATGGTTTAGCCAATCAGTAGTTGTGTTAATTTCAAATACTAGTATAGAAAATCTTGTCAGGTAATACTGAGAATGTTCTTAAAAATGGTTGGTGAAAAGTGCCCGATTCATTGGGAAGAATGGGCAGCAAGACGGATGAAGTACTAGCAAGTAATAAGTACACTTCAAATCCACCAAATGATAAGAGAAGTCAAAGAATAACCGTGAGGCTTCATGCAAAAAAGCAGAAAGGAAGTACAAGATCCCTAGTCATCCATCTCTATGAATACCAAGTTGTATTCAGAACTCCAAACCCAATGATCTGATTGGCTGACACAGATCATCTGTGCCACTCGTGAAAATATTACCAATGTTGTTCACTCGATGAAATAAATTTCATTCTTTCACCGAAAAAAACAAATATCCTCTATGTCATCACAAGTTATGGATCCATAATTGCCACTCAATCATAGGGTAGACTGGTTCTTGGATAAAAATGATCCCAAAATGAATGTTAGGGTTGTGAATGACAATAAGATGAATGTACTGACATATAATGATAAGACATTTGAAAAAGCTAATAGAGGAAGCATCCTCCTTGCCACGATTCTTTACAGCCTCAACCAAAGATGCGAGGAATGATTTTGAAAGCATCTTTGTAGCAAATGGATAGTGCATGCAAATTCAGGGTTGTCTGATAGATGAATAACATTGAAGCAAAAGAAGAATTTGCACTCAGAATCAATTAGATTATAGATTTTAGAAATATGGTTTACAAAAAAAAAATGACTTACTTGTAGTTGTGCTCTTTGCTGTAAAATATAAAATATTTGTGAAGAAAATTTCAGATATTTCTTTATTTGGTATTATAATAGTGTCAATGATAAGTACAGTGCTTTATGCTTTGAATCACTGTTCATGGGGCAAGAAACTTCAGAGCCCAAGCCCAATATTTGTTATCTCTTTACCACACAATCCCGATTTTTAACGACCCTAAGAAAGAAGAATTTTAAAAACATTGTGGGAAAACGAGAAAAAGCTGCTAATCAGCATTTTCTCCTTTTCCCACAATGTTTTCTACCATGCTGGAAACAAATTTCATTTTTTTACTTTAAGTTATTTTGTAGTCTGCAAATGCTTTCAATTTGGACCAGTCTAAAATTTTGTTGCTTGGTAAAGAGTTGTTGGAAAAGGAGAAAATGCTGATAACCAGCATTTTCTCCTTTTCTAACAATGTTTTCTACCCTTTTCAAAACAAATTTCAACTTTTGAGACATGTCTATTTTGTCGTCTGCGAATGCTTTCAATTTGGACAATTCTAAAATTTTGTTGTTTGGTAAAGAATCAAACCCAGGAAACACATAATAAATTAACTCTTTACCACTCGACAAAATTTTAGACTGGTTCAAATTGAAAGCATTTGCAGACGACAAAGAAAAGGTGACTGAAAAATTGAAACTTGTTCTGGGAAGGGTAGAAAACACTGTGGGAAAAGGAGAAAATGCTGGTTACCAGCATTTTCTCCTTTTCCCACAGTGTTTTCAAAAGGCTTCTTTCTCAGGGGCGTCAAAAGTAGGGATTGTGTGGTAATGGGTTAAGCTGTTGATGTCATATGACTGCAATGATGTTTAACCCTTTACCAAACAATCCCTGGTTTTTATGACCCTGAGATATAAGGCTTTTGAAAACATTGTGGGAAAAGGAGAAAATACTGGTAACCAGCATTTTCTCCTTTTCTAACAATGTTTTCTACCCTCCTGGAAACAGTATTCAATTTTTGAGTTAGGTTTATTTTGTGATCTGCAAATGCTTTCAATTTGGACCAGTCCAAAATTTTGTCATTCATTTGCAGGTGTGTTAACCCATTACCACACGACAAGATTTTAGACCTGTCCGAATTGAAAGCATTCGCTGATGACAGATTCAGTGTGGCTCATATGAAATATTTTTTATGACAGGGTATAAAACATTGTGTGAAAGGAGAAAATGCTGATAACCAGCATTTTCTCCTTTTCCCACAATGTTTTCATTAGTCTTCTCTAAAAACCTCAGGGGCGTTAGAAGACGTCACTGAGTGGTAAATTGGTTAAGGGAAAAGGTATGATTGCCATCAAATTATTAAGAATATGATCATTTAAATCCTTGAAGAATTAAATAACTTGTCATCATATTGATAGTGCCAACCACACACATTAGTTACTTTGGTAGAGAAATGTACAGATCAGACTGCCTTTTTCCGACAATATAGATCAAGATCAGCCTGTACAGTAAAATACAATAATATCTTTTACATCTGCTATGTTGCAAAATACTCCGACAGGCAAATTTTCAAGTACCATAATGTTGTCTGTTAACCCATTATCACACAATCCCTACTTTTGACGCCCCTGAGAAAGAAGCCTTTTGAAAACACTGTAGGAAAAGGAGAAAATGCTGGTAACCAGCATTTTCTCCTTTTCCCACAGTGTTTTCTACCCTTCCCAGAACAAATTTCAATTTTTCAGTCAGCTTCATTTTGTCGTCTGCAAATGCTTTCAATTTGAACCAGTCTAAAATTTTGTCGTGTGGTAAAGAGTTGAAAAATATTAATTTCATTAGAGCCATGCTCTGGCAACAGGGGTTTCACACATATCTGTGATGTATAATACCATGTATGTCATTTCATGACTGCGGATCTACTGTCTGGATATCAACTGGATTGGGAGGTAGCATGGTACTTGGATAAGCAGAAAAATTACAAATCACAGAAAGTTTTGAACTGTGAACTGTGCAGTCTGATCTAGATCAACACCTTTTGCAGATGTATTAAGCCCCCTTTTCTGAGAGCATGGCTTATCCATTATTGTACCCTGGGGGCTAAATCTTACCCAGATAAAAAATTTTTAGACTTTCCCATATTATCCCTTTAACTCATTACCCAGCAACAATAATTTAGGCTTGTCCAAATCGAAAACATTTGCAGTCTACAACAAAATAAAAGTGGCCGGAAATTTGCAATTTGTTATGTAAAGGTAGAAAACATTGTGAGAAAAGGTGAAAATGTTTTTTCAATTCCAAAACAATGTTTCCAAGGCATACATGTTCCGGTAAAAAAATACTGCATTGTTGGTAAATGGTAATTAAATGACAGAAATATAGATTGATAGAATAACTTCCCTACGCAATCTGATCAGCACTGGTTATAATAACCAGAATAGCACAAACTGGTTCATGCGTCACAACTGTGTACCATAGTACAGATTTAATGACCCTACCAAAGAAGCCTTATGAAAGCATTTTGGGAAAAGTAAAAAGTGCTTGTAACCAGCATTTTCTCCTTTTCCAATAATGTTTTCTGCCCTTTCACAGACAAATCCAATCATATAAATCCATATTTAAATAGTTGTCTGCAAATACTTTCTCAATTTGGACAAGTCTAAAGTGTTTTCGTATGTTAAAGTATTAACCCTTTCCCAAACGATAAATTTTGGACCCTTTCAACCCGAAAGAGTTTGCAGACGACAGTTTTAGATTTGGAGAAAATGGTAAAAAGTTCTCAAAAAGGGTAGAAAATACTGTGGGAAAAGGAGAAATTGCTCGTTATGAGCAATTTCTCCTTTTCCCACAGTGTTTTCAAAAGACTTTAACTGCAGACACGTAAAAACAAGGGCTTGTTAGGGAAAGGGTTAAGCACATCAATTAATATCAATTATCATAGTCTGTAGTAACTCACTAGTTGTGGTGGTCAACAGTGCACAGAATGGGTCCTGTATATGATTGTTACTGTTGTCCCAGCAGTGGCTAGCCCAGCTTGGTCCATGATTATGGGATCTCTTGTTTATGGATGAGTTATCTGTAAGAGAATAATAAAATTGAAAAGTAGCAATGAGTTTAATATATATGAAAACAGTTACTGGAAAAAAGTTTAATATATGTGTACCTTTGAAAATAGTCACTGGAAAAAGTTTAATATATGTGTACCTTTAAAAACAGTTACTGGAAAAAGTTGAACATACAGTATGTGTACCTTTGAAAATAATTATTGGAAAGATAGTTGCATTTCAGGAACATTCTACAACTCACCAAAAAGGCAAGTCAATGATTATGGAAACACATGAAAGTCTCTTACAAATTTTTAGTTACATCAACTCTCAACAGATTCCAATACATGAATAACTCAAATGTGAGATCAGGGTCCGTATTCACCAATCATTCTTAAGAACGTTCTTGGTATTATTCTTCAAAATTTCCCGACTGTGAAAGTAACAGAACTTCTGATTGGCTAAACCATTTGGTTTAGCCAATCAGAAGTTCTGTTACTTTCATAATGACAAAATTCTGGTGAATACGGACCCTGGGGTAATTTTTCACCAGCACACTGGCACATTCCATGTTATTCAAAACATAAACACAGGTCATAAATTGTAAATATAGTTGTTATTAACATTGTAAGCAGAGTATCTACTGAACTATTTCTGGTGAGTCAACTCTACCACCCCTCTCTGAATGCTGCCTGATCCAAATGAATGTCAAATTCATAATTTTCAGTTTAAAATTATTCACAGATCATCTACTAACTAAAGAAAAACATAAACAGTATCTTCAGTAATACAAGATAATAAAAAGGCAGGTATCGGAATTTACAGTAGATTTTAAAATTTGTGTCTATAGGCATAAAAACCATCTTGATCACTCCCATAATCCTTTTCTTACACTCATTTGTTTTAAGGAAGCTTTACAAGAGGCTTTTTGAAAACACTTTAGAGTCCAGTCAAGAAATTCAGTTTATTTTATTTTCGAATGTGTGATCTGAATATGTCTTTTATTTTGAAGAGTCTTAAGTTTGTTGTTTGGTCACAGCTAAAATTTAGAAAACAAGTACAGTCACATTTACTAGTTCAGTGAAAGCCCTACAAGGTGACTATCTCAACCATTTACCATAAAATCCCAACTTTTGACAATCCTGTGAAAAAAGCTTTTGAAAACATTGTGGGAAAAGAAGAAAATGCGGGGAACCAGCATTTCTCCTTTTTCAACAATGCTTTCAAGAGCCTTCTTTCTCAGGGTCATGGAAATCCGTGATTGTTTGGGAGAACCAGCATCTTCTCCTTTTCCCTCAAAGTTTTCTACCACAAGTCAAATTTATCATTTGAGCTATATAGTAGTTGTAATCTGCAACTAAACTCAATTGGATGTCTATATTTTACTCATGGGGTAAATAGTTATTTACTACAAATCCTGAAATTGTCATAACACAACTAGAGCTATCACTAAACATGATTATACCCCCCACCAGCTCCTTGTCACAAACACAGGTGGTTGTCACAGAATTCAAAATGGTTAAGTACAAGAGTAGTAGGAGAAAAAAGTTCAAGGGGAAAAAAATCCGGAACAAATCGCAGCAGGGTCATGAAAATTGCACATGCACAACTTCATATATATAGGCACACTGTGTATAAATTTGAGTTGAGCAGCTAAAAAAGTATAAGAGTATGGCTCCAGACAAATTTGTGTCTACAGACAGACAGCCAGCCATGGCGATTCCAGTAAACCTCCCTCACTTCGTTGGGGGGGGGGGGGGATTATAAAAATCTGATGCAGCATTTACCTTCACAGAGTCCACAACGTTTAGCGCAAACCTCAGCAGCAACTACCATGTAATCACCATGGCAATATTGTTCATCAAGAAGATGACAGTTTGGCATCCAGTCTATGCATTCTGAAATTGAAACAATCTATTTAAAAAATCTGTATGTCAGATTCAGTTTAAAAACTGCGATTTGTCTCTGTACTCGAGGCGACCAGTCAAAGAGTAACTTCGCCTTTGGGGACAGTTATCTGTACTAACACTTGATCTAGCCTAGGCACATACTCTAAATGCATACTCTCAAAGATTAAGAGTGTATAAAAGAGTTGAATTTAATATTTTGATTTAAAAGAAAAGTTGTGTAGTTTTATAGCTTATTGACAGGAAAAACAAGAGGGCCAAGATGGCCCTGGATCGCTCACCTAAATTTTTTAGAGGACCATAGCTAATTTATTGTCTTTGAGGTATTGAAACTTTGGAAACAAAATCATGGTTTTGCTGATGGAATTTTGAAAAGGTAAAATGTTTTAAAAAATTCTTCCTTCATGTCCATATTGTGCAATGTTGCCACTTCCCCCCCCCCCCCCCCCCACTTCAGGGCTATTTTTCTTGACGAAACAGCATTTTGCGAACAACTTTTGAAAAGGGTCACCGAAGGAAAATTTCTGTGAAGAAGAAGAGAAGAATTTCTTCATTTCTGTATATAGTGCAAGTAGCCCCCATTCATCAGAGTCATGATTCTTGATGGATAAAAATTTCTCAAAGAAGTTTTAAAAAAAGGGTCACCCAAAGAACATCTCTGTGAAATTATTTTAAAATCTGACTAGCAGTTTCAGATAAGAAGAATTAGTACGAGTAGCCCTAATTCACCAGAGCCATGTTTCTTGATGGATCAAAATTTCCCAAAAAGTTTCTGAAAAGGGTCACCCAAGGAACATGTCTGCGAAATTATTTCAAAATCTTAGCAGTGGTTTCAGAGGAGATTTTTAAAGAATTTCTTGGAAAATTTCATTTGGTTGACATGGCAACCAGAGTTTTTAATGGAATCAAATTCCATGAACAATTCTGAAAAGGACCTCCAAAGGAATGTTCCAGCCAAGTTTGATCCAAATCGGTCTAGCGGTTTAGGTCCATTTGGAGATGTTATTCAGGAACTGTCGACGCCGCACGACGGACACAGCATGGCCCTTAACCCATTACCACACAATCCTTACTTTTGACGCCCCCGAGATAGAAGCCTTTAGAAAACATTGTGGTAAAAGGAGAAAATGCTGGTAACCAGCATTTTCTCCTTTTCCCACAAAGTTTTCTACCCTTGACAAAACAAATTAAAATTTTCAGTTACTTTCATTTTGTCGTCTGCAAATGCTTTCAATTCGGGACAGTTCTAAAATTTTCTTATCTGGTATAGAGTTAAAGGCTCCCCTTGAGCACGCCGTGCTCATGTGAGTTAAAAATATGGTCAAGGTTCCCTTTCCTTTCTGTTACTTAGATGAACGTGTGTTCTATAAATATTTGGACGACATTCAATGTTTCCATGTTTCGTACCAAGATTCGTGCCATTGATTATGTTCAAAGACAATTTCAAGAGTGCCCTTAAATGACATAAGAAATTTTCACATTTATTTTATTTCCATGTGTGACGAATGCATTATTAATTAAGTTCAACAGAACTTAAGTCATATCTAGCTACTTTCACGTAAGTTATTGGTGCTGAATCGCACAAAATTTATAGAATAATAGTTTTCTGATATTTTTTTCAATTTCTCCTTTGTAGAGAGTATTTGATTGAAGTGGCTAAAACGAAAGCGACTTAAATTGCAGGCTATAGGAACACGGAATGGAAAAATCGGCCAATGTCAAATGCACGAGGAAAAAATATTATTCTTGCAAGGTATGCTTTTGATCAAAGTAAATCTTTTGAAAAGAAAACGGGCACTTTCACTGATCACATGATAGCAACAGACGCAAAGGTGAAAATAAACGTCATCTTTAGTAGACTGACAGTGAACAGGTGATATTTAAACATTGAAATTCGTGGTAAAACAGATAGATATGCCGAAAATCTGGAATGCCGGTGGTTGGACAAATCATCACCAACAAAGAGGAAAAAAACTTTCATTCTATCGATTCCCGAGTGTGGAGAGAGATCTGGAGAGACGATCGCGCAGGATAAGGGTCTACAACCGCTAAAACCCTATTGAACGCTCTGGATTCATTCATCAAAATATGTTTATATGTGCAGTGAACATTTCCTTACAGGCAATTCATATATCTTTTCTTAGACAATAATAAAAATAATAAACTTTTCATGTTAAGTTAGCGGTGACATTAACAAAGCTAGAATGGAACAATAGATTACAGAATCGTCACATGTCATATATTGAATTCGCCACACATACAACAATTTCCCATATTCAAGTTCTAACCGCTCTAGGTATAATAACTTTTGAAAATAACATAGTAAATGGAGAAGTTCTTGCCCAGCAATATGTTTTCTGCCTATGTATGGACAAATCCCATAATCAGTTGAACCTTGATCTACAATTCTCCTTGGATTTGTGTTGTTTGCAAAAGTTCATAATTTAGATTTAGATGTGTCAGAAAAATTCTTGCTTAGTAAATGAAATATGAATTATACTCGTTTTTTTTTTTTTTTATTTATTTGTTCTTTCATTGGTTTGAAGAAACATGAGGTACCAAACTCCTACCTGCACTGTCAAATGAGTGCTTAAATTACATAGATTTGAGCCTTTCCAGGTCATTTAACATAGTACCTGTACTATTTCAAGAAACCTAAATCCAGACCCTAATCATCCAGCCTTTGTTCCAACTGTCTTCAAGAAAGTTTTGACAGCAAAGACATTACAAAAAGGAAATAAAAAAGTAGAAAGATTCAATTCTGCAAAACGAAGGGAACTGTTCCAGCATCCGCCAAATCAAAGGGTAGATAAACAATCAATATACATATGATTTAAGTCGGTCAGAAAAACCAGCAACTTCAGCAAAACAAAATTCTGAAGGTCCAGAATACATGGCTGTTAGACTAGACTCCATGAATATGAGTCATGGAAAGAAGCTGGCTTTAGAAGATGCATTGAACAAAAGGAAAGAGAACAATTTCAGAATGAAATGAATAATTATCGGTCAGAGAGGGATGCCATGGTCCGATAGTTAGAAGACCTGAAGAACAGTAACTTTGGTGCTCATATTGTTGAGGACGATGATGAAAAATGTAAATTTTATACTGGGATAGCATGGTTAGTGTTCATAAAGTCATGTTTCTGAAGCAATTTTTACCACCAGAAAAACCAGGATAGCTTATAAAGAGAAATAATTTCTTTGTTGTTCTTGTAAAGTTGCCAGAGAAACCTATATTTTTGATTATCTATCCGACCAAATTGGTGTGGGACGCACGACAATTTTAGATATTTTCTGGAAATGGGTACAGCTAATTGAGAGTAAACAAAGTTTTATGATTCAGTGGTCTGATCAGGAAACCATTCGCAAGTTCAAGTCAAGTTCCAAGACTTATAAACATATTGACTGTTTTGAAATCTTCATTGAAAATCCTAAAACAATGAAAGCTAGAGCATAGTGTTACAGCATTTATCAAAAACATACAACTATGAAATCCACTTGTTGGTGGCAATCCATTTGGTGCTGTTGTGTTTCTCTCTCGTGCATGGGGTAGCAGGGTTTCTGACATTGAAATTACAAGGCAGGTGGGTTTTATAAGCAGGAAGTATCATTTTGAAAGACTTAGCCAGAGAGTGTTCTGTAAACCCTAAACAGCCAGCATTTTACAAAAGGATGTAAACAATTCGCAGCACAAGAAGTAGACACAGCAATATATCTTTCTTCAGTGAGAATTCTTATTGAACGGGTTATTGCTTTCATTAAAAGTAAATTTACAATCCTGCAATGAACATTGCCTTTAACCTGCATTCAATCTTCGAAGTTCGAGGCAGACGAAGAAGAATTAATCCGTGTTGATATATGTGTGGGTTCATGTGCATTTTTAACAAACCTTGGAATCCAATAAAAGGGCACAATGCTTTTCCAGGAAAAGTGACAATACAATGACTTGAAGTTACGATATAAGAGGTCTTACGTATAATTAACAAAATTGTCTTCACATATATTAAAGAAACTGTTATTTAACTCTTTACCTTACAACGGAATGCAAAGTTCTTTCGCTTGAAAACACTTGCTGACAACAAATTCAGTATGGCGAAGATAATGATTTCTATCAGGTAATGTATAACATATAATGTATCATATTCGGACAGGCAATATGCTAGTTGCTAGCATTTTCTACTTTACCTATTGTTTTCAAAAGTTCTCTTCTTCAGGGTCGTTAAAATACGGTAGTTTCGTAAGTGTTTAAAAATGCCCAACCTGTGCCGCACAAATAACCGGGATACGTGTGGCTGGCCAACCAGGGATCGTATACATCGTGTATACAAGATCTCTGGGCCAACTTGGTATTTCTACAGAACTGTGTTAAACTAGTAGGTATAGATAAAAATATAGTTAGAATGTCAGGTCATCAAAACTGATAAAAGCAGTAGCCCTGACACGTTTCACTTTGGCATAATGCTTCTCGCGACCTTCTTTTTTTTGTTTCACGTGGAATAGCTGTTGGCTGCACTTATGTATAGTCAACATGATTGTACATCATGTATATACTCTGTGAAATGGGAATTCAATACATCAGCTTAGAGTACTGACCTAGGTCAGTCCGCGCAATCTGCCAGAGAGTAAGAGCGATTTGCTTTTCGGTAAATTTTCTGTATGTCCACAGGATACATCTAGTCGTTAGACAAAATCGATTTGAAAGATCAGTGATTATAAGGTTGCTTGCTTAGAAAAATGCATTGCGGAGATGTCTTAACTCTTTAACACACGATAAAAGTTTGGACTTGACCAAAAAGAAAGTATGTGCAGACTACAAACTTAACGTTGTTTAAATGAAGATTTCGATATTTGATAGATTAGAAAACATTGTGGAAAAATGAGAAAATGCTGGTTATCCTTTTCCGGAATTTTCTTCCTTTTTCCAGTATGTTTTCAAAAAATATTATTTCGTCAGGGTCGTTAAAACTTGGGCTTGTGCGGTTTTCCCAGTGCTTCTTTTAACGGTAATTTTAGCGGAGTCAGTGGTAAAAGAAGATAGTATCCTGTGGCAATGACAACCATCAATCCTCGGTAAAAGAAGATTGTATCCTGTGGCAATGACAACCATCAATCCTCGGTAAAAGAAGATTGTATCCTGTGGCAATGACAACCATCAATCCTCGGAAAGAAACATGGTGACCGAGCTGCCAAGTTGAACAAATGGCTCCTGGTCTCAAGTCCTGCTAGCTACCGACTGCGGTACTAGGCCTTAGCATTTGTAATTGGAGAGGTCATCATACCTCTCCAACGGTGGTAAGTTTAAAAGGCAGACTGTCACAGAATTTGCTGTTGAAATCCATTTTTCTTGCAAAAATGTTCTGATACATGTAGTCTGTTTCGTCATGGTTTTGTAAATAAATCGAAATAAACCGAAACAGAAAAGAGACGTGGTTTACTTTTATATGACGAATTTCAGAAAAAATATTTGTTACACTAATTTGCCATGGCTGTAAATGACCCCTAAAATAATTGCAATTTTTCATTAAGTAAATAAATCGAAGCAGAAGAAAAAATAAGAATAATTTCGTTAAATAAAGGAAGTTCTAAGACAGCTGGACAAGATCGACAAGCAGGCCAAATAAACGTCAAGTAAAGCATATAATAGCGTTTCTACGCGGTGGCTTTTTCACTTGTTTGTTTACATGTCCCAAAATATATTGAAATTAAAAGCCAATGATCCATTTGAGGTTTACATGTCCCAAAATATATTGAAATTAAAAGCCAATGATCCATTTGAGAACATTGATGCTAACCTCTCCTGGCTTCTTTTTCAAAGAAGCCAACTTGTTGTAATTATGTTCAACGAGAAACGTCGGTGAATTCGCCCTCTAAATAAATCGAAATTCTGTTTTGGCGTACAGCAACCTGAATTCACAGGAGTTTATCAGTAAAATTGATATTGAAATTAAAAGCCAATGATCCATTTGAGAACATTGATGCTGACACTTGTTGTAATTATGTTCAACGAGAAACGTCAGTAAATTCGCCCTCCAAATAAATCGAAATTCTGTTTTGGCGTACAGCAACCTGAATTCACAGGAGTTTATCAGTAAAAATGAAGTGGCACGAGTTCAAATACTAGTATTAGTATTTATCTGGAAGGAAAAAATGTTCTTTAACTTTCCTAACCATTGCTTCAACACACCAGTTGGCGACACCAATCTTTGTGAACAAAGCACTAAAAGTACCGCGCGCACGGCAAAACTGACGTTCTCCCGGTACCGCTCCTGCTTCAGTAATAATTATGAAATGCCAACGACGCATACGGCGTCAGGGCTATGACATTTTTCAAAGTTTATAAAACAGTCGAGATAAAAACCAGCGTGTTTATGCATCTTCGTGATTCTTTATACCAAGCAAATAATTATGGGATCCGTAAAAGCCATTTCGTTCGCAGAACATTTACAAATAGCAAAAGTTTAACCAAAGCCAACTTGCACGGAGTGCGCAGGCTGACCTGGGCAGGAACTTTTTACAGATGCATTAAACCTTGTTTCACAGAGCATAGGTAATGTATAATATATTTTGTAAGGTACACATTGATCAGATGGTTGTCAATAGTTGAGCCTTCCAGAAATACATTTCGAAAAGGATTACTAGTATATTGCAAACTTTAATATGTTATTTCTGTTTTACTACAGGATTTTTGATATTTTTTCTTCTAAGAAAAAAAGACTTAAGAATGGGGAAAAAATGGCGCAAACATGGTTCAACAGGGATTAACCCATTACCACACAATCCCTACTTTTGACGCCTCTGAGAAAGAAGCCTTTAGAAAACATTGTGGGAAAAGGAGAAAATGCTGGTAACCAGCATTTTCTCCTTTTCCCACAATGTTTTATACCCTTCACAAAATAAATTTCAAATTTTCTGTCACTTTTATTTTGTTGTCTGCAAATGCTTTCAATTTGGACCAGTCTAAAATTTTGTCGTTTGGTAATGAGTTAAGTAGGAGAAAATGAAGCACCTACCCGAACGCACGCCAGCAACAAAGGCCAATGCACAGAGAATCGCGCTTGTAACCCACATGTCTCCTTAGTCCAACGTTTGCTTTACCGACTGCTTTCTCAAAGAAAAGAAATTTCCAGATCTGGGACGGCACGAGATTAAACTGTTGTTAAAGTCAGGGGCGGAGCTTGTATAACGCAAGTTTGAATAAGCGCCAGCTGGTGTCGAGTTCAAAATGTCCCAGACTCGCTTTCTCTCAGATAAGGCACGATGAACTGTGCTGTAATATTACTCAATTGCACTAATTTAAATATTCGACAAGTACCATTTATTTTTTCAATATGCTAAAAGAGGCCAACAAGTTTTTCCCCAAATAAATCCTTCTAAATGTTTATACAATACGTTCGAACCTCTTCAAGAGATGAAGCCTTTTTTGATTGCCGGATGGTGTCAGAACTTTTATATACCATGGAGCGTGACTTGAACTGGCCACAATGTCATAGATTAGAGGTTATGCAAGTTCTGTTAACCCCTTCCTTTTTTTAGCTGTTGTGCTTCATATAAGTTGCTCATGGCAGAGAAACATAGAAAATGACTCAAGGTCATAAGGAAAGCGCATAGATTTGTACTTTAAAGAACTTTCACAAATGTAGTGCGACTAATTACTGAAAAAAGTCTCCCGGAATGTCTAACCGCTTTCACTAGAACAACATAAATTGTTTAGAGAAAGCGAGCTGAGGGGACCGTTGTCCTAATAGACTGATTGAGTGAAAGGTGGCTTACGCCGCTTTCAATGTTATTTCAGTCGTACCACAGCGACAGCTCAAATGTTCATGTATTGCATAAAGTTTAGCAGTACCATGCTGCTGGCCTGTCCGAGGATACTTTCACGAAAAAGCCAATGGATCCAGTAAAGCTCGAGCACGGGTTCTCCAAAGGTCATGAGCCTTACACGATACCCATGACCTAGGCTGAACACCCTATTGTTAGCTACCAAGATGAGTACCCTCTTTCGAGTCTTACAGAAACTTATTCTATACATGTGAGTGTTGCAAGACTATTGGAAATTAGTGTGACATCAACCACACAAGTAGTGCTAGCGGTGACATGGTCGTTCGATTAGATCTTAGACTTTGCGACTGGCTGAGTATTTGCATGAGACCGGTTACACGACAATCAGATTATTCGACATCCATGGTCGTACACCCTACAAAATATAAGTTACGTCAGATTTCTTAAACACCAACAAAATTTTATGTTGCTGAGCCGAGCCGAGCCGAGCCGAGCCGAGCCGAAATATATCATGAAAAGCAGGCATCAGCCTTCTGCCCTTTAAAAGACTGGATAGTTATTAAACTGATGATTGATTTTTCTTGTAACAACAGTTGTATACTTAATGTTTCTTATTACAGCATACGGTATAGGATGTGTACTGTGATTCCCTCAGCACAAGTTCGACTTCTGCACAATTTCAAATGGGTCATGCAGTCCAGTTGCTTCACAAAGCTATGCAATGCACACACAACTGTTACTGTTATGTAGGCCTAATGCGATGCGACTGTCCTCATAGCATCGCATCCCTAAATCTTTTATTACAAATTCAATAGACACTTTTTTACACGATCAAATAGCGACTGCATCAGACTCATTGCACGACTAAAATACTTTGCACGGTACCATGCAAGTACCCTTATCTAGAACATTTGCAGGCGTTCATAAACTGGAGGCCAGTGAAGGAAATACCAATGTTCTTGTGAAAGGGATTTTAACCTTGTCTGCGCATGTCATATTCTTGCAGATTTGAACATGTCATATTCTTGCAGATTTGAACGCATCGCTCATCGTGTATAAAGGGCAAAGGTACGGTTTATACCGAAGCTATTACCCAAACCTGTAGGGGCTGTTTTAATAAATTGCCGTTGCATAGGTTACATGCTAGCTGATTATAGCTGAATGAATCGCGCTAGGCAAGTTTTATTGTGAAATTCAAAGTAATGAGTGTTTACCGGTTCTCTAGACAGAATGACCAGATCAGATTGATGTGTATTTGTAGAATGCCATCTAGCCAAAGATAATGGGGAGTTTAATGCATAGTGCGGTGGTATTGTGGCAATATGAAAGCAACATTATCAATATCTTTTCTAAAATGCAAAACAGTTTTCTATAGGGGGCAGCAAGTTAACTCCATAGTTTAATAGGTGCCACGAGATAAGCCGTTTTCCCCTTGTAAATATCTATGTTACAAGAGCGTACTAAAAAGCAAGGTTACAAGAGCACAAAGGTCCAAGAGTGGACAAGTTTACATGTAAATTGTTAAAGTTTTATTGTCATTCTTTACCAGATGCTAGAATTTCAGACTTATCCAAACATAAACAATACTTTCGACATAAATTGGTGGTTTTTCACAAGATTCAACCAAGAATATATTTATTTGAAAGGCACTGTCACTGTCTCAGTGTGGTCGGAGGTCCCCGGGTTTGCCTGTGTTCGGTAGGCCTATTGGTCCGCTGGCCTGGTCGTTACATAAGTAGATCTTTGTTTCTCTGCTTTGCCTGCGGTGGTGTCCTGATTAGGTTGTGTTTAGTAGTGGTTACCTGGGCCAGTTGTAGCAAGTCACTTTGTCACTCATTGTAGTCGGCAGTGATCTCCTAGTACAGGATTGTGGTAAAGAGTAATCATACTCTGTCACTTGTTGCGATCGCCATTATTAGTCCATAGCACTGTCATGGTCGGAAGTAGTACCCCTAATAAAGGTGAAGTCAATAGTGCTCACTCTGTCACTCATTATAATCGGCAGTTGTCTCCTTACATAGTTGTGGTCAGTAAAGGTCATCCTGTCACTCGTTGTGTTGGGCATTCTTCTCCTTGTATGGTTGTAGGCTGTAGCGCATTATCTCCCGCTAGATTGTATTCTACACATACACATCTATCTAATTTGGGCATTCTGGGTACAGAAGCGGACTAATTTTTCAAAATAACAACCGTTAGAATTTCAAATTGAAATGAACTTTTACTTAATAAAACACTACCTGGTGCGATTTATTCAACTATACTCGGATAGCTTGTAACCTATTCATCGGCCATTTATTAAAACATCCCCGACACATACTTTGGGTAGTAGGCCAATAGCTTTGGTATCCAGGTATTGGGGAAATGGGTGATGCGTCATAGTGCTCAGGTCGAATCTTCGAAGAATATGATATGCGCAGACAACAGTCAGTAGCGGTCATAATCTGTCATTAATTGTGATCGGCAGTGTTCCCCTAGCACGATTTCAATCTGCAGTGGTCACTCTGTCACCCCTTGAGATCGACAGTGGTCCACTAGGATGATTCTGATTAGTCATGCTCATTCTGTCACTCGTTGTGATCGGTAGTGGTCCTCTATCACGGTTTTACACAGTCAGTAGTGGTCACTCGGTCACCCGTTGTTGTCTGTAGTGGTCAACTAGCACGGTTGTATTCGGTAGGGATATATGAAGAGACTGTCACTAAGTGTGATCAATAGTTGTTCTCTGATCGTCCTAGAAATGCAGTATACTATGTTTATTTCATCGAGTATCATCGGATACATTATCACGAGTGGCGCCATCCGTGAAATGAATTTCTGTCTTTCAGCAAAAAGATATCCTCTATTTATCTAATTACTACGAAGCCATTTTATCGAAACATCGACTGAATTATTAGGCAAAAAACTTTTGACATAAATACAAATAGTTTTATCCCTGGGCAGACTGACTAAATTATTGGATTCCTTTTCTTTTTTTGCAAATATGCACTATCTGAAGTGTCTTTTTTACGGAGCATGGTTCACGGACAAGTAACCGAGCTGTCGCAGTGATATTTCTAAAACTCATGAAAACTGTTAAAACACCACCCAAAACATTTTTCTTGTCCGAGAAAAGGTTGAAAAAAGTCGACTCAGATAAGCCTGTTGACATCAAACATTATTTTATCACGTAACTGCTGCGATAGGGAATATTTTCGTACTTTACTAGGTCAACAAGTGTAAGACTGACACAGAGGGTATTTGTAGTGCCGAACTCTCGGCTTTTACGTTACAGCACCCAATAACACTATCCTTGTTTCAAGTCTTTCCCTTTATAAAGTTCTAACGGGGTCAAAAATGGCATTGTCTAGTCTTGTAAGCAGAGGCCGTTTCATGACCAAAGAAGGAAGTACACGGAGTGTGGCTTCCATTTTCTATTTTTTTTTTCAGCACTGACTATGCAACAGTATGAATGAATGATTTGATATTGCACAGCATTTATGTAAAATACAGTCATAAATTTAAAAAAAAAAAAGGTTCTAAATGTGGAGACCTCCTCATGGTTAGAACTGGAAACGTTGACTTTTCTTGTAAACGGCTTACATCAACTGAAATCTGGAAATCAAAGTGTCATATAAGATGAGTGCGTTTTCGTTGGGACCCCCCTTCCGAGAAAGATATCTGGATCCGCGCATGCCTCGGACAAACTTTGAGATTGGGTGATATCAGGTTCTAGGGTCAAATTTTAGAAAAACCTTGTTTACAAAGCAGAGGCCACATTTTGAGCCTGATATTCGTTTAACATAGTCAGAAATTTCGCTTTTATGAAATCTTAAAAACAATTTTGAATTTTGGTCTTAATTGTTCAAAAAGTAGGTCACCGGGCTAGTTCTAATGTTAACCTTGTGTGTAGTCTAGAGGCCACATGCTTCAGTCTGATATCCGTGAAACTTAGTCAGACTTTTTATCTGAAAATGACCATGACAGTTTCGAGAATGGGTCATTAGCAAATTCTGTAATAAAACATTCTGCACTGTAGGGGCCACATTTTCAGCCCAATATTCCATGAATGCATTACAAGGTATGTCTTGATGATAAATTATGCAACAGTGCAATTGGGTCTTGTCAGGTCAAAAAGAACGTCACTTGGCCAAATCCAACAAAAACTTTGTATATAGTCTAGAGACCACATTTTCAGCCTGATACCCATGGCGCTTGGTTAGAATGTTTGTCTGGATAATGTCTTGAAATTGATCACCTTCGGTTAAAGGGTAGGTCACTGGGCCAAATCATAGAAGAAACTTTTGTGCAGTCTAGAAACAAAATTTTCAGCTTGATATTCCCAAGACATTCATCAAAATGTTTGTGTTGATGTCAATATTTACAATTCAGGAAGTCGGCCAAGATGGTCCAAAAGTAGGTTAATTACACACATGCATCTTACACAATTAAAACCAGGATATCTTCAGCTTTATTTACCAAAGTTGACTCTACTCTAGTGAGGGCTTTTGGGCAAATGGCCTTATAGCTTTTTCAGTGTCTGAGAAATTTTTGAAGCATCCAGTCCTTTCTTTCTGTTTCTTTTGTATATTTCCGCATTTGATTCAGTTTTGTTGTTTTGGCTATATTTTTAGCCCACCTCAGCAAACAGTGCTAAGCTGAGTTTTGTGATCATGCGGTTTCAGCTATGCAATGTCCCTCATCTGTCACGTGTCATGCAAGGGGCAACATTTACCTTGTCTGCTAAGGCCACATCTTCTGTCAGATACTCAAGAAACTTGGGTCAAAACATCTGATATTCTTTAAAACTGCTCAGTTTTAAAGAATAGAGTATAAACAAAGAAATACATGTATAGTTGACTTTTAGCTCATTTGTGCACAAAATGCTCAAGGTGAGCTTTTGTGATCATGCTTTGTCAGTAGTGCAATGTCCCTCATCTGTCATATTTTGTCGTTCATACCCAAGCATTTACTATGTTTGCCCGCTAAGGCAACATTTTCAGTCAGTTACTCAAGATCTTTGTCAGAATGTTTGTCTTGATATCTTGGACAAGCTTAAAATAGGGTCATGCTGAGTCAACACTCTAGAGGCCACATTTTTTGGCCTGATACTGTTGAAACTTGGTCAGAATGTATGTCTCGATGATACCTTTGACAAGTTTGTAATTTGGTCATGCATGGTCAAAAAACTAGATCACTTGGCTTTCAGTTTGGACTAGTCTGAAATGTCTCACATGGTAAACACTTTCTCCTTTCATAAATGTGACCCATCATGCAAAAATGGACCATCTGGGAAGTGCAAAAAGTGTCGCCCCAGGATAGCATGCGTGGATTGTGCAGGCTTACCAGGGTTGACTCTTTTAATTTTATAATATTTTCTGCATGAAAAGTGGTCATTCTACCTTTCTATACAATCATTGTTGAATTATCAACTGAAAATGACCTGTACTATCTTTGATTTGTTTTCATCTAATTGATGTATGGAGGGTAGAAGAAAGAAAAGCAAGACACTTTTTTCAGATTTACTTATTATATTTTTCTATGATTTTTTTTTTCCATTTCATTTTTACTTTTTCAATAATATGTCACACATAATTATAATTATATTCAACGAAAAAGTAATCTATGATTTACAAAATGATGCATGAATCATACATATAATTTAATCGATCTTACAATGATGCTATAAAATATTACAACATATTTGATCTGAAATAGTTTGAGTAATTTTTCACCCAAATACTGAGCCAAGAACTTGCAGCAACATGCAAATAGCTCACCTCCTGAACAGACATATACATATCAATATTGGAAATTCAACACAGTTGCCTTTTCTGGCAACCAGCAGCAGTAACAAATTAAAAAATGGAAATAAACAGGAAGATGCAAGGACTTAGCCAAGCCAATGCCTTGTAAAAGCATGAATGCCTTGCCTGCAGACAACTTGGCTGTAATTGTGTGGTTAGTCTGGTAAAGTGTTTTCACAACTATAGTTGCTTTTGCAGCCGCTGTAGATCAAGATCAGGCTGCACAAAACATGCAGCCCAATCTGTGATTGACACTGTCTGCTTTGGTGGTTCACTGCAGACAAAAGCAACCTTGAAATTGTGATTATTATGGCTACCCTTTTTGGGATAAAATCTGCTGTTGGGTTTATTTAGTGCCCTAAAGGCTAAATCAGTATCGGAGGACATCATTTTGGACTAGTTCATACCAAAACCATTTTTAACTGACAAATCAAATTATCAAAATTTTCTTTGAAACGGAAGGGAAATTGGTCTCCTCTACCCACAAAGTTTTCAAAAGCTGTTTTTTTCAAGATTGGTAATTCTTTAAATTGTGAAGTAAAGGATTAATATCTATATAAACTACCACAGAGTAACATGCAATAATGAGAGTAGCATGCAGAGCTCAATTGGTAGAGCATAGGACTTGTGCATGTGATGTTTTCGGTCACTTGAGGGTGTGGGTTTGATTCCCACGGTTGACCATCTACAATTACAAATACATGTAGTCTTTCAGATGAGACATTTAACCAAAGTCCTGAGTGTCGGTGCTATACACCAAGCACCTTCAAGAACCAGGCACAACTAAATATGGGTTTCATTCTGTATCTGCACTCTCCCCCGTAGCAATACAAACAGCCTTCAGCAGGGCATCACCCATATGGGCAACAGGTGGGGACGATAAATAAACAAATTCAATCAATCATGCTAGAATCAAAACTGTTTTGAGATCCTTGATTCAGATTAAACTAACTTGATACCTTGTGTAATTGCAAATATATGTCTTTCAACTTTAAGCATTATGAAGCACTAGCATTCCTATTACCTAGATCAGCAGTACAATAGACATGCTTTTACATACAATTAAATATCAAAAAAAACTACTCATAAATTAATCTTTACATACATTTTCCTACACAAAAATCATCAAAAAGAGTATTTCCCCACACAGAAAATATCATGACAGAATTTTCAACAAATTTCAGTCATGGGACACAATTATTTACCTTGTACCTTGTGTTTCCTTTTTCACACAGTATATCCTCCCTTGCAGCAGACTCTTTGAGTCTTGCAGCTACGCATTTTGAAAATATTGTAGCAAAAGATGAAATAAATAATGATTGTAGTATTACTCTTTCCTTTAACTCATAGAAAAATGAAATATTGTAGCAAAAGATGAAGTTGTTACTGATCAGCAACTTTGCATTTGCCATAATTTTTTCACACCTACTTATGAATTAATCCCTTTACCAAACGACAGAATTTCAGACTGGTCCAAATTGAAAGCCCTTGCAGACGACAGAAAAAATCTTGACTCAAAAATTGAAATTTGTTTTGAGCAGGGTAGAAAACTTTGTGGGAAGAGGAGAAAATGCTGGTTACCAGCATTTTCTCCCCTTCCCACAATATTTTCAAAAGGCTTCTACTACAGGGTTGTAAAAACCAGTGATTGTTTGGTAAAAGGTTAAATGATTTGTGCTGATTAGCTATACCTGAAAAAATTTTCAAATGTGTTGTCTGCTGCAAATTTCTTTCAGGGTTTAACCCTTTCCGATACGACAAAACTGTACACTGGTCCAAATTGAAAGCATTTGTGGATGAAAACATAAACACAAGTAAAAATATCAAATTTGTTTCCAGGAGGGTTGAAAACATTGTGGGAAAAGGAGAAAATGGTTACCAGCATTTTCTCCTTTTCCCACAATGCTTTCAAAAGCCTTCTTTATCAGGGTCGTAAAAACCATGGACTGTTTGGTAAAGGGTTAATAGGTTAACTCTTATCCTTCTACATAAATGAAATAAAACTTTCAAGCCAATAGTAAAATCCCAAATTTTCCTATTTAAAAGTTATTTTGGAAGTAAAATATCTATTTATCAGACTGTGTAGATCAAAGATCAGACTGCATGTTCTGTGTAGTCTGATCTTGATCCACACAGTCTGCAAAAGGTCCTTGATTTGCACTTAAAAGTTTAAGCATGAGAATTAATACGCAATTCTCTTATGAATCAAAATTTTCAGCCGATCACACTAGAAACCAGATATCAAGTGTACAAAGGTCAATACTTAAATCTAGATGAAAACATTCTGGAAAAAGGAGGAACTGCACCTTACTAAAACTTTGTTCTTCTGTCACCATGTCTTTATCCCATTACCAAATGACAATATTTTAGACTGGTCCAAATTGAAAGCATTTGCAGACAACAAAATAAAAGTGACTGAAGTTTGAAATTTGTTTTGTGAAGGGTAGAAAACATTGTGGGAAAAGGAGAAAATGCTGGCTACCAGCATTTTCTCCTTTTCCCACAATGTTTTCTAAAGGCTTCTTTCTCAGGGGCGTCAAAAGTAGGGATTGTGTGGTAATGGGTTAAGTGTGGTTTGACCCAAGGTCTTGTCAAGAAGTTATGTAATAAAATATGGTACATGGTCTATTATACTTATGTTGCAACTGCCTACACTGTATACAACATATATAACATTAACAACATTGCACCATAAGGTATGCCATTGTCAAATAAACGTTAACTCTTTCACTACAAATGTCATCTTCCACAGCTTTAGCACATGGTACAGATTGAGATCAAATACCACAAAACATGTAGTCTGATCCTGAATCTTCACCATCCACTAGTAAATGCTTATCTTTGACCAAAATGATGTACATATGCAGCTAAAATCTAAAAAAAAAACCAGCTGTTTGGTAAAGGTTACCCTCTGAGCCTTGCAAGACCCTCATTAGTCAAAGAAAAAGGTAACCAGTCAATAGAATGACTAAGAAACTGAACATTACATATAAAACAGCGCAATACAACACTTCAGCAGTTACAACCAACCTTTCATGTGGAATTGGGAACATTAGGTGGCTTGGAACAGTGACAAAACTTTGGACCTGCCTGAACTCAATATCACAAAATCCCTACTTTTGACGTCCCTAAGGAAGAAGCCTTTAGAAAACATTGTGGGAAAAGGAGAAAATGCTGGTAACCAGCATTTTCTCCTTTTCCCTTAATATTTTCTACTCTTCACAAAACAAATTTCAAATTTTCAGTCACTTTTATTTTGTCATCTGCAAATGCTTTCAATTTGGACAAGCCTAAAATATTGTCGTTTGGTAACGAGTTAATCAAAATCATATACAAATGATAAGTGAACTGTTGCTGAAATAATGGGGTTTGTATTGATAAGACTAGAAAACATAGGACAAGGAAAGAATGTGCGTTATTGCTATTTTTTCTTTTTCCACTATGCTTTCAAACGCCTTCTTTCTTTAACTCATGATAACATTGATTTATGTGATTCAGAGTTAGAATAAGATGGCACAGAACAAACATGCATCTATCAAACATACAGTTTAACCATAGATTAACAACCACACTTTTTACTACAACATAATGGCCAAACTATCCTTAATCCTTTACAAAACAATCCTGACTTTTAACATCTCCAACAAAAAGGCCTTTTGAAAACATTATGGGAAAAGGAGAAAATTTTCTCCTTTTCCCATAATGTTTTCTTCCCTTCCTAAAACAAATTTCATTCATTTTGTCGTCTGCAAATGCTTCCAATTTGAACCAGTCTAAATTTTTGTCGTCTGGTAAACATTTTGAGTAATTCTCTTTTTCAATAAAGATACAGCATAATACTAAGGAAACAATGAATGTCACGATGGTTTTTAACTCTTTACCAAATGACAAAATTTGAGACTGGTCCAAATTGAAAGCATTTGCAGACGACAAAAAAAATGTAAATGAAGAATTGAAATTTGATTGGAAAGGTTAGAAAACATTGTGGGAAAAGGAGAAAATGCTGGTTACCAGCATTTTCTCCTTTTCCCACATTGTTTTCAAAAGGCTTCTTCCTCACGGTCGTCAAAAGTCATCATTGTGTGGTTAGGGGTTAATATGCTCCTTGACATAATACATCAATAGACATGAAAGTATAGAAGGAAAAAGGAAGATTTGCTCCTTTTCTTACAATGTTTTTACGTTTACTAATGAACTAACTCATATTTTGTTATTCATCCTAATTTCAAAGGTTATACTCATCTGCTCCAAATTCATATCATCGAAAAATGTATTGAAAATGTAGCTTACAGAATTTGGCAGTGTGGTAGCATGACATTTCTAATGACCCTTTTCTATCACAATATTCAGACTTTTAATGACCCTGAGAGAGAAAGCTTTAGAAACATTGTGTGAAAATCAGAAAATGCTGGTAACCAGTATTTTCTCTTTTCAATGTTTTCTTCCTTCCTAAAACAAGTTATCTATTTTGTTGTCTGCAAATGCTTTCATTTGGGACAAGTCTGAAATTGGCTTGTAAGATAAAAGGTTAATACTTTGATGAAGATGCGCTTTTGCACATTAAAAGTTTTACCTTATACACATTATATTTAAAAACATGATGATAAATTGAAAAATTCCTCATGATTACCTATGAGCTCAACATTCTCTTAACAACATTTGCATTAATATGCATATGCATCTGACTTTAAAATGTTTCAAGTCCCCCACTTAGTCTATTTTGAAAACATTGTGGAAAAAGGAGACAATGCTAGATGCTACCCTCTGATTATTGACTTTCACAAATGATACTTCACTTCCCACAATGTTTTCCACCCTTTGAAATTTAGTTTTAATAGTATGATCCAAAATGAAATTTGTAATAAATTAGCAAACAATTTGAATTTGTACATGTTATTTTGCTGAACAAAATAGCATTGTTTAGCTGCTAGGGAGGGATGAATCCTGTTTCAATTAACCCTTCAGCACACAGTCCCATTGTTTAACTCCTTACCACACAGGAAAATTTTAGACTGGTCCAAATTGAAAGCATTTTCAGACGACTAAATAAAAGTGACTGAAAAATTGAAATCTGTCCTGGAAAGGGTAGAAAACTCTGTGGGAAAAGGAGAAAATGCTGGT
Source organism: Tridacna crocea (assembly GCA_943736015.1). Taxonomy (NCBI): domain Eukaryota; kingdom Metazoa; phylum Mollusca; class Bivalvia; order Cardiida; family Cardiidae; genus Tridacna; species Tridacna crocea. Next base: position 37,477,214 of record OX031068.1, read on the forward strand.
TACCAGCATTTTCTCCTTTTTCCACGGTGTTTTCAAAAGGCTTCTTTATCAGGGGCGTCAAAAGTAGGGATTGTGTGGTAATGGGAAGAATAGGAAGAAGCCTTCTGAAAACATTTTGGATGTGTCTATATTTTGTCATGTGGTACAGAGTTGAATTGCCATTTCATCAACTATGTGAAATATTTATGGAACATGATACATAGTAAATCCAAATTTAATTATACCTTCCAAATTTAATTATACCTATCATTTTTTAAATTCAAGACGATGGAAACACAGTTCATGTGTTGCTAAATATGTTTCCTAGTTTTTTTTCATTTTGTCTGGTGTTTAACTCTGTTTCAATTATTTCAGTTGTATTATGGTGACCAGTGCATTTATTTGTGCTTTCCTGGGGTTTCTTTTAGTGTTCTCATTATTTTTTCCAAGCCACTGACTGTTTACCAACATAAATATCATCAAAACAATATTTGGCGGTGAACAAGAGAAAAGAATCCTGTCAAAATGACCATCATCTTTCCCCATGATATCTCGATCAAAAAAAAAAATGTAAACCTATAAAATAGAACTAAAACAAGCAGATAAAACAGATAATTAACCCTATACCACACGGCAAAGTTTTAGACCTATCAAAGTAGAAATCATCCGCAGACCACAATTTCAGTTTCTCAAATGAAACAATTTTTTTATTGAAAGAGTGGAAAACTTTGTAGGAAAAGGAGAAAATGCTGGTTACCAGCATTTTCTCCTTTTCCCACAATGTTTTCAATAAGTATAAAAGTCGTCATAGTGTGGTAAAGATTTAAAAGACTTGGAAATTAAAACTGATATTGAAAACTAATAGATATGGCAAACTTCAATGTATATCTATCATTTATGGCATGGTACTGAATATGTCACACTTGTAATTCATCTTATTGCACAAACACAGGATGATAATGAATGTCAACACCATTCTATTGGTCCTTTTTTTTTTCAAAGAAAGACCACTTCTAAATAAAGACCGCTTCTTTCAGAAGCCAGTCACAATTTTGGTCCATCCTCTGTAAAAGAGGTATTCTTATTCCTTGTTTCCTTTTTCACCACCACTTGAATTCGAATAGTACTTATCGCTGATATAGTTGCTTGTGCAGACAGTGTAGATTATGATCAAACTGCACAGAATGAGCAGTCTGATCTTGGATCCATGCTGTCTGCTTTTTTTGCCTGATATTCAGACAATATAGTGATAAAAATGCATTATCAGCATCCTTCTTTCTTACTGTGAATCTCCTGTCCTTTTATTCAGCACTACAAGGGTTAAGGATTTAAAAGTCTAATAATAGACAATATCACAGAGACACTTGATACAGTACAATCCATCCGTGGATACACCTTGGTTGTAGCGTCAAGGTCACTTCTTTCAAAGGTCGAAAGGTCAGGTCACCTTGATGGCAGGTTTTAGAATATCTAATTGTAAGTTCAAAACATTAGATATGGTACAATTCTCTCATCTCTTGGATTTTTTACCACCGAAAAAAAACCAGCCTTTCTTTTTATCCTGTTTATGAGAACTGATCCGCCTTCGAGGTAGCGTGGAATAAGCAAAGTCTTTAAGGTCTTTTTGAAAGGGTACTTGGTGGCTTGGATTGACTCGACTTGTGGGCTGTTTATCTGTAGAGTAAAAAGAAAATATCAGCATATTCACCCAATGCACATAAATCATTTAACTTTTCACCAAATGATTGAATGTTGTTACTGACCTTGATGAAAAAAGCTACTGCTTCAGACAGCAGACATCAAGTTGCTATTACAGGTGCAGACCTCAAACTAAATGTGGTTTAAAATATGTGATTTGCCTTTTATATGGTAGAAAACATGGATGTGAAAGAAGAAGATGCTTGTTATTAGCATTTTCTTCTTTTCCCACAAGGTTTTAAATAGCTTTGATCTACAGGGTCTTTAGGATACCAGACAGCTTGATAGAAGGTCAACTTTATTAGTTGCATGGTCAGGTGGCAGGGACTTAGAAATGGCTGTGGTGAATCATGTTGCCCCAAGCCGAAAGCAAGATCGCGACATGATTCGACACAGCTATGAATAAGTTTCAAAGTCCCCTGCCACCTGACCATACAAGGAACTTACTAAACTGCAAAGTTTTACCCTTTCAAAGCATGTTCAGCAAAATTTTCCTGTTTTATAATCTCACAAATCTTGTATTACCAGCATTTTCTCCTTTACCCACAATGTTCTTTAAAGGTTTCTTTCTCAGGGTGGTCAAAAGTAGGGCTTATGTGGTAATGGGTTAAATATTCATGTCACTGATTTTTTTAACTGTATACCAAATGACAAAATTTACCTCTGACCCTTTCCCAAACGACAAAATTCTAGACTGGTCCAAATTGAAAGGACTTGCAGACGACAACTGTAACTCAAAAATTGAAAATTTGTTTCCGGCAGGGTAGAAAACATTGTGGGAAAAGGAGAACGTTCTGGTTACCAGAGTTTTCAAAAGGCTTCTATCTCAGGGTTGTAAAAACCAGGGATTGTTTGGTAAAGGGTTATCAAAATCCAAAGGACTTCCAACAAATTGAAGGTGGTTCACATGATGGCATTTGTCTTTCTCTGGGTAGAAAAGATTGTGGAAAAGGGAGAAAATGCAGCAATTTTCTAAAAAGTATTCTACTTCAGGGTCATTAACACTCAGAAATAGTTTTGGTAGAAGGTTAAAACTTCCATTAGTGTTAGTCAGTGCAAGCATTGTACCTTTTAAACTGGACTGAGATCTGACTTTGTTTAAAACAGTCTGTTTCCAATGGTCTGGAACACAAAAATCTGAAAATAAGCAATAATAAGAATATTGTATGAAGCACAAATAAAATACATTTAACTTTTTCAGCAACATAATGTACTAACTCATTACCAGACAACATTATTTTAGACTTGTCCAAATCAAAAGCATTTGCAGATGACAAAATAAAAGTGACTGAAATTCTAAAATTTGTTTTGTGAAGGGTAGAAAACATTGTGGGAAAAGGAGAAAATGCTGGTTACCAGCATTTCTCCTTTTCCCATAATGTTTTCAAAAGGCTTCTTTTTCAGGAGCATCAAAAGTAAGGATTGTGAGGTAATGGGTTAACTCTTATCTCTTTCTATGCTTAACAGGAGCTTTGCAGAGATGCACATATGCCAAAAGGGGTTTGTCAATGAAAAGGGTTAAAATCTAGAACACGTATAGAGAAGAAAATTTTAAGAGTCACATGCACAATTGCACGTCATAGAGATTAACTGTGCTAAGTTTAAAGTCATTACGTTGGAAACTGGGGGAGGGGTTGCGCACACAAGAAATTGCAAATGGGCGACCTTTGGACTGATGGACAGACAACTGTGCCGTAAGATAGTATGACCCTTTGGGTGGATAAAAAAAAAATCCAGGAAACTTTTTATAAATCCAGCAGACATTTTCCATATAGAAATAAGACCCAAATGCTTTCAGTTTCATAATAGTTTTCATCTTTATTTTTCAGCTCAGCAGCCAGTATAGATTAACCCTTTCCCAAATAATCCCTGGTTTAGGAATAGAAGCCTTTTGAAAACATTGTGGGAAAAGGAGAAAATGTTGGTAACCAGCATTTTCTCCTTTTCCCACTATGTTTTCTACCCTACCTTATACAAAAATCATCTTTTTAGCAACTGTTAATTTATCATTTGCAAAATGCTTTCAATTTGGTCTGGTCCAAAATTTGCTGTTTTGGAAAGGGTTAAAGATCAGACTACATTTTGTGCCATCTGATCTTGAACTACACTGTCTATAAAGGAAACAACTGTTGTGGAATGTGCATAAAGGCTTAAGATGGGGAAAAAGGAGAAATTATACAGTAAAATACTATAGTGTCGCACCATTATCTCTATCTTCCTGTACCCTCTTTCTCTCATCTCTCAGAGCTTTTAACCATCTCTCCTTGCCTGCTTGTGTTTTACTGTACAATAAATACCATTTGTCCTTGTGGGTCTCATGGAGTTTCCAGGCATGCTTCACAGATACATTGTACTGGACATCTTTAAACAGAAATAATTGACAGTAAATATCACTAGTCTTGTAGGTACTGTGAAGCTTCAAGACATTATTTATAAGAAACACCAAACTAAACATTATACTCATGAATAATATCAACGAAAGTTAATACAAATACTACATGTCCATACCAAAAAATTTCATGGTGTGTTTTAATATTTAAAAAAAATTTAGAAATATTGAGGTAATTCACATGAAATATGATGCTTACATATAAAAAAAAAACCCTAGTGTAAATTGCGGTTACAGGCTACTTTCGCACTGAATTTCATGTTAGTGTTTATAAAGGTATTTAATGCTATTTGGTAACTACAGAATGGTATATGCAGGCATCCAGTCAATAATTGTTTTATAGAACTGTCACTTATTTATTTCCCGAACATCAGTATTTTAGATCAGTCCAATTCGAATGCACTTGCGGATGATGACATTGATGGGATCTTTAACGCATAGTCTAGAAAACATTTTGGGAAAAGGAGGAAATGCTGGATTTTCTCCTCTAACCACAATGTTTTCAAAAGGTCTACTTTTTTTAGGGTCTTTAAAACTGGATTGTGCTGTGAAGAGGTTAGTGACTTTGGACCCTAGTAACAAGCATAATTCTCCTCTGATTACAATGTTTTTGAAACAGAATTGTTGCTAGACAAACATTTCTCTGCCAGATGTAATATGAAAAACAGAATAAACCTACCTCTACCATCAAAAACATCTATGACATCACAATGATCCAGATCGATCCTTCCCTTATAACTGAACACATGACGCTTGAGCAATTCCTGTAAAGCAATATTGTAACCATCAATTTTCAAAAAATTTACAACATCCATTTGCATATGTTGCGATTAAACATATTTCAAAAGGTAGGATTTGTCTATGGAAGGGTAAAAAACACTGGGAAAAGGCTAAAAATGCTGAATACCTATGTGGTGCAAATCTTAATAACGGAAATGGACACACTCGTTTAGTGTCTAAACAACTATGCAAACAGATATTAACCCTTTAACTGGCCCAAATTGAAAACATTTGCAGACAAAAAAATAAATGTGACTGAAAAATCAAAATTTGCCTTAGGAAGGGTAGAAAACATGGGAAAAGGAGAAAATGCTGGTTATCAGCATTTTCTCCTTTTCCTACAATGTTTTCAAAAGGCTTCTTTCTCAGGGTTGTTAAAAGTCTGGATTGTGTGGTAAAGGGTTAATTGAAATAAGGTACCGGTATATAACAAGTTCTACTGATTCAAGTTTTTTATGTTAGGAAGCCAACCAATGAACACTAATAGACCTGTATACACCTGCTACTGTCATTGAAACCCCAGGATGACTGTACTACACAGGTTTGACCGGAAATATTTATACCTACCTTTTTACAATAAATAAGTTGATGGTCAAACAAAAAGAAATAACGTTCTTGGGACCAACCAGCTGTGTTTACTTTATTTATCTCTCCAGAAAATATCAACTCTGAACTTCTCTCTAATAAATCCTCTCCCTGAAAAGATAACAATATTTAATGATGACTTATTCAAACCTCTCGCAAAATGATTTACATGCTAAATAATTCAAATGGAACTTCCAAAATGATGCTAAAAACTTAATAATGGTTCTATTTCAAATTCCTTTTTATGAGAAAAAATATCTAATTATATGATACTGTAGATCAAAGATAGAGTAAAGGTTCTATGGTCTTGAACCACACTGCATGCAAAAGGTCATCGAGTAACACTTATCAACCTTGGTTTCAACAACAATGAGAAAGATGGCTTTAGAAACCATCAAAGAAAAAAATGAAAATGTTGCTTAACTCCTTACCAATTTCTACACATTGTTGTAGGAGCCTTTGGAAAACATTGTGGCAAAAGGTGAAATTGCTCGTGACGAGCAATTTCACCTTTTATCACAATGTTTTCTACGCTATCAAAAGGTATCATATACATATAAGAAACAGCTTCATCCTTGCTGTTATTTAGAGTCAATTAGACATACTATAAAAATGCCTTATGGGGTAAAGGGTTTATAAAAACTTATACATGTATAAATATGCTTACATCCCAATCAGCAACTGTATGTTGCCAGGCGGCAATCTTCTCGATACTCTCCATCTTTCTTTTTCGTTCATTTATCAATGTTGCAATTTTTCTCATGGCTGACAGAGCATCCCTCACAGTCTCATAATCTGAATGGTCTGGTGGCGTGTATTTTAACAGCTCTGCCAGTTGTAGAGGGTACTTGCAAATCTTTTGGACAGGAGTTAACAAAAAACCTTCTAGAGGAATTTCCACCAGATCTTGTAGCAGACGACAAGCCTGAAATTATACTTTGACTGATAGAGAAAAGTCAAAATATAGTGAAGAATCTTTTGTTTAGATGAAGATGGGACATATAATGCCATTGAAAAAGTTGTATGAAGACACACATTCACATATTCTTTTAACTCTTTACCAATTTGTTTTCAGAGGAAAAGAAAACATTGTGGGAAAATGCATTTTCTCCTTTTCCCACAATGTTTTCAAAAGTGTTCTTTCTCAGGGTCATAAAAATTTGGGTGGAAAATAGTAAGGTACATAAATGAAACACTGATAAATCGAGCCTACTAATACATTTTTTTTTAACACATACATACAGAAACATGTAAAAAGTCATTTCTATCCATAAAGAAAAAAAACAAAAAAACATTTAACACTCTAACAGACAACAAAATTTCAGACTAGTCTAAATTAAAAGCTCTTGCAGATGACAATGAAAATGTGGCTCAAAGAATGAAATTACACATTGATTGGGAAGAAAACATTGATGAAAAAGGCAAAATGAAAAGTTCCTAAGTCTATTGGGAGTTGTTATGTAACTCGTTCTTCTTTTTTTTTCAATCGTGGAAACTATTCACACCAGAATCTTCCAGTTTTTAACTCAATGAAATGTCTGTATTTAGACCCCTTTTTTAGCCCTAAGAGGCTATTCACATCAGAATCTTTGAATTCTTACCTCAAAGAAAGGTCTGACGTCAATTTTTTTTCTAACCCTTAAAGACTTTTTTTAACACCAGAATCTTTGAATTCTTACCTCAAAGAAATGTCTATATTTAGAATCTTGACAAAGTTCTTTGAGTTCTTCACAAGCAGATGGATGATTGTTACAGTAGTCAGAGTACACCTCAAAACCTCTCTCCTGTAAATAACAAACAAAATAATTATGTCTCCTGATGTACAACAAAATACCATTTGATAGCAGAAATTATGTAAACTTAACTCCACAATCGGGCCCTTTCACATGTTCAAAATTTTGCATTTTATCAGCAACAGTATTGCCACAGTATATATCATGAAATTATATTTCACACACAAAAATTGCACCATTAAAATGAGATACAGTAAAAAAAAAAATTGTCTCCCATTAAATCTTGGTGCAACGTTTCAATCTATTGCATTTTTGTATACATGTGTATTAAAATCAACTAAGATATTGAAATATCTTCCTTTTTAAACCCTTTTCTGTAATGTCCCCAGATTTCAGGATCCTGTAGAAGAAAGCTAATGAAAACATTGTGGGGGAAAAAGAGAAAATGTTGGTAACCAGCATTTTCCGCATTTCCTAAATATTTACTACTCTGTCTCTCCATGACTTAACAACCCTTGGAAAGAGATTTTATGAAAACATTGAGGGAAAAGGAAAATGTACCAGTAACCAGCATTTTCTCTATTTCCCCCACAGTTTTCTATCCTTCAATAGACAAAGTTCATCATTACATCCACATCTAAATTTGCTGTCTGTAAAATTAATGGTTTCAAATTGCACAAGTTTTAAATTCTGTTATATATACATGTAGACTTTAACCCCTTTCCCAAACAATCCCTGTTTTCAAGGCCCTGAAAAAGATGCCTTTTGAAAACATTGTGGGAAAAGGAGAAAATGCTGGTTACCAGCAATTTCTCCTTTTCCCACAATGTTTTCTACCCTGCTGGAAACCTGTTTCAACTTTTTATTTATGTTTATCTGTTCGCCTGCAATTGCTTTGAATTTGGACAAGTCTAGAAAATTAATCTTTACCAAACAAAAAGAAATCTGACTTGTGACACTTGTCTAAATTGAACGCATTTGCAGACAACATATTGCTCTCAGCTCAAAAGATAGTACTTGTCTATCACAGGCTTGAAAAAATTATGGGAAAAGAAGAAAATGCTGGTTATCAGCATTTTCTTCTTTTCTCACAATGCTTTCAAAATCTGTTTCGTCAGGGTCAAAAAAAAAAAAAAAACCCTCAGGATTGTGTAGTAAAGCGTAAAACAACAAACACTACTTACATTATCAAGGAAACATTGCCCAATTTCACTCAGATGTGGACAAACATCTATACACTTCTCAAGATGTCCAAGAAACTTTCTGGCAAAAGAGTAAATTGTCTCTATGTTCCCAAATATCAGGGCAATCCTTTCCTCTGGAAACATCTCACTCCTCTTTCTAGCATGTTGTATATAGCCCTGAAATACAGTAAATTAATGTGTAAGCGTCAAACTAGAGATATATTCAAGCATCAAACTAGAGATTCAAACTAGAGATATATTCATACAATAGTTCATGTCTTTAGCAAACAGCAGAAATTTAGACTTGACCAGTTTGAAAGCATATGCAGTCAACAAATTAAATGTGGTTCAGGTTATAGTATAATTTTTTTCTCTGAAAGGAAGAAAGCATTATTGGGAAGGGAGAAAACACTGGCTACAAGTATTTTTTCTCCTTTTCCGATAATGTTTTGCATAACCTCTTCCAATAGGTGTTTAAAACTCGGGTTTCCTTGGTAAAAAGTAAAGAACTACCAATAAGGATAAATCATCCCATATTTATTACATCATAATTATTAGTTCTAATTGCACAAATCATGTTGCAGAAAAAAAAAAAAAAATTGTTGGATTCTCTTTGCATAAACTGCACAAATCACACAGGTTCAAAAGATTATTTTCAAAATTGGATTCTGCTGGTTTTAACTTCATTGATCATATAGCAAGTAAGAAAAGGTTCATTTTTGTTTATTTCTGTTGGTTCTTAGAGCATTGACTTAAAGCTTCTGAGGAACAAATTGATACAAATAAGTTTTTATTTAAAGTGCTTTAACTCTGGACAATCTAAAATTTTGTTGTGTGATGCATACTTAACTCATTACCAAATGACAAAATTTTAGGTTTGTCGAAATCTGAAGCAAAATAAAAGTGACTGAAAATTTGAAATTTGATTTTTAAAGGGTACAAAACTTTGTGGGAAAAGGAGAAAATGCTGGTTACCAGCATTTTCTCCTTTTCCAACAATGTTTCTAAACGCTTCTTTCTCAGGGTCATCAAAAGTAGGGATTGTGTTGTAATGGGTTAAACTGTTCATAGGCTCCCTGTCTGGTCTTGTATCAATGATCACCATTCTGTTTAAAACAGAAACTCCTTTATCCAGTCAACCTTTTTGTTCTACAGTAGACATACAAGACATGTATAATGCTTACCTCAACCACATCTTTGAGATGTTTGACATATTCTCTTTCGGCATTTATAATCTCATTGACTACATTGGTCCTTGCCTGGTTTTTGTTTAACATGCTGATCCTTCGGGACTTAGGACTAGAGGTCAAATTGTCCTGCAAGGTCATTTCAAGGTCTTCTTCCTCGATTTGGTCTTGATTCACTCTTAGCTGTTGAATGACAGTGATTGAAAAATTAGAACTTGTATCCTAAGTTTGTTCTGTGGTTGACAAGGTTTCATTTGTATTTATTTTAAAAGTTAAATTTACCAATACTTCTTGGACTAAACAAGGAAAATGGGCTCTGAAAGTCTAATCTTGATCTAGAGTGTCCATAATGCATCTTTGAAAGTGCTTGGCAGTTGAGTCAAGACTTACGGTATTCTTAACTTTTTACCAAACGGCAAAATTTTAGGCTTGTCCAAGTCGAAAGCATTTGCAGACGACAACAAAAATGTGACTGAAAATTTGGAATTCTTAAGAGTAGAAAACATCGTGGGAAAGGAGAAAATGCTGGTTACCAGTAACCAGCATTTTTATCTTTTCCCATGTTTTCTAAAGATTTCTTTCTCAGGGTGGTCAAAAGGTGGGATTATGTGGTAACTGGTTAATGCTTATAAAACTGAACAGACACACAAAATTTTGTACCATACTTTAAACTTGTAAAAGATGTTTTGTCAATTTGATAAGCAACCCTACTTATGTTATAATGCTATACTACAGTACCGAATACCAGTAAATAAACTTGGAACCATGTAATTCAGAATTGCCTTACCCTGACAAAAGCTGCTGGGAACCATCCTTCCTTATCATCAATAGCTCCATACCACCAGTCTTTATCCCTCATATCCATCACTTCAATTACATCCTGGGCCCGGAAACCAATCTCATCAGGTACCATTGTGATGTGATCCCACAATGCTTCAGCATATATCAGATTGTCTTCCTCCTGAAATGAAAGAATAATTTATAATCAAGTTCTAGATAAACGCAGGAAAAGCAGTCAGAAAAAGGGCCTTCACTACAATATATCTGAAAACGATATAAAACTCCATTTACATAAAGCCTATCAATACAAAAATCCTGGGCCACCTCTTGCTTACTGTCATTTTTCGATGTAAATTTCAGCTATATCATTGCAAATTGTGTATCTTTGTATAAAGTCCTGTATGCAATACTCTATCCATGCCGCTAGCTTATTATTCCCCAACCTGTGTAAAAATCCAATTTATACCAATTAAACAAATTCAATGGTCATTAGCAAAGGTTAAATGCTAAATGGTTGCTGTAAAATTACTTATGTTTAATCTTGCTACGTGTTTACTGGAGAGCTTCAAATAAACTGGCACACGACCCTTGAGTAGCTTCACTCAAGTACTTTGTACTTATATGGTCATAATTAGAAATCTGATCCCTCATACAGTAGCATTGGTTTCTTCTCAATCACGGAGTTTGAAAAATATTTGGCCAAAAACTGTTGCGAAATTGGGCAAACATTCCTAATCTATTAAAGATCTGATTAATGAGTTACTCAAGCAGTTGATTAACAATTTAAGTGTTTTTTCTGTTCTTTATACACTTTTCATACATCTTTTATCAAACAGACTGAAAACAAACTCTGTTATCCAGGAAAGAAAAATTTCAATAATTTGCGGTCAGACTATTAAAACTGTATCAGTGTGTCAGGCCATTTAAAACATATACTTTGACCATATTTGGAAAGTCTTATCTTTTACTCCTAACTCTTCACCAAACAATCTGTGTTTTACTGCAGAGATACTCATTTCTACGCATTGCTTGTAGGAGGCTTTGGAAAACATTGTGGCAAAAGGTGAAATTGCTCGTGACGAGCAATTTCACCTTTTGTCACAATGTTTTCTACACTATCAAAAGGTGTCATATACACATCAGAAATGTCTTCATCCTTGCTGTTATTTAGGGCCAATTAAGAGATACCATAGAAATGCCTTATGGGATTAAAGGGTTAATGACCAAGATGAGAAAAGCTTTGAGGTTGACTGGTCCTTTGACATGCACAAAATTTAGCACTAGCAAAAAGTTTGACCTTGGTCAGCCTGTGTGGATGAAGGCACATTAAATACCCCTTCCATAGATCACAACTCAAATAATACAAATCAAAGCAAGTACATACGCCAATAACAATGGAAAACAACCCATTTACAAAAAATAGCATATGTTCACATTGTGACAAATGGAGAAAGTGCCAAGAATCACTAATGTCTCTGTATGTAACATCTTTTCCTTCCTTTCCTACATTTTTAAGTTTTCATTCTTAAATTGTCTTTGAATGTGGGACACTCTAAATAAAGCTTTCAAAAAAGCTCAATTGCTACAGTATGATTAATTTTCATGTTAACCCTTTCCCAAACGACAAAATTTTGGACTGGACCAAAATTGAAAGCATTTGCAGATGACAATTCAACTCCTGCTGAAAAGATGATTTCTGTTTATGATAGGGTAGAAAACATTACGGGAAAAGGAGAAAATGCTGGTTACCAGCATTTTCTCCTTTTCTCACAATGTTTTCAAAAGGCTACTATTCCAGACTTATAAAAACCAGGGATTGTTTGGGAAAGGGTTAAAAATATTTACAAAGGACAACGAAAACACAACTTAAATGTCAGGATTTGTCTACAAAATGATATGAATCATTGTGAGAACAGACTTGCTTAACATTTTTCCCTAGAATCATTTAATAAAATTTTATCTCACAAACAATTTAAAAACAAAATTGTGACAAAAAAAAGGATAATATTACTCTTAATGAGTAGGAAAGACAGTAAGCAGCAAATGAGACCATGTACATTTATAAGTCATCATTGTTTGCATAAAGTACACTACATGTAGACTGAAATATGAAATGCTTGTTCCTAATAACAAGCTAAAAATAAAACAATCAATGACCCTCATTGTTTAGGCCAAACACTGTCTTGCAATTTTAGGGCCACTTTAGCATTCCAAAGATACTGACATATATGGACTGCAAAGAGCAATGCGGATGCAAATTATTACAACAGTACAATTTTCTATTGCGTTTAGAATAGTCATCAATATTTGCATGTGCTAAACTAAATTTAGAAACAGTCCCAAAGTGCCCACTTGAAATCACTCAAAGATGAAACAGTGTATGACATCAATCATTATTTCACTACATAATTAAATTAATTGTTTACCAAGTGACACAATTTTTGACCTGTCCCTATTTGGTGCACTGACAAACAACATGCTAAATGTGGTTCAAATGATAATTAATGGCTACAAGAGTCTACAACAGTGCATAAAACTCTGCAGGAAAGGGAGAAAAGACTGATAACCAGAATTCTCCCCTATTCTCACAATGTTTTCAAAAGCCTTTTACCTCGTGGTCATCTAAAATGGATCAGATCTATTTCATAAAGGTTTAATCTTGTTTTGCCATCTGTCATCCTCATTAATTAAATTGAAACACTTCTGTATTGGAGCCATGCTTAATATTGGGCACTAGTCTCCTTTTTGTCATCACTTAAAAAGATTCAAAAAAGAGTGACATGACACACTTTCCTAACCTTAGAATAAAGGTTTTTATATCATTGTGGGAAAAGGAGAAAATGCTTGTAACCAGCATTGTCTTCTTTTTCCACATTGTTTTCTAGACTATCAAAGTTAGAATCATAAGGTGAGCTACAATTACTTTGTAGTATGCAAATGCTTTCAGTTTGGTAAAGTCCGAATTTATTTTGGTTTAACCCTTTACCACATGATAAAATTTTGACATATCAAAATTGATAGTATTTACAGACGACAAAATAAGTGTTAATCAAAAAATGAAATTCATATTTAAAGGTCAGAAAACATCATTAGGTAAAGGAGAAAATACTGGTTACCAGCATTTCCTCCTTTTTCCACTGTTTTTTCCAAAAGGCTTCTTTCTCAGGGTCATGAAAAGTCCGGATTGTGTGGTAAAGAATTAAGAGTCAAACCTTACACAGAAAGAGCAGCTTTTGGCTTGACGTTTGTCAAGAACAGACTGCACAGAACATGCAGTTTCATCTTTGACCTATACCATCTCTTTGTTTTGTTAACCTTTTCACATAAAATTCTTTCTGAGTTTCAGTATATTGTATTATCAGTCTTCAAAAGAGGTCAACTTTATGTTTGTTGCTGACAAACTTAAATCTAACAATGATAAGGGGAAAAAAAAAGCCACATTTTCAAACAGTGTAGACACAAACATGGACAATATACCTCATCCATAGAAGTCAGCTGACTCTGGGATGACTGTATGCTGAGGCTTCTTTCCTGTAAACTGACATGGTCGAATGACAAGTCTGAATCATCGGAATAACAATCTTCTGCATCTAGGTGGCGCTGTAAACTGTCCATGTGAAAATCTGAAAGAGCAGGGAGCATTTAGTGTAATCTATAACTCCATTTCAAAAACAAAAATATACCAAAAGTTAAAAGATTCAATGCAAGATTCTGCACTCTTACAAACATATCCCGTAACAAAGAAACAAATCAATAAATGCATAGCTGAAATACAAACCACATCTGGCGGGGTTTGAACTGGACAAATATCCTTGTTTTTCGAGGTTTAAAAGACAAATACCTTAAGCACTGAGCTAAAGAGATATCTCTCCAACACAGCTGTTAGGTATATATTCAAATCAGGACGAAGCTATGCATGAAGGAGTGCTTTCCCGTAACAACACACGGTCTGACCTTGGTCGGTACTATTAGCAGACACATTAACCCATTACCACACAATCCCTACTTTTGACGCCCCTGAGAAAGAAGCCTTTAGAAAACATTGTGGGAAAAGGAGAAAATGCTGGTAACCAGCATTTTCTCCTTTTCCCACAATAATTTCTACCCTTCCCAACACAAATTTCAAATTTTCAGTCACTTTTATTTTGTTGTCTGCAAATGCTTTCAATTTGGACCAGTCTACAATATTGTCATTTGGTAATGGGTTAAACCTTCTGTCACAGAACATGGCTCATTTGCATATCTGTTTGACTGGGGTTTTACCCAGCTTTCAAAAGTATTTCCGTCATTTCTCAATGTTTTTTTTTGTAATGTACTGAATATTTGACAAAAACAAGGAAGTGAACTTAGGATCATCTTTACACAAATTCTAACTGATATCAACATAAAAGTTTTTTCTTTCCTTTATTAATAAATCATCTTACTCATGGCAAGTTTTGAAATTTTATAGAAATATCTTCCTTATTTATACATTAACAACCTCTGACCAATGATCAACAGTGATATAGGAATGAATCCTGTCCCAGTGACTATAATCAATCCTTTGAAAGAAATAGGCAAAGAAGGAAAACTATCAACCAACTGGTTTCAAGCCATAGGTCCACATTCTTCTTCCATTCTTATCCCTTTACCTCACAGTCCTGAATTTTGACGACCCTGAGATAGAAACCTTTTGAAAACATTGTGGGACAAGGAGAAAATTCTGGTAACCAGCATTTTCTCCTTTTCCCACAATGTTTTCTACCCTGCTGGAAAAAACTTCAATTTTTGAGTTACAAGTGCTTTCATTTAGGACCAGACTAAAGCTTTGTCGTTTGAAATTTTGTCGGTGAAAGCCCCTTTCACCTATGAAGTTCCTTTTGTGAATACATTCAACCTGATGTTTGATCTACATTGTCTGCATTGCTGAAACGACTGCAGATGAAAGCAAACATGAAGTTGCAGTTATTTCTGTTGTATTTCTGTTATGGAAATGTCTGAAAGGGTTATTCGGCTCTAATCAAATATCAAACTTTGTCATACCATGTTGTTAAGTCTTATTATAATATAAGTTTACCTAATAGATGGAGTTTCCTTCGCTTCGTGATTTTATCCAGACTTTCTGGCATACTGCTTGAACGGACCAATGGGGGCTGTTTTTGTAGTTTCTTCGGAGATCTCTGCAGTCTGGATTTGATTGGATGTGGGGTTGACATCTGCAAGTACATGGGCAAGATGACATCATAATAAATAAAAATATGACTCAATTGAAGGCAATATAAAGGTCATGAAATTTAAGGCTATTTCTTTTGGGAAAAAAATATTCAACCTATATCAACTCTTTAACAGACAATAACAAGAGGGCCATGATGGCCCTGAAATCGCTCACCTGAGTTTATTGACCAAACATGCACCATCTAGTTTCCCAGTGACCTAGTTTTTTATCAGACATTACCCATCATCAAACACTTTTGAGATATCAATAAGACAAACATTCTGGCCAAGTTTCATGAGTATTGGACTGAAAATGTGGCCTCTACAGTGTACAAAAGGTTTTTCTAAGATTTCATCAAGTGATCTGGTTTTGGACCCGACAAATACCCATTATCAAACTCTTTTGAGACATCACCAAAAAAAACATTCTGACCAAGTCTGAAGAGTATCAGGCAGAAAATGTAGCCTCTGGAGTGTACACAAGGCTTTTTCTAATATTTGACCCGTTGACCTAGTTTTTGACTCCACATGACCCATTTTCAAACTCATTCAAGGTATCACCAGGACAAATATTATGAACAAGTTTTAGGAGTATCAGACTGAAAATGTGTCCTCCAGAGCATACAAAAGGTGTTTATAACATTTGACCTATTGACCCAGTTTTTGACCCAACATGACCCATTTTCAAACTCATCCAAGATATTATAAAGGCAAACATTCTAACTAATTTTCAAGAGTGTTGGACTGAAAATGTGGCATCCAGAGCATATTCAAGGTTTTTCTAAGATTTGACCTGGTGACCTAGTTTTTAACCCCCAATGACCCATTTTCAAACCTGTCTGAGATATCATCAAGACAAACATTCTGACCAACTTACAAGAGTTTCGGACTGAAAATGTGGCCTCTAGAGCCTACAAAAGGTTTTTCTAACATTTGACCTAGTGACCTAGTTTTTGACCCCACATGACCCATTTTTGTTCTTGTCCGAGATATCATCCAGGCAAACATCCTGACCAACTTTCATGAGTATCCAACTGAAAATGTGGCCTCTAGAGCGTACACAAGGTTTTTCTAAGATCTGACCTAGTGACCTAGTTTTTGACCCCACGTGACCCATTTTCAAACTCATCCGAGATATCATCCAGACAAACATCCTGACCAACTTTCATGAGTATCCGACTGAAAACGTGGCCTCTAGAGCGTACAAAAGGTTTTTCTAAGATTTGACCTAGTGACCTAGTTTTTGACCCCACGTGACCCATTTTCAAACTCGTCCGAGATATCATCCAGACAAACATCCTGACCAACTTTCATGAGTATCCGACTGAAAACGTGGCCTCTAGAGCGTACAAAAGGTTTTTCTAAGATTTGACCTGGTGACCTAGTTTTTGACCCCACGTGACCCACTTTAGAACTCGTCTGAGATATCATCGAGACAAACATCCTGACCAACTTTCATGAGTATCCGACTCAAAACGTGGCCTCTAGAGCGTACACAAGGTTTTTCTAAGATTTG
The DNA here is from genome assembly GCA_943736015.1 of Tridacna crocea. Taxonomy (NCBI): domain Eukaryota; kingdom Metazoa; phylum Mollusca; class Bivalvia; order Cardiida; family Cardiidae; genus Tridacna; species Tridacna crocea. The sequence continues at coordinate 37,494,238 of OX031068.1, forward strand.
ACCTGGTGACCTAGTTTTTGACCCCACGTGACCCACTTTCGAACTCGTCCGAGATATCATCGAGACAAACATCCTGACCAACTTTCATGAGTATCCGACTCAAAATGCGGCCTCTAGAGCGTACACAAGGTTTTTCTAAGATTTGACCTGGTGACCTAGTTTTTGACCCCACGTGACCCACTTTCGAACTCGTCCGAGATATCATCGAGACAAACATCCTGACCAACTTTCATGAGTATCGGACTCAAAATGCGGCCTCTAGAGCGTACACAAGGTTTTTCTAAGATTTGAACTGGTGACCTAGTTTTTGACCCCACATGACCCACTTTCGAACTCGTCCGAGATATCATCGAGACAAACATCCTGACCAACTTTCATGAGTATCGGACTCAAAATGCGGCCTCTAGAGCGTACACAAGGTTTTTCTAAGATTTGACCTGGTGACCTAGTTTTTGACCCCACATGACCCATTTTCGAACTTGTCCGAGATTTCATCGAGACAAACATCCTGACCAACTTTCATGAGTATCCGACTCAAAATGCGGCCTCTAGAGCGTACACAAGGTTTTTCTAAGATTTGACCTAGTGACCTAGTTTTTGACCCCACATGACCCATTTTCGAACTCGTCCGAGATTTCATCGAGACAAACATCCTGACCAACTTTCATGAGTATCCGACCAAAACTGTGGCCTGTAGAGCGTACACAAGGTAAAAAGTTGACGACGGACGACGGACGACGGACGCCGGACACAGCACGATCACAATAGCTCACCATGAGCACTTCGTGCTCAGGTGAGCTAAAAATCTTGGACTTAGAAATTTGAAGGCATCTGCAGGCCAGAACCTGAATATGGATGAAATGATAGGATCATTTTTGAGGACACACTGTACAAAAAGGGGAAAATGAGGACTTTCAGCATTTTCACATCATGTTTTTAACTTTCAATTTCCTCATGGCCATAGAGACAACAGTTTTTTTGGTAAAAATTTAACTCTTACCGAAGGACAAAATTTTAGACTGGACAAATTTGAAACCATTGCAGACAGCAAATCAGATGTTGCTAAACTGATAATTTCTCTCTTTGATGGGGTTTAAGACTCTGGGGGAAAAAGGAGAAAATGCTGGTTACAGGCAATTTCTCCTTTTCCAATAGTGTTTTCAAAAGTCTTCTTCCCTAGGGTCATTAAAAGTTGAAATTGCATGGTAAAAGGATTAAAGCATTACCTTTCTATTCTTAACTATAATGAGAAAATTTATGACTTGTCCAAACTGAAAGCATTTGCAGACAACGTAATTCAATGTGGCTTGAATCAAGGTGTTTTTCTTTAACTCTTTACCAAACGACAACATTTTAGACTTGTCCAAATTTAAAGCATTTGCAAACGACAAAATAAACACGATTCAAAAACTGAAAATTAATTTTAGAGCTGGGGAAGTGTAGAAAAGGAAGAAAATGCTGGTTACCAGCATTTCTCCACTTCCCTCGATGTTTTCAGAAGGCTTCTTCCTCAGGGTCTCTAAAAACCAGGGATTGTTTGGTAAAGGGTTAAAAATATGTTTGAAAAGGAGAAATGACTAGTCACCATAATTTTCTCTTTCTTTCGCATTTTTTTTCCAAAAAGTTTTTCCTTGAAGGTAATTTACACTTGGGATGATGTGATAAAGGGTTACAGCGACATAGGAGGGCAAAATTTGAGGGCAAAAATACTTTTTTTCAAATGCTACCGACACCAATAAACTTAAATGTGCAATTTCTAGAAACAAGATTCCCCCCCCCCCCCCCCCCCCCCCCCCCCTCATAATGTTTTATCAAATTCATTATGAAAGTTTGCAAAGTCTACTGCAAAAAGTTTGCTGAAATTATCCCAGCTCTTTTTATATTCCATAGAGAATTGAATCCAGGGGCAAAATATTCAGCTGTTTGGAGGACAAAGAAATAAATGGGTAAGTATCTATCTGAGATTGAAAAGATAATCAGTTTTACAGTAATATTTGATAACGATTTCAGATTAAGTAACACCTGCGCAATATTTAATACTTTAGCACATAATCCTTAGTTTTAATTACCCAATTATTGCAGCTTTTATGACCATTTTAGTAATAAATCTAACACAGTACTGGACAATCATGGAGGAAAAGTACTTAGCTCTTTACCAAACGACAAAATATTACACTGTTCCATACTGAAAGCATTTGCAGACGACAAAAGAAAAGTGACTAAAAATTTGAAATTTGTTTTGTGAAGGGTAGAAAAGATAGTGGGAAAAGGAGAAAATGCTGGTTACCAGCATTTTTCTCCTTTTCCCACAATGTTTTCAAAAGGCTTCTTTCTCAGGGTCGTTAAAAGTCGGGATTGTGTGGTAAAGGGTTAAACTGCTTTCAATATCATTTCAGTCATACAGTGGCAACAGCTCATACATTTATGTATGTCCTTGCTGTAACTAGTACTAGGACTAGACCTGGACTCTGAAGAGTATTGCCCTAGGACACTCCCATGAAATAGTGCTTCCAGTGAGGGTCAGACTCCGAACCTCCAGATTATGAGTCCTACACTGAGCCATGCTGGACCCCTGTTAGATACTGAAGATCCAAACAGTTGATCCACTTTGTCTGCACAAGAATTTTAAACTTTTACATGATAACAGAATCTTTAATTTAGCCAATTTAGGGGAGGAGAAAATGGTTGTGACCAGCTTTTTCCCCTTTTCGTATAAAGTAGTTTATTGGAATAGGGTAGAAAACATTGTGGGAAAAGGAGAAAATGCTGGTTACCAGCATTTTCTCCTTTTCTCACAAAGTTTTCAAAAGCCTTCTTCCTTTGGGTCGCTTAAAGTCGGGTTAAAAAATGAAACTGTGAAACAAATCTGAGAAAAGGAGCTACTATTCATGAGTAGTTATTTCTTATGCCACAATATTTTCAAAGGTGTTTGCTGCATGACGAAAATGCTGCTCACATGAATACAGGAGGTTAAAAACATAAAATAAATTTTTTAGCCTGATTTTGTTTCAATGTTTCAGTGTCTTTTTTTTTACATTTCAAACAACACAGTGTTTCATTATAAAACTGCACAGTCACTTCTCTGACTTCCTATGACCCTAAATAACATATGTATATTACACTTTTTTAAAGCATAGAAAACATTGTGGCAAAATGTGAAATTGCTTGTCATGAGCAATTTCACCTTTTGCAACAATGTTTTCCAAAGGCTCCTACAAGCAATGCGTAGAAATGAGTATCTATGGAGTAAAGGGTTAAGGTCAGGATTTTGGTAACCGATTAATCAACCAGTCTTAAATTACTCAAAGAAACAAAATACCCTTCTGTTTTTCCTTTTATCAAACTCTTGCTTTCTCATGTCGTAAAGGTTTCGAAGAGAGCAGTATGGCTGTAAGTTGATCTCACTTCCGAATGCCTTCATTCTGTCCGACAAAAAGGAACTGCCTTCTGAAATGGAAAATGGAAGTCTACATATTAAGAAGACATTAGAAAGATATTACAGTATTTAATAATATAACCTATCTGTCCTTTCCAACAAAGCTCTGGACTGACTGTCACAGACAAATCTACATCATTTGAGCTACAATTACTTTGTTGTCTGCAAGTTGTGCTGTCAACTTAAATCCAAAATTTTGTCCTCTTATAACTTGTTAACCCTGTATCATGTGCTACTATTATAACTATCTTTTTTCCGCCAAGGTATAGTGCATTATATACATTATACAAAAACAATAATACAAAGAAAATAATAAGGATGAAGGAAAACAGTAAGAATGAAAGAAAACAATAAGAATGAATAATGATAACCTATCCTACTTTCCAACAAAGCTGTGGACTGTGTCACAGACAAATCCCATCTTTTGAGCTACATCTGATTTGTTGTCTGCAAGTTGTGCTGTCAACTTACATCTAAAATTTGTCCTCTTATAACCATTTAACCCTTTACCACATGTAATCAGCTTTGCTATGAAAATAGGGGACTTAATGCATGTCGCAAAAGAGTATCCATCCACGTCAGCAAATTTCCACAAACAAATTTCTATTTTGTAATCTGCAAAATGCTTTAAACCATTACCCCATAAGGCATTTCTAAGGTATCTCTAATTGACCCATTATAACGGCAAGAAGGAAGCCATTTCTTATGTGTATATGACACGAGCAATTTCACCTTTTCCCACAATGTTTTCCAAAGGCTCCTACAAGCAATGCATAGAAATGAGTATCTATGGAGTAAAGGGTTAACTCTTCACCAAACAACAAAATTTAGGACTTGACATAATTGAAAGCATTAAAAATTTTGCAGAATGACAATTCAAATGTAGCTCAAATAATAATTTCTGTCTATGATAGGATAAAAAACATTTCGGGAAAAGGAGAAAATGCTGTTTACCAGCATTTGCTCCTTTTTCCTCAGTGTTTTAAAAAGCCTTCTTCTTCAGGGTCGTTAAAATTAGTGATTATGTGGTAAAGGGTTAAAACAGGACAAGTGTAAAATTTTTATGTTTAGTAAAGAGAAAACGACCATTAACAAACAACCTCTTGAAAAAACTATGGGAAAATTAGAAAGTGCTGGTAACTAGCATTTGTGCCTAACAATGTTTTCAACCCTATCAATGGTCAGTCTTTTCTTTTAGCCACATTCAATATGTTGTCCTCTAAATACCTTGAATATGAAGCCGTTTACTGGCTTTTGACCCTTTACTTCAAAGACCCGTGATTTTGACTATGAGGAAGAAGTCCTGTAAAAGCTTTGTGTAAAAAGAACCATTTTCCTCTTATCCCACAATGTTGTCTATCCTTTCAAATACAAATTACATCATTTGATCCACATTTCAGTTATCACCTGTAGACTCTTTTGATTTGGGCAAATGTAAATTTTTTTCCCTTTATAAATAGTGAACAAAATTAATGTGTACACGATTAGATTTTAACGTAACCACAGCCCATTGATAACAATATGATAAAACACACAAAAATAACTAAAGAGTTAATTCATTAATTTTCAGAAATCAATACAAATTCTTTAACATAAAAAAACATCTATTTTTACTCACTATCTATCATATTGAATTAAAGATTTATCCTATTGAAAACTTGGTGTAAAATGCATCCATGCAGCACAATGTATATTGATAAACATTTGAACAAGTATGAAAATCCCCATCCATACCCATACAATATCCTTGTGAAATACTCAACTCTTATTTAACCCTTTCCCAAACAAGCCCCGGTTTTTACGTGTCTGCAGTAAAAGTCTTTTGAAAACAATTTCTCCTTTTCCCACAGTATTTTCTACCCTTTTTGAGAACTTTCTTCCATTTTCTCAAAATCGCAAACTGTCGTCTGCAAACTCTGTCAGTTTGGAAGAGTCCAAAATTTGTCCTTTGGGAAAGGGTTAAAAGTCTTTGAACGAAAATGTATCAATACTTTACAAATTGTATCTTGGATATCCTATACATCATTTGCCTTATATTAGACAAAAATTTAGAAAACAATGTGAATATTGGAGAAAACTTTCTTTTTGAGCACTTTCAAACTTTTCACAACACTTGCAAATGGCTTCTTACAGAAGAAACATCAGAGAAAAGGTATCCATAATGGAAAGGATTCAGGATAAATATAGAAACATAAAAATAAATATTCATGCAATCTGGTCATTTATCAAGTAGTCAAGACGTCATTTAAGTCATTCCCATTCAACCAACCAATGAAAAATCATGTAACAATTTAGGATATGGAGTGCAGTACTTCAAGGTTCAACAACTATGGACTATAACCTCATAACTATGTTAATAAGAAGGATAAGAGATCCTTATAAGCCCTGTGGCGCTCACTTTTCAAGTTTGCTGCTTTTTTTGTTTGTTTTTCCATAAATGTTACACTGTGACAGTAACTGTTGTTGTTGACCTGGGATAGAAGCCATTTTTAAAGATATTTCTAAACAATACTTCACATTTACCTTTTGCTTCATAGGCAATTTTAAAACAACCAATTTACAGCATATTTATAGCTCACAGAAAGTGACAGTACGACAGGATAGTGTATTTTCTAATAATTATGAAGAACTTTGAGAAAAATGGATCAGTTGCTGATTCTAAGCAATAGTTCCTTTTTCAGTGGTTCTTTAGAAGCTTTCGAAAACAATGTGCAACAAGAGCGGCAAATTGTCGCAAGATACGCCCGTCTTACCCCAAGTTGTAAAGCTGGGGCATGCACCGGACAAAATTCAAGTATGAAAAACAACAAAGGGCAATAACTCAAAAATTAAGCAAGCAAGAGTTGTGATTTCTGTGCACTGCACTCCCCCTCAATGAGATCTATCCACCCATGAAATTTCATAACCCTAGCTAGTATAGTTTTGGAGATATGCTCCGGACAAAAATCAAGTATGAAAAATGACAAAGGGCAATAACTCAAAAATTAAGCAAGCAAGAGTTATGATTCCTGTGCACTGCACTCCCCCTCGGTGAGATCTATCCAGCCATGAAATTGCATAACCCTAGCTAGTATAGTTCTGGAGATATTCAGCGGACAAAATTCAAGTATAAAAAATGGCAAAGGGCAATAACTCAAAAATTAAGCAAGCAAGAGTTATGATTCTTGTGCACTGCACTCTCCCTCGATGAGATCTATCCACCCATAAAATTTCATAACCCTAGCTAGTATAGTTTTGGAGATATGCTCCGGACAAAATTCAAGTATGAAAAACAACAAAGGGCAATAACTCAAAAATTAAGCAAGCAAGAGTTATGATTCCTGTGCACTGCACTCCCCCTCAATGAGATCTATCCACCCATGAAACTACATAACCCTAGGTAGTATAGTTTTGGAGATATGCTCCGGACAAAATTCAAGTATGAAAAACAACAAAGGGCAATAACTCAAAAATTAAGCGAGCAAGAGTTATGATTCCTGTGCACTGCTCTCCCCCTCGATGAGATCTATCCACCCATGAAATTTCATAACCCTAAGTAGTATAGTTTTGGAAATATGCTCCTGACAAAATTCAAGTATGAAAAACAACAAAGGGCAATAACTCAAAAGTTAAGCAAGCAAGAGTTATGATTCCTGTGCATTGCACTCCCCCTCGATGAGATCTATCCACCCATGAAATTTCATAACCCTAGCTTGTATAGTTTTGGAGATATGCTCCGGACAAAGAACTGGACGCCGCCCGCCCGCCTGCCCGCCCGCCTGCCCAGCACGGGTGATCCCATAATATGTCCCGTCTTCGACGGGCGTATAAAAAGGAGAAAATGCTGGAAACCAACTATCTTTTGTAAGACTTATCACTCCGAGTCATTTGGACCTGTCTTCATTTCCATAGTATGGCAAAAAGCTCAAAAAAACAATTGTTTTCCATGGAACCAATTCATCAAACCTGCTGTTTTTAGATAAGCTAAAAATACCAATTAACAACTAGTTTACTATATTTGCTTCATGCTTTGTTTTTTACTTGCAAAATGACTGCTAGAATGCTTTGTTTTTTCCACATCAGCAATGTTCGACTGAATGCCACAGAAAAATTTATTTGAGTACAGAACATCAATACCCTTTCTCACACAAGCCAGACTTTTAGCAACCCTTATAAAAGCTTTTGGAAACACTGAGAGAAAAGGATACAAGCTGGTAACAAAGGTTTCTCCTTTTCCCACAATATTGACTGCTTGAATGGTTTTTAATGCTGCTTTTAAGATTATATCAGTCATATCAAGGTGAAAGCACACATATTCATATATTTCTTGGATTTCAAAAGTTCCAGGTTACGGCTCTGACGTGTCTTGCCCTAGAAAGACACTCCAGCCAAAATCTCAGCCAGTCCAATGAGTCTTGAACCCTAGGCCTCTAGTTTAACCCTTTCCCAAACAAGCCCTGGTTTTTAGGTGTCTGCAGTAAAAGTCTTTGAAAACAATGTGGGAAAAGGAGAAATTGCTCGTTACGAGCAATTTCTCCTTTTCCCACAGTGTTTTCTACCCTTTTTGAGAACTTTCTACAATTTTCTCCAAATCCAAAATTGTCGTCTGCAAACTCTTTCGGTTTGGAAGGGTCCAAAATTTGTTGTTTGGGAAAGGGTTAAGAGTCACACACTTTACCACTGACCCATAGGAGTCAGGACCCCTTTCCCACAATGTTCTCTATCCTTTCAGACTGAAAACATCATCAATTTAATCATAATATTGGATGTTGTCTGCAAGTGCTTTCAATTTTGACTGATTTAAAATTTTGTTGTTCAGTACAGAATTAACAGCTTCTTTGCTAACAATGTTAGTCTGCAGCAAGTATTTGAGCATGGAGGATGGAAAAAAAAAATCAATTATATCTAATATGAGGGAAATGGGCTAAAACCCAAAATATGTAAGATTACGCACTATAAACCAACCTTGGTAAAAGTGAAAGTATGTCACAATTAATCACATTAGTCCATTGTAAAAATATGTCATTTACCCTTTACAATACATTCCAGAGTATTACCAACCTTAATAAAAAAGCTTTGGAAAACTGTTGAAGAAGGTGAAAATGCTGGTAACCAGCATTTACTCCTTCTCTAACAATGTTTTCTTACAAATTAAAGGCAAGTTTCATCATTAATTTTGAGTTTCCTTCATTTTTTGGTCTATATAATTATGCTTGGTAATTGGAAGCATTGAAACATTTTTGTATGTTTAACAGTTAACTCATTACCAAACGACAAAATTACAGCTTTGTCCAAATCGAAAGCATTTGCAGATGACAAAATAAAAGTGAATGAAAATTTGCAATTTGTTTTGTGAAGGGTAGAAAACATTGTGGGAAAAGGAGAAAATGCTGGTTACCAGCATATTCTCCTTTTCCCACAATGTTTTCTAAAGGCTTCATTCTGAGGGGCGTCAAAAGTAGGGATAGTGTGGTAACAGGTTAAGCTCAGCTTTTACAGGTAAGTACATGTATATTATGGTTATCTTAATCATTATTATACATGAATGTAATACAATTGTACCTATCACAATCCCCCAGTTTTTGAAATCACTGAGGGAAAAGGAACAAATGCTTGTTGCAAGGAACTGCTTCTTTTCCTTAATATTTTTATTGCATCCACTTTACCAAGAATTCTCAAGTCTTTTAAGCTTGTTTAGACATAGATCATGCATGGTTTAAGCTTGTTTAGGCATGTCAAATTAATAACTGAAAACGGAACAAGAACAAAACATTAAAATTTTGATTGCTAGAACTGAACTACCTACAGTTAGCATTTCATCATTACAATACAAAATACAACATGGCATACATGCAAGAATGATATAATAAATAGCACAATATATACTGTCAAATTATGTTTGATTTGTGTCATCTTCATAGGTAACTGGTGAGAGTGGTGTAAAACACAATTCAAGTATTCATAGGTAACATTTGTTTTAACTAGAGCTATCATTAAACATGATTATAGCCCTACCAGCTCCATGTCACCAAAAACAGGTCTTTGTCACAGAATGCAGAATGGTTTAGTACGAAAGTAAGAGTTGAAAAAAGTTCAAGGAGAGATCATTCCAAAACAAATCGCAGTAGGGCCATGAAAATCGCAGATGCACAACTTGATATAAATAGGAACCCCGTGTGTAAATTTGAGTTCAGTATGCGAAAAACTGGGGGAGTATTGCTCCAGACAAATTTGTGTCTACGGACGGACAGCCATGGCGATTCTAGTATACCCCCCTCCACTATATTGTGGGGGGTATAATTATATTATAAAGACAGAGTATTCAGCAATCCATGTGCTATGATAGATGCATTGGTAATGGTCATAATTGGAGACAATGTAATTACAAGATGCCACAAGCATGATTGCGTTGTAAATTTCTCACACATCACTCTATATAAGGTTCTCATTAATTTTCTTAGATGGTACCTTTGCAATCAGAGTAGCTCAAGATCAGACTGTGCAAAGTACAATGTAATCTTTGATCTTTTCAGTCTGCTTTGCGGAGATAATTAAAAAGGGCAACTTTGGAATCCCAAGTCTGTTAGGGTCTTATTTGTGGAACAAGACACTGCATTGGCCCTAAAGCGCTCACCTGAGTAGTCATCTCAAAGTCAAGATTGTGAACTGAAAATGAACCCTTAACACTTTACCACACAATGACGACTTTTGGCAACCCTGAGGTAGAAGCCTCCTTTTCCCAATATGTTTTCTACTCTTCCCAAATCAAGTTTTGATTTTTCGGTCACATTTATTTTGTCGTTTCCAAATGCTTTCAATTTGGACCTGTGTATAAATTTGTTGTTTGTTAAAGAGTTAAGAGAGCACAAAAGGTTTTTCTAAGAATTGTTCCGTGATCTACCTTTTTTCCCCCGATTTACACACTTATCCAGAATATCAGGAATAGTTTTGAGAGCGTCAGATTGAAAATGTGGCCAGACTATAGTACACATGGGATTTACTTAGGTTTTGTCCCAGAGACCTGCTTTTTTAACCCTATGTGACCCAATTTCAAAGTCATCTGAGATATCATCAAGACAAACATTCCGACCATTTTCCATAAGTAGAGGACTGAAAATGTGGCCCCTAGAGTGGACAAAAAGTAATTGTTGACACCTGCATGAAACATGAAGCGTGCTGGACACATCATGATCCAAAAAGCTCACCTAAAATGTGCTCAGTGGTTCACTAAAAAGACCCTCTTAGTTACTAGATCCAGAAAATCGGAAACAAAACTTTTATCCTCAGTCAAAGAAGCCTGCACATGAAAATTTTATTCCATATGGTGTGGCAGTCTTTGGAAACTTAGAGTTGCAAATCAGAGTTGAAAACAATGAAAGGTGACCAATCACAAAAACTCCCCCCAAAGAACTTGACTACAGCTACAACCAGACCTCTAGACAAAGGGGAAGTGATGGTATTCTAAAGCAATTATTTCTTTTCGAAACCATATGTTGTAGGTACTCATTAGAATAGTCTCAATGAGACGATTCTATTGGGTACCTACAACATAGGGTTTAGTGGATAATATTCAATATTTCAAATTTTGAAATCAAATTCACTCCCTCTATCTGGAGCACTGTACAAATGACAAAGAAACAATAAAATGGGTATAAAGATAACAAGCTGCATGCCTGCAAAAATAAACTAAACTAAAACAAAAGTGTACAAAAAACCCAAGAAAGGAAACGTGCTAAAACCAAATATTTTCAAAATGCAACAGGGTGGGAAGGTACCTGTTTCAAAATCTTCTAAAATTTCCTCAAAAAGTTCATCAAATAGCTGTATGCTGTCATCTGAAAAGGAACATTGTTTAACCATTACCACACATATCTAATTTATAATCAAAGTACTGAAAGTACTGTTGGAAGACGAGTTTAGAATATAGCCATAACATATTGAAATACATTTTCCTGTACTTAAATCGCCTCTCCTGATACAGCAAAGTCTATAGAGTTGTGCAATGTTCCTGTGCAATGAAGACCAGTCTACCATCCTGAGTTTTAACAAAATTGAAGTAGGCTTATGAAAATGTGCAGAAAACAATTAAAACGAATGGACTTTTCTGATACTCCTTTTCGTTTCATTTGAAAGAAAAGTTTTATGTGAAAGCAAAGAGTTTTAATTTGCTGTTACCCGTATATGTTTTTACATTGTATAGAAACTTAGATCTAACCCTCTATTACCCCAATAATGAGTTTAGAAGGTTTAGGAAGAAGTCCTGAGAACTTTTGATCTGAAAAGGAGAATAAGGTGCTAACTGACATTTTTTCCTTTTCCTAAAATGTCTTCCATCCTATTTCATACAGGTTCCATCAATGGTGCCAGATCAAAAAGTTCAGTTGCTACCTGAAAATGCATTTAATTTTGGAAAGTCTGAATTTTTTTCTTCGTGTAAAGAGTCAAGAAAGTTTCTCCTTTTCAAAATTAAGTTTTTAAATGGCCTCTTTCTCAGAGTTGTTAAAACTGTATTTGATAGGGTATGGTAAAGGATTAAAGAATAGTTTTTGCTTGAAAATGCAATCAATTTTGATAGATCTAAAACTGTAACTCTGTCATGAGATGATTAATTTCTTGAAAGTCTTTACCATTTTATTCCATGGATAATTTTATTAAGAGAGTTTTTAGAAAGGTACATTTTAGAGTATAGAAACTGAGATTCAGCCTTTTAGATCACAATACTGACTTTCAACAATGTTGAAGAAGAGGCTTTTTAAAGTATTGTAGGAAAAGTAGCAAATAATGATAATCAACCTTTTGTTTGACTTTCCTACAATGTTTTCCATTTTAGTAACCCTTTACAAAACCCTTCAGAAAATAACAAAAAATTAGGGCCGTCTACATTAAAGCAATTAGCAGATAATAAGTTAAGAGCAGCTGAAAATGTGCCGTTTGGCTGGGAAAAAGTACAAAACATAGTGGTAAAAAGAGAAAATACTGGTGGCTAGTGTTTTTTCCTTTTCCAAAAGTATTTTGAAAGTTTTTTCCCCTTGAGGTTGTCAAAATTTCAGTGTCATTCAGTTAAAAGGCTTTTTTTTTTTATTTGTTTACCATCTTATTTGAAATATACTTTATCAAGACTGAAAAAGACTTTCAAAACAAACGACTTTCAATGTTCAAAACGGAAATTTAACATTTAAATTACAATACATGTGCTGGGTTTTAATGACCTTAAAGAATGGGGCTTTTTAGAAAAACGAACATTTTCTCCGTTTCGCGCAATGTTTATCATCCTATCAAGGATAACCAACCAACATCATTTGACGGTTGACTTCTTAGGTCCTATAAGGAACGTCGGAAGGTGTTCTTCGTTTATATGATTCTTGTAATCTATGGCTCTGTTAACCCTTATACTAGAGTGCTGGATTGATGAAAATGGCATTTTACATCTCGGGAAAAATGCTTAATTATTGCAACCTCACCCTGGGCTGTTTTGGTCGGGTTATTACAATATAGCTAATCCGACATTTATAAGATTGCATATTCTGTGCAGACTATAGAATCGTCTGCCTTGTCTTCAAAAGAGACAGGCGTAATAAACGAGTTAAGGGTTCATTGACATTAATGCTAGTCTTTCATTAATCCTGCGTAACCGCAATGTACATTCAGCTTGTCGGCAAACATGAAAGCAAAATGATTGCCAACTCGTCAATATTGAGATACACCCTATTCCTTTGTTCGACAAAAATATATCGTGTACAGTTACACAGACACAGGCTCTTGGTCCGTGTTCTTAGAAAATCAAGAACACGTCTGATGCACTCTTGGACAGTGGGATTCTCCCTGTCAAGTTAATTTTATCATTGTGTTATTCAGTTTTGGAAAAAAGTGTATAGTTGAAGGAAATTCTTTCGAGGAAAATAAATGGGAATTATAAGGTTAAGATTTCAGTTCTAATAATGACGGAGGTAAGTGATTATGATAACAATTCATTGCGATAAGCGTTTATTCTTTACCTGACTAAGAGATTTCAGACTAAGTTGAAATTGAAAGCACTGATTCATACAGATGACAAATTCAGGGTGGCCCAAATTAGCAACGAAATTTGTTCTTGATAGGGTAGAAACATTGTGGTAAAAAAAAAAAAAAAAAATGCCGGATTCCGATTGTAATTTCCCCTCTCCTCTCGATGTTTTTATAAGCTTGATTTTCAGAGTCGTTTCAAGTGAGCGGTAAAGGGTTAAATATTTATGAATATTTGCTGAACGTTAAGTAACGTGACGACCAAAAGAAGAAGTTAAAATTCTTTGCGTGTTAAAACGGTTACAGATCATGTTATTGTCATTTTTGACGTAGTAAAATCCGATCATACTCGTATATAAGGAAAGAGGTGATCAGCCTGTAACCCAGGCTATACATCGGTACATCATACTGACCAGAACTACTTTGAAATGACACATCTATTGTGATTTCAACTGATGTACCTTTTTCTTTTCACGGGTCTCCGGAATCAAAACTCGGCCTCGCCGATGCGTAACAATAACCTAGTCATTAAAGTCAAGCACAACTTTGATAAAAGAAAAAAATATTTCTTTGAAAGAGAAAATTTTGTTTAAACACTTGATGATTCAAAGGAATTTATTTCATTGAAATTTTACTTCTCACAAAGACAGAATAAGGTTGCCAACAGAGGAAAGGGGTCTATCAGCGGTACGTCATTCAAAGAAGCTATCGATTTGTTAGTTCTGGGATAGTAAATTTACATGTACGATGCCACTGGTTAGTTGTTTATGCGTTGTGAAGTGGAAGTAGGTCCGAATGACATCATGTTAGTAGCTTTCGATTGGCTTATAATAGCTATGGTTTATTTGTTGCTGTAGCAACGTGATTATATCAATGAACTGATCCAAAGTATTTTGCATTTGTCAAAAACGATGCTTTTTACGAATTCGATTTCATTCCTTCTAGAAACTTGAAGTTTCTTCTTGCTGTTCTGATTAAATTTACAATGGTCTCGACATTATTTTGTTCTAATGTACTCGAGAAGTATCCAACTATTTGAAAGGCGTTTTGATAATGCTGTTCAGAGGCATTTTCAGCAAGCTGCCGAGCGTTGACATATGAAGGCGAGAATGAAAATCTCTCCTTCCAAAAACCCTGGGAAAGAAACTTTTTAAAAACATTGTGGGAAAAGGAGAAAATACTGGTAACCAGCATTTTCTCCTTTTCCCACAATGTTTTCTATCCTATCAAAGAAAATTTGCATCATTTAAGCTACATTAACCCTTTACCAAACATCCCTGGTTTTTACGACCTTGATATGGAAGCCTTCGAAAACATTGTTGGAAAAGGAGAAAATGTTGGTGACCAGCATTTTCTCCTTTTCCCACAATGTTTTCTACCCTGCTGGAAATAAATTTAAATTTTCTATTCATGTTTGTCATCTGCAAGTGCTTTCAATTAGGACCTGTCTAAAATTTTGTTGTTTGGTAAAGGGTTGATATTGTAGTCTGCAAAATGCTTTCAATTTGGACAAGACTAAAATTTTGTCATCTGGTAAAGGGTTAAGTATAAAATATTCAAGCTGTCCTCAGTTTTTTGATAACAATGAGAAAGACAGCTTCAGAAAACATTGAACTATAAGGAGAAAATACTGGTAGCCAGCATCTTCTCCTTTTTCCAAAGTGTTTCCACAAAACCAAAGACAAATCAGAGCACTTCAGCCATAATCATTTGTCATCCTCCAAATTTTCTGTTGACAATTTTGACAAGTCCAAAGTCAAAGTTAGAAATCATTCTCTGAACTAAATATACATTTATTTTGTCAAATGGAAATCTTTTGAGTCCAAAATTTTGTCATTTAGTAGAGCTTAAACAGACAGGAAATAAGACATTTTGCATCAACAGCATCAACTTTGCAGGAGTAAGTAAGTATAAACTACAGCTGTCACTGAATGTGACTCAATACCCCCTGCCAGCACTTTAACAGAAAAAGCTATCAAGTTCAAGGGGAGATAATTCCTCAACCAGGAAGAATTGACAATTGAAAACTGTGTCTTGCAAATCTTCAATATATGATCAATATATGTACAAAGTTTCAATATAATTGAAGGAAAACTGTAGGACTTGTTTGCAACACAAAATTACTGGCATTTTGTACACAGATGGACACACTGACGGATGCGTGGACAGACAGGCTGATTCCAGTATACCCCAGAAAACATTAGTTTTGAGGGGGTATAATGTCAGGAAATGTTCTGGATTATTGATGCATTTTCAAAGAGAAACACAGTTTTATGTGAAGTCACAGACATTGATCTATGCTGTCAGCAAAAGAAACTGAATTTGGATTCAGTGCTACATGTGTTAAGACTTTACAAGGCCTCCAGTTTTAGAATACAATTGATTTAATGTATCTGCACTACTCACTTGTAATCCATAAATTCAGAATTTTGGAATCTGCCGGCTCAGACCAGATAAATTCAAAATATTCCTTCCAAATATTTTCACCTTCCAACATTTTTTATCCTAGTCTTATCGAACTGCAAAGTAAACTGACTTTTCCCAACACAAACATTTCACTTTTATTCCATTTAATTTCCATGTTTGGGGTAAAAAAAAAAACATTTCATGTGCTTTCAAAAAAGTCATATATCATATAATTTAATTTCCTGATTCTGCCCGATTATATTTTTGAATCGATGTCAAATTGGAGCGCTGGTGCATGATACCACAAATCAGACCTCCGATACCCTTGAAATTTAAATTAACCTCACATGACCCTAACTCTTAACCAAACAATCCCTCACAGGTTCGTATGACCCTGAGAGAGACAGCTTTTGAAAGCATTGTGGGCAAAGGAGAAAATGCTGGTAACCAGCATTTTCTCCTTTTCCCACACTGTTTTCAACCCTGCTGAAAACAAATTTCAATTTTTGAGTTGCACTTTTTTTTTAATCATCTGCAAGGGCTCTGACAATTTGGACCAGTCTAAAATTCTGTTGTTTAGTAAAGCGTTAACCAAATTGAATGCATTTGCAGACAACAGGACTCATTTGGCTCAAATGATAATTTATGCAACTCCCAGGGTAGAAAACATTGTGGGAAAAGGAGATCAACAACTCGAGTCAAAACATGAATTTATGGTATGCATACCAAGAGATCATCTTCTTGCCTGAAATACAAGAAATTCACCCTTTAACAAGCAACCCGAAATTTTAACAGACCTGGACAAGACGGCTAAAAGACAAAAAAAAAGACATATGATGGGATATGGAATACAAGTGAAGAGCATTTCTTATTTTCCTACACTGTTTTCTACCCTTTCATTTGATCCATATTCAATTTCTTATAAGCAAATGCATTCTAAATGGACAATGCTAAAATATTTGTTGTCTTTTACAGACATAGGGTGATTTTGGGAAATCAAGTTGCACAGAATGTGTAGTTTGATCATGTATCTATTCTATTTTACAAACATTCTCCATTCTCTACCCACTAAAATATTTTTCGAAATTCAAATTTTAACCCTTTCCCAAACATCAAATTTTAGACTGCTGTAGACAAATTTTAAATGTTCCTAAGTCAGCTTATAGTACTTTAGATGGTAGAAAACATAGTGAGGGTAGGAGAAAATGCTGATTACCAGCATTTTGCTCCCTTACTTGTTTGTAACAGACATCTTCTTCAGGGTTGTTAACACATTGGAATGTTTGGTATAGGATAAAGTCTCGTTTAACCCTTTACCCCATAAGGCATTTCTATGGTATCTCTAATTGACCCTTAATAACAGCAAGGATGAAGCCGTTTCTTATGTGTATATGACACCTTTTGATAGCATAGAAAACATCATGACAAAAGGTGAAATTGCTCATCACGAGCAATTTCACCTTTTGTCACAATGTTTTCAAAAGGCTCCTACAAGCAATGCGTAGAAACGAGTATCTATGGAGTAAAGGGTTAAGAGCAAATTTTTCAGAATGAGCATGAAGGGTAAAAATCATAAAAAGATATCTTTTTATCTCCCATCTATAAAATACTATTCATAAAACCATATACTCGAGATTGACAAGGACAAATCTGTTCTACATCTCAAGATAGGTTTCATAGTCAAGCTTCATGCCCCTGACCATAATACAGATTGTAACTCGATACTAATGTAGAAGAGGAAAACTACATATTAGACTGGTCCATGACATGACAAATCAAACAAGGCTCAAGAAACAAGATTTTCTTGAAACTGGAAGGAAGATTTTTTTAAAAAGAAAATGCTGGTAACCAGTTAGGGTCCAAAATGTTTCAGAATTCTTACTTGTCCTCCTGCAATTTTGCACCTATCCTACAGTTAGATAAAGAGGGATAATCCACTTGCCCTCATCAAGTTTTTACTCGTAAGGACAAGCAGACGAATGGATTTCTTTGGACCCTGCCAGCTATTCTCCTAATTGCTGGTAACCAGCATTTTCTCCTTTTCCCAAAATGTTTTGTAAAGTAGATGGCTGAAAGAAAAGGCTTTTACTAGAAAGGCACCTGCCCTTTTGTATCAGTTTCCAGCCAGCAAATTTCCAAAACTGCTTGATACCGTTATTGGCACAGCTATTTAACCCTTTACAATCCCCAGTTTAAACAACTGTTGAGAAAAAGTACTTTAGAAAACATTGTAGGAAAAGGAGAAAATGCTGGTAACCAGCATTTTCTCCTTTCCCACAATGTCTTCTACCCTATCAAAGATAGTTTTCATCATCTGAGCTACATTTAATTTGTCGTCTTTCTGGTAAGGAGTTAAATCTATTTGCCATTTTTTTTCACAGTCTTGAACCTGATGGCATCAAATGATCTTTAATCTTTACCTGAATAAAACTAATTTTTGACCAGAAAACTTTCTCAGAAGACAGCTGACATTTTGTAAGGAAAAACATTGTTTGGATGTAAAGTTTATTCTTGGTGGACATGCTATTTGTAAATTTTCAAAATGTCAAGGACCATTGTACTTTCGGATCCAGGTGATTGTTAGACTGTACAAATTTTATGGATTTATTATGAAAAGAATTGCCTGGTATGATGCATCACAAAGTGCCGAGCCCCAGTAGCCCCGGTAGCTCGGTCAGTAGCATGCTGGACTCGAGAACAAGAAATCGTGGGTTCGATCCTTGGCTCGGCCAATTTCTTTCCGAGTATTGATGATAGTCATTGGGACAGGATTCATTCCTCTCCTACCACTCACTGTTGTTTCAATGATGATAATGTGGGAAAGCAGCCAATGGCTTGGAAAAAAAACTGCGCAGTACTGGTAAAAGAATGGAAATTTGTTTTATCATGAAAGCATGGATAGGCGCACAGTGGCCGCCATAATAACACTGAAGTAATGTTGAAAACAGCGTTAAACACCATACAATCAATCATTCAATTAATCAAGCATCACAAAGTTTAAATCTTCCCCTTTTTAACAGAACATGGCTCATTTTTCTTATGTTAAAATTTGTTTGCAGGAAGGTAGAAAACATTGTGGGAAAAGGAGAAATCTGCTTGACTTTTTACAACACCAAGTTTTAATGATCCTGGAGATTCAAGACTTTTGAAAGCATTGTTGAAAAAGGAGTGCTGATAATCAGCATTTTCCCCTTTTCCCACAAAGTTTTCTAACCTTTCAGAAATAACAAAAATGATCATTTGTGCCAGATTAACTCTTTACCAAACAACAAAATTTTAGACTGGTCCAAATTGAAAGTGTTTGCAGGCCACAAATTTAAGGTGACTCAAAAATTGAAACGTGATTTGGGAAGGCTTGAAAACATTGTCAGAAAAGGAGAAAATGCTGGTTACCAGCATTTTCTCCTTTCCTTACAATGTTTTCAAAAGCTTTTTTGTCAGGGTTGTAAAAGTTGGGATTGTGTGGTAAAGAGTTAATTTGCTGCACATGTTTTCCATTTGAGCTATTATAAAACACTGTTGAGTGGTGTCAGATGGGTTAAAATGATGAAATGTTAATGAAAGGGGAAGGTTTTCTTTTTGATTTTAACCCTTTACCACACAATCCCAACTTTTAAAACCCCTGTGAAAGAAGCCTTTTGAAAACATTGTGGGAAAAGGAGAAAATGCTGGTAACCAGCATTTTCTCTTTTTTTCCTCAATATTTTCTTCCCTTCCTAAAACAAATTTCCATTCTTTAGTCACATTTATTTTGTGGTCTGCAAATTAAAGCTTTCAATTTGGACCAGTCTAAAATTTTGTTGTGTGGTAAAGGGTTAATTCAGACTGAAGTACTTCCTCATCTCAGTACAGGCAATAAAATCCTAGACTCCTCCATATTCAAAGCATTTACAGATAAGAAATTACAATGAAATGGGTTTTGGAATAGAAAGAAAATGTTGGTTGGTTGATTGTATTGGGGTTTAACCCCACTTTAACAGCTAAGGTCATATCATGGTGGTAGGTAATGCACAAGTGTTTACTGTCTTTCTCACACCAGTATTAACTTAATTCTTTCCAAAACCACCGACTACTTTTCTCAAATGCTTCAGCAGAGGTGAGAGGCGAAAATATGCCAGAAAGAAAGTTCGCCTCAACCGGGTATCAAACTCAAAACCACCAAGTCATGAGCCCGACACACTCACCACTGAGCCACCCCGGTGGGCTTGGGTACCAGTACTTTCATATCAACTAACAATGATTTGTAAGATTTTTTTCTTTAACCCTTTCCCAAACGACAAATTTTAGACTCTTCCAAACTCAAAGAGTTTGCAGACGACAATTTCAAATTTGATAAAAATGGCAAAATGTTTTCCAGATAGGTTGAAAACACTGTGGGAAAATGAGAAATTGCTCGCTATGAGCAATTTCTCCTTTTCCCACAGTGTTTTCAAAAAAATAGTACAGCAGACATGTAAAAACAAGGGCTTTTTTAGAAAGGGTTGAAGTTTTTAAAACACCAGAATGTTTGGTTAGGTTAAACTTCATTGATGGTTTTCCTTGTATGTCCCCTCATAACCAATACACTCAGAAACATCCTTTCAGCAGATGACTGTACAAATCTTCCACACAATATGAATGAGGTTTCATGCACTGACTTAACCCATTACCACACAATCCCTACTTCTAACGACTCTGTGAAAGAAGTCTTTAGAAAACATTGTAGGAAAAGGAGAAAATGCTGGGAACCAGCATTTTCTCCTTTTCCCACAATGTTTTCTACCCTTCACAAAACAAATTCAAATTTTCAGTCACCTTTATTTTGTCGTCTGCAAATGCCTTTGATTTGGGCAGACCGAAAATATCGTCGTTTGGCAATTAGTTAACTCTTTGCCAGATGACAAAATTTTTGACTTGTCCAAACTGAAAGCATTTGCAGACGACAAAATAAATGAGACTCAGAAATTGAAACTTGAATTTAGACGAGCAGAAAATATTGTGGGAAAAGGAGAAAATGCTGGATACCAGCATTTTTTCCTTTTCTCACAATGTTTTCAAAAGGCTTCTTTCTTAGGATTGTTAAAAGTCCGGATTGTTTGGTAAGGGGTTAATATATAGTTTCATTGGAGAAAAGAGGAAACTCTGATTGTTGCAAACAATGCGAAAAATATTGTATGAAAACACTGTAGGAAAAGGAACAGCTTTTTGAAACATGCATCTGTTCCTTTTCTCACAATGTTCTCTATTAGCTGTCAACTGTAAGGGTTCAAAACTTCCCACTTGTACACTGTAAAAAGCTCATTCTAAATATTAGAAAGATACTTTTATCTATAGATTAATAATGTATGAGTTACATGTCATAGATATAAGTATAAGAAATCATTGAAAAAAATCACTTACCAAGATCTGACTTTGGTCGAGGCCGATCTTTAAAGCGGTGAGCACTACTCCGAAATCGTACAGGTTGATTGAATCCTGATGCCTCAAGGTCAAGGTCAGCCCATCGCACCCCTGCCTCTGACTTTGGTCGCTCTGTATGCGGGGACAATGATTTTTTCCGACGGAGTTTTACTGGGGTATCTTGGGTTCCCTACAAGTAAACATTTAATGCATTTAATTAGGTAAGGTAAAAACAAAATTTTCTATTCATATATCTTAGTCATTCTTTCATATCATATTTCACAATTTCCAAAAATAAAGTTTTCACTAACTCTTCACCATAAAGAATACAAGACATGACTTAACTCTTTCCCAAACAACAAAATTTTTCAGAAAGCATTTACAGATAACATATATTTAACTGATAAGAAGCTATTTTTCTAAGAAAGTCTAGAAAATCCTTTGGGAGAAGGAGAAAGTGCTGGTTACCAGCATTTTCTCCTTTTCCCACAAGGTTTTGAAAGGGCTTTTTCCTAAAGGTTGGTATAACTTCCAATCAAGATTGTGTGGTAAAGGGTTAAAGTAACTTTTAATTTGTCTGCAAATGCTTTCAAGTTAAATCTAAAATGTTTACATTTGGTAAATAGTTAAAGAACTACCTCTTTAAAGCAAAAATAATCTTCCAGAATCCAATGTATCTTATTCAACAAGGACTTGTAAGCGTCTTGTATTAATAGTGAACTTAAGTATCCTGAAAGAAAGTGTCTCATTGAGGAACTTGAAAAAAAAACAATACTGTAAAGTGTACATTATTATCTTAACTCTTTACCAAACGACAAAATTTTGGGCAAGTCCAAATTGAAAGCATTTGCAGATGACAAAATAAGTGTGAATCAAAAATTGAAATTTGATTTAAAAAGGGTAGAAAACATTGTGGGAAAAGGAAAAATTGCTGGTTACCAGCATTTTCTCCTTTTCCCACGATGTTTTCAAAAGGCTTCTACCTCAGGGTCGTCATTATGTGGTATAGACTTAAGCTTTTAAACCCTATATTTTAATTGAATATTTTCATATCTTAACTCTAATATTTTAAATCTTTACCACGCAATAATCACTTGATTAATGACAATTAATTAACCCTTTACCAAACAATCCTTAGTTTTTACGACCCTGAAAAAGAAATCTTCTGAAAACATTGAGAGAAAAGGAGAAAATGCTGGTAATCAGCATTTTCTCCTTTTTCCCACAATGTTTTCTACCCTGCTGGAAACAAATATCAATTTTTGGGTTACATTTACTTTGCCGCCTGCAATTGCTTTCAATTTGGACCAGTCTTAAATTTTGTCCTTTGGTAAAGGTTTAACTGTTGGCCCAGAATCAGTATGACAACCTAAGAGAAGTGAAAATAAGGTTCCTTGAACGTGATTGGTTAAAAGTAAGCCCACATGCTCACGCAACTGAACTTTTGACCAATCACGTTCAAGGATTTCTGTATGTGTCACGGGTCATCAATATTGATACAAGGTCAACTGTATTGATTGGAGGTCAAGTTGTATTAAGCCGGGGTCACGACCTGTATACTATACCAAGTCAGAAATGTGACTAGTATCGCGTGGACCGGTTTCCATGTATAACTCCTGTATATCCAATATTTTAATGACCCTGAAGGATAAGAAACAATTCGGAGTAAGAAGAAAACGCTTGTTAAACCATCTTTTCTCTGTTTTCCATATTAAATTTTGTCTACCCTTCCGTAAACAAATTTCAGTTCTTGGGTCACAATGATTTTATCATCTACAACATGTCATCATCAAAACAGTGATCAGCTGAGAGAGAGGAATGAATCCTGTCGCAACGACTATCAACAATCCTTGGAAAGAAATCAGCTGAGCCAGAGATCAAACCAACGACCTCCTGTTCTTCAGTCCTGTCCAATACTGAATGCCCTACCGGGCTCTGCCTTAGTTCTCTGAAGAAATTACTTTCACTTATCCCTGAGCCACAAACATTTCCAACAGAACTCTTTCCAAGAAATGATCTTACCTGAAGAATGTCATATAACAAAGGTCAAAATCCTTCTCAAAGTATACTTCACCCTTAACTCTTTACCAAATTATAAAATCTTAGAGTGGTCCAAGTTGAGACAAACTCAAGGTAACTCATTAATTAAAATTTGTTTCCGACGGGGTAGAAAACATTGTTGGAAAAGGGGAAAATGCTGGTTATCAGAATTTTCTCCTTTTCCCACAATGTTTTCAAAAGGCGTCTATCCCAGGTTAGTAAAAACCAGGGATTGTTTGGTAATGGGTTAATCCGAAATCTTAATGACTTAAGGAAGAGAAAGCTTTTGAAAACATTGTGAGAAAAGGAGGAAATGCTGGTAACCCTGATGAGATGTGAGTAAAGAAAACAGCAGCAACTGCCGAAATTGCTCAATATGATCAATTTCTCCATGCGCCACAATGGTTTTAAAATGTTCACCATTCCAACAGCTTTACTTTAGGAGGACAAAATGTAGGAAATAAACTCCAACCACAAGGATAGGTGTTTCCTGCATTCACAAAGTAATCCCCATTTCTTACCATCACTCTTTACCTAAAGACAAAGCCTTAGACTTGTCCAAATTGAAAACAGTAAGTTGCAGTCAACAAATCTGAAACACTACTAAAAATAATCAGACTGGTCTCCCTGATAGGTTAGAAAACATTATGGGAAAACAGGAAAAAATTGAACTTGGTAGAGGTCCACTAGGAGATGCCACATACCAAATATCCAAGCTCTACGCCTTCAAGTTTCAGAGGAGAAGTCTTCCTTCTTTGTTCCTATGCTCAAACTTGTGACCCCCGGAGTGGGGCCATTTTGACCCCAGGGGCATAATTTGAACAAACTTGGTAGAGGTCCACTAAGAGATGCCACTTACCAAATATCCAAACTCTAAGCCTTCAAGTTTCAGAGGAAAAGATTTTTAAAGTTTTCCTTCTTTGTTCCTATGCTCAAACTTGTTATCCCCCGGGATGGGGCCAGTTTTGACCCTATGGGCATAGTTTGAACAAACTTGGTAGAGGTCCATTAGGAGATGCCACATACCAAATATCCCTAGCTCTATGCCTTCAAGTTTCAGAGAAGAAGATTTTCAAAGATTTTTTTCTTTTTTTCTTTTTGTTGCCATGGCAACCAGAGTTACGGGTGGAATTCAATTCTTTGAACATTTTTGGTAGAGCTTCACCCAAGGAACATTCTTGCAAGTTTCATGAAGATTAGCCCAGTGGTTTAGGAGAAGAAAATGTTTAAAGAAATTGTTGACGGACGACAGACGCCGGACATAGGGCGATCACAATAGCTGACCTTTAGCACTTCGTGCTAAGGCGAGCTAAAAACCCACTAGATACGAATTCAAAGCTGTTTTGAAAGGGTATCTCTCAAAGTATCTGACAATGAGGATCCATGTCAGATCACACTGCAGCTTCATTGTTGTCTGATCTTGATGTACGGTGTCTACAAAGTACCTAAATTATGTTGCCCTTGCATGCAAGGGATATAATGAAAATTCCATCCACCAAATTCACATAACCATGTCTGAAACTGTTCCTGTAATTTCCTGGAATTCTCCAGTTCATTAGAGTTTAGCCTTCCCTTATTTTTTCCATCACTTTTAACCCGATGGCAAAATTTTAGACTTTACCAGGTCTTAACCCTTTACTCCACTGATACTCATTACTATGCATTGCTTGAAGGAACCTTTGGAAAACATTGTTTCAAAAGATGAAATTGCTTGTGACGAGCAATTTCACCTTTGTCATAATGTTCATGTACACAGTCATAAGGGTCAATTAGAGATACCATAGAAATGCCTTATTGGGTAAAGGGTCAATACAGTGCAAGAGATAGGATAAGTCTCTGGAAGAATATTGAAAACATTGTGTGAAAAGGAGAAAAAGCTAGCTACAATCATATTTTCCCACAATATTTTTTTCCATTTCAAAGACGATCGAGTTCCATCTTTTGACACATAATAGTACATACATTACTGTTTCTTTTTACATTCAATTCAAACAAGTCCAGAATTTAATTGTCTGGTTAAGATTCAACCAGTGTCCTGTGATACTGAAAATATTTGAAAAAAAAAAGGAATAATAAGGGTCAACCTGGTTTTTCCCCTTTTCTAGAAGGTTGTTACCTGTTCAAAGTTAAGTTGTGCAATAAGGCAACAATTCAACTGTAATCTACAAATACTTTTCCCATAAAAATGAAATATGTTTTAGCTGTAAACCCACTTCTGCAAGACAAAATTTCAAACTTGCCTAAACCTAAAGCATCTGAAGATAAATGTGCCTCAACTTGTGGAAGTTGTCTTTGACAGAGTAAAAACATCATGGTAAAAGAAGTAAATGCTGGTGTAACAGCTGACAGCATTTTCTCTTTTGCCCACATTTCTTTCAAAAGTCTCCTTTTCCAAGGTCTGTACAAGTCAGGATTGTGTGGTATAGGGTTAAAGATATACATGCAATTTTAAATCATTCTCATTTACCTTTAGGATAGAATGTCCAACAAACTTATAATTATCGTTTCTATCTGATACGACTACATCAAGGTCAGTAAATTCCTCTAAATCTGAATCAGCTACTTTTACACTATTATTAACTAAAGTCAAATATTGAAGATCATTATCACACTCACAAAGTCTCCTACTGGGATCTCTGAATAAATTATCACTCTCAACTGTTTTATAGGAATCAGTTTCTATAGATTTATTTCCCTTTATCCTATCATTTTGACCATCAGAGTTACCTCCCTCAGCTTTACCTGGCAAACTGCTGCTAAAATTTTCATCTGAGCTGGACACAACTGGGGTATGGTGTGAATAATTTGTTAAAGAATTACAAGCATTCTGTATCTCACTAAACATATCAGTAACAAAGTACCATTCTACTTCAGTTTCTTCAGCTTCTTTTTCATTAGTATATTTACCAACAACATGCTCTGTATTGCCATTCACTTCATCATCCTCATCATTGCTGAAACTGTAGGATGAGCTTCTTTTACCTTTTCTGCGAGATGAAATTTTCCACCATTTTGAAAGGTCACCTCTTTTTCGTATCTGAGAATTTTGCTCATGTTCAGTGTTGTCTGCATGGCAATGTTCTATCTCATAACTTTCATTCAGATTATCTGTTTTTCTGTATGAAATTCCCTCAACCTGATCAGTACTCTCTGTAGCAACAAGACTCTGTCTGGAACGTTTCCTTTGAAATGTTTCGAGGGCAAAACCAGATCGCACATATTCATTCTGTCTGCATGGCAGTTTGCTCTTGACCTCATTTGTTGTGACATGGTTTACTTCATACAGACCTCTATGGCACAAACGCTTACATAGAGATATATTATTGTCATAGATATGTTCCACATTGTCATCATAGTTGTTTCCATGGAGATCCATTTTTCCACATGTTTTTTCAATTATTGCAATATTGTTGTCATATACATGATCCATGTCAGACTCCAGACTTGAAAGTCCAGGAATTGTTGATGCTAAACAGTTTTGGGACTCAGACCCTGTGCTCAACATTTCAAGTCGTTCCACTCTCCCACCAAAACAACAGCCTGCAAGTGCGCCTCTCAAACTCATACTTCTGGTTCTGGTATCACAATGTCACAGTCACAATTCATTCCACCAAAAATATTAAGTACGATGAAGAATTCAAAACCATGAATCTCTACAAAAAACATTTTGCTGTAATATGTTCACCAATTACATGTTTAAAATCCATTCTTGTCAAATGTGAGACATTTTAAGAATAATTGGAATTTAGTCCAAATATCTGGTTGCAAGTTTAAGTTCTTACCCAGGCATGTTCAATGAAGAAAAAGTATATCTGGAAGTATGCTGAAAGTATAATTGTTGCAATGATAAATATTCTTATTTCCAGTTTCAGTAGGTATATATTTCCAATGGGACTGTACATGGTTCACCTTGTCAGATGAAGGTAAATGTCATGGTCGCAGTTTCAAAATCACTGATATTGTTCCATACTTAATATAACATGAATTTGATGATCAAGATGTATATATATGCAGTAACTGGTATGATTTTCAGGACACTTTTTTTTACCTCTAATAGTCACGAAGATCATTCAACAAATCATCTTCAGCGTTGGTCTCTGGATAAAAGTGTAAAATCATCTTCCAGATAGTTTTGTATTCTATAAGCTGAAACACTGGTGTAACACAGAGTCCCCAAACAGACCAGCAGACAGAAAACAGTAGACAGATAATCACAAAATGTGCTGTTTTAGAATGTCCAATCAAAGTGTAATATAAACTTCCATCATCCATTTTATTGGACAAAAAATAAAGTTCTAAGTTTTCTGCTGCACATAAAGGTAAACTCTTTCCCAAAAACGAAAAAACAAAATTTTAAATTCGCTGACATCAAAAATAATTGAATCTGCTAGAATCTGGTAAAGGAACCGCTTTTTTTTTTCCTCTCTCCCCAATGTTTCCAAAATCCTTTCAAAGATAAAATCCCATCAACTGATCTGATTTAAAATTGTTATCTTCAAAACTTTAATGCTACCAACAAGGACAATGTCTACAATTTTGTTGTATCATGAAGTCAGTTTTAATAGCGTCCTCTATTTATCTTAAAAAATTCACACACTCCAAATTCACACGAAATCACGAAATGCAGGACTTAAAGCTAACATTTAACCCTTCACCATAGTTACAGTCCCAAGAGTCAAGAACACTGATTGAGAAAATTAAAAAAAAATTTTGCAAATGGAAATATGTTTGTATCTGGCATTTACTCCTCCTCTAACAACTTTTTTCTATCTTTTCACACACAAATTCGATAATTTATGTCATCTGCAAGTTCTTCAAATATGGGAAAGTCTAGAATCTGTTTGTTATTACTAGAACACAATTTTTTCAATCAAACTTTTTACTTTTTACCAAATGACAAAATTTAAGACTTGATCAAACTGACAGCACTTGCGGACAACAAACTAAATGTAATTACAGCCCAAAACATTTCAGTTTGAGAAATGCCAAAAAACATTATGAAAAATGGTGAAAATTCTGGTTATCAGCATTTCTCCTTTTCCCACAGTGCTTTCAAAAGACTTTTGCCCTCCGGAACCTAAAAAAACCTAGACTGTTTGGTAAAGGGTTAACCTATCAAATTTTGAAGCCTTTCCCTCAGGCATGTTCACCTAAAACAGTATGAGTGAAGTAAGTGTTTTGGTACACAGCACCATCTTGTTGATATGTATTTTTTTTTTCTTTATTTACCTTTAAAAGTTGAACTTATTACTTAATACCATAATATAAAAGATGCATATTTGAACGTTTAAAATGACCCATATGCAAATTAGTTCTTGGTTACTTTCCATCCTTAATCAAATGACAAACTTTCCGACATGTCAAAATTGAAAACATTTGCAGACGACAAATCAAATATGGCTCAAATGAGGGGGTTTAGAGTTCCTTTTCTTCAAGTAACTGGCACTTCTCCATTTCCAACCAAGTTTTCAACAGGCTTCTCTTCCAGCGTCTAAAAAAATACAGGACTATTTAGTAAAGGACTGATCTTTTACCCTGTTCTACAGACTCTTATATAGAGGAAATTTGACAACACCATGAAAAAAGGAGAGAAGACCGAAACTAAACATTTTCTCTTCTCCCAGCAATGATATTTACCATTTCAGTCTCATTTATTTTTTGGGTCTACAACTAGCTTTCAACTCACTATCAAACAACAAAGTTTTAGACTTGTCCAAATTGAAAACACTTGCTGACGACAAAATAAATGTAACTCAAAAATTCAAATTTGTTTCTAGCAGCGAAGAAAACATTGCGGGAAAAGGAGAAAATGCTGGTTACCAGCATTTTCTCCTTTTCCCACAATGTTTTCACATGGCTTCTATTTCTGGGTTGTAAAAACCAGGGATTGTTTGGTAAAGGGTTAACTTACACAAGTCTAATATTTTGTCATTAAGTAGAGAGTTAACCCATATCCTGCTAAATTATAATAAAATTGAAACCCAAATATTGCTATTTCAAAGTTATGTTGTGGATAATAACATCTTCCTACATAAGGCAGTGTCGATCCAAGATCAGACTGTACCTTCTGTGCAGTCTGATCTTGATCTACGATGTCCGCAAATAGCCGCTGAGTTGCGCTTAACAGCCGTAGGGTTAAACAAATTTAGTGTCAGCCAAAAAAAAAATCAACTGATGGAGCACTCTTCCCATCTTAGCCTGTTCTTGAAGTTTGTAAACAGATCATCATAGGGTTATACTACTATGTCCACTTCATTTAAACACATTTCGTACTGGAAATGTGTTTAAATGACAGTTCCTTTTGGAATCTAGTGAGAATCTAGTGAGAATGAGTTCAGTGTGACAGGGGTATAAAGGGATTAAGTGACTTTTACAGCTCAAACAAGATGGTTACATGAGGGTAAAGGGGGCTACAGACCAAGTCAAAATCAATCACCTATAAGTTTATTTTTATGTTCTACTTCCTCAAGCTTTCTGATCATTTACACTATTTACTGAAAAACAATATTTTGGACTTGTCCAAATTGAAAGCGTTAGCAGATGACAAAAACAAAAAGTGGGTGAAAAATTTAAATTGGTTTTAAAAAGGGTGGAAAACATTGTGGGAAAAGGAGAAAATGCTGGTTACCAGCATTTTTGCTTTTCCCACAATATTTTCAAAAGGCCTCTTAAGGGATAAAGTACAGGGGTTAACATCTTCGCAAGCCAAGGCTGACAATTCACTATGCTACTCTACCCTTGGAAGATCGAGCTTGCTGCAATGAATGAAATCGCTTGTAGCATTTAATCTTTGATAAAAATAAAACAAGGTAGAAGATAAAACATAGAAACCCACATGGATGTCTGCGTATCGCTTCATGTGTATTCCTAAGTGGTTTGTAAAACGATATTTCATTTGCTTTTAGAAATATGATGTAAAGGGGGATAATAACCAGCATCCAAATTCCAATAGAGGGCGCATCACAGGAATCTCGAAATCCGGCTCAATCAGCCAAGGTAAGATCCACGTAGTGATAGTAAACTTGGCTCGCGAAGATGAGGGGTTAATGGCTTTAGAAAACACTGTAGAAAAGGAAGGACATTTCAATTGCTTGTCTGATTTAGGAATAGCTACTTTTTCCACATTGTTCTTAAGTGCTGTCACCCAAAGAGGAGTAAAATATAATGAGCAACCTTCTGCATATATGACAGTGTTGTATCATTTTTCTTTTTGCAAATGTTGAATAAAATAATTGTGGCCTTCACTTTGCAACAGTGCATGAAAAGGATCTTAAATTTTTACGACACAATGCCGACTTTTGACGCTCCAAGCCTTTTGAAAACATTGTGGGAAAAGAAGTAAATGCTGGTAACCAGCATTTTCCTTTTTTCCCACAATGTTTTCTACCATTCACAAAACAAATTTCAAATTTTCACTTTTGTCATCTGCAAATGCTTTCAATTCGGACAAGCCAAAAATCTTGTCGTTTGGTAAAGAGTTAATAAGGTAAATGGCTGCAACATAAGTCATTTAGTTAGTGTGCCTGTAGGCAACTACATGTTTGACATTATCGAATTAGCACAGGTATATTTGCCTGCCATGTAAAATGAGATCCGACAACACAAAAGTACATATAGCTTGATTTTTGGACCTATACTGTCTGCTGCTCAGGTGATCATCCTTTTTAGAATAGCCTCAGATTAGCTCTAAATAGAGGGAATGATTTTGATTTCAAAATTGAAGATATATTGATTATGCTCCACTAAACCCTATGTTGTGGCTACTCATTAGAATCGTCTCAATCATTGATACGATTCTAATGAGTACCTACAACATAGGGTTTCAAAGAGAAATATGGATTTAGAATAATCACTCCCTCTTACCTGGAGATCTGAGATGGGTGTCTGATACAGAAATGTCTGATGCTCCACTAAACCCTATGTTGTGGGTGCTCATTTGAATCGTCTCATTGAGACGATTCTAATGAGTACCCAGAACATAGGGTTTCAAAGAGAAATAATAAATTTAGAATACAATCAATCCCTCTTATCTGGAGATCAGAGATGGGTGTCTGATACAGAAATGGCTGATGTTTCTTTCACCAATTCTGTATACTTAAGTAATGCATTTCCCTTTTACAACACAGTTCAAAGTTTTACCAACCTTGAGGAAAAAGGGTTTTGAAAAAACATTCTTTGGAAAGATGATGGAAAATATGCTGGTTAAAACATTTGCTCCTTTTTCCACCAAGTTTTCTACTTACTTAGAGTCAAATCTCATCATTTCAGACAAATATCTAAGTTGTTGTCTGCAAATACTCTTCAATTGGACAAGTCGAAATTTCTGCCTTAAATGAGATAAGACTTTGCATAATTAGGTTAGATCAAGATCGAACAGCAAAAAATGTGAATTAAGGATTCATAGTGTCTGATACAGGAAGATATAGGATTAATTGGTGATACATATTCAAATTCAGTTGAAATAATCTAATCTGATAATCAGGTTTGCCAAGGAAAATAACTCCACCAACCTTATTGAAACAATCAACTTTTATGGTTCAAAGGGAGGCAACTCTTCATTTTTTTTTTACCCTTGAAATTGGAATATATCTTTTTACATTATTTATAAAATTGCTTGTTCCTTGAAACATTTGATATCAGATAAAGCATTTCTCCAACTTGAATAATATTTTCCTGGTTGTATTACATTCTTAACCAGATGACAAAATTTTAGACAAACTAAATTTGTAATTTTAGTATTACAAATAATACTAATGTAGTAGTATTTGCAGACTACTACATTAATGTAACTCAAAAAATGGAAATTGCTCAGGGCAAGGTAGAAAACATTGTGGGAAAAGGAAAAAATGCTGGTTTGGTAAGATGAGCCTGAAGAAGAACTCTGAAGTAGGCTTTTGAAAGCTTTGTTGGAAAAGGCAAAAATGTTGGAAACTAGCTTTAGCACTTCTTTTATCCCCTGCAATGTTTTCTGCTGTATGCTAGACAAATCCATGTTTTTTGGTAACATTTAACTTTTTACTCCATAGATACTCATTTCCACGCATTGCTTGTGGGAGCCTTTGGAAAACATTGTGGCAAAAGGTGAAATTGCTCGTGACGAGCAATTTCACCTTTTGTCACAATGTTTTCTATGCTTTCAAAAGGTCTAATATATACATAAGAAACGGCTTTATCCTTGTTATTATTTACAGCCAACTAGAAATACCATAGAAATGTCTTATGGGGTAAAGGGTTAAGTAACAAATGCTTTCACTTCGGAATAGTCTAAAATTGCTTAGTGTGGTAAAGAGTGAAATCAATAATCAAGGACACGCCAAGATATTCTAGATAATGTCCGAATTATCAGATTTAACTCTTTAGCTCACAATCCTGACTTTTAAATACCTTATTTAATGAAAAAAGCCTTTCGAAAACATTGTTGGAAAGGAGAAAATGCTGGTATACAGGTTTTTCTGCTTTTCCCACAATGTTTCCTACCCTGCCCTATGCAATTTCCCTTTTTTTGAATTACATTAATAATTATGGTTGTCTGCAAATGCTTTTAATTTGGACTAGTCTAAAATTTTGTCATCTCACTCATCTGGTAAAGATTTTAGTACAATGTTTCCTGCCCTTCACAAAACAAATTTCATTCTTTGTATCACATTTTATTTTCAGGTAATAGCAAATACCATCAATTAGAAACATTAGAACACCTTTACCATACAATGCCAACTTTTAATGACCCTGGAAAAGAAGCTTTTTGAAAACATTGTGAGAAAGGGACAAAATGCTGGTAATCAGTCACTGCAATGCTCTAAATTTGGACAGAGCTAAAATTTTTTCATCTGGTAAAGGATTAAATGACTAATATCACACTTTGAGTTCCACCCAATTTGTTGTCTTGAAATGTCTAGAATTTGAAAAAGATTTGTTTTTTGGTGAAGGGAGAAAAAGTTAACTTGTTCCTTTAAAGACTTTCGCTCCTACACTTACCTTTGTGGCCAGTGTAGGTCCAGATCAGTCTGCACAATTCATGCAGACTGATCTACTATCTACATTGTCTGCTTTGCGGACATTCAAAACTAGGGCAACCTTAAAATCACTCTTCTTTGGACCCTATTTCTAAAATGCAGATTGGGTTTGTTTTTCGCAGTGTTACGAGTTGTTTTTCGCAGTGTTACGAGTTAATTATCAATTTTTCTCACCTTTATGGATTCATTGCTGGAGTGAGCACTAACGTCACGCTGTATTCCACTGTCGTTACTGTTACTGGACACGACATCTTGCTGCGTAATGATTGCTAACTTCTCATAACTAGTTCTACTTGAAGAAGAATCTTTTCGCGATTTAGCACTAATATTATCATCCAATGAGAATGGTCTACTAGAGGAGCTCTTACGATGTTTGTCAACACTAGCACCACTTGTTAATCCAGAGTTATTCACATATTCCAAGTAATTCTTACAGAATTGGCATAACTGAATGGAATCTACACTAGCTTTACTATCAGAACGTGCTCGTGGAAATGAAGCTTTGTATTCACATTCACACCGACCTTCTATAGAGATTTCTGAAAGCATATCATCACAATTATCACTTTCTAATGATGTCACAGACGTTGATGTCCTATCACGGTGAACAAATTGATAACTAGTTCGTGAAGCCTGTGAGCCTATACTGTGACTTCGTCTGGGCGAAGCTCCAACTGGTTTCGGAGTTTTAGGTTTGTGTGGTTGTTCCATACCAGGTGATTGTATACTACTATGACTACTACTTGCTGCACTACTTGCAGAAGTGACACTAATTCTGTCTTCATCTATGGTACAAACAGATCCATTTGCAGTGAGATTCATGATTGAATTTGATTCACGGCTTGGAGTGGTGGGAGTTGAAACAGCTTGTCGTGATGAGTTATGGCGCTCCTGAGTAGGAGTTGGACAGTTTGAGCCTGATTCACTAGCTGTAGCATCAGCAAATGATCTGATATATACATCTGCTGATGTGTGTCGTCTGCGAAAGTCACGTCTTGGTCCTGGAGAACCAGGGGGTGTATCAATACTACCAATGTCATCATCCCCTTGAAATGCAGCTATTGGAGGGCTAACAGGATGTTGAAGCTTTAACGGGCTACCAGAGGTCAACCCCAGGTCTGGCTTGTTCTTTTTAAACAGTCCTCTGAGATTCATTTTCTTTGAGAAAAAATCTTTAGCAGATTCACTCTGTTTGGAAAATAAAGTCATATTTTCATTCAATAATTTCTTTTTTGGAGTAGTTTTTGATGAAGAAGCATTTTGATTTGATTCATTAGACGATGGTATTTTCTGGTTTGGATCATCTTTAACCTGCTCTTCACTATGATCAGTATGACGTAAAATACCTGATTCCTGTGCTCTACGGAAACTAGAAGTTCTACGAGCTCTAAGAGCTTCCTCTTTCACAGATGGACTAGAGGCTGTCTCAGGTAGAGAAGAACTTGATTGGTTTGACTTCTGATGTTCATAAAAGTCATTGTCTCTTTCAAGGTCACCTGAACCATGACTAATCTCTGGTAAATGACTAGAACTAGATCTTATTTCATTAGCATCTTCATTAACATGATTGACACTGTAAGCTTCATTATAAAACACACTGTCATCAGAATCTCTTTTAGTAAGCGCTGTTTTTCCACGCTGTCTTTTCAAGCCTGGTTGTTGGAGGTGAGTTGCCTCCCTTGCATAGTCCTTTACAACAACGCCCTCTCTCCTACGGGAAGAGGAATCAGCTGTCACATGCATCTTGTTTACGAAATTTGGATCGTTATCCTCGTCAGAGTCAGGTGGTCGTGTTGAGTCAAATTCGTAGTCCTCCATCGTCTCAATGGTAAAATGACCATTTTTATACACAATTCTGGCATCTCCAAATGCCAATGATCCTGAAATTAAGAAAAGAAATAAGCTATCTTAACTCAGTCCCGTATTTGGATCCCTTTTGATACATTTTGAATTCGAAACTACCAGTGCATCTACTTCAAAATTTTGTTATTAACTCTTTATCACACTACAGAATTTTAGACTTCTCCAGATTGAAAGCATTTGCAGACAACAAAATAAATGTGACTGAAAAATGGAAACTTGTTTTGAAAAGGGTAGAAAACATTGTGGGAAAAGGAGAAAATGCTGGTTACCAGCATTTTCTCCTTTTCCGACAATGCTTTTAATAGGCTTCTTTCTCAGGGTCGTTAAAGTGGGGATAACGAGTTAGGAAAATAGTGTGCCTTTCTTCAGTATCAGATTGCTTTTTTTAATATCTCTGTTCCTTACCACACATTCCCAATTATAAAAGACTTGACTGTTCACCAAACGACAAAATTTTAGACATGTCCAAATTAAAAGCATTGGCTGATGACAAAATAAATGTGATTCAAAAGTTGAAATTTGATTTGGGATGGGTAGAACACCTTATGAGAAAAGGACAAATTGCTGGTTCCAAGCATTTTCTCCTTTACCCTTTACCCACAATGTTTTCTCTCCTTATTTCACCAGCATTTTTTCCTTTTTTCTAGAATGCTTACAAAAGCCTCTCTTTCAAAGTCAAGATTGTGTAATAAATTGTCATAGAAGTAAACTTTTAAACTGATTGTGGCAAAAAATGTACATAAAATCCTGGTTACCAGCATTTTTTTCTATTTCACAGTCAATACTTTATTCCTTTTCATGGTCAAATCTTACCATATAAACCAAGTTGTCTACAAATTCTCTCAATTTGAACAAGTCTAAGATTCTATCGTTTGGTGAAGAGGTAATAAACAATGTTCAAAATTGACTGACTCATATTTTATATTCCATTTTGAAGATGCCCTCAAACAATGAATGAATTTACTCTTTACAAAATTTTAGACTGGTCCAAACTGAAAATACTTGCAGATGATGAAATTACTGGGACTCAAAATTAAAAAAAAGTTTTGGAAAGGGTAGAAAACATGGTGGAAAAAGGAGAAAATGCTGGTTTTACCAGCATTTTCTACTTTACCCACAATGTTTTAAAAACTCTTCTTTCTCGGAGACATGAAAACCCAGGATCGTTTTGCAAAGAGTAAATGGAAGAAATGACTATAATACACAACAGCTCTTCGCACAATGCTGACATTGTTTGAAAACCTAAAAAGCAGCTAATAATGATAGTCATGTAACTTATGAAGCCGGTTATATTCAATTGGCAATTAACTTTTTAAAATCCTGACTTTTAACGACTCTGATGAAAAAGGCTTTTGAACACATAATTAGTGCGAAAAGGAGAAAATGCTGGTAGAACTCTTCACCCTTCTGCTGTTTGAGTCGGGTTTATTTTGAGTTCTGCAAATGGTTTTAGTTTGGACAAATCTACAAATTTCTTATTTGGTAAACTTGTGAGTTATCCCCTTATCAAATTTTCAGTGTATGGTAAAACAGAAGGCATTGAGATGATGGATATTCAGGTATTGTTGGATTGAAATTTTCATACAATTAACTCATTACCACACGAGAAAATTTTGGACTGGTCCAAATTGAAAGCATTTGCAGACGACAAAATAAAGATGACTGAAAAATAGAAATTTGTTCTGGAAAGGGTAGAAAACGCTGTGGGAAAAGGACAAAAATGCTGGTTACCAGCATTTTCTCCTTTTCCCACAGTGTTTTCAAAAGGCTTCTTTCTCAGGGGTGTCAAAAGTAGGGATTGAGTGGTAATGGGTTAACCCTGGCAGCCCTGAATAGGTCAGACTGACAACATTCAAGAAAGAGATAAGACCCAAACAAATGCTACAATATTACTAGTTGCTTTAACATTTTACAATACGCAAACAATTAAGCCTTGTCAAAACTGAAAGCATTTGCAGGTGACAATTTCAATGTGGCTCAAATGGTGTAATTTTTCCTTGATAGGATAGAAAACATTGTGGGAAAGGGAGAAAATGCTGGTTACCAGCATTTTCTCCTTTTCCCATAATGTTTTTGAAAGGCTTCTCCCTAAGGGTCTTCAAAAGTCATCATTGTGTGGTATAGGAATAACTTGTTCATAGACTGTTTAACTCTTTACCACACAATCCCAACTTTTAATGACCCTGAGAAAGAAGCCTATAGAAAACATTGTGGAAAAAGAAAAAACATGCTGATAACCAGCATTTTCTCCTTTTCCCACAATGTTTTCTACCCTTCCTAAAACAAATTTCAGTTTTTGAGTCACATTTATTTTGTTGCCTGCAAATGCTTTCAAATTGGACCAGTTAAAAGTTTGTTTTTTTTGGTATGGCATTAACCCATTACCACACAATCCCTACTTTTAACGCCCCTGAGAAAGAAGCCTTTAGAAAACATTGTGGGCAAAGGAGAAAATGCTGGTAACCAGCAGTTTCTCCTGTTCTAACAATGTTGTGTACCCTTCACAAAACAAATTTCAACTTTTTGGTCACTTTTATTTTGTCTTCAGCAAATGCTTTTGAATTGGACAAACCTAAAATTTTGTCATTTGGTAATGAATTAAGCCAAGCATACAGAGTAGATTAAAGAGCAGAATTTACATTTAGTGCTGTCTGATCTTGATCTATATAGACTGCAAGACCAACTATAGTTGTGAGAGAGGCAAGCAGCCACTTTCAGGTTTGAGAGCTGTATAAACTTTCTAAGACCAGAAATAGTTCATCAAATTCACTGAAATAGTGACAATTTTCATACAAACTATAGATTTATGGTTTTCTATTTATGAAGATGAGAAATATTTGACATTCCATGAATACATTAAGCAAAGCTGAATACACATAAAATTATAAAAAATTGACTGTAAAATTAGTTTATTTCCTTCACAGTAAGGGATGAGGGCTTTTTCGGTATTGTTCCAAGAATTCAGTGTTCCATACTTTCTTCACAAAATGCATTAGCTCCTTTAACTCTTTCCCAAATGACAAAAATAGATTGGTCCAAACTGAAAGGATTTGCAAACGACAAATTACATGTACCTGAATTGATGCTTTTTGTTTTAGATTGGGTAGAAAACATTGTGGGAAAAGGAGAAAATGCTGTTTACCAGCATTTTCTCCTTTTCCCACAATGTTTTCAAAGGCTTTCTTTTACAGGGTCGTTGAAACTTGGGATTGCGTGGTAATGGGCTATGTCAGTTCACCAAAACATACAATGTTTGCCTTTTCTGTATTGAAAGCTTTTGGAGACAACAAAGTAATTATGACTGAAATAAAAATTCATTTTTTTTTTAAACTCTTTACGAAAGGACAAAATTATCGACCAGACCAAATTGAAAGCATGAGCTGAAAACAAAATAAATGTGATCGAAAAATGAAAATTTGTTTTAGGAAGGATAAAAAACATTGTAGAAAAAGGAGAAAATGCTGGTTATCAGCATTTTCTCCTATTCCTAAAATGTTTTCAGAAGGCCTACTTCTCAGGGCCATTAAAAGTCAGGATTATGTGGTAAGGAGTTAAGGGTGAAACTTGTCTTGGATATTATGAAGTTGAATGTTCTGACCAAGTTTCATGACTATCAGCTTGAAAATGTAGAATCTACAGTTCACATAAGGTATTTCTAGGATTTGGCCTAAAGACCCAGACTCTCTGGTCGACATGAGCCATTTTTGAACAATATCAAGACAAACATTCTAACCAAGTTTCATGAGTATGGTGCTACAAATATGGCCCCTAAAAACCACACAAGGTTTATTTGCAAAGATTTGGTACTGCAGCCTACTTTTTGACACATTAAGAACAAATTTCAATACTCATTGAATATCACTGAGGCAAACATTCTGACCAAGTCTAAAACAGAACTGGCTGGTAATGTAGCCTGTATGGGGTACACAAAATGTATTTTTCTAACATTTGTTCCTAAGACCAACTTTCTGCCCTGTCATGACCCAGTTTTCCATCTCTGAGATCTCATCAAGAAAAACAAGCTGGCCTACTTTAATGAGTATCAGGCCAAAAATGTGGCCTCTACAGAGCACAAGATTTGGAACAGAGACCTACTTTTTGATCCGACATGATCCAATGTCAAACTTGTCCGAAACATAATTAACTCAAACATTCTCACCAACTTTCATGAGATTTTGGCAAAATATGTGGCCTCTGGATTACCCTACATATTTTTTCAGACTTGGCATGGCCAAATTTCAAACTTGTCCTTGACATCACCAAGATGAATGTTCTGACCAAGTTTTGTAAATACTAGGCTGATAATGTGGAATCTACAGTTCACACAGGGTTTTTCCAAGATTTGGCCCAGTGACCTACTTTTTGACCCAACATGACCCGAATTGGAACTAGTCCAAGACATCATCAAGAAAAACTTTCGGATTGTGTTTCAAGAGAATTAGGCTGAAAATGTGGCCTCTAGAGGAGGTTTTGTCAAGATTTGGCCCAGTGATCTACATTTGAACCCTGACTTGACCCAATTTCAAACTGTTCTTAGCTATTATCAAGACAAAAACTCTGACCAAATTTCATATGTATTTGACGGAAAATATGGCCTCTAGAGTGCTCACAAGGTAATTGTTCACGACCAGAAGACAGACCACGCACAGCACTCAGTATGATCCCAAAATAGTAAAGATATTACTGTCCCCAAAGGCGATACTACTTTATGACTGGTTGCCTCTGGAAATATTGTACAGTAAATGTCCAAATATGAAAAAGATCATGTAGCATCTCATTATTGAGACTAGATCCCAAAAGCTCACCCTGAGCAGATGAGCCAAAAAAGTAGGAAAAAAGGAGGAATAGGTATCAAGCTTATTGATAAATCTCTAACATATTAACCCCTTACCACACAATCCTGAGTTTTCAGGACCCCTGAGAAAAATGTCTTTAGAAAACATTGTGGGAAAAGGAGAAAATGCTGGCAACCAGCATTTTCTCCTTTTTCCACAATATTTTCTAACCTTTCACAGTCAAGTCCCAGTATTTGTGCCAGATCTGCAAATGCGTTCAATTTGGATCAGTCTGAAATTTTGTCATTTGGTAAAGAGTTAACTCTCTATAACCCCTGATGAGTTCAGAACAAGTTGTATTTTCATTTTCAGTCAAGAAGTAGGAATAGTAATGCTGTTTTTGAAATAAGTAGGAAAAAAGTCATGTTTCTTCTCAAAACAGTAAATAAGTGGTCAGTAAAAAATTGGGCTTAAAACTCATGGGTATAGCTAGTTTGATTCTCAATGAATTCATTCAGAGGACTAATGAAGAATTTGTTCCTTTCTCACTGCAAAACATTGATTTGATTATGGAGGGAAAGAAGCAAGTGACTGGGTAAGTACATGACATTGTACTGGCAAAAAGAAATTCCATAAAAGCATAGATATGTGCTAGGTAAAATAATGTTGAAAATCGCATAAAACCCCAAACAAAGAAACAAACAATCACTCCAGGATTTAAAGCAACAGAATTCTAGATTTACCTCTCTTTTTTTATAATCTAATCCATTTACACTTTATCCATTTTATCAAAGTTATAATGGTCCAAAACTCGCAAAATCCCAACAACTAGTAATCATAATAATTACATACACAACAAACACAGCAAGACATAAAGCAACAGTTTTACACTGGCATTTATTTATTGTCCCATAAAGATCATATTAACCTGGTGGGTAATAAATTATACCAGTTTACCAAACATTGCCCGACCCTATCTCGTCAAAAACCTTCAGATTTGCCCAAGTGGGTCTATCTTCATAATGATCTTTTCGCTCCATGAATTTTCTGTGTAGAACTCAGCGTTACATTGCACCCCCCTTTCCTGTTTAACATTAATACCCCCCTTGCAGACAAATAATGTTTTGTCTTACAGCAGCCTGAATACTAGTAAAAATTTTGTGGCAACATTAGAAACTAAGCTACTGTGTTTTATTTTTCATTTTATTCACTATCATAATATTCATTATCTCCCATTATTTTAAGTCAGTTTAAATCAATCCCTCTGATGGCCAGTATTTTCTCCTTTTCCAACAATATTTTCTACTTCTTCTCAGCCATTAGTTTTTAATGCTATCTTTCTGAGGTATATTGCATACACAATATTCGAAGAATCTATTTGCCTTGACTAATGATCAAGGAGCCCCATGTATATAGATCACAGAAGATTTGTTTCATGTTTAATGCCATTTTCCAGGTCTTTTCAGTAATATCTATGTATTCCAGGACTTTCTTTTAGCAATACTTTGCACCTGTTATGTGTTTCCTAGCATTCTCACACCAGTACTGACACAAATTTCTTTCCGATGCCAGTGGCTACTTTTCTCACATTTGTCAGAGGTGAGAAGCAAAAAATCGCTGGAAAAGAATGTTCTTCACAGCCGTGTATCAAACCTGCAAACTTATGGTCCCAATCCTGATGTGCTAACCACTGTCAGCTACCAAGCCAGGTGGCCCAAATTGAAAACAGTTGCAGACAACAGCTTCGCAAATTAGGATATTCAATCTTGTGACTGCTGATTTAATGCTGATGAACTAGTTGTTTGTTACCAACGGATTAACCTTTTACTCTATAGATGCCCATTTCTACGCATTGCATGTAGGAGCCTTTGGAAAACATTGTGGCAAAAGGTGAAATTGCTCGTGACGAGCAATTTCACCTTTCGTCACAATGTTTTCAATGCTATCAAAAAGTGTCATATACAGGTAAGAAACAGCTTCATCCTTGCTGTTATTTAGGGTCAATTAGAGGTACCATGGAAATGCCTTATTGGGTAAAGGGTTACCTCTTTCCCAATCTTTACGTATTTTCAGTACAGGTCTTTAGAAAACACTGTGGGAAAAGGAGAAATTGCTCGTGATGAGCAATTTCTCCTTTTCCCACAGTGTTTTCTAGCCTATCGGAAACATTTCTGCCATTTTCATCAAATTCAAAATTGTCATCTGCAAACACTTTGAGTTAAAATGGGACAGTCTAAAATTTTTCATATGGGAAAGGGTTAATGCTGATGCACTAGTTCTATTTGTTACCGACTGATTAAAATGACTGGGGCTTGTTCCTTGATGCCATTACTATCATCAAACCTTTGACAGATATTTGGCTCTGCAGGAAACTCAACACTGTAGTTCCTGAAGGTGCCAAAAACAATCAGGCTATGATCTATTGCCTAAATAAGAAAATAAGCAATGCTCTGCCAAGACGAAGTTTAATGCATCACTGATGGACGATACCAAGCATGTCATCACACACCCATGGTCATCACACTCTGATGATTTTGATCTTTTATGTCCATTTTGTCTCAAAACCTGCTAAATCCCAACATTGAATGGTTCTTGAATATGCAAAATATTTAACAATGCAAAAACTCTTGACTAGAGTCCGCATGTACAGATTGTATAGGCTAATCTGGGTCGATACTTTTTGCAGATGCGATAACCTCCCCTTTTAACCATTCAAGGCAACCAGTCAATGTCTCGATACTTTTTGCATATGCGACAACCTCCCCTTTAAACCATTCAAGGCAACCAATCAATGTCTTTCCTGAGGCAGTAACTCATTTATTCATGCCTTTGCTGGGCTCTACTAGTTCAAAGTACATGACAGACACTAAGGGGATCGTTGAGTGGGATTATAAACTCTTTTCAAACATACAAAACAGCTTTCTCATCCCACTTCCGTACTCAAACACTGGCACCCCATAGTTCAACACAAAAACTCAAAATGGTTGCATTATGAATTACACCAGCAAATCAACTAAACCATGAAATTTATGGCTGAAAAACTTGTATGCAACCTGAGTTAACTTTTAACTCATTTACCAACCATGCGCAGACAACTTTTTTACCGCCGTATGCAACTTGCACTTTCTGCTGAATATTCTTAACTCTTACCACAAAAGAAAATTTTAGACTGGTCCAAATTCAAAGCATTAAATTTTGCAGACAATGATATAAATGAGACTGAAAATTTAAAATTTGGTTTGGGAAGGGTAGAAAACATTGTGGGAAAAGGAGAAAATGCTGGTTACCAGCATTTTTCTCCTTTTCCCACAATGTTTACAAAAGGCTTTTTTCTCAGGGTTGTTAAAAGTCGGGATTGTGTGGTAAAGAGTTAAAAAATTGTGGTGCATTATTAGTGAAATGCCTTATAATTATTAAACTCTTTACCAGACAAAAAAAATGTTAGGCTTGTGCCAATTAAAAAGCATTTGACACTTCATTTGTGGTTAAAACCATTAGACATACCTTTTTACTCTTTACCACACAATCCTGACCTTTAACGACTTTAACGACACTGAAAAAGAAGGCTCCTGAAAAAATTGCAGGAAAAGGAGAAAATGCTGGTTACCAGCCCTTTCTCCTTTTTTCACTATGTTTCGTACCCTTACCCAATACAAATTTCAAATTTCAGTCCCTTTTTAACATGTTGCCTGCAAATGCTTTCAATTTGGACCACACTAAAATTTTGTTATTTGGTAAAGAGTGAAAAGAATTTGCTTTACCTGCATTTTTTTTTCATTTTTCCCACAATGTTTCCATTTTCATCAGGGTTGTACAAACATAGGATTGTTTGGAGACAGGTTTTAAGCATTTTCTTGTTTAACCCTTTACCACACAATGATGACTTTTAACACCCCTGAAAGAGAAGGCTTTTGAAAACATTGTGGGAAGGAGAAAATGCTGGTTACCAGCATTTTCTCCTTTTTCCACAACGTTTTCTTCCCTTTCAGAGAAAAATCATTTCATATGAGCCACATTGAAACTGTGATCAGCAAATGCGTTCAATTCTGACAGGTCTAAAATCTTGTCATATGGTAAAGGGTTTAAACATTGATTACTAATTTTTCATTGGACAGTGTAGATCTAAGATCAGACTGCACAAATTGTGCAGTCTGATCTTAGATCTACAATGTCCATAAAAGGCCACTGAGTCGCACTTAGCAGCCTAAGGCTGAATGCTTAAAACATACAAATCTCTAAAACCTATAGTTTGTTTCAATCTGGGCTCTATCAGTCAACAAACACTCAAAATCACACACAAGGGATGTTTCAGCCCCAGTTTTCAAAAATATGACATACTGACCCATATTTTAGGGGCTCAATGCACACCAAGGTCACCTTGCTTTGTATCTTTTTGGGGTCCCTATTTCTCTGTTTTGTTGAAACCTTTTTGAAGTTTACAGCAATTAGTTTTGGCATGAATGAAAGCCTTTCAGAAATTAATACTGACACTGAAGACCTCATGTATGTACATTGTATGTTTTCTTCTTTTCTCTGCCAAATTACAGCATATTTTGACTCATCTGCTGGAACACATTAACCATAAACCCAACCATCCAGCACTTCACAACCCCGAGGTAGAATGCTTTTAGAAAT
This sequence comes from Tridacna crocea, assembly GCA_943736015.1. Taxonomy (NCBI): domain Eukaryota; kingdom Metazoa; phylum Mollusca; class Bivalvia; order Cardiida; family Cardiidae; genus Tridacna; species Tridacna crocea. Next base: position 37,538,766 of record OX031068.1, read on the forward strand.
ATCCATGAAGGTAGCTAGTATTGTCTCCTTTTCCAACAATGTTTTCTTCATTTTAGGAGCAAAATTTTGAAAGACCAAATGACAATGATTAAATTCTTTTAAAACTGTAGATTATGTGGTAAAGAATTAACATTTTGTCAAGCTGGTAAAGATACTTTTTCTTAACCCAACAGGGGCTTTTGAAACCATTGTAGGAAAAGGAAAAAGTGAGGGTCACCAGCATTTTGTCCTTTTCCCACAATGTTTTCCACCCATTCAAACACAAGTACCTACATGTTAGTTGGATTTAGTTGGTATCCCAAGGGTTAAATTGTGGCAGGTCCTCAATGATCTCATCAGACCAGAGGGGAAGTTCAGATACAAATCATAAGTAACATGATACATTGTGCCTATTTCAGCTCATTTACATCAGACTGTTCATCAATTTATTAATTATCACCAACGAAATATAACTATGGTATCAATATCATTACTATGCTCTAGGCATCAGAACAAGCAGTAAAATGTTCATTTAGATTTTAATTTTAACTCTTTACCACTCTTAGACTGGTCATAATTCGAAGCATAAATACAGACAGCAATTAAGATTTTGCTCAAGTACTGGTCTTTGATAGGGTAGAAAACATTATGATACTTAGAGAGGATTGTGTAGTAAAGGGTTATTTTCTATCAATTACTGGTCTTGTTGTGATGTCATTGTCTCTCTCAAATCTAAAATTATTGTTTTCTGTATTCCTGAAATTAGTTACTCTTGAAAAAAGAAAAAGAAAAACTTGTTCAAATTGGCAGCATTTGCATTCAATTTCAGCCATGTTTATTCACCTGTGAATACAAAATTAATTCTATCATTGTAGACAAGTCACTTTGTGAATGTGAAGTATGGGGAAATGCTATTGGCCTGAATATACAGACTAAGATAGCTTGTGATCTCTCACAGTGTTTCCAAAAAGCTTCTTCCTCAGCGTTGTTAAAACTCAGGATAGTGTGCCCCTGCGAAACGCAGTTCTTGTGATTAGAACTGTTCATGAATTGTTCTAGAACTTTAGGAACAGTTCTTGATCTGCTCTTGAAGGCTGTTCTTGAACAGTTGTACTTGAACTGTTCAAGAACAATTTTTAAGAACAGTTCTAGAATTTCTTAAGAACTTGTCAAGTTCTTAAATAATTCTTAAAATGTTCTTTGAACATTTTAGGAACTGTTCAAGAAAAAAAAGGTTCCTAAAATATCCTAGAACTATTCTTAAATGATAACGAGAACATTTTAGGAACTGTTCAAGAAAAAAAAGGTTCCTAAAATATCCTAGAACTATTCTTAAATGATAACGAGAACATTTTAGGAACTGTTCAAGAAAAAAAATGTTCCTAAAATATCCTAGAACTATTCTTAAATGATAAAAAGAACATTTTTAAGGAGTTTGAAAACATGTATCTTCTTTAAATGTTCTACTCTATGCCGTAGCCCTTTTCAAACGACAAATTCAAGACTCTCCCTTAGCAAAATGAAATGGTCAAAAATTCATTTAAAGAGCCTTAAAAGGCCATTGAAAATCCCATTTCTCAGCAAAAACCATTGAAATGGCCTTAAAATAGTCTGATTTCAATGGTTAACTCTCCACTGATTTTACCTTATCTGTAAAAATGTATATCTAATGGTAGCTTTAATGGTATGAATGAGAACAGACCATTAAATACCATTAGTGTACCATTTAGTCTGTCCAACCATTTATTTCGAATTTCAGAGGCCATGTATTTGTATTCACAAAAGACCATTGAAAGTCATTGAATTACCATTTCTGAACCAACTTTACTGTCAGAAGTTAAATGAATATAAATACAGAAACTGTACTATTTCTGGAACAATTGGACATATAGTCAGTCCAACATGATACTTATGCCCCATTACAAGAAACTCTTTCATATGCAAAGAAAATGGTAAAGATCAGCCTGCACTTACTTGCAGTCTAATTATTACCATTGTTGTTTTCTGCCTAGATAGTATAATGTTGAAAGTCTTCTTTCTATACAAACATTTCAAGATTTTACCTCTATGGCAGAGCTAGCAAATTTGATTTTTACAGGGTCAAAAAAAGAAAGAAATACTTTCTCTTGATGTGACTATACCTGACCTTTTTATTATTTAAAATGCTTGTTTATCATTTGACAACACATTCACTCATTTCATGGGTCACTTTTATGTACACAAGTGTTTCAATTAGCAACAATTACATTTTCACCATCACTCTTTCCAGCTGGAAGATTTGCAAACAGAATGTTCGTTTGGCATCTACCCCATGCAATTCACTCAACTATGATCACCAGTTTAGAAAAATCTGTTGCTAAAGCAGGTCTTATTTCTCCTCAAACGTATTGATATGTAAAGGCTATTTTCAACATGCTACTTTATATAGCGTAATATTTACAGTCAGCCCGCTTTCGGGGCTAGTAGTGATGCGTCATATAAGACAGTCGAATTTTCGAAGAATATGACATGCGCAGACAACGGCCAAGATCCACTATCTGTATCAGATTCCAGTCACTTCCTGCTGGTTTCTTTTCAGTTTGAAGCATTACCAGTTATCCTTGATGACATCAAGTCTGAAATATGAACAAAGAAAGATCTATAACTATTACTATTAGATGTTCAACTTAAATGTGGTCAATATTTTATGAGGATTGATGGTAGTAATTGTAGGATTCCTTTCTGTCTCACCGTCCAAAGACCATTTTTTGGAAAATGACTATGTGGGAAAGCAGCCAGTAGCTTGGAAAGAATATTGTGCAGAGTATTGGTAAAATAAACTCCAGAAAAGTGTGGAGAGTATTGAGCACACAAGACTAAAACCAGGGATTAATTGGCAAAGGGTTAATAGGATTCAATTGGACAAATACAGTAATCTGGGCAAATTTCAAACAAAATGGATCAACAATGTGGACGTCATTGCTGTAAATGTTAATTTTCAACTTCATAATTGGCTACTCCTCTCTTACTTATTGTCAGAATTTTTCAAAATCAATAGGGCTCAAGCCATTGGTGATATAAAATGGACTGGTATATTATACAACACGTGTCATATTACTCTAAGCCGTTAATTGGCCATTTTTGTTTGTTTCTTCTTAAATTTTGATTGACCACGATAACTGACGCGGTGATAGAAGGGAACCAATCAGATGTTACTATGTTGACATTATAGAATTGAAATTCACGTTACAACAAATTTTGGGTACACGCGCGACCTCACGTAAGAAAAACGTAAAAAAAACATTATTCGCTTAACTTGTGTAACTTGCTACCCTTATTGACAATTATAGTCAAATCATGCGGAAATAGCAATCCACAAATCAACACACGTGAAAAATGCTCGATGAAAAAAACACGGAAACCCATGACACAACAAAATGTTCCTTTTGACATTGACCGATCAGTGTCACTTTAGACCGTGTTTTCAGCTTTTTAATGACTTTAAGCAGTAAATTTCCATAGGTATCTTACTTTAACAGAGTTTTGTGCAGCAAATCATCAATATTGACCACTTTATCTCTAGATGAGAACAATTATTGTCATACCATATTATGACATCTTACCCAAAGATGTACAGCTCTAGGAGTAAGTGTACACTTGAAACAAAAAAAGCTACTGGGATAACTGTTCACTTATATAAGTCTATCTCACTGTTTATGTACTATCGAGTGAATAAGTGTTTGTTTACATAGTCTGACTCGCCTGCCACACTGGCTTAATTTGAGAATAATCGAGGTTAAAATATAATAAAGGGAGGTAATCATGTAATAGAAAATTTTCTCCATTCACTTGTGCATATCATTTATCATGATAATGAAAAAATGTTGTTTGGTACAGAAGTACTCTCAAAAGTCCTTATGCTTTTATGCAATATTGTGGTAAAAGGAGCACTGTCCCAGGAAGAAGCACTTAAAGTTTCCTTTTTCCCCCTCAATATTTTCTGCATTGTAAGATTAAAACAAAATTGTGTTATATGTTGAAAAAGTAACCATTCATCAAAGGAAACCAAGAAATCAGTCTTTGTGCTTTTATGCAAATCTTGTGGGAAAATGAGCACTATCCCAGGAAATGGTATAGAGCAAATGTTCCTTTTCCCCCAATATTTCTACAATATGAGATTAAATACATAGATGATTTATCATTATTGACATAATTATGTGAATGAAAGTTTTGAAACTATGAGTTAACAGTAAAGTTTGTACATGTGCATATTTTTTTCTTTAAACCAACTTCACACACTTATTTTGTCTATTATTTTTTGTAAGAAAAAGTTGTTGGCCATTATTTTACTTGGGCCAGAGCTAGCACTGAAATCCCAAGAAATCCCAAAGTTGAAACCCCCTCCCGGGTATCGAACTCGGGGCCTTTAGGTTATGAGGCCAACGCTCTACCTCACAACCACAGACACCACAGAGAGTAGATCTAGCATCTAAATTGAAGTTTACAAGACCCTTAAGAATCAAGAGAAATCGTCCAAATATAGAAGACGATTTCTCCAGGGGACGATTTCTCATGCATTCGTTTGGCGTAGTAAAATAAAATATAAACTAAATTACTTACAGAAATCGTGAACATGGTAGATCTATAGATGCTGTTAAATGCTGCTTAGAACTTAGTTTGCGTTGAAATACTGTATACAATGCACTCGAATTTCCTTTTTCCATCGATAATATCATCCCCATTCTGTTTACTTCCGCGTCAGAGACGCCATCTTTGATATGTCGCAAACATCGGCAGTTTTTCTTGAGATCCGAATGTAGTCGGACGATTCCGTTGGCCCATCGCCGTTGACGAGAGACTGTTAATTGGTAAGTTTTTTTTTTTAACGAATCTATTTCGCTCTATAGAATATCCCCCCCGTTTATGTTCTTTCTTTCAAACCGCTATAGATCTATTATGCTACATGCGTGAAAGAAAAAAGTTTCCCCCCACCCCAAAGACCACTCGTCACAACTCGGCTGATTCCGTACCTACATACGGTGGAGGGAGGTTGCTAGAGAACTCGTACCCTGGAGAACTCGTACTCTGGAGAACTCGTACCCCAATCTGAAGGGTACGAGTTCTCTGGAGAACTCGTACCCTGGGTACGAATTCTCCAGAGAACTCGTACCCTACAGATATTTTTGGGGATAAATTTGTATCTCTATATATCATTCAGATTTTGGTGAATTGATGATTTTCATTTTATCTTAAATTATGAAATGATCGAGTAAGTTATACAATAATCAAGCATTGGTAACGGGTATTTGTAGTAAAATATCAGTTTTGTTACCGGATGTTTCATGGATTAAAATGAAAAGGAAGTATGGTAAACAGGTTAACTAATGGGCAGGTAAATTCAAGAAGCTTGTTTACATATTTTTAGGTTCTTTAATGGAGTATGCCATTTTTTTTTTAAAGAGTCAAAGGTGTCGGGTATAATGAAGTCACATATCAGGTGTGATAAACATGATTGTGCACACTTGCCATTTACCAGCAATTAAACTGGTATAGGTCTTCAAAAGGACTCTTAACCCTTTACCAATAAATTGCATGGTTTTACGAGGAAATAGACTTGGTTGAAAAAGGATTAAATGATTATAACCGGTTCTTTATTATGTAACATTAAAAGAAGAAAAAGAAGAACTCTTTGAATCTTGATGGATCCCAATAGTGCTGAGTTGCTAAATACCACCCTGTGGGAGATAGCTTTTGAAAATGTTGTCGGAAAAAAAGGGGAGGGTGTTTATAAAACTAGCAATGTTCTCATTTTCCCACAATTTTTTCCGCCCTTTCAGTCCGATAAATAAGTACGTCTGTACCAGATATGAATTTGTTGTACGCAGATTATACAATTTTGAAGAGACTGAGAGTTCACATATTGCAATATTTGCATTTTCTCTCGCTCTCTCTTTCACTCATTTTCATTGCACAGTCTTCTTCTATGTTTTCTGAGACGTTTACTTCACGATCTCGAGTTTCAACCACACAAAAGAAGTAACCATTGTGGGAAAAGGTGCAAAATCAAATAACGGACATGGTCTCCTTTTTCCACGTGTTTTCTCACCTTTTCAAGCAATTTTGAAAGCTTCTTCAGACGGCTTACATGAAATTTTCGGCTTACAAGCGATTCTACGGAGGCATTTTTGTATTGCTGAAACATTGTGGACAAATGATGTCACTGATCTTTCTAATCATTACCCTACGTACTTAACTCTTTTGGCGCCAAAAGTATACAGGGGACTTCATCGACGACTCACTAAAATTCAGAAAAGATTTTTTTTCTGAAAGGTTTGGATGGGAATCTTGATTATGTAAATCCAAGCTCAGACTACATGTTTTGCATATTGATCTTTTTCTTTACCACCGTTTCGATTCTAGCGTTAATTGAATTAAGGGTTCAATATTGAATATTGCAATTATATAACAGTAATTTCATCATTGTGAAAATCACACCTTTCTTGCTGTCTTTGTTCAGGAAATTTGCCTTTTCACCAGGTGTGAAAATTTTGATTAATTATGTATTCATTTTATCAACTCCTTCCATTTAACAAATATCTAATCCAATCAAATACTGATTCCTAGACCGTTCTCACACAAAACAACATCACACATCAACTCAAAACTTGAATGCAAGTGAAGGCTACCCGAAGAATTGAAGAGGGCAAAAATTAATCCTTCTAATGTATTTTCAGTTGAATACAATTTATTTGTGATTCATATATGTTTTCCTTACGATTTTTACGTCAAATACGACATAAACTGCATGAAAAAACACACAGGTTTCTTTACTTTTTTTGTCTTTTCAACACATGTACAAGAAAAAAAAATCATCAAATCTACATCACAATAACGGCATAAAAAATAAAGGTTGACAGCATGCTGGTAAACTAACATTATATTTATTAGTGGGGGTACGAGTTCTCCAGAGAACTCGTACCCAGGGTACGACTCCTCTGGAGAACTCGTACCTTTGAGATTGGGGTACGAGTTCTCCAGGGTACGAGTTCTCCAGGGTACGAGTTCTCCTGATACCTGGAGGGAAGACATGTTTTTTTTAGTGCTCTAAAATTTTATAAAGTTTCAAGACTTTTTATTACTTTCCGGTGAATTGAGGTCTGGTGAAGGGTATCCTGATCTGTATATATTTCTTATTACTGTGTTTTAACTTCCCTCCCCTTTATATTTTACTGTTTTATGTGATTTTATTGAATCTGTCAAATTCGCGCCTCTGTAGACCATGCAGCCGCCATCTTGGTTTTAACTTGAAAACAGTGATTACCTTCTTATCATAATATCGTGAACAGCGATTTCAACTCCAAAAGTCTTAATTACCAACATGTGACACTCGACTATATATTAAATTTTAAATATTTTATAAAGAACTTTTTAACTTGACTCTCGTGTGCAGTCAGTCTGAACTTACTGTAGTGTTGTGCTCATTCGTTAACCATATATCCCATACGTGGTAGAAGTGAATACTTCCATCTACTAGTGCAGAAATTGGTTGCATTTCAAGAAAGAAAGCTTTTTCTCTCAATTACAACAATCTTATAACGACAGAGCTAATCTATATTCCTCCAGGATCGTCCTTCTGCATGGCTAGTTAACCTGAGAATCACCCTTTATCCATTGAATATTACATTCAATAGTGTTTCCAACCTTCAAAGGAAATTAAATAACCAGTCTGGTTTAAGTACTGACCCAACCAAAGACCTGCTGTTGTGTCGTCTTAGTCTTTCCAGAATCTGCAACCTTGGGTTGAATCTTGACTGTATGAATTCATTGTATATTGACTAGTTATCCATTTCTGGAATCTAAGTGACACTGTGTAACTGATAATACTGGTAATATCTGATAAAGAAATGCCTATGTCGTCTTAACTCAGCCAGCATGTAGACGCTATTATTAATCATAGACTTTTGGTTTTTCATTGTCGTGTAAAACTTAATCCTAGGACAACTGACTGTCTACTTATTATAGCAAAACTCATATATATATCCAAAACCTTTCTACATCAATTGTGTAAAGGTAATGTGATAGCTGATTGAACTTTAAATTGTACTAAAAAAAAAAATGTAACTCAGTTCTGAGCCCAACAGGACAAACAGAAACAAGACTCTGCTTGACTGACAACGAATATCAAAACAACGTAATTGGTCCAGAGGGGACCTCATTACCATCTATACGTAATTACAAACTGAATATCAAAAAGTCGCTTCAGAAGAAAAGAGATGCTTGTAACAAACCATTTATTAATATAATACCAAGGGATAATGGTGCACAGACAAAAATAGAGTGTAGTGCGGGATGCTATGAACTACTCAAAAGAGAAATTCTGGAAATCTCTTCGAACCCTCAACTATGTGATAAATACAATATATGTCTGCAACATATAGATGTCTCTGATCAGGCTCATAACAAACCAGAATTTATTATTAAAGCTTTTAACAGAAAGGCTGATGGAAATCCCGGAAGGAGACAAAAATTTACTATAAACCTTTACCATACGCAGTCTTCCCTTCTTATAAATGGCAGAAATGCAGCCTTATTCCAAGAAGAAATTCTACCAGATCTCATGATGAGAATTCAACAATCCCCTGAAATGTCAAACTTAGACAAGCATATAGCCTCACTTATTGACCGTTGTGTCTATGAAAGTGCAGAAAATCCCACCGCCTGTACAAGCTTGATTGGCAACCAAATAGTTATTTCAGACTCTCCTAAATCCAAGGAATCTACTCATTCTGAAACTTTGTCGCTATGCACTCACTGTAACAAAGAAGTGATGTCGGAAGGCATCCAGTGTGATGTCTGCAGTAGGTGGTACCATTTTGCATGTGAATTCATCGATGATCATCTGATAGATTTTCACAATGATTCAGCCTTATACAGCTGTCTCTCATGCCGACAACTTACCTTATCTCTAATACCCGACTCGCCAAAAAATAACTGTCATGAACTTTCAGTTTTGAGCCCACTTAGAGAGGATAATTTACTCAGAGAAAACCCAGATCTAGATCGACAGGAGGATAAAGAACCCACTCTTGCTGGCCAAGCAGAAGAACAAACTCACATGAAATCTTTTCATATAGCAGAAGTATGTGGTGTCCATGAAATTCAATATCGTGTAAATCCCACAATGATTACTGATACACCTGTAGAAAAAGAGCCAAATAAAGACTACTTAAACGACAGGCTGGAACAGGGCCCAAAAACAAAACAAACTAAATCACAAGTGAAGAAAAATAAACAAGAGTGTAGTGACCTACAAGAACAACTCAAACATACAACGATTTTCATTAAAAATTTGGAAAAGAAGATTATGGAGTTGGAGCACACTAATCAATTGCTCAGAAATCAACAGATTCCATCATACTTACAAAATGGACATCAATCCAACTGCACTTTACCAAATAATAACCTCAAAGACTATATAGATCAAAAGTTTTCCAACTTGCAAATGGAAATGAGATTAGCTCACCTTGAAAATATGCAAAGAATAACCCATATACAACTATGTAACTACATCCCCCATTGGCAGCAAGTACTACCTGGACAAAATAGCTGGATGCAAACCCCTTACTTACACCAGCAAGCTCAGCCCGGAGCTCGATATCCATCTCACAGTGTGAATCCTACCCCCTTTGTACCTCCGACATTTCCAACAAATGTGACTAATGCCTGTTTTAGGCCTCCACCACCTGCATACTTTCGAGCAAATATACAAAATAGATATAGAGAAACACCCATAAATATTCAATGCCAGTCACAGATTCCTAATTTTCAAAGTAATACCACACCTGGATCAATACCTCAGGAATATTATGGTAACCACTGTGCACAGACCTCAATGAGCTCACAGGCTCCAGCAATCCAGGATCTGTCTACAAACTATCAAAGGGAACAGCAAAAACAAATTACTCCCTCCCAGGAGGAAAATATATTTGGAAATCATAACATCCCATCACTATTAGACCTAGCAACTGGTCCCCCAATTATGGCAAATAGTATGAAAGGCAGAGAACGTACACTTGGGAAGACCAGACACTCTACTCCTAAAAAGGTCAGATTCTCAAGTGCTGGCCAGACAGTACAACAATCCAAGAAAATTCTAAAACCAGTACCCGAGCCTTCTGCAGTTCTTATACCTGAACAGAGAACAAACAGCCAGGACCAGGATTTTTTGTGTCACAGCAGGGCAACAGCCAAACAAGACCGGACGACCCAAACCAAAAGAAGATCACTTTAACTACACTCAATGTCAAAAATGTCAAAACCAATAACAAATATTTGCAAAGGCTTTTGTCAACAGGAGATGTGCTTTGTCTACAAGAGCATTGGCTATACAGTTTTGAACAAAAATTTCTGAACCAGCTACATAAGCATTTTGATTCACACTCAAAATCTGTTGATATGAATAACCCAATTCCCCCTACCCAAGTCCCAAGAGGCTATGGAGGAACTGCTATATTATATAGGAAAAACTGGAATATAAAATGTGTTAAGTTACCTGATGGATGTGAAAGGATTACATTGATTGAACTAGGATCTAACCCAAAAACATATATCGCAAGTATATATTTACCATGTAGAGGAAACCATACAATACAGGCTTTTGCTGACATCCTTGATGAAATCTCTGAAATTATCACCAAATATAGCAACTTGGGTGCACTGATCCTCTGTGGAGACTTTAACGCATCTCTTACTAGAGACCCTCCAAATGAAAGAGATAAATTATTCAAAGCCTTTTATAGAGACAATAATCTGACAACAAAGCAAAAAGGAATACCAACCTTTATACATTCTAATGGAGAAGCCAAATCTGAAATAGATTACATTCTTTACAACAAAACAGCAACTGATAAAATTCTAACTACTTGTGTGGAACAGGATCATCCAGAGAATACCTCTGATCACAATGCAATTACGAGTACCCTGAAATTTGATATCTATAAAAAACCTGAAATACATACATCTCAAAGCAAGAGACCAGCATGGAATAAGTGCAACAAGCAAATATTTAGAGAGAAAATCAAACTTGGCTTGAACAACATTCCCATAAACTGTAGTCAGAAACTATATGATAATATCTTCAATCTCAAGCAAGTTCTTGAACAAGCGGCAAGTAGCAGTATACCAAAACGGAAACCTAAAAAGCCTGGTTCAGGGACTGTAGTATTCAACAGAGAAATAAAAGAACTATCCGCAAAGAGCAAACAAGCTTGGTGGGAGTGGAAAAAAGCAAAATATCCAAGGAATTCCCAAAATCAAAAATTACAGAATATGATACATGCAAAACGTCTTTTAAGAAAAGCTCAAAGAAGACTTGCTAGCTCCCAGAAGAGGAAAAAGTTAGAAAATATAATGGAAGCACGTAGTGACCCAAAAACATTTTATCGCTTGGTCAGAGAACAAAGATCAACCTCTACAGTAGAAACCAATGTTCTATCTATAGATGGTAAGGTAGTGAATGACTCAGAAGAAATGAGGGAAGAATGGGCCCATTATTTCCAAAGACTCTCTACCCCACTTGAGGATGAAAATTTTGACAGCTTATATCTTGAGAAAATTATAGAGGAGAATAGAAGGATAGAATATGAAAGCCTAGACTCTGATAACCAAATCAAGGAAATAACCTCAACTGAAATAGAAACAGCAGTATCCAAACTTAATAATAATAAAGCCCCTGATGCTATGGGTCTAACCTCAGAACATTTGAAATTTGCAACCAATTTAGTTTTAGATAGTCTGAAGTATATTCTCAACCAAATAGTATCTGAACAGAAAATACCCTTATGTCTTAAAAGTGGAATTTTGACACCAGTCTATAAGAAGGGACTACCAGATAACCCCAGTAATTACAGAGGGATTACAGTCACCCCAGTACTCACTAAAATTTTAGAACATATCTTCAGGGAAAGACATAAACAGAAGCTAGAACTTACCCAATCAGAACTACAGACAGGATTTACTAAAGGAAAATCTTCACTTATTTCTTCCCTACTAGTCACAGAATGCCAACTGGAAACTAAAGCAAACAAACAGATGATGTTACTAACTACGCTAGATACTCAGAAGGCATTTGACGTGGTCCACCACGAGATACTACTAAACAAGCTTTACGCAGATGGCATAAGAGGAAAAGACTGGCTACTACTAAAAAACCTCTATAGTAACATGACATCAGTAGTCTCATGGAAAGGCTCAAATTCTAGCAGCTTCTCCTTGAACCAAGGAGTTAGACAAGGTGGAGTATTATCTACTGACCATTACAAACGTTACAACAATCCATTATTATTGCAGCTAGAAAACAATTTCCAGGGAGTGCGAATTGGGAGCATAAAAATACCACACACAACCTGTGCAGACGATCTTGCCCTCCTCTCTACAAATGAGTATGAAATGATAAACATGGTGTCTACTGTAGAAGATTACAGTAACAAAAACAGATACAAGATAAATCCTAATAAAAGCTCTGTCATACAGTATAATAGCAATAAAGATCTACAACTACCTATCTTACATGGCAAAATAATTGATAAGAGCAATTCCACCACCCATCTTGGTATAACTCGCCAACATGATGCGAAAGTAGACATTAAGGAAAAGATTGTGCTGGGCAGAAGAACTCTTTACTCCCTTATGGGTGCAGGATGTCATGGAAAAAATGGTATATCCCAAGCAATGAAAGGAGAAATTTGGAGTACATATGTAATACCTAGAACAATCTATGGGTTAGAGACTGTTATATGCAACCTCACAAAGAAAGACTTGACTGAACTTGAGAAATTCCAGACAGCATACCTTAAGCAAATCCAGCATCTTCCGATACGAACATCAAATCAAGTGACACAAGCTCTGCTTGGAATCCCACCAATAGCCTCTATACTGCATAAGAATCTTCTTAACCTAATATATGGCATCATTACCAGACCTCAGTCTGTAGAGTACAATGTCTTATGTCGTCAATTAGCAGTTAAGGACTTTTATGAGAAAAGTATTTTTTCCACTCTCAGACAAGTATTACAGGTATATAATCTTCCCTCAATATACCAATTGCTGGATCTCACTCCCTCAAAAGCAAAATGGAAAGATATGCTAAGAACAGCCATCAACACTAAAATTGAATCTGACTGGCATTTTGAAGTGAGTTCTAAGTCATCCCTGAAGTATCTTAATCCTTCCTCGCTGAAGGTAGGGAAAGCTCACCATGTCTACTCTACCGTTCGGACCAATATATTCGATGTACAAAGAGCCGAAACAAAAGCTCGACTACTGACTGGAACATATATTCTTCAATCAAATCGCTCAAACTTTAATCAACATGATGTGGATCCGACATGCAAAATGTGTAAAATTGGACCAGAGACACGGCAGCATTTTATATCTGAATGTCCAAAGTCAGATCATTTAAGAGATAAATTTAACATCAAAACTGCAAAATTAATTAATATAAATCCTGATACTTTGACTAACATGGACAGACACACTTATACCCAACTTATACTGGACTGTACTCATCCAGCGCTTACAGGCAACCTTATTATAAAGAATGCAATTATATCAGATTATGAACTATATACAAGGGAGCTTTTACAGTCACTTCATACAAACAGGGTTGTAATTCTTAAAGCTATTGAATCCAGCAGAGTAAGGGAAACAATTTCTGATGATGGAACAAAGCCAGTAGGTGGTGTCACTTAATTCACTAGATAAATCTGCTTTAAATATCCAATAAACATCCCCGTTTGCGTAAATAGTTTTCTGATGCGTAAATAGTTTTGTGATCTGTGATCAATAGTGTATAGCTGTGTGATTTATTCAAAATATTTTGTCTGGATATAACCATCAAGACCGAAGTCAACGACCTCGGGTGCTCCGACAAGTCAACGGAGGAATCTACAACAACAACAACAACAACAACAACATACCATTTATGATGCTTCCATAATAGGATATTCCGAGATATTCCGAATATGCCCCAACGACCTTATTCATTGTTTTTACAAGGAAGCTGATTGGTTAAAAAAAAGTTATAAGCCAATCAGATTTTACCTTGTGTAATGGTTAGTTAAAATTTAGCGCGTGAACGTTGCCAAGCGAATCATCAACAATTTCAGTCGAAACCAAGAGAACTTTTGCACTAATGTGACAGTTGAACGATGGAAATCGACGTTCCATGCATGCTCTGAAGCAGGTTGTAGAACCAAAGCTCTTATTAGACAGTACAAAGTCGGAATGTTCGAATCAATGCTAGACTTCCGTACGTTTCGTACCATGGCCATTTCGTTCCAGTCACTTTTACCATAATTTATACCATTTCGTACCATATTTTTATCACTTCGTATCAAAACTTAGCTGTTTTCAAAGATAACTAGGCATCAGTGTCATAAGCCTGGCATTGTTAAACAAAAACTTGGACATTTGGTATTAAAATAGAATTCTGTCGCAGAGTCTCTGTATACCATGTTGATAGGGAAAGAACACAATGAAATTTAGAAAAAAAAGATGAGCTAGATATTATTTTCCTTCATAAAAAAAAAATAGAGCTGTACTTCTGGTCATTTTCTTGAGAAAAATTAACTTTAATCTTCAATTTCCATGTTCAATGTCCACAAATAAATATCTAGATCTAAATAAGTGCTTTACGAGATGCAAACAAAAATCACGGGTTCCAGGACAGGAAATAAAAGCATATGCAGACAACAAACAAACTTTATTTGAAAGTAAGGTTTTCTTCTCTAACAGTGAAACTGTAAATAAATTTTATTCAATTTTCTAGCTAGTAGAATTTTGGGGGAAAAAACATTGACGATCTTAAATCAAGGAATTGGCAGCCAAATTATCAACGTCTAGTCCAGATTAGTACCTTTTGTAAAAGGATTCCTTTTTGGCCTAGGCAGATACACAGAATTGGTCTAGCAAGATGTGAATTCCTATCTAGCAATACCAAATGAATATGAAGTCTTTCCTGGCCTAGTCCAGATAAGAATTCTTATTTGGTCTAGCTAGATTCTAGATCTGGCTAAACTCCTATCTGGCCTATGACATCTACACAAACCCAACTTCAAACATACATGTAACTAAGCAATTTCTTTTCTTCGACAGAGATGAAACTGAGACTAGAAGGAGACTTTAGAGCCACCTGTAAAAGAGATAGAAAATTTGAAGAAAGGACGAGCAAACAGGAAGATTGGAGCATTCCTTCAGCTAGCCCTTAAAGGTCCAATCATGGAACAAAGAACACCCGAAACAGAAACTGTCGACGCTCTGTGTACATCTAACCGCGACAAACAACAGGACTGCCTAGACACTGTAGATGATGCATCAATGTTGACTGAGGAATATTTGAAGAAGAGTGTCAAAGCTGTTGTTGGTGATCAAAAAATACTAATAACTTCAGTTGTTCACTGAGGTTGAAATGATCAATTGAACACACACTGGTAAAAGAACATCAAAGCCATGGATAAACTGAAGCCATCTCTTGACCCTAAAAATTTTCAGAGTGTAGTGTTGAAAGTAACATCATTTGACAAAGCAACTTTCTACAAGACCTTTAAAAATCAGAAGAAAGGGTTGTGCCGGTCCATAAAGAGAGTGAACTTTTTGTTTCAAAGTCATTTGTTTTACATTTCATCTTTAACCCTTTACCACACAATGATGAACTTTGAGGTAGGTCCCTTTTGAAAACATTGTGAAAAAGAGAGAAATGCTAGTAACCAGGATTTTCTCCTTTTCCCACAATGTTTTCTTCCCTTCCCAAATCAAATTTTTATTCTTCAGTCACATTTATTTTGTCGTCTGCAAACGCTTTCAATTTGGACCAGTCTATTAATTTGACGTTTAGTAAAGAGTTAACTCTTTATCAAATGATAAAATGTTGCACGAGTCCAAATTGAAAGCATTTGCAGACATCAAAATACATGTGAATCAAAAATCGAATTTTGATTTTGGAAGGGTAGAAAACGACATTTTATTCTTTTCCCTCAATGTTTTCTAAAGGCTTCTTTCCCAGTGTCATCAAAAGTCGGCATTGTTTGGTACATGTAATTTGTTAACTGTTACCTTCATATTTCAAATGAGTATACCTTGTGACAAGACCTTTCTGTTGGTACCAAGTTCAGGGTCATCAGTAAAGGTCAAATGTCTAGTTGAGTTTTCAAAAAAATGGCTGTTTGCGGGTGCATTTAAGTGTTTCACAAACACAGCTAGTGTTATACTGGCACTGACCATCCAATTGAAGTTCTAGTCCCTTAACCCATTACCACTCAATCCCTACTTTTGACGCCCCCGAGAAAGAAGCCTTTTGAAAACCCTGTGGGAAAAGGAGAAAATGCTGGTAACCAGCATTTTCTCCTTTTCCCACAGTGTTTTCTACCCTTTCCAGAACAAATTTCTATTTTTCAGTCACTTTTATTTTGTTGTCTGCAAACGCTTTCAATTTGGACCAGTCTAAATTATTCTCGTGTGGTAATGGGTTAAGCCTGAACGCCAAAGAGGGACAATAGCCTCTGCTGCCATTGTTGATAAACAGTCTTTGGTATGAACCGGCAGAGGATCCAACCAGCTACCTTACACACCTGAGCTGGACGCTCTACCACTAGGCCACTGAGGTGGCCATCTTTTGAAAATACTGTGGGAAAAGAAGCGCTTGCTCACAGTGAGCAAATGCTTCTTTCAGTCCCAAATATTCTGCAAACTATCTAAAAACATTTCATCCAGATACTGTTCCTTTTTGTCACATGGTGTCATTTTGTCTGGTAAATTATAGGTTAAATGTCTTTCTGTTTATTATTTTTTTCTGTTTATTTTTAGGTATATGAATCATAACTAAAACAAATTATAAACAATTTGAAATATAGAAACTTTTTCATATTTTTTGGTACTTGAATTTAATCTAAATTGTTTTAGCATTATTAGTAATGTTCAAGCACATGTCTAAAGGATTTTAAGCAATGTTTATGTCACTCTGAGCATCCTATTTCAATTTAAAAGGATAAAAATTGTTGAAAAATTACTGTACTGGAAAATTCCTGACAGTATTTCTTGAACTTGTGTGAAAAAAATGTTCTTAATTTGTTACAGATCTTCGTTGTATAGAACAATTTAAGAAATGTTAAATGAAACATTACCTTTCTTGAATAATTTAAGAACATCTGTTCTTGAACAGTTCATTAGTAGTTCTTGGACATGTGTTCGAGACTTATTCATGAATTGTTCAGGAACATTTTAAGAAATGTTAAATGAAACGTTACCTTTCTTGAATAATTTAAGAACAACTGTTCTTGAACAGTTCATTAGTAGTTCTTGGACATATGTTCGAGACTTATTCATGAATTGTTCAAGAACATTTTAAGCAACACTGAATAAGAACTATTATAGAATTTTTCAAGAACAGTTTTTCTTGAACTGTTCCTGAAATAAAGTTCAAGAACTGTTCTTGAACTGTTCCTGAAATAAAGTTCTAGGACTGTTCTTGAACTGTTCCTGAAATAAAGTTCAAGGACTGTTCTTGAACTTCCATCAAGAACACTTTAAGAACAACCAGTTCTTGATATTTGTTTCATTTAACATTTCTTAAAATGTACATGAATTGTTCTAGTGGTGATAAGGAACAGTTCAAGTACCAATGTACCTGAACGTGCCAAGAATATTTCTTGAACTGTTCATAAAAATTTCACAGGGGTGGTGAGTGCTTAATCTGTAGTCTAGAATCATTTTCAGTTTGGACAGGTCTAACATTTTCTCCAAAGCATGTAAGCCTTAGAGGCAGGTTCAGCAAATGTATACCCAGACCACAAGTCACAGCCAAACAGGTGGATCTGTGTGCCCATGAAATATATCTCCAATTTTATGCATGTACTAATTACAATGCTTTCCTATCATGTGCTTCTACTTATTGCCCATTAAAGACAGTACATTGTTTACACTTTTCCCAAACA
This sequence comes from Tridacna crocea, assembly GCA_943736015.1. Classification (NCBI taxonomy): domain Eukaryota; kingdom Metazoa; phylum Mollusca; class Bivalvia; order Cardiida; family Cardiidae; genus Tridacna; species Tridacna crocea. The sequence goes on from OX031068.1 coordinate 37,556,711, forward strand.
GAAAATGTTTTTGCACAGGCTCATTCCTGTTTAAATGACAAAAACACCAGCCTAACTAGTTTGACCTTTCAAGAATTCAAACAAAGCAACATGTTCTGAGTAATTACTCCGCATCTAATTCCCACAATGCTTTCAGATACCATCTGTAATAGACTTGTATTAACTGTTTAAAGACCCTGAAGATGAAGCTTCATGAAAACATTGTAGGAAAACGAGAAATGCCTTTTCCCACGATGTTTTCTATCCTATCAAAGACCAATTCCATCATTTTAGCAAATTTAACCTTTTCCCTAAACAATCCCTGGTTTTTACTGGTCTGGAATAGAAGCCTTTTCAAAACATTGTGGGAAAAAGTAACCAGCATTTTCTCCTTTTCCCACAATATTTTTGACCATATCATATAGAATAATCATCTTTTTAGCAACTGTTAATTTGTCATCAGCAAAATGCTTTCAGTTTGGTCTGGTCCAAAATTTTCCATTTGGGAAAGGGTTAAATTGATGTCTACAAATTGTTTAAATTTGGACAAGTCTAAATTTTTTTCAAGAGGTAAAGAGTTAAATGGAGCCATATTCTGTGAAAAGGTGCTCAGATGCATCTGTGAAAAAAAAGTATCAACCCATGTCAGCTCAGTTTGTGCAGGCTGACATTGGTCAAAACCTTTTGCTATGCAAAACTCAATTACATGTAAAAGGACTAGTCTTCTTAATGATTCAGTTGGTTGACAAAATGGATTTTAGTGAGCAGGGTCCAAAAATGTCAGAATTCTAACTTGTCCTCCTGCCATTTTGCACTCATCCTACAGTTAGATAAAGAAGGATTATCCACTTGCCCTCACCAAATTTTTGCTAGTAAGGACGAGCGGACGAGTGGATTTTTTGGACACTGTGGATCCATAATTGTGCTTGGTAATTGCACTAAACCCTTTTTTGCCAGAGGATGGTTCATTTATTAACTGTAATTAAAACAGCTGTCTCTTTATTAATGCAACTGAATATCTATCCCAGCACTGAAATAACACATTTTATGACTTCCATGGGCAGACAGGCACTGAAACATGTTTGTACCCACAATTTTCCTCATTTCCAACAATTTCTACCTTTTATAAACATTTTTGGTCATTTGAGCCATTCTAATCATCTACCTTTCTAAAATAGACAAGAGGTAATTTAACTACCAGAACTTCCAGCAAAGATTGAGAGGGAATGTTGATTTCAGTTGATCTAAAACAAATGTGAATCAAAAAGTATTAGCCTGCAGAGTTTGCAGAGGCTGACCTTAGTAAAAATATTTGCTATCAGTTAATTTTCTGCATAATTTAACTCTTTACCAAACGACAAAATTTTGGACTAGACCAAATTAAAAGCACTTGCAGACGACAAAATAAACATAACTCAAATATTAAAATTTGTTTCCCGCATGGTAGAAAACATTGTGGGAAAAGGAGAAACTGCTGATCACCAGCAGTTTCTCCTTTTCCCTCAATGTTTTCAAAAGCCTTCTGTCTCTGGGTCATAAAAACAAGGGGTTCTTTGGTAAACGGTTAAAGGGCCATTCTTCCTTGTTATTTAGCCTGATTTTAGACAAAAAGAATCCATATTTGATAACCTGCTTGGTATGATGCTTAACTCTTTACCACACAATCCCGACTTTTAACGACCCTAAGAAAGAAGCCTTTTGAAAACATTGTAGGAAAAGGAGAAAATGCTGGTAACCAGCATTTTCTCCTTTTCCCACAATGTTTTCTACCCATCCAAAACCAAATTACAATTTTTCAGTCACAATTATTTTGTCGTCCACAAATGCTTTCAATTTGGTCTGGTCCAAAATTCCGTTGTTTGGTAAAGAGTTAACATTAAGCAGCTTCATAAGTAACACTTTATCACACAATCAGAATTTTAAAAACATGAAAGATACTGCTTGTAAAAACAATATGGCAAAAAGGGGAAATACTGGTTGTCAGCATTTTCTCCTTTTCACATAATGATTTCTACCCTACCCATACCAAATTTCTTTTCTTGTCAGCAAAAATGTATGCTTTCAATTCGGACAAGTCTATGTATTTGTAATTTGGTAAGAGTTAACTCTTTACAAAACCACAACATTTTCGACTGGTCCAAATTGAATGAGTATGCAGACAACAAATTAATGTTGCGAAATTCAAAACTTCATTCTTTGATAGGCTAGAAACATTTTGGAAAAAGGAAAAAATGCTGGTAACCAGCATTTTCTCCTTTTCCCAAAATGTTTTCAGAAGCATGTTCTTTCAAGGTAATTAAATTTCAAGATTGTGGGGAAAGGGGTAAAAACCCTTTTTCCCTGAGCGATGCTAAGGTGAGTTTTCAACAATTTCATACCTGTAGGTAAACTTAAGCTCCTCCTTTTGTTTCCAGTGGTACCCGATTTCCTCAGCTTCCGCTCTTTCTTTTTGTTGCTAGGCTGCTGCTGATCATGTTCCCCTTGTTGTTTGGATCTGTTGTTGTTTGCCGTCTGCTGAAGTTCATCTTTATTTTCTTCAACCTCAACAATCTCGGACAGCAGCTGAAATAACAAGAGAAAACTGTTAACCTCTTTATGTCCTCTATTCTTGTGGAAATGCAAAAATTGCTGACAGGAATTTGCATTACATCTAGACCACTTTGAAAACATGCCTGTAAAGTACTGTTCATTAACAAGAAATTTAGGTTTTAAACCCCTTATCAAACAATCTTTGCATGCATTTAAATGTCGCCCTAAGGATGAAAGCTTTGGAAAAAAACTGGAAACAGGAGAAAATGTCAGACACCATTTTTTTTTCTTTTTTTTTTCACAATACAGTTACTGTATTTTCTACTCTGAAAGATTCAATCATTTGAGTCACATTTAGTTTGTCAATGCTTTTAAAATGGATAAATTCAATCTTATTCATCTGAAATGTTATTTAAGACTAACTGTATAAAAACACTGTGGCAAAAGGAGAAATTATACATATATGACAGTTTAAGTAGCATACTTTCAAGTAAGCACTTTAACCCTTTACCAAATGACAAAACTTTAGACTGGTCCAAGTTGGAAGCACTTGCAGACAACAAAATAAACGCAACTAAAAAATTTAAATGTTTCCAGCATGGTAGAAAACATTGTGGGAAAAGGAGAAAATGTTGGTTTACAGCATTTTCTCCTTTTCGCACAATATTTTCAAAAGGCTTCTTTCTCAGGGTCGTAAAAACCAGGGATTGTTTGGCAAAAATAATCAATGTATTCATTTATAACCATGTTAAATAAGCCAAATTTTAGTTGCAAAACTTACTGTTCCACAAACCTATCCAATTTACTAGAACTTCAAAGTAGTAAGTAACAATTTATACACACAAACAAGCAATGCAACAATAATTACTCTTCATAATTGCTGCACTCTTTTATACATCCTCACAAAATAAATTGAGCATCAAAGCATCCCATTTACCCTGCACCATACTAGCTGTCTACGGATATTGCCCTTAACCCTTTACCCCATATGGAATTTCTAAGGTATCTCAAATTGACCCTGAATAACAGCAAGGATGAAGCTGTTTCTTTTGTGTATATGACACCTTTTGATAGCATAGAAAACATTGTGGCAAAAGGTGAAATTGCTCGTCACGAGCAATTTCACCTTTTGCCACAATGTTTTCAATAGGCTCCTACAAGCAATGCGTAAAAATGAGTATCTATGAAGTAAAGTGTTAACTGTATACCAGACAACACAATTCCAAAGGATCTGCAGACACTTAGTATTATAAAATTGAAGATTGCTAAAAAAATGTGATTTATTTGTAGTAGTGAAGAAAACATAGTGGGAAAAGGATAAAATTCTTGTAACACCAGCATTTTCTTCTTTTCTTACAATGTTTTAAAACATCTTCATCATGGTTGTTCAAAGACAGAATTGCTTTGTAAAGGGTTTACTGGTACAAGAGACACAAAAAAAAATATTTCGAGGAAAGGAAAGCATCTTCTCTTTCATAAATGAAAACATTATGGGAAAAGGACCAATTGTGAGTAACAAGAAATGCTCTTTTTCCTATAATATTTTCAATAGCTTGGAATTGGGTTGGGGATTAAAGACTGAATATGTAAAGTAGCTGCTTTTATCCATTACATTTTATGCAGTTACAGAGGTGGATTACTGTCTAAATACTTATAATTCAAAGAGAACAAAGTATGAACAACAGAAAACAAAATGTAGACACATGCTAACCTATTGTCCAAGAATTAAGCAATGAGGCAAACTGCCACATAATGATAAATCAACTTTTTCATACATGTATGTCCTGTTATTTTCTACAAGATCCTAATGAGAGAGTGTATGAAAATTCATCGACATGAAGTATGAAGTAAAGAGTATCAGACAAAGCACTCTATGCAATAATTATTCACAGACGTAACCTGAGAGTTATTATTCTCCCACTCTCTTTTCTTTGCAGCAATCATGAATATGAAAGTGACTGTGACCAATATAATACACGGTTCACCGAAGGGCAAAATTTTAAGACTTGGAGAGAATTTGCAGACTATCAAATAAACTGTGGCTCAAATGATGACATGAAAGAGTAAGAAACATTCTGAGAAAATGCTGGTTGTCAAGATTTTCTCCTTTTTGACTAAATTGTTTGCAAAAAGCTGTCTCTTGCATTGTTAACCCTTTCCCATAGATCATGATTATTCTACACTCCTCCAAATTCAAACATGGGCATAAAACAAATTCAAATTCAGTACAAATGAGCTCAAACTCCCCACAAAGGTTGCAAACATTGTTGGAAAAGGAGAAAATGCTGGTTTCCAGCATTTTCTCCATTTTCCATGATGTTTTCAAAAGGCGTTTTTCTTAGCGTCGTTAAAACTTGGGATTGTGTGGTAAAGGATTTAAGGAGCAGGCTTATAACCTTCCAAAACACAACTGTACATGCAAACTTTGAAAATATCCTTGTAAAATGTGTAAAACCAACATGAAATAAATTTTACCCCTTTACCAAATATATCCATTTTTCCCACCCTAAGAGATTTTAACTCTTTACCAAACGACAAAATTTTGACTAGTCCAAATCAAAAGCATTTGCAGACAACAAAATAAATGTCACTCAAAAATTGAAATTTCATTTAGGAAGGGTAGAAAACATTGTGGGAAAAGGAGAAAATGCTGGTTTCCAGCATTTTCTTCTTTTCCTACAATGTCAATGTTTTCAAAAGCTTTCTTTCTCAGGGTCGTTAAAAGTCGGGATTGTGTGGTAAAGAGTTAAGACTTAGAAAAACACGTCAGAAAAAGGAGAAAAGAGTGGATTAACAGTACATTCCCCTTTTTTCCCATAATGATTTTTCAAATTTCATGGATGAATCCAGACTTTTGAGACATGTCCGCTGCAAATTCTTTGAATTTTACTGCAAAGGTTACAAATCTTGTCAGGTTCTGATTAAAACTCGGGAATGTGTGGAAAAGAGCTAAAGATTCATGAGGGGGGGTCTTTAACCCTTTATCACACAATCCCAACTTCTAACGAACCTGAAAGAGAAGCCTTTTGAAAACATTGTGGGAAAAGGAGAAAATGCTGGTAACCAGCATTTTCTCCTTTTCCAACAATGTTTTCTACTCTTCCCAAAACAAGTTACAAATTTTTAGTAACTTTTATTTTGTTGTCTGCAAATTCTTTCAAATTGGACCAGACTTAAAATTTGTTGTTTGGTAAAGAATTAAAAATATGGGATTGTTAGGTAGCAGTGTCGGTGTTGCGAAAATGAAGGTGGTCATGACCCCAGTGCTCATTGAAAAAAGTCACACAATATTGTTTATACTATACAATTACATATTGTCTCTAAACTTTACTCATTTTCACATTAATATATGAGCCATGTTCTAAGGAAAGGGGGCTTAACTCTTTACCAAAAAAAAAAAAAAATTTTTGGATCAGTCCAAATTAAGAGCATTCGCAGACAACAGATTTTAAATGCGAGTCAAAAATTGAAATTTGATTAGGGAAGGTTAGAAAACATTGTGGAAAAAGGAGAAAATGCTGGTTAACAGCAGAAAATGCTGGTTACCAGCATTTTCTCCTTTTCCCACAATGTTTTCAAAAGCTTTCTTTCTTAGGGTCGTGATTGAGTGGTAAAATGTTAGTGCATCAGCAAAAAGTATTGACCCTTGTAAGGCTGTGCAATCTGTGCAGGCTGACACAGGTCAATACTTTTTGCTGTTTGTAAATTTTCAGCATGTCCAAGTGCCATTATACTCCAGGCTTATTCCCATTGTCCAAATGCTCCTGTTGACATACTATTTTCCATAGTAGTGTGCTGTACGTAGGAAAAAAATAGGTATCAGCAAGAAGTACAAGAAATGTGCATTACTACCTGCTCTACCAAAGATTTTTTTTAAACCTTTGCTGATCAAATGAATAATTTGTATGTCATTTCTCTGGGAATAAACCATGCTGTAGAAATAAATGTTAATGGAATATAATGTTGTAGCACTTTTCCTTATTGATCGAAGATCTACAACTTGAATATTCTAGGTAAAATAGTGATACATCAAAATTGTCAGTTATCACAGCCATAGACAAAAACATTTAAGAAAGATGTTCATAATTTTCACAACATAAAACCTATATAAAAAAAAAATTGACACACCCCCCCCCCCCGTCCATAGGTCACCGGCCAATCATGGCTGAGAACTAGAGATGTGCTGGGCCTTATTTCATTACCTAGCAACAAGATTATAGACTGTTCCAAATAAAAAAAATTTGCAGACGATAAAGGGAAGGGTAGAAAACATTGTGGTAAAAGGAGAAAATGCTGCTTACCAGCATTTTCTCCTTTTCCCACAATTTTTTTGAAAAAGGCTTCTTTCCCCGTGTTGTTAAAAGTTGGATTGTGTGATAAAGAGTTATAGTTGAGAAATGATCCAGACATGAGGAATTTCAAAGACAGCACAATATGTGTATAGCTCAATCATACAACCATGCCCATTGCTTCCAGTTTCCAGTAATTCTATCAAATGGATTGTATATCAGCTGCTTCAAACATCTTCCATCTTATAAGATTTATTCCTTTCCCTTACAATCCTGTTTTTCGATGAATTTGCTGAAGAAATCTTGCAAAATGTTGAGAAGAAAAGGAGAGACGCGAGTGTGTGTTAGTTCACTCAGCAATTTCTCCTCTATCCTCATTGTTTTGTACTGTGTCAATTATAACAAATTATGTATGTCTTTTCAGTCACATTTAAAATGTCCCTACCAATTACATTTATTTTGTTTGGACAAATGTAAAATTGTGTTCTCCAGTCAAGAGTAAATGATACATATTTACACTGGTTGTCCCTACTTTTTCCATGTATAAGCACAGCGAAAAACACCACAAATGATTAACATATGTATTACATAAGAAAGTATGTAAACATGTTGACAGATTTCAACAGAGAAACCCCTGAGAAAATTGAATTCACAAGTGAGAGAAGTTTCAAACATGGACCCCTTATGACCCCTTTTATCTGATAATGTTAATAAAAGAAACAGTCTGGCTCCTCATACAAGTGTAACAGAGCTCTTCCACTTACCATTATCAGACAGAGTATTAATACATGTAGATTAGTCAATATTCAAAGCATTGAAAAGGTAGCAATTTCAGCATGGCCCAAACTTCCAAATAAATTTTTCTGCTGGCTTTAAAAATGTCTTTGTAAATATTAATAATTTAACTCTTTACCACACGAGAAAATTTCAGACTGGTCCAAATTGAAAGCATTTGCAGACGACAAAATAAGGGTGACTAAAAAATAGAAATTTGTTCTGGGAAGGGTAGAAAACACTGTGGGAAAAGGAGAAAATGCTGGTATCCAGCATTTCTCATTTTCCCATTGTGTTTTCAAAAGGCTTCTTTCTTAGGGGCGTCAAAAGTAGGGATTGTGTGGTAATGGGTTAAAGGTCACCTGGGTATTAATAGGTTTTTCACATCACACCAAGTTAAAAAATATATATATATCACTGAAATGTATACGAAAAAAACAAAACAAGTCATCAATAATTAAGAATCATAATACTACAAAAAAAAACATTTTGGGGCGATATTCCCTTAAAAGGCTACATAGCCCCTTAAGCTATTTTTAGATTTTGCGCCAAAAATCAAAAAGCATTGTCGGAATGTAAGTGACTGGCATGTGATCAAAGACGCATAAATTCCATAACAATTAACAAACATGTAATCATTTTCCATAATGTCTTCTTCGGGCGCTATGTTTGAAACTTCATCTGTGTTTTTCCAGTATGTAAATGAGCAAGCTCATGTAAAAACAGATTGTGTTTCCCATCGGAGTCGACCTGGGCTGTATGTAGTAAATCTCTAAGTCTTCTTGTTGACAGATGGTTTTTGACTACTGGGGTTTTTAATGGATGAAAATTTCAAGGCTTTGGTTGTATAAAGACTATTTTTTTGTATTTTTGTAAAATTTACGTCCTAAAATTTGAAGGGCCACCTTTAAAAGATTTAATACAAAAATACACTACCTGACTAAATCAAATTTTAGAATTGTCCAAATTAAAAGCATTTACAGACAAGAAACTGCATGCCACTAAAATGATGAGACTCTCTTTGAAAAGATAGAAAGCAATGTGGGGAACAGTGAAATATGTAGGTGGGATGAACTTTAGTCTATGACCTTATAAAACAGGAATAATATGGCTTGTGACATGAATAAAAGTGAAACATTTTTTGACAACACAGAAAAACCTTTAGTAACAAGTTGTATTTCTCTGTAAAATTGAACAACTTCAATTATATGTAACAAAAAAAAAGGACTGCCACCATTCAAGTACAAACAATTGTTTTTTTAAAGTCTCCTGCAGTTTTTCAAACCCCATGTAGACTGTAAAAACATTGCAAGGGTAAAAACTATACATGAAATCGTAAAAAAAAGTTTTCCCTTAACTTGTTACCAAACAACAATATCTTTAAGGCTTGTCCAAATCGAAAGCATCAGCATACAACAAAATAAGAGACTGAAAGTTTGAAATTGTTTTGTGAAGGTTAGAAACCATTGTAGGAAAAAGAAGAAATGCTGGTTACCCGCATTTTCTCCTTTTCCCACAATGTTTTCAAAAGGCTTCTTACACAGGGTCATTTACAGTCGGCATTGTGTGGTAAAGACTTAAGCATCGTTGTAACTTTAGCTACCTTTGCAAGCAATGTATATCAAGATCAGACTTGCAAAAAATGGATGGTCTGATCTGCTTTACTGAAAATTCTGAAAAAAGGAAACCTTGTATCAAATCTGAGGCTAATATTTTGGTCTTATTCCTGTGTGAAAATGTCTGCAAGTATTAGCTTTTATTATCAGATGCCAAATTTTAGACATGTCCATTTTTCATACCGTGTGAAGGCAACAGATACAAAGTGTCTTAAGTGAAAAAATGTTAGTATGTGAAAGGGTATTGACTGCATTGTGGGAATAGGAGCAAATGTTAATAAACATCAAGTTCTCCTTTTTCCACAATAATTTCAAGTCTTTTTTCTCAGGGTTGTTAAAATGACAGATTGTTTGGTAAAGGGTTAATTAACAAAAGAATCACTGAACAAAAAATTCTAAACAAAAAGGTTCACTGACTATCCTTTTTTCAAACATGACAAATACAGATTTCAATGCATAAGAACAAATGGGAGACATCATGCTCATAAATGTGCAATATTCCCACTGATCACTGTGGTTTGCCTTATAATCTTTCATCAACACTAATTTTATCCATTTGTTAATGATTAAGGCATTTTCTATTTCATCTTATATGAATTTCTAACTCCCAAGTCCAAAACAGCATGCCAGTACACAGTGCGCTGGGTTACGTACTAACGTTTATCGGTCAAATACTAATTGTTTAAACACATGACCTCTTGCAAATGCCACTTTTATTGTCTTGCAGAAAACCCAAAAAATTCCAAAATATTGAGGCAAAAAGCAGAATGTTCTCAATCATTATTTTGTTATTCACATGTACCGGTATCTATTTTTAGAGACCTCATTTTGTTTTTTCATGCTCTTATTCAAAGATGTTTTACAAGCAGTCTGTTGGAAATTTGTTTTGGAAATATTAAAAGGAATCAAAAATATCCTTATCCCCCCCATGACATCAGCATACCATACATTCGTAACTTTTTTACAGCCTTACAGTAAAACACTTTTATAACAGAAGGAGAGGAGAGGGGTAAATGTTGCTCCTCACAAGTACTGGGGTTGAATTTATTAACTTCAACAAGTTTTTCATAAATTTTCCACCTCTGAATCATATGTATCAGTTTCTATGTGGCGTATGTCTAATGCCAACTGTATGCAGTAATGGTTTAAAATTTAAGACCCATCCAAATTGAAAGCATTTGCAGACAAAATGATCAATTTGGCTCTATAATGTGAGTTTTTATTAGGACAGAAAATATTGTGGGAAAGGGAGAAAATGCTGGTTACCAGCATTTTCTCCTTTTCCAACAATGTGTTCAAAAGAATTCTTTAACTCTTTACCACACGACAAAATTTTAGACTCATTCAAATTGAAAGGGTTTGCAGACAACAAAATAAAGGTAACTGAAGAATTGAAATTTGTTCTGGGAAGTGTAGAAAACACTGTGGGAAAAGGAGAAAATGCTGGTTACCAGCATTTTCTCCTTTTCCCACAGTGTTTTCAAAAGGCTTCTTTCTCAGAGGCGTCAAAAGTAGGGATTGTGTGGTAATGGGTTAATTCTTCAGGGTCTTCCAACAATGGAAAGATTCTTCTTCAGGGTCGTTAAGTCAGAATTGTGTGGTAAAGGCTTAATTCTTTCCCAGATAATAAAACTTTAGACTATTCCAAACTGAGAGCATTTGCTGACGACAAAGTCAACATGGCTCAAATGATAAGGTAATTGTCTCTGAAAGGGAAAAAACACTGTAGGAAAAGGAGCTGTTTTCTCCTTTCCTATAATTTCTTCAAAGACTCCTTTTCAGGTAAAATTCAGGGAGGTGTGGTTGCCTTTCAAAAAAAAATCCTGTCTTATCAATTGAACTTAACCCTTTCCCAAACGACAAACTTTTGGACTAGTCCAAATTGAAAGCATTTGCAGATGACAATTCAACCCTTGCTGAAAAGGTTATTTCTGTCTATAATAGGGTAGAAAACATTGTGGGAAAAGAAGAAAATGCTGGTTACCAGCATTTTCTCCTTTACCCACAATGTTTTTAAAAGGCTATTATTCTAGACCCATAAAATCCAGGGATTGTTTGGGAAAGGGTTAAACTACAAATTAGCTATGGTGGTACCTATTTCACACATAAGATAAAAACAAAAGCTGACATTTGTTATTTATTTATTTTTATCAAATCTAGACATTACTGATAATATACAAAAGACTTAAATCTCTTAACTATTTTCTTCAAAGAACTTAATGGAAAAAAAAATGATTTACTTAGTTGACATGTATAATGTTACACTTGTTTTGCTTCATGTAACTAGAATTTTCAAACTGGTGTCAGATGTCATCGAGACAAAGATCCTGACCACGTTTCATGAGTATTGGACAAAAAACGTGGCCTCTAGAGCATACACAAGGTTTTTTATAGATTTGAAAAAGTGACCTAGTTATAGACCTGACGTGACCCATTTTCAAAAATGGCTTCAAGATAAAATCAAAACAAACATTCGGACAAACTTTACAGAATAATGCACTGAAAATGTGGCCTCTACAGTGTACAGTAGGTTTTAGTAACATTTGACCTAGTGACCTGGTTTTTGACTCAGTAATTTTCTGTCAAATACTCAAAATTAGTCAGAAAGTTCGTCTCAATGTGAATGATATCTTGGACAAGTTTGAGATTGGGTTAAAGGGGTCTAAAACTTGGTGACCAGGTAAAATCTTTAAAAAACCTTGGGAACACTAAAGAGGCAATAGTTTCAGTTTGATACTCAGTTCAGAATGTTTGTCTAAGAGTATCTCTGATAAGTTCGAAAATAAATTATGATTGGTGAAAAACTAGGTCACCACATCAAAACTTTGAAATACCTTGTTTACGCTCTGAAAGCCTATTTTTTCATTCTGTTCTTATGAAAATTACTCAAAATATGTCTAGCTGACATCTTGAACCAGTTTGAAAATTGGTCAGTTTGGGTCAAAAAATATGTCACTTGGTCAAATCTAAGAAAAATCTTATGTACATGCCAGAGGGGTCATTTTCTGTCCAACACTCATGTAAATTGTTCTGAATATTTGTCTTGATGATACCTCAGACCAGTTTAATTAAAACTGCCTTTTGAGGGGTCAAAAACTAAGTATCCTTGGTCAAATATCAGAAAACAAAGAGGCTACATTTTCAGTCCATTTCTCATAAAAGTTTGTCAGAGTGTTTGTCTAGATGATATCTACGACAAGACTTATGAAATTGGTAATCGCAGGTCAAAAACTGGGTCACTTAGAATCTTAGAAAAGTGTTATACATTGTACACTCTAGCACATTCTCTATCAAATATGCAAAAGGCGGTAAGAATGTTTGTAATCATAACAAGTTTGAAAGTTTGCCATTTGGCTACAAAGTAGGTCATAAGGACAAATTTTAGAAAAAGCTTGCATACAGTCTGGAGCCACATTGACAATCCTTGAAATTTTAACATAATACCTTGGAAGAGTTCTGAAGAAGGTCAAGTATGGTCAAAAGACTCCAGTGAGTTACTTCAGGACCGTCGGGGAACTTATTGCGTGCAGATGCCTTTAATCACTAAGGGTCTAACATTTGTTTCGGAAAGGGTTTAGGACATAAATTCAGTCCAGATGAAGCATACCACATATATCAGCGTTCTTAGTATGCAATTATATCCGGTCAAGCAGTGGTCAGTATCACTGACCCTAACATTTTCTTGATGAAATTATATATAAATGATCTAATTAACTCAGCTTGATACATTATATAAATGTATAATGGGTATAGTGTATTCTGTTATTTTGTGAAGCTTGAAATAGCGTCACATAATTATACTGTTTTTGTTGACAGTTTAGACCTAAGATCATATTGCACAGAATATGCAGTCTGATCTTGGATACACAATGTCCTTTCTGTAATATTCTGGCAAAAACAATCTCCAAAGCTCCTCAAAACATGTTTTTCCCTTAACTAAAACTGTCCATTTCATATAATTTTGCAATCTAAAATCCTTTTATCTTTCTGCAAGTTTGATGACATTAAAAGTTTAGACAATTCATTTTATATCAACTGAAAAACAAGTTCCTAAAACTTATACTAATCTCTCTTGATCCGTCGTCTGCGCATGTCATATTCTTCGAAGATTCGACTGTCTTATATGACGCATCACTATCCCCAAAAGCGGGCTGACTGTAATATTATGCTCTATAAAGTAGCAATGTAGAAAATAGCTTTTATAAATACGTTTGAGGAGAAATGAGACTTGCTTTTGCTCCAGATTTCTCTAAACTGCTGATCATAGCAGAGTGAATTGCATGAGGTAGCGTTTTATTGAGTAAACGTTTATTTAAGTTTGAAATTCAAAGTAACGGTTGTTGCGTAGGAAAGTGGTTTCGGCTCTGTACCCAGGATGCCCAAGTTAGATGAGTATTTATAGAATGCTATCTAGCAGGAGATAATGTCTTGATCCTACTTCGTACACCAGTACTTGCACAGAATGTGTGGGCCAGTGAAAAATCCCAAAGCTGACACCCGCTCCTGGGTATTGAAATCAAGACCTCTCAGTATTGGTTACATCAGGCTGACATTCTACCTCAGAACCACTGACACCACACAGTTAGGTGACATCAAAGTTTTATACATTATTTATATGGGTATTTTTGCAAACAATGCTCTCTCTAAAGCAGGAATTCAGACAATACAGGTAACAAGAAACCACAACATTGGTTTCAGAGAGTGATATAAATATCATTACCGTTGAAAACTAATAATACTCCATTTGCGATATGTTATCAAGCACTCAGTAAAAGTATTAAAATCCTCTTGAAGATATCATTTAGCGAGTGGCTACTTGTAAAAAGTCCAAAGTCCTTCATAAACTAAATCTGTCAATGCTATAGAGATAAGGGGAGTATATATCATATTCATCATTAAATCCTTTAACCCTTTACCAAACAATGCAGACTTTTAACAACACTGAAGAAGTCTTTTGAAAACATTGTTGGAAAAGGAGAAAATGCTGGAAACCAGCATTTTCTCATTTTTCCACAATGTTTTCTACCCTATGAAAGGTAAAGCACAATTTCATCATTTGACTTAGTGACCTGGTTTTTGACTCAGTAATTTTCTGTCAAATACTCATGAAAATTAGTCAGAAAGTTCGTCTCAATGTGAATGATATCTTGGACAAGTTTGAGACTGGGTTAAAGGGGTCTAAAACTTGGTGACCAGGTAAAATCTTTAAAAAACCTTGGGTACACTAAAGAGGCAATAGTTTCAGTCTGATACTCAGTTCAGAATGTTTGTCTAAGAGTATCTCTGATAAGTTTGAAAATAAATTATGATTGGTGAAAGCCTCACTGAAATTACATGTCCTCTGCAAAATTTTAATGCTATTGATTTGGACAGGTCTAAAATTCTGTTGTACAGTGAAAGGTAAACCAGATTACCAAATTTTAGCCTTGTCCAAATTAAAAGCATGTACAGACAACAAATCAGATGGAATGAAATTTGTCATTCAAAGGGATGAGAACACTGTGGGAAAATGGAGGAAATTATGCTTATAACAAGTATTTTCTCCTTTTTACCACAATGGTTTAAAAAGACTTCTCCCCCAGGGTCTTAAAAGCAGGGATTGTGTGGAAAAAAAGGGTAACACACAATTCCATGCTTAACTCAATACCAAACAACAACATTTTAGGCTTGTCCAAATTGAAAGTATTTGCAGACGACAAAATAGAAGTGACTGAAAATTTGAAATTTGTTTTGTGAAGGGTAGAAAACATTGTGGGAAAAGCAGAAAATGCTGGTTACCAGCATTTTCTCCTCTTCCAACTATGTTTTCTATAGGCTTCTTTCGCAAGGGCATCAAAAGTAAGGATTGTGTGATAATGGGTTAAGCACCCTAAGGTAGAAGGCTTTTGGAAACACTGCATGGAGGAAAAGAGACAAAGATGGTAACCAGAATTTACTCTTTAGTCCACAATGTTTTCTAGCATTCCATAGACAGAGCTTCTCTTCACAGCTGAATTTCTTGTCTGAAAATGCAGAGTCTGGTTGAGTCTAAAATTTTTTATGTAAAATTTTTGGTGGAAAAAGAGTTACACGACAAAATTTTGGACTTGTCCAAGTTGAAAGAATTTGCTGACGACAAAATATATGTGAATCAAAACCTGAAATTTGATTTGGAAAGGCACCGTAGAACACATTGTGGGAAAAGGAGAAAATGCTGGTTACCAGCATTTTCTCCTTTTCCCGAAATGTTTTCGATGGCTTTCTACCTCAGGGTCCTTAAAAGTTGGGATTGTTTGGAATTAGAGGCTAATACTAGTTACTCCCAGTCTCTAAAACTGGGAAGTCGATTTTGCTGCACAGATATCCATGATAAAACAAGTCTAAATGGTCTCCTACCCAATGAATAATTTAACCCTATACCAGACGACAAAAAACTTTCTCCTCCTTCAAATTGAAAGCATTTGCATACAACTATTTCAATGTGGCTTAAATGGAACTTTTTCTTTGATAGGGTAGAAAACATTGTGGGAAAAGGAGAAAATGCTGGTTACCAGCATTTTTCTCCTGTTCCCACAATGTTTTCAAAAGGCTTCTTTCTCAGGGTCATTAAAAGCCGGGATTGTGTGGTAATGGGTTTAGTACCAAAAATCTTTTAAAGCTTTACCAAACAACAAATTTTTTGATGGGACCAAGTTGAAAGCATTAATTTTACAGACAAAGAATTAGTTGTAGCTGAAATGCTGATTTAGGTCTTTGATAGGGTAGAATTTAACATTGTGGGAAAAGGAGAAAATGCTGGCTATCAGCATTTTCTCCTGTTCCAACAATGTTTTCAAAAGGCTTCTTTCTCAGGTTTGTTAAAAGCCGGGATTGTGTGGTAATGGGTTTAGCAACATTTAAGATGAAATCTTTTTAAACAATCAATAAATGTGAAGAGCAAGATAGTAAGGATAAAACCACAGCATGATTATGCAAACATCACAAAACTGGGATGACTCATAACCAGAGTTTGTTTTCCAAGTTTTTTTTCTGAAAATCTGGATAACAAAGACAAGTTATTTTCGTTCACATGCAAAGATGGCTTAAAAACAAAAATATAGAGATATAAATACAAGTAGAAAAACGTTTTTGTATATTTTCTGTCAAATTGCCAGTGCCATTAGTAACAAAACATCTTCACGAGCCAAGGTTACGATCACTACGTAGATCTTACCTTGGCGGATCAAGCCCGATTTCGAAATTTACGTGATACGCCCCCTATTGGATGCTGCTTATTATCTCCCTTTACATCATATTTCTTATAGCCAATGAAATATTGTTTTAAAAGCCACTTACAAATACAATAATTCAACATGAAGTAATAACCGCAAACATATTTTGTCATTCCATGGTCAGGAGCTGAGATATAGCCTAAAACCTTTGATAATTGATTGGTCACATTGAAACTTTCTGTAAATAGTGTTTGTCTATGTTTTTTTTTGGTAATAGATCATTACAGATCCTGCACACATCCACAAAGGTATTCATGTTTACCTTCTATTTTAATCCGAAAGGTCGCGACCTTGTTCTATTTTTATCAAAGATGAAATGCTACAAGCGACTTGATTCATGCAGTAAGAGCTAGCTTCAACCAATGAAAAAATGCATATCTGGAGAACATCGAAATCAAGCTTGATCCACCAAGGGTAGAGTAGCATAGTGGATTGTCAACCTTGGCTTGCGAAGATGGTAATAAAATGGCTGTTTTCATCACACTTCTGCCTTACATGACCAGATTTATTCTTACTTCAGGGAGAACATACAAAACCAGCTCAGTCAAACAGGTAACTGTTTAAGCTATCATGAATTTGTCTATGAAGAGTTAAAAAACATTGTGGAAAGGGGAGGAAATGACTGTTACTGGCAAATTTTCCTATTCCCACACTGTTTTCAAAATCCCTCCTCCCTAAGGCTGCTAAATACAGGGTTGTTTGTTAACTCTTTACCACACAATGACGACTTTTGACGACCCTAAGGTAGACACCTTTTGAAAACATTGTGGGAAAAGGAGAAAATGCTGGTAACCAGCATTTTCTCCATTTCCCACAATGTTTTCCACACTTCACAAAACAAATATCAAACTTTAAGTCACTTTTATTTTGTCATCTGCAAATGCTTTCAATTTGGACAAGGCTGAAATTTTGTTGTCGTGTGGTAAAGGGTTAAAAGGTTAAAAATCTAGCAGTCACAGAGTACATTATGCAGGCTGGTCTTGTATGTTCTCCCTGAAGTAAGAATAAATCTGGTCATATAAGGCAGAAGTGTGATGAAAACAAATACTTGACAGAAAAATAAATTCATTCTTACCTTAAAGTGAATATCAGGTTCAAAGGCTATCATTTCACATGTACAGACAGTTTCAACACTATGTTCACTGCCCACAGTCATAAATCCAGAAGAAAATCTATGATCATAATCACTTCATTCTCTGAATGACCGAATCATTCTCATTCTACTGTCTGAAGATTTTGTGTCCCTGATAAACAGTGCCATTTCACAATCCCTCCATCTACATGTAATGACAGTACAACTGATGCCAAAACCTGATTTGACTAAACAAAGAGGCATCAGCAAGGATGGTTAAGTATTCCAGGATTACAAGAAGTTTCATCTGAATAAGCAGACATTTCAGGACAAATGGCAAGATGAGATTTGTCTGTGATGAGAAATTTCTCCTGTAGCCTTGATGTTTTTAACTTAAATCATGTATCTGACCCTAGATTACCTTGTCTACCCCTAATTTACATGGGCATTTTCTGCTTTACTGATGACATGTAAGAGTAAAATCTCATCAGATCTTCAGTATGAACATGTGTTGTTGGAACAAAATACATCTCATTGATACAATCATGCACATCAAATGTTTTATTTGGAGGAGTATTGTTTCAGAAATAGAATTCCTTAGTTGTGTTTGAATCTGTAACAAGGACAACAATATGACAAAGATAGTGAAAACAACGAGGCACTTTATAATGAAAGAATAATGCACATTTTGCCATGAAAAAACAACAGTAAGATTGAAAACAAAACATTATCAAAACAAGTAAATTATCCGACAAAGGGTTTTTAAAATTTTCAAACCTGCACATTTCTACAGGAAATCAATTATCAGCCAATCAAAAACACAGAAGCCTTATCAGTCACATCTTTCCTATAGCTCTTTACCGGACCACAAACACTTTAGGCCTGTCCAAATCAAAATAATTTGCAGATAATAAATTAGAGATCTCTAAAATGATGAGATTTGTCTTCCAAACGGTAGAAAACGTGAGAAAATGCATTTAATTCCTTTTTCCACAGTGTCTTTCGAGAAGCCTTCATTTTCAGGGTCGTAAAAACTCCAAGTTGTTTGGTAAAGGAAAAGCACATCATCACCTACAGACAACTTTCTTTCTTCTGCAGCAAACTACTTGTGAAAACTTTGTAGCAAAAGGAGACATTGCTTTAACAAGCAATGGCTCCATTTGCAACAATGCTTTCACATATTTTTTCCCATATTAAACTTTAATTTATGCTGGATATTCCTGTTTTCGGAGTTTGTTTAAACCTTTACCAAACAATCCCTGGTTTTTACGCCCCTGAGATTTTGAAAACAATGTGGGAAAAGGAGAAAATTTCTCCATTTCCCACAATGTTTTCTACTCTTCTAAAGTCAAGTTTAAGTCTAAGGTCCTGAGTTCGATACCTGGGAGCGTGTGTCAACTTTGGGATTTTTCACCGGCTCAAGTACTGGTGTATTTCCCAGGAAGCAGAATCGCAAGAGGTTAGTATAAGTTATAATGAACTTGTTTCTCAATTGATGTAATATAAATATGTTTAAACGAATGTTTAAACGAAAGTCAAGTTTCAATTTTTGACTCGTGTTTATTTTGTCATCTGCATGTGCTTTGAATTTCGACCAATCTAAAATTTTATTGTTTGGTAAAGGTTTAAGCGCCAAATAAATCCAACTAACATTTTAATTTTAAAAATAAAACACAATTAAGAATATCTGCAAGTTGGCTTTGGTCTATTTAGTGTTTCAGCAAAGCAAACGGTGTAGATCAAAGATTGGCCTAATTAGTTTGTGCAGTATAATCTTGATCTACTCTGGCATATTACAGGCAATTCAAGTTGTAAAAAGTCTTTTAAGGGTTCAGAGATATTGACTTTAAAAGGCTAATCTTTAATGACTCCTAACAACTGATAACCCCATAACCTCATGTTGGTATAGCTTTATGAATCCCACACTTTGAACAAAATTGTAACAATACTCATTGCCGAGTTGCTTGCTTTCATTACTGATCATCTACTAATTTTTTTTTTGGGGGGGGGGAGGGGTTTAACCTGAACAGATAATGTTAGGGTCGTTAAAAGTCGGGATTGTGTGGTAATGGGCAAGCAGCCCCAGACAACATTCAATCAATCAATAAATCATTTTAATGCATCGACATATTAACAGACATCATTAACTGGTAGATTACTATGGGAAAACTTCTTAATACACAGGTGCCTAGGGTTTCACCAGAACATGTATTTGGTGTTGCCTCTGCATTGTCTTACCAAAGCAGGCTCCCACATTAGCAGTAGGGATCAAATCCAAATTGTTCTGAATAATTTTGAATAAGTAAATCACTGAGCCAGACAGGGCAAGAAATGCTCTCTATTTACCAGCATTTCCTTCTTATCCCACAAAATTTCTCCACCAGTATCATCATTTTGGACTCTGTGTTTAAGAATATAATTCTCTCATTAATATTCTGATCCGTATGGTTCCATTAAATAACAGGCAGGCTATCCATAATGCTCAAGTTCAAACCCATTGATCATAAAAGTTACAAAAAGTGGAGAATTTCACAGAACTACCTTCCAACTTGCTCCAAATTTTAATCATACATGTTCATTTACCAGTAAGATTTCCGTTAATATGTCCCATATCAAAGTATCGAAACAAAACAATTCACAAAACACTATTACACTGTTTATAAAATCCACAAGAATCCACAGTTAATGTAGCCCATGATTTTCAGACAAGTTGTTTTCACTAAAAGATTTTATGAAAACCACTTTTGAAAACACTGTTGGAATGGACATACTACTTTTTCCAAGCAATTCCTTTTGTTTCCACAAGTTTTGCACAACTCATGAATTCAACAACAATAAACATTAATCCATTTAGAAACCCATGTTTTACAAAAATCTTTCAAATCATCTGCAAATAATTTAGTCTCATGTCTTTAGAATAAACAACGATGAGTCAAATAATTCAAATTCAAAATCATTACATCCGTTAAATCAATTTACCTTGTATCACGTGCACACATGCTTAGAAATACATGTAAAATGACAGTCGACTGAATAAATCATTACATTTCAACCCTTTCCTTGAAACAAACCCCATTTCCGGGGTAATCATGGAATATTGACACTTACCAATCCCTGTTTCAGAAATTACACAAACGAGAAAGCAGACAGTCAGCACATGCACTTCCGTTAAACCTTTATAACAAAATCATCAGTGATAAAATTACCAACCCCAGAGAACAAGGTTTTTGAAAACATTGCGAGAAAAGGTGAAAATGCTCGTGAGTGGTAACATGCATTTTCTCCTTTTCGCACAAAGTTTGCTAAACTGTTACAGACAAATCATTTCAAACCACATGAAATAGATGTATGTCATCTAAAATGCTTTCAATTTGGACAAGTCTTTAAGAATTGTGTCCTCTGGTAAAGAGTAAAAAACCCTTATCCCATTATCGCATAATCCAGGCTTTTGACACCTGAGAAAGAAACCTGTAAAAAACATTGTGGGAAAAGGAGAAAATGCTGGTAACCAGCATTTTCTCCTTTTCCCACAATGTCTTATATCCTTTACAAAACAAATTTCAAATTTTACATCACTTTTATTTTGTCGTCTGCAAATGCTTTCAATTTGGACAAGCCTAAAGTTTTGTCATTTGGTAATGAGTTAATCATTTGAAGACTCGAGACAACAAATTGAATGTGGCTCCTGGGTGCAGTGTCAAAATTTGTTCATGAATTCAACCGCTTAACTCATTACCAACCGACAAATTTTAAATTTGTTCTGTGAAGACTATAAAACATTGTGGGAAAAGGAGAAAATGCTGGTTACTAGCATTTTCTCCTTTTCCAACAATGTTTTCTAAACGCTTCTTCCTAAGGGTTGTCAAAAGTAGGAATTGTGTAGTAATGGGTTAATCATTTTCCACCTCTTGACATTTGGAAGCACCAGTGGATAATTTTGGGCATGATTTGGACAAAAAAATAACTGCGCATGATAAGCCATTAATCCACCCTCAACAATAATTATATGAATATTGCAAATTTAATTCAGTTTTAGCCGAGTGCTATCCTCTATTCTTTGTCAAGTGTCATGGATATTTAACCCTTTCCCAAACGACAAATTTTGGACTCTTCCAAACTGAAAGAGTTTGCAGACGACAATTTTAGATTTTGAGAAAATCGCAGAAAGTTCTTAAAAAGGGTAGAAAACACTGTGGGAAAAGGAGAAATTGCTCGTTACGAGCAATTTCTCCTTTTCCCACAGTGTTTTCGAAAGACTTTTACTGGAGACACGTAAATACCAGGGCTTGTTTGGGAAAGGGTTAAAAAGTTGAAAATTTGAGGAGTCAGGTAACAGGTGAACCTAGCAACCTAGGGTGACTCAAGTCAATTTTAAATTTCCCTCTGTGGATAATACCTGGAGGTAATTTGGTCCCTTATCTCTCCAAACCCCCCCCCCCCCCCCCACGTAAAAATTATCATTACAAACATGAGATAGAGGCCACCTGAAAACACTTTGGGACAAGGTACAGTGGATCTGCAATCTGATCCTGGATCTCCTCAAATGCAGTTTAACTCTTTACCAAACGACAAAATGATAAACAGATCCAAACTGAAAGCATTAAATTTGCAGTCGACAAAATAAATGTGACTGAAAAATTTACATTCGATTTAAGAGGGGTAGAAAACATTGTGGGGAAAAAGGAGAAAATGCTGGTCACCAGCATTTTCTCCTTTTCCTACAATGTTTTCAAAGGCTTCTTTCTCAAGGTGGTAAAAGTCTGGATTGTGTGATAAAGACTTAAGAAACTCCTTTATCAAACAATCCTATGTTTCAACAATCCTGGAGAAAAGGTGTCTTTGAAAAGATTGTGGGAAAAGGAGAAAATGATGGTAACCAGCATTTTCTCCTTTTTCCCAGACAATGTTTTCCATCATTTCCAATATTTAAGAAGTTGAAAATTTGATGAGTCAGGTAACAGGTGAACCTAGCACCTTTTCCCCCAAAATGGCACCAACATTTTCTCCTTTTTCAACTATATTTTCTGCCCTAATTTTGTCATTTGGGCCACCTTCAATTAGTTGTCTGCAAATACTTTCAATTCAACTCATTACCATACAACAAAATTTTGGGCTTGTCCAAATCGAAAGCACTTGCAGACGACAAAACAAAAGTGATTGGAAATTTAAAATTTGTTTTGTGAAGGGTAGAAAACATTGTGGGAAAAGGAGAAAATGCTGCCCCCCAGCATTTTCTCCTTTTCTACAACATTTTCTAAAGGCTTCTTTCTCAGGGGGCGTCAAAAGTAGGGATTGTGTGGTAATGGGTTAAAAAAAATATGGGAAAAGGAGAAAATGCTGGAACCAACATTTTTTACTTTTTCAACAATATTTTCTGCCCTAATTTTCTCATTTGGGCCACCTTCAATTTGTTGTCTGCAAATGCTTCAATTTAGACAAGTCTGAAACTTTGCTGTCTGATGAAGAGTTAACCTTTTACTCCATAGATATTCATTTCCACACATTGCTTGTAGGAGCCTTTGGAAAACATTGTGGCAAAAGGTGAAATTGCTTGTGACAAGCAATTTCACCTTTTGTCACAATGTTTTCTATGCTATCAAAAGGTTTCATATACACATAAGAAACGGCTTCATCCTTGCTGTTATTTAGGGTAAATTTGAGATACCTTAGAAATGCCTTATGGGGTAAAGGATTAATATGAACGAGTCTAAAATTTTGTTGTTTAGTATATATAGAGTTTCATAGGAATTGAATACCCTGTGGGTTTTTTCTCCTGTCATAAAACTACCCATTCATCAATGACCTTGACAGGAAAGGTGACAACAAAGATCTACCCACTGTCTTCACTTTATTATTATCTTTATCATCTGTATCATGTTCAAAGCTTTTAACACCAAGTACAAGAAAAAGTTGATGCAAAGCATCAAAGTCGCCGCAAAAAAATTGTTTAATGCTTCAAGAAAGCCAGGGCAAGTAAGTAAATGTCAGTTTTCATCAGCAGATTTTTTAACACTGTGACATTATGAAATTATGTGAATAGTAACCTATATCAAAACTTGTCTTCTGTTACAGTATCTAATACCCTAGCACAGCGCTCTCTTAGCTCTTTTCCAAACGACAAATGTCAGACTCTTCCAAATTCAAAGAGTTGGCAGATGACAATTTAAAAAGCTGCAAAAATGGTGGAAAATTCGCTAGTAGTGGGGAAAAAGTATTTAATAAAGAAGAAATTGCTTATAAAGAGCAATTTCTCCTTATCCAACATGTTTTGACAAATGAATTTGATAGCACACATGTGATAACCCGTGTTTGTTTGGGAAAGTGGTGAAAGCAGGGCTAAGTTGCTAAAATGTTGCTGTCCTAGGAAAGTATGATTCAAGAGGACGTAAGTCTGCAAGGCATGCTTTCAATTTAAACAAGTCTAAGACTATAGTGTTTGGTGAACAGTGTTAATAAAGAATCATGGTTTTGCATCGCGCTTTATCATTATGAACAACACAGCGAAAAGTGGCCTCTCTCCAGATTTTTTCCACAAATTAAATTTATGCAGAGCTCGTTGAGAAATAAACAAAGGAGTTCTAAACTATCTTTGTTGTAAAAACTAAACTTAGAAATAAGTAACCAATAATGGTCAGATACAATCATAACCATCATACCCGTTCTTCGGCGGAATTTAGCACAATTTCAGCAATGCACAATTTTAGCAGTAGTCATTCAACAAAAAAAACACAAATAGTAGGAAAAACTATCTACAAAATAATCAAAATGATTATTAAACCTGTGTACGAAGGTTGTACGAAACGACCAACTGGGTACGAAATGACCAAAATTGAAAGTATAAGTAGGTACGAAATGACCCAAATCGTACGAAATGACCTAGGTACGAAATTAACAAGGTACGAAATGACTGCAAACCTGTACAGCCTTGACCAATGGAAACAAGGCATTTTATGTGGACGACCCCATTTCTCACGAATAGCAACAATAAAAGAAATAATTAGGCGGTTTTTTGATGTTGTAAGTATTAATAGAACAAAAATAGTATCGTATTGCAATTTCGTAGTTTAAGAATGAATTTAAAAGCCAGTTTAAGGCGAAGTAACGTTAGAAAGATTTCTTGTTAACCTAACACCCCTATAAAAAGGAAATTCCCACTATCCATGTCCTAACTCGAAAAACTATTAAAAATATAGTCGCGCGCTTCTGCGCGGCGACTAATAAGCTCTACCTCAATCAAGGACAGAAAATAAAATCCATGAGAATCATTGAAGTCCTTACCACACAATTCCTACTTGAATGACCCTGACAAAAAAGCCTTTTGAAATCATTGTAGGAAAAGGAGAAAATGCTGGTAACCAGCATTTTCTCGTTTTTCCACAATGTTTTCTACCCCTCTTAAATCAAATTTCAATTTTTCAGTAACATTTATTTTGTTACCTGCAAATGCTTTAAATTCGGACCAGTCTATAAATTTGTCTTTGGTAAGGAGTTAAAGATTTTTCATGTAGTCTTGACTCTTAACTCTTTACCAAACAACAAAATTTTGGACTTGTCCAAATTGAAAGCATTTGCAGACAACATATTGAACGTGATTCAAAAATTGAAACTGGATTTTAGAAGAGTAGAAAACATTGTGAGAAAAGGACAAAAAAACTCTGGTTACCAACAATTTCTCCATTTCCCTCAATGTTTTCAGAAGACTTCTTCCTTTGGGTAGTAAAAACCAGAAATTGTTTGGGAAAATCCAAATCAATTTACATATTTTGATACAAATTTATTTTGTCGTCTGCAAATGCCTTCAGTTTGGCTTAGTCCAAAATTTTGTTGCTTGGTAAGGAGTTAACCCTTTCCCAAACGACAAATTTTGGACTCTTCCAAACCGAAAGAGTTTGTAGACGACAATTTTTGATTTTGAGAAAATGGCAGCAACTTTTCAAAAAGGGTAGAAAACACTGTTGGATCTCCTTTTCCAACAGTGTTTTCAAAAGAGTTTTATAGCAGAGACATAAAAACCAGGGCCCGTATTCACCAACCATTCTTGAGAATATTCTTAGTCTTATTCTCCAAGGTCCTCTAAATTTGTAAGTAACACAACTTCTGATTGGCTAAACCGAATGGTTTAGCCAATCAGAAGTTGTGTTACTTACAAATGTAAAAAATTCTGGAGAATAAGACAAAGAACATTCTTAAGAATGCTTGGTGAATACGGGCCCAGGACTTTTTTGGGAAAGGGTTAATACATGACATGTGTTGAAAAATTTGCGAAATACAATTACAGAAATATTGTTAATGGAAAGGTTTTCAAATTCAAGACACTCACTGCTTGTTGGTAAAATTGTAGTCAAATATGCTAACCAAAAAGTGTGTGAATTCTTCAAATTTGCTAAATCACTGTACAGAGCTCCAGATAGAAGGAATGATTTTGATTCTAAAATTGTAAATATCAATTATAACCCATTAAACCCTATGTTGTGGGTGCTCATTAGAATCGTCTCATTGAGACAATTCTAATGAGTACCCACAACATAGGGTTTGGGAGAGGAATAATGAATTTAGAATACCATCACACCCTCTAATCTGGAGCTCTGTCAAAAAAAACACACCTCATTCATTTGAGAGTTAGAAAGTTAGTTCTTTCCCAAGCAACAAGGTTTTCGATGCTACCAATTGAAAGCATTTGTAGACAACAAATCAGATTTAGCTCAAATGATGCTTTATGTCTTTGATTGAGTAAGAAAACTTTGTAAAAAAAGCAGAAAATGCTGGTTACCAGCATTTCCCCTTCTATCACAATGTTTTTCAAAAGCCATCTTCTTCAGGGTTGTTAAAACTCGGAACTGTCTGAGAAAGGTTTTAGGGAAGGCACAGCAAGCAAATACTATATGAAGTACATGGCTAAAGGTAACTCAATGAAATATGCTAATGAAGAATGCTAATGACATGTTTACAAAAAGAAGAGCGTAATTACATTTGACATAATGGTGTTTTCAAGGGGTAAACATTTACTTATAGGTTATATGCCTAATTTAAATGACTTTAAAACTAAATTTCATTTCTCTTTGACCTTGTGCCTGCTTTAGATACAGTACATGTATATTTCTGTGTATTTTTTTTTTGTCCGAAAAAAGTATTATATTCATTGGTTGTTCATTCATACATCCCATCAAACCCTGCACCCACCCACAAACAAAATAATTGAACAAATAAGCAAACAAACATATAAAAAGACAAATGGATGGATGGATGGATGGATGGATGGATGGACAAACATATGAGTGGGTGAGTGAGTGAGTGAGTAAGGGAGGGAGGGAGGGAGGGAGGGACTTTTATCTGAAGAATTCATGTTTTAGACATAAAATTCCTATTGTTTCTGTCTCTGGTTAATAATTCATGACCTCACAAGATCTAGATCAAAAGCATGTGATTGAATTAATGAATCCTTTCTGAAATGTTTGTAGTGCTGAATAGGATCTCATTCCACATGCAGATACTGCAGATCAATATCACACAGTAAAGACCATGCAATCTGATCTATGTCTACACTATCTGCTTCCATGCCAGATATAACATACAAAAAAGCCTTGGAATTTCAAGATCTGCATCTGAAACTCTTAACTGGAAAATTCCACCCCATTTATTTAGCACTACAAACATTAAGATTCTATTCTACCTACTTCAGTTGCATAACCTGATCCCAAATGCAGCTGTAATTGATTATATTTTCAATGTATTCTTACAACGTAAAACATTTTTGATCTTCAGGAATGGAAAAAAATGAAATGTGCCAAAAGTCTTTAATAAAGATACTTTGTACATATTACAGTGTATCTTGTAGGTTTTTTTTTTGCACTAAAGCCCTCAAAGTAAATTACAGGTGCAAGTTAGTTCATCCATCCATACATTCCAAAATCTAGTTTCTTTCAGCAGTTTTGCATACAGATTTCTTCTTATCCATTGGCTGCTTTCCCATATAATAAAGTGTTGAAATGAGAAACTGGCAATGAGAGAAGGATCCACGAACTTAATCAAGAGGTCAAGAGATGTTATGGGTAATTACAAGCTAAATGATTCAATTTACCTCCAGTCACCTTGCGGTAACCCTTTCATCCTTTATAGTTTGCCACACAAGCCTAATTTTTAATGACTAATAAGGAAAAAGCTTTCAAAAATATTATTGGAAATGGATAAAATACTGGTAACCAGCATTTTCTCCTTTTCCTACAGTGTTTTCAAAAGCCTCTGAAGAATTTGTACTACTTCCTACTTTGCCATCTGCAGATGCTTTGAATTTGGAAGAGCCTAAACTTTATCGTTTTGGGAAGGGTAAACCTATTACCATGCAGGTTATTTTAGACATGCAATATTGGTTTGTAAATTAAACAAAGGTAATTTTTTAAGGCACTAGAAAAAACCAACAGTAAGAAAGACTGTATGGAAAAATGTGAGCAATTGCTTATCAATGACAAGTGATTGCTTCTTTTCTACATTTTTTTTTGACAGCTTTCAACAGCAAATAAAAAAAGACAAGGCCTAAAAAAAAAAATCTGTGTTTAGGGTTTCAGCCCGAGATACTGTAGGTAAGGTAGGTACAGATTTTTTTTTCCCAAAAAACTTTTTACATGGAACATATAGTGAAATCATATCTGACAGATCATTTTTATCTTTTATAATCATGGCGAAAAAAGTTTCAGGCTGGCAGCATTTTCTAGGTGTGGTAGGGAAACCGTAAACCCAGATATTTTTTTAAGGCCCGATGAAAGAGAACAATGTGATTGAGAAATGGAGATTATACTGTTGGGGAGAATTGGGGAAGAAAGAGAATCGGGGAAAAAACACTGATAAACCAGTTTTTCTCCCTTATATAGAAAATGTTATAAAGACCTCCTTTCTCTTTTCTAGTGTGATAAAGGGTTAACCCATAACCACTCAATCGCTACTTTTGACGCCCCTGAGAAAGAAGCCTTTCGAAAACACTGTGGGAAAAGGAGAAAATGCTGGTAACCAGCATTTTCTCCTTTTCCCTCAGTGTTTTCTACCCTTCCCAGAACTAATTTCTTTTTTTAGTCCCCTTTATTTTGTCATCTGCAAATGCTTTCAATTTGGACCAGTCTAAAATTTTCTCGTGTGGTAAAGAGTTAAAAACATATTCATATTACTGGCCGTACTGTAACTGCATCAAAGGGAATCAATAAGGATAATGTAAGTATAAGTATATAGTTATCCAAAATGAATGAATTCATACTTTTATGCATTGAATTACAAGTCTTTGAATAACTTTTGTTAAATGTAGTATGAGGTACGAAACAACACTGGTACGAAAGACTTGCAAACTAGCGGATAAATTTGAATTTCACAATTGATCTGCACCAACGCATCATGGACATAAAAGAACTGAATATTAATCAACTTACCATTTGCAAAATTTAATCCTATGTAAACAGAAATAAAATTAAAATGTAAAACATGGTTTGCCTTGCAACGAACAAAGAAGCATCGCTGCTGCAGCGTGTGGCTGGATTAGTAATTTTGAATATAAGGGAGATAACTTTTGAACACTTGTAGAAACTATATCTTACTCAATGAATACGCTATTTAGCCCTTTCCCAAACAATCCATGGTTTTTACGACCCTGAAAGAGAAGCCTTCTGAAAACATTATGGGAAAAGGAGAAAATGCTGGTAACCAGCATTTTCTCCTTTTCCCACAGTGTTTTCTACCCTATTGGAAAGAAATTACAATTTTTCAGTTACGTTTATTTTGTCGTCTGCAAGTGTTTTGAATTTGGATAAGTCTATTTAAAATTAAAATTTTGTCCAAAAAGGGCATTTTTTTTGCCTAGTCTGTAGCAAACGAAACCATTTAGAACTAGTTCCTATCCTTATCCGAAGTAGGCCTATTTGCAGAAAACAAATAAGATAAATGTATGTGGCTCAAATTAGTAAATTCCCATCGAAGGAATAAAAAACATTATAGAAAAAGGTGGGGGAAAAATGGTCACCAGCATGTTCTTCTTTTCCCACAACGTTTTCATAAGCCATTTTCCTCAACGTCGATAACAAAATTAGGATAACGATTAGTGCAGAAAATGTTGTTAACCCTTATCCATCGGGATCGTGTGGTAAAGGGTTAACTCATTACCACACGAGAAAATTTTAGACTGGTCCAAATTGAAAGCATTTGCAGACGACAAAATAAAGGTGACTAAAAGATAGAAATTTGTTCTGGGATGGGTAGAAAACACTGTGGGAAAAGGAGAAAATGCTGATTACCAGCATTTTCTCCTTTTCCCACAGTGTTTTCAAAAGGTTTCTTTCTCAGGGGCGTCAAAAGTAGGGATCGTGTGGTAAAGGGTTAACAACATTTTCTGCTCCGTTTTCCAAACATGTCTACAAAAGCCTACTTCTTTCAGATCAATGACGTAAAACACAGGATTGTTTATGAATGTTAAAACTTGTTCTTAAACACGATAGAAATGTTCTCTACTAGACACAGATCTATATAGCATGGGGAAAAAGATTCATGTCGGCGGGAGGAGCAAATACCCCCCCCCCCCCACCCACCCATTTACACCACGGGACGGGCGCTGACACTGTTGCCCTTGCTACTAATGTATATGCATATATATATATTTTATTATTTTCGCATTGAAAAACCATTATCTCCCGCTAGATGGCATTCTACAAATACTCATCTATCTAATTTGGGCATCCTGGGTACAGAGCCGAACCACTTTCCTACGCAACAACCGTTACTTTGAATATTTAAACTAAACCTACCTCGTTTCACTCGGATATGATCAGCAGTTTAGAGAAATCTGGAGCTAAAACAGGCCTTATTTTTCTTCAAACGTATTGATAAAAGTCATTTTCTTCATTGCTACTTTATAGCACGTATTACTACAGTCTCCCCGATATCGGGGAGAGTGGCGCGTCATTTAAGAGAGGTCGAATCTTCGAAGAATATGACATGCGCAGACAACGCATTGAAAAAAGCACAACGTAGATCAACAATTATATTTAAAAAAAAGCAGTTTTCAAAAGCTTTTCTTCCAAAGTTGTTTATAACCCTGGATTGTGTGGTAAAGGGTTAAACTACAGTCTGATAAGCTGCCAATTGCAACGATAAGACTTTATTTTAATATCACTTGGTAAAGATACACGATCTACGAGTATAAATATGCTACAATATTAGCGGCACTTCTTAAAACATTCGCATCAAACGATCTTAAGTAATTATCCACTTCCTTTTTTCATTGAATTTTCTCAACTATACACTATTAATACTAAGTTATCGTAACTATTTACGTAACGACCATGAGGAGAAGAATTTTTTTTTAAAACATTTCGGGAAAAAAGAAAAGTCTGGCAACAAGTAAAGTTTGATAAATTTTCACCGTTTCAATTACGAACACAATAATATCAGCCAAACTTTATTCAAGGTCTTCAAATGCTTTCAATTTGTGATTAGTCTACAACGTCTGTCGTCTGGAAAAGAGTTGATTCATAAACTAAAGAGGACGTTAATCTACAAATATAAATACAAATCGATTCAACCCTTTCCCAAACGGCAAATTTTGGACCCGACCAAACTGAAAGCAATTTGCAAATGACAAATTAACAGTTGCTAAAAAGATGATTTTTCTATATGGTAGGGTAGAAAACATTGTGGGAAAAGGAGAAAATGCTGGTTACCAGCATTTTCTCCTTTTCCCACAATGTTTTCAAAAGGCTCCTATTCCTGACACGTAAAAACCAGGGATTGTTTGGGAAGGGGTTAAGATTATGTTATCTACTGCTATACCATCTCGAAGCTTGTAATGTGAGATTAACGCTCATCATTGATCAACTAAATTAAAAAAAAAATCAACTGCTAAGAATTTCGTCCATATTAATGGTGGTAATTTACTTAGCCGCCGCTCTCCTTACTTTTTACTAGAAAAAAACACTCCAATGTGACTGATGCACCCAGCCAGGATCGAACAAAGATTCTAACATCTTTACCATTGTGTCAGGGAGTACCAAAAAAAAAGAACGTAATGTTCGCTTTTTAAACTTTGGTGTTGCATGAACGAAACTTTCTCAGCTGTAATCATTTAAATATCACAATTAGTTGGTAATAATATCTTTCAAAGCCCATGACATAATACAATGTAGATCAAAGATCAGACTGCACGCCTTGACTTTAATATTCCATGCCCACTGATTCGTACTTCACTGTGGTGCAAACCTTTTGAAGGATTAGAAATCTTCGACACCTAAATGTGGCATGTCTGGAACTAAACAAGTCACTTCCGTCTGGCATTTATATTGTCTAAGAGATGTTTCCGAGTAATTAACCCTCTCCCAAACGACAAACTTTTAGACTAGACCAAATTGAAAGCATTTGCAGACGACAATTCAACTCTTGCTGAAAAGATGATTGTCTATGATAGGGTAGAAAACATGGTGAAAAAAGGAGAAAATGCTGGTTACCAGCATTTTCTCCTTTTCTCACGATGTTTTCTAAAGGCTACTATTCCAGACCCGTAAAAACCAGGGATTGTTTAGGAAAGGGTTAAATAAATCATTCAAATAGGTATCTGACATCATCGAAGTCTCTACAGCCATGCAACAACCAAATGCTGCTTATTTCTCCATGTTTTCAAGACTATGTCAGATAGGTAATGCACTATCCTTTCCTTTAACCCTTATCTAGCTAAATGAAATTTTCATGTCGAAAGTTAATCCTCAAATAACACCGTACTAAATTTACGTTTCTGGGAATATATCTCCTTATCAGACAATGTAGATCCAAGATCAGGCTGCACGTTCTGTGCAGCCTGATCTTGATCTAAACTGTCTACAAAATGTCAGTGAGTCGCGCTAAGCACCAGGGTAGAAAAACGTCCCTCCTTGGCGTCACTTGTGCAAGGTTTTAGCTGGTCCTAAAATGGCTTTAACAGTGTAGTCTAGTAACAACAAATGCTTCAGCTCCTCCAAATTGGAAGCATTTGCACACAATTAATCAGGTGCCCTCATTTCTGTCATATAAATCACATTATACGTGTCGTCTGAAATTGCTTTCAATATGGACGAGTCTAAAATTTTACCGTCTGGCAGAGTTAACAACAACAACTCAAATTAGCTTGAGTGGTTATGGGCTGCGAGGAAAAGAAGAAACAATTACTCACCTGTCCCAGTGACAAGATGACATAAATAGCTAGTCCCACAGCTAGCATTTTTATCACTACTTCTATAAATAGAAACATAGCATTCTCTGGTGAGTTTTTGTATTTATCCTTTTTCCTGAATATTCATATCGCAAACTCCTGAAAAGCCATATCGCCAACTCGCTGACAAAAACAGAAGTCGCCACTTCTTTACCGTTCTATACGTAATTTCACACAAAAAACGTTTCAAACGTGATCATACACTTTTTTTTCAAGGTAACACTTAAGTACGTATAACGTCGTATAGACGTTAACACGATGCAGCGAGTACTCGTACTGAATATTTCACAGTTAATGACGTCAGTAGCTTAAACTGAAAAGTGAACAGCATGTGGGTAGCAGAAATAGTAAAAGATATTAGGCAAAAATTTGTTAAAAACTCTAGGCTGTTTTAGGGGCAATATGTTAACCCTTAATTTTAGATTAATCCAAATTGGAAGCATTCTAAGACGAAAAAATAAACGTACCTCAAAAACTGAAATTTGTTTCCAGCTGGATAGAAAATATTGTGGGAAAAGAAGAAAATGCTGGTTACCAGCATTTTCTCCTTTTCCCACAGTGTTTTCAGAAGGCTTCTTCCTCTTGATTGTGAATACCAAGGATTGTTTAGTAGAGGGCTAAGATGTCGCAAAGACTATTTGTATAGTCTATTAGATTGCATGGTTTGTGCAGTCTGATTTCGACTGCCACTTTTCGCACCTTTCGATGGCTAAACTAATATAATCCACTAAAACTGAGAATGATTTCTATCACATAGAGTCGTTTTACTTCAAAAACCTCGTAACGAAAGCTTGAAACAAGTTGTAGTTACGAGGTTTTTGAAGTATACCAACGACAGGCAACAGTAAACAAGCTGACGTTGTACAACCAAGGCCAAGCAGCCAGATCTTGATCTTTTCCATAAGCAGAAGCTCCTATTTCTCCTTACATTGAAGGTAAATCCTATAGAACTCCAGAACGACATTTTGTGCCCCCCCCCACCTTCTGTAGAATACTATTGAAAGAAGTAAGTTAACCCATTACCACAAAATCCCTACTTTAGACGACCCTGGGAAAAAAGCCTTTAGAAAACATTGTCGGAAAAGGAGAAAATGCTGGTAACCAGCATTTTCTCCTTTTCCCACAACGTTTTCTACCCTTCACAAAACATTTTAAATTTTCAGCCACTTTTATTTGGTCGTCTGCAAATGCTTTTGATTTGGACAAACCTAAAATTTTGTCGTTTGTGAATGAGTTAAAGAACGTTATCTTCCTCTTCCTCCAATGTTTTCCCCTTTGTCATCTGTAGTTTTTTCGAGATATGTGTTGTAAAGCATGTACATTAATAGATTAATATTTCACTCAAACCTTTACTTGTTCAGTATGCTAGTTTATTATCTTAATATGCATGTACAGCAACGTACGTGCTCGTATGTTTCAAGTTCCCCTGACCCATCCACCGCCATCAGCCGTCCATGCACCTTAGTTATACTAAATGCCTATATTAACACAATACCCACTCAAACAGCATTGCAATTTTTCTTTTGTCAGAATGCATCAAAAAGTCGTAAGGAGGACGATTCCAACATTTTTTCTCAATATATTCCAAGATAACATTGCGATTTGATGCACTTAGAAAAAGCTATTTTCAAGAACGCACAGTAATTTTTTTTTTCTAACTAAGCACTTACTTTAAAAAAATATGTAAGCATGTAATATTTAGCATGTATTTCGTGTTACCAGAAAACATCTACAAACTGGAAAAAAACACAACGATAATCTGACGTTGTTCGTCACAATAATGCTGTAATTGAGGGAATAAAAACATTTATAAAAATCAAGAAGCGAAAAAATGTGATAACCCAACTCCCTAGTTAGACGCACTCTACCGCATCTGTCATATAATACATCGACTGACAATGTAACAGATGGATAATAGTATCACTTTCAGCAATATAGCTGTCTTTTTGAAACTATCCTATTTCCGTACAACTTTAGAATCTGTAACAAACCAATGAAATAATTTTGGGAAAGTCCAATATCTGTTACCAAGTGACTAAACCACAACCAGTCCTCCCAGGTTATCAGATTTCCGTTCGTTCAAACAAAATTCATATTTGAAATTTTTTGTCATATTTGTGTTGCTTAAATTACCCGAAACGAATACATCTAACCCAGTAATCCTATACAAATTAACCCATCTGTCATCATATAAGTATATATCGGACTCATTTTCTTTCTTTTAACCCATTACCACACAATCCCTACTTTTGACGCCTCTGGGAAAGAAGCCCTTTCAAAACATTGTGGGAAAAGGAGAAAATGCTGGTAACCAGCATTTTCTCCTTTTCACACAGTGTTTTATACACCTCACAAAACTAATTTCAAATTTTCAGTCACTTTCATTCTGTTGTCTGCAAATGCTTTCAATTTGGACAAGCCTAAAATATTGTCGTTTGGTAATGAGTTAAAACTGTCTAGGTCATAAAAGAATGTATTACGGTGTTAACTTTTAGTATCACGATTACTTGGTATGGTAAGAAGCAATTTAAGTCATTGGAGTTTTCAGTTGAAAAGAAAGTTACTATTTCCCAATTAACTGGACCTCTTTCCTTAACTGACAATACAATCGACTGAAACTCAGCCAGATTTTTATCTTATATGCCTGCCTATTTAAGCGAACGGTATAGACCCAAGAGCAGTCTGTACGTTCTCAGAGCTCCAGATGGTGGGAGTGGACTTTTGATTTCAAAATTGAAAATATTAATAATTCTTCATTAAACCCTATTTTATAGGTACTCATCAGATTCGTCTCATTGAGAATACCCACAACATAGAGTCTGGAAGAGAAATAATGGATGTAGAATACCGTCACTCACTCTTATCTGGAGCTCTGCGTTTTGTGCAGAGTATGATCTTGATCTATACCATCCGAAAAAGCCCACGCTTTCGCGTATGGTGTTGAAATGATCAAATAAAATGACCATTTAGACATATTGCTAACTGAAGTTCATGAAACAAGCCAAGAATCATAATACTAGCATTAGGAAGTTCGACTCTTTAAACAAGGGCTAAATACTCAGGAAAGAAACACTACTAACACTCGCAAAACTTTGATTTCTTTTTAAAATTGTTCAGGTCCTCCTTTTAACTCTTTACCACACAAAAAGATTTCAGACAGGTCCAAATTCAAAGCATTTGCAGACGACAAAATGAAAGTGACTGAAAATTTGAAATTTGTTCAGTGAAGGGTAGAAAACATTGTGGAAAAAGGAGAAAATGCTGGTTACCAGCATTTTCTCCTTTTCCAACAATGTTTTCCAAAGGCTTCTTTCTCAGGGGCGTCAAAAGTAGGGATTGTGTGGTAATGGGTTAACCCTTTAAGTAAGATAAGTGAAACATGGATCACCAGATCATGATAAGGCTATATTATGCAATCAAAATAAAAGTAAAAAAAGGAGGGGCGGGGGGGGGGGGGGACTCTTTGAAATGGCAATAATTTTGCTTTTTACTAGTCTGAGGAATTTTCAGTTTTACAAACTTACCTATAAGTTAAAGGACGAAATGCATAAAAATAACCAAATTTGAAATTCGAAGGATTTATAGATGTATACAGACTTACTTATAGGAAAGAAAGGCGTAATGACGTTACAAACACGAAAAGAGTTACAAATGTGAAAGAGATAGGAACGTAATTTTTACAAAACTTAAGGACTTATCGTTGTAAAAAAAGGGAAGGGAGCGTAATTTCGTTACAAAAGTCAAGGACTTATAGACGTAAAAAAGTTACAAACGTAAAGGAGATGGGAAACGTAATGGCGATACAAAAGTAAAGAACTTATAGATGTTTTAAGAGTTAGAAATGTGAAAGAGAGGCGTAATGACGTCACAGAAATGAAAGACTTTGGGACGTGAAATGAGTAACAAATGTGAAAGAGATGGGAACGCAATGTCGTTACAAAAGTGAAGGCCTTATAGACGCAAAAAGTTAGAAACGAGAAAGAAAAGGGAACGTAATGTCGTTACAAAAGTGAAGGACTTATAGACGCAAAAAGTTAGAAACAGGACAGAGATGGGAGCGTAATGTCGTTACAAAAGTGAAAGACTTATATATAGATGTAAAAAGTTAGAAACGTGAAAGCGATAGGGACGCAATTTCGTTACAAAAGTGAAGGACTTATAGACGTAAACAGTTACAAACGTGAAAGAGATTGAGACGTAATGACGATACAAAAGTAAAGAACTTATGAATGTATAGGGGATAATCAACTGGTTGTTTTTGATATGAAAAATATCTCACGAGGATGCGTTGTTAGGCGTTGAAAAAACAGTGCGCAGCACGAGTTTTTTTAACGCCTTACAACGCGTCCGAGTGAGATATTTTTCATATCAAAAACAACCAGTTGATTATTCTATTTATTATATACCTTATTAACATCATTATTTGTAATTTTGCGTTTGAAAGTCGAAAAAAATGTAGTCGAAAAAAAAGAATAGTTCCCAAATTACGTCAGGAAGTGAAAGTGAAAGTTGATAACGTCACTAGTGATGATATCAAAATTTATTACACTGGGAAATTCCAGGATTTCACTGCTCGGTATATAATAAATAAAGATTTATAAATGTGAAAGGGATGCGTAATGACGTCACAGAAATGAAAGAATTAGGGACGTGAAATGACTTACAAATGTGAAAGAGATGTGGACCTAGTGGTGTAAAAAAGTGTGAAGGACTTAGAGATGTAAGAAA
Organism: Tridacna crocea; assembly: GCA_943736015.1. Taxonomy (NCBI): domain Eukaryota; kingdom Metazoa; phylum Mollusca; class Bivalvia; order Cardiida; family Cardiidae; genus Tridacna; species Tridacna crocea. The sequence goes on from OX031068.1 coordinate 37,594,156, forward strand.
GAGTTACAGTGGTGAAAGGTGGGGAAGCAATGTCGTCACAAAAGTGTAGAACTTACGAACGTATAAAGAGTTACAAATGTGAAAGAGATGCGTTGTAAAAGAGATACAATCGTGAAGAGTCACAGACATTAAAGAATGACGTACAGAATGGCTCACAAGCGTCAATGAAAAGAAAAACATTTAATATAGTTACATGTGTAGTTCAAGACGTAAACTACTAACAAACGTGACAGAGTTATATAGACGTAAAAGACAAACTTGATAGAATAAGAGATGCATAAGAATTACTTTACAAATGTACATTACGTACATGAAAGAGTTACCAACGTAACGGACCTGTAAACACAAAAGACTTACAAACGTGAGAGAGTTACTGACGCTGAGGACTTAAAACTTGAAGGACTAATAATCTAATCGAATTACAAACGTTAAAGAATTGCAATTTATAATGTGAAAAAGTTACAAACTTAAAGCAAAGTAACGAAGGTAAAAGAGATACAGTAGAGTTACAAACACGAACAAGTATGTAACACACAAGCCATGTATCATATGTCCCAGTAGGTATAGAGTAACCACTGAAGTATTCTCGTGAGGCGACAAGAATGTCAACCAAACCTTGAGCTTTCTATTTCTGCTCTAATTGCACTCATATATCTTCTTGACATACTACTGTACAACCTAATGTTAGATTTGTTATACACTGCTTTAGATTAGACAAGGAACAGACAGTGGGATGAAATGCAAGTGACCCTAATTTTTTGGGAAATACTTTGCCAACGACGTTCATAGTTATCCACTGTGTCTATGGTGGACAGATTCCAACGAGAGAGAGAGAGAGAGAGAGGGAGGGAGACAGAGGGACGGCAAGAGGAAAGGAAAGGAGAGGAGACGTGGGAGGGAGGGAGAGAGAGGGAGACAGAGAGAGGGCAAGAGGAGAGGGGAGGATACGAGAGAGAGAGAGAGAGAGAGAGAGAGAGAGAGAAGCGGATGGAGGAGAGAAGGAGAGAAGAGATGAAAGAGAGATGGGACGAACAGAGGAGAGACAGAGAGAGAGAAGGAGAGAGATACAGACAGACAGACTACACTTGAAAAGAAATCAATTAAATTTTATGGATACAAGATTATGTTGACTTGCTAGGAATAGTGCATCACAAAGATGCATCACAACCTTCTTTTGCCATAATGTCACTTGAATGTTTTTATGTTAATCGAAAAGTATCTAATAAATGCGTATTAATACTAAAAGGTATAGTCTATGTTGAAAAAAAAGGGTAAAAATTTACTGGGGAAAAAAGGGTGACTTGCGTTAACGCCATCTTTATTACAATTTGAGTTCTACCCACTGAGGGTAGATAACTCGCTGATAAAAACCGATAAAAGGTGAAAAAGTGATAAAATACGTGTGCTGTTCTTAACTTTTTCTCTGAAATCCAACTGTTTCCTCTCTTTTTTTATGTAACCGTGACCTCTCTAATAATTAATCCGTAAATCGTGGAATTTGGGAATTTTGATGATAAAACGTTGATTTGTTCAAAGGAAGAAGGCAATGAATCAATGTACATGTAGCTATATTACTAAGATTTCTTTCCAAGTTTAGTTTGTCTGTCTATATATCTCTCTCTGGAAAAGCAGTAAATGCTGGCTACCAGCATTTTCTCCTTTTCTGACAATGTTTTCAGAAGCCATGGGTCGATATAACTCAGGATGGTTTAGTAAGGAGTTGGGGCTGATACTTGTTAGCCTGCATTGTGCCCTTTTGATATATACAATTAACTGTAAGATTGTAGATCTAAAAGTTAATTGCCACATTTTTACTGAATATTTACAGATGAAAGAACTTTTCGTTAAACAGATTAAGATTAATTATTACTAACGTAGCCCTCCTGCACCAATGAAATTCATAATATGATCTTGGCTCTTTGCAACCGTTTCGGCGGGCATTCAGTCGATTTTGTTTTAACTCATTACCAAACGACAATATTTTAGGCTTTTCCATATCGAAAGCATTTGCAGACAACAAAAAAAAAAGTGACTGAAAATTTGAAATTTGTCTTGTGAATAGTAGAAAAAATTGTGGGAAAAGGAGAAAATGCTGGTTACCAGCATTTTCTCCTTTTCTCAAAATGTTTTCTAAAGGCTTCTTTCTCCGGGTCGTCAAAAGTAGGGATTGTGCGGTAATAGGTTAATAAACCTTTACCAAACAATCTCATAATTCACAACTCTGGAGGAAGAGACTTTTTTTTTTTCTTTGGAAAATTTATTATATACAGCATTGTTGCCCTTTCTTGTTCAGTTTTTTACCCTTTCGTGGACAAATCAAATAATCCGAGACACATATTAACTTGCTGTCTTCAAATGCATTCAGTTTGGGGCAGTCTAAGTAAGGTTTTGTTTATCTGGTATTGACAATGTGCCTAAACAATGACAAGAATGCAATTTTCATCAATGAGCGATTTGTAACAGTTGTGGCGGGTGGACTTGTAGTATGTAGAGAGATGATGTTACACCCTGTTTAACCCATTACCAGACGACAATATTTTAGACTGGTCCAAATTGAAAGCATTTGCAGACGACAAAATAAAAATGACTGAAAATTTGAAACTTGTTTTGTGTAGGGTAGAAAACATTGTGGGAAAAGGAGAAAATGCTGGTTACCAGCATTTTCTCCTTTTCCCGCAATGTTTTCAAAAGACTTCTTTCTCAGGGGCGTCAAAAGTAGGGATTGTGTGGTAATGGGTTAATTGCCGATCTATTCAACTGACATGGGTGAAGACCTAATGCTCAAAGCACTGTTTATTAATAAGAAAGTATATAATAATTCCAAACCCAAGTACCACATCATGAAATTCGACAATGGTAAAAGACAGAGAGAATGAATATGGTTACCTACCATTCAGAATGAAATCATAAGCAATTGAATAAAAAGAAGAAGCTCAGGTTTCAGTATGACAAACGTTAAACTCTCCGAGTACACAGATTTCATATAAATGCTGTATTCTCAGGATGCAACATTCTAAGGTCATGTGATTCTTATACAAGCCCAATTGGGTGTTCCCTCAAGATGCGAAAGGTGGTCACACAGTGCCAAACGGCCATCTACCGCCCAATTATTTCATCAAGATCTATCCAGAGATTGGCAATATTATCAAAATTTCACGTGTAAAAGTTATCTTTTTTGATAAAAACAACTGCGTTCCCATGGTACATTTAATTAATACGTCATATCAGGTGTTTCCTAACTATAAAGCTCTTTCGGGGAGAGAGAGAGAGAGAGAGAGAGAGAGAGAGAGAGAGAGAGAGAGAGAGAGAGAGTCTCTTACCACCGCCCAAATTCATGTATTTTAAAACCTTATTCGAAAACTGAAGATTACCAACTGCGTATTATATCCCTGATCCCGATCCCATACGGTTCAAAATGTGACACGCCATAATTATACACAATAATGCTTCAAAGGAATAAAAAATACTTTTTAGAACATTAAAAGATAACAGTTATCGGAATACTCTGTTCTTGAAATATTCTACTGCTTTCAGCAATCTAGACAGAAACGCTTCTACAGAAAAAAAAACCCTAAACATTCAAAAACATTAAAGAAGAGTAGATACCGGAATATTCCGTTCTTTAGGTACTCCACATGTTGTTCACAATCCAGACAAAATAAGTTTAAATAAAAAACTCAAATTTTCAACCAAAGTAATGAAAACTCCTATATTTTTTAATCTTTGTTTCCTATTGGTTTATATACAAGGCCAACCACCAGCTTTCAACATGACCGTTTGCCTTCTTCATTGTCAAGCCTCGCTCCATTCTTTCTTTTTAAAAAACATATACCTGAAATCTCTCGATCCCTGGTGATTTATTTTCTGAAACAAGTTTACGCTGAAACCATTAAATCATTACCACACAATCCCTCCTTTTGACGCCCCTGAGAAAGAAGCCTTATGAAAACACTGTGGGAAAAGGAGAAAATGCTGGTAACCAGCATTTTCTCCTTTTCCCCCAGTGTTTTCTACCCTTCCCAGAACATATTTCAATTTTTCAATCACCTTTATTTTGTCGTCTGCACATGCTTTCAATCTGGACCAGTCTAAAATTTTCTCGTGTGGTAAAGAGTTAAGAAGTGGTTGTCACAATTTCCCACTTGCCCATTCCAAGAAAGGGACTCGGGAATGACATGAGTAAGTGACCTTTCGCTGTGATATGATTAAGTCTCAAATACAACAAAATTTTAGATAAATTAACTGTGACTCAAAAACTGAAAGATCTCTTTGGAAACTTAGAAAACATTGTTGGAAAAGGAGAAAATGCTTAAGTCCAAACTGCATCCATAAATAAAACGAATGTTGCATTAAATCCTCTGGCCAACACACAAAATACTTATCATGACGGAAATACTACTGACAATGCGGGGCTATGAGTATTTCTGCTCATCTGTGTAATGGTTACGGTAACCGTGTCATGTTAAATTGAGAGACTATTTGCAATAGTAATAGTGTACCAAGAAAGCGAAAATAACACATTAATACCTTTAGTTCAGATGTCTTTTTTTCACTTCTTGTCCCAGAGCAGACCCTATTCTCGAAAATATGTCGCAAATAGAGTTTTTGTTCATACCGATCCACTTATACCTTTGTCGAAACGAAATACGCACGCGCTCCTTCAATCAGATGGATTTGATTAGCAATATTTTACAAAGGTCACTCGTCCAAATCCAAATCTGTTTTAGACGGTAATGAGGGCGCCGCGCTTTTCATTTTAAAGTGGCAGAGTACTAAAGTTCATTTATACAATGTTTATGAAAAAATTCTCGTAAAACACATAGCCTGCAAAGATAGAACGAAAATGTTATATACTGAGAAGAGAAAATACATGTAGAAAGCTTCCCAATGTTTATTATTTTTGCTATACTTCTTTGACTTCTTATAGCGTTAGTAACGGAATAACCTTGTAACGTACTAAGCTAGGGAATAAATTCTAGTGAGCTGGGTTGTTTTCGAAGAAAACGTCTTACTGTCATAGCCACGCCATCTACATCTACGTCACCGTCGTGCAAAAATTGGACAATTTATAATATCTCTGTCATTACTGAAGATATTTGATTCAAATTTGGACAAGGTGTTAACCAACAAATGGGAAACCCGTACAATAGGGGCAGGTAACCATCAACGTATTTTTACACAGTTATGCTCCTTTTTACGACTTTGATCTTTCACTGAAATTCAAGCAACTACAGCAGAGCGTTGGCAACCGCATGCGGTACTCTTGTTTTAAATAGCTTTTAATTCTGAACCAAATACTCCGACGTTTTAGTCACCCTGAAGAAGACAGGCTTCGGAAAAGATCATGGGAAAGGAGAAAATGCCGGTTACCAGCATCTTTTTTATCTTCCCATAATGCTTTCTACACTTTTCATCACAATTCTTACGCATGGAGGTACAATACAAAAATGTATGGTAATGTTTTTGGTTTGAATTTATATAAAAAATTTTCGGTTGGAGACAAGTTAAGCAGTCAGGGAATAACAACGATAGGATGCTCTAGCTCATAAACTAACACTGTTCGTTCCATATGCCACAATTATTTTTCTTCACAATGATAACAGCTATGACAAGTAGGTAGATGTAATCTAGATAGTAGAGTAAGGTATGGAATTCATAATGAATACCAATGATATACAAAAACATTAAGTCATGCTATGTAAAAGGGGGGTTTGATGCATTTCTAAAACGTATCGATTCAGTGTCCTTATTCACCAACCATTCTTATGAAAATCTTAGTCTAATTCTTCAAAATTTTGTCAATGTGAAAATACATAACTTCTGATTGGCTGAACCATTTGGATACGTAATTTAAAATAGCATATTAAAATACACTGGGTGAGGCCATCGATCATGGAAATACTTATTTTTGATAGGAAATAGCTTCAATCGCTCATAGCTTTCTATTGGCGCAATGATTTGTCTACCAATCGTTTGGTCTTTGGCTTTTTCGTTCCAAAACCTGTTAGTTCCAAGCCTTGTTCATCCAATGATTGCCTGCTACTATATTTGATTGTGCATGACTATTTACAGATCAAAATAATTGATAGCAATGTTGAGAATTGAATGTCAACGGCCCAAAGATATTTCAAAATCATAGTTTTGAGGTACAAACTTAATTTTTTATTTATATGTATTCACATGGCTTTCACACTATCCATCAAGCATCGTACATTCAAGAGACATCACTCCTGACTCCTCCTCATGATCAAAGGGAGACCACCAATACACAAATAATTCTAACTTTGACATGAGTACTCTCCTTTCAACCAAAAATGTATTCATTTGCTTAATAGGTTGAGTTTCAAGCTAACATTTGAATACTGTATCTCTTTTTCTGTCATATTACTAATTCCACACAATAGCTTCATTGACAAATACCACTTCAGCGTTCTAAACGCTTTGATTCATCCTACAAATGCGTACTCGGAAATAACTAAGCTTTGGTATTCATGGGTCTATAGAAAAAAACTACGGGAGAATTGTGTGATAAATCTGTACCGATTTATCATCGATAATTGTATATTCAGACAGATGTGTTGTCCTGTATTGATTTCATTATATTTCGACCGAGGTACTGTCTACTTCTTTTAACCTGATCCTAACCTTTATGATGAATATATAAGTAGGCATAAAAATAGAACTCCGACTATTAATTGTAAAGTTACATATATACACGGTAAGCAATTTAACCCTAAGCCTACAAGTTCGACTCAAAGCGCCTTTGCAGACAGCGAATATCCAAGATAAGACTGCATAAAACGTGTAGTCTGATCTTGGATATACACTGTCCGATGAGAAATATATATCATCCCCAAAATATTGACTTTGAAATTATAATAGATTTATTTGCTTTTGTTACTTTTGACCGGAAAGTTTCAGTTAACCTATCCAGTTAGTAAAAGCCCACCAAATGGTATCTTCCTAAAGAGTGATTGGCATAAACCGCACGAAATAGATTCCAAGACCATTCGGTAGACATGCTAAGTGATGCCGAGAGTAAAAAATGAATATGAATTTATGTAAATGATACTGACTTGGTGTCAGGTTAAATGATGCAGATAATACATGTATCACCTTCAAAACCTTGTTGCAGTAGCATGGTCGCAGTCGTAAAGACAGAATCACACAGAGCTTGCGATACAAGAGCGTTAGCCTAATAGGAATGTCGACTGCCTACAAGAATGCCGACATTCTTTTTGCAGATTTTTGACGGTTAGTGGGACAAACTTTCTTCTTTTTTCGCCTCTGAATAGTGGGAAAGCGTTCTTACAATATCTAACCGTTAACATTCCAAGAATTCCGACTTTACCAACTTTTAAGCATTTGCAGTTTACAATTCAAAAGTGGCTACAATGGTGGAATTTGTCTTTGATGGGATTAAAAAAAAAAAAAATGTGGACAAAGGAGAAAATGCCAGAGACGTTACCAGCATTCTCTCCTATTCTCACATTTTTTTCAATGGCAACTCGGCATAGTTTCGTTGTTTCAGTTGCTGTGAAACCCCGAAAAAAAAAAAACAATAGAAACTCTTGCTGAAAATAGAAACTCTTCTAAACATTCCTGAATCAAATCGAGTTTTTTTTCATATAAAAGATAAAACAATGTCAGCAACGGAAGAACTCGATCGATCAATCGATTAGTTTAAGGCTTAATTTTTGCCTCTTTCAAACACTGACATTTGATAGTTTTAACAGGCTGCAGATTCTTTGATATTTTACAATTTATCTGAAACTTTCTTATTGCCATATTAACAAACTTTTTGCCACGAGCAGTTTTTTTTCAAAACCCGATCTAGATCTACTGACAGTATAGCAACAGAGTTACAGGCCAAAAAAGCAATTAAGTGCAAACTTATTAAAAATACTTCCACTGATTTTTTAAGTGCATACATGCAAAAGTAACAGAACATGCTCAACAGGAGCCACCAAATGGTATCTTCCTACAGGCAACTCCCATGCCCTAAATACGTAAAAGGTACTACATGTATTAAGTAGTATTGCTATAGTGATTACTTAACCCATTACCACACAATCCCTACTTTTGACGCCCCTGAAAAAGAAGCCTTTAGAAAACATTGTGGGAAAAGGAGAAAATGCTGGTAACCAGCATTTTCTCCTTTTCCAACAATGTTTTCTACCCTTCACAAAACAAATTTCAAATTTTCAGTCACTCTTATTTTGTCGTCTGCAAATGTTTTCAATTTGGACAAACCTAAAATTTTGTCGTTTGGTAATGTGTTAAATATGATGTTCACAAGAAGAAGGAAGAAGAAGACGCGCGTACGGTTATAATCCTGACACACTCATTAATGCACTGAGGGCGCTAAACAACCGAATAAGATCTTCATCCAACACTTTGTAATGGACACTACATAGATTCCTTACTATGACATAAAACACACAACATTTTTGTATTTCCGTTTCCCCTGACTCAGCGTTCCCGTCGCATAGGAAATGAACCGTTCGGGATAGTATTGGATTTTATGTAATAAATATATTGACCGAAACATTGCGGCTGAAAATGGCTCCCCCTCTCGCTCACGTCAAATCATTGATATCAACGATAAAGTTATCCCTTTACCAATCAATATGTAGTTTAACCCATTACCACACAGTCCCTACTTTTGACGCCCCTAAGAAAAAAGCCTTTTGAAAACACTATGGGAAAAGGAGAAAATGCTGGTAACCAGCATTTTCTCCTTTTCCCACAGTGTTTTCTACCCTTCCCAGCAAAAATTTCTATTTTTTATTCACCTTTATTTTGTTGTCTGCAAATGCTTTCAATTTGGACTAGTCTAAAATTTTCTTGTGTGGTAAAGAGTTAACTCAGGCTGCTAAGCGCATCTCACGGAACTTTTGCGAACAGTGTAGATCAAGATCAGACTGCACAGAACGTGCAGTCTGATAAGGACATATCCCCCGAGCCAAAAAGTAAGCACCTTTAACTCATTAGCAAACGCTAAAATCTTAGAAGAGTCCAAATTGAAGGCATTAGCAGACGACAAAATGAATGTGACTCAAAATTTGAAATTCGGTCCACAGAAGGGTTAAAAACGTCGTGGGAAAAAGAGAAAATGCTGGTTACCAGCATTTTCTCCTTTTCCCACAACGCTTTTAAAAGGCTTCTTCCTCAGGGTCGTGAAAACTAGGGATTGTTTGGTAAAGTGGTAACATAGCAAAAAATCTCTCTTTTTTTTTCATTAGCATGGCTAAAAAGTTTCATTTATCAAGGTAAAGGCTGTGTACCCAGCTTGCAGAGACAATTTCCCTCTTTTTAGCCACGTTTCATTATGTTGTCTGCAAATGCATGTAAAGTGGATAGGTCAAAAATTTTATTTCGTAGGAAAGAGTAAATAAACGTATCCACAGTAAATCTGTAACACAGACCTGATTTTCATGGAAGATGAATTCATATTCACGCGATATTAGGTCAACCTTTTTCATAAGTGTAATGCATGGCTTGTAGAAATAATTGCATCCTTTTAGCCACGTTTTTATTTTGTTGTCTGCAGATGCTTGTAAACTGGATGGGTCTAAAGTTTCTCTTGTGGTAAAGAGTAAATACCGCATCCACAGGAAATCTGTAACACAGAGTTGCCTCTGAAGATGAATTCATACGCAATATTACGTCACCCTTTTTCATCAGTGTAATGCCCCATTTGTATAAGAGTTTGCAGAACAAGAAATTTAGAAAACACTGTGACGAATAGAAAGTTTCCTCGAAAATTCTCGTCTGTAGCTTATTTTTTCTGAAAACCAGCAACATGCATTCACACTTTCTATAATTATAGTAAGCATTATTTGTGGTTATTGGTATCTTATCACAAAATTCTGCCTCTGCTGAAATTGATTAACCCTTTACCAAACAATGCCTGGTTTTTACGACTCAGACTAAACGCATTTTAAAAACATTGTGATAAAAGGAGAAAAATGCTCCTTTTCTCAGAATGTTTTCTACCCTGCTTAAAACCAATTTTAACTTTTGAGTTATGTTTATTTTGTCGTCTGCAAGTGCTTTCAATTTGGACAAGACTAAAATTTTTTCGTTTGGAAAGGGTTATGTAACTCCAGAGAATTTATCAGTTTGCCGAAATTCAGTGGAAAGCTTTCAGAGAATATTGATAAGGCAAATTCTATATTGAGCGTGTGTAAATCGATTGTTCCCGATTCACACGGCTTATGAAACAGTGCCAGACCAGTGTACGATTACTCTTAGCTAACAACATATCAATTTGGGCAGTAATATTGTTTCTGAAGGGCTAAACCGTTTGGTTAAGCTGAACTGTTGATTGTTTTATTTTATGTATGCGGCTCAACCGTTGTCTGCGCATGTCATCTTCTTCGAAGACTCGACCTGTCTTATATATGGAGTGCAACACACGAAAAGGGTCATTCGGACATTTGCGGAAAGTGTCGTCTCGGATCAGCGTGTTCAGTCCGCACAGGCTAATCCGAAACGACACTTTCCGATTTTATGTGATTTTCTGTTTTACGCAAGTCTTCTGTAACACAAAATCTAGTGTAGTCGTAAAGTGTCGTCTCGGATTAGCCTGCGCGGACTGCGCAGGCTAATCCGAGACAACACTTTACGCAAATGTCCGAATGCACCTTTTCGCGTGTTGCGCTCCATATGTGACGCATCACCCATTCCCCGATACTTGGGAAAGGTAGGGCTTATACCGAAGCTAAACCTAAACCTGTAGGGACTGTTTTAATAAAGTCACTAGCTTTTTACTTTGCAAGCTATGTCGCAGACAAAAATCAAAAGTTGAAATTTACAAAGGGCAATAACCCCAAAAAACTTAATATAGACGTATGGTTCTTTAACACTGCACTTCTCCTCAATGTGATCTAGCTGTGTGTGAAGTTTGAAGTTACAAGCTTTCGTACTTTGGAATTTAAGCCCTGGACAAAAATCCAAAGTTAAAATTTACACAAGGGCAATAACTCAAAATATATTTGGAATAGAGTTATGGTTCTTGTGTACTGCACTTCTCCTCCAAGTGATCTATCTATGTGTGAAGTTACTAGATTCTATACGTCTCTTACATTTTGGTAAAAATGTCATGTAAACAAACAAGTAAAAAAGCCACCGCGTAGAAACCCCGTATGCTAAATACATGACGGTCATTTGATCTTCTTGCCGCGCTTTCAAGTCGCATGATCTTGTCCAGCGGTCTTCTTTATCTTTTTTTTAACGAAATTCTTTTTTTCTTCTGCTTAGACTCATAGGAAAAAGTACTTCCGGCAAACATTGCAAAATCATATCGTCACTAGTGATGATACCATATTAAAATCTTATCATGACTATTGGTGTTATTCACTGTGAAATCCCAGAAATTCACTGATAAGAATAAAATAAAATAGTTAAGACTAGTCAAAAATGAAAGCATTTGCAGACGATAAATTAAACATGGCTCTGGTCTCAGACAGAGTTACCACCATTTCCTCCTTTTTCCACAATGTTTTCAAAAGCCCTCTTTCTCAAGCCTGTCGAAATTCGGTATTACATGCTAATGGGTCAAAACAACAATCACTGGACATCTATAATGTCATGTAACAAACGCCAGACAAGTGACCTTTTGTGACCTTTCGGCAATTATTGTAATGAAGAAATAATAGATATATGATGCGTTTCTGGCAACACTCCGTCCAAACATAATTTTCTATCGTATACAATGAAGATAGATAACAGACACTCGTGTTTTACTTGTTCATTCTTCTAAGTAATTGAGTCACATGGTTCGGTCGCAATCAAAGTAATCAGAGTGCCATGCTTGTATCAACAAGGTACCTTCTATTTAATAATGACCAAACAACACCAAGTTTTAAGGACCAAAAGAAAGAAAGATTTTGGGAAAAAGTGTTTTGGAAAAGGAGAAAATACTGGTAATCCGCTTGCTCCCTTTCCAAAAAGATTTTCTGCCATACCAAAGCCACACCCAACCATTTTACCATCATTTTTCTACTGCAAAATGCCTTCTATATGGCTTACAACACGTAAAAAATGGCATTCGGACATCTGCGTCAACTGTCCTCTCGGATCAGCTTGCGCAGTACATACAGGCTAATCCGAGACGCCACTTTACAACAAAATTAGATTTTGTGCGACAGTTGACTTTGGTAAAACAGAAAATTACATAAAAACGGAAAGTGTCGTTTTGGATTGCCCTGCGCGGATTGCGCTGACTGACCTGAGACGGCACTATATTCAAAGTTCATGTCCTAATGCCCCTTTTAGCGTGTTGCAGGCCATATGAAAAAGTCTACAAATCTGACGTCCTGTAATATTTTCTACACTGAAAAAAGACAACGGTTTCATGGTATTTTCCTAGGTCCATATTCACCGACCATTCTTAAGAACATTCTCATTCTCTACTTTTTTCCCAAATTTGAAAGCAACACACTTTCTGATTGGCTAAACCATTTGGTTTAGCCAATCAGAAGTTGTGTTACTTTCAAGTTTGGCAAATCTTTGAATATGGGACAAAAAACGTTCTTAAGAATGGTTGGTGAAAACCGACGGTTGTGTTAAAGTTTGGTTGGTGAAAACCGACGGTTGTGTTAAAGTTACACGCTTTCGGGCCAATCAAACGAATGCAATGATACTAGGACACTCACATACTCGCCACCCAATGCTTCATGCAGACGCTTCAGGCTCGCTTAAGTCTATGGCTTTTGCATTTGTCAGGTCATTTAAAATGCTACTCTTCTATCGTTAGAAGCGGTGCTTTAGTCAGATTCTGTCGAGTCAAATGCCAGGGAATTCGTCAAGCTAACCAAAATAACTCTACGCAAGTGGTGAAACAAAGATCACATTTCTTTTCATAAGAACAATTATTATCTTGACAACAAGCTTTGTGCCTTACCCTGTTCATTTTCAAGTGAAATTTTATGGTTTGGACCTAATCAAACAAACTGAAAAGCTAAATTTGCAACAAACAGCAAAAAAACCGCGAGCATTTGAATCTTCCACAGGAAGATTAGCTATAGGCTAATCTTTTTTGGCAAAGTCAAATTCATCAGACTACTTCTGTTGCATTTCAGGGACTGAATGCTGGATAAGTAAATTTGCTAGAGAATAATGTTTTCCAGACGACAAACACCCTTTGGGTTTTCTTACAATTTTCGTCCTTTCTACCTAATGTTTTTACACTATATAGTATTTACCATCAGAAATACGGATCATGTATATTTTGCAAAAAAAAAAGTTTTGGAAGTCGTACATGCTGCAAGTATCTGTAAAATAGCGAGTCACCCACCGTAAAAGAACACGAAACCAAAATAAAGGGAATCAATTCTAAAGCGTTACGCAATGTTATTCGATTAAATTAACACGGATTTATTTCCCTTGTAACAAACCACAGTTGTTAGGCTCTACCGTGTAATTTCGAATGAAATAAAGTAAGAATGAATGAACTAACAGATGAATGGACACACGATGTATCACCCGTAGACTGGTGTCAGTCCCTTAAATAGAGCCTTTTCATTAAAGAAATCACCAAATAAATCTGCAAAACAAATACTCTATTTTCTCCATTTCTGAATGTATAAATTTAACGTCATGGATAACTTCGATCTTTGTTCCACCATGGCAACGATTTGAACGCTACAGGGTAAGGATACCGGGTAGACCAAGACTTGTGTCCGCGTTTTGATGATGGCCACTGAAATAATATCGTGTTAAACCCTCTGAATCTTATCATTTGCTCAGGATTACTGTATGTATACATGTGCACAAAAATGTGTGGGAGACAAGATTCTGGCAGCTGGTGGCAACACGTGCCTGTTAACAGGTTTATTATATCAAAAAATTTGAAAACATGACGGCAAAAGTAGCACTTGTTGCTCTGAGCAACATCTATATTCCACTTTTGTTTTCAGACATGGTTCTGCAAGACAAAACTAGTCACTTAGAAGGGACAGTGCAGTTTTTGGTTTGTATTGGAGTTTAATGCAATCTTAAGAGCTTACGTCCGATTTCACAGTGGTCAGTGACGCGCCAGTGTGTTTCCTGGCTTTTTCACAGCAGTACCAAAGCCACAAACTAATTTTCTCAAATGCAACAGAGGTGCCATGCAAAACCGCACCGGAAAGAAAGTTCGCTGCAATCGGGTGTCGAACCCGCAAAAGTCAGATACGCTAACCACCGAGCTACCCTGCTTTAGATCATACCGTGTTTTTCTATATTCATCATCGTCCCGGGGCTTTACATGTTGACTTGTATGTGCGAAAAAACAAACTACATCTGGGAAAGAGTTTTGCGGTCAGTGCTGATAAATAAACAACAGCACAAAACTACATGTATTATATACATGTACTCTGAACCGTTTTCGCTCGTCATCAAACCACCAAATCTCTACAAAAATGAAAGCATTTGCAAACGATTAATTCAAGGTAGTTCAAAAGATTATTTCTTTCTTTGATAGGATAGGTAACATTATGGTAAAAAGAGAAAATGCTGGTTTCTCTTTTTCCCATAATGTTTTCAAAAGGCTCTTTCCCCCGAGTCGTTAAAACTTGAGGTTGTGTTGTAAGGTTTAAAAACGATTTCTTTGTTTGATAGAATAGTAAACATTGTGGAAAAAAGAGAAAATGCTGGGTACCAGCATTTTCTCTTTTTCCCATAAAGTTTTCAAAATGCCCTTTTTCCCCGGGGTCGTTAAAACTTGAGATTTTATAGTAAAGGGTTAAAAGAGACTTTCATAACTACGCAAGGGTAAAATTCGAGGCATTCCGATTGAGAGTTTATATACATATAAAACTTTTTTTAGGTCGATGGATGGAGATTATATCTTATCGAAATCATGTCAGATGTTCTATGCTGATAAGCCTTCTGCTTCTTTACCGGGTCACAGACTCCAAACTGAGTGCAACAAAAATTGAAATTGCATTAAAATTACATGATGAACAAGATATTACGTATAAATATTATTTTGAAAACATATCAGTTAAAGGGGGGAACTATTATTTTCTGATAACTTATCCCTTTGCTTCAATGTTTTCATAAATCTTTGGCAACGGTTTCTCCAAAATGCAAAAGGGTTCGGTAAATCATCAACTAGAGCGGGCTAAATGTGTTCTATTTTTACACTGGAGCCTTTCCTAATTCCATCTAAAGTGTAATGTCTAAGGGCCCACTCAGGTCTATAAGTTTTTAATATGAACCTGAATAATTTGTATTACCCGGGCAGGTCCTTTCTCTCCCAAAACATTCTCGAGAACCGACCTAGGTTGATGCTCTATTCTATAGTTGAACCAAAGAAGAGTAGTTACGTTTTTCTCTACCAAGATGCGTATTCAATGATCAGTTTTTATACCATTCTTAAACTTATTCTTGGAGAGTTTACTGAATTTGAAAATAACCCAATTTCTGATTGGCTAAACCATTTGGTTTAGCCAATCATATATCGCGTTATTTTCTAAATGTACAACTACACTAAGAAGGCAACTTTGAAAAGTTGATAAATAAGAACCCTGATATATGAAGTTTTCGTGGAACAAGCAAAGATGTTTTGTTAGTCGAGTTAAAAGGTTTTCTGAGAATGAAAGTAAACAAAAGGAACTATTCTATGAAGATGGATGTTTATCAATCGTGCATTCGTTAAAAGGTTTTGAGGATGTACACAAACTTATTTTGGACTGCACAAAACATGTTTCTAACTGTTGACCTTCAAAGCTGTGGTCAATGTAGTCAAGATCAGAGTGCACAAAACGTACAGTCTGATCCTGGATCTACACTAACCGGTGAGAAGATATTTTCCCCAAAACTAACTTTAAAAATTCTTATTATTGCTATTTTGACAACTGACCGGAAAGTTTCAATTAACTTATCCAGTTAGTTAAGGGTTGGTTGGCATAAACCACAAGAAATATTTCCGAGACAATTCGGGACATATCCCGAGCGATACCGAGGATAAAATAGAATATTAATTATCTAAAATGATTCTGACCTGGGTCAGGTTAAATGAAGCAGATAATACTTGACGGTTGACTCGAAAACCCAACAAGAGGTGAACTGGTTTGGAACCCAAAGGTAGCCTCGCTTGTATCGGTGCTTTACACCGGGCACGTTAACCCATTACCACACAATCCCTACTTTTGACCCCCCCCCCCCGAGAAAGAAGCCTTTAGAAAACATTGTGGGAAAAGGAGAAAATGCTGGTAACCAGCATTTTCTCCTTTTCCCACAATGTTTTCTGCCGTTTGCCGTTTGCAAAGCAGATTTGAAATTTTCAGTCACTTTTATTTTGTCATCTGCAAATGCTTTCGATTTGGACAAAGTTAAAATTTTGTCATTTGGTAATGAGTTAAAGAACCAAAGAGGTTTATTAGAAGAAGAGCTAGGGGCTTGTACCCGGATTTCCTCGTATCCTATTCTTTCTCGAGGCTAATGGTCCATACCAAAGATGCCTAGAGCACGGAGGGACCTTAATCCTGCAAACTCATCATCAAACAATATTTCTTCGTTTCTATTGTGATCATTTCTTTTCTACATTAAAAAGGTGATAACAGCGTCTCGCTCTAATTCGGTTGAAACATATGGATAGTTTCGCTTTTTTTATCTGTTTGAAGAATGACATGGCCTCGTTTAAATATTTTTTCCAGACCAAGTGTTATTGATACGGCCCGCACGTGCGAGAAATTCACCTCCATGTGGCCCCTGGGTCGTGGAAACATACTCCCCCACAACACACAACAAATTAGTCTGCTGCTTAGCATGTGAGCTCCTAACCCTTTATCATAGAAAAAAAAACTCACGAATTACTACGATCCTGAATCAGAGAACTTTACAAAACATTGCAGTAAAAGGAGAAAATGCTGGTTACCAGCATTTTCTCCTTTTCCTACAATGTTTTCTGTCCTATCATATCAGCCACATTCTCATGATCGTGTTTAACCCTTTACCACATGACAAGATTTTAGACCTGTCCGAATAAATCATTGAAAGCATTTGCTGATGACAGTTTCAATGTGGCTCATATGAAATGAATTTTCTTTGAAAGGGCAGAAAACATTGCGGGAGAAGGAGAAAATGCTGGTAACCAGCATTTTCTCCTTTTACCACAATGTTTTCAAAACTGTTCTCTTTCAGGGGTATTAAAAGCCGCCATTAGGTGGTAAAAATGTTAAACACTGTTAATAATTATTGGCATGTCTAAAATTTTGTTTTGTGGTAAAGGGTTCCTGGCCCTTTCGATACTTTATACATGAAAAATAATATGGACCATGCTCTGGCAAAAGGGGGCTTAAAGCAACCCGGTGGTGTATTATACCAAGCAAGACATCACAGAATTATGGATCCACGAAAAAAATAAATTTCTGTCGAACAACCGGATGAATTTTGAGATAGACTGGTCCTGTTACATACAGAAAATTGATCAATAGCGAAAAGTATCAGCTCAGGTCAGCCTGCGCGGACTGCGCAGGCTGACCTGAGTCGATACTGTTCGCAGATGCATTAAGTCCCCTTTTAACAGAGCAAGGCTCACATTGTTTACAGACAGTGCACCTCAGTCTTCGGGCTTTTTCTTTCATTATTTCTTTACCACATAATCCTGTCTTTACTTTATCCTGAGAAAGAAGGCATTGGAAATCATTGTGGGAAAAGATAAGCATTTTCTCATCTTCCTGCACTGATTTCGATCGTCTATTAAAATTCAAAGTACTGAAAGAACTGGTAGACAAGCGAATATGAAATAAAGGGTATGGTAAAGATAAAAAACTTGGCTGGTTGATACAAGATTGAAGAAAAATTTTCAAGTTCTATTTGACCGAGTCCGTTCGAGTTCACAGCAGAGATTCCTACACAGAAAGTGCAGTCTTATCTCGAAACTACACGGCCTTTACGGAGATAATTTTCACAAAAACTACCACAGAGATAGCAGAATTTGGGGCTTTACTATAGGTCTGAATGTTTCATTGCACTTTTACAGCATGTTAAATGTTATAGTTTGCTTTTTTGGAAGAATCGTGGACAATAAAGAGATAAAATGCTCACAACTATAGAAAGTTCTTCTTATGCAACAATATTCTTTGACAAGTTTTTGTGCATAAATTTCTCTCGTCTTTAAGCCTTTCTCAAACAATCCCTGGTTTTTACGACCCTGAGACAGAAGCCTTTTGAAAACATTGTGGGAAAAGGAGAAAATGCTGGTAACCAGCATTTTCTCCTTTTCCCACTATGTTTTCTACCCTGCTGGAAACAAATTTCAATTTTTGAGTTACGTTTAGTTTGTCGTCTGCAAGTGCTTTCAATTTGGACCAGTCGAAAATTTTGTCGTTTGGTATTAAGAGTTGATATCCGTGCCTTCAAGAATGACTTCAGAGGCATACACTGCAAATTAATTTTATTTTTTTACGTGGTGATGGGTTACGTAAAGAACAGGTGGTGTTTATCCGACATTTGGTTTCCTCGTATGTTGACACTACTTTTTGAATCAGAGATGATGTTTGTAGGCAGCATGGACATGAAAAGGAACGCCCATTCTCATAATGGAGAGTATAGGTCGTCTGTTTAACAACAATTTACATAACATAGATGTTATATATAACATTATAGAGGTGGCGAAGTTTGTCATAACACGAACTCCTGTGGGATAAGGGTGAAAAGTGATAGAGATAAGTTCTGCTGGTAGAGACTGTTTCGAAATTAATGCCAAATAAAACGGTTTCATCTTGGGTAGTTATTATTATACTTTTACGTGTTACCAGATGAGACATACCTTTGTAGGTATAACCCATATAAAAAACAGGGGTGGCTGGCGGTTCAGGTTTTGAGGCGTTTCAGTCTTGCTAATTACTATAGACGATTTAATTCTTTACCAAACGATAAAATTTTAGACTGGTCCAAACTGAATGCATTTGCAGACGACAAAACAAATATGACTAAAGAAGTGGAATTTGTAGTTTAGGAGGGAAAGAAAACATTGTGGACAAGGAGAAAATGCTGGTTACCAGCATTTTCTCCTTTTCCCACACTGTTTTCTGAAGGCTTCTTTCTCAGGGTCGTCAAAAGTAGGGATAGTGTGGTGATGGGTTAAGATGGCCCTATTACCAAGTAGTTGAAATTTTTTGGACACTTGTTCAGACAGAAAGAATTTTTTATGGGAATAATTGACCTAGAAGTCAAAATGAGGATGCCTTTCCTCTATTTCCGCTTGGGTCGAGCAGTGATTGGTCGAAGCAGGATCTTCCGTACAAAAAAAAAACAATCTAATATTCAAGGGAAGTAAACGAACTCGTGCAAGCTTGCTCTACCGTTCAGATGTTATTATCTACTTTTAGTATCTGTTAACAATTGCCGCCTTCACAATTTTTAAACACAAATATATCTTTGGCAAGAACAATGAAGACTTGTTTACTTTAACCAACCATATTTCATGAAAGATACATGACGCATCCTTGATGCACCTATGATGCAACTTTTTTCCTGCTTGAGTATTTATATTTTGTGGGGAAGAATCATGTATGTTATTCTGAGTAAGCAATTTCTAAAATCTGGAATTTTCATCCCCATTCCAAACTTCTATATAAAGTAACACAGATATCTTAGACGTTTGATTAATGGGACTGTGTAAAACAGCTGGCCAATGAGATTACTAATAACCATCACGAGGGACAAATCTCATACTTAATTTGATTGGTTAATAGTGTCGAGTGAATTTGATGTATTAACTCTGAGGTTTCTAATTCGACTCGATGCTCAGATTGTAGATCAAGATCAGATGGCCGTATGTTCCCGGATCTATAACTGTCTGATATAGTCAGGCTTTACCCCAGAAAGAGGTAACTTGTAAGATTTTAACATTGGTCGGAAATCCTCATTGAATTCAACAGCAAAGTTGAGCAAGTTAAAAGAGTTTATGCACCGACACTGATAGCTTGTTTGTTTACCACAACAACAATCCTATTATAATAAACCTATAGACTGCTAAGCGCGACTCGCTGACCATTTGCGGACGGTGTGGATCAAGATCAGACTGCAGAGAACGTGCAGTTTGATCTTGGATCTTGGATCCACACTGTCCGATAAGGAGATGTCTTTCCCAAGAGAACACCTTTGAAATATCAAACTGAGATGTTTACAATCAGCTTGAAAGTTTCTTTTCATTTATTAGCAGAATAAGGGTTGACATTATTTCAAATAAAGATAGTAATTTATGTTCCTCTTTCTTCTGACACAGAGGCTTAGCTCAAGAACGAATTTTCTTGTGTTATTTTTTCCCTCCAGCACAAGGAACTCCCAAGATACACAGTTCAATGAACTCCCACTGCAACTTATTCTGTCAGCGTCAAATACATGTATATATAAAGCGGGCCGCTTTCGACGGCTGTGTAGCCTACTTACTTAACTGACTGAAATTTCAAGAAAGTTTTTTATTCAGCAGGGTTCACTAAAACAACGGACCGAATAGATCCAAGATCAGACTGCACGCCTTCATTTCCAACGGGGAGCACCATTTTCTAGTAATTCGGTATGTTATAGGCCATAACAGCTGAGGCGCGCATGTAGCCTACTTTAATTCATATCATGCTTAAAATGCTGATATAGTAAACCCCCAATATTTGCAATTTCAAAAGTACATGGGAAAAAATTGTGTCCTTATCGGACAGTGTAGATCCAAGACCAGACTGCACGTTCTGAGCAGTCTGGTCTTGATCTACACTGTCTGTAAAAGGTCTTTGAGTTGCTCTTAGCAGCCTCAAGATATAACAATTGACTCGTCATCCACGCAATGTGTAAAGTATCTAGTATGTACCAAATGCCTTTAAAATAAAAAACACAAGCATATTGTTTAGTCTCATACGTTCATTTGCCAGAATGACTGACTTGACTAAAACATTAATTTTAATCTCGTAGAATGTATTTTGATACTTGCATAATGTAAAGAAAAAAATCCTAGCGGACTACTTTTCTTGGACAGGTTTGTTCTCGGTTCGCATTTACCGATCATTCTTAAGAACATTCTTAGTCTTATTCTCTAGTGATTTTTTTTCTAAATTTGAGTAAAATGACTTCAGATTGGCTTAACCATTTGCTTTAGCCAATTAGAAGTTGTGTTTCTTTTAAATTCAGTACATCACATGTACAAGGACTGAGAATGTTCTTCAGATGCATTGTTAATAATACGAGAAGTGATCTTGTGGTTTATTTATATGCAAGTAGTAGACGCTGTGCTTATCAGTGTACGGCCAACCTGGATTTCAGGAAAGCGTTTGCGTGAAGATAAGGGAAGGATCATTCTTTGCTAAGACTGATTACTGAAAATAGTTCCCATCTGTTGGTCGAACCTTTACTTCGGAAAAAAATTACGCGTAGTAACTCTTTACAAAATAATCCCACGTTTCCCTGGGAATAGAGCTCTTTGAAAACGTGCTAAAAAAGGAAAAATGCTTGTAACCAGCATTTCCTCCTTTTTCTGCCATGTTTTTTACTCTTTCATAGACAAATCAAACCATTTTAGCTACATTTAAGTTGCCGTCTGCAAATGTTTTCAGTTTGGACAAGAACTAAAATTGTGTCGTCTGTTACGGACTAAATCTATTCACTTAGGCTTACCTGAGGACTGTCATACAGTCACGATGGAACCTACACTACCTATACAATACAAAAATATTCCACTTTCAGTGTCTATTTGGGTCCAAGCCATACACATACAAGTAACAGGCAATGTACAGTAATCTTTTAGCATACAATCGCTAGGAGCAAGCCTTTTGAAAACATCTTGGGAAAGGGAGACCATCATTTTCTCTTTTTCTCGAATGTTTTCATACCTGTCAAAGAAGATAATCACCTCTTACGGTACATTTAACCGTCTGCAAATGCTTTCAATTTGGTTGAGCCCAATATTTTGTCGTGTGGTAAAGACTTTAGGATCAGAATGCCAAGATCGTGCAGCCTTTTCTTGGACACACACTCGTCGAGAAAGCACGAACTGAAGCTCGGCTGTAGTAAGTCAGAGGCATGTATGGTCTGTTACATGGTCTTAGCTGTTAACCCTTAGGCAGCTAAGCGCGAATCATTATCCTTTTGCGGACAGTGTAGATCAAGATCAGACTGCACAGAACGTGATCTACATTGTCCGATAAGGACATGTTTTCAACCAAAAATTACCATTTGGAATAGAAATTTTGGGGCTTTGATGGCTCAAAATTTTCATTCTTTTTATTTAGGATAAGGGTTAAAACAGTGTTAAACTCAAATAAAAACAAACAAACAACTAAACATACAAACAAAAGGTCGATTTTGTACGTTTGGCAAGTGGTAACAACGACAAAAGTGGCAACATTGTAACGAAAAACAAAAGTAATCATTCTGGTTATCATTTTATTTTCTTGTCTGCCAATCAACCGAATTTTCTTTGTTAACTCATTACCACACGAGAACATTTTGGACTGATCCAAATTGAAAGCATTTGCAGAAGACAAAATAAAGATGACTGAAAAATAGAAATTTGTTCTGGGAAGGGTGGAAAACACTGCGGGAAAAGGAGAAAATGCTGGTTACCAGCATTTTCTCCTTTTCCCACAGTGTTTTCAAAAGGCTTCTTTCTCAGGGGCGTCAAAAGTAGGGATTGTGTGGTAATTGGTTAACTGAGTATGTTTGTGGAAGAATATTTCTATCCCGAGAAAAGATTACTATCAAGATATTCTCCCGGGATATTGGTCTTGGCGCATAGTATAAGTATAGTCCGAGTCATTGAACTTCTTAACAAAAAAACGTGGAAGAGATTTTGTATCATTTTACTTTTTTTTTTAACTGAAATGGGGGGGGGGGGTATCCTTAATGTAAGAGTCGGCGGAGTACATTTCCCAGAGCTCCAGATTAGAGGAGTGACGGTATTCTAAATCCATTATTTCTCTCCGAAACCCTATGTTGTGGGTACTCGTTAGAATCGTCTCGATGAGACGATTCTAATGAGTATCCACAACATAGGGTTTAGTGGAGAAATATCAATATTTTCAATTTTGAAGTCAAACTCAATCCCTCTATCTAGAGCTCTGATTTACGGTGCAAGTGTATCCAACCCGAGTATGTTCCTGGAAACATAGCTCTATCCCGGAAAAAGAGTTACTATCAAAATTTCTTCCGCGGGTATTTGTTTTGGCGCAAAGTATTATCCGAGTCATTGAACCGTTCTGGAACAAAAGAGGTAGAGCAGATTATAACTCTTTACTAAACAACAAAGTTTTGAACTGGACCAAGTTGAAAGCATTGGTAGATGACAAATTAAATGTTGCTAATGTAATATTTTCTGTCTTCGATAGAGTAGAAAACACCAAGTCAATCAGTTGATTTACAGGTACTAGTTTACTTTTGCAAACGCCCAAGGAGGCAGAGTTTATAGTATTCTCCGGCGCTGTTCAAGTATAGTTATAGAACCAGGCTGTATGTTCCTGTACAGTCTGGTCTACGAGCTACACAGTAAGGAGAAAAAGAGAACAAAAATGAAATGCTCTTTATCTAACCCTTTACCACAAGGCAAAATTTTAGACCTATCAAAATTGAAAGCATTTTCAGACGATAATTTGAAAGCGGGTCCAATGGTGCAATTTTGCTTTGATAGGCTAGAAAGTATTGTGGAAAAAGGAGAAAATGCTGGTTATCAGCATTTTCTCCTTTTCCCACAATATTTTCTAAAGGCTTCTTCTTAAAGTCGTCATTGTGTGGTAAAGGATTAGATTGCTTTTCCCCAAACGTGCTGAGAGTTCATACGATTCTAATGGATAGATCTTGTAAACAGTAATTCGATGGAGTCTAAGTTCATCTCTATATGTGACTCTTTCATCCCTAAATGTGATATAATCTCGACGGCTTTTGACGGATGGGAATACAGTCCAGAGAAACTCAGAAATACTTTCATCCCACAGATTCAAGAGCAGACTGTAGGCGCTGTACAGCTTGATCTTGATCTACACTGTCAACGAAAGGTTCTCGAGCAGCGCTCAGCAGCCGAAAGATTATCCCCTAGGCTGCTAAGCGCGACTTACTGACCTTTTGCGGACAGTGTAGATCAAGATCAGACTGCACAGAACGTGCAGTCTGATCTTTGATATACACTGTCCGATAGGAAATGTTATTCTGCAAAACACAACTTTGGAATAGCTATATTTGGCTTTTTTTTACAATCGACTTGAACATTTCTTTTTAGTTTTTTAGGAGGATAACGCACAGGCGTTCGTGTTAAGATGAACTTCGCCATCTATATAATGTTATATATAAGATTATATAGGTGGCGAAGTTCGTCATAATACGAACGCCTGTGGGATAAGGGTGAAAAGTCACAGAGATAAGTTCTACTAGTGAAGAATGTTTCGAAATTAATGCCAAATAAAACAGTTTCATCTTGATAGAAAAGATTTTTCGATAGTTTAGAAAAACATTGTGGCAAAACGAACCAACTATTTTAAACACGGAAACTTAATACTCTTTTGGCAACATGTCCAATAAGTCGTCTGGTGCCTTCTGCAAAATGATTATAAATGATGTATTTACATGATAACGATTTGTATCTCTTTGTGTGTTCAGGTTACACATTGTATCTTTGCAATTTCATCTTTAACCTCCAGTAACAAATTGGAAGCAAAAGATTTTGAAAGTCTCGTTATAAAAAGTGATATAAACACGACGGGTTAATACTTAGAATACATGTATAAAACACTGTGGCAAAAACAGAAAATTAATGACTTCAAACACGGAAACATTCTTACTTTAGACAGTGAAGGACGAATATCACGATGCACGTTTGGTGCAGTCTGATCTTTGATCTGCAGGGTCCGCAAAAACCTAATGAATCGTGAATAGTAACTCTAGTATGGGCTCAGCAGTGTAAGTGTTTAACTCATTACCAAACAACACTATTGTAGGCTTGCTTGGTTACCAGCATTTTCTCCTTTTCCCACAATGTTTTCTAAAGTCTTCTCAGGTCGTCAAAAGTGGGGATTGTGTGGTAATGGGTTAACTACCAGTTGCAAGATAAAAAGCTTATGCAGACGACATAGCTCAAGACCACACTGCCCAGATCGTGCAGTCTGATCCTGGATCTATATCGCCCGCCGTGTGACGTTCAACTATGACTGAAACAATATGCGGTAAAAACTCGAAAAATAGTCGAAACTATCAGGTTTGGCAGCGAAAGAACTTCAACAACATTAAAATCTGCAATACTTCATTCACATGATGTAAACATAAACAAAAGCTCCTTTTGGCTGGCAGTCAATTGGGTCAAAATATGAGTGAATATTAAAAGGCTCAGTACCGGCCAAAAGTAAACATTGCCAGTATTAAATTGTATATATTTCATAAACACACAATTTAAAAGAACGGTAATTATTATGAAGACGACGATCTGTTATAGTAAAGTCTCTCCTAGTGTCAGTCGCTTGCAGAAAATAAATTCTAAAACGAGATAAAAAGTTGCCAAATCGTTGTAGCGTATATGTTTACCTTTTACCTGATTTTAAAATTCAATTTTCTGCCAACGCAGGGTTCAAAGAAATCCACTCGTCCGCTCGTCCTTACTAGTAAAAACTTGATGAGGGAAAGTGGATCATCCTCCTTTATCTACCTGTAGGACAAGTGCAAAATGGCAGGAGGACAAGTAAGAATTCTGAAATTTTTTGGACCCTGCCAACGACCATGTAAAACACTTGGACGGACCGCACAATAACAAATCGCCATTTTCACAATAGCTTCCACTGGCCTACTTTTCAACGAAAGTATTTAAATTTTAGATTGGGTAAAAAGATGCCAGGTTGTTCTAGCTTATGTTTATTTTTTATGATTTTAAAATTCAATTTTCTGCCAACGACCATGTAAAACACTTGGACGGACTGTACAATAACAAGTTGTCATCTTCAAAAAAGATTCCCCTGGGCTACTTCCAATTACAGTATTTAAATTCTAGATTCCCTAAAAAGATGCCAGGTTGTTCTACCTTATGTTGATTTTTTATTAGATTTTAAAATTCAGTCTTGGACGGACCATACAATAATAAATACATGTAGTTATCTTCACAATAGCTTCCACAGGCCTACTTTTAAAAGGTATTATCTAAATTTTAGATTCATTTAACACCCACATTGATTACTTTTAGACAGTATTGGATCTTTGACCATTCTGTGCACAGTAAACTTTACACATGGAGTTACTTGGAATCGACAGAAATACTAGCTATCAAACGACTATAAGTTCATATCGAAAACACAAATTGCTTTAAGTGATGGAAATTGTCTTTGAAAGGTTACACAACATTGAGGAAAAAAGGATAAAATGCTAGTAACCAGATGAAACTCTTTGGTAAAAGGTTGTAACATGTGCTGACTACAAGACACTCTGACTTCCAGAAGTAGACCGGATATTTTCGAATCTAACATGAACTATTGCAAACTGCACTAGCCTTATCAGACAGTGTATATCCAAGATCAGGCTGCACGTTCTGTGCAGTCTGATCTTGTATCTACACTGTCTGCTAAAGGTCCTTGAGTTACGTTTTGCAATCCAAGGGTTAAAGTTAAGTAAATGGGAAATTACGTCTGATATAACTCATTAATAAAGTTTTATCTATTCTGTGTTCTCACAAGCCTATGGAATTAATGCTTTTAGCTCATTACAAAACCGTACAAAATTTTAGGTTTGTCCAAATCGAAAGCATTAGCAGACGACCAAAATTTAATAAAAGTGATTGACAATTTTAAATTTGTTTTGTGAAGGGTAGAAAACTTAGTGGGAAAGTAGAAAATGCTGGTTACCAGCATTTTCTCCTTTTCCCACAATGTTTTCTAAAGGCTTCTTTCTCAGGGTCGTCAAAAGTAGGGATTGTGTGTTAATGGGTTAAAAATATTGTGGGAAAAGAAGAGACTGTAATATTTTGAAGACAAATTCCATCGTTTAAGCCATAGTTAAAACGTCGTCTGCAAATGCTTTGAATTTGAACACGACGAAAATCCTGTTAATCGTCTGATATAACAGGCAAAGCACTTAAGCCTTTACCTGATATGCCAATTTGAGGCTCTTCCATTTCAGCAGCAAATAAAGATATGATGTCAAAAATATGGACAAATAAGGATACAAAAAAATTATCTAATTGAGTGGAAAACATTGTGGGAAAAGGAGAAATTGCTCGTTACGAGCAATTTCTCTTTTTTCCACAATGTTTTCAAAAGCTGTCTGTTGTTGATACGTCAAAATGAGTATCTATGGAGTAAAGGTTTAAAACACATGCCGAAATTAATAAGAGGAAGGCTCTTATCTCCAGTCAAATTCTCATCATTACGATGCTCCTCAGTAATACCACAAGCTTTCCAAAACCTGCATCTCTCTGCGCAGAACTTAATTGAGCCATGCTCTGTGAAAAGGGGGCTTAATGCATCTGCAAAATATTTTGACCCATGTCAGCCTGCGCAGTCCGCGCAGGCTGACATGAGCCAAAACGTTTTGCCTGTAGTCAATTTTATACACGCGAAAAGACTATTCCACCTTACGAATCAGTCGTGTTGTGAAACAAGAGGGCTATGATGGCCTTATATCGCTCCACTGACCGGTAAGTAAAAACACTACATGCAAAACATTACAATACTTGGCCAAATGGTTTTGAACATGAGACCCCTGAGATAGGACCAAAATTTGGTAGCCCTGGTTCTTATGGTTAGTGAAAAGAAGATTTCTAAAGTTTCTTTTAACTATGATTATAAGCCCATGTAGAACTTCTGACCTCTGGGACGGGATTAAACTTTGACCCTAATGCTATACTTTGGGCACCTTTAGTAGAGGCCCATCAGAAAAAGCCAAATGCAAATTTTGATAGCCCCAGGCTTTATGACTGAGGGAGATTATTTCTATACATGTTTATTTAATGATTTCTTGCATCGCAGAGATACATTGAGCCTTCTTTTGATAATGCGCAGGAATAAAGAACATACGGTTTAGGTAAAGAATTAAATTACATTATCAATGGTATAATATTAATTATGTATTCAAATTTGGTCTGCCTCAATTTGGACACGGTGAAGAACCAGGGCCTGTATTCACCAACCGTTCTTGAGAATATTGTAAGTCTTAAACTCCAAGGTTTTCTAAATTTGTAAGTAACAAAACTTCTGATTGGCTAAACCATTCGGTTTAGCCAATCAGAAGTTATGTTACTTTCAAATAAAGAAAATCCTGGAGAATAAGACAAAGAACGTTCTTAAGAATGGTTGGTGAATACAGGCCCTGGTAACGAATTCAAGATAACTCTTTCCCTTCTTTGTAATCGAATATTGTAGTTCATCGTAAGTAAGAGCAACTGAAATCTCATCTCTTTTGGCAACGCCAGGATTTGGATAGCCCTTGGTCCAGGCACACATATTTTTCCGATTTATTATCGCAATTATCAGCATGAAATATCGAACTGATTCATTTCGCATGTTAAAAATCTATCTTTTTTTCCCTTCTTTGAACAGCACAACAAACGTTTTTTCACCGTTTTTTCTCTTATCATTCAAACGTTCACAGTCGGCAGGGAAGCAGCTTCAAAGTTGTTGAAAAGTTTATCTTCCTTTCCCCCAACATTTTCACGTGTATAGAAGTATCAAACCTTTAAAAAACGAAAAAGAAAAATAGAGTAGTGCAAATTAAATGCCTTTATACGCGACAAATTTAATGCCATTTAAATTGTGTAATTTGAGGATAGAAAACTTTGTGGGAATAGGAGAAAATGCTGGTTACCAGCATTTTCTCCTTTTCCCACGAAGTTTTCAAAAGGCTTTGGTCTCGGGGTCATTAAAACTAGGGATTGTGTGGTGAAAGATTAAACCTAAATACAGGTTAATTATCTATTTATTTTGAAGTTTTTGCGGCAAATTGGTTTTACTAGCTTGCGAATCAACCCGTAGCAAACAAGCCAATGTGTTAAACATCCTGTAGAAGAGGGCATAAGCAATCACTGTGAAAAAAGGACAAAGTGCTTGCAACATTTATTTTCTTCTCTTCCTACAATGTTTTCAATTGTCTGAAAGGCGGATCCCTTCATTTGATTAACAGCTTATTTGTCGTTTGCAAGTACTTTGAATTTGGGAAAATCTAAAATTTGATGTTCAGGTAAAGGATTAAATTGCATTAGATGTTATTACCAAAGAATAAAACTCATAAAACAACATGATGTTATGCTATGTTACATATGTTATGCTATGTAACAATGCTCAGTCCTTTCAATCTACATACATGTAGCCAGTATTTCGAAGTGTATAATATATTCTGATTTTTTTTCTTCTTTCTGCAAAACTTCTGATATAACGATAAGCAGGGAAAAAAGAACATACGGTTTTTACATAGACACGTGATACAGTCACGTGATCAGATGCTATCTTGTGTACTGCAAACTTTTTTTCGAGAATTTATTTTCTGATAAGAGATTCGACTTCCATCCCGCTGGCATTACCCATTCCTGATATAAATCCGGTTCTTCAGCTTCTGAAGTAAAGTGCTTTTGGAAACATCGTGGGAAAAAAAGCAACTGCATGAAACAAGTAATGGATCTAGCTCCTTTTCCCACTTTTGAAACTTACGAAAAGCGATTTTTATTTTACCTGCAGCGCATTTATAGTTTAGTGGGTCAAAAATTGCCTAAGCAGTCGATGTGGTGGAATTAAGTCTTATCCTCCTAAATAAATGAAATGAAATTTTCAAGGAGTTAATAAAATCCAAATTTTGCTATTTCAAAGTTATCCTCTAGGGAAAGACAACTCCTTATCGGAGAGTGCAGATCAAAGATCAGACTGCACGTATTGTGCAGTCTGATCTTGATCTACACTGTCCACAAAGGGTCAGCAAGTCACGATTAGCGACCTAAGGGTTAAGATAAAAAGAAAAAGCAACACAGAGAAAAATCCCATCGGCGATATTGAAATAAAAGAAATCTTTCTCAGACATAGCATGTGGATTTTCGGATATATTATAATGACCCATGCACTATGAAAAGGGGGTTTAACGCATCCTCAAAAAGTTTCGACCCATGTCAGCCTGCACAGTCCGCGCAGGCTTGACATGGGTCGAAACATTTTGCTATTTGTAAATTGTATGCGTGTCAGAGGAACATTTTACCTCATGATTTAGCCGGATGTTGGACGAAATTAATTGTACGGATTTATAATTAGGTGACGACTTGCCTGATATACTACACCACTGATAATGCATCAAACCTACATTTTTCAGAGCGCCGCTTTCAATATTTTAGTTTTTAACTCCGGTGTGTTCTTTACTCGACATCCCCCGGCTATCAAAATTTATATGCAATTTGATCTGTAACGCCCCCCCCCCCCATCCTTATTCACTCATTACCAAACGACAATATTTTGGGCTTGTCCAGATCGAAAGCATTTGCAGATGACAAAATGAAAGTGACTGGAAATTTTAAATTTGCTTTGTGAAGGGTAGAAAATATTGTGGGAAAAGGAGAAAATGCTGGTAACCAGCATTTTCTCCTTTTCCCACAATGTTTTCTAAAGGCTTCTTTCTCAGGGTCGTCAAAAGTAGGAATTGTGTGGTAATAGGTTAAAAAAGGCACTGATTAATACCTTTAAATTTTTCAACAGTCTGCATAATTTTAGGCGTGTTCAAATTAAAAGCATTTGCAGAAGACAAATAAGACATGGCCTAAAGGATGGAATTTAAATTTGAAAAGGTAGCAAATGCTATGAGAAAGAGAGAAAATGCTAGTTCCCAGATTTTTTTCCCCATTTTCCCAAACTGTTTTTTAAAAGCCCAATACTTCGTTAAACAGGGGACTTTTTTGTTGAAGAGTTGAATTGTGATATTAAGAATATTTTTTGGTAAAATTCTTTCTCGGCAACATTAAAATTTGTTTCTGTTCTTTCTCATACATCAAGTTCAGGTGACATAATCTACCACCGAGGCACTGTAACAGATTCAAGTTGCATTTTTTCGGATACGTATCGATGAACTGTTTAAATACCTCATTACCAAACGACAATATTTTAGGTTTGTCCAAATCAAAAGCATTTGCAGATTACAAAATAAAAGTGACCTAGAATTTGAAATTCGTTTTGTGAAGGGTAGAGAACATTGTGGGAAAAGGAGGAAATGCTGGTTACCAGCATTTTCTTCTTTTCCCACAATGTTTTCTATAGGCCTCTTTCTCAGGGTCGTCCAAAGTAGGGATTGTGTGGTAATGGGTTACGGAACCTTAAAATGTAATTATTTTTCTACGAGAATCAATTTATATACATATATGCTCTGGCAAAAGGGGACGAAATGGCATCTCCGTGACGCATGCGTGGTGACTTGCATAATACCAAGCAAGTTCTCACATGATTATTGATCCATAAAACCCATTCAGTCTAACAACGAATTGAATCTGTGGATAGAATGGTCCTTTAGACAAACAGAGTGTTGACAAATTGGAAAAAGTTTCGACTGATTTCAAGCTGACATGAATCGAAACTTTTTTGCAAACCTTGTCTCATTATATAGAATAAAGAGCGATTCACCAATGTGCTATTTATAGTAACGGTGTCTGATTATGAAAAACTCTTTAATCCCGTGATAGACCAATGAAAAAAAAATCTTTATCCCGTTATAGACCTATGGAATTTCAGAGGCCTGAGGTTTTAATCGATCGGAGGCTAACAAACCAGTGATTTTGAAAGAAAATAAAACTCATTTACTCCCTTTAAAATGCCACGACTGGGTTAGTTTTAGAATACGGTGAACTATAAAATCGCCACAGAATGCAAAACACGCTCATACCCTACGATAACATCAGTGAGGTCCTTTTCTCATGTCGCTGCCGCTTTTCCAAGAGGCAGAAATAAAATTAAGTTCAGTTTTCTTGAACCTCGATTCCGTGAACTGATAAGTACCCTCGTGGTTTGATATGAACAGAGTGCTTCTAATTACACTCACTGCTTTGGTCTGGAATACCTGTGGTTTCTTATGACTCCAAAAGAAAATGAGAGAACGAAAGATTACGATATACCTTCCCAAGGCAAGATGAAAGTTCGCTTCCGGTTTATTTAACCTAGAGCCCGCATTTACCAACCATTCTTAAGAACTTTTATAGTCTTATTCCTCAGAATTTTCTGACTTTGAATGTAAACAAACTTCTAACTGGCTAAACCATTCGGTTTAGCCAATCAGAAGTCGTGTTACTTTCAAATTTGGACAAAACTCGGAGAGTAGAATGTTCTTATAAGAATGGTTGGTGAACACTAACTTAGACTCCCTCTCTTTCAGAAGCAATGACCTTGACCTCAGCCTAAAAGTTATAGAGTACGCAGCATCTACAATTTTTCCGAGGTGAAGTTTCGTGGATTTCGGTATACCCTTGGTTCTATTTTAGCCCAAAAGAACATAAAGGGATGACCAATAAGGTGCCTTGGACACACAAACCATGTAACGCTGACCCGTTGAGTGCCTTTGTGTCCTTTTTGGTGCAACAGAACGCGAAAGAATGCCAGAAATGATGTCTTCAGAGAATAGAAAAGTTCAACCCCACCCCTATCCCTTCCAAAAATCTGATATTTTCTCAGGAATTTCACACGAAGAATAACATAACATTATCTTCTCTCCACAAGAATGAAGGTAAAATCACGTTTCTTCTAAACAAAATTCTGATGATTCATTCGATGCAAATATAGCATGCATTATGCTTTAACACTTTACCAAACGATCCCTGGTTTTTACGACCCTGAGATAGACGCCTTTTGAAAACATTGTGGGAAAAGGAGAAAATGCTGGTAACCAGCATTTTCTCCTTTTCCCACAATGTTTTCTATCCTCTTGGAAACAAATTTCAATTTTTGAGTTAAGTTTATTTTGTCGTCTGCAAGTGCTTTCAATTTGGACCAGTCTAAAATTTTGTTGTTTGGGAAAGAGTTAAGCTACAGTATCATAATAATTATGCTACAAGGATTTAAAACCTGTACCAAGAGATTACATATATTTACGCCTCTGATACTGAAGATTTAAGAAAGCGTTGTCGGATACAGGAAAAAACGCTGGAAAGCAACATTTGTTTTTCCCTTTCCCGCAATCTTATTTGGTCTTTGAAAGACACATTGCATGATTTGAGCCACACTGCACGTTTAGCGTGATCTTGGTCTACACTGTGGGATTCGTTGAACTTTTTTTAGTGAGAAGAGCTTAAATATCAAAATTAATGGAAATTACTGTCTCACATGTCTGGTCGTTTACTGGTTAACCAATTATCACACATTCCCCAGAAATTAGACTCAAGAACTTTGTGAGGAAATAAGCTGTTTTTCCTTTTTTCAACAGCGTTTTCTAACCTCCCAGAAAAAAAAAAACCAATCACATGAGCAGCATTTGTTTTATCGTCTGCAAATGCTTTGAATTTGGACCAGGAAACTGTCTTGTCGTAAAGCTAATTCTTTCATTACCAAATGAATGAGAAAAAAAATGTAACTGGCAAAGAACCACCGTTACGTTGCAAGATAAAGAACAGTCTGGTCATAATGTAGAATAAAGTAGTGGACAATGTAGATCAGAGATCAGACTGCACAGAATGTGCAGTCTGATCTTGATCTACAATGGCCACAAAAGCTTCTTGTACTGTCTACGGTAAGGAATGGTAAGGAAAGAGTCAATGTTATAATCAGCATGATAAACAAGGATGAGTCATTATCTTGGAAAGAGGAAACACAAAAATTGATAACTCGTTACAGATCTTCTCGAAAATGATTTTTATGCGTTTTCTACCATACTCGATCATAGGGTGCTTTTAGCAGAGAGTGCACACAAAGATCAGCCAGCGCATATGTGCAGTCTGATCTCGATCAAAACTCTGCTCTTCTCTGCTCTCGATTAACTACTGAACTTTGATGGAGTGGGTTGAATTTTATCACTGTATTAGGTTGAATTTTATCACTGTATTATGAGAGAACTGGCGGGAAGAAACTTGCAGAGACACAACCCCGCCTCTCTCTCTCTCCTTCCTTCTCTCTCCCTCTCTCTCTCTCTCTCTCTCTCTCTCCATGTATTCGACTCCTTCTTGAAAAAAAAAACTTTTTTCACAGACGATTCAATAAAGTTATTTCTAGTTCTTCACTAGTAGTGGTGGATACTCGTCGACACAATTCTATATCGTCGATTTACATCGAAAACCTCGTAACTACAGCTTGTTACAAGGTGTAGTTACGAGGTTTTTGAAGTAAATCGACAATATGCTCTTTGAAAAGGGATTTCAACGCATCTGCAAGTCCTATCGATTTATATCAGCCTGCACAATCCACGCAGGGTGACATGAATCGAACCTTTTTGCTCTTTGTAAATTATCTGCATGTCAAAGGTTAATACTACTTCATGACTCAGTTTTTTGACCAAATGGATTTTATGGATCCAAAATGGAGTGCAACACGCGAAAAGGTGCATTCGGACATTTGCGTAAAGTGTCGTCTCGGATTAGCCTGCGCAGTCCGCGCAGGCTAATCCGAGACGGCACTTTACGACTACATTAGATTTTCTGCTACAGTAGACTTGCGTGAAACAGAAAATCACATAAAATCGGAAAGTGTCGTTTCGGATTAGCCTGCGCGGACAGCGCAGGCTAATCCGAGACGACACTTTACGCAAATGTCCGAATGACCCTTTTCACGTGTTGCACTCCAAATTATGTGATATCTCACGTGATACACTGCATATAGAAGGTGAATTAACTCTTTAGCACACACTCCCTACTTTTAACGACCCTGAGAAAGATGCCTGTAGAAAACATCCTTGGAAAAGGAGAACATGCTGGTACCAGCAGATTTACTCTTTTATCGCCCATGTCGGCTTGGATTACTTTTTCAGACAGTCCGAATCATGATCAGACTGTACAAAAAGTGCAGTATGATCTTTGATTCACACCGTCCGCTACCCGATGCCAATATTAGACTCAAATTAGCTCTAATTGCAACGATAATAATTTATTATACTTTAAGACCTGGAGAAGGGTCGAACCCATTAAGTTGACAGCCAAAGGATGAAGGGCTGAGTCTCAACCTGCTAAACGCGACTCAATGACCTTTAGCGGACATCGTAGATCAAGATCAGATTGCACAGAACGTGCAGTCTGATCTTTGATCTACACTGTCCGATCTACAGATAATTACCTCCAAAAATAAATTTGAAATAACAGTATTCGGGATTTCACTATTTGTTTGAATCTTTTATGAAATTTAACTCTTTCCCAAACAAGCCCTGGTTTTTACGTGTCTGCAGTACAAGGCTTTAGAAAACACTGTGAGAAAAGGAGAAATTGCTCGTAACGAGCAATTTCTCCTTTTCCCACAGTGTTTTCTAACCTATCAGAAAACTTTCTGCCATTCTCATCAAATTCAAAATTGTCATCTGCCAACACTTTGAGTTTGGGACAGTCTAAAATTTGTCAGTTGGGAAAGGCTTAATTAGTAGGATAAATGTTAATTTGGCAATCACTCTTGTCTGGTTCGACCAGCAAACTACACGTACTTCCAGTAAAAGAACATTAGAGGCCTACCTTTGGTCTTTGCAGGGATCGATCTCTCATCAATATTGGAACCTTGAGTTTTCGTTTGTCACTTTTGGCTGTGGTCGCACGTTCCACCACATCAGTCAAAATGTCCGACTCGTCGGCTGCCCCTCCAGGGGCTTGCAACATTTCTGACTCCCTGTAATCATGTATACTTGGCTTTGGCACTTTTGTATCCTTGGTTTCGAAAGTGTGAGACTTACTTCCGGTTTTGGCGTCCTCCATGGAGGTGAATGTCCTTGACCTTTTCAATTCTCTCATCTCCCTTTTTGAATTGAAATAACTTGAAAGGTTTTTTTCTGTCTTTAGTTCCTCGCGTATACCCAAAGGATCAATGTTACACTGTTTCATATATTCCGGCTTGCCTTCGAATATTTCTTCCTGTATTTTAACTGCTGTTAGTTTGGGTATTCTTTTAGGGGAAGGGATTGTTTCGTCAGGGGTAGTCTCCGGGTCTACACCACTGCTTTTAAAGTCAGGTTCCTGTGGACTCCTAGTTGGGGAAAGCATCTTTACAAGTTTCCTGCGACTCATATTGTCCTTTATGCCTAAAAGAAAGTCACTTCTATTCATTTTCGGGGATTCCTTGTAAGAGTTCTCGTGTGTGTTCTCTACAGGAGCAGTGTAAGGTCTTATTAATTCACTGGAATCATTGTCGCTTTTTTCATGTGCCTTCTGTATATCAAGATGAAGCTTCGGCTTAAGTTTTGTAGGAGGAGGACATACAATCGATGGCACAGCACCTGGTATCGTAGTGCCTGCCTTACTGTCATTTGTCTTTTGATCTGATTGTGTTTGCTCTCTTGCCAACAACCTATCTTTGTTTTCTCTGTGAAAGGATTCTTGCTCGCACGCCAAATTTTCCTCCGAGGTAAGTGTTTTCGGAGACGGTAAAAGATTGCTTTGTGACATCATTAAACTTTTTACTTCATTTGTAACTACAACAAAGGGCGTATCAGTAGCATTGTCATGGTCTGTACTGGACGGTGCACTGACAGCATTTTCGATTATATCCTCGCTTTTGTCCGTTCTAATTTCCTTGACACTAAATCTGTTGTGTACAACTTGCTGACTATCTGTCGTGTCCGTATTATCAGTTATTACCACATTTATGTTGCCGGTGTTATATTCTGCTGATATCTCTTCACAATGCTCTTTTGCCTCTTCCGACGGAATTTGAAGGTCCAATTTACCTTGTATTTTACCTTTGGCGTCATGCTTCTCGCTGGCTATGTCCTCAGTTTGTTGACATATTGTTTCTCTGTCTTTTCTGTCACCGATTGTTTCATTCACTGGAATTCGAAGCCACTTGCCATTATCGTTCACCCATTTCATTAATTTGCGTTGCGGAGTTGGTGATTTTACCATACCACTTTCTTCGTCTGCTCGAGGTCGGGAACTCGATCTGGCTTTCTGAACGAACGATCGGCAAATATCGGACACTTTTTTACCCGCATTCTTCATGGTGTCAATATTGTCATCATTTTCTTCTTCTTCAGAATATGCGTTTTTTCTTTCAATTCTGAAACTGCTACTTTTCTTTATGGAACGTTTCGACAAGCCGGACTTTATATTTGATAGCACTGTATTTACCTCTTCAGTTTCACTTTTCTGAAGTTGTAAAATAAAGTTGCCTGTACTCGCACTCCTTACGTTACGTCTTCCGGGTGTTCGACTTCTGGATCTCCCACTTTCTTCAGTATTTGAACAGTTGTTATTAAATTCGTTCAGTTTTTCTCTTTCAAGTTTTAACGCATGCGCAACCGATATGTTTGATTCTTCGCTAACCACAGATTCGAGATCGTCATCTTGGTTACCGATGTCTACTTCGTGGATTTCCGGGTCTTCAATATCTGAGGTATATGATTCCGCTAATGGTCTAACTTGAATTTCTATACCAGAAACATTCTTATCTACTCTTGTCTCTGAATTTGCTGCCAAATTAACACCATTCTTTGGATCTTGTTCGTTAGTGGTTTCACAAGATGATGGATCAGACCTCACAGACACTGAAATATCGCTGTCGTTAATACATTCTTGGACCTTATCGTTTATTACGATGTTTGTTTCGACGTTCTCTAGTATTTCTTCGCTTTCCTGGTCGGGTAAAACATATTCAGTGTCGTTTACTTCACCGATTATACTGTTCTTATTTTCTGGAAGACCTGGTGCATTGCTGCCACTTTCAGAACTACTTTTATTAATAACCTCTATATCATTATTTAGAATCTCCTCATCGGAAGCTATTTCAAACGTTAGAGTGAATGATGCATTTGGAGACTCCGATTTTCGGCTTCTGTCGTTTGGTTCTTTTGTTTCTCCGGAGCTCGGACATTCTTTTTGTACTTCTGGTATATCGTCTGCGTCAATGAATTCTATATCATCAAAGTTGTTATCGTTGACATGGCTTGGGACTTTTTGTACACTAACAGTAAATGGCGGTTGGTCAATTCTCACGTCATTCGAATTCGACTCTTTTCCAAAATTTCTGTCAGAATTACAAGAAACACTGATCAATGGCTCATTTTTTGTGACGTCATCGCCGACTAATTTTGTTTCATTACCAGTTGTGTCAGCTGATGACAAATTAACACTCCTTTCACATGATGTCAATTTGTTTTCACTTTGTGTTAACACTATAGTATTATCGCAAACATCGCTGTCTGTCTGTTGTTCTATAAAAGAAGAATCATGCGAGTCTGACGGTAAAATTGAATCAAAGTCTTTGCTTTCCGGAACATTTTCAATTGAGCGTAACGTATTCGAGTCACTTAATTGCGAACAGCTCTTGTTTTCAATTGAATCCTCAGAAACAGACGCAGACACATCCTTGAAGGTCACGCTTTCCGACCTTGAGCTGATAAGTGTGGAACCGTCAGATCCTATTTTTGAATTTTTATTGACGCCTGCATTGTATTCCGTTTCGCCAGAAAGATCGCACAGATCTGCACGTTCTTGAAGAACCGAGTTCGAGCATGCGTTGAGCTCTGATTGGGTATCAGTTTGCTGACCCTGACGTCGTCGCCGTCGCTGTGTTCGTATGGTGACAGCAGTTTCGATCTTTCTTCCTATTTTGTCTGATGACATCATATTGGACAGGCTTTCTTTCGTGGCTTTAGACGAATCTTCAGAGCATGTAGTGATGGCTGTGGTAATAGAGTTGTTACCGTTGGTGACACTATATGTGCTGGAACAAGATTTTTCGAGACTCCCTCCTGCAGTAGATGAATGTAAAACTGATGTAAGCAATGGAGTCTCATTTTTAATAATGAATTGCGCTGGCTGATTTTCCGACTCTATTTCATTTTTTTTGTCAACTGAATCAAATGTACTTTGTGCAGGCTCATTTGGTGTTTGTGAACTGAGAGCTTCTTTCTCACCCGTCTGTGGTATGCACGTGTCGACAGGTAATACGGTGCTTCCTGTTTTATGAATAACATTTGCGATAACTCCGTGCTCTGATTCATTCTGCTTATCACTTGATCTGGAAACATTTGTTTGAACGGTATGCTGGGTTTCTTTTAAATCTGACGAAGGTGTATTACATTGATACGCGTTATCATTTATTGCAGGCGAGTTTCTAAATTCAGAGGCATGCACGTGCTTAACAGTGGAGCTACCTGTAACAATGGTGGTTATTGTTGATATCTCTCTCCGTCTTCGTCTCTCCATACTGTCATCGAGATTTTGCACCAATATGCTATCGCCTTTCGAAATAATGGTAGCTTTTCCGTTTATATCCACATTTTTGTCATCTTTGAAACTCTTTTGCGAACATCTAGATAAAGAAGATGAAATTTGTGACATAAAGTTTTCATTTTCTGGAGTTTTGTCCCCTTGTAAAGTAAATGCACTGGATGGGTCCTCAATAAAATCGTCAAATGCGTCCTGAAAGCTTTCTGTCGAAGTCAGACTTTCTCTACACTTGTAAATATCAGTACAATCACCATTGCTATCCCCTGCATTTGAAATTGCTCCAGTGACAATACCCGAAATTGCGTCACTTGCAATGTCGTCCAAATCACATTCGAACAGAATGTCGCCTTGCTTGTTCAGGTCGCTATCACAGGAAGAAGAGTTAGTTATGTCAATATCAGCTGTGTCGAGCTCCGACCCAAGTGTTTCCTCGGCATCGACAAAATCATCATCCTTGTCGTCAAAGAGATCTGTGATATCAGATACGTTGTCACAAAGCGCCTCGCCTGCATTGACACACACCCGATTGGTTGAGTTTTGCACTTTTATGCTTCCCCAGTGCGAAATCAGAGAATGTTCAGTCGAGCTGTCAGTTGACCTTATTGCATGAGAATCATCCGTGCAACTTGTCGCAATTTGTTTAATATTCAAATTTGACCCAGTTTTTATAAACTTACTTTTTATCGGAAATTCTGGGAGCTTTTCTCCATTTTCTGTTGAATCTTGGCGTTTAAGGGTGAAATCACAGTTATCTCCTTCAAACGACTGCTGAACAGTTAACGTGGCTGTTTGTGATGTATTGTATTTGGGAGTTTCGCCCACTGATATCAAACCTTCAGAAATTTCTTTCTGATTATTTATATTTGACTCATTAACAGAATGAGCGTCTAAATTCAAATTTGTTTCAACCATGCACTGTTCCCCGACTGTAATTGACTTATCGATGGCTGAAACATCTGGCAAAATTTGAGAAAATGTGTTTTCCACCTTTTTACTGGATAAATCAATTTCGGAACATAGCTTGACACCATCTTGGCTTACTTTGAATCCAAATTTGTCAGATTTAGGGAAAATTTGTCCATCAACAACGTCATAATCCACAGGTTCGCTCAAAGAAGCACTTTTTATATCCGTTAATTCCGTATCGGAACACACGCACAATTCACTACCCCCACTACCTTGTATATCTAACCTTTCTGCAATATTAAAATAATAATCTCCATCCTTTAGAACAGAATCAAAACTCTCCGGCTGTTTCCCTTCAAAAACTCTAAACTGGTTCCCGGTTTTATTAGCTTTGAAATTAGATCCCTTTATCACATGGCCGAATTGGTTTGAATTTATCGTTTCCAATTTACACACACATTCCGTAATAATCTGTTTATTTTTCGATTCAGTGATATCAGAAATATGCCTAGAATGCTTTTTAAATGTACAATTTTCAAATTCTGTGGCAGAAGTGAGCGGGGTACTGTGTAAGACTTGATCCGTCGAATTAATCACAGGGATATCACAAGGCAAGGTAGATTTTTCTGAAACCACTTGATTACAGCCAGCCCTATCCTGAGATGTAAATTCAAATTGAGATAAGCCCGACATTTGATCATCAGACAAATCTTGATGTATATTGGGATTATATGACTTATGTTCCTGGCGGTTGTCCGAATCTGGTATATTCATTAAACATATGTCACGTGGTATACTATGGTCGCGTGCAGAGTCTTTCTCGGATTTGGATGATGCTTGGACATTATCGCACTCTTGTGGCCTTAATGCTAATTCTTCCATGTTGGAATGTTTTACACTCTCCTTTTGATCTACAGAATTTAAGCCAATATTCATTTCGGTAACGATAGAGCCTTGCTTGAGCTCCGTGGGCGAAGCCGTTTCTCTAATTATCGGCGTGATTTCTTTTTGCGTTAATTCCATATCGCCAAATCTCGTTAAATACTCGGCACATGCGCTAGTTTTTAAAACCGTTTCGTTTCTTTTCTCAGGACTGCATTCACTCAAGCCTTTATGCTGTAAATTGATCTCCTTTTGACATAAACACAAATTATCTGGAGGCAAACAAAAATCCGATATACTATTCCTAGCACAAAAAGTTCCTTGTGTCTCGGTGATTCTCCAATTTTTCACAGAATCTTTTAATTCATCATTATGATAAAAATCCTGGGCGGATTTCGGCGAATTTTCTTCTGTGAATTCATATTCTAGATGCTGATTTTGATTCAAACTAGAATTAATATCCCAAAATTCCGTTTTCTGAAATTTCCCATGATCCCCTGCTGCGTGTGGTGTGCATTTCGTCTGCTGAATTTGTGTGGCAGTTTTTACGACATTGCACATATTTTCAGATTTAGACAACTTTATATCAGAGCTCAAATCGCATACTTCGTGTTTTTTCATGAAAATATTTGAATTATTCAATATTTGCATGTGTTTGTGGCAGGATTCCTTACTGTAGCACAAATTAGCATCTGTGAGAGAAATACAATCCTCGTTATCAACAAAACGCGTGCTTTTCATAGTTTTGGTGTTTTCCAGGGTATTAGAGAGTACAGGTTCAGTGACAGGCAACTCCGACCCGACCGCGCTTAAATCGAATAACTGATCGCAAATCAAACCGTTTTGTTCATTTTTCAGCTGCATAAATTCATTTCTGTGCATGCAATTATCGTGATATGTGTCACTCAGCTTTTCACTATTTTCATTCACATAATCCTTATCAAATTGTGAAACAGTGTCTTTTTCGGATAAATGTTCACATAAATTTTCAGAAAATCTTGCAGTACCACTCACAGAACACTTTTGCACAGACTCCAGGCTTTGAAGATAAGAATTGTCTTTAAAACGATCAGACTCTTGGCAATCACGCAGACTTTTCATCCCCAGAGACACGCAAGGCTGAGCTAACTCTTCACCTTTCTCTCTCCCATTACACTCCGAACTCAGTAAAGCAATATTATCAAACTTGATGGATTTCACATCGTCCGAAGTATCCTGTCCTCGCGTATTCACATTTTCCTCCGACTTTTCAGAAACAAAAACTGATAAACTGCCATGTTCACAAATTTCACTTGAACCCTTATCATAGTTTCTGTCTGACGTTATGTTACTATTATAAGATGTATTATGGTGTTCCGTTATTCTATTGTTTTCTCTCGCACGGACGTCCTCACCTACAATGCTCTTTTCACAAAAATTTACGTCAAAATGTTCTGAGCCCGATCGCTCTATTTCGGGGGAAATCACAGTTTTATTGCACAGATTCGATTTGCACTCTTGCTTGTCTGGCTGTTTCATTTTGTTGGAGGTAAAAGTTCCTTGAACTTCCGATTTTTCACATATTGTCTGGCATCTGTTTTTAATATTTTCCTGCTTTTTAACGCATATAATCTCGTTTTCATCTATTTCTTTGTAATCTGTCGTCGAAAAACTGTCACAAAGAACTTTCGTATTGTTGATACAGGGCGAATTTTCTTGATATGTTTTCTGACTGTTAAATTGATCCTGCTCACAACTATTTCTGTGCAATAATACTTCATCTGTTTGGGAACTCAAACTTGTCGAGTGTTTAGATAAAGCTTTATCGGAAGTTCCATCTTTGTATAAAATAGATTTAGAACATAGGATATGCGTTTCATTTAGGCTTTTATCTGTTTCTTTGGAGCCCAATGCACCTGTGTGCCAGAATTTAATGTTCTCATCCTTATCTGCAGCGTTATCATTTTGTTGTG
Organism: Tridacna crocea; assembly: GCA_943736015.1. Taxonomy (NCBI): domain Eukaryota; kingdom Metazoa; phylum Mollusca; class Bivalvia; order Cardiida; family Cardiidae; genus Tridacna; species Tridacna crocea. The sequence goes on from OX031068.1 coordinate 37,637,146, forward strand.
AAACACACCCGTGCCCCCTCCATTGATGACGTGAGCCATCATCCGTTTCAATCAGCATGTAGCTATTGATTCTATCGTCATCTGATATTTGAGGACAGACACGCATACTCTCATTTTCATTAAACCGTTGTGCATATGCGCTCCTTTGCTCATTTTTTGTTTGCTCTAAATTTTCTGTAATATTTGTCTTACATATTGCGCTATCATCAGAATTTTTTTCTTGAAAGTCAGGCATAAATGAAGTGCATACCCCAGCACTATCACATTCTTTATTACAGTTCTGAGTCATGCTGCTCATACACATTTCTGATGTCAATGCGTCCGAGATAATCTCAGGGTTGTTATACGCGACATTACAAACGTCACCTGTCTCATGATTTGTGACATGTTTATTGTGATGACGATCAAGTTGATTACTACTAATTATTTCATTATCACACTTGTCTAAATTACTGTTAATACCCACAGTAAAAACTGTACATTCATTAGTACAAATATCAGTGGATATATCTCTACTTTCAACATTTCTATCCATGGTATTTTGTACATTATTTTCAGGCACCTGCTCCGAAATAATACTGCCCATTCTAGTATCCATTTTTCCTTCCGTAGTTTCCAGTCTATTAACTGCACGTCCATCGTTCTCACTACACGATAAACTATCTAATTTGACCACAGAGGAATGTCCATTTTCATGGCCTTCACTGCACTCCGGAGCACTTGCACATACCGTTTCTATGGAAACGAGATTTTTGTCATTCATCACTGTAAGTCCATCTCCTATATGCTTCATAACATGCACTCTCCCTGTTTTTAACAAGCTTTCCGTAAAATGGGATATCTCCGATATTTTTGTACTTCCGCACTGATCATCGTTTTCTGACGGGGATTCGTGTAAAACAATGTTTCCGGGGGAAAACAAGTCCCTCTCCACCTCTACGTATTCCCTATCACAAAAATGGTCATTTTCTTTCGATAATAATTGCTTTTCTTTTCCCGAGGATATTTTCCCCAAAAGAAGTAATTTCTCCGGATTATCACAGGAATAATTATTTGAAGTATATTCCTCACATAGTCTGTCTCCGTTTGTCTGATTTATTTCACGATCATGTTGCGCGTTATTTGGCTGCAACAATTTTTTATTGAACTCCCGTCCGGAGGATTTGTCCGCATGTTTTTGTTGCAATTTCGATTTGATGCTTTTTGCTTTGATATCTTGCTTGTCTATGAATAAATTTCCAGAATTTTCTGATTTATTGGATAAAGATCTAGAACTATGTTTTGGCACTTTTGACACGGGACTGCGTACATTTCTTGGTAATGGCGCAATTAATTTAGATTTATTTTCTCTGGTTCTATTTTTGCAACTGTCTGATTTTATTGCACTTGAATTATGGGCCTTTGCAGATTTATTGGCAGAACAAGTCTGTTCATTACTCGATTCACTTTCCGTGGCGCATTTTGGGGAGGCCCGTCGCACAGGTTTTAAGTTTTTATCGGTAGTTACAGCTGAAGATTTACCGCTCCCACTTTCTTTTATATTTACGTTATTACCAACAGAAGTTGACGATTTTCTAATTGGATGTTTTATTGGTAATTTATCACTAAGATTCCCAGTCTTTGTAGCCATTAATTTACTTTGTTTATCCTTTGAAGTAAACGGGATTTTCCCATGCGTTGGATCTACAGATTCAGAGGTACTACCCAGAGGGACATCACCCAATTTTGTGTTAGTCACTTTTAATTTAGAAGTTGCCTCCCTTGTTGAAGGTTTGCACAATTTTGATTTATTCACAGAAATTTTGCCAGCGCCCTCTTTGATTTCTTGCTTTTTCTTTTCTGGCAAAGATTTTATTTCTTGTTTTGATTCTGACCGTACAGATAGTTGTACACTTTGTTTTCTGTTTGCGCTTGCTTTCTTTGCTTCCGTATTCAAATCTGTAGGTATAGCCCCTCTGTTCTTAGCCGATTCGGTAGTGCGCATATATGACTTTATAGGTTCATGAATTTCTTTCTTTCCATTTTCATTATTTTTCTGAGTTTTCGTACTTTTTGACAATTTTGATTTACTATCTTTTGATAACTCTCGAATTTTTTCGTCCATAGCGGAACCCGAACTTTGACAAGACTTTGCTGAAGCTCTCGAGCTAGTAGAATTGCTGTTGCTACTGTCTGAAGACACTGATGACGATCCAGGTGTGATGGACCTAGACCTCGATCTCCTTAGCACGGAAGTTTTTGTCTCCGTCACAATTGGTACATGCTTCTTTTTAACACACGAACTTTTCCCCGAACACGCCTCCTTTGACAAACTGTTTCTTATTTCTTTAGCTTGAGCTGATTCCGTTTCACTTTCGGTCAAACCTGACACTTCCCTATTGTAATTGGAACTTGTCGATGAGGTGTTTGAGGTGATGGATTTCGACAAAGATCGCGACAGATTGTCTTGCTGAAGTCTCTTATCTTCTTCTTCCTTGTGCGCTTGATTGTGTTTTTTAAGTGATCGTTCATTCAACTTAGGTTTAGATCTTTCATTCGATGGGACATCAACGTGTCTAGAATCTACCTTATCATTTTTTGAAGTTTTCGCACTTGCCTGCTGTTTTAATAACACTTGTTTGGAAAGCTTTGAAAGATCTTGACGATTATTTTGTTCTAATTTATTTTCAGTCTGTATCAAATGAGTTTCACGGTTTGTATTCCTTGTATTGTTTTTTTCGGCCACCGACAAAACTGTTTTGCATAGCTTCCTGGTTTGTGCTGTGTGGTTAGCCGAGAAAGTGCTTGGCTTCGTGATATTTTTTGTGGGAACGTCAGAAAAATTAAATGCTTTTGTTGTATTTTTAGACATAGGTTTTTGAACTTTCTCCTTATCAAGATTGTTTTTCGGTATCATCGGTTTTATGGAGCTGGAAGTTTGTGCACGAGTCCTAGGTTGCTTCACTGTTTCAATGACATCCTGATTTTTCTCGACATGTTTATTTTTCTCTTTTTGGCTAGTGTCCATCAACTCGTCACCAATGTTTTCTTGATCGCTCCTATTATGTGGTGACTGTGGGTCACTGAATGTGTTTTCAGTACACAGCTGGTCCTTGTTACTGACTCGTGAATCTTGATCTGGGGTGCTACGTTTTGGATCTATACTCTTTTGACTAGAATGACTAATTTGATGGGTTTTACATTCATTCTGATGTATATTTTCGGAATTTCTTACCATTTTCGCCTCCAAAATAGAGTTTTTGATATCTTTGGTAGCCGCGCGTCTATTTGAAACAGTTCTTTTATCTATACTTCCATTGGTGGAATTAGTTTCATTTTTATTTACAGCAGAATTAGCATGTTTAGGTTTGAGCTCAGATGTTTCGAAATCAAAGCTTTCAGAATATTTGAAAATATCTTTAGATTTCTGTTTACATCCACTGACTTTCAGACCTTGCATTGCTTCACTGCGCACAGGATTACGCGGTATTCGCGACGCTCGTGGTGGCCTCTCCGGATTGCTCTTGATCTCATCCTTTTGCAAAGCCGGATTGGAATGCACGTACTTATTAGATCGACGTTTTGATAACACCTCATTCTTTAGAACCGAAGACATTTTTCAATACTTCCTCATTTTCATAGCACTGTAAATTTTATCGCATACATTTTGTTCATAGAGCACGTGACTTTTTCCTCTAATAATTCCAAGGAGATGTCGTCAGATTTCACATCAAATCAATTTTAGATTAAAACATTCACAAACGGGCGCCATTTATCCTACACAGCAACAAAAACACAGACGATTTAGTTGCACGTAACTGTCGAATAAATCCGAACACATCTCGTATTTGTATAGATAATGTACATCATTGCTGCTCCTCCGAACATTTTCATATATAAATCCATCCAAGCAAACTGTAAAACTGTTAATGGATTTATCTTGTTGTAAAATCAAAAGGATGCGACTGTTTCAGACGGAGTTTTCTCCTTGAAGCTATCTCATCGCTTTTTTTTTTTTCTTAAAACTTTTGCTCTCTTCTGGTTTTCCCGCTGAGAAATCAAACTGCACTCAACCGACACAGGTAAGAACTCGTCCTGTAAAAATAATTAGCAATCGTAATTTTCTAAAGTTACAACTCTTATCAAGGTAAATGCATAAAAATCTTAAAAATATTTGAGTGCAACGACAATTATTCGCACTCAAGGAGGCACAACTTTTTGTTCGCAATATGACCTTATACGAATTGCCGAAAAAAAATCTAAGAATTTTGAAAATCTTGTCGTATGCAGTTAGGGATATATTTTGCGGAGGGTTCAAACTTAGATCAGCATGTACTTCTGCACAGTCCAATCCTGGTCTACACATTCCGCACCTTGGATAATGGATGTGCAGTCTGTTAAATGATTTAAGATTAGATGCACAGATGTGCAGTTTGTTGAAAATGATTAGCATGAACATTGAACAAATTGCTCTTACGTTCATACCAGTCTTGGTTCAGAGCGTGCACATATTTGAATAGTAATCTTATTCCACGTATGATTATCATACGTGGAGTAAGATTAGTATTAAAATATGTGCAGGCTCTGAACCAAGACAGGTATGAACGTAAGAGCAATTTGTTCAATTTGCAAACATGTGCAGTTTGTGGAACATGTACAGTTTGTGGACCAAGATTTGTTATGCTCATATTTGCAGTATGTTGACAAAGATAAACAGGGACATATGTGTCAACCAATATAAGCATACACATATATGAAGTCTGTTGGCTATGACACCAGACACATGTGTGCAGTTTGTTGACTAAGATGAGCATACTCTTATTCGAGACTGTTGGCCAACGGTAGGCACACATGTATAACTAACCCTTTACCAAACGACAAAATTTTAGACTGGTCCAAATTGAAAGCACTTGCAGACGGCAAAATAAACATGACTCAATAATCGAAATTTGCTTCCAGCAGGGCTGGAAACATTGCGGGAAAAGGAGAAAATGCTGGTTACCAGCATTTTCTCCTTTTCCCACAATGTTTTCGAAAGGCTTCTATCTCAGGGTCGTAAAAACCAGGGATTGTTTGGTAAAGGGTTAAGTAAAGTACGTGGACCAATAATAGTCATATGTGCCGTCTAATTCATTAGTATTGTTCATTTTAACAAAAATAGGTTCTCTACATTTAGGTCGTATTTATTTATTGTTAAAAAAGAAAAGGCTGGCGAGAGTTGAGCGTGATCAGACAGAATTTTGCTGGCTGATCTTTAACTTTACCCAAAATACACCTAATGTCACGTATAGCAGAGCAAGGTTAACAATTTTTCTCGAACACAGGTAAATCGAACAAAAAATGTACAAACGGTTCTGCAGTAAATTCTTTAACAATCGAATCCTTTGGTAACTAAGCTCGACTCATTGAACTTTAAAGGCCAGCATAGATCAAGATCCGACTGAACAGAACGTCTGATCTTGGATCTACACTGTAAATAGAGCAAAACTTCTTTTTACTAAAAAAATAATTGAAATCGCAGTATTTGGATTTTTCTGTCGGTTGGATTTTTTTAAATTTTATTCATTCAGCAGTTTCAAAAGGGTTAACCCTTTCCCAAACGACATACTTTTGGACTAGACCAAATTGAAACCATTTGCAGACGACCATTCAAATCTTGCTGAAAAGATTATTTCTGTCTATGATTGGGTAGAAAACATTGTGGGAAAAGGAGAAAATGCTGGTTACCAGCATTTTCTCCTTTTCCCACAATGTTTTCAAAAGGCTACTATTCCAGACACGTAAAGTCCAGGGATTGTTTAGGAAAGGGTTATACATTTTAATGGGGTGTCAGAACGGAGCTCCGAGTCTATTTTCCAAGAAAATTCCTCAACTGATGTAGATTTTGAGTGTTTTCACGGTTTATATTTTTTTTGACAGAGTGTGCGAGTAATTACAATTCCAATGGGAAGGTGCTCCGAGCAGATTCTGGCATGTTTGATTAATTCAAACGATACTTTGTTCTTCATGTTTGACAGCTCTTCAAGACTTGAATATACTTGAAAAACTTGTTAACTCTTTACCACACGACAAAATTTTAGACTGGTTCAAATTGAAAGCATTTGCAGACAACAAAATAAAGGTGACTCAAAAATTAAAATTTGTTCTGGGAAGGGTAGAAAACACTGTGGGAAAAGGAGAAAATGCTGGTTACCAGCATTTTCTCCTTTTCCTACAGTGTTTTCAAAAGGCTTCTTTTTCAGGGGCGTCAAAAGTAGGGATTGTGTGGTAATGGGTTAAAACGAACAGCCCGAATAATACTCTACTTTCAGTTGGTAATTTACATGAAGGTAAACATTTTGTCCTATTGGTGTTTAACGCCATTGTTTAATCAGTATGTAAGTTATATCACGGTGGTCTATTCACCTATCTATTTATTCTTAGTATTTCAATCATTTATACGCCGTACACTCTTTTTTTTAAAGCTATTGGCTCTTTTCCCACAAGACAAAGCCAAAAGTGTGGTTGTTAGTGAGAGGGCAATGAATCATGATGCAATGACTGTCTTAAATCCTCGGAGAAAAGATCGAGATCAGACTGCACGTAAGTACTGTCATATCTTTGTCGTCACTCTCCGCAATATACACCCATAAATGCATTTCGTAAGATAAGAGGATATTTTCAATACACTCTCATCTCGCGTTTTCTTTTTCTCTCTCTCTTTTCCCTTTTTCCTTTTTTCCCTTTGTTATTTTCAGGTTTATATTTGTTCACGTGACTAAATTTGCTGTGACAATGTACAACTTGTTTATGTCAAAAAATAAATGTCTGTCTGTCTGTCTGTCTGTCTAAAAGTGAAAGCGTGTGCATTTCCAGGTAGCATAGATCCGGACAAGCCAGCAAGGAAAGTGTAGTCTAGTCCTGGATCCACATATCTGTCTTTTATTCATGCTTGTAAGAAAAAGATACTTCTGGTTTTCAGTAGATAGTGTTTCCAGTTGACTAAATATGTCAAGTTTATATGAGCCATGCTCTGTGAAAAGGGGGCCTTCTGCATCTGTGAGGAGGCCTTAATGCATCTGCGAAAAGTTTCGGCCCATGCTCTGTGAAAAGGGGGGCTAATGCATCTGTGAATTGGGGGGGGGGGGGGGCTGAATGCATCATTCATCTGCGAAAAGTTTCGGCCAAGGTCAGCCTGCGCAGTCCGCGCAGGCTGACCTGGGCCGTAACTTTTCGCAATAGGTCAATTTTCTGTATGTACAAGAACCAGTCTACATCCATCTTCGCAAGCCAAGGGCTATGATCCACTACGCTACTCTACCCTTGGAGGATTGAGCTTGATTTTGACAATCACTAGATACGCATTTTCATTGGTTGCAGCTAGCTCTAACTGCATCGAATCAAATCGAATGTAGCATTTTATCTTTGATAAAAATAGAACAGGGTCGCGATAAGAATAGAAGGGAAACATGAATACCTCCATGTAAATGTGCATGATCTTTAATGATTTATTACCGAAGAAAACATAGACGAACAATAGTTACATAAAGTTTCAATGTGACCAATCAATTATCAGATTACCACCTGACCATGGAATGTCGGAGTACGTTTGTGGTTATTGCTTCATGTTGAATTATTGTATTCGTAAGCGGTATGTAAAACGACATTTCATTGGCTATAAGAAATATGATGTAAAGGGAAATAATAAGCAGCATCTAATAGGGGGGGAGGGGGGGGGGGGACGTGTCGCAATAATTTCGAAATCGGGCTCGATCCGCCAAGGTAAGATCCACGTAGTGATCGTAACCTTGGCTCGCGAAGATGGTCTACATCGTGAGTTGTTAAACAATATTGATTGTATGGATCCATAGTTATGTGATGTCTTCCTTGGTTATAATGTATTACAAAGATGATAAAAGCCCCTTTTTGCCAGAGCACCGCTCATATAATTTATGGCTTGCAACACTTGAATAGAGGCATTCGGACATGTGCGTAAAGTCTGCTCAAGCTAATCCGAGGCGGCAGTTTTCTACTACATTAGATTTTGTTCCTCAGTCGATTTACAAAAAAACATAGAGTTACATAAAACAGGAAAGTGTCGTTTCGGATCATCCTCCGTGGTCTGTGCAGGCTGATCCGTAACGACACTTTACGCAAATGTCCGAATGAACCTTTTCGCTTGTTGCAGGCCATATCATATGACATTAAAAAGAGTTTGAAAAACAAAGACAAAAAAATGCTTACATAATGTCCGCCGGGTTGCTGACGTTGTAAATCTATCTGCCTGTACGGTCCAATTAAAATCCAATTTACAGACCGGATTGAATTCCCACTTTCTCTATCAAACAATTATCTGCTGTTGTAAGACTGTCTGTACCAGTTCTGTGTTCTCTAGTTAATTGGTTGTATAAAATGTTGATATCATTGTTAGTGAATACATCATCTGCAAAAGAGGAAGAGAAAAAAAATCACAACGAATGAATGCAGCTCTTCTTAAGGCCACTGGAGAAATATGTAGGACTGCATTGAAATGGTAATTGAACTGTTTAACGAGACTGGTATTGGTCCTTTAAATAGAGTATTTTCAGTAAAAAAAAAAAGACCATCAAATAAAAGCGCAAAAAATACTTCAACAGTGTGGTCGGAATGTCTGATTTAACTCGTATTTCACATGAAGGGCAAGTAACAGCCCATATTTCTATGAGTTTACTGTAGTTGTGTACCTTGTTTATGAGAATGACTCAAATGCAGGGCCTGATCGCCAGTCTAGTGTTTAACTCTTTACCACACGACAAAATTTTAGACTGGTCCAAATTGAAAGCATTTGCAGACGACAAAATAAAGGTGACTGAAAAATTGAAATTTGTTCTGGGAAGAGTAGAAAACACTGTGGGAAAAGGAGAAAATGCTGGTTACCAGCATTTTCTCCTATTCCTACAGTGTTTTCAAAAGGCTTCTTTCTCAGGGACGTCAAAAGTAGGGATTATGTGGTAATGGGTTAAAAATTAATTCCGAGTTTTCATTATCCCGAAAAAGAAAAGGGTTTTGAAAAGATTGTGGGAACAGGAGAAAATGCTTGTAACCATTTCCCACGATGTTTTCTATCCTTTCAAAGACAAAGCCCTGACTTGAACCAAAATTAATAGATCTTCTGCTTTGAGTTATAAGCAAGTATAAAACTTTCTTAGGTAGATAGAGTTCAACGCTAGTCTACAAATTTCTATTCCTAACTTACGTTTATTTTGACGTCTGCGAGCGCTTTCGATTTGGACTAGTTTAAAATTTTGTCGTTTGGTAAAGAGTTAAATGAAACTTTCAAGCCAATAATAAAATACCAAACCTTGCTATTTTAAAGGTATATTTGGATGAAAGACGTATCTTAAACGGACAGTGTAGATCCAAGATCAGACTGCACGTTCTGTGCAGTCTGATCTTGATCTACACTGCCCGGAAAAGGTCCTCGAGTCGCGCTTAGCGACCTAAGGGTTAAAATTATACGAGTAACCGACAAGGAAGATAAAGTACCTGTAATCGAAACCAATTCGCTTTCCTTTTCGGTAGTTTTTATGCATAAACCTTGTTATGCAACGTATCCTTGGGCTTCATTTTCTCCTTTTTATTCATTACATTACAAATGCATCAATACACGTTTGTTGGACACGACAGACTCATTTGCATAATATTGCGGGCTTTTCCTGTTTACTTTGTAAAGACATTGTAAACATGAAAACATGACGATAAGAATCTGTGATAAAATCATAAAGTCTATACCCTTTACCACACAGAATCGAGTTTTAACGAGAGAGAAGGCTTTTGAAAACAGTGTGGGAAAAGGACAAATACTAGTTATAAGACTTATTTAGATACCACTGCTGGCTTTTCTTGTTTACTTTGTGAAGACATTGTAAACATGACAATAAAAATCTATGACAAGATTATTTGAGTTTAACCCTTTTCCACACAATATCGAGTTTTAACAACCCTGAGGAGAACTCATTTGCATGACATTGAAGACGTTGCAAACATGACGATAAAAATCTATACGTTAAACTTTACCTCGTAATGTCGAGTTTAAACGAGGAAGAAGACTTTTGAAAACATTGTGGGAAAACAGAAAATACTGGTTACCGACATTTTCTCCTTTTTCCCAGGGTTATGGAAACATAGAACTGTGTAATAAAAGGTTAATACATGAAAGAATTTAAAAAAAAAAACATTCAGATTATTTATTTTGCCACGATATTATTTCAATTGCCAACCAAACAACCATACAAAAGTTGTTCGAAGTTGCTTTTTATTCCTGCCATGGAAATCTTAAATGTAACATCTTTCCCCGAAAAAAATGAAGAGCTGTGGATGTCAAAAATGTCGACAAATGATAATATATTTCCCTATCGTTCTTCTTTTTTAAGCAAAGTCTTGACCTATATTTTCAATTGAAGGTACACGTGATCATGAAATATCAGCAGTTGCCGACAGAAAGATTGAACACTCCAAGATTTCAAAGAAGGCATATAGACAGATAGAGAAAGATGGAAAAGACAGAATGGAATAGAGAAAGAGAACGAGAAAATGGGACGACAGAAAGAAGGACAGGCAGGCAGGAAGACAGACGGACGGAAAGACAGACAGGCTGTCAGGCAGGCAACATTCTGATTATTTACAAATCAGATAATCCGCCTTTCGATCAACCGATCGTGCCAGCCATCGTTCGATCCAGAGGAGTGTTTGTCCGTTAGCCTGTGAGACAGTCGATCAATCGTTCATTTTTTCAATCTACCAATCAATCAGTCAATCAATTTATGGTCAGTCGTTCAATAAATTAACCAAACAACAAAACAACCGAACAAGAAACAAACCGAACATCCATCCATCCATCCAACGATCCATCCATCCAAACAACCAAACAACCAACCAAACAAACAAGCAACATTTAAAATATCACTCACTCATCAACTCACTCACTTACTTACTTACTCACTCACTCACTCACTCACAAGTAGAATATGTCTGCCATAACTAGTATTTAATGTTAAAATCATTGTGACAAATGAAATCATGATATCTTTCAAGATCAGACGGATCTCAACAGGACGCCAAGTATTTACCAAACAACCAACCAATATTTCAAATATCACTCACTCATTCATTCACTCACTAGTAGAAAATGTCGGCCATTACTAGTAATTCACGTTGAAATCATTATGACAAATGAAATCATGACATCTTTCAAGATCAGACAGATCTCCACAGGACGCAAAGTACTTACAGCCTCTTTATCTGTTTATTTCGTTCTACTTTGTTACTTACCGGTATATAAAAAATTTGGTATTCAAAAAATGATAAACCTTATAAATGTATATATGAGGAGGTGTTATACAATATCATTTTAACATTAACCCCTTACCACACAATCCCTACTTTTAAAACTCCTGTGAAAGAAGCCTTTTGAAAACATTGTGAGAAAAGGAGAAAATGCTGGTAACCAGCATTTTCTCCTTTTCCCACAATGTTTTCTATCATCCCCAATACATATTTCAATTTTCAAGTCACATTTACCTAGTCATCTGCAAATGCTTTCAATTTGGACAAGTCTAAAATTTTGACATTTGGTAAAGAGTTAAAAGCTTTACCACTCGCTTTACCAGTCGGGAAAATTTTTGAAACTTCCATTTTGAAAGCTATCGTAGGAAACAAATTCATCTTCACACATTAGATGGAATTTGAAGGAACAAAAATACAGTGGAAAAAGGAAAGAAACCAGCATTTCCCCTTTTACCACAATGTTTCAAAAAACCTTCTGCTCCACGGTCGTTAAATTCGGGTTTGTTTCGAAAAGGGTTTAACTACTAAAGAAATTAAATGAAATCTTTATAACCAATAGCTAAAATCCCAAATGTCTCGATTATAACGATCTTCTACGCAGGAAAATTCTCGCCGATCTGACAGTGTTGATCAAGATCAGACTGCGCCTTATGTGCAGTCTGATCTTGTTCTGCACTGTAGGAAAGAACACACCGAGTGTCGTTGAGCAACCCAAGTGTTATAAAGGGAAAATCTGTTGCAGGTGGAGTTCGAAACATGAATACAATGAAAGAAACAATGAGGCAAAAACGACAAAATGCTCGCTAGGAGCAGTGTATCCTTTTCCTACATTTGTATTAAAATCAGCTGAAAGTGTAAGATACTTGTCTGCAGGAGTTAACGAATACAAAGGGTGCATAAACGACGAATAATTGCGTACAAAGCAAACTCAAGTAATTAGAATCTTGACTCTGCATAATGTGACACGAATGGTATTAAATACACAATTTTCTTTCTTTCCAAAAAAAAAAACATACCATATGAAATTTTCCTTGTTCCGTAATTTTGTTTCTTTCAAAATCGCTTGTTGTACCGATTTATCTTTATTCCATAACATCAAAATATCAAAATATCAGGAAACAACACAATTACTGTTACAAACTCTGTGACCTACCCTAACTGTTCCACTCCCATTTCGCTCTTGTATATAAATGACTCGTATGAGTAATACTGCGTGAAAAGGGGAATTCCAACATCTGCAAAAATATCGACCCAGGTCAGCCTGCGCAGTCCGCGCAGGCTGGCCTGGGCTGGAGTATTTTGCTATGAGTAAAGTTTCTGTATGTCAAAAGACCAGTCTATATCATGATTCCGTAAGTTGCCAGACAAAATGGATTTTGTTGATCAATAATTATGATGACTAGTTAGGTACAGTGCAGCATGGGGATGCATTAAGCCCCCTTTTGCAAAATCAAAGCTCACAATGAATATAAGTAACTGTTGCTTCTTACAATAGTTTATAATTTCACAATATACATACTTGTATATGATTAATTCTTGGTATTAATCCTTCGGCTGCTAAGCGCGACTTGCTGACCTTTTGCGGACAGTGTAGATCAAGATCAGACTGCACAGAACGTGCAGTCTGATCTTTGATCTGCACTGTCCGATAAGGAGATACTATTCCACAAAACATACCTTTGAAACAGCAATATTTGAGTTAGTAATATCGAATTGGCAATTTAAGTTTAGTTATATAGCAGGATAAAAGTTAAAACAATACCACTGCTAGAACCTTAGTCGCTAAATCATAAATAATCCTTCCGTATAGTTCGGTTGAATGAAATAACGATCGGATATCTACGAACACAAAACTCCTTCTTTCATTATTTCATTTCACCTTTTAATTTACTGTATAAAATACCAGTTACAACACTATCAGTGCTTCATGCATAGTTCACTGTTGTATCATGGACGATTTACTCACTGCCTCTTTACTTTTTTGTCTATCTAGTTTGTGTCGAACGTTATATTCGACAACCCTCTAGATATCTTATGGCAGACAGTGCACCTCTCAAAGAGTTTCTCATCTGAGACTACTTTTTTCCAATCACAGTTACAAGTTATGTCACAATAACCTGCATGGTAAAAATCTGAATTTCGCTACTGCATTAATAACATTCGTTTTTATTCACAATCATTTCATCTGTATTGAAACACGATTTCCATTAATCCATAAAATATATCTCATAATTTAACAATGATCTATAGTAAAACTTACTTCTAGACTCGGTAAGTCAACTCTATACCAGATAACAAGACTTTAAACTTATTCGAGTCAAAATAATTTCATGGCATAAAATTAAGTGTGTCTCAAATATTAGGCTATTTCTTTGAAAGGACAGAAAGCATTGTGGAAAAAGGAGAAAATGCTGGTTACCAGCATTTTCTCCTTTTTCAACAATGATTTCAATAGCCATCCTCCCAAGAGTTGTTTGCTTGGTATATGGGTAAGGTATGAATAAAAAAGAACTAAGTCATCAAAGCACTGAAAGTATAGTTTGGCTAATAGGTATTTCATGCCATTTTCAATAATATTGCGTCTATATGGATGCGGCGAGTACACCTATTTTTGCGCTCCTTCCTTGATTTTCTATAACCAGTGCCACACACATCTCACTTTTCAAGCCACTGGCAGCTTTCCCTAAAAAAAAAATAAGTCGAAACTCCATTCAACGGTGAGAGAGGAATGAATCCCTGCTCATCTGTTCTCGCACAGAATTTCGGACAAGTTTGAATTTGAGCTCACAACTCCTGGATTAAGACCCCAGTGTCTTGCTACTGCCTGCTAAAAGCCTTAGCCAAGCACTAATGAAAACCAGGGTCTGTATTCACCAACCATTTTTGAGAATATTCTCAGCCCTATTCTCCAAGGTTTTCTAAATTTGTAAGTAACACAACTTCTGTTTGGCTAAACCTAATGGTTTAGCCAATCAGAAGTTGTGTTACTTACAAATGTAGAGAATTCTGGAGAATAAGACAAAAATGATTAGTGAATACGGGACTAGATTCATGAATATGTGAGCTGTCGCCGTAAAATAGCTGAAAAACTGTTGAAAGTGGCGTAACACAGCAACAGAAAACATGTTATATACAGATAAAGATGAGTATTACATATCAGGGGTTTGTTTTCATCGCAGAATATTTTTTTCAGATCACTCTTCGTACTTCCGGTCAAATACCGAACAGATACCAAGCTAAAATTGGCTAAAAGTGGTCTGTGCTTACCCCGATCGTAGTTCCTGACGTTGGCAGGCACACAAAGTTGTGGATGTAGTTTTAATTAATACACAGATATCCATTGGCAGGTAATTGGAGTTTGCAGCAGGGTGCGTGTCTGCTATAAGATCTGCCTCTCGGTAGCCTAGCACCAGCTCTAAACACAATTAAGAATCTGAAACGAGAACCAAACACGGAATTTTTTTAACAAAAAAAGCCAACTATGTCTCTCGTTCTCCGATTCTGTCTGTCCATCTGTCTGTGTGTCTGTTGTGTATCTGTCCCTCTATCTGTCTTTCTGTCTGTCTGTCTGACCCTCTATCTTTTTTCTATCCCTCTATCTGTCTGTCTCTTTGTCTCTACCCTTTCCCTCCTAAAAGAAGAGTAACGTCTTAAAATCATGTCACATTTTCAATGCCTTACCAGTGTATGGCCACCAAGAAATCGCTGTCTAAGAAAGCACCAGTATGTCGATAAGAAATTCTGTTTAATGCATCTATTACGCAACACCGCTGAGCAGTTCTATCGATCGAGCTCACAGAACATTATTATTGAAACATTATATGACATCTTTCTGCAGTTGCAATCGAGCTGTACAACTTTTTGGTCACGTGATTTTGCAATTAAAGAACAATCGTCGTGTTTTCTGTAGCAGAAAACAATATAACTCTTTCGTGTTATTGTCTGCTGGTAAAAAGAATTTAAAAGGAACATGCCAAATAGCGTGTAACTTCAAAAAAAAAATACGAGAATAGATTTAGATAATACTATGCAGATGCTCTGGCGGATGTCGGTCTACAATCGTTGTATTCAGAAAAAGAAATCGAAAGTCAAAGAATGTAGTGGTTGAATGAATTCCGATTATAACATAAAACATCGCTTTTCATCCCGGTAACGTTAATTCCAAGTAATTGTACTGTTTACCACACAATTTCGACTTTTTACGAGATTGAGAAAGACATCTTTTGAAAACATTGTGAAAAAGAAGAAAATGCTAGCAACCAGCATTTTCTTCCTTTCCCACAATGTTTTCGACCCTTTCCAAAGCAAATTTCAATTTTCAGACACATTCATTTTGGGGTCTGCAAATGTTTCAGTTTGGGCCAATCTTAAATTTTGTCGCTTAGTAAAGAGTTAATCTGCTGTTGTATTTTCACTTTGATAAAATTATTTGGATGGGCATTTGGCAAAAAAAAGTAGTTCCGTGATCAATATCTGTCATTGCGTCGAAATTACAAAATAATTGCATTTTCTTTGAATCACAAGACACGATATCAATCGACCAAATGAAACGCACTGAAATAAAGAAAAAAATGTCACGTGACTACGCTTCTGGTTTAACCCTTTTCAGTGCAATAGGCGATAGCAGTGGCTTTAGGAGAAGTTGTGGATCAAGATCACACTGCACAGAACGTGCAGTCTGATTTTGGATTTATACCGTTCGGTTGTTTAGTCACTGAACTCTGTCTGCAATATACCGGATTGATTTTTTAAAATGACTGAATGTTGATGAAGGAAAGCAGCCAGCTACTTGGAAAGAGTGTGTTAAGCAAACTAGCGGTATTTTTAAATGTTATTCTTCATGTAAATGGCCAAAAGACATATGGTGTGCAACACACGAAAAGGGACGTTCGGACATCTGCGTAAAGTGTTGTCTCTCGGATCAGCCTGCGTAGTCCGGGCTGGCTAATCCGAGACGGCACTTTACGACTACATTAGATTTTGTGCTGTGGTAGACATGCGTAAAACAGAAAATTGCATTAAAACGGAAAGTGCCGTCTCGGATTAGCCTGCGCGGACTGCGCAGGCTGATCCGAGACGACACTTTACGCAGATGTCCGAATGTCCCTTTTCGTGTGTTGTAGGCCATTTAGTATGTCGTTTATGCCAATAAACGACACTGAAACCGTGAACCTGACTTAAAAAAAAAAAACCTCCATAAATGCTTGGATAGGTGCACAATCTGCCGTAGTCCCTCTTGAATAATGCCAAGAACGGCAGCCCGCCCGGATGGCTCAGTGCTGAACGAGTCGGACTCATGACCTGGTGGTTGTGAGTTCGATACCCGGTTGAGGGGAACTTTCTTTCCAGCGTATTTTCGCCTCTCGTCTCTGCTGAAGCATGTGAGAAAAGTAGTCGGTGGTTTGGAAAGAATGTAGTGTAAGTACCGGTGTGAGAAAGCCAGGAAACACATATGCGTCACCGATCGCCATGATATGACCTCAGCTGTTAAAGTGGGGTTAAACCCCAATACAACCAACCAACCAAACACGGCATTAAGGTAGTGGACCCGTAATACTTCTAGTGCAGCATGGCATAAATTTTCTTGACAGTTGATAAAAACAGATTTATACAGATATGATTCTTTTGCACGTTTTTAAACGACTAGAAATTCCTGTGATGTCTATCTTCAAATTCTTTGTTGATACTTTTGTTAGTTTCCTTTTCTTTGTTAGTTTCCAGAAAAGGGAGGTAATTATCATATCACTTTGAAATGAAAATATAGTGGTTTTAGATTTATAAATGATAATTCCAGGAAGGACAAATATGAAAAAGTGGCTCGTTGAAAGAAGTACAATAATACTCATTTTTAATCCTAGCAAATTTTGTAGGATAATATTATAGTGGAAATAGCTGTTTTCTATTACGGGTCCACTACGTTAAATCCAAACAAATAGACTAACAAAACAATGTATATAAAGAGATGTAAGCGGAGAACAGCCTATAAAATAGCTGAGGTAATTTGTTTTTCTCTCATTTTACTTGAAATGTTTATTTCTATTAATTGAATATATCCCAGACCATCGAGATGTATATGAGGGCAGCATCGCCCCCTGACTGTCTCCACATTCTTATTAACGGACGTTTTAACCTTTAGGATGCTAAGCGCGACTCACTGACCTTTTGCGGACAGTGTAGATCAAGATCAGACTGCACAGAACGTGCAGTCTGATCTTGATCTACACTGTCCGATAGGGAGACACTCTTCCCTAAAAGATAACTTTGAAATAGCAATATTGGGGTTTCTACTGTCAAATTGAAAAAAAAAAATCACTTTAGTTATTTAGCAGGATAAGGGTTAATAAAGATCTACCATTTTATAAACATTAGAGAACCAAAAGGAATTTAACTCTTTACCACACGAGAAACTTTTAGACTGGTCCAAATGGAAAGCATTTGCAGACGACAAAATAAAGGTGACTGAAAAATTAAAATTTGTTCTGGGAAGGATAGAAAACACTGTGGGAAAAGGAGAAAATGCTGGTTACCAGCATTTTCTCCTTTTCCCCCAGTGTTTTCAAAAGGCTGCTTTCTCAGGGGCGTCAAAAGTAGGGATTGTGTGGTAATGGGTTAAGGTGATTTTTTTTTGTATAGTGTATTTCAGGATCACAATGCGAAAACATTGCAGTCTGATTGTGAATCTGCACTATCCAATTCAATTCTAACGTTATAGTCCTGCAAACGATCTTTACCAAAGGACAAAATTTTAGACTGGTCCAAATTCCAAGCTCTTGCAGATGACAAAACAAACTTCACACAAAAGCCGAAATTTGTTTCCAGTGGGTTAGAAAACATTGTGGGAAAAGGAGAAAATGCTGGTTACCAACATTTTCTCCTTTTCTCATGACGTTTTCAAAAGGCGTCTATCTCGGGGTCGTAAAAACCAGGCATTGTTTGGTAAAGGCTTAAGAGGAAAGAGCTCATTACTTGCTAAGCAGTTATATCGTTAATCCCTTGGCTGCTAAGAGCGACTGGAAGACCTTTTGCCCACAGTGTAGATGAAGACCTGGCTGCACAGAACGTGCGGTCTGATCTTGGATCCAACACTGTCCAATTCAAGCTAATTCCAAGCATACATATGAAATAGCAGATTTTGGATTTTTACAATCGGATTGAGTTTCATTTCATTAATTAAGCCGAATAGTGGGTTAATTATAAACTGCCAAACAAGTTGAAAATTCAAACTCTCCCTAGATAAAAAGTCTACCACTGAGAAAAGTACAGAGCGATAAATAGAAACAGGCAGCTTCTCTACGAGCAATGGTTCCAATCTCGAATAGCTTTCAAAGTGTTGTACACGAAAAGGATAAATTAGAAAGTTTAATGAACGTCTGTTTGATGATGAAAACCAAACACAAACACAGCTGTACACCACATTTTACAGAACATGAACAGTTTGTATGTTTCGATAAACTGGAATCATGTTAACTCTTAAAGTGCTGAATTAATGAGTTAAACCTTTTCAAGTAGGAAAAGCAGCCCTGATATTGTTATTTCAAGATTGTTTCAGCCATAGCATGTAATAAGGTAGCGGACAGTGCAGATCTAAGATCAGACTGCACGTTTTGTGCAGTCTGATCTTGATCTACACTGTCCGCAAAACCAAGTTAACTTGATTCCAGTGCTGCAAGGGTTAACCTTCATCCTGCTGAAGAACTAAAATGAAAATTTCATTTCGATAATTAAAACCCATATATTCAAGGGTAACAACCTACGTCACAGGAAGTGATATCGGACCTGCGCATTTTCGTAACTTCTGTTGAAAAGTAAGTACGATATGAAGATAGAATGAGGCTAGCTTGGTTGGATACAAACGGACTACAAAGACTTTCATGTATTTATCAAAGACATTAGATGAATACATTTAATATTACGAAAACTTTAATGATTAGCGATTAACGTGAACGACTTAACGTTATAATTGACACAGTTGTTGTTTATTACAGGCACATGTCAAATTGTGAATTGTTTGGCTATCTGTCGGTAACTTTTGCACTTTTGCAACGATATTTTGATTACATTCAATCGGCTGCAGTATTTGATTTGCAGAGAAGTTTTTCCTCGGGAAGCAAAATGGTACATTTTTGAAAAAAATACCGATTACTCGAATATCAAATTCCGTAATCGATACTCGGACGTTCGATCGAGTACTCGGTTAACCAGTTACTCGTTGCCATCCCTAATTATGATTTACATATTGTAAGCGCTGATGCAGATTGTTCATGTATCGATGCAAGTACCTTATGAGACATTGGCAACATGGTTTCCTAAATTCATTTCCTATTGACCAGGCAACAATGTACAGACTAACGGTGACCTTGGGAATGGGGGGGGGGAGTAAATTCATAATTTGTAAGGAAAATATCATGTGGACATAACGAATAAAAAATGCATCTGGTGGAACTAGAACCTTCATTCAACACCATAGTCGCCGAGTCTAACACTGAGCCATGGAGCCAACTAATATTTTACTGTGTAAACATATGTATCCATTGTTATGCAACAAACGCTTTACCGTTACTAACGGAAGGGAGAATTTTACATTTGAAATACAAAAATCTCGACGGTTTCTCGTGTTCTTCTATCCATGTTTTGGTTTTAGAGCTATTTTTGCACGCGAATGAGCATTAATAGTCTTTAAGTTAGAAAAAAATGCAAAACAAAATTTGGTATAAAGTCCCTTTAACCCTTTTTCTGCTAAATAAATTAAATAAAACTTTCCATCCGATATCAAAAACCCGAATAATGTTGTTGCAAACTTATTTTGTGGACAAAAATATCTCCTTATCGGGTAGTGTAGATCCAAGATCAGACTGCACGTTATCTTCAGTCTGATCTTGATCTACCCTGTCCGCAAAAGGTCAGTTAGTCAAACTTATCAGCTTAAGAGTTAAATCTCCTTCAAGATATGAAATCCGCGCTTTTTAGACTAGGTAAGGGTCTAAATCCATGATTCTGATATCAAAAACATTATATATTCATATATGCAAAAGGTACAAAAAAGAATGCATTCAAGTGTATTGTTTTTCAGCAGTATTAAGAGCACTGTCGGGACAGAATCAAGTACTTTGGTGAAGAGGTACTTTTGATTTCATTTACAAGTAAGTGGATTTATTTGAGAATAGATTATTGATCAAGTGGATGAGAAATATTCGGAAGGTGATATTCACATATTAGAAATTACAAAGCATCCTAAAAAAAAAGAAAACGTGGGAAGTTGTGGTAAAAAAAAACTGGAGGAAATCAAGGATAGGTGCACTGGCTGCCATGGTATAAGTGAAATAATGCTACCTCAGTACAGGGATATGTATTTAGTAAATATGATCCCTGCTCACTACGACCTTTTGACCGTTTTGGTACCTGTAGGCTCTGGATGATTAACAGCATAATTAAAGACATGTTGATGCGTTGGTAATGTACTTTCTGGAATGTTCATTGAGAGGTTCAAAGTCGGCCAAGCGCTGGCTTCATAACCTATTGATAAACCGCATCGATATAACTGAAATAGTGTTGAAAACGGCATTAAACACCATGCAATAAATCTATCATTCTCCTGATAACAGAGATGCAGCAGCACAACCATGAACAGTAGGGATAAGTTTACGATAGATGCATAAATGCATATGGAAACGTCGTTGCAAAAAGAGAACTAACTTCATCTTCTCCTATGAATGAAACTAGACGGTTCCCACCATTACCTTACGAGCAAGGGCGACGTTAGATTGAATGAGTACTTTTTCGTGGACCTATAGTAAGCACGAGAAATTTGAAAAAATGAAACAAACTTCAAATATTTAGGGGCTTGACCCCTACTACCAGCCCCAAACACATTCCCTTCTCCTTCACTTAAACAAGGTGACCTTAATTATATACCAAACGTCACAAGTTCAGACTTTTCGAAATTTAAATCATTTGCAGATAACAAATTACACTTTGTTCAATTGGTGGTATTTGTGGTAAAAGGTGTTGAAAATATTGCGGGAAAAGGAGAAAATGCTGGTAACCAGCATTTTTCCCTTTTCCCACAATATTTTCAAAAGTCCTTTCTTTCAAGGGTCTTTAGAACTTGGTGTTGTTTGGTAAAGGGTTAACTTGTCAAAAATAACCGGCAAAATCGTTATTACCTAGGACAAGGGAAGCCTGTACAAGATGTTTTTGATGAGTCATTTTGTATCTACATTCTATCAGGTTTTACAATCATTTACATGCATATTGGTTCTAGAGAATAATAATTCTTATTGGCAGTTATGTTGCACCTTTCTGTTCAGGTGAATACTTTCTGTCACTTATTTGTACGGTAGCATATCACTGACTGATTCATCATTAGGTCATTAAACCCCCCCCCCTCTTGTGTGTGTGTGTGTGTGTGTGTGTCTCTCTCTCTCTCTCCCTCCCTCCCTCTCTCTCTCTCTCTCTCTCTCTCTTTCTTTCTCTCTCTCTCTAGGTAATAGTAGTTCAACTCATTCATAAAAGGCTGATCAGGTATCAATACCTTTAGTTTTGAAATGCCAAAAGACAGTATAACTGCTTACACCGGGACAAGGCAATTTGTCACTGTAGTTAGTTTACCATATATACAGGTATCATTTCGATATTATTATATTTATTTCCATGTGTCCTATTATGGGCCAGAGGCCTTAAATACTCGAAAAGAATAAAATGTTCAAATGCTCTCTCTGTCTCTCTCTCTCGCTGTAAGTCCTAAAATTCCTTCATATATTTTGTTTAACTCAAGGCAGCAATCATGCATTCTAGCTTATAATATCTAAATGTATATGATTTCATAAGGTAACGGTAAACGAACACCAATTCAGTACACTCTCAAAGCAAGTAAATCAAATCCCTAGAGTTTTAAGTCTCAATTTATCTGCAAAACAAAAATGATGAGCCTGCATTATGCTCATACAAAAAAACGAAACATTTATCTTTAGAAGTTATCCAGAAATACTGGCGCGCAAAATGAAGCAGTAAAAAGGTAATTTTAAGGGAGTCGTTTAACTCTTTACCAAACGACAAAATTTTGGACTCCTCCAAACCAAAAGAGTTTGCAAGGACAATTTTAGATTTCAAGAAAATGCTAGAAAGTTCTCAAAAATGTTAGAAAACACTGTGGGAAAAGGAGAAATTGCTCATAAGAGCAATTTCTCCTTTTCCCACAGTGTTTTCAATAGACCTTTACTGCTGACACGTAAAAACCAGGGCTTGTTTGGGAAAGGGTTAACTCTTTACCAAACGACAAAATTGCCTGGTCAAAACTGAAAGCACTGGCAGACGACAAAATAAAGGTAACTCAAAAACTGAAATTTGTTTCCAGCAGGGTAGAAAACATTGGGGGGAAAGGAGAAAATGCTGGTTACCAGCAAATTCTCCTTTACCCCTAATGTTTTCAAAAGGCTTCTATTTTAGACTGGTCCAAATTGAAAGCACTTGCAGACAACAAAATAAAGGTAACTCAAAAACAGCAGGGTAGAAAACATTTGGGGAAAAGGAAAAAATGCTGGTTACCAGCATTTTCTCCTTTTCCCTAAATGTTTTCAAAAGGCTTCTTAGTCAGAGCCGTGAAAACCAGTGATTGTTTGGTAAAGAGTTAAGAGAGTAGCTTACAAGCTGGATTGTTTGGTAAAGTATCTAAGGAGACAATGTAGCTCAAAATTAAGAACATATTCTTAACAGTCTGGTACTGTTCTGCACTGTCTGCAAAAACGCACAAAAACAGCTTTTTTATATATATACATTACGGGATTTCTAGGGTTCCTTCAGAAGAAAGTTAAGTGCTCTGAATTTTCGCAGATAGGGTTGTGAAGATGCAGCCATGCCAATAAGGAACACAAGAGGGTCATGATAATCCTGTATCGCTCGACTGCCGAATAAATTACGTATTCTATACAAGTAGCTGGCATTGACAGTCATCAAATCTTTAGACTGTAAACAACTCATATTGCAATAAAATTTCAAAGAGAAAAAAGTTTTAGCCTTCCACCACCCTCGGTAAAAAATCATATGTATATTTTTCGCATACAATCAATACGTGTTCAGAGCTATATCATAAGCTGACTGGCTTTTTAGCTAGCTGAGTTAAAAAGGAACAATGTTTTGAAATTTCGGAGTAAAGAAAAAACCAGCCTCATATAATAGAAAGAAAGCACGAAGAATATTTTCTTTGTTAGTAGTGCATTTGTAATTTGAACACCCATGAGTATGAGATCTAGTTGTATACGATATAATTTACTCGTTTACCCGATATATACTGGCTGACTCATAAAAGCTCATTTGCCCCATCAGTTATTTTTCCCACGCGACACTTATTCTTCTTGCAGTTAGGTCAAACATTAGCCTCCATAATGATGATCCAAGAACGCAACAACTAAACAAGTTTAGTCAGCAATCATCAATTATGAATGTATCCCCGGCGTAAATGAGTTACCAATTACAGATCATGTCGGTTATGTAAATTCTATTAACAGCATCAACAGCACAGAAATGAAATGCTAGAACAAGTATATCAACTCCTCCTACGTGAAAATGCCAGGCTCTCGCAAAAGAAGGCTTAACTCATTACCAAACGACAATATTTTAGGCTTGTCCAAATCGAAAGCATTTGCAGACGACAAAATAAATGTGACTGAAAATTTGAAATTTGTTTTGTTAAGAGTTAGAAAACATTGTGGGAAAAGAAGAAAATGTTGGTTACCAGCATTTTCTTCTTTTCCCGCAATGTTTTCTAAAGGCTTCTTTCTCAGGGTCGTCAAAAGTAGGGATTGTGTGGTAAAGGGTTAATGCGTCTCCACCATGCATTTTGCCAGGCAGGTCATCACGTAATAAGGGATCCATTAAATCCATTATATCCATTTAACCTAACGATTGGCTGAATCTGGAGGAAGAGTGGTCCTTCGGCATGCATCCAAAAAATTAACTAATAGCAAAATATTTCGACCTATATCAGTCTACGCGGATTGCGCACGCAGGCTGACATTTGTTGATACTTTTTTGCAGATGCATTAAGCTCCCTTTTCACAAAGCACGGTCTAAGCAAGTTTACTATCAACACATTGCTTTATAGTTACTTATATTCAGTACCTATAGAAATAACATCTTCGCAAACAAAGGCTACGATCACTACTTCGCGAGCCAATGTTACGATCACTACGTGGATCTTACCTTGGCTGATTGAGCCCGATTTCGATGGGCCCTCTATTGGACGCTGCTTATTACCCCCCTTAACATCATGTTTCTAAAAGCAAATGAAATATCATTCCACAAACCGCTTACGAATACAATCCATTCAACATGAAGCGATAAGCAGACATCCACGTGGGTTTCCATGTTTACCTTCTATTCGAAAGGTCGCGACCTTATTCTATTTTTATCAAAGATAAAATGTTACGAGTGATTTCATTCGTTGCAGTTTGAGCTGGCTGCATCCAATGAAAAAGCGTATCGGAGGAATGTAAAAATCAAGCTCGATCCGCCAAGGGTAGAGTAACGTAGGGAATCGTCAGCCTTGGCTTGCGAAGATGTAGAAATAAGAGAGGAATGGAAGTTTTACCATGGAACCTTTTAATACTAGTATCTTGTACATGTACAACCAGTTTAGTCAGCAATACCCTGTAATGTATCGTAAAGAGCTGATCACATTACATAAATATGGCATGCAACATAAGAAAAGGGATATTCAGCAAGGCTCATGTCATTTTAATGATGTTTATGGTGTTAAAGTTAATGTCTCTATGACCTGCAATACGCGAAAAAGGACATTTAGACATTTGCGTAGAGTGTCGTCTCGGATAAGCCTGCGCAGTCCGCGCAGGCTAATCCGAGACGGCACTTTACGACTTTATTTGATTTTAAGCTTCAGTAGACTAGCGCAAAACAGAAAATTACATAAAAAACGGAAAGTGTCGTTTCGGAATAGCCTGCACAGACTGCGCAAAGCTGATCCGAGACGGCACTTTACGCAAAATTAATTAATTAATGCCCCTTTTTGCGAGTTGCAGGCCAACTATAGACATTCATTTTAACACCATAAACATCATGTAAAATGACAATCATGAGCCTTGCTCTGTGATACAGGGGTGTAAAAGAATCTGCAAAAAGTACCGACACGGGTCAGCCTGTACAATCCGTGCAGGTTGACCTGAATCAAAACTTTTTTTTATATGTGTCAGTTTCCTGCATGACAAATGCCAAGTCCACCTCGTGGCTCAGTCGGTTGTAAAACGAAACACATTTTATGGTTCCATGGTGACATGGTGCCTTGTTTGGCATAAGCATCGCGGGAACCAACCTCTTGCTCGAGGGTGGCTCAATGTTATGGAACAATAATGCGCCAACACTTTCGATAAATCTTGTGTCCGTCAACCTATTCTTTTATCAACACGTACATTTCAACACAAAAAACAATAGGGAAAGTAGAAAGCGTTTGGTAGTGGAAAAGAAAACAAACTGTTTCCATCGATTAATATTGGTAAATACAAGCCAAGCAACTATCGGTTCTATTTCTGGGACGATATTATAAAAAAGACCTTTTGCATACATTCACCTCGAACTGGTATGAGCCAAGAATCGTTATGCATATACATGCATCATCGCTTGACAGTGAAAAAGTCACTTCAAAAACTAAAAACATGCATACAGACAAACAGCGCAGTCAGCAATTAAATCGGTTATACATCTCTAACTCTTTCACTACTGAATAAATAACCTGTATTTTCTCAAAGGCTACAGATACATTTCTGCAGCAAGATAAAGAGACATTTTTCTCAGAATCAATAATAAGGCAATGGACAGTGTAGATCAGAGATCAGACTGCACGTTCTGTGCAGTCTGATCTTGATCTAAACGGTCCACAAAAACTTCTGCTGTTATCTATAGTATGGGAAGAGTAAACCATTATCCTTCTAAATAACTAAAGTGACATTTTCTTTTCGGTAGTAGAAACCCAAAAATTGCGTTGTCAAAGGTATGTTTGGGGGAATGATATCTCCTTAGCGGACAGTGTAGATCCAAGATCAGACTGCACGTTCTGTGCAGTCTGATCTTGATCTACAGTGTCCGCAATAGGTCAGTGATTCTCGCTTAGCAGCGTAAGGGTTAATGAAAGGTGTTATCCGTCGCTGATCACATTACTAAGTCTTGTACACATTAACTTAACATCATAAACATCGCGCAAATGGAATAATGATACAGCAAAACATCTTCCAGATAAATCTTTGTCCATCAACCTGTACCTTCATAGATACTTATGTTTCATCATTCAGAGAAACGAAAGCGGTGACCTGATCGCAACAGAAATCAAACAACATCCATACAGCACTGTTATCGGGAGCTCATCACATTACAATATGTACACATTCACAGAAAACATTAAAATAAAGGGTACGAAAATACAGCTACACACTGTTCCTACTTTTATACAAGATTTCTGGGTCTTTAATGGGAATTCGATTTCTAATAGCAAAAGTTTGCGATGCTATGCACAAAGGAATGTCCTTTGGCAAAACACTTTTGGATTCTAACCTAGGACTTTTGAAAAGCATAAAAGACGCGTGCGTGCTATCACAGTGATTTGTTTTGTGAAATGACCATAGTACTGTCAAAAGCGGACAATGGCGCCTCCCCTTCAAACTCCCCACCGCAAAAAAAAAAACCCACAAACATATGTATATGCAAAAAAACTCAAACTTTATCAATGACAACAAGACGACGGTGATGATGATGATGATGATGATGATGATGATGGTGATGATGACTACGACGTACAGCGCCATACACGATGATGGCGATGATTATCATTAACGCCGACGACGCGTATGACGACAACGATGATGATGGACTAAGGGTAATACAATTTGTTAACGACGTTTTGAAATCCACATTTTAGAATAATATTTATCGCACACACACACACATCTTCCTTCGACAGTGAATTAACCCATTACCACACAATCCCTACTTTTGACGCCCCAGAGAAAGAAGCCTTTGGAAAACATTGTAGTAAAAGGAGAAAATGCTGGTAACCAGCATTTTCTCCTTTTCCCACAATGTTTTCTACCCTTCACAAAACAAAATTTAAATTTTCAGTCACTTTTATTTTTGCGTCTGCAAATGCTTTCAATTTGGACAAGCCTAAACTATATTGTCATTTGGTAATGAGTTAAACCCATGCCTTGTTTTTTATGATACAGAAGTGTATTATCGTTTTTTAGGTCCCGATTCTGATCAGTGTAAGTCATGAACGCGTGAAGCCAACGAAGACAACCACAGTACGTGCCCGACTTTGTACATCTACACTGTTTCACGGGGGGTGGTGGGGAAGACGTCATTGTTACTAAGACTGATGACAGTTTTTATTTTCGTGTTTAATAAAAACCAACAAATGTAGAGAATTTTTCTTAAATGAATAAAATTGCTGAAATATTTGAACTTACCATATCTAGAAAGTATTTTATTTTCTTTCAGTGTATATGTCCATGAGGTATCTACTTGTGTATGTAAACATTTGGAAACGAATTACAATTGTAAATATTGACCCGCGAGCGCTGTATAGGCTAAAGTTGATGATGCAGGGTGTTGTTTTGTCTGTTATTCGTTTTATGTATTGAAGAGAGAGAATCTCACGTTCGTGTTTATGAATAATAATTTTAATCAAACTCGTTGACAAAAATGTATTTGACGCTCGACAAGGCTCGAGTCATAAAATTTAAGTCAATTCGTTGAAAATGATAATACATAAACACTCATGTAAGATCCTCTATTCACAAAGTTGTCTATGGCAAATCTCTTTCGCGAAGGTGCTGATGCATTAAAAGAGGGTGTAAATCATGTATTTACATAATCCTGATCTATTCGAATGATTGATTTAACAGATGGTTGCTCTACTGTAACAAGAGGTACACCAAAAACAGCTGTTGTCATTATTTTTCCTCATTGTCAAAATATTTCTATCTTCTTCATCATTAATCTGTCTACTTTCTGAGCACAAAACTTTCTGCGGAATATATTTTACATCCCGTTGTGGAATCATTGTGGTCAGCTGCCATTCATCACAACTCGGCCGACTCTGTAACTGTAATAGTTGGCCTGCAACACGCGAAAAGGGGCATTCGAATATTTGCGTAAAGTGTCGTTTCTGATCGGCCTGCGCAGTCCGCGCAGGCTAATCCGAAACGACACTTTCTGTTTTTGTGTAATATTCTGTTTTGGACAAGTAAGCTGTATAGCACAAAATCTAATGTAGTCGCAAAGTGCCATCTTGTATTAGCCTGCGTAGGCTGATCTCAGACGACACTTTACGCAAATATTCGGATGCTGCTAGGGATCACCCGAGGTTTACCGAATGGGTCAGTTGCAACAAAAAAAAAAGAAACAGATGTATGCACAATTCGACTATAAAAAGCTGCTTTGCAGAACCTCAAACCTACTCAATAGAGTCCGATACAACAGTCGTCGTGTCTAGGTGACTCAGATTTTGTTTGTCAACTCAAAAGTTCAATTTGACCAATTATCAAATGATGCCTGGTTCCTACAATCCCACAACTGAGGACATGTTAAAAACATCGTGAGAAAGGTGAAAATTACCAGCATTTTCTCATCCCTTTTGCTCAACAATGTTTCATAATTTCTGAACGATGATTCGCGTTATTTGAAACATAATAAATTTTTCATCTGGAAATACTTTTCAATTTGGACGAGTATAAAACTTTGTCGTCTAGTAAAGAGTGAAACAAAAGAGCGTCTGAGTCACACTGATAATTGTGCAGGCAGATGGTTATGACAAGGCAACCATTATCTTATATTTTAATGAAAATTCGATTGCCAGAACAAAATTTTATTGCTTTATTCCAGAAATTTGCGGTTAACTCTAAGCATATCCTGCTGGCAACTGTATATGTGTTAGACAATGTTCTGAACTCTTTCCGTGCAATAGACGCACATAGACTTGTTGCAGACGTCATTGATCTAAGATCAGACTGCACAGAACGTGCAATCTGGGCCCGTATTCACCAACCATTCTTGAGAATATTCTTAGTCTAATTCCCAAAGGTTTTCTGTATTTGTAAGTAACACAACTCCTGATTGGCTAAACCAAATGGTTTAGCCAATCAGAAGTTGTGTTACGTACAAATGTAGAAAATTTTGGAGAACAAGACAAAGAACGTCCCTAAGAATAGTTGGTGAATACTGGCCCTGATCTTGGATGAATTAACGTCCGCTTGTTACTTCAATCCTATCAGATAAAAATATTTGAGCCATGCTCTGGCAAAAGGGGGCTTTATCCACCATCGTGGTGCATTATTTCATACACGCCATGATACCATACAAGCCAGGTATGGATCCATACCAATCACTTTATTAAACAACCGACATATTCACGAGGTAGACTGGTCCTTGGACAAACAGAATATTGTCAAATAGTGAAAAGTTCAAGTCAGGTCAGCCTGCACGGAATTCGCAGGTTGCCCTGAGTCTACACTTTTTGCAATTGTATTAATTCCCTTTTTCATAACCCATTTCATTTCTTAACCCATTACCACACAGTCCCTACTTTTGACGACCATGAGAAAGACGCCCTTAGAAAACATTTCTCCTTTTCCCACAATGTTCTCTACCCTTCACAAAACAATTTTCAAACTTTAAGTCACTTATATTTTGTTGTTCGCAAATGCTTTCAAGTTGGACAAACCAAAAATTTTGTCGTTTGGTAATGAGTTAAAATAGGACCAATGGCGTTATAGCAACGTTGATCAATCAATCAATGGGCCAATCACTTATCTGACCATGTACACAGGTGACCGTGCTTTGTTTCCAATAACGAGTATCATCCTTAAGACCTCCTGATCGTTTAAAACTAGTGATTCTTGATAAACCATGTAGGCTTTAGTTCTGTTGTATCTGTCTATGATACATGGGTAAATATAGGTATTGGGCTAAATTGCTTTTTACTGTAATATATGATGAACAAATGTGTGTTTGCTGTGCTGTCAAGATAAGAGAGAGAGAGAGAGAGACAGACAGACAGACAGACAGAGACAGACAGACAGAGACAGAGAGAGGCGGACACAGGGGTAGGCGGACAGACGGACTCTGACACCTGAAAGTAATTCCTCCTGCTCATTCATATTCTAGACATTAATAAAGTTTGCAGACTGAGAAAAATTTATAATTTGCAGACGGACGAACAAGCGGGCATGAGGGCAGATGGGCAGGCGGACAGACGGACTTTGAATACTGAAACTGAGTAATTCCTCTTGCTCATTTATGTCCTGGACATTAATAACGTTTGTAGAACTAGAAAATCTATAATTTGCAGGCGGACGGACAGGCGGGCAAAGGGACAGACGGACTCTAACTATTGAAAAGTAATTCTTCCTACCCATTCATATCCTGGACATTAATAACGTTTGCAGAACGAGAAAATCTATAATTTGCAGACAGAGGTTGGAACTTTTCATCTGAGCGTTAGCATTAGTATGCATGAATCGAACATAAATACTGAGGCTTACTTCTGACTGAAGGCAATAGAGATCGAAATCTGTTTTGTTGGATCGTTTTGCGATATTTTCAATAGTAAACCAGTTATATTGTGGCAACGGTCTACGTTTTTATGTTTATCCTAAGAACCCGACCCTTTCATAGCATTTTTTTTGCCTAAGAACATTCAAACGAGATAAACGTTGTAAGGGGGGGGGGGGCTCAACTCAGAATTGACATGCCGAAATTCAAATGAACCAATACTAATTCTAAATACATGTAGGAAGCAAGTCACCACAAAACTGTGGATCGAGATGTCAATCATTTCAGGTTACCTGAAACTTCCACAAATACTCAGGGGTTATTTTACTGGCAGAAATATAATCTTTTGAGCTAATCAAGGCTGAATGGGGAAAATATCGCTTTGCTAGTATTAACTCATTACCAAACAAGAAAATTTTAGACTGGTCCAGATTGAAAGCATTTGCAGACGACAAAATAAAGGTGAATGAAAAATAAAAATTTGTTCTGGAAAGGGTAGAAAACACTGTGGGAAAAGTAGAAAATGCTGGTTACCAGCATTTTCTCCTTTTCCCACAGTGTTTTCAAAAGACTTCTTTCTCAGGGGCGTCAAAAGTAGGGATTGAGTGGTAATGGGTTAAAAAGCTTTCTAAATTGTTAGCTACTTTATTAGTGGCTGCATGGTAAATTATTATGGACAACGTGTAAAGAGCAAACATTGCGAAAGAAGTAAAGGAATTTGACCGAGCGGGATGGTTGGGCTCGAACGCATGCAAATCCACAAAACCTCATGGGTTGTTCTGAAGTAAGTGAAACTCGTATATCAATACATTGAAGGCCGAGTCATCATCTTAAATTTACAGTCCTAGTCCTATTCTAATGAACTTTCTAAATATCAAAGGTAACAAAATTTCTGATTGGCTGAACCGAATGGTATAGCCCATTCAGAAATTGTGTAACTTTCTTCATTAAATAGCATAATCTTGGTGAATACAGGCCATGAGAAATATTACATAAATTATGAGTACATCTTGGGAGAAAGTTACATTCCCATGATTCAACTACAGAGATAAAGACCTGTCAAATTGTTGGCAAAGTTTTAATAGCTAAGCCTGATTTGTTCTCTTTTTATTGCTTCCGGCTTTATTTTCTTTCATTGTACAAAGTTTTCAGACTTTTCTTAAGGATAGAGCACCCTAATGAGATTCGTGTAACATCGCCTTTTATCGCCAAAATATCGTGCAGATTCGGCTTAGACTCGGATAATCCGTAATCGGTGCGGGGAGCCAGCGTCAACCGGCCGATCGATTACGGATTACTTACATTATCTCCCACTAGATGGCATTCTATAAATACTCATCTATCTAATTTGGGCATCCTGGGTACAGAACTGAACCACTTTCCTACGCGACAGCCGTTACTTTGAATTTCAAACTAAAATAAACGTTTACTCAATAAAA
The DNA here is from genome assembly GCA_943736015.1 of Tridacna crocea. Taxonomy (NCBI): domain Eukaryota; kingdom Metazoa; phylum Mollusca; class Bivalvia; order Cardiida; family Cardiidae; genus Tridacna; species Tridacna crocea. The sequence goes on from OX031068.1 coordinate 37,669,419, forward strand.
CGCCACCTCGTGCAATTCACTCAGCTATGATCAGCAGTTTCAAGAAATCTGGAGCTAAAGCAGGTCTCATTTCTCCTCAAACGTATTGATAAAAGCTATTTTCTACATTGTTACTTTATAGAGCGTAATATTACAGTCTGTCCGCTTTCGGGGCTAGTGATGCGTCATATAAGACAGTCGAATCTTCGAAAAATATGACATGCGCAGACAACGATTATGAATTACACGAGTCTTCGCCGAATCCGTACTTTTTTCGGCGATAAAAGGCGATGTTACAGGAATCCCAATAGACTGTCCTGTCCTTAAAGGTGGGTATTTAGAATTTTCACACCACACCAAATTAAAAAATATATATGTCAATGAAATTTATATGAAAAAACAATACAAATCATCAGTAATTAAGAATCATAAGATTACGCAAAAAATTTTGGTTGTATTCCCTTAAAAGGCTACGTAGCCTCTTAAGCTATTTTTAGATTTCCCGCCAAATTAAAAAAAGGTATTGTGGGAATGTTAGGTGACTTGCACGTGACTACTGACTATTAAATTCCATAACATAACAAACATGTAATTATTTTCCATAATGTCTAGAACTTCGGACGCTATGTTTGAAGCTTCGTCTGTATATTTTCGGTTTGTAAATGAGTGAGTTGCTCATGTAAAAATAGACAGTGTTTCCCTTCGGTGTCGACCTGGGCTGTAGGAAATCTCTCATTTATCTAGTTGTCGGATGGTTTTCGACTACTGGGGTTTAATGAATGAAAATTATTAGGCTTTGGGAGTATAAGAATGATTCTTTTGTATTTTTTGTAAAATTTTCGTCCCAAAATCTGAAGGGCCACCTTTACTACAAACATATATTCGATAGAAAGGAGAGAGAACAATTCGATGCTTAACCCTGTTACAAAATTTTAGACTGGTCCAAATTGAAATCTCTAGCAGACGACAACATAAACGCAACTCAAAAATTGAAATTTGTTTCCGGTGGGTAGAAAACATTGTGGGAAAAGGAGAAAATGCTGGTTTCCAGCATTTTCTCCTTTTCCCACAATGTTTCCCAAAAGCCTCAGTCTAAGGGTAGTAAAAACCAGGGATTGTTTGGTAAAGGGTCAATCACACCATGTGAAAAATAGCTTTATGTCTTCTACCTTGAAAGGCGTTCGTTTTAAAAATCCGTCAATTTTGCTAAAGAGATTATTTTCAACCACACAGCTCTTTAAGTTCTCTAAAAAGGCGTTAAACTCCTTGCAATCAAACAATCCATCAATCTCTACTAAGGTAATAGGCTAATATCAGACTGTATGGATATAGCCTTTTACCAAACAGCAAATTTTAAACTCTTCTATATTGCTTTCTCCATAACAATTTGTGGAAACCATCTCAACGCTTCCAAAAGCTAGTCATATACATGCCATTTCCGCCGTAAATTGCAACTTTTTAAAGTTTTCACAATTGTATTTATTGTCCTCTTTCGACATACTATCCACCACTGTCGGAACAACCCATTACTGAAAAAAATTCCTTGCAGAGGAATAATAATAAAAGGAATTTAAGTCTTTACAAAACGACCAGATTTTAGAGATGGTCCACATACATAAAGCTCTTACAGACGACAAGTTAAACGTGGTTCCAGCTGTAAAAACTGCTTTGAAAGGATAGAAGACAATGAGGGGAAAAAATGCTGCTAACCATCATTTTCTTCTTTTCCTATAATGCTTTTGAAAACAATATCATTCTGGGACGTTAAAACTTGTGATTATGTGGTAAAAGACCTAGCGATACAGACAGTTTATGAACATTTTGTCAATATCAGCCTTGTGTTATTGAAACCCATGAAAAACGGTTGAGCACTCGCCGCGATATTACTTAAATGTTGTTGCAACGAACGTAAACGTCCATCCCGAATCAATTACAGACACCATCTCACCCTTACTTTCAACTGTTACAAACAAATAATTCCATCTGAATATTTAATGCAACTGTGCAACAACTTCTTGATCTCAACGTCCTTCAGTCGTTAGCCTGACAGCAAATCGATCACGTCTGATCACAAAGCATTTCTGGAAACTTTCGGTAACTGCTCTAACGGGGGTGTTAGTGAAACAAACAATATTTTCATACTCTATCTGTATCGCACAGCCTTATAGTGTTGAAGAAACGCATGAAACAAGGAAAGAGTTAACCCTTTCCCAAACGGCAAATACTTGACCAGACAAAATTGAAAGCATTTTGCAAATGACAACTTAACAGTTGCTAAAAAGATAATTTTTCTATAAGACAGGGTAGAAAACATTGTGGGAAAAGGAGAAAATGCTGGTTACTAGCATTTTCTCGTTTTCCCACAAAGTTTTCAAAAGGCTTCTATTCCTGACCCGTAAAAACCAGGGATTGTTTAGGAAAGGGTTAAGCATTGCCGTAAAAGAACTGAAATGTTGTTGAAAACGGAAAACATACTCATCCAGATAAATTTAAACTGTTATTGGAAACCTATATGACCTTTGCCATTAACTTTGACAAACAGTGTAACTCTGAATGCTCCATGCAACTTCACAATAATTTCAAACTCTCAATGTGTTTAGTATGTCGAAAGCCAGACAAGCTATCGACCAACGTCTGCCAACAAAGTATTGCTGGAAACTTTCTTCGCAGAGGAAATATAACAAAAAGTGACTGCTATTCTATTCATGCGTTAACAATACAGACAATTTATGAATATTCTGTCGATATTTTGAAGCCAAGGAAATCGGAAATGGAAATGGATATGACTCCGAGGACTGCATAAAACTATAAGTTAGCCTAACCCTCATCAGGCAGAAATATATATCTTTTAACTTTTTACCAAACGACAAAATCTTAGACTGGTTCAAATTGAAAGCACTTGCAGACGACAAAATAAATGTGACTCAAAAATTAAAATTTGTTTCCAGTAGGGTAGAAAATATTGTGGGAAAAGGAGAAAATGCTGGTTACCAGCATTTTCTCCTTTTCCCACAATGTTTTCAAACGGCTTCTACTTCAGGGTCGTAAAAAAACGGGAATTGTTAACTTTGCTGAAGGGTTAATCTTTATAGCGCCTTTAACTTATATTTTTGACGCTGCAGTCAATGTAAATCAACGATCAGTTCGCACAAAATATGTCATCTGATCTTTGATATACAGTGTTCGCTTTCCAAATACATTCTGAAGGGCATAAAGCCGCGGGACTCTGGAAATTTTAAGTCTACAACGAAAACCCAAAATAAAGGCAATTTTAATGCTGCTTTGGTCCAGAAAGTCTTGGCAAAGGGTTAGTGCAGATCAAAACGTCAGGTTGCAAGTTTTGTGCAGTCTGAGTTTGATCTACACTAAACATCAAGGAAACTAAACCTGTGAATTTCTAATGCTTAACCCATTACCACACAATCCCTACTTTTGACGTCCCTGGGAAAAAAGCCTTTTGAAAACACTGTGGGAAAAGGAGAAAATGCTGGTAACCAGCATTTTCTCCTTTTCCCACAGTGTTTTCTACCCTTCCCAGAACAAATTTCAATTTTTCAGTCACCTTTATTTTGTCATCTGCAAATGCTTTCAATTTGGACCAGTCTAAAATTTTCTTGTGTGGTAATGAGTTAACCCTTTCCCAAACGGCAAATTTTGGACCAGACCAAATTGAAAGCATTTTGCAGATTACAAATTAACAGTTGCTAAAAAGATGATTTTTCTATATGATAGGTTAGAAAACATTGTGGGAAAAGGAGAAAATGCTGGTTACCAGCATTTTCTCCTTTTCACACAATGTTTTCAAAAGGCTTCTATTCCTGACCCGTAAAAACCAGGGATTGTTTGGGAAAGGGTTAAATATAGGAAATGCTTGGGACCTGTAGAAATGTATACCATCAATGGGGGCAACCGCAGTGTAAAATTAGTACCGGTGTAAAGCAGAGAAATGACCCTCCCCCACAAGATGGCCCGGGTCATTATTCTACGAAGAAAATATAATGGCAAAAGAAAAAAATGCTCATGATGAGAAATTTCTTCTGTTGACACAACGGTTTCTAAAGTTATCTGCTGCAAATCAATAATAGTCCACTGCAGGAAGTAATGCAGCGAAATGAACAGCTGGAAAAAGTAGTTCGGCTACTATAAAAAAATATATCAGACTAAAAAGAAAGTGGAGAGTAGAAAGAAACGAGATAAGTAGGTACCTGAGTGATTATTCCTTTGATATCCGACCAAACATACAATCGTTAACTCTTCACTGTAAGACAAAACATAAACATGACAAAATTAAAAGCATTTGCAGGCGTCAAATTCATTATGGTTCCTATGACAAAACTTATCTTCGAAAGAATCCAAAACGTTGTGGGAAAAAACAGAATATGCTAGTTTCAAGCATTTTTCCCTGCAGCGTTTTCAACAGGGATTCTTCCTCGGGATCTTTAATTCTATACATTATTTGGCAAAGGGTTACGTTATTCCAGGCACACGTAGGTTATTGTAACACTCTCTCTACTACACGCTTTCTGATATCAATGAGAATGATAGCGGAGATATTCCAAATGTAAAACAAGTACTGCGAATACTCACCGGAAGTGGCACAGGAAAAAAAGGGTTTTCTATCAGAAAATGGTTTCAACAGCTTTCAGGTCTACGTAATTTGTCGAAAAATTACGGCACTAAATCCGTAGATTCTGCAGTGCCTTGCCAGTGGACATCCCCGTATCCTTAATCAATGAATTTGGTTTATATTGGAGTGTAACATCGTTTTAACTCATTACCAAACGACAATATTTTAAGCTTATCAAAATCGAAAGCGTTTGCAGACGACAAAATAGAAGTGACTGAAAATTTGAAATTTGTTGTGTGAAGAGTAGAAAACATGGTGGGATTGGGAGAAAATGGTCGGTACCAGCATTTTCCCCTTTTCCAACAATGTTTTCTAAAGGCTTCTTTCTCAGAGTCGTCAAAAGTAGGAATTGTGTGGTAATGGTTTAAAAGATAAGGTCATATCATTGTGATCAGTGCACCTAAGTAGCTATGCACATGTTCCTGAGTTTCACACATCAGTACTGACACAACTATCTTTCCAGATCACCGACAGTTTTCTCACATGGCATCAGAGCTGAGAGGCGAAAAATCGCAGTAAAGAAAGTTTGCCTTAACCGTATTAAATCGAGCTTGCAACCACCAGGGTCCGTATTCACCAACCATTCTTAAGAACATTTTTTTGTCTTATTCTGCAAGATTTTCTGTCTGTGAAAGTAACAGAACTTCTGATTGGCTAAACCAAATGGTTTAGCCAATCAGAAGTTCTGTTACTTTCACATTGATGAAATTCTGAAGAACAAGACTGAGAATGTTCTTAAGAATGGTTGGTGAATACAACTCTGGTCGATCGTCGGATACGTTAATCACCGAGCTACCCGGGAGGGCTGTACAGAAAGTACAAGCACAGAGTAAAAGACCCGTATAGTACATAGTGTATAACACACATCATGTCGATACCAATTACATTCTTTTCCTCTTCAACGGCCATTACAAATAATCGTCATGTTAATTAATAGTGATTGCCCGTAATGAGTTCATTAACCCTTTGAGTCACGAATAACACCACTTTTTTCTTACTCAAAAGCTATAGTGCGGGAGATTTTTGTCATTGGTTATGGGATAGTGGCGGAGTATGTAGCTTTAAGGATACACTGCAAGTTGTGTGCAGCATGATCTTAATCGACACCGTCCAAAAAATCTTCCTATATTGCCAAAGGCTATAAAAAATTTTGAACTCTTAAGCGCCATTCCAGTGAAATGCACTTTTCAAGGGGGAAAAAAAGTCCATACTTTTCAACCAGACGATATGTTAGAAAATGACACATTTTCTGATTGGTGAAATCATTTGGTTAAGCCAATAAGAAATGGCGTTGCATTTCAAATCAGAAAAGTCTCGAATTTAACTCTTTATAAAACAATCCTGGGTTTTGAGGACAGTGTAAATCAAGATCAGACTGCACATTCTGTTATAGGGATTATGGGAAAATGAGAAAATACTGGTGACCAGCATTTTTTCCTTGTCTACGATGTTTTCCTTCCCATCATTGACAAATCTCACCTTTTTGAGCAAATATTAATTTTTCGCCTGCAAACCCTTTCAATTTGGACTAGTCTTAAATTTTGCCGTTTGTTCAAGGGTTAAGAATACAGTTAAGAAAGATTGGTAATGATTCAGATCCCTCTTTTTTTTCTTTCAAAACACCTCAAAAGAATATCGCGCAGCAATGATAAAGAATTGTCGCTTCACCAAACTTCAAAATTATGGACATGTCAAAATTGAAACCATTTGCAGACAAGAACTTAAAAGTAGCTCCAAAGACGAATTTAGCTCTTGATAGAGTAATAAACATTGTGGGAAAAGGAGAAAATGCTGGTTTCCAGCATTTTCTCCTTTTCCAAAAATGTTTTCAAAAACCTTTCTCAGGATCGTTAAAAGTCGTCATTGTTTGCTATGATCTTCAACTGCATTTCCTGTACGATCCAGGTAGGTAAAAGCAAGTGAATTAATGTTGGCACTGAGAGGATCTAATTAGGACCAGAATGTCGACCTTACAGAACAAAACGGTAAATATCACTCAACATTAGCTCTGATCAGAAACGAGAATGCTCTTTTCATTCTTTCTTAGAAAAAAAACTTCCCTGGCAAAATTTAAATTACCTGTTTTAATGTGACTCTCTGTTGTCTTTTAGATACCAGGGCCTGTATTCACCAACCATTCTTGAGAATATTCTTAGTCTTGTTCTCCAAGGTTTTCTAAATTTGTAAGAAACACAACTTCTGATTGGCTAAACCGAATGGTTTAGCCAATCAGAAGTTGTGTTACTTACAAAAGTAGAAAATTCTAGAGAATAAGACAAAGAAAGTTCTTAAGAATGGTTGGTGAATACGGGCCGAGGATTACGGTGTATAAGCGAATGCATTTATCTATATGGTCTAAAGTTATTTTATTGGAAAGCACATATACAACAATCCGTCTTTTTTTGACGTGATTACTCGCACCAATCCATAGTATGTCTGTCTGTCTGTTGACTAATCGGATGGTCGGTATCCTACTCTCATATGCACATATAGACGTCAATGAAGAATAAAATCAAACTGCACAGAAAAAGCCATTCACTGACATTCATGATGTCTATGTCAATATAAGGGTCAAATAAAAGTACAGAAATGCTCAAGAAGAAAAGCGCTAATTTGACGTGTTTCAATTAACTGCCAGTATTGTTGCAAGACAATTTCTACCATCAATGATTATCAAAGAAAATCGTATGTACTCAATATCAGCTGTGAAACATAAAGTACCTTTGATTTCATTTTATATCCGGTGAAAAACTTCGCACGAATATAATTACAACAAAGAAACCTTGTCGTCTTTAATAATTATTGCAAGTGGTTGTAATTTACGTCGAAACAACTTCCTAAAACACAATGCTCCACTGCTTTTAATCTACAGTTATTTCACCAACAGAAATTCAGTTTAGGATGCACTTTGCAAATAATATACTTTGTAAATGAACCAAAACAGTATCGACCCAGGTCGGACTGCACATGCTGACCTGAGTCGATACGTTTTGCAATTTTTCTATTTTCTGCTTATTACAGGACGCATGTCGAATGAAAACTTCCATCAGTCGATACACAAAAGTTGAATCGATATGCTTAATTTATTCTTCAATTTTATTTATTGTCATTTCTATCATTTCATTTTATATCTTCCAGGACAGAATACTTCGACCAGCTTATCATTCATTCATTCATTCATTCATTCATCTTACCATTGGCCCTTTATTCCACAAGATAATAAAAGTCTATCATAGACATTCACTAGCTTATTGTTTGCCTGTTTGTTGTTTGATCGAAGAAAAGAACGATTGATTGACCGATCGATCGATCGGTTGATCGATAAATTGATTGAATGAAAGATGGATGGATGGATTTGATTGTTTGGATTACTTGCTTGCATGTTTGCTTGCTTTCTTGCTTGATGGATGGATGGATGGGTGGATTAACTGATTCATGTGCTCTTGTCTCTCTACCTTCCTTATACTCCACTTTCAAACAAAAGCGTCTATTTACCCTATATAAATCTTTACATCTCACTCTATATATATCCAGAAATCTATTATAAACCTGCTACGTTCATTTGTTTTCGGGGTTACGCCCTCCAGTTACAAGTATGGCGATAAATAACCCATGTTATTAGACTGGACAGGTGGACGTTAATCTGCCCTCTGCTAGTGACCCCAATGCTACTGCACGGCTTCATCAATGAACACAGTCGTTGTCTTTAACTCTTTACCAAACGACAAAATTTCAGACTAGTCCAAATTGAAAGCACTTGCAGACGACTAAATAAATGTAATTCAAAAACTGAAATTTGATTCCAGCCGGGTAGAAAATATCAGACGGCTTGCGTTGCAACAGCATCATGCGAAAGATTGTGGCGCAAGAATAAGTTGCTCGTTTTGCTTCCCCTGATTATTTCTCATGTTTGGGTGTAAACGACATTTTGTTTTGCTGAAATCGTAAAAGTTTAACCATTTTCCATGTTTTCGTTTGCATTGTGTTTCAACATTATACCAATTTATGTCAGAGCTCAAAATAAGATGGAGAACTGGTTTTCTAAATCCATTATTTCTCGTTGAAACCCTATGTTGTGGGTACTCATTAGAATTGTTTCATCGGGACGATTCTATAGAGTACCAACAACATAGAATTTAGTCGAGAATAAATTATATTTTCAATTTTGAAATCAAAATCAATCTATTTGGAGCTCTGAATTATATCACAGCGGCCAATGAACCTATCATACTACCTTGAAGTTTCTTTTACTCATATACTTCGCATAATATTGTTTCAAAACAATTGGCTTCTTTTCCTACATTAACACCGTCGAAATCTTGTTCAAAATTTTGACTGGAATGAATCTCATTGAAATGTCTATCCTTAATTCTCGGAAAGAAATTGGTCAAGCTGGGGATTTTAACTTTTAAAGAGGGTCCCTGGTTTGAAGCCATTAAGGCTACGTTACTGACTGAGCAACTAGGCTCATTTTGACGTACCTTTGCATAGTGTCACATTGCAAATTTTAAAGCCCCCTTTCTGCTTGTACTGGTTCACATTTCGAAGCAAAGGGGTCAGATATTTTTGACGAAAGAATTAGTTCATGCAACGTGACAAATGATCTAAATAGACCTTGCCTTTTAACATTGTGACACTGACCGCCGTTGACACAGACAGTGACCGATTTAACCCTTAACCAAACAACCCCGTCTTTTAACGATCCTTTCGGAAGAATATTTACAAAAAGAGACATTGTAGGAAAAGGAGAAATTGCTGGTAGACAGCATTTTTTTCTTTTCCTTTTTCCACAAAGTTTTCTACTCTTTCAAAGAACATGGTGTAAGTCGAACCATAATATTATTATTTGGTCCCAAGATGCTTTCAGTTTGGAAATGTCTGAAATCTTGTCGCTTTATAGGAAATCGTTAACTTCTCGGCTGCTAAGCGTATCTTTGTGGGCTTTTTCGGACAGTGCTGATCAAGATTAGACTCCAAAGAAAGTGCAGTCTCATCTTGGATCTTCACCTATCCGATACAGTGAGTTTTATCCGACAAGCAAAATTTTTAAATCGTAAACTATGGGTTTTCACTACTGGCTTGAAATATTTAAAGTAATTAAGTAGCCGTAGGGTTCCAAACTAGCTTTATTGAATGATAAAACATTGTTGCAAAAGTGACTTTAACCCTTTACCCCATAAGGTATTTTTATGTTACCTCTAACAGCAAGGATGAAGCAGTTTCTTATGTGTATATGACACCTTTTGATAACATAGAAAACATTGTGACAAAAGGTGAAATTGCTCTTCACGAGCAATTTCACCTTTTGCCACAATGTTTTCAAAAGGCTCCTACAAGCAATGCGTAGAAATGAGTATCTATGGAGTAAAGGGTGAAGGTTTGCTTCTTGTTAAGCAATAGAATCTACGGATTTCATTTTTATTGCGGAAATGAATGATAAGGCCTGTGGCCCGCGATACAATTTTCGCATTTCTTACATTTAACTCTTTGGCCGCTATGCGCGACTTGCTGACCTTTTGCGGACAGTATAGATTAAGATCAGACTTGCACAGAACGTGCAGTCTGATCTTTCATCTATACTGTCCGATAAGGAGATATTATTCCCCAATGATAACTTCGAAATTTACAACAATATTTATGTTATCAATATCGAATTAGCTGGATAAGGGCTAAATGTTTATAAGCCTGGTTACATTTTTTTTAACTTTTCAATAAATTTCAATAATTGTGTAAAATTTCACATATACCATATAAAGCCAAACTGTAATTATCAATTCTATACCCTGTGCCAATGCTGCGAGTGGTGTCAAACTTAGAGAGCTTTAGTCTAAATATATTTATCTTTCATCGATTGAGAAACAAGTTCTAGCAATTTATACTAATCGCTCTCGATTCTGCTTCCTGGGAACTACACCAGTGCTTGCGCCGAATGTGTGGGCCAATGAAAAATCCCAAAGTTGACACCCACTCCCGAGTATCGAACTCAGGAGTCCTGACCTTATGGTTATGAGGCCGACGCTCTACCTCACAGCCATGGACACCACTAGAGAGCTTTGCAAGATATCTATGAGAATATGTCTGCAAGAAACAACAAATTCATTTTTCAAGAGGCAAAAACCAACCATGGACTGGTCTGTTCGCTGCCACAAGCAAAAAATGTCACTATTGTTAACTTTTGACCTTTCTTTTTCTTGAGGATATCAGTAAAATATCCCCTAGTGATTTCATGTGACAACATGCATCAACTAACGCTTCACTGCTTTTACTGGAGAAGCAGCCATACTTGTCTAGCCTCTTCTCATAAATTAACCCTTTACCAAACGACAAAGTTTTAGACTGGTCCAAATTAAAAGCATTTGCAGACGACAATTTCAGTGTGGCTCAAATGGTGCAAATTTTCTTTTATAGGGTAGAAAACATTGTGGAGAAAATGCTGCATGTAACCTGCATTTTCTCCTTTTCCAACAATGTTTTTAAAAGGCTTCTTTTCCAGGGTCGTCAAAAGTCGGCATTGTGTGGTAAAGGGTTAAGTCAAAGAAATGAATACCAGTGTTTCTGTTCTGCATAACTGTATTTTCGCCTCGCAGAAATCTTTTTTGAAGATATCGTGTCAAAAGTGAAAACACCATAATATTATCCAATCTCTTTTTCACTACTGAACATTGTTTCTATACGGTACTCTTAAAGCAGCCACTGGCTAAAAGAATGTTGTGCAAATTACTGGTCAACTCTAAGAGGGCATGGATCATTGCTGTAGCCCCGATAAACCTAAAACAAGAAAATCTTGATGCATAACATCAATGGCGCCGCAAATCAGTTGTTTCTGAAATAAGGCACATTACAGCATTTCAAATTGTCCAAAGTAAATTCATGCATAATTTGGTGAGAAATTAACTGAGAAGCCCTAAATGATTTTTAGAGTCCGATTAAAAAAAGATAAAAAAGAAAGAGGCAATACTTGTAAAACAAGTTTTCAAACATGTTCTCCCTCAAGTCAGTAAAGAAACGGGGTAGTTGGTTAAAGGATAACGTTATATATCAATGTTAACTTTCAATATCATTAATTCTTAGCTTGCTTAGTGCAACATGCTTGTGCTGTCTAGGTGACGATATCTGAAGATCAAATTCACGCTCACAGAACCTGTTGTCTGATCTTGGGTCTACATTGACTGACATTCCGTAAGATAGTCATTGACTGAAACATAACCGAGTTTGCAATACTTGGCATCTCTGGCTGGAAAACAGAAGCCCAATCTCTTTGCGGCCCAAGGGTTTACATACAACAGGTAACCATGGTAATACAATTTTGACAAGTCACAAAACGTATGCTCATATACCATAAATAGCGAAAACAAATGATGTATGTATAATTTATAACCATGTTTAAAACTGCGCAAAATCCTAGACCAAAATTAACGACTAAACGGATAAAATTTCACTCTTCACTGTTGAGATCTATACTTTTTGTCGCGGAAATACATTTTCTCTTCTGTAATACACTCTGAACTTCCTGATCAACCGGGTATTGTGATTAGGCCAACACATGGCTGAGAATTTTGCTGCACGTGATTCCTACTGCATCTAAAATCATTTTAGAATAGACCGTAAGAAATATCATTCTAGTGATAGAGTGGAAAACAAACTAGAATGTCTAGTATTGTCGGCATAACAAGAGTGAGGGCAAGGAAAATAGAAAAAATAAAATATCTACGAAATATTATACAAATATTATAACCCTTCAGCCACTACAAATATGATTTATGAATTTTTGATGTGATTTCTGGACACTTTTGAAAATATTAAGAAAAGAAGGAAGAAATTGATGGTGATGAGCAATTTCTCCTTTCGTCCCAATATTTACACACTGAACTGTCGTGAACTAATCCAGTATATGTTGATGTGTTTATTGTTTAACCCATTACCAAACGACAATATTTTTGGCTTGTCCAGATCGAAAGTATTTGCAGACGACAAAACAAAAGTGACTGAAAATTTTAAATTTGTTTTGAGAAGGGTAGAAAACATTGTGGGAAAAGGAGAAAATGCTGGTTACCAGCATTTTCTCCTTTTCCCACAATATTTTCTAAAGGCTTCTTTCTCAGGGGCGTCAAAAGTAGGGATCATGTGGTAATGGGTTAAACATGTGTTTCACAAATATGTTTCCAAATCGTCTGCTGCAAATATGTGAATCGGTGTAATGACTTAGACAAATATTACAAGATTTTTATCTGTGAAATTCATACCTCCTTAAGATATTTCTTCCGTGTATATCCTTTTTCAGAATCTTTTTATCTCCTTTCTTCATTAAAGAAAAAGACACTACAAAAAACCACCGTCAGTGCTGGTAGGGAATTTTGTGATCGCATATCCAAAATCTCAACTTCCTTAACAGACGACATTTTTTTCTCTATCTGTCATAACTTAAAGCATTTGCACACTACAAACCAAAGGTGGCGAGAATCATTTAATTTGTCCTTTAACTCTTTACCACACGACAAAATTTTAGACAGGTTCAAATTGAAAGCATTTGCAGACGACAAAATAAAGGTGACTGAAAAATTGAAATTTTTTCAGGGAAGGGTAGAAAACACTGTGGGAAAAGGAGAAAATGCTGGTTACCAGCATTTTCTCCTTTTCCTACAGTGTTTTCAAAAGGCTTATTTCTCAGGGGCATCAAAAGTAGGGATTGTGTGGTAATGGGTTAACTCACCACCAAACGACCATATTTTAGGCTTGTCCAAATCGAAAGCATTTTCAGGTGACAAAATAAAAATGACTGAAAATTTGGAATTTGTTTTGTGAAGAGTAGAAAACATTGTGGGAAAAGGAAAAAATACTGGTTACCAGCATTTTTTCCTTTTCCCGCAATGTTTTCTAAAGGGTTGTTTCTCAGTGTCGTCATAAGTAGAGATTGTGTGGTAATGGGTTAAAAGGACTGACTGAAAATAATGTGTCTAGAAGCTCTCTCTCTCTCTCTCTCTCTCTCTCTCTCTCTCTCTCTTAAGGTTCGATTGCTTGGTTTGCATACTGAGTCAAGGAGTACAACCTCGAGATAGGTATACAAGCACATTTGCTGTAACTCAATTTTCTGCACGTGAAAGGACCAACCTACCTTATGATTAGGTCCGGTGTGAGGCTATAACTCAATTTTCTGCACGTAAAAGGACCAACCTACCTTATGATTAGGTCCGGTGTGAGGCTATAACTCAATTTTCTGCTCGTGAAAGGACCAACCTACCTTATGATTAGGTCCGGTGTGAGGCTATAACTCAATTTTCTGCTCGTGAAAGGACCAACCTACAATATGATTAGATCCGGTGTGAGGCTATAACTCAATTTTCTGCCCGTGAAAGGACCGACCTACCTTATGATTGGGTCAGGTGTGAGGCTATAACTCAATTTTCTGCCCGTGAAAGGACCGACCTACCTTATGATTGGGTCAGGTGTGAGGCTATAACTCAATTTTCTGCCCGTGAAAGGACCGACCTACATTATGATTAGATCAGGTGTGAGGCTATAACTCAATTTTCTGCTCGTGAAAGGACCAACCTACGTTATGATTAGGTCAGGTGTGAGGCTATAACTCAATTTTCTGCTCGTGAAAGGACCAACCTACCTTATGATTAGGTCCGGTGTGAGGCTTTAACTCAATTTTCTGCTCGTGAAAGGACCAACCTACATTATGATTAGATCAGGTGTGAGGCTATAACTCAATTTTCTGCCCGTGAAAGGACCGACCTACCTTATGATTGGGTCAGGTGTGAGGCTATAACTCAATTTTCTGCCCGTGAAAGGACCGACCTACCTTATGATTGGGTCAGGTGTGAGGCTATAACTCAATTTTCTGCCCGTGAAAGGACCGACCTACATTATGATTAGATCAGGTGTGAGGCTATAACTCAATTTTCTGCTCGTGAAAGGACCGACCTACGTTATGATTAGGTCAGGTGTGAGGCTATAACTCAATTTTCTGCTCGTGAAAGGACCGACCTACGTTATGATTAGGTCAGGTGTGAGGCTTTAACTCAATTGTCTGCTCGTGAAAGGACCAACCTACCTTATGATTAGATCAGGTGTGAGGCTATAACTCAATTTTCTGCCCGTGAAAGGACCAACCTACATTATGATTAGATCAGATGTGAGGCTATAACTCAATTTTCTGCCCGTGAAAGGACCAACCTACAATATGATTAGATCAGGTGTGAGGCTATAACTCAATTTTCTGCCCGTGAAAGGACCGACCTACCTTATGATTGGGTCCGGTGTGAGGCTATAACTCAATTTTCTGCTTGTGAAAGGACCGACCTACATTATGATTAGATCAGGTGTGAGGCTGTAACTCAATTTTCTGCTCGTGAAAGGACCAACCTACATTATGATTAGATCAGGTGTGAGGCTATAACTCAATTTTCTGCCCGTGAAAGGACCGACCTACCTTATGATTAGGTCAGGTGTGAGGCTATAACTCAATTTTCTGCTCGTGAAAGGACCAACCTACAATATGATTAGATCAGGTGTGAGGCTATAACTCAATTTTCTGCCCGTGAAAGGACCGACCTACCTTATGATTGGGTCAGGTGTGAGGCTATAACTCAATTTTCTGCCCGTGAAAGGACCGACCTACCTTATGATTGGGTCAGGTGTGAGGCTATAACTCAATTTTCTGCCCGTGAAAGGACCGACCTACATTATGATTAGATCAGGTGTGAGGCTATAACTCAATTTTCTGCTCGTGAAAGGACCAACCTACGTTATGATTAGGTCAGGTGTGAGGCTATAACTCAATTTTCTGCTCGTGAAAGGACCAACCTACCTTATGATTAGGTCCGGTGTGAGGCTTTAACTCAATTTTCTGCTCGTGAAAGGACCAACCTACATTATGATTAGATCCGGTGTGAGGCTATAACTCAATTTTCTGCCCGTGAAAGGACCAACCTACATTATGATTAGATCAGATGTGAGGCTATAACTTAATTTTCTGCCCGTGAAAGGACCAACCTACAATATGATTAGATCAGGTGTGAGGCTATAACTCAATTTTCTGCCCGTGAAAGGACCGACCTACCTTATGATTGGGTCCGGTGTGAGGCTATAACTCAATTTTCTGCTTGTGAAAGGACCGACCTACATTATGATTAGATCAGGTGTGAGGCTATAACTCAATTTTCTGCTCGTGAAAGGACCAACCTACATTATGATTAGATCAGGTGTGAGGCTATAACTCAATTTTCTGCCCGTGAAAGGACCGACCTACCTTATGATTAGGTCAGGTGTGAGGCTATAACTCAATTTTCTGCTCGTGAAAGGACCAACCTACAATATGATTAGATCAGGTGTGAGGCTATAACTCAATTTTCTGCTCGTTAAAGGACCAACCTACCTTATGATTAGGTCAGGTTTGAGACAAAGTAGATTTTCATGCAATAATTTACTTCGTATAGTGTATGACGGTGCTTCATTTACCCTTTTCCCGCTAAGTAACTAAAATAAAATTTTCAATTCGATAGTAAAAACCAGTGGAATACAGCTATTTCAAAGTTATGGCTTAGAGAAAAAAATCTCCTAAGCGGACAAGTAGATTAACCCATTACCACACAATCCCTACTTTTGACACCCCTGAGAAAGAAGCCTTTAGAAAACATTGTGGGAAAAGGAGAAAATGCTGATAATTAGCATTTTCTCCTTTTCCCACAATGTTTTCTACCCTTCACAAAACAAATTTAAAATTTTCAGTCATCTCTTTATTTTTATTGCATATTAACCCATTACCACACAATCCCTACTTTTGACACCCCTGAGAAAGAAGCCTTTAGAAAACATTTTTGGAAAAGGAGAAAATGCTGGTAACTAGCATTTTCTCTTTTTCCCACAATGTTTTCTACCCTTCACAAAACAAATTTCAAATTTTCAGTCATTTTTATTTTGTCGTCTGCAAATGCTTTCAATTTGGATCTGTCTAAAATATTGTCATTTGGTAATGAGTTAAAGATCATTCTGTGTAGTCTGATCTTTATCTATACTGTCCGAAAAAGGTCAGTAAGTCGCCATGGATCAGCAGCCTAAGGGTTAACCCTTTCCCAAACGACAAATTTTGGACTCTTTCAAACCAAAAGAGTTTGCAGACGACAATTTTAGATTTGGAGAAAATGGCAGAAAGTTCTCAAAAAGGGTAGAAAACACTGTGGGAAAAGGAGAAATTGCTCGTTACGAGCAATTTCTCCTCTTCCCACAGTGTTTTCAAAAGACTTTTCCTGCAGACTAGTAATAACCAGGGCTTGTTTGGGACAGGGTTAACCCGGTTTTTCCCGAGCACGACTCATCTTATTTGTAGCACAACAATACAATATGAGACAGCTACTTAAAACAAGTTAACATTAGAATATCTATAAGAGGTCACGGAAATAGGTTGAATGTTTGAATGGTGCTTTCGGAAAGTCGCTTTTAACATGATTTCAATCATGTCACAGTGTAAGCTTACTTATTCTCTGAAGTGTCTTGCCAATGGTAAGACAATATAGAGATCTTACAAAAGAACCTTTGTAAGCACTCGCCTACAATGGGGTCTATTTGTCGCTAAAAGTATTGTACATGTATTACTTAAAGCAATAAAATTCTGTTCTCTTCTATTTGTGAATGAAATCTGAATTAACTCTTTCCAAGGCAACCCCGTGTTTAATGATCTTAAGGAACAAAGGCTCTGAAAACAACAGGAGAAAATGCTGGTAATCAGAATTACCTCCTCTTCCCATGATGCTTTTAAGTCTTTCTGTCCGTCTGTCCGTCCCTCTCTCTCCCCCCCCCCCCTCTCTCTCTCTCAGACTATTTTTCACTCAGACAATCTAGATTTTTCAAGCAAAACTTCCAAACCCAATGATTAATAAGAAGGTAAATCTACGACTTTCTCTTTTTTATTTTCCAATTGGAACCTAAAGCAATTTTAATCTAAAGTATGTTTACAAAAGAAGGGTTTATTTGGCCCAAACTGAGCTGTCTTTAGATAAGAATTCGTTTCAAGTTAACAAACTTGCAAACATTTATCAATTTTTTTACACCACATATAATGTCCACCTCGCTAACTTTATACAGTCGTGATAGAAAAACATGACGTTCAAGACTACAAAGTTCGATATTACCGAATCCTAGAGCAGCAAAACTTTCTTCTCTACCTTGAGTCGATCAAGATCAGACTGCATAGAACGCGTATTCTGATCATGATCCTTAACTGTCTGCCAAAAACTCTGTTTTAACCCTTAAGTTGCTTAGTAGGTGAAACGAAAATCTTACTCAATGACCCTATATTTCGATCTCAAAGTTGATTTCACCGGAAAGGAAATATCGTATTGGACAGTGTAGATGAAGGATCAAAGATCAGACTGCACGTTTTGTGCAGTCTGATCTTGATCTACACTGTTTGCAAAAAGCGTCCTGAGTCTCGCTTAACAGCCTACGGGTTAGAATATTACAAAACCGTCACTTTGCCGGCGATAGTATCACATTCATTAATGTTCTGTGTAGCAGTCTGATCTCAATCTCCCTGTCTGAAAACGCTATGAATTAGTCAGTGGTTGTGAAAAAGTGGAAACAACATAACTTTATGCAAAGCCATATTCAAGATAATTGCAGACGACAAATTAAAGACGGATATAAATAATAAACTGCGTTCCTGATGGAGTAAAAAAACATCGTGAGAAAAAGAGAAAATGCTGGTTACCAGCATGTTCTCCTTTTCTCACAATGTTTTCAAAAGCCTTCTCAATCAGGGTCGCCAAAACTCGGGACTGTGCGGTAACGGGTTGCAACATAATTATTTCTACCATAGATGAGTTGTATTGCGTAAAGGAGAATAAGATTTTCGAAGAAGGAGTGACATCAATTTTAACTCAGTTTCAGTTTATTAACTCTTTCCGAAACAAGCCCTGTTTTTTTACGTGTCTGCAGTACAAGTCTTTAGAAAACACTGTGGGAAAAGGAGAAATTGCTCGTAACAAGCAATTTCTCCTTTTCCCACAGTGTTTTCTAGCCTATTGGAAAACTTTCTGCCATTCTTATCAAATTCAAAATTGTCATCTGCAAACACTTTGAGTTTGGGACAGTCTAAAATTTGTCATTTGGGAAAGGGTTAAGCGTAAATTTGTCCCACGTAAAACCGGGAGTGATGTTTCACTACTTTCCACAAATATTTTCAACGACTAAACCGTTCTGTTTCTTAACCCTTGACACCACAACAAAAGTTTAGACTTGTCGACACTATATAAGGTTTCAAAGACTACAATCTGAACTACAATTTAAAATGCAAGTGACGTTCAAATTTGTCTCTGAAATGGTACAACGGTTGAAAACAGCATTGAAAAAAAGACCAGGGCTGGTTATAAGCAGGTTCTATCTGGCTTCATCCCCAGGACTTTGAGAACAGGGGATCGTTAAGCACAAGGACTAACTTCAAATTTATGGCAATTTTCGGCCGGATAGAAAATAAATCGTTACTATTTCAATGTTCTCTTTTTCTGCTATATTAGACAGAGCCGATCAAAGATCAGACAGTGTGTTCTGTGAAGTCTGATCTTGATCTACACTGACTGCAAAAGTGCACCGGGTTGCGCTTTTTACCGCGAGGGTGAAAATAATTTTATTGGAAATGTAATGGACCGGATACTGTGACGAATTCAGGGAAAAAACCGAGAATCCCGAATGATCCTTCAAAACAAAATATGTTGCAGACGGCTTTGAAAGCGGCCTGGTAAATAAGGAAAAATCGTTGTGAAAATAAGTTTCAACAGTTTTTTAATTATGTAAAACATTGTGACAAAATGAAAAATATCTTTTCATAGGGCTGCTCCAAGATTTAAAAAATAAGAACCCATCTATCTACAGGGGGCAGTGAAGAGCCTGTCAAATTTAGCAAACAGAAAATCTTACCTTCTTCGACAAGCGATATTCCTGCTGTAAACCTATGAACGTTTACGTCCTGATGAAGCAACAACCGTACAACTTCTCATTATCACAACGCAACACTTAATTAATATTTCTACGCTTAATTAACAACCATATAACGTAAAATGTACCGTTGATCAAAATCTCCATTCAACCGCTCGAACGACACCGGAACTAAGATATCATGTAAATTTCATCCTCTTTCAGTTTTTGAATTATATTTAGTATCGTAATGTATAGTTCCCTGGGATGTCAAAAATGTAATCGCTTCAGGTATAAAACTTATACAGAGGCGGGATTAATATTTTACAAGCACGTTATGGTATAAAATACACCTTGTTAAGGTGAATAGACTTTTATAGCGAAGATGACAACTTGAAGTGACTTATGCGAACAGTTTAGGTGAAGATTAGACTGCAAAGAACCTGTAGTATGATCTTTGGATCCTGACGTCGGTTATCTTGCGAGAAATCAAGTTTGAATAGCATTAAAGTGGTATAACTTAACCCTTTCCCAAACAATCTCTGGTTTTTACGGGTCTGAAATAGTAGCCTTTTGAAAACATTTTGGGAAAAGGAGAAAATGCTGATAACCAGCATTTTCTCCTTTTCCCACAATGTTTTCTACCCTATCATAGACAGAAATCATCTTTTCAGCAAGAGTTGAATTTTCATCTACAAATGATGTCAATTTGGTCTAATCCAAAACTTTGTAGTTTGGGAAAGGCTTAAGGTATGCGTCAGTAGCTATTCGCTAAATTGATAAAAGAGATAAGCTATGCTCTGCGCATGTGCAAAAAGTATCGACACATATCAGCCTGGGCGGACTGCGCAGGCTGACATGTGTCGATAATTTTGCTGTTTACTATGCTATGTACTTCAAACTGCTAAAGCATGAAAGGTACTTCTACCTGCAAAATGCTTTGTGTGTACGCATGTTTATTGAAAATACCTTACAGTAACTTCATCTTTGAAAAAAGAAAACGTTTATATTGTTCAATCTCCAGCTACCTGGGGAACTTTTATACTCTTAACCAGATTTGATGTTAATGTTAACATGCGAAAACATGTTATGTACTCAGTGTATTTTAATGTTGTTATGTCTGTATACTTGTTTATTTAGAAAGTTTTATCTTAAATCAAAGATTGGTTCAGAATTAGAACAGTGTGGGGAGTATAGACTGAGATCATAGAGCTAGATTGCTGGTTGTGATCACAGTCTATACTCTCTGCTGGGTGTAAATAATACACTCTCTGAAACATGTAATATATAATGGGCCAGTGGCCTTAGTATAATAAACATATTGTATTGTATTGCTATTTCTGAATTTTCTAAATGTCTAAGTGCCATTTTATTCAATGAAACACCCAGTTTTTCGGACAAAATTGTTTTTGTGATTCAAATGTGTAGTTCATTGTTTGTAGTTGAACGCCGTTTCTAGGCACAGTTTGCGTTCTAGCATTCTGACAAGTGTATCTTTTCATTAATTCTCGTTATCTCTCTACCTACAAATAAGAGTAGAAAGTAGCTGAGGTCCAGTACTGGCTAAAGAGGCAACAGGAATCAAACCCAATATGTTACGAGCACAAATACCGGGCTCGGCATTGCCTGAGAAGATAAGGGTAAACTTATTAAAGATTGTTACAATGTTGACAGGTAAGATAAACATAAAGACAATAATAATGATATCTTAGCCATTTGAAAAGAGGGGGAATCATACATCTACAAAAAGGTATCGACTCGTGTTAGCCTGCGAATCTCCAAGACTGACATTGGGTCAAATGTATTATTTCCTGTAAATGTTCTGCATGTGTGAGAACCGTTCTGCCTCATCATTCGGTAGGTTAATAGACAAAATAAGTTTTATGGACCCACAATGATGTGACTTGGTATAACGCATCGTTGAGACGTATTTAACCCCGTTTTCAGAGAGAATGGCTAATTTGTAACCCGTCATACGAAAAATGAAATTCTGGGAAACTGCGAGAAGTGTCAACCTGGTCAGCCTGCGCAATTCGCGCAGGCTGACCAGGTTGACACTTTTCGCTTTAATGACATTTTCTTTATGAAAAGCGTCCATTGTACCTTGTTATACAATCATTTTTGAATGGTCAACTTAACTGACCTGCACTATCGTTGATCTGTTTTCATCCAACTGATGTACAGAATTCCCAGATGGTCCCTTTTTGCGTGACGGGTCACATTTGTATTTTTGTATATAATATATTGTAATAGGCATTATCATTTTATTGAAGCACGATCCAGGCCAATGCGTTCATTGTTTCAACTCTTGAAGTTGAATGAGTAAAGTCAACAACTAGACCCTTCAACACACAGTCCTGTGTGACGATGAAGAAGAAACATTTTGTAAACATTGTAGGCAAAAAAGAAATTGCGACCTGGTAACCAGGAAATTCCCCTTTTTCTCTCATTTCAAAGAAAAAAAAAACCTTATCATTCCAGATGCATTTCATTTGTTGTCCACGAAAGGGGGCATTTTATCAGGTTTTCGGGTATTCGTATTTTTAATCAGACCTCATAAAAATTCTGCAATCGATCCTAACTTGCAAGGATGGTTACGTGAGCAAGGCAATGCGGAGTTCGAGCCCATATAAAACATGTATTTGATTGCTTATTATGAAAATGTACATAGTTATGACAGCTTCTAAATATTTACGATTTACTTATGAATAATTCAGTCTTAAAAACCTTTGTCGAACAATCAAATTACGACAGGTAAGGTGAACCGAATTACATGTAACTTTGAATCTGCAACTAGAAAATGAGCAACCACATCGTTCCACCTCTCATCATAGTCGATTAGGTTTGGCCTGCTATTGTTTGCGTCCTCTGGTTGGTGGCTGGTGCATGTCAACTTCGTTTTGAAATCAAAGAACCTCAATCATCATATCGTTGTATTCCATTCTCTATATCTAACTCTTTACGAAACAAGAATTTGGATCTGTCCATATTAAATGACGGTTTCAGTGTGGCTCAAATGATGGAATATGTCTCTGATGAGTAGAAGTCATAGCGGAAAAGAAACATTTTTCCTTTTCCTACAATATTTTCAAAAGTCATTTTCCACAAAGACCTTAGGATTATGCACTAAAGGGTTGAATTAATGGTACCGTTCTGTTTTGAAGTTAACTAACAATATCTCAGAACTATTTCGTATTTATTTTCTCTTGGCAGTTACTTCACCGTTTACTTTCAATCAAAATTAAGCTTGACCCGCTCCTTAAAAGGAGTGACTGTATTTTGTTAAAAGCCGTTTTCAACATTAGAACAGTATAAACTCTGGCGGCCAGTGCACCTATTATGCTTTCATTGAGGTTCTATGCCGGTGTTTCGCACGATATATTATTATTCTTCCGAAGCCACTGGCTGCTTTCTTATATAACCATCGACGAAAAAATATCATCGACGAGAGAAGAATTAATCCGGGTTCGTACAACCATTCTTAAGAACATTCTAGTATTATGCTTCAGAATTTCGTCATTGTGAAAGTAACAAAACCTCTGATTGGCTAAACCAAATGGTTTAGCCAATGATTTCTGTTGCTTTCACAGTCAGGAAATCTTGGTGAATAAGACCAAGAACACTCTTTAGAATGATTGGTGAATTCATAACCAGGTCGCAATTTCATCATCAACGTTCGGAAAGATATTTGCAAAAATGTGAGAAGGTGAGTAACTCTTAAATCTTAATTCGATAAGTTCTATCTAATTATCTCCCTTTGTAAATGTATCCAAACAGATTCTTGCGTATATCTCTGATTCCGAGAGAATTCAGACACGTGCTACTGGTTGCGAAAGTTAGCAAACATTTAAGCCGCTTAACCCGACTCAATAACATTTTGCGGACAGTGTAGATCAAGATCAGACTGCACAATAATTTAAAAGTTTGCCTCCCGTAACATTTTACTATATCTTTACCGCACAATCCCGACTTTTCGCGACCCTGACAAAGAAGCCTTCTGAAAACATTGAGGGAAAAGGAGAAAATGCATTTTCTCAGACCGGGGCATCTACGTATTTTTAAGGTTTTTCTCCCACAAAAAAAAATTAAAAAGCTCTGAACATGGATAATTTCATTACTACATGTCCCTCTTATTATGTAAGGAGCCGAGCAGAGATGCACTGGCAGCAGCAAATAAAAAATGCTCCCCGACGGGGAATCGAACCCCGGTCTCCCGCGTGACAGGCGGGGATACTTACCACTATACTATCGAGGAGATGAAGTCAAAGTCCGCAAATACAGGTACAGTATAATCTATAATCAGGTTAAAGATTATAATCTTAGCCTTACCTCATGATTCGACCCTTTTACGTAAAAATGCATTTTTTTTTTACAGTTAGTACAATTAGTTTATTGAGTGTTTAGGCCTCTGGCCCAGCGTACAATATATACCGTTTAATACAATTCCCTTCAACAAAAAAAAAAAAGACATGCAAGACACTATTAATAAACAGACAACCTTTTGAAGCCGCTAAAAATACATGCAGGTCAAAGACCTATGTGCGGGAAAGAGATTCTAAAATTCATACTAAAAATTCCACCTCCCACACAGTTCTTTGAATGATTAAGTCAAACACATTGACAAATGGCACATGAGCTATTATAAGGAAAATATCAAATATGGTCAAGAAAGTAACTGAAACGTACCCTCAATTCTGAAAATAACTCATTAATAACATAGAAGAACAGTGTGGGGACAGGAAAAAGCCAGACAACAGCGTATTTCCCTTTCCCCACATTGCCGATTTGGTGGCAAATGTTGGAACTTCATTTGTAATTCATAGTTTTAAGTTTTAACCTTTTACTCCATAGATACTCATTTCTACGCATTGCTTGTAGGAGCCTTTGGAAAACATTGTGGCAAAAGGTGAAATTGCTCGTGACGAGCAATTTCACCTTTTGCCACAATGTTTTCTATGCCATCAAAAAGTGTCATATACACATAAGAAACTGCTTCATCCTTGCTGTTATTTAGGACCAGTTAGATATAGAAATGCCTTATGGGGTAGAGGGTTAAATACCTATTATAAACATAATTTTAAAAAATAAAGCTGCATTACTGTACAAAATACCAGTCTTTAAAGCCCCATAAAGCCATATAGGAAAACATTGTAGAGAATGACACGTTTGCTAGCAATAAGCAAAACCCCTATTGGGCATTGTTTTTGCTTGACCTTTGACTTTATAACTAAAAAAATTAGTAGGTTTTAGGGATTCTGAAGGATATGACTTTCAAAACATAGCGGAAAAGGAGAAGATGCTAAGTTTTTTAAACCATCTTTGGACAGATCCCGCAGTTTGAGCCTTATTTAATTTGTCGTTCGGTAATATTTTCAGGTTAGACAAATGCTTAAAATGTTCATACGCAAAAGAATTGAGGCATTGTATTGGCAATCGGATAATCCTAGTTTGACTTTCACTGACGCAGTTAATAATGTTGGGGTGTCCTTGAACAAGGCACTGCAGAAGGGCAGCAAAAAATTTAAGTGAAATGTAGGTCCTAAACTATAAATCGGTGATAGCTGCATAACTTCAATAGTCATGAGCGGGGCCTTTATCCTTTGACATCATCGGTATATACGGTCTATAAAAAAATATGGCTCCCCGACAGGGAATCGAACCCCGGTCTCCCGCGTGACAGGCGGGGATACTTACCACTATACTATCGAGGAGATGAAGGTAGCAGACCACAGTACAGCTATAATTCGTGATTACGTTATAGATTATATCTGATCCTTATCACGTTTTAAGACCTTTACCGTAAATTATGAACTATTACTAGTATGCGGTGCAAATTCCCATACTGTTAATTCTTAACACATGTTAATGTTAACTTAACCAAATTGAAAGCATTTGCAGATGGCAACTTAAATGTGGTCTCAATGATTGAATTTGTCTTTTATAGGATAGAAAACATAGTGAGAAAAGGAGAAAATGCTGGTTACCAGCATTTTCTCCCTTTCCAACAATGTTTTCAAGAGGCCTCTTTCCAAAGGTTTTTTTAAAACTCGTGATTGTGTTGTAAAGGGTTAATAGATACTTTTCACTCTGAATACAACATGTTATAGATAAATACAGTATAGAATCAACTCTTCACTTCACTTAACCCTTTTCCAAACAATCCTTGGTTTTTACGACCCTGAAAGAGAAGCCTATTGAAAACATTAAAATCTTTGTTGCGTTTAAGTTTATGTATGATCTTTATCACGTTGTTCAACCTTTACTTAACCCTCTACCAAACGACCAAATTTTAGACTAGTCCAAATCCAAAGCACTTGAAGACGACAAAATAAATGTGACTCAAAAATTGAAATTCGTTTCTAGCAAGATAGAAAACAACGTGGGAAAAGAAGAAAATGCTGGTTACCACTATTTTATCCTTTTCCAACAATGTTTTCCTAATACATGTAGTTCTTTCTCAGGGTCGTCAAAAGTATGGATTGTGTGGTAGTGGGTTATTGTCTCCCACTAGATGGCATTCTATAAATACTCATCTATCTAATTTGGGCATCCTGGTACAGAGCCTAACCACTTTCCTACGCGACAACCGTTACTTTGAATTTCAAACTAAAATAAACGTTTACTCAATAAAACGCTACCTCGTGCAATTCACTCAGCTATGATCGGCAGTTTAGAGAAATCTGGAGCTAAAGCAGGTCTCATTTCTCCTCAAACGTATTGATAACAGCTATTTTCTACATTGCTACTTTATAGAGCGTAATATTACAGTCAGCCCGCTTTCGGGGCTAGTGATGTGTCATATAAGACAGTCGAATCTTGGAAGAATATGACATGCGCAGACAACGGGTAATATGGGTTAATCATCATCGTCATCAAAAACTAGTTCTCAGCATCATCATCCTCATCATCATCATCCTTGGCACCGTGTCTAAAAATGATAGCTCCCCGACGGGGAATCGAACCCCGGTCTCCCACGCGACAGGCGGGTATACTTACCACTATACTATCGAGGAGATGAGTATGATTATGAAATATTTCTATAAATATTTGTCACCGCCATAGGTAAAATCTTTGTTGTCACGGTTTAAGTTTATGTATGATCTTTATCACGTTGTTCAACCATCATTTAACCCTCTACCAAACGACAAAATTTTAAAATGGTCCAAATCGAAAGCACTTGCAGACGACAAAATAAATGTAACTCAAAAATTGAAATTCGTTTCTAGCAAGACAGAAAACAACGAGGGAAAGGAGAAAACGCTGGTTATCAGCATTTTCTCATTTTCCAACAATGTTTTCAAAAGGCTTCTATCACGGGGTCGTAAAAACCAGGGATTGTTTTGGAAAGGATTAATCGTAAAATAGTAATCTCAATTCAGATTCAACTGAACCTGTTTCAGACAAGCTTACCACTCAATCGACCTTGATTTAGACCTTGAGTTAGAGAACTTTGGAAACATTGTGAGAAATGGAGAAAATGCTGGTAACCAGCATGTTTTCCATTTCCCAGTATTTTCTATCCTCCCAAAGACAAGCGTGTTTCGTTAATATATTTGTTTTCTGTAACAAGTGCTGTCACGTTGGACATTTCTGAATTTTGTCGTTTGTGAATAAGTTTTTGAAAGGAAACACTCCTCATGTGGTTACTGTTCAGTTATTCACATCATTGAAAGAAAGAAAAAACTAACGAAGTAATAAGCGAAAGAAAGGGAAAGGGAAAGAAAGAAAGAAAGAAAGAGGGATAATGTTATTACTTCCTTTCTACCTCATCATGTACACAGCCGAGCAGAGAAGCACTGGCAGCAGCAATTAAAAAAATGCTCCCCGACGGGGAATCGAACCCCGGTCTCCCGCGTGACAGGCGGGGATACTTACCACTATACTATCGAGGAGATGCAATACCATGGGCAACATGTAAAGCTATAAACCGTGAAAGTGTTGTAGATTATAATCTGATAGTATTACATTGTACAACCCTTACTACCTCTGTCCATTTCTAAGTTGAGTACTTAATTCTTTATCAAACTATCTTGTGGTTTAACGATCATGTGGTAGCAAATTTCTAAAAACATTGTGGGAAAAGGAGAAAATGCTGGATACCAGCATTTTCTCCTTTTCCCATATTGTTTCCGAGGTTTCAAATACAAATCCCATCATTTTGAAACATTTTGTTTTCGGACAGAAATTTTAGACATGGCAAAAGATTTTTAACTCTTTACCCAACGACAAAACTTAAGACTGGTCCAAATTGAAAGCACATGCAGACGACAAAATAAACATATCTCAAAAATTGAAATCTGTTTCCAGCAGGATAGAAAACATTTTGGGAAAAGGCTTCTTTCTCAGGATCGTAAAAGCCAGGGATTGTTTGGTAAAGGGTTCAACCATGTCCACAGGTGCGGACAAACACAGAACGGTTCAATATGCAGATACATAAAATACCCTGTTCACAGATTGTGCAACACGCAAAAAGGAGGAAATCTGGGTAAAGTGGCGTCTAGGATCAGCCTGCAGGGACCTCGAAGGCTGATCCGAAACGACATTTTCCGTTTACATACAATTTTCTGTTTTGCGCAGGTCTGCTATAGCACAAAATAGTAATGTAGTCGTAAAGTGGTATCTCGGATTAGCCATTGCGGACTGCGCAAGCTGAACCGAGACGTAGTCTCAATAATGAGACGCCCCGGTGATCTTTTTCATATTTGAACATTTACTGTACACCGTACCAGAGGCGACCAGTCGAAAAGTAACATCGCCTTTGGGAACAGTTATCTGTACTAATCCGAGACGTCACTTTACGCAAACGTTTTCCCATGAATGCCCATTTTCGCGTGTTGCAAGCCAATTTAAGAGTCATTATCCGGCAAAATGGGGTTTAGTGTATGTCGATCTGGAAGTAGAATGGTCTTTTATCATGCAGGGAATTTACAAATAGCAAAAGTGTCGAGTCGTTTGCGCGGACTGAACAGGCTGATATGAATTTATACTTTTTGCAGTAGCATTTAGCCTCCTTTTCAAAGAGAATGGCTCATAAATAACTATATAAGTCAGAGTTTACCATATTACACTAAATTCAATCCTGTACAACTGCTGAATTAACCCTTTACCACACAATCGCTACTCAGTTTGACGACCCTGAGAAAGAAGCCTTTAGAAAACATTGTGGGAAAAGGAGAAAATGCTGGTATCCACCATTTTCTCCTTTTCCCACAATGTTTCCTACCCTTCACAAAACTAATTTTAAATAACGATTTTGATTAACCTAGAATGTTGTCGTATTACAAATGAGCAAGTTGCTCATGTAAAAATAGACCCTGTTTCTCATCGGTGTCGACCCGGGCTGAAGTAAATCTCTAATTTCTCTTGTTGTCAGATGGTTTTCGACTACTGGGGTTTTATGATTGAAAATAATAAGGCTTTGGGAGTATAAAGATTATTTTTTTGAATTTTTGTAAAATTTTTGTCCCAAAATCTGAAGGGCCACCTTTAAGGTTTATAATAAATATCAAAACAAACACATATAATTATTCTTGTCTACTAGTATAACATCAGTTATTTCCCAAGCTTTATGTAAAGCTTT
Source organism: Tridacna crocea (assembly GCA_943736015.1). Taxonomy (NCBI): domain Eukaryota; kingdom Metazoa; phylum Mollusca; class Bivalvia; order Cardiida; family Cardiidae; genus Tridacna; species Tridacna crocea. The sequence goes on from OX031068.1 coordinate 37,698,518, forward strand.
TTCAGCAAATAACATCATACGCCCAGTACAGACAGAAAACAAAGTGAATATTGCATATCCTAAGAAACACTAATCTAATTATTCGGTAACCCTTCCCTTTGTAACATTATCTCGACTTTTAACGACCCTATGGAAAAGGGCTTTGAAAATATTGTGGCATTTTCTCCTTTTTTCCAAGAAACATTCTACCTTATGGTACAGTCTGTTATTGCACAAAATCATTATCTCCCGCTAGATGGCATTCTATAAATACTCATCTATCAGATATGGGCATCCTGGGTACAGAACCGAACCACTTTCCTACGCGACAACCGTTACTTTGAATTTAAAACAAATAAAAGGTTTACCCAATAAAACGCCACTTCGTGCAATTCACTCAACTATGATTACCAGTTTAGAGAAATCTGTTGCTAAAGCAGGTCTCATTTCTCCTCAAACGTATTGATACGTAAAAGCTATTTTCAACATTGCTACTTTATAGAGCGTAATGTTTACAGTCAGCCCGCTTTCGGGGCTAGTAGTGATGCGTCATATAAGACAATCGAATCTTCGAAGAATATGACATGCGCTGACAACGGCACAAAATAGGTTTTATTGGTTCAAAAAATATGATGACCTGCTTGATATAAGGCCTCGTAAGGATGCATTAACTCTTTACCACACAATTCCGACTTTTAACAACCCTGAAAAAGAAAGCTTTTGAAAACATTGTGGGAAAAGGAGAAAATGCTGGTAACCAGCATTTTCTCCTTTTCCCACATTGTTTTCCACCCTTCCCAAATCAGATTTCAATTTTTGAATCATATTTATTTTGTCGTCTGCAAATGCTTTCAATTTGGACTGGTAAAAAATTTTGTCGTTTGGTAAAGGGTTAAACCCGCTGTTGTCTTTTGCCAGAGTATGGCACATGATTGTAAAAGAGCTATTAGTAGGCTATTTGCACATTTCACATGGTTCAATGCTTTAACTTTTTACCTAACGACAAAACTTTAGACTGGTTCAAAATGAGAGCACTTGCAGATGACAAAATAAATGCAACTCAAAATTTGAAATTTGTTTCCAGCAGCGAAGAAAACATTGTGGGAAAAGGAGAAAATGCTGTCAACCAGCATTTTCTCCTTTTCCCACAATGTTTTCAAAAGGGTTCTATCTCAGTGTCGTTAAAACCAGGGATTGTTTGGGAAAGGGTTAAAATAACAGAAAGTCGTTTGTGACATTGTATATGTCTACCGCATGATCATCAAGTAACTCCTTGGCAAACCATCATTATCATTACCAGTCCTATTCGCAGTTAGACAATGTGCAGGCAGTCCCATTTCTTCGTGTTTTTGGAGGTGATTTAGAAATAAAACTAAGCTTTAGGTCAAACGATGACGTCATGTCCGGTCCCGCTTCCATTTACAGAATAACGCATACAGAAGATTTCCCTCTCCTAACCTGTAAGAAATCCCTGCCTTGAAGAACTCGGCGTATGGCGTGCATAACCTGGAATGAAAGTCATAAGTATTAAGATGCAGCGTGATCAATCTTTTTACAGATAGCCTTAACCTTTCAAATAGGATTCTTATGGAACTCTTCATGTTGAAGGCGAATATAGACCAACATCTGTTACCCGGACAAAGCGTAAACAAAAATCAATGATATCATAATTTTTCTTGTTGCATTGATTTTTTTGCTCTCTCTCTCTCTCTCTCTCTCTCTCTCTCTCTCTCTCTCTCTCTCACTCACCTCCAATGGGTGAGCATCCTGTAATAGAAATTAGATGTACTTTTTTTTTTCCCGATCTAGTTGAGCAAACACATGTATATATTTAATGAAAACAACCTTGTATTTTGACGATGTACATTGTACAAGTCTGATGAATAAACTTTTCTGTCTGTCTGTCTGTCATAACATAGTGTACATTCAATCGCAGCCATCTGTACGAAAGCAGGCCTGTTTTTTTGCGATGCTGTGTCTGATATGTATATTTGGATTTCATTTCTCATTTTCCTTTCCAAAAACGGGTCAGGTAATGATTTGTCGACGTTACTGGGACCGTGTAGGCCCTAAGTTCTCATAATTTCGCACTGTCTCGCAGGACATGTTCATTATCAAACATGCGTAAGAGTTCTCAGAGACAAAGGTTGGAAAGTCGATTAAGTATTAAATATTGTGTAATTTGACGAAACCGATAAAAAAAAGCATAAATTACTTCGTTATATTTAGTTAACTTTAGGTGACGAAATGCTAGCCTTGTCCAAAGAAAAGACTGAAAACGATCAGGAAAAAAAAGAAAACGAGCAACGCCTTACCACTTGGTCACCGAAAATATAACTTGCAAACTCTTAGGGCTAAAATGGACAGGGTAAAATTTTGTCGTCAGGTAAAGAGTTAAGTAACTATCACCTTTTGACTGTAAATCATCTTCGCAAGCCAAGGGTGACGATCCACTAAGCTACTCTACCCTTGGCAGATCGAGCTTGATTTTCACAATCCCGCGTTACGCATTTTCATTGGTTGCAGCTAGCTCTAACTGCACGAATCAAATCGCCCGTAGCAATTTATCTTTGATAAAAATAGAACAAGGTCGCGACCTTTCGGATAAAAATAGAAGGTAAACATGAATACCTCCGTGGATGTGTGCAGGATCTGTAATGATTTATTACCGAAAAAAACACAGACGAACAAAATTTACAGAAAGCTTCCATGTGACTAATCACTTATCAGAGATTTTAGCTGTATCCCAGCACCTGACCATTGAGTGTCGAAGTATGTTTATGGTTATTGCTTCATGTTGAATTATTGTATTCGTAAGCCGCGGGTTTGTAAAACGACATTTCATGGGCTATAAGAAATATGATGTAAAGGGAAATAATAAGTAGCATCGAATAGGTGTCGTATAGCGGGAATCTCGAAATCGGGCTCGATCCGCCAAGGTAAGATCCACGTAGTGACCGTAACCTTGGCTCGCAAAGATGACTGTAAATACACAATGAAGATTGCCTACGTCTTCCTTGTATGGATATCCGCCATCTTGCAGCCTGGAATACAGGATTCTACCGTTGATATAAACTTCGAAAGAATCTGAAAAAATAACGGGGAAAAAATCTATGTTAAGCTAGCTTCCGATAAACAATTTTTTAACAGATTTCAAAGTAGGCCTAATTGGAGAGGTCATCAGACCTCTTCAAAAGTTTTGAGTTTAAAAGGCAGAAAACACTGGAAAAAAAGGAGAAACACACAATGTTTTCAAAATCCTTTTTCTTCAGAATTGTTAGAACTCTGTATAGTGTTGTAAAGGTTTAACCCATTACCACACAATCCCTACTTTTGACAACCCTCAGAAAGAAGCCTTTAGAAAACATTGTGGGAAAAGGAGAAAATGCTGGTTACCAGCATTTTCTCCTTTTCCCACAATGTTTTCTACCTTTCACAAAACTAATTTCAAATTTTTCAGTCACTTTTATTTTGTTCTCTGCAAGTGCTTTCAATTTCGACCAGTCTAAAATTTTGTCATTTGGTAAACGGTTAAAAGGCCTGTATATGTACTATCTGATGCATCAATAACGAAAAAGATGAGGATACATGTACATGTATTTCTTGTCGAGAAATACATAATTAAAACTAATGTTTATTTACATAATACAAAGTTCAAAATCGGTGTCTATTAAATTAGTTTTTAGTGTCATGTATTTCTATCTTTACGAAGAAGAGTGAATATATATCACCATTTTCACTATCATCATCATCATCATCATCATATGTTTCTATAAAGGCCTGTACTTTGAATTAAAAAACCTATTCTATTTATCGCAAGTTCGAAAAATCTAGATATCAATATTAACATTATAGTTTATGCTAACTTACTCAAAGGTCCCTCGTCTTCATCGAAGGATACTTTGTCCTGAAAGCGGTCCAACACGGCAGTCCGCAGATTGTCACAAACTCTCTGTCCAAATCATCCAGACCTGAAAATGGGGTGACAGAAATCATCAGTAAAGCCTTTGGCTGCTAAGGCGACTCGAGGACCTTTTGCGGACAGTGTAGTTCAATATAATACTTGAGAGAGAGAGAGAGAGAGAGAGAGAGAGAGAGAGAGAGAGAGAGAGAGCACAGGAATTTTGACATTCTATTACCAAAATAAATGATAAAATATGAAAAAAAAATCTCCCTTTTCCTTATAATACATGTATAAACACAAGGAATGCAACGTCTCGATTGCAGGCAACAGCACAGGACAGCCTTTCCCACCCAAAATCATCCATGAAACAAACATTGATCATAATCAATCAGGAGAGAGAGAGAGAGAGAGAGAGAGAGAGAGAGAGAGAGAGGGATGGGGGAATGTAAGCAAACTACAAAACCAACTGTAACATACCAATGAACCACAAGAACACTGACTCTGGGCTCCCGGCTGAAATCATTGTGGCGACGCCTTCTATGATCTTTTGAAATGCCCGAGTCTAAGTTGTATTTATCATTTTCTTGTCTTGTAACAATTTGCCTCTCGTCTTCATTATCATGTGCGATGACGTCATTAGTATGCCAGCTGGGATCTTTTTTCGAAAGTAAGTTCCCATAGTTACGTGGTTTCCCGTCTTCAAATGTCTTAAACCGGAAGTGGTAAGCACGGTCTTCATTAAGATGTGACCGGTGAGCGAAATGGTACATTATAAACACTTGAAAACAACGTATCTTACAAGAAGAGGTTTATTTTTTGTATGATGGCCACAAGCCTAGAAACTTAACAGCCATCATTGAATTTGAAATCATTATCTAGAATTGATTTTCTGAACGCAGGTCGGTCGGTCGGTCGACAAACCAGTCGGTAAGCTACTTGATTGATCGATAATTCTACCGGTCAACCGATAAATCGTCGGTTTACTTAGAAAACCTCGTAACTACAGCTTGTAAGGTTTTCGAAGTAACCGACGAAGTGAGCAATGCTCTGGTGAAAGCCTAAATGGAGGTTTAACCCTTTCCCAAACAATCCCTGGTTTTTACGGGTCAGGAATAGAAGCCTTTTGAAAACATTGTGGGAAAAGGAGAAAATGCTGGTCTCCAGCATTTTCTCCTTTTCCCACAATGTTTTCTACCCCGTCATATGGAAAAATCATCTTTTTAGCAACTGTTTATTTGTCAACTGCAAAATGCTTTCAATTCGGTCTGGTCCAAAATTTGCCGTTTGGGACAGGATTAATAGGCCTACATCTCCAAAACGCATGATATTAAGAGAGCCATCGTATAGTTACGGATTCATAAAAAGCCACTGTATATATCAATCGAATGAGTCGTAAAGTTCACTGGTCCTTTGACAAGAAAAAAGAAATGGCCAATCACAAGCAAGTTTTGGCCGAGGTTAACCTGCTCGATACCTTTTGTAAATGTAAAAAGCTTCTTTTTCACAGAGCATAGCCCAAATCAATTAACCCATGATTTCATTTGTTGAATAATCAATCCATCATTAAAGCGAACGATCAACTTGGTACCCCATTCATCTAACCGTCCGTCCATCAGCCATATTTAAATCAAGAACGTAATTCCGGATGATCGAAACATCACAAATATTAATAAAATTCAAACTTTCCGAAGTCGATATTAATCTGATCAGGTAACGTTTGTGAACTCATTTAGATCCCACAACAAACAGATAAATCTGAAAAAACAACGATTGGAAATAACAAAAAATCTGATCTCGGTCTATACACTTTGCTTTATATATGAATATGCTCACCTTAACCCAGATAGACTTTAATTAAACTCGATAAAATGTGTTTCTGTGAAGGAATTCAAAATCAATTCGACAGAGAATTTGATAGATATTATAGAACTGAGGTTGTGATATCTCTTTACCAAACGACAAAATTTTACACTTGTTTAAATTGAAAGCATTTGAAGACTACAAAATGAACGTAACTCAAAAATTGAAATTTGTTTCCAGCAGGGTAGAAATTTTTGTGGAAGATGAGAAAATGCTGATAACAATTTCTCCTTTTTCCACAATGTTTTCAATAGGCTTCTTTCTCAAGGTCGTAAAAACCAGGGATTGTTTGGTAAAGGGATAAATCTATAGATGGGAAAGATTCATACGCGATTTACATGCAATGAAAAGATTTTCTTTTTCGTTTCTGCGCCCTTTTCAATTCAAATGTATACGTCCATAAAAGACATTACGGATTAGTTTTCGATCAGATAAATAAGTTTTTCAAATGCAAAATAAGTTTAGCCTGCGCTTTATCGGGTTTTCTGGGGAAGACGCCTTTAGAAAACATTGTGGGAAAAGGAGAAAATGCTGGTAACCAGCATTTTCTCTTTTTTCCACGATGCTTTTTACGCTTTCCAAGGTAAATTCCGATATTTTGTCAACGAATAAATGGACCCCAGCTCCCCATTCCTCGTAGCCAGCGAGAGAAAAATATGTGCTCCCCGACGGGGAATCGAACCCCGGTCTACCGCGTGACAGGCGGGGATACTTACCACTATACTATCGAGGAGATATATGGGAAGAGAAATACATGTGTATGCAGATAGTGGATTTTTGTACGAGCTGGTTCCCCATCTTTTTACCTGATCTGACAGTAGTTTACCAATAATCGATACGGACGAACGAACGTACAAAATTATTACGGACGAATAGATGTACAAAATTAATAGATTGACAGATAGATCGATTGACAGACACACGGATCATGATTTGATAAATATATTAATGTAATGGACTGAGAGAGAAAGAGAGAGAGGAGGAAAAAGAGAGAGAGAGACGGAGAGAGTTGCAAGTAAAAGTTTCTCAGTTGTAATATGTAGCGAGATCTAAATCAATTTATGTCTCTACATATTTTCTTCAGTACCTAGCTGCGTCTTAGCAACTGAGTTACTTACCAAGGGTTGTTTGCTGTGTGTCCAGTGCTTCGAGCACCTGTCTTTTCTACATTCCCCACACTGTTTTCTACAACTTTGTTTCCAAGGGTCGTTAAAAACGTTATTCTGAGGTAAAAATTAACTCTTTACCAAACAACAAAATTTTAGACTGGTCCAAATTGGAAGCATTAGCAGACGACAAAAAAAGATGTGATTAAAGAATTGAAATTTGTTTTCGGAAGGGAAGAAAACATTGTGGGAATGGGAGAAAATGCTGGTTACCAGCATTTTTTCCTTTTCCCACAATGTTTTTTAAAGGCTTCTCTCTCAGGGACGTCAAAAGTAGAGATTGTGTGGTAATGGGTTAAATCTCATCAACATTTCCTAAAATGCGCTCAGTGGTATTTAATCCTTCACAAATAGTACTTAGTTAAGGCAGATAACAAAATGAGCATTCCAGAGCATGTAGATAAGGTGGGCATGGTAAAGAAATATGGTTACCATTACCAGAACGCTAAACTTTCCAGAGCAGCCTTTTGTAAAAGTTCGTATAAACGGACTACATTCACGACTCTAATTTTCAAATACTCTGTTTTGAATTCAGCATCTTCTTTTTACGTGGAAATCCCAACTTGAAACTTTTTGGTCTTGCCTACACGATAAGCCCAGCATTGGCTCTAGGACTAAACGTATTATAGTTAAGATATCAGTCTCAATTTTCGTCGTTGTATGAATAGAAGATACGGAATCATTATCAGAATACTGATCAACATGCACTCTATCCATGTCTCTCTGCAGATCTTTAACTCATTACCAAACGACAAAATTTCACGTTTTTCCGAATCGAAAGCATTTGCTGACAAGAAAATAAAAGTGACTGAAAATTTGAAATTTGTTTTGTAAAGGGTAGAAAACATTGTGGGAAAAGGAGAAAATGCTGGTTACCAGCATTTTCTCCTTTTCCCATAATGTTTTCTAAACGCTTCTTTCTGAGGGGAGTCAAAAGTAGGAATTGTCTGGTAATTGGTTAAAGTACAGGAAATCATCATGTAATATGTATTCTGGCACGGGAGCCTAAAACAATAGAGTACATCCTTGTCAAACATCTGGTGCAAGCATGAATATACTTAACTCTTTGCCAAACGACAAATGTTTGGACTGGTCCAAATTGAAAGCATTTGCAGACCACAGAATAAATGTGACTGGAAATTTAAAATTTGCTACGGGAAGGGTAGAAACATTGTGGGAAAAGGAGAAAATGCTGGTTACCAGCATTTTCTCCTTTTCCCACACTGTTTTCTAAAGCCTTCTCTTTCTGGGTTGTCAAAAGTCGTCATTGTGTGGTAAAGAGTTGATTAAGTATAAAACTGAGCAGCAGAGATGAAATAACACCATGAAAAACAACAAAAGAATAATTGAAATTGCATATGTATTTACATGAACAAACACTGACACAAGATACCAACTATCTCAGTATATCTTCACAAATGAATCTGTTACAATAATCAAACAATCAAGTAATTTGTCAAACAAGTATTAGTCAAAGCCACTATCTACGTATTCAAAAGCTTTTTTTCTTCATAGTTGTTAAAACTAAAGATTTTGTGGGGGTTAAAAGACATTTTTGGGAAAACAAGAAAATGCTGGTAACCAGCATTTTCTACTTCTTCCACAATGCTGTCAAAAGCCTTCTTACATTGTGAAATTTGTCACCAGTATTGTTTGGAAAAGAGTTACTAAAAAGAGTAACATTAAAAATTGCCTCTTTCAGCTTCTCTAGTTTTTGTACATCACCCACATACTGGTTTTAATTCTTTCAGAAGTCACCCCAGAAAGTCCACATTCTTCTCCCTTGCATCTTCGCAAACCAAGGCTGACGATTCACTATGCTACTCTACCCTTGGCAGATCAAGCTTGATTTGTATTTGTAGGTTTGTAAAACGATATTTCATTAGCTTTTAGAAATATGATGTAAAGGGGGGGTAATAACCAGCATCCAATAGAGGGCAAATCACAGGAATCTCGAAATCGGGATCAATCAGCCAAGGTAAGATCCATGTAGTGATCGTAACCTTGGCTCGCGAAGATGCTCCCTTGTAGAAGTAGATATCCACCTATTGTTGCCTATTGTTATTGATAAATACTAGTCTTCTTCTATGTATTTACCCATTACCAGACAATCCCTACTTTTGACATCCCTGAGAAAGAAGCCTTTTGAAAACACTATGGGAAAAGGAGAAAATGCTGGTAACCAGCATTTTCTTCTTTTCCCACAGTGTTTTCTACCCTTCCTAGAGCAAATTTCTACTTTTTAGTCACCTTTATTTTGTCGTCTGCAAATGCTTTCAATTTGGACCAGTCTAAAATTTTCTCGTTAGTCTTCTAACCCTAAGGCTGTTAAGCACGACTCACTGACCTTTTGTGGACAGTTTACATCAAGATCAGGCTGTACAGAATCTGCAGTCTGATCTTTGATTGAGACTGTCTGATAAGGACATATTGTCAACCACAGATTACCTTTGGAATAGCGAAATTTGGCTTTTTACTTTCAGCTTAAAAATTTCATTACATTTATTTAGCAGGATATGGGGAACTCTTTACCAAACAATCCCTGGTTTTTGCAACTCTGCGGTAGATGTCTTTTGAAAACATTGTGGGAAAAGGAGAAAATGCTAGTAACCAGCATTTTCCCTTTTCCCACATTGTTTTCTACCCTGCTGGAAACAAATTTCAGTTTTTGAGTTATTCTTGTTTTGTCATCTGCAAATACTTTCCATTTGGACCAGTCTATAATTTCGTCATTCGGTAAAGAATTAATCACTCCTTGTTATGGTCTCTGTTCACTGTCCACACCAATCTGTGGCAAAACAGTTTATTACTTCTGGATTTCCTCATCTTTTATGAGGTGTTGTTCGAATATAGAAGAAAAAAAAGATGTGGCTAGTGCCCAAGCTAACAAGTACCATGTAGTTGGTAATATAGTACAGATCAAAGATCAGACTGCACCCTTTCCCAAACAATCCCAGGAATATACGAACCTGGGAAAGAAGTCTTTTGAAAAAGTGGGAATAGGAAAAAATGCTGGTTACCAACATTTTCTCCTTTTTTCCTCAATGTTTTGTACCCTATCAAGTAAAGAAAGCATTGTTTCCTGTACTAATTTATTACCTGGAGACACTTTCAATCTGGTCTATTCCAGAATGTTGTAGTTTGGAAAAGGGGTTAAGTGCTGATCAGAATTATCTGGATGAGACGATTCTAATGAGTACCCACAACATGGGTTTTCATGATGAAACAATAACCATAGGGTTTAATTATCCCATGTTATATAAACTTCTGAGCTGACCACACTTAATTCCTCTGCACACGTTTATGAAAACCACAATCAAAGTTTAGGAGTATTAGCCGACATCATTTTCCTATTTTCTGCACTACCCAGTCCTGCTGGCACAAGGGGCACCTGTTGTTTTGTTTCACCCAGAGCGTCATACAGCAATTGTGAAAAGAATGGTTACACTCTCCCCATACCACTGCAAAAACAGGAAGTAAAACATTAGTTAACTCATTACCAAACAACAAAATTATAGGCTGGTGCAAATCGAAAGCATTTGCAGACAGCAAAATAAAAGTGATTTGAAAATTTGAAATTTGTTTTGTAAAGGATAGAAAACATTGTGGGAAAAGGAGAAAATGCTGGTTACCAGCATTTTCTCCTTTTCCCACAATGTTTTCTAAAGGTTTCTTTCTCGGGGGCGTCAAAAGTAGGGATTGTGTGGTAGTGGGTTAACCCTTTAACTTACTACCTAACGACAATATTTTAGGCTTGTCCAAATCGAAAGCATTTGCAGACGACAAAATAAAAGTGATTGGAAATTTGCTTTATGAAGAGTAGAAAACATTGAGGGAAAAGGAGAAAATGCTGGTTACTACAATGTTTTCAAAGGCTTTCTTTCTCAGGGTTGTTAAAAGTTGGAATTTTCTCAAAGCATGCCATAATTATCACTTTAACATAAAATGGCATATAATTTAATACTTTTTTAAAGCATTGTGGGGGAGTCACTCTGAGTAATCATCCAGAAGAGTTAGTAATGATGTATTTTGGGTGGTGGCCTTTGTTTACAATAAAAGTATTCTATTGTATTGTATTGTTCAAGTGGAAGAGCATTTTCCATGAACACTGTTACCTGTAAGTGATAAACCTCAGGGTACTGGCTGGCCAACTGAAAGACTGACTAATAATTTCTCTGATGACAGACCTATGTCCAGTGTGACGGGGCTTTACATCAAGTATATTAACCTTTTACGCCATAAGGCATTTCTATGGTATCTCTAACTGACCCTAAATAACAGCAGTTACAGCAAGGATGAAGCTGTTTCTTATGTGTATATGACACCTTTTGATAGCATAGAAAACATTGTGGCATAAGGTGAAATTGCTCGTCACGAGCAATTTCACCTTTTGCCACAATGTTTTCCAAAGGCTCCTACAAGCAATGCCTAGAAATGAGTATCTATGGAGTAAAGGGTTAAAAACCAGGCTTAACCTTTCTTCAAAAGATTAAATCTTAGACTGGTCCAAATTGAAAGCACTTGCATACGACACAATAAACGTAACTCAAAATTTGAAATATGTTTCTCGGAGGGTAGAAAACATTGTTAGAAAAGGAGAAAATGCAGGCTACCAGCATTTTCTCCTTTTCCCACAACGTTTTCAAAAGGCTTATATTTTTGGGTCATATACACCAAGGATTGTTTGGAAAGGGCTAAACTTAGGATTGGTTTTAAGGAACAAAAATCAATCATTCAATTACTCTGCATGTGTATGGTTTTGAAAACATAAAGGAAAAAAAAAAAGCATTTCACTACTAGAAGCATACATATCTCTATACTGTATATCCCTCTTTCGATCCAGTCCACAAGTACTTTTGCACAACTTCTTGTGAAAGAAATGCATTTGAATAATAAAGATGTATCAAAAATCATATTGCTTTTCTTTTATCATAAATGTGAATTGGCACATTCATGTAGAACTGAATAATGATGTGTAAAAAAAATCTTGTTTACCCTTTACCAAACAATCCAGAGTTTTTCCTTAGAAACTAATGCAATGTTGCATCCAGGATGACCTCTTAGAAACTAATGCAATGTTGCATCTAGGATGACCTCAGAATGCGGGAGACCCCTATCACATAATCAAAAGGGGGAAAGGAAAAGTTTGAGGGCAGTGCAGATGAAAACTAATCTCAATTTCCATAACTCTTTACCAAACAACAAAATTTTAGACTGGTCGAAATTGAAAGCATTTGCAGATGACAAAATGAAAGTGATTGAAAATTTGAAAATTGTTTTGTGAAGGGTAGAAACATTGTGGGAAAAAGATAAAATGCTGGCATTTTCTCCTTTTTCCACAATGTTTTCTAAAGGCTTCTTCTTCAGGGTCGTTAAAAGTCTGCATTGTGTGGAAAAGGATTAATTTAGTAAACTATTGAAAGAAACATGTGTCCTAACCATTTGGACAATCACACTAACACTTATGAAATAAATATTGTTCTATCTCATTTTTTCATAATGCTACTGCCACTTTGAACTGTGATCTCCCACTCTCAACTTGAATGAGCATAATTTGTTTTATGTAGAATATGCTTCCTCTTGAAAAAGTCTGTAATGTGTTAAGTTGGCATTTACTTTGGATATTTCCTATTTAACCCACATTACAAATTTTTGCATGTTAAAGCAGCTGAAACAACTACGGTACCTCTATAATACAAGCGTGTTGAAATTACAAACAAGGCATTCCACACCAGCATCTATCCTGATATCACCGTTTCTTATACTCATACAGGTATTTCCACAGCTAGATCATATTCTGTGTTATTTATTTACCCGTATTCATGGTTCAAATTGCATAATCACAGAGCACTACTTGTATTGTCAAAATGTAATTTTATTGCACCAGGCTACTGATAAGAAGGGGGTTCTTTTTTGTTTCTGCAAGGGACGTCACCCTAGAAAATAAAAGGCGCAGGATTTTGAAGAGCAGCCACATAGATTTGTGCAACAGCAAACCCTGGATGCATCACTGTTTATGAGGGAAAACAAGAAAATACTGGTAAACATACAATTTTCTCCTTTTTTTCTAAATTAAAATACAAATATTTCTTACTTCAAGTATGTCATGACAATTGATTGTTTGCTAAAGGATTAAATGACACCATGACTGATGTCAAAACAGTAAATGTTGGAATAATCATACAAACCAACGCAATCTTCTTGTTTATTTTCTGACTGGCACCTTAAACAAGCATCTGAAACAAACATAGATATCTTATTTATCAAAAGGAAATCCAAGTTAGATATTATTGGAAAAGGAGGAAATGCAGGTAAATAGCATTTTCTTCTTTTCCTGAAGTATTTTCTACCCTTCCAAGAGCAAACTTGAAATTTTGAGTTACATTGAATTTGTATTGTAGCCTGAAAAAAATTCTGTCAATTGATACAAGTTTAAAATTTTGTTGTTATCAAGTTAAACTGTGTTGTAAACCGACACACAAACAAAATTAACAGAATGTTCACGAAAACCCTGAGCTACAAGGGCCTGGCTGACCTTGTGTTTTTGTTGAGATTAATCATTAATCTATCAATCAATAACCTTATTCTGAGCTGAAACAGATCAACACATACAATCATATGAAACAATGCTTATATAGTAATTTTTCACTCCAGAATGGGCACAAGGATGGCTGCTGTGTTGATAAGCATTAACCCTTTACCTGATATTCCAATTTGGGGCTCTTCCATTTCAGCAGCAGTGGAAAACATTGTGGGAAAAGGAGAAATTGCTTGTTATGACTATGAGCAATTTCTCCTTTTCCCACAATGTTTTCAAAAGCTGTCTGTTTTTGATACATCAAAAAGTGTATCTATGGAGTAAAGGGTTAAGCAGGAAACAATCACAAGTTTGACAAAAGAGCAAACACCGCATTGCATGTGTGTTTACCTCTTTTCGCACTGGAGAAGCATATTTCTTTAACCCTTTACTACACAATCCCAACTATTAACAACCCTGAGAAAAAAGCCTTATGAAAACATTGTGGAAAAGGAGAAAATTTTAGTAACAAGCATTTTCTCCTTTTCCCACATTGTTTTCTAACCCACGAAATAGAGAATGATTAATTTTAACAACAATAAATTTGTCGCCTGCAAACGTTTTCCATTTGACTAGTGTGAAATTTCGTGGTTTGGTAAAGAATTGAAGCTTTTTGATTGGCCTTTATTCGTATAATCAATTAACCACGTTAATGTTAGAACGAATGGACCGAATCTGCAGTTTTACGAAGTTGTTTTGGGCCGAATAGTGTGTGGCCAGTGCAAGAAATGGTTCATATCTTCCTTACCCATAACTTGTACCCGACAAATAGCACATGTATCGCACTCAACATCCCAACTCCACATAGCAACTAGATTCCATTTCTTCAATGTGAACATTTTATCAGGTTTCTGAGCTGCTTCCCTGTCAACAGCAACATTTTGGTCAACATCCATCACGTCGGCCATTTTGTTTTTGTTGAACACTATAATCCGGGGTATATCGGGATTTCTGCACCCCGGGAGTCTGAGAAGTTTACGTGATAATTTATATTTCATTGGCAAAATAAATCATTTTTCATTATCCAGACAAGTATTCATTAATATAGACAATTTATATTAAATCTACATCATAGTCACGTATGATCTGTCAAGAGACGTTTGCCTCCACTTGAGCCAGTACGCCGGGCTATAAAGTTCGGATGGGATACAGTCCAAACGTCCCATGGTCAAATCACCCCTCAGTTGAATCCCTCGGCTTGTATTTCTGTTTTTTTTTTTTAAGCGTCCTACTAATTCATTTATGCCCCTCCTCCCCACCCCCCATCCCTCCCCCCCAACACACTCATAAAAAAAGATTGATCAGTTAACACGTCCCTCTTAGAAGTCTTTCGTTCATATTTACTGCTGTTAAATGATTGAAGTGCTGAATTAATTAATATAATGTTAGACTTATTAATGTCAAGAAAACTCTTTAACCCTTTCCCAAACAATCCCTGGTTTTTACGGGTCTGGAATAGTAGCCTTTTGAAAACATTGTGAGGAAAGGAGAAAATGCTGGTAACCAGCATTTTCTCCTTTTCCCACAATGTTTTCTACCTTATCATAAACAGAAATAATCTTTTCAGCAGGAGTTGAATTGTCGTCTGCAAACGCTTTCAATTTAGTCAAGTCCAAAAGTTTGTCGTTTGGGAAAGGGTTAATAGATAATTTTATTCTGCATGTAACTAAGACTAACATAGATTAACTTAGTTAAGCATTTCAAAAAATTATTTAATTGTTATTTACATCACACTAATTAGGCTAAAAGAAAAAAATGAGGGAAAAAATGACTGTATAATTAGCTAAATGATTGCATACTACACTGTATATTAAAATCATGACTTGTTTTTCTAGATCGGACCTTAACAACAAAAAACACACGATGAACAAAGCTGAAATGGGCCTAAATCTACGCGAGGACAAGTTTAACCCTTAACTTTCTGCATAATAAAGGCTAAACAAAACTTTCAAGCCGATCGTTAAAAGCCTAGTTTTGCTATTTCAAAGCCTTAAAATTGGGAGAGAGGGGTCTCTAGTCTCAATAATGAGACGACACGGTGAGTTTTTCATAATTGGACATTTATTGTGCACCGTACTGAGGCAAAGTTCTAGAGTCAAAAAGTAACCTATCGCCTTTGGGGACAGTTATAGATCTGTTCGGTGAGTCTCCTGATCGGACGATTAATATATGTAGATCCAACACCAGGCTGAATACACTCTGTAGACTGAGTTTAAAAAATAAAATCAAACACGATGTGTACTCATATTTGTGTATATGTATTTGTATGTTGATAAAAGTTTGCCCTAAAGGGCAAGCGGTATGGAAATAAAACTGTTCTATTCTGTTGTATTTGAAAAATGCCATCTAGCGGAAAATAAGGAGCCAATCAGTGTTAGCGATTTCAATGTCCCATTGGCGCGAAATTGTTTTAAAATAGTCTTAGGTTACAAGACGTTACAACCAAAGAGAAACATTACAGGGTATTTTCTAGAGTATAATAAGATTTTTCGCGAGTTTATTTTTTCACCCGAATGTCTAGGTTGCGAGATACACTATCCTTATAGCGATACCGATTTTAAAGCCTCTGTAGAAGGCTTGATGGCAAATCTTACTCAAGTCAATTGCTATTGTCGACATTCTTCCAAAGAATCTTTGGTTTTGAAAAACATTTTTCTTTTCTGTGAAAAATGTATGTGATAACAAATTGAATCACCAAAGTTTATTTTTTAGTTTCATGGGAACTATTGCAACAAGTTTTAGTAGTGAAAATTTTGCTCAAAGACACTCAGTCTCGGTGAGTTCGCCACCTACGGTTTTCGTTCCCTTGATCCTTCAATTTATTTTTTTAACCATAACTTGATCGCTTACACATTGACAGTTGCGATATTAAGCTTCAGTATTTGCCAACTTAAATTACAGGGACACAAATGAAAATCCACTTGCCTGTTAGTAAAGATAACTGTCCCTAAAGACGATCGATGTTACTTTTTGACAGGTCGCCTCTAGGTACAGAGATGATCAAGACAAAACCAGTTGAAAGTTCTGCACAGGTTTTGTGTGCAAGTTTAAACTCTCATAATTTCGTAAATAGAGCACAAAACTAGAATTTAAACATACCTGTGGCTTGTGTATTTAATAATCCTTCATTTGAGATACAAATATTTTCAATTTAAATGCTGAACATAAAAGAAAATCATGAATTTCATCTGTTACTTGAGTTATTTACATTCCTGAAAACACTCAAAATGGCCATCACACATGATAAATTTTGTCATTGTTTTTTCCAATATTTGAATGTTATAAACGATTTCTACAAGCTTTTTAGGTAATGAAAGGTTTAATAATTTGTCTTTGTTCATGTTAGTTACTTGAATTTAATTGCATTTCGCTGCAATACAGATTAAACCAACAAAACAGAGTCAGTATAGGAATTTACCTTTGCTACTGGAAAATTTACGATGGACTTTAGTGTGGTGCACAATAAATGTCCAGATATGAAAAAAATCACAGTAGCATCTCATTATTAAGACTATTTGCCTGCATGTGTTAAGCATGAATAACATGTGTTGAAAATGAATCTTTAAAGTTTGTCAGTTTACCTGTCTAAATTCCCTTTTCCTGCAATTTTTGCATACAATAAAAATAATGTTAACAGATCGTATGATATCATCAGTCATGATTTAGATACAGTATCATGTGACTTACAATGACCAGAATGGTAGCAAACTTCCACATATCTTGATTTTAGATGATTAAACATTGTACATGTACGATGATTTTAATAGTGTTCAAAAAGTACCAAATTCATTTATCCTGCAACCTTGAGAAGTATTTTTTGCTGTAGTTTATCATAAAATTTATCTGTGTGGAAAAATTTAGGAACCATATTATTATGGTCATAAAGAGGGGACATAATGTATGATTTCATTATGGACCATTAACTAAAGGTTCACATGTACAGCAAAACATGATTTTATTCAATTAGCTAGTTTATTTTTGCAGGAACAGTATCTTTCCAAACCAGAGGAATCCTAAATTCACCACAGTTGTTGCAGAGAGAAAAAAAAATGTTTTACAGTGAAGATATTCTTCAGAAAAGAAGCGGAAAATTTGGAAAAATATGGTAAGGATGTATTTTAGGCTTTTTTCTTGTCCTCAAATGTAAATTAACCATGCTGTGTTAAAAGAGGGTTTAACTCTTTTCCAAACGACAAAATTTTAGACTGGTCCAAATTGAAAGCATTTTGCAGACGACAAAATAAAGGTGACTGAAAATTTCAAATTTGTTTTGTAAAGGGTAGAAAACATTGTGGAACTAGGAGAAAATGCTGATTACCAGCATTTTCTCCTTTTTCCACTATGTTTTCAAAAGGCTTCTTTCTCAGGGTCATTAAAAGTCGAGATTGTGTGGTAAAGGGTTAATACATCAGCAAAAAGTATCAACTCCTGTCAGCCTGTCCAGTCCAGAGTTAAAACTGCTTTTTGTAAATTTCTGTCTGTTTAAGGACCAGTCTACTATACAATTTGATTGATTGATAACTAAATAGACAAAATGGTTTTTATGGATTCATAGTTATGTGATGACTTTGTATAACGCAAAAATTGCCACACTTTACTAAACAAAACCCCTGGTTTAACAATTGTGAGGAAGAAGCTGTATGAATATACTTGGAAAATACTAAACAAAACCCCTGGTTTAACAATTGTGAGGAAGAACTTTGAAGCTGTCTGAATACACTGTGGGAAAAGGACAAAATGCTGATAACCAGCATTTTCTCCTTTTTCCATAATTCTTTCATCTCTTCCAGGGTCAAGGTCCAGTTTTTCAATCATGTTTATTTTGTTGTCTGCAAATGCTGTCAGTTTGGACCAGTCTAAAATTTTGCTGTTTGGTGGAGAGTTGAAGCTAAAGTACAATCCTTACATATTTCATTTCTCTTATATTTTCTCCTTAATTATCATTTTTAATTTTTCATCTTTTGGTTTTAATCTTCTTGGTAAACTTATCCTTTACCAAACAATCCCACCTTTTAACTAATTTCCAAACGACAAAATTTTTGGTTTGTCCAAATCGAAAGCATTTGGAGATGACAATATAAATGTGATTGAAAATTGAAATTTGTTTTGTGAAGGGTAGAAAACATCGTGGGAAAAAGGGAAAATGCTTGTTACTAGCATTTTCTCCTTTTCCTACAATGTTTTCCAAAGGCTCATTTCTCAGGGTCATCAAAAATAGGGATTGCGTGGTAGTGTGCTAATGACACTGAGAAAGGAAGCCATGGAACACATTGTGGGAAAAAGAGAATGTTGAAAGCAACATTCATTTTGTTTTCTGCAAATCCTTTTAGTTTGGACATGGCTAACATTTTCTTGTCTGGTAAAAAAAAAAGACCTTAATAACACTGAAATTTCTACCTATAGAAAAAGACAAAAAATCTGTCTTTTTACAGGCACAATGATGACTGGCATTTTGAAATAGGCTACCTGAAATGGTTCTAACTTCTAAATTGCATGTATAGAGCAGCAGCAGAAGACATTTTATGATTCAAAGCAGACAAACTTTGAAAACACTGCATGGCTAAAGGAGACTCTGCATATCAAGTAAAATCTCTTAGGCACGATACGTTCTATTAACCCATTACCACACAATCCCTACTTTTGACGCCCCTGAGAAAGAAGCCTTTTGAAAACACTTTGGGAAAAGGAGAAAATGCTGGTAACCAGCATTTTCTCCTTTTCCCACAGTGTTTTCTACCTTTCCCAGAACAAATTTCAATTTTTCAGTCACCTTTATTTTGTCATCTGCAAAATGCTTTCAATTTGGAAAAGTCTAAAATTTTGTCGTGTGGTAAAGAGTTAAACTTTGATTTGTGTTGATTATTTCTACCCCTGCAAAATGAATGGGGGTATACTGGAATCAGCCTGTCCGTGTACAAAATACTGTCAAAGCTCTGGCAGGGGTATAAAGTCACATTCAGTGACAGCTCTAGTTTTTAACCTTTTTACTGAAAGTTTGTCGCAGATGGCAGTATAGAAAATTAATGTGTTATGATAATAATTGTTCCGATTGTTTCAAGGTTGGCAGCTACCAGGATGTGTAAACTGACAAGACGAGAAATAGCATCTGTCTGTGTATCCAAGTCTTGGTTTGTATTTTCTGATTTTTAAAGCTTTTCTGTATTTTCATTTCCTAATTATTTTACTGGTTAATATTTTAAAACTTTGATCTTAAAAAATCTGTAAATGCAGTCATTGTAGGGAAAAACAGGGCCTGTACTCCCTAGCCATTCAAAACTGCGTTCTCATAGTTAAGGATCCGATAGATGTAATTTCTGATAGGTTAACCCATTACCACACAACCCCTACTTTTGACGCCCCTGAGAAAGAAAGCTTTTAAAAATATCATGGGATAAGGAGAAAATGCTAGTAACCAGCATTTTCTCCTTTTCCCACAATGTTTTCTACCTATTCAAGAATAGGTATTATTATTTGAAAACGTGTCAATTTTCCTCTGTGAATTTCCTCAATGTAGACAAGTACGAAATTCTGTTGTGTGGTAAAAGGTTAAAGGATTTGGTACATCTGGTTAGAAATTTAGACTAACATCGCTGAGAGTGGTCGGTAAATATCTGTAAGGTCTGGTTTAACACACAAGCAATTAATGATTAACATGGTAATATTTGGTCCTAAAATATATTTCTATTCCTTATTTCACCATTGTTATCTCTACCTCTCTGTCTCTGTCTCAAAAAGTCTTTCCCCCCCCCCCCCCCCCCCCCCATCAATCTCTCTCTCTCCCTCATTCATTCATTGCCTCCTCCTCTCTCTCTCTCCCTTCCACTCTCTCGCTCTTTATTTCCATTGATTTTATATCATAGGATACATGATTGAATACAAAACCATTTACCCACTGCATCGTTTGAAAATAATGCATCATCTTGTTTCAGTGATGAAGTTCTTGCCTATATTGAGAAGCGTGTACCTGCATCTCGCCCAGGTGAAAAGAGTCCAAGATTGTCACTGTATTTATCGGCACAACTGATGTTTGGGCTTTCTCGAATACATGAAAAACAGATTGCCTTTTTGCTTTGTGAGTATTACATATATCATTTTGTTTTCTTGATCTGATATTTTTTTGCAGCCACATTGAGGCACATAAATAGAAGTGACATTTTCAGATGAGAGAAAAATCTAAAATATACTAAGTTGATGTCAGTACTTCAAGGCCTTTTTTTTTTCCTTTAATATCTTTGGAAAACAGCCAGTGTAGATCAGGATCGGGCAGTTAAACTACGTATAATCTGCAACATGCAAAAAATGGGGTTTGGACAATTGCCTAAAGTAGATCCCAAATCAGCTGCGCAGGCTAATCCAAAACAACACTCTATTTTTATGTAATTCTCTGTTTTGTGCAAGTCTACGGAAGAACAAAATCTAACACAGACGTAAAGTGCCATCTCAGATTAGCCTGCACGGACTGTGCAGGCTGATCCAAGATGACACCACGCAAATGTCTGAATGCCCCTTTTGGTGTGTTGCAAGCCATATATAAGCAAACTTTTCTATGAGCATGTAGTAATTCTTAACTCTTTACCTAACAACAAAATTTTACACATACCCAAATTGAAAGCATTTTCAGCCGACAAATTAAATGTGGGTCAAAAATTGAAAGTTGTTCTGGGAAGGATAGAAAACATTGTGGGAAAGGGAGAAAATGCTGGTTATCAGCATTTTCTCCTTTTCCCACAATGTTTTCAATAGGCTTCTTTCTCAGGATCGTTAAAAGTCGGGATTGTGTGGTAAAGAGTTAAACAGATCAAGTTGAACTATCATATCTGCCTAATACAATATTGAGCAATATAATTATCATGCACAAAAAGATGTATTACACTCCTTTTTGGTATCTTTGCTTTTTGGATATTGAACACCTTTTTGAACATTATTGCAATTGCTGTTTATGCTTTCGTTGAATTTCTATTACCACTACTTTGTAAAATATTCTTCCCACGACAGTGACGGCTTTTAACCCAGACCATCGTGAAACAACAATTACCCGTAGCAGTGAGAGATGTAATCCTGTTGCAATAACTATCAGCAACCTTGAGAAAAAACAGGCGTTGGGGATTTAAATCTTTACCACACAAGCAAATGGTAGGCTTATCCAAATTGAATCATTTGTAGACAGCAATTCCAATATTACTAAAAAGATGGAATAACTCTTTGATAGAGTAGAAAACAGTGTGAAAAAAGGAAGAAATGCTGGTTACCAGCATTTTCTCATTTTCCCACAATGTTTTACAAAGGCTGCTTTCTTAAAGTCGTTAAAACTCATTACTGTGTGGTAAAGGGTTAAGCCAACAAACCCTAGTCTCAAGCCCTGTATGTTACGACTGAGCAAGCTGCTACTGTGCTCAGCCTTTTGCTGTCTGCATTAGATGTCAAGTTCATGTGACTACAAACCTACTTCGAAAGTAGGTTGTAAATGCCTAAAGTGATCTGTGTTTTTCTTCTCTTTGATTACAGTGGACGCCTGTAATGTTTTCATTAGGGTAAGAATGATTCCAGTTCATGATATAAACCTGCTAGAAGAACCAAGGTTAGTTTTCACTTCTTAACCCTATACCACACAGTGACGACTTTCAAAGCCTCTGAAAGAGAAAGCTTTTGAAACTATTATGGGAAAAGGAGGAAATGCTGGTTACCAGCATTTTATCCTTTTTCGACAATGTTTTCTACCTAGTCAAGAACAAGTATCATTATTTGCAAACATGGCAATTTTCTTCATTGAATTTCCTCGATGTAGATGAATATGAAATTTTGCTGAGCGGTAAAGGGTTAAACGTTAGTGTTGGGCAATCAGTTTAAATTCTAAATCGATTATTGGTTTGTAATCGGTAGAGCAAACCAACTAGCTATCGGTTGTACAATCGGTTTAGACTCCATTTAACTGAGAATACCTTTTTTAAATACTGTGACAATATTGTCTACATGATACATGTATTAAGTTTATAAAGATGTTGTATTCTGCACTTTAACCCATTACCACACAATCCCTACTTTTGACGACCCTGAGAAAGAAGCCTTTAGAAAACATTGTGGGAAAAGGAGAAAATGCTAGTAACCAGCATTTTCTCCTTTTCCCACAATGTTTTTTACCCTTCAAATATCAAATTTTAATTGTTGACTCACATTTATGTTGTCATCTGCAAATGCTTTCAATTTGGACTAGTCCAAAATTTTGTCGAGTGGTAATGGGTTAATCTGTTGAAATACATTACAATTAAGTTTTCTGCTTTAATCAATATCATTCATTTTGTTCCCTATATATTAGTTTCCAAATGAGTTAATAAAGAATCAAGACATATTTCAAGCATTTGCACACTACCCCTCTTACTCTCCTTCCCCCCCCCCCCCCCCCCCCCCACCTTTCCCCATCTATATTTTCATTTCATAACATTTTTTCACTCATGATCAGAATTTTTAGCTTTCACTTAATGCTTTATTCAGGGATTTGTGTAAATTCACTTTTAAAATTCATTGTTAAAGATAAAATAGTTCGAAGACCCTCTGATCGGATGATGCCACGCTGCTCATACATGGGTTTTCACTTTTTTTGGCGATCTATTTTTTCGTGATAGTTAATTTTTGGAGAAATATTACTACATGATTTGACATCAGTTAGTCAGTTTGAATAGCAAGTAAGTTTAAAATCTGTCCCTTTACACTAGATAAGAAGATTAAACCTTTGTTACTTTGTCATAAATTACTCGCCAAGACCCCTCTTTTCAGAGTTAGAAATCTCAACTTTGCCATTCTATCTTTTGCATCTATGTCAATTATTAGTTATTCTTATACATCTCACTTTATTTTATTATAACGAGGATCTTGTCTGTCATGGGTTTGATCTTGGGTTTGTAATTCAGCTATGCATTTGTTCAGTTGTTTCTTTGTTTCAGACTTTGTAAAATAGGAAACATGGTGAAAAGAGAAAACTTTAGCTTTCAGCACTTATGCTTTATTCCACAATGTTTTTAAAATGCCTTGTACCTCAGGGTCATATACACATACAATGTTTTTTTTTTGTGTGGTTTTTTTTTTTTATTATTAACCCTTTACTACACAATGACGACTTTTAATGCCCCTGAAAGAGAAGGCTTTTGAAAACATTGTGGGAAAAGGAGAAAATGCTTGTTACCAGCATTTTCTCCTTTTCCCACAATGTTTTCTACCCTATCAAAGAACTTTTTTTTATTTAAGCCACATTGAAATTGTCATCAGCACATGCTTTCAATTCGTACAGGTCTAAAATCTTGTGTGGTAAAGGGTTAAATGAATCTTCTTTACAGGGCAGATCTTGTTACCATGCCTAAAGTCACAGAAGATACTCCCATGATTATTGATACATCATTCGATGAGTTTCTGCAGATGAAACCCCCAGAAGGAAATTTAAAGGTTGATCTATTTTTTTCTTGTACATGGGTGAAATTTCAAAATTGCAGAAGTATACCTTCATACAGATATTACTGTATATAAGTTTTCTGTATGACTGAAAATAGCTCCTAACTCTGTGTTAGTTTAGATTTAGTACCTGCTCAGTACCAATTTTTTTTTATCATTAGAAGATAAAAAATGAATTAGAATTCAACTGTTATGGTGCTAAATAAATGAAATTAACTGTCTCTGTAAAAAGTAATGTTGCAGATATTCCAATATCGAAAGTGTTTTTGTCGGACCATCTATTAGGGAAGCAGGCATTGCAAGGTCAGACTGCAAGTTCTATGAAGCCTAACCAGTTGATCTTCTGTGTCAATGTAAGCAATTAAGTCTAGGTTTAGCACTGCCAGGGTTAACTTTTAAACAAACGATAAAATGCTTGACTTGGCCAGATTCAGGTAACAGCAGAAAAAAATTCGTGTCTTGAATGATGGAACTTGTTTTTGATAAGGCAGAAACCAATGTGGAAAAAGGAGAAAATGCTGGTTACCAGCATTTTCTCCTTTTCCAACAATGTTTTCAAAAGGCATCTTCCATAGGATCGTGGAACTTAGGATTGTGTGGTAAAAGGTTAACCCTTTATTCCATAGATACTCATTTCTACACACTGCTTGTGGGAGCCTTTGGAAAAAATTGTGGCAAATGGTGAAATTGCTCGTGATGAGCAATTTCACCTTTTGTCACACGTTTTCTATGCTATCAAAAGTTGTCATATACACATAAGAAACTGCTTCATCCTTGCTGATATTTAGGGTCAATTAGAGATATCATAGAAATGCCTTATGGGGTAAAGGGTTGAGACAAGAGAGTTCACAAAATTTAAGACTTGTCCATACTGAAACCATTTGCAGACAACAAATAAAATGGCCGAAATGATGCGAGTTGTCTTCAAAAGTGTTAAGGGCAAAATGCAGTAACAGAAGATAATTTCAGTGTGGCTCAATGAGATTTGTCTCTGAAAAGGTCATAAACAGTGTTAGTAAAGGAGAAATGCCTGTCACCAGAATTATATATAAAAGATCTGTTGTTTGTTTGTTTTGAACAGGAACAATTTCTTGGGATTAGCTCATCTTCAGACCACAGTTCAACAGCTACACGGCAGTCACGACGTGACAAAAGAACCTCTGGTAAACATTAATCTAACCCTTTACTACAGAATGCAGTATTTACACACCCTCAAGAAAATGTGGGAAAATGGAAAAACGCTGTTTTGAAGCATTTTCGCCTTTTTTTCTGCAGTGTTTTTTTTTTCCCACTTTGAATGACAAATTCCTTCATTTTAGCTATTTATGGTCATCTACACAGTCATGTGCTCAATTCGTTTGCTATCTGGTAAAGAGTTCGTAGTATATCTCTATCAAGAATCGAGAGTTTTAACAACCCCTGAGCAAGCAGCCTTTAGATATCATGGAAGCTGGTAAACTTTTTTCACAATGACTTCTGCTCTTTCAAAGACAGATTCCAATATTTGCACTACACCTGAGAGCTTTCCAAAGCAGAAATCCTTTGTAGATGAAAAATTCAGTCAGACCTTTTTGTTTACATGACACCCATTGCTGCGTTTTCATTGGCCAATAAGACGTTGGAACACCTGTCAATCAAAATTGGCAGAAAGGTCAAGTGTCCTTGCGAAGAAGACTTTGAAAACATTGTAGGAAAACCCTTTACCAAACAATCCCTGGTTTTTACGACCCTGAGATAGAAGCCTTGGTAACCAGCATTTTCTCCTTTTCCTACTATGTTGTCAACCCTGCTGTAAACAAATTTCAATTTTTGAGTTAGGCTTATTTTGTCACCTGCAAGTGCTTTCAGTTTGGATCAGTCTAAATTTTTGTCATTTGGTAAAGGATTAACTCTTTGCCACACAATAGAAATTTAGACTTGTCCAAATTCAAAACATTCACAGACATAGAGGTAAATGTGACTAAAACTATGGGAATCATCTCTGAAAGGGTAGAAAACATAGTGTTATTTGTCGGAGGAGGAGAAGATGCTGGTTACCAGCACTTTGTCCTTTTTCCTCACTGTTTTCAAAAGGCTTCTTCTCTCAGGGTCACTTTGTGGTGAAGAGGTCTGTTTCATTGATTTCAGTTCTGTTATTTTTAAAATTAAAAATGAAAGTTTGAATTTGGTTTTACTGTACAGACACCGACAGTGCCGTGACAGTAGCTGATATTGAAAAGATCACATTGGTTGAACCTCCACCTGCCATGGTTGATACCCCACTGTCTCCAATACCGGTAAATATTTATTCATCATGAGTTGATTCATCTGTTTATATCTAGTCCTTTACCATATAATCCAATTTTTTTATTTCATCCTTGCAAAACGAATGTTTTTAGGGGTATACTGGAATCAGCCCGTCCGTCTGTGCGTCCGTCCAAGTGTCCGTCTGTGAACAAAATACATCTCCTACAGTTTTCCTCCAATTGTATTGAAGCTTTGCACATATACTGACCATATATTGAAGATTTGCAAGACGTAATTTTCTTTTCCTTTTCAGACAGTGCTTTCATTAGAGCCCTTCTCAGGCTTGTTAAACTGGGGATTGTGTGACAAAGGGTAAAACAATAGATTTAGCAGAGTTTTGCTTATTAGTCAAATGGCACATTTGTCCATCAACAATGTCATAATCCACAGGTTTGCTCAAAGAAGCACTTTTTATATCTGTTTATTCCGTATGGAACACACACACAATTCACTCCCCCTCCTCCACTTCTCTATCCTTTAGAACAGAATCAAAACTCTCCGGCTGTTTCCCTACAAAAACTCTAAACTGGTTCTTTCTCTGATCTATAGATCATCTTTTGAAACAAATTAACAACCAATGCCTTTGAAAACTTTTTTGTATATATGCAGGAATTATCAAAACAAGCTGAAGTTGAATACATGAATCCATAGGAGATAAATTGTGGCAAAAAAGAAACTGCATGATATATCATGGGCTAGCAACGACATGTTAAAAGAGAAAAACATAAAAAAAAAGACACACATACTGAATGCTCTGGAAAGAATCGTTCTAAGCAGAGAAATTCTTTTTGTACAATTTCTCCTTTTCCTACAATATTTTCAAATGCTTTTGTCTGCAGGAGAAAGTAATTCTCACTTGGGAAGGCACTTGCAAAGTTAATTTAAGTTTTGCATTTTGTTTTTGTTGATTTATCTCAGATACCCCGGGAGTTGGATTTACCTCCCATGAATGGTCAGGAAATGGAGCTGTTTCTAGAAACAATGCCAGAAGCCAGACTTAGTGTTGAGGACCTTCTACCAACTAGTACTCCAATGCACAAGGAACATGATGCACAAAAGGGAGCAACACTTGCAAGGTATTGTTAAAAAAAATGTTCAACCTTTTTCCACATGATCCTGATATTAACAGCCGTGAGAGAGGCAGCTTTTTAAAACATTATGGGACAAGGAGAAAATGCTGGTTACCAGCATTTTCTCTTTTTTCTACAATGTTTTCTACCATTTCCAAATCAAATTCCAATTTCTGAGTCACATTTGTATTGATATCTGCAAAGCTTTCAGTTTGGATGATTATAAAATTTTGTCATGTGGTAAAGAGTTAAGTGTTTATCAGGTGGCAATTTTTAGACTTCTCTTAATTCAAAGCAGTTACAGACAACAAATTAGATGACACTAAATGAAAGAACATGCTTTTAAATGTAAGAGAGGAAATTTGAGAATGGAAGAACATGTGGTAATCATTATTCTCTTCTTTTCCCAGAGTCGTTTAACTCGTCACCAAACGACAAAATTTTAGACTTGTGCAAATTGAATGCATTTGCAGGTGACAAAGTAAATGTCACTCAAAAATTGAATATTCATTTTAGAAGAATAGAAAACATTGTGGGAAAAGGGGAAAATGCTGGTTACCAGCATTTTCTCCTTTTCCCACAATGTTTTCAAAAGCTATCTTACACAGGGGTTGTTAAAAGTCGGGATTGTGTGGTAAAGAGTTAAACTCTTGCTTATATGGAAAAGGATTTTTCTGTACTAGACAGCATACCTGAGCATGGAGTTATCAAGGTGAGCTTCAGGATCTTGCTGTGTATGTCATGCATTGTCAACTTCTATCCTGTGTAAGCTCTAGAGGCCACATTTTTAATTTGATACTCATGAAATGCTGTCTTCATACCATCTTTAATGATTGTGAAAATGGGTCATGTATGATTGAAAACTTATTCAGATCGACAGGTCAAATCTTTGAAAACATTATGTACACTCTTGAGGCCACATTTTCAGTCCAGGACTCATGAAAGTTGGTCAGAATGTTTCTCTTGAAGATATCTCATATAAGTCTGAAAGTGGATTATGTCAGGTGAAATAATAGATCGATACTAGGTCAAAACTTCAAAAACCCTGTGTGTAACATTTTCAGTCCAAAGCTAA
Source organism: Tridacna crocea (assembly GCA_943736015.1). NCBI lineage: Eukaryota > Metazoa > Mollusca > Bivalvia > Cardiida > Cardiidae > Tridacna > Tridacna crocea. The sequence goes on from OX031068.1 coordinate 37,726,875, forward strand.
AAGTTTTCTACAATAGTTTTGAAAAGGATTCATGTTGTGCAAAAGAAAGAAGGTCATTCGTGTTCACGCTTGTGCCAATTATTGTGTAAATCATGTCGTAGAATTGGAAATCATGCAGTGCTCCCGATCACGCAAAATCGTGCGTGAAACGCGTATAAATGAAATAAAACACGTACAAAATTACAAACCTGCACATGAAATCACGCACAAAAAAATAAAGAAGAAGATCGAACATAAAAATGAAAAAGAAGTGCTTGCATAGAACGGCTCACGTAAGAGCAATTTTCGGACAAAGTAAATCTAACATCAGAAAAATTTTGGATTTCCAGCTTTCTATTTTTAGAACATTTACATGGTCGGCGTACTTGGTCTTTATTATCGCGACCTATCATTTGCAGACTGGGACTCGTTTGTTTCCAAAAAAATCTTTAATTCAGCTCTCCCCTGTTTAACACAGCCTATGAAAAAGCGTTTTGTTGTTGACGTCAACGTCTTTCGTCTGTACAAATAAACCTACATTGGGAACAGTTCAGAATTGTACTTTTGGGTTTCGGAATTTGGGTTCCCGTAAGCAAGCAAGGTACACGAGTTGTAGAAATATTCAACACAGAGAAAAAATAATTCGTATCAGTGTTCAAACTCACGCAAATTACTGTGTCAATCTCTTTACAGAATTGAAATTCACGTAACAAAGTTTGGTTACACGCGAGACCTCACGAAAAAATGTAACCAAAAATAAAAGCCATTATCCGCTGATCTTGTGAAAAATGATGGGTTTTGAAGTGACTTGCTATCCTTATTGACAACCATTGGCCAAATCATTCAGAAACACCTATCCACAATTAAATGGACATGAAAAATAGATCGGTCCAAAAAACGTGGAAACCCATGACACAACAAAATGCTTCCTTTTACATTGTCTGATCAGAGTCACTTCATACTTTATTTTCAGCTTTTAATGAATTTAAGCTATAAATTTCCACATCTTGATATAACATTCTTGTTTTGCTGCGAATCATCAATATGGATTCATTTACCTTTAGTTAAGAACCATTATTGTCATACCCTCAAATATGAAATCTAGCCAACACCCCACCCCCTATTTACAACTCTAGGGGTAAGTGTGCAGTGAAATAAAAAAGGCTAATGGGATGTGAAAATATGAGCATAAAGACTACTGCAGTCTAGTTAAACATTTGCCAAGCAGTTCTTTAACTGTCAGTTACATTTAAAAATGTACATTGACAGAGTAGATCTGCATGATTGTTCTGTATCTGAACGAGAATGAGGCATTAAGTAAAATATCTAGAGTTGTGGGCATTCAAGATTTTTCTGAATTTGTACCCCCATTTTTTTCTCATACCCCCATTTTTCAATTGTAAGGGGTACAAACCCCCAAATAAAATTTTCAGTGGGAACACTGTCATGTAAGAAACTGTGGTTACATGTGAGACCTCATGTAAGGAAATACATGGACGCGAACTTAGGACATTATCTTCTGTAAAATAGTAGGTTTTGAAGTTCCTTGGTACCCTTTTCATGTCTGTTAACCGTTTACTCCATAGATACTCATTTCTATGCATTGCTTGTAGCAGCCTTTAGAAAACATTGTGGCAAAAGGTGAAATTGCTCATGATTAGCAATTTCACCTTTTGTCACACTGTTTTCTATGCTTTTAAAAGATCTCATGTCTACGTAAGAAATGGCTTCATCCTTGCTGTTATTTAGGGTCAAATAGAGATACTGTAGAAATGCCTTATGGGGTAAAGGGTTAATTGCTAGATAAGTAATTTCATATGATTTGACAAAAGATTTGTCATAAAGGGTAACAAGTAACTTTGAAACTTCATAATACACAAGACAAGTAGATAATAGCCTTTTTTGCCCATATATTTTCTTGTGTGAGGTCTTGTGTGTAAGTGACATTTGTTATGTGAGTATTACTTCTGTAACATGATTTACGCAATTATTTGTGCCAGGGAAACAGCGAGACCCTTCCAAACAGAGAACATCTGCACACAACATGTTTGAAAATGGTTTTTAATTTGAAAGTGGAATTTAAGTTCTATGAAAAGGTAGAAAGCATTGCCGGACAAGGAGAAAATGCTTGTAACCAGCATTTCCTCCCTTTGCATTAACTCTTTACCGAACAACAACATTTTAGACTGGTCCAAATTGAAAGTATTTGCAGACGACAAAATAAACATGGCTGAAAAATTAAAATGTATTATGGGAAGGGTAGAAAACATTGTAGGAAAAGGAGAAAATGCTGGTTACCATTATTTTCTCCTTTTCCTACAATGTTTTCAAAAGGCTTCTTACTCAGGGTCGTTAAAAGTTGGGATTGTGTGGTGAAGAGTTAACTGACATTACCATTACAGTCCAATTCTTGAAGAGCCAAGGGAGAAAACTCCAGCAAAAAGAACAACAACTGTTGATGCTGTGAGAACAAGAGCTGTCCCACCTTCACCTGGTGTAACACAGATTATAACCAGTCCTCTGGCCAGGAGACGACCAACTGTAGGATGTTATTTTTTACCTTACAGTTTGAGGAATAGGGCAAAATTTCAGAGATTCCCTAGAGTAAACACAGGGAGAAATATATATCTTTCATGACTTTCGCTGTCTAAAAGGAGCATTTGAGTACAATACTTGGCCATTGAAGATCATGATTTCATAGCAATCTAGGTGTTCACTCTTCACCAAAAGTCAAATTGTTTTACTTTAAATCTTTACCACACAAGTTTTAGATTAATCTGAATTGAAAGCATTAGAAGAAAACAATCAAAATTTGGCTTAAATGATGGAATTTGTTTCTGATATGGTAGTAAAAATTGTGAGAAAAGAAGAAAATGCTGGTCACCTTCATTTTCTCCTTTTCCCACAGTAGTTTCAATAGGCCTCTTCCTTAGGGTCCCCAGAACGCAGGACTGTATAGAAAAGGGTTAAAGCAAGTAGAAAGTGTTAGCTGACAACAAAAATATGCAAGTCAAATATTGAAATTTTTCTTTGATAGGTTAAAAAACATTGTGGGAAAAGGAGATAACACTGGAAACAAATGCTGTCTGTCTAAGGACTGTTAAAACTTGGGATTGTGTAGTGAATAGTAAATTTACAGTAGGCTCTACTTCTTCTAGAACTCATTCCATTTGTTCTTAACCCTTAGGCTGCAGAGTGAGATTCACTGACCTTTTGTGGACAGTGCAGAGAATGCGTAGTCTGATCTTTGATCTACAGGGTCCAATAAGGATGTATTTTTTCCGTCAAATACATTTGAAATAGCAAAATGTGGGTTAAATTTGTACCTTAGGCTGAAAACTTTCATTTCAGTAATTTAGCAGGATAAGGGTTAACTCTTTACCAAGCGACAAATTTATAGACTGGTCCAAACTGAAAGTATTTGCAGACGACAAAATACATGTGACAGAAATATCAAATTTGATCTGGCAATGGTGGAAAACATTGTGGGAAAAGGAGAAAAAGCTTGTTTCCTACAATGTTTTCAAAAGGCTTTCAACTTCAGGGTCATTAAAAGTCATCATTGTGTGGTAAAGGCTTAATTGATAATAAAATGTTGAACCATATTGAAACCTTATGCAGGTGACAATTATGGCTTATGTGATATAAAAGGATAGAAAAAAATACAGGTGAAAAAGGATAACATGCTTGCGGCTAGCACTTTCTTATTTCCCACAAACTTTTTATAAGCCCATTTCCTTGGGCTTCTTAAAAGGATACGTTTTGTAAAAAGTTTATACAAAGCCTAGCTTGTTGGAGTTAGAAGAGGTTTATGATCGAACACAAAGGTATTACACTATCATCTTTCATTCCAGAGAGCTTCACTACAGCTGGAGCTTACGCCTTTATTACCAAGTCCAGCCCGTCAGAGACAGAGGAAACAACCAGTATTTGCTGACAAAGAAACACAAATACCTAAACAGGATTTGAAGCAAAATCTTCTGACAAGTAGTGACACAAGAAAACAATTTGTAAGTCAACTTGTTTATGTAAGATTTGTTGCTGACAACCTGGAGAACATTGTTATGAAATATGGCCCCTTGGCCTTGATCAAAGCTTTACCATCTAACATCATTTTATACCATCCATACTGATAGCATTTACAGATGACAAATAAACTCTGTACCTCACCATAAATGTTTTAGAGCAGTTCAAATTGAAAGCATTTATAGGCAACAAATGAAACAAGATTTAATGATAAAACTTTGTTTTGGGTGTGGTCAAAAACATCAGTGGAAAAGGAGAAAATGAAGGTTTCTTTTCCCATTTTTTCAAAAGCTTTCTACCCCAAAGTTGTTAAAACATCGAATCATGTGGTAAAGGGGTTAAATGAAGTTCAAATGATGGGAGAAAGTGTGGGTGCAGGAGAAATTGCTGGTTACCAACAATTTCTAATTTCCAACAGTGTTTTAAAAAAACAACAACCTACCTTCTTGGGGTTCATACAATATATGTGTCTGAGTTACTTGTCAGCGTGCAACAGTTCTGTTGTTTCAGTCAAAAGATTGATCTTCATCTTCTATCTGAGCCATGCTGTATCAAAAGGGGATTTAATGCATCAATAAAGATATCCACCCACACCAGCCTGTGTGGTCTCCTTAGGATATTCGAAACTCTTTGCGTTTGGTTAAGTTTACAACATGGACTTCAGGATTAAGTCTGTTATTTCAGACATGATGGATTTCATAGATCTATAATTGTGACCCAGTCAGACAAAAAAGGACCATCTTGGAACTGCAAAAAATGTCAACACTGGTCAAACTGCACAAATTGCGCAGGCTGATCAGAGTTGAACACTTTTCGCTTTTATGATATTTCTGTATGAAAAGTGGTCATTCTACATTATTATACAATCATTTTAACTGTCGGCTTAAATGGACCTGCGCTGTCTTTGGATTGTTTTCATCTAATTGATTTACGGAGTTCTTCACGTGACAGGTCACAATTATGTAATGACTTACTTGGTATGATGCGTCATGGAGATGGATTAGACCTCTTTTTGTCAGAGCATTGCTTATTTGCATTTAATTGCAGGAACTGAATGAGCCTAGAGCAGAAGGACCTGAGGCTCTATTCAATCGTCCATCCAGAAAAGGTTTTTCAACTTTTTATAACTGATGTCATATATGACTGATTAAAAAAATGCAGATATGTTGCAATTTCAGGGTGGTATTTACTAGAATGATACACAAATGAACTTGATATTTAGTGACTGCAGAAGCTTTAATTTTCACCAACCAACAAAATTATGGATACATACAATATGAAAGCGTTAATATTCAACAAATCAAATATTACTTATTTTTTAAAATTTTTAGACCAAAGAAGTAAGCAAGATGATTCCAAATAATTATTGTTATAGTATGTTTAACCCTTTACCACACAATGACGACTTTTGATGACCCTCAGATGTAGAAGCCTTTTGAAAACATTGTGGGAAAAGGAGAAAATGCTGGTAACCAGCATTTTCTCCTTTTCCCACAATGTTTTCTACCCTTCCCGATTCAAATTTCGATTGTTCAGTCACATTTATTTTGTCGCTTGAAAACACTTTCAATCTGGACAAATCTATAAATTTGTTGTTTGGTAAAGAGTTAATTGATTTATTTCACACAATTATTGGGTGACCAAGGTTTAACCAACACATCTGCATATCCCATGAACCCTGTCAAAAATGGGACTTTTTGGTAAGGTCTAATTCTACTATGATACATATTTTTCCTTATAACATTGTATAATGCTGCAGAACATCTTATTACTGATTTTAGTCTAAAGTTGACAAAGTATGTCATATTTAGTATAAAAAATCAGGTATTATTACAATATTTTGAAATTTGATAGTTGAAGCACTATACATTTTACTGTAAGAAAACGTTGAAAATTTTTTTTCCTTGTAAGTCAAATGATGAAATATGTCTTTGATAGGATAGAAAATCTTGCGAGAAAAAGACAAAATGCTGGTTACCAGTATTGTCTTCTTTTTTCCACAATGTTTTAACCCTTTACTCCATAGATACTCATTTCTACGCATTGCTTGTAGGAGCCTTTGGAAAACATTGTGGCAAAAGGTGAAATTGCTCGTCACGAGTAATTTCACCTTTTACCACAATGTTTTCTATGCTATCAAAAGGTGTCATATACACATAAAAAACGGCTTCATCTTTGCTGTTATTTAGGGTCAATTAGAGATACCATAGAAATGCCTTATGGGGTAAAGGGTTAAAAAGCTTTACTCTCCTGGGTTGTCAGGACTCAGGATTATGTGGTGAAGGATTGAATACCATCTAAACAAACAAGTATTTATCACACGAGTTTTTTTTTCAGGACATCGACCAGAGGTGTCAACTGGTCTATGGGCAGCCACTGCTAAATTCAGATCAGGAATCCCAGAGGACCAGCTCCCATCCATAGAAAGCCCCTCTGAATCCTCACTATCAGAGGAAGGGAGAGATATTGGAATGGATGAAAGCACCATGAGAAGGCAGATCTTGCCCAGAGATCAAAGTTTTATGGACTTAGACATGGTACAGCTAGATACAAATGTCACGATGGTCGATGCCCAGCTTCAAACCTCTCTACAAGTACCGGAACCAGAATTTAGAGCCCCGTCTCCCATCCCACTGGTAACTCCAACTCAAGGTCAGAACTGTTACTTTAGTCTCTAATCAGGCAGAAACAGAATGTATATCTGGAACTGGTAGCTCAGCCATGTCTAATTATTACACCAAACCCTAAATTTTTTTTCACCAGTTGATTGTTTAATATTTTATGAAACCAAAGTTTTACCATCTTCCCTGGAAACTTTTGAAAATTCCATGTCATCCTAACTGTAAATTGCCCCTGGGGTGTATTTGGAAAAAAATATTAGTTAACAATCTCAAGTTTTAATAACATGGATGAGAAAAGCTTAAACCTATTACCAAACGACAAAATTTTAGGTTTGTCAAAATTGAAAGGAATTGCAGATGACATAAAAAAAAAGTGACTGAAAATTTGAAATTTGTTTTGTAAAGGGTAGAAAACATTGTGGTAAAAGGAGAAAATGCTGGTTACCAGCATTTTCTCCTTTTCCCACAATCTTTTCTAAAGGCTTCTTTCTCATGGGCGTCAAAAGTAGGGATTGTGTGGTAATGGGTTAAAAATGTTGTGGGAAAAGTAGAAAAAGCTTGTGACCACAATGTTTTCTACCCATCATCGATAAATTCTATCATTTAACCCTTTACCCCATAAGGCATTTCTATGATATCTCTAATTGACTCTAAATAACAGCAAGGATGAAGCAGTTTCTTATGTGTATACATGACACCTTTTGATAGCATAGAAAACATTGTGACAAAAGGTGAAATTGCTTGTCACGAGCAATTTCACCTTTTGCCACAATGTTTTCTAGAAGGGTCCTACAAGCAATGCATAGAAATGAGTATCTATCGAGTAAAGGGTTAAGCCTGCAAATTCTTCAAATGTGGACAAGTCTCAATTTTTGTTTTGTTTTGTAAAGAAACAAAATAGAGAAGTAAATAGGTGGGTAAAGAGAGCTGTTGCTTTCTACAGAATTATTCAAAAGATTTCTACTTTACAGGGGTACAAAATTGTATTTCTAAATAATTGCTTATGCATAACTTTGACATTTAATTTTCCTTCAGTTGGAAGGAGAAGAAGCAGAAAGCGCACTCTTGAAGAATCTGTGGAACGTCTCAGGAAGACTAGTTCAGGATTAGATCTGGCATGTTTTATTTTCATTTGTTCTTTTATGATTCTTTTTATATGCCCGTCGAAAATGGGGTGTATTATAGGATCACCCATGGCGTACGGGTAGCAGGGGTCCGTCCAGGTGTCCAGTTCTTTGTCCGAAGCATAACTTTGTCCTCTCAAGTCTGATTGACTTGAAACTTGGCAATTGTGTTTGTTGCAATAATACAGAGTGCAGTGTGAAAGAACCATAACTACCTTGTGCTGTTTTTGAGATATTTCCCTTTGATCATCTTTTATACAGCATTTTCTGCTTGTTCAGAGCATAACTTTATCATCTCCAGTCAGATTGACTTAAAACTTGGCATTTGTGTTTGTTGCAATAAAACAGAATGCAGTGTGAAAAAACCATAACTCTACCTCTTGCTGTCTTTGAGTTATTTCCCTTTGATCATCATTTTTACAGCATTTTCAGCTTGTCTGTAGCATAACTTTGTATTTTCCACTCTGATTGACTTGAAACTTGGCAGTTGTGTTTGCTGCAATTATATGGAGTGCTGTGCAAAAGAACCATAACTCTACCTAGTGCTGTCTTTGAGTTATTTTCCTTTGATGGTCATTTTAACAGCATTTTCTGGTTGTACAGAGAATAACTTTGTCATCTCTGATCTGATTGACTTACAACTTGGCATTTGTGTTTGTTGCAATAATACAGAGTTCAATGCACAAGATCCATAACTCTGTCTCTTGCTGTCAGAGTTATTTCCCTTTCATCATCATTTTTACAGTATTTTCTGCTTGTCCGGAATATAACTTTGTCATTTTTAGACAGAACATCTTCAAATTTGGTATGCATGAATGTTGAAAAATTATGGAGTGCAATGCATAAAAATCATAAGTCTACCTAGCAAGAATTTTGAGTTTTTCCTCCTTAGATCTTCATTTTTATAGCATTTTTTGCTTGTCCGGGGCATAACTTTGTCATCTTAAGTAGGAATGACCTGAAATATTGCATGATTATTTGTTGCAATATTTGAAAGAATTGTAACTCTAGAGAAGAAACTTAGCCGGATTTGATTATGAATCAAAACCTTTGGATTGTAAGCTCTTTGGTTGGCTGGTAAAATTAGTAATTGAGACTTTGCTTGTTTGCTCAGTAGTCAGTACAAGCATTTAATTTTTGCTAAAATAATCTACCACTGCCTATCAAGCTACAGAACTGTATGTTTTCAAAGACATAAATTTATTTTTATGTTAGTTCTTACCCAAACCGCCAAGTTTAGACTTTCAAACTGAGAGCAGCAGCAGGCATTAAATCTCAAAGTGGTACAAATGAACTGAAGTTCTCTGATGGAGTAGAAAATATTGCCGGCTACCAGCATTTTTTTTCCTTTTCCAACAATCATCAATGTTTTCAAAAGCCTTCTTCTTCGGGTCATTAAAAATTAGGATTGTGTGGTAAATGGATATACATTTTTCAGTATGACACAATTTTGGACTTGTCCAATATGGGGGATTTACATATGACTGATTGATTATGGCTCATACGATGGTACATGTATTTATTTTGGAAAGGAAAAACATTGTGGGAAAAGAGAAAAAAATAATGCTTGTTACCAGCTTTGTCTCCTTTTCCCACAAACTTTCAAAGGCTTTCTTCCTCATGGTCATATAAAGACAGGACTCTGTGGTAAACCACCAAATATTAACCTGTTACCCACACAATCCCAAGTTTAAACAACCCTGAGGAAGAAAGCTTTTCATAGCCTTGTGGTAATCAGCATCTCTTCCTTTTCTTCCAGTGTTTTCTACTCTTCCAACTTTAGGCAAATTGCATCATTTGCAAAAAACTTAATTTACATGTATCATCTGCAAGTACTTTCAGTTTGGACAAGACTTAACTTTTGTTGTTTGGTAAAGGACTAACTTATTGTTTTAGCATGGTACTCAAATTAGTAGACCCTCCATAGAACATCTAAGGGATGCCTCAGCATCAAGACTGGCTGGTTCCCTGAATCTAGACGAGACACTGATATTGGATGACAGCAGAAAATCAAGAGCAGATAAATCTTCATCGAAAAAGTATGTTCAAGTGATGTTGTCACTAAACCATTGATTGTAGTTCTAAATTTTCAGACTTATCATCTGATTGGCTGAAACATCTTATTTCAGCTATTCAGATTGATAGTGTTGGAATTTAGATATAAATTACTGAGGTTAGCAAATATTGTTAGCTCTTTACAACGTAGGCCTGATTTTTATCAACCCAGAGAAAGAAAACTTTTGAAAATATTGTGGGAAAAGAAGAAAATACTTGGAACCAGCATTTTCTTTCCCAACAAAGCTTTCTACCCTTTCACTAATAACCGCCATTTTTGTCATACTTAATTTGTCTTCTTTAAATGCTTTCAATTAGGTTCAATCAAAAATCTTGTTTGTTAAAGAGGTAGTGAGATCATAGTTTTACTATGCCCCGCTTCAACAAAGTGGGGATATTATTGCTATGCTGATGTCGGTCCCGCGGTCGGTAGACCTTACCTCGTCCTTATAATAAGTTAATAACTAGACACAGAATTGACCTAGGTGCATCAGATGTGGCAGAGACATGCGTCTCGGAGTTAGATGATCCCTATCGATTTTGAGGTCGATCGGTCAAATGTCAAGGTTACAGTAGCCGTCAACATGTTGATATACAGACCAACCCTTGTTTGGATGATAACTAGATACAGAATTGACTTAGGTTCATCAAAATTGGCATAGACATGCGTCTGGGAGTGTAGATGATCCCTATTGATTTTTGGATTAATCACTCAGATGCCAAGGTCACAGTTACTGTTAACATTTGATATATAGACCAAGCCAGAATTGACCCAAGTTCATCAAATTTGGCACAGACATGTGTGTGGAGTTTAGATGATCCCTATTGATTTTGAGGTCAATTGGTCAAATGTCAAGATCACAGTGACAATCAATATTTGATATATAGACCAAACCTTGTCCAGATGATAACTAGACACAGAATTGACCTAAGTTTCGTCAAATTTGACACAGACATTGGATTGTAAAGATCCCTATTGCTTTTGAGGTCAACCAATCAAATGTGAAGGTCAGAGTGATGATCAATATTTGATATATAGACTAAACCGTGTTCATATGGTAACTAGACACAGAATTGACCTAGATTCATCAAATTTGGCAGACATTTATCTCGGAGTGTAGATGATCCCTACTGATTTTGAGATTTATCCATCAAAGGTCAAGATCACAATGGCCTTCAACTTAATGATATATAGACCAAACCTTGTCCAGATGATAACTAGACACAGGTTTGGCAGAGGTTCTTCAAATTCTGTACAGATATTCATCTCAGAGTGTAAATGATCCCTATCGATTTTGAGATTAATCCATGGAAGGAGTCAAGGTCAAAGTGGCCCCTTTCACTTAATGATATATAAACCAAACCTTGTCCAGATGATAACTGCACACAGAATTGACCTAGCTCTTTAACTGCACTCAGACTTGACCTAGCTCTTTCAAATTTTGCACAGATAATCATCTTGGAGTGTAAATGATCCCTATTGATTTTAAGATTAATCCATGAAAGGTCAAGGTTGCATTGACCACCATGTGATTCAAGGCCCGCACTATTGTTAACCACTTGAGGCATTTGCTAAAAAAAAATTGAAGTGTCTAAAAAATCATCATGGCTCAACTTGTGGCTCCAACATTTTATTCAAGTATCGACTGGGAAAAAGCGGAAGTCAAACGCACATTTTGATATCAGTTCATAAACTGTGCCACTTCTTGTATCAATGTGGCAGTAGGGGGGCATGACTGTTTTTCAATCAGACATCTTGTTCAATATAATCTTACAAAAAGAGGTTTTCAGATGAGTGTGAATCACCTTATCATCTGTTGGTCAGCCTGTTGGTTTGTCATTTTTAGTGTCTCAAACCCATGCAATTTTGATGTCCTTGTAGAGCCAAGAATTTAAAGCTTTTGCAAATGACAATTTTTTTGACAAATGAGCTTTATTCCTCTAATATGGTAGAAAACATAGTGGGAAATGGAGAAAATACTGATAACCAGCATGTTCTTCTTTTGCCTTTTTTTTTTTCAAAAGCCTTTGTCCTCAGGTTTGTTTAACCCTTTACCAAATGACAAAATGTTAACCTTGTCCAGACTGAAAGTATTTGCAGACAGCAATTTCAATGTGGTTCAAATGGTGCAATCTTGCTTTGATAGGGTAGCAAGCATTGTGAAAAAAGAAGATGCTGGTTACCAGCATTTTGTCCTTTTTCCACAGTCTTTAAATGGCCTCTTCAACAGGGTCATGAAAACCTGGGATTGTTTGGTAAAGGGTTAACTCTTTCCCAAACAAGCCCTTGCTTTTACTTGTCTGCAGTACAAGTCTTTTGAAAACACTGTGGGAAAAGGAGAAATTGCTCATAACGAGCAATTTCTCCTTTTCCCACAGGGTTTTCTGCCCATTCGGATAATTTTCTGCCATTGTTATGAAAGTTAAAATTGTCGTCTGCAAACTCTTTCAGTTTGGAAGAGTCTAAAATTTGTTGTTTGGGAAAGGGTTAAAGTCAAGGTTGTATCGTAAAGGGCTATACATCAAAGACTTACCTCCCTTTTGGCATTCTATTATTTGTATATCCCTACCTACAAAGTAGAGAGGGATATATTGGTTTCACCATGTCTGTCTGTCTGTCCATCTGTTCTTCCATCTGTTACTTAACCTGTCCATTTTGATTTTCATTTCTATGATCTAACTCATTAGTTATTTGACCTAGGATCATAAAACTTTATACAAGTGTTCCACATGACCCAAGGAGATAACCTTTTATTTTTGGGTTGAACAGGTCATAGATCACTGTAACAGGTGGACTTTGTTTGACAACTGCTCAGAATAAGACTAAAAATGCTCTAAAATCTTTACCAAACGACAAACTTTTGGACTAGACCAAATTGAAAGCATTTGCAGAGGATCATTCAACTCGTGCTGAAAAGATGATTTCTGTCTATGATAGGGTAGAAAACATTGTGGGAAAAGGAGAAAATGCTGGTTACCAGCATTTTCTCCTTTTCCCACAATGTTTTCAAAAGGCTACTGTCCCAGACCCGTAAAAACCAGGGATTGTTTGGGAAAGGGGTAAATCTTTACCAAACGACGAAATTGTAAGCTTGTCCAAATTGAAAGGATTTGCAGACTACAAAATAAATGTGACTGAAAAATTGAATGTTGGTTTAGAAAGGGTAGAAAACGTGGGAAAAGGAGAAAATGCTGGTTACCAACATTTTCTCCTTTTCCTAGTACTATGTTCTCAAAAGGCATATTTCTCAGGGTCGTTAAAAGTCGGGATTGTGTGGTAAAGAGTTAAGAATATCTAGTGAATATGGATCCAGATGTCCTCTCCAAAGTTTTGCTACTCTTGGGTTAATTAGCAAGGCAATTTCAGTGTCTCTGGTATTTCATGTACAGGAAGCCTCGACTGTCAGAAGCTGATTTAGATGAAGTTCAACCAGAAAGTATTGCAGCCAGTCGTACTCCATCAGCGTCCACTGTATTGTATGATTTACCGGAGGAGTCGATTATCAGTGACCAGTCACTGCTCCACGTCACTCCTGCGGATCTTCTAGAACATGAAGACTTACTGCTTGAGTATGTTTTGTTAATTCTAGGGTTTAACTCTTTACCGCACATTCCTGAATTTTAATGACCTTGAGAAAGAAAGCCTTTGAAAACATTGTGGGAAAAGGAGAAAATGCTGGTAACCAGCATTTTCTCCTTTTCCCACAATGTTTTCTACCCTTTCCAAATCATGGACAAGCTTAAAATATTGTCGTTTGGTAATGAGTTTACCCTTTTCCAAATGACTAATTTTAGAGTCTTCTAATTTTGATGCGTTTGCAGACACTAAACCAAAACCTGGTATTCATGTATCACAGTTCTTTGATGGGTCAGAAAAAGAGAATCAATCATTTTGCAGTTTCTCCTTTTGACATCAATATTTTCTAATGTTGTCTGCTGCAGACTCACCAAGCTAAGGGCAACCTGGTTAAGGAGAAATATTTATGTACAGACCCTCGTTTTCTGAAGTCTTTACCAAGTGACATAATTTTGACTAGACAAATTTGAAAGCATCTGCATCTAAAAGGATGTTTCAGCTCGATTATATGTGTGTGCCAGATAGTGCTAGTAGTAGTGTCCATATTCCGTTGTTAGGTGACGTAGTTAGGTGATGCACGTGGACTTTCAGTCCAATATTCCGAAAGCATTATTTGGGATTCTTGCCTCGCAATAATCATTTGGCTTGATTAAAATACTTTTTTCTTCATTTCGCTGATATGAACGTCCCATTTTAGTTCTTGGTTCATCCATTCTGCAGACATTGACATGTGTGGCAGGATCAATTGTGTTAGGCATTCACTGTTTACGAGTAAAAAGTGAGCATGATAGTTACACAACACTTGAACGTCATTAATCACTTTGGCTGTTCTGTTTTTCCGCTGGATAATGTGGTCCTCCTTGTTTTCAAATTTCATGTGCGAAATCACCTTTTTGTTTCCCAGTAACATTACAGAAACTATACACAGTCAAGACAGCTATACAACAACATTTAGTACTGTTTGTCCCCCACCAGACACAGATAGGAAGATTGCAGCACGATCATTTATGGCCTTACTAAGTATAGCTTTTCTTACAATCCAAGGTTTTTACAACATTGAGGGAGAAGACTTTTGAAAACATTGTGGGGAAAAAGAGATAATGCCTCTTGCCAGTATCTTATCCTTTTAGTAAAATAGCTTTCTATCCTTCAAACAGTAGATTTTAATTATTGACAAGCATTTATTTTGTGGTGTGTTATTGTTATCATTTAATTTTCAAGCTATTAACTCCATACCAAACAACAAAATTTTAGACTGGTCCAAATTGAAAGTATTGGCAGGTGACAAATTAAACATGGCTGAAAAATCAAAACTTGTTTTGGGAAGGGTAGAAAGCATTGTAGGAAAAGGAGAAAATGCTGGTTACCAGCATTTTCTCCTTTTCCTACAATGTTTTCAAAAGGCTTTTTACTCAGGATCGTCAAAAGTCTGGATTGTGCGGTAAAGAATCATATAATTTTTACACCTATTTATTTTGTCATGTGCAAATGCCATCGATTTGGACATGTCTGAAATTTTTCCGTATGGTAAAAGGTTAAAGAATGACACTTTAACCCTTTATCAAACAATCCCTGGTTTTTGTGATCCGGAGATAGAAGCCTTTTAAAACATTATGGGAAAAGGAGAAAATGCTGGTAACCAGCATTTTCTTTTTTTCCCACAATGTTTTCTACCCTGCTGAAAACAAATTTCAGTTTTTGAGTGACGTTTATTTTGTCGTCTGCAAGTGCTTTCAATTTGAACCTGTCTAAAATTTTGTCATTCTGTAAAGGGTTAACCCTTTCCCAAATGACAAAATTTAGACTGTCCCAAACTCAAAGTGTTTGCAGATGACAATTTTGAATTTGATGAGAATGGAAGAAAGTTTTCTGATTGGCTATAAGACACTGTGGGAAAATGAAAAATTGCTTATTACGAGCAAATTCTCCTTTTCCCACAGTGTTTTCTAAAGACTTGTACTGCAGACAAGTAAAAACCAGGGCTTATTTGGGAAAGAGTTAAAATAAGAAATAGAGAGCAAAGGATAAGATCAGACTGAACAAATGTTCAGATCAATCTTTATCTACACTCTACGTAAAAAATATAACTATTGTGGCATATGGTATCATAAATCTGTTAACAAAAGAGTGTTTTTTTTTTTTCAGATTTGTTGAAGAGGAGGAAAGTAAAGGCTAAACAGAGGAAATCGTTTGGTGAAATCTATATCAGGTTACAAGAGTAGATAACCGCATACTTCCTGAAAAACTTGTTTAGTATCATGCAAAAGACCACTCACTTTTGAAAAGATTGTAGCAAAAGGAGAAATGGCTTGTGATTTGCAGACAACAATTTCATACTGGCTCAAATGGTGCAATCATTTTTGATGGGGTTGAAAACAATGTAGGAAACGAGAAAATGCTGTTTACCAGCATTTTCTCCTTTCCCACATTTTTTCAAAAGACTTCATTCCCAGGGTTGTTAAAAGTTGTCACTGTGTGGTAAAGGGTTAATTTATTGTTGTAGCCCTTGTGTCATTGTCATCTTCTTTGTTGTCTGCATCTTGCAAAAACTTTGATAGTTTACTATATCTCTGTCATTACTGAAGTTCTGACACAGTTATGCCACTTAGCACTGCCAGCTGAGTGTTTGTACACACATGCATTGACCTTATGTGTTTTTTCAAGGTTTCTATATGTTCATTTAATTATGTATGGTATATTAAATTTCAATATTTTTCCATGACACTCAGGATCTTACAGCTTATTGTTGCAACGTTTTACTGTACATATTATGTGTCCTATGACTATAAACTTTGTTTTATTCTGATCGTCAAAGTGCTCAAGGTGATCTTTTGTGATCATGCATTGTCCAGGCAACAACAGTTACCTTGTGTGCACAGTAGAGGCCCCATTTTGTGTCTAAACCTTGTGAAACTCAAAATATTTGTCTTGACAAGTTCAACTTTAGGTCAAAGCAGGTCAAAAACTAGATCACTGTGTCAAATCTTCGTAAAACTTGTGTGCACAC
The DNA here is from genome assembly GCA_943736015.1 of Tridacna crocea. Taxonomy (NCBI): domain Eukaryota; kingdom Metazoa; phylum Mollusca; class Bivalvia; order Cardiida; family Cardiidae; genus Tridacna; species Tridacna crocea. The sequence goes on from OX031068.1 coordinate 37,743,264, forward strand.
TAGAGGCCACATTTTCAGCCAAATACTCGTGAAACTTGGTCAAATGTTTATCTTGACGATATCCTGGACAAGGTCAAAACTGGGTCATATCGGGTCAAAAAGTAGATCACAGGAAAAAATCCTACAAAAACCTTGTATGCACTCCAGAAGCTATGTTTTCAGTCCAAAACGCATGAAACTGAAGGAGAATGCACATCTTGAGCCTGCGACAAGAGTGAAGTTGAGCCACATCAGATCAAAAACTGTCACTGTGCCAAAATTTAGAAAAAACATTTACGCACTCTAGAGTCCAAATTTTCAGTATGATACCCATAAACATTGATCAACATGTTTTGTCCTGATAATATCTGGGACAACTTTAGACTTGGGTCACCTAGAATCAATATGTAAGTCATAGGGACAAATCTCGGAAAAACGTTTTTTGCATTCTATTAGTCATATTTTAGGCTGACAGCCTGACACTCGTGAAATTTGACCAGTACATTTGTCTTGATGATAATTTCAGAAAGTGAATTTGGATCACATCATGTCAAAAACGTACATCACTTACACTTATGTAAGTCACACCATGGAATGATACACTATCAATCCTAGATGGCTTTACTCAGGTGAGAACTCTAATGCCATTGTTCCTCTTGTTTGAAGATCAAGACTTGTTGGTTGCACATGTATACATGTATTTTAGACAAGGATCAGACTTCAAGGAAAGTGGGCAAGTTCAGTCTGAATTTTTAATTTATGCTGTCACCTTTTATTGGTGCACTTGCAGTCAAGAAATTCAATTTTATTAACTCTTTACCAAAGGACATAATATTTTAGACAAGTCCAAATTGGAAGCATTTGCAGATGTCAAAATTAATGTGACTCAAGAATTGCAATATGTTTTAGGAAAGGGAGATACATTGTAGGAAAAGGAGAAAATGCTGGTTACCAGCATTTTCTCCTTTTCCCACAAAGTTTTCAGAAGGCTTCCATGTCAGGTTCATGAAAACCAGGGATTATTTAGGAAAAGATAATGCACTATGAGGTTTATAACTGTCATGGCTTTCATTTTCAACCCTTTACCAAACAATCTTGTATTTTAACAACCCTGTTGAAGAAGGCTTTCAAAAATATCATTGGAAAAGGAAAAATTGATGGTATCATTTTCTCCTTTTCTGGTAATGTTTCCAATCCTATCAAAGAAAACTTCCACCAGAGAATCAACTTTTAATTTGTCTGCAAAATTAATGCTACCAATATGAATAAGTAGAAAGTTTATTGTTTGGTACAGTCACAAGATAATTTTCATAACTTGTATTTTAAACCATGTATGGACATCAACTGTTTCTTGTTACTAAATACTTTATAACTTTTAAAAGTTGCAGTTGTATAGCTCATGAAGCATGTTACTGTTTTAATCATAGGATTTATTATACACAAACCACATGTATCACCCTATTATTTTTACTAATACATCTTACTGTGTAACCCTTTACCATACAGTCACAAGTTTTGACCAACCAAAGCAAATACCTTTTAAGAAAAAGTTGTAAGAAAAGGAGAAAATGCTGAAGACCAGCATTTTCTCCTTTTTCCCACAATGTTTTCTACATTTCTAATGGTGAGCTCTTTATTAATGATGAGTCGCAGATATTTTGTTGTCTGCAAAAGTGTTCAATTTCAGCAAGTCTTAAAGTTTGGTGAAGGGTTAATGTTTCTGCCATTGCACAAATATATCAGTTTATAACTCTAAAACATAACAGTTCAGAATATAGCACTTTAACCCATTACCACACAATCCCTACTTTTGACGCGCCTGAGAAAGAAGCCTTTAGAAAACATTGTGGGAAAAGGAGAAAATGCTGGTAACCAGCATTTTCTCCTTTTCCCACAATGTTTTCTACCCTTCATAAAACAAATTTCAAATTTTCAGTCACTTTTATTTTGTCGTCTGCCAATGCTTTAGATTTGGACAAAACTAAAATATTGTCGTTTGGTAATGAGTTAAGCAAGCAAGTGTGCCTTTTACACTCAGTGTTTCCATACAGAATATGGGCTATATTTTCCTATACTTCAATATGTGCCCTTTGTTGAAATCTAGTTATTTACGGAAGATACTAACGCAGCCTGTACAAAAGTGGGTTAATAGTTGTTTCTTTTGACTGTTGCTGTACGTTTTCTCTGATGTTATATGATATTGATCATTGCATTATAAATCATGATACTTATTTTAACTCTTTACCATACAGGAAAGTTTTTAGATTCATCAAAATTGATGAAAGCTTTTTCAGATAACGAATTTTGTGCAACTCAAATTGTGGAGTTTGTCGCTGAAAGAGGTGAGAACATTGTGGTATAAGGAGAAAATGTTGGCAACCAGTATTTTCTCCTTTTCCCATAATGTTTTCTAAAGGCTTTTTCGCAAGAGTGATAAAATTCTGGATTTTGTGGTAAAGGGTTAGATCTTCACTAGAAAATCACATTTATGACCCCTGAGGGAAGAGGCTGTTGAAATAATTGTTAAAAAAAGGAGAAAATAATGTTAGCAAGCATTCTTTTCCTTTTTCCACAATGTTTTCCACTTCTTTATGTACAAATCCTATTTGGGTCATAGTTTGTTGTCTGCCAAAGCATATACTTGCAAAGAGTCATTTAGTAAAGAGTTGGTTCTTAACCTTTTGAGCTTGTTAGAGTTTTTTTATTCATCATCTTCTTGGCAATCCTGATAATGAGCCTAAGGGAGAAATTATTTAAAAATATGGTGGGAAAAGGAGAAAGTGCTGTTTTCCTCACTTTCAAATACAAATTTCATTTATTGGGCCACATTTGATTTGTCATCAGCAAATTCTTTCAATTTGGATTAGTAACCGGTAGTTTTTTTTCATTTACTAATGAGTTAAAAAAATTGGCATTCAAACATGTATGGAATATTGATACGGTTTGTTGATTCGAAAATGTTTTTTGTTCAAAGGCCATATTGTTAATAGTATCATGATAGAGTTTTGTGAGATGAAATGTTATTTTGATTAATACAAAAATATTTGTTATTATATAATGTTATCCCTTGTTAGTACATGTAATATTGTTACAGATTTTTATAAGATGAATTATTGTTGTTGTTAAGACTGTTGTAGAAATATTTAGTTAGGTTATCACTTTTAACCCTTTACCACACAATACCCACTTTCGACGACCCTTTGAAAGAAACCTTTTGAAAACATTGTGGGAAAAGGAGAAAATGCTGGTAATCAGCATTTTCTCCTTTTCCCACAATGTTTTCTACCTTATCATTGAGCAATTGCAACTTTTTTAGCAACACTAAAATTTTCATTTGCAAATGCTTTCAATTTGGACAAGGCTGGAATTTTGTTGTCTGAAAAAGGGTTAAGTACCATTGTGACATATTTTTGTGATAGAAATTATTGTTATGATTTGATTGTTATAACCAACTATTTGTTATTGACTCTTTACCATACAATCCCCACTTTTAACTACCCTGAGATAAAAACCTTTTGAAAACTTTGTGGGAAAAGGAGAAAATGCTGGTAACCAGCATTTTCTCCTTTTCCCACATGTTTTCTATAGTACTGGAAACAATTTTCCATTTTTGAGTTTAATTTTTCGTCTGCAAGTGCTTTAAATTTCTAACAGTCCATTCATTTTTTTTTTTCATTCGGTAAAGAGTTAAATGTGTTATACATGAAACTTGTTAGTAGCATTATGACAGATTTTTATGATAGAAATTATTATTTTTACTGTTACAGATCGTTATTAAATATGTTGTCACTGTTATATTTTCTTTGTTATTAATACGTTGTGACTGTTATATTGTACGTCTTTGTTATTAAATATATTGTCACTGTTACATTGTCTTTGCATTTTATGTCTCCCATGAGAATCAGTGAAAGCTACGGTAATTATCACATTTAAACCCCTCTTAGATGAAAAAAAAGAAACTGACCTGTCAAAGTTGAAAGCATAATTTTGAAGACAACGATTCAAGTGCAGGAAAGCTTTTAACTCTACCCCAGACGTTAAAATTTTGCACTTAACACAGAAGTGTGGCGCATGTGCGTAAGGGGTGGGGAAGGGTGTGTGTGGGGGGTGGGGGAAAGAAGAAACAAGCATGACTCACTTTATCATTCTATAGAATAACTTTATCTTTAGAATCATTTCTTGAGCTGTTGTTATTAAAAACGAAAATAAATAAAGTTTCAAACCTAACTATTGCGATTTGGTTCTATTCCTTTCCAAAGGAAAATCTTACCTTGTCGGTTAGTGTATATCGAGATCAGATTGCATGTTCTGGGTAGTTTGATCTTGACTAACAACGTCAACAAAGCGCATCGCGTCGCCTAAAGCTGAATAGTACTCTCGATTTGGAGTACAAAATGACTCTGAAATGCCATGTTACACCCCTGCTCGATCATATTGAAAGGTTTGTAGACAACAGATTCAGAATTTTGTAGCACAATTAGTGAAATTTGTCATAATTTTCTGTGTTGTTGACAGTGTTGTAATGAAGCAGCCATTTTTATTTATTCATTATGAAACACGTGTTCATTCAATTGCGTTTTAAATAGATTTAACAGTTTAAGACGATACAGAATGTTCTGTGCAGTCTAATCTCAATCTCCAATAAACAATAGTCAAGTGAAGGGCCTACATAAATACTAGCCATCTGATATATTAGACGGCGTAAATATTAGTTTTATAGACAATGTAGCATACATTTCGCACACAACCTCGACAGAAAACGCTATGAGAACATGAGAAAGCCCTGGTAACCATTTTTCCCCCTTTTTCCACAACATATTAACATATTCTACCCCTCCATAGGCTAATCATATCATTTGATAAAAATCACATTTGTCATCTGCAAATGCATGCTTTCAATGAGAACAAGTAAAAAATGTAGTTTGGTAAAGATTTGACATCTCTGACAGTGTAGGTTGAGATCAGCATAACATATGCTGTTACCTTTTTAATTTAATTACTAAATTGCGGAGAATGTGTGATCAATTTCGTTATAAAAGTATTGTGAAAATACCTTTTTGTAATATTGACAGAACGAACAAACAAGTAAAAAGTCAAACATACAAAAGATTGAATTGTCATGTTTTCACCTATTGTTGCTCTTTTCCATGATTGCTTTCCATATGAAAGCTTTTTTTACGAGAAACATTGTGGAGAAAGCCTTAAAATGCTTATTTCTAAAGATCATTAAGCACGTGCATAGCGGTAATCCTATCTTGAAATACACAGTTACAAATTCTAACGATGGTTTAAGTCATTCTTAGGAAATTAAATAACAAACGAAAATTCCTCTTCCGTAAGTTAAAAGTATAGACAAGTTCCGAAGGATATTAATAAAAAAAAAAATCAATAACCCTTTACATTTAAAGTGACAACATTTAAACATTAAGAAGGATCTTAAAAAAAAATCATTCAAAATAAAACAAATAATTTTAATGAAATACATAGAGGCGTTTTAAGGGGGGCGTATTCACCAGTTCGGAACGGAAAATTGGGGACGTGTTGACTGTGGGACGTATTAACCAGATACCGGGATCTTTCTGTCGAAACGGCGAGACACCGGTTAAAACATGGACGCCGAAGCTTGATTCGAATAAAAAACTGCATATGATCTAACGTTACAATGAGTAAAATGAAAAGAAAGGTTACTGTCGACTCTGTGGCAGGGTCAGCTGATGACAGAAAGAAACCGAGTGTTTTTGAACGACTTGGTCCTGGTGCTGCACGGAGACAATACGGGACGTATGAGGATTCCGACTCTGATGTAAGACACATTTGACAATATCAAATTTAAGTTCGGAAAAACGTGTTTAAGTACGTAAGAAAAACAGTCCAAACATATAATTTGGTAATTTGTTGGAATTGATAAGAACTTTCGACCTGTTTGCAGAAACATCCCACCAAGTTACAGTTTTAAGCATATATTTGGCATTGTTTTTGGAGTGAAAAGTTCAGAAACTAATGAAACTTTCAGTTTCATTCCATTGACCAATATTGCATTTGATGTATAGGGAATAGATTTGTGGTCATTTTACTTGCATTTTTCACCCAGTTATCCATTAATAGATAGGTTCAAACTTTTTATTTTTTCACTTTCCACCCTCTTTCGCTTAAAAGATAGGCAATCCACATGGTATATACAGCATGGAATGAGGAACATAACAAAAAATTATGTATGAAACATGGTGGAAATTAGAAATTAAAGTTTTAAATAATGAAGGTTTGAATGAAGTAAAGCCATGTGTTGGGTGTAAAGAACATCACAATACATTGTATAATCACTTTGTTACCAAAACATCCAATTGATTTATTCTATAAGTCTATGTTACCGAAATCGTCTGTTACCGAAACATCCATAAATCAATACATACAGCATGGAATGAGATACATAAAAAAGATATTATTTATGGAAGATGGTGGGAATTACAAATCAAGGTTTTAAATAATGAAGGTTTGAACAAAATAAAGCCATGCATTGTGTATGAAGAACGTCACGATACATAAACACTACTATAACTGCTTTGTTACCGAAATATCCAATCGATTTCCTCTGTTAGTCTATGTTACCAAACTCGTCTTTTACTGAAACATCTGTAAATCATAGATCTAGGAGTGGAGAGTCATATTTTTTCCATCCAGAGTGGTAATTAAACTGTTTAAATCCACAGGTAACAGTATCAAATCCTTTTGCCCAGGACACTTCTGCCAGTCTTGACAGAAGAGGAAGCCAACTCAGAAACTTAAAATTATTGAAAAAAATTATGGCAGGCAGAAATTAGATGCAAAACGAGAACTAACTAACTAAATTATGGCTCAAGTTGTCCATCTCTCTGACTGTTGAGCCATCAGTCCGTCTGTCAGTTTTTGTTGGAATAAGTTCAAAGTTAGCACAGTGAATCTCTATGATGTGTAGTTGTGAATGCGACACTTGAAATTTGGATCCATTTTAACCCATTTCAGTGACAAGTCCCTTCATACATATATGTCCTGGTCATTGAAGGTCTCGTTTTTAATTCATAAAACTTTTCACACAATTCAGCTTTTTAACAATTCCAATGGTTAAGGCTTTTCAAAACATTGTAAGAAAGGAGAAAATGCTGGTGATCACACCATTTTCTATTTCACACCATTTTCTATTTTTTCACAGAAAAGATTTCTAAAGTTGTAACATTATTAGTATGAAGAGCTTTGTTGATGATATATCCTTGTAAATATCCTGTAATGAGGGGTAGTTCAAATCCTATACCAGCCAAATGTTTTCTTGTTTAGTAGAAAGTCATCTTAGCAGGAATCATGAATCTCTTGCAGCCAGCCTAACAATTTTTTATGATTTTTTTTTAATGTTGGAAAACCGATTGCAGCTTTGAAAGAAAATTGAATGCTGCTGGTGAGGAAACAAAGCCTTTTTTCTGTAAAGATGTTTTATATTTTGTTTTGCAGAATGGTCCCAAAATTTGACAGATTAAATATTGTTATATATGGTACTTGATTTCAGCATGATATGCAAGTTCAGAAAAAATGCAGAAATTGGTACGCTGAGGGTTCCTGTCCTTATGGTAACAAATGCAAATTTCTCCATGGACCAGTTAGTGGATCAAAGAAAGGGTATGTTTTTGTTTCAGTTTGACATTGATATAAAATGTTGATTGAAGTCTAAGAGGCTATAGCTGGGGTCTTGAATCACTATGTCTCAACTTCTTTGGGTTGTTGCAATGAGTACCTGGGCAAATGAATTTTCAAATATAACTATCACTTGTCTGATGGCAAATAGCATTCAAGGTATCAGAGGGGAGCAGGAGATTTACTTCTTTAACCCTTTACCCCATAAGGCATTTCTATGGTATCTCTAATTGAACCTAAATAACAGCGAGGATGAAGTTGTTTCTTATGTGTATATGACACCTTTTGATGGTGTAGAAAACATCGTGGCAAAAAGTGAAATTGCTTGTAGCATGCAATTTCACCTTTTGCCACTATGCTTTCCAAAGGCTCCTACAAGCAATGTGTAGAAATGAGTATCTATGGAGTAAAGGGTTGACTCTTGCGACAGAATTTTAGGCTTACCCAAATTAAAAGCATTTGCAGACAACAGAATAATGTGACCCAAAAATTGAAACTTGACTTACGAAGAGTAGGAAACCTTGTGCTGGATACCAGCAGTTTCTCATTTTTTAGCAATGTTTTCATAAGGCATCTTCCTCTGGGGCGTAAAAACCAGGGATTGTTTGGTAAAGCGTTAAGCAAGTTAGTGTATACATCAGAAACTTTCTATCTGATTCTGACACTTCACAAGTCTATTGCACATGAAAAATAGACGAAACTTTTCACTTTCATTCAAAATACCTTAAAGGTGGCCCTTTAGATTTTGGGACGAAAATTTTACAAAAATGCAAAAAAGTCATCCTAATACTCCCAAAGCCTTTTAATTTTCATTCATAAAACCCCAGTAGTGGAAACCCATCCGACGACACGAGAAATTAGAGATTTACTATGGCCCAGGTTTACACCAACGGGAGACACGTTCTATTTTTAAATGGTTAATTCGCTCATTTACATACAGGAATACACTGACGAAGTTTCAAACATAGCGTCCGAAGAAGACATTATGGAATATAATTATTACATGTTTGTTATGTAATGGAATTTAAGCGTTATGAGTCACGTGCCAGTCACTTGACATTCCCAAAATGCTTTATCAATTTTTGGCGCGAAATCTAAAAATACCTTAAGAGGATACGTAGCCTTTTAACCCATTACCAGACGACAATATTTTAGACTGGTCCAAATTGAAAGCATTTGCAGACGACAAAATAAAATTGACTGGGAATTAAAAATTTGTTTTGTGAAGGGTAGAAAACATTGTGGGAAAAGGAGAAAATGCTGGTTAGCAGCATTTTCTCCTTCTCCCTCAATGTTTTCAAAAGGCATTTCTCTCAGGGGCATCAAAAGTAGGGATTGTGTGGTAATGGGTTAAGGGAATAGCATCTAAAAAAATTTTTTTTTTGTAATTTTACGAATCTTAATTATTGATGATTTGTATTATTTTTCCATATGAATTTCAGTGATATATATATTGTTTAATTTGGTGAGATGTAAAAGTTCTAAATAACCACCTTTAACTCTTTACCATGTGACAAAATTACTTGGGTAGAGTTTTATATATGCGTGAGGTTCTGGGTGATAAAGTCTCTCGGAAAGGTTGGAAAAATGTTGGTACAATGTCCTACATGATATAGCTAAAGTATTAAGATTATTGTCATACACCAAACAAACCAGGTGTTTCATCTCTTTTACTGAATTTCATCTGGTGCATGTAATGTTAACCCATTACCATGCCATCTAGAGTTTTAATGATCTTGGAAAATATAAATTTTAGAAAAAATTGTGCCTTCTTTCTTGTACAAATTCCATCATTTTTACAACATTTTGATTTGTTGTGTACATACAATATTTCCTAACCTGTGAAAAAATGGACTGCACACAGCCATATTGAAACTGTCATCTGCAAGTGCTTTCAGTTTGGACAAACCTAAAGTTTTGTCATGTGCTAACAAGTTAAGCCTTTAATCCATAGATACTCATTTCTACGCATTGCTTGAAGGAGCCTTTGGAAAACGTTGTGGCAAAAGGTGAAATTGCTCATGACAAGCGATTTCATCTTTTCTCACAATGTTTTCTATGCTATCAAAAGGTGTCGAATACACATAAGAAACGGCATCATCCTTGCTGTTATTTAGGGTCAATTAGAGATACCATAGAAATGCCTTATGGGGTAAAGGGTTAAATGCCTATTCAACTTTACAGTGGAAGAGAAGAAGAGAGCCCAGAAGACTTGCGGCTACGTGTAAAGAGAAGGAAAGACAAACCAGGTGATAAAAGTGACTCGGACGATTCAGTGGAGCAAGGGCGAAGAGGTACATGTACTGCCATAAATTTTAATCTGTTCATCTGCTTCACTGTTTTAGTACACATAAGACTTTCTATGACACAGGTGTCAAAAGTGTGGCTTACAGTTATGTCCATTTGAACGGTTATTACCCAAGGCTATTAGATGGCCTTGGATCTATTGTTTAACCTTTTACTATATGACAAAAATGTAGATTTGTCCAAATGAAAAGCAGTTGCAGACAACAATTTTAATGTGGCTAAAATGATGGAATATTGTGATATGGTAGACAACATTGCAGGAAAAGAAGAAAATAGTGGTTATTAGAATGTCTAAAATGTTCTGTTTTTCCCCACAATGTTTTCAACACGCCTCTTTCTCAGGGTTGTTAAAACACAGGTTTGTGCGGTAAAGAGCTAAGTATAGCATGTCGTCAATAAGACTGACATACTGTTCACCCTATAGCAAGGGATTGTGATGTTTTAACTCATTATAAAACAACAATATTTTAGGCTTGTCCAAATCGAAAGCATTTGCAGATGACAAAATAAAAGTGACTGAAAATTTGAAATTTGTTTTGTGAAGAGTTGAAAACATTGTAGGAAAAGGACAAAATGCTGATTACCAGCTTTTTCTCCTTGTCCTGCAATGTTTTCTAAAGGCTTCTCTCTCAGGGGTGTCAATAGTAGGAATTGTGTGGTAAAGGGTTAAATCATTACTGAACAACCAAATTTTAGGCAGGTCTAAATTGAAAGCATTTGCAGGCACACTGAATTGCAAATTTGATAAGATTAACCACAGAAAGCATGGTAAACATTGTGTGAAAAGTTGAAATATTCTGTGTTTAATAACCTGAGGAAGAGGCCTTTTGAAAACATTGTGTGATTGAAAAGGAGAAAATGCTGGTTACCAGCATATTCTTCTTATTCCACAGTGTTTTCAATAGGCATATTTAGGGTCATTAAAAGTGGCTGTCATTAACCTTTGAAAAGATTTTTGCTGAGCTGGTGATTCAAACTAGCAGCACCTTGGTTTCAACTCCATTGCACCTATCCAAGTTTTCCTTGATTCTCTTGTTACTAGTACTTTACACAATTTTCTTCCAAAGATTCTTGTTGCTTTCCTGCATAAACATGATCGAAACAACTACTTGTGGTGAGAGAAAACAATACAGTTGCACTGACTATCATCAGTCTTCAAAAAGAAATTCACTGAGCTTGATTCTAACCAGTGACCCCCTCGACCTGATTTCAAGTCCTGTTATGCAACAGACTCTGCCATCAGGCTGAGCAAATCTATAATCCGCAAAGCTCCTTTAAAAGCTCTTTGAAAATCTGACAAGTATTTCCTATAAATAAACAGATTTAGACTATGAGAAACAACTTGCTTTGGAGCAACAACGACAGCAAATCCAGAGAGAATTAAGTAGACTGGAAGATGAAGAGGATGGGGGAGACAGACAAAACTTTAAAATACAGAAAAAAAGGGTAAGTTATGTATTGTTATAATATGCCCAAAGGGTCGTATTATGTTGTAGCTGCGGTCGTCCATCGGTTTGTCTGTCCATCCGTCTGTCTGTTAGCAATTCCTTGTGTGGGCAACTCCTATAGTTTCCTTTGGAATAAGATCAAACTTACCTCAATGAATCTCATAATGTGTAGTTGTGCATGTGATGCTTAAAATTTGGATCTCTTCGGCTGTTCTAAATTTTAACCCATTTCACTAACAAGCCCTCTTGGGCATATATATTTGGCTTTTTGAAAAGTCTTGTTAACCCTTTACCAGTTGACAAAATTTTAACCTTATCAAAATTGAGAGCATTTACAGAGGTCTACTTCAATTTGGCTCAAATGATGGAATAGGGCAGAAAAAAACATTGTGGTAAAAGGAGAAAATGCTGGTTACCAGCAATTTCTCCTCTTTCCACCAATGTTTTCAAAAGATCTTTTTCCCATAGTTGTTATAAGTCAATATTTTGTGGTAGAAGGTTAACTCAAAACCTCATGTAGAAACTATATACCACTTTGATATATTATACTTCAATCAAATGAGCCTTACTCAGTGAAAGGGAGGTTAATGCATACCAGTGATGAATTGCACTGAGCAATTCATCACATAACAAGCATTAGAATCATGATGTGGAATGGTCCTGCAACATGCAGAACACTTACCAAATCCAAAAACTTTTAATACACTTCAACCTATTTGGACTGCGCAAGCTGACCTGGTTGATTTTTATATGCATTAAACCCCTTTGGCTCAAAAAAGTTTGTTCTGATCTTAGTTTGACATCTGTGTAATATCATGTTGACTGATCCCAGTCCATAAAAAGGTATATGGACCAAGAATGTGTATTTTTAGGAGAGATGAATTTCAGCCTCTGTTCTGCTTGTACTTTCATGTTCCTACTTATCACATAGATAAAAGGTATGACAGAAAAAAATCTGTATATGACAAGTCAGATAGTCTCAAAGATGGCATGATGATATAATTTTGAAAATTTTACATCATAATATTCAACTACAATTCATACCAAAAAGTTATGACCTACTTAATCAGTTTAAACTCCCCCTGTTTTAAAGTGAAATTGTTAGTTTGTGTAATTGCAATATTTGAGTTGTTAAAATCTGTACGTAACCAATTAACTCTTTGCCTCACAATCCTGAATTTTATCAACCCTGAGAAAGAAAGCCTTTGAAAACATTGTGGGGAATAGTAGAAAATGCTAGTAACCAGCATTTTCTCCTTTTCCCACAATGTTTTCTACCCTTTCCATATCATTTTTGAATTTTTGATTCACAATATTTATTGTCATCTGCAAATGGTTTCAATGTGGACGAATCAAAAATTTTGTTGTTTGGTAAAGAGTTAAAGGAAGAATATTTTGTGATAACTTTCCTTGGGCTATCAACTTGGAGAAGAACATTATTAGCGCTGCTTTCGTTCTTATCCATTTTGCATAAAATTTTGAACTTTATTATTTGTAAATTATCTTACGCATTTTAGTTGATTTTGCAAATAAAATACATGTAAACTAAACTAACTGCTTCTTGCTGCATAGGAAAATGTTTACCTCTTACTCCACCTTTCATACCAAAAAGAGATGTATCAGATTTACCAAAGCAGCTCAAAGCAAGTACAAGCACCAGGTAAAGTTATTACAACATAATTAGATTATGTAACCATCACTGTAGGTAAGTATGGAAAATTAAATTTTCCATACATACATTTAGTGATGATTTCTTCAAACAACATAGGAAGGGTGACCTATTTGAATCAGTCATTGAGTTTATTTTAGTCATGCACCATATACCTTTTTTAATTTCAGATGAGCAGTTCAGATTCAGATAGTGAGCCAGAGAAGAGACCAAAGAAAGGGTAATATTGTAACCCAAGCTAAAGAAAAGGAAAAAAAAGAGAAAAATTGACTTATTGGGGTTGAAACTTTGGGAAAGATTGAGGAACAAGAAGAAAATACTGATAAATGACATTTTTTCTCCTTTACCCTTAAAGTTTATGAATGTTAAACTCTTTACCAAGCAACAAAATTTCAGACTAGTCCAAATTGAAAGCACATGCAGACGACAAAATAAACGAAACTCAAAAATTAAAATTTGTTTCCAGCAGGCTAGAAAACATTGTGGGAAAAGGAGAAAATGCTTGTTACCAGCATTTTCTCCTTTTCCCACAATGTTTTCAAAAGGCTTCTATCTCAAAATTGCCATATGGCTACCAGCATGTACTTATTACAAGCAATAGCTCATGCCCTTATTTTTTGTATCATTGAGCCAAAAGACATTTTATCTTACTTCAAGTACTTACTCCATTCTATATCACTTGTATGTGATAGATTTTGGGTCTGGTCATATGGGGTTGTCTTTAACCCATTACCACACAATCTCTACTTTTGATGACCCTGAGAAGGAAGCCTGCAGAAAACATTGTGGGAAAAGGAAAAAATGCTGGTAGCGATATTTTCTACCCTTTACAAAACAAATTTCAAATTTTCAGTCACTTTTCAGTCACTTTTATCTGCATTTTTATCTTGTTGTCTGCAAATGATTTGGACAAACCTAAAATTTTGTCATTTGGTAATGAGTTAAGTCTAGGCAGTGAAGAGCCCAAACTTAAGATAGTAAACCAGAGAGTACATGTGTGAGCAGTGACTGATAGGACTAAAACAATGTTGAAAGTGGAAAAAACTTCATTCAGTAAAATGAAAAGTAAGCAATCCATCATTTCTGAAAATATCCTGAATGTTCATGAGTCAGGTTCCATGAAGTATAGAGTCATAATGCCCTGTTCACCAACTGTCGAACAAACATGGGAGAAGAAGCCTTTTGAAAACATTGTGGAGAAAGGAAAAAATGGTGGTTGCCATCCTTTCAAAGGCTAACCCCATTATTAGAGCTATGTTGAATTTGTTTTCTGCAAATGCAGTCAAAATGGACTGGTCTGAAATTGTGTTGTTTGGTAGAGTGTCTACCAATGCTTCCATTTCGGACATGTCTAAAATACTGTAGTAAAAAGAGTTACCAGACAACAAATATCTGACCAGTCCAAATTGAAAGCATTTGCATTTGCAGATGACATACTAAATAATAGGATTAGTCATTTAACCCTTTACCTGATATGCCAATTTGAGGCTCTTCCATTTCAGCAGCAAATAAAGATATGATGTCAAAAATATGGATAATTGAGGATACAGATATCTGATTGAGTGGAAAACATTGTGGGAAAAGGAGAAATTGCTCATTATGAGCAATTTCTCCTTTTCCCACAATGTTTTCAAAAGCTGTCTCATGTTGATGCGTCAAAATGAGTATCTATGGAGTAAAGGGTTAAATGGAAGAAAATACTTTACACCAAGTCATGAGGGAACCTGTGTCCACACATGTAATAAATAGAATCTGTCAACAGTGGATTCTAAATGGAGACATGAAAATGCATAAATTATACTTGTACGGCTTATGTTTTACTTGACCCTTTCCTCTTGAGTTTTAATGACCCGTTAAAGCAAGGCCTTTGAAAACGTTGTAGAAAAAGGAGAAAATGCGGGTAACAATTGTTTTCTCCTTTTCCCAATTTTTTTTTTTCTTTTTTTTTTTTAATCTCTTTGGCAACTATGTTCAATATTTAAGCCGAATTAAATTGGTAAGCACTTTGGAGAAGTCTAAAAATATTTTTGGCATTGAGTTATATTCATACATTTTCTTATGTTCAACTGTTTTCAGGAAAAAGAAGAAAGAGAAAAGATCAAAACATTCCCGATCTCCAAACAAATCCAAACAGATAAGTGTAAGCCCAGGGTAAGCTTTCCTTTTGCCACACAATGCCAACTTTAAAGGCCTTGAGAGAGAAGACATTTGATATCATTGGGAGAAATACTGGTTTCCAGCATTTTCTCCTTTTTCAACAATGTTTTCTATTTTATCAAAGCAACTTCAACAATTTTGGCCACATTTAATTTTGCCCCTGCATATGGTGTGAGTTTCAACAGGTGTAAAATCTTGTTTTTTTTGTAAAGAGTAATGATATTTTAGAAACAAGCTTCTACTGTGTTTAAGAGATAACCCTTTCCAGTTTAATACCAGATTTCATGCTCCTGTTATTATATTGGCATTGACCCTTTACCACCAAATTCTGATATTTAACTACTCCGAGGAGGAAAGCTTCAGAAAACATTGTGGGAACAGAAGAAAATGCAGGTATAAACCACAAAGTTTCTACCCTCTCCAGGACAGATTTCATCCTTTGAGCCACCTTTAGTTCGTTGTCTGCAAATACTTTCAATTTTAAAAGGACTAGAATTTTGTAGTTTGGTAAAGAGTTAAAGAAATTTTCTTTGGAAATGTATAAAGAG
This sequence comes from Tridacna crocea, assembly GCA_943736015.1. Taxonomy (NCBI): domain Eukaryota; kingdom Metazoa; phylum Mollusca; class Bivalvia; order Cardiida; family Cardiidae; genus Tridacna; species Tridacna crocea. The sequence goes on from OX031068.1 coordinate 37,759,031, forward strand.
AATCTGAACAATCTAAATGGCTAAGACTGCTAATTTTATTTTGCTTTTTAATGTGGCTTTAAAAGTTTCGTCTTCATGATGAAACTGTTTACATGTTGACCTGGATTAATCCATTGATCACAGCAAACAAACACAAAATAGTACAGCTTAGTACTCCTATCTCTGCATGCAGACTCATATCTAAAGAATTGCACTTTTAATAAGGTGCTTCATGAAAAAAAAAATAACGTGACTTTAAAAGAGTAGAATATAACAATGCCGAAAGAGAAATAATTCTTATAATTATGAGCAATGAATTCTCATTTTATGATGTTTGAGCGATAGAACTTAAATCTTTATAACTTTAAACTGGTAGAAGTGCACTTGTGTTACCCAGGAAACTACAGTCCTGTTCAACTGGAAAAAAAAATGGTCACCTGTGCTTATTTAGCTTGAAAGCTTGATTACCGATAATACAATATCATCATGTAGGTATTTCTATATTTGGGTTAATTTTTTGTGTATTTTAATTCTGCTGTGTGCCCCTGACCACAGAAATAGCAAAAATATAGTCCTCACAGAAAAAATTGCTTATGCGGTAGATAGAAATACATGTTTAAAACACAAGGAACTTGCATGTTGAAATGTAACACAGGATAAACGCATATGCCTGTTGGTCTGATAGCTTAGTTGATAAGGTTGCTAACTTAAGCTATAGAGGTCATGCCCTACCACAGGCAATTTCTCTTTCAACATTTTTTTCTCTTGATTTTCCCCAAATATGAGAAAAAAGTTATGTCTCTTTGATTTTTCCTTACAAAATATAACATTTGGTTTAAAGAAGAACTTTCTCAGGTTGCCATAGTGATTTATTAATATGTAATTTTGTATAAAATCTTACAAGTTCACAAACCATTTGCACAAAGATGTTTAGTAGTCATGTGGTGTGAACATTTTTTCATTTGTTGTTTTGTAAAGTAAATTTACTTTCTTTTCAGATATGACAGTGATGAACACCATAAAAAGCACAAGAAAAAGAATAAAAACAAAAAGCATAAAGAACAAAACTCAGACACAGAAAAATCCCCTGAACCAGAAGTATCTAAGACCAGAAAGTTACTCAGTCCACTAAAGTTCAAGAAATCAAAAACTGTATTGTCTAAAGCTATCAATGCATTCCATTCCGAGGAAGAAGAGGAGCAAGCTCCACCCTCCAGATTGAATCTTCACATGCCAACAAGGTCAAGATCACCTTCAAGTGATGAGGCACCCAAGGTTGAAAAGGTGAAAGCCAAGCGGTCAATTACTCCAGTGAAAAAGAAAAGAAAGGAATCCCCTGAATATGTTCGTGAAGAAAAGGTCAAACATTCAAAAGCACGAGCAAGGTCAATGTCATCAAGTAGGGACAGGTCAAGGTCATATTCACCTGATGAGAAGAAGAGTAAAAAATTGGAGAAGAAAAAAAAGCTGAAGAAAGAGGACTATAAAGACAGCTCATATGACAGATCGAGAGACCATGTTTTGAAGGAGGCAAGGGAACGAGACAAATCTCCAGCATCAGATTACAGAGACGCCTCCCCAGAGCCAGTGAGAAAGAAAAAGGACAAAAAGAAGGAGAAGAAGAAAAAGGAAAGAGATTCCTCTTCTGTAGGGAGAGAAAGCTTGGAGCGTAAACACAAAAAAGAAAAAGTTAGGGAAAGGGATCGTTCAGAATCACCCCCTCCTGCAAAATATTCACAAAAGGTTGAGAAACGAAGCTTGGAGCGTTTAAGTAGAAGAGAACCAGGTGAGCTTTGTTTCTTTACAACCCAGAGGAAAAGGTTGTTTTTGATACATTATTGGAAGGAGAGAAAATTCTGGTAACCAGCATATTCTCTTTATCAACTATCTTATTCACTTTTTCAGAGGCAAATTTCATATTTTGAGCCCTTTCTGACTTGTTGTCTGGGGAATTCCCTCAATTTAACCCTTATCCTGCTAAATAGACTTGCTTATTTAATGATTTCAGAGCCTAAACCTAGAACCCCACCCCCTTCTAAGGTGTCCAGAGATTCCTATCCAGATAGACGTGCAAAGTCACCAGATTCCAGTTATAGAGGTAGGCTGAATCATATTTGATACTCTGTTAGGAGTAATCTTTAGATGTTTTAGTAGACATGGTAGATTGCTGTAGGACTGTAAGCAGCAGTAAGAAAATGGGATGTAAAGTGCAGTTTAAGCTGCTAACTAAACCCTTTACCACAATGTGACAACGAGCAGAAAGAAGCCTTTTGAAAGCATTGTGGGGAAAAAGAGAAAATGCTGGTAACCACCTTTTTCTCCTTTTCCTACATTGTTTTTTTCCCCTATGAAAAAAGATTGCACCATCTGAGTCTATTTTGAAATTGTTGTCTTGAAATGCTTTCAATTTGGACAAGGCTAAAATTTTGTCTGGTACAGGGTTGACACTGTACATTATAGTCCTGTGATTTTACAACCATGTGGTAGAAAATTTCTGAAAATTAGGAAAACCTGCAATTTTTTTACAAAAAATACCATACTAGTAAAATACAAAGAATTGAGATATTAATCTTTGTCTTGCCTATTATAACAGTTGATGTCAAATGACTTGCAACATGTGAAAAAGCGCCATTTGGCCATTTACATAAAGTGTCTCCTTAAGTACAGCCTATGTAGTATGGGTAGGCATATCCAAGACAGCACTTTAACCCATTATCACACAATCCCTACTTTTGACAACTCTGAGAAAGAAGCCTTTAGAAAACATTGTGGGAAAAGGAGAAACTTTTTCCACAATGTTTTCTATCCTTTACAAAACTAATTTCAAATTTTCAGTCTCTTTTATTTTGTCGTCTGCAAATGCTTTCGATTTGGATAAGCCTAAAATATTGTCGTTTGATAATGAGTTAAGACTACATTAGATTTCGACAATGTATTAGATTTGCACAAAACAGAAAATTACATAAAAACAGAGTGTCAGTTTGTATTAGCCTCACGGACTGCGCAGGCTGATCCAGAACAACACTTTACGCAAATGTCCAAATGCTCCTTCGGGTGTTGCAGGTGGAATTGGTTTTGTCAAATTTAGTGTCGTGTATTGGGGTCTAGAGGGCTAAAACCACAGAAAGAGCTGCTGAGAGTGTAGAGCAAGATTACAGCGGGATTACAGTTGACAGAATTATATATAATTTGAATTGTTTCAAGAAAACTGATGTTGCTCATCATGAACAATGTCTCTGTGCCTTATTTCGTAATGAGAGACAACTGTCATATACCACTACAACTTTTATCGATTATCAAGCTATATGTATGTTTTCCAAGTGTAATGATGCGAATTGTTTTTGGAGGCTATGACTAGATGTTAGATGGTTTTACTGTGCATCGATGCATTGGTTAGTGACAACATTTTACAGGCTTGTAGTTGTATTGTTGGATGGCGAAGATTTACATACTTGAGCTTTGGGATTTTATAAATTTGTAGAAATACTCTTTTTTTTCTTGTTTAGCTTGGTCAGTGCTTAGCTCTAGCTCTTAGTTGGCTATTTTTTTTTTTTTCAACCTTTGTTCATAATATTTTTTGATGATAGCATGATTACACAAAAATATCCACATGTATTTCACAGATAACAAAGGTCGATCTCCTGTTCGCTCTGACAGAAAAGATACTAGAGAACTAGTATCAGAAAGAAGAGTGAAATCCCCAGAGATCTCCCATAGAGGTAAGAACAGTTTAATCCTTTACCAAACAATCCCTGGTTTTTACGACCCTGAAGAAGAAAGCCTTTTGAAAACATTGTGGGAAATGTGAAAATGCTGGTAACCAGCATTTCTCCTTTTCCCACAATGTTTGCTACCCTGCTGGAAACAAATTTTACTTTTTGACTTGTATTTATTTTGTCATCTGCCAGTATTTTCAAGTTGGACAAGTCTAAAATTTTGTCATTTGGGAAAGGGCTGAACCTTTACCACAGTAATGCCAATTTTAAAGATTCTGAGAAAGAAAGTTTTAGAAAACATTGTGGTTTAAGTGGATTATGCTGGTAACAATGTTTTCTACCCTATAACCTCCAAGTGTTAGTTACTGGCAGGAAAATTAATTTTAAAACCTGGTAAAATGGAAACAAAAGATGGAGTGACCAAGCAACTTTAGACCTAGTTTATAACCCTTTCCCACACGAGAAAATTTTAGACTGGTCCAAATTGAAAGCATTTGCAGACGACAAAATAAAGGTGACTAAAAATTTGAATTTGTTCTGGGAATGGTAGAAACTACAGTGTTTTCAAATAGGCTTCTTTCTCAGGGGCGTCAAAAGTAGGGATTGTGTGATATGGGTTAAGTAAATGTTTCTGCTTGTGACTAACACTTGGACTGACTGTACAATAACAGATTGTCCTCTTATCAATAATATCCATACTTTTAAATGGTATACTTTAACTCTTTACCAAACAACAAAATTTTGTACTGGTCCAAATTGAAAGCACTTGCAAATAAAGGTAGCTCAAAAATTGAAATTTGTTTCCAGCAGGAGAAAACAACGTGGGAAAAGGAGAAAATGCTGGTTACCAGGGATTGTTTGGTAAAGGGTTAAATTCAAATGTATGTACCACCACTTTTGTTTACTATATAACAAATTACTGTAAGAATGAGGAGTTGCTGAACTTTCAGAATCTATATCAACACTCCTTCCTTAATGTATAGCTTCACCCCACATGAAATGAATACCTATCAACTGTGTTGATGAGAATTCTCTTTTGCTCAGTGGTGATGGTGTTGGTCTTTTAAACCTCAAAAAAGAAGGATCTTTTTTCACATGGGTATGAATCCTGCCAGGTACACTTTGTATTTCAGCTGTGTATTTGTTTATTACAATCTTTCATGTTCGTAGGATTTATAAAATCAATATCAATATCACTTTTCATCTTCAATGAACTAGGATCAGATTCAAGAGTAAGGTCTCCAAAGCCAGGAAGAGAAGCAGACAGGAGAGGGAAGTCTCCAGAACCATATAGAGGTATGGTTTACTGTTTCTATATGTGTGTAGCTGAACCCTTTATGGGACATGGAAGTATAGACTTGTCCAAATTGTAAGCCTTTGGCAGGTTGAATGTTGCTCAAATTATGCACATTAAATTAGTTTTTTGAAAAGTTAGAAAACATTGTAGGAAAAGAAGAAAATGCTGGATACCAGCATTTTCTTCTTTTCCCAAAATGCTTTCACAAGGCCTTTTCCTCAGGTTCTTTAAAGCTCAAGATTGTGTGATAAAGGATTAACAATATGACATGACTCTAGCTGTAATTTTCTGAAATACCTGTGTCTAGAGCCCTGTCTATGATGGAACATGTCTTGGATTAGTAATTGTCACATTATAACTGAGATGTTGGTGGTCATTAGTGTTGAATCACTATTTATTATACCCCTGCAAATTGGATGGTTTCAGGGGTATACTGGAATAAGTTTGTCCATGTGTCCACGTGAGTATCCGTCTGTGTACAAATAACTGCCTGTTTCTGTCAAAGTGCTGGTGGGGGTATTAAGTCACATTCAGTGACAGCTCTTGTTTTATTATGTCTTGTATATTTTTGAGTTATTTTCCTTTGATTATTTTCCGCACTCATTATACATAGAATTTAGTGTCCACAATAGAAATCTTGGAGAAAATTTAATTAATTTTTATAATGGATTATTAATCCTTGTGACACCAAAAAGGGGGAAGACATCTGTTTTTTGGTTGAGAAACAAGTTCCAATGTAGCTTATTATCAAAGAAAATGTTGAGGTATTACTGTAGCTCTGATGTTGGTATGGTTGTTTTCTACATTGCATTGCAAGAACTTTGACATTTTGTAATATTTCTGTTATCACTGAAGATATTTAATTCGTATTCGGACAAGTTGGTTTCTGGTAAAGGGGAACCTATACAACAAGGGCAGGTAACTAATAAAGTATTTTTGATACAGTTGTGTCCCTTTTTTTACTCAAAATTTTCACTGAAAATCAAGCACTTGCAGCCAAGTGTTTGCACTGTCATTTGGTGCTCTTGTTCATAGAATCTCATTTGATACCTTTTTTATGCAGAGTTTGTAGTAACAATTTGATGTGTACAGTAGCAGCATCGTGAGGACAAAAGAGAATGTTTTCTTAAGTCTCTTTTTGAATTATTCTTAGCATATTTGTTGAGCATTTATTACATCAGCATACATCTAATGTTTTAGTGAATGTAGTTAAAATGATGACTTTGAAATTAAGTATCTTAATTTTAGGAGAAAGAGAGAGAGATCCCCGTGACAGAGAAGGGAGAGATTACAGGGACCCAAGAGAAAGAGAGCCCAGGGAGTCTAGAAATGATCCCAGAGAAAGGGAAGGGAGAGAGAGGGAGATTCGCCCAGATAGCAGAGACCCAAGAGACACTAGGGATAGAGAGCGTGACCCCAGAGATATAAGAGACCCAAGGGAGAGAGACAGAGAGCTTCGAGATGCTAGAGATATTAGAGATAGAGACAGAGGGGAACCCAGAGATTCTCGTGAAATCAGGGAAAGGGATATAAGAGATCCCAGAGAGAGAGAAGAACCTCCCAGGGAACTGAGGGAATCAAGGCCTGACCCAAGAGAAAGGGATCCCAGAGACAGAGATCCCAGAGACAGGCCCGTTCCAAGTAGGGATTATGATCCCAGGGAGGTGCCAGGGAGGGAGCCTGTTGGTGAACCCAGAGATAGGTATGTGAACTTAAAATGTTTTATAAATATTGTTAAAACTAAAATTTGTTCCTATATATTTTGTATACACTTACAGCATGTTTTCTGAGCATTGCTTTCAGTCATTACCAAAAGACCATGCATGTGATACTGGTAAGCTTTCCACTAGCTAATATCTCTGTAGTTACAAAAATGACATTAAACCCAGAGAAAGACACTTTACCAGCATTTACTCCTATTCCCACATGGTTTTCTACTCTTTTAAAGTCAAGATTCGGTTTTCCAGTCCCATTTATTTTGTCGTCTGCAAATCAGTATTGCATCCAGGTTGCGCAATTCATCCTGTATTTTTGGCCATTACACAATTCCTTGAATGTGATGGGGGAGCATGAGATTATGTTGGAAAGTATTGGGAAGAACACAAACATTTTTTATAAAATAATAACTGTTACATCTAGTCTAAAACTAAAAAAACAAACTGTTGCATAATCACACAGGAAAAATGTTTCAAGGAAATTCATTTGAATTATATCAATTTTCAATGGTGTGAAAATTATTGTGAAAAAAGGAGCAATGTCTTGTTTCAAGCTAGTACTCCTATTCTCACAGTATTTTCCAAAGCTATAATAGCAAGGGTAAAAGTCTTAATTTTACAATAACACGATAACAAATAGCATTTTCTTTCTAGGCGTGAGAGATATGATGACCTGAGATATACAGCTTCTGGGCCAGGATTTGATGATAGAAGTCGCTATGGGAGAGGTGAGAGAGAGGGTTTCAGACCTGACAGGGACCCAAGGGATCCCAGGGACCCAGAAAGACGGGAACCAGACAGAAGGGATCCAGTGGAGAGGGGCTACGATAGATATAGGTCCAGTCAGGCTGATTCCAGATATTCCTCTGATCGTAAGGGCTCTTTTGTTATCACTTGAATTTTACCCTTGCTCTTGAATTATCTACAATATCTATTAACCATTTACAAAACAATCCTTGGTTTTCACATCCCAGAGAAAGACACTTTACCAGCATTTACTCCTATTCCCACATGGTTTTCTACTCTTTTAAAGTCAAGATTCGGTTTTCCAGTCCCATTTATTTTGTCGTCTGCAAATCAGTATTGCATCCAGGTTGCGCAATTCATCTTTTTTTTTGGCCATTACACAATTCCTTGAATGCGATGGGGGAGCAATTGCGCAATATCGGTATAACTCCAGCACAAAGAAGAAACAGCTGTGTGCATAAAAAAGAAATTAAAAGAGTCAGATTTGGATTCTAGTCATTTCAATAAAATAATCGAAAGTCTGACAATGCTTTCCTTACATTTAGACTGTTCCAGGTGGTGTCGGATTTCGTGGTGAAGTTTCTACAGAAGTGGGAAACAATATATCTAAGCATGCGCAGTGTATGTTTACTTTCAAAATGCTGACAGATTGAAGAATGCGGTTTTAAACTTGCTATTAGTCATGTATTCCACTGAAAGAAAACCTGTTAAAGACTTTCCTTGGTTCTGTTTACCACACAATCTGGAGTTTAAACGACCCTGAGGGACAAAGCTTTTGAAAACATTGTGCAAAAAGGGAGAATATGTTGGTTACCAGCATGTTCTCCTTTTCCCATGCTGAGCCCCGATAGCTCAATTGGTAGAGTACAGGACTTGAGAACAGGGAGGTCGTGAGTTTGATTCCTGGCTTGGCCAATTTCTTTCTGAGAGTTGATGATAGTCATTGCGACAGAATTCTGTCCTCTCTTACTGAGGATTCTTCTTTTGAAGCTAATTATGTGGGAAAGTAGCCAGTGGCTTGGAAAGAATATTGTGCAGAGTACTGGTAACAGAAACTCCAGGAAGGCATGGATAAGTGCATTGGCTGTCACAATATAACTGAAATAATGTTGAAAACACCATACAATCAATCAATCCTTTTCCACAATATTTTCTACACTTCCAAATAGAAATTTTAGTTTTTGAGTCATTTACTTTGTGGCCTGCAAATGCTTTCATTTTAGACAGGTCTGAAATTTGTCATGTGGTAAAGAGTCAAAACATGTAAACTGTGACTTTACTTTTTCAGCACTGAGATCAAGCCAGAGGCCTCCCTATGACTATAGAGATCCTAGCTGGGACCGCAGTGGAAGGGGCATGCCCAGAGGGGGTCCAGGGTGGAGCCATGGCACCCCACCTGAGAGTAAGTGTAGAAATGACATAGTAAATTATATTTGTTCTGTCTAAGTTTAACCTTCAATCTGTTTAAAAACGACAACCAGTAAAACCCCAAATACTCAGATTTAAACTTTTTGTCTATCACAAAATAGGTCTGTATCAAACAGTGTAGGTTTTAGATAAGACTATAGAATTTGCACAGTCTAATTTTGTTCACATTGTCAACAAAATTACATGGATTGCACTTAGTAGTCTAGGCTTTATAAAGAGACTTTATGGTTCAGTGGCCAATTAGATTTGAATAGTTAAAATTTTGGTTCAAACCCTACTTCAGTTTCTAGTCAATTTTTGTAGTCCTCTTTTAATGTACTACAGAGTTCTAGTCTACTTCATATACTAGCTGAATCTAGGAAAGAGATATCTGAGTAGTAATAGGACTTAACTCTTTACAAGATGAGGTAATTTTGGTCTGCTGAGATTGAAAACCATGTGTATGACATGAAAATTTGTAACTGTTGTGTTTTATTGAAAACAAAGGGATTTATATGAATATTAATGTTTGTCTGCCCATTCTAAATTTTTTTTACTGTCCTTTGATGCAATTGTATGTCCAGTGTCAGTTTTCAGTCAACTTGGCCGGAGTATTAAACGGAGCTTTCCTAGTGTTGGAACAGCTGCACCTGCAATTCCACTACATTTGGTGGACTATGACACAAAGTGAGGCCCAGATCAGGCATACTTGTTGATCTGCTACAGTGCCAATTTGATTTTGCCATAAATATACGGAAAAGGAAAAATCAGAGGCACTCTAAAAAAAAAAGGGGGTATAAAACATTTCTATGTTGCTTTAAACCAAGTAAGTCAACCTATAGTTATTGATCTGTAGAATTCATTTATCTAAGGACTGACTGACCTACGAAGTAGAATTGTCTTTGAACATGCAGAAAATTGACATTTAGCAAAAGTTGTCATCCTGCACATGTTGATACAGGTTGATATTGTTGCAGAGGCATTAAACCCCCTTTTCATAGAGAATGACTCACTTATACTTCTCTACTTTGCCAAAAGGAGGTGGTCGATATCCAGAAAGAAGCCGTCAAGGGGAATGGGAAAGTCAAAGGAGACCAGATGAGTTTTATGTTCCTGAAAGACGAGAGTGGGCAGACAGACCAGGGGAGAGGAGAGACGGGGATCGTAGAGATGAAAGACGTGATTTACCAAGGGAAGATAACAGGTCAGTTTTATCTCCAATGATTTGCAGCAGATGATTGTGTGACTGGCTTTCCAAGGATTGTGTATGACATAGAGTTTATTTCATCAGCTTGTGGTTAATATGGGGAAATATTTGCTGAAAAAGGGAAAGGTATGCAAAAATAACTGGTGCCTACAGCACAAGTTGTTTTCGCGGGCCTTTCCCTTTTGAGGCAAATATTTCCCCATATTAACCACAAGCTGATGAAATAAATTATATATTATATTTCCTCAGATTATTTCGTCAACGAATGCCACTTTTAAAACTAATGATCTCAAGTCAACTAACCAGATTTTGGGCAGGAGGAAAATATTCACTGTACAGGGAAATAATTCTCCCCAGCTTAAATGACGTCATTTCTTTACCCATAACATTTCTGAAAATAGACACATGAAATAAAATATTCAGATGTAATTGATGGAAGTTCAGGTTAACATAAGTTTATATGGTGGTAGAAGAAGAATTTGCTTTCAATTAGCATTTTTATTTCCAAATTTTTTTTTGTCAAAATTGCCTGCTACAAGAAAAAAAAAGGAGAAAGAGCCTATGATGATGTTGCAATGAGTTGATGCAAAAGTGTACTCTTTTTTTGTTTCTAAGGTACAAAAAAATTAGAGACTGCACTTACTGTGTTCATTAATGAAACAGAAAATGAATCTTTCCACTATGCCTCTCTTTGTTGACCTATATGTAGTATATTTATGTTGTATTTGAATGATGTGGCTAGTTACAATACCATGAAAGCAAAATAAATGGAGATGAAAACAAGTCGTTTACTTATCCATCTATTCTGCTGTCATGGTATTGGAACATGCTACATTGATTAAGCAGAAACTTGAATGTTCCAAATATATGAGCCATGCTCTGTGAAAAGGGTGCTTAACCCATTACCACTCAATCCCTACTTTTGACGCGCCTGAGAAAGAAGCCATTAGAAAACATTGTGGGAAAAGGAGAAAATGCTTGTAACCAGCATTTTCTCCTTTTCCCACAATGTTTTCTACCCTTCACAAAACAAATTTCAAATTTTCAGTCACTTTTATTTTATTGTCTGCAAATTGCTTTCATTTTGAACAAGTCTATAATATTGTCGTTTGGTAATGAGCTAATACATTTTCAAAACGTTTTGGCTCAGGTCAGCCTATGCAATTTGCCAAAACTTTCTGCTATTGGTCAATGTTTTGGTAAGTTATGCAAGTCAGGTACCATAGAATATCTTCTTTTTGATCAAAGCCCATGCCATGGGTATTCAGTGACCCTTTTAGATCTAATTTGAAGAGGGAAAAAAAAAAAAAAAAAGGCTTTTGCAGGGGACATAGATCAAGGTCGGATTGCATAAAAAAAATGCGATCTTCATGGATATATACTGTCAGCTTATGTAGTCAAGTTTATTATGTTAGAATGTTTCAGAGTTTCAGACTTCATAGAATTGTATTTTTAGATGTCAAAAGAGGTCATGTGTTTATATTTAGCATCAAAAGAGTTTATAGGACATCTGTTGTCTTATTTGATATTGGAAGCAGTTTTCTACACATGTTTATTAAACTTTATAGGGACAGAGATGCAGGAAGAGATGACAGGCGTCCTACAAGATCTGATGAAAAAACTGATGAAAGGTTAGATGTTAGTTATGTTATGAGCCTTAATGTGACTTTGTTTCAAACTAAGCTAATTTATTTGTGTAGGGTTAACTATGATACATGTGTATTAATGCAAACCATGAAAAAAAAAACAGTGTAAGAGGTAGATGACTGTTCGCTTATCATTGTCTTATTGTGTACTTGATGTATATCATGATCTCTCGATATTTTTGGTGTTTTATAGCCTTTTTTCAGCATTTATTGTCAAACTCAGGTAGATACTTTTAAAAGTATCTTGTTATACTTGTATTTTTGAAAGATAAAAGATTTAAAGATTTATGACTGATTGAATTTGTAGTTTTGTAAGTTTGCACATTTTTTTTCTCAAGTCCTTATTCATTTTTGTTCTGAATGTAGACGAGAGGACAGAGATAGGAAAGAAGATACAGAGAAAGATGACAGCAGACATGGAAAACCTCAAGAATCAGCTGAAACTGAAAAGAGAGATTCAAGAAAAACAGATCTTCCTGATGACAGAAAGAAAGACAGAAGAGAGGAGGACAAAAGAGAAAGAGGGAGAGATAAGTCAAAAGATAGGGAGAGGGATCGAGATAGAGACAAATCAGAGACAAGAAATAGAGATGGCCCATCTGAGGTCAAAAAGGAGGACACTTTGGATAAAGAAAGAGAAAGATCCAGGTATGGGTTTACACTAAACTTTCTGAGGATGAAGTTGCTCATGTAAATTGTGATGATGTGACTTTTTCTTGTTGTGACATGTTATTAGTCATCTTGCACTACCATATGCTAAACATAGTCTCTTTTAGATATGATTTTTAATGAGCCTTGCTCTTGCAAAAGGGGGCCTACTACATCTTCATGAACCATTATACCAAGCCATGACATTCTTATTCTTACTGACTCAACCGCTTTTTTTACAACTGACTTAATCATGATGTAGACTGCTAGTCTGTACACATACAGAAAATTGAAATAAATCGAAAAGTTTCAGCCTTGGTCAGCCTGCACATACTGCGCAGGCTGACCTTGTTTGATATTTTTGGCAGATGCATTAAGCCCCCTTTTCACAGACCATGGCTCACATGTTTCTGAAAGGTAAAAACAATCAAGACAGTTAAATGTTGGTCTATTTGTCTAGGTGATTTTACTGGACCATTACAGCATCTTAGTAGAGCTTAAGTTGTATAATTGGGCTAGTGCTCAGCTCACAGAGGCTAACATGGGTTGAAACTTTCTGCTATTTGTAGCTTTTCTACATGTCTAAGGACCACCCTACCTCATGATTTAGTTGGTTGTTATAAAGAATGGATTTCATGGTTCTGTCATGTTGTGATGATTTGCTTGGAATAATACATCATGGAGATACATGAAAGCTTATTTGGCCAGAGTGAGGCCAACAAAAAAAGCCTTTACCTTGTGCAGGAGATTTGCAGCAGGCAATTTGAAAATATTCTTTTAAAAAGAAGACAATCAAAATGAAATGAGCTGTGTTCTGTGAAAAAGGGACCTAATGCGTCTGTGGAAAGCATCTACCCAGGTCAGCCTGCTCAGTCTGTGCAGGGTTATCTGGGCCGAAACTTTTCGCTATTGGTCAATTTTCTATATGTCCAAGGACCAGGTGGCTATTGTGGGTCAATAAGTATGTGGTTGTTTGTTTGGTGCCATAAATCTCGGAGATGTATCACAGAGCATGGCCCAAATATGGTTGAATGCTGGAAAACATATGATAACATATGGTATGTGGCTGAAAGACAAGCAGTTTCAGAAGTGGTCAACTGTGTGAAGTTGTCTTTGGAAAGCATTGCCTTGTTAACTCTTTCCAAAACAAGCCCTGGTTTTTACGTGTCTGCAGTACAAGTGTTTAGAAAACACTGTGGGAGAAGGAGAAATTGCTCGTAACAAGCAATTTCTCCTTTTCGCACAGTGTTTTCTAGCCTATTGGAAAACTTTGTCATTCTCATCAAATTCAAAATTGTCATCTGCAAACACTTTTGAGTTTGGGACAGTCTAAACTTTGTCATTTGGAAAAGGGTTAATTGGGCCTTTACCACATGACAAATTCTAGACTTCTAGAATGAAAATGTCTCACGACTCCAATTTCAAAAGCAATACAAATAAAATGCAAGTCTTTGGCAGGGTAGAAAACATTGTTGGAAAAAAAGAAAATGGTTACTAGCAATTTTTCCTTTTGTCACAATATTTTTGAAAGCCTCCAACAACAGGGAGATTGGGGTTGTGTAGTAAAGGGCTAAGTTGCTATGTTTTAGGAAAAGAAGAGCTTCAAAAGACAGATCAAAATCCCCCTCAGTAAAGAAACCACGAGACAATTCTCCAGCCTTGTCTAGTCACAGTCGAAGGTCAATGAAGGATAACGAAAGAGAGGCAGAGAAAGATACAGATATTCGTAGTGAAAAGGTGGAGTGAAGCATAGTGTTTATTGTAGTTAATTGTTTATTGGTATTTGATTGGTAATGGTATTGGCCTTTGTTAAACCTTTCCCAAACAATCCCTGGTTTTTACAGGTCTGGAATAGTAGCCTTTTGAAAACATTGTTGGAAAAGGAGAAAATGCTGGTAACCAGCATTTTCTCCTTTTCCCACAATGTTTTCTACCCTATCATAGATTAAAGTAATCTTTTCAGCAAGAGTTGAATTGTTGTCTGCAAATGCTTTCAACTTGGTCTAGTCAAAAAGTTTGTCGTTTGGGAAAGGGTTAATTTGTAAGTATAGCTAATGTGCTATTTTTGAAATCCAAAGTATCTGCTCTAAGACTGTTGGATATCATTAGATACAGAAAAAAGAGCTAGATATAAAAAATTGTCCCAGCTATTTCAGGCAAAACATTGTACATATAGCTGAAAGTATGGAGTCAAGATCAGGCTGAAATTTCTGCGGTCTACTCTGTATCTGGACTGTCTAAATCCGACTATTAACCCTTTATGAGATGACAAAATTTTAGCGTTGACCAAGTTGAAAGCATTTGCAGACGGCAAAATAAACATGAATCAAAAATTGAAACTTGACTTCAGAAGAGTAGAAAACATTGTGGGAAAAAGAGAAAATGCTGGTTGACAGCATTTTCTCCGTTTCCCACACTGTCTTTGGAAGGCTTCTTTCTAGGGGTTGTAAACACCAGGGATAGTGTGGCAAAGGGTTAAATAATAAGTAAGGCATTCTAATATCTGAAGTTTCAACCATTTATCAGTAAATGAATGCTGGTCTTTCCAAACCAGTTGAAGTATTTCAAGTGTCAAAATATAAAAGTTGTTGGCTGTATAGACAGTGTATATTAAGATCAGACTGCACGGAACATGCTGCTTGATCTCTAGTATCTTTTAGCTCAGCAAATCTAAATATCTATATATGATTTTCAGAATGCTAATATGAACGGTCATGACTGTGTCTTAATAAGTTTACTTAACCCATTACCACACAAACCCTACTTTTGATGCCCTTGAGAAAGATGCCTTTAGAAAATACTGTGGGAAAAGGAGAAAATGCTGGTAACCAGCATTTTCTCCTTTTCCCACAATGTTTTCTACCCTTCACAAATCAAATTTCAAATTTTCAATCACTTTAATTTTGTTGTCTGCAAATGCTTTCGATTTGGGCAAACCTAAAATTTTGTCGTTTGGTAATGAGTTAAGTGCAAAAAGGTAACATTCACTGGTAAATATTTTACAGGGCAGTGTTGCAGGCAGTGAAAGGTCTAGACGCGCTGGTAGTGACAGATCTAGATTTACCAATAGAAGTCGGGGAAGGGAAGAGGACAGAGTGCCAAGAAAGGTACCATTCTAAAATAATTTAGCACAAGCATGATACAGAGGTTCACAGGTTCATGCAACCTCTACTGAAAAAAAAATCTCATGGTGTAGTTGAAAACATTACAATAGCACTCATTTCTTTCTCATTGCTGAGCATTATGTTAATTTTCTTTTATGTAGGAGGCAACCAGTGGCTTGGGAAAATACTCTGAATGGAAGTGGGTAAAGAAAGTGTTAAGCCAAGAGTGGAACTAAGTTCATATGTTTCTAAGGCTGACAAACTGCAATTCCTTGTGCAGAGACACTCCCACTGGACTAGCCTCACTATTGAGAATGACAGCAAAAACCCCAGGGCCAGTATTTCCCAAACATTCTTGGTTTTATTCTTTAAGACTTCCTGACTGTGAAAGTAACAGAACTTCTGATTGGCTAAACCAGATGGTTTAGCCAATCAAAAGTTCTGTTACTTTCACATTGACAAAATTCTGAAGAATAAGATTAAGGATGTTCTTAATGGTTGGTGAATAAGGCTCCTGGATTGCAAATCAAAGCCTCAACTGCTCAGCTACACAGTACTCTCAGTGTCGTTAAGAAATATGAGAGATGTCATCAATCATATAGTGTGTATGTAAAAATAGCACCCCTAGAAAGATGGTTTTTGCTTGTCATGCGACATACTTTAATAGTGAAACAGGCATGGCTCTTGTCTAACAATACTTGCGTGATTCAATTTTGCAGTAAGATTTTCATGATTATTATGACCCATGCTAAAACACGACTCTTAGGTGATGTTCACAGGCCTGCATTACATGAAAAATTAGATACTGTTAAAAATGATAGTAAACATCCAAACATACTTCCGTTGTCTTGTCCTTACAGTTTGTAACTTTAATTATATTTCTACAGGATGGTGGAGATAGAGACAGAGACATAGAGAAAAAGAGATCAAGAACCAGGTCTAAATCTCGAGAAGGATCTGACGTTGGGGACAGCAAGAGGAGAAAACTTGATGCTAGTCCATATGCAGAGGGTAACTGACCTAAAACATTATTATCATGATACTGATTGTAATGTGAACATTGTCCATAGATTGATCATTTTTCTAATGGTCTTTATAAAAAAAATTAGAACGTTTCCTAAACTTGGTATACAGGATACCTTCGAAGTTCGGCATACAAGGGGTCCAGCGTCATTCAGCGATAAAGTGTGGGACTCATGACATGAAGGTCCTGAAAACATTTTGGGAAAAGGAGAAAATGCTGTTAACCAGCATTTTCTCATTTTCACTCAATGTTTTCTAAAGCCTTTTTTTTAAAGGGTCATAAAAACCTGCTCAAGCCATACAATATAATCTTTAACTGCACTATCCATACATGTAACAATAGTTGCCCATAGTTTGCTCTTGAAGTAAATTCCTCACTGCATCATGGCAAAATTTGAGTCTGATCTACATACATTGAGAGGGTTTTCTGACAGCACATTAACTCTTTACCCAACAACAAAATTTTAGACTGTTTCAAATTGAAAGCATTTGCAGATGACAAAGTAAATGTGATTAAAGAATTGAAATTTGTTTTAGGAAGGGAAGAAAACATTGTGGGAAAAGGAGAAAATGCTGGTTACCAGCATTTTCTCCTTTTCCCACAATGTTTTCAAAAGGCTTCTTTCAAAGGGGTGTTAAAAGTCGGGATTGTATGGTAATGGGTTAAACATGTTGCAAATGATAGGTTCTCTCAATAGATAAAAGAAAGGAAATGCTGGCTATCACCATTTACTCCTCCTTTTCAGACAGTATATTGAAAGCAGGATTTTGGTAATACATTAGAAAACTTTGCTTGTATAACCCATTACCACACAATCCCTACTTTTGACACCCCTGAGAAAGAAGCCTTTAGAAAGCATTGTGGGAAAAGGAGAAAATGCTGGTAACAGCATTTTCTCCTTTTTCCACAATGTTTTCTACTCTTCACAAAACAAATTTCAAATTTTTAGTCACTTTTATTTTGTCGTCTTTAAATGCTTTCGATTTAGACAAGCCTGAAATATTGTCACTTAGTAATGAGATAACTCACTTCTTGTTTTCTTTCTTTCTAGGTGAGGGGCAATTGGCAGGCTACGTGATTAAAGACACAGTGGGCTCTGATAAGGAAGGTAATTAATGTGGAGAAGGATGCAGTTGGAATCATGATTGACTTGCACATATTACCCTGTAAAATTCATATATCTGGATCGAAAATTAATGTTTTCAGTTGCATTTAAAAGCAGGCTTCAGCTATAAACAGTTTTGATAGAAAACCGGAACTCTTCAGCATCAACCAATCTAAACCCCGGTTTTAGTCTTACTGTAGATTCAGAGTAACACAGTTAAATCATTTTATTTAGCCAGTAAGAAAAATTATGGCTTTGAAACATGGAAAGCTCTTGAGAATTAGACAGAGATTAGATTATGAATAAGGGCTCCCAAGTGGGGGGGGGGTTAAGAGATAAGATTTTAAGTCCTTACCATACATAGGTGTTGTGTACTTCTTTACTAGAAAACAAAATTTAGAAAGCATTTTCACTCAGCATAAACATTGTGTAAAAAGGAGGAAATGATTGTCACTATTGTTTTATGACATTCCCAGTGCTTTCACATGTCCTCTTTGAGATATCTGTATTACTGCTGACAATATTTGAGCCTTGCTCGATGAAGATGAAGTTTGATGTGTTTGCAAAAAGTTTCAATCTCGGTCAGCCTGTGTAGTCCACAAAAGCTGACCTGGCTCATTTTTATGGATTCATGGCTAGATGATGACTTGCCATGTGTAGAGTATTACGGACATGTATTTAACCCTTTTTCCCAATAGCATTTATTTCAAATTTGGGCTTCTTACTGACTTTAAAAGGGAAGTCCATACCAATACAGCAGTTAACCCTTGAAACGTTTTTAGTTATTTGCCTTTTTCTTTTGAAGTGTTCTGTTGCTTGTAAATAAACATGCCTTAACCCTTTACCACAAAATGACAACTTTTAACAACCCTGAGGAAGAGGCCTTTTGAAAACTTTGTTGGAAAAGGAGAAAATGCTGGTAACCAGCATTTTCTCCTTTTCCCACAAAGTTTTCTACTCTATCAAAGAAAAATTGCAGCATTTGAGCCACTATAAAGTTATTGTCTGGAAATGTTTTCGAGTTGGATAGATCTAAAATTCTGCTGTGTGGTAAAGGGTTAATATTTCTAAAATTAAGTTGGGCTTAGTGTTGGCATCCATATGCATAGGAATACTGTCATTTTGTCAATGGTATTTTTATGGATTGAAGTACCATTTCTTGTTTATTTCTTAGCATTTTATTGAAAGTGGCAAACACCATACAATCAATCAATCAATCAATCAATATAATCATTTTAACAGATGGAGGTAACATAGACAGTATTGAACGCAACTTCAGTGACTGGTCTGATGATTCTGATGATGATATTCTTAACCAACCTGGGGAACCGGTAAGATATTAGCATGATTTTTAAGATGGAGAGAAAAAGTTTGTAAGAGGTCTTTTTGACATTATTTACATAAGAGGTCTACGAGACATTTAGAAAATGCTATCAGTTCTGATAAGTTTCATGTTAGGTAGATAGTGAATGGATCAGGAGGATTTTTAAGCTGTACCTTCAGTCTGGGTCTGTATTCACCAACCATCTTTAATATTTTCATTCTAAGTTTAATTCTAGATTTAGCTAACTAACACAACTTTTTATTGGCTGAAACACTTGTTAAAAATGAATTTAAAAATATAGGACATTTACTAAGGCATAAGGCTGGTGAATATGAACCCTTATGACATTGAATTAAAAGTAAATCTGTAAGTAGCAGGATAAGTATTTAAAAGACAAAAAAATTTTAGAACTTTACATATAAAGAGCACATGCATGTGCCAAGTTAAAATTTCTTCAAACAATGGTGGATGTCTTTAACATGAAGAACTCTGTAGGAAAAAGAGAAAATGACAGTTTATAAGTATGTTACATGTATATTTATCCTACAGTGTTTTCTAGTCTTCTTCCTCCATGTCATTAAGGCATGTCAGCTTTTTGTACAGAATTAAACCTTTAGCTGGCATTTTTAAGTGTTAGCAATTTTGGAGAAGGAAGCTTTTAAAAACATTTTGAGGATAGGAGAAATGCTTGCAACCAGTGTTTTTTTTCTTTTTTCTCCCATAACATTTTCTATCCCATCAGAGAATAAAAACTCAATTGCACCATTTTCAAGAATGTCTTTGGCAAGTAGTTTCATTTTTGAAGAGTCAACTTTTTGGTTGATAAAGGGATAAATGCTAGCAGAATTTCTGGTAAATTTTAGTCACCTGTGCGGACCAAACCTGCAGATACAAGTACAGTGAAAGAAGAACCAGTGCCAGCTCCACAGATAAGTGCAATAGATCACAAAAAGCCTAAAGATGATGGGTAAATACTTACTGTGTATACTCTACTTAGACGGTTCTTTGCTACCAGTTTATACACAGGTTTGACTAAAAAATACCTGGAGCAAGTGCTAGTGGTACGCAAGAAAAGTATTTTAAAGAAAGGAAAAAAATGTCATTATCAGATGTAAAACATTGAAGGAGGAGGAGCCCTTACTTTTTAGCAATTGCTTTTTTTCCCATAAAGTTTACAGTGGCTGCACACTGCAGGAGGATAAAAAGTGAATTAAATCTTTGATGGATTAACTTTTGTCTTTTTATCCAAAGTTTCTGTGCTCAGACATACATCCAGTAACATCTTTGTGAGTATAGCTAAGTCATGTACCCCTCAATTGTAAACATGAAAGTTTTTGGATGGTTTACATCTGAGTCAGACTGACCTTGCATCTTTATTTCTCTCTTCTTCATTCAGGCCACTTTTGATATTACTGAAGGTAATATTTTCTCAGGATTTCAATGGATTGTGTTTTCAGCTGTTGAAAAAGGTCACATCTACATATTTTGCTTAGAGAAAGCTTGGGTTTAATCTTTACCAAACAACAAAATATTAATCTGGTCCAAATTCAAAGCATCAGCAGACGAAAAATCAAAGATGGCTCAAGTGGCAAAATTTGTCTTCGTTAGAGAAAACATTGTGAGGAAAGGACAAAATGCTGGTTTACCAGCATTTTCTCCTTTCCCACAATGTTTTCAAAAGGCTTCTTTTTTAAGGGTCCTGATTGTTTGGAAAAGATTTAGCTCATGTTGCATGGAGACACCATGTATTTTATTGATTTATACTTTATTAACTCTTTCCCAAACAGCAAATTTTTTGGACCACACCAAACTTAAAGCATTCTGCAGATGACAACTTAACATTTGCTAAAAAGATCATTTTTCTGTATGATAGGATAGAAAACATAGTGGGGAAAAAAGGAGAAAATGCTGGTAACCAGCATTTTCTCCTTTTCCCACAATGTTTCTTAAAAAGCTTCTATTCCTGGCCCGTAAAAACCAGGGATTGTTTGGGAAAGGGTTAACCTGTGTTGATATTGGTCATTTGTTGATTTATTGAGCTGAGCCCTGGTAACACAGTCAGAAGTGTACCTAACCCATTACCACACAATCCCTACTTTTGACGCCCCTGAGAAAGAAGCCTTTAGAAAACATTGTGGAAAAAGGAGAAAATGCTGGTAACCAGCATTTACTCCTTTTCCCACAATGTTTTCTACCCTTCACAAAACAAAATTCAAATTTTCAGTCACTTTTATTTTGTCGTCTGCAAATGCTATCGATTTGGACAAACCTAAAATTTTGTCATTTGGTAATGAGTTAATACAGGAGAATAGGGGATCACTGGTTCCCTTCTCCAGTTTGGCCAATTTCTTTTCTGAGGATTGGTGATAGTAATTGCATCAGGATTCATTCCTTTCACTCTGCTGATCATTGTTTCAATGATAAGTTATGTGGGAAAGCAGCAAGTGACATGAAAAGAATATTGAGCAAAGTATTGGCAACAGTCACTCTGGGATGGCACGGATAGGTGCACTGGCTGCCACAATGTAACTGATATAATGTTGAAAATGGCATTAAACATCATACAATCGTGATTTATTTATTTATCTATTTACTGAGAGTAAGAGTCGGATAGCTTGCTTGTTAGCAATTGTATTATTCAGTGGGCTGATAAGATGATGTATTACTTTGAACTTTTTCTAGATACATGTATGAAAAATAGGGCTGTGTAGGGATGTGGAAAATGTCAGAGTATGCAAAAAGTACTTGTAGGTGTAATTGCCTATATATTTATGAATTTTCATTGTTTATGAAATACAATAAGTATTTTAATAGAATTTCAGTAATCTGAATGTTCATTTAATACTACACATACAGGATACTCTAAAGGTAAAAAGAACTTCCTGGAATTTAAATACAGAATTGTGAAATGAGCTAGAATATAACAATAATTTTATGAAGTCAAAGATACTTATTTAGAATGTTCTATTCAATTTTAAATTGGTTTTATTTCAGACTCCCGCCCCTGAAACCTAGAAAGCATACAGATGGAGGTAGGTGAATGACACATAATGCATAAGCAGTTTTAATTAACACATTACCAAACAACAACATTTTGACTGGTCCAAATTGAAAGCATTTGCAGACGACAAAATAAAAGTGACTGAAAATTTGAAATTTGTTTTGTGAAGGGTAGAAACCTTTGTGGGAAAAGGAGAAAATGCTGGTTACCAGCATTTTCTCCTTATCCCACAATGTTTTCTAAAGGCTTCTTTCTCAGGGGCGTCAAAAGTAGGGATTGTGTGGTAATGGGTTAATGGTTGTTTGGTTTAACCCTTTACCAAACAACCTTTTGCTTTAACAAGCCTATAAAAAAAATATTTGGTTTCAAGTTGGATGAGTCTAAAATTTTGTCATCTGGTACAGAGTTAATTCCAAATTTAGACATTTGATATCTGTTGTTATGAGAGGTTAATACATTAAATTATATAGCAACAAATTACCAGTATACCATTGCAATTCAAAGTTTAAGTCTAGTTAAAACCAGTTCTACCATATACAGTCATGGTGATTCACTTGATTGTCTGGTGTCTTTGTTCGAATAGATCACATATTCTATCTGACTATTTTGATGTGTGAGCATTTTTTTTGTTGATTCTGATTTTTTTTTTCTTGTGCTTATATCATTTTGTTTTTCCTTTTCTGTTCTTTAACAAACTATATATTTTTCTCTCTTAGATGTTGATGAGTTTGAGTCTATATCATCAGATGAAGGTAGTTTGCTTGGGCATGTGAAAGTTGGTAAGTTACCTTCTCCTTTCAGTTTAGATATATTCATGTCCCTGAAGTTTCCTAGGTAGTACAATTCATTCAATTTGATTTGTAGATGCGTCTGATTTTTTTTTTCCTTCATAAAAGATGGTGTTTCATACGATATAGAAATTCTAAATTACCATAAATTATCATATTCCTAGACCAAAATTCATGTAGGTACAGAGTGGTCAGCTGATAGGCAAATGGTTCATGGCTTACTTGTGACATGTAGAGTCAAAGATTTGCTATGAAGGAGAAGTGTTTAACCCTTTACCACACAGCAAATTTTAGACCTATCCAAATTGAAAGCATTTGCAGACAACAATTTCATAGTAGCTCAGATGACTCAATTTTCACTTGATAGGGTTGAAAACTTTGTGAGAAAAGGAGAAAATGCTGGTTACCAGCATTTTCTCCTTTTCTCACAATGTTTTCAAAAGGCTTCCTTCTACAGGGTAGTTAAAAGTTGGGATTGTGTGGTAAAGGATTAAATGAGTTTATCCATTTTCGATCTTTTATGAAAATAAAGTGTGTTATTTGTATTGACTGTTGAGGTTGCATGTATGTGTTTGCATTCATTTTTTCTCTTTGAACTATTTTTAACTCTTTACCAAACAATATAATTTTTACTCAATCAAATTGAGAGCACTTGCAGAGGAGAAAATGAAAGTAGCTCAGGTGATGACTTTGGTCTTTATGATCAAATTTTTAGACAAGTAGAAAATTCTGGTTACCAGCATTTTCTCTTTTTCCCACAATCTTTTAAAAAGCAGGGTCGTGCTGTGAAGGATTACTGGAATCAGCATGTCTGTCCGTCCGTGTGTCCATCCATGTGTCCATCCATGTGTCTGTCTGTGTACAAAACACTAGCAAATGTCTGTTTCTGTCAAAGCACTGGCAGGGGTATTAAGTCACATTCAGTGACACCTGTAGTTAATGTTGTATTTTACTTTCCTTTTACTTCTGTACTCTTTACTATTAAATAACTATTAATCCAGTGATCTGTCTTTCTTTGGAATTATTCAGCCCAACCTTTTATTTTATGCCTTTTACAGCTGCAGTTGATGCTTTAGAGATAGATTGGGCCAGTTTAGTCCGAGATGAAAAACCAAAGTTAAAGACTGGATCGGCTTTGAAAAGATTTTCGCCTGGCAGCATATTTTCTCAAATGGGACTCTCAAGGAAATATGCTGGAGAAAAATTATACTCTGAAGTGCTGGAAGTTTGTCAAAAGTTCCAAGAGGAAAATGCAGGTGAGGCTAAAGTTTTGATTGTCTATAACAATGTCATATGTGTTAACCCTTTCCCAAACAATCCCTGGTTTTTACGACCCTGAGATAGAAGCCTTTCGAAAATATTGTGGGAAAAGGAGAAAATGCTGGTAACCAGCATTTCCTACAATATTTTCTACCCTTCTGGAAACATATTTCAATTTTTGAGTTGTGTTTATTTTGTTGTGTCAAGTTCTTTCAATTTGGACCAGTCTAAAATTTTGCCCTTTGGTAAAGAGTTAAATGGCATGGTATTCCTCTTTCATTATTATTTCAGGCATATCATGGTCACAGCCCACATATTCATGTATTTCCTTGGTCTGTTGGGAATAATTGCCTGTTGCCTAGAGATATGGACAGCAGCAAATACTGTAGATTCAGATCAGTTGCCAAAAGGTGTTATAAATTGTTAGGATCAACATCTTTTTCATAGAACAGAGATTTTGCCTGTAACATAGGCTACCAGTATTGCCAGGAGAGGAAATCTGATGCTGCCATGATTGCATTTATAAAATTGTTGGACTCACATAGTTTTCAGAAAATCTGAAGGAAAAAACAGGAAAGGGAAAAATATAAAAAACAAAAGAAAAAAAATAAAGGTTTTTCAATACAAAATGGGAAAAGGAGACAATGTTTCTAGCTAGCACTTTCTCCATCCCCAGAATGTTTAATACTCTTTGAAAGATGAAATCCATCATTTGAACTACATTTTAATTGTAGTTTGCCAACGGTTTCAATTTGAACAGTTCTAAAATTTTGTTGTTTGGTAAAGATTTATGCTCAGTCTATATTGATTCTACATATTTTACAAACATGTTTCAAAGTTGTACAGTATGCTGCAAGGTGCTGATTTAAATCATTACCACACAATCCCTACTTTTGACAAGCCTGAGAAAGACGCCTTTAGTAAATATTGTGGGGAAAGGAGAAAATGCTGGTAACCAGCATTTTCTCCTTTTGGCACATTTTTTTCTGCTCTTTACAAAACAAATTTCAAATTTTCACTCACTTACATTTTGTTGTCTCCAAATGCTTTTGATTTGGACACACTAAAATATTGTTGTTTGGTAATGAGTTATTTTATTTTCAACAGAGGAGAATAAAACAGATACTAATCCTTCAAATGATGAAAAGCCAGAGGATGGAGCGAAAAAACAGGACATAGATACAGGAGACAAAATAGACATTAGCAATGAGCCCTCAGCTGGAATGAAAGAGGAAATCAAACAAAAGCAGAAGTTTGAGTTTTTGAACGATGTTGCCATGTGCCATTCCTCTGCCTTACAAAAACTGAAGGAAAGAAAAGCTGTGATGTCCAACATAGGGCCATATAGAAGGGCCTTGTGTGCTAGACGAGATTTAGAGATAAGAAGACAGCTGTGTAAAGTAGATAAAGTGAGTAACAGACAGCATTTAATGCTCGGACACCAAGTGTAACCTCTTGTAGACCATTTATAGTCCCGTTTTTGTCTTTCATAGAAGAGATTTTCAGTGCTTTGATTTTTATTTTGTGGTCATTGCTTAAAGCTTGGGCAATGTCATAGCCTAGAGCATGTGATAGCTAGGAAACTTGTGCATAAATGAGCTGGCTGTATTATTTAGCTCTTTATCAAACAGCAGAATTTTGGACTAGTCCAAATTGAAAGCATTTGCAGACAACAAAATAAATTTGAATAAAGAATTTAAATTTGATTTGGAAAGGGTAAAAAACATTGTGGGAAAAGGAGAAAATGCTGGTTACCAGCATTTTCTCCTTTTCCCACCATGTTTCTAAAGGATTCTTTCTCAGGGTCGTTAAAAGTCGAGATTGTGTGGGAAAGAGTTAATCCCTTACCACACATACCTGTGATTTTATGAATCTATAGAATACAGTTTCTGAATACACTGTGAGAAAAGGAGATAATGCTGGTCACACTTTCTTCATTCCCCACCTAATAATCCTGGTAACAAGCATTTTATCCTCTTTTACCCTGTGAAAAACAACTTGCTTTATATGAAACTTACTTAATTTTTTGTGTACAATTTACACAGAACCAAAGTTTTTCATTTGGTTTAGAGTAAATTGAAAAATTGTTAAGAGCATTGTAAAACAGCAAATGAATATTGCTGTCCTCTCTAGGTTGAGATGTTTTCCCTTTGGTTGTTTGAATGTGAAAATTGGGACTTGAAACAGATTTTGTCATTTTATCAAAACTGTATTGCAATATTTATCAGACAGTGTTGATTGGCCAGACAAAATTTTTGTGATATCAGCCTTAAAGAGTTATAAACCTGTAAAGTATCCTACGCAGCTTTGTTTGCTTACGGTATGTGACTGATGTAGATCAGACAGCATGTAATATGCATTCTTAGCTTTGATCAGTACTATCTGCTTTGCTTAGACATTCTGGACAAGATGAAACTTTAAATTGTGGATTGAACATGACTTCTCAATTATTGAAATGTGCATAGAAGAAGAGACAAAGTGGGAAACCTTTGGCATCAAATGTTAATTTGAAACCTCTGTGATAAGTCTGTAAATGAAATTTTTAAATAGGCCCTTGGTTTAAAAATTTGTTTACAATGAAAAAGCGGAACATTTTTTTGGTCTTCCCTGTATTTTGGTCTTTCTTAACCTTTTACCAAACAATGATGACTTTTAACAACCTTTGGAAAGAAGCCTTTTGCAAACATTGTGGGAAAAGGAGAAAATACTGGTAACCAGCATTTTCTCCTTTTCCCACAAGGTTTTCTACCCTATCAATAAACATTTGCACTATTTGAGCCACATTGAAATTGTCGTCTGCAAATGCTTACAATTTGAACATGGCTAAAATTTTGTTGTCGGATAAAGGGTAAACTGAAAATGTCTTCCACAATTTAGGTTTATTAGACACTCTTAGTGTTAACCCTTTACCAAACAATCCCTAGTTTTCACGACCCTTAGTTAGAGGCCGTTTGAAAACATTGTGGGAAAAGGAGAAAATGCTGGTAACCAGCATTTTCTCCTTTTCGCACAATGTTTTCTGCCCTTCACAAAACAAATTTCAATTTCTGAGTTATGTTTACTTTGTCGTCTGCAAGTGCTTTCAACTTGTACTAGTCTAAAATTTTGTCCTTTGGTAAAGGGTTAAGTGAATTAAGTCATATATTAATATACATGTAGTTCAACTAATTCATTATCATTTTTCAATATTTTACAGGCACTAGATCAGAATAATGTGTTTCCAAGCCAAGAGGTAGATGGAGAGCTCTATAAGCTGAGCATGCAGTTGTTGAAGGAAGCTAAATCTAGATATGACACTGAATGCAGTACTGATCTCAATCCATCCTCAGACACAGAGACCAAATGCAATGTAGTGGTATCGAATGACAGTGTATCTGAGAAAGTGGAAGTATCTTGTGCTTAATCCTTGTTGTTACATTTGTAATAAAGTGCAAGTTTTTGTCTTGTAGAAACCCACTTTTGAAACATTGTAGCACAAAGACCATACAGCCTAACTGTAGGCATGAACATCTTGAAAATACTTGCAAGTGGCTAATTAAGTATGATTCTGATTATAAGATTTACCTATGAAAAGAAATGTATTTTTAAAAAAGGAGAAAATGCTTGTTTCCAGCGTTTTCTTCTTTTTTTCCCAATGTTTTCATCAATTATTTTCATGAGGGTTAGAAAAACACGGGATTATTTGGCAGTGGGATAGTAAACTTAGTTGCTAAAACTCGGAACTAAGTAGTAAAGGGCTTACCCTTGTATGCTGAGTACAAAATATTGTTTTGTGGACCAAGTAGATCAAGATCACACTGCTCAGTGAGCATGTGCTTTCTGATCTGAACTGTTTACCATACAATGCCGACTTTTAGTGAGGAAGAAGCCTTAAGAAAACATTGTGGGAAAAGGAGAAAATGCTGGTAACCAGCATTTTCCCCTTTTCCCACAATATTTTCTACCCTATCAAAGTCAGAAATCATCATATTAACAAGATTTGATTTGTTGTTTGCAGATGCTTTGAAATTGGTCCAGTACAAAAATTTGTGGTTTGGTAAAGAGTGAAACTCTGCTGGATACACTGTAAGACTTACTTGCCAGAGCAGGATAGAAACAATTTTTTTTACTGACATGGAAATTTGTACTTCTTTTATTCAACACAACAAAGGTTATTTTGAAAAACTTATATCACAGACAAGTTGGGAATTATGGGATGATAAAAAGGCATGGAATCATCAGCTTTGTGTCATTCAAGATATGAGTCGTGCTCTTGAAAAGGGGGCTTAATTCTTTACCACACAGCAGAATTTAAGATCTGTGCAACTTGGAAGCATTTGAAAACGATAATATCATAGTTGCTCAAATAATGCAGTTTTTTTTTTTTTTATAGTGTAGAAAACTTTATGGGAAAAGGAGAAAATGCTGGTGATAGAGTAAAAAACTTGGTGAGAAAAGGAGAAAATGCTGGTTATAGAGTAGAAAGCTTTGTGGGAAAAGGAGAAAATGCTGGTTACCAGCATTTTCTCTGTATCCCACAAAGTTTTCAAAAGGCCTCTTCCTCAATGTCGTTAAAAGTTGTCATTGTGTGGTAAAGGGTTAATGCTTATCTGTGTTGCATGATACCAAGCAGGTCATTGTATGATTATGGATCCATAAAATCTGTTTTGTACAACAACTGATTAAATCATGTGGTGCAATAGTCCTTCGACATTCAGAAAACTGACAGCAAAAATATCAACTCGGGTCAGCCTGCATGGACTGTGCAGGCTGACATGGTTAAATACTTTTTTGCAGATGCATTAAGCTTGCTGTTGGCAGAATGCAGTTCATATTTAAATGTAAGACCGAGGCTTACCTAATCCAATATTCATTCGATACAAAGGATTTCATGTAACTCTTTACGACACAATCCTGACTTTTAGTGACCCAGAAGGGTGAACTCTTGAAAATGTTATAGGAAAAGGAGAAAATGCTCGTAACCGTATTTTCTTGTTATCCCAAACATTTTCTTCCCTTCCCAAAACAAATTTCAATTTTTAAATGACCTTCATGTTGTCGTCAGCTTGTGCTTTCAATTTGAACAAGTCTAAGATTCTGTTGTTTGGTTAATTTACAGTCTAGTTGCCTCTTTGTTGAATCTTTACCAGGTGAAAAAAGTTTAGACTGGTCCAAATTGAAAGCATAATGATTGAAATTAGCAGATGACAAATCAAAGATGATTCAAAAACTGAAAATTAGGCTTGGAAAGGGAAGAAAACAGATGGATTGGTAGGTTGGTTGTATTGGGGTTTAACACCACTTTAACAGCTAAGGTCATATCATGGCGGTCGGTGAAGCACATGTGTTTCCTGGCTTTCTCACACCAGTACTAACACACCTTTCTTTCCAAAGCCACCGACTACTTTCCTCACATGCTTCAGCAGATGTGAGAACGAAAATACGCCAGAAAGAAAGTTTGCCTCAACCGGGTATCAAACTCACAAGCACCAGGGAATGAGTCAGACATGCTCACCACTGAGCCACCTGTGCGGGCAGAAAACAGATGGAAAAAGAAGAAAACGCTGGTTTTTAGCATTATTTACCTTTCCCTCCAGTGTGTCTTTTGATGTTTTTTTTCTGGGTCACGAAAGTTGCGATTGTTAACCCATTACTCCATAGATACTCATTTCTACCCATTGCTTGTAGGAGCCTTTGAAAAATATTGTGGCAAAAGGTGAAATTGCTCATTACATGCAATTTCACCTTGTGCCACAATGTTTTCTATGCTATCAAAAGGTGTCATATACACATAAGAAACAGCTTCATCCTTGCTGTTACTTAGAGTAAATTAGAGTTACCATAGAAATGCCTTATGGGGTAAGGGGTTAAAGAGTAGGTCGATACACATGCAGAATATTATTTAGTAGTAACTATCCTTGTGCTTGTATTTATTTCGAGTAGAGTGAGAAAAGTTGATATCACGCAAGACCGAAGGTCAGTGTCAAAATCTTCTTATGCAGCAAGAAGTAAATACAAGCACCAGGAAAGTTACTCCAACATAATATTCCTTTTATTATATACCTACAACTTTCAACGACATCATTTTGCCATTATTGACATTTTATTCGCAAATGGCAAACAAAATGAGACAATACAAGTGCGGATGGTAGTAACCCTGTTTTTATGAATGGTGGATTAATATTGCAGCTTGACGTTTTGACCAATCAAATGGCATCTCAATGCATGCTTAGTCCATATAGGTCATCATACCATATTTACGACTGTATGCCACTGCATGTAGGTACAGATTCTTTTTCTGTTGTGTGTGTTATTTCATTTGATTCAAGGCATTCATTTGATACAGGAAAATTTACTGGTATATAATAAATGTAATTATAAATGATGGGTGAAATAGTATTTAAATGTGAGGGTTAATACAAAAGTCATTGCTTAACATTTACTTGCATGTAGTATTTTGTTCCCATAGAAAAGTTTCTACAACATTTTAGGAAGATATTTCTGTTCTTTTTTTGCAAGCAACTGGAGTGGTTTAAAAGTTTCAAGGCTTTTTTTTTTTTCATTTCAAAGCTGAAGGTGGTCTGGAAATTTGAAAATGACAAAAAATCTAGAGAACAGCTTATTATGAAGATTAATGTGTTCAAGTTATATTTTTCTTTTTATTAAAACTAAAGAGAAAGTATAAATTTCTTAGTTGTTTTCCTTTATTAAACCACAAAGTATTTGACTGAAATTTTAGGAAGCTTTCATACCTTTAGATCTTGTTTACTTGCCATTTTCATAATCATGCGTGGATCCAGATATCTTTCTCAGGGGGGGTCTCACTGAAAATGCACTCGTCTTATTATATCATACTTTGATTTCCGGATTTCAGTGGATTTTAGCCGTTTACAAGAAAAGTTAACGTTTCCAGTTCTAATCATGAGAAGGTCTCCACATTTAGAACCTTTTTTTTTAAAATTTATGACTGTATTTTACATAAATTTTGTGCAATACCAAACCAGTCCCATTCACGAATCCGATAACCACATTTTTGCCAAAATTCCAGGGGGGGTCTGGTCCTCCCCCCCCCCCCCCCCCCGGATCCGCCCATGATAATGATTATTAGTACAGGATGTCTGGAAAGTAAGGTAACACTTTCGTACACTTTCCATGAAATTCTTCCAAAGCCACTGGCTGTTTTTCAACAAAACCAAAGTCAAAAAATGATCGGCAGTGTGAGAAGAGTGAATCCTGGGGTAGTGAATATCATCAGTTCTCAGAAAGAAATTGCCTGAGCTTTAGATTTGATCTAGCAACTCCATGGTCTGAAGACCTGTGCACAACTGCCTGATTTAACCCATTACTACACAATCCTTACTTTTGATGACCCTGAGAAAGAAGCCTTTAGAAAACATTGTGGGAAAAGGAGAAAATGCTGGTAACCAGCATTTTCTCCTTT
Source organism: Tridacna crocea (assembly GCA_943736015.1). Classification (NCBI taxonomy): domain Eukaryota; kingdom Metazoa; phylum Mollusca; class Bivalvia; order Cardiida; family Cardiidae; genus Tridacna; species Tridacna crocea. Next base: position 37,790,419 of record OX031068.1, read on the forward strand.
TCCCACAATGTTTTCTATCCTTCCTAAACCAAATTTCATTTTTTGAGTCAATAATTCTGTCTTCTGCAAATGCTTCATATTTGAACCAGTCTAAAATTATGTTGTTTGGTAAGGAGTTAACGTGGTAAATGTCACTACTACTTAACTCATTACCAAACAACAAAATTTTTGGTTTGTCTAAATCAAAAGCATTTGCAGACAACAAAATAAAAGTGACTGAAAATTTGAAATTTCTTTTATGAAGAGTAGAAAACATTGTGGGAAAAGGAGAAAATGCTGGTTACCAGAATTTTCTCCTTTTCCCACAATGCTTTCTAAAGGCTTCCTTCTCAGGGTCATCAAAAGTAGGAATTGTATGGTAATGGTTTAACAAACAACCTGTATTTAGCAAGCATATATTTGAGCTTCCAGTGAAGTTAAATGATTGTTTGAGTGGTAATATCGTTTTTGACATTTTATTTCATGCTTTCCGGTAGGATATCATGAAATAGCAGTGAAAATATTTTTTGATCTTACACTGATACCACCAGTGAAAATACCGATTTTCACGTTCTTGTTGCCAAGGTAAATTGCGTGTGCCTAACAACCAGATGGGAAATATGACGTCATATATCTTACATTTCACGCACTTGACGTAACGTTGCTATGCGGGAGGGGTACGCCACGGGGAATAAGGGAAAAGAACTGTACTGAATTTTGATAAAGCTCCTCCCAGAAAAGGTTAAAAGCATAAAATAAATCGAAAATTTGTTTTTTTTCGGTGAAAGATCGAAATTTATTTCATCGCGTGAACACCATCGGTAATATTTTCACTCGTGGCTGCACCACTCGTGAATATATTATCGATGGTGTCCACCCGATAAAATAAATTTCGATCTTACACCGAAAAAAACAAATATCCTCTATATGTCAGTTATATCATGGTTGCCATTACATATATCCCTAACAATCTAGAGTTTCTTTTACCTGTACTTTGCACTACATTATTTCTAATTAATCCTTTACCCCATAAGGCACTCCTATAGTATCTGTAATTGACCCTAAATAACAACAAGGATGAAGCCATTTCTTATGTGTATATGACACCTCTTGATCGTGTGGAAAACATTGTGGCAAAAGGTGAAATTGCGAGCAATTTCACCTTTTGCTACAATGTTTTCCAAAGGCTCCCACAAGTAGCGCGTCGAAATGTGTATCTATGGAGTAAAGGGTTAACTCTTTCCCAAACAACAGTTTAGACTGGTCCAAATTGAAAGCATACATTGCAGATGACAAAATGAATGTGACTAAAAAATTGAAATTTGTTGTAGGAAGGGAGGAAAACGTGGGAAAATTAGAAAAAACTGGTTACAAACATTTTCTCCTTTTCTCACAATGTTTATAAAAGGCTTCTTTCTCAGGGTCGTCTCCCACAATTGTTACGGGAGACCACACCTTCCTGCATGGCATACTCCCGATTTAAATACAATACCTGGCTACTGCGTCAGGGAGATATCTCTTTGGCTCAGTGGTTAGGGTATTGGCTTTGCGTCCGGGAGTTCGGAGTTCGAATCCCGCTCCGATCCTTATTTCTGCCATGCATTTATTCATTTCTTTCTTTTTTACGGACTTTGTTCGTAAGATGGGGGCTCGTCCGGGATTGGCCATTAAGCCGTTAATCCCATTTGTTGTCCAAAATCGGACTTCCTGCCTAATAAGGCTTTGAGTCATCAATAAATGATGACTTTAAGAGGGGGTGTGTTACGGGAGACCGCTCCTTCCTGCATGGCATACTCCCGATTTAAATACAATACCTGGCTACTGTGTCAGAGAGATATCTCTTTGGCTCAGTGGTTAGGGTATTGGCTTTGCGTCCGGGAGTTCGGAGTTCGAATCCCGCTCCGATCCTTATTTCTGCCATGCATTTATTCATTTGTTTCTTTGTTACGGACTTCGTTCGTAAGATGGGGGCTCGTCCGGGATCGGCCATTGAGCCATTAGTCCCATTTGTTGTCCAAAATCGGACTTCCTGCCTAATAAGGCTTCGAGTCATCAATAAATGATGACTTTAAGAGGGGGTGTGTTACGGGAGACCACACCTTCCTGCATGGCATACTCCCGATTTAAATACAATACCTGGCTACTGCGTCAGGGAGATATCTCTTTGGCTCAGTGATTAGGGTATTGGCTTTGCGTCCAGGAGTTCGGAGTTCGAATCCCGCTCCGATCCTTATTTCTGCCATGCATTTATTCATTTGTTTCTTTGTTACGGACTTCGTTCGTAAGACAATGTTTTTAAAAGGCTTCTTTCTCAGGGTTGCCTAAAGTAGGGATTGTGTAGTATTGGGTTAAGCTACTAGCTGCTATCACATAATACCATATTTGAAACAATAATCAACAGAGTGAGAGTAAGGAATTTTGTTGCAAGTACAATCATCAATCCTCGAGAACCCGAGATACAAACCAGTGATCAGCTAATCTCAAGTTTTCTAGGCTGTACTTAGAGGATCAGATGAATAGGGTAATAACTTTTGTTGAAATGTGAGGCACGGTCCCATTTTACACAAACACATTTTCAAGACAGCAAAATTTTAGCCATGATTTTAGCTAAATTGAGAGCATTTGTAGACAACAATTTTAGTATAGGTCTATCTCATATGGTGCAATTTTTAGCTCTACTGGCTTTCAGCCAGCAGAGCTTATGTCATGGCGGGGTTTCCGTCGTCCGTCCGTCCGTCTAGCCGTCCGTCCGTCCGTCTGTCCGTCCGTCCGTTAGTCTTTTTCTTGTTTACGCGATAAAGTCTTCATTTGTTGTCAGATTTTCGTGAAACTTGCACAGTTTGTTTATCTCATCAATAGCTTCAACCCTATTGATTTTGAGAAAAATCCAACAAACAATATTGGAAAAGTAGCCATTTCAAGTTGAAAATTTCCAATTCTTGTTTACGCGATAAAGTCTTCATTTGTCGTCAGATTTTCGTGAAACTTGCACAGTTTGTTTATCTCATCAATAGCTTCAACCCTATTGATTTTGAGAAAAATCCGACAAACAGTATGGGAAAAGTAGCCATTTCAAGTTGAAAATTTCCAATTCTTGTTTACGCGATAAAGTCTTCATTTGTCGTCAGATTTTCATGAAACTCGCACAGTTTGTTTATCTCATCAATAGCTTCAACCCTATTGATTTTGAGAAAAATCCAACAAACAATGTTGGAAAAGTAGCCATTTCAATTTGAAAATTTCCAATTTTTGTTTACACGATAAAGTCTTCATTTGTTGTCAGATTTTCGCCTGTTTACGTGATAAAGTATTTATTTGTGATCAGATTTTATGAATTTTTCAGCTTGTTTATCCCATCTATAGCTTTTTAACCCTGTTGAGTTTGAAAAAATTCAACCAACAGTAATGGAAAAGTAGCCATTTTGAGTCGAAAATGTCAATTTATTTTGTCTTTTTGCGTAATGAATTCCTATGTATGCTTTATTTGAAAGCAAACTCTCTGCCAGTAGAGCATATTCAGGCCCTTCAGGGCCTTCTAGTTCTTTGATAGGGTAGACAACATTTTGGGAGAAGGAGGAAATGCTGCTTTCCAGCATTTTCTTCTTTTCCAACAATGCATTTGAAAATTAAGCTTCTTTCCCAGGGCCATTAAAAACTGGTATTTTGCAGTTAAAGGTTGAGTGCTTGAAATCATTAACAAAAGGATGGACTCTTCTGGATCTATGTATTTTTTTTTTAATCTAAAATTGGATGAAAATGGGATTGTTGCTTGAACAAGCGATTGCTTTTTCTCCAAACTCTTGATACCAAGCCAGTATTGTTTGGTAATGTGGAACAAAATAATGACTAGTAAGATATCCATGGATAATTTGGACCATTTAGACGGCCGTGAAGTAAACTGTTAACAAGAAGGCCATAATGGCCGTGTATCGCTCCACTGGGTAATAAGTAAAAACACTACAACCAAACATTGCAATATTTGGCCAGTTGGTTTCTATCTAACTTGATGGCATACAAAACTTTTTCTATAAAATCCTACAAGAAAGCTATTGCCCCCCCCCCCCCCCCCCCCCCCCCCCCTCCCACTGAGCAAGCCAACAGGAGACCCATAAGACAGGGCTAAATTTAGTAGCTTAGTCTTTATCATGGTTTGTAATAAGATGACTTGTGTAGTTTTCAACAAAAAAGCCCATGTAAAACTAGTAACCCCTTGTGTGGGGACCAACTTTCAAGACCCTATGGCTATAATTTGGACCCTCCTGGTAGAGGCCCACTAGATAAAGCTAAATGCAAAATTTGACCCAGTAGTCCTAGGCCTTATGGCTAGGTACATGTAGATTTTCAAAAATTTCCCAATATGAGCCCATGTAAAACTTGTGACTCCCAGGTAGGGGCCAAATTTATTCCCAGGGCTATAATTTGAGCAGCTTTCGTTGACAACCACTTGATAAAGCTAGATACCAAATTGAGTAGCACTAGGCCTTCTGGCTATAGGTACGAGAAGATTGTTAAATTTTTCCCAGTATAAGCCCAAATAAAACTTGTGACCTCCTTAGCTGGGCCAAATTTAATTATCTATATAGAGGGTTGGTATGATACTACCTTCAGTCTGAAGGTGTCTGCTCCGATGCTATTTTTGTGACTGGTCTTCGCTAAGACCAGTCACAAAAATAGCATCGGAGCAGACACCTTCAGACTGAAGGTAGTATGATACCAGACATGTCAGGCACCTGTGGCCAGTAGAGCTAAAAACCGAGGGGTGGTGGGGGGGAAGATTGGTTTCCCCACTTCCTTCTCATGTTGAGGAGGACATAATGGAGGTCGGAAGCCGCCAAATCAAAGTATCCACAGGATAATATTTTTTTGTAGTGTCTCTCTGCGTTCTTTAAAAGCGGTTCTATAGAAACGGTCTAGTGTGCTGCGTCCTATATCTATGCTATCATCAGATATTTAACTTAAAAGATATGCATTTTTATCCTTAAAGAAGTAAGTAACCTTGCTGTTATGCCATTTGTAATTTTGTCACTAGTTTCCGCGTCTCGAATCATAGCCTTCAACTTTCAAAGTTAAGTTTGAACAATGTTTTTAACTCAATCTATTGGTTGTACGTTTACAGTCGAGTATTGAACTCCTTGCGCAGTCGATTAGCAGAGAATATTCAAAATATGATTTAAGATTAACTCTTTACCACACGAGAAAATTTTAGACTGGTCCAAATTGAAAGCATTTGCAGACGACAAAATAAAGGTGACTAAAAAATAGAAATTTGTTCTGGGAAGGGTAGAAAACACAGTGGGAAAAGGAGAAAATACTGGTTACCAGCATTTTCTCCTTTTCCCATAGTGTTTTCTAAAGGCTTCTTTCTCATGGGTGTCAAAAGTAGGGATCGTGTGGTAATGGGTTAATAGATCATATCATGGTTTAGATGTGTGGCATTTTCACTGTAAATCAGAACACAGGAATTTGACATTCTATAACCAAAATAAATGATAAAATATGAAAAAAAATCTTCCCTATATAATATAAACACAAGGAATGCAACGTCTTGATTGCTGGCCCTAGCACCCGACAGCCTTTCCCAACCAAAATCATCCACGAAACAAACATTGATCATAATCTCCTTTAGCCTAGCGATAGACAACACAATAATGAACCTGCGACATCCAGCGATAACTTAGTAGACACCTTTCAACCGGAGATATCAGTTATGTTTTACAACTCTATCAGAAAATTTTGATTTGTCTGAGACACCATTCGCTGACGTCACGTGATTCCCGTGAATGGTCCAATACGGCTTAAGTTTACAGAGTTTCCACGCTTGAATGGGGATTGCCCTATTCACAAAAGTCAAATATCTTTTCTTTAAAAAGGAATGCGCTCAAATACTTTAGTTAGTTACTTCTAGAAAAATCTTTATTATCATTGTGATGTCCATAAATATCTTAAAATCGAAAAAAAAATAAAAGTAATATGAAAATACGCTTCCTTGCTCTTCTTGTGACGTCAGCTAATGGTGTCCCAAAGGAATCAAAATTTTCTGATAGAGTTGTAAAAAATGATGGATAGATCTATCTCCGGTTGAAAAGTGTCTACTGAGGTATCGCTGGATGTCGCATGTACATTATTGTGTTGTCTATCGCTAGGCTAAAGGAGATTATTCATGAATGTTTGTTTCATGGGTGATTTTGGTTGGGAAAGGCTGTTGGGTGCTAGCGCCAGCAATCAAGACGTTGCATTCCTTGTGTTTACATTATATAGGGGAGACTTTTTTCATATTTTATCATTTGTTTTGGTTATAGAATGTCAAATTCCTGTGATCAGAACACTGCTATTCCATACCATCATATTTTGAATGAATCCGGGTCAAGTCGGCCTCGGGTCAAGTCGGCCCGAGTCAACTTGGCTGGGTCAACTCGGCCTGTTACATTAAATGCTATCTGGGCAAGTGTTGTTAACAAGTTTATATAGACTGATGGTAGATGGTACAAAGTGGTGAACATATACTCGCCTTATTTTGACCAGAAAAGTTCATTTGTTTTTGTGTTCAGTAGTTCATAATTAAGAAAAACAACAAAAAGCAATAGAAAAAAAGGCCATGAATAAGAGCACTCCATGTGATGTGGCCTGAATACAAATGAATAAAGAAGAAAGAATCACAGGCATTTGACATTTTGAGAGAACTTATCCAAGTAAAACACCCAGAAAACATTTTAAAAATGCTATGTTTAAAGCCAGATTACATATAATTAACAAAGTGTTTTGAAAGGATTATTCTTGGTGTTTAACTTGGTTTTAATGCTCTCAGGATGTCAAATGCCTGTGAAAGAATACCTACAAGAATGATATGAAATGTTTATGGATACTTGCTAAACACTACATTCATATACATTTTACCATTTGAGAATCACCTTTTAATGCCTACACATACAGATTGGTATTATTTACATATCTGATACCCCCATTTTGCCTAATGGAATGTGAATGGGCCAAGTTGACCCGGCTGAGTTGACTTGAAGCCTAAAATATTGTCATTTGGGAAAGGGTTGCAAAAATAAAACATGCAAGATCATAATGTGGGTCACATTGTCTCATTTTTCGGAGCAAGTATGCCATAAATAGTTTTCAGAGCATGCATAGTTTAGACCCTATTATTATTTTCCCTTAGTGGTCTGAATTAATGAAATGGGTATTCTCAAACAGGACAAACATCCAAAATATGGTTATATCAAGGTAGTTTGAGCCAGACTATGTAATAAAGGAGTGGACATCTAGTTCCAAGATCAGACTGCATGTTATGTGCAGGTAGACTTTGATCTACAATGTCCTCTGCAAAAAACATTTTAAGTTGGTTCCAGTACTTTATGGGTTAACCCTTTACCAAAAGTTTTAGTGACCCTAGAGAAGAATGCTTCCCTTAGAATAGTAAGAATAGTTTGTTTAGATTGTTGATAAGATCTGCCCAGATAGAAGATACAGTCAGATCTAGATCTGTACTTTCTAGTAAACCATTGCAAACTATTGTAATTTTTAGCTCCACTGGCTGAAGGCCAGCGGGCTTATGTCATGGCCCGGTGTCCGTTGTGCGTCCGTGCATGCGTCCGTGCGTGCGTCTGTCCGTCCGTTAACTTTTATTTCAAATATCTTCTTCTCTGAAACTACCCATCCAGTTTTCATGAAACTTCACAGAAATGATCCTGCCATGGTCCTCTTCAGAATTCCTTGAAAGAATTTTATTCCTTCAAAAACTCTGGTTGCCATGGCAACAAAACTGAAAAATATTGAAATTTTTAAAAATCTTCTTCTCTGAAACCATAAGGCCTAGGGCTACCAAATTTGGCATGTAGCTTTATCTAGTGGACCTCTACCAAGTTCCTTCAAATATTAGCCCTGGGGTCAGAATTGGCCCCACCCCGGGGGTCACAAGTTTTATATGGGCTTATATAGGGAAAACTTTAAAATCCTTCTGGTACCTAGCCATAGGGCCTAGGGCTACCAAATTATGCATGTAGCTTTATCTGGTAGACTTCTACCCAGAGTGCCCAAATGATAGCCCAGAGGTCAAATTTGGCCCGGCCCCAGGGGTCACAAGTTTTATATGGGCTTATATAGTGAAAACTTTAAAAATCTTTTTGTACCAAGCCATAAGGCCTAGGGCTACTCAATTTTGCATCTAGCTTTATCAAGTGGTTGTCTACCAAAGGTGCCCAAATTGTAGCCCTGGGGTCAAATTTGGCCCTGTCCTGGGGGTCACAAGTTTTACATGGGCTCATATTGGGAATTTTTTAAAAATCTACTTGTACCTATGTATAAGGCCTAGGGCTACCAAATTTTGCATGTAGCTTTATCTAGTGGGCCTCTACCAGGACTGAGGAGGGCCCAAATTATAGCTTTAGGGTCAAGTTTGTCCCCACACCAGGGGTCACAAGTTTTACATGGGCTTTTGTGATGAAGACTTTCTAAGTCATCTTGTTACTAACCATAGTAAAGACTAGGACCACTAAATTTAGCCCTGTCTCATGGATTTTATGTTTTACAGGGCCTTTTATTGAAAAAACTTTGAAAATCTTCTTGTTTATAACCACACATTCTAGACCTGTATTGTTTGGTATGGGGCTTTATCTTGTAGACCTCCACTGGGATTCAAGTAATTATAGCTTTGTGGTCAAAACTGGATTTGCCCAGGGGTCACAACTTTTTTGTTGGTTGTTATGGAAAAAAATTGTATGCCCTCAAGTTTGAAACCAGTTGGCCAAATAATGTAATGTTTGGCTTGTAGTGTTTTTACGAATTAGCCAGTGGAGCGATACAGGGCCATCATGGCCCTCTTGTTTTAATGATAAAGCCAACTTTATTTCATCACATCTTTTCAGGATAAACATTACTGAAAAATGACTGAAAGTTGTTATGCCAAAAGTATAACTTTACCACATGAAGATGTGTTTCGAAATTTAAAAACTGCCAGAAGGTTCGCCATAGATATTGGTAAGTTACTTTGGAGATCTAAGTTTATAAACTCATAAGTGTGAAATAATTTCAATATTCTTTGTCATTTGCAAAATGACCCAAATTAACTCTCAACCAGATGACAAAAGTTTGGATTTATCTAAAATTGAAAGCATTACAGACAACAATTTGAATATGGCTTTCTGTTTGGAGAAATTGCTAGTTGCCATGTAAGCACCCTGTAGGTACCCATGTCAATACCATGTAGGGGTACATGTAGGGGCTAGCTCTGATGTTATATCATCTCAATAGTCTTGGTTTACATGACAGATATTGAGTTCATAAAAAGAAGTATTCTTTTTTACTGGCTTGCATGTATCCTGCAATTAAATATATTATGCAGAGATGATTTTTGATAAGATATACACAGTTTTAACCCTTTACCAAACATTCCCTGGTTTTTAAGACCCTGAGATAGACTTAAAAGCACAAAATGTTTCTCCTAATTTTTTGAAACTGTTTGAAATTTTTTGTTAGGCAGGTATCACTAACCATTCCTAATTTCATTCATTGTCTTTTTCCATATTCAGAAACAAACAACTTCTGAATGGCTAAACCATATAGTTTATACAATGAAAATTGTGTTTCTTTGAATTGAAATGTCGAACATTCTTGAGGAAGAGATTAAGGGGTTTTTTTTTTTAAACTTTTCACCAAAAAAACTGAAATTTTAGGGCTGTCCGTACTGAAATCATTTGCAGTCAACCATTTAAGTGATTGAGTTGCCTTTAAAAGAAAAGAAATCGTTGTAGGAAAAGGAGCAAAATGTTGGTTACCGCCATTTTTTCCTGTTCCCACAATGTTTTAAAAAGTCTTTCTATTACGTTTTTTTTTTCAACTCTTTCTCAAGTAAGCCCTGGTTTTTACGTGTCTGCAGTACAAGTCTTTAGAAAACACTGTGGGAAAAGGAGAAACTGCTCGTAACGAGCAATTTCTCCTTTTCCCACAGTGTTTTCTAGCTTATCGGAAAACTTTTTTTCATTCTCATCAAATTCAAAATTGTCAACTGCAAACACTTTGAGTTTGGGACAGTCTAAAATTTGTCATTTGGGAAAGGGTTAAGGATAAGGAACTCTAATGGGATTGGTGTAAAATCTCTGGCATAAAATACAGATTGGACAGAGACTTGGGTAATCTGTAATAGATCAGCAGGTAGAGACTGTTTCCTCACATTGATTATTGATTACCTGAATCTTAGACATATCTGTACGATTTTTGCAACGAAAGACGATGTTAAACGAACCCTCAGCTGCACTATCCTTAACCCTTTACTCCATAGATACTCATTTCTACGCACTGCTTATAAGAGCCTTTGGAAAACATTGTGGCAAAAGGTGAAATTGCTCGTGACGAGCAATTTCACTTTTTGTCACAATGTTTTCTATGCTATCAAAAGGTGTCATATACACATTGCTGTTATTTAGGGTCAATTAGAGATACTATAGAAATGCCTTACGGGGTAAAGGGTTAACCCATTACAACACAATCCCTACTTTTGATGACCCTGAGAAAGAATCCTTTTGAAAACACTTTGGGAAAAGGAGAAAATGCTGGTAACCGGCACTTTCTCCTTTTCCCACAGTGTTTTCTACCCTTCCCAAACCAAATTTTAATTCTTCACACTCCTATATTTTGTAATCTGCAAATACTTTCAATTTGGACCAGTCTAAAATTTTCTTGTGTGGTAAAAAGTTAAGCATGGCTTTTTGATTTCCTTTTGGCCCAAATACTTTGTAGGTGGATCCCTTGCCAAGTTGGCCTACACATCAACAGTACAGAGGAAAACTTCCCTTGTATCGGATGAAACAGAGGTAACATGAAAATGTTTGGTAATGAAATTTTTCTATGTTAACTCTTTACTAGTTTACAAACTGTGAGATTCATCCATATTGTGGTGTCTTTGGTTGTGAGGTAGAACATTGACCTTGAAACAAAAAGGTCCCAAGTTTGATACCCAGGAGCAGATGTCAACTTTGGGATTTTTCATTGGCACACACGTTCAGCACAAGTACTGGTGAAGATACCAGGAAGCAGAACCAAGAGAGATTGAGTTGTAAGAACTTGTTTCTCATTCAATTTGAAAAGAATATGTTTAGCTATACCTATAGCAAACCACAAAATTTTAGACTGGTCCAAGTTGAAAGCATGCTTGCAGACAACAAAATAAACATTACTCAAAAATTGAAATTTGTTTCCAACAGGGTAGAAAACATTGTGGAAAAAGGAGAAAATGCTGGTTACCATTATTTTCTCCTTTTCCCATAATGTTTTCAAAAGGCTTTTATCCCAGGGTCATAAGAACCAGGAATTGTTTGGTAAAGGGTTAACCCTTTTCCAAACAATCCCTGGTTTTTACGACCCTGAGATATAAGCCTTTTGAAAACATTGTGGGAAAAGGAGAAAATGCTGGTTACCAGCATTTTCTCCATTTCCTGCAATGTTTTCTACCCTACCAGAAACAAATTTCATTTTTTGAGTTATGTCTATTTTGTCGTCTGCAAGTGCTTTCATTTTGAACCAGTCTAAAATTTTTTCTTGTGGTAAACTAATCCATATAGAAAGTAATTGCAGACAATTGATGACATGTGTCTCAACTCTCAAATGATAGAAATTGGCTTTGAAACGGCAAAAAAAATTGTAGAAAAACAGAATGCATTTATACAACCCTTCTGCATTTTGTCTCCTTCCCATAACATTTTCTAAACTTTTCTTTCTCAGGGATGTCAAGACAGTGGATTGAATATTCTAAAAATAATAAAATGATTTAAGATTTTGACTTCTAGAAAAAAATGTGTGCAGAATGACTCAAATGCTGGAGTTAATTTGGCTTGGATGGAAAGCATTCTGGGAAAAATACAAAAAGAGATAGACCTTACTTTTGGCCAAGTTTAGTTTTATGTCAGCAAGTTCTTCCAATTCATACAAGAACTACATTGTAAGATATAGGTAATCTTGGGGAATTAACATTATTCTTGCTAGCCCTTTACCAGGTAACAAAATTTGACTTTGTCTAAATTGAAAGCATTTGCAGATGACAATTTAAATATGGCTCAAATGGTGCAAATTACTTTTTAATAGGGTAAAAAACATTATAAGGAAAGGAGATATTGCTGGTTATCTGCATTTTATCCTTTTCCGACAGTATTTTCAAAAGGCATCTTTCCCATGGTTCTTTTAAGTTAGCACTGTGAGATAAAGGGTTAAATATAGTTTGCTTGCTGAATACAAGTTGCTTGTTTGATCAAGGTGGCCACTAAAACAGGTTTTACCTTATGTGCATTTTTTTTGCAGGAAGATGGCAGTATCTATCAAGTCTGGGATCAGGACGAAAACATAGCTCGACTCCATTTTGTAAAGTTTGAGACCAAGTTTATTGAAACTTGTCTGGGATTTATAAAAGAGCACATCAAAGAGGCATCATCTTCCATTATAGGGAAGGGTATTAAAGTGACGGGCGGTGGGGCTTTTAAATACACAGATTTGATATCCTCAACGTTAAGTGTGAAGTAAGAGAAACATTTTTACTTACTCTTCATAAGAAGGGTTTTTCAACTGCATCACACTGCATTCTACTGTCAGATTTTTCATATCGAACACAACCAGTTGATTATCCTCAATATCTCAGTCTGTCATTACTTATTTACTAAAAACCCAAGCTGGTTCATAATCATGAATGAAGAAATGTAATGAAACACATTTTTGTGGTGCAGAAAAACACTGTGCATAATGGAAAAGCCACTCCTACATATTTACGTGTGCTATACAGAGGTCCCTCAAATGTCACCAGGCTAAAGGGGTTGAACTTTGTAAGTCTTTAACTCATTACCAAACAACAATATTTTAGGCTTGTCGAAATTGAAAGCATTTGCAGACGACAAAATAAAAGTGACTGAAAATTTAAAATTTGTTTTGCAAAGGATAGAAAACATTGTGGGAAAAGGAGAAAATGCTGGTTACCAGCATTTTCTCCTTTTCCCACAATGTTTTCTAAAGGTTTCTTTCTCAGGGGCGTCAAAAGTAGGGATTGAGTGGTAATGGGTTAACTCTTTACCAAACGACAAAATATTAGACCAGTCCAAATTCAAAGCATTTGCAGATGACAAAATAAATGTGAATCAAAACTTGAGATTTGATTTGGAAAGAGTAGCAAACATTGTTGGAAAAGGAGAAAATGCTGGTTACCAGCATTTTCTCCTTTTCCCGCAAAGTTTTTAAAAGGCTTCTTCCCCAGGGTCGTTAAAAGTCAGGACTGTGTGGTAAAGAGTTAACTAAACAACAAAATTTTTGACTTGCCAAAATTTGAAGCATTTGCAGACAGCAATTCAGAAGTGGCTCAAAAGGCAGAATTTGTCCTTGATAGAGTAGATAACATTGTTGGAAAAGAAGAAAATGCTGGTTTAAAGCATTTGTAGATGGCAAATTAAATGAGACTCAAACCTGTCTTTGTCCATGATAGAGTAGAAAACATTGTTGGAAAAGGAGAAGATGCTGGTTTAAAGCATTTCCGGATGGCAAATGAAATGAGACTCAAACCTCTCTTTGATATGGTAGAAAATACTGTGGAAAAAGGAAAAAAAATACTGCTCCCTTTTCCCACGATGTTTTTAAAAGCTTTTTTTCTAAGTGTTGTAAAAACTTAAGAGTGTGTTGGTAAAGAGTGGATAAGCAATTTTTAGCTCCACTGGCCAAAGGTCAGCGAGCTATTGTCATGGCCTTGTGTTCGTCTTGCATCCATTCGTCCATCTGTCCGTTTGTGTGTGCACCCGTAAACTTTTTCTTTAATTTTTACCAAATGTTCCTTAGGTAGTTCTCTTTCAAATTCCTTCAAATGATTGTGTCCCTTTGGTAATTTTTATCATTCTTTGTATTTTAGAGTGGATCGTGAGGATGAAATGCTGTGTTTAATCAAAGGTTGTAACTTTCTGCTGAAGAATATACCAGATGAAGCCTTTATTTACCAGAGACATGGGACACCGGAGTACAAATTTCAGGGCGTCGATCATAACACATTTCCTTACTTGCTGGTGAACATTGGGTCAGGAGTCAGTCTAATCAAGGTACATGTCTAGTGGAAGAAAGAGCATATTATGTAGATATTTGTATTTGATACTTATCAATTCCTTTACTTTTTGCCCCAGTATTGGAGATAAAACTTCAGAAAATCTTTTGAATTGAATTTGAAGATCAAAGAAGTAACCCTTTCCCAAACAAGCCGTGGTTTTTATGTGTTGGCAGTAAAAGTCTTTTGAAAACACTGTGGGAAAAGGAGAAATTGCTCGTAATGAGCAATTTCTCCTTTTCCCACAGTGTTTTCTACCCTTTTTGAGAACTTTCTGCCATTTTCTCAAAATCTAAAATTGTCGTTTGCAAACTCTTTCAGTTTGGAAGAGTCCAAAATTTGTTGTTTGGGAAAGGGTTAATATGATGTTTGCTTTATTTTAAAAAGATATCATTATTTATGGATAACAGACTAGATTTAGTAGTTGTGGGAGAAAAACAATTTCTCAACAATTCAACAAGTAGAACATTCTTCATGAAAACCTTTATTGTAGGTACACGCATACCCACAACATGGAATTGATGAATTAATGGATCAGGGTCTGTATTTACCGACCATTCTTCAGAATATTCTTTGTCTTGTTCTCCAAGATTTTCTAGATCTGACAGAAAAACAACTTCTGATTGGCTAAACCATTTGGTTTAGCCAATCAGAAGTTATGTGGCTTTCATATACAATAAATCTTGGAGAATAAGACTAAGACTATTCTAAAGACTGGTCGGTGAATAAGGACACAGGATACCTCAGCATATTGGAATCTATTCAGAAAGAAGGAAGTATTTTCAGATCACGAAAATACCTAAAAAGAGTGACAAACAAAGCCATATCAAATGTGATTAGTACCGATAAACATGTACATTTTGTGATTGTGAAATGTAATAAAGATCTTTTTGAGAACCTTTGTTGTAGTTATATTAGTACCTACATCACAGAATTTAATGGAGAACTAATGGATAACTCCTTACCACACAATACCGGCTTTTAATGACCCTAAGAAAGAAGGCTTTTTAGAATTTTGTAAGAAAAGGAGAAAATGCTGGTAACCTGCATTTTCTCTTTTTCTCACAGTGTTTTTTAACCTTCCTAAATCAAATTACAGTGTTTCAGTCACATTTATTTTGTCGTCTGCAAATGCTTTCAATTTGGACAGGTACAAAACTTTGTTGTTTGGTAAAGAAATAAAGATACCCAAACTTATGTGGATCTGCAAAGCAAGTATTTCTAGATCACAGATATACCAATGACATAGTGAACAAAAGAATGGCACAAGCAAAGCCATATCAGATGTGATTTGAACCAGTAAACAGGTACATTTTGTGACTTGAAATGTAACACTGTTCTTCATGAAAACCTTTGTTTACACGAGTCCTCACAACATGGGATTTGGTGAAGAACTAATGGATTAGTATGCCTTCAATTTATGTGGATCTATGAAGAAGGTATTTCCAGATTACAATTTTACTTATCAAAAGTGACCAAAAAATCACAAACAATAACCCTGTACATTTTGTGATATTCCAGGTGGAATCTGAGGATAATTTTGAGCGTATAGGTGGAACAGCAACTGGTGGAGGGACATTTTGGGGGCTTGGATCCCTATTAACAAAAGCCAAGGTAAAGTGTACTTCTATATCTAACAGGATGATTCATGTAGTTTTAACAAAATTTTAGACTTGTCCAAGTTGAAAACATTTTCAGATCAAATGATATATAATTATAGTAGTAGATCAAAAGATGATTGTAACCAGCATTTTCTCAGAATATTTTCAAAAGCCTTCTCTTTCAGGGGCTTTAAAAGTCATCAGTGTGTGGTAAAGGGTTAAGTGATGGTATTTATCTATGAAAGGATAGAAACATTGTGGAAAAATGAGAAAATGTTGGTTCCCAGCACATTCTCCTTTTCTCACAATGTTTTCAAAAGCCTTTCTGTCAGAGTAGTTAAAAGTCAGAATTGTGTGGTAATAGTTAATATGAGATTGAGATTTTCTATGAGATTTTTATTTTAGACTTTTGATGACCTACTGTCTCTAGCTGAGAAAGGTGACCATCGTAATGTGGATATGTTAGTCAAAGATATCTATGGAGGAACTTATTCTCTGATTGGTCTACCTGGTGAGGTAATAGCCAGCAGTTTTGGAAAAGCAGCTAGATCTCCAAAATCTACTGTTGGTAGGATTTCTGGATATCATTTATCTCTTTTTTTTTCTTTTTTCAAAACGTATTAAATTTGAAAGTAACACTACTTCTGAAGCTAATAAAAAAAATGTGTTGTTTTCAAACAACAAACAACCCCTGGTTTTCAATACTCTGAGAAAGAAAGCTTTGGAAAACCTTGTGGAAAAATGAAAAAAATGCTGGTTACCAGCATTTTCTCCTTTTTCTACAAGGTTTCCTATTCTTTCAGAGACAAATTTCATTAATTGAGACACTCAAAGTTTGCGGTCTGCAAATGCAGGCAATATGGACTTGTCCAATTTTTTGTCATTTTGTAAAGAGTTAAAAAAGAGTATGAATACTGTCAAAGTACTTGTGCCACATTGTGCTTGGTTCCAAAGGTAGACCTTGCTCATCAGGGGATTTGAACCCAGGACCTTTGAAGTGAGAGGTGGATACCCTATCTCTGAGCCACTTTCTATCAATAAAAGCTTCATCACTTAAAGTATTTTCCTGTTTTTATGTTTCAGATGACAGTAGTTTCAAAGACGAAGATATCGCTAAAAGCCTGCTACTGTCTATAAGCAATGACATAGGACAGATTGCCTATCTTCATGCTAAACTTCATGGTTTGACTAAAATTTATTTTGGAGGATTTTTTATACGAGGACATCCAATCACAATGCATACCATTACTTATGCCATTAACTTCTGGTCAAAGGTAATTTCAATTTACTTGAAAATGATATTTGTCTAGGATAATATTAGACTAGACAAATGAAAGCATTTGCAGATAACAGATGAAGATGACGCCAATCGTGGACTTTGAAAGGGTTTAAACATTGTTAGAAAAGGAGAAAATGATGGTAGCCAGCATTTTCACCTTTACCCACAATTTTTTTTAAAAAAGCCTTCTTTGTCAGGGTTGTAAACAATCGAATCGTTTAGCAAAGGATTAAATGGCGTGGCAAGTTTTTAAAAAATAAATTTTAATGTGTCAGTTTAAATCATGTTTAAATTCTAGTTTCTGAGATTCAGTTCTACTTGCTAAACTAAACAGATGTTTGTGCCCACTTTATATTAGTGCTGCCTTTGTCAAATTTATGAACAATCAAACCTGTATTAGGCATGCACTTTAGGGACACTGAAAATTGCTTAACCCTTTACCACACAATGACAACTTTCAATGATCCCGAGGAAATAAGCCTTTTGGAAAGATTGTGTAAAAAGGAGAAAATGCTGGTAACCAGCATTTTCTGCTTATTCCACAAACTTTTCTACCCTATCATAGAAACAATGCAACATTTCAGTCACTATGAAATTATCTGCAAGTGCTTTTAATTTGGATAGGTCTAAAATTTTACCATGCCAATTTGTTTTTTAGGATCGATAATAGTCATTGCGACAGGATTCATTCCTCCCCCACTAGTGCCATTGTTTCAAAAATGGTTATGTGGGAAAGCAGCCTGTGGCTTAAAAAAATATTCTACAGAGTACTTGTAACAGAAACTCAAGGAAAGCATATATAGGTGCCCTGGCTGCCACTTTATTAGTAAAATAATGTTGAAAACAGTGTTAAGACCATACTATCAATCAATCATTAGAAAGGTTGGTGAATGTGGCCCTTTATCTTCACTTCAGGGAGAGATACAGCCCCTATTTTTAAGACATGAAGGATATCTAGGGGCTATTGGTGCTTTTCTGAAAGGGGCAGAGGAAGAAGGTATGTAATTAAGCCATTACCATGCAATCCCTACTTTTGACGACCCTGAGAAAGAAGCCTTTAGAAAACATTGTGGGAAAAGGAGAAAATGCTGGTAACCAGCATTTTCTCCTTTTCCCACAATGTTTTCTATCCTTCACAAAACAAATTTCAAATTTTCATTCACTTATATTTCGTTGTCTGCAAATGCTTTTGATTTGGACAAGCCAAAAATTTTGTTTTTTGGTCATGAGTTAAGTAAAAAAGATTTTTTTTTGTACAAATTTGATTGATGCTAAGCACTGTATTTTAGTAAGAGTGTTATTTGTATGAATTATTTTTATGGTCATAACTTAAGTCTGTACTGAAACAACCTAAATTTCAAACAAATCCTTGTTGATAGCATTTACAGATAATATAGTAGAGTAGAGAACACTGTGGGAGGAGGAGAAGAAAATGCTATCTACCAGCTAAGCCTTCTTCACCAACAACATTTTCAAAAGCCCTCTACTACTTATTTAAACTCAATTCTGTCGTGGTGAAAAGATGAAGTAATCAGTATTCAGAATTTTACATAACAGGGGTGGACAGGTCTTACAAAGTAACTAATTTTACTTTCACTTTTCAGACGCTGAAAAATACTGCTGGGAGGAGAATTTTGCTGGTAGCTCTGGTTTGTCCAGTCCCAAGTCCTCCATGTTTCAATTACCAGTACCTGATTCAAAGGTAGGTTTGCTATGGTAAACCTTACATTTGTTTGTTTGATTGTTTGAGAGAGAGGGGGGAGAGAGAGAGAGAGAGAGAGAGAGAGAGAGAGAGAGAGAGTCAATATGAATGCAGCATAGCTTGCCTTTTTCTATGTTTTGAGAATATATTGCTTAGAGGACTGTTAAATCTGCCAATACTTGCAATTCAAATGGGTTTATAACTTTTACATATAATGGTAAAGAGAAATGTAGGATCTGACATAAGTTAGCTTTAGAGATAAGATTTTATTAAACAAGTCTAAGGAAATGTCATTAAGCGAGCCTTTGGCGAGCTTAATTACATTTTCCTTGACAAGTTTAATAAAATTTTATCTCAAACGCCCACGAATGTCAGATTCTTTTTATCACATAACGATAGTTCACAAAATATAGATCAGAGGGTGAAAAAACATTCATAAATGCGGTCAAGGTATTTTCCATGAGACCCATTCACTGGTATGAAATGCGTACAATATGGCATCGAAAATGATGTCACACAAATGTGATATCAAACGTGTGTAAGATAAGAAAATTCGTAATGGGTATACTACTCTGAGAACAAGGGAGGTGATGTGAAAAAACTTTAATTTCTTTGTATATTGTTTCAGTTCGACATGCTAGAGTTAGACAGACTAGAGAAAGTTCTGCTACCCTGTCCACTATTATTGGACTCTGACAGCTACCTACCTGACACTGAGGATCTAACCCAGGACCAGTCTGCCAGAGAATACTGGCTTGACTGTTTTGTGGACAGTATAGATAAAGTTTGTACTTCAAGGTTTGGTCAAAATGCAGAGCTTGGGGTCTTATTTTCTAAGATTGTCTAAATATGAAAACAACACAGTTTTTTTATTAGCTTCAGAAGTCGTGTTACTTTCAAATTTAAAAAGATCTGGAGAAGTAGACTAAGATTGTTCTTAAAAATGGCTGGTGAATATGAACCCGGGCCTCGTGTTGGCTAAACCAAGAGATCTTATTTATAAGTAAGCTGATGCCATGATGTTCTTAACCCTTTACCAAACAATCCCTGGTTTTTACAACCCTGAGATAGAAGCCTTTTGAAAACATTGTGGGGAAAGGAGAAAATGCTGGTAACCAGCATTTTCTCCTTTTCCAACAATGTTTTCTACCCTGCTGGAAACAAATTGCAATTTTTGAGTTATGTTTATTTTGTAGTGTGCAGGTGCTTTCAATTTGGACCAGTCTAAAATTCCGTTGTTTGGTAAAGGGTTAAAATAGATTTTGAAAGTTAACTCTTTACCAAACGATTAATTTTTTGAATGGGCAAAATTCAAAGCATCTGCAGACAACAAATTAAATCTTGGTAATATGATGATTTCTGACTTTGACAGGATAGAAAATATTGTGGGAAAAGGAGAAAATGCTGGTTATCAGCATTCTGATCTTGATCTAGGTATGTCAAAAAAGCTTTTTTTTTTTGACTTTGGCACGGTAAGGGTCAAACCGGACATTTACTGTTAACAGAATTGATGTATTGCCTGATTATACTGGGTGATAAAGCTATTCTCACTTTGAATTATTCTGTGCATAAAGGTCAATTTATTTGTGTAATAAATGTAATGTGTGGATGGTTTATGTATTTCAGCAAAAAGAACAAGCTATAAAAAGCCAATCTACCTCAGAAGCCAAAGATGTACTTGAAAGGGCAGAGCAGTTTAAAGAGAAATTTTTACAGAGGTTGGAAATTTTAAAACGGAATCCATGGTAAATGTTTAACCAGATATGGAATTGTTCCAATTTTTCAACCCTTTACCAAACAATCCCTTGTTTTGGCGGCCCTGAGCTTTTGAAAACATAGTAGGAAAAGGAGAAAATGCTGCTAACACATTCCCAGTGTTTTTTATCCTTTCAAAGACAAATCTCACCATTCGAGTGCTAACCCTGAACAAATGGGTCAAGTTTGTCTTGCCTTGAGAAAAAATGGCCTTCAAAAGTAAGAAAAAGGAGAAGATAATGGTAATATGGATTTTCCTTTTTTCCCAATGCTTACCAGCCTTTTTGTAGCTCAAATTATTATAAAAGAAATAAGTTTTAAGATAGTAAAGCAAATTCCGATGGGTCCTTGTTTAAGGCCAACCACAATAAATATGTAAGATAATGAGATGTATTGGTTTTGGTGCGAAATGAAAGGCATTGGATTATCAAGAGGAAAAAAAAAATGGTGGTAAAAGGGGCATATACAAAGTCCTTTTCTACTTACTTTTCATATATAATCTTCTGCCCAGATGAAATCTATTTCCTGTGTCATGCTACTGCTAATGTCCTTCTTGCAGGTTCTTTTAGATCTTACTAGCTTTTTCTGATATCCAATCAATTGTTCAGTCTTTACAAATGAGCCTCACTCTGACAAAAGGGGTTTCAGTGCATCGCCATGATTCATTATACCAAACAAATCATCACAAAATCGGTTTCGTCTAACAACTGAGTCATGAGGTAGAATAGTCATTTGACATACAAAATATTTACAAAAATTTACCCATATCAGCCTGTGTGGACTGTGTAGGCTGACATGGATCAGTATATTTTTCAGGTGTAATGAATAGAGTTTATTTCATCAGCTTGTGGTTAATATGGGGAAATATTTGCCAAAAAAGGGAAAGGTATGCGAAAATAACGAGTGCCGAAATGCCTTACAGCACGACTTATTTTTGCGGACCTTTCCCTTTTGAGGCAAATATTTCCCCATATTAACCACAAGCTGATACAATAAATTATATATTAGATTTCATCTGATTATTTTGTCAAACTAGCGATCTCAAGTCAATAAGCCAGATTTTTGGTAGAAGGAAATTATTCACAGTGGCGGGGAAATAATTCTTCCCAGCTTAAACTATGTAATTTCTGTACCCATAAAATTTCTAAAAATAGACACATGGAATATAAAATACCTTTTTCACAGAGCTTGGCTCAAATTTATATACATCAGTCCCAAAAAACAGCTGGTTTGTTCAACATTACAATTTTAAGGTTTAAAATAGGGATGGCAACGAGTAACCGGTTAACGGGGTACTCGATCGAACGTCCGAGTATTGATTACGGAATTTGATATTCGAGTACTAGGTTTTTTTTTTTTTCAAAAATATACCAGTTTGCTTCCTGAGAAAAATTTTCTTTGCAAAACAAACACTGCAGCCGATTAAATGTAATCAAAACATCGTTGCAAAAGTGCGAAAGTTACCGACGTAGCCTAACAATTCACAATTTGACATGTGTCTGTAATAAACAACAACTGTGTCAATTATAACGTTAAGCCGTTCGCGTTAATCACTAATCATTAAAGTTTTCGTAATTTCAGTAAATCGGAGGCCGGCTGATATGGTCTAATTAGGGAGGAGAAAGTAATTATCCTTAAACTTCACAGTTTGACTGTGAGACTTATCTAGGGATCGTGCGTACCTTGTGATCGCCAACGTGCCGTTGTATACCTACCGTATTTTGCTTTGATTTTTGGGATAGTAAAATATATATGTTTTTCGTCTTCCAATACTAAGATCTATAAAAAATAATGATTTTATAAGCGGTCCCAAAACTGATGATCAGACAAGACACGCTCGAGAACTCTATGTCACCGACCGCAAACAAGTCGAACAATGCCGACATTAAAAAGCTACGCCATTGATTTCATAAAACCTACGTTTATATGGAGGTTGGTCTATTTTTAGATGGAATAGAATTCCAGCGGTCAATTTGTGGACTAAACAGTCCAAACTTTGGCTTTTTCCCATTGTTTTCGTTGATGATTAACTTGTAACTCCTTATTGCCTATATCCGTGGACAACGCTGAAGATTGTTATTTTGCGTTTTTTGGTAAATTCATAATATAATTTACCTGCTTACGTGGGGTGAATGACGTAAATTCCACTGACACAGACCTGCGCGACTCGTTCTCAAATTTGATAGGTTCGTCGATCTTCGATCGATAAAACTCGGTTAGATTACTGAATGTTGATTTCTATTTATAAATAACGAACCCGATTGACCGTGAAATACATGCTTGTCAACTCCATGGCAACCTCGGATGTATGTTTATCTTGGGATACAAGCTTTATCACACCCTTTATACACTTACATCCGAAATTTTTTGAATTGGGGTTTAAATAGACCGTCAGGTGATTGGATTTTTAGTTCTTGAATCGGGAAACTCCCTTTGAAATCGTGATGGGTTGGGAAGCATGCTTATGACGTTATGTGTGTAGAACGTGAAATGAATGCTTGTAAACAAAGGGTGTCAAACGGATCAAGATTTTTTGTTGAATAGATTTTCACTGTTTCTGATTCTTTTGGACAAAAATGTACCGATCTTGCTCTGAAACTTTAGTACAAAATGTAGTAAAAATCGTCCGAGTAACAGAGTACTCGATCGGAAGAATGACCGAGTACTTGAGTATTAAAATGGATACTCGTTGCCATCCCTAGTTTAAAATATGTGTAATTAACTAGTACCAGGCCACAAAATTTTATTTTGGTCCATAGTTATGATATTAGAAAAATGCATAGATAAAAAATTGAGTTAAAATTTTGAAACTTTGAAAGTCTTTATGATTAGAAAACATTATGGGAATAGCAGAAAATGCTAAGTACCGGCATTTTCTGTTTTTACCCAAAATATTCACAAGAGCATTTTCTTCCAGAAAGTGCTTGTAGACAACATGATATACATAACTCAAAAATTTAGATTTGTTTCCAGTGAGGTAGAAAGCATTGTTGGAAAAGGAGAAAATGCTGGTTACCAGCATTTTCTTCTTTTCACACAATGTTTTCAAAAAGTTTCTATCTGAGGACCTTAAAAACCAGGGATTGCTTGGTAAAGGTTTAAAGAAGGTTTTGTTGCACCCATAAATCTCTATAAAGTTTTAATGCCCTGAAATAGAAATAAGGGATCTGTGAGGTCCCTTGCTTCCATAACCTGTCTTTAATTTGATTTAACCCATTACCACACAATCCCTACTTTTTATGACCATTCAAAAGAAGCCTTTAGAAAATATTGTGGGAATAGGAGAAAATGCTGGTAACTAGCATTTTCTTCTTTTCCCACAATGGCCTCTACCCTTCACAAAACAAATTTCAAATTTTCAGTCACTTTTATTTTGTCATCTGCAAGTGCTTTCAATTTGGACAAGCCTAAAAAATATCTTTTGGTAAAGAGTTAAAGGCGCTAGGCTAATGCAATGTTTCCTTATATTATTCCATCTATTTTAGTGCATTTGGTTCTTTGAATGTAAGAGGACTGTTAGATATGCGGGCACATTGTCAGGCTGAGTTTGATTTTACAGATCCATATTCTCAGGTAGGTCCTGACTCAATGTAACCCTGTTGGTTTTATAAAACATCGTATTAGAGGAAGACATGGTTTACAAAAAGGTATATTGTAAGGCAAAGTTTTTTTTTAAATTTTACTAATTTTATCCCCGCAAAACGAATGTTTTCAGGGGGATACTGGAATCACCCTATCTGTCCGCTTGTTTGTCCATGTATCCGTCTGTGTTTGTCTGTGTACAAATAACTGCCTGTTCCTGTCAAAGTGCTGACGGGAGTATTAAGTCACATTCAATGACAGCTCTAGTTCATACTCTCAAGTGTGTGAGTCGCTTTTTTGCCTATCTTGATATTTTAGGAGAGGGATAACTTATGTGTATAAAAGAAATGTTTCACAGTGACAAAGTGCACTCTAGACTGGAACTGTCCCAGTCATGATTGTCTTCAATTTAAAGCCTACTATCTCAACCAGCTACATTCAATCCTGAATTTTAAAGACACTGAAGGAGCTTTCAGAAATATGGTGGGAAAAGGAGAAAATGCTGGTAAGGAGTATTTTCTCCTTTTCCCACAATCTTTTCTACTTTATCACAGAAATTATCATTCGAGCTACATTCAAGTTATGGCTAGCAAGTGCTTTCAATTTGGTCGAGTACAGTTTTGGAAAAAGGATGAATATCTACTGTGATGAAGGTCAGCCTTTGAAGCCTTGTGCTGTTGTTGGAAAAAGAGAAAATGCTGGTTAGTGTCATTTTCTCCTTTTGCCACAAAGTTTTCAAAAGCTCTGGCTCAGAATTGTGAGTTAAAGTGTTAGTTTAGAATTTGAAGTTTAGATTTGTAACTTTGCATGGTTTATTAATATGGCCTTTTAGTGATTTCGAAGAACTTTACATGGATCAAAATTGGCCTTAACCCTTTACCAAACAATCCCTTGTTTGACGACCTTGAGATATAAGCCTTTTGTAAACATTGTGGATAAAGGAGAAAATGCTGTTAACAGCATTTTCTCCTTTTCCCACAATGCTTTCTACCCTGCTGGAAACAAATTTCATATTTTTAGTTACGTTTATTTTGTAGTTAGCAAGTGCTTTCTGTTTGGACCAATCTAAAATTTTGTTGTTTGGTAAAGGATTAAACAGTGATGGAATTTTTTCTAACATGATAATTGTTTCATGTTTTCAGCAAAAACAGTTTGAAAATGAACATTCCCTGAAGTACCTTGGTGCACGACTGAACCAAATAGATCAAATCTCTGATCACAAGGAAAAGCTACTTGAACTTGCCAAAGGGCTCTTAGCTGGCAATGTGTTTGACTGGGGTGCTAAAGAGGTGGCGAACATGATGGAAAATGAAAACTTTACCTTCTCTGATGCTCAAAACAAATTACAAAGTAAGTGATCTGGGTCTATATTCATCAAATATTCTAAATTTCATCCATCTTCTTTATCTAGATTTTGAATGTAACACAACGTCTGATTGGCCAAACCTTTAGTATCTTCTTGCAAATGGCTGGTAAATATGGACCCTGATTACACCCCTGCAAAATGAATGTTTTCAGGGGGCATACTGGAATCACCCTGTCTGTCTGTGTGTCCATCAGTGTTAAAAATACTAGTAATAGCAGGGTTTTCCATGACATGCAAATCCCGTGTCATAAACGCAATTTTAATTCAAATGACCTCCCAAAATAAGTGACAGTATGTCGACGGTGACGCAATTTTCCCAGATCTACATAATGTACGAAGTTGAATAAAGAATCATAATTCCCAGTCTGTTTTTGCTTCAATGTCAGACAAACACCGTTCTTGTTTTATAGGGTTTATTTTAGATAAAAGTGGTTTTCTTGTAATTTATTTATAGAATAAGACTGGTTTATGCATTATTGGCATAAAGTATATAGGACAGGTGTTGCAAATATCGGCTCAGTCAAAGTCATGGTTGGGTTCTCTGTATTTCATAGAATATTTTACACGACTTACGGTATATAAAAGTACAAATTAACTTTCTGTGCTGTTAGAGGAAAATTAATGTCACGACGAAGAAAACTGTAGCATTCTTCTATCGTCTGCTTCCTACAACTACCGATCAAGCCACAAAACGAAAGTGTTTGGTCTGTCAAAAAGTGACATTGATGTTTCCATCAGAAATGATCAACCAACTTTTCAATTTTGGAAGTTGGCATTTAAAGGTAAAAAGCAATGTAAGTCGTGCATTAAGTTGATTACGAGGAGATCCATTTTTTTGACCCCCTAAATTAAGGAAATGACCCTTTACTAATGAGGAAGGGGGTCACAATGACCCCCAATTTTCAAAGCCGAGGGAAAACCCTAAATTGCCTGTTTCTGTCTAAGTGCTGGGTGTGGGGGGGGGGGGGGTATTAAGTCACATTCAGTGACGGCTCTAGTTTCTATTTACCATAGGGTCTAGCCAGGCTAGAGCATCTGCATAAGAATTGAAGTTACTGTAAAGGCTCTAATAATCATTAATCCTTTACCAAACATTCCTGAGTGACCAAAATAGGGAAACAAATGATCCAAATAGGGAAACATATTGTAAAGCATTGTGGGAAAAGGAGAAAATACTGGTAACCAGCATTTTCTCCCTTTCCCATAATGTTTTCATTCCTACCAAGGTCAGCTGCCATCCTATGAGCCACATTTGATTTGTTGTTTGCAGATGGTGCTAGTTTTGGCTGGTCTAAAATTTGCCATTAACCCTTTACCCCACAAGGCATTTCTATGGTATCTCTAATTGACCCAAAATAACTGCAAGGATGAAGCTGTTTCTTATACGTATATGACACCTTTTGATAGCATAGAAAAAATTGTGACAAATGGTGAAATTGCTCGTCACAAGCAATTTCACTTTTTGCCACACTGTTTTCCAAAGGCTCCTACAAGCAATGCGTAGAAATGGGTATCTATGGAGTAACCGGTTAACCAGTTAAATACATAAGAATTCTCATTTGTTTGAGAACTGAAGGCACAGACAAAACACATGCATGTATCCATTGCATACTCGAATTGGCCCTTTGCTACATGTAGCTCAGCTCTGTTTTGAAAGAAACCCTTTAACAAACAATCCCTGGTTTTTTATGACCCAGAGAAAAGAAGCCTTACGAAATCATTGTGGGAAAAGGAGAAAATGCTGGTAACTAGCATTTTTAGCTCACCTGAGCACAACATGCTCAAGGGGAGCTTTTAGGATCACCCGGTGTCCGTCGTGCGTCGTCCGTCGTGCGTCGTGCGTCGTCCGTCGTGCGTCGTCCGTCGTCAACAATTCTTTAAACATCAACTCCTCCTAAACTGCTGGGCGGATTTGGACCAAACTTGGCAGGAATGTTCCTTGGGAGGTCCTCTTTAAAAATTGTTCACAGAATTTGATTCCATCAAAAACTCTGGTTGCCATGGCAACCAAATGGAATTTTTTAGCAAATTCTTTAAAAATCTTCTCCTCTGAAACCACTAGTCGGATTTTGAAATAATTTCACAGATATATTCCTTGGGTGACCCTTTTCAAAAATTGTTCGTGAAATTTTGATTCGTCAAAAAATGTGGCTCTGGTGAATGGGGGCTTCTTGCACTATACAGAAATGAAGGAATTCTTTAAAAATCTTCTCCTCTGAAACCGCTGGTCAGATTTTGAAATAATTTCACAGAGTTGTTCCTTGGGTGACCCTTTTAAAAAATTGTTCGCGAAATTTTGATTGGTCAAGAAACATGGCTCTGGTGAATGGGGGCTTCTTGCACTATACAGAAATGAAGAAATTCTTAAAAATTCTTCTTCTCTGAAACAGCTGGTTAGATTTTGAAATAATTTCACAGACTTGTTCCATGGGTTACCCTTTTCAAAAATTGTTCGCGAAATTTTGATTGATCAAGAAACATGGCTCTGGTGAATGGGGGCTACTTGCACTATACAGAAATGAAGAAATTCTTGAAAATTCTTCTTCTCTGAAATGGCTGGACAGATTTTGAAATAATTTCACAGAGATGTTCCTTGGGTGACCCTTTTCTAAAATTGTTCGTGAAATTTTGATTGGCCAAGAAACATGGCTCTAGTGAATGGGGGCTACTTGCATTATATGGAAATGAAGAAATTCTTGAAAATTCTTCTTCTCTGAAACCTGTGGTCAGATTTTAAAATAATCTGACAGAGATGTTCCTTGGGTGACCCTTTCCAAAAGCTGTACATATAATTTTGATCCCTCAAGAAACATGGCTCTTGTGAATGGGGGCTACTTGCACTATACGGACATGATGAAATTCTTTAAAATTCTCTTTCTCTGAAACCCCTGGTCAGATTTTGAAATAATTTCAGAGAGATGTTCCTTGGGTGACCCTTTTCAAAACTTGTTCGTAAATTTTGATCCATCAAGAAACATGGCTCCCGTGGATGGGGGCTACTTGCTCTTATACAGAAATGAAGAATTCTTAAAAATTCTTCTTTTTGAAACTGATGGTCAGATTTCGAAATGACTTTTACAGGTGACCTTTTGAAAATTGCTTGGCAAAATTATAAATTTGATTCCAATGTTTCAATACCTCATAAAAAAAAATAGACTATGGTCATCTCAAAAATTCAGGTGAGCGATCCAGGGCCATCTTGGCCCTCTTGTTTTCTTTTCCCACAATGTTTTCTACTCTTCTAGAGTCAGGTTTCAATTCTTGAGTCAGCTTTATTTTGTCATCTGCAAATGCTTTCAACTTGGACTTCTGGTTAAGAGTTAATGTCATAGCCATGGTGTCATCCTCACTGCACAAATATTGACATTTTTAAAACCTTTGCCATTTATAATCTTTGTCATTACTGAAAATATTTACCTCAGACCTGGGCTAGATATTATCTATCAAAAGGGGAGCCCATACGACAAGGGTAGGTAACAATAAAAAATCTGCGCACTCATTTTTTCAACGCCTAACAACGCATCTTTATGAGATATATTTCATATCAAAAATAACCAGTTGATTATCCTCTATATCAAATGTTGCTCAAGTTAAGGAATTTGTCTGTGGAAGGATAGAAAACATTGTGGGAAAAACAGGTGAAAAAATGTTGGTTACTAGTGTTTTCTTTTGGACATGATTTTTCAAAAGCTGTCATCTTCATGGTTGTGAAGATATGGGGTCTTTAGATGGAGAGCTGTTCACCCTTTACAGTCAGCATTTTCTCTTTTCCTACAATGTTTTCGAATTGCTTCTTTAACAGGGTTGTCAGAATTTGGAATGGTGTGATGAAGCTCAATGTCATGTAATCATAAGTGAAGCACTTTCCGACAATTTTATCACATAAGCATTATTTTATTTACAGATCGACCTTGGTTGATGGATGATTTTGATCAGTGGCTGGCCAGAAGAAGTAATGGCCATAGGTATAACTGTGCTGTGATTTTCTGTGATAATAGTGGGGCTGATATCATTTTGGGTGTGTTCCCTTTTGCAAGGGATCTCTTACTCTCAGGGTCAAAGGTAAGTCTTATAATATCCCCTGCCAAAGCTGGAGGGATATAGTTTTAGCGTTGTCTCCCTCCATCTGTCCTGTATGTTCTTGAGGACAAATTTTCAGTATGAAACTCCTGAAACTTGTTCATAATACAGTCAAAACTGTCTTAAGCAGTCAACTTAGGGACAAGCCAAAAGTGGCTGCATACGTCAGTTGGCTGCTTAACACAGATCAGATTAGCAAAAATATTTTCTATCCAATCACAACAAATTTAAAGTTTTCAATCACATTTGTATTGTTGACTGCAAAAGCTTGCAATTTTGACAAGTCCAAAATTTTGTTAATTCCACTGCCAATGATAACTTTTGAAAACATTGTGGAATGAAAATAAAAGAAAAAAATTCCTCATGAGCACTTTCTCCTCTTCCAGTCTTTCTCTGCTATACATTTTTATAGTAATCAGTACTAGATTTCCTTCGTACAACTTCTAACCAAGACCCGATAACATGTGTACATCCGAATTTGACAGAGTTGACAAGCGTGTATTTTAGGTCAATCAAGTTTGTTGTTTATAAATAGAAATAAAGGTACACAGTTTTACCCAAGGTTAATTGATCGAAGATCGACGAACCAATCAAATTTGAGAACGGTCCGAGCAGGTACTTGTCAGAGTGGAATTAACGTCGTTCACCTCACGTACATGTAAGCAGGTAAAATATTTTGTGAATTTTATCTACAAACACAAAATAACATCTTCATTGCGATCCCAAGATGCAGCATTATCTCCCGCTAGATGGCATTCTATAAATACTGATCTATCTAATTTGGGCATCCTGGGTACAGAACCTTACCACTTTCCTACGTGACAACCGTTACTTTGAATTTCAAACTAAACGTTTACTCAATAAAACGCTACCTGGTGCAATTCACTCGGCTATGATCAGCAGTTTAGAGAAATCTGGAGCTAAAGCAGGTCTCATTTCTCCTCAAATGTATTGATAAAAGCTATTTTCTACATTGCTACTTTATAGAGCGTAATATTACAGTCAGCTCGCTTTCGGGGCTATTGATGCGTCATATAAGACAGTCGAATCTTCGAAGGATATGACATGCTCAGACAACGCAAGATGCAGACAATAATGTGCGAAAAGTTAATAATCAACAAAAACGATGAGAAAAAGCGAAATTTTAAACTTTCAGTGCTCAAACTGATTGGTGGAATCAATCTGTCTATAAATAGACAACCTGCAAACCTGACATCACTGACGTTCAGCGTCGACAATATTCGACGGGTTAGCCAGTGAATTTCAGTATGAGAGATTGTCTTGTTTGACCATAAGTTTTGGGAAAGTCTACAAAATAATAATTTTTTGTAGACCAAAGTATTGCGACACGAAAAAGAATAATTATTTGTTACTGTCCCAAAATTTAAGCAAATTACGGTACTCAACGCCATTTTGGAAATTATTGTATTGTAGTAATGTAAATCATTGCGGGGAAGCAGCGTCTATCTGTTAATTTACAACTTACATGTATAACTAGATTTATTAATGTTAGGTTACTGTGTATTATGATATTAATACTCTTCTTTTAAGAAACAATAATAAGTGATGTCATGTGACGTCAACGCCATGACAATTGATGAGTGTTAATGTTGATAACAATATGGTGTTCAGTGAATAAAGTTTATGACATTATTAATTGGTGTTGGTGTTAACACTATCTGCCAATTGAATAGCAAAGAATAGCCCGATATAACACCCTTTATGCAAAGTGTACACCTACACTATGAAGTTTAACTGTTTATCACACCTGTTGATTGGTATAGCATTGCGGTTTATGCACACGAAGCCAGACATGTCATTTATTTTTTTCACACCACCTGCTAGCAATTAGTCAGGTCGCGTGACCACTTTATGGGATATGCTTTAAGTGCAATTAAGATCTTCAAAGATGACCGCTGACTACATATTACAGTTTACCGTTAATTTAAGGACTTTAAAGAGCTAATTTGCATGGGCAGGCCTGAACTGACCATTAATCACAGATTGGCTGCTATGTACGGATGACCACTACCTCAGATTCGACTGTACTTGTCTTGGTGATACCATGAATGAAATGGGTCATGTGGAGTAAAAAACTAGGTCACTGGGTCAAATAATAGAAAAACCTTGTGTACACTCTAGAGGCCACATTTTCTGTCTGATAGTCTTCAAACTTGGTCAGAATGTTTGTTTTGGTGATGTCTCAAAAAAGCTTGATAATGGGTAATTGTCGGGTCCAAAACTAGGTCACTTGGTCAAATCTTAGAAAAACCTTTTGTACGCTGTAGAGGCCACATTTACAGTCCAATACTCATGAAACTTGGTCAGAATGTTTGTCTTATTGATATCTCAAAAGTATCTGATAATGGGTAATGTCTGATAAAAAACTAGGTCACTGGGAAACTAGATTGAAAATGGTTCATGTTTAGTCAATAGACTCAAGTGAGAGATTTCAGGGCCATCATGGCCCTCTTGTTTGTATTAACCATTATTGTCTTCTTTCCAAAATCTTTTTCTACATTTTAGAGGCAAATACTATCATTTGAAGCACTGGTGCATTCAATATGTTGTCTACAAGTAAGCCACACTCTGTGAAAAGGAGGCTTGATGCATCTCTGAAAAGTATCAACCCAGTTAAGCCTGCGCAGTTTTACAGGCTTTATATATACCTGGGCCAAAACATCTTACTGTCACTCAATTTTCTGTATTTCCAAGGACCAGTCTGTGTTTATAACCTTTCATATTTCAGCCAATTGTTTGAAAAAGTGGCTACTATGGAGTTATAATTACATGTATGTGATGACTTGTGCAGGTATCATGGATCACAGAGATGTATTTGGCCCCCTTTAGTCAGAGCATGGCTCAAATACTTTCAGTTTGAACAAATTTTCAAAATTTTCTTGTCTGATTAACTCTTTACCAACAAACAAGTTTTTTAGACGGGTCCAAATTGAAAGCATTTGCAGACAATGAAATAAATGTGACTGAAAATTTGAATTTCATTTTGGGAAAGGTAGAAAACATTGTTGGAAAAGGAAAAAAGGCTAGTTACCAGCATTTTCTCCTTTTCCTACAATGTTTTCAAAATGCTTCTTTTTCAAGATCGTTAAAAGTAAGGATTGTGTGGTAAAGAGTTAACCCTTTCCCAAACAATCCCTGGTTTTTACGACCCTGAGATAGAAGGCTTTTGAAAACAATGTGGGAAAAGGAGAAAATGCTGGTTACCAGCATTTTCTCCTTTTCCCACAATGTTTTCTACCCTACTGGAAACAAATTTTGATTTTTGAGTTATGTCTATTTTGTCGTCTGCAAGTGCTTTCAATTTGGACCAGTCTAAAATTTTGTGGTTTGGTAAAGAGTTAAGTGTTACACAGTTTGAACCATGTTGTAATGAACAAAGGTATCAACCCATGTCAGGTTGTGCAGTCTGCATGAGCTTATGAAGGTCAAAACTTTTTGCCATTAGCTAATTTTCTGCATGTCAGATGACCAGTCTACCACATTATTTAGTCAGTTATTATTCTGTGACGATAAGCTTGGTTGAATGCTTCATGGAGATGCATTAAACCCCCTTTTAGCCAGTAACATTTGTAACATTTTCCAGGTTATACTTTGTGCAAATACAAGACCAGCGTTGAACGATGTCACCCACCAAGAACTCACAATCCTTGTGCGACGTGTGTCTCAGATATGTCCTGTGATTGCAAAAGCAACAGCTGAAAATAAGCTTATTGTGATGGCCTCGGGTCAAGGGTCACCTTGTTTAGATCTCAGGTATGGGTTGCTTTTTTATACGTCTGTAGGGTTGGATTGTGTTATGGCCCTGGTCGTCCATCTGTCCGTCTGTCCGCCTGTCTGTTAGCAATGATTTTCATTTAAAAAAGGTGGTTTGGAAATAGTCTGAAAAAGTAGAAAGCATCAATTTCATGTCAGATTTCTTGATAAAGGCAAAAGCCAAAATATGGAAATAGAGAAAACAGTTTAAAATTGTGTATTTTTCATTCCCTTGGGAATATTAAGTAGATTAAGCATATGTGGTAAGGTGTTTGCCAGACAACATAACTGTAGACATTTTTATATTGAAAAGATGAGCAGAAAACAAAGCAAACGAGGTTAAACTGATAGTATTTTATTGTTGCAGTGTAGAAATTAAGACATTGTGCTAAAAGGAGGAACCGCTTGTTTTAAACAGAACCCTTTTGTAAGATCAATGATAGTCTTTTGGACAAGAATTTCAACCTTTTAAAGGAGCCTTTAGATTGTTATTATTAAACTGAACTTAAAATATTATCTTTTTTTGAATTTAGTCAGGAACTGTACAAAAATAACAAACAGATGTGCAAAAAAAAAAAAACATGTTTATCTCTTTATTCCTGAGAAACTATCAAAAAATGAAAAATAAATGTATAAAGAAAAACTTCTTTAACTCCTTTATCAAAGGACAAAATTTTAGGTAGGTCCATATATGCATATTGAAAGCATTTTCAGATGACATTAAATGTTATTCAAAACATGAAAATTGTCTTTGATAGGGTAATACATTTTTAAAAAAAGAGAAAATGCTGGTAACCTTTTCTTTCAATGTTTTCAAAGGCTGCCATTCTCAGGTTTGTTAAAAGTAAAAATGATTGTGTGATAAATGGTTAAACAGTAT
Source organism: Tridacna crocea (assembly GCA_943736015.1). NCBI lineage: Eukaryota > Metazoa > Mollusca > Bivalvia > Cardiida > Cardiidae > Tridacna > Tridacna crocea. The sequence continues at coordinate 37,824,479 of OX031068.1, forward strand.
TTCCTCCATAGGATACATAGCTTTGTTGTGAGGTATTTTCACATTTTCATCTGTCCACCTTCTTTATAACTGTAGAGAAAAAAAATCATTTTGTTGTAGTTATGTACCAAAACAAAAATGATCACAAGACAAAAATCATGAAATAAGCCCCTTTAACTGTGGAGTATAGACAGAGTTGAGCACATCACTAGAAAAGATTCTCTTGTGGTGTTGAAATATGTGATTTTGTGGTGAAGAATTAGCCCGTTACCTAACAAAAAAAATTTAGACATTCAAATTTAAAGCATTTTCAGATGACAAATCACATGTAGATCAAATAAATGGATTTTTCTCAAAGTGGATTTTTCTCTATTTGAAAACATAGTGGGAGAAGGAGAAAATGCTGATTATCAGCATTTTCTTTTCATCCCACAATGTTTCCAAAAGTTTTCACTTTGAGGGTTGTAAAAGTGGGGATTGTTCAGTGAAGGTTGAATAGACAAAACCAGCATTTTGATAAACCTCATTTTTTCCTCAATTTAGGTTAATTGATCGTGATTTGGTTCAAACTATGAAAGAGGAGAAAGCTGATCTCATTGTGATGGAAGGAATGGGGCGGGCCATACATACAAACTTTGAAGCTAAATTTAGATGTGACTCCTTGAAAGTTGCCGTGTTGACGAACAGGTGGTTAGCAAAAAGACTAGGCGGAGATATGTTCAGTGTTGTGTTTAGATATGAACGCTCACGGCTTGTGACACAAAGCACATCCGAGAAACGATGACAGGAAAGCAACAATTAATACTTTGCCAATTCTAAACTTTACCCTCCTGAAAGTTTTTGCAGACGACTTGATTATCAAAAATCAATGAAAATGTAATGATGATTTTTGTCATTGAAAGATCAGGAAACATTGTGGAAGGTGGATATAGAGCATTTTCTGCTTTTGAGCTCACCTGAGCAAGGTGAGCTTTTGTGATTGTGCAATGTCAGTTGTGTGTCATCCACAATTTCTTCAAACATCTTCTCCTAAGTCACTGGGCCAATTTTGATGAAACTTGGAAGGGATGTTCCTTGAGCAGAGCTCCACCAAGTTGTTCAAGAGATTGAATTCCATGGTATACCTCTGGTTGCCATGGCAACCAGAAGAAAAAATAAAGCGAAAACTTTGAAAATCTTCTTCTTTGTAACTAGTAGGGGTAGAGCTTTGATATTTGGTATGTAGCATCTCTTAGTGGACCTCTACCAAATTTGTTCATATGCTGCTCCTGGGATCAAAACTTGCCCCGGCCAGGGGTCACAAGTTTAAACATAGGAACAAAGAAGGGAAACTTTAAAATTCTTCTTGTCTGCAACTAGAAAGTATAGAGCTTTGATAATTGGTATGCAGCATCTCCTTGTGGAGCTTTACTAAGTTTGTTCATATGATGCCCCTTGGGTCAAAACTGGCCCCATCCAGGGGTCAAAAGTTTGAAACAAAGGAAGAAAGAATGAAAACTTTAAAATTCTTCTGGAAGGGGTAGAGTTTTGATATTTGTTATGTAGCATCTCCTAATGGATCCCTACCAAGTTTGTTCATACGATGCCCCTGGATTCAAAACTCGCCCTGCCCCCAGGGGTCAAAGGTTCGAACATAGGAACAAAAAGGAATTTTAACTTAAAGATTTCTCTTCTCTGAAACTAGGTGTAGAGCTTTGATATTTGGTATGTAGCATCTATTAGTGGACCTCTACCAATTTTGTTAATATGATGCCCCTAGGGTCAAAACTAGCCCTGCAAGGGGGAGGGGGGGGGGGATTATTGTGGGGGGGATCACAAGTTTGAAACATAGTAACAAAGAATGAAAACTTTAAAATTCAAGATTCTTCTCTGAAACATGAAGGCATAGAGCTTTGATATCTTTCATGTAGCATCCAGGGGGTCACAAGTTTGAAACATAGGAACAAAGAATGAAAACTTTTAATATTTTTCTTCTCTGAAACTCAAAGGTGCAGAGCTTTGATATTTTGTATGTAGCATCTCCTAGTAGACCTCTTCCTAGTTTATCTATACGATGCCCCTGGGGTCCAAACTGGCCCCTCCCTAGGGGGCATAAGTTTGGACATGGGAGCAAAAAAGGAAAACTTTAAAATTCATCTTCTCTGAAACTATGTGTAGAGCTTTGATAATTGGTTTGTAGTATCTCCTTGTGGACCTCTTCCAAGTTTTTTCAAATGATGCTCCTGGGGTCAAAAACCTGTCCTGCCCAGCCCTTGGGGTCCCAAGTTTGAAACATAGGAACGAAGGAGGAAAACTTTAAAATTTTCTTTTCTGAAACTAGAAGGTGTAGAGCTTTCATATTTGGCATGTTGCATCTCCTAGTGGACCTCTACCAAGTTTATTCATTCAATGCCACTGGGATCAAAACTGGCCCTGCCCTGGGGGTCACAAATTTGAACATGGGAACAAAAAAGGAAAACTTAAGAAATTCTTCATCTCTGAAAGTAGAAGGTGTCGAGCTTTGATATTTGATATGTAGCATCTACTAGTTGACCTCTACCAAGTTTGTTCATATGATGCCCCTGGGGTCAAAACTAGCCCCGCCCAGGGGGTCACAAGTTGGAAACATAGGAACAAAGAAGAAATACTTTAAAACTCTTTGGAAATCCTTGATATTTAGTATGTAGTGAACCTGTACAAAGTTTGTTAGCCCACCTGAGCACAACATGTTCAGTGAGTTCAAAATTGGGTCACCTTGGATCATAAACTCTGTCTCTATGTTAAAGATATACTTTTTTGGGACTCTAGAGGTCACATTTTTTTGTTCAACTGACTTGAAAATTGGTCAGAATGTTTGTCTTAATGAAATCTAAGACTGGTTCAATATTGGGTCACCTGGAGTCATAATCTAGGTCACTAGTTCAAATTAAAGAAATACCTTTAGGGCACTACTGAGGCCACATTGTTTGCTCAATTGACTTGAAATTGGTCAGAATGTTTATCTTGATGAAATATTGGATGGGTATGAAATTGGGTCACCTGGGGTCATAATCTAGGTAAATAGTTTGAATAAAAGAAATACCTTTGGGGCACTCTAGAGGCCACATTTATTACTTAGTAGTTAACTTGAAAATTGTTCAGAATGTTTCACTCGATCAATTTGTGATGAGTTCTAAATCGGGTCACCTATGGTGATAGAGTAGGTCACTGTGCCAACTTACGGAAATTCCTTGTGGATGCTCTAGAGGCCACATTTTAAGCTCAGTTGACCTGACAATTGGTCAGAAATTGAATTATGCATGTGTAGTGAAATTTTGCCTTTTGACTCGGGTGAGCAATCTAGGGCCATCATAGCCCCATGTTTCATGATGTTTTCAAAAGGTTGTCTTCCCTGTAAAGGTTATAAACACAGAATCATTTGGAAAAAATTTAACCCTCTTCCTACAAATAAGACCACAAAGAAGAAGGGTTTTAAAGAGAATGTGGGAAATGACAAAATGTTGGTAACTAGCATGTTCTCCTTTTCACATTATTTTTTCTAAATTCTCCTTTTCCCAAAATTATTCCTACCCTGTCAAAGCCACATTTTATTTCTGGTCTGCAAATGCTTTCAGTATGGACATTTTTCTAAATTCTCCTTTTCCCACAATGTTTCCTACCCTTTCAAAGCCATGTTTTATTTCTGGTCTGCAAATGCTTTCAGTACGGACAACTTTGAGGGCAAGTTTGTTGGTTGATAAAAGGTAAAGAAATATATGAGCCATACTCTGGCAAAAGGGTTTATTTTAGATGAAAGAGGTTTTCCAGTAATTTATTTATAGAATAAGACTGGCTTACACATTATTGTTGTAAAGTATATTAGACATGTGTCGTAAATATGGGCCCAGTCAAAGTCTTGGTTGGGTTCCCTGTATTTCTAAACATATTTCATACAACTTTCGGTATATACCAGTACACATTACCAGTCTGCACTGTTCACGAAAACTAATATCACAACATGAAAGAAAACTGTAGCATTCTTCTATTGTCTGCTTCCTACGACTGCCGATCAAGCCATGTCGAGCAGTGATTTAGACAAAAAAGTTTAGTCTCTCAAAAATGAAATCAACTTTTCCCACAGAAATGACTGATCGACTTTTCTGTCATAGAGTTTAACCCTTTACCACACAGTGACGAGTTTTGACGCCCCAAGGAAAGATGCCTTATGTAAAAATTGTGGGAAAAACAGCCCACCTGGGTGGCTTAGTGGTGAGCGTGTTGCGACTCATGACCTGGTACCGGTAGTTGTGAGTTCGATACCTGGTTGAGGCGAACTTTCTTTCCAGCGTATTTTCGCCTCTCTCCTCTGCTGAAGCATGTGAGAAAAGTAGTCTGTGGCTTTGGAAAGAAAGTTGTGTTAGTACCAGTGTGAGAAAGCTGGGAAACACATGTGCGTCACCGACCGCCATGATATGACGTTAGCTGTTAAAGTGGCGTTAAAACCCCAATACAACCAATGTTGTGGGAGAAATAGAAAATGCTGGTAACCACCATTATCTCCTTTTCCCACAATACTTTCTACTCTTTCAAAGAACAATTGCAGCATTTGATCCAAGTGGAAATTGTGGTCTGCAACTGCTTTCAATTTGGACAAGGCTAGAATCTTGTCATCTGGTAAGGGTTTAAGGTGAAACGCATTGTAAATCATGCCTGAAGTTGATGACGAAGAGATCCATTATTTTGACCCCCTATGTTAACAAAATGACCCTCAACTAATGAGGGAGGGGGTCAAAATGACCCATAATTTTTGAAGCGGCAGGAAAAACCTGAGCTCCCTTTTGCGAGAGGGTTTAATCGGGGGTATAAGAATAAACCACTGCAGTCCCGTGATCGTCACATCTGCCATTTCATCTGGCGGAACAAAAGTGACAACATGCATGTCGTAAAAGGCGACAAAAGGGGCATCATTTTGTGTTTCATCCATTCCTCATTTATCATGTTTGTCTTATGTTGTTGCACATGTGTGTTATTTTCACCTCGCATTATTGTTTACTAAGTAAGTGCGCCCAATATGACCTAAGTTGTCGACGGGCCATAAAACACTATTCATTCATTATTCATTCAATTTTGCGAGAGCTTGGCTCATATATAAGCTCTTTGCCTTTTATAACATTAGCTTATTTTGTCTCTTCCTTCTGAAAGAGGCTTGCAGCAGAAGAAAGCACCCTTGCAAAATACAGATTATCATTATAACTCAACCTTTTTATCATACAAATGTAAAGGAAAACATTGTGATCGATCAATAGAGAATTTGTAATACTGAAAGAAATTCCTTTTAATGGCTATTTCCCCACCCCCCACCCCCTGAAAGTGGTTTAGTGTATGACAAAATTGTCATTTACAAGAGATAATGTTTTAACTGATTACAACACAATCCAGACTTGCAACCCTGAGGAAGAAGTGCAACCCTTTAACTCTTTACCACGCAAACCCGACTTTTAACGACCCCGAGAAAGAAGCCTTTTGAAAACATTGTGGGAAAAGGAGAAAATGCTGGTAACCAGCATTTTCTCCTTTTCCCACAATGTTTTCTACCCTTCCCAAAAGAAATTTCAATTTTTGAGTCGCATTTAGTTTGTCGTCTGCAAGGGGTTTCAATTTGGACCAGTATAAGATTTTGTCATTTGATAATGAGTTAAACAATGCTGATAAAGAAAGTATTTGCAGACAACAAATTTAATGGGTTTTAAATGATATCATTGTTTTCAAAAGGCTTCTTACTGGGAGTTGAAAAAAACTGTGTAGTGAAAGTGAAAGCCTCTTTTGTCAGGTTGTTAAAACATTAATTGTTTGGTATAAGGGCAAGTTTTAGAAATAAGTTACCCACCCTTTATATATTATCATTTTTATTCCAGTTTGATCTTTTATTTACTAAACGAGATTTAATTGTTATTATTTCAATAAACAGTTTATAACAGTGCTGAATAGTTAAATTTTGTTTCATACAGCATTTAGCTAAAGTTAGCCATAGTCCGTCTCTATTTAGCTAAAGTTAGCCATAGTCCGTCTCTATCACACAATTTTCATAAGGACTTTTCTCCAAAATCTTTCTTAACCCATTACCAAATGAGAAATTTTAGACTGGTCCAAATTGAAAGCATTTGCAGACGACAAAATAAAGGCGACTGAAAAATTGAAATTTGTTCGGGGAAGGGTAGAAAACACTGTGGAAAAAGGAGAAAATGCTGATTACCAGCATTTTCTCCTTTGCCCACAGTGTTTTCAAAAGGCTTCTTTCTCAGGGGCGTCAAAAGTAGGGATTGTGTGGTAATGGGTTAACCCTTTACAAAACGACAAAATTGTAGACTTGTCCAAATTGAAAGCACTTGCAGACGACAAAATATGTATGTCTCAAAAATTGAAATTTGTCTTAGGAAGGGTTGAAAACGTTGTCGAAAAAGGAGAAAATGCTGGTTACCAGCATTTTCTCCTTTTTCCACAATGTTTTCAAAAGGCTTCTTTCACAGGGTTGTTAAAAGTCGGGGCTCGACTGTGAGGTAAAGAGCTTATTTCATGTTTTCTTTGCTCCTTAACTCATTACCAAACGACAAAATTTTAGACTGGTCCAAATTGAAAGCATTTGCAGACGACAAAATAAAAGTGACTAAAAATTTGAAATTTGTTATTTGAAGGGTAGAAAACATTGTGGGTAAAGGAGAAAATGCTGGTTACCAGCATTTTCTCCTTTTCCCACAATGTTTTCTAAGGGCTTCTTTCTCAGGGTCGTCAAAAGTAGGGATTGTGTGGTAATGAGTTAAACCAAAAATTTAGACTTGTCAAAAACGTAAAAAAACAGGGATTCAATATTTGAAATTTGTTTTCAAAAACTAGAAAACATCATAGAAGAAGGAGAGAATGCTGGCTAGAAGCATTTTACTCCTTTTCCCACAATTTTTTCAAAGCCTTCTTTTTCAAGATTGTTTAAACTTAGAATTCAGTGGTACAGGGTTGAAAAAAATGTACAGTAAATGATTGCACATGCCAAGATAGATTAAGAATAGTCACGTGGCATTCAGATAAAAAAAAAACTAAAACATCTGACAAATCACTGCATCTAAGAAATTGCTATGTACAAAACATTTTCCAAAATATTTTCAAAATAATCTGCAAGGAAAAGTGAAAAAGTTGCTTGTAGGTGATGGTTGATCAGGCAGAAAGGCAAGTAAAAGCTTTTGATTAGAATGATTATCTGTGTGCTGTTTAACACCCATTTCAACATTATTTCAGTAATCATTCAAAGTATTAAGTTAGAAGAGCAAATTCATGATGATCAAGAGCTTTGCAAAGTGGTGCATATATGCCTGAAGGGGTTTGTTAGTAAAATGGGTTAAAATCTAGAACACCTGCAGATATCCACATTTTAACCCTTTCCCAAACAAGCCCTGGTTTTTACGTGTCTGCAGTAAAAGTCTTTGGAAAACGCTGTGGGAAAAGGAGAAATTGCTCATAACGAGCAATTTCTCATTTTCCCACAGTGTTTTCTACCCTTTTTGAGAACTTTCTGCCATTTTCTCAAAATCTAAAATTGTCGTCTGCAAACTCTTTCAATTTGGAAGAGTCCAAAATTTGTTGTTTGGGAAAGGGTTAAGTCACATGCACAACTACACATGGAGATTCATTGTTGTAAGTTTGAACTTATTCGTATGAAAACTGTTGCACACACAAGAAATTGCGGATGGACGACCATGCCATAACAAAATACAATCCTTTGGGCATAAAAATGAAAGTGGCATTGGTAAATTTCTAACTTTATTGTATTGTTTACTAACCTAAAATCCATTGGTAAATGTGAATGAGGTCATTTTACTTTTCAAATACCTGACCATGGAAAAGATGAAAATGAAGGGAAAAGTGTTTTAAAAGGGAACAGAAAACTATGGGAACATATTTGTTTCAAGACTTTTCTCCTTTTTGTTCACATCGTTTAACTCATGACCACACAATTCAGACTTTGCACGATCCCTAGTAACAAGCCTTTCAAAAACATTGTAGGAAAGGAGAAAATGCTCGTAACCAGCATTTTCTCCTTTTCCCATGGTGTTATTTACTCTTCGAAAGGCAAGTTTCAATTTTTGAGTCATGTTTATTTTGTTGCGGTAAAATGCTTTCAATATGGACAAGTCTAAAATTTCATTATTTGGAAAAGAGTTAACTCATTACCAAACAACAATATTTTATGCTCATCCAAATCAAAAGCATTTACAGATGACAAAATAAGTGCCTGAAGGGTAGAAAACATTGTGGGAAAAGGAGAAAATGCTGGTTACCAGCATTTTCTCCTTTTCCCACAATGTTTTCTAAAGGCTTCTTTCTCAGGGGCGTCAAAAGTAGGGGTTGTGTGGTAAATGCGTTAAACAGCGTTCTTCCCTAGGGTCCTGAATGGAGAACTGTTTGGTAGAGGGTTGATTAGGCTCTTTTTGAACAAAATATTCACCTACAAATCAGGAAATAATTTTTTTTTTGATAAATGTCAGACATCCTTTCAGAAAATACCCATGGTCTGAGCTTTACCACTCAAATCCTACTTTCAATGGCCTTGTAAGAAAAAAGACCTTTGAAAACACTGGTAAAAGGAGAAAATGCTGGTAACCAGCACTTTTTCCTTTTACCGCAATGTCTTCCAGCCTTTCAAGGTTAAATTTCATCATTTTGGTCGCCTTTAATTGATCGTCTCCAAACTCTTTCAATTTGGGCAAGCCTTAAAGTTTGTCGTTTGGCAAAGAGTTTAATTATAAATAAAAGTACAAGGTGTTATTAAAAACATTTTTCATTATTTAATAATTTAAACAATTTGGAGTTGCACCTGGCTAAAAAAGTACCTATGATGAGCAACTAGCTCTGTAAATCTTTATGAAACCAATCCTTGATTATCTATGGAAAAATCGTTGTGGAAGTGTACGAACTGGCGAAATTGTTAACAACCAATGGTCTAAGGGAGAAAACTCGTACTTACTTGAGTCATAATAATATTAGAGTTGTGTCCCTTATAAATGCGAACAGCCTAAATCCGAAGACGAATAAAAAACATCGTTCATCTTAACGTTTTCATAGAAAATCGGTATAAAAAAAAAAAAATCTTCCAACAATTATCTAAAGTTTGTTTTGAGGGTAGAAACATAAGTATAAACAGTTTAGATTTTATCACCACGTCACACAAAACCAAAAATGCAGTGGACAAATACAAATGATGTTTTGCATCCAGATGGTTATCTCCCTTGTTACTTTTCACATTTGTAAACACAACAACCGCCAATATTTGAAGCTGTAGGTAGCGATTTGCAACTCATGACAACTTATTACACTGATGTAATTTCTGTTTGACGAATCCAATCAATGTAAAAGATGCACAATATTTGATAACAAAGATTAAGTAAGTACTTCACGTATGTTTTGAAATTAACAATCCACGCGGTTTTGTAAGCCATCGCTCCATGTACGTTCCAACTAAAATGGTAAGGCTATTTTTTTATGTACCGATATGTAAGCCTGGTGATCACCTTTTAAAAACCGGTACATTTCAGTTGCCGGATTTTCTTTGGCATCAACCTCATTGCCATCGACATTTCAACTGCATTGCCTTTTTAGGTTGACGTTCATGCTCCCAGTCATCGACAAAATCGTCATTTCCAGGGTTTTCTTGTCATTTCAAACTACAAAATTTAAATTTCACGAGTAGAAAATCGAAATTGCATAATTCCCCGTTTGTTGAAAGCTTGAGCCTTATATCAAATATTTCCCAGCGAGTGTGTAGATCTTTGTTGATCCGAAATAAGGCATTTTAAGTCATGGTTTGGCTCGTCACAAGTATAAGGTGTTAAAGCATTTTATAAATTATTCAATTATTAAAACAGTGTAGGGTTACACCCGTCTGAAAGACCACCTACAATTAGCAACTAGCCCTATAAACCTTTATCAAACCAGTCTCTGAATACATGTGGGAAAATCGTTGTAGATGAGTACGAAGTGGCGATCGAAATTGTTAACAACTAATGGTCTAAGGGAGAAAACTCGTACTTACTTGATTCATTGTAAATATCAGGGTTGCCTCCCTTATAAATGTGAACAGCCTAAATCCGAAGACGAATAAAAAATACCGTACATGTTAACGTTTGGAGACGATCGGTAAAAAAACCCCATTTCTTCCCATTAGATCCAAGAAATATTATCTTAAGTTTTTTGTGGTAGTTTCATTAATATTATTAGTTTATCACTGCAGTTCACACAAAACTAAAAGAGCAGAGAACAAATATAAATAATATTTTGCGACCAGACGGTCATCTCCCTTGTTTCTTATCACATAACCGCAAAAATTTGAAAGTGTAGGTAATGATCTTTTTTACGTATGGCAACTTGTTACAGAGAATGTAATTTCTGTTTGACGAATCCAATCAGTATAAAACGATACACAATATTTGATAATAAAGATTCAAAGTACAATTCGTTTATCTTGAAATAAACAATTCACACATTCTCCTGTCTCATCGTTTCATGCGCGGTCGAACTAAAATGGTCAGACACTTTTTTGATGTACAGATATCTAACTCTGTATCAACCGGCGTATCAACCTATATACACCGGTACATCCCAGTTGCCGGAACTACTTTGGCATCAACCTCTCAGTCATCGACATTATAACTGCTTTGCCATTTTAGTTTGACGTCCACAAACGCACCAAGTCATCAACAATGGTCATGTCTAGGGTAATACTGTCATTCTTAATTCAAAAATTTACATTTCAAGGGTAGGAAATCGAGATTGCATAGCTCAGCTTGAGCTTTACATTAAAATATTTCCCAGCGAGTGTGAAGATTTTGATCCGAAATAAGGCAAAAGTGTTTGGCTCGTCGGACCTGTACGTGTTTACAAGCAGGATTCGATCCAATGAATGAAGGAAAAAGACTCAGTCCATGACGGAAATCCTTGCGAAATTCTGGTAAAAACTTCAAGAATTTGTCAGACAACGAAAGTACCTTTTTTCAGGAAAGAACAATAGCACTGATTAATGATGAATCTCGACGTGTCCAGCATTTTATACATGGGAACGAAAGCGGTGGGCGAATATCGCCATAAGGGAGGTTACTCTTAACAAAAAAAAAGACTTTTTGTCTCTACGAGTTTTCTCCCTTAGACCATAAAAATGGCCAAAGAATGCCACCGTTTCCTTACTTGTTATTATTGTTGTTTAATAACTAGTGAAATTGATAAATGACAAATGAAGTAAAAGATTCTGTGCAATAAATCAATTGTTAGACTGTTCTATTTTCTCCTTTTCCCACAATGTTTTCAAAAGTCTTCCAACTCGGGGTAGTCAAAAGTTGTCATTGTGTGGTAAAGGGTTAATGTATATGCATGATACCAAGCAAGTCATCACATAATCATAGATCCATAGAATCCATCTTTGTACAACAACCAACAGAATCATGGGGTAGAATTGTCCTTTGACATACACAAAATTGACCAACAGTGAAAAGTCCCAGCCCAGGTCAGCCTTCGTGGAATGTGCAGGCTGACCTGAATTGATACTTTTCACAGATGCATTAAGCCCCCTTTTCACAGAGCATAGCCTATTCAGTTTTATTGTTTGTGTTTGTATATTGAGACACTTATTCTGCCTTGCTATAGAGCTAGCTTTTGTAGTGACTTGGGAGTTGACAGTCCTGTGCTCAATCCTCGCCATGGGAGGCTATGTGTCAGAACTGTTCTATTGGGGCCCAACATCGAAACCCACTTATTTTGGCACTATGAAATATAACACCCTAATGTTCCAGCTATTGCCTTGTTCAAGAGTTAGAAAAAGTCAAACAATATAGCTGCAATGACACACGTTAAAAATGTTCCAGTGGATGAAATGTTTCCAACTCTTGAAAAATATTGAATATTAGAGTGTTAGTTTTCATAGTAATACCCCCGCAAAACGAATGTTTTCAGGGGTATACTGGAATCAGCATGTCTGTCTGTGTGTCTGTCCGTGCGTCTGTTCGTCTGTGTACAAAATACTAGTAATTTTGTGTTGCAAACTCCTCATACAGTTTTCCTTCAATGGTATTGAAACTTTGCACACATACTGATCATATATTGAAGATTTGCAAGACACAATTTTCAAGTGTCAACTCTTCCTGGTTGAGGAATTATCTCCCCTTGAACTTGACACTTTCTTCTGTCAAAGGGCTGGCAGGGGTATTACCGGTAAGTCCCATTCAGTGATAGCTCTAGTTTTAATTATTCCCTAAAGAATTCAAAGTGTCATTGTGTTACTTATACTAGAATTAGGGTAACAGTACTTGAAGGATTTGTGAACCAATCCTTATATATGGCGGGGGAGTATGTAGTCTACTGGTCAATCCCACAGGTAGATATAAATGTAAAGCTTGTGTTTGTAGAAGGCAACACTTAACTCTTTACCAAACAATCTCTCCTTTTTACGACCCAGAGGAAGAAGCCTTCTGAAAACATAGTGGGAAAAGGAGAAAATACTGGTAACCAGCATTTTCTCCTTATCTCACAATTTTTTCTACTCTTCTAAAGTAAAGTTGCAATTTGTGAGTCAAATTTACTTTGTTGTCTGCAGATGCTTTCAGTTTAGGCAAGTCTAAAATTTTGTAGTTTGGTACAAGAGTTAAACTACCTTGCAATACAGCTAGCTTTTGTAGCCATGTGGTAGAGCAATTGCCTTTGGACTTGGAGGTCCTGGGTTCAATCTGTGCAATTTGAGGTTTTGTGTCAGAATTGTTACAGGGTGAGAGTGTGGGTACATAAAATGTAATACAAATAAATTTACCATTCTTTATCAGTATCACTTGATTTCATTTAATTTTCCTTTCCATTGCCTTCCAACAAGTGTTAAGCCCTTATTTACCCTTTACCAAACCAGTTTTAATGACCCTAATAAAGAAGCCTTTTAAAAACATTGAGGGAAAAGGAGTTCTATGCTGTCAAAGCAAGATTTCTTGATTTTAACTATCTTTATTTATTTGCTGCCTGCAAACACTTTGAATTGGACTATTCAAATATTTTGTTCACTGAAGAGTTCAGGAGGACAGCAGCCTGGTGCTGTTGAAGAGTTGTGTTTTTAACCCTTTACCAATTTGCAGACGACAAAACAGATGTCGCTTAAAAATTGAAATTTGTTATGGGAAGGGTAGAAAACATGGTGGGAAAAGGAGAAAATGCTGGTTACCAGCATTTTCTCCTTTTCCCAAAATGTTTTCAAAAGGCTTCTCTCTCAGTGTTGCTAAAAGCAGGGATTGTGTGGTTAAAGAGTTAAGTAAAAGTTAACTAAGTCTTCAATTTTGGACATTTCCAAATTGAAAGCAATTGCAGACAACAAAGTAAATGTGAGTAAAAACTGAAGTTTATTTATTGAATAGAGGAAAACATTGTGGGAAAAGGAGAAAATACCAGTTACAAGCATTTTCCTCATTTTCTCTCAATATTTTCAAAAGCCATCCTTTTGAATAGCCATCCTCTCCAGGATTATTAAAACTTGCAAGGGTTAGAAATGTACAGAAGATGACTGGACTTTTCCTTGTAGAATAAACATTGAATTCTGATCTCAGGCTTTACTAAACAACAAAATTTTAGACTTAACCCTTTCCCAAACAATCCCTGGTTTTTATGGGTCAGGAATAGAAGCCTTTTGAAAACATTGCGGGAAAAGGAGAAAATGCTGGTAACCAGCATTTTCTCCTTTTCCCACAATGTTTTCTACCCTATCATATAGAAAAATCATCTTTTTAGCAACTAATAATTTGTCATCTGCAAAATGCTTTGAATTTGGTCTGGTCCAAAATTTGCCGTTTGGGAAAGGGTTAAAGCAGTTTCAGACAAAAAAAAGGAACATGACTTTGAAAGTATGAATTAGATTTGGGAAGGGTAGAAAATGCTGGTAACCAGCATTTTCTCCTTTTTCTACAATGTTTTCTTAAAGCCTCTTTATTAGGGTAGTTAAAAGTCTGGATTGTGTGGTAAAGGATTAAAAGACACATATGTACACACACCCACCCACCCACACACACACACAAATTGACAAAATCATTGCAACTAAGAAAATGCTAGTGACAGGAAATTTCTCCTTTTGCCACAGCTTTTTCAAAAAAAAATCTTTTTTTGAGAACCAAATGTGGGTGACAGGAGAGAGTTGATTGGAAAGTCAGCTAGAATCTTTTGACTGGTATGTTTAGTCTGTGTGGTGTTTAACACCATTTTCAACTTTATTTCAGTAGTATCATGGCTTTCGGACTTAACTATCATCAAAATAATGATTAAGGGTGAGCATAGGGCGTATTTGGGACTTCACCCTTTCCCAAACGACAAATTTTTGGAATAGACCAAATTGAAAGCATTTGCAGACGACAATTCAACTCTTGCTGAAAAGATGATTTCTATCTATGACAGGGTAGAAAACATTGTGGGAAAGGAGAAAATGCTGGTTACCAGCATTTTCTCCTTTTCCCACAATGTTTTCAAAAGGCTACTGTTCCAGAACCGTAAAAACCAGGGATTGTTTGGGAAATGGTTAAATATTTATTTACACAGTGAGAAATGCAGTTCTGATGGTTGAAGGAACAGGTGGGTGGCATTTATTTGCAAAGCATTCAAGGGGACAGTAAACTATGGGAAGTAGAAAATGCCTGTTACAAGAATTTTCTCCTTTTTTCTCACATTGTCATTCTTCTTTCCTATTTTCTTACATTTTGAAACAGGTTAATCCCTAGGATCATTAAAACAATTATTTGGTAAAAAGTTAATTAGGCGCTTTTTGAACAAATAATTTATCAACAATTGAGGAAATAAAAAAAATTTGATAACTGTCAGACATTCATCAATAATTTGTTCATGATTTAACACTTTACTACACAAATCCTACTTTTAATGGCCTCATTAGGATAGAAGTCTTCCGAGAAAAATGAGGGTAAAGGAGAAATTGCTGATAAACAGCATTTACTCCTTTTACCACAATGTTTATCAGCCTTTCAAGGACTAATAGAGGCATTTTGGTCACCTGCATTTTTGTCATGTGTAAAGTTTTTTCTAATTGGGCAAGCCAGAAATTTTGTTGTTTGGTACATAGAGTAATACTATTAATAGAAGTGCAAGGTGTTAAAACATTTTACAAAGTATTAAATTATTAAAAGAGTGTAGGATAGCACCTATCTAAAAGACCACATACAATGAACAACTAGCTCTATAAATCTTTATCAAACCAGTCTTTAAATACCTAGTGCACAGGTAGAAAAATCGTTGCGGTAGTGTACGAAGTAGCAAAATTGTTAAAAATCCAATGGTCCAAGGGAGAAAACTCGCACTGACTTAATTCATTGTTAATATAAGAGTTGCGTCCCTTATAAATATGGACAGCCTAAATCCGAAGACGAATAAAAAATACCGTACATGTTAACGTTTAAGAGACGATCGGTACAAAAAACAGTTCTTTCAAGTAGATGCAATGAATATTATCTAAAGTTTTTTTTTGTGGTAGTATCGTAAGTATAAACAGTTTAGATTTTATCATCCAAAACCAAAACAGCTGTGAACAAATATAAATGATATTTTGCAACCAGCAGGTCATCCCCCTTGTTTCATTTGTAAACACAACAGCCGCCAAAATTTGAAGCTGTAAATAACGATTTGTTACTCATGACAACTTATTACAGAGAATGTGAAATTTATATTACGATTGAAAAGCATCCAATATAAAACGATGTACAATAATTATATTTACTACAAGAACGTTTTGAAATAATCAATCCACGCGATCATTGTTTCATGCACGGTCGAACTAAAATAGTTCGGCGATTTTTTTATGTACCGATATCTAACTCTGGTATCAACCTATATACACCGGTACATTTCAGTTGCCGGAACCACTTTGGCTTCAACCTTCAGCCATCGACATTTTAATTGCTATGCCTTTTTAGTTTGACGTTCAATGCACCCAGGACTTCATCGATCGACAATGTTGTCAATTCTCTGTTTATCCTGTCATTCTAAATTCAAAAAATTACATTTTACGAGTAGAAAATCGAGACTGAATAGTTCCCCGTTTGTTGAAAGCTGAAAGTTTGAGCCTTACATCAAATATTTCCCAGTAAGTGTGTAAAGGTAGATCCGAAATAGGCACCGATCAATGTTTGGCTCGCCAGCAGGATTCGATTCCATTTAAAGAAAAAATACACTGACCATGGCGGAAATCCTTGCGAAAATCTGTTTAAAACTTTAAAGAATTTGTCAGTTAAAAAAAAAATCAGAGAAAGAATACGCATTACTGATATTACCACAGGAGAGCCACATGATATTTTTTGCTTATAGAGACAACATTTTGTTAAAAATATCCGAACACCTAGTAGTTTTCATCACAGATATAAATTTGCATATTTTTTTTTATCGAAATGTTGTCTATTCAAGCGCATATTAGCACAAATTATCATGTGCCGAGCCCTTGTGGTTATAACACGCATTTCGACTTGACCAGCATTTTATACAAGTATGGTAACGAAAGCAGAGGACGAATATTGCCAAAACAAAGGGAGGTCACTCTTCAATAAATTGACTTTATGTCTGTAAGAGTTTTCTCCCTTAGACCATAAAATGGCGAAAGAATTCCCATCACTCACTTATTATTGTTTGATAATTAGTGAAATTCATTAATGATAATTATTTGATACGAAGCAAAAGATACTATGCAATAGATCAATTGTTTGACTATTCTAGCAATAGAAGAGATAGCTTGTAATATGCAATTTATTAATTCTATGTTGTTTTTGCAACAAATGCTTCAAAATAAATTTTCATCAGGTACTTCAATTATTTTCAAAGTTGTTTGCTAAGATTTTGTTTCATGAAGTTATTATACAGCCTTTTACCAAACAAAATTGCATTTACTTAACCCTGAAGGAGAAGGTATCGAAAAAACAATGTCCTACGGACAGAAAATGCAGCTCACCCCTGATAGTTGTTTAAAGGATGGTTATGTGAGAAAGCAGCCAGTGGCTTGGAAAGAATATTAGGTGGAGTACCAGTAAAAGGAGAGGAAAGAATATAACTGAAATAACATTGAAAACAATGTTAACCCATTACCACACAATCCCTACTTTTGATGACCCTGAGAAAGAAGCCTTCAGAAAACATTGTTGGAAACGGAGAAAATGCTGGTAACCAGCATTTTCTCCTTTTTCCCACAAGTTTTCTACCCTTCACAAAATAAATTTCAAATTTTCAGTCACTTTAATTTTGTCGTCTGCAAGTGCTTTCAATTGGACAAAGCTAAAATTTTGTCATCTGGTAATGGTTTGAACATCAATTGTAGCCTCAACAAATTTGTTGTCTGAAAATGCTTTAAATAGAATATCAAAAAATGTGCTATTACAGATCTGACTTTTAAAGTGTAAAGATAAAATTTAGTGTCAATGTAGACAATAAAGTTCATAATCGGACTACCCTTTTTTGGACAGTCTTTAACTCTTTTTACCAAATATATATAAACTATATGTTTTCAATGATGGCAAGTATAGTTCATCAAGATAAACTGATAGTAAGGTCATAATCTAGAAAAGAAGAGTGGAAAGTGTAGATCACAGATCAGATTGCACAGAATGTGAAGTCTGACCTTGATACACACTGTCCATAAAAGGATTCTGTGACTTCTAAAGCAGGGAAAAAGTTAACTGACCTCGACCAAACCAGTGGTAAGCCTTTGACTTTTTTTATTCTTCGGATCCAAATCTTATTGGAATTCTTTTATTTTTTTTTTTTTTGGGGGGGGGGGGGAGGGGTCGTGGGGCTGTTAACCCTTTCCCAAACAACAAGTTTTAGACTCTTCCAAACTGAAAGGGTTTGCAGATGACAACTTTAAATTTGATGAAAATGGTAGAAAGTTCTCCAAATTGGAGGAAAACACTGTGGGAAAAGGAGAAATTGCTCGTTACGAGCAATTTCTCCTTTTCCAATAGTGTTTTCAAAAGACTTGTACTGCAGACACGTGAAAACCAGGGTTTGTTTGGAAAAGGGTTCATATAGTGGGTCAAATTTTGAGCTTGTGACACAAAATACATCAGAGGATCAACATAGGAGCTACAATAAATACTTTGCCCAGCAATAAAATTTTAGACTTTATCCTATTGAGAGTGATTGTGGACAACTTGATTATAAATTGATGATGATTATTTTATGATGGATTTTATAATCAAAAGATGAGGAAGGATGATGTTTTTATGATGTTTTCAGAGAGAAGACTTCTACGCTATGAAATAGTCATACAATGATGGGTTTTCGGAAGCATGAGGAAGAGGGAATTTGAAATTTGAATGGGACACTTAAACTGCCTTGCTATAGAGCTAGTTTTTGTTGCAACTTGGCACTTGGAGGTCCTGGGTTCAATGCCGGCCATGGGAAGCTGTGTGTCTGAACTATTATAGGGTGAAAGTTTCGGTGCATAAAATGTAATACAAACAAATTCACCATTCTTTACCAGTGTTCTTTAATTTCATTTCCTTTCCATCACCTTCCAACAAGTGTTTTGTCCTTATTAACCCTTTACCAAACCATGTCAGGTTTTAATAACCCTTATGTCAGATGAAGGCTTTTAAAAACATCGTGGGAAAAGGAGAAAATACCAGTAACCAACAGTGATTTCTACCCTGTCGAAGCCAGATTTTTTTATTTCAACCATGTTTTATTTGTTGTCTGCAATCACTTTTAAATTTGCATACTCAAATATTTTGTTGATCAGTGAAGATCGAGTGCAGTGAGAAAGACCTAAGTCTGTGGCTTTGGAAAAGTTGTGTTTGTTAGCAATAGTTAACTAAGTTTTCAATTTTGGACATGCCCAAATTGAAAGCAATTGCAGACAACAACAAAGTAAACATGAGTAAAGAACAGTTCAAAGTTTGTTTATTGAAGGGAGGAAAATATTGTGGGAAAATGCTGGTTACCAACATTTCCTCTGTTTCTTACAATGTGTTCAGAAGCTATCCTTTTCAAGGCTGTTAAAACTTATAACTGTGTGTTGACAGTTGCAAGGTTGCAAAACTTGAAATGGATAGAGAACGCATTTTGTTCTACGGAGGCCATCCCTAGGCATTACAACCACAATTTCCAGTTTAACTCATTACCAAACGACAAAATTTTAGACCTGTCCAAAATGAAAGCATTTGCAGGCGACAAAATAAAAGTGACTTAAGATTTGTAATTTATTTTTGAAAGGGTAGAAAACATTGTGGGAAAAGGAGAAAATGCTGGTTACCAATGTTTTCTCCTTTTCAAACAATGTTTTCTTGAAGCATCTTTCTCAGGGTCGTCAAAAGTAGGGATTGTGTGGTAATGAGTTAAATTGGAAACAAGTCCCTAGCATTTTTTTATCCCATACACAGTATATCAATTTTCTATCCATGTTTACATGACTAACTAGATTCTACACAAAAATCATAACATAACATCTGACAAAATCATTGCAACCAAGAAATTGTCAGTTACAGGAAATTTCCCCTTTTGCCACATTTTTTTTCAATTTTTCAAAATAGTTTGCCGGTGAGAATAAAAAAAAAAGCAGATTGGGTGGAAAGGCAGCTTGAAGCTTTTAGTTGGAATGATTAGGCTGTGTGATCTTTAACACATTTTCATGTCTATTTCAGTAATATAATTGCCGGTGCATCTACCCATTCTTTCCTGGAGTTTCTATTATCAGTACTTTCTACGATATACTTCCCAAGCCACTGGCTGCTTTCCCACTTAACTATCATTAGTTATGATCAGGGAAGAATTTTCTCCTTTCTTTCTCACTACATTTAAACAGCTTTCTTCCCAAGGATCATGAAAACAGTTATTTGATAGAAGGTTAGCCCTTTCCCAAACAATCCCTCATATTACAACCCTGAAATAAAAGCCTATTGAAAACATTGTGGGAAAAGGAGAAAGTGCTGGTGACCAGCATTTTCTCCTTTTCCC
This sequence comes from Tridacna crocea, assembly GCA_943736015.1. NCBI lineage: Eukaryota > Metazoa > Mollusca > Bivalvia > Cardiida > Cardiidae > Tridacna > Tridacna crocea. Next base: position 37,844,417 of record OX031068.1, read on the forward strand.
ACAATGTTTTCTGTCCTGCTGGAAACAAATTTCAATTTTCGAGTTATATTTAGTTTTTCATCTGCAAGTGCTTTCAATTTGGAGAGTCTAAAATTTTGTAGTTTTTGTAAAGTTTTAATTAATTAAGCTCATGCTGAAAAAAAAATGAAGAGAAAAATTCTGTGATAACCAAGAATTTAATCAGTAACATGTTCGTGATATAACCTTTTACCACTCAATCCCTACTCAATCCAGGACTTTCTTCTTTTACCAAATTTGTTTTCAGCCTTTCAAGGACAAATTCGTTAATTAATAGTCTGCAAACAGTTTCAATTTTGGCAGGGATCGTATATAGATCAGGGTCTGTATACGTAATAGGATCCCTGATTTGGGTAAGCTTGAAACTTTGTCATTTGGTAAAGAGTTAAATAATCAATCAATAAAAGTATATGATGTTAAAACATTTTACAAATTATTTAAACAGTGTTAGGTTGCAACTGTCTAAAAGAGCACCTACAATGAGCAACTAGCTTTGTAAATCTATCAAACCAGTCCTTTAATACCAGTGGAAAATCGTTGCGGTAGTGCACGAAGTGGCTAATTTGTTAACAACCAATGGTCAAAGGGAGAAAACTCGAACTTACTTGATTCATTGTTTATATCAGAGTTACGTCCCTTATAATTGTGAACAGCCTAAATCCGAAGACGAATAAAAAATACCGTACATGTTAACGTTTTAAGAGACGATCGGTAAAAAAGCAATTCTTCCAATTAGATGCAATGAATATTATCTATTTTTTTGGTGGTAGTTTCATAAATATTAACAGTTTAGACTTTATCTCCACAGCTCACACAAAACCAAGAGCCGAGGACAAATATAAATTATATTTTGCAAACCAGGCGGTTATCTCCCTTATTCTTAACACACTTGTAAACACAACAACCGCCAAAATTTGAAGCTGTAAGTAACAATTTGTTATTCCTGACAACTTGATACATAGAATCAAATATATAAAAACGATGCACAATATTTGATAATAAAGATTAAGTACAACACTGAAATAAACAATCCACACGGTGATACGGTTTTCTTTGCCATCGTTTCATGCTCGGTCGAACTAAAATGGTCAGGCGATTTTGTTTATGTACCGATATGTAACTCTGGTGTCACCTTATATACACCGGTACATTAAAGTGGCTGGAACTTTGGCATCAACCTCACTGCCATCGGCACTTTAACTGCTTTGCCTTTTTAGTTTGGCGTTCATGAATACGCTGTCATCGACAATGCCGTTATTTCTTGCGTTATCCTGTCATTAAAAAAAAAAACAAAAACAAAAACATTTAACGGGTAAAAAATCAATAAATATATATTACACAGTTCCCCGTTTGTTGAAAGCATGAGCCCTAACATCAAATATTTCCCAGCGAGTGTGTAGATGTTGATCCGAAGTAAGGCATCATGTTTGGCTCGTCAGGCCTGTAAGCAGGATTCGATACAACCAGTGTGAGAAAAAGACTCAGTCCATGGCGGAAATCCTTGCTAAATTCTGCTATAATTTTCAAGAATTTGTCAGATTACAAAAGTTCCTTTTTTTCAGGAAAGAACAAAAGTACTTATAAAGGATTACTAAAACGGGGACTCGGCACATGATAATTTGTGCTAAACTTTTTGGTTAAATAAAGACAACATTTCGATGAAAAATCCGAAAACCTAGTAGTGTATATACATGTATTAGTATTTCTTATCGAAATGTTGTCTTTTAAGCACAAATTAGCACAAATTATCATTCGCTGAGCCCCTGTGATTAATACATGGATTTCGCTATTTCAAGCAATTCTTACATGGTGACGAAACCGAGGGACGAATATTATCCTAAGGGAGAGCACTCTTTAAAAATATGATATTATGTCTGTACGAGTTTTCTCCCTTAGACCATAAAATGGCGAAAGAATGTCGCTGTTCACTTACTCATAGCGAGCACCGCGCATATGTTTAAGTTAATACCTTTGCCTTATTCTAAGATAAAACCTGCTTCGCAAAGTAGCTTGGTGGTTCGTCATGTGCCTGACTCATGTCCAGCTGGTTATGGGTTCGATACCCAGTTCAGACAAACTTCCTTTCCAGCAACTTAAAGTAGCCTCTTACATGTCTGAAGCATTGGAGAAAAAGTAGTCAATAACTTGAAAGGAAGCTGTGTCAGAACTGGTGTGAGAAAGACAGGAAACACCCCAGGGCTCGGTTTTTTTTTTATGCTCCCTGAAACATTTTGGGGGAGCATATAGTCACCATGCTGCGCGTACATCCGTGCGTCAGTTTGTCTGTGTGTCTGTTCGTCCTAAGCCATTTCTCCACAACACCTGCACCAAATTTTATAAAACTTCATACCTTAATCCTTGGAACTATGCACAAATATCTCTTCCCCAGTTTCTCAATTTGAGGCTGCATCACGGAAAAAAGGGGCTTCATGTAAAAATCATTTTTCCCTAATATTTCCTACATCCATGCTCAAAACTCTGTGAAATTTCAAATCTCAATTCTTTGGAATGTTGCCCAGATACCTCTTTCCTGGTTTCTCAATTACATACTGAGCCTCGGAAAAAGGAGGCTTCATGTAAAAAAATATTTTTCTCTAATATCTCCTACACTAGTGCTCAAAAGTTTGTGAAATTTCAAATCTGAACTTGTTGGAAAATTGCCCAGATACGGCTCTTCCCCGGTTTCTCAGTTTCAGGCTGCATCACTGAAAAAGGGGGGGGGGGGGCTTCCTGTAAATAATTGTTTTATGATACCTCTTTCCCAGTTTTTCAATTACAGGCTGCAATGCAGAAAAAGGAGGCTTCATATAAAAAATTGTTTTTCTCAAATATCTCCTACATCAGTGATCAAAAGTTCGTGAAATTTCAAATCTAAACTCGTTTGAACATTGCCCAGATGCTTCTTCCCCAGTTTCTCAATATCAGGCTGCATCATGGAAAAAGTGGGCTTCTTGTAAATTATCGTTTTATGTAATATCTCCTACATCACTGTGTTGTAAGCTGTACGGTACTAAATGTGTAGTCACTTCCAAGATGGCGGACTGTTTACATGGAGAAAGGTGGGTGTCACATTTTATCACCAATAACTTATTTTTTTTGAAACCTTCGAGTCATGATACTTATAATTTATTGTGGGGGAATGATGTTGTAATCCTCGGTACTTTATAGCAAAGAGCCAGTGCCATTATTCGATACGTTATATCGGCGTAAACATTGCCATTCAGTAAAATTTAAACTTGAAGTGAGGAACTTGCATCGTTTTTAGTTATAGAATGGAAAATAAGCCAATGCAGTGGATGAAGGTTGTTGTTTCTGTAGGTATTCATCATGCGCTTTCCAATGATAAGGGTAATTTTTGTGAAAAATGTCTAGAAAGACCCAAAAACATGTGTTTTGTATATCGCTAATGCAGCGGTGTAGTCCACATCAACATATACACACAGCGGTGTAGACACGTTGTTTTCTGAACGGTTTAGACACAGACATAAGCTTTATATTCTGTACGGTTTAGACATAAAATTTGACAGTATCTGTGGTCTAGACATATGAACTGGAAAGACTTTGTCTTTTCAATTTTGTGTTACATACCATTTACCTGCTTAAAAAAACACTTTGTCTATCTTATATTTCAGTTGCACGACATTCGCGTGCTACCAATGCCCATTTGGAGATTTCGAAAGTGTTGTTCGACACTTTATGGAACAAAAATAGCATCAGGGCTTTTGGAAATACAATATTATTGCTCTCCTGTATATTCTAAAAGACAAACTTATATCAAATAGGAATAACTCATGTTTTGAAAGTGTTTCACTAATCATCGACTGTCTTTCTATCAAAATATGGGAAATTAAAATTTCTTTGGTACTTCGCGAACGGGTCTGCCTATTCACCTACCAGATGTAGTCCGAGGCCGAAAGGAACATTCGAAAAACGATAAAAAAAAAACTTTATGAGATAACTTATCTTAATGGGTAACATTCGATTTTATCAATATAAATCCATGGCCCGTATATTATGAAATCAAACTGTACAATGGTAAATGAAAATTGTGAATATCGATCACACGGAATAGACCATTTGCCAAATACCGTTACTGACGCGTCACCACGAGTTACTTCCCTTCCCACCGGACAATCTTTCCCAATCTTGTATATACCCGAATATGGAAAGGGTCATATTTTTTAAATGGATTACACCCTAAATGCGATAAGTAAGACAAAACACATAAAACGGCCGTGTCGGTAGTTTTATCAGTTATCTTTTTCGAAGACACGCACAAAAAAAAACTTGTTTTATCAATTTTACGGTAGACTTCAGAGAGTAAAGCGGTATCATAAGCGCTGTCTCCTGCCGGGCGTGTTGACAGAGCTTTTTGTATGCAGACTGCAATAACCCTTAGGCTGCCAAGCGCGACTCAATGACCTTTTGCGGACAATATAGATTCAGATCACACCAGGAAGAACGTGTAGTCTGATCCTAGATCTACATTATCCTATAAGGAGATATTTTTTTCTCGAGATATTCCTTTGAAATAAGTTTTGAGGTTTTACTATCCGCTTTAGGAGTGGCATATAATTCAATTAGTAAGACAATGTTTAACTAAAAAAAAACCTCAATTCCTAAAGAAATTAGCGCAAATATACCGTTAAAGTGGGACCTGTTAACCCAGGTTACATAATAATGCATTTGAAAAAAAAAGTTCGGGCAGAAAAATGCATCTTTTAGCGACAGTAATTAGAACAGACTTACCCTCCGTCACAGATTTTAACAATTCCAAACTTTTACAAGTGATCAACGTAAGACTAAATGGGATAAACACTTAATTATGACACTTGTGAGTTAGTCGGTGCCTAAAAAGAACACAACAGCTTTTCATATTGATCATCCACTTTGACGGTGAAATACCGAGATCAAACGAACACCCAGCTAACCCTTTACTAGCTTTTCAATGAAAACAAGTATAGCACGTATTCACTTCCTAAAAATGAATCTCTAACATCTTTTCTTCTAGAGGGAATGGAAGGTTTGAAATTTGAATTAAACTTTGTTATTACGATAGCTAACTTATATGGTAGTTGACATGAACATGGCAAACATGCAAATATACAGATTTTTAAAAATGTTATTTGAAAGTTAAGGTTTTTGCTATAAATTCAAAATGTTTGATGTCCCAGTTTTTTGTCAGTAGACTGTGTCTGTCTTTTAGCAGATACTGGAAGGATTTTTTGGAAAAATTATCACATTAATAGTTTAAATAAATCAAACCACAGATTCCTGGACGACGAGTCTGTACGTTACAAACTTCGCAAACATTGTTTGAATAATCAGACATAAAAATAGGAAAGGTCTTCTGCAGTTAATATATTGATGTTATCCCCCTACACCCCATTTTTTACAACACTGAATCTTTCACCAACTCTTTACGAAACAAAAATTTGAGACTTGCCCAAATTGAAAGCCTTTGCAGAAAACAATTTGAATGTGGCTTAAAAATGAAATTTTCTTTAGGAAGGATAGCAAGGGAAAAGTTTGGTTACTAGAAAAGGTTGATTATCTGTCCAGTGTCTTCAGAAAGACGGGGACGGGCCATTTACTGATCTTAAAGCACTATTATCAAACATTTTAGTTGCACTTTCAGGCATGTACCAATTGACGAATAACTTCATGTTATAGGTCATGAACAAAAGAAATATGGCTTCAGATCAAATTTCAGACCTTCCATAACTTCTTCAAGCTTCATTTTGAGTATTTAAAAATATGTATATAATGAAGTCTAACTAAAAAAAATGGTTGAAGGGTTAAATCGGTGTTCCTTTGATCTCGGTACCGCACTGCAGGGTGGGTGACCTTTAGAATAGCTGTAATGTACTTGCTTCTTACAGATTAGCACACACGTGTTACATTAATTAATTCTAATCTTTTGTTTCATATTAATTTACCCCTTCGGTGATCATTAATGGTCAGGATTATGAATTTTATACAGGTTTCAGAGGGTGAGTCCGTTCTTAGTCTCTACATGCCCTTTATTTCAATACGATTTCATAAAATGCATATTTTGTGTATGTTTATGATTATTTTTTTCGAAGGCAATATCATGAAATATGTTTGAATTGTGTTAGAATTGATTTCCATAGATTTCTTGCTATGCCTCTTCCTTTTCAGTCATGAATTTGTCCAAATTTAAAGGATTTGCGAACAGGACATACTGCATTTGTTATTGAAATAATGCTATGATTGTCCGGTGTCACGTGATACGTCTGGTGCACCGCTTATGATAAAATAGAAATATCGCTTATATCAAATCTAATTGGCAAATCATCTATTCCATCTTAATCAGCGAAAGTATTTCAAACAACTCCGAAATAAAAATGATTTGCAAGTCCGGGATGGTAATTATCATACTAAGTGAATGATTGAAATTATGGCTGCCAGCATGCTGGAATTGATTTATAATTGCACAAACATTCATTAGTAATTCAATAATTTATTTTTTCATGATATAATACTGACTATTACATAAATAATATCATAAATAATCTCTCGATGCACTCTTTTGTTCCCAACTATCTCTCTTCGTTCCACGATGATCCCTTGTCGGTTCCAGACGATTCCTTTGGTGGGTGTCGGTGATAAGTGAGACTGTCTCGAACTATTGGTGCCAATTTTCAGGATTCTGGATTAACGCCAAGTTACATTATATTCAGAAACGAATACATTCATTTCAAGACCAAGCCAATTGTGTCTAAACCGTACATACATTGTGCTTTAAAATGTCTAAACCGTTCAAAAAATATTGAGTCTACACCGGTGTGTGTGAAATTGTTGATGTGGACTACACCGCTGCATTAGCGATATACAAAACACATGTTTTCGGGTCTTTCTAGACGTTTTTCACAAAAATTACCCTTATCATTGGAAAGCGCATGATGAATACCTACAGAAACAACAACCTTCATCCACTGCATTGGCTTATTTTCCATTCTATAACTAAAAACGATGCAAGTTCCTCACTTCAAATTTAAATTTTACTGAATGGCAATGTTTACGCCGATATAACGTATCGAATAATGGCACTGGCTCTTTGCTAAAAAGTACCGAGGTTTACCACATCATTCCCCCACAATAAATTATAAGTATCATGACTCGAAGGTTTCAAGAAAAAAAGTTATTGATGATAAAATGTGACATCCACCTTTCTCCATGTAAACAGTCCGCCATCTTGGAAGTGACTACACATTTAGTACCGTACAGCTTACAACACAGTGTACATTACTGCTCAAAATTTCATGAAATTTTGAATTTGAATCATTATTAAAAATGCCACAAACTACACACCCTTTGTATTTATTCCAATAATGCAATATTCATAAGGGAAAAGGGGGCTTAAAGGGGGCATAGTGGGCTTAGTGTCCTCTACAAGTTTGTGATCGCTATTACTCCAAAAGTATTACAGCTATTTATGTGAAAATTCATAAACAGATACATGTAGCTCTTATTGATTAATAGAAAACGTAATTTTTCCATGTTTCAAGACGTTTTAGGGGAAAAAGGGCTGCATGGTAGACTTAGAGTCAGTATTTCTCAATTATCTTGCTGGTCAAAATTTCATATTTTAGTTACTATCCTCCCCAAAAGAATTTTGCTGTCAGTCTATCCATTTGTTTGTCGACTTACTGGTAAATATATATTCGGAATATCTCTAAGATATAGTAATTGCCTTTTCACTTCGATTTTTGAACAGGTCCTTTTAGGATAAAAGAAGTAAATTGATATTAATTTCATACATTTTATGACAAGCATTTGTTCGGGGAGCATAACCGGTCTCTGACGGCTCTTGTTTTTTTTTTTTTTTTGGAGGGGGGGGGGGGGTGCTGGGTGCTGAGAAAGGAATTAAGTTTCTTATTATTCAGTTCATTTGTCTTTCTTTTCTTAGATGGTCTACCTGCAGTTGCTTTGCTGGTTTTTTGAGATAAATTATTTTTTAACTTCAGCGAGATTTTAAAGAATCTGAGATAGATCTAGATTTATTCCCTATACCCCATATATAATTTGTAGGCATTTAATTTGGAGATTTATATCTATCAAAGTAGCAAACTCTTGCAGTGCTGCTTGCCTGTAGGCTTTGCCCATATTAAAATTATTGTTTGATAACTAGTGAAATTCATTAGTGACAATAACTTGATATGAAGCAAAAGATTCTATGCAGTAGATCAATATTGTTAGACTATTCTAGCAATACAAGAAACTGCTTGTAATAGGCAATTTAATTCATTTTATTTTTGCAATAAATACTTCAATATATATTTCCATAGATTACTAAGGTTGAGATTCAGTTTGAATGATGGCTTCATAAAAGACATTTTGATAATTCTGTAATGAGTTCTGATTTCATTCTAATATGTTTGACACCACACCATTATTTTATAAAGGACCAGTTAAACCCTATAACAAAGAATAAAGTTTTTTAAAAACTCAAGGGATATGGCCTTTAACCCATTACCACACAATCCCTACTTTTGATGACCCTAAGAAAGAAGCCTTTTGAAAACATTGTGGGAAAAGGAGAAAATGCTGGTAACCAGCATTTTCTCCTTTTCCCACAATGTTTTCTACTCTTCACAAAACAAATTTCAAATTTTCAGTTACTTTTATTTTGTTGTCTGCAAATGCTTTCAATTTGGATTATTCTAAAATTTTCTCGCGTGGTAAAGAGTTAAAAACTTCGTGAGAAAAGGAGAAATTGTGATCAGCATTTTTCTCACAATGTTCTCAATCCTTTTACAGAGAAATTTCAGCATTTTTCTTTGGGCAGTTATACATTTTCAATTACACAGTAATGCAGGCTGCCCTTGGTCGAAACTTTTTGCTGTTTTGGTCAGTTTTCTGCGTGTAAAAAGACCGTAATATAATTATCCAGTCAATTGTTAGAGTAAGTGAATTTTGTGGATCAAAGATGTAAATACTGACAAATTTTTTAATGTGAACAATTTTTGGGTGATTACGTAAAATTACATGAGAGATACACCATAATTGTACCTTTGAAAGCTGTCCTGTTTGACAGTAAAAAATATTTGTCTGTGTTTAACACTTTACCACACAATCCCTACTTTTAACGACTCTGAAAAAGAATCTTATTGAAAACATAGTGGAAAAGGAGAAAATCCTTGCAACCAGCATTTTCTCTTTTTCCCATGTTTTCTACCCTTTCTGAAAGAAATTTGATTTTTTTTCAGTCACATTTATGTCGTCGTCTGCAAATACTCTCAATTTGTACTAGTCTGAAATTTTGTCGATTGTTAAAGAATTTAGCTTGATTTCTTTTTCATTCCTTTTTGTTACTTTCTCTCGGGTGTGACTAAAACGCGGACGCGTTAAGCGGACCATATAAACAAAGAGGAAAAAAGCGGACGATATGAAATATAGAGGGAAAAAGCGGACGCCGACCTGCACCTAATTCGGTGTCTAATATTAGTTTTATAAAAGCAATTATTCTTTTTTTCAGATTAATCTACTTGATGATTTTATAATTAATGATGTATATATATTTCAAGTTTTTTTTTTTTACACAAATAAACAGAAATGTTTGTATAGTTTATTTCACTTTCTTACATGCATTGATCGTTAGGGACATGTATATTCATGTACGATTTATCGTTGTTATCAGATGGAAAGATAATCAAAAATTAGAGTCATAATTGAATAAATTAAAAAAAGCTGGCGATTTGAAACATTGAGGAAAAACTCGGGCGCCGTCTTACATACTTACTTATTTGGCCGTATACTTAGTATTTTTCAATTACTTTATTAACTTTTTTTCTTTAAGATATATCAAGAAATGAATGGATAATTGATAATTTCGTGCACATTAATTATATAGCTTTAGAGACAGATTAACCAAAATCAATGAAGAGGAAAAAAGCGGACGATATGTAACAAAGAAGGAAAACGCGGACGATATGAAATATATAGCGGGAAAACGCAGACGCCTTCTTGCACATTTTTTTTTATCTCTCTCTCTCTACATATAAATTAATTCTTTTAGATATATCAATAAATGAAACGATAATTAATAATTATGTATACAAACATTTTTATAGTTTGAGAGATAGATTAAGCAAAATCAATAAAGAGGAAAAACGCAGACGATATGAAACAAAGAAGGAAAACGCGGACGATATGAAATATAGAGGGAAAACGCGGACGCCTTCTTGCACACTTATTTGGGTTTTTAGTATTTTGTTTTATGTATCTCTCTATATATATTAATTCTTTAAGATATATCAATAAATGAATCGATAATTAACAATTACGTATGTATACACTTTTTAGTTTTAGAGACAGATTAACCAAAATCAATATAGAGGGAAAAGGCGGACGATATGAAACAAAGAAGGAAAACGCGGACGATATGAAATACAGAGGGAAAAGGCGGACGCCTTCTTGCACACTTATTTGGGTTCATTAGTATATATTTTTTTAATATCTATCTCTGCCGTAGCATTTATTCTAGACAAGTTGTTTTGTGGACATTGTTTCCCCTGCCAAAAATGACATTGCTTGAAACAAACATATAAGAGATTTCGTGTTTTGCATGCACACACAAGCGGCCTTTTTGTTCTAAATTCAGGTTGAAATTATACAAGAAAGCTTTTTCTTTAAGATATATCAAGAAATGAATGGATAATTGATAATTTCGTGCACACATTAATTATATAGCTTTAGAGACAGATTAACCAAAATCAATGAAGAGGAAAAAAGCGGACGATATGTAACAAAGAAGGAAAACGCGGACGATATGAAATATATAGCGGGAAAACGCGGACGCCTTCTTACACATTTATTTGGGTTTATTACTATTTTTTTTTTTTTTATTCTTTTTAATCTATCTCTCTCTGAATATAAATCAATTCTTTAAGATATATCAATAAATGAATCGATAATTAATAATGACGTTAACATACATTTTTTTAGCTTTAGAGACAGATTAACCAAAATCAATAAAGAGGAAAAACGCGGACGATATGAAACAAAGGAGGAAAACGCGGACGCCTTCTTGTACACTTATATGGGTTTATTAGTATTTTCAAGTATAAAATAGTTTCTCGCTGTTAATCTCTCATGGCTTTATATTTTCATTTATGTTTGCTAAAAGTATTGTATTACTTACAGCAATAAAATTCTGTTCTGTTCTGTTCTAAAAAAAATTTTGTTTTATCTATCTCTCTATATATATTAATTCTTTAAGATATATCAATAAATGAATCGATAATTAATTATCACGTATAATTACATTTTTTAGCTTTAGAGACAGATTAACCAAACTCAATATAGAGGGAAAAGGCGGACTTTATGAAACAAAGAAGGAAAAAATGATATTGCTTGAAAAAACAAACATATAGGAGGTTTCGTGTTTTGCATGCACAAGTGGCCTTTTTGTTCTTGATTCAGATTGAAATTATACAAGAAACCCACTTTTTTCCGAAACATGATATTTTAGTAAACAATGAGACAAAAAAAAAACCATAAATAAAAACAACAGAGAAACAGAGAGACGGACGGACAGGCACCCATTTATTTATGAAACCCAACGGTTTTTATTTATGTCGCCCGACAAACAGTTAAGGTAACCCTAAATTAATGAATATGATATGTAAAACTGTGAAAAATGATCATAATTTGATTAATAAATCGGCTGTTTATCTGTCTTTGAATAGAGTAATTACATCATAATCCAATTACTACCATATACGACCAATTTGTATGTAAATTAAAGAATTCGGCAACTCTTTAACTTGTTAAACTTTTCAAAAACTCCCTTTATTTTCCATTGACTGTACGTGTTTAATCGTTTGCATTGTGAATCTTTGTCTAGACTCTCTCTCTCTTGTCATCTCGTCTTGCTCCCATCCCTCCCTCTCATGTTTGCTTGTGCCATACTGTTTCTATCTTGTACCCATATTTTCTTCATTTGCCGGTGGGCATTTCCTCGTATTTCAAGCCTCAGCATTGTATCATTTTTCCCTACTATTTTTTTAAACCTATCATTAGCAAAATCAATCATTTGAGCCTAATTTACAATGTTTACAATGTGATGATTATACAAAAATGTTATTTGAAATTCTAATACCAGTACAGATTGTTGTGTAAGAAGGCGTCTCTTTCATAGCGTCCGCGTTTTCCCTCTTTATTTCATATCGTCCGCATTTTTCCTCTTTGTTTTATATCGTCCGCGTTTTCCGCCTTGCCATGGCATAAGCCTTTTTGGACAAGGTGTATGAATTTTATTGAATTAAAAGCTTTACCACTAAAACACCTTTCCATCTTATATGATAAGAACTGTGGTCAATCAAATTATGATCGTTTTTTTTTTTTTTTCAGTTTTACATATCATACTGATTAAACTAAGGTTACCTTCAATTGTTTGTCGGGCGACTTAAATAAAAACCGTTGGGTTTCATAAATAAATGGGTGCCCGTCCGTCCGTCCATCCGTCTGTCTGTCTTTCTGTCTCTCTCTCCTCTCTCATTTAAATTTCTTATATGTTTGTTTTAAGCAATGTCATTTTTGGCAGGGGAAACAATGTCCACAAAACAACTTGTCTAGAATAAATGCTACGGCAGAGATAGATATTAAAAAAACATATATACTAATAAACCCAAATAAGTGTGCAAGAAGGCGTCCGCCTTTTCCCTCTATATTTCATATTGTCCGCGTTTTCCTTCTTTGTTTCATATCGTCCGCCTTTTCCCTCTATATTGATTTTGGTCAATCTGTCTCTAAAAGTAAAAAGTGTATGTATACGTAATTGTTAATTATCGATTCATTTATTGATATATCTTAAAGAAATTAAAAAAAAAAGAAGTAATAAACCCAAATAAATGTTTAAGAAGGCGTCCGCTTTTTTGCCTCTATATATTTCATATCGTCCGCGTTTTCCTTCTTTGTTACATATCGTCCGCTTTCTTCCTCTTCATTGATTTTGGTTAATCTGTCTCTAAAGCTATATAATTAATGTACTAATTGTAGGAAAGTGAATTAAACTATGCAAACATTTCTGTTTATTTGTTTAAGAACAAAAAAAAAACTAACTTGAAATATATATAGATCATTAATTATCAAATTATCAAGTAGATCAATCTAAAAAAGAAAAGGCTAATTGCTCTTATAAAACTAATATTAGACAGCGAATTAGGTGCAGGACGGCGTCCGCTTTTTCCCTCTATATTTCATATCGTCCGCTTTTTTCCTCTTTGTCTATATGGTCCGCTTAACGCGTCCGCGAGGTGTGTGACTAGAAATGTTTGCATAGTTTAATTCACTTTCCTACATGCACTGATCGTTAGGGACATGTATATTCATGTGCGTTTTGTCGTTCCTATTTTGAGAAAAATCCAACAAACAATATGGGAAAAGTAGCCATTTCAGATGGAAAGATAATCAAAAATTAGTCATAATTAGAATAGATTAAAAAAAAAAGCTGACGATTTGAAACAGTGAGGGAAAACTCGAACGCTGTCTCACATACTTATTTGGCCGTATAATTAGTATTTTTTAATTACTTGATTAACTTTTTTTCATTAAGATATATCAAGAAATGAATGGATAATTAATAATTTCGTGCACATTAATTATCAAGTTTTAGAGACAGATTAACCAAACTCAATAAAGAGGGAAAAAACAGACGATATGAAACAAAGGAGGAAAACGCGGACGATATGACATATAGTAGAGGGAAAACGCGGACGCCTTCTTGCACATTTTTTTATCTCTCTCTCTCTCTGTCTCTCTCTCTCTCTACATATAAATTAATTTCTTAAGATACATGTATATCAATAAATGAAACGATAATTAATGATTACGTATACATACATTTTTTTAGTTTTAGAGACAGATTAAGCAAAATCAATAAAGAGGAAAAACGCGAACGATATGAAATATATATATAGCGGGAAAACGCGGACGCCTTCTTGCACATTTTTTTTTATCTCTCTCTCTCTACATATAAATTAATTCTTTTAGATATATCAATAAATGAAACGATAATTAATAATTATGTATACAAACATTTTTATAGTTTGAGAGATAGATTAAGCAAAATCAATAAAGAGGAAAAACGCGGACGATATGAAACAAAGAAGGAAAACGCGGACGGTATGAAATATAGAGGGAAAACGCGGACGCCTTCTTGCACACTTATTTGGGTTTTTAGTATTTTGTTTTATGTATCTCTCTATATATATTAATTCTTTAAGATATATCAATAAATGAATCGATAATTAACAATTACGTATGTATACACTTTTTAGTTTTAGAGACAGATTAACCAAAATCAATACAGAGGGAAAAGGCGGACGATATGAAACAAAGAAGGAAAACGCGGACGATATGAAATACAGAGGGAAAAGGCGGACGCCTTCTTGCACACTTATTTGGGTTCATTAGTATATATTTTTTTAATATCTATCTATAATAAAAAGTGTATGTATACGTAATTGTTAATTATCGATTCATTTATTGATATATCTTAAAGAAATTAAAAAAAAAAGAAGTAATAAACCCAAATAAATGTTTAAGAAGGCGTCCGCTTTTTTGCCTCTATATATTTCATATCGTCCGCGTTTTCCTTCTTTGTTACATATCGTCCGCTTTTTTCCTCTTCATTGATTTTGGTTAATCTGTCTCTAAAGCTATATTATTGATGTGCACGAAATTATTAATTATCCATCCATTTCTTGATATATCTTAAAGAAAAAAAGTTAATAAAGTAATTAAAAAATACTAAGTATACGGCCAAATAAGTAAGTATGTAAGACGGCGCCCGAGTTTTTCCTCAATGTTTCAAATCGCCAGCTTTTTTTAATTTATTCAATTATGGCTCTAATTTTTGATTATCTTTCCATCTGATAACAACGATAAATCGTACATGAATATACATGTCCCTAACGATCAATGCATGTAAGAAAGTGAAATAAACTATACAAACATTTCTGTTTATTTGTGTAAAAAAAAAAACTTGAAATATATATACATCATTAATTATAAAATTATCAAGTAGATTAATCTGAAAAAAAGAATAATTGCTGTTATAAAACTAATATTAGACACCGAATTAGGTGCAGGTCGGCGTCCGCTTTTTCCCTCTATATTTCATATCGTCCGCTTTTTTCCTCTTTGTTTATATGGTCCGCTTAACGCGTCCGCGTTTTAGTCACACCCCTTTCTCTCCTTTGTGTTCTTCGCAACGTTGTTAAGGTCGCCATATTTGTTGTTTACACTCTATGATATATTCTCTGTATAAATTGTTACAGCTTTATTATGGCAGAGGTAGAGACAGAGCAAGCTCCCCCACCTCCACCGAATACATACATAATTAGACCAAATTTTCAGCATAAGTATGTTATGTTTCAGCCATTTATAAATGTAAATTTTCGTGTCAAACCCAATCCCCGGCTCCTCATACTTGATTTTTTATGTCTGTTCATCCCCTGGAGATATCGAACCCAATAATACGCAGGGCGATTAGACCCTCGACCAATAATAACATGTCTCTATAGTATTCTCTTTTAAGTTGGAAATCATCAGATGACAATATATTGTTTTAGTATACCCACAGTTGGAGGACTGTGTCAAAGCCTTTTTCATATTGGATACCACAACCTCAAAGTAAATTCATTTCTGAAAAAAACATGGATACCTTCACTAAATGGGCAAGTGTTGTAACCACTGAGCTGCTAGAATCACTTGACATGCTCAATACCTTAACTTGCATTAGTTTATTGGGAGCCAACTGCACAGGCTGCCATGAGTTGAAGCTTGTTGCTAATTTAGTACAGAAAACTGTCCCCAAAGGCGGTGTTACTTTTTGACTGGTCGCCTCTGGGTACAGAGATGATCAAGACAAAACAAGTTGGAAGTTCCGCACAGATTTTGTGTGCAACTCTTATAATTCGGTAAATAGAGCACAAATCCAGAACATTTAAACATACCTGTTGCATGCATATTTAATAATCTTTCATTTGAAATATTTTCAATCTAAATGCTAAACATAAGAGAAAACTGTGCATTTCATCTGTTACTTGAGTTATTTACAAGGTTTTCCCTTGGCCACAAAAATAGGGGGTCATTGTGACCCCCTAGTCAAAAACAATGGGGGTCATTTTGGAATTTGTGGGGGTCACATCAAAATGTAATTCGCAAAATCGCTTAAACAAAAGCTACTATTTGTGAAAGTATGTTTTTTTAATGTGTAGCCTCTCGCTGTAGCTAAGGGTTATTTTGTTTTCATCACAGGAATCGACCATTTCGTTGGCGTAGAAAGCCTGTTGTCGGCCAGAGTGGAAAGTCTCTGTTATTTTTCTTGATAAAGATTATCCGTTTCGGCTGAAAATAAACTATTTTCACCAATTAGATAAATAAAATGACTGATTCTTGTGTTCATGCCGCTGTTTTCAGCGAAAAACAAAGTGTATCTCTGGCTAATTTACAGTAAACCCTCGAGACCTTGAAATGTTGTTCTGGGTGTTCTTACCTGCCGCAGTATCGTCTGATCTTTGTTTAAGGGCTCTTCTTCCAAGCAGACAGCAAGAATGACGTCGATTTTGACAGAGGCATATACTTGTTTTCATTTGAGATCGACTGGTTTAGTTTAGATCAGTTTAAAAGGCTGATGGTATTTTAGTAAAATCGATACACAGTCCAGTGTTTCGTCCCATTTTCCCTTCCTACTCCAGATTTTTCATCTGCTCACGATGTAAAAGTGTCAGAAGTAGATACGGTAATTATTACCTCTTATTGTATTTGTGCGTCCACCATGACGCATTACTGAAAAAAATGCGGGTCATTTTCCTTAAAAGTCTGTCAAAATGCACAAAATGGTGTGTCAAGGAAAACCCTGTATTTACATTTCCAAAAAACTCGAAATGGCCATCACGCACGATAAATTTCATCAGTGTTTTTTCTGAGATTTACATGTTATAAAGAACTTCTACATGGTTTTTAAGTAATGAAAGGTTTAATAATTTGTCTTTGGTCATTTATCTATGCTGCTGGAAAATTTATGATGGACTTGAAACGGTATGGCGCACAATAAATGTCCAAATATGAAATAAATCTCCATAGCGTCTCATCATTGTTACTAGTTGCTATTTGTAAATTTTCTGCATCTCCAAGGACAATCTTACCTCCTAATTCAGTTGGCAATTAGTATACAGAATGGATTTAATGAATCTATGATTATAATTACATGTATGTTGGACTGTTGGTATAATGTATCACAGAGATGGATTAACTCTTTGCCAAACAAAAAAATTTCAAACTGGTCCAAATTGAAAGCATTCGCAGACAACAAAATGAATGTGACTAAAGAAGTAAAATTTGTTTTAGGAAAGGAAGAAAACATTGTTAGAAATAGAGAAAATGATGGTTATCAGCATTTTCTCCTTTTCCCACAATGTTTTCAAAAGGCTTCTTTCACAGAGGTGTTTAAAGTCCGGATTGTGTGGTAAAGGCTTAACCCTCTTTTTGTCAGACCATGACACATTTGTACCGGTACTTTCGCTCAAGCAGATCCATTTTCTTTACACAAAAGAATCAAGCCTCGATTGACTAATTGATATGTATCATAAATGGGAATATACTATACCATAACTATACTTCTTACCATCTTGGACCTCATTATTAGCAAAACAAAAAGATTGAAAACAATCCTTAGACACAAAAAATGGGGTGAATGAATGAAAATCAATCAGATTTCAAAACTTCTAGGATGAAGTTAAGAAGGTTGCTCTGTGGGGTTGTTGAGACCAGTAGGAAAGATGTCTGTAGAGAAACTTTGCAGCAGTGGTGTTCCAGAATGAAAAGTGAGACCATTCATTATTAGAACCAAGAATCTACTGTTTCCATGCTTGGAACTGTACTGTTGAGGTACACATTCATCTAGGAAGTAAACATGTGAACATTGGAGCAAAAAACAAAGTTTTGCACTTGACCAAATTGAAAAAATGTGCAGATGACAAATGCAATTCAAACGATGATTTCTGTCTTTGATAGGGTAGAAAACATAGTGAGAAAAACAGAAAATGCTGGTAACCAGCATTTTTTCCTTTTCCCCTCAATGTTTTCAAAAGCTTTTTTCTTCAGGGTCATTAAATGTGGGGATGATATTGTAACAGGTTAGACGTTTTTGTTACAAATCAATCATTGTTTATCAATAGTAACTTCTACTGGTTTTGTTGTCTCTTTCTTTTTCTAGATTCAGACCAGTTATTGTGAAGGAATGTATACACAATGTTTTAAATGAAAAACTAGATGGCAAAACTTATGATGCAGAAGAAATTAATGAATGGACAAAATCTATTGCAGATGATATCAAAAACAAATTAAAAGGTTAGTAAATAAAATATCACTGTTGCACTACTTTATTAATGAATTCACAATACTACACCTTCAGAATTGTTTTGACTAGAAAAACTTAACTAGTACAGAACAATAATTGACTACATGTTTCAAACATACTGATCTAGATTAAAAACTACAAAAAAACATATCAAGGTTTAACTCATTACCAAACGGCAATATTTTAGGCTTGTCCAAATCGAAAGCATTTGCAGACGACAAAATAAAAGTGATTGAAAATTTGAAACTTGTTTTGTAAAAGATAGAAAACATTGTGGGAAAAGGAGAAAATGCTGGTTACCAGCATTTTATCCTTTTCCCATAATATTTTCTAAAGGCTTCTTTCTCAGGGGCATCAAAAGTAGGGATTGTGTGCTTATGGTTTAAGTCTCTTTCAGATGACAAAATTTTGCACATGTTGGTATTTGAAGCATGTAGACAACAAATCAGAAATGGCTCTCATGATGAGTTCTTCTCTGAAAGGGTAGAAAACACAATTACAAAATGCTGGTGACCAACATTTACTGCTTTTTCCACTGTTTTCAAAAGCTTCATTTGTCATAGTTGTGATAGTGTGGGTTTGTCAGTAAAGGATAAAGGTTAATTACATAGATTTCTATCTGTTATGTATTTTCTTTCTTTTGCTCAAAGGCACAGTAGTGGCCAACAGTAAACAGTGCTAATGCTAAAACACATTTGGATTTATATCATATCATTAACCCTTTACCAAACGACAAAATTTTAGACTGGTCCAAATGGAAAGCACTTGCAGACAACAATATACATGTAAAAGTAACTCAAAAATTGAAATTTGTTTGCGACAGGGTAGAAAAGATAGTGGGAAAAGGAGAAAATGCTGGTTACCAGCATTTTCTCCTTTTCCCACGATGTTTTCAAAAGTCTTCTATCTTAGGGTCATAAAAACCAGGGATTGTTTGGTAAAGGGTTAAAAGTATGGATATAGTGAGGAAGACAACCTGTTAATTGTATGGATGTTCCAAGTGTTAGTAGCATTTTCTCCTTTTCCCATGATGTTTTCAAAAGGCTTCTACCTTAGGGTCGTAAAAACTAGGGATTGTTTGGTAAAGGGTTAAAAGTATGGATATAGTGAGGGAGACAACCTGTTAATTGTATAACATAACATAACATAAGCTTTATTTGGCATTAAACTGTGACAATTCATAGCCAATACATAAAGAAATAGCAATGTGGAGTGTAAACACTGGCAACATAAGGATAATAAACAAAGGAAGTATACAGAAAATTCATTGTATTCGAAGGAAGGGAGAAAAAGTTTATTTTAGTACTCATGGGATTCTTTCTTTGAAAGCAAAGAAGATATATTTTGAGAGCTTGTTACATGTAATTTCTTCCGAATTTTTTGATGACATGATTTTGGATAAATTTAAAAATAGTCGGCCGTCTGCAGTAATAGGGTTTTAAAAATGGATTTCTTAAGTTGCAATATTTTGGACATTCTAGTAAAAAGTGATATTCATCTTCAACTTTATTCAATGAGCAATTTTGGCATTTTCTTAGGTGTCTATCAATTCCATTGTGTCGTCCGGTTTCAATCGCAAGTTTGTGGACAGATAATCTGAATTTAGTTAAGGCATGTCTGAATTTATTTGTACAAATCTGTTTCTGATAAAATTCAATTTCAAATTCTTGTTTGTATAGACAATATGAAGACAGTCTTGTAGAGTTATTGATATTGCTAAATCAAGTTTGTTTGTATATATCTAGAATTCTTAATTTTATTTGTTGCAGATTAATATTAAAATTATCCTGATTAATCCAAATATTTGCTAGACCCAGCTCATGGAGCGTTGATTTTATTTTAGATGCCCAACTTTTGTTTGCATATGAATTACCGTTATTGGCGTCTGTTTTCATGACATTGTATATTCTTTTGATCAAAGTGTTGTTATTTAGCCATAATGACTTTATCCAAAATTTTATTGAGATTATTTTTCTATGTACTATCATTGGATACCTGGCTAACTCGCCATACATTGCGTCTATGTTTGTTGATTTATTTACACATAAAATTTTGCGAAGAAACTTGCAGTGTACTGATTCTATATCTTTTGCTTTTATGTCATAGATTATTTCGGCTCCATAATTTAAGATAGATCCAACTAAACTATCAAACAATTTAATTTTTTCGGAAGTGCATATATCTATTTGATTAATAATACAGATTTCCGTTTTTGAATAACCAGAATCCAAGATACTTGAAAGATTGTACAAGTTCTAATATTGAATTATCAAATAAAAAATTGTGGTTTGTATGCTGCCCTGATTCAAAAATCATAATCTTTGTTTTATTAGTGTTTACTTTGAGTCTCCATTTCTTGCAATACGCAGACAGATCATTTAATAAAGATTGCAGTGCTTCAGGAGAATGAGCAAATAAAACAGTATCATCAGCAAAAAGAATAATAAACAGTTTCATGTCTTCTAACTCAAAAAGACCGTCAATATTATCATTGTATGGATGTTCCAAGTGTTAGTTGCTTGCAGACAAATGAATTTTATAACTTGTTAAAAAGTTGCATGTTCTATTGTTTACTTTTATCTAATTTTAGAATTGATTTTTCTGTCAGTAATTTACACCTGAACCAACCAAACAATAACAAATGGTAAGTATTGGGTTGTACAATTAGCTGCAACCCTCTATGCACAAATTTGTTTGCTTTTGCAGGCGATGTTGATCAAGACTATGCAAAATGTACAGTCTAGTCTTGCATCTATATTGTTTGCTAGTAGACAGCATTTACTCTGATTACCAAAATGTTTTTTAAAAGCCTTTTTTCTCAGTGTTGTTGAAACTAAGATTTGTATCATAAAGGGCTAATATGATAGTTTCATTATCTTCTTATTTCAGATATGGGTTATGACAGATATAAATTTATTGTTCAGGTGGCAATTGGAGAACAGAGAGGAGAAGGTGTAAAGTAAGTGTTACGACGTCTATCATCGAGCTAAACTGTGTGAAAAGGGGGTTTAATGCATCTGCAAAAAAGTACTGATCCAGATCAGCCTGCAAAACTTTCTGAGATGTATTAATGTTGTGCATGTCAAAGGATCAGTTTACCTTATGCCACAGTCGGTTGTTAGACTACAGGATTTTCTTTTTGAAAACAACCATATATGGAGTGCAACACGCGAAAAGGGTCATTCGGACATTTGCATAAAGTGTCGTCTCTAATCAGCGTTTGCAGTCCGCACAGGCTAATCCAAAACGATACTTTCCGATTTTATGTGATTTTCTGTTTTACGCAAGTCTACTGTAACACAAAATCTAATGTAGTCATAAAGTGCCGTCTCGGATTAGCCTGCGCGGACTGCGCAGGCTAATCCGGGACGACACTTTACGCAAATGTCCGAATGCACCTTTTCGTGTGTTGCACTCCATATTGTAATGACATTGTTGGGGGGAGAGGCTCTTGGAATCCATGGCAGAAAAAGACTTTTGACAATAGTCCTATCGTTTAATGATATTGGGGAAAGAGACTTGGAAGTAACCTCGTTATATTGATACTGGGGGAGAGGCATTTGAAAACAACTCTTTGTTTTAATGACACAGGAGAAAGAGGCTTTAAGAAATAATTTGTTTTACTGACACTGAGGAAGAGCCTTTTGAAAACAAACCATGACACTGGGAAAGAGGCTTTTGAACATAACACTTTGTTTTAATGACACTGCAGAAGAGCCTTTTGAAAACAAACCCATATTTCATGACACTGGGGAAGAGGCTTTTGAAAATAACTCTTTGTTTTAATGATACTTGGGAAGAGGCTTTCGAAAATAACCCTATCTCTTAATGACACTGGACGAGAAGGCTTTTGAAAACATACCTATGTTTTTATGACATTGGGGAAATAGGCTTTTGAAAATAACTTTTTTGTTTAATGAGACTGGGGGAAGAGGTTTTTGAAAATAGCCTCATTTTTATGTTCCCCGAAACATTTTGGGGAAGCATATAGTTGCCACGCTGTGCGTACATCCGAGCGTCCATTCGTCCGTCCGAAGCCATTTCTCCACAATTCCTGGACCAAATTTTATGAAACTTCATATCTGAACTCCTTGGACCAATGCGCAAATACATCTTTCCTGGTCATTCCAGGTTTCTCAATTTGAGGCTGCATCACAGAAAAAGGGGGCTTCATGTAAAACATTGTTTTTCACTAATATCTCCTACATCAGTGATGAAAACTTTGTGAAATTTCAAATCTGAACTTGTTGGAACGTTGCCCAGGTACCTCTTTCTGGGTTTCTCAATTACAGGCTGCGTCACGAAAAAAGGGGGTTTCATGTAAAAAATTATTTTTCTCTAATATCTCCAACATTAGTGCTCAAAAGTTCATGAAATTTCAAATCTGAACTTGGTGGAACATTGCCTAGATACCTCTTTCCAGGTTTCTCAATTTCAGGTTGCATCATAGAAAAAGGGGGCTTCATGTAAAAAATCGTTTTATGTAACATTACTGCTCAAAATTTAGTGAAATTTCGAATTTGAATTATTATTCAAAAATGCCCTAAACAACACACCCTTTGTATCTATTCCAATTAAGTAATATTGTCTTACGGAAAAAGGGAGCTTAAAGGGAGCTTAGTGGGCTTAGTGTCCTCTATAAGTTTGTGATGGCTATTACTCCAAAAGTATTACAGCTATTAGTGTCAAAATTCATAAACAGATAGATCTTATTGATTAATAGAAAACGTAATTTTTCCATGTTTCAAGACTTTTTAGGGGAAAAGGGGCTTCATGGTAGAATTAGAGTCAGTTTTTCTCCATTATCTTGCTGTTCAAAATTTCACATTTCAGTTACTATCCTCCCCAAAAGAACTTTGCTGTCAGTCTGTCCATTTGTTTGTCGAGCTCTATTTCAGTTTGTGTTCGCACATTTTTCTCCTGCTAGATATATCATCAATTATTATCATAACATTTGCCTTTGGATTATTTTTTCCAATTTCATATATTTTATGACCAGCACTTGTTTACGGAGCATAACCTGTCTCTGACAGCTCGTTTTAATGGCACTGTGGCAAGAGGTTTTTGATATCATTGCGCAAAAGGAAAGAAATGTTGTGTTTCTGTTGGTGACCAACATTTTTTACTTTTCCCGCTATGATTTTTTACCCTTTCAAAAACCCCCAAACTATCATTGAGCCACATTGGGTATGTTATCTGTATTTCTGTTTGGACATTACTACTATTTTATGTTTAGAAAAGAGTTACATTGATTTGTCTTGTTGTAGGATGGGTGCTCGATGTTTCTGGGATTCAGATACAGATAACTATGCTCAAGATATATTTATGAATGTAAGTAGTTACCTTTTGCGCCATGACTTCAACACTAATCTAATAGAACTTTTGAGCAGTCTTTGTAGTCGACAGTCTGTGAAAATAGTGTTACAAAAGGATAAATTGCTCCCATAGAGCAGTTTCTTGTTGTCACGGTTTTGCCTTGATTTTTTTGTCATTTACTAGTGAATAATGAAAGAGAAAGGCTCCATATTCACTGACTATTCTTAGACCTTATTCCTAGACTTATTCTTCAGAAATTTCTAAATTTGGAAGTAACACAAATTCTGATTGGCTAAACCATTTGGTTTAGCCAACCAGAAGTTATGTTTCTTTCAAATCATAGAATATCTTGGGAAGAATGACTTGTAATTGTTGTAGAAATAGTGTGATTTGTGTGTGAAAGGGCAGAAACATTTTGGGTAAATAGAAATTATTGTAGAGGAGGAGAGATTGCTGTTCATTCATAAGGTTAATGCTCCCACAATGTTTTTAACAGCTTTATACCTCAGATTTGTTAACCCTTAAAGTGCTGAATTAATACAAGAGACATTTTTAAAAAGGAAAAACATCTGAAATATTGCTGTACCAAGGTTTTTTTGGCCAGAGTATGTAACAAAATAGTGGACAGTGTAGATCCAAGATCAGACTGCACAGAATGTGCTGTCTGATCTTGATCTACACTGTCCTAAAAAACAAGTTAACCCATTACCACACAATCCCTACTTTTGACGCCCCTGAGAAAGAAGCCTTTTGAAAACACTGTAGGAAAAGGAGAAAATGCTGGTAACCAGCATTTTCTCCTTTTCCCACAGTGTTTTCTACCCTTCCCAGAACAAATTTCAATTTTTCAATCACCTTTATTTGTCGTCTGCAAATGACTTCAATTTGAACCAGTCTAAAATTTTGTCGTGTGGTAATGAGTTAAGTTGGTTCCAGCGCTTTAAGGGTTAAGATTTGACTCACTGAATTCTGGTATAGGGTATTTTACTGTATGAAGAAGCATTTTTTACTACAGAGCTCCAGATAAGAGGGACTGATGGTATTCTAAAGTCACTATTTCTCTTTGAAACCTTATGTGGTGGGTACTCATTAGAGTCGTCTCAATGAGACAATTCTGATGAGTACCCACACCATAGGGTTATGTGTAAAATGAAATTAATACTTTTAATTTTGAAATCAAAATCACTCCCTCTATCTGGAGCTCTGTTACTAAGTATCTTTTTTTGCTTTCAGGATTCTTTATTCTGTGTGGCAGCTGCATTTGGAGTGTTCTACTATTGAGGATATCATCTAGAAACACATTTTTCATCCGTCCATCAAAACTGGTGATGCTTTAACCCTTTACCACACAATGAGGACTCTTCACCCTGTGTAAGAAAGCTTTTGAAAACACAGTGGAAAAAGAAGAAAATGTTGGTAACCAACATTTTCTCCTTTTCCCACAGTATTTTATACCCTTACCAAATCAAATTTCTATTTTTCAGTCACATTTATTTTGTCGTCTGCAAATGCTTTCAATTTTGACCAGTCTGTAAATTTGTCGTTTGGTAAAGAGTTAACCAACTCACTGCTTAAGTATCAAATACCAGTGAAAAGTGAGAAATGGTGTTGTTGTGAAGTATCTCAAGGAAAATATTGTTTTTGTTAGCTCACTGGAGCACAACATGCTCAAGGGGAGCTTTTAGGATCACCAATTGTTGGTTGTGCACCATCAACAATTCTTTAAACATCAACTCCTCCTAAACCGCTGGGCCAGTTTGGACCAAACTTGGCTGGAATGTTCCTTGGGAGGTCCTCTTTAAAAACTGTTCACAAAATTTGATTCCATTTAAAACTCTGCTTTCCATGGCAACCAAATGGAATTTTCAGGAAATTCTTTAAAAATTTTCTTCTCTGAAACGGTTGGTCAGATTTTGAAATAAATTCACAGAGATGTTCTTTTGGGTGACCCTTTTCAAAAATTGTTCTTGAAATTTTGATCTGTCAAGAAACATGGCTCTGGTATATGGGGGCTACTTACTGTCTATGTAAATGAAGAAGTTCTTAAAAATTCTTCTTCTCTAAAACGGCTGGTCAGATTTTGAAATAATTTCACAGAGATGTTTCTTGAGTGACCCTTTTTAAAAAAATGTTTCCAAAATTTTGATCCGTCAAGAAACATGGCTGTGGTGAATGGGGGCTACTTGCACTCTATGGTCCTGAAGAAATTCTTAGAAATTCTTCTTCTCCAAAACGGCTGATCAGATTTTGAAATAATGTCACAGAAATGTTCCTATGGGGAACCTTATCAAACATTGCTCACAAAATGCTGATTTGTCAAGATACATGGCTCTAGTGAATGAGAGCTACTTGCACTAAACACTTCTCTGAAATGGCCGATCAGATTTTGAAATAATTTCGCAGAAATATTTCTTGGCTGACCCTTTTCAAAGAGAAATTTTGATCCATTAAGGAACATGGCTCTGATGGCTGTAGGCTGTTTACACTATACACACATGATGATATTCTTAAAGATTCTTCTTCTCTGAAATGGCTGATTGGATTTTGAAAAAAATTGGCTATGGTCTTCTCAAAAATACAGGTGAGCGATTCAGGGCCATCTGGGCCTTCTTGTTTTAAACTGTTTTGAAAAACTCATTGGGAGAGAGAGAAAATGCCTTTAAATCTTTACCAAAAGGCATTATTTTAGGCTTGTCGAAAGCATTTGCAGAGGACAAAATAAAAATGACTGAAAATTTGAAATTTGTCTTGTGAAGGGTAGAAAATATTGCGGGAAATGGACAAAATGCTGGTAACCAGCATTTTCTCCTTTCCTTACAATATTTCCTATAGGCTTCTTTCTCAGGGTCATCAAAATTTAGGATTGTGTGGTAATGGGCTAACAAGCAATGGTGTTTTCCCTAAAGAAGACATGGGGAAAAGAAGTTACCAGCATTTTCTTCTATTCTGTCTAGGTTTTCAAAAGTCTACATTCTCACAGCCATTGATGTGTGAGTTTGTGTGACAGAGGGTGATATCTGTTTACCAAATGTTTCTTTGTTAACTCTTTACCAGATGACAAAATTTTAGCCCTGTCCGAATTAAAAGCATAAATTGCAGACAATTTCAGTATGGCTTAAATGGTTTATTGAAAGGGTAGAAAAAAAAGTTGAAAAAGGAGAAAATGCTGGTTACCAGCAATTTCTCCTTTTCCCACCGTGTTTTCAAAAGGCTTCTTTCTCAGGGTCATCAAAAGATGTCATTATGTAGTAAAGGGTTAAAATGACCCAGAGATAGAAAAACACATCTTGCGAAAAAGAGAGACTACTGGTAACTAGCATTTTTTGAATTTTCTTACAATGGTTTCTTCCATTTCAGAGGCAAATTCAACCATTTAACTCATTACCAAATGACTAAATTTTAGGTTGTCTAAATCAAAAGCATTTGCAGACGACAAAATAAAAGTGACTGAAAATTTGAATTCTGTTTTGTGAAAGGTAGAAAACATTGTGGGAAAAGGAGAAAATGCTGGTTACCAGCATTTTCTCCTTTTCCCACAATGTTTTCTAAAGGCTTCTTTCTCAGGGGCATCAAAAGAGGGGATTGTGTGGTGATGGGTTAGGCCACATTCCATTTTACATCTGCTATATGCTTTCAATTTGGCTAAGTCTAAAATTTGTCATCTGACAAAGGAATAACACTGTAACAAATGACAAATTTTAGACTAGCCAGAAATGAAAGCATTTGCAGACGACAAAATAAAGTCACTGAAAATTTGAAATTTGTTTTGTGAATGGAAGAAAATTTTGTGCAAAAAGAAGAAAATGCTGGTTACCAGCAATTTCTCCTTTTCCTACTATGTTTTCAGAGGGTTCTTTCTCAGGGTTCTTAAGTATTGGGATTGTGAGGTAAAAGATTGACCAGACAATGCCAATTTTCAATGACTCTCAAGAAGAAGGCTTTTGAAACATGGTGGGAAAAGTGGAAAATGCTGGTAATTAGTATTTTTCATTTGCCCAAAAGTTTTTTACTATACTGAGAACAAATTTCAGTTTTTGAGTCACATTTATTTCACATTTTGTAAATGCCAGCGATTTTAATTTAAGTCTAGAATAGTGATTTATCACATAACTCTCTTTGTTTTCAATGTAATACAACCATTAAGAGTTTTCTTTTCTCACACACATGTGAGATAAGAAAATAGTGCTGTATCTGGTCAACACTCTGAAATTATAAACTTCATTTCTAAAACGATACTGACCTAGGTTTCTGAAGGAAATTAGCTGTCAAAGTTCTTATCGTGATAAAGTTACTAATTTAATCACTATCAGACTCAAACAAAAATTAATATATGCAAGTTTCTTGGGAACTTTTTTCATTCGTAATGTACCTGTCAAAGTAATTGCACAGGCTTCATGTAAATTTCATTACACATGATACATGTATGCCAGTGGTTTAACACATCTTTGGACTATAATTCTTGCTATACAGTAATGTGATAAAAAAAATCTGACATTCGTTGGTTTTTGAGGTAAAAATTCATTAAACTTGTCCACAAAAAATATTATTAAACTTGCCAAAGCCTCACTTAATGGCACTTTTGTAGACTAGTTAAATAAATTTTTATCTCAACAACCAACTCATGTCAGATCCTATAAAAGATTAATGTATTACGGAACAAATACAATGTATGTACATATATACATGGTATATCTAATAATATTTGTCATTAAAAGACTTCTAGAAATACAGATTTCCATTTTAATTTGACAGTAGATGTCCCTGCTGTGGACAGCTGAAGCTGAGTGTAGGTAGTGAATCTGATATTGTACAGGATGTGAGAGCAGTTGCTGGTTGGAATTAGTCATTGCACCTCATAACTCACTACGTGGTTCATTGAATGATAAATTACAATAGAATGAGGATTATTTCAATTCTAATATGACCGACTCTTAATCAAGGGAAAACAAGCTCATACCTAGAGAGAAAATGTGATGCAGATTATAATCCATTGAATAACTTACTTTGTACAGCATGACGTCACTCTGTATAGAATGATGTCACTAGATGTAGAATAACATAGATTTTACCATGCTCTCATTGCACTGTGTTTATAGAGCCGAATTCATGTGTCATGTTAGATTGTGTCATGTTAGAATTAAGAAATAATATTCTTTCTATTGTGGTTTATCATTCAAAAAAACACAGTTGTGAGTTATGAGGCACAATAAATAATCCACAAGGGCGATAGCCCGAGTGGTTTATTCATTGCGCCTCATAACTCGCAACTGTAGTATATTGAACAATAAATCATGATAGAAATAAAGATTATTTCGATTCTAACATGACTGACTCTTAATCAAAGGAAAACAAGTTCATACTTAGAGAGAAAATGTGGATGTAGAATATATTTCATTGAATAACTTACTTTGTACATCGTGACGCCACGCTATGTGGAATGACGTCACTTTACATGAAAAACGTAGATTTTACCACGCTTTTGTTGTACTTTGTTTATAGGGCCGAATCTCATGTGTCTGTTAGAATGAAATATAATCTGTATCCGCAGTTTTACTCTTAGTATGAGCTTGTTTTCCTTTCATTAAGAGTAGATCATGTCAGAATCGAATAATCTTCTTTCTATTGTGATTTATCGTTCAATAAATCATGTGAGTTACGAAGCCTAAAGAATAAATCACTAGCGCTATTGCCCTTGTGGATTATTTATTGTGCTTCATAACTCACAATTATGGTTTACTGAATGATAAACGTCGATGGAAAGAAGTTTATTTCCTAAACAAAAGTGACTTCTTGGTTGATATCTTGGTAATAATCAAGCAATTTTCTTGCAAATATTTGAATTGATTCAATACCTTTTCGACTTTCATTATATGGAAAAGTAGTCCACTGCTTGCAACGAGTGATAACTTGTAAAGAAACTTCAGGGGTGCAATATTAGTACACTAGTTGCAATGATAGAATTAATGAAAAGCACACTGTTGGAAATCAGCAACACAATCCCAAGTTTTAATGTCCCTAAAGAACTAGGATTTTGAAAACATTGTGGGAAAAGGAGGAAATGCTGGTAACCAGCATTTCCTCCTTTTTCCACAATGTTTTGTACCCTTTGAGAAATCATCTGTGTTGAGCTACATTGTATTTGTCTGCTGCAGGTTCCTTACAACTGGGACAAGTACAAAATTTTGTCATGTAGTAAAATATTTAACACCTGACAATTAGATAAATAAATCACTTAAATATTTTTAGAAGAAGCGACAGCAACATGGAGACAAATAAGCCCCCTCCAGTGAACAAAAATCCGGATTTGGTGGTACCTGTGGCATCAACTATTCGACCTTAAAAGAAACAAAAATGCATTCTTAAAGGCCCAGTAAAAGCCAAAATATCAAAGCAGGTTTCATAATACATTTAACCCATTACCACACAATCTCTACTTTTGATGACCCTGAGAAAGAGGCCTTTGTGGGAAAACCAGCATTTTCTCCTCTTCCCACAATGTTTTATACCCTTGACAAAACAAATTTCAAATTTTCAGTCACTTTTATTTTGTCATCTGCAAATGCCTTCGATTTGGGCAAATCTCAATTTCTGTCATTTGGTAATGACAATCTGTTTGTGTGTGGTTGGGCCATATGTTAGTCGTTTGTAGAAATAAGAATTTGTTAAATCTGGCAAAACGTAAACAAAAAACACAGCTACCTGGCAGGTTGTAACCTGGTTTTGAAATTAATTTCTCTGTCAGTGACTTGCACTTGGACCGACTGTACAATGTCAGGTTGTCTTCTACACAATTTCCATACTTTTAAACAATACGATATAAATTCAAATGCATTTGAACACTTGCTTTGTTTACATTTGGCCTTTATTGTCACTTTAATCGTTGTGATTCTGCTCTTTTTAACCCATTACCTTACAATCCCTACTTTTGACGCCCCTGAGAGAGAAGCCATTAGAAAACATGGAAAAAGGAGAAAATGCTGGTAACCAGCATTTTATCCTTTTCCAACAATGTTTTCTACTCTTCACAAAACAAATTTCAAATTTTCAGCCACTTATATTTTGTCGTCTGCAAATGCTTTTGATTTGGACAAGCCTAAAATATTGTCGTTTGGTAGTGACCTAAATCTTTCATTTCCTAATAAAATGAATTCGCCATATCTGTTTGGGGGTGGGGGGTTGTTTCTAAAACTGCTTCTTTATTGAAAATGAGAACAATTTGATCAGAGTTAAGGATCATGAAGCGGACCGTCTAGATGCAAGATCAGACTGCTCCTCCCACAAAAGCCATCCAAGGCGATATTGACAGATGAAAGAGTTAAGCCTGCTGAGTTAAGCCTACTGGTTATATTTTGTGGTAATAATTTATGGCGACAACTCATCTTCGCTGTCCAACAAAAGCCTACTGGGCCATAACACATGAAAAACTTAGCAGAAAAAGACATTTGTTTGATTTAAGTGCAACAGTTGAGAGAGAGGGAGAAAAAAACAACAACTCAATATCGTCGATTTACTTCAAAAACTACATGCTGTAGTTACTACCGTCGATTTACTTAAAAAACTACATGCTGTAGTTACGAGGTTTTCGAAGTAAACCGACGTTATGCTTGAAATGTGTTGCTTTTGTAGGCAGTGTACATCAGTTGTACAATATTAGTTATTTTCATTATGAAAAAATCTAATATAATATTTGACGTAGATTATTCCATAAGGTTTCTCTTATTGCATTTGCTTTATGTCTCCGTGAGCACAATTTTTTTAAACTTGCTAACTTTGATCAGTTGGGTCGATTGATCATTTTGCAACAGTTCTTTGAATTTAGTTTAGTTTGAGTTTCGTGTGTAACTTAGGGTTTAACCCTTTCCCAAACAATCCCTGGTTTTTACGGGTATGGAATAGTAGCCTTTTGAAAACATTGTGGGAAAAGGAGAAAATGCTGGTAACCAGCATTTTCTCCTTTTCCCACAATGTTTTCTACCCTATCATAGACAGAAATAATCTTTTCAGCAAGAGTTGAATTGTCGTCTGCAAATGCTTTCAATTTGGTCTAGTCCAAAAGTTTGTCGTTTGGCAAAGGGTTAAGGTACATCTGTAAAATTATTGCATGACATGAGGTAATGATATTCATCTGCAGTTTCATTCTTGTTGCATAATTTGCATTTTCTATCACGGTAATCTACGTTATTCTGTCTTCCTGTTTCAACTGGGAAGAGGTGGTTCCTCTTCTAAATTGGGGTGTGCTTTTCCTAAGTTTTGTTATTTTGCTTTAAAAAATCTGTCTGTATATTTTCAATGATATCAGTGTTTTCATAACCCCAGGTTTCTGAAGAATATGTTAAAATTGGGGAAATAGTTTGACCAAATAATTGAAGACATATGTCCAAGGGGGGGGGGGACATTAAGGTTATACATTCTGTTATAGAGGATAAGCATTGCTTTCCTTGCTTGTTGGCGTTGGTATTTCTGTGTCTCTTTAAAAGTACCATTTGTAGAAAAACATGTTCTCAAGGCATATTTATACGCGTTTACATTTTCTAAACCTATAGCTTTGATTTTGAATTTCTGTCCATTCTTATTTCTAGAACCATCCACTTTGTTTTGATATATTAATCTGTATTTTCAATGTGTTGCAGTAGTTTATGAAATCGTCAAGTGCCTTTTATAGCTTTCTAGGGCAATTTGAAATTGGAATAGTGTCATTTGCATAAAGAGGCGTTATCATTTGGATCAGTGGTTCCAGATTATCTGTTGGATTTTGAAGTTCAATACAATTTAGGATTAATTAACGTCATTCAAGAATAATGCAAAAAGGGTCGTGACAATTTTTTTCCAGCCTGACACCTATGTTATTTTTGAAAAAAGTCTAATTTGTAATTATTAAATGATATACAGGGTTTGACAGTAGCATACATATCTTTAACCCTTTCCCAAACAACAAAATTTTAGACTGGTCCAAATTAAAAGAACTTGCAGACAACAAAATTAATGTTACTCAAAAAGCAAAATTTGTTTCCAGCAGGGAAGAAAACATTGTGGGAAAAGGAGAAAATGCTGGTTACCAGCATTTTCTCCTTTTCCCACAATGTTTTCAAAAGGCTTCTCTCTCAGGGCCGTAAAAACCAGGGATTGTTTGGGAAAGGGTTAATAGCCATAAGAACTTTTCCCTTTATTCCTGATTTGATTAGTTAATCCACAGACCAGCGGTCATTATCAAATTTGGTCGGGTGTATATGAAACCACTATTTACAGCCGTTTCTACAGCTAATCGGTGCCTCGATTCATACCAAAGCAAATTAATGTAATACAGAATAATCATTTCTTTGATCTGATTAGAACTTTAAGATTGTCATAACTGTCATCCAATAACCCAATACCACTTTTCCACCAAAAAGGTAAGAGAAAAAAAGGCAATATATAGCTCGCGTGGTTATTTTTCATTATTCTACTTTATATTGAGCCATAAAACAGTTTTAATATCTGTATTTTAGTATCCCCAACTCCATCTATCTTATTTTTTAAAAATAAGATATTCCTTGTTGTTCATGTCTGACAAACTGTGCAGGTATTCACAAGATGATAGCTGCCAGAGGATGCCCAAGATAATTGACCTCTAGTCATTTTATATCTGGAGGGATCCCCCATTTAGGTTAACTCTTTACCAAACGACAAAATTTTAAACTGGTTCAAATTTAAATCATTTGCAGACGACGACCAAAAAACTTTGCATAAATCATGGAATTTGTCTTTGAAGGAATGAAAACATTTTGGGAAAAGGAGAAAATGCTGGTTACCAGTGTTCAAAAGTCCCTTTCCTTGTGCTCGTTAAAAACCGGCTGGGATTTTGTGGTAAAGGATAAACTGAGCGTATACATTACTTCTAGCTTGTACTATAAGAATGTCCTTGTTTAAAGACCTGAACCAAAGTAAGGGGATCTTAAGTAGTTACTATTCTGAAAAACATTGTTTAAAAGTTTAAGTCCTTAATAGAGGACGACTTTTACTCTTCTTAACATTGAATTTAGCTTTGCAGACGTTTTTGTGCTTGTTAAAATTTCGTAGTATAGGGTAAACTGAGCGTATACATTATTTCTAGCTTGTACTGTAAAAATGACCTTGTTTAAAGACCTGAGCCAAAGGAGGGGGATCTTCAGGAGTCACTATTCTGAGAAACATTGTTTAAAAGTTTAAGTCCTTAATAGAGGACGACTTTTATTCTTCTCTACATTGAATTTCCATCTTTGATGATGTTTCTGTAATGTTTTGGATCAAAATCACCCATATATATATCCGTTTTGAAGTAGATGGATGAATACTAAAGGATTATAGTGAGGTCGAAATTTTTATTTCAAATATGGATTTTAGTTCAAAAATAGTTCTTACAGACGCCATATTATCAAGTAGAGCCTAAATAGTAATCGGACGGTAGGCGTTGGCTCTGAAAGAGTGTTGTATCCAGTTCCGGGAAAGAAACGCAAAGAATATCACACTACTCGTCATGATATGATATATAGAGAGAGATGCCCTGAAAATAGTCCCTTGATTTTCGTCTGAACCTCCGTCAAACGATATCTGGCCCCGTATTCACCAACCGTTCACATTTGTAAGTAACACAACTTCTGATTGGCTTAACCGAATCTGATTGGCTAAACCGAACGGTTTAGCCAATCAGATTCGGTTCAGCCAATCGGAAGTTGTGTTATAAATTTAGAAAACCTTGGAGAATGAGACTAAGAATATTTTCAAGAATGGTCGGTGAATACGGGCCCTGGTTTTTCATACGACCCCGAGGAAAAGTGTTTTTGAAACATAGGGCAATAATCCAGCAACTTAAAGATCTCATCATTTGAGCCACATTTAATTTCTGATCTTTACACAACGTACACGTAAGTTTTAAATATAAACGAGTCCAAATTTATACCGCATGTGAGAAGAGATTAACGAGACAAAAAAAAAATAGTCCCACATTGAGACCTACAAGGTTGACCGAAATCATTCAAATTCTCTTTATCATGTGACAAAAAATATCAGTATGGATGGTTCATAATAACTCTTATCCTGCTGTATAAGTTAAACGATACCTTAAAAAAGGATAGTAAAAACTCAAGGGTTGTAATTTCAAAGTTAACTTTTGGGGAGAAATATCTCCTTCTCGGACAGTGTAGATCAAAGATCAGACTGCACGTTCTGTTCTGATAATGAAGGTTGAGACAGTTTCCGGCCGTAAGGCTAATGAGTGAGTCGTGTCGCCATTACTAACATCATCAAACTTGGAAATCCGACAGATTAATCGAACTCACAACTCCAAGGTTACAGTCTTGAGAAAATTCGACAGAGTTACAACATTCATATACGCGTAGCACTAGGAACACACCTCAGGAGAGAATGGATGGGGTCTGTTTGACGACCAACACTTCAGATAGGAGTTGTAAATGGCCTTTTCACATACAAATGGGGCGTTTTGCTTTCTTGAAGTAGCAAGAAAGATATTTGAATCTGAGACCTTCAAAAAGATTTGTAACTATCATTTTCTCCTTTTCCAACAATGTTTTTTATCCTGTGTAAAGTGCAAGCCGTTATTTTAGCAATATTCATTTCGTCATATGTAAATGTTTTGAAATGAACAAGTTAAAAAACTCCGGCATTGATAAAGAGTTAACTAAATTTTTGCCTAGCCTCGACAGATCTATAGTAACACCAATAGCTGGACATGTCCAAGTTGAAAATGGTGTTTAACCCTTTACCCCATATGGCATTTCCATGTATCTCTAATTGACCCTAAATAACAGCAAGGATAAAGCTGTTTCTTATGTGTATATGACACCTTTTGATAGCATAGAAAAAATTGTGGCAAAAGGTGAAATTGCTCGTCACGAGCAATTTCACCTTTTGCCACAATGTTTTCCAAAGGCTCCTACAAGCAATGCGTAAAAATGAGTATCTATGGAGTAAAAGGTTAACACCATGCTGTTAGAAAAGGCTATCACTGCACACCGACAGGAAAAATGCCCATCGAGGTTCAATGAATACTACCACGTCAGTCTTGAATCCATATTGAACTCATCAGAGTTATAGCACGTATTAACCAACCGTTATCTAGAACAACCTTTGTCTCATCCTCAACAATTTTCTAAATAGGAAAGTAACGCAAGTTTTGATTGGCTAAGCCATTTGATTTAGCCAACCATAACTTCAGTGCTTTCTAAATCTAGACTCAAACTGGAGCTGTCAGTGAATGTGACTTAATACCCCCGCTAGCGCTTTGACAGAAACAGGCAATTACTATTATCTTTTACACAGATGGACACACGAACGGACACATGGACAGACGGACACACGGAAGGACGGACACACAAACAGACAGGCTGATTCCAGTATACCTCCGAAAACATTCGTTTTGCGGGGGTATAACAAAGAATCTTCTTCAGAATGGCTGGCGAATACGAGCCCGAATGTAGAATTTTTCAGAACGAGGCTATATATTGCAATTTGCATCTCTGAGCGAAACTTCAATGGAAATCCGATGTTATAAGCACACTTTTTTTTAAATTAAAAGTCTTCTTGCTTTCCTTCAAACATTCTAAGTAGGCTTATGGAAGTTAACCCTTTGACTGCTAATCGCGACCCGCTGACCTTTTGCGGACAGTGTAGATCAAGATCAGACTGCACAGAACGTGCAGTCTGATCTTTGATCTACACTGTCCGATAAAGAGATATCATTCCCCAAAATAGAACTTTGAAACAGCAATATTTGGGTTATTAGTGTCAAATTGAAAATTTATTTTTAGTTTTTCAGCAGGAGAAGGGTTAAAATAAAGAGGTCATTCAGTCAGTATGATTTTGTAAAATACGGAGTTCAATCGGATTCTTACAGTGCATAACTAGTCTACAGTTTGGTGTCGACTGTCGCTTCGTCAAAATATAGCCTGTCACTGCATTGCAGCATTATCATCTAATAGTATTCAGTAATGTACAGAAGCATGGTAAATAAATAGAGGATATTTGTTTTTTTTTTCGGTGAAAGATCGAAAATTTATTTCATCGAGTGAACACCATCGGTAATATTTTCACGCGTAACGGAGCCACAAGTGAAAATATTACCGATGGTGTCCATGAGATGAAATAAATTTCGATCTTTCACCCCCCCAAAAAAAATATAAATTCTGTTTATTTCATGCTTTTAACCCTTTCTGGGAGGAGATTTATCAAAATCCAGTACAGTTCTTTTCCCGTATTCCCTGTGGCGTACCCCTCCCGCACAGCAACCCATTACAATATTACGTCAAGCGCAAGAAATGTAAGGTAAATGACGTCATATTTCCATCTGGTTGTGAGGCAAGATTTACCTAGGCAACAAGAACATGAAAGTTGGTATTTTCACTGATCGTACCCGTGTAATATCGAAAAATATTTTCACTGCTATTTCTCGATATCCTACCTAAAAGCATGTTAATAAACTCGTCTAATTACCTGACAGGGGTAGACCGGTAATGATGGCGATGCCCTCTAGCTTGCATATCCAACCAAAGCCAACCTCAGTGAGCTCTTTATCCAAAAAACTTGCCACAAGTGAATCATGTATAGAAAGAAAAGCACCTAAAATAGCAGTACAGAATATTAGAGACTTAAGTCACCATTGTATTCTTTTCCGATTTGTAAGACTATTCATCTGATCGACTGATCGGTCCTAGCCAATCGGATAGTAAGTCTTTTGAGTTAGAGCTTGCACAAAATTCACATTGGATTGTATACATGTATATATTGTAAAACATGTTGTTAAAAAGACTTCCCATTATTGGATGTTCTGAAAAGCTAATTTCAGGGAAAACTAGTTAAAAAAGCTGATAATGATGAACCAAGTTCTTCAAAGTGCCTTGCTTAGTTCATTAATTCTACGGTTGGTTTTAAGAACAAGACAATATCTAGAGTTACATGTAAGACACGAAAAAACTTTTTTCTGTAGGTTCAAAAATTCATTGATTCTGATATTCTTTTTTTCTTAAGGCCACTCAGACACGCGTCACTTCTGTAAATATCTCCTTTCAAAAACCTAGAACAACATGGGTAAGAAATCAAGTACAAGTATTATGTTTACTTACTCGAAAGTAATCCTAGAAATAACGACAAAGCCATGTATGCAGCGAAAGAGCTTGCGATGAAAAAAAGTCCAGCTGTGACTGCACTTGCTAACAACGTGAAGGAAAACATGGTAGACAAGTCTAATCCAAAGAAACTGTAAAGCAAACCAGGAGCGATCCCGCCAACTAAACGCCCAATTCCCATTGCCATAAGAACAGCGTAAATCGCTTGGCCGGAAAATGAAGCTTCCTTCATTAAATCCGGTAAAAATGTCGCCGGCACAAACAGGACAAGGAAGGCCAGGCTGGCTGATAAACATAGTAACAAGTATTTTCGTTTCTTCAAAAGTGCACGCGTCGCTGCCTTGAACGTTAGCGGTGGTGATTCTGTGAAAAGAAAAGTCATAAAGTTTACTATTAAAAGTGATAAAAACACGACTGCGTCGAAAGTACTGTAGGAGTGCCCCCCCCTCCCCCCCCAA
This sequence comes from Tridacna crocea, assembly GCA_943736015.1. Classification (NCBI taxonomy): domain Eukaryota; kingdom Metazoa; phylum Mollusca; class Bivalvia; order Cardiida; family Cardiidae; genus Tridacna; species Tridacna crocea. The sequence goes on from OX031068.1 coordinate 37,882,699, forward strand.
AAAAAAACCAAAAAAACATAGGAACTGCAACACCTACGTAGTAGCAATGTCAAAGCAGTGGAACGAGCATGAAACATGCACTATATATACAGGTGCATACACTCAGATATCCCATCTATGTAGATGCCTTCACATGATAACTTATTGCCCCAACATATGCCAGAGTACACAGATACTTTGGAATTTGCTATCATGGGCAATATTTTCTGACAAAAACCTTTAGGCAGCAGGTTCGATTGATGAAGGCAATTCTAACGGTTAGGTCGACTGCAACTGGACAAGGTTTGTTTCCTCTCTGGCGGAGTTTGTTCAACTAAATCCTGTAATGAACTACGAATATTAGGGAACTGACGGCACCATTTTCATGTTCTGATCTACAGCGCATGCTGATAGCACTCAGAACTCGTTAGACGTTCATTGAAGGGTCGTCGATATTTGTTTGTATTTGTTTTGAAATTCGCGTGATAGTTATGTCGTAACTCATACGTTATTAGCCCCCTTTACATCATATTTCTAAAAGACAATGTAATATCGTTTTACAAACCGCTTACGAATACACATGAAGTGATAAGCAGACATCCACGTGGGTTTCCATGTTTACCTTCTATTAGAAAGGTAGCGACGTTGTTCTATTTTTATCAAAGATGAAATGCTACCAGCGATTTCATTCGTTGCAGTTACAGCTGGCTGCATCCAATGGAAAAGCGTATCGGGTGGATGTAAAAATCAAGCTCGATCCGCCAAGTGTAGAGTAACGGTAGTGAATCGTCAGTCTTGGCTTGCGAAGATGTTGGTTGTATAACATCTTTGAATACTTACAGCGAAAAGTTCCGTTTACAGCCAAACTTATTATTGAAATCAAAACCTCTGCTTTGTGTAACACGAAGATTTTTTTCTTATCAATTTTAGATTTTTTATAGGTGTCCTTTTTTTGCTAAAAATGGCAAATCAATTTCTTATTTTGAATCCAGATACATGTAGATGAAATTCAGGATCTATATTTTAATGTAAAAGGCCTCTCCATACAATTTTCGTTTTAAGTAAAGAAAAGAAATGATAGTATGGGCATCATATCGTCAAAACAATCAGTCAGACTAATCTAATGTGATATAGAAAGAAAATCCCACTAGTTTCTCTCTTTTATAATTTTTATCTATCTAAAGACAAAATCTGGACTTAAAAATGACAATTACCCTATAATCATCTATAAGAGGCGTGTTTTGTGAAAAAGGGTCTAATGCATTTGCGAAAAGTATCGATTCATGCATACATCCGAGGCTGGATCGAAAGATTGGCCGAGGTGTTCCGAATAAAGGTAAGACCTGTGCAATGCACGTCCGGTGAAAATTCTAATTGGTCGATAAATAAGGATAAATGAGGATTTATGCAGAAATAATATTTTTTGCACATTTCTAACGGATCAGAAATTCCGTTTATGTCTATCTTGAAAGTATTTTTTGATAGTTTTGTTAGTTTTCTGTAAAGGGAGGTAATTATCATATCTTTTTGAATTGAGAATATAGTGATTTTACATTCATATAAGATAATTCAAAGAAGGAAAAAATGAAAAAAAAAAAAATGAAAAGGTGAAAGTTGTTCAATAATACTCATTTTTAATTATAGCTAATTTTGCAGGATGATATTTTGGTGGAAATAGCCGTTTTTCATTACACAGGTCTTACCTAACTATTATATTTCATGTGTCTATTTTCAGAAATGTTATGGATAAAGAAATGTCGTAATTTAAGCTGGGGGGAATTATTTCTATTTACCTCCTGCCGAAAATCTGGAACTACTTTTCAGTTATTTGGTTAATTGACTTGAGAACACTAGTTGTATAAGTGGCATTCGTTGCCAAATAATCAAAGGAAATATATGATTTATTTCATCAGCTTGTGGTTAATATGGGGAAATATTTGCCTCAAAAGGGAAAGGTCCGCAAAAAGTAACTCATGCCGAGCGGTACTCGTTATTTTCGCATACCTTTTCCGGCAAATATTTCCCCATATTAACCACAAGTTGATGAAATGAACTCTATTTATTTACCTGCTATTTTGGATTTTGGCTTTGGTGTATTGTCGTCAACAGATGGCACGACACAAATATCCATTTCTTCATTCTCGATAACTGGTACAAACAATAAACTTGAGGGTAAACACTGGAGAGCGAGCCCGGACAACAATAAGAACGTGCCTCTCCAGCCGTACTCCGTTATCATGTATGTAAGCAATGGTGGAAGGATAAGGTTTCCAAACGCTGAACCGCTTGAACACAATGCAAGGAAGAAAGGCCGGTGTTTCTTGAATGACTTCATAATTATAGTTGCTGATGGTAGCATGCACATTGCTGCACCAAAACCTGAAAGAAACAATCTGATATTTTATGTATTTTTCATGCAAGACCTTACTTTGCCAATGTCAAGCCACTCAGTGTCAATTCTGAAGCGTTCTCTTGATTCCACATGACACAGAGGTACTACTTTTTTCTAGTGATCAGAACAGGATACGGACCACTCTTTCCACTCTTTCATAACATCTTAAGTACTAATTTTCACTGAGTGCCCTTCGAACATAACACATTGTAACTAAACATACACATAGGCGTATCTAGGATCAAAATATTTATACCCACGAAGTGCCGATGGGGAAGAAAGCTGGAATTCCCCAGTCAACGGTGCATCAATTTAATCCAACTATTTAGTTAATGAATGCGCAGATCTAGAGAGCATTTGATACAAGTGGATCTCTATGATTTTGTGATTTATGCTCTGGACACCACATTTTCTGTCTGATACTTAATTCGGTCAGAACTTTGTCTTGATAATGTCTCGGGCGAGTTGGAAAATGGGTCACGTCGGGTCAAAGACTAGGCCACGTGTTTAAGTCTTAGAAATACAATGTGTACATTTTAGAAGCCATATTTTCAGTTCAATCTCTTGGATGTTGATCAGAAATATATCTAATGAATTAAAAATTGGTTTTGTAAGGTCTAAAACTAGGTCACTTCATGCTGGTCACATTTTAGAAAAACCCTGTATACACTCTACAGTCTACATTTTTGTTCTAATAGGCTTGAAAGTTGTTAAAATTGTTCGCCTTGATGCTAGTTTGGAAATGGGTCATGTTAGGATAAAAGCTAGGTCCCTTGTAAAATCTTGAAAACACTTGCGTACAATCTAGATGCATCATTTTCAGTCCAATACCAATGAAATTTTATCAGTATGTTTGTCATGATGATATCTCAGACGAGATGGAAAAAATAGGTCGCACCTGGTCAAAATCTAGGTTACGGGGGTCATTTTGTTTTAAAAAGACTGTGTGAAACTTTGTCAGAATGTTTATCTTGATAAAATGATGTAGAAATTTGCAAATGGGTCAAGTGTTTAAAAAGTAAGTCACTAGGTCAATTCTCATATTGTTCTTGCGTACGCTCCAGAAGCAACATTTTCAGTCCAGTATTCATGAACTCTTAACAGGATATTTGTCTTAATTATATCTTGGATGGGCTTGAAAATGGATCATGACTTGTCAAAAAAGTGGCCACTAGGTCAAATCTTAGAAGAATCTTGTTTACCCTCGAGGTCACATTTTTATCCATTACTCAATAGAAATTAGTTAAAAAGTTTGTCTTGATAATATAGCAGTTGACTTTTAAAACAGTCACATTTGTTCAGAAACTACTAGTATGTTACCAAGTTAAAAAGCTTGTGCACGCTCTGCAGGCCTTATTTTCTGTCCAATACCAACGAAAATTAGCAAGAATAGTAGTCTTGATGATATCTTAGATAAGTAAGAAAATGGGGCACGCGGGGTAAAGAACTACATGTAGGTCACCTGATCAGATCTTAGAAAGGGCTTGTCAACACTTATAGGGCCACATTTTCTGTTCGATATCTTTTACAGTTAATGAGAATGTATGTCTGTATGATATCTCAGGTGGGAATCAAAAATGGTTTACATCGGGTTAAAAACTTAAACATCAGGTAATGTCTTTGAAAAACATTGTGCACACTCTAGAGCCCAAAATTTCTCTCAAATAATCATGAAACATAGTAAAAATCTTTGTCTCAATAATATGTACAAGGTTGAAAACCGGTCATGTTGGGCGAAAAAGTAGGTCGCTGAGACAAATTATAGTACTCTTGAAAGTTTGTTAGAATATTCAACAAAATATTTTGGAAGAGATTGTGAATGGGTCATGTTTGCTCAAAAAGCTCAGGTCAGCAACCTCGATGCCATCATGGCCCTTTTGTACATTTTTTTTTTCTCTTTGGCTCTTAACTCTTTTCCAAACGACTAATTTTGGATCTTGACCTGCCTACAAGACTGTAACGTGTCCAGCTGAGCGCCCGATATTAAATCAAAACAACATGAACAAAATGGCCTGCATCACGCAAAAAGGGGTATTCAGACATTTGTGTAAAGTGTCATCTCGGATCACTCTGCGCAGTCCGCGTTGGCTTATCCGGGACGGTTCTTTCCTTTTTTATGCAATTTTCTCTTTAGCATTAAAGTCTACTGAAGTACAGAATCGAATATAGGGTAAAGATTCGTCTCGGATCGGTCTGTGCGGACTGCGCAGACTGGCCCGCGACGAGGCTTTACACAATGCTCGAATACTCCTTTTAGCGTGTTTCAGGTTATGTATGCTTATTCAGATTGCTTCCATGCACAAACAGTTGCCAATATCACAGCCAACTGGGGTTAGACTAAATGGGTGTAGCTTAATGGGGCGGCTTTTGACCTTTTTTTTGGTACTGATAACAAATGAATGAATAGAGATTGGTGATTAGTTAAAAATGTATACGCGACTATTCTAAGGGTCCCTGCGTATTTGCAGGCAAATTACACTGTCTGTCTTTTTTTTTAAGTCTTTACCAAACCAAATGTGAATCTAAAATTGATTTGGAAAGGGTAGAAAACATTGTGGGAAAAGGAGAAAATGCTGGTTACCAGCATTTTCTCCTTTTCCCGCAATGTTTTCAAAGGCTTTCTTTCTCAGGGTCGTTAAAAGTCAGAATTGTGTGGTAAAGCGTTAAAGATATTTTTTGTTTATTTTGTGCCACCGGAAATGTTTTAATTATAGAAGTTTGCTGCAAGACAACAACAACAACAACAACAACAACAAAAACCAGTGGAATCAGCAACAGCCATCCAAACAAAATTGAACCTTGCTCTGCGAGGGAATGTTGATTCTTGATCAGCCTGCGCAACCCCTGCAAGCTGGCCTAGGTCAAAATTGTTTGGACAATTTCCTGCATGTCTAAGGACCACTTTACCTTATGATTCAGCTGGTTATTTGACAGAAAGGATTTTATGAATCTATAGTTACGTGTGATGCACCACAGAGTTGCATTAATAGCGTCTTGACAGAGCATAGCGCATGATATTTTCTTCAGGAAAAAAAAAAGCCATCACTTACCACCAAGACAGCCATACGTTGCATAGAGCCAGTCGAAGGAAGGCACAAGGGAACTTGTTAGCATCCCAGTGGCAAGAATTAGAGAGCCTACGGTAGAAACCTTCCGTTCCCCGAATCGTGTGACGAAGTAACTAACCAGAACCGCTATGGAATAAAACAAGAAAAGTTTTATTATACTACGAAGAAATTTCTCGTGATTTGATCGCATAATATGCCCCGAACATATGAATTATGTACACTGGCAAAACCAACCTAAAAGCAGTTTCCCTTCGGTAGCCCCGTGTACATGACTACACTACTAACACTATCCAAAATAGCGGCGTCGATATCAAGATTAACATTAAGATTATGCACCATTTCTGAGTGCCTTAATTGAATGAAGGCACTCAGAAGGGAAATTCTAATGCGTCAGCGTTCTCAATTTCTTAAACCAAAAAGCAGGTAAAATTTCCTTAACAAACGTTGGAATAGTAAAACTTTGCAGTATAATAAATTCGTTGTACGGTCATGTGGCAGGGGACTTGAAAACTTGTTCACGGCTGTGGTGAATCATGTTGCCCCGAGCTTCGGCCCGGGGCGACATGATTCACCACAGCCGTGAACAGGTTTCAAAGTCCCCTGCCACATGACCATACAACTAATAATGTGCGAGACTAGATCTATGTTCAGTTCTCATTTTTGTGTTATTTGTCGAAGCCAGTACCACTATGACTTTAAGATTGAATTTTAAAGACCATGTATCGTACTTTGTGCAAAGCCAAAGGAAATAAACCCAATTAGATTCAGTTTTCCTCAAGCAAATGAGTTTTTCGGTTTCACTCAGATATGTAGTTGGAAATGGCATGTAAAAATATACTGGGTGAGGCTATCGATCGTGGTAGACTAATTTTTTATTGAAAATAGTTTCACTCTCTCATAGTCTTCTATTGTTCAATGATACAAAATGTGTCTACCGATCGCTTAGTCCTGGGCTTTTTCGTTCCAAAACCAGTTCGTCCAATGGCTTGTTCCTCCCATGATTGCACGCTACTCCATTTGATTTGGCATGAATATTTATAGATCGAAATAATTCATTGTAATGTTTGGAATGAAATGTTAACGCCCAAAAATATTTCACAAATATAGTTCCCAGGTACAAAATTAATTTCATTCGATATATTCACATGATTTCTCTCTCTATCCATCATGTATCGTACTGTCCAGGGACTATACTCCTGACTACTCTTCATGATCAAAGGAAGATCACCAATACACAAATAATCCTAACTTTGTCATGAGTACTCTCCCGTCAACCAAAATGGTATTCATTTACTTAGTTGGTTGACTTTCAAGCCATTATTTGAATAATATTTCCCCTTTTCTGTCAAATTATTAATTACACAAAACGGCTTCCTCGACAAATACCACTTCAACGTTCTGAACGCTTTGATTGAGGACAGTCACTGTGAAGTCCTCATAAGAGGCGTGGCTGGTCCGAAAGAAAGTGTCAAGGTCCCACTGTGAAGTGGTCACTGATCAATTCGAAACGGTACATACCTGCAAGGCCGACAAGGCCGTTAAATATTGATGCGATCCAGGCTGCTCGCGACTGTGAAACACGAAATTCTCTGTGAAGTTCACTGTACAAAACACCGAAAGACATGAACAGTCCCATAATGACGACGTGTAAAAGAAAGCTCCCAATGACCATACCAGCACGACGTATCTTGTTCTCTTCCATGGTTGTTTGATCAAAGCGACGATCAGGGCCCGTATTCACCAACCGTTCTTGAGAATATTCTTAAGAATATATTCAAAGAATTCTACATTCGTAAGTAACACAACTTCTGATTGGCTAAACCGAATGGTTTAGCCAATCAGAAGTCGTGTTACTTACAAATGGAGAAAATTCTGGAGAAGAAGACAAAGAACGTTCTTAAGAATGGTTGGTGAATACGGGTCCAGGAGCTGAATGTTTACCAAGACAACTAACAACACTGGTTTCAGATCAAATTCATCTGATGCTTTGAGTGCTCGATTACCACGAATTGTTACATTGAGGCAGTCGAATTCAGTGACCATAACATCGTTTTAGTAAGTCTTTACAAAAAAATGATAGTTGTACTAATATCCTTAATGACCAGTTAGATCTAGGACATATTCACGGGTCATTTCAAAGTCAATTTTCTAGTTCTAGATGCCGAAAGTGGCCGTCTGATATTTTCAGACGTTTTACCAACACTTTTTGGTAGTGTTCATACTCTAAATTGCAAAACAAGTCTTCAGATGGCTAGTTTCGACATCTTTTAATGAAATAGTATTGAAATAGACCATAAAATGGTTGACAAAAACGGCCACTTGTCTCTTTCTGGGTGAATGATTGTAAACAACAGAAGAAAATTATCATAGCCTTATCGTAAAATAACCAATCTCTCGCTTGGCATTATTGATAATAACAGAAGTTACTCTAGCCCTATTGCACCCAGAGTGACATGAAATATGGAGAAACAGAGTTTCTGCCAATACAAAAAAGTAACCAGATTTCAAAACTCATCATTCTTTTTATCTTTTTATCATAGATCTTGGATCTCTACACTGTTCGTTACGGAGATATTTTTCAAAAAAAAAAAAAAAAAAAAAGCAGACCTATCAATCAATCAGGTTCCTACTATTGGCTTGAAAGTTACATTTTAATTTCTACAGCAGAATAAAGTTTAAATGGCCAACATACCCCGGCCGAACAATCCCGAGTTTTAAAGACCTTGAATATACAATAAATTAAAAATCATTCCTATAGGTCATCTTATATCCTTTATGAAGCAAGCAGACGGTACAGACCCAAGGTCATGCTGCAACTAATGTACAGTCCGATCTTGATCCATGTCGTCCACAAAAAAAGCCAACTTTCGTCTGTGGTTCTGAAGGGAGTAAGTCCGACTTTGTCTCAAGCTATTAACTCTTTACCACACGAGAATATTTTAGACTGGTCCAAATTAAAAGCACTTGCAGGCGACAAAATAAACGTAAGTCAAACATTGAAATTTGTTTCCAAAAGGGGAGAAAACATTGTGGGAAAAAGGAGAAAATGCTGGTCACCAGCATTTTCTCCTTTTCCCACAATGTTTTCAAAAGGCTTCTTTCTCAGGGGCGTCAAAAGTAATGATTGTGTGGTAATGGGTTAAACGATGACGACCTATGGTCCAGCATGTTCTGTACTCTCCTAACCCTTTACCAAACGACATAAATTTAGACTTGTCCAAATTGGAAGCATTTGTAGACGACAGGATTAATGTGAATAGGAAATCGAAACTTGTTTAGGGAAGGGCAGAAAACATTGTGCGAAAAGGAGAAAATACTGGTTACCAGCGTTTTCTCATTTTCCCACAATGTTTTTAGAAGACTTCTATCTCAGGGTCGTAAAAATCAGGGATTGTTTGGGAAAGGGTTAACTTGCTGCATATTATCCTAAAATTAGGCACCCAGTATTAATCTAGTTTATGTTTAAAATTTTGAGCCTTTTCCCCGGATTTTACGTCAGGAACATAAACATTCACATTATATTTAACGTGATTTTAGTTAAGTCACAAGTACATGACGATTAAAATTACGATTCTTTTTTTTTAACACAAAGAAACACTCAATTACACACTATTTTGTATCATTCCATGACTTGCGATTTTTCCTTTAATATACACACTCAAAATTCAGTGACTTTAAATTTCACAAATCTGAACTTATTCATGCCATTTCGATTATATCCCCCCAAGTATGTCCATAATATGGTGTATTATAAACGAATAATACTGACGTTTGATTTTGTGTTCAACTCAAAGCAGCAGCAGCCATGGTTCCCCGCCGACGTCAACAAGTTTATTTAACACTTAAACTGATAAAAGTTACATTCTTTGGTTAGACTATTTTAACACTTATCCTGCTCAATAAATTATATCGTCGGTTTACTTCGAAAACCTCGTAACGACAGCTTGTTACAAGCTGTAGTTACGATTTTTTCGAAGTAAACCGATGATATGAAACTTTTAAGCCAGTGGTTAAAACCAGGACTTTGCTTTTTAAAAGTATTTTTCACAGAAAAGAAACATATCCTAATCGGACTGCAGATCCAAGGTTAGAGTGTATGTTCTGTTTCTCACATTAGTCCTCAAAAACTTACTTCTTCAGGGTCGTTAAACAAATTGAGTAGTAAGGGTTCACATCACCAGACCAGTTACATCGACAAGTCTTTTTTGCATAACAATGTATGTACTTACACAACATCTTTCTGTTGTCATTGTTTGCTGAATAAGAAAATTGCACGGGCGCTGCCGTGTTTAAGATCCACTGAAAGTGGAAACCTCATTATGTCCCACAAGACGGCTTTCTATACAAATACATATCGGGCGTATTCCTTTCGCTACTCCGAACACTCCGGACATATTTCAGGTCAATGGAGTAAATCGGAACACTGTGCCATGTTCTTCACATAATGTTCTGACTGTTCTAGATCAATCGAGGTGTAGCGAACCTGCTGAACGGTTGCTAGGTGATTCAAGATGGCTGAAAGGTGGACAATTCTTTATGGCCAAACTTGCAGTATTGTCTTCTTTACGATATGAACGCCATAAATAGGAGCATTGTAGACGTATCTCTACTCCCTCCCCGCAGCTAATCCTATCCTCCACTAACACAGCTAAGACAATAGTTCTTGCAACAGCCATCATGGCAATGTACTTTCATTTTGATATGGTTTAGAGCAATGTTCCGAAAATGCTCCATTCAGTACATACTTCCGGAACAGTGTATGTGTTCTGAAATATTCCTTTCGCACATTCCAGAACAGCATTCCAGAACACAGAACATTGTGCCAGAACAGGTGAAAGGAATACGCCCATCTAATTTGGGCATTCTGAGTATAGAACCGGACTACTTTCAAAACGACAACCGTTACTTTGAATGTCAAAATTAAAGTTAAACGTTTATTCAACAAAACGCTACCTGTTACGATTCATTCAGCTATGATCAGCTGGCATGTAACCTATGCATTTATTAAAACAGCCCTCTACAGGCTTGGATAATAGCTTCGGTTCTTTTCCCTAGTATAAGGGGTCGGTGATGCGTCACAGCAGGTAAGTCGAATCTTCGAACAACATGACATGCGTAGACAACGTTTGAAACCTTGATATGAAGCAGGTTAGATGCATGTATGGAAACAGCCGAATAATATCAAGTGTTTCGTTTTTCCTTAATCCTTTACTCCATAGATACTCATTTCTACGCATTGCTTGTAGGAGCCCTTGGAAAACATTGTGGCAAAAGGTGAAATTGCTTGTGACAAGCAATTTCACCTTTTGCCACAATGTTTCCTATGCTATCACAAGGTGTCATATACACATAAGAAACAGATTCATCTTTGCTGTTATTAAGGGTCAATCAGAGATACCATAGAAATGCATTATGGGGTAAAGGGTTAAAATGCTCTCAAGTTCGACGAGTCTGAAATTATGCTGCAGGGTACCAAAAAGTCGTGGAATCCTCTTCCTGTCGCGGTTAAGATTCAGATTAAATCATGAGAGCGACTTGAACTGTTAGTGCACTAAGTTTTTGAAGCATTATTAATTTTATTCACATTATTGATATACAAAAGATTTATTGGTTGTATTGCATTTTCAACCTTATTTCACTTATATCGCGTCGATCGTGCACTTATCCATACTTTCCAGGAGTATCTTTTGCTAGTATTCTGCACAATTTTCTTTCCAAGCAACTAGCTGCTTACTACATAGCCATTGTCGACTAATAAGAAATTTTATTCCATGTCGCACTAGAAGCCTTAGGATGGTAATACCTTTATTCCGGCGGGAAAATGATGCGAGATAATCCCTTAACATGCAAAAAAAATACTAACAATATAAAGTTTCGACCCAAATCAGCCTGGGCGAAATGTCCAAGCAGACATGGGTCGGTATCTTTTGCAGAATCATAAAATCACTTTTTCATGCAATGTGGCTCATATCTCTTTATACAGATAACAGACACAGTATTCCTTTTCAAAACCGTTTTTATATCCCCACAACGTAGTGGATGGGGGTATACTGGAATCACCATGGCTGTCTGTCCGCCCGTCCGTCCGTCTGTCCCTAGACACGAATTTGTCCGGAACAATACTCCTACAGTTTTTGACATACTGAAATCAAATTTACACACAGGGTCCCTACATATGTGAAGTTGTGCATGTGCAATTTTCATGACCCTGCTGCGATTTGTTACGGAATTATTTTCCCTTGAACTTTTCTTTCAGCTCTTACTTTTGTATTAAACCATTCTGCATTCTGTGACAAATACCTGTTTTTGTGACAAGAAGCTGGTGGGATTAATCACGTTTAGTGATAGCTCTAAGTTTTCTTTAAATAATACTGAATTGTGTTTGTTATATCTATGCACAAAGCCTAATTAATAATGTTCCTTCCAGTAGCTCCCGACTCTTAAACCCTTTACCAGATGACAAAATTTTAGCCCTGTCCAAATTGGCAACATTTGCAAAAGGCAATTTTAGTGTGGCTCAAATGGTGCAATTTTTCTTTGATAGCGTAGAAAACATTGTGGGAACAGGAGAAAATGCTGGTTCCCAGCATTTTCTCACTTTCCTACAATGTTTTCAAGAAGCTTCTTTCCCAAGGCAGTCATTTATTCGCTGTTTCATACAGTGTGATTAAGTTTTCTTTTTCATACCTCCATGAAAAAAAAAAAAAAAGATTCTCTTCATTCCTTATAATTTAATATCACAGACAACATACACCCACGGAAATAAGCCAAACTGCATTCATTTTCTTTAGTTTTAAATCTAATGTTGGAGTTCCTAAAGTCCCTTCTACTCATATTTGTAAGGCGCAAGAATACAATAGGGAGGCAGTTTTCAGATTCCAAATACTGAAAATTAACCAATAGAACAAAAGTAAATGAGCAAAGCAGTGTGTAGGACCCGCAAAAATAACCTTCAGCAAAAGTAGTTCCGGTGTAATGCAGAGAAATAACCCCCATTACAAAATGACCCACGGTCATTTCTCGACGTAGAGGAATGACCCATGGGTCATTTTTCGACGTAGAAAAATGACCCGGGTCATTCCTCTACGACGAGAAATGACCGTAGCTCATTTTGTAATGGGGGTCATTTCTCTGCATTACTCCGGCACAGGTGTTTTTTTTTCATGGAGCTATGAAAAAAAAAAAAAAAAATTCAGCCAATCAGAACTCCCCAATATTCATGAAAACAACTGATATATATTAAATTATATCTGAATAATCTTCAGTTCCCGAGACTTTGTCCTGTCTTTGCTTTCTTGTGACACTAATATCGTCCCTTCCCAGGAATCCACGCACATTGAGCTTAAATGTCCAGGACAAGATATTTCCCTAAGCAGCACACCATAGGTTGACAAAATCGTTACTACCCCTTTAATGTCGCATATAAAAAGTTTGTTCAAATCTAGAGCTAGACTACTGGGTTCGAACTCATCTTGGCCATATTCCCAGCGAACCTTACCCAGATCGGTCATACAGGTAACTTTACCGCCGACAAAATCGGAGAGGTACAGTTTGGAATCCGCCATGGCTATTTTAGGGAAGTGAGAATCAATCTCCACGGTGTTAATGAGTCGCCCTGTTTCTCCTGATATGATTTTTATTTCACCACGTCGACACACAGCAAACCTGCCATTGTCATGAGATATGCTATAACTTCCGCCTCTTCCACTGATAACCAGATCTCTAACGTGAATGAAACGATAGTCAGAAACGTTAAAGATACTGATGAAATCTTTCTCATAAAAACTAAAAACAACACTGTTGTCAGCGATGCTATCTACATCGCAAGGCTTATTCCGACAGATCAGATAATCAATTACTTTACTGCGTCTGTTCAACAACTGAATGCATTTATGTTTCGAGTCACACACGACAACCCTACCATTAGGAAGGGTTGTTATTCCACTTATACAGCACGGAGTTTCGTGTTTTGCTGTCAGCAAAATCAATCCGGTTCTGATCATATAATCTTCATCCGAAATAAAGTTCACCATGGTATCGTCTGACTGAATCAGATGATTTCCTCTTGGCCTTTGGATGCTTTTTGCATGTATACCGTATCGGTTTCTGGACAATCGACCTGGACTTACGTGTGGACTTAGTTCTTCATCGTCTCTGATTGACTTCAGTGAAAGAGATTCCATAGACGTTTTTGGCTTGATAAAAGCTACAGACTTCTTCATGAACTTATTTTGTTCTGCACCGTCCACAGTCAGTTCTCCTAGTTCATCAACTGCGTCAATGAAGTTTTGAACAACAGGGGAAATGTTTAGTGCGATATTCTCAGGTATACGTTTGTCTTCTTGTTCTCTTAGTTTGGTTTTCTTTTCCTCTAGAGTATTTTTCTCCGCAATTACAGTTCGGATAAGTTCGGTATCAGACGCAGAGCTCAATATTTTGGAAAGTCTGTCGCTCATTTTGGTTAGATCGGAATGTAAAACAGTTAAACTATGCTGGTCTGTAGCAAAACTCTTCGTCTGTTTGTCTACTGTTAGTTTGACTTTGTTTAGTACTTTTTGTTCCATCAGATCGAGCTTTCTGTTTAACTGATCTCTAAGTTTTCTCATGGTCGCTCTGATCTTCTTCTCAGAGAGATTAATCTTATGAAACTCATCTTGTCGAACACTTCTTATTTGCTTTGCAGTATCAGATAGTGACTTAGTTTCTTCCAAAAGATCTTTACCATCTTTTCTAACTTTTTTCGCCCCCTCCGAAATGGGAACAAAATCAGTCAGCTGATCGTGTTCTGTCATGGCACATTTCAGACACATACATCTCTCGTGTAACAAGGAATACACGGTGACTGGTTCCCCTTTGTGACGTGTGCAAATTTCAGATTTGGGAGACATTTCATTTGATTCTCAGAGTCCCTATCAGTGTCACCAGATCTTTAATAAGGTCTTACATGCGAGGTGTTTCTTTCAGAAATCTGTCAAATAAGAAAAGAAACGGTCAACTTATTAATAATTTGATGCTTTACATCACAAACACAAGTACTAACGACATTGCGGAAGGAGGCTTTTGAAAATATCGTGGAAGAAGGTGAAAATAATGTTGACCGGCATTTTCTTCTTTTTCCACTAAGTTTCTGCTCTTTCACATACAAGTTTTCATTTAGGCCTTTCAAGTGCTTTCAGTTTGGACCAGTCTTAACTTCATAATCAGACTGCAGATAACGTGCAGTCTGACCTTGGTCTATACCGTCAACGAGAGGCCATGTTTTCGGCTGCAGCACTTAGTAATAAAATATGAAAACGCACACCAAGTTTTGAAACTCAGACAGGTTTTTTTTTTAATCTCACAGGCTTCGCTTGACAAGCAGTAAGTTTAGCTCCACAGTCAGACAGCACCGAACGTACAGTCTGACAGTAGTCTATGCAGTCAAGAAGAGGCCATATTTTCGGCTGCAGCACTTAGATAGTAAAAAAAATTAAAATGCATACCAGGTTTTGAAACTCAGACAGTTTTTTTTAACAGGCTTCACTTATCAATCAGTAAGTTTAGCTCCACAGTCAGACTGCACAGAACGTGCAGTCTGACCTTGGTGTATGCCGTCAACGAGAGGCCATCTTTTCGTCTGTGCACTTGAAAGTATAAAAAGAAAACAAAAATTAAATAGTATACCAAGTTTTCCTAGCGCAGAATTAAAAGTAAAAAACCTTCACAATTGGAACCATTTAACTATTTGCCACTAGTATCGTTTCCATTCCGTTATCGTCTTAGTTCTTTGATCCTTTGCAAAAAAAGTACTCTATATATTCTTTTAACAGCCCATAGAAACATGAGAAAATATTTTAAAAAGATTAGGGTAAAGGAGAATGTACTGTTAACCAACCTTTTCTCTTTTTCCACAATGTTTTCAACTCTTCCAAAGACAAATGCCTTTATCTGGGTCTAATCCTATATGCCGTAATCAAGAGATTCTCTCTTGACGATTATAAGATTTTGTTGTTTAGTATAGACTGCAATCCTGGCGAAGAGCTCTTTAGAATACATTTTGGGAATAGGAGAAAATGCTAGCTGCCAACAGTATCTTCTTTTTAGACAATGGTTTTAATTATTTTTTAATCAAATAATATCATTTAAGTCCCATTTGATTGGTTATCTATAAAGGTTTTCAATTCTAGAGTGAGTAAAGCTTGTTGTATGGTAAAGAGAAAACGCATTACTACCCGTAAAAGACATAAAATTTATGTCTTGCAGTCGGGAATACTTGAAAACATTACGACATTAAAGAAAGAACAATTACTTCTGTTGCTGCAGTGTTTTCACATAGATTCGCAGACTTAAATATTAATTAGTGCTGTTTCTACCTATTTTACAGGGGTGTTTTCCAACTCGTCTGCAAGTTTTTTTCATGGGGTTATAAAATAATGAAACCATTGTCTTCTTATTATTACTTACAATCCAATACCTTACTTCTTCAACTCTTTAACCCTTTACAAAACAGTTCGTGGTTTTTACGACCCTGAGATAGAAGCCTTTTGAAAACATTGCGGGAAAAGGAGAAAATGGTGGTAACCAGCATTTTCTCCTTTTTCCACAATGTTTTGTACCCCGCTGGAAATAAATTTCAATTTTTGAGTTATTTTTATTTTTTCGTCTGCAAGTGCTTTCAATTTGGACCAGTCTAAAATTTTGTGGCTTGATAAAGGGTTAACGCCAGCAAATCTTAAACGTCAAATGAAACATACTTCTAGTTTTTTTTATATCAAGTCTTTGTTAGATATATAAATATATATTTTTTTCCGTTTTAATTTTCATTGCATAATTTTGTGCAGTTTTTCTACTCAACTGAGTAGTTGCATAAATTTTGACAGACGAAAAGCAAATTCTGCTGTTCAGTTAGTAATCCTGCAGAATTCGCGTTTAGTGAAGAAACCATTCGACATACAGGAGTTAAAGGGGGATATTGTAACTTAGATATTTCTGTGCACCAGCTGATCCGGATCAATTATTTTCAAAACAAGTTCATTCTCTCCAAACTTACTGTATGATAGACTCTTTCGCTCTCTTTACCTAAGTATGAGAGCTGAAAGAACGTGTCTTGGTCAATATCAACCCTTTTCCAGAAGACAAATTTTAGCCGTCTCCAAATTCAAAGCATTTGCAGACGACAATATTAGTGTAGCTCAAATGTTGCAAATTTTCTTTTGATAGAATTGGAAACATGGTGGGAAAAGGAGAAAATGCTGATACCAGCATTTTCTCCTTTTCCACAATGTTTTCAAAAGGCTTCTTTCCCAGGGTCGTTAAAAGTTGGCTTCGTGTAGCAACGGGTTAAGCTACAGTTCACAGGAACAATCTTAGTCTTATTATCAAGATTTTTTTTGTTTGCAAGTAACACAACTTCTAGGGGGGGGGGATTTTTTTTAAATAAGATATGTATATATTTCTAGAATACATTGTCGGTTTACTTAAAAAAACTCAAAAACAATAGTTTGTTACAAGCTGTAGTTACGAGGTTTTTTAAGTAAACTCACGACATGTTTATCCCAATCATCGATAAAAAAAAAAAAGAAATGGAGCCTGAACAAGAGTAAACATCAACGGCTCAGTCAGCCATCCAAACACGAACCTTATATTGCTGACCTTCATAGTAGAGCCGCGCACATAACCCTACTCTGCTAATGGTATCTGCCTATTCAGATTGATTGGATTCCCGTTTATTTAATTTCGCCATCGGGTACCCACATTGGCGTTGCACCCTGGAGAATGTTAGTTTTGTTACTGGGGATGAAATAAGATAGAGAACGACACCGATCCTTTGTTGTCTCTGGTTCTTAAACTTGCTACCGTGCTAGTGTATAGCACTTTCACACGGGACCTCGGTTTAACGTCTGATCCGAAAGACTATTACCCTAGACTTGATGTCTAGAAGCCCGAAAATGGCTGTTATCAATACCTTTGAGGAAAAACCAGGTCAGTTTTAGTTCCAGATTTCTCTATCATAGCTGAATGAATCGCACCAGGTAGCCTTTTATCGAGTAAACGATTAATTTACTTTGAAATTCAAAGAAACGGTTTTCGCGGAGAAAAGTAGTCCGGTGTAACCCAGAGAAATGACCCCCATTTCAAAATGACCCACGGGTCATTTCTCGACGTAGAGGAATGACCCATGGATCATTTCTGGACGTAGAAAAAATGATCCGGGTCATTATTCTACGTCGAGAAATGACCGTGGGTCATTTTGTAATGGGGGCCATTTCTCTGCATTACACCGACTCTGTACCCAGAATGCCCAAACTAAATAGAATTTGTAGTTGTATCTGTAGAATGCCATCTAGCGGGAGATAATGGCCAGCAGGAGCTGCTGAATAAATACGTGCACACTTTAGACAAATCACAAAATACGATACAGTCATTTTTTTTTTAAATCAGAACCAAGAAGTATGTCAAGTGTCGTGTCATTCAGATATGCCAAAAAGACGCTAAAACCATACAAAATAAGTCATATAGCCTGCAACACCCAAAAAGGGGCATTCGGGCATTTGCGTAAAGTGTCGTTTCGGATCAGCATGCGTAGTCCGCGCGTGCTAATCTTAAACGACACTTTCCGTTTTTATGAAATCTTCTGTTTTTCGCAAGTCTACTGTTGCACAAAATCTAATGTAGTCGTAAAGTGCCGTCTCCGATCAGCCTGCGCGGACTGCGCAGGCTGATCCGAGACGACACTTTACGCAAATGTCCGAATGCCCCTTTTCGTGTGTTGCAAGCCAGATGATAGCATGTCAATAGGCCTGGACATAATGTCCCGTAAGTCGACCAAGAATACGTAACAGTACTTCACGATAGTTTTGTACCTTTTATTGGTACACTTGTTCGCACTCGGATATAAACGAGATATATACACTGCTTTACTCATTTTTCCTGACAATCTCATATTTTTACGAGGTTAGGAAAAAAGGCTTTTGCAGACATCTTGGGAAAAGGAGAAAATGCCAGTAACCAGCATTTTCTCCTTTTCCTAAGGTGTTTTCGATCCCTTTGCGACCAGATCCCATTATTCTAGGCATTTTCTAATCACGTCAGCATGTCTGCAAATGTTTTAAGTCTGAGCAAGTTAAAGATTTTTTATTGTCTAGTAAAGAGTTTGTTTTGTATTTTTTTCTTATTATTGTCAGTATCATTTTGATTATATAACGGCGGCAAGTCCACCTATATATGCTTTCCTGTAGCTTCTTTGGCTTCGGTACGCATAACATTCTCTCCTTTCAACTTGCTGCTGCCCGACAGGTAAAAATAGAACCAAAGTTTGATGCCGGTACGAGCAATGAGTCCCGACGCAATGATTTGAAAATGGATTCAAAGAAACGTTTTTGGCACGACCGGGATTTCAGTTCACAACTCCTTGAAAACATCATTGTAAACTAAGAATACAAGTTAGCCCTGTGGAAAAAAAAAAAAAAAAAAACACACACACACACAAAACAGAACTTTAATAATTGAGAAACATTGTGGCAAATGGAGAAATGAACATTAAGAGCAGTTTCCACAATGGCTGTAATATTATCAAATTTTGTATCCAGTAAGACAAACTAGAGCTGTCACTGTCACTGTGACTTAATATCCACACTAGTGCTTTGATAGAAAAAGTTTCATGTTCAAGGGGAGATAATTCCTCAACCAGGAAGAGTTGACACTTGAAAATTTCGTCTTGCAAACCATCAATATATGATCAATACATGTTCAATGTTTTAATACAATGGAAAACTGTAGGAACAATTTGTGACACAAAATTAGTAGTATTTTGTACACAGACGGACACATGGACGGACGGACACGGACAGACAGGCTGACTCCAGTATACCCCCGAAAATATTCGTTTTGCGGGATATAAAAAGTTAATCGTCTGTAAGAGGGACCATTCTGCCCTCAAATCTGGACAGATAAGCAAGGTGAAGTCAGAGTATATCTCATTAACTTCGTGCGGGCTAGGGGGCAGGACGAGAGCAGTATGAAAATATAGGCTTTGATATATTTTAAGTGTTTTGTTTATGCTACGCATATATTCTTGTAGTTTTGCACATAGCCTGCGTCATGAGTGAAGAAATCTATATACAGTCCATGTTCTTTGGAAAGATATGACCTAACACCGCAAATGAAGTTGCTGATTGAGCATAATAAGTAGTGCAAAAAGACGAAGTGTGCCCAAACAACTTGTTTATTTGTCCAAATCGAAATAATTTGCGAAAGACAACGTAGTGTGCGTCAAGTAATATATTTTTGTCTATGATGTTGTGGAAAACATGGTGGGAAAATGAGAAAATGCTGGTTACCAGCATTTTCTCCTTTTCCCACCATGTTTTTAGAAGACCTTTTTCTTAGGGCCATTAAAACTAGGGATTGTTTAGTCTAAGGTTAAAACATTACTGGTAGGGTAGGCATACATGCAAACTCTATGGACAGTACAAACTACCGAAACAATTATAAACGAAAACTTTTATCGTCATCGTCCCAGTTTATTAATATTACTTGAAAAGAGTATTTATTGCCAATTCTATACCAAACCTGTACAGTTAATTAATTTTACAGTATTTGCTTATCAACGTAAGAATTGGTATTTGGAGCATAAACAGGTTTATCTTATGGATTACCAGGTCAAACAATGACTACTTCAAGAACATTGTCAAAAGGGCTTTCATGCAGTGATTTATGATCAATTCTCTTTCTCTCTCTCTCTTACACTCACACATATGTACACTTAGCAACAACAACAAATAGATGTAATACAACCGACTGTCAAATGTAGAAGAATCGCACGGAAGACCATTTATTTGTACAGTGAAAATTGACGAGCAAATTTGAGATAAGTGAAACAAATGTCAGATTTAATAAAAGAAAACACATTTCATTATTTCTTACCTGGGATGTTAAGTTGAATCTGCTTTAGTCATGATCGTTGATAACAATTCCCTACCTGGCGACTCAGCTTTCGACTTCGTATCGAAAGCATTGCAGACTTTGAAAAAGTAATGTCGATTTTAGACTAATTCTGATTGATTGATTGATTGATTGATTGATTGATCGACTGAATGAATGATTGAATGAATGAATGAATGAATGATTGATTGATTGATTGATTGATTGATTGATTGATCGATCGAATGAATGAATGAATGAATGAATGAATGAATGATTGATTGATTGATTGATTGATTGATTGATTGATGCTCTATGTATATCCTCGGTTTCTGCAGTTCTAGACTAGAGTTCCGAAGTATCTTGCTCACGGAGAATCCCAGAAAAATCTTGGTGCTTCCAGTAAAGGGTTGAGTAATATAGGATGGTAATCCACAGAGATAAAAAGACGATCTTAAACGAAAGTGATTTATAAATTTTTCCCCACTGTTTTATAAAACTAACAGATTATACAGAGATTTATAACTTTTGTCGAACTGTCTTTTTTATGAGGACCTGAAATAAACTGGGAAGGATTAATTCATTTCTTTCATCAGATAGAGAGGTTTTCCTTTGCATAGTGGATTATTTCCACACACAACAAAAATTTAGACTATCCAAAATCGAAAGCATCCGCAGAAGATCAACGGAATTGAGGGAATTTGTCTTTGAAATCCTCCCCCCCACCCCCCCCCCCCAAAAAAAAAAAAAATCTTGAAGCATTTTGGGAAAGGGAGAAAATACCGAGTCATCTGCAATTTCTCCCCCTCTTATGATGTTTCTCTTTCCCATCTAAAACTAATTCCACCATTTTAAACAAGGCTGATTTGTCGGCCTCACATGCATCTAACTTTGATCAGTCCAAATTTTTGTCATCAAGTAAATTTTCAGTAATGTTTAACAATTTACCAAACAATTCTTTCTTTTCTTCTTTCTTTTTTTTTTGCCCGTTAACGTTTTAAGTCTTTCTATTTATATCTAAGGAAAGAAATTAAACATCACTGAATTTGAGCACTTCACGTATCCAAGCATCTGTTTGATTCTTTCTGTTTCGTTTCGTGAAAGTGTTTTAGTACGGTTGCTAGGATTATTTTGCATCCGCTTGCTCTCTCTCGCTCTCTCTCTCTCTCTTTCTCATGAACTCTATCAAACATACACGCACGCACGCTCAATTTCGATAATTCTGCCAATTTTTGCATTCATTTATTCTTTTTTCTTTAATTATGACTGTTTGCTTTTATTGTATCCTATTGTATGTTTATTGCACTATAGCTCTTCATAACAGGAGGAAATAAAGGAATAAAAACCCCAAACAATCCCTGAAATAGTAGCCTTTTGAAAACATTGTGGGAAAAGGAGAAAATACTGGTGACCAGCATTTTCTAATTTTCCCACAATGTTTTCTACCCTGCTGGAAACAAATTTAAATTTTTGAGTTGCATTTATTTTTCGTCTGCAAAAATGCTGTCAATTTGGACCATTTTAAAATTTTGTTGTTTTGTAAAGAGTTAAAGTAGGTACTTATTTGACCGGAAGCACATGACACGTAACCGTTGGCAGATGTATTGCGGCTCTGATAAATAGATCCTGAAAACATGGCGGTATCAGATTTTTTTGGCGTTGGTGATTATACTGGCTTTTGACCTACTTTTGGGTTTCTGGTAACAAAATGAATGAATAGAAATTTGTGATTGGTCAATTGGTCAAACAGTTTATTCTGAGGGCCCCTGTCAATTTGCGGTTTCGTTACTGGGGATAATATACGCTTCCAGTAAAATACCTGAGCTAAGGCTAAAGAATTGCTAGGAAAGATGGCGCTGTTAATCATCTCTTTTTAGTGCTAACTTATAGACGGTTCAGATCCAGGGTGAGACAGCACGTTATGTACGGTTTGATCTTGATCTAAACGGTCTGTGAAAACCTCTGTTTTCGACACTGGGGCTTTATAACGGTAGACAAGAAAGTGACAAAGACGTAAGAAAAATAGATAAGAATCAATCAGTGATCGATTTTTTCACCAATAAACAATACGAAAGTGTAACTTCTTTTGTATTTGCTTACAGGTCGGTATGAGCCTTTTTTTTGTTCCTTATTTAGCGAAAATATGTGAGCTTTTATTTGTAATATATATCCGTAAATCAACCGCACAGAATAGAGCAGTAGTTACATGGGAATTTAAAACTGTATTAAACCTTTACTTAAAAAGAATCCTAGTCTTCGATATCCCGAGGAAGAGGCCTACTGAGAACATTGTGGTAAAAGGAGAAAATGCTGGTAACCAGCATTTTCTCCTTTTTCCACAGTGTTTTCTCCCTGTCCAAGGCAAATAATATCTTTTTGGACCACACCTCTATTATAGGCTGCAAAATAAGATCTATCAGTTTGAACAGATCTAAAATTTTGTCACCTTGTATAGAGCCGACCTTCATACTGCTATATACTGCAAATATAAAGGATAAAGTAAAAGAACTCGATTTTCGCAATGTCATGGTTGTTTTTTTCAGAATACTTTAAAATGTAGGACAGTGTAGATCCAAGATCAGACGACACGTTTTCTACAGTCTGATCATGACTTTGGATGTTCGAATATATCCGCCTATAAGTCATGCTAAGCAGTTCAACCCTTTCCCAAACGACAAATTTTAGACTCTTCGAAAACGAAAGAGTTTGCAGACGACAATTTCAAATTTGATAAAAATGGCAGAAAGTTCTCGAAATGGGTAGAAAACACTGTGGGAAAAGGAGAAATTGCTCGTTACGAGCAATTTCTCCTTCTCCCACGGTGTTTTCAAAAGACTTGTACTGCAGACACGTAAAAACAAGGGCTTGTTTGAGAAAGGGTTAAGGGTTGCATGTACATGAATACAGCTTTAGTCATATTTCAAAGTAAGGCAATAAGAAAGATAACAAATGCTTAAAACTTGTAAATGAACTTGTATCGATATATTTAAAAGTGATTTAACAATATCGTTTTGGCATAACACTTGTGTCAAATTTGTCGACCAGTATTTTTATACATGTTATTATAAATTTGTGCAAAATTTTAAATCATCGTTAACTTGTGATAAGTTTTATGATTAACCAGGTTGGAAGAATTGTTAAGTGAAAAGTATAAGAAATGGGGAGATGTTATATGTTTTTGAAATGGCGTTATTTATTTCATTTTGTTTTAATAATTTTGAAAGTGATTTGAATACTATAACGTAGAAATTATTATTAAACAATACATGATATGCGTTTTTAAGTCTTTCTTTGAAAGTTTTGTTACTAAAAAACATCGACTTAACCCTTTACCAAACGACAATATTTTGGGCTTGTCCGAATCGAAAGCATTTGCAGACGACAAAATAAAAGTGACAGAAAACTTGCAATTTGTTTTGTGAAGGGTTGAAAACGTAGAAGGAATAGGAGAAAATCATGGCGCTGGTTACCAGCATTTTCTCCTATTCGCACAATGTGTTCTAAAGACTTTTTTCTCAGGGTCGTCAAAAGTAGGGATTGTGTGCTAATGGGTTAATTAAACGACTTTAAACGCGGAATTGGCATGCGTATATTTTTTGAAATGGTGTTGTTTGTTTAAACCTCTTAGCGCTACAGATGGAAAAAGATTTTGCTGACGGCATAGATCAAGATCAGAATGCACAGAACGTGCAGGTTGATCTTTGATCTATACCACTGTTTGTTGAGTCAAGACTACATAATAGAACTCTTTCTGAGTTACAGTAGATTGTATTTATAGCAGTCGAAACGGTTTGACGTCACATTTATAGCAGTCGAAACGGGTCGACGTCACATTTATAGCAGTTGTAACGGGTTGACGTCACATTTAGAGCAGTCGAAACGGGTCGACGTCACATTTATAGCAGTCGAAACGTGTCGACGTCACATTTATAGCAATCGTACCGGGTCGATGTCACATTTATAGCAGTCGAAATGGAGCGATGTCACATTTATAGCAGTCGAAACGTGTCGATGTCACATTTATATAGCAATTGAAACGGGTCGACACCACATTTATAGCAGTCGAAACGAGTCGACGTCACATTTATAGCAGTCAAAAGGGGTCGACGTCACATAGCAATCGAAACTAGTCGATATCACATTTATAGCAGTCGAAACGGGTCGACGTCAAATACTCGTGATTGGCATTGAAATAGTAAACTTTTATACTCTGAAACAACTTTGCAAAAGACCAATTTAAAAAAAAAAAACAGTCGGATTCAAATGATACTAGTTTTAATATGGTAATTGTTCGATAAGAACTCTACAATCATGTTAAGTGATCTCAGCCTGTCTACAAGTGGCTCCAGCCCACGACACACGGACTGTACCTCGCCATGTCCGACGGATGAAAGCAAAGGTAAGTCAAATCCGCTTACCATGTCAACGTTACCACAGAGCCATCTGGCTTGGGAAGTAATAGAGCGAGTGTGGGCTCATACTCACTGTCCCTGTTCACCAATCATTCTTAACTTAACATTCTTAGTCTTTAGCCAATCAGAAGTTGTGTTATTTTTGATTTAGAAAATTCTGAAGGAATAAGATGGTTCTTTTAATGATTACGGGTCAGGTTTGGTTAATTTCGAAGGTTGACGATGCCCCTCAGACAAGATTCATTTCCCTCTCCTATCGCTCGAGAGAATTAATTCGGCTGTGTTTACGTGGGAAAGCAGCCGGTGGCTTTATATAAATGTTGTGAGAAGTATCGGTAAAGAAACGCATATATAGTGCCCTTGCTGCAGTTATAATCGAAGGCATTTATTCTCGCTTAGTACTTTTTGTATTTCTTTTATGACAGTGACTGTAAGGATCAGACTGTACAGAACATGCAGTCTGATCTTGTGTCTAAACTGCCCCTTCTTTGAAACGCATTATACAAGAATTACCCCCATTCAACAATATCGCTCAGGGCCTTCTACAAAAGCTCATCGTCCCTGGGCGCGTGCGGTAGACAACCATTACGTTGTCTGCGCATATCATTTTCTTCGAAGATTCGACCTGTCTGCTATGACGTATCACCCATCCCCGTATACTTGGGAAAAGTAGGGCTTATACCAAAGGTATTACCCAAGCCTGCAGGGGCTGTTTTTATAAATTGCAGGTGCAAAGGTTACATGTCAGCTTATAATAGCTGAATGAATCGCACCAGGTAGCGTTTTATTGAGTAAACGTTCATTTCATTTTGAAATTCAAAGTAACGGTTGTCGGTTTGAAAAGTAGTCCGGCTCTGTTTCCAGAATGCCCAAGATGTTCACTAGTTATTATAGTTATTTATTTTATTTATCTATTCATTTTAGTTTGAAATTCAAAGTAACGGTTGTCGAGTAGAAAAGTAGTCTGGTTCTATACCCAGAATGCCCAAATTAGATAGATGTGTATTTGTAGACTGCCATCTGGAGGGAGATAATGCCCATACTGTGAAAACTCTAACGTGAAAGTTAAGGGGCAAAGTATCGAATTTTGATATATATGATTTGGCTCGATAAATATCAGTATTGTTAGTAAGGTTAATATAACCCAGATTGAAGTTGCCTCTAACGTTTTGATATTGCGAAAATGGCAAATTATCGTGTCAGTATTTTTACGGGCATTTCAAAACTTGATCTGAAACATCATGCAAAGCTTTTATCCTTTTTAACCCTTTACTACACAATGACGACTTTTGACGACCTTTGAAAAGAAGCCTTTTGAAAACATTGTGGAAAAAGGAGAAAATGCTGGTAACCAGCATTTTCTTCTTTTCTCACAATGGTTTCTACTCTATTAACTAGCAAATGCACCATTTGAACCACATTGAAATTGCCGTCTGCAAATGCTTTCAGTTTGGACCAGTCCAAAATTTGTCGTCTGGTGAAGGGATAATGATGTGAATGCATGTTTTTACTGCCCTTTATAGGAAGGCATTTGAAAACATCATTTGAAAAAAAAAAGAAGTCACCACCGGCTGGTAGCCAGCATTTCATCCTTTTCCTACAATGTTTTCTACTAAATGTAGACTACTCTATAATGCTTTGGTGTTATTTAGGGTATTCATCCGCCGAAATATAATTCTAAACATAGTTCTGCTTTGTCAATTCTTACCGCTGGAACCACCTGAAATGTGTTTGCTACAAACGTCGTTAACACTTATCCTGCCAAAAAACTGTCTCTATAAGTAGCACATTCGCGACTCACTCCATATAATACCATTTTGGATATAGAGGGAATCCCCATGTGCTATTTATAGTAACAATGTCCGATAATGAAAATTTCGTTATCCCTTGATAGACCAATTGAGTTTCAGAGGCCTATGGTTTAATTAACCCTTTCCCAAACAATCCCTGGTATTAACGGGTCTGGAATAGTAGCCTTTTGAAAACATTGTGGGAAAAGGAGAAAATGCTGGTTACCAGCATTTTCTCTTTTTCCCACAATGTTTTCGACCCTATCATAGACAGAAACCATCTTTCCAGCAAGAGTTGAATTGTCGTCTGCAAATGCTTTCAGTTTGGTCAAGTCCAAAAGTTTGTTGTTTGGGAAAGGGTTAAGACATTTCAACTTGAAATTAATTACGAACGAAATATTAAATGTGGCCCATAGGTTGCACTGTTTCTTTGAGGGGATAGGGCACGTGTCGGAAAAAGATGAATACCAGCTAAAGTTTACTCTGCATGGGTTTCTAAAAACTCGGGATTGTGTGGTAAAGGGTTAACGAAACAATAGCTCAAACAGTGAAGTACATGTAGTTAAAAAGTATCGTAACAGCCCGCCCTAGTACGAAGTTAATTGATACTTTTTTTTCACTTAACTCTATACCACACAAGAAAATTTCAGACTGGTCCAAATTGAAAGCATTTGCAGACGAAAAAATAAATGTGACTCAAAAATTGAAATTTGGTCTGGAAAGGATAGAAAATATTGTGGGAAAAGGAGAAAATGCTGGTTACCAGCATTTTCTCCTTTTCCCACATTGTTTTCAAATGGGTTCTTTTTCAGGGTTGTTAAAAGTCGGGATCGTGTGGTAAAGAGTTAACCCATCACTAACCAACAAAACTTCAAACTACATGTATATTGAAAACATTTGCCAACAGCACGGTAAGTGCCACTCATCCGATGGATTTTTTTCTTTGAAATGGTAGAAACTTTTTTAGGAAAAAGAAATGCTGTTCGTCAGTATTTTTTCCGTTCCCCCACCCAGTATTTTCAAAAAACTTCTTCCTCAGGGTCTTTAACACCAGAGATTGTTTTGTAAAGGGTTAACC
Source organism: Tridacna crocea (assembly GCA_943736015.1). Classification (NCBI taxonomy): domain Eukaryota; kingdom Metazoa; phylum Mollusca; class Bivalvia; order Cardiida; family Cardiidae; genus Tridacna; species Tridacna crocea. Next base: position 37,910,319 of record OX031068.1, read on the forward strand.
CATTTCCACACAATTCCTATTTTTGACGACCCTGAGAAAGAAACCTTCAGAAAACATTGTGCGAAAAGGAGAAAATGCTGGTAACCAGCATTTTCTCCTTTTCCCATAATGTTTTCTACCCTTCACAAAAAATATTTCAAATTTTCAGTCACTTTTATTTTGCCGTATGCAAATGCTCTCAATCAGGACAAGGGTAAAATATTGTCGTTTGGTAATGAGTTAACAAATTTATCACACTTCTCTTTCTTTATGGATTAGCAACCCCTCGATATATTCCGTCCTATACTAAACTTGTCTTTTCCTTTCCTTGGTTGGAGAGCATGGTAACTGGTATAATTAAGTTACCACATTTTCGTTGAATATCTCTATATCCTTTCGTAAATTACCAGAGAGTTACGTTAAATATCGGCTTTTTACGGACGTTTGCCGAGAGGTGATCTGCAAACCGTTATGAAGAAATTAGTTATATGTCTTTGTACTAGAAATATCGAGACCTTTTGGCTATTTTCACTGAAGAGTTTAAATTAACCCTACCTACCTATACCCACCTGATTGAAATGATCAATTGAACAAACATTTGTTCAGGATGCACATATTGCTTTTACTTTTAATTTTAAATCCTGAAGTAATTAAAATAACAATGCAATATCAAAGAGTGTGAATCAAGATCAGACTGCACAGTAGTCTGATCTTAATTCACACTCTTCGCAAAGGGTATTCGAGTTGGCGATTCATTGAATATGGGTGAAAAAGGAAACCAACCGGAAAATTACTTTTGATTCATAACATAAACTAAAAATTCATTAACACGAAGGCACACAATACATTTTCATAGATCTTTTTAATTGATTTTATTTGTTCATCCTTCAGGCGCAAAATAACTCGTGTTTTGTGTTTAAAGTGCTATGTTTCACTTATATACAGCTCTGTTTAAGTTTTTGGAATAATCGAAAAGTAAATCCTTATTTCAGAAAATATCTAGCTTAAATAGATGCAAAAACAAATGCTCGATTTTTTTTTTTTTCATACTCAGAAGAATTTAGGAACTATATAAATAAAATAAATAATTCTTAACAAAACTATTGTTGACCAAGACAGACTACTTAATAACTGTGCAAGTTTTCATATAGAAATTATGGGAAATTCAAGTTTTTAGAGTAATCAGTAAGAAAATAACAATTCTAATCTGTTTTAAAATAAGGAAATATTTTTTTAAAAGTGTTATTTAAAAAGATGACTGACGATGAATAGCCAAAATATGCAGGAATTACAAGATCAAGGCCGTTTTGTAGGAATTTATTACAAAGTAAAGGACAGTGAAGATTCAAATCAAACTGCATGTTCTGTGAAGTTTAATCTTTATCTTCACTTCCAAAAAAGCAGTTAGACGTGGATTCTGCGTTATAATGGTTAAGTGAAGAAAGTGAACTTCGGTGAAAAGAATTGTTGATAAAAAAAAAACTGATGAAGATTTAACAAAAATTCCTGGAATAAATCTTAGTATGACAAGTTTTGAAGAAACCAGACTACGTTAATTTTTCCACTTACCCTTTTAGGAATACATGTATTTGAAACAATTAACTGTTGTCTGAATCTGGTAGAATAGGACAATAGTTATAATTTTCTTGTTATACTTTAGAGAAGTCAAGCCGAGAATTCATATGGACAACACGTGTGAGTCATGCTCTAAATGCATTTGCGAAAAGTATTGACCATGTCAGCCGGCGCAGTCCTCGCAGGCTGACATGGGCCAAAACTTTTCGCTATCTTCAGACTTTCTGCTTTTCAAAGGATAATTCTACCTCATGATTCAGTCTGTTGTTTGCCAAAATTCAGTATATGGATCTATAATTAGGTGATGTGTTGTTTGGTATTATGCATCAGAGAAATGCATTAAGCCCCCTTTTGCCAGAGAAAGGCTAATATCTTAATGTAGGAAAAAGGATATTGTGCCAAAGCTTTATGGATTTTGATTCTTTTTCTGTGCAAACAAAATTTACAACAGGATTGGATATTTCAGGGAATCAAGGATGAACCGATCACACACAGCACATAACGCAAGTAGAGGTAATTCTGGGTCATTTTACTTTTACTCCGTAACAAACACTTCGGCCTGTTAACGTATCGACATAGGAAGCCTTTTAACCCTTTCCCAAACAAGCTCTGGTTTTTAAGTGTCTGCCGTAAAAGTCTTTTGAAAACACTGTGGGAAAAGGAGAAATTGCTCGTAACGAGCAATTTCTCCTTTCCCATCAGTGTTTTATACCCTTTTGGGAACTTTCTGCCATTTTCTCAAAATCTAAAATTGTCGTCTGCAAACTCTTTCAGTTTGCAAGAGTCCAAAAATTGCTCGTTACGAGCAATTTCTCCTTTCCCCTCAGTGTTTTATACCCTTTTTGGGAACCTTCTGCCATTTTCTCAAAATCTAAAATTGTCGTCTGCAAACTCTTTCAGTTTGGGAGAGTCCAAAATTTATCGTTTGGGAAAGGGTTAAATAGTGCGGAAAAATATATTTTCTTTTAAATAGCAGTTTTCGGGTTTTTACTGTCATACAAAAATACCATTTTAGTTATCTAGTAGGATTAGAGTGAACACTGCATAATGAAACGGGACACGACTTACCTCTACATTAACTCTTTACCCCATAAGGCATTTTTATGGCATCTCTAATTGATCCTAAATAACAGCAATGATGAAATCATTTCTTATGTGTAAATGACGCCTTTGATAGCATAGAAAACATTGTGGCAAAAGGTGAAATTGCTCGTCACGAGCAATTTCACCTTTTGCCACAATGTTTTTCAAAGGCTCCTACAAACAATGTGTAGAAATGAGTATCTATGGAGTAAAGGGTTAAAGAGAGTTAGTTATTCAGGTTTCTGTAATTTCACAAAACTTCAGATAAAGTGATTTATCATTGAATTAAGTAAAGCAGTAACAGGAAAATTACTAGCAAAGAAGAAAGACAAAAGTACGAATTTTATTTCGTTTGTATTTCCTTAATGGGCTACGTAGTCACCTGTGGTGTTTTTAGATTTTGCCCAAGAGTTTTGTAAAGACTTGTGGTATCTGGTGGAATAGAACAGTAGTTCTCATGTTGTCATGGGAATGTCTCATGATCCATAGCAGGCGTTGAATGCGAAAATGTAGATTCAAATCAGTCCGATGACGTCATATCAGGGGCAATGAAAATACATTATCTCCGGCTAGATGGCATTCTACGAATACAGATACAAAATTCTATCTAGTATGGGCATTCTGGGTAAGTAAGCGGACTACTTTTTCAAAACGACTACCGTTCCTTTGATGATTTCAAATTTTAAAACATATATTACCTATGTAACTGTGTAACTGCACAGTTTCTCTGTAGCTGCAAATAAAAATATTCTTATCGTACTTGCCGATGATGAAAGAAAAAAAAAAACAATTTGCGGTACAAAAACTAAACAGTCCCCCTCCCCTATAGAGTATAAGTATGCCTTTTATTCTGACTGAAAAGGAATATGTTTTCAAACACTCAATTCAGAGCTCCCGATAAGAGGGAGTGATGGCATTCTAAATCCGTTATTTCTCTTCCAAACCCTATTTTGTGGTACTCGTTAGAATCGTCTCGATGAGACGATTCTAACGAGTACCCATAACATAGGGTTTAGTGGATAATAACTAGTATTTTCAATTATGAAGTCAACATCACTCCCTCTATTTGGTGCTCCGACTCAATTAATACACTTGCTTACCGTAAAACACGTATAAAATATTTGTATATGAATAGCCGCAAACTGAGGCTATGCAAATGTGATTGAGCCGCGCTCTGACATAAAGGATTTCAAGTAAATCTCCGTGATGGCATTACACCGAGTCATAACATAATTACAGATCCTTAACAATGGTTTTGTCTAATTACCGGCTTAAGCTGAAGGTAGAATGGTCCTGTGGCATACAAAAAGATTAACAACAGCAAAAATTGTTGACTCAGGTCAGCTCCTGAGCGGACTGCGCGGCTGATCTGGGTTGTTATTTTTCATAGATTTTTAAGTCCCCTTTTCTCGAGGCATGGCTCAATTATACAGAATCTCGTAACTTGATAGGTTTATGTAAATTTTATGTTGGGACAGTCGTGTGACAGCTCTTTGCCTTTTACCATACAATCCCGACTTTTAACACCCCTGTAAAAGAAGCCTTTTGAAAACATTGTGGGAAAGGGAGAAAATGCTGGTAGCATTTTCTCCTTTTGTCTCAATGTTTTCTTCCCTTCCTTAAACAAATTTCAAATCTTTACTCACATCTGTTTTGTCATCTGCAAATGCTTTCAATTTGGACCAGTATATAAATTTGTTGTTTGATAAAGAGTTTTTGAAAAGACTGAAGGAAAAGGGATGAATGTTCTTATAAGTAGTTACTCAGGTAACGCTTACTACAATTTATAGTCAAGGCAACAGCCAATCAGATTGTTTGTCTTTGAATTCAGAATTACTATAATATTTAGAATAGTAGCTTCTAGTGAAAACCAAAGGAAGTATGATAAGTATATCTGAGCCTCAGAGATATTGTTGAAAACTACGTTAACAAGTTTGAATCTGTCATAAAATTTTCAGAGAATTACTTGTATTTAATCGACATGGTTGGGAGCCAGTTTTGAAAATCTTTGGATGCCTAAAATAGTGCTCAAATTTGCTTTAAATGATATTCCAGATACTTACATTACGGGGACAGCTCACGTATTTGTGTGTTTCCTTTGATATACCAGTACTTTGATTTTTGGCTCTACTCTGCCTTGACCGAGGACACAGCTCCGCAAAATAATCTCCACAAATGATGATCGAACTAAGGCAATCTTGACTACAAATTACAGCAGATACACCCGGGACCCCTGAAGAGCCATGACATTTTCAAATCAAAAGGTGTGGGTTTGTGAGGGAGGGTAAGGGTAAGGGTTGCGGAGAAAAAGGCTGTTGAGGGGTAATTCACCTCTCTCTATTACAGTTCACCATTTTGCAAGACAAACAGTGGACGGTTTAAATAATAATGGTTAAATATTTGTCTTTTCACTGTAAAAATAGAACTGGCGGATTTGTTTGAATCACTTCAACCCTTTTTTAAACTCTTTGACGAACAATCCGGTATATAAACGACACTGAAGGAATCGATTTTTAAAAACTTTGTTGGAAGAGGAGAAAATGCTGGTAACCAGCATTTTCTCCTCTTCCAACAATGTTTTCTTCCCTTTTTGAAGATAATTTCCTTTATTTCGGTAACATTTTATTTGTCGTCTGCAAATGCTTTCAATTTTCGGATAATCTGATATTCTGTCGTTTGGTAGAAAGTTAACACATAACCCTCAAAAATAATTTTGCAGCAGACGACATCTAAAATATTCTTGTAATTAGTTATCAGCGGGATATCATGTCAAATGTAAGAATACATCCGAAATCATTGCAACAGAGGGAGAAATCTGCTGAATTATTTCTTTTAACCCATTACCACACAATCCCTACTTTTGACGACCCCAAGAAAGGAACCTGTTGAAAACATTGTGGGAAAAGGAGAAAATGCTGGTAACCAGCATTTTCTCCTTTCCCCACAATCTTTTCTACCGCTCACAAAGCAAATTTCAAATTTTGAGTCACTTTTATTTTGTGGTCTTCAAATGCTTTCGATTTGGACAAAACCTAAAATTTTGTCGTTTGGTAAAGAGTTGAACAGTTTCAGTTTTTACTCAACAATGATTTCAAAAGTGTCTGCTGCTTGGCGAAAAAGTTCGTCAGCAGGAAACGAAGAGCCGATTTCGGCAAAAAGAAAGAGAAATTACTTTTAATGGAACGCCTCGAAACATTGTGAGAAATGGAGAAATTGCCGATACTCCTGACTACAGGATGATAATCTTGTTCCCAAAAAGTTCGTATTGATGTACGTTTCACTTAATCATATTCGTACCTTGAAAATTTCGTACTTTTGAAAAGGGTTTAATATGCAATTGAAGGGTAACTGGTAAAAACTCCTGTATAAATTAAAACTTTTCCTTAACAAACACTTTGACTTTGCACGGCGCTGCGTATAGATCGCGCTTGTAAAAAAAAACAAACTGAAGGCAAATCGAGCCGTTGCAACATGTAATTACAAAACATAGCTCCTTTTTCTGGGATGTATTCTTTACCATAATAAGAATTACCATTGTTGTAAGCTCGACTATGCCATTTTAAAAAAAATCAGGAAGATCTAAACTCTTTACCAAATGGTCCTATATTTTTTGCCAGTTTTTTTTTTTCGATTCTGAGAAGGAGGGCTCTTGAAAACATTGTGAGAAAAGGAAAAACTACTTGAACCTACTAGTTTCTACTTCTCCCAAGATGATTTGTACGAGTTCAAAATCAAAATCTGTCATTTGAGCCACAAATTGTTTGTTATCCCTGGTTTTTACGACCCCCAAGTTGGAAGCCTTTTGAAAACATTGTGGGAAAAGGAGAAAATGCTGGTAACCAGCATTTTCTCCTTTTCCCACAATCTTTTCTACCCTGCTGGAAACAAATTTCAATTTTTGAGTTCCGTTTATTTTTTCGTCTGCTAGTGCTTTCAGTTTGGACCAGTATAAAATTTTGTCGTTTGGTAAAGAATTAATAAGGACAAGTCTTAAGTCCTGTGCTGCTAGGTCCGACTCGAGCACCTTTGCCGACATTGTAGATGAAGATCAGACTGTACAGAACGTGCAGTCTGATTTTAGGTATACACTGCCCGATACTGATATAACTCTTCTCACAAAAATAACTTTGAAAAAGCAACATTCTGGGGACAAACACCTTTTGTGGACAATGTAGATCAAGATCAGACTGCACAGAACGACCAGTCTGATTTTAGGTCTACACTGTCCGATACCGAGATTATACATTCTCTCCCAAAACGCCTTTGAAATAGCAAGATTTTTGTTGTAACTATCGATTTGAAGGTACTATGTAACTCTTCACCAAACAACAAAAGTTTAGACTGGTCCAAATTGAAAGCACTAGCAGACGACAAAATAAACACTACTCAAAAATTGAAATTTGTTCCCAGCAGGCTAGAAAACATTGTGGGAAAAGGAGAAAATGCTGGTTACCAGCATTTTCTTCTTTTCTCACAATATTTTCAAAAGGCTTCTGTCAGAGGGTCGTAAAAACCAGGGATTGTTTAGTAAAGGGTTAACTTATTCAGAATGATAAGGATCAAATGTCCCTACATGACAAGGGGTTTACCGATAATTCAGTTCCGTCGATCATTTTAATCGAGCAGAATTTAGAAAGGGTTTCGTTTTAAGTGCATAAAATAATTGACAGTCTATTATAATATTGAGAGTCTCTTTTTGAAAACGGAAACAATCGTGAATTTTCTTTTTGTGTTTCACGAGTTGGTATAGAAGCGAAACAATCTGGAGGTATTTCTGATTATTTGTGTTTTTCTTAACCCCGTGCCATACCATTCCGAGTTTTAATGACCCTCGTAAAGAAGGATTTTGAAAACATCGTGGTAAATGGAGAAAATGCTGGTCACCAGCATTTTCTCCTTTTCCCATAGTGTTTTCTATCTTAACAAAGACTACTACCGTGATATGAGCCTCAAAGTGATAAATTATCCGTTTTAACGACCCTGGTGAAGAGGGATTTTGGCAACATTGCGGGAAAAGGAGAAAATCCTGGTAACCAGCATTTTCTACTTTTCCACAATGTTTTCTGTCTTAACAAAGACAAATACTGTAATACGATCCTCATAATGATAAATCATCTGTAAATGCTTTCAATTTGGGCAATTTGAAATTTTGTCACTTGGTAAAAAAAGAGTTTTGTGGGGGTGGGTGTGTGTGTTTTTAAGAGTGTGTGCCTGTGTAATGCAGAGAAATGACCCTCCCCTACAAAATGACCTATGTGTCATATTACTACGTAGAGAAATGACCCATGTGTCATCTCACTACGTAGAGAAATGGCCCATGTGTCATTTCACTACTTAGAGAAATGACACACAACTACGATAAGAAGGTATTATTTCCCAAAGCACAACTTTTACTTAGCAATATTCGGGGTCTTATTATCGAATAAAAAAAATTCTTTTAGTTATTTAGAAGGGCAAGGGTTAAATGACTTGAGCAGAATGAGAGACTGAAGTTTGTTCGTGAAACCAATGGTACTTTTAAAAAAAAAGTACTCCTTATCAAATACCAATATCGTTATTTTATGCTGGTCTAGATTAAAAACATTTGTAAATTAGGCTCACGTGATTAGATTCGTCTTTGAAATGACAGAAAACAATGTGGGGGAAAGGTGAAAAATGCTGGTTTCCAGCATTTTCTCCTTTTTTCCCACATTGTTTTCAAAAGCATTTACCTCCTCAGGGTTGTTAAAACCGGCGATCATTTAGTAAAGGGTTACGAACACTAGTAAGACAGTTCAAAGACTCTGCTAAGTGCTGGTTAAATTCCGGAAACATATAAATATGTGAGCTGACTGCAATAACAATGAAAATGGCGTAAATAAAAGCGTTGAGAACGCAGAAGTGGTATTTGTCAAGGAACCCATTTTGTTGATTTAATAATTTGAAAGAAAAAAAGAAAATATGTTGAAATAATGGCTTAGAAGTGAACGTCCCTTGACAGTAGGATGTATGATGAATAAAGAGAAAAAAAGACATGTGAATATATCGAATAGAAATAAGTTTGTACCTGAAAACTATGATTTTGAAATATCTTTAGACGTGAACATTTAATTTCAAACATCACACTCAATTATTTCGATCGGTAAATATTCCTGCGCAATCAAATGGAGTAGTGCGCAATCATAAGACGAACAAGAAATGAGACGTACTGCTGTTGGAATAAAAAAGCCCAGGACCAAGTGATCGGTGGACAAATTTTGTATCATTGCGCCAGTAGAAGGCTATGGGCGAGTGAAGCTATTTTCAATCTCAAATTAGTATTTCCATGATCGATGGTGCCACCCAATGTCTTTTAACCTGCAATTTTCAATTACATATCTACATGGTCAGAAATGAAGATCAAGGGAAATAATCTACCATTTTTTGGCCTGACTGCGTGATTTCCAATACACCGATGATTTCGCGAATGTTCAGATTGTGACGGAGATATCCGATGATAGCCGAATCTGATAGTTACGATAAGCCGCCTTATCGGACACATGTGTTGTATTACGTAATGTTATTTTGCACAGACCCCCTACTAGCTTTGATATATCCACATTAGGGGTTGTTTGATATCCGATTTATATTTGACATAACTTTTAGATGTACTAGTTCTAGCTTATTTCCTGAAATCAAAATTGTAAAACACGGTATGCAAGAATTAGAATTATCCGCTGTACAGCCCTTAGATTGATGAATTCATGGTGAATGGTGGCGTTTCAAAAGATTTTTCCCCTGTGTTTTCTTGATAAAAATGCATTTCACCACCTGTATTATACCGAAATTGGCAGACCAGATATTTAGGTGGTCTTCGGTACTATAAGATCGAAGCTCGAACCCCGTCTCTAATGTGGACATTTTGCCTAAACATCACATCAGAGTTTATTCTTCTAAAAATATATTTCATGAAAAATAAATCGTATTATTGACATTTTTTTCAAAGGCAATCTCTGTCAGTAGAGATCAACCTCATAAAATGCGAGGTGAAGATTTGGATCAGTTTCCAAGATTTTTATATCCAAGCTTTGATTATTCAAGACATACATGTTCATGCTGTAGTTAAATATGTACATTGTGGAGATTTGATATTTTGTATTTATATGAATCTTTCAGTTTGCACAGACAACCGGTATAATTGGAAATCGTCGGTATTTGAATCATTTAACGTAATTGTCAGCTTTCAGAGCTATGTGAATTACGATATCTACTTAATTTACTCTTATCTTTTATACAGAATTATGAAGTGCCCTGGAAGAGAGAGGCGTATAACAATGTCCATTTTAGTGTTTGACAGTTACCTCAAGTACGATTAACCCTTTCCCAAATGACAAATTTTCGACTATTCCAAAACTTTTGATGGAAATGGCAGAAAGTTCTCCAAACAAGCTTAGCCTGTTACTGTATAAATACGACCCTGCTGTTGATTGTTTAGGATAAAATATTGAAACAGGCGCATTATCTTTTTACAAGTTATCTTCTACTTTTCAAACAATATTGTCTACATCACTCAATCAGTTTCTCATGCAAAGAGTATTTACCATTCAAATAATGACAATACTAGATCACAATTGACACAGATTTTGAACATAGCGGGAAAAAAGGTAAAAAAAAAAGCGAATTCTTCTTTATCGGGGACTTAAAGATTTAGCTGCTGCATACTGATAATTATCATTTACAGGCAAGCCCCTGTATAGACTCATGAAATATCCCGAAGAAATGGCATCGATTTGAAATTGCTCTGTGGGGAAAGGTAATGCTAAACCTTAAACCACAAAATTTCTGAGGTTTAACCATCCTGAGGTAGAGGGCTTTTGAAAACATTGTGAGAAAAGGAGACAATGCTGGTAAATTGCATGCGTATAAACCTTTTTTCGAAATTTATCCTTTTTGAGACAAATTTCGTCGTCTTAGTCACGAAAATGATAAAAATTTGGATAAGTCTAAAATATTGTCGTTTTGTAAAGGGTTAAGTAGAACAAATTTAACCTATTGTTGTACAAATAGGACTTCTGACGACCGTGCAGTTGATCTCCAACTTTTAGAAACAACTATTTTTTTTTTACATCAAACAGTTTCTCCCTTCTTTCAAATGTCCTCTTCCCTTCAATATCTTTAATATTTGAATAGTTCATTGGAAGAATTAACCTAAACAGTAAGGTTCTTCCATCTTTAAACGACGCAACCTGCAAAAAGTATAACCGCTAAGAGTAAATAAAAGATGAAAAAAAAATTGACATAGACCATACATGTACATGGAAAAAGGAATAAAACAAGCTACTTCTCCTTTACCAGTGACTTAAAAAGTTACCTGCTGCGTAATCATTATTTATTATTTCAAGAGATAGTATTTAATCAACCTTGTATTAAGAATGACCTACATGTATTTTGGTTTGAAACCGAATTTTAACACAGCTTGCTGGTGAATTCTACAGATGATTAGTTGAAATGACACCATACATAACTTTTTTAGAGGAAGAAATACCTTTTTATCTTTATCATACCTGTAAGCGGCGCTAGAGTGTAGCATCGGATCAGTTCACAAGTGCTGATCTGTTATGATACTTTCAACACGAACATTTTAGTAACTTTCTGTTGAGTCTCGAGCACATTTTCCCCCCACTTCGGATGCAATAAAAAGGATCTTAAGTATATATAATACATCGGCAGCGTTTTTAAACTTGTGTGATAATAATAACTTGGACCTACTTTTATGTATAAAGATATAGTTTAGTGCATAGATAGACCTAAGTTGTTCAGAAAAACTTACATTGAAACAGCTTTTAGACTCGCTGAAAATATTTATTGATAGTAGTAGACATTGTAAGCAAATGCAATATGGCTCATTAAGCCAATATACAAATCGGCGCCACACAGTATATGGAGTGTTCGGAACGAAGCATTTTCTTTTATTTGTTCGAAAAAAAAACTTTGAATGAAAGCTGTTTTATATGCCGAATCTGTAACTTTTCGTGTGCATAAAACCATGTAAACTCACTCTAATGGTTCTGAGCAGCCGTTGAAATTATTCTATGTGCTATAACAATTTTATTTATCCGCCTTCCCAACCTTTTTTCTTTCAAAAATCGTAGAAAGTAGACAGTATAAAAATAAAAACCATCAAACCACACCTGCACACAAAAGACAAAGTTTACCCAATCAAGATAAAACCATTAGCTATTTACTAACTGACAAAATATATTATGATCTTTTTTTTTTTTTCAAGTTGAAAGCTCTTGCATAATGAAACTTTTGAAAGAGTAGAAAACACTGTGGGAAAACAGGAATCGTAGATAACATGTTATATACAATCCCAAGGGAAAATGAAAAATTGCCCACCACAAGTATTTTCTCCTTTTCTTGCTTTTTCAGGGTAATGTAACTGCCACATAAAGCAAATTTTCTCATCAAAAAACTAAATGACAAAATTTTGGAAACCACCAAGTTAAAAACATTTGCAGACAACAAATAAAATGCAACTCAAATGATAATGCCTGTCTTTGAAAAGGTAGAAAACATTTTAGGAACAGGAGAAAATTTTCTTACCCCAGCAAAGTTTACAAAAGCCTTTTCTCTCTGGTCAGTTAGATTGCTGTAGTGTTAAACTAGTATTCTCAAAACACCGAATTTTTTGCTGAATTCAACTTGTTGATTTCGCCATGAATATCAAAGATTTCTTTTTTAACCAAAATAATTGTCGACTTACAGAATCGATCAAGTCCAAGATCAGACAGCTTGTTTTGTGCAGCCTGTATCTACAATGTCAGCAAAAGTGCATTTGGACGGATTAGATTTCAGGATCAGACTACAAAAAGTGCACTTGTCGAGAGCAGTTTTAGGACCAATCAGTTTATGTCTCAGAGAATCAAAACTTAACACTTAATCCGAGGATAAATGAATTACAAACCGACAAATAAAGCTGAAATATAACGATTTCAATGTTCTGTTCTCAAGAAACTCTCGCTTTATCTGGGGGTGTAATTCCAATATGCTGTTGAATCTAATAAGGGTGCGCATTTTGTGCAGTCTGATACTGATATTCAAGAGCCACACTGGCTGTACCAGACAAAAGGGTTAAGGTTAAAATCAGAAAAAAATGCCAGGTCAGATATACCGTTTAGGCAAGGATTGTGAATTTGAAGCAGGCTACTGTTACGTAATGTTACGTTCTCTTATCTTTTATCGCTGCAGGCTATTGAATACCGATTACTTGTATATGTCGTAGGCCAGATTGGAATCCAGGCAGATCCGGAATCGGCCTAGGCAGATCTGGAATCTGCCTAGGCCAAACTAGAATTCTATATTGGTCTAGACCAAACTAGAATTCTTGTTTGGTCTAGGCAGATTCCAGATCTGCCTAGGCCAAATTAGAATTCCAGTTTGGCTAGGCAGATACAGGATCTGCCTAGACCAAATTGGAATCTTTTCTTTTTTGGAATCTTTTCAGTAAATACCCATTTTAACATAAAAAGAAGGCATTTCTTTATCACTTGAATTTTTATTCTTACACCTTTTCTGTAAATGGTTTATTAAGTAAACACTTTTATACAAAAGGAAAAAAAAGTAGTTAGTTACATTTATCCTCATTCTTCTGTTTATGTAGTTTCCAACTTAAATCATATATTTTGTAGGAAGTGTAGACAAAGATCAGCATGTACATTATTACAGATTAGTCTTTTGTCTACATATTATTATTATTATTATTATTGTTATTATTGAGGCATTTATTATTCATGAACAATGCAATTGAATTAATTACAATGAATTATTTCAAGAACAAAAATGGTGTAGTAAATGTGACCCTTCATGTAAAAAAGGACCATGCAGAAACTGCAATAAGTATTGACACTGGTCAGATTACACTGACTGCATTGGCTGACCAAGACTAAAATTTCACTTCATTTAGATTTTTTGTAGATGATATGTTTACTTATCTAATAAACAGTCATGTTTGAAACTATTAACCCAGATATATGTACAGTTACACTGTCTGTGATCTCTCTAATTTCATGTAAGGGGTAGCCAGGTGGTTCCTGTATGTGTGATTGGTCAAAAAGATATCACAATTCATACTTTGACAGGTACAATTAACTATTTTGGCAATTAACCCTTTACTAGACGACAAAATTTTAGCCTTGTCCAAATTGAAAACATTTGAAGACAACGATTTCAATGTTATTAAGATTGAGCATTTTTTCTTTGGTAAGGTAGAAACTATTGTGGGAAAAGGAGAAAATGCTAGTTACCAAAATTTTCTTCTATCCACAAAATGTTTTCAAAAGGCTCCTTTCCCAGTTTCGTTAAGAGTCAGCATGGGTGGTAAAGGGTTATCAATATTTTCACAATTTCAACTTTCACTGGTCTTCACACATCATAATTATACTTGTGCCAGGTAGACAGGTTGACCCATCACATATTATGAATTACCATTTATTGGGGAAAGATATAAAGAAAATACAGTATGAATGATTCTCCTTTTCCCATCATAATTTCTACCAGATTTATTAATCATTTTTCTCATTTTGACAATATCAGTCCTACAAAAATAAGAATAAAACAGGTTTACAAATACAACTCTGTGGTAGAATTCTTAGGAAATTACAAAAAAAAAATCTCATTTTCCAACAATGCTTTCTACTTTATTATTGGATTATTTCTTTCTATTAATCAAACAGATCCACATATGTTTACAACTAAGATGTACATATATTTCTAGTTAATGCATAATCTTTTTTTCCCCATTTGCTCCATTTCCTACATTTTTTTCCTGCGAAAGTGCAAAAAATTCAACACTAAGTCTTACTTTGAATTTCTGATGAGCATTTTTGGGTTTAAATTAAAAATTCCAATTTGGTCTAGGCAGATTCTGGATCTGCCTAGCCAAACTGGAATCCTAATTTGGTCCAGGCAGATCTGGAATCTGTCTAGACCAAAGTAGAATTCTAATTTGGTCTGGACCAAAATAGAATTCCAATTTGGTCTAGGCAGATTCCGGATCTGCCTAGATTCCAGTTTGGACTACGACATATACACAATGTAAGTTCGCCAAACTCCGGAAACTTCCGGACCTTTACGTATGATATCGATTATTTTCATCGATTTGTTGTCATGCGAGACTTGATAAGGCATGTCCGTGAAAGTTGGCGATAGTTATTTCAAATTTGACCTAACTTTTTTTTCACTTAGAAATGTGTAATTTATATCTTTAGAAAGATCAATTTTCCAACTTATAGGATCCATCAACAATTTTGAATTTAAGAGAAGAAATAATGTTTTTCTAAGCGTTTGTCCAACCATGGGGTGCTTCTTTTCTGTGATTTTCCCTATCATTTAATAGAATCACGGGTTAGAAATTTGTGGTTTAAAATGACCTAACTTTTTTTTAAGCAAAAGTTTTGAAAATTATACCATCTTAAAGAGGATATAATGTAGATTTAGGAATGATCAACAATAATTTATTTATTCGAAGGTTAAATGGTGTAAAATGAACATGAATTAACATGCCCTATAGCAGTCCATTGTTTTCTGTGCGCTTTATCTATCGGTATACCAATACGATATCCAGGTAAGTCTGTGCTCCATTGCTGGGGATGCCGAAAAAAAAAAACAACAAAACCTCATATGCCTGAGAAAAAAAAAAGAGTTTAATTGGGTTTATTACCTTCGGCTTTGCACAAATTACGATACATGGTCTTCAAAATTCAATATTGAACTGAAAGTGGTATTGTCTTCGACAAATACCACAAAAAACTATTCAATCTGTCTATCAATATTTATTTCATGTACAGGTGATTCAACGT
Organism: Tridacna crocea; assembly: GCA_943736015.1. Lineage (NCBI taxonomy): Eukaryota > Metazoa > Mollusca > Bivalvia > Cardiida > Cardiidae > Tridacna > Tridacna crocea. Next base: position 37,925,774 of record OX031068.1, read on the forward strand.
ACAGAACCAGTGCCACAGCAACCCCTACTCCTCATGGTGCCAGAAAGAAACATCCACATCTACGGAATGTTGCTCGATTAGTTCATTGGGCCGTCCAGGTATAAATGAACCATGTTCTGACAAAAAAGGGAGCTTATTTTACGTCCGTAGTGCAAGGCGTAATATAACTAGGGGTCCATAAATCTCATGTAGTTTGACGAATGACTAAATATGGAGAAAGAGTGGTACTTAGACATGCAGAAAATTTACAAAAAGCCAAAAGTTTCGACGCATGTCTACCTGCGCGGAACGCACAGACAGATATGGGTCAAAGCTTTTGGCAAATGTATTGAACCCACTCTTTAACTCTTCACCGAACGACAAAATTTTAGACTGGTCCAAATTCAAAGCATTTGCAGACGACAAAATAAACGTAACTCAAAAATCAAAATTTGTTTTCAGCAGGGTAGTAACATTGTAGGAAAAGGAAAAAAATCTTGTTACCAACATTTTCTCCTTTCCCACAATGTGTAAAACCAGGGATTGTTTGGGAAAGGTTTAACAGATCAGGCTAAAAATTCAGACATGTTCAGCGAAACTGAACGGATCTAACGCATCTGTAAAAAGCACGCATCCATGTCAGCCTGCACTGTCCGCGCAGACTAACATGAATAGAATGTCTTTGTTATTGGTTGAATTGCTGCACGCCACAGGACTAGTGTACTTCATAATTCAGTCGGCTGTTGAAAAAGAACTGGATTTTTATGTTTCATTGTCACGTGATGACTCAATATAATGTACCACTGAGACGCAGTTATATTCCATTTTGCAAGTGCATGGCTTATTTGTTTGTTCATTTGATGACGAATCCTTGTTTATTAGTAGTTTGGGAACTGGAGTCTGAAATTTATCTGCACTGTCCAGCCTAAGGGTGAAGACACTGATTTAACTCCTGTAGACGAATTTTCACATTACGAGCAATATCTTCTTTCAGCATATTTGTTTTTCATCCGTTTTAATACGAGAAATGTTAATAAATGTTGATCAGCTATACTTTACAAGGATATTATAAAGTCCTATTCATCTTTCAAAGTCTCCCGCTGTATAAGTTCAAGAAGAGGTAATTATTTATTTTTACAAATTTTTCAGGCCGCAGACCCTATAACTAAGTTTCAACGGGATAAAAGTAATCTTCTAAAGATGCGTCGAGGCACAGTTGCCGGAATTTCCCGAGCAACCGGACCATCGAAAATGGTATCAAGACTTCCCCGGAAGTCTATTGGGAACGTATTAAAGGATGCGGCAGAAAGGGGAAAATCTAGTCCAATAGATGTATTGAAACTTTTGGCCATCCAGGAGGAAGTTAAAAAGAGGGTAAGTAACATAGAGGATAATCAACTGGTTGTGTGTGATATTGAAATCTGTCACTAGAATTTGGGTGTGATACGGCTTAAACAGCAAGTCCATGGATGGGTTTTGTTAGTCGCACCAAACGCCATTCGAGAGATAGATTTTTGATATCACACATAACCAATAGATTATCTTATTTATTATTTTCCTGCTTCATCCTTTTTTATTATAACAATTATTAACAATGGTACAAAATGAGCGATATAAGAGAAAAATAAAACTAAAAATTATAATTTGGACAGGTCTTGGAGAGTTGAACATGTCAATCTAGGTTATTTCCCTTTTGATGTGTACTGAATACATCTTACTGAAAAAGTCAATTTACAGAGTTTCTTCGTTTTCTTTACGTGTTATTCTATGTATTGGGGATTTTACTAAATAAATAAATGAATGAATGAATAAATAAATGAATACGTAAATTAACAATAATAATAATGATAATAATAATTATCATTATTAGTAGTAAAATGTAAACATTAGAATTTTTTTTATATTTTCAGAAATTAAATTTTCATTTTTTTTTTTCAGAAATTGATGAAGAAGTTGAGACTTTATATTCGACTGAGAACATTGTTGAATCGGTGGTGGAAAGAACATTGCCTAACCGAGTAAGTTTTAGAAAAATTCTATACAATCGGAATTGGACTCGGTTGATTGTTAAGACAGGCATTGAAAAAAACTTAATTTTTCGATGAATATTTTTTTTTATTGTCAGTATAATTCTTTTGCAAGTGATCGAATATCGGTCGAAATTTTTAATATGCTTTGATAATCATTGAATCATTGATCATATAATTAATTACCAAAACAGTAATAAGTCCAATGTATCACTCTTAAGAAAAGGTCAGAACGAAAAAAAAAAAAAAAAAAAAAAAAAATGCACGTTTACTGCAGTCTGATCTTGATCTACGCTGTCCGTAAAAAGTTGTTTAGCAGTGATTAGCAGCCTAGATGTTAAATCAAGTATTCTTCTTATATGTTTATGCGTTATTAACAGTCATTATACAGACAAGCATACCCAAATTTGCATTGTCAAACAGAAGTAAGAGTGAAACAAAATCGGAGTTTGATAGTCGGATTTTTCGCGGTGATCTTGAATTCGTGGAAAAACCAACCCACGAAATCAACGAAAATTAGCAACCGACGAATATTTTTTTGAAACAGTACACAAAGTCAGACAAACAATCACAGGAACTAAATTTGTTCCTTGTTCTTATTTTCTTAGTGTAACCCAGACTCATCCATTCTATATGCAGTATCAAATGATTAATGATCTCACAGAAACCCCAGCTGACAGTGCCATCGATTTCAAAGCTTCGTATTATAAAGCCAATAAACAGGTTTAGTATATTTTTATTCTAATCATTCCAGTTGCATTTCAATTTTGAGGATATTGATTTAAAAAATAAAAATGATAAAAAAAGCAGCTGCTGTTATTTTCTGTTTTGCAACAGCGTAGCACAAGGGAGAAAATTTGCCTTATGGAGTAGTCTATTATTTTGCGATGATAATTTCGAAAAGGGACTGTAGGACGCAAAAAGTCACCTGTAGGTAATAAATTAAAATCTGGAACCGTATTCATACAGTATTTTAAATTTTGTTCTATTTCTTATTAGAAAAGGAGGAAGTAATACAGTTTTTCAATGGCTATGCCATCGAATGTTACAGTCTTAAAATAGAATAAGAATGCAACTCAGAAGGTCTTGTAAATTAGAAATATTTACAATACAAATAAGTTCAACCTTAATAGAAAATTAAATCAGAAGTTTTCACTATTCTCGTTATAGTGATAAGGTCTCACTTGTATATGTAATTATTTTGCCCTGAGTAACTGAAGCCGTTAATGCGTCATGGAAAGCACATGTGGCTCCTTTTGTTTTAAAGATGAGAATGTCCCAAGAGGCGATCCGAATTCTCACCTTACCACCAGAAGAAAGGACAAAAGAGGAAGTATACTATGTGAGTAAGAGGCTGACTGTCTTGTTGGCTCTTTTTCAGTCTGTCTGTCTTTCGATTTTGCGTTCTTTCTCTCTCATTGTCTCTCAGTATCTCTCTCTATATTGTCCTTTGTCTCTCTGTCTCTAAGTCTCTCTCTCCTCTCTCTTCTTAGCTACGTCATTAGGTGTCTACCTGACGACGATTAACACAGTTCAAGACGGTAAAAACAGAAGGAAACACAGGCCCCTATTCAACAACATTCTTAAGAACGCTTTAAAGTCTCATTCTCAATTTTTTTTTCTAAATTTGAAAATAACACAACTTCTTATTGATTAAACCAAATGGTTTAGCTGGTGAGAAGTTTCGTTACTGTTCAAAGTCTAGAGTTTAAAATCTAGGGTTCGCCTTAGATGAAATTAAGACAGTTTAGTAAATATGGAGTCAGCCCCTAGTTATTTTAGGTCCTTTGATTTTTTTCCAGGCAATGATAGCACTGAGAGCCATTGATTCCATAGCAGACTATCCACTCAGAATGCAGCATGCTCTTGCCCAACACGGACTGTTTCAGTGGTAACATAATTGTTCTTTTGACCTTTGTTCTACGGAATGCTCATGTTGGCTTTTTCCGTCATCACTCTGCTGTCATACTAATGTAAGTGTTTTCAAACCAGAAGTACCTAGAGCATAATCTTTAAGAACATTCGTAGATGCAATAAAAACTTGGGTTAATCATGCAGATCCGGGATTAACTCTACTTCGTAATCTATGAAACATTACTGTATCACGGTGATGCATGTCAAAATTGTTTTATTTCTACTAAAATCCTGAATCTTAGCAATTTCTTTCTTTTGATCTTATTTTCCCTATAATTATCTATTTCTTTATTTTCAGTTTCGGACCAAAGCGGGTCATAGTTAAACAGACTCATCCGCCCTGTTTTTTCTACTTCATACTATATGGAACTGGTATGGAAATTCGACATTGTTTTGACAGAATTCTTTCAGCTTTCCAGCTCTTTACCAAATAAAAAAAATAGAGTCGTTCAAAGTGAAAGCATTTTAGACGACAAAATAAATGTGACGTAAAAAAATGAAATTCGCTTACTGAAGGTGGGAAAGGAGAAAATGCTTGTTATCATTATACCTACCGTGACTAGGGAATCGGACTTCAAGGCCATCAACAGACAGAAAAATCTGAAACTTGACAAATCTGGTCGTTTTCACAGATCATTCTTAATTTCATTCTTATTCTAAATTAAGAGGTTAGCCTATTTATTGGCTCAGAATGGACGAGTATGCCAAGTACATGTAAATGGTCTTTCAATGAGACACATATATTTTTAAATTGGCTCAGTATGAACGAGTCTGCCAATGACATGTAAAGACCTTTCAATGAGGCCCAGATATTTCTAAATAGGCTCTGTTTGAAAGAGTCTGCCAATTACATGTAGATTGTGTTTCTATGATACCCAGATATTTCTAAATTGGCTCAGTATGAACGAGTCTGCCGATTACATGTAGGTTGTGTTTCTATGATACCCAGATATTTCTAAATTGGCTCAGTATTACATGTAGATGGTTTTTCAATGAGACACAAAATATTTCTAAATTGGCTCAGTATGAACGAATCTGCCAATTACATGTAAATGGTTTTTCAATGAGACACAAAATATTTCTAAATTGGCTCAGTTTGAACGAGTCTGCCAATTTCTTGTAGACGGTCTTTCTATGATACCCAAATATTTGTAAATTGGCTAAGTATGAACGATTCCACCAATTACTTGTAGATTGTGTTTCTCTGATACCCAGATATTTCTAAACTGGCTCTGTTTGAACGAGTCTGCCATTATCTTACAGATACCCAGATATTTCTAAATTGGCTCAGTTTGAACGAGTCTGCCAATTACTTGAGACCCGTATAGTTGTATCATAATCTTCTTTTAGCAAAATGTCATCGATTGTTATCGTACATGCTCTTTAAACTTTTTTTGTGCAGTCTGATTGTGATTTACAATGTCCAAAAAGCTGCCAGAATTGCTGTAGGTTTTTTTTCTTTTCACCATTCCCCTACAAACATTAAAAGTTGACTATAAAACAAATTTTAGACAATATAGAACATAAAAAAATCGTAAAATATGATACATTTACTTGAGGGACGCTAAGGAAAATTGGGGCTGAGCGCATTTCCGTAATGCAATATATATTAAGCAAGTTGTCAAATACCATTAATAATCGACCCTTAAAATCTGACTAAATATTGAAGTAGATTGGTCTTAGGACATGGCAAAAAGTTTCGGTCCAGGTCAACTTGCGCGGACTGCGCAGGCTGACCTGAATCGAAACTTTTTGTAGATGCATTAAATCCCTTTTCAGCGACCATGGCTCATATTCTTCTGCTTGTTTATAGTTGTAGTTGCTACATTAGACGCTGGAGAACCATACGCCAAAACAAGAGTGGCGCTGAGGAGAGGGGAGAATTTCGGGGTAAGTCCCGAGAATGATAGAACTCATGTAATTTTTACCAATGAAAATTTTAGAATACTGTCCATCTGAACGTTCAGTGCTTTTCTCCGCCAGAAATTATGCAAAACCTGACAGAGAAACATAGAACTTTATTACTGTTAGTATGTATTTTCAAGATGAAAGATTAATGTTCTAAAAATACGTTACATGACTGCATGCGTTGGTCATTATATGACCATCGGTTTCCTCATCGTAAACAAATATAAACAACATTTTTAAAAAAGATGGCGTAAGATGTTCTGGGATATGAAGATTGAGAATCTGTTATAATTCAATATGAAAAGAAATAATCATGAATAATAATGAAAAAAAAAACCTTGCCAGCTGTTTCCTCATTATTTTGCATATTATATAAAAATGGACGTTATTTTGAATTATTCTAGATAGTTTCACTATCAGATGTAAATCCAAATCATTATTTGAAAAGGAGCAGTGCCTGCTAAGAACGTTGGTTTTGGTGTGCATATGGTTTCAATTAGCAGTGGCAACGCTTGTTTATTGGCCTCATAAATGTGCCCGTTAATACGCGCCTTTGACCAGCAGAATAAACATGCCCTTATTTGTCCTAATTTTCGACAAATCGAAAATGTTTTTTTTTTATTCACTTGGGTCTATAAACTAACAAGAAGAAGGTAAAACCAAGGGTAGTCAGATTCGATAAAAAAAGGAAAAGATAAGCGAAAGCTGATGGCTTTCCTGCCGAATACATAAAGGGGAATAATTGTATAGTGTGAGTGTCTTTAGTACGTAACAGTTCCCTTCCTTCCTACAGTTTTTTTTGCCTGAAGTCACAAATTTTAAACATACGTTAGAGCTCTTCTAAATCCTGTTCATCCCAGAGGTTACCGTTTTGATTGCTTTCGTGTGTTTTTCTTTTACTTTTTTGTTATCAATCTTTGAATGTTTCTTTCAAATGTATACCACAGGCGGAAGTAAGTATACCTTGCATGGTTTGTGGTGTTTGTAAGTGTTTTACAGCAAAGTGCAAAACAAGAACCTATCTAGAGATGAATCAATCACATACTTTCTTTCGTTAATCATTTTCAAATTAGGCTTTTCATTGAGAAACAAATACAAAGAAAACATAGGGAAAACACAATGAAGAGAACAAATTTCCTCTTTCTTAGAAATATAGAAACCACCAGGGAAAAATGCAAATGCTTGCCAAAAACATTTGCTTTCTTTTCCTCAGTGTATTCAAAATGGACTCTGAAAGTAGGGGGAAGTAGAAAAAAACTTGACTGTAATGGAAGAAATAGTAAGAGTACAAACCGGATAAATAGATTTTAGATTTAATAAGTTAACAAAGTATTGATAAACCTTTTCTGAGTGTGTTTGACTTTCACTGGTTTGATTGACTTTCCTTCATCCCTGTTTTGGCCTTACGTTTTCAGCATGCTGTTGTACACATGTACTTACCTTTGAAATTTAGGGGAAAAAATTGAGAAAACTTGATATGCAATGGACGGAGCGATAGGAGTACAAATGGGTTTAATAGGTTTTAGGTTTTAATTAGTTAACAAAGTATTGATTAAACCTTTCGCGAGTGTGTTTTGGCTTTCACTGGTTTGATTGCACGACTTTGCTTCATCCCTGTTTTGCCCTTACGTTTTCATCATGCTATTGTACACATGTATTAGACTTTGGAAACTAGGTAAAAAATAGAGAAAACTTGACATGCAATGGACGAAATGATAGCAGTACAAATGGGTTTAACAGGTTTTAAGTTTAATAGGTGTACAAAGTATTGATTAAACTTTTGGCGAGTGTGTTTGGCTATCACTGGTTTGATTGCACAACTTTGCTTCATCCCAGTTTTGGCTTTACGTTTTCCGCATGCTGTTGTACATATGTACTTACCTTTGAAATTTAGGTAAGAAATAGAGAAAACTTGACATGCGATTGACGAAATGATAGAAGTACAAATAGGTTTAATAGGCTTTTGGTTTAATAGGTTTACAAAGTATAGATAAACCTTTTCGCAAATGTGTTTGGCTTTCACTGGTTGATTGCACGACTTTGCTTCATCCCAGTTTTGGCTTTACGTTTTCAGCATGCTGTTGTACACATGTACTTACCGAGGTATCTCCCAGGCTTTTTGAGCTATACTCCGTAACAATGGCTTTATTGTATCTGCAAAAGGTATCGACGCAGGTCAGCCTGCGCAATACGCGCAGGCTGACCTGAATCGAATCTTTTTGCCCCTAATCAGTTTTATGCATGTAACATAAGACCAGTCGACAAAATATATGGTGGTTCCGTACTTATATAGTAATTTGCATTCTATAATACATCGCGAGGATATATAGAATCCCCTTTTGATAGAACATCGCATAGTTAACCTTTTACCACATAATGCCGACTTTTGACGAGCCTGGGGTAAAATCCTTTTAAAAACATTGTTTTCCAACAGTGTTTTCTTCCTATCATTGGACAGATACAGGATGTCCGGAAAGTAAGGTAACACTTTCGTACTTTCATATTTTGGCTTAAGATATAGAATAACGAGATGAAAAATATGTATACATGTAAATAAAACGTGTAAGTTTTTTTGTGTGATAATTTAATTGAATTTTCATAACACTTTACGCTTTTATACAGATTTCACTTCAAAAGTCCTTTTTCGGTCATTGACGTCATTTTAGTAATTAATGACGTTTTCATTGTGACTGTCTTTTACACTCTTTCCTTTCCGAACACGCACAATGAAGTTTTCACTCACTTTGAAATGCATTCAAACATCAATCATATTGATTTCACTAGAAGGATTTTTTTAACGACAGGTCTGGGTTGGTTAGGTTGGGATCGTAGACCTTTGACTTCAACACACTGCAAAGGAAGTCATGCAGGTTAAGGTTGAGTTTTGGACTGTGTGCAGGCCATATCTTACCTCCGGATATCGTTTAGACATTACTCTATATCACTGAACATATTATGTAAAAAGTCTGCCACAGATTTAGATGTGTGTGGCGTAGCACTTTCCTGCATGAACCAATTGAGGGCGACTTTATTCTGATTTCAACATGTACGACTTCTTTCTGTTAGTTTAAAAGGTCAAAGGTTGACAGCCTCATCCAAGACAGCACAGCCATATTGTTAAAAACTACTTACACTGAAATAGATTGATATTCAAATGTGCACTCAAGTGATTCACAATATCATCCGGCATGATCGGCATGGTGAGAGCATAATCTGCCGTCTCGCTGCAAACGTCATTAATTATAAAATGACGCCAATGACAGAAAGAGGACTTTTGAATTGAAATCTGTATAAAAACATAAAGTTTTAAGAAAATTGAATTAAATCATCACACAAAAAAAAACTTACACGTTTTATTTACATGTATATATATTTCATCTCGTTATCTTGTATTTTAAGCCAAAATATAAATGTGCGAAAGTGTTACCTTACTTTCCGGACATCCTGTACTATCAACTTGGAAAACATTTGAAATGTTGATATATATTCCTTCAACATTGGCAAGTCTCCAATTTTGCCATATGGTAAAGGGTTAAATATGCCTTTATCTGGCTAACCATTATTTCAATAAAATCGTCGGTTTACTTCAAAAACATCGTAACTACAGCATAAAACAAGCTGTAGTTACGAGGTTTTTGAAATAAACCGACGAAATGCTGTTGGAGGGGATTTCGAGGGCCGACATTCAGTACCTCGATAAATTACTTACCGAGAATTTCATCATCGCCAGAAACATATGAAAAATATTTTTTTCCGGTATTTTATCGAGAGAAATAGTCATGGCAGCACGATTTAAGTAGGCTATCTGCTATACTGTAAATGCATTACTGCGGTTGCTTGGGTGCCCTTGGTAACAATAACCAAGGAGGTCTTTTTATCTTATTGCCACGGATCCATGTATTGTAGTTACCGATATAATTTTGCATGGAACAAATAATATTTCTACTCTTTCTATGTAGACCGTTGATACATGTTGGTTTTCATAACATAATGACAACATGTGAAACTACTCATTTTTGTCCACATGATAAACTGTCACCAGCTAACTTCGTTGAATAAAAGTTTTATGCTTTCGGGGGTGAACAAAGTTCTTTGTTAAGAAATGCGGTTTTCTGTAAATGTGGTTTCAAATTGTCAATTTCATGCATTTGCTTCCTTGACAAATGCCACATCAGCGTTCTCAACGCTTTGATTAATTTTCTAAGTCCTTACCAAATGACAATATTTTAGACTGGTCCGAATTGAAAGGATTTGCAGATGATTTGAAATTTGTAGATTTCTTTTGCCTCTATCGACCAGAATTATCAGGGAAGATTTTTTTTTTGTTTCTGTTGCTTCTGTCTCTGTATGAAATATTTGAGTCATAGTTTAAGAAAAAAGGGTTTAACACATCAATAAAAAGTTTTGACTCAGGTCAGTCTAAGCGGACTGCGCAGGCTCACCTGGTTTGAAAGTATTTGCTGTTTGTAATTCTTTGTATGTCCAAGCTCTATTCAACCTTATGATTCTGTTGAATGTTGGACAAACGGTTTTATTGGATTCCTTTGTATGTGATAACTCGCCAGATATAATACATCACGGAGGTGTATTAAACCATTACCAAGCAATCCCTACTTTTGAAGACCCTGAGAAAGAAGCCTATAGAAAACATTGTAGGAAAAGGAGAAAATGCTGGTAACCAGCATTTTCTCCTTTTCTCACAATGTTTTCTAACATTAACAAAACAAATTTCAAATTTTCATTCACTTCTATTTTGTCGTCTGCAAATATGCTTTCAGTTTGGACTTATCTAAAACTTTGTCGTTCGGTAATGAGTTAGATTCCTTTTGCCAAAGCATGACCGGTTGCATTTACATTTTACAGGAACTCGCGATTGCTCATCGTTCTGCTCGACAATCTACTGTGTTAACGATGGAGTATACAGAGTTTCTGACCATCGACTGTGACGTAAGTTGTTAATATTGACTCTTTACTATGATGTAGAATGGTTCTTGGATATCAAGAAAATTTACAAATATCAAAACGTCTTGACCCAGGTCAGCCTGACATGGGTCGATACTTTTTGCAGATGCAGTGCATTAAATCCCATTTTCAGACATCTTGACTTGTATACTATTTATAGGAAAAAAACATGGAAAAGCTAAACAAAGAGGGAGGTTTTGATTTGTCCGTGGCTCCCAAAACAGACAATCAATCGTAACAAGTTCTATTTTACCTATACTGCAGAACGGAACTTCTTCCTGTAGTGAAAGTTGGAGTGTGGCTAAACAGGGTGACACCCTTTCCCTCGTTGAATTCGGTTAACAATTTCTCAGATGAAAAAAGAATTTAGAAGTCTCTCTCTGTATATAACATGATGTCTTGTCGCGAGTGATTAGCCATAGAGCATAACTAGCCCCGCTCCTTGACCCCCCCACTTCCCATGCCTCCCTCCCCTCATCCCTGAGAATAAGAATTTAAGGTAGTGGACCTGTAATAGAAAACAGCTATTTCCACCATGACATTATCCTTAACAAATGTTATGATTAAAAATGAGTATTATCGTTCTATTTTAACCAAACCACTTTTTCCATTTTTTTCCTTCTTTGTATAGTCGTTTATGTATCTAAAACCACTATATTCTCATTACAAAGGGAGATAATAATTACCTCACTCTTCTGAAAACTAGCAAGAAGAAATCATACCCTTGAGAAATTTATTTGGCTCTAAAGTTATTGTGGCAATTGTCGAAGACAGTGCCACTGTGAGATCAATAATAAATGTTCAATATTTAATTCTGAACACCATGTATGGCATTTTGTGCAAAACTGAAGGAAATAAACCCAATTAAACTCATTTTTTCTAAACAAATGAGTTTTTCAATAGCTTTCAGATATATAATTGGAAATGGCGTATCGAAAATAAACTGCAAAAGGCAATCAATCGTGGAAATACTTCTTTTTGATTGAAAATATCTTCACCTCTTCATAGCCTTCTATTAGCGCAGTGATACGCACAAAATTTGTCTTCTGAACGCTTTGCGTCCGGGTTTGTTCGTTCAAAAACCAGTTCGTCCCTGGGCTTGTTCGTTCCATGATTGTACGCTACTCATTTGATTGTGCATGGATATTTACAGTTAGAAAACTTTATTGTAATGTTGGGAATGAGATCTTGACGGCCAAATATCTCAAAATCATAGTTTTCAGGTATAAACTTAATTGAATGCAATATATTTTCATGGCTTTTCTCCCTAACCATCATACATCATTCCGTCAAAGGACGTTACTCCTGACCCCTCTTGAAAGATCCAAGGGAGACCACTAATACACAAATAATGCAAACTTATGCACCAGTTATCTCCCTTTAACCAAAAAAGGGCGTATTAATTTGCTTAGGAGGTTGACTTTCAAGTTAATATTTAAAAGACATTTCTCTTTTTTAGCTCACCTGAGCACTTTGTGCACAGGTGAGGTATTGCGATCGGTCATTGTCCGGCGTCCATCTGTCCACAATATGATAAACATATTCTCCTAAACCGCTGTACCAATCTTAATGAAACTTGGCAGGGATGTTCCTTGGAAGAAGCTCTACCAAAGCTCCTCAAAAGATTGAATTCTACCCTTAACCCTGGTTGCCATGGCGACAGAAAGGAAATAAATAGCAAAATCTTTGAAAATCTTTATCTCTGAAACTAGAAGGCACATTTGGCATCTGGAATCTCCTACTGGACCCCAACCATGTTTGTTCATATAATGTCCCTGGGATCAAAGCTGGCCCCGCCCCAGGGTTGTAAGTTCGAACAAAGAAGGAAAACTTTATATTTGGCTTCTAGCATTTCCTAGTGAACCTCTACCTTTTGTACGCCAAAACAGTAGTCTTCTCTTCCATTTTATTCTACTGCTATTTTGATGCCATGTAGCCGGTCATCCCAAGCAAAAACTTGCAAGTTGAGTGTCTCTGATTGGGGGAGGGAAGGGGAGGGAGAGCGGTGTCACTTTATAACAGATGACAGCGGAACAAAATATGTAATAAAAGACTGTAATTTTAAAACCAATGTTCTTATTCAGTTCTTTCAACTCTTTACAGACCTATGAAAATATCTTCATGTCAGGAGGTGTGAAGACGATACATGACCCAGATCACAACAAATTCATGAAGTAAGACTAATTTATTATTTGCTCTGCGCTAAGTTAAATCTTGGACTCGTCTTTATTGAAACCATTCACAGACGGCAGCTTAACTCTTAGGAGCTTGGACTTGTCTGAGAAAGGGTTCCTTTCTGACATTCGTGAAAACTTTTGATTTTGTGGTAAAGGGTTAAGGACTGTACCTTTTTCCACAATGCTGTCAAGGGCTTTCTTCCACAGGGTCGTATAAATGTACTTATTGTTTAGTAGAGTTAGTTCTAATAGATTATTCATATTGCTATCTTATCTGTTATCTTCTGTGAAGGAATTTACCATTTTACAGAAAGAGGTAAACGCTATTTGTATTCACTTATGGCCTTAACCAACTATTCTGAATTGTTAATGCAGTAATTTTTATTTATGCAAATTAGGTTTTGTTGTTTATACTTGTTTTTATTCAGAAAAGGTAAAACAAGCTATTCTGAATTGCAAATGCAGTCGTTTTCCGTTCAAGTTTATTTTTCTGTCTTTTGATAAGGCAAAATTTAACTCTTTACCAAACAATCCCTGGTTTTCACGTCCCTCAGTAAGAAGCCTTTTGAAAACATTGTGGGTAAAGGAGAAAATGCTGTTATCCAGCATTTTCTCCTTTTCCCACAATGTTTACCAATCCTACTAGAACGAAATTCAATTTTTGAGTTGCATTAATTTTGTCGTCTGCAAATGCCTTCAATTTGGACCAGTCTTAAATTTTGTCATTCAGTAAAGATTTTAGAGTTCAACAGGCACAAAAAAATGTCAGGCTACATTATTTCTAATTGTTAGGTTTGCAACTTGTGCAAGCTTCGTGAATACCATTGACTTCCATACTCTGGTTTCTTCACTGAACTGTTATAGTTATCTGATCCTAGTGTGAGAGATTCTACTACTTTCAGAAAATTGGTAGACAGCAATGGCCAGTGGGCAAATAATACAAGAGGTTTTAAGGTTTAAAAGTGTATTGATCAAAGTTACTGTTGCTAGTGCTCTAGTCCACTGGGAACTGATATCATTCAAAAAAGTAGACCAGTCCAAAGTGAGGACATCTGCAGATGACAAATTAGATTTGATTTTGTTAAAAGAATTCGTCTTGGTAGAAAATATTTTGGAAAAAAGGGGAAAAAAAACTAGGTATTTTCTCCGTTTACAAAAAAGTTTATAAAGGCCTACTTTATCAAGGACGTTCAAACTCGGTATTGATTATAAAGAGTTAAAATGTTGGGGGATGTTTTTTTACAATAACAATGAAACTTGACTAGGTAATTTTGCTGAATAATTGTTGAAGTAAAGGAAATTGCAACTACAAATCTAAAGTGCATGTGGTGTAGCCATAATTAGGACAACTATTGCCCATAGGTCCAAAATTGGAATTAACAGCAAAATAACACACATGTACTGCGTTTAGTAAGAGACAATAGATTGAGAGAGGGTATGATTAAGTTACCTATTTAACCCTTTACAAACAATCCCTGTTTCTTACGGCATTGAGATAGAAGCCTTTAAAAACATTGTGGGAAAAGGAAAAAATATTGGTAACCAGCATTTTCTCCTTTTCCCACAATGTGTTCTACCCTGCTGGAAACAAATTTCAATTTTTGAATTACGTTTATTTCGTCGTCAGCAAATGTTTTCAATTTGGACCAGTCTAAATCTTTGTCGTTTGGTAAAGAGTTTTACATTTTTACGTTTCTTTTCGATGACGCTACACTTTCCTCAGCGGTATCAATTATTTTGAAGATTACTTTACCTTTTCTTTAGTCTTGATGGTAGTTAGCGATCATCAGGCACCGATTCATCCGATCTTTTCTGCCTTTTAGGTCGCTATTTTTCTTGAAAGAAATACCATTGGAAAAGCTCAACAATAACCCGAAGGCAATGGAATTTTGTTATTTCAAGTGAGTATATTCTGTCCCATATTTAGAGAGGAGTCATGCACTAGCAAAAGGGGGTGTGATGAATCTCTGTGATGCATTAAGCCATGCAAGTCATCACATAATTATAGACTGATAAAATCCACTTTGTCTAGGAACGGGCTAAGTCATGATGTAAAATGGCTCTTGGACATACAGAAAAAAGTCAGTAAAAAGGCAACCCATCGGTCTGCACGGACTGTGCAGAATGACATGGGTCTATATATTTTTTCAAAAATGTATTTAACTCTCTTTTTTTACAGAGCATGGCCCAAATACTTTCCTCACATTTTGTTGGTTTCACCACAGGCCTTGAAAACTCCACTGATCTAGCACAGAATACAAAAATTTTCATCGATCGATAATTGAACACTTCCAAAAGCATATCAGTGCATCGCCTGTATAAATAACGGAATAGTGAAATTTTCATTAACACCGTTACTATAAATAGCACAGTGGCAAATCCCTCCATTAATGTACAAGACAAGGTCCTACTATACAGGATATAGATGCAGTAGCTAGTGGGCTATTTATAGCAACGGTGTCCGATAATGAAAATCGGTGTCCGGTGATAGACCGATGGAATTTCAGTAGCCTATGGTTTCACATCACAGTATTTTCTAGATGTTAGATAGGACAAGCGCATTCTGTCAATTAGCAATATGCTTCTATTGTAAACAAAGAAGTACACCGAAAAATGCTAGTGGTGATTTATTCTGTTCTTGCATCAATGCTTTTGCCTGTACTGATGCACGTGATGCATTAAAACTTGACAATATGTATGTTTCATTTCTTTAAGCAGATAACTAGTCAGATCGTGATCTCATTTTGTATAATGTTATTTCTCTCTCTTTTCTTTTCAACAGACGAAACACTGTTATGGTTAAAAACAGTAACAACTCGGACTGGATCTACATCGTCAAATCGGTAACTTCGCCTTCAGTACTTACCGTTACAGATAAAGTTTAAAAATGTACAACAAATGTTGAACCTCAATACAATTAGGTTATAGGGATAATTCGGCTACTACGGGTGAAAATAAGATGTACATCAATGGGTATAAAGTAGAAATATGTTTAACCCATTCCCAGACAATCCATGGTTTTTACGACAATGAGATAGAAGCCTTTTGAACTGTTTTTTTCCCAGTAACTGATTACTTTTCTCACATTCATCAGAGGTAAGAGGCGAAAATTCGCTGGAAAGAAAGTCTCTCTCAACCGGTTATCGAATTGAAAACCATTGGGTCACGAGTCAGATACGCTAACCAATGAAGGAAGGCAGGAAGATCATGAATGTTTTTGATGTCGTGTGTACGAAATTTCCCCAAATTCTTGAAAACTAAAACACGGAGAGGAATAACTTGTATTGAGAAATATTCATACTACGTGTTCTAAAGCACCAGTATCTCAAAGTAGCACACATGTCCTATACACATATTTAGAAGCCCATAGCCAGACAGTAAACAAAGACTGTTTACATCTTATCTCATTACCAAATGACAATATTTTAGGCCTGACCAAATCCAAAGCATAAAATGCAGACTACAAAATAAAAATGACTAAAATTAGAAATTTGTTTTGTGAAGGATGGAAAACACTGTGAAAGTGGTTACCAACATTTTCTTCCTTTTCCCACAATGTTTTCTAAAGGCTTCTTTCTCAGGATCGTCAAAAGTAGGGATTATGTGGTAATGGGTTATACGTTCCGTCAAAAAAACTAGCCAATTTCTAAATATGATGCGCAATAGTTTTCAACTTGTTTACCATTTTCAAGATCATAGGTCCAAACATACGCAAAAAGTCACAACATTAAGACATTAAGTCTACGGTTTGTAATTACTAATCATTCTAAATGTGACACAGGTTCTGATTAGCTAAAGCATTCGGTTCAGCCAATCAGAAGTTGTGTTACTTTCACATTTAGAAAGACTAGGAGAATACGACAAAGAACGCTTATAGGATCAGTTTGTGTATACGGACCTAAATTTAATGAAATGGCTAAACTTGATCACGAATACAGCAAAAACAAGAGGGCCAAGATGGCCCTGGATCGCTCACATGAATATTTGAGAGGACCATTGCCTATTTTTTTTTAGGCATTGAAACATTGGAAACAAAATTATTATTTTGCCAAGCAATTTTCAAAAGGTCACCTGTAAAAGTCATTTCAAAAACTGACGGTCAGTTTCAGAAAAGAAGATTTTTAAAGAATTTCTTCATTTCTGTATAGTGCAAGTAGCCCTCATTCACCAGAGCCGTGTTTCTTGATGGATCACAATGTAGCCAACATTTTTTGAAAAAGAAAATAACATCCCTGTGAAATTATTTAAAAATGTGGCCAGCGGTTTCAGAGAAGAAGAATCTTCAATAATTTCTTCATTTCTATATAGTGCGAGTAGCCCCCATTCACCAGAGCCACGTTTCTTGACATATCAAAATTTCGCAAATAATTTTTGAAAAGGGTCACCCAAAGAACATCCCTGAGAAATTATTTCGAATTTTGACCAGCGGTTTCAGAGAAGAAAAGAGTTTTTAAGAATTTCTTCATTTCTGTATAGTGAGAGTAGCCCCCATTCACCAAAGCCATGTTTCTTGACGGATCAATATTTCGCGAACAATTTTTGAAAAAGGGTCACCCAAGGAACATCCCTGTGAAATCATTTTAAAATCTGGCCAGCGGTTTAAGAGAAGAAGATTTCTAAAGAATTTCTTTGAAAATTCCATTTGGTTGCCATGGCAACCAGAGTTTTTGATGAAATCAAATTTTGTGAACAATCGTTAAAGAGGACCTCCCAAGGAACAATCCAGCCAAGTTTGGTCCAAATTGGCCCAGCGGTTTAGGAGGAGTTGATGTTTAAAGAATTGTTGACGACGCACGACGGACACCGGGTAATCCTAAAAGCTCCCCTTGAGCACGTTGTGCTCAGGTGAGCTAAAAATTTGAGACGTCCATTATTTCAAGGAATGCTATTAACATCAGCTTATAGACATATCCAATTACTGAAACACCTTGTGCCAGCTACACTCATTTGCATACAATAACTCGTCTTTGACTAAGTAGGAAAAACTGAAAGACTTGTTCAAATTCAAAGCATTTGCATACGAAAAGTCAGACGCAACCCAAGTATTAGCAAGGACATTAATTTTCTCCTTTAACTGAAAGCACATGTATTTCAAAAACCTTCTATCCCAGGGTTAAAAAAGAGACAATTTGTGTACAGGTTGAAAGAAAAGAAATGCTGTGGACCGTAACAACTATATTTTGCTTTGCGAGCATAGTGTTTTAGCTAAGCTGACAGTGTAGATTAAAGATTGGACTGCACGGTTTGTACAGTCTAGTCTTGACCTACACTGGTTGCAAAAGCAATTATATTTATAAGAGGCGCTTTAAAGGTTAATCTGTCATATCCTAACACAGGGGTCCTTGAAGGTGTACAAAAAGCTCCAGCGTTGTTATCCAAGGGTGAACAAACGTACAGGAAACTACCATTCTAGGGCGCACACCGACGGTTACCAAAGCTTCATGTGCCAAGATTCGGAGTTCAACCGTTTTGCTATGTATAACAATCTTAGTCTTCCCACACCATTATCCCCCGATAGTGACTCGGATGACTGCTACGATCCGCTAGATAAGGTACATGTAGTTATTGATATTTTTCCAGCATATATATGTTACAGCCAATCTGTGAAATCAGCCATTTCATGAAATGGCTGAAACATTTTAGTCAATTCATGAAATGCCTAAACCAGTCAGCCATTTCATGAAATGGCTGAAATTTTTAGCCATTTCATGAAATGGCTGGAATTCTGATGTCAATATTACACAGATTGTCTGATGGATTTTCAGCCAATCTGTGTTAAAAAAATCTAGAGTTTATTTAAATTTGTATATTAATGAATTGATTCATTATTTGATTAGAAAACTGATGATGTTGTGGTTTTTGTAATTGATTCCTTTTAGTTTTATTTCTTTCTTTCTTTATTTAGAAAAAAATATCATTACATTTTCGATTGAATGATTGAATATTTTATTCGATGGTTTGTTGAGGAAACATACATTGATAAGCTGTTTGCTTGTTTATTTTTTAAATGTTAGTTTGTTTCATTGATTGATTTTCTAATCAAGAATTCTCTAAATAAAGGATAACTTTAATGTGACAGATCAAAAGATTATCTGTAGTATGAACTATAAATGTGTGAAAACATCCTAATGTAATTACATGTAGTTACCTATCCAATTATTGGTTACTTTGATCACGGGTGATGTTATGGAAACTATCTTTGTGTTATTAATTACCTACATAAATGCTGGATAAAAAAAAAACATGAAAACAAAGTGACTTGCCGGAATTCAACAATTTTATTCCTTATACACAACCCCGCATTTGACCTTTTGCAAAAAAAAAAAGAAAAGGAAAATGTATAGAGAAAGGAGAAATTGCTTGTAATAAGTGATTTCTCCTTTCCTCACAATGTTTTCTATTTTTATAGCACTTGTTTTTCATTTTTAATACAGTATCAATTGTTGTCTGTAATCTCCTTAAATTTGGACCAGTCTAAAATTTTGTTGTCTGGTAATGGGTTAATGCCCAGCCAATTTGTCATTGACTAGTTTCTTCACTTTTGGCAAATATACAATTTTGTCTTCTGGTAAAGGGTTGAATATTTTAGCCACTTTCAAATTTGTCTTGTCTGAAGCCAAGCAATACCAACAAAAGATCTATTGTGAAGAATATGTGTTTTTTTTTTGTAAAAATCATCCACAGAAATTAGACACTCAACAAAATCAATGTACACACGTAATATGTTCAAAATAAGTAATACAGTAATACATGTATAATTTTGAGTTTCAGCCATTTCATGAAATGGCTAGAGCAAATTTCGAGCCATTTCATGAAATGGCTGAAATATTTTAGTCATTTCATGAAATGCCTGAATGAATTAGGCATTTCACGTAATTGCTAAAATTTTCAGCCATTTCATGAAATGTCTGATTTCACAGATTGGCTGTAAGATATATATTCTGATGTATGGGTAGCCGATACCTTTGCAACCTTTCAAAACTCAAAGAAGAATGATTTTCCACTTTTTATTTCTTTTAATTATTTATTGGCTGTTCACTTTTGTTTTCAACATACATGTACATGTACCCTCTGTAAAGCGCTGTTTCTCAATGAATTATGAGTGAACTAACGGTTTTCCAATGAAACAGGACAAGATTAAAAAAAAATCCGGTGTTTTTATTTTTCAAAAGCGACCCCTTTTTTCTATCATGGAGTTTTGTAAAATACTAATTATGTAGTGTGTAGTTCTGAGTGATTAGATGAAACCATATATGTATAGATTCTACAGTCAGACATTTCTTTCCCTACAGCTTAAAGTACGAGGTCGAAGATTCACTGATTTTAAAATTTCTACATTGCAGTTTCATCAGACCATTATTATGCTCCCCGAAGGGCGAGCATATAGTCGCCGCTTCGTCTGTCCGTCCGTCTGTCCGTCCGTCCGTCCGTCCGTCCGTCCTTCCGTCCGTCCGTCCGTCCGTCCTTCCGTCCGTCTGTCCGTCCGTCCGTCCGAAGCGATTTCTCCACAACCCTTGGACCAAATTGGATGAAACTTCATATATGAACTCCTTGGGGTAATGCGCCGATATAATTTTCCCGGATTTTCAATTTGACCCCGTGTCATGGAAAAAAGGGGCTTAATGCAAAATTGCAATTTTTACCAATATCTCATTCAGTTTTTGTCAGAATATCATGAAACTTCATGGTTATATTGTTTTTGGAAAGTCTTAGCATGTGCCCTTGCTATTTTTAATCTGGGCATTTTTTAAGTTGACGTTCTGTCATGGAAAAAGGGGGCTTCTTGCAAGATTCCAATTTTTACTAATATTTCATTCAGTTTTGGTCAAAATTTCATTAAACTTCATGGTTATATTGTTTTTTTAAGAGTTTCACCATGTGCTCTTGTTTCTTTATCTATGTGTTTATCAATTTGACCCTCTGTCATGGAAAAAGGGGGTTTCTTGTAAAATGAAAAAGGGGCCCTAATGCAAAATTGCAATTTTTACTAATATCTTGTTCAGTTTTTGTCAACATTTCATGGTTATATCTTGTTTTACAAGTTTCAACATGTGCCCTTTGTTTTTGCAATCTATGAATTATTAATGCGTAAATACGTCTTTCCTGGTTTCTCAAATTAAGGCTGCATCACGGAAAAAAGGGGACTTCATGGAAAAAATTGTTTTTCACTAGGTTCTCCTTTATCAGTGCTCAAACCTTTGTGAAATTTCAAATCTGAACTTGTTGGAACGTTGCCCAGGTACCTCTCTTCCTTTTTCTCAATTTCAGGCTGCGTCTCGGAAAAAGGGGGCTTCATGTAAAAAATTGTTTTATGTAATATTTAATACATGACTGCTCAAAAATTTATGAAATTTCGATTTCTTAATTATTATTAAAAAATGCCACAAACCACACACCCGTTGTATTTATTGCAATGATCCAATACTGTCTTATGGGAAAAGGAGGCTTAAAGGGGGCTTATTGGGCTTATTGTCCTCTACAAGTTTATGTTGGCTGGCTATCTCCAAGATAGTAATTGACTTTTCACTTCAAATTTTGGGGGGCATGAACAGGTTCTTCTAGGATAAAAGAAGTGAATTTATATCAATTTCTTATATTTTATGACAAGCACTTGTTCGGGGAGCATAACCCGTCTCTGACGGCTCTTGTTAAACTGAATTCTATGCCAAACGACTAGTTTGGATATGGAACGTCTGTGCACTTTCCAAACAATACTGAAAGTAACAGCAACGAAGTGCAAAGAGTAGAACTAAATGAAATAACACCTATCAATTAATATGCCGATCATTTCAGGCATCAGAAGATAGAGAAAAAGAAAATCTTTTATCCTTGCCGCTCCTACAGCGTGTCGAGAGGCTTATTCGACCAAGAACGGCGTCCGGTGTGATTTCAACTTACGGTCAGTCGTCAGTGAAACGAAATCTGAGATCGGCAAAAAGTGATGGACACAAGTCGAGGCGAATAACACCAGCACCACCGGTACGTAAGTTCGTTATGTGCTTAATCACTTGCCTAACCACACCATTCCAGTTCTTGACGACCCTGTAATACAGAGGTTTTGAACACGCTATGGGAAAAGAAGAAACTTCCAGTAACCAGAATTTTTTTCTTGTCGCACAGCGCTTCAAAAGCTTGCTTCCCATTGGTCGTCAAAACCCGGGATTTTGCAGTAAATGGATAACTTTTTCAGCGCCGAATCTATAAAATCGATCTCTTCGACAGCTGAAAATAAAATCATCTGAAACACAGAAAGATTCTATTTTTATCTTAAAGAGTAGTATCGATCAAGAATAGATCACATTCTGTGTAGTCTGTTCTTGATCTACGAGTATACTGTTCGCAAATGTCCCTCATTTCACCCATGGCGCTTTCACACCAGAGCACTCTTGGAATTTACAAACACGTGTAACATTTTAGTGAACTTGGCCAAACGTTTAAGTTTGTTGTGTACTGGCGTGCTTTCGGGTGTTTTATTCCTTGTTATGATTCGTATTGGCAGACATAATTAAAATTTTAAATTTGATTTTGTCTTTGTATTCACACAGGGTTTTTGGCTTTTCAATTTTGTAACCAAGACAAAGGTCTAGCAATCAATATGTCGAGCATTGCACTATTGTATTGGCCATCTCTGAACAAGTAATTTCGCCTACCATGGTACTCATTGCTCTTAACGATTCAGTACCATGCATGTTTAGTTCGTAAGTTAACTTTAAAAAATCTCGTAACTACAGCTTGAAAAGCTGTAGTTACGAGGTTTTTGAAGTAAACCGACGATATTTCATGTCCTTTGTCAAACTTGCTGTCTGGTCTTAAATCATTACTATTCGATCCATTATGACAAAGCATCTTAAAATGCAACAGTTAAATCACATTACAATGTCTGTGTCATTCATTTACATCTCTACTTGTTATGAATTATGAATTTTCTCATTTCCAGCTACTGACCATAGACAAACCAGCAGATGAGACAGAAAAGTCGGACGGTAAGTTTACCAAAGTATAATAATAGGCCGAGAGCATAATTTAAACGGTTACTAACGACTGCTTGCAGGCAAACTTTGTACATGGTATTTGGAACGTTTTTAATAGTTTCCTCGATCATATAATTCGAACTGCAGTTTTATAGCGATACGACCACTCTGACCCTTTTTTCTCTTGATATCAATCAGAGGGGTCGAGTTTACAACACAAGCACCTGTATGTTCCAGAGCAGTGGCCCGATTAAAATGTTTTGGAACCGATAATTTCCCTATGTGTTTTACATATTTTATGCGTGATAGTCAATGCTAAAGGGATCGAAAACGCAGATCGACAGGTTTTTTATTTTTAAATTCCTCCATTCTCTCCTTTTCTTCATATCTCACCCTCTACTTTTACCCCGTTTCTTTCTTCAAATGCTCTCTCAACACTTTCCCCACTGCTCTCCTACTCGAACCCAGTTTCTCCCCTACTTCTCTCATAGCAGTCTCCCCACCGCTCTCTTGCCACCCTCCTGCTGTCACCCGGTCTCTCTCTCTCTCTCTCTCTCTCTCTCTCTCTCTTCAGCACCCTCTCCCACTATTCTCTTACTTTCATTCAATCTCTCTTCTCTTTCAATGTTCACTCTCCCAAACTCCTCTATTACTACTCTCCTTCTTTCAACCGATTGCATTCTTGTTTCTTTTTTTCCTCCCTCTCTCACCCTTCCCATTCTTTCTATTTCCACTCTCTTGTCTTCTTACTGGCTTTTCTCTCAACCGCTCTCATTCCTGTCTATCAGAAGTCTAAGGAATAAAGTCTGTCAACGAACCTTGACCCTCAAGGAAGGAACGAAAAACCTTTCTACCCATGAACCATTATTCTGTCTATTCTCTGGATCGATAAGTTCGTGATGACTTGCTTGGGTTAATGCATTAACCCATTACCACACAATCCTGACTGTTAACACCCTCTGTGAAAGAAGCCTTTAGAAAACATTCTGGGAAAAGGAGAAAATGCTGGTAACCAGCATTTTCTCCTTTTCCCACAATGTTTTCTTCCCTTCCTAAAAATAATTTCAATTCTTAAGTCACATTTATTTTGTCGTCTGCAAATGCTTTCAATTTGGACAAGTCCAAAATTTTGTTGTTTGGTAAAGAGTTAAGGAAGTGCATTAACTCCCGTTTGCAGAGCAACTAATATCTATTTATATTTCATCAGAAATCGATTTATCAGTGATCAATGACCAATCTGGTGCTGGCAAGCGGACACTGGTTGATGATTTTGAGCATACAGTCAAGGTATGAGTGTTTGGTATCCAAATTTTCCGATTTGTCACAGGTGTGCGATTTAGGATGGGGCACCCTCATGCGGATTCCTGTAACATCGCCTTTCATCGCCGGAAAAACGTAAGGATTCGGCGAAGACTCCAGTAATCCGTAATCGATCGGCCGACTGATACTGTGTCTCCCGCAACGATAACGGATTAACCGCGTCTCAGACGAATCTGTACGATGAAAGGCGATATTACACGAATCTCATTAAGCAGCCCTATCCTGTAATAATGTTCAGTCATCAACTGACAATATGTAGATTTTGTTTTAGAATTCTAAGATATACAGCAACTGCTGACCAATATAATCTATGCCGTCCTTTAACCCTTTCCCAACCAATCCCTGGTTTTTACCACCCTGAGATGAAAGCCTTTTGAAAACATTATGAAAAAAGGAGAAAATGCTGGTTACCAGCATTTTCTCCTTTCCCACAATGTTTTTCACCTTACTGGAAACAAATTTCAAGTTTTGAGTTCCATTTATTTTGTCATCTACAAGTGCTTTCAATTTGAACAAGTCTAAAATTTTGTTTTTTGGGGAAGGGTTAAATTTGCATATCCTTTTTTTATCTAAGGTTTTTGAGTGTACCATTTAGGAGCGGATTTTTTGTTGTTGCTGTTGTTAAACGAAATGAAAGAATCACTTTTCTTTTGTTCTTCCTAATGATGTAGATACCTTTATTTATTATAATTGATTCATTTGAAAGATTATCATGAGAACCCACGACAAAGGATTTAATACAGAAATAAAGTTTCTTTTAACCCTTTCCCAAACAATCCCTGGTTTTTACGGGTCTAGAATAGTAGCCTTTTGAAAACATTGTGGGAAAAGGAGAAAATGCTGGTAACCAGCATTTTCTCCTTTTCCCACAATGTTTTCTACCCTATCATAGACAGAAATCATCTTTTCAGCAAGAGTTGAATTGTCGTCTGCAAATGCTTTCAATTTGGTCTAGTCCAAAAATTTGTCGTTTGGAAAAGGATTAAATCGGTACTGATACGTGCGTTATCAATTTGCAAAAGTATTTGACTGCATTGGCAACAGACTACTAGTATCACTTATCTACGGAATCCTAGTGGGGTCATCCAGACATGCCAGATTTTCGGTTGCCCCATTAGTATTCTGTACCCATTAGCATTCCGTACCCATTAGCATTCCGTACTTATAGAGATATACTTACATGGCAATAGGAAGACAGACCCTATAGCAGCGTCCGTATATCGACTGAAACACCCGAGAACATTACCAACCCAAACCAAAGTTCCGGGTCCCAGACAGAAAGCCCCTTTGTCACTTCTTTGAAGGTAACATTCACGAGAGTGCGGTGTTGTTGATTTTGTTTTGCAGCATCTTTGTCACGTATGTGGCGTAAAGTCATCTAGAGTACAGTGTTGTTGGCTTTTTCCCCTTCGTAGGGTTGTTTTGTATAGTTCCATTTTACTCTTAGCATAATAGTTACAAAATATTTTTTTTTACAATCGAACGTCAAATATTTTTCTGTTAAAACCACCATAGGCATTTAACATAAAAGGGTGTTATAAATTTGAAATCCTATTTTTCTGGGTTTTTTTTCGCATAAAGTCATAATATAGTAAAATTCACTCAGATGAAGAAATAAGCTGCAAATGAAGTGGTGAGCAGAATTTTGCTTCCTTTGAGCTATTAACCCATTACCACACAATCTCTACTTTTAACGACCCTGAGAAAGAAGCCTTTAGAAAACATTGTGGGAAAAGGAAAAAATGCTGGTAACCAGCATTTTCCCTTTTCCCACAATGTTTTTAACCCTTCACAAAACAAATTTCATATTTTCAGTCACTTTTATTTTGTCGTCTGCAAATGCTTTCTATTTAGACACACCTAAAATATTGTCGTTTGGTAATGAGTTAATCTGTTACCACACACTCCGAAATCTAAAAACGACGTGCAGGAGGAAGTTTTTGAAAACTTTGTTGGGAGAGGAGCTTAGCATTTTCTTCTTTCCATACAATAATTCTATCTTTTGAAAGATAGAAATCGTCAACTGAGCTAATTTATGTTATCTTCAAAAGCTTTCAATTTTGTCCAGTCAAAAATTTTGTTTTCAGGTAAAGACTGTAACACTGTTTTGTTACACTACTTAATGTTTGAACATCTTTTCTTTATGGTGAAGTTAAATAAAACAGATTCTGTGTAAAATGTGTAAAAAAATTGAAATACACTAAATTCTGTGTACTTTTGTGTAAAAAATGTCAAATGCACAAAATTTATTGGAGTTGTGTAAAAATTTTATCTCAAATGCACCAAATTTTGTGTAGTTGTGTAGCCGATGTTGAAGTGTTTTCTATTTTGTTTGCACAAAATTTATTGGAGTTGTGTAAAAAATTGATCTCAAATGCACTAATTTTTTTTTTGTAGTTGTGTAGCCGATGTTGAAGTGTTTTCTATTTTGTTTGCACTTCCCTGTAGCTTGTGATTTTTTACATAGCTTTAACCCTTACTAAGCGAAACTCTCTGGCCATATGCAGACCGTGTAGATTCAGATCAGATTGCACAGAAAGTGCAGTCAGATCTTTAATCTACACTGTATGATAAGTGATAAGGAGATATTTTTCCCGAAACATTACTTTGAAATATAATGTTTAGGTCTTTACTATCGACTTGAAAATTTCATTTTAGTTATTTAGCAGGATAAGGGTTAAAAGTATACTTCTTACTCTAGATCTTCTGTAACTAACTTGATTCAACCGTAAGCACTAAGGTTCATAACTATATACACGAAAACGTGTTTTATAAACCCTGTCCATATTGTATTTGAGCCATGCTCAGTAAAGTGTCTGCAAAAGATTTCGATTCAGATCAGGTCGTACAGGCATGTCTGGGTCGATTTTTGTTACACTGGTGAAGTTCATGAATGTCAAAGGACCAGTGTACATCATGTCCCGGTCCAGTTCTACGTAGTTCAAGTAGATTTTGTAGATAGTTTATCATATGGTAACTTGTTTGATTTGATGCTTCACGGAGATGTTCTCAAGAGCATATCCCATTTTTTAGAAATATTTTGAGTGCAACTTGTCCTAAAGCATAGTTTGTGCAACTTGTCCAAAAACATAATTCAGGCAACAAAATGCTGTACACAGCAGTGGCAATTTTAGATAATTTTTAGGGTAGCTCGGTGTAGATTAAAATGCACAGAGTGTCCGACCTTCGATCTACACTGCCCTACAACAATGATATTTTCAATGTCTGTGCTGGTATTAATGACAGTATTTATATTCTTTTTACTTATTTTACGTATTTTGATATATGGCGGAAGGACATAGAACAGAACAGAAAATATATTCTATTGGACAAGTACAAGCGTACATAGTCAAATATTACATAATTTATATAACAAAGCATTTGTCAAGGCCTCTCTCACTCCCTCCCTCTCTCTCTCTATCACGTGACAATTTATCTACATCTCTCTCTCTCTCTCTCTATCTCTATCCCCCCCCCCCAAAAAAAAGATAAAAAACAAAACAAAACTGCTTATAAGTGAGGATGACATACAAAAGGAATTGCACTTAATTTGGAAAAGATGATGAATAATTATGTTAATAAAAAGCTTATAATATACCAACACAATGATGATATAACTATTACTTGCACAGAAAATGAAATCGCACTGATAATACAGATTCGATATATTGTGCTACATTTGAAATTGTTCTTTTTTCTTGTTTGGTGAAAAGTTCAACCAACTTATATATGCTTGGACTTCTAAAATAGAAACCATCTATGTACTGCCTGCGTAAAATACTATACTTTGGACAGATAAACATAAAGTGAAATTCGTCCTCTACCTCGTTCATATTGCACAATAAACACACTCTTTCATTTCGCGGTGTTCTGTTATTAGAAAATCTGCCTGTTTGAATCCGAAGAGAGTGCGCTGAGATTCTAAGTCGACAAAGGTGGGAGCGAAGTGAAATAGGCAAAATGTTTAAATACTCTTCGAAACAAAGAGACGATTTTATATTTTTGTACAGTATTAAAGAGCTACTGTCCCTGATATGTGAAAACCATTCTTGTTTGAAGCAATCTACCATTTTCTCCTTCAAAAGGCTCAAAATAAGTACTGAGTTAAAAGAAGCGGGATTATTAAAAACATCCGAAAAACCATAAATATCTAAAATACTTTTAACGTTAAAAACCCAATTTTTCTTACCACATTGAACATCATGTAGTGACTGTAAATAAACACTTTTCAATATAATAATTTCTGTTTGCAGCACTTTGTACCAATACTTAATAATATTATGAAATCGTAATATATACATCGGAAATCGACCGAGCTCTCCATAGACAGCCATCGTACTCGTACTTGTTCGTACTTGTAAAATACGTTTACAAAACTTAAGATGTATTCGTTCGATAACTTTAGACTTACTGAATCCCCACGTTTCGCTCGAGTAATTTAGGATAGACCCGACGAATGCATCAAATAACTGACACAAAATACTTGTCTTAAGTTTATATTTAAGGCAGTTATTTAATAATACATTAAGCGCTTTCAAGGCTTTACCTGATATATATTCTTGGTTTAAATTAAAAATCCCTGTATAACTGAAAACTGTGCCTAGATAGTTAAAATTATCAACTGATTCCAGAAATTGTCCATTAAATGTCCATCTCTCGTTATTTTTAAGTCCCCCTCTTTTTCTAAATACCATAGTTTTAGTCTTATTTACATTAACCTCCAGTCCCCATGTATTACAGTAATCGTATAGTCTGTCTAAGATGACCTGCAGCTCTTCTGGCGTTTTACCAAAGATTACCATATCATCTTCAAAAAGGAGGATAATTATAGTCAACTGCTCCAATTTAATACCAGAGTCAGGATCCTGTTGTAAGAAGAGTTCCAAGTCTTCTAGGAAGAGTGATACCAAAATGGGTGAAATTGTCTCCCCCTGTCTCAGTCCAGTTGAGAAATCAAAGAAGTCGGACGTTTCATTGTAGCTCCGAACACAAGAGCTGACTTTGCTATACATATCTCGGATAAAACGGAGTAGTTTCCCCTGGATACCACTTTTATACAACTTATACCAAAGTGCGTATCTGTTAATCGAATCGAAACATTTCTTTAGGTCGACAAAGGCACAATACAATCGTTTATTTTCGTTAAGAAAATTCTGGACAATATTCAGTAAAATAAAAATTGCATCAGATGTCGACAAGCCCTTTTTGAAGCCAAACTGGGCGTCTGATATGACCGATTGATCTTCACAAAACTTTGTAATTCTGTTATTAAGAATAGTTGTAAATCACTTAGATAAACAACTGAGAAGTGTAATCCCTCGGTAATTATTAACGTCATCTGTCGCACCTTTTTTGTGGATTGGGATTATAATACCTTCTGACCACTTGTCCGGGAAAACGCCCGAGTCCAAAATGCCGTTAAAAATGTCGCATAGATGAGACGATAAAATGTCTATACTCTTAATTAAATATTCGTTCATGATTTCATCACTACCCATTGACTTGCATCTTTTTAACGATTTTGTAGCTTTCAATAATTCAGAGTAAGTGATCTGTTCTGTTCTGTTCTGTCAAAGTGACGTTAAAGACACCCAAGCAGAAAAAATGCGCGTCATCATTATTAATTAATCGAATCTGGATTTGCTTGAGTGCTACGAGACAGTATAGTGGTGACATAATAATGTGCATAACATGTGAATTTGACTTTACCGTTTCAAAATTCATTTCCTATTAAAAGTGACATATGTTATGTCAGCATTTAAATTAACAATTAGTTTACCGCAAACGGCTATACAGTGTATGTATCCACTGTGGATGGCATCTTGATGTGTTTGGTGAACATGCTTCTAGAACCATTAAACCAATCTGAGAATCTTGTTACGATCATTTCTTTATTTCATTGACAATTTTTGTAATTCTCTTTGCGGTAAAGAGACAAGAAAGTTGATAGTGTGCACTTGGTACATTTTATTGGATGTCAGCCATTTTGAAAAATGTGTGGTTTCCATGGTTTCTTTTTCTGTCAGTTTTGCGTCAGCCCAAATACAAAGAAGCCACATTTCAAAGTTCAAGTTGATTACTGTTTAACATCACAGTAGCCTTGCATTCAGGCCTAGCAATATAGCCATTCTAATAAATAAGGTACATGTATACAACTAAGGTAAAGCTACAGAAATACTTGTTGTTGTTATTGTTTGCCTTTAATCTTAACCCTTACGCTGACAAAAAACGTGAGACTCACTGGCCACAACGAAGCAGGTGGAAGGAAAGTTAAGGCCTCTATTAGCCCTTTCCCAAATGACAAAGTGTTTGCAGATGACAATTTTGAATTCGATGAGAATGGCAGAAAGTTTTCTTGAAGGCTAGAAAACACTGTGGGAAAAAGAGAAATTGCTCGTTATGAGTATTTTCTCAATTTCCCGCAGTGCTTTCTAAAGACTTGTACTGTAGACACGAAAAAGTCATTGCTTGTTTGGGAAAGAGTTAAGCCCTAAGCTGCTAGCTGCTAGTAGATGGAAGGAACATTTCCACCCAAGAGTAAAAGCCAAATAATGCGAGTTCAAAGATGATCCTATGAAGGAAAAAATACCGTATCGGGCAATGTAGATTAAGATCAGACTGCACAGAACTTGCAGTCTGATCTTGATCTTCACTGTCCGCGTAAGAAGAGTGAGTAGCGCTTAGCAACATAACGGTTAAAACTCGGGTCCAAATGTAGTATACATGTACTTGTCTTCTAATATGAGAAAACGCCACTACGTACGGCACTTCTTATTTTTACTACAGTGTTTTCAAGCTTTTCAGATCTCTTAAAAAGTCCAAGTCAAAACAAGTTCAAATTTAGTAGTAAATGTATCTGTTGTTTTTCTGTACCGACTCAAACTGTCTTCTAAGTTGATTTCGCATCTTCAAAGTTTGGACTTTTTTTCTAGTTTTTGTTGTGTTTAAAGACGAAATTGGATAACGAACTATCAAGTTATAAATCTTTTACGGACAGCTGTTGTTCTATATCCAGCGATTCAATTTAAAAGAAATAAGAATCACCTTATACAACAAAACGGATGTTCTTTTACAGAAGAAAGAATTAACTGAGGCCGATTTAGATCCAGAATTCGTTCTTGTACAGATTCTGACAAAAGGCCAAGCCTTTGTAAGTATGAAACATTATTTTTACTTTTAACCATGGAAGGAACGCGTCAATGTGGTAGCAAGTGCCTTTGCACATGCGCAAGTTATTATATCTAGAGTAACTAAGGGATCAAAGCGAAATAAGTATCGCTTAAAATGAAGAGTAATGATAAAGTTTCAAAGGTCTAAGCATTTGCTGAGAAGAGATCAGTTGCATTGTAATATTATACTTTGTATTAATTTTTTGTAACGTGTATCGTGCTCGAACGCCTGATAGAGGCACTT
The DNA here is from genome assembly GCA_943736015.1 of Tridacna crocea. Lineage (NCBI taxonomy): Eukaryota > Metazoa > Mollusca > Bivalvia > Cardiida > Cardiidae > Tridacna > Tridacna crocea. The sequence continues at coordinate 37,957,445 of OX031068.1, forward strand.
CACCTCATTATGACTTTGCAGTTTTAATTTATTACAAAAGTATGATGCAAAAGCATACATCATGTTGTTCTTTTGTATAGCTAGAATATTATCACATGTACCAACTTTTAAGTTTATGCATTGCAGGGAATTCAGCAACTGTTTTTGGAAGATCAACCCAGTCTATTTCTGGTGAGTGCCGGTGCTGAGTGTGTCATGTTGAATAAAAAGATTTACAAAGATCTAGTGAATCCTAACATGGCACAAAAGATTAAGCAACAGGTAGGATGAAATTCTTTCTATCAAGTTGTATTGGGATATGATTACACATAGTGTTTAAGTTTTCTTTTAAGTATTAGTATAACATCAATGAATATACAGCTAATAACATGTACTTATATACTCTTTTAAACTGGAGTTATACTGTATATGCTGCAATTAGCAGTTCCTGGCGCTGTTTGAACCCTGGACCTCCGGGTCTAAAGGCGAACGCTCTACCACGTATCTACAAAAGCTAGCTCTATAACAAGGCAGTATAAGTTTCCCCTCATACAAACACAAGCTACCGGTATACCTTTACATCTATCTGTGGGATAGACCAGTTTATTACATACCTAAAATTGTTCCTTATTCGGGTTTACTCTCAATTTTTTCAGGCGTTTCTGAAAAAAGAAAGGTATGTACATCTGTAGCTTGGTTCTTTAGCGAGGTGACGCTCACTGTACTATTATTCTAGCTATAACTGAAAAGAGAAAAGGGCTGGGAAGATGATCCTGTGTGTCATTGTTTGTTTCAAGCTTAAAAACCAGTGTAAAGCTAAGAATATGTACACAACTTACAATTTCGTGAGCATTTTTTTCCCATTGCCATCGAGTGCAACAGTTGTGATAATGACAGATTTCCTCTTTCACAGAACATTTGAAACTCAAAAACGAAGTTTGATAATATGCATTCAAAAGGGAAACAAAAATTCATAAAAAGTTGGCGGCGGTTACAGAACGTACACTCTAATTTACGTGTGACCATCAATTTATATAGCTTTGTTGTAGATTTTTTGTCTACCCTCACGCCATCAAGTGCTATAGTTCTTGATGTATAGGGATTTCTTTACATTAGAAAAGAGTTATTTAATGCAATGGGGTGACTTCCAACCTTACAAGACACATTCATAATGCATGCATTGACAAAATGCATAGATATACATGTTTCTAGGGCCACATGTCTTCATGCAGCAGAAAATATTTGTATTAATTCTTTTTTAGAATTCCCAGTCCACTTCCGAAACTGTGAAACTTAACCATATCTCTATCAAATATACTGACATTTTTTTTTCTACAAATAAAAAAAATTCATGCAAGAAAAAAGTTGCTTCTATAAAGTATTTAGGAATATTTTAACTGAAGTAGATGGAAATTAAATTAAGTATGAGTGTACTTAAGATTTTCTATATACCAACGCGACATCTAATGCTAGGGTTCTTATTGCAGTGGCATTTATTTTGTTCCGGAGCAATTTCTCCATTTTAGGATGTTAATAACAAAAAAAAAAAAGTTCGCTATTGCTCCATCGAAAGTTCTTAATGCAGTAGAATATTTGTATTGTAATAATTATCTAATTCTATGTCTAGTTTCTCCAATATCATGCAACTTATTCTATAAACATGCTTCGATTAAATACAAAAAAAAATAATTCAATTTGATTCCATTTATTTCTGTAATACAAGGGACCGGCTTTATTTTTTATAAGAAATATTGCAACTCAGGAAAGCGAAAATGAAATTAAATGTGAAGGCATTTATCATTGTAAATTACCTTTTGAAGGCGTACGCTTTTCTGTATACCATTGTGCCATCGAGTTCTACAGTTCTTGATGTATAAGCATTAACTTGTCTTCAAGAAAAAATTGTATTTCTAAGATTACTTCTACCAATTTATAACTAAGTTTTAAGTTATTCATTGATCACATATAAAAAAAGGCAGAGACTTTATTGCTCTTTTTTAAGGTATCGGTATATTTTCCAGTTTGTGCCAACAGTTGTATCTTTTATAAATTTATATCATTCCAACTCTAGGTTGTCTTTTAAAAATGCCTTTTACAGATGTAAACTTCTGTTTATCATCACGCTATCGAGTGATACAGTTCTTTATCAAGTGGAATTATTTTTTTGTCTACATGGATTCTTCTACTTCAACGACCACTTTTAACAGCCGTAATGTTTTACAGTAACACCATTGCAACTGCATTTAGAGGACACAAGTTATAAAGTTTAGGGAATAATAGATTCAGACTATCTCTGGAAGCTTTAATCTTTCTGTATCTAGATCGATCACTGGGGCATCTAGTGCAATAGTTCTCTCATAAGTTTTTTCTGTCTTTGCAAACGTAAATTTCATTGTCTGCACCACAGTAGTTTGTTGTCTGTTCATGTTCTGTATTTACTATCGTCCGATAAAAAGCTAAATATTTGTTTAACAATTGTAGATATCACCATACCCTAGTGACGAAGCGCTCCAAGAGAACTTGCAGACAAGAGTTAATTGGGTGCAGTACAGAAAAATAACTATGAACAGACTCCGAGTGGAACAAAAAGGTGTTTCTTTGACAAGAACGGCAATGAAAGGGAGAAGACTAGCGTTTGGAAAGACTTGACATTGAGCTTTTCTGTTGCACTTTTACGAATTCCACCAAGAGATACTCTGATATTGACAACATTTAATTGCTTTTACACTAAACAAGCGTACATTTACAGATGGATAAGAATAGATTTTCTGTCCTTTGGGTTTACCTGTCTGTAGTCGTTCGTCTCGTGACTGAGGTATTTCCACTGTTTAACTGATAGGCATATTGTCCTTTGGGTTTACCTGTCTGTCGTCGTTCGTTTCGTGACTGAGGTATTTCCACTGTTTAACTGATAGGCATATTGTCATGGGATATTACCTATTGATGCATGTATTGAAGCAATTTAAGATAAAACTATTTTGATATCAAAGGTCAAAATCACTATTCATTTTTTCTTAAAACATTCTAAAGACTTTTAAAATGATTTTTCCCAAACAGGACAATAATAACTTTACAGATATATCGTTCCTCAAGGCGGAGTATCAACGACACTGCAAAAGGAGTGGTAATCGGTTCTTGAACATCAGATAAAATTTCCCCGAATAGGATTGATTCAACTTAAGTGCTTTAAATACAAATAAGTATAAGTTATTGATCATATATTTCATTTGTATGAAATTAAATTGGAGGGAGGCGAAGCCGACCGACGATTTAGTTTCATACAAATGAAATATATGATCAATAACTAACTTACAGTTTGCCCTACTTTCTAATTGACTGACAGCTAAGGATGGGTGGAAAGAGCCATACAAGGACGACAGAAAGCTCGGTTCGACACGCCTCTTTTGATTGACGGTTGTACGTACGTGCGTTTTCAGTCGCACGGCATTAAAACTGTTACTCAGGTTGTCCTTGAACTAGTTTCATGACAATAGACGGTCTGCAGTCAGGCTCATTCGGCATATCACGGGTTATGGTAGCCATCATATCCCTCGTCTGTATCTAGTGGATTGATATGCAGCAGATCGGTACACCCGGAAATACGCCGGTATACCGTTCTGAAAATTTTCAGGGTCCTCTTTCAAAAGAAAACGTGGGTTTTAATTTTCTATCGAAATCTTTTGAACCATATTTCAGGCGACAAACAGTTCGTAGATCTACATTAATTTTTTATCGATTCCGATTGAAGTTTTAACCGACACATAGACAGATGTGAATGACTTCATCGAGGTCGTTTATGTCGTTGCTAAACGAATCACATTGGCCTGCCATGTATAAGATCACGTGACTCGCAGTTCAATTGTAAACGACCGTTATACGGACGAGGTTAGATGTAGGTACGGAATCGGCCGAATTTCATGCTCTTTGAAGCGATAGATTCAGCAATGGATGCATGCTTTGAGCCGGTTGACGACGAGAAATTTTATAAAAAAATATTTTCCCCGATACAGGCGACGTCTCGCTAACACAACTGTACATGCCCCTCTAAAGTGGCTCACTGCCCATGATCTGTTTCATTTTTAACCCATACCAGATAAGCCCTCATTTTTACTGCCCTGAGGCAGAAGGCGCGTGAAAACATTGCGGGTAGAGGAGAAATTGCTTGTAAGGAGCATTTTCTCCTTTCCTGGTATGTTTCTTTTTTTTCTTTCCACAGACAAATCCTCTAATTTGAGCAAGTACCAAGTTGTTGTCTGCAAACGGTTTTAAAATTGGACCCAAGCCAAAATTCCCAGCCTGGTAAAGATTTCCTTACCAGGGTCGTTAAAACCAGAGGTTATTTGGTAAAGGGTTAAATACCACGTGGTCAAGTACGAGTTGTTTAGTCCCGATATTCACGTGGAAATTACGTCACTTTTCTGGTGATGATGCAATTAATTAGAATAGTCCCCGCCCCTTTAACTACAGTGTATGCATTAGATTGGTATTTACTCTACAAAGACCAGCTAAAATACTGTGGGCGGAGCTTTTCGTTAACCGGGATACAACTGTATATAGGTCAACCATTTAATGATTAAGTGGTCACATATTGCAACATATTGAGTCTGTATGGAATTAAATCAAGCAGTTTTGAACGAAATCCGACGTTTTCATTGGTTTAGAAAGTAGGGCAAACTGTAAATGGCTTTATCTGTACAATGAACATATTTCATTAACTTTGCAAATTTCATTACATAGAAAATTTGGCATCAAATCATTTGCATGTTGTTTACTCCCGTTACATTGCGTATGATTTGTATAAATTGAGTTTGTTCCTGTGATTAATTACAGTGAGTCATCTGCTGTTATTCATCGGCAGTCTTGATGAATGTTGCTTACACCTATTGCACCCATTGCATGACTTCACAATCTGCGATCTAAGATATTCATATAAAAATGAAATGTCCCTGAACGTTTTTTTGAAACTGCTCAGAGAGTGAAGCATTTGCTTTGCCATTATTTCAAAACATTTTCGATATCATTCAGATATCTAACTTTATTTTACATTATCATTTAAAAATATAATTTATTTTTCTACATTTCTGATTTCTGAGCTTTCTTTCTTACACTAAACATTGATGCAATTCAGACAGCTTGTTGTGAGGAAGTGATTGGGTCATCCAAACCGTCGGCCTCTGCTCCACAACAGTTTGAGACAAGCATCGCGATCGGTTTTCCAGGAGGCATATCCAAGCCATTTGCTCGAAACTATGGGTCTTTATGTGTTAACCCTTTACCCCATAAGGCATTTCTACGGTATCAGTAATTGACACTAAATAACAGCAAGGATGAAACCGTTTTTATGGGTATATAACACATTTTGATAGCATAGAAAACATTGTGACAAAAGGTGAAATTGCTCGTCACGAGCAATTTCACCTTTTGCCACAATGTCTTCCAAAGGCTCCTTCAACCAATGCGTAGAAATGAGTATTTCTGGAGTAAAGGAGTAATTCTTTACCACACAATCCAGACTTTCAACGAACCTGAAAAGAAAAGCTGTTGAAAACATTGTGGGAAAAGGAGAAGGTGCTGGTAACCAGTGTTCTCTCCTTTTACCACAATGTTTTCTGTCCTTCCAAAATCAAAATTCAATTTTCTATTCACATCTATTTCGTTGTCTGCAAATGCTTTGAATTTGGGCGAGCCCAAAATTTTGTTGTTTGGTAAAGGGTTAACCAAAGTGTGTATAAAAAAACAGGAGCTAAATGTTTTTTAAGTAAATCACAAAGTATGACTTGAAGTTGGATAAAACAAGATCAGTGGGCCATAGCTGTATGAGGAAGACAAAACATTGATTGATCATATACCTGACCTTTATTTGAATCCATTTAACACTTTACCACATGGCACAATTTTAGACCTATCTTAATTGAAAGCATTTGCAGATGAAAATTTCACAGTGGCTCGAATTATGCAATTTTGTTTTTGATAGGGTAGAAAACTTTGTGGGAAAAGGAGAAAATGCTGGTCTCCTTTTCCCACGATGCTTTCAAAAGGTTTTTTTCCTCAGAGTCGTCAAAAGTCGTCATTGTGTGGTAAAAGGTTAACTCTTTACCACACGATCCCGACTTTTAACGACCCTGATTAAGAAAGATTTTGAAAACATTGTGGCAAAAGAACAAAATGCTAACAAGTATTTCCTCTTCCACGGATTGTTTGGTAAAGGGTTAAAACGTCTTTTGTTAGACACGAGCTCATTCGGACATTCCGCGCAGTCCGCGCAGGCTAATCCGAGACGGCACTTCACGACTACATTAGATTTTGTGCTACAGTAGACTTGCGTAAAACAGAAAATCACATAAAATCGGAAAGTGTCGTTTCGGATTAGCCTGTGCGGACAGCACACGCTGATCAGAGACGACATTTTACGCAAATGTCCGAATGACCCTTTTCGTGTGTTGCACTCCAATTATCATAACGAATACGACCATGTAGGACCAGATACATTTTCGACTATCAAATAGTAAAAGTTATCCACTAGAATAAGTAGTACTGTTACCATGTCAAATTTCCAAATATTGGTGTTTTACTCCGCTTCAAAAATTTATTTCAGCCATATCACGGCAACAGCTCACATATTCGTGTTTTTTCTGGGCTTTACCAGTACTAGGCTAGAGCTCTGAAATGTCTTGCTCAAGGATACTCCCCTGGAAAACTTACTGGATACAGTGCGGCTCTAGCCAGGTTACCAGTCCCTGACTTTACTACTGAGCCATGCAGGACCCTTCAGTTACGAGGGTGTTTATTGTATAATATAATGTCATAAAAGAAGTAATGAGGAGCATGACCTAGTAAAGTAAGCACCTAGGCACTTATGTTGATTTACAAGTCTACTGTAAAAAGTAGTATATACTACTCAACATTTGCTAGGGATCACCATATAAAATTCAACGACCAAAAAGTTTGTGACCTGTATCAGGTACGGTTTTTCAATATGATACATTTCTACACTAATAAAATATACTGCCTATGACAGTGGGTGTTTTAATACAAAACTGCATAGTTGCAAAATATAACGATATGTAAATACCTAAGTGATCCCTAGCAAATGTTGAGTAGTATATTATACCATCAAGGCGATGCTTACCTTTGTCTTACTGAATTAGAATAATTCGTGTAACTAACCATTACCATTATTTAGAAGCAATGGCGCTGTCTTCACCACCATTCTTTAGAAATTAATATGGACAAGACTCATAGAGTGTCGGCCTAGTTGTAGTCTTGATAAAGATCCTATTTGGCGTAAGGCAGATCAGGAGTTGAACAAGAATTTCTATCTGGCTAAAAATTGTTTAGCCCGATCCTGTCCTAGTCCTGGTAAAAATGCCTATCTAGTCTAGCCAGATTCTGAATCTAGCTGAATTCCTGTCCAGCCTACGACATCTACAACTGTAAACCCAAACTTTTACTATAAAGTGAGTCTTACAAAATTGATAATTTGAAGGGTACCGGTATATTTAGTAGAAGTTTGGGAAAAAAAAAAGAGATATGCCAACAACAGTTAACATCATTTTAATAATGTTTCAAAACTAAGATGAAAATCAAAGTGTCACATAAATCTAACAAGAGGGCCATTATACCTCTGTACTGCTCCACTGGCTTTTTAACCATACAAATTTGAACCGATAGAGGTCCACAAGATAAAGCTAGATACCAAATTTGGTAGCCCTGAGCCTTATGGTTTCAGACAAGAAGATTTTCAAAGACGATCAAAATTTTTCGGTTTTGTTGCTGTGGCAACCAGTTTTTTAAGGAATCAAATTCTTTCCAGAATTTGTGGAGAAGATAATGGCAGGATCATTTCTGCGAGGTTTCATCAAAAGGATGGGTAGTTTCAGAGAAGAAGTAAAAAAAAAAGTTAACACACGGGCACACACACACACAACGGACACCAGGCCATAAGCCTGCTGGCCTTCCACCAGTGGAGCTAAAAATGTCTAGGGTTGTCCATAAAAACTTTTGAAATCAAATGCAACCGCCATAGTTTCTTTGAAATCTTTGTATGCTGCTTCAAGGTAAAGCAGGATTAGGGTAAAAGCCTCGTCCTGTTTTAAATTGAGGCAACATTACAACAAAAGCCATATAATATGGGATGGACAGGCATTAGACAATATAGCATAAAATCCCATCACTTCCTGTGGCAGGGTATAAAGAACTAGTGGCCCTTGAGAGCCTGACTATTGTTCTACTTGCAGTGTATCTACTTATTCTCTTGCATACATCATTATGTAGCATGGTTCTCAGCCATTTCTCAATTTTTTTTTTTCAAAATCAATAGGGCTTAATGTAAACAGATTCTAGGAGTTTCCTGAAAATCCAACCACAAATGCAGACTTCCATAGCTTAAATAAGAAATTATAAAATTTCTACCCTATCAAATTTTTGTATAAGAAGAAATTGATTTGTACAAAACAACAACAACTCTAAGCTTTAACAATTTATTTTTAAGTACCTTTAAATTTGTGCAGCCATAGGTTTAAGAAAAATTACAGCCGACTTTACACACTAACTGAAGTTAAATAAGAAATAAAACAGGAGCATAAAAAGTTCATTTCTTTATTGCCTTTTGATAATCTCTTTACCAAACAACAAAGTTTTAGACTGGTCCAAATTGAAAGCATTTGCAGACAACAATATAAATGTTACTAAAAAAATGGAATTTGACTTCAGTAGAGTAGAAAACATTGTAGGAAAAGGAGAAAATGCTGGTTTCCTACAACGTTTTCAAAAGCCTCTTCCTCCGGGATGTTAAAAATTTAACAATGTACGGCTTGTTTGGTAAAGGCTTAAGAAAAATTACAGCCAACTTTGAACACATACTGAAGTTAAATAACAAATAAAATAGGAGCATAAAAAGTTAATTTCTTTATAGACTTTTGATTATCTCTCTACCAAACAACAAAATTTTAGACTGGTCTAATTCAAAGCGCTTGCAGACAACAAAGTTAACGTAACTCAAAAATTGAAATTTGTTTCCAGCAGGGTAGAAAATATTGTGTGGAAAAGAGAAAATGCTGGTTACCACCATTTTCTTCTTTTCCCACAATGTTTTCAAAAGGCTTCTATCTCAGGGTCAAAAAAACCACGGACTGTTTGGTAAAAGGTTATAGGATAGAAAAAAGAGGAATTTTCTAAGAAATTGAAACATCCGAGCAAAACTAGTTTTTTATCAATTACAACACTTCACCTAACAATCCCATTCTTTTACAACCTTGATTTAGATATGTGGGAAAACACTGTATGAAAACAGGAAAATGCTGGCAAGCAGCATTTTTCCCTTTTCCTAAATAATTACTATATTCCCTTCTAGAGGTGAAATAAGTTATTTCAGCCAATTTATTAGTTGTCTGGGAATGCATTCAATTTGGTGAAGTATGCAACAGTTAACTCTTTACCACAGAATCCCAACTTTTTAACGACCTTGAGAAAGAAGCCTATAGAAAACATCGTGGGTAAAGGAGAAAATGCTGGTAACCAGCATTTTCTCCTTTTCCCACAGTATTTTCTATTTTATAAGAGACAAATTTCATCATTTGAGGCACGTTTACTTTGACATCTGCAAATTCTGTCAAATCTAAAATTCTGTCATTTGGTAAAGATTTACGTAAATACATGAACTTAGACTTAGTTATATAAGCACCTGTCTATATCAGCACCTGTCTACAAAGCAGTTATAAAGGTTGCCATGCCAACTGGGGCTGTATTCTTTAACCATTTTGAATTCAATCCTTACCCTAAAATTCATGAATGGCTACAAAGATTGTTCTGACAAAAAATCTCTCCCACCTGACTGGCTAAGACAGTGCATCTAAGCATAGTGACTGGCTGGAACAAAACATCTCTGCCATCTTATTATTATCTTAACCATCTGACTGGCTGAGACAACACATCTCAGCTACCTGCTTTATTGAGACAAAACATCCCAGCTACCTGATTGGCTCAGACAAAACAAATGAGCTGAGTGATTGGTTGAGACAAAACATCAAGGCCACCTGATTAGCTACATGATTGGACGACACAAAACATATGAGCTATGAGACTGATTGGCTGAGATATAACATCTAGGCTCGAAGCATTTGCATTTGAAATATTAAAGGTGACTCAAATTATACAGTGTACATCTGATATTGGTTTGCTTTTGAAGAAAGTACTTGTATTTGACCAATCCGACAGAACGTCACAAGAACAGCTGACTAAGGTGGGATATTACTGAATTTGGTAGCTTTGTCTCATAAGCTAATGGAGCATATTTATATAAAATGTAAAAATTGAACACTTTTAAAATTATGTGTGTATGTGACCAATCTTGCAAAAGGAGACCATCTGTAAATTTGATAAATCAATTAGATGAAAACAGATCAATGATAGTGCAGATCAGTTTGAGTAGATAATTAAAAATGATTGTATAACAAAGTACAATGACCACTTTTCATACAGAGAATGTCATTAAAGCGAAACGTGTCAACCCTGGTCAGCCTGCGCAATTCGCAGTGTCTGACCAGGGTTGACACATTTCGCAGTTCCCAGAAGGTCCTTTTTTGCATGATAAGTCACATATGTTAGCAGTATGAAACATTGAACTAGTTTCTTCATTTAAATACATACTCTTATGTTTATTTCAGAAATTCAATACTGGAACAATGACCCGTTTTTGTAAAATGCCTACTGAATGTAGACCAACTTTATCTCTTAGTTTTCTATAAAACATATGTAGAAGTATAAATACCATAAATTATAAATATCAAATATATAAAATTGATTTAAGTACATTTTGCTTTGCTTTCAGTAATTTGCCAGTTCTATATTAAAAAAAAAAGGCCAACCCAACCCCTGCAAGTGAAGATCATCTAAAGGATCTCTGGATTAACCCTTTACCAAACAACAAAATTTTAGACTGGTCTAAATTGAAAGCACCTGCAGACAACAATCTAAATATCACTCAAAAATTGAAATTTGTCTCCAGTACAAAGAAAACATTGTGGGATAAGAAGAAAATGCTGGTTTCCAGCATTTTCTCCTTTTCCAACAATGTTTTCAAATGGCTCCTTTTTAAGGACGTGAACATTCATGATTGTGTAGTAAAGGGTTAATCATTGACAAACTTAATTATTGAGCAATGCTGGACACTCTATATATGTATGAGTCATGCTGTGTGAAAAGCTTGTTTAACACTTATCCTGCTAAATAACTAAACTGAAATTTTAAATTTGACACTAAAAAACCCTAATATTGCTATTTCAAAGTCATCTTTTGGGGAATAATATCTCTTTATCTATTGTACGGTGTAGATCCAAGATCAGACTGCACCTTCTATGCAGTCTGATCTTGACCTATACTGTCTGCAGAGAGTCAGTGAGTCGCACTTAGCTAAACCTACAAAAGTATCTACCAAGGATTGTGTGAGCAGTTTATGCAGGCTGACCTGAAATTAAGCTTTTTGCTCTTGGTAAATTTTCTGCCTATTGAAAGACCACTCAACCTCACAATTTAAATTGTGGGTATTTGGACAGACTGGATCCCTATTATGCTACAGCTTGCTTGGAAAATCATATTCTGAAGATGCATTAACCCTTTGGCTGCTAAGCGTGGCTTGCTGACCTTTTGTGGGCAGTGTAGATCAAGATCAGACTTCACAGAACATGCAGTCTGATCTCTGATCTACACTGTCCGATAAGGAGATGTTATCCCCCAAAACATAACTTTGAAGCAGTAATAGTTAGGTTATTAATATCAAATTGAAAATTTATTATTAGTTATACAGCATGATAAGAATTACGGTAATCACAATATCTTGCAAAAATATAGGACAGCATATATTGTAAATCCAAGACCAGACTGCACAAAAAAGCACCAGTCTAATCTTGCTCTGTACTATCTTGATATAAAAGAAGTTGTGTTTGAAACTTGATGATTGAACATTTAAAAAAAAAAAAAACTGAATTATATGACTTTAAAAACAACCAACTTCAATTCAAAACCAGAATGCACAAAATAAATGGAAAATATTCTGAGTAGCCTTATCTTAACTCTTTACCAAAGGACAAAATTTTAGACTAGTCCAAATAGAAAATATTTGCAGACGACAAAATAGATGTGACTGAAAATTTGAAATTTGCTTCCAGCAGGGTAAAAACCACTGTGGGAAAAGGAGAAATTGCTAGTTACCAGCATAGTATAAAAAAGTTTCTATGCTACAGATGTTTTCTTTTCTCTTGTAGCTGTTTGATTTTTAAATGCATACTAAGAGCTCCAGATAGAATGAGTGATTTTGATTTTAAAATTGAAAGTATCAATTATTTTATACTAAATCCTATGTTGTGGGTACTCATTTAAATGGTCTCAATGAGACAATTCTAATGAGTACCCACACCATAGGGTTTCAAAGAGAAATAATGACTTCAGAATAACACCACTCTCACTTATCCTGAGTTCTGCAATGATACTGATCTATGCAGGTTTACTGTTATCTATGTGTATCCATCTGCCATGTATTGCATGTGTAAAGAGGTGTACATTGGTTTCAACCTCAAGTCTCATCTGATACGCAACTCCTTACACACGGAACTAAACATGATCTGACCATGCAGAAATGCAGAGTGCTGTTATACTCAATATGAGTACAATAATGTGTTACGGCACGATCTGTCCTAGTTTCTCTTTGCTTCAAGAGTGTACACAAGCTATTTCAAGGATTTGTTCTAGTGACCCGACAAGACCCATCCTCATACACATCATAAATATTATTGAGACAAACAATCTGACTAAAAAACTAAATTTTCACAAGCACTGGACGGAAAATATGGCCTCTAAAGGGTAAAACAGGTTTTTTGAAAGATTTGAAATGGTGACCTAAATTTGACCCAACATGATCCATTCTTTCTGTCCAAGATACAGTCAAGAAAAACATTCTGATTAACTACATTTGGACAAACTTTCATGAGTTTGGACTCAAAATTTTGCATTTAGGATATAAAAAGAACTTTTTTTCACATTTTTCAGTTGGTAAACTAGTTCCTCACCTCACTTGACCCATTCTGCAACTAGTCTAAGACATCATCAAAACAAATATTCTGACCCACTGTCATAAAATAAGGACTGAAAATGTGCCTTCTAGGATGTACACAATGCTTTTCTAAGTCTTGACCTGGTGAACTACTTCTGGACCCTGTGTGACCCATTGTCAAACAAGTTTGAGATATTTTCAAAAGAAACATTTAGGCTAAGTTTCTTGGTCATTCGACTGAAACTGGAGCAATGACAGACACAGAACAATCAAACAAGAGGGTCAAGATGGCCCTGGATGGTTCACCTGAATCTTTGAGAGGACAAAAGACTATTTTTTTTTTTTTTTTTTTGGTATTAAAACATTAGAAACAAAATCATTATTTTGCCAGGAAATTGTTAAAAGGTCACCTGTAAAAGTCATTTCAAAACCTGACCAGCAGTTTCAGGAAAGAAAAATTTTTTAGAAATTTCCTAATTTGCATATAGTGCAAACTTGTAGCCCCCATTTGCCACAGCCATGTTTCATGACGGATCAAAATTTCTCGAACAATTTTTGAAAAGGGTTATTCAAGGAACATTTCTGTGATTTTTATTTTAATATCTGACCGGCCGCTTTAGAGAAGAAGAATTTTCAAAAATCACTTCATGTCCGTATAGTGCAAGTAGCCCCTATTAACCAGGGCCATGCTTCTTGACGGATCAAAATTTCACTTAACAGTTTTTGAAACGGGTTATTCAAGGAACATTTCTATGAATTTTTTTCAAAATCTGACCATCCGTTTCAGAGAAGAAGGATTTTCAGGAACTCTTCATGTCTGTATAGTGCAAGTAGCCCCCATTCACCAGAGCCGTGTTTCTTGACAGATCAAAATTTCGCAAACAACTTTTAGAAAGTGCCACCCAAGGAACAATGCTGTGAAATTATTATAAAAAATCCGACCAGCCGTTTGAGAAAAGAATTTTCAAGAATTTTTTAATTTCCATATAGCACAAGTGGCCCCCATTCACCAGCGCCATGTTTCTGGACGGATCAAAATTTCACAAACAATTTTCAAAAGGGTCACCCAAGGAACATCTCTGTGAAATTATTTCAAAATCTGACCAGCCGTTCGAGAGAGGAAAATTTTTTAAGAACTTCTTAATTTCCATATAAAGTGCAATTAGCCCCCCTTCACCACAGCCATGTTTCTTGACGGATCAAAATTTCATGAACACTTTTTGAAAAGGGTCACCCACCGAATATCTCTGAAAAATTATTTCGAAATCTGACCTGGGGTTTCAGAGAAGAAGAATTTTCAAGAATTTCTTCATTTCTCTATTGTGTAAGTAGCCTCCATTCACCACAGCCATGTTTCTTGACCGATCAAAATTTCACTCACAATTTTTGAAAAGGGTCACCTAACGAACATCTCCGCGACATTATTTTAAAATCTGGCCAGCGGCTTCAGAGACGAAGATTTTTCAAGAATTTGGTTGCCATGGCCACCAAAGTTTTTGATGGAATCAAATTCTGTGAACACTATTTATAGAGGACCAAGGAACATTCCAGCCAAGTTTGGTCCAAATTGGCCAAGACGTTTAGGAGGAGTTTATGTATAAAGAATTGTTGATGACGCACCACAGACACCAGGCGATCCTAAAAGCTCCCCTTGAGCTTGTTGTGCTAAGGTGAGCTAAAAACCTCTCGTATGTACATTATATGGAAATAAAATATTACTTTGACAAAATTTAAAAAGGTGGTTCAAATAGCTGTTACCACACCTCAAAATTTTAGACCAATCCAAGTAGAGAGCAAGAGAGCATCTGCAGACGACAGTTTCAAAGGGGTTTAAATGGTGCAATTTTGCTTTGATAGGGAAGAAAACTTTGTGGAAAAAGAAGAAAATGCTGGTTACCAGCATTTTCTCTTTTTCCCACCATGTTTTCAAAAGGTTTCTTCCTCCTGTTTGTTAAAAGTCGTCATTGTGTGGTCATAGTAAAGGGCTAAACAGCAAGCTGTAATCTATAGCAAAAAAAGATGCATTTTGTCCAAGATTCTGATTATCTGGCTTCTATCAATGTAAAACTCCATCAATATCCAGTCTTTTCCACCTAGATGTATAGCTTTGGAAAGGGGTTTTCCTTCGGGGCTTGTAACCTATAAGAAAGACAGTAGAGAAATAGGTACATGTACATGTATACACTCATACAGTAATACTTTTTTACAATATACTTTTATGTAATTATAATTTGATTGACATACGTAAGGAATCTGCAACAAATATACACTGTATTGTAGAAAAAGAAGAAAATGTTGGTATCTGTTATTTCCTTTTTCCACAATGTTTTCTGACCTATCAAAAGATAAACTCAATAATTTAAGCCATAATAAATTGGTAATTAGCCAAGATTTCTTATTTGAAGAAGTCTTAAGTTTTGTTATTTCATTTAGCCCTTTACTAGAGGACCAAATTTTAGCCTTGTCCAAATCGAAAGCATTTGCATACAACAATTTCAATGTGGCTAAAATGGTGCAACCTTTAATTGATTGAATAGAAAACAATGTGGGAAAAGGAGAAAATGCTGCTGACCAGCAGTCTTAGTTTCCGGTTGGATGAACCCTTTACAAGAGGACAAAATTTTAGCCCTGTCCAAATTAAAAGCATTTGCAGACAACAATTTCAAAGTGGCTCAAATGGTGCAATTGTTTATTGTTACGGTAGAAAAACATTGTGAGAAAAGGACAAAAAGCTGGGACAATGCCGACTTTTAACGACCCTGAGATAGAAGCCTTTTGAAAACATTGTGGGAAAAGAAGACAATGCTGGCAACCAGCATTTTCTCCTTTTCCCACAATGTTTTGTATTTTATCAAACAAAAATAGCATTATTGAGCCACACTGAAATTGTTGTCTGCAAATGCTTTCAATTTTCCAGTCAAAAATTATGTTGTGCGGTAAAGGGTTAAAAAACTTTCAACAAAGCTGGGAGCAATACTAGAATCTGACAACATATACTGCACATACCAGTTCTCCTCACTGTACTTTGTGTTATGCTTTTCATACATATGGAATGTGTAAATATGTCTGGAGTTGGGGGAAGTGTTTCTTTCACTTTTGTGTACCACTTCTCCATGGATGATTACCATCGTTCCTGAAAATAAAAGAATTAACAGTAAAATAGCACATTATGTTATCTAAAAGTTACCAATCACTGAGAACTAATTCAAGAGAGAACTAGAGCTATCACCAAACATGATCACACCCCACACCAGCTCTTTGACACAAAACAGGTCTTTGTCACAGAATGTAGAATGGTTAGTACAAAAGTAACAGTTGAAAAAAGTGCAGGGGAAGATAATTCCACAACAAATCGCAGCAGGGTCATGAAAATTGCACATGCACAACTTCATGTATATAAGAACACTGTGTGTAAATTTGAGTTTAGTACTTGAAAAACTGTCGACATATTTTGCCTAGCAATTTTGCATCTACGGACAGAAGGACAGACAGATACGACAGCCATGGCAATTCCAGTATACCCCCTTCCACTTCCTTGTGGGGGGATAACTACATGTAACTGTTTACCAAATGACAAAATTTTGAACCTGTCCAAACTAAAAGTATTGCAGATCACAAAATAAAGTTGATTCAAATAATGAAATTTGTTCCTGACAAGCTAGAAAAAGGATTTGTAAAAAGGAGAAAATGCTAGTTACAAGTAGTTTCTTTTTTTCCCCCCATGATATTTTATTTATAAGGGATTCTACAACTCAAGACCGTTTAGCAAAGGCTTAACTCTTTACCACACGAGAAAATTCTAGACTGCTCCAAATTAAAAGTATTTGCAGACGACAAAATAAAGGTGACTCAAAAATAGAAATTTGTCCTGGTAAGGGTAGAAAACGCTGTGGGAAAAGGAGAAAATGCTGGTTACCAGTGTTTTCTCCTTTTCCCACAGTGTTTTCAAAAGGCTTCTTTCTCAGGGGCGTCAAAAGTAGGGATTGTGTGGTAAGGAGTTAAGGTACAACAAAAAGTGTCAAGCACTCCTTTTTCAACATTTGGTAACTAGCCTTATCATCTTTTTTTGCACAAGTGAAAACTATCTTAATAATAAATTTACACCACTCTCCATATTTGTATTAACTCTTTACCATAGACAAAATTCTAGGCTTGTTCAAATTGAAAGCATTTGCAGACAACAAAATAAAGGTGACTGAAAAGTTGAAATTTGTTCTGGGAAGGGTAGAAAACACTGTGGGAAAAGGAGAAAATGCTGGTTACCAGCATTTTCTCCTTTTCCTACAGTGTTTTCAAAAGGCTTCTTTCTCAGGGGCATCAAAAGTAGGGATTGTGTGGTAATGGGTTAAATATGATCACTATGGCATCAACTACATTTGTATAACATCAATGTCCCATTCCTTTAGAGGTACTGGTATAGGGTAAGTTAGTAGCTTGGATTGTAACATTAACCCTTTACTCCATAAATCCTCATTTCTACACATTGCTTGTTGGAGCCTTTGGAAAACATTGTGGCAAAAGATGAAATTGTTCGTCACGAGCAATTTCACCTTTGGTCACAAAGTTTTCAATGCTATCGAAAGGTGTCATATACACAATATAAGAAACACCTTCATCCTTGCTGTCATTTAGGGTCAATTAGAGATGCCACAGAAATGCCTTATGGGGTAAAGGGTTATATCAAATTTGGTAGTGAATCTTCAAAATATCAATCAAGAGAAGAGTTTTCAAAAAGAAAAAAGACTATTCTGGTAGCCCTTAGGCCTCATGCTTGTGGACAAGAGGATTTCTCAAAACTTTCAATTTTCATTTTGTTGCTATAGGAAACAGAGTTTTTCAAGATATCAAATTCTTTCAAAAAATTCCGAAGAGGAACATGGCAGGATCTTTTCTGTAAATTTCAGTCAAAATTGGACGGGTAGTTTTAGAAAATAAGATATTTTGAGTAAATGTAAATACATGGTCACATGCACCCTCATAAAAATCTACGAAGGACAAACGGCAATGACATAAGCTTGCTGGCCTTTGGCAAGGAGCGCTAACTCCAGAAAAGCATGGGTAGATACTGTAGCTGTCGCAATATAGCTGAAATAAGGTTGGAAATGGTATTAAACTGAAAAATAAAACCTTTTTTAACAGGTGCAGCAATATATTTGCTGTCATCGAATGTCACTCTCTCGCCCGTAAATGTTGTTTCAGGATCCCCTTCTTGTCTGTTGGGAAATCGGATCATCCTTCTATTACCATACAATCCAGCTGAGTAATAATAAAAACATTGTAGTAATAATTAAGAAGTAACTTCACCCTTAACTCTTTACCACACAATGACGACTTCTGACAACCCTGAGAAAGAAACCTATTGAAAACATTGTGGGAAAAGGAGAAAATGCTGGTAACCAGCATTTTCTCCTATTCCCACAATGTTTTCTACCCTTCCCAAGTCAAATTTCGATTCTTCAGTCACATTTATTTTGTTGTCTGCAAATGCTTTCAATTCGGACCAGTCTATAAATTTTCATTTGCTAAAGAGTTAACCCTTTCCCAAACGACTAAGTTTAGACTCTTCCAAACCAAAAGAGTTTGCAGACGACAATTTTAGATTTTGAGAAAATGGCAGAAAGTTCTCAAAAAGGGTAGAAAACACTGTGGGAAAAAGGAGAACTTGCTCATTACGAGAAATTTCTCCTTTTCCCACAGTGTTTTCAAAAGACTTTTACTGCAGACATGTAAAAACCAGGGCTTGTTTGGGAAAGAATTAAGATGCCTTTCACAACTACAGTTGAGCTTGAAACCAGCGTTAACTGATTCCACACTGTCAGAATGTCACAATCCAATTAATTCTATATCACAAATCACACAATCACAAGTGTTAATAATCCCAAGGAAATAAGCCTTTTGAAGTCATTGGGGGAAAAGCAGGAAATGCTCATTACAAGCATTTCCTCCTTTTCCCATAATGTTTTTCTGTCCTTATCAGAAACACATCCCATTATTTAAGCTACTAATAATTATCTGCAAATAATAGGTTTAACTTTTTACCCCCAAAAAACTTTTGAAAACATTGTGAGAAAAAGAGAAAATGGTGAAAACCAAAATTTTCTCCTTTCCCCAAAATATTTTCTACCCATTCAAAAATAGATCTTATCATTTGAGACACACTAAATTTGTTACTAGAAATAACTTTCAACATGGACCTGCCTTACCCTTTACTTCATAGATACTCATTTCTACACATTGCTTGTAGGAGCCTTTGGAAAACATTGTGGCTAAAGGTGAAATTGCTCGTGACGAGCAATTTCACCTTTTGTCACAATGTTTTCTATGCGATCAAAAGGTGCCATATACACATCCTTGCTGTTATTAAGGGTCAATTAGAGATACCATAGAAATGCCTTATGGGGTAAAGGGTTAATCTTTTTCACTTGCTGAGCAGTCACTTATGTTGAATTTACCTTTGTGTGAGCCCGGTATGAACCATAAACATCCATTATCTAAAGTAGCATCTTCCAGGGCAATCCAAAAGCCGATTAGTTTCATGGGGTCTGTGTGCAGGAAAGTTGAGTCCTGATGTGGAATAACTGAGGATAAGAAAACACAAAATATGGACAAACCCAGATAAAAATCTTTGGAAGTTAGTTTGTGTGAGATGACTGAGGTGAGAATCATGCTGTTTGAGAGGAAAATGTATATAAGAATACTAAATTATAATAATAAAAAAATAGTATAAAGAGCTCCAGATAAAAGTGATTTTTGATTTCAAAATTGAAAATATCAGTATTTCACATCATAGGGGTTTGGGAGAGACATAACAGATTTATAATACCATCACTCCCTCTTATCTGGAGCTCTGGTATATATGTGACCAATCATGCAAAAAGGGATAATCTGGGAATTCTTACAACAATTAGATGAAAACAAATCAAAGATAGTGCAGGTCAATTTAAGCTGATAGTGAAAAAGGTCCATCCTGGTCAGTCTGCACAATCTGCAACCAGCATTTCCTCCTTTTCCAAAAAGATCTCTACCTCGCCAAAGGCTGAAATCATTATTTTAGAATAATATATACCAATTCTTTCAATTTGGTCCAAGGTAAAATTTGTCATTTGGTGAAGTGCGAAATGTCACCAACAATGGAAAAATATTAAGAAGAGCCTCTAACATCAGATGTTTCTTGTTAACTTTCAAACCTGTAACAACCTGGGTCTACATTATAAACTAACAAACCAAGGGAAAGAGTACTGGTTTAATGTTCCTGGGAGCAGGCATTAAGAATGAATAATATAAGTTGTATGGACTTGTCTCACAATAAATTTAACGTAAGTTTTAAACACACCTAACCTTTGATTTAACAATGACATCAATAGAATCTGACATTAGATGGAATTTGAGATAAATTTTTATTCAGTAAGGGTTCTAAAGCTTACTTTCAGGGTAAAGCCATCAAATTTTGTTACCTAAAAAACCAAATAGTGCCATATTATGTTTACGCTCAATGATAATTAGCCTCTTTTCTACAACATTAATGAGCAAGATTTCTCTGAAATTATGTGTCAAAATAGGTGACCAGGACAAAGCTTCAAATTTCAACATTATGACAGAGCTCCAGATAGAGAGACTGATTTTGATTTCAAAATTGAAAATATTAATTATCCTTCACTCAATCCTATGTTGAGGATACTCATTAGAATTGTTTCATCAAGACAATTCTAATGAGTACTTACAATATAGGGTTTGGAAGAGAAATAATGAAATAATCTTATCTGGATCTGTCTTATGTTATTCACAACAAAATCATTATGTGCCAAGTTTCTTTGAGGCTATTTTTCATCCTTAAATGTATGCATGCGTCAAGGAAGCAAACAGGCTTCATGTACACTTCAATGCATAATTTTATTGGGCAGATGTAGGCCTATATTTCAACATAACATGAACTGTAAATTCTTGAGATATAGTTCCAGGATAAAAATAATCCAATATAATTATGTTAACCTTTTGCAGTAAAATTCAAGTAAAGTAGTATACAAAAATGGTATTTAGGTTGCCACCAAAGGCTCAAATAAAAACATTTTTCTAGACTCTTGTGATAAAAACTTTACCTCTCAAATTCCAACTCATGTCAGATCTTAAACATCAATCTACAGATGCATTAAATCCTTTCCTAAACAATAAATTTATAGACTGGTCCAAATTGAAAGCATTTGCTGATGATATAGTAAATGTGACTGAAAAGTTAACATTTGCTACGGGAAAGGTAGAAAACAATGTGGAAAAAGGAGAAAATGCTGGTTACCAGCATTTTCTCCTTTTCCCACAATGTTTTAAAAAGGCTTCATTGTGTGGTAAGGGGTTGAATGGATGTAAAAGAACACAGCTTTTATTAAAGATAAAATGACAGTTACCTTCACCACCTATCCCTGGTTGCTGAAAGAAAACAATGAAACATACCATAGATCAAAGTTTCAAATTACCCATAGTAGAAAAAAAATCCTTATCAAGATCCAATGCTGACAACACTTTATCAGACAATCCCAAGATAGTTCTAACCACCTTGAGGTAGAAAGCTCTTGAAAGAATTATAAGACAATGAGAAATGGTAACCTGCATTTTCTCCTCTACCCAAACTGTTTTCCATCTTTTGAAAAACAAATTACATCTTTGATCCAGATTCAATTTATCATCTGCAAATGTTTTTAATTGTGACAAGCGTATGATTGTATTTTAAGATAAATGTTAGTTAGAGGGGGCTATACAGATTTTACAATCTCACCAAAGCTGCATAATGATTCGACAAGCAAAAAAAACTAGAGGTGTCACTGAATGTGACTTAATACCCCCACCAGTGCTGTGACAGAAACAGGAAATTATCAGTATTTTGTCCACAGACGGACACACGGATGGACACACAGGCACATGGACGTTTACATAGGAAGACAGGGTGATTCCGGTATTCCTCCAAAAACACTGAATTTCATTGTGCTGGGTTATAAAAAGATAAGGGCCCCAGAAGCACAACTTTCACTTACCTTGAAAATATACATGCTTTGACATATCACAGGATCAATAAGGCCAAGACTCTTTGCAACACCCTATAAATGATGAGTAAATGTGTCTGTTACATTTTTGTAAATATGATGATGATACTGATGATGAAATGGTGTGCTCAATAACAGAAATGAACATTATGAGTATGTATCTATATAGTTTCAGAAAGCAATCCAGAACAAGACAATAAATCAAACCCTTGGGTTGCTAAGTGTGACTCACTGACCTTTTGCGGACAGTGAATATCAAGATCAGATTGCACAGAATGTGCAGCCTGATCTTAAATCTACACGGTCCAATGAGGAGATTTCATTCCTCAAAACATAACTTTAACCCATTACTAAAACGACAATATTTTAGACTGGTCCAAATTGAAAGCATTTGCAGATGACAAAGTAAAAGTGACCAAAAATTTGAAATTTGTTTTGTGATGGATAGAAAACATTGTGGGAAAAGGAGAAAAATGCTGGTCACCAGCATTTTCTCCTTTTCCCACAATGTTTTCTAAAAGCTTCTTTCTTAGGGGCGTCAAAAGTAGGGATTGTATGGTACTGGATTAAATAGTGATATTTGGGTTTCAATTTACTATCAAAATGAAAAATTCAATGTACACAGTTATTTAGAGGTATAAGTGTTGACTCTTTGTCTAAAGTCAAAGCAGTTGCAGACAAAAAAGTTATGATGGCAAAAATGGAACAATTTTCCCTTGATAGAGCAGAAAACATTATGGGAAAAGGAGAAAATCCATTTTCTCTTTTTCCCTAAATGTTTTCAAAAGCAGTCGTCTTCAGGGTCATTAAAAGTGTGGTAGGGTCTGTATGGTAAAAAGTTAAGTTCCAACACCAACAAATCTTGACCACTGTAATACCAGCAATGAGAGAAAAATGAATCCTACTGTAATGACTAGTACCATAAATCCTGGGGAAAAAGTTTGCCAAGCCATAATTTGAAAGAGCATATCCCCACCGCACCTCTCTTGGTTTCAAAGTCCTGTACACTATCCAACGTACTACACAATTCAGACAGTAAGAACAAGAAACAAATTCAGATTATACAAAAAAAAAAAATGATATCCTAGTAACAATTAATTAACCCTTCAGCATGACATCCCAAGTTTTTACAAGCTTAGGCACAAGGATTTTTGAAATTGTTATTGGAAAACAGAGTTCAAGATATAGGGAGTAATGCTGATTTCAAAATTGAAAATATTAATAATTTTTCACTATATCCAATGTTATGGGTACTCATTAGAATTGTCTCATAGAGACAATTCTAATGAGTACCCACAACATAGGGTTTAGAAGAGAACTGATGGATTTAGAATACCACCTCTCTCTTTTTATCTGGAGTTCTGGGAAAGGAGAAAATGCTCATACTGGACAATTTCTAAATCTAGCCACAGTGTTTTCTAACACTGTTTACTGGATGATTCAATTCTACCTGCAGGAAGTACCTGTATGGGTGTTCAGGATTATATTGCAATATCATTTTCATTAAATTTTGTTTTTCATTCTAAGTAACTTCAGCCATGCTTAGTGAAAAGGGGACTTAGAACATCTGTGGAAAGTATCGACTATGTTTTACCTACGCAATCTGATCTGGGTCGAAACTTTACACAATGGATCCACTTTCTGCAAGTCTAAGGGCCAATGTTAAAGTCAACTGACAAAGAAAAGTGGCTATGATGGATTCAGAATTATATGATATCTTGACAGGTATCAAGAATCACAGCAATGTATTGAGCCCCCTCTTGTGAGAGCATGGCTCAATTTATTCTCAGATGAAAAAACTTTTCATGCAATAAAAAAAAAAAAATGTCATAAATCACCTTAGTCATTTTAACTCATTACATAACGACAAGAATATTGGCCAATCCAAATCGAAAGCATTTGCCGACGACAAAATAAAAGTGACTTTACCACATGATCCTGACTTTTAACGATCCCTAGAAAGAAGCCTTTTGAAAACATTGTGGGAAAAGGAGAAAATGCTGGTTACCAACATTTTCTCCTTTTCCCACAATGCTTTCTAAAGGCTTCTTTCTCAGGGTCGTCAAAAGTAGGGATTGTGTGGTAATGGGTTAACAAGTTACCTGGACTTTATTACAAAACGTAAATTTCTTGAAAGGCTCACTCAGGACGTGTAGAGCTGTAAAAGATCAAAAGTGGAAATAAGAGCCATCCTCTTGTGAAAGGGGGGTTAATTCTTTACCATATATGCAAATAACAGACTTGGTCCAAACTGAAAGCATTTGCAGACGACAATTTAAACATGGCTCAAAAGAGGGAAATTGTCTATAATAGAATAGAAAACATTGTGAGAAAAGGAGAAAATGCTGGTTAAGAGCTGTAAAAGATCAAAAGTGGATATAAGAGCCATCCTCTTATGAAAGATGGATTAATTCTCTACCACATATGCAAATAATAGACTTGGTCCAAATAAAAAGCATTTGCAGATGACAATTTAAACATAACTCAAATGAGAGAAATTGTCTTTAATAGAGTAGAAAACAATGTGAGAAAAGGAGAAAATGCTGGTTACCAGCATTTTCTCCTTTTCCCACGATGTTTTGAAAAGGCTTCTTTCTAGGGGTCGTTAAAAGTCTGGATCATGTGGTAAAGAGTTAATGCACCTCTCTAAAGCGCTGTACCAAGCAAGACATTCTACATACATGTAATTGTAATTCCATAAAACCTGTAAAACTAACTACATCCCGAGAAAGACTGGTCCATTGATATGTACAAAACTGACCAATAACAGAAAGTTATGACCAGCGAAGACTTCAGAGGCTGACCTTGGCTGATAATTTTTACAGATGCATTAACTCATTACCCAATGATAGAATTTTACATTTGTCCAAATCCAAAGCATTTGCAGACGACAAAAAAGTGATCGAAAACTTGAAGCTTGTTTTGTGAAGGGTAGAAGACATTGTGGGAAAAGAAGAAAATGCTGGTTACCAGCATTTTCTCCTTTTCCCACAATGTCTTCTAAAGGCCTCTTTCTCAGGTCAAAAGTAGGGATTGTGTGGTAATCGGTTAAACCCTTTTACAGCAGAGTATGATTCATATCTTTTTGTCCTTCTCACAGGCCTCTGAAACCGCGTAGGTTTATCAAGGGATAATGAAATTTTTATTAGGACACTGTTACTTTAAATAGCACATGAGAGATTACCTCTGTATCCCATATACATGTAGTAAGAAAAGGTGTGCCACAAAATCAAAGAAAATGTTACCCCTGCCTCCTTCTAGGGAAAATAATTAACTCTTTACCAAAAGGCAAATTTTTGGACTTGAAAGCAATATCCATATTCAAATCTTGAAATTTGAACCCACAAACCTGTCATGATACATTTATCTCTGTGCATTAGCAACCACACTAGACTACTACTACATGTAAAGCTGGGATGAGACATGAATGTAAGGTCAGTCTATTAGCAAGCAGAGTGTTTATATTACATTCAAAGCACATAATAATTAACTCACCACGACCATCAGAAGATCATGTTTGTTACATTCAAAGTAAATGAAAATGAACATAATGACCATAAGAAAAGCATTTTTATAACATTCAAAGTACATAATGATGAGCTTAGTATGACTATGAGAAGAGCATGTTTATTACATTCAAAGTGCATTACAATGAACTCATCTTGACCATAAAAAGAGCATTTTTTATTACATTCAAAGTACATAACAATGAACTCACCATGACCAATCTTGTTTAATGATAAATGTTTATCAACTACCAAAGTTCCTGCAAGCAAAAGAAAAATATATGTTTGATAATCTGAAATGATCTAATATTAAAGGTGGCCCTTAAGATTTTGGGACAAAAATTTTACAACAAGAGGGCCAAGATGGCCCTGGATCGCTCACCTGAATTTTTGAGAGGACCACAGCCTTTTTCTTTTTTGAAGGTATTGAAACACTGGAAACAAAATCATTATTTTGCCAAGCAATTTTTAAAAGGTCACCTGTAAAAGTCCTTTCAAAATCTGAGCAGCAGTTTCAGAAAAGAAGAATTTTTAGGAGTTTCTTAATTTCCGTACAGTGCAAGTAGCCCCCATTCTCCAGAGCCATGTTTCTTGACCTATCAAAATTTCACAAAAATATTTTGAAAGAGGTCATTCAAGGAATATTTCAGTGGAATAATTTTCAAATCTGACCAGCCATTACAGAGAAGAAGAATTTTCAAGAAATTCCTCATTTCCATACAGCGCAAGTAGCCCCCATTCACCAGAGCAATGTTTCTCGATGAATCAAACTTTCATGGACAATTTTTGAAAAGGGTCACCCAAGGAATATCTCTGTGAAAATTTTCCAAAATCTGACAAGCCATTTCAGAGAAGAATTTTTAAGAATTTCTTCATTGCCTTATTGTGCAAATAGCCCCCATTCACCAGAGCCATGTTTCTTGACGGATCAAAATTTCACGAACACTTTTTGAAAAGAGTCACCCAAGGAACATCTCTGTGAAATTATTTTAAAATCTGGCCAGCGGTTTCAGAGAAGAAGAATTTTTAAGAATTTCTTCATTTCTGTATAGTCCAAGAAGCCCCTAATCACCAGAGCCATGTTTCTTGAGAGATCAAAACTTGAAAAGGGTCACCCAAGGAACATCTCTGTAAAATCATTTTAAAATCTGGCCAGCGGTTTAGTGAAGAAGATTTTTAAAGAATTTCCTAAAAAATTCCATTTCGTTGCCATGGCAACCAGAGCTTTTGACAGAATCAAATTCTGTGAACAGCTTTTAAAGAGGACCTCCCAAGGAACAATCCAGCCAAGTTTGGTCCAAATTGGCACAGCGGTTTAGGAGGAGTTGATGTTTAAAGAATTGTTGACGACGCACGACGGACACCAGGTGATCCTAAAAGCTCCCTTTGAGCACATTGTGCTCAGGTGAGCTAAAAATACAAAAAAATAATCCTTGTACTCCGAAAGCCTTCTAATTTTCATTAATAAACCCCAGTAGTCAAAAACCGTCAGACAACACGAGAGATTAGAGATTTACTACAGCCCAGGGAGACGTGTTTTATTTTCAGATGATCAATTCGCTCATTTACAAAGGAATACACAGACGAAGTTTCAAACATAGCGTCCGAAGAAGACAATATGGAAAATAATTATTACATGTTTGTTATGTAATGGAATTTAATCTGTATGAGTCACGAGCCAGTCACTTGACATTCCCAAAATTCATTATTGATTTTTGGCACGAAATCTAAAAATACCTTAAGAGGCTATGTAGCCTTTTAAGAGAACACCATCCAAAAAAAAAAAAAAAATTGGGTGAATTTTGTGAATCTTAATTATTGATGATCTGTATTATTTTTTCATATGAATTTCAGTGATATTAATATTTTTTTAATTTGCCGAGATGTAAAAATTCTAAATACCCACCTTTAAAATACAAGTGGTATTAAATGCTTGGCTAAAAACTTACAAAATAAAGATTAACCTTATAAAATCTTTACCACATAACGATTCCAATGAGTACCCATAACATAGCTCTGAGAAAATTGATTGCTTGTTTGCTAGATGGATGATTCATTGATTGAATAGTTATATGCCATTTTCAATATCATACGAGTCGTATCATGGCGACAAACCACATGTACTGAAGTATGTCCTTGGTTTCACCAGCAGTAGGCTAGGACTCTGAACTTCAGAAGTGTCTTGCCCAAGGAAATTCCAACAAAAAAAGTGCTTCCAGTAATGCACAAACCTTCAGCCTACAAGTAATCACTCCTACACCTTACCACCAAGCCACGAAGACTGCATTTTTTATACTAAACAGTTTTCAAGATATGAAAAGAAAATAACTCATAAAAACCATAAGTGTAAATCCATGTAATAGTTATGTTGAGGACTCAGGGGGACAACTTGCTGTTATCACCCTTAGCTGTTGAAATAACACTAAAAGAAAATTATATAAGAATCAGACCTTTCTCATCTTTGGCACCATCCTCGAAGAAATACCTTATCTTGTCACCACTTGTCATGAAGTAGTCATCGCTTGTCTAATTAAAAGAAAAATAAAAATACAGAGAGATCTGAAATCTTTACCTTGGAAAGAGAGGTTTTTGAAAACATTACAAGAAAACGATAAAATGCTGGTAACCATAATGTTTTTTACCCTATCAGAGAACATTTAGGCCATTTGTGTCAATTTCGGATTTGTAGCCTGCAAAATGTTCTTAATAAGAAAGTTTAAAATTTGACATTTGGTATAAGGTTAGCCGTGATGTAAACACCTGTAAAAGACAACACCAGGATACATGTTAATTTCAATATAAATAAATCATTGTATATAGAATTTATGTTTTAGCACATCATGAACTATAGATCTTGAGATAAAGTTGTGTGATTAAAAAAACAAGAGCCGACAGAGACGGGTTATGCTCACCAAACAAGTGCTTGTCATAAAAATATATGCAATTGATATAAATTCACTTCTTTTATCCTAAAAGGACTTGTTCATGCCCCCCCCAAAAATTGAAGTGAAAAGGCATTTACTATCTTAGAGATAGCCAACACAAACAATAAGCCCACTAAGCCCCTTTAAGCCCCTTTTTCCCAAAAGACAATATTACATCATTGAAATAAATACAGGAGGTGGGTGGTTTGTGGCATTTTTGAATAATAATTCAAAATTCAAAATTTTATAAAATTTTGAGCAGTCGTGTAGTAATTAATACATAAGACAATTTTTTACATGAAGCCCCCTTTTTCCGTGATGCAGCCGGAAATTGAGAAAACAGAAGAAAGGTACCTGGGCAACGTTCCAAAAATTTCAGATCTGAAATTTCACAAAGTTTTGAGCACCGATGTAGG
The DNA here is from genome assembly GCA_943736015.1 of Tridacna crocea. Taxonomy (NCBI): domain Eukaryota; kingdom Metazoa; phylum Mollusca; class Bivalvia; order Cardiida; family Cardiidae; genus Tridacna; species Tridacna crocea. The sequence goes on from OX031068.1 coordinate 37,986,347, forward strand.
AGATACCAGTGAAAAACAAATTTTTCCATGAAGTCCTCTTTTTCCGTGATGCAGCCTCACATTGAGAAACCAGGAAAGAGGTATTTGCGCATTAATAATTCAAAGATTGAAAATAAGAAGGACACATGTTGAAACTTGTAAAACAAGATATAACCATGAAGTTTCATGAAATTTTGAAAAAAACTGAACAAGATATTAGTAAAAATTGCAATTTTGCATTAAAGCCCCTTTTTCCTTGGCATTTTACAAGAAACCCCGTTTTTCCATGACAGAGGGTCAAATTGCAAAACACATATATAAAGAAACATGAGCACATGGCAAAACTTTGAAAAAACAATATAACAATAAAGTTTAATGAAATTTTGACCAAAACTGATTGAGATATTAGTAAAAATTGGAATTCTGCAAGAAACCCCCTTTTTCCATGACAGAACATCTACTTAAAATATGCCTAGATTAAAAATAGCAAGGGCGCATGCTGAAACTATCCATAAACAATATAACCATGAAGTTTCATATTTTGACAAAAATTGAATGAGATACTAGTAAATATTGCAATTTTGCATTAAGCCACCTTTTTCCATGACACGGGCTCAAATTGAAAAACCGGGACAGAAATGTCAGCGCATTACCCTAAGGAGTTTATATATGAAGTTTTATCCAATTTAGTCCAGGGGTTGTGGAGAAATGGTTTCGGACAGACAGACAGACAAAGCGGCAACTATTTTTGGGGAGCATAAAAAGTGTGACAATCTTGAACTTTTGAGATCAACTAAGCACATCATTAACTATAAATCTTGAGATAAAGTTATGTGATTAAAAAAAATGTTACAATACTGGACTTTTGAGATCAACTACAATCATACTTGACAACAACAAAAAAGTATTATAAATCACCAAAGGCTCACTATTAACAAATTTTTCTAGACTTGCTAACTCTTTACCAAAAAAAAAAAATTAAACTGGTCCAAAATGAAAGCACTTACAGACAACAAATTGAACATAACTCAAAAATTGAAATTTCTTTCCAGCAGAGTAGAAAACATTGTGGGAAAAGGAGAAAATGCTGGTTACCAGCATTTTCTCCTTTTACCACACTGTTTTCAAAAGGTATCCATCTTAGGGTAGTAAAAACCAGGGATTATTTGGTAAAGGGTTACTTACAATTTTATCTCAAGAGGCAGCACATGTCTGATTCTTTGTAAGACAAAGTTAACATGCTATTCAACTTCCATTAGTACTAAGCTGAAAATATGGCCTTAACTCTTCACCAAACGACAAAATTCTCTAGACTGGTCCAAATTGAAAGCATTTGCAGACTTCAAAATAGATGTGACTGAAAAATTGAAATTTGGTTTAGGAAGGGTAGAAAACATTGTGGGAAAAGGAGAAAATGCTGATTAGTGGTTACCAGCATTGTTGCATTGTATGAAAATTAATGCATGATTCAGAGTGTATGTTATACTGTGCATGCTTGTAGATTCCCACCCTTGTGGGCTTCACCCACAGATAGTTAGTCGTTAATATACCGTTTGATAGAACACACGCTCATGCTGTATATCACCCACTCTTATGGACAACCAACAGCAAACAGCAAACGTAACAAGCATTTTCTCCTTTTCCCACAGTGTTTTCAAAGGGCATCTTTCACAGGGTCGTTAGAAGTCGGGATTGTGTGGTAAAGAGTTAAGAGAGTACATAAGGTTTCTCTTCGATTTGTCAAGGTGACTTTCTCTTTTACGCGCGTTTTACATTACACAACTTTTAAAACTTGTCTGTAATATCATCAAGAAAAACATTTTTAATTTCTACGCTATTGTCTGTACCCTAGTTTCTTGTTAAGAATACAATACAGATGTAAAAAAAAATCCAATTTTTTTACCCGTTTCATTTCAAGCGTTGAAAACACTGTATTGTGCTCCTCTGGTTTCATTTCATCCACAAGACGATGGCACTCTTTCTTTAGTTCCTCAACAATTTTGTTGCCTGCAAATTCTGGCAGGACCAAGTAACCATCCTCATAAAACTGAAAATAAATCAAGAGCTCTAGACAGAGTTAGTGATACTGACTTCAAAATTGAAACTGTTACTTTTTCTTCACTAAACCCTATGTTGTTGGTACTCATTAGAATCTTCTCTTTGAGACGATTCTAATGTGTAACCACAACATAGGGTTTCAATGAGAAATAACAGATTTAGACTATCATCACACTTTCTCATCTGGAGCTCTGATAGGTCAATCTTCAAACTGGGAAGAGGGGCATAAACGTGGGTAATTTAGATTTTTCAAATCTCTAACTGGCATAAACTGACACATTTCCTTTGGTATCCTACAGCACAGGAATTTGACATTCTATAACCAAAATAAATGATAAAATATGACAAAAAAATCTCCCCTATATAATATAAACACAAGGAATGCAACGTCTCGATTGCTGGAGCTAGCACCCGACAGCCTTTCCCAACCAAAATCACCCACGAAACAAACGTTGATCATAATCTCCTTTAGCCTAGTGAGAGACAACACACTAATGTACCTGCAGCATCCGGTGATACCTCAGTAGATATCTTTCAACCTGAGATATCCGTCATGTTTTACAGCTTTATCAGAAAATTTTGATTTGTTTGGGTCTCCATTCGCTGACGTCACAGAAAATGGCAGGAAGCGTATTTTCGTATTACTTATTACTATTGTTTTTTTCGTTTTTAATATATTTATGGACATCACATGATACTAAAGATTTTTCTATAAGTAACTAATAAAAGTATTTGAGTGCATTCTTTTTTAAAGAAAAGATATTTGAAAGAATAGCTGTAAAACATGACGGCAGTGTTCCCACTGAAAATTTTATTTGGGGGTTTTGTACCCCCTACAATTGAAAAATGGGGGTATAAGAAAAAAAATGGGGGTACAAATCAGAGTGAAACTAGTATGCCCTCAATTCTAAATTGTTTACTTAATGCCTCATTTTCGATCCAGTGCAGAACAATCATATAGATCTAGTATGTAAATGAACATTTTTAAATGTAATTGACACTTAAAGAATTGTTTGGCAAACTAGTAGTTTATATGGTCATCTTTCCACATGCCTTATCTACATTAATCATTGTCGAATTCTGACTGAAAACTGCTGTATTCAATATACAGTGTTCCTACTAGCTTTTTATTTCTGGGGTACACTTACCCCTTGAGTTGTAAACCCGGAAGGGGGGCAGCTAGATTTCATATCTGAGAGTATGACAATAATGGTTCTCAAAGCAATCCATACTAATGATTTGCACCAAAAAAGTTTGTCATGTCCAGATATCTGTAGAAATTTACAGCTTACACCCATTAAAAGCTGAAAAAACAGTATGAAGTGACTGTGATCGGACAGTGTAAAAAGGAGCATTTTGTTGTGTCATGGTTTTCCGCGTTTTTTGGACCGATCATTTTTTCGTGTCCGTTTAACTATGGATAAGTATTTCTGCAATAAATGAACTCTCTTTACTAGATTTTGAATGGTTCTACAACTAGATCTAGTGTACCTTGCTTGCTTACGGGAACCCGAATTCTGAAACCTGAAAGCGTCTACAGTATATTTCCGAGCAATTCCCAATATGTGGGTTTACAGACGAAAGACGTTGACGTCGACAAAAGGCTTTTTACCGACTGCGTTAAACAGAGGGGAGCTGAATTAAGGACTTTTTTGGAAACAAACGGGTCCCAGTCTGCAATATAATTGATCGCGATGATAAAGACCGAGTACGCCGACCATGTAAATGTTCTAAAAATAGAAAGCTGGAAATCCAAAATTTTTCTGATGATTTATATTTTCCGAAAATCGCACTTACGTGAGCCTTTCTATGCAAGCGTTTCGTGCTTGATTTTCGTTCGATCTTCTTCTTTATTTTTTTGTGCGTGATTTCACGTATAGGTTTGCAATTTTGTACGTGTTTTATTTCATTTAGACGTGTTTCACGCACGATTTTGCGTGATCGGGAACTCTGATGACGGATATCTCTCGTTTAGTTTAAACATATTTATTTTACATCGATTGAGAAACAAGTTCTTACAACTTATACTAATCTCTCTCAATTCTGCTTCCTGGAAACTACACCAGTACTCGCGCCGAATGTGTGGGCCCATGAAAAATCCCAAAGTTGACACCCGCTCCCGGGTATCGAACTCAGGACCTTCAGGTTATGAGGCCGACGCTCTACCTCACGACCACTGACACCACTTATTATTTTATACCCATGATACGGTCACTTGCAAGAGACCGTATCATGGGTATAAAATAATCATGCACCGGTTCTTAAAGTTCCGCTGTTACTGTAGTGGTTAAAAATTAGAACTTCCGAGGAGGGGGGGGGTTAATAAGGGAGACTACTCTCGTTGAAAGATATCTACTGAGGTATCGCCAGATGCCGCAGGTACATTAGTGTGTTGTCTCTCACTAGGCTAAAGGAGATTATGATCAATGTTTGTTTCATGGGTGATTTTGGTTGGGAAAGGCTGTCAGGTGCTATCGCCAGCAATCGAGACGTTGCATTCCTTGTGTTAATATTATATAGGGGAGATTTTTTTTTCATATTTTTTATCATTTATTTTGGTTATAGAGTTTCAAATTCCTGTAACTACAGGAAAAGTTTTCTAGATTATGAAATCATTTTCTGCCATGATATAAAGACCTTTAACAACATTTTCCTCGCACTGCTACGGAAATTGTTTCTCAACTAATCTGTCCCTGAAATCGTCCGTCTACAAAGCTACAAGCAACAGTCAACAGCCAAACAGGTGAAATTTCTGAAACTATTGTATCATAACTGTATCACCCGAAGTACCGTACCAGCTGTTGCATGGCTGTAGATGTCATTATTGGCATCAACTACACATGCAACCAATGAGTAAGAAAAAATGTTTGTTGTATCAACAGCATGAAATTAGAGCCAAATGATAAACCTGTTTTACTTGCTCCTCTGATAGTATCATTTTTATAAGGCACAGCGAAGTTTGCGAAGAACTGAACTTTGACCATACAGGGGAGCTAACTTTTATAATCGAATGTGTCGTCTGGATGGCATGCATTCACTTCGTACCATAACCATTTCGTACCCTCAACTCTGTACAATACAACAAAATGTAATACTTTTCAAAACTGAAAGCTTTTGCAAACGACAAACTAACTGTTGCTCTTATATAGAAACTTTATTGAGAAAAGGTAGAAAACATTTTGAAAAGAAAAAATTTTGGTAACCAAAATTATTTTTTCTACTTTTTCCTCAATATTTTCAAAAGCCATTTTCTTAGGGGTCTTAAACATTTGGGATTGTGAAAATTAAACATGTCTTGATTAATTCCGTAAAACGCAGGTACAAATATTTACCAAACGACAAAATGTAAGAGTTTCCAATTTAAAAGCTGTTGCATACGTCATAACAAATGCTTCTTTAAAACTGAAATTTGTTTGTGGAAATGTAATATGTAAAGGGAAATAGACTGATAAAACTATTCTTTTAAAAATTTAAAAATAAAACAATAGATCTGCTCATTATTATTACTATCATTACTTTTATTTTTATTATCATTATTCCTGGAAAACGGAATAAGAAATACAATCAAGATTCTTCCTAAAACCAGAGACATAAAATTGTGTGTTGTATGTCTCTGCTAAAACTAAAGCAGCCTATAGGAGGGCAAAACAAGCCATATAATTCGATCATTTATATTGTAATTTGTGAAAAATTTAAAAGTTCTTGTATTTCATGAATTTTTATTTTCTTTCCACGCAGTTACACTGATTTAAGTCAATGGGACGTTCTGTGTTGCACGAACCGGGAAGCGGTCTAAATTAGGAATATTTTTTATGGTCAAAGGGAGAAAACTCGTACAAACTAATATCACTTCTCAATGACAGAGTTACGTCCCTTATATTTGTGGACAGCATAAAACCAAAGACGAATTAACATCGTCGCAGTATGTGAAGACGATCTGTATCGAAAAAAAAAAATTTTTTTTTTCGTAGAGCTGTCATTATTTCTGGCATAGTTTAAGACTTGTTACTAGATTCTGCTACTTCCTAAATATTATGACAAAAGAAACATAAACCAATTGAAGACATGGTTATTAGTTTGTAAATATATGGTCGGTTGTCTCCCTTGCATTTCACACATTCGTACACAAGGCGACCGCCAAAATTTAAACTTGGAAGCAACAACTCGGTATCAAAGTAAGATCTCACACAGAATATGAATATAGCTTTTGTGATAAATCTTATTTACTGATGGATGTTGACGATAATATGCTTTCTTATATTACAATTCTAACTTATAAACCATCGACATGTTTCCATTGTAGGTTTTCGAGGTTTTTGACAATTTGTCGTTAATATGGGCCGAATTGTCATTCAGAACATCAGATTTTGTGCGAGTGAAAATTGATTTGAAAAAGCAAAGAATGTGTGTGTGTTTTTTTTAATCGGCCTGAAAATTTCATCTTACTTATTTAGCAGGATAAAGGTTACGAGGGTCCAGGTTTGCGAGAGACCGTATCATGGGTATAAAATAATCATGCACCGGTTCTTAAAGTTCCGGTGTTACTGTAGTGGTTGAAAAATAGTCTCTTCCGAGGAGGGAGGGGGGGGGGTTAATAAGGGAGACTACTCTGCATAACTAATGGATAAACAGATTGTACGAGTTTTTTCCCTTTGACCATAAAATCACAATGGAATCCGACGGTGACCGCTTCCAGACACAAGACCGATCGAAAAAATTTTGTAACTTTCTCTTTGATTCCTGACCAATTCTGACCCATAAAAACATCTTTTTAGATCTATTGCCTAATATTTATATCGTTTTGCAAATTAACTGTAGATTATGACTGATTTAAAACATGGTTTTCTTCTTACATGTATGTCTTTGGCTGATTAGGACAGGCGGCCTACCTTCGATTCGGAGGGTAGCTCTGTTCATATTTCTGTGGCTTTGTCACAGCTTGCAGGAGTTTTCTAAACTCTAGCCCTTAGAGGAGAAACAATTTCGAGAATATCGTTGGGGTTATGGGAATATCCTTTGCTTTGGAGGTGGCGAGGGGTCTGTAAACTCTGTGTTAAGTGGGATTCGAAGTACCTACCTGCTAAAAATTTCAAATTTACAACTTCTGACTCATTTTGAGGATAGTTGTCCTAGTGTTGTGGGAAAAGGATAAAAAGCTGGTTTGTCTCCTTTTCTCACAGTATTTTCTAAAAAGTATTCCTTCTAAGTTAGATGGGTTGAAGATTTAAATCATGATTAGGTTTCCTATTCTGTTATAAAAGGCTGCATCTAAGAGAAAGGCAAAAACAAACCATAATTAGTTTTATTCAATGTATCTTTATGCATGAAATAAGAAGCCATTATATAGAAAGCACATAGCATTGTACTTTCCAATACGAAAAATAAGGTAGTGTTCGACAAACAAGTCTGAATGAATAATCCGAATCCCTAAGCTGAAAAGTTTAGGGACGAACAAGCCCGGGGATGAACTGGTTATGGGACGAACAAGCCCGGAGCCCAAAAATTGTGTGGCAGGGAACCAAGGGTTTGTTTACCTTGGATTTTTCTGTCTCACGAAAACAGTTCTGAACACGAAAAAAGAAAAGAAGCATTTGAAATTCACAAGCCATGGTAATGAAGTAAAAATATCAAAATCACATATAAACGTTCAATCTAAGTTGGTTGTATAGTTATTTCATGCCTAAAACCGTGTAAATATTTTGGAAATAAAATTACTTCTGACCGGTTAAAAATTTTCAGCACTTTCGGACTGGACCACTCTCGGACACAACTTACAGGATCATCAGATATGTTCATTTCAATATTGAGTCCGATTTACATTTTCATTTAGCTTTTGACTGCCATTTTTAATCCTTTTCGTCTCTTTTTTTAGTGGGGATTTACTCCATTTATACTTACTGTTGTTCACCATCACAAAAAATGAGGTGAATTGTCTGTCCACAATTTCATTTACAGTACTCACTCTATTTACGTTCATTGCTTGCTTACATGTTTATCACAGCCTCTTCAGTTCGTGTGGTTAAAATACAGTCAAACTTCAGTGGCTAGAATATGTGTAATTTTAAATACCAATGAATTATGAACAACATTAATTATCTGTCTTGACAAAATCTTGACATAGTTAATTTTGTTCTACCTCATTCAACTCTCAAAACCCATAACACATATCACAGTACTGTCATACATTTTCTTGTGTCTGCTCGAAATTCCCATGTACATATATATACTTGCAAAATGCGAGTCTGACAGAATTAGAAAATGAGAACTGAAATTCTAAGCACTCGAAAAAACTGCAAGTGCAAATTATTGAAGGTCATTTATCAAAATGTACAAAATTTATATGTGAATACAAATGAGGCAATTCTTTTCGTTCTGGATAAACTTTGGTCATGTAACCGATCAACGGCTGTAAATAATTTTAAGTGAAGCCATTGAAGCCTCCAAAAACATTTGTCTGCCCTCACAGCAAGTACTTTGATTTTGTGTTTTCTAAAGAGTATTTTAATTCAATCTCTGAATGTAAAACAGTAATATTTATCAGTATGTCCTGAAAAGATAATCTTCATGCACAAATGATAAAGAGAAATAAGTCGGAAGCGTTGGACATGCTAATCCAGTTATCGGACACTCAGAAATGCAGATGTGATACATCCATCATTCCTTCACAAAATTTTCCACTGTTGTAAATTATATAGAAATTTAATTTAGTTCGAGAAACTTAACAAGAGGGAGAAAAGAGAGTGTTGTAAGCATTGTGGGAATAGGTGAAAATAATGGTTAGCCCAAAATTTTCTCACTTTTTAAGGAATGTAAGTAATGGTAATTTGAAATGGTAATTGCTTGTATTCATTTTGATTTCAGATCTTTTGACAGATTTTCCATCAGCGAGGGGTCAAACAGCAGAAAAATGTCTACATCTTTCAACTTACAAACAAACAAAAAGGAGGATTTGAGTATCAGATTGAGAACCCAGTAAGCAATCTTTTCCTTTCTTTATGGAAATCTTTACAAAACAGCCAAATTTTAGCTTGGTCCAAATATAAAACATATCCAAAAGAAATGAAATTTGTCCCCAAATGGTGAAATTTGTCTTCAAAAAAGTAGAAAGCAGTGTGGAAAAAAAGAAAATGCAGGTTACGATCAATTTCTCCTTTTTTTCTCCATAGTGTTTTGAAAAGTTTTGTCCTTCCAGACCTCTAAAGTACAGGCTTTCTGGCACAAAGTTAAGAAATATATATTGTATGAAAATGAGATACATGTGTAGATGTGATATTTAGTTTTTCGACTCAAGAAAATAGACCAAAAAACAAAAGACTTCTTTAATGTTAAAAGGTTTCAAACTTCAACTGTAACTTTCAGTGATGCTTTTCGCTAGCAAAATCCACAATATCAGATCTTGTATATATCCAAGATCAGACTGCACACTCTCTGCAGTCTAATCTTGAGTTTTGCTGTGTTCAAGTGTTTGATCTACATTGTCTATGAATACAACCACAGCTCCAGATAAGAGGGTGTGATGACATTCTAAATCTGTTATTTCTCTTCCAAACCCTATGTTGCGGATACTCATTGGAATCATTTCAAATCTACAAAAGACAAATTTAACAATTTGAAACATAAATTACTTGAATTATGGTTTAACCCTTTACCTGATATGCCAATATGAGGCTCTTCCATTTCAGCAGCAAATAAAGATATGATGTCAAAAATATGGACAAATAAGGATACAAATATCTGATTGAGTGGAAAACATGGTGGGAAAAGGAGAAATTGCTTGTTACGAGCAATTTCTCCTTTTCCCACAATGTTTTCAAAAGCTGTCTTTTGTTGATGTGTCAAAATGAGTATCTATGGAGTAAAGGGTTAATAATACTTTGATAGAAAAAGTCTAAAATTTTGTCATCTGGTAAAGAGTTAACATGCTATGTAAAAGAGCTAAAATGCTCACTAAAAACTTGCTGTTTTTGTCTGACGGATGTTTACTTTGTAAATATGTTTAATTCTTTACAACACAGTCCCGACTTTTAATGACCTTGAGAAAGAAGCCTATAGAAAACATTGTGGGAAAAGGAGAAAATGCTGGTAACTAGCATTTTCTCCTTTTCCCACATTGTTTTCTTCATTTCCCAAGACAAATTTCATTTTTTGAGTCACATTAATTTTGTTGTCTGCAAATGCTTCCAGTTTGGACTAGTCTAAAATTATATTTTTTGGTAAAGAGTTATCAGTGACATACACCTTTGTTCTATTTGTACTTACCAGATGATAGACTGCCTTTTCGAAAGTATTTGCAGATGGAGGGGGGGGGGGGCGGTGTTGGAAGAGGAGGTTAGGGTTATTTTCCTACCTCCCATATTTTATTCATCATATCCCTGTGTCTAAAATGACAGGATTTTTGTTAGGGTCTAGAAAATTCAGCAGAAAAAAAATCATGGGTATAAAATTTGTTAGACTGAATATCATTTGAAATAACATGTATTTGCATTCTTTTATTACTGAAACTCAGATTCTTTGTTTTGTAAGTAGCTACAATACACAATTTTCATTAAAAGTTTGAGTTATAATATCATTTCGTCCCCATTTTCCTCTCGGTCTATCTCTGTCTCAAGTATGGAAAATAAATCGAAATGTTTTTGTGTCGATACACTGCGGGGGGAAAAAAGGTAAAATCTAGACAAAATGCAAAGCTTAATCTTTTTTTTTTTATTTTGTGCTTTTTTTATCAACTGATCTATGCATTTAATTACAGCATACTATATACACACATGTTATATTAATATGATTTAACTCTTTACCAAACAACAATATTTTAGACTGGACCACATTGAAAGCATTTGCAGACGACAAAATAAAAGTGACTGAGAATTTGAAATTTCTTTTGTAAAGGGTAGAAAACATTGTGGGAAAAGGAGAAAATGCTGGTTACCAGCATTTTCTCCTTTTCCCACAATGTTTTCTAAAGCTTTCAGTGTTCCCGATCACGCAAAATCGTGCGTGAAACACGTATAGATGAAATAAAACACGTACAAAATTGCAAAACTATACGTGAAATCACGCACAAAAAATACAGAAGATGATAAAAAAAGCAGGAAACGGTTGCATAGAACGGCTGTCGTAAGTGCAATTTTCGGAAAATATAAATCATCAGAAAATTTTTGGATTTCCAGCTTTCTATTTTTAGAACATTTACATGGTCGGCGTACTCGGTCTTTATTATCGCGATCAATGATATTGCAGACTGGGACCCGTTTGTTTCCAAAAAAATCCTTAATTCAGCTCCCCTTTGTTTAACGCAGTCGATAAAAAGCGTTTGTCGACGTCAACGTCTTTCGTCTGTAAACCCACATTTGGAATAGCTCAGGAATATACCTTAGACGCTTTGGTTTCAGAATTCGGGTTCTCGTAGGCAAGCAAAGGTACACTAGTTGTGGAACCATTCGAAATATAGTAAACAGAATTCAGTTCTTGCAGAAATATTTATCCATAAATAAATTAACGGACATGAAAAATTGATCGGTCCAAAAAACGCGGAAACCCATGACACAAAAAAATGCTCCTTCTTTGATTGTCCGATCACAGTCGCTTCATACTGTCTTTTCAGCTTTTAATGGATGTAAGCTGTAAATTTCGACAAATATCTGGATATAATAAACTTGTTTGGTGCAAATCATCAGTATGGATTGCTTTGAGAATCATTATTGTCATACCCTCAAATATGAAATCTAGCCGCCCCCCTCCCTCCGTGTTTACAACTCAAGGGGTATTAAGTGTACCCCTGAAATAAAAAGCTAGTAGGAACACTGCATATTGAATACAGCAGTTTTCAGTCAGAATTCGACAATGATTAATGCAGATAAGGCATGTGAAAAGATGAGCATATAGACTACCGGTACTAGTTAACACTTTGCCATACAATTCTTTAAGTGTCAGTTACATTTAAAAATGTACATTCACATAGTAGATCTATATGATAGTTCTGCATAGGATTGAAAATAAGGCATTAAGTAAACAATTTAGAATTGTGGGCATACTAGTTTTTTCTCTGAAGTTGTACCCCCATTTTTTTTTCTTATACCCCCATTTTTCAATTGTAGGGGGTATAAAACCCCCAAATAAAATTTTCAGTGGGAACACTGGCTTTCTTTCTCAGGGGCGTCAAAAGTCGGGATTGTGTGGTAATGGGTTAACCCTTTACCAAACAATCCCTGGGTTTTACCATTCAGAGGAAGAAGCTTTCTAAAAATATTGTGGGGAAAGGAGAAAATGATGTAAACCATTACTTTCTGCTTTTCCCACAATGTTTTCTACCCTGCTGGAAACAATTTCAGTGTTTAAGCTACGTTTATTTTGTTGTCTGCAAGTGCTTTCAATTTGGACAAGTCTAAAATTTTGTCGTTTGGTAAAGCTTTAATGATATATAATGATTATGATGGCATTGTGAAATTTTCATGATACTATCAGATCTGCTCTGAAGTTTGCAGGAAAATGATTACCTGTATAGACTGCACAGTAAAGTTACTCTTTAACTCTTTCCGAAACGACAAAATCTGGACTCTTCCAAACTGAAAGAGTTTGCAGACGACAATTTTAGATTTTGAGAAAATGGCAGAAAGTTCTCAAAAAGGGTAGAAAACACTGGGGGAAAAGGAGAAATTGCTTGTAATGAGCAATTTCTTCTTTTCCGACAGTGTTTCAAAAGACTTTTACTGCAGACGTGTAAAAGCCAGGGCTTGTTTGAGAAAGGGTTAAAGAAAAGAAAAGTTGCTTTAGCATTTTATCAAATTCCATCATTGACCTGCGTAGCATGTCAAAATACAAACCATGTGGTTTAAAACCCATTACCACACAATCCCTACTCTTGACGCCCCTGAGAAAGAAGCCTTTAGAAAACATTGTGTTTTATACCCTTCACAAAATAAATTTCAAATTTTCAGTCACTTTTATTTTGTTGTCTGCAAAAGCTTTTAATTCAGACCAGTCTAAAATTTTGTCGTTTGGTAATGAGTTACTAGCCAAGGTATATTATATTACAGAATTCTGTCACACAATTTCTCTGTGAATATAGAAATCAACATTATTCCGCTAGATGGCATTCTATAAATACTCATCTAATTTGGGCATCCTGGGTACAGAACCGAACTACTTTCCTACGCGACAACCGTTACTTTGAATGTCGAACTAAAATAAACGTTTACTCTACAAAACACTACCTCGTGCAATTCACTTGGCTATGATCAGCAGTTTGGAGAAATCTGGAGCTAAAGCAGATCTCATTTCTCCTCAAACGTATTGATATGAGCTATTTTCTACATTGCTACTTTCTAGAGAGTAATATTACAGTCTGCCAGCTTTTGGGGCTAGTGATGCGTCATATTAGATAGTCGAATCTTCAAAGAATATGACATGCGCAGACAACATAAAAATCGAAAGTGGTGACACAGTTACGTGTACATTTAGACTAATTTGTCTTAACTCATCACAAAACAACAATATTTTATGCTTGTCCAGTTTGACAGCATTTGCAGACGACAAAATGAAAGTGACTGAAAATTTGAGAGATGTTTTGTGAAGGGTAGAAAACTTTGTGGGAAAAGGAGAAAATGCTGGTTACCAGCATTTTCTCCTTTTCCCTTAATGTTTTCAAAAGGCTTCTTTTCCAGGGGCGTCAAAAGTAGGGATTGTGTGGTAATGGGTTAAAATGACACCCCCCATTCTTCAAGCATGTGCATGCTCCAAAGATTTTTTTTCTTGTCTTGAATTTTTTATCATAATTTACTAAATATCAACACATTGTCATACATTTTATGTTTAAGTATCTGCCATTAAAACACCTTATCATATTATAAATGATACACATGTAGCTGTCTATAGAGAAAATAGTGCATGATCTAATTTCATCACCATACTTGATATTCTTCCACTGAACCATATTGAAATATTTACAAGTCTAAAATTTTATATGGATGTAATTATGTGTTATCTGACTAGAAATAGTAAAATTATTAGTCTGTAATTTTAAGGCTGTAATTTTATTTTTCAGTAATGAGTGAGCCCTTTATCAAACAACAACCCTGAGGAAGACGCCTATTAAAACATTGTGGGAAAATGAGAAGTCACTGGATACCAGCTTTTTTTGTATTATCCTACAATGTTTTTTCACTTTTTCAAAGACAAATCATCTTTTGAAATACCGTATTTGAATTGTGGTCTGCAAGTACTATCAATTTTGTTGAGTCCTAAATGTTGTTGTCTGTTCAAGAGTTAATCCTAAGGCTGTTAAGCGTGACTCACTGACCTTTTTGCAGACAATGTAGATCAAGATCAGACTGCACATACTGTGCAGTCTGATCTTGGATCTAAAATGTCCAATTAGGAAATGTTTTTCCTCAAAATGTAACATTATAATAGCAACATTTGGGCTATTACTGTTGGGTTGAAAATTTCATTTAACCCATTACCACACAATACCTACTTTTGATGCCCCTGAAAAAGAAGCTTTTAGAAAACATTGTGGGAAAAGAAGAAAATGCTGATAGCCAGCGTTTTCTCCTTTTCCCACAATGTTTTCTACCCTTCATAAAAGAAATATCAAATTTTCAGTCTCTTTTGTTTTGTCGTCTGCAAATACTTTCAATTTGGATAAGCATAAAATTTTGTTGTTTGGTAACGAGTTGAGTTATTCACCAGGAAAAGAGGTAATACACTTAGGAATGCATGTTTGTGTATACGGATGTTTGTAATCGTAACAAATGCTGACCTGATTTTGGAAAATCTGATTTCAGTGATCTCAAGAGGGCTAAGAATGAAACAAAGAAATTGGAGAAGGAAGGAAAGAAAATGGAAGAGCGACTCATGGAGCTGAAACTTGCCATGAACAAAGAGAAGGAGGAGAGAGAGTAAGACTCAATCTTGTCGCTGTACATAGTCACATGGTTTTGTTTGCATTTAATTTGCTGGTTGCAAAGAATTGCTACCACAGCTAAAATGTTTTCCATATTACTACAGAAAAGTCCATGAATACAGAGAGGGGAGACAACAGAGAACAAGACCTAGACTTCAGCTTTGTAACTGCACATAGTCACATGGTTATGCATGTATCTGCATTTAACAATTTCCCGAACAAAAACATTTTAGGCCTGTCCAAATCAAAAACATTTGCAGGCGACAAAATAAAAGTGACAGAAAATTTGAAATTTGTTTTGTGGAGGGTAGAAAACATAGGGAGAGAAGGAGAAAATGCTTGTTACCACAATTTTCCCACAATGTTTTCTACAGGCCTCTTTCTCAGGGCCGTCAAAAGAAGAGATTGTGTAGTAATGGGTTAACTGCTGGTTGCAAGCAATTGCTCCTATAGCTAAAACATTTTCATATTACTATAGTATAGAAAAGCAAATTTCCTTTCATTGAAATATTTCTCCTTCAGTTGACTTGTATTGAATTACATGGCTCAATTATGAATTCAAGCTGTCAGGGGTACTGAAACTTGCATGATTTAATTTTTCTCTTTATAAACAGGAGACAAGGGGGAGGATTTTGGAAGACGGGACAAACTGGGACATTAAATAATTATGCTGAAGAAGTCCTGACAAAAAAGAAAAACAAAAGTGTAAGTTTTTTGTCAAAAAAAAAAACCCAACCAAGTTAACCAAGTTACTAGTATTATCTATAGCTGCCTGTCAATCTTTACAAAACACTCCTTAGGTGTAATGATGAGGACAGCTGTAGAAAATAGCTAGGTAACCAGCATCTTCTCATTTTTCTACTACATGTATTATTTCTACTATTTCTGATATAAATATTGTCATTAGAGCACATTTAAGTTGTTGCAAATGCTAAAAAGTTGACAACTCTTAAATTTTGCTTGTTGAGTAAAGAGATAAACTAGAACATTGATGATAAGTGACAGCCAAAATATTTTTTTTTGTGTGTGTGTGTTTACTTTTGCACTACTGTTACTCATGGGAAAGCCATTATCATATGACAAGTTATAACTATCATATGTAACAGCATGAAAGCTCTCAAAGTAACTATTTGTCATTAAGGAGTTTTAACACTTTCAATCATTACTTTAGCTCAGTTTATTGGTATATGTGTATTCCTATCTTAAGTAGTTTTTTTTTTTTCAGGCATCCTCAAGTGGCAAAGGAAAAATAAAGATTCTAAAAGATAAACCTTTAGGTAAGTATTGATACAATGGGTATAAACACGGCATTAGGTAAGTATTGATACAATAGGTATAAACAAGTTGCTTTTGTTTTCAGTCTAGATCAAGGTCAGACTGCTTGAAATATGTAATTAGTAATATTTGAAGCCTGGTACAATCATATACTTGGAACATTGTGGTTAATATCTCCTATAAAGGTCTATTTGATTACTTCATAACTCTCAAGGCTAGGATATAACAAGCAAGTATACTTGCACTTTTATGCAAGCACTCTGTACAAAGATTTTTATGATCAAGATTTTGAGAAATGAATTCTGTGGACAGCACAGATCATCTTTGTCAATATGTGATTTTTAATCCTGGGCTATAATCTTTACTACTGTGTTAACTCTTTACCAAACGACAAAATATTAGACTGGTCCAAATTGAAAGCATTTGCAGACAACCAATCAAATGTAACCCAAATGATGATTTCTCCTTTTCCCACAGTGTTTTCAGAAGGCTTCTTCCTCCTGGTGGTAAAAGCCAGGGATTGTTTGATAAAGGGTTAACTCTTTACAAAACAACAAATTTTATAGACTGGTCCAAATTGAAAGCATTTGCAGATGACAAAATAATTGTGACTGAAGAATAGAAATTAGATTTGGGAAGGGTAGAAAACATTGTGGGAAAAGGAGAAAATGATGGTTACCAGAAAACATTGAGGGAAAAGGAGAAAATGCTGGTTAATAGCATTGTGTCCTTTTTCCACAATGTTTTTTTTAAAAGGCCTCTACCTCAGGCTCATCAAGAGTTGTCAATGTGTAGTAAAGGGTTAAAGCATTTGAAGGCGACAGATTTGATATGGCTCAAAAGATGATTTTAATCTTTAGAATGAGAGAATACATACACAGAAAAGGAGAAAATGCAGGTTTTCAGCATTTTCTCCTTTCCCCACTATGTTTCCTAAGGCCTGGTTTTTCGGGGTAGTTAAAAATCCAATGATTGTTTTGTAAAAGGTTGATAAACTCATCACCAAAAATAATTTTCTGATGATCTTTAAATTTCGAAAAAAAAAATTCAGGAGTCTGAAATTTTGTTTTCTGTTTGAGAATTAACAGCACTTTATAAACTGATTGTAGATCTACCTGAGCGGAGTAATCAGCCAGGCACAATGGCATTTATAGCCCAGAAAGGTTCAGCCACCCCTAGAGACAAGCCCAAGGGTCCTAAATGTGGACAGTGTGAAGAAAGACCAGCAGCTGTGGTGAGTATGACAGTTAAATGTTGTTTTATTAATATTTGGTTAACCCTTTACAACACTTTTTCATCTCAACTCCAAGACAAAAAGCTTTTGAAAACATTGTGGGAAAAGGAGAAAATGCTGGTAACCAGCATTTTCTCCTTTTCCCACACTGTTTTCCACCCTATCAAAGACAACCTTCACAATTTGAGCATGATTTAATTTGATTCAGTGCTGGGATGTCATAATAGGTTTTTGAAAAGGTTGAAAACATGGTAGATTAGGCCTAAAAAAAAGTCTGTGTTTAGGGTTTCCCTACGTACCCTACCGAGAAAATGCTACCAACCCTAAACTTTTTTGCCATGATTAACAAAACTTACCTGTCGGGTATGATTTTACTATATGTTTCATGTAAAACGCTTTTGGAAAAAATAAATCCCTACCTACAATATCTCGGACTGAAACCCTAAACAGAGATATATTTTTAGGCCTAAAGGACAAAGAGTTTAATATCATCATTTTATCACAATACTTAGAAAAGCCCTGCCCTTCTTGATCTTCAAGACAATTTTTTGTGAAATGTTAACAGGACCTCCTGCATGAAGGAAATCATTTATATTTTATCATCCACAGTCATGCATGCAGTGTTCCGAAGACTACTGTGCAGGCTGTTTTGCAGCTTTTCACTTGAAAGGGAACTTAAAGAAACACAGATCTGTACCTCTGACAGCTACACCAAGACAGTGCTTTGCTTCGCCCAGACCTAATCCAGCCCAGATCAGCTCATCCTTCGATTTTCAGGAGGATGAAAGCCAGCTTATATCTGTATATCAGCCATCAAGTGGACGACATGTAAATTGACCGAATTATTTGTCAAATCTTGAACACTCAATCCCCATTTTAACTATCTTGAGGGAGAATCTTTTTGAAAATATTGTGGGAAAAGGAGAAAATGCTGGTAACCAGCATTATACTTCAGTTTCAATTAAAGTGGCATCCAAGAAGATTTGTTACGGGAAGTTTTGATGAAATCATGATAAAGACTGACAACTTTTATCAGCATGCAAATACTGCTTTAGGATGAAAATGCAGACAGAAATACATGTAGAAAATAAAAAAAATTACAAGCTGATGCATGTTATAGTTAACCTAATTATACAATGATTTCAAATAACACTTTCTATCATTAACTCTGTGCTAGACAAAAAAAATTTAGATATCCATTTTGAAAAAAAAAATGCAGAGGACAGATTCAGTGTGTGTCAAATTAAGAAATCTTTCTTTTAAAGGGAAGGAAACATGGTGGTAAAAGGAGAAAATGCTGCTTTCCAGCATTTTCTCCTTTTACCACAGTGTTTTCCAATGCAGTCTTCCTCAAGACAGGACTGCTGTTTAACTCTTTACCACAAAATCCCAACTTAACCACCCTGAGAAAAATGCCTTTTGAAAACATAGTGGGGAAAGGAGAATGTGCTGGTTACGAGCATTTTCTCCTTTTCCCACAATGTTTTCTACCCTTTTCTACCCTACCCTTCTCAAAACAAAGTTTTCGGTCACATTTATTTTTGCGCCTGCAAATGCTTTCAATTTGGATACGTCTAAAGTTTTCTCGTGTGGTAAAGAGTTAACGAATTTTGTAGTCTTTGTTGAAGTAAAGGAAAAACTATTTCTGCAGAGAGACCGCAACAGTCCAGAGGGCGCCAGTGGTACATATGAAAACAGTTTACTAAATGGTTCATATAATGAAGCAGAACAAGCAGCGTCTTTCCAGGAGGCTCTTAATGCGTGGAGGGGCGGCAAAGATGGGGCCAGTGAAAGCTCATCAAATGACTTAAACCAGAGAACCCCAAGACCTGTTTCCAGGGTCATGACCCCAAGTATGTACTTAATGTATTATCATGGCATGAAATATTAAAACCAAAAAGTTTTCTGTTGGAGGAAGTATATACAAGCCAAATATGCCTGCACATGTGTCCATAAGTAAATAGCTCAAATACCTTAATGATTTTATAATGTAGTCTTACGAATAAAGTCTGTAACAAAGAAACAAAGAAATGCATAGCTCAAATGCAAAAATGCAAAAGAGAATTCTCTTTGGCTCAGTGGTTATGGTACCGGTCTTTTAAACCTCGAAAAACAAGGATATAATTTGCCCTTCATGGTTTCGAATCCCGCCAGATGCGGTTTGCCTTTGAGCTATACGTTTCTTTGTTTCTTTGTTACGGACTTTGTTCTTAAGAGTAGCATCATAGTATCTGGTATAAAACTATTATTTATTTAATATTAGCTTATTATCATTTAAGTAATTAAAGAAGGAATGCTTTAACATATAACCAATTTATCACATAGATAGAAAATTTAGTTTGCAAGTTACAGTGGGATGTAAAGTTATATCATATTCTGTATCCTATCTCTTTAGTAAACAACAAAAATTTGAGCATGTCTGTATCAAAAAAAAAATTTATAGATGACAAATCAGATGTGGTGGAAACTGTTTTTAGAAAGAGTAGAATGCATTGTTGGAAAAAGAGAAAATATTGGATACCAGCATTTTCTTCTTCTATCACAATGTTTTCAGAAGCCATGTTTCTTCTAAGAACTGCTGTTTCCTTTTGGAAAGAAATATTGTAGTGTATCTTATATAGCAGTATAATGGCTTTTGTTCAACAGCTGTCAATGTTGATACATCCACTGGAATGCAAGAAACACCTCAGGAAATCGACATCAAGTTTTCGAACAACATTAGCTATGCAGAAAGACTTCTACTGAAGAAACACAGACGGACAGATGTGGATGCCTTATTTACCCCAAGAGATAAAACTCCTAGCATTCAAAACACACCCAGATATTCTGCAAGAGAATCTGCAAGAAAAACACCACCTATGCAGCGTGAAATGTCAAGCATTTCTATGAAGATGGAAGATTTTGATGATTTCGGTATTTGATCTCTTTTATACTTCAAACATTTTCATTCATATCTGATGTTTGATTCTTAACATTGACATATCTTTATTATCCCTTTACTTGTCCAAATTGGAAGCATTTGCAGACAACAAAAAGGGTAAAAAACATTGTGGGAAAAGGAGAAAATGCTGGTTACCAGCATTTTCTCCTTTTCCCACAATGTTTTCAAAGGCACTCCATTGTTTGAATGACCGCGAGGAAGATTCATTTAAAAAACATGGCAAAAGGAGAAAATGCTGATAAGACCTGCTGTTCTAAGAAATTAAGAATGGATTTCCTTTTGCCCAAAAGGCATAGTGTAGGATTCGTCATTTAGATACCCCAAATTTGATTCCCACTTTTGAATGTTTTGATACCAGTGTCTTTTCAGCATTTACAATCCTATGTTGTGTATAAACCAGAAGCAAGCAGCTTTTGAGAACTTATTGGAAAAGAAAAAAAAAAGATGGTAGCCAGAGTCCATTCTATTCCCTACAGTGTTTTTTAACCCTTTCCCAAACAAGCCCTTGTTTTTACATGTCTGCAGTACAATTCTTTGGAAAACACTGTTGGAAAAGAAGAAATTGCTCATAACGAGCAATTTATCCTTTTCACACAGTGTTTTCTGCCTGTTCGGATAATTTTCTGCCATTGTTATAAGTTAAAATTGTTGTCTGCAAACTCTTTCAGTTTGGAAGAATCTAAAATTTGTTGTTTGGGAAAGGGTTAAAAGGCTTTTCATTAGAACTATGGGCTTGATATTTTTCCCTTCACTTATTCAGCAGGATAAGCGTTAGTTATGTCTTTATGTCTTCTTTTACCCTTTATCACTCAATCCTGACTTTTTAACTACCCCAAGAAAGAAGTATTTTGAAAACATTGTGGGAAAAGGAGAAAATGCTGGTAACCAGCATTTTCTCCTTTTCTCACAATGTTTTCTACCCTATCAAAAACCAGGTGTATCAGTTGAGCCCAAATCTAAATTTCTGCCTGCAAATGCTTTGAATTCCGGACAAGTCTGGAATTTTGTCATGTGGCACCACATTGAAAACAATTGCAAATGAAAAACTGAATTCAGCTGAAATTGTGCAGTTTGCTTTTGAAGATTTAGAAAACATTGTTGAGAAAGGAGAAAATGCTGGTTACCAGCATTTTCTCCTTTTTCAACAATGTTTTCAAAGGATATTGTCCCAGGGTCATTAAATCTCGGGATAAGGTGGTAAACTTGTTAAGACAGAACATTGTGTCCTTTGTAGATGATGAAGAAAGAGTCAATTTTCAAGCCCTTTTCAATGCTGTGAAGACTTCAGATTCAGACAAATCCCTGTACCCAGATCCAGACACAATCTCCATTGTAGAGGTTGAACTACAAGAATCTCAGGTCAGGTTCACTTCTTTTTATCTGATATTAGAAGATTGCACACCATGGGGAAGTGAAAAAGTTATTGTTTAGTGCTGAGTGTAGCTACCTTTTTTTCCTTTATCATTCTGGACTAATTATTGATCACTTTTTAAATCATAAGTTTTGATTGCTTTTGTTCTTAGTCAAAGATATGATTGATTGATTGTATGGTGTTTAAAGCTGTTTGCAGCATTATTTCAGTTATATTGCAGCAGCCATTGCACCTATCCATGGTTTCCTGGAGTTTCTGCTACCATTACTCCACACAATATTTTTTAAAAGCCACTGACTATTTTTCCACATAACCATTGTCGAAACAATGATCAGCCATGAGAGAGGAATGAATCCTGTCACAATGACTATCATCAATCCACGGAAAGAAATTGGCCAAGCCAGGGATCAAACTCACAACCACCTTTCCTCAAGTCCTGTGTGCTACCGACTGAGTTACTGGGGCTTGGCTAGTAAAAAACAACAGAGTTTGTTCAGCATATAGATATATGTATTAGAAGCAGGGTATTTTAGCTTGTTAGAAGCAAGGATCTTTTTTGAAAAGTTTGAAAAGTGCCATAGAGTTATAACTGTATCTTTGTGTCATTTTGCTGATATACTTGTCTGTTCATATACTTGTTTTGATAAAAGTCAAGGGTTTTTTTTGATATTACAGTCAAATGAACAATTTGAGAAATCTATGAAATACAAAGTACAAGAAGAAGGTGGAATGGAGAAATGGAACACCGAGTTGCAGTATGTCAAACTTGTTTGATTACCTAGATTGTTTCTTGATTATTTTTTACTTCCGCAACTATAAAAACCTAATAAACTTTTTCTGTTTTACTCTTTCGGAAACAAGATCTGGTTTTTACGTGTCTACAGTGAAAGTCTTTTGAAAACACTGTGGGAAAAGGAGAAATTGCTCGTAACAAGCAATTTCTCCTTTTCCCACGGTGTTTTCTACCTTTTTTTGAGAACTTTCTGCCATTTTTTCTTAATCAAAAATTATCTTCTGCAAACCCTTTCGGTTTGGAAGGGTCCAAAATTGGTCGTTTGGGAAAAGGTTAAATGTCTGAATCAACAGTAGCTTTGTCACCCATCCAAGCTTGAACTCTTTACCACACAATGACAAATTTTATCACCCTAAAAGAAGAAGCCTTTTGAAAACATAGTGGGAAAAGGAGAAAATGCTGGTAATTTTGATAAGATCAGAGGGTAGGGTAGGTGTAGCCTACACAGGCTGCCCTATAGACTAGAAGTGAGAATAGCAGATATTTCAGGAAAAGAAAGATCAAAATGTGTCAGTTTTACATAGTGATTTTTTCATCGTAATTTTTTTCAGGAATGATCTGGCTACGCAAAGTTTTGAGGCAAGACCACCTAGTACCAGTAAAAGCAGCAGAAGAAGATCAGCCCGTAAAAGTGCAAAACTCACTCAGACTACCAACTCAAGTACATTCTCTGGAAACGAAGAGACAAGCTTTTCTGATAAACATTCTGTGAAAATGGAGAAAGATACATCAGCGGAAAACTCCAGAGTTCTTGGTGCTAGATTAAATGATGTTGAAAACACAATGAAAAGAGAAAAAACTAAGTCATCTGTTAGGTTTGAGTCAGAGGTTACTATCTTGGAATCAAATAAAGCAAACATGACAATTTCACCAGAACTGCAATCTGTGAGAAGTGAAAAACAGAAATCTAGACCCCAGTCAAAAACAAAAGAAAAGGTAAGACCACAGTCGGGTTCAAGGTCAGGCAGTCGACAGGCACAGTCAAGGTCAAATAGTAGACAAGGATCAAGGCCGTCTTCCAGAGCCAACAGTAGGATTGGATTTAGCAGATTAAGTTCAAGGGCAGATAAGTAAGTAAAAAACTTTCAAACTGATTTTTTTCCTATTTTTTTGGTACCTTTTTTGTTGTTTTCAAGAGTAATTACTGACTATGTTAACCCATTACCACACAGTTCCTACTTTTGATGACCCCGAGAAAGAAGCTTTTTGAATACATGGTGGGAAAAGGAGAAAATGCTGGTAACCAGCATTTTCTCCTTTTTCCACAATGTTTTTTGCCCCTCATAAAACAAATTTCAAATTTTCAGTCACTTTCATTTTGTCATCTGCAAATTCTTTCAATTTGGTCAAGCCTAAAATATTGTTGTTTGGTAATGAGTTAACCCATTACCACACAATCCCTACTTTTGATGACCCAGAGAAAGAAGCCTTCTGAAAACATTTTCTCCTTTTCCCACAAAGTTTTCTACCCTTCAAAAACAAATTTCAAATTGTCAGTCACTTTTGTTTTGTAATCTGCAAATGCTTTCAATTTAGATCAGTCTATAAATTTGTCATTTGGTAAAGAGTAAACAAAGATTTAATAACCACATAAAGCTGTTGTTTTGTCCATTTTAGCCCTGGCTTGCTAACTAAGGGCCCAAGTGAAGCCCTACAACAGATTGCCAGAATGACCCCTACCTCTGAACCCTATAAAGGAATGGATAGTTTCTTCATGGTGGGCGTGGAGCCTTCACCACAGGGGGAGGAGGATAGAACTCTTACTCCCACTGAACATAGAGATAAAGAGGGAAAGATGAAAGTGAGCTATCAATGTGAGTACTTTAGTGAGTCCATTATCTTTGTGTGCAAATATACTACTCAAAATTTGCTAGGGATCACCCTAAAAGATTCACTCTAAATGTATATGTGGCAAGACACTGAGAAAGAAGCCTTTGGAAAACATTGCTGGAAAAGGAGAAAATGCTGTATACCAGCATTTTCTCCTTTTCAACAATGTTTTCTACCATATCACAGACAGCATAGTGTACGGTATGTTACATTTAGTTTTTGGTCAGTAAATGCTTTAATCTTGGACAAATCTAGAGTTTTACAGCATGGTAAAAAGTTTATGCAAAACTGTTGTAACTTATAAACCCATACAGAAATATGTAAGTGATCCCTATCAAAGTTTGAGTAGTATATATACAGAAATTAATACATGTAGATAAGTCATGAAAGCTTTTTGCAATTCAAACAGCTTTTGCATACAATGGTCAGGTTTGGTGGACAGTACTAGCACCAGACACATTTTCTTTTTCATATGTTCAGGCCAAAATAGCTATGAAAATAGAAATTTTAGGTCCTTTCTGTACATAGAAAAGTCTTTTACTAATAATCAGTCCAAGAGATAAAGTCTTATTGATTCTTAAAACAGTTTTGATATTTTACAGACTCGGCTAAAGATCTTTTAAGATCTGTTTACAGTGTTGATGTAAGCCATCCCAGTATAACAAAATATAACACTATCACAAATTTTATTTACTCTTCGGAAAAAGCCCTTTTCAAACATTGTGGGAAAAGGAGAAAATGCTGGTTACCAGCATTTTCTCCATTTCTCTCAATGTTTTCTACCCTATCAAAGACAAATTTCATCACTGGAGCCCCATTTAAATTGTCGTTTGTAAATACTTTCAATTGGGACAAGTCTAAAATAATTCAGTCTAGTAAGGAGTAAACAGAGGTTGAAGAAACCCTCAGAAATAGATTTTGTTTATATTCACTTTTAAGAGTGTTTCTGAATTTTAATTGCATATTGATAATATTATTGCTAAATCAGCAATCTTTCAACCAGTCTCAAGCCTTTAACTAGCCTTCTGTAGCAGTCTGATAGGTATTAACACATTAACAAACACTAAAATTTTAGGTTTGTCCAAATTGAAAGCATTTGCAGACAGCAAAATAAAAGTGACTGGAAATTGGAAATTTGTTTTGTGAAAGGTAGATAACATTTTTGGAAAAGGAAAAAATGCTTCTTTCTCAGGGTCGTCAAAAGTAGGGATTGTGTAGTAATGGGTTAAAATGTGTTAGCTTTAAGAAGAGGTGTAAACCATTATAACATTTATATTACAGTATACAACATGGCACCCCGATCCTGGAAGCCAGATTTTAGCATTGCAGATTCTGTACCAGTAGAAACAGTGGCAGGTGGGAATGCCGAGGATGACAGAGCCAGCTCTGTAATGGCTTATCATGCATACAGGTATTGTTGTCATCATTTATTGGAAATGAAGATAAATTTGATTTAAACAAGATTTGAACAATGAGTAAAGAAACAGCAAAGCCACTGATGTGGTGGAATAAGTGAATACTTTCACTTTGTTCATTTTTCTGTGATATCATATTGTAATTTATATTTCTGGTGTTTGTGTGTTTTTCTTTGTGATATTTATAAAGTTAAAATTGCTAATTAAATCAAGGTAAAAAAAGAGCCTTGGTAATTACATTTTTTGTAACAGAAATGTCCTTTCTGACTTGGCAGAAACAAAAATAAATATAAACTGAATATTAAAAATTTGAAGAAATATTACTTGAGAAAAAATATTTTAGGCCCTTTGTTGATTATTGTAAGTCTCGTTTATCTCCTTAGTAAAAAATCATTGAATCAGTTCAATGGCTTAGAAAATAGACCCTATGTACATGAAATGTTTTTGGTGAATAGTTTCGAAAATTTGGTAGTGGATTGGACAGGAGAATAGTATAAATAGAAAATTGAACTATATATTCCCTGCTATCTATGCTTTTCATGAAACCTAAGTATGTAAACTAAGGATTGGAATTTGCATCATGATAACCCCCCCCCCCCCTTCCCCACAATGTAGTGGAGGGGCGTATACTGGAATCGCCATGGATGTCTGTTCATCCTTCCGGCTGTCTGTCCTTAGACACAAATTTGTTCGGAGCAATACTCCTACAGTTTTCCACGTACTGAAATTTAATTTACACACAGAGTTCCTGTATATGTGAAGTTGTGCATGTGCAATTGTCATGACCCTGCTGCAATTTATTACCGAGATATCTCTCCTTGAACCTTTCTCAACTCTTACTTTTGTACTAAACCATTCTGCATTCTGTGACAAAGACCTGTTTTTGTGACAAGGAGCTGACGGGGAAGGGGGGGTCAAGTCTGTATGGCAAAATGAAGATATTTCTTTCATTTTTTTTTGTTATCTAAGATTCAGTTTTATATTTACATACAGTGAGATGCTGGTGTCTGATATAACAGAGAGGCTTATCAGTAGATTTGGGGAACTACCTATAGATGAGGACTCTCTGTCAGATCAAAGTATCAGAAGTCTAGGGGAGGAATATAGAACTTTTACACCACGAGACAGGTAAGCAGTGATTGATCTGTTCATTATACTCTAACTATTTATCAGACAATAACACTTTTTTTGACTTATATGTATATGAATTAAAAGCATTTGCAGATGACATTTTACATAAGGCTCAAATGATGATGTTTGTCTTTGATAGGGTAGAAAAAATTGTGGGAAAGCAAGAAAATGCTGGTCACCAGTATTTTCTCCTTTTCCAACAATGTTTTTAACCCTTTACCCCATAAGGCATTTCTATGGTATCTGTAATTGAGCCTAAATAACAGCAAGGATGAAGCCGTTTCTTATGTGTAAATGACACCTTTTGATAGCATAGAAAACATTGTGACGAAAGGTGAAATTGCTCGTCATGAGCAATTTCACCTTTTGCCACAATGTTTTCCAAAGTCTCCTACAAGCATTGTTTAGAAATGAGTATCATTCTATGGAGTAAAGGGTTGAAAGGCATCTGCCCAAGAGCTCTTAAAAAATCTGGATTGTGTGGTGAAGGGTTAAGTCTTTCCATACTACAGGCAAAAATAGGGTTTTTGGGGTATGGCAGAGATCAAGATCAGCTGGTATAGAACTTGATGTCTGATCTTAGATCTACACGTCCACTGATTTAGTCAAGCTTTAAAGATAAATATGCTCTCTCCAAGTGGAGGTCGAGTTTAAAGTTATGGTGCCAATAGTCTGAGGCCCAGATCTGTGATGTTATGGCACATAATACAGAAGAGATAAAAAGGAAAACAACAGTAGTATTACTATTACATGTACTACCAGTAGATATAATGAAACAATTGAAAGAAAAAAATCCCATTAAACTTTTACTTCAAACTCATTATGTTTACTAGAATATATGTATTGATCCAAGTCATGGTTTATCACAAACGTGCATTCTGAGATTAATAATATCATATGCTGACTCATTTCATTTGTAGAGTGCTTAGTGTTGTCTTTCTGTATACCCTTTTAAAAACAGCCTTTAGCAAGATGAAAAACATTATTTGTAAGTTGTAACATATTCATGCAAATGTAGGTGATATTTATTAAATTATTTAACTCATTACCACACAAGAAAATTTTAGACTGGTCCAAATTGAAAGCATTTGCAGACGACAAAATAAAGGTGACTGAAAAATTGAAATTTGTTCTGGAAAGGGTAGAAAACACTGTGGGAAAAGGAGAAAATGCTGGTTACCAGCATTTTCTCCTTTTCCCACAGTGTTTTCAAAAGGCTTCTTTCTTGGGGGCGTCAAAAGTAGGGATTGTGTGGTAATGGGTTAAATTATTTAATAGTTTTACATTTCAAAAATATGGAACTGATGGCATCTGATGTATTTCAGTGATATATAGCTTGTTTCTCCACTTATAAATATATGAAAATTTCTTTTTTATACCTCTGCAAAACGAATGTTTTCGGGGGTATACTTGAATCAGCCTGTCTGTCAGCGTGTCCATCCGTCTGTCCATGTGTCCATCTGTGTACAAAATACATGTACTAGTAATTTTGTGTCACAAAATCCTCCTACAGTTTTCCATCAATTGTATTGAAACTTTGCACATATACTGATCATATATTGAAGATTTGCATGACATGATTTTCAAGTGTCAGCTCTTCCTTGTTGAGGAATTATCTCCCCTTGAACTTGACACTTTTTTCTGTCATAGCCCTGGCAGGGGTATTAAGCCACACTCAGTGACAGCTCTAGTTTTTCCTAAATTATAATTGCAGTCTACACAACTCGCCAATTATTTCTGGTCGAGGTTCTCCAGATCAGATGAGTAAGCCTGCCAAATCTACAGTTCCAACTCCGAGAAGTTCAGTTCCACACCCACCTAGTCAAACTCCATGTCAGTCAGCAAGAACAAGGGCTCAAACTCCGAGAGTAACATCCACTCAAAAAAGTGTAAGGACACCTCGCAGGTCCCAAACATTCCATGAAAATATTGAAAGACCAGTTTCAAGAGCAATAGGTACCATTTTTTTCCTGGTTTATAAACATTTTAACCCTTTCCCAAACAAGCCCTTGTTTTTACAAGTGTGTAGTACAAGTCTTTTGAAAACACTGTGGAAAAAGGAGAAATTGCTCGTATCGAGCAATTTCTCCTTCTCCCACAGTGTTTTCTACCCATTTGGAGAACTTTTTGCCATTTTTATCAAATTTGAAATTGTCGTCTGCAAACTCTTTGAGTTTGGGAGAGTCGAAAATTTGTTGTTTGGGAAAGGGTTAATTAATATTGATATGTGACAAATGTTGTATAGGAAAGACAATGATACTGAAATGTAAAGATGGTTTGGCTAGATTATCTTCAAAGAAAAACATACCACTCAACCTTTTAACTCTTTACCAAATGACAAAATTATATACTTGTCCAAATTGAAAGCATTGCAGACAACCAAAAAAAAAAAGGTGACTAAAAAGTGAAATTTGGTTTTGGAAGGGTGGAAAACATTGTAGGAAAAGGAGAAAATGCTGGATACATACTTTTCCTCCTTTTCTCAACCTTTTAACTCTTTACCAAATGACAAAATTATATACTGGTCCAAATTGAAAGCATTTGCAGACAACCAAAAAAAAAAAGGTGACTAAAAAGTGAAATTTGGTTTTGGAAGGGTGGAAAACATTGTAGGAAAAGGAGAAAATGCTGGATACATACTTTTCCTCCTTTTCTCACAGTGTATTCAAAAGGCTTCTTTCTTGGGGGCGTCAAAAGTAGGGATTGTGTGGTAATGGGTTAAATTATTTAATAGTTTTACATTTCAAAAATATGGAACTGATGGCATCTCTCAGGGTTGTTAAAAGTCAGGGTTGTGGGGTATAGAATTAATCTGTATGTGTGTGTGTTTTTTTTAATCGTATCTTACCTTACCAGACAACAAAATTTTAACCATGTCCAAATTGAAAGCATTTGTAGATGACAATTTCAATGTGGCTCAAATGGTGCAATTGTTTATTGATAGGGTAGAAACCATTTAGGGACAAAGAAAAAATGCTGGTTACCAGCATTTTATCCTTTTGCCACTATGTTTTCAGAAGGCTTCTTTCCATGGGTTGTCAAAAGTTGTCATTGTGTGGGAAAAGGTTATTCTTTTGGCACTTTGAAAGATTCAAAAACAGGTGTACCACTTTTTTGTTTTCCAAAACACTTTTACAAACTACTTCAACTCTATACAATCTGACTTTGATCTATTCAGTCCTTCACCCATTACCACACAGTCTCTACTTTTGATGCATCTGAGAAAGAAGCCTTTAGAAAACTTTGTTGGAAAAGGAGAACATGCTGGTAACCAGCATTTTCTCCTTTTCCCACAATGTTTTCTACCCTTCCCAGAACAAATTTCAATTTTTCAGTGACCTTTATTTTGTTGTCTGCAAACACTTTCAATTTGGACCAGTCTAAAATTTTGTGGGTGTGGTACAGAGTTAAAAGCCCCTATATTTTGCAAAGGGGCTGAAAGACAAAACAATCTTTTTTTTACCAGTTATGGAAGGGACAGACCTTAGTATATTTGACAATGTTGGAGTTAAAGACAACAGAGATGTGGATGATGAGGAGACATTGGACCAGTTAGAATGGGAGTTAGCTTCACAAACAGGCAGGATAACAGGTCTGTCAAGAGTCATAGTTACTGTTTCATTATGTACTGCAACTCGTTAGTTAAGTTTAAAGTTCTCTTACATCAATTCTGAAATGGATTTTCGATGAATTATAAATAACTTTCAACCATTGTGACAGCTTAACCTGATGGCCTAGACCTAACAGCCAAGACAGCTTAACTCTTTACCAAACGACAAAGTTTTAGACGTGTCCATATTGAAAGCATTTGCAGATGACAAAATAGATGTAACTCAAAATTTGAAACTTGACTTTGGAAGAGTAGAAAGCATTATAGAAAAAGGAGAAAATGCTGGTTACAAGCATTTTGTCCTTTTCCAAAAATGTTTTCAAAAGGCTTCTTTCTAAGGGTTGTTAAAAGTAGGGATTGTGTGGTAAAGAGTTAATTAACCAGTACCTGCGTCATGATGTGGGTAGGTTAAAAAATCTACCCTGCTTATCGCAGGATTTGAACCAAGAACCTTTGACTTGAAAGAGAAATTTATTTCATCTCGTGAACACCATCTGTAATATTTTCATTTGTGGCTGCACCACATGTGAAAATATTACCGATGGTGTTCCTCGATGAAAAAAAATTGGATCTTTTACCCCCCCAAAAAAACAAATAATGCTCTATTTAATGTGTGATTATCTGTGTCAAGTTCTATTGTCTTCTTATCACAGCTGAAGGGAAAATATCTCGCATGGAAATAATGGACAATCCCTCAGATGACTCCTTAAATAACAGCATGGAAAGTGTGCGGTCTTTGAGTCGACTGGGTCAAGACCATGGATACGACATCAACAACAAGCTCAGGTAAGAAGTTTTTCCAGTAACCATGTAAAGAATTAATCATTTACAATCAAGCTTCTTGAATTCTTTGATAGAAAATTTTGAAAATATCGTAAGAAATGATGAAAATGGTGCTAACTAACACTGAGCTTGATTTCATGAGTTGACTATGAATATTTTATCATGGACACTTCCAATTTTTTGTAGTGTTATTAAGAAATAATCTTCTTTCTATCATTCAATAAACCACAGTTGTGAGTTATGAGGTACAATAAATAATCCACATAGGCAATAGCACGAGTGGTTTATTCATTGCACTTCATAGCTCACAACTTGGTTTATTGAACGATAAACTGATATAGAAAGAAGATTATTTCGATTCTAACGTGACCAACTCTTACCCAAAGGAAAACAATGTTATTAAGCAGAGCTTTGATAGGCCTACAAAGTTTGTGCAGTCAGATCTTGGTCTACATTGTCTCCTTAAAGGTGCTAGATTGGCACTTAGCAGCCCAAGGATTAACTCTTTATCAAACAAGAAAATTTTGGACTAGTCCAAGTTGAAAGCATTTGCAGACAACAAAATAAATGCAAATCAAAAATTGAAACTTGATTTGGAAAGGGTAGAAAACGTACAGGGACAGTCATAGTACATGTTGTAAAAGGATATTCACTTTCAGGAAAGATGAACTAGAAGATGAGACAGTATTGTTCCACGAGTCAGATGATGAGGAAGATGTCCGCAACCTGATGTGAAATATACAAGACTGCTCCTAGGTGTTCAGAATTTGTTGTGACATTGTTAAATGTTCAAAGTTGAATCTGGTCAGAGTTAGAACAATTTGGATGTATCAGAATGTTCTTAGGTGCTCAGAGTTCATTGTGATTTCTTCAGGTTTAAAGTTGAATGTGCTATGTGTGTTGGCGTACCCAGTTGTTCTTAACCCTTTACCACACAATCCCGACTTTTAGCGACCCTGAGAAAGAAAGCCTTTGAAAACATTGTGGGAAAAGGAGAAAATACTGGTAACCAGCATTTTCTCCTTTTCCCACAACGTTTTCTACCCTTTCTAAATCAAGTTTCAATTTTTGATTTGCATTTATTTTGTAGTCTGCAAATGCTTTCAACTTTGACTAGTCCAAAATTTTCTTGTTTGATAAAGAGTTAATCCTTGAGCTGCTAAGTGCCAATCAAGCACCTTTAAGGAGACAGTGTAGACCAAGATCTGACTGCACAAAACATGCAGTTTGATCTTGGGTCTACACTGTCCGATAAGAGATATTTTTTTCCTACAAAAATAAGTTTGAAATGACAATATTTGGGTTTTTACTATCGGCTTGACAGTTTCATTTAACTTATTTAGCAGCGTATGGTTATAGTGTTTGATTGTTATTTTGAGGCTTATAAATGTTCATTGAAACTATGTCATCTGTGTGTCTTGATGTCCACTTATTATACCCTCCACAACGAAGTGGACAGGGTTATACTGGAATCACCATGGCTGTCTGTCTGTCCGTCAGTCGGTCTGTCTGTCCATAGACACAAAAGTTTCGAGCGAATTACTCCAACACTGTTTAAGATACTGAACTCAAATTTACACACAGTATTCCTTATGGAGTTGTGCATGTGCAATTTTCATAACCCTGCTGTAATTTGGTGTTGAATTATCTCCCCTTGAACTTTTTCAGCTCTTACTTTTGTTCCAAATCACTTTTCAACTCTTACTTTTGCACTAAACCATTCTGCATTCTGTGACAAAGACCTGTTTTTGTGACAAAGAGCTGGTGGGGAAGGGGTATAATCATGTTTAGTGATAGGTCTGGTTTTGGTTTTGTAACTGTAAATTTCAAACATCTGAATAATTTTGAAAAATTATCAGATTTGGAAAAGTATTACTAACTTTGAATGACCGTTGACCAATAC
The DNA here is from genome assembly GCA_943736015.1 of Tridacna crocea. Lineage (NCBI taxonomy): Eukaryota > Metazoa > Mollusca > Bivalvia > Cardiida > Cardiidae > Tridacna > Tridacna crocea. Next base: position 38,019,572 of record OX031068.1, read on the forward strand.
ATTGAAACATGACTGTTAATATGTATGTAACATGGTTTCTTGGAATAGTTTGATAGAAACGTAGAACTATGACTTTGTCTTAACCCTCTACCACACAGTGACGACTTTTACCACCCCTGAAAGAGAAGGCTTTTGAAAACATTGTGGGAAAAGTAGAAAATGCTGGTTACCAGCATTTTCTACTTTTCCCACAATGTTTTCTTCTCTTTCAAAGAAAAATCGTTTCATATGAGCTACAGCGAAACTGTCGTCAACAAATGCCTTCAATTCGGACAGCGCTAAAATCTTGTCATGTGGTAAAGGTTTAAGGTACAAGTGTAAGTAAAAATTCTGACACCCATTAAAAATAAAGTTGATATACACTGATAATAACTGTATACAAGAGAGAGAGAAAAAAAATCAAACTTTCCTTTTAATTTTACATAGTAAAACACGTTCTCACAATATAAGGATAAATGTATGTAATTATTTCTGTCTAGGTGTTGCTTTCTTGCTCCATAAATATTTATTGTTTAGATTAAGTTTTCAATTTTTATAAAAAAAGTGTCTACCTGTATGAACAATGTTAATGAAATATATAGAAAAAAAAACTGTTTGATGTCTTTTTCTAACATAACCCAGGAATCAAGTTATGCAAAATATCAGTTGTTCTTGCTTTTTCCAAATTCAATATTAATCCTTTTATTGCCTTTTGCGAATATTACGGCTTTTGCAGGCGGCAAAGCCCAATATCAGACAGTGGAGGACGTGTAACCCGGGTACGTATTCACGAGACATTCTTAAGAATGCCCTTTGTCTTGGTCTTCATGATTTTCTTACTGTGAAAGTAACAGAACTTCTGATTGGCTAAACCATTTGGTTAAGCCAGTCAGAAATTCTGTTACTTTCGCTTGGATCTATGCCTTCCGCCTGTTTAACATCAAATTCTGTCCGAGTGTCAGCGGATTGTATTTTCACCTCTCGGAGGAAACCAAGTTTATACATTTGGTGCTTAACTCATTACCAAACGACAAAATTTTAGGTTTGTCTAATCCGAAACCATTTGCAGACGATAAAATAAAAGTGAATGAAAATTTTAAATTTGTTTTGGGATGGGTAGAAAACATTGTGGGAAAAGGAGAAAATGCTGGTTACCAGCATTTTCTCCTTTTCCCTCAATGTTTTCTAAACGCTTCTTTCTCACAGTCGCGCGGCAAATTCATTTTGGTGATGTGGTATCTGCCTTTTTCTGTTCGTCAAAATTTTAGACTGGTCCGTTTTCAGAGCACTTACAGCCGATAAATTAACTTTGGCACAAATGCTTCGAGTAGTTCTTGAAATGTTGTAACCCTCTTAGAAAAAGAAAATGCTGATCACTAAAAAATTTTAAATCCCAGGATACTTCGGAATACTTCCAAAAAACTTTTTAAAAGGTAGGAAAATTATGTACATTCCATCGTTTAGTGCAGTAACGAACACAAAAGGCGTATTCCTTTCACCTGTTCTGAAATGCTGTTCTGGAATGTGCGAAAGGAATATTTCAGAACACAATGCACTGTTCCGGAAGTATGTTCTGAATGAAGCACGTTCGGAACATTCTTCTAAACCATATTAAAATGAAAGTACATGGCCATGACGGCTGTTGCAAGAGGTACTGCCTTAGCTGTGTTAGTTGAGGATATGATAAGCTACAGAGAGAGAGTAAAGATTAATGTACTATGTTCCTATTTATGGTATTCATATCGTAAAAAAGAGCAATTGCAATTTTTGCTATGAAGAATAGTCCGTCATTCAGCCATTTTGTATCGCCTAGCAACCGTTCAGCAGGTGCGCTACACCTCGATTGGATTAGAACAGTCAGAACATGTTCTGAGGAACACGGCACACTGTTCCGAAATACTCCATTGACCTAGAACATGATCGGAGTAGCGAAAGGAATACGCCCAAAAATAACAACAGGTTTGAGATGCGCAATCAGTCATCGTCTCTCTCTGTCTATGAAGACTTTACTTAGCTCTTTCAACAGTCGACTGCTATAATATTTTCATTCTTTGCACGTGTTTAGCATAAATTGTTAAACTAAAATGTCCATGTTTAACTCTTTACCGAACAACGACTTTTGACAACCCTTGGAAAGAAGCTTTTTGAAAACATTAAACGACAAAATAAATGTAACTGAAAATTTAAAATTTGTTTTTTGAAGGGTTGAAACATTGTGGGAAAAGGAGAAATTGCTGGTAACCAGCATTTTCTCCTTTTCCCACAACGTTTTCTACCCTATCAATAAACAAATGCACCATTTGAGTCCCATTGAAAAAATGTCGTCTGCAATTGCTTTCAATTTGTAAAGGGCTAAAATTTTGTCGTCTGGTAAAGGGTTTAACCCCGATAATTGCCACCTGAATACATTCGACGTTTTTCGAAGTCTAGAAGTAGATTTCCACACAGACCTGTACATAACTCTTTACCATACGACAAATATTTCGACTCATTGCAATTGAAAGCTTTTGCAGACGAAAAAATAAATGTGGCTCAAATTGAGAAAATTGTCTCTGGAGGAGCAGATAACACAGAGGGAAAACGAGAAAATGCTGGTTACCAGCATATTCTCCTTTTCCCACAATGTTTCGTACGTTTCTTCCTAAAGGTTGTTAAAACTCTAGATTGTGTGATAGAGGCTTAAGTCACCGTTGGAAAAGAAGTTGAAAGGACTTTTTTCGAATTCGTCTGCAGTTTTCAGAATGCAAAATTTTACCATAAATTTATTACAAACGGAATCATAACACGTCTAATAGTTATTTACTCAGAGTGCGCTTGACATGTGTCCTGCAAGAATATTTGTTGTCGATTTATTTCGACGGAAAACGCTTCGTAGAAATACATAAACAAACGCCTCGTGGGAAATTAGCGAAACATTTTGAAAATTTTGTACTGCATGCAGACGGTTAAACCATTATTAAAAGGAAGAATTTAAAGACAGTTCCTGTAAACTTCATTTTATGGTTAAAAGTACGTATTTAACCAAATTTCATACTTCTATTGACTTACATCGTCGATTTACTTCCAAAACCTCGTAACTACAGCTTGTAACAAGCTGTAGTTGGAAGTAAACCGACGACATGAACTTCTGATTGTGCTATGATAATGACTGATTGATTGTGTAATGTTTAAAGCCGTTTTCAATATTATTTCAGTTATATTTCGGTGGCCAGTGCACCTATCCATGATTTCCTGGAGTCTCTTTCACCAATACTCCACACAATTTTCTTTCCAAATTACCGGCTGCTTTCCCATATAATCATTGTCGAAACAAAGGTTAGCTGTTTGAGGAAGGAAACCTATAGCAATAAGAATCATCAGTCCTCGGAAAGAGATTGGCCGAGCCAGGGATCAAACTCACGACCCCCTTTTCTCAAGTCCTACACACCATCGACTGCGCTACCGGGGCTCGGCCTCATCATACCCACACTTGTTGAAAGCGAGATTATCTGAGCTATTCGTATATGGCTTGCAATACACGAAAAGGGGCATTCGGACATCTGCGTAAAGTGTCGTTTCGGATCAGCCTGCGCAGTCCGCGCAGGCTAATCCGAAACGACTCTTTCCGTTTTTATTTAATTTTCTGTTTTGCGCAAATCTACTGTAGTACAAAATGTAGTGTAGTCGTAAAACGCCGTCTCGGATTAGCCTGCGTGGACTGCGCAGGCTGATCCGAGGCGACATTTTACGCAAATGTCCGAATGTCCCTTTTCACGTGTTACAAGCCATATATAAAAGCCATGCTTTGTAATTAAAAAAAGGGCCTTCATCCGTTTGCAAAAAATGTCGACACAGATCAGGCTGACCAGTGATCTGACCTGTGCCGAAACTTTTTGCTATCAGTCAACTTTCTGCATGTCAAAACAACTGTCTATCAGTCTAACTAGCCAATCAGTTGTTGAACAAAGCGGATTTTAGTTAAGGTTCATTAACGCATTACCAAACAACAATATTTTAGGCTTGTCCAAATCGAAAGCGTTTGCAGACGACAGAATAAAAGTGACTGAAAATTTGAAATTTGTTTTGTGAATGGTAGAAAACATTGTGGGAAAAAGGAGAAAATGCTGGTTACCAGCATTTTCTCCTTTTTCCACAATGTTTTCTAAAGGCTTCTTTCTCAGGGTCGTCAGAAGTAGGGGTTGTGTGGTAATGGTTTAATGTAGTGGACCCGTAATAGAAAACAGATATTTCGACTATAAAATTGTCCTTCAAAATTTGCTATGATTAAAAATGAGTATTAATGAACTACTTTAACCAAGCCACTGTTTCCTTTTTTTCCTTCTCAAAATTATCATTTATAAATCTAAAGTTACTCTATTCTCATTACAAAAGGAGGTAGTAATTTCTTCCCTTGTCTGAAAACTAACAAAATTATCAAAAACCAATTTCAAGATAGACATCAAAGGAATTTCTGGTCTGTTAAAAATGTGCAAAAAGTATTGTATCTGTGTAAATTCATATTTATCAACTATCAAAAAAATTTATTCCATGCTGCATTAGAAATGTTATGAGTCTACTACCTTCATGTAAAAAAAAGACCTTTTCGAAAACATGCATCACTTTTAAATACGGTTACATTTTTATCATAGTAGATCTTTATTTTAGTGAACCTGAAAATACATATTTCAAAGTTAAGATTTTCCTTTTTTTTTTCAAGTAAGATTCATAACTAAAAGTTCATTTCTTAGCCATAATGAAAAAGTAAATTTTAAAATATATGTAAATATATTCGCATCCCGACTTACATAAAATCCATCAAAGTGCCCAAATAAGTGTATGTGGCTTCGTCCGCATAGATATCTCGGTTTACAAAAAACGAGTTTCTCTGAATTTCTAAAGAAACAGGAAAATAATTAAATAAATGTTTGAATGAAGAAAATAATGAATCTGAAATAAATAGATAAATAAGCGGCCACTATTTCAACAATAAAAAAAAAAACTTCAGCTAAACAGTGAAAGGGGGCTTAAAACTGACGATTTCAGAAAAAAAAATTCCCAGACTAATATGGCAAAAAATACTTTAATCCTGGGCAGCACTTTTTGCGATTCAAGCTTCAAACTCACGACCCAGCGATCCCTAGTCCGCGCATCATTCCTGAACCGTTATGGGTCGTCGGGACCACCTCAATACAAAATAAAAAATACCTTCCCAGCTCAAAAAGCGTAACTGTTCCTTATTTACATCATGACGTTTACAACTCAGTTATGGCCCTATTAACGCATTCCCTTTAACAGAAGACTTAGCACCTCTTGCAGAAGGCAATTTTTGAAAGCAGTTGAGCAAAACGAGATAAGCTCACAACGAGGAGTTCTCCTTTCGTTGCAATGTTTTCATATGTTTTCCTTTATCGATCCTCTGACTCGCGCTGATTGACCACATTTTACAAAGATGGTGTAAGAATTGTCTAAAGAAGTTTGGTTCTAAGCGGTAACGCATTAACGGCTGTGTCTCTCCTACGTTTCTTATTATCTGCAATCATTTGTCGCCAAGTTTAGCAACCTTTCCTTTTGTTATTGGAGTTTTATCTCGACTTTGATGATCCGAGATATAGATTTTTTTCCAGATATGCCTGCTAAACAATGCCCTCTTATTTTTAATATCGGATTCGTTTAGCAAATTTCCATACTGCAATGCTTCTATTAGGAAGTAGATATTGTTCTGTGCGCATGCGCATTCTACTTTCAGTTTTAGCTAGTATAAACATTTAGCTGTAAGTAGTACAAATGTATACATAAATATAAGCCATATATGGCGGAAAAACGTATCAAAGCACCTCCGTGAAGCAAGAAACACTTGACTATAATTACTCTAAATCTGAACTCCTTACCTAACGACAACATGATAGACTGGTTCAAATTGAAAGCATTTGCAGACGACAAATTAAAACTGTCTCCATTTAAGAAATATGTCTCTGAAAGGATAAACAAATCTTTTAAGAAAAGGAGAAAATGCTGGTTACCAGCACTTCTACTTTTCCTACAAGGTTTTCAAAAACTTTCCTTCCCAGGTTCGTGAAAACCAGGACTTGTTTGATAAACAGTTAATTCCACATCCTCTAAACTGCGTTACAGTTGTTACAGTGTTTCGCGATCCTTGTATGTCAGTCATTATGGTCTTCCAAATTGAAAAGTTGCACTTAATACAAATTTGTGCCGCGGCACCAAGATCTGTAGCACTCGATGGCGCAATGGTAAAACTTCAATTTTACGTACACAAAAGGAAATTCAGAACAATCATCATGTACTTGATTTTAATATCATATCTCTGTACCTGCATCCAGTTATCCCTATTTCTTTTTACCTTTATCTCAGAGTGGTTTGAAAATTAAAAAAGTCGCTTTGAATACAAGTAGACTATATTCCACGGCATCAAGAAATATAGCGTGGAATAGTGCAACTGTAAACAGAGAAATATGCGTCTACAAAAGGCTACTTGTATCAATAATGGCACTAAAATATAATTTCATACCCTCTTACTTGCATAAAATCTTTATTTCTTTTTTACTCACCTAAAGATCACTGCTGCAGCCTTAACATGATTACTTCGCTCTAACTTTCCTCATTGGAGCATCGCTAGGCGTATCCAATTGTCTTTTTACGTAAAGAAAGAAAAACTATCTTAACAGTTTAATGGTCACTTGTGGAAGAATGCTCATGATTATGAAAAAGGATAAATTTTGACAAGACTCTAAATGAACATAGGTCTGTAAAATCACAAAGACGACTCGAAATTGCTCCTAAGAACAACTTCAAAACCATTCAGGGAAAAGGAGAATTCATAAGGTTGTAGACAAACATATTTCGAGACTGTATCTATTGAAAGGTACAATGAACGTCATTTGTTGGTACGAAAGCAAAAAAAAAAATCAGGATAAAATTTAGAATTATAGCAATTTTTTTTTGTTTTGTTTTATCACTGTATTTCTATTTAGTTTTCGCGATATAGCTATTTCGTATCAGAAACATATAGAGGATATTTGCTTTTTTCGATGAAAGATCGAAATTCATTTCATCGAGTGAACACCATCGGTAATATTTTCACGAGTGGCGCAGCCACGAGTGAAAATACTACCGATGTTGTTCACGAGATAAAATAAATAACGATCTTTCACCGAAAAACGGAACAAATATTCTATTTATTTCATGCTTTTAACCCTTTCTTGGAGGAGCTTTATCAAAATCCAGTACAGTTCTTTTCCGTTATTCCCCGTGGCGTACCCCTTCCGCATAGCAAGGCATCTCAATATTACGTCAAGCGCGAGAAATGTAAGGTAAATGACGTCATATTTCTCATCTGGTTGTCAGACACGCGCAATTAACCTAGGCAACAAGAACGTGAAAATCGATATTTTCACTGGTGGTACCAGTGTAAGATCGAAAAATATTTTCACTGCTTTTTCTGGATATCCTACCAGAAAGCATGAAATAAATGCGTATATAACAAGCGTCAGTCATGTGGGGCTGTATAAAAACATGTACCATGACGTCATATCTGTAAACATAAAAATAGACGGAGTTCCCTATTGCGAAACGACCGTCTTGTTATCCGGCTGTTTAAAGCGCGACTCATTGAACTTTTACGGACGAAGTAACTGAGATCAGATAGTACAGACGCTGTTTGGACGCCCTTTTTCATCCATCAATCAAATAGAAAACTTCTTTTGCTGTTAGAGCCAGATTCGAATGAATAATTTGTAAATACTTTACCTATTCCAGAAAGCTTACAATTTCGGACAATTTTTTACGACAACGAATGAATCATTGACTGAAACAGAAACAGTTAATACTATAGAAGAAAAAAAATCAAATGTTGCCATTTAAAGGCTGATTAAGGTGAATGTGTCACGGAGTTTTGGACAAGTCTTTGACGGTCTTTGCTGTCTGATATTGATCCACATTGTGTGGAAAACGCACTAAAAGTTGTCCATTTACCTTGTGAAAGTTGATTATATATGGAAATGAAAACCACTGTTGTGTTGCACCACTCCTCGCGCACGTCAGTAACGCTCTCTAAAACAATGACGCCAAGTGTCTAATTGAGTTACAGCTTGCATCTATTTTTAAGTCTCCAACCAAATCGTGTCTTTGACATCAAACGCTTTTTAATCATTGATTTACCCTTTTCCACACTGGGCGCCATTTGCTGGGCTTTAGCCATCTAAAGTTATACCAATGTCCCTTTACTACACAATCATGTCCTTACACGATCATGAGAGAAAGGAGTTTTCAAAACTTTATGGGAAAGCAGAAAATGCTGCTAGCTGTTCTCTTCATACTGAAAAAAGATATTTTGTCTCTATACATTTCACAATTCAATAAAATACAATATCTGTTTGCCTTAGGTAGAAATAAAAGAAACAATACAAGCTGATTTTAACAAACAGCTTGGTGTTTTCAATGATAAAGTCAGCCAAATGAATGTAAGAAACATATATTGGTGCCAACAAACCAGTATCCAAGATATCACAAAGTTCCCGTGTTTACTTACGTCTAATGTGAAGAACCATGGATTAATCTTGTCGTCAACAACAGCTGAATTGCGCCGATAATACACGTGGAACAATCAGCTATTACCGAGAATCATGATCGAAATTAACTTTGGTAAAGGCATAAATAACCGTTTATAATCAGCGCAGATTACTCTCTGTTTACTGGTCGATTCTGTTCAAACAAAATGGCGACCAAAATGAATTATAATGGCCGACGCCTTTGCGATATGTTGACGTTCAGTGGGGTTACGAAAGCGAAGATTGGACGAACTGTCGATTAAATAGCTACCCCTGACTAGACCCTTTTTCTTACGAGAAAATTTTAGACTGGTCCAAATTGAAAGCATTTGTAGACAACAAAATAAATGTGACTGAAAAGTCAAAATTTGGTTTGGGAAGAATAGAAACATGGTTGGAAACGGAGAAAATGGTGGTTACCAGCATTTTCTTCTTTTCCCACAATGTTTTCATAATTTTTTTCTTTTTCAGGGTCGTCAAAGATCAAGATGGCGTAGTAAAGCGTTAAATTAACTCTTACTCTGCTAAATTAAAAAAAAAAAAAAATCAAAGTAATGTTAAAATAAAAGGTATTTCACGGGCATCTCTTTATCGGACAGTGTAGATTAAAATCAGACTGTACGTTATGTGCAGTCTGATCTTGATCTACATTGTCCGCAAAAGGTCAGTGAGTCGCGCTTAGCAGCCTAGGGGTTATTCCTTTGAATGTTAGATGAATAAAATCAATATTTTCACTCTATTTTTCTTGTTAGAGAAGACAACGTAAAGATTTCCAAATTCGAGAGTGTTTTGCCAGAATATTTCACAGAAACAACTGATAGGATACATTCAAGATTATACTGCAAATGTTGTGCTGACCTTAATTTACACCGTGCGCATAAATCAGTATCGTATTAATCCCTGCAGAGTCTTTTACTGCATTTTAACAGTAAAGAGAGGACACCATTATTAAATTCAGTGAAACCTTAGGCTTTTACCAGACCATAAAATTTTAGCATTTGCAGACGACAATTTCAATGATGTCCAAATGGTGGAACCGTTCTTTGATAGGGTAAAAATACTCTCTTGTTACTAGAATTTTCTCCTTTTTCCACAATGTTGTTAGAGGGCCTTCTTCTTACAGTCGTTAAAAGTCGGGATTGTTTGGCAAAGGGTTAAGAGACTTGCTCAAAAAAATATCCAAAAGTATATCCGAAATGTGTATGTCCGAAAGTATATCCTGTTGAACGAAATTCCGGTCGTGTTACTGTAAAAAACACTGTTGAAAGCCAGATTGCCGAAATACTATTTGGCACACGATACAATATGATAAGTTAAACTTCTTTTTTACAGTTTACTCGATGCACTTGTTGGCACTTTCTCCCATTATCAAACGATCAATTGTGTTTACGGTCCTCCGAAATAAGGCTAAAATAAACACATTAAAGGAAAAGAAGTCCAGGGGTTTATAGTAATCCTTTACGCTGCGAAGCGCGACTCAGTGACCTTTTGCAGACAGTGTAGATCAAGATCAGGCTGCACAGACTGCACACTCTGATCTTGGATCTGCACTGTCCGATAAAGAGATAGTTTTCCCCAAAGAATGACCGTTAAAATAGCAAAAATGGGCTTTTAAAGTTAGCTTCAAAGTTTCATTTCAAGTTATATAGCAGAAAAGGGGTTAACCCTTAAAGGGCTGGAACCGACTTAACTTGTTTTGTTGACAGTGTAGATCAAGATCAGACTGCACAGAACGTGCAGTCTGATCTTAGATCTACACTGTCCATTATTTTGTTACATATTCTGGCAAAGAAATAACTTGGTACAGCAATATATTAGATGATTTTCCAATTTAAAGATGTCTCGTTTTAACTCAGCACTTTAAGGGTTCACCAGCAATTCTTACGAACATTCTCAAGTCTTTCTCTCCAAGTTTTTTTCCCAAATTTGAAAGCAACACAACTTCTGATTGGCTAAACAGAATGGTTACGAAAAGAAAAAAAATGGTGAGAATTAGACTCACAACGTTCTCAAGATTGGTTGGCGCAAATGGACTCTGGTAACCAGCACGTTCTAATTTCACAACAATATGAGCCATTATCTCCCGCTAGACGGCATTCTATAAAATACTCATCTACGAGTATCTAATTTGGGCATCCTGGTTAGAGAACCGAACCACGTTCCTACGCGACAACCGTTACTTTGAATTGAAAAAAATAAATAAAAGTTTACTCAATAAAACCTACCTCGTGCAATTCACTCAGATATGATCAGCAGTTTAAAGAAATCTGGAGCTAAAGCAGGTCTCATTTCTCTTCAAACATATTGGTAAAAGCTATTTTCAACATTGCTACTTTATAGTGCGTAATATTACAGTCTGCACGCTTTCGGGGCTAGTGATGCGTCATATAAGACAGGCAGAATCTTCGAAGAATATGACATGCGCAGACGACGCAATATGACCCGTAATCTGGCAAAAGGGGGCTTGCTGTATCTCCGTGATGTATGATATCAAGCAAGTCATAAAATAGTGTTGAATTCATAATAATCACTTTTTTTATGTAATCAAATGAATCATAAAGAAGACCGGCCCTTCGATATACAGAAAAGTGACCTATAGCGAAAAGTTTCGGCACAGGTCAGCCTGGACGGATTGCGCAGGCTGACCAGGGTCGATACTTTTCGGAAATGCATTAATCCATTACCACACAATCCATACTTTTGACGACTCTGAGAAATATGCCTTTAGAAAACATTGTGGGAAAAGGAGAAAATGCTGGTAACCAGCATTTTCTCCTTTTCCCACAATGTTTTCTGCTCTTCGCAAAACAAATTTCAAATTTTCAGTCACTTTTATTTTGCCATAGGCCAATACTTTCGATTTGGACCAGTCTAAAATATTGTCATTTGGTAATGAGTTAAGCCACTATTTCACAGATCACGATTCAAATTTATTTAGCTTTTCAAAGGCAACTATTTTTCATAGACAAGCTAAAAACTTTAGCGGACTGATAGAGAGTTAAGGTTCAATACAAATATCAAAAGACGGGGTGCGGAAGGGGCACAAAATGATAAGAGAATTCCTGACTTATGTGGGAAGCTGGAATCTGGATTAATCGAGTGGGCTTCATTGACGACATATACCGGCAAATTCCGGGAAACTTTCATTGAGTTATTAAGCCTGCCTCGCTTATTTAAAGTTCCGATTGCAGGCATCTTTCTTTTAGTTTGAAAAAAATTACTAGTGTTAGATAATTAATAAAAAAAAAAAAAAAAACCCGACTCACTCTTGAAGTTTTTATTGAGCATCCGAACTGAAGCAACTGAATGTAGTTAAAACTGAATTAGCAGGGAGGAATTTGAATCGAATTTTGAAACAATTATTACCAGGTAAGTAAATTACAGCTTTGATCATTGTATTTTATTCAATTTAGTTCGGGACTTTATTTTGTTTTACCACCTGGCCGATAGAAAAGTCACTTGTAGTTTGAATCTGATAGATCTACGCCCTCAGTTTGAGGCACTGTTCTTAAAATCGACATGTAACACCGAAATATCAAATGTTTTTTTTTTTTTCACGTCAATTACGATTACAGTCGTAATTAAAAGAATTGTTTAAATTAAAACTAGCCGGCAAGAATAAACAGAACTGGTGTTATTAAGTGTTTTAAATAATGATAATAATAAAAAAGAAAATTAAAAGAATGGAAATCATTGTGAAAATGACTATCTGTAGTTACACATATATCTATACATGTATATGTCTATTCAAGTGTTAGTCACTGGTACACAGTTTAATAATAATAATAAAAAAAAAAAGTAAAAATTGCCAGGTCACTCTTTTCTTTTTTTACTTTTCTCTGAATTTGAAATTAATTTTTCTATCAGCGACTAACACTCGGATCGAGTCCAAAACAACAGATTGTCATCTTCACAATATATCTCCATACTTATAAGTAGTCTGAACTCTTTACCAAATGACAATATTTCAGACTGATCCATATTGAAAGGATTTGCAGACGACAAATTAAACTGTCTCAATCTATGAAATTTGTCTCTCAAATAGTAGAAAACCTTGTTGGAAAAGGAGAAAAGAATTTCCTTCTTTTCCCACAAGGACTTCAAAAGCTTTCCTTTCCAGGGTCTTGAAAATAAGGGCTTGTTTGGTAAAAAGTTAACATTTGAATGCATTTTAACACCTGGATTCTATTTTTGGCCGCTATTGGGTCTTTTCACGTATGTTTCAATCTTTAAAGTTCTTCGCTCTTCTTTGATATAAATGAACCAGTGTTTTGATATTATTTTTTGTCCGAACTTAGAGTACAAGAGAATAAAATAAAATAAAAGAAAAGAACAATAAATATATAACCAATGAAAATGAGGAAAAGTGCTTGAAGTTACAGTTCAATGAATCAGTCAGGAGTATTTAACCCACTTCCATACAATCCCTACTTTTGACGACCCAGAGGAAGAAGCCTTTAGAAAACATTGTAGAAAAAGGAGAAAATGCTGGTAACCAGCATTTTCTCCTTTTCCCACAATGCTTTCTACCCTTCACCAAACAAATTTCAAATTTTCTGTTACTTTTATTTTGTCGCCTACAAATGCTTTCGATTCAGACAAGCCTAAAGTATTGTTGTTTGGTAATGAGTTAAAAGTTGGCCTCTTTTACTAACGAGTAGCAGACTGTAGTAAGGTTCTCAAATTATGAATTGAAAAATAGTATTAGACTCAATACATCAAATTCAACAGACTTAGAATCATGTCCATAATTTTGACATTGGTCATTCTTCTATGTATAGAGAAATAACCACAGGGTCATTATTCTACGCAGAGAAATAACCCCTGGGTCATTATTCTACGTAGAGAAATGATCCATGGGTCATTTTGTAGGGAGGGTCATTTCTCTGCATTACACCGGCTTGAGTCTGAAAGGTTTCGTCAACGCAGAATATGAGATTGTTACTAAAGTGTTTTAATATTAGCGACATGGACCTCAAGGCACATAATTTAAGTCGGAATAAAATTCTGTTAGAAGATCTGAGTACGTAAGAGACTTAAGTTTTTCAAAAACAGGGTCATTCTCATTTATATATTTGTATCTCTGCTTTGAAGTTTTGACAATATCTCTTAAACCGTGATTACATGTAAGTTGGATAGTAGCTTTAACTCTGCATTAAACATAAGATGAACGATATTATATATTTTCTTAAAATTTTAGCAGTAAAAGATCCTTTTTATCTTAATTGTCTCATTTTATTTTATTATTTTTTTTCTTAAACATAATATATATTTTAAAAAATGAATTTACTGTTTGTCGATTTTTTAATTGATTACATGTACTAACATGTGACCTGTGTTACCAACGTAAACACGTTTCTGTGACAGGACTGCAAAACTAAGTTTTATATATTTGTAACAAAGTATGAAAGCTGCTGTTCGGGTGATTTCAGGTAGAAACATCTTTGAGAAAATCAAGGAAAACGTGTGTCCTGAAACATAGGCGTCATCTCTTACCAAGGAACAAAAACATAGCATTTTAGGACTAGTACTATAGTTGGGACAAAAATATCCTGAGAAAAAAAATATAAAGAACTTATTATTATAGCTGGTAAGGAAACATCTTGGGAAAATTCACTGACGGGCATTAAAAAAACAGACTGAAAACGTAGACTTGTGCCTTAGACATATGTGACCCGTCACGTGAAAAGGGACAATCTGGGAATTCCGTACATTAATTGAATGAAAACAGACCAATGAAAGTGCTGGTCAATTTAAAGGTGGGTATTTAGAATTTTCACATCACACCAAATTTAAAAATATATGTATCACTGAAATTATATGAAAAAACAATACAATTCATCAATAATCAAAATTCATAAAATTTCAAAAAAAATTTTTTTGGTGGTATTCCTTTAAAAGGCTACGTAGCCTCTTAGTCTATTCTTAGATTTCCCGCCAAAAATCAAAAAAGCATTGTGGGAAGGTTAAGTGAATAGCACGTGACTAATGACTCTTAAATTCCATAAAATAAAAACATGTAATTATTTTCTAAATGTCTAGAACTATGAACACTACGTTTGAAGCTTTGCCTATATATTTCCAGTATGTAAATGAGCGAGTAGCTGATGTAAAAATAGACGGTGTTTCCCTTTAGTGTCGGCCTGGGCATTAGTAAATCTCTAATTTCTCTTGTTGTCGGATGTTTTTCGACTACTGGCGTTTTATGAATGAAAATTATAAGGCTTTTGGAGTATAAGGATAAATTTTTGTATTTTTATAAACTTTTCTGAAGGGCCACTTTTAAGTTGATAATTCAAAAATTATTGTAACTATAACAAGGTATAATCAGAAAATATCATCAAAGCGAAAAGTGTCAATCCTGGTAAGACTACGCAATTCGCGCAGTCTGACCAGGGTTGGCACTTTCGCAGTTCCCAGAAGGTCCCTTTTCGCGTGACAGGTCACATGTATATGAAGGTTTCCACAATGACTTTACAATAATCCAGTTCCATGCAAAATAAGAGATACGTTTAAAATGACAGAGATACATGTACCTTTAAAGTTGCTGAAGTTCACGATTTATAGTTTTAAACAAATTATCAAACTTTCAGTTATGGATGGACTTTCAATGCATCTAAATACACCAATAACAGGAAGTAATTTCACGTTGAATATTAGAATAAGTCTACTTGAATAGTTTAAAATTGATATGTTATATATCATAATGTGTGCACGATTTATCAAACTCTCAGACATGAGTGGGCTTCGAATGTGTCCAAATGCATCATTTATAATATCCCCGTGATAAATGTGTCTCAAAATGTTTGAAGCCGACATGTTTTAGATAAAAACTATTTATCAAATTTCAGACAGTAGTGTGACACCTTGGCTGTTGCGCTTTGAAACGTTGTCTGCGCATATCATATTCTTGGAAGATTCGACTGTCTTATATGACGCATCACTAGCCCCGAAAGCGGGCTTACTGTAATATTACGCTCTATAAATTAGCAATGTAGAAAACAGCTTTTATCAATATGTTTGGGGAGAAATGAGACCTGCTTTAGTTCCAGATTTCTCTAACCTGACTTTGAAAGCATTATCTCCCACTAAATGGCACTTCACAAGTACTCATCTATCTAATTTGGGTACCCTGGGTACACAACCGGACTATATTGTTCTACGCGACAACCGTTACTGATACGTTCAGCAGATAAATTAATTAAGGCCCCTTTTTCACAAAGCACAGCTCATATAACTCTTTACCACACACAAAAAAATTTAGACTGGTTCAAACTGAAAGCATCTGCAGACGACAAAAATGAAGGTGAATGAATAATTGAAATTTGCTCTGGGAAGGGTAGAAAACACTGAGAAAAGGAGAAAATGCTGGTTACCAGCATTTTCTCCTTTTCCTACAGGGTTTTCAAAAGGCTTCTTTCTCAGGGGCGTCAAAGATAGGGATTGCTTGGTAATGGGATAATTGTGCAGTGGGTCCAAGTTTAAGTGTCTGCCAGATAAAGGAATTTCAACACTAGGTCTATAGCTTCCAAGTCGCCCTATCTTTCCTTTACTTTTCACCTGATTTCAAGGTTCATTATTTTCTATCAGCCACTAACACTTAGATCGACAGCACAACGACTTATTGTCATCTCCAAAATACTTTCCATGCTTTTAAGAATTGGTTTCGATACATTTTCTGCATGTTAGAGCACCGTTCTACCTCTATGATTCAGTCGATTGGCAGACAAACGGGAATTTACGGTTCTATAATTATGTTATGGCCTTGGGTCACGGACATGTATAATAAATTCCTCTTTTTCAACGAAATGGCTCGAATAAAGGACCAACAATTTATCAAACTTTCAGACGTGATTGGGTTGGCAACGATGCTAATACATCAATAACCCAAAATAATTTCTCTGTGAATAAAGACCTGAAAAAGTTTGAAGATGACATGTTGTAGGTATAAACGATTTATCAAACACTCAGACAGTGGAGTGACAACTTTGCTGACTTTTTTCAAAGAAGACCGTACTCCCCGATGACTTTATATTCTTTTGAGGAGGTGCCTTTGTCCGTCATTTTTTTGTTGAAATATAATTTAGCCCTTTCTGATTGGAAAGAAGTTACTTACAGCTTTTTGTGAACAGTGTAGATTTGGATCAGACTACACAGAACCAGTAGCCTGGTCGAGAATTTACATTGTCTGACACCTCATATATGACCTATAACCTGGCAAAAGGAGCTTTAATGTAATTTCGTACATGCGCGGATCCAGATACCTTTCTCAGGGGGGTCCCACCGAAAACGCACTCGTCTTATTATAATTACATGTATGATACTTTGATTTCCAGATTTCAGTGGATGTAAGCCATTTACAAGAAAAGTTAAGTTTCAAGTTCTAACCATGATGAGGTTTCCACATTTTGAACCCCTTTTAAATTTATTTTTGTATTTTACATAAATGCTGTGCAATATGAAACCAGTCCCAAACACGAATCCGATAACCACTTTTTGGCCAAAATTCTAGGGGGGGTCCAGACCCCCGATCCCCCCCTCTGGATCCGCCCTTATCGTAATGCACTGTATCATGCAAGCCTACATAATAATAATAGATTCGTGACCCGTTACGCAAAAAGGGACCATCTGGGAACTTCGAAAAGTGTCAACCTGTTCAGACTGCTTGAATTGCGCAGTCTGACCAGGGACGAAACTTTTCACTTTTATGATATTTTCTGTATGAAAAGTGGACATTCTACCTTTGTTGTACAATTATTTTTGAATTAACAACTTAAACTGACCTGCACTATCGTTGATCTGTTTTCATCTTAATGATGTACGGAATTCAAAGTTGGCCCCTCTTTGCGTGACGGGTCACAGTTAAACAAGTCATGTGGTAAAATATGTCCTTTGACTTGAAGAAACTTGAGAAATAGCGAGAAGTTTCGAGAATGGACAGGCTTACCAGAGGCTGTATATGATATTTTTGGAAACTCAAAACAACTGAACGTCTAAAAGATATAGATGCGCCAGTCGTGAATATATTACCGATGGTGTTCACGAGATGAAATAAATTTCTTTACCCCCCCCCCCAAAAAAAAATCTTTTTATGTCATGCTTTTTATCCTTTTTGGGAGGAACTTTATCAAAATCCAGTACAATTCTTTTCACTTATTCCCCGTGGTGTACCCCTCCGCATAGCAACGCCACTCGTCACAACTCGGCCGATTCCGTACCTACATCTAATGATATGATGGCTCACCATCACCCGAGATATGCCGAATGATAGCAACCCATTACAATATTACGTCAAGTGCAAGAAATGTACGGTAAATGACGCCATATTTTCATCAAATTGTGAGTCTCGCGCATTTTACTTAGGTAACTGAAATCTAAAAATCGGTATTTTCACTGGTCGTAAAAATGAAATATCGAAAAATATTTCACCGATATTTCTCGATAACTTATCGGAAAGCATGAAATAATTTCATCTAATAGGCCAAACTTAACTCTTATCCTGCTAAGAAAATGAAGTGAAGACTTTTATCAAAAATAAAAAGAAAACCCAAATTTTGGCTGCTTCAAAGATTTTCATCTGGGAGAAATCGTTTTTATCGGCCAGAGTAGATCAAAGATCAGGCTGCACGTTTTTTGCAGTCTGATCTTGATCTACTCTATCTGCAAAAGGTCAGTGAGTCGCGCTGAGCAGCCAAAGGGTCGAAAAGCGTGCGTACCAATCCTTAAAAATCACTAGGGGAACTATCTGACAAGATTGAATGATAGGATTTTCTTTAGGTTTAGATGATCGTGTAGGTGTAGTCAGTATTTTAGGAATGACAGAAACTCCAGTAAAGCATCTTCGCGAAAACATCTTCGCGAGCCAAGGTTATGATCACAACGTGGATCTTACCTTGGCAGATTGACCCCGATTTCGAGATTCCCGCGGCACGCCCCTATTGGATGTTGCTTATTATCTCCCTTTACACCATATTTCTTATAGCCAATGAAATGTCGTTTTACAAACTGTTTACGAATATAATAATTCAACATGAAGCAATGACCATAAACGTACTTCGACATTCCATGGTCAAGCGCTAGGATATAGCCTAAAACATCTGATAATTGATTGGTCACATTGAAACTTTATGTAAATATTGTTTGTCTATGTTTTCTTCGGTAATAAATCATTAAAGATCCAGCACATATCCACGGAGGTATTCATGTTTACCTTCTATTTTTAACGCAACCCTGTTCTATTTTTATCAAAGATAAAATGCTACGAGCGACTTAATTTGATGCAGCTAGAGCTAGCAGCAACCCATGAAAATGCGTATCGGGTGATTGGTCGAAATCAAGCTCAATCCGCCAAGGGATGAGTAGCGTAGTGGATCGTAACCCTTGGCTTGTAAAGATGGGGTAGACACAAAGACCGCCGCGATATACATGTAACAAACATAATGTTGACAAAGCAAACCTGCGGCGACATCCATCCATCCATCCATCAATCTCCAAACCAACAAGCCAGCCAGCAAATCAACCAGCCAACCACAAAATCGATCAATCGATCAATTAATCAATCAATCGATCGATCGATCAATTTGCTCTAATGTTTGTGTTTGGACAGATGATGCGATTCTGAAGTGTGTCCATAAAAGTTCTATTTTTTTCCTCATTTAACGACGATTTGGATCAACTTACAATCTTGAAACATATGAAAAATAATTATTCTCTAAAACAGACCGAGAACAGTGCAGAGAAAGAGGCAGCTGCTGTCCATGGTATTTTTTCTATTATTTTATTTAAAATTGATAACCAAAAAAAAATGTTTCTTGCGCTTAAATATTAGTTTGAGAAGTATAGCATTAAGTCCAACTTCAGCCTTCTATTAACATAGTGCCCAAACCGGAAGTGTTAGGCCTATTACCATCAATGGAAAGCAAGTTTAGAACCACTTTTGTAATAAAACGGCTTTTTGTACAATGCAAAATTTCAGCGATATCCAACAAACTGTCAGTTAACAATATCCACCAACAATAAGTTTGTCACCTGAAAAAGTTTCTAAATTTGAAGTGTCTTTTTTTTTGCGTAATGGCAACCGATAACAGGGGTCGGTTTTGGCCCTTTCGGGACTGTCATTTCTTAATAGCGTCAGGGTTTTAACTCCTGTATTTCTCGGAGACAGTTATGCCTGAGTATCTGACTAAGAAGCGGACAGTGTGCATATGAGATCAGATTACGCAATTAAATCCAGGATAAACTTTACTTAACAAGATTTTTCTAGAAAATTTGATGTATTTTACAGGGGAGTTGCAAAGACATAAAATACGGTACTAAAAAGTATCATATTTTGGATTAGAAGAAAATCTAAAATGGTAATAAAATTGTAAACTTGTGTTAGGTTGTTTATTGAGTAATTTCCTTCATTTCTGTTTTCGCTTAACTCTTATTTAATTGAGAAAATTTTAGACACGTCTAAACTGAAAGCATTTGAAGACGACAAATAATTTAAATTATTTGTCGTCTGCAAATATTTTCAGGTCAGACAAAACTATCAAGATTTGTCTTTAAAGGTGTTTAAAAAGTTCTGGAAAAAGGAGAACTGCTTACAAATTTTTGTTTCTCTTATTTCTTTGTTTCCAATGCGTTTTCATAGGTATTCTATCTTAGGGTCGTACTTGGGGTAGACTGGTGGGAAGATGATTAATATTAAGTATCCTGAATCTGGGCTACGTCGAAAAGTAGGACATAACCGAACATTGACATTCGGATCTTGACCTATTTCCAAATGGTGTCGCACCGGTAACTTTTTGATACATTGAAAATAAAGTAAAAACCCAACTTTTTTTAACCTTGCGCGCTTTTACCCTGACAAAGCGGGAATTTTGCAATTCATTTCACAGGGAATTATGTCCAATATTGTTAAAAGCGACAGCTGCAGCCGTAAACCTTGTTGTCTGTTCTTCCTAAATCAAAACTACGGACTCGGAGACTTTATGCAAACCGAAACGAGAGTGTAATTTCATGCTTAGGCTGCTAAGCGCGACGAATTGCGCATTTGCGGACCGTGTAATCACTCTGGATAGAACGGGAAATCTGATCTTCATCTACACTACAGTACCGGTAACTTGAGAGTTTCCACCGAAATATGATGAAGTCGTAGTACTTGTTTTTTTTCTAGTACTTGTTAGAAATCTTAATTTTCCTTTGACAGTTTTAGGCCTTATGATGAAGCTAAAGAAAGATGTTCTATAACGTGATAAAACATGTATATTGCCCGTTCCCATTTCTTTTTTCTAATGCACAAAACGTGCTTTCTTATCCTGGGTTTACAATAACCGATACTTTCCCCAAGAAAATGCCTTTGAACATGAAAAAAAAAAAAAAAATGTATAGTACTATCAGCTTAAAGTTTATTTTCAACAATTCAGCCTTTTCAAACTAAAAGCAGAATAACCATTTAAAAAAGATATAACGACTGAAAGTTAACGACAATTCTAACATGACACGCGACTTTGGCTCTATAAACAGAGTGCAAGGCAAACGTGGTAAAATCTGCGACAATCCATGTAGAGTGACGTCATTCAGTGAGTGAGTTATTCAATGGAACATAATCTTCATCCGCGTTTTTACTGTTAGTTTGAACTTGTTTTCCTTTCATTAAGAATTGACCATGTTAGAACCGAAATAATCTTCTTTCTATCGTGGTATATCGTTCAATAAACCACCTTGTGAGTTATGAGGCGCAATGAATAACCCACTCGGGCTATCGCCCTCGTGGATCATTTATTGTGCCTCATAACTCACAACTGTGGTTTACTGAACGATATATCACGATAGAAACATAAAATAAAAACAATTATCCAAAGCTGCTAAGCGCGACTCAAAGGCCGTTTGCGGACAGTGTAGATCAACATCAGACTGCACAAAACACGCAGTCTGATCTTGGATCTACACTGTCCGATGAGGAGATAGAGAAATAGGTTTTCACTATCAGTTAGAAAATTACCTTTTATTTATTTAGCAGGATAAGAATTAATTCTTTACCAAACGACATATTTTTAGCCGTATCCAAAATTGAAAGCATTTGCATACGACAATTTCAATTTGGCTCAAATAGTGCAATTTCACTTTGATAGGGTAGAAAGCATTGTGGGAAAAAGAGAAAATGCTGGTTACCAGCACTTTCTCCTTTTTCCACAATGTTTCTAAAATACGTCTTCCTAGGATTGTTCAAAGTCGACATTGTTCGGTAAGGGGTTGATAAACAATATACGTTATTCCCAAGTGATGATACACGTTTTCACGACCATGTTTTGAAATAAATTAACTTTGTTACATGCATTATGGACTAGATTTATTTATCACCGTAAAATTCCTCTTTTCTTTAGCATCCATATCTTTATGACGTCTTCACGTCTACTTGTTCCATTTTATGTCTTCTTTTTCACTTGTATAACTAGGTCTAAAACATTAAAAGTAAGTTAAAATTGATTTCTACTGAAATTATTATTATTTTTTTAAGTCTAGAGCAGCATCAGGAAGGGAAATGCGTTGGACCATACAGTCTGTACTTGAGAGTCACTGTCCGACATTTATGTTACTATTTGCAGTGGAAGAGAAAAAGTGCTAGAGAATTCAAAGCAAGAGGGCCGTGATGGCCCTTGATCGCTCACTTGAATTTTTTAGAGGACCACAGCCAATCTTTTCAAAATCTGGTCAGCTATTTCTGAGAAGAAGAATTTTTGAGAATTTCTTCATGTTTGTAAAGTGTAAATAGCCCACAGTCATCAGAGCCATGTTTCTTGATGGATCAAAATTTCTTGAACATATTTTGAAAAGGGTCATCCAAGGAACATTTCTGTAAAAATATTACAAAATCTGACCAGCATTTTCAGAGAATAAAAGTATCTTTAAGAATTTCTTCATTTCCCTATAGTGCAAGTAGCCCCCATTCACCAGACCCATGTTTCTTGATGGATCAAAATTTCTTGAACAGATTTTGAAAAGGGTCACCCAAATAACCTCTCTGTGAAATTATTTCAAAATCTAACCAGCGGTTTCAGAGAAAAATATTTTTTTAAAGAATTTCTTTATTTTCCTATAGTGCAAGTAGCACTCATTCACGAGAGCCATGTTTCTTGACGGATCAAAATTTCGCGTAAAAATTTTGAAAAGGGTCATCCAAAGAACCTCTCTGTGAAATTATTTTAAAATCTGAAGAGCGGTTTCAGAGAAGAAGCATTTTTAAGAATCTTTCTTCATTTCCCTATTGTGCAAGTAGGCGCCATTCACTAGAGCCATGTTTCTTGACGGATCAAAATTTCGCGTACAGTTTTTCAAAAGGATCACCCAAAGAACCTCTCTGTGAAATTATTTCAAAATCCGACCGGGGGTTTCAGAGAAGAAGAGTTTTTATTTTTTCTTATTTCCCCCACAGTGAAAGTAACACCCTTTCACCAGAGCCATGTTTCTTGACGGATCAAAATTTCGCGAATAATTTTTGAAAAGGGTCACCCAAAGAACATCTCTGTGAAATTATTTCAAAATCATGACCAGCTGTTTCAGAGAAGAAGAAATTTTAAGAACTCCTTCATTTCTGTATAGTGCAAGTAGCCCTCACTCACCAGAGCCGCATTTCTTGACGGATTAAAATTTCAGGAACAATTTTTGAAAAGGGTCACCCAAGGAACATCTCTGTGAAATTATTTAAAAATCTGACAAGCAGTTTCAGAGGAGATTTTTGAAGGATTTCCTAGAAAATTCGATTTGGTTGCCATGGCAACCAGAGTTTTTGATGGAATCGAATTCTGTGAACAGTTTTTAAAGAGGACCTCCCGAGGAATATTCCAGCCAAGTTTGGTCCAAAGTAGCCCAGCAGTTTAGGAGGAGTTGACGACGGACGACGGACACCGGGTAATCCTAAAAGCTCCCCTTGAGCACGTTGTGCTCAGATGAGTTTAAAAATCCAAGCAGAAGGTAGAAACCCAAATAATGCGGATTTTTAAGTTCCAGTCATCTGTGAAAAGAAAAAAAAAAAAAAAAAAAAAATGAAAAACTGCGACCGTTTTTGACCTTCTAGAATAAATCTATCAATTTTTCAGATTACTGCATATTCGATTAATCGCTTTTAATTGTCGATGACTTAATCGAAGGAAGGAAGGAAGGAAGGAAGGAAGGAAGGAAGGAAGGAAAAAATAAGGAAAGAAAGAAAGAAAGAAAGAAAGAAAGAAAGAAAGAAAGAAAAGAGGAGTTGAAATTCAAGACACAAAGTAAGGCGAAAGAAAAAAGAGACATAAATGTGTAAAATTTATATGATAATAAAGAATGAAAAACAAAGTATTTGTCAAGATGCAGGTTCAAAAAGCAGGTCTTGTCAACCAAAGGGGTCTAATATGAAATTTGCTTCAATCCATTAACTTGTTATGGTTGCGTTAGTGCCGATAATCGGGAGTATATAGTCTGTAAAAGCTGCTATTAGTGAACATTTAAATACCAGTTAAAACACAATTGACGCTATAAAAATCTCAGTGGTTGTTGGAGAAAAGTCGAACTCTTTAAACTCCAAAATGTATATAGAAATCTATTTAAATTTTTTCTTTGATAAAAAAAAATCCGATTTCTGAAACAAAGGAATAGAGGATGTTTATTTTTTTTTTCGGTGACAGATCAAAATTTATTTCATCGAGTGAACACCATCGGTAACATTTTCACGAGTGGCGCAGCCTCGAGGGGAAATATTACCGGTGGTGTTCACGAGATGAAATAAATTTCGATCTTTCACAGAAAAAAACCCCAAATATTCTATTTATTTCATGCTTTTAACCCTTTCTGGGAAGAACTTTATCAAAATCAAGTTCTTTTCCGTTATTCCCCGTGGCGTACCCCTCCCGCATAGCAACGCAATACAGTATTACGTCAAGCGCGAGAAATGCAAGGTAAATGACGTCATATTTCCATGTGGTTGAGAGGCATGCGCAATTAACCTAGGCAACAAGAACATGAAAATCGGTATTTCACTGGTGGTGCCAGCGTAAGATCAAACAAATATTTTCACTGCTATTTCTCGATATCCTACCGGAAAGCATGAAATAAAGATTCTTATCTTATAGGCTTAACTTTATATGCACACCGTATCGATTCAATATCAAACTGTATGTTCCGTGCCATCTCCTCTTGGTCTATACCAACCTCGAAAGTTCTTGTTTTCACCTATGTCGCTGAAAGGGTTAGATTTCGAAAGAAGAACTATGTTGTAATGTCTTGCAAATGTGATAAAGGCCAATTTAGATTTCTTATTTTGTACTGTATGACACAGTAATTACGTCCCCTAAAGTTTTTTTTTTTTTGCATACGTAAAGAAACTGAATAGTTGAATAATTACAAGACTACTTATCAGATTAAATAAAGACACCACCAGAGCCAACACCACCATAACCACCACCACCGACAACAACAACAACAACAGCAGTGATAGAAGGAAAAAATATGGCCTACTACAAGCGAAAATGAGCACACGGTACACGTACATTTGCTTAACCCATTACCACACAATCCCTACTTTTGACGCCCCTGAGAAAGAATCCTTTTAAAAACGCTGTAGGAAAAAGAGAAAATGCTGGTAACCAGCATTTTCTCCTTTTTCCACAGTGTTTTCTACCCTTCCTAGAACAAATTTCAATTATTCAGTCACCTTTATTTGTCTTCTGCAAATGCTTTCAATCTGAACCTGAGTCTAAAATTTTGTCGTGTGGTAAAGAGTTACAGTGTCGTCCTGGATTCCGCGAATGATAATCCGAAACGACACTTTCCGTATATAGGTATTTTATGTTTTGCACAAGTCTATTGTAGCACAAAATCTAATGTAGTCGTAAAGTGCCGTCTCGAATTAGCCTGCGCGGTCTGCGCAGACTGATCCAAGACGGATGCTTTACGCAAATGTCCGAATGCCCATTTTTGTATGTTGCAAGCCGTATGTTTTCGTACACTTTTCTAAGTAAACATGTATTCAGTTTTAAGCCTATTTTTTATATATCGTTGGTTTGCTTCCAAATCCTCGTAACTACAGCTTGTAACAAGCTGTAGTTACGAGGTTTTCGAAGCAAACTGACGATATATTTTTTTGGGTGAAAATGAAAATCTGGGTAGCATTTTTGTAAACAGAATCGAAAAAATGTCGGCAAATTAATGCTGGTATAATGAAGTAAAGAAACTCCCAACAGAATAAATTCCCTTCATCATTATTTTTTTTAAAACACTGGCTAAAGATAATAAATCACCGGTAACAATTTTATTCTCTCTTTTGTGACGCAAGAAGTAAATGTCTCAAAGTTCGATTAAGTTCATAACAGTTATATAATGACAGGTTCGTTCATATTTACATTACTACTGGGAAATCTGCTAAGTCTAAAGTAATATTTAGAATGTATGTATATTACAATCAGATGAGAGTATGTGTATTTTAAACCGATAAAAACAAAACCGTGGCTTTGAAATTATCTAATATGAAAGAAAATAGAATTATCTAAAATGATATTAACTGTTTAAAACAAAGTTATATGGATATCATATAGTTGATGTAGTATCAAAGAATTACTACAAGAATCCTATTCAAGATTTTGCGTCAGGTTAGTGACAATAGTTATCACTTTATTATTATATGGACCAAAAAAGCTAAGGCAACACCGAGGGAGATAAATGCTCAAATAAGGTAATCTGGGAGCGTTTTTATCAACGCTCGCAGCCTAATATCTTCATACTATAAAATTTAATTTTGCAATGTAAGCTTTACATACATGTCGCAATCTTATGATCTCTCCAAGGGTGTCATTGTTACGCATGTTATATTTGGCATATGGTATGGCCATAAACAACAGATAATCATTAGCCTATCACGAGTGCGAGAAAGTCGATAAAACCCGCTCGAAAAGATCTGTCTTGTTGCTCGAATCTAAATTTTATTCTTTCTAGGTCCATATTCGTTACCCATTCTTAAAAATAATCTTAGTGTGACTCTTCAAGATTTTCTAAACTTGAAAGTAACGGAACTATGGTGCGCTCAAATTTAGAAAATTCTGGAGAATAAGATCAAGAACGTTCGAAAGAACGGTTTATGAATACGAACCAAGATCGCGTTATAACGTATACTTTGCTTCAGAAAAGTTGCGTCTTTCAGCAAACCGATCTTTAAAGCTTTTTACGAGCATTATTCCCTTTTCCCTTTTTCCCCTTTATCCATACGTTGCTAAATAATTTCAAAGAGTGAAGACTAAAACAAAGGTTTCTTTGAATGGTATACCAAGATACGATGGAACAGAACTTGCCGTCCGATTTTATATCTATATAGTCTGCTTATTTTTCCAAACCTATAATATAGAATTAAACTTACTTTCGGTGAATTGTATTTTCAGCCATCGAAAGAGATGACATAGGGCTTGCAACACGAGATAAAGGGCATTCAGTTAATTGCGTAAACTGTCGTCTCGGATCAGCCTGTGCAGTCCGCGCAGGCAAATCCAAAACGACACTTTCCTCTTTTATGTAATTTTTTTTGCACAAGTATACTGTAGCACAAAATTTAATGTCGTCGTATCAAAGCGCCGACTCGGATTAGCCAGCGCGGATGGCACAGGCCGCTCCGAGACGACACATTACGCAAATGTCATGATATCTCCTTTCACGTATACTAAGCCATATATGATATAGCCTGCAACATACGAAAAGGGGCATTAGGACATTTGCGGAGAGTGCCGTCTCGGATCAGCCTGCGCAGTCCGCGCAGGCTAATCCGAGACGGCACTTTACGCTTACGTTGGATTTTGTTCCTCAGTAGACTTCTGCAAAACATAAAAAATCATAAAAACGAAAAGTGCCGTCTCGGATCAGCCAGCGCGGACTGCGCAGGCTGATCCAAGACGACACTTTACGCAGATGTCCGAATGTCCCA
Source organism: Tridacna crocea (assembly GCA_943736015.1). NCBI lineage: Eukaryota > Metazoa > Mollusca > Bivalvia > Cardiida > Cardiidae > Tridacna > Tridacna crocea. The sequence goes on from OX031068.1 coordinate 38,047,022, forward strand.
TTTCGCGTGTTGCAAGCCAATTATGATATATTTGGCGCTGAGGATGGTGCCCCTTTAATCCCGAGGCTGCTTAGCGCCACTCACTGACCCCTAGCGGACAGTGTAGATGAAGATCAGCCTGCACAATACGCGCAGTCTGATATTTGATCTACACTGTTTGATAACGTCATATTGTCTCCCAAAATACATATGAAATGACAAACATTTGGGTTTTATTATCAGCTAGAAAAATTCATTTCGCTTTTTTACCAGGATAAGGGTTGATAAACAAGCCTGTTGTTTGGACTACTTTGAGGAAAAAATGTTTAAGAATACATTGTGAGGAAAGGAGTAACTGTTGTTATTCAGTATTGCCTCCATTACCACAATGTTTTCTACCTTTGTCACTGACAATGCCATCAATTTGAGCAATATCAAACTTGTCCTCCAGAAATACTCTTGGATTTGGACAATTCCAAAGCTGTATCGTTTGGTTATGAATTAAATGTAACACTGTTATTAGAAGCATACTGCTGAATTTCTATGCGTTTTACTCCTAAAGTGTTTCTAATTTTAATTGTACTTGTTAAATGGGCCATATATCATACTTGACATTAAAATGTCTAAATAATGGGGTCCCCTGGGCTTGCAAATAGCTTTACAGTAATAAATGTATTGTTGCTCGTGGTTTATTTAGGTATTTATAATATTGGAGCTAGCATCCTGTCGTGAAACAATATCAAACAAGATGGATTGAAAGCTCTTTATTAAACTCCTTACTTGCTTTGTGCAGATAGATTCTTATAGTCGCTTCTGCTAACATTGTATATATGATACTATCATAGGCGTAGAGTCAATAAAGCACAATATATATGCAAGTGCGTAACGTCGAAATATTGGCAACAGGCGTTAATTTCTTTTACCATCTAAATGGCAGACTCCATTTTTGTAATTAATCCTACGACTACTTAAAAAATAAAACTTCCCTCTGATTAAAAAAACAAAACAAAACAAACAAACAAAAAAAAAACACTTGATGGAAAATTTCATTGTATCGGGCAGTGTAGATCAGGATCAGACTATTTAAAAAAAGGGCACCACCTCGTGCTAAAGCGATTCACAGTGAAATAGCGCTATCACTACCCCTTTTGGAACACGTTATAATTTTGATCCCCTGGTTACGCCCATATGCAAATTGACGGTGTGTATTATATTTCATGTGTCTATTTTTAGAAATGTTATGGGTAAAGAAATGACGTCATTTAAGCTGGGGGGAATTATTTCCCCGTCACAGTAAATATTTTCCTCCCGCCGAAAATCTGATTAATTAACTTGAGATAAGTAGTTTTAAACGTAGCATTTGTCGACAAAATAATCAGAGGAAATATAATGTATAATTTATTTCATCAACTTGTAGTTTATATGGGGAAATATTTGCCTCAAAAGGGAAAGGTCCGCGAAAATAACTCGTGCCTTACGGCACCCGTTATTTTCGCAGTCCTTTCCCTTTTTCGGCAAATATTTCCCCATATTAACCACAAGCTGATAGAATAAACTCTATTTATGCACCGATCACACAGTCTTGACCTGAATTTTCTGATCCATTTGTTGGTAATGTACAGGAATTGAAACTTAGGTGGTCGCTGGCTCGATTCGAACTTGGCATTTTTTCCTCGTTGGGTTGATGATAGAGAATTGCGACACGTGTCACTCTCCGGACATAGTAAATGTGAAATATCTGCCCTTGGCTCAGAAAGAATATTGTGCAAGGCATTGGTTGGCAGTGGTCGGTTGCCACGATATAACCAAGATAATGTTAAAAAAAAGGCGTTAGCCACGAAACGTCTTACCTGAATTCACCCTGCGTAGTATCTTTATGCAGAATCCTTCAGTAGTATCGATATTGAAACGGTTGGACCGTTTTGATATCAATTTCAAATTTTTGAGACCCCAACTGTTGAAGAAAATGCTGGATTGACCAGGTCGTAAAAGTGGGTGAATGAGCATTATTTATTTACCAATTTAATTATCAAAATTCATATAACAAAGCTACATTTACAGTCACTGTGTTTGAAATTGTACTTTCTACTGATGTAGTTCATTATTCCAGTCAGCTCGTCCACTGACTGTAAAGTTCGTGTATACATGTCCGTTTAAATAAATTACAGAGTCCCTTGGGATAGATTTCCTTACTTTAGAATACTATAGGGGGTCAGTCATTTCATCATAGATTAAGCTAGTATTTAACTTGTAACAGGTGGTGAAAAATATATCGCGGTTCGACCGGGATTCGAACCCGGAGCCTCAGGAATACCGTTCATGCACTCTAACCAACTGAGCTACCGAACCACATGTCGATACGGCCACACGATATATCACCAAATACCTGTACCCAGCTACATTATACCTTTACATCTATCTATAAGATAGACCAGCATACTACAAACTTTTTCACCACAAAATCTGAAGACCCGTTCAAATTGAAAACATTCTCAGACGACGTTTGAGGGAACAACAGGGTGCTGCTCTGAACGCACGGCCTCAGAACAGACGACAGATTTTATTTAAAGTGATAGTCCCACAATGATAGTCCCACTATCTCTAATTACGACCTGTTTTACCGATTAAATCCAATATTCAGTGTGTAATAATACTAACAAAAGTTCATCTATAAATCATTAATCTGAAAGAACAGGAACAACAACCAACCCTTACAATATAAGACAATAAAGTCCCGTGCGTTGTCTGGGCACGTCATATTCTTCGGAGATTCGATCCGTCTGCTATAACACATCACCCATCCCATATACATGGAAAAAAATGGGGACTTTACCGAAGCTTTTACCAGAGCCTGTAGGGACTGGTTTAATAAATGGCAGATGCATAGGTTGCATACTAGCTGGTAATAGCTGAATGAATCGCACCAAGTAGCGTTTTATTTTATTTTGAAATATAAAGTAACCGTTGAAAAGAAGTCCAGTTCTGTTCACAGAATACCCAAATTAGTTAGATGCGTATTTGTAGAATGTCATCTAGCGGGAGATAATGAAGGGCTGTACCTTTCTATATGGTTTCAAATGTGAGCACTCACTGGTGCTTTCAGTGCTTTGATTTAGGAAAATACAGACAGACGACCAACCACCTTCCATGAATTCAGTACGGCAATTTATTTCCTCTATGCATTATGTGTGATAATTAAATTTAAAGGTGAGAATTTAATACAGCCTGAGAGAGAATGATATTTTGACAGCGCTTTATTAATGAAATAAGGTGTTGCACGTTTTTCCAAAAAAAGGATTTAACTTTTTACTTCCATCTTAGAGTTGTATATTTTCGAACAATTTGCAGACGACAAATAAAGTGTGGCCCAAACAACGAGGTTTGTCTTTGAAAGGGTCGCCAACTTTTGGTAAAAGAATATGCCGGTCACATGCATTTTCCCATTTCCCCAATTCCTCGGTACGCATCTTTTTCTAACAATATTTTCTATCCTATTAGACGAATTCAAAGCACTTGTGTGGCACTTTATTCTGTGCCCTGAAATCTATATTTATATTGACGCGACTAAAATTTTGTCGTGTGGTAAAGAGTTCAGTTCGCCGGCCACTTCAGAGCCATTGGCGAAAGTAGCTTCTTTTACGGGCGGCAAAATTCAAAAATGATTGAACATAATCATGTAGCTAGGGCCCGTATTCACCAACCATACTTAAGAACGTTCCTGGTCTTAATCTTCAAGATTTTCTGATTGTGAAAGTAACAGAACTTCTGATTGGCTAAACCAATTCGTTTAGCCAATCAGAAGTTCTGTTACTTTCACGTTGACAAAATTCTGGAGAATAAGACTAAGAATGATCATGGGTCTTTACTGTCCGCTTTTTAGTCAAGCCTAATGAAGTCTAGAACTGCTCGTTTAGTTGGTTGTATTGGGGTTTAACGCTACTTAAACAACTATGGTCATATCGTGGCGGTCGGTGACGCACATGTGTTTCCTGGCTTTCTCACACCGGTACTTACACTACTTTCTTTCCAAAGCCATCGACTACTTTTCTCACATGCTTCAGTAGAGGTGAGAGGCTAAAATACGTTGGAAAGAAAGTTCGCCTCAACCGGGTATCGTACTCACAACCACTAGGTCATGAGTCCGACTCGCTCACCACTGAGCCACCCGGGCGGGCCAACTGCTCGTTTAGTTGCACCCACTTAAACTCAAACCTGCGTGCTACTTAGCCCTTTGGCAGCTAATTGCGACTTAATGACCTTCTGCGGACAGTGTAGATCAAGATCAGACGGTGGCCAAACACTCAGCAGCTTCCATTTTTGCAACGACGTAGGGCTGCTATACTTATGGACGACAACGCACGTCCTCATGTGGCACGAAACAGTCGGTAGTTTCTGAACAAAAACAATGTTGATGTTCTCCCTTGACCAGCTTTATCGCCGGATACGAATCCAATAGAACAAGTCTGGAATTACTTAGGAAGAAAGGTGAAGCATCAACAATCTCATGGACTTGGCCACAGCTCTCGTTCAGGAATGGAATAACATTCCTGATGCAATGATTTTACGTTATGTACGGTCTATGCGACGTCGAATAATTGCCTGTATCGACAGGGGAGGTGACCATACAAAATATTGATTGAAAAATTACAAGAACCTTAAGAAAACAAACCCTAACTTTAATTTTACCTTAATCTTTGAGTACTTTTACAACGTTGGTTTTAGTACCACCTTTATTTAAACTGCAACCTAACTTAAACTTTCTGTTAGTCAAAATTTGATTAGCCTGACATTTTCTATACAGACTCTGAACTAAAGTATGATACCATTTTTTTGGTCTTCAATAGAATATACAACAAGAAATAACAGAAAATTAAGTGCACACTTATTTATGGAACTGAGTATGCTTTTAAATCGTTGACTATCACGTATTTCATGTTATACTATATGCCTTAATGAATGCTTTGAACAACTTCATATTTTTTCTCTTTCACAAACGTTCTAATTTTCATGCAAATGACTATTCATAAGGTCACTTATTCATTCGTAAAACAATCAATTCCGTTCATCATCTTCTCTTTTCAAAAACCGAAACACGTATTTAAATGAAAGAAAAGATCTTGTGACTGAAGGTTTTTATAGCCATTTTACGATTCTCCAACTTGTTCGCGGGGAGAAAAAGTCTGTCACGCGACGAAAATAAAAGTTAATAAAACCTAATAGAGAGCGTCTTTTCTGTTACTATTATCATTTTATAAGTAACTTTTATACAGTGGTAATTCTCACACTGCGCTTCGGTTCTAGAACTTCTTTTATAACTTCCCTGTTACCAAAAACTTAGAGATGAAATGTTTACGCTTTCAGATCAATAGACGATTCGTTCGCTAAAATTGCTGACGGCATAGAACAAAGGCCAACATCAGACTGGACAGAACGAGCCTCAATGTATGTCTTTCCGCCATTATCTGTATAAACAAATCGTCGGTTTACTTCGAAAACCTCGTAATTACAGCTTGCTACATGCTGTAGTTACGAGGTTTTCGAAGTAAATCGACGATATTCCTCTGTACAGTAACGGCGAAGCACAAGAATGGTATGCTTTTGGGGCGTGAAATACAAAGGTAGTTCCATTCGAAAGTTTAATATCAAGTATATACGACTCGTCACAACCCGTCAAATTCCGCATATATGCATACATCTAACCTCGTCTGTATCAAGAAGGATGCTATTTCAAACAGTCACATGACCATGGCGGTAGCTCAAGGATGGAATGCTTTCGGGGCGTAAGAATCAAAAGTAGTCCCACTTGAAAATTCGATGGCAAGCACAGCTTGTCGAAATTCGGCCGATTCCATCTCTAGATCTACATTAAAACCTTGTCTGTATCAAGGAGGACGCCATTTTGAACACCGTCAGTAACCTGATTATGGCGGCGCCCATGTAAATCGATTGGCATCAACATTAGCTGAGGTGAAGTTATTCTCATCTATCAAACTGTTGGTGGGTCGACGAAATAAATAGACCAGGTTAAATATTAATAGTTAAAGCTGCCAGCCAAAGGAAATTCTATTTGAAAGATGTGGATAGAATACAGTCACACATACATATCATCCATGACAATGCAGCCGAGTGATTAGATCGAACGTTCACCCGAGCTTTGTGGAATGGTCAAGCAGTTCCGCTATTTTTTTTTTTTCTTTAGAGACGAAAGAACAGATTTGCAATGTTTTTGTAATCTGTTGGACCTGTTGAGAATATTTTTGGTCTTATTCTTCAAGATTTTCCAAATTTGTAAGTAACGCAACTTCTGAATGGCTAAACTATTCAGTTTAGCCAATCAGAAGTTGTGTTAGATCTACTTACAATTACAGAAAATTCTAGAGGATGAGACAAAGAACCTTCTTAAGAATGGTTGGCGAAAACGCGACCTGGATTTATTCACTGCTTGAGCAGATTACTTTTCTGTTTCTATGGCAACTACTTACATATAGTTTGGTATCTGTGAACAAACTGTCATCTGTAAACGTTATTTGTCGGACATACTGTTGGAAGAAATTACGAGCAAAAAATTCCTTTTTTTTCTTTGGTACAGTTCAGTAAAGGGCCAAATAGTATTAGTTGTACGGTCAGGTGGCAGGGAACTTGGAAACTTGTTCACGGCTGCAGTTAATCAGCAAAAGGCGAGGTGACGACATGATTCACCACAGCCATGAACATGTTTCCAAGTCCCCTGTCAACTGACCATACAAAAAAATTATTATACTGTGCACATTTTATTATTCAATTGTTTGTTAAGCGAATTTTACCAGTTTTATGGTCAGTAAGCTGACGAAGTAGAATTTCTTTTGAGAGTGCCCCAATTCAATGAAAACTGACGTCATTGGGCACTGACGTAACTGAAACCTTGGTAATACGTGCTAAAACGTTCAGCTTGGCACATAATCTTGATGTTTATCTTGATCGACGCAGCCATTTGGATGGTGTGTTGATATTGTAGTCATATACACGGGGCTCCGGAGAGGGAGACTGCTTTTACGTTTGTTTTACCAGTTTTCATGGTATATATTTTCGGGGCGTATTATCCAATCAGATCAAGAGAGATTTCTTTGCATAATAAGAATACATTCTGTACTATTTTCAATGAACCGAAATGTTGCCACTCTGACACTTAAGTTGGAAAGCACGGTTATCGTTCTTGCTGATTAGATAGTATCGACTTAAACAAAATGGGAATATCCTTAGTGTTTCATATCGTGATCACAATATATGATTGCGGACGGATATAAAGGATATCCGCTTCATCGTTTGATTTTCATTCAGAATCCTAACGCTTCATGCCCAATCGGCAACCACGACTGATTAAACGAGACAATTTGATCTAAAACTGTAATCCGAAACGTTGCAACGATGAATAGAATTTGTCTAGCGTTAATTGTAGCGGATAACTCGATCCCTGTCCACAAAGTCATACATTGCTTTTTGGCTTGTCTTTTTTTTTTCTAGATCGAGGTCAGTTACAATCGTTTTAATCTTTTACCCTTCACTCCATAAATACTCATTTCTACGCACTGCTTGTAGGAGACTTTGGAAATCATTGTGGCAAAAGGTGAAATTGCTCGTGACGAGCAATTTCACCTTTTGTCACAATGTTTTCTACTATGCTATTAAAAGGTGTTATGTACATATAAAACACAGCTTCATCCTTGCTGTTATTTAGGGTCAATTAGAGCTACCATAGAAATGCCCTACGGGCTAAAGGGTTAACCTGCTAATTAAGTGAAATGCAACTTTCGAATTAATAGTAAAACCCGAAGTTTGCTATTTCAGATGTATCATTTTGGGCTCAAAACCTCAAAAACTGAAGGACCTCATTTCCATTTGTATGAGTACTAATGACCTACTTAGACTTTATCTCACTGGATTAATAACGAGGGTCAATGAAACCAGGCAATGTTCACCGATCGGTGGAAACCTTTACTGTAATGCGTCCTTGGGTAAAGCCAGCATTGTTTATCTCAAACAGCATTTTCTCATTTTCCAACATTGTTTTCTACTGTATTTTCTATGTTGTTTCGCGTTTTTTCTTTGTACTTTGAGAGAAAATTTTCCTTCTTGAATCAAATTTACATCAAACAAAATTGTCTACAACAGGCAATCTGATGTAAATCTACATTACTTGAAAACATAACCGTAATAGTACTTCTTTTAAGTTACAAATTGTAACGTTTAACCCTTTCCTAAACAATCCCTGGATTTTACGATCTTGAGATGGAAGCCTTTTGAAAACATTGTGGGAAAAGTAGAAAATGCTGGTTATCAGCATTTTCTCCTTTTCCAACAATGATTTCTACACTGTTGGAAACAAAGCTCAATTTTTAACTTACGTTTATCTTGTTTTCTGTAAGTGCTTTGAATTTGGACCAGTCTAAAATTTTGTCGTTTGTTAAATAATTAAGAAAAGCAGAAATCGAAAGACAACGCTGATATGTGTCTAATGATATATTTTGCGCACGGCTCTAGAAACTTTTTATACATATTCTGTGAGACAATTGTGAATCCTAAATTGAATTTACATCCAAAGAAAGTTCTTGTGAAATCCAACCCTTTGAACTTCAAACATGTAAATAACTTCAACGTAGTGTCCATGAAATTGACAAAAAAAAAAAAAAAAAAAATCAAAGCCACGTTTTTTGTCAAAATATCTATTTCAGTATACGTCAAAATATTCGACAATATAGATCCAACCCAGGACAAAAAACAATTTCTCTGTGCACAGTCTGAACATGATCTATACTGTCGGTAAAAGTGGTTAAAAATTATCTCTGACGCAAAAAGGGTTAGACTTTATTGACTGAAAATGCGAGCCTAAATTAGCGGTCAAAAAGCAAAGAATAAAACAAATCCACGGAGTTTTGTAAAGTCCACGATTTACTGGACGCTAAATTAGATTTCTGAACTTGTTAAAGCTATCAGATCGAGACAAGCCCTGAAAGTCTATTAGCCCTGGAGTTGAGTTGTGCAGGGAAAAAAAGAGAAAACAACGCAAAAGAAACAAAGACAACAGAGACATATAGGATCTGACATGAGTTGGCTTTTGAGATAAGATTTTCTTAAACGAGTCTAGGGAAAATGTTACTAAGCGAGCCTTCAGCGAGCTTAGTAACATTTTCTTTGACAAGTTTGATAAAATTTTATCTCAAACGCCCACGAATGTCAGATTCTTTTTATCACTTAACGATATTTCACAAAATATAGATCAGATGATGAAAAAACATTCATAAATGCATCGGCATTAACTTGTCTGAAATGCGTACAAAATGGCGTCAAAAATGACGTGACACAAATGTGATATCAAACGTGTTTTAGGTAAGAAAATTCGTAATGGGTATATTACACTGAAAACAAGGGAGGTTATGTGATAAAAACATATTCTATGACAATAACGAAATAAAAAATGAACGAAGCGAGAAAACAAGTAAGCAAATATAGGAGACAGAATGAAAGAACAGGCGAACGAACGATGAAAAGAAAGAAAGAAAGAAAGAAAGAAAGAAAGGAAGAAAGAAAGAACCGGCGACATTTCGGTCTTACAGATAAGACTTTCATTCGAGAGACTGTTTTGTCAGAATACTTCACAGTAACTGTTTTTTGGAGTGTGGATTAAAATCAGATTCCGAATAAAGTCTACATTTTGATCTCTAAATGCCAACTTCCGAAATGGCAACATAAAGTGTGCTGGATAGTGTTCACTGTGTTGCAATCAATATTTTACCAGGCACAAAAGTTTTGACTGGTGCATATTGCATCTGTAGACCGCCAATAAGATGATTTGATTTTTAGGTGATAAAATTTTTATATCCAAGAAAGTATGGCCTTCTGCAATGAGGCTGTCGAGACGCATCTGGTCTGCTTATCTATCAGCACATGACCTGCGGCTTTTGTGGCTGTTATGGTCACGAATCCGATCCGCTACGAGGCATTACAGTGCCATTACCCTGGCATATGTTTAAATATTTGATAAGGTTACACAGAATTACGCCACGGTAATTATAATGACTGTCAAGTAGCATGGTGAAATTACAGCTAATATGATTTATACCGGCTTGATACTGAACGTTAGGCTAATATCAATGACAATTACATCGCAGTTTAGTCAACTCATAACCATTACTGGAAAATTTCTAACCTATTTTAACCCTGGGGCTGCTAAGCGCAATCCAGAAGCCTTTTGTGGACAGTGTAGATCAAGATCAGACTGCACAGAACGTGCAGTCTGATCTTGGATCTAAACTGTCTGATAAGAGGAACCTCTTCCTTGAAAAAATGTTTGAAATAGTATTATTCGGGGTTTTCTATCTGCTTGAACGTTTCATCTAGCGGGTTAAAGGGGTAAGACATTAACGCAAATATCAAATCATACAAAGAGAAAATGTTAAAGCAAGTAAACGTACTGTTCTGAGTTAGAATGGAAAACTACATTGATAGATAGATAGACAGATAGATAGATAGATAGATAGATAGATAGATTGGCGCTTTACGCCGCTTTCAATAATTATTCAGTCATACCACGGCGACAACTAACATTCACATGTATACTTTGGTTTTATAAGTACTAGGCTAGGGTTTTGAAGTGCCTTACTAAGAGACAGTTTTCACCGAAATTTCGTGTTTTTAGTGAGGATCGAACCTGGGTCTCCGGGTTACGAGCCCTATACTTTACAAGTGAGCCACACAGGATCAAGTAACATTTTTGGAAAAGGAACAATTGTTTTATGAGAATCAAATGTTCCCTTAAGAAAAATGTTTTTTCCCCTTGCAAAGAAAGAAATAAAAACTTTTACTTTAGCCGTTGTCTGCAAATAAATTTGAGCCATGCTCTGGCAATAGGGGGCTTCCTGCATCTCGAGGTTCATGATACCAAGCAAGTCATTATAATGATTATGGATTCATAAAGTCCATTTTGTATAACAAAAAACTGAATCTGCAGGTATATTGGTCCTGTGACATGCAGAAAATTTAGAGATAGCAAAAAGTATCGGCCCATGTCAGCCTGCGCAGTCCGCGCAGACTGACATGGGTCGATACTTTTTGCAGGTGCATTAAGCCTCCTTTTCTTTGAACATGTCTCATTTAATTTGGGAAAGTCTAGAATTTTGTCCGCCGGTAAAAGGTCAACTCTTATTTTTTTCTTTTATCCTGTGCATATGCTTAAATCATAGCAAGATGATTCAACCAGTTTTCATACATTAGATTATTGCGTTGCCGAAATTCTATATTAGGCTACTTTGGTTGTGCGTGCGTCACTTAAAAATCAAAGCGTTGAGAACACTGAAGTGGTATTTGTCAAGAAAGCAATTGTGTGGAATTAACTATTTGAAAGAAAAAGAGAAATATTATTGAAATACTGACTTAAAAGTCAACCTAGTAAGCAAATGAATATCTTTTTTGGTGGAAGAATCAGTATTCCCACAATAAATGGCATCACCTAGTGTATTTTAACATGCCATTTCCAATAACATGTCCGAGTGCCACCGAAAACTTCATTTGCCTCAGAAAAAATGAGTTTAACTGTGTTTATTTTCTTCGGTTTTGCATAAAATACGATACATGATCTTCAAAATTCAATATTGAACTCATAGTGCTATTTTCTTCCACAAAAATCACAGAGATCAAAAGCGAAAAAGAAAAATTTAATTCTTATTTTCACGGAAAGGAATATCATGTTGTGGTAACCTCACATGATGCTTGTATTTACTTCTTGCTGCGTTACAAGAATCTTGACCTCTCGCTCGACGTTTGCTCTCGCGCGATATGATAATTGGCTTGCAGCACGTGAAAAAAGGGCATTCGGACACTTGCGTAAAGTGGCGTCTCGGATCAGTTTGCGCAGTCCGCGCAGGCTAATCTGAGACAGCAATTTACGACCACATAAGGCTGTAATACAATAGACTTTGAGCAAAACACAAAATTATACATAAAAAAGGAAACTGCCATTTCGAATTAGCCTGCGCGGACTGCGCAGGCTGATCCGAGACGAGGCTTTACGCAAATGTCCGAATATCCCTTTTGGCATGTTGCAAGCCATATTTTCTCAAGCTGTTCGAATCGATTAAAAGCATTAGGAAAGCTGCTGCAGCATATTGTCATGTTATGTAGAACAAGTAACTTTCCCAGGGCGTTTTTTCCCGAACAATGTGGAAAGTATTTGATAACTTGTAAAACTAAAGGTCAAGCGATGTATCAAAATTTTCTTACTCAGCCAAACGTAGACACAAGCCCCAAGAAAGTTTAACAGAAAAAATAGCCATTTTATAGGCGTATGATGATAATTTTAGAACTATAATTTGTAGTAATAATGTGAATAGGAAAACGGTTGCTTCACGTAGAGAGAAGGACGTACCAGTTAAGCTGTGTGGAAGTTCAATGCATCTGCAAAGAATTGCCGTGGTATGAATACATGGGTTAATGGACTGAATTTCAATTCCTTTTTCAGATATGGACAAGATGATACACTGGGTATTCTGCCTTTGTCTATCGCTGTCGCCCGTCACAGCCTTTCCTTATATCAGACTGCCCAATAAACCGACCCTCGAGGACCTGGACGATTTTTGTACAATGGTGGCGGTCAACAAACTACTGTACTCATACCAGTTTCCGCTTGGAGAACAGGAAACAAGTGGTCACGCGAGATTTCGTGTAGAACAAGAAGCGTCAGCGGTCTCTGATGACTATTTTGGAAATATAATGGACGATGCGTTAATCCAATTATCTAACTCTGAAAACGCATTTGGAAGTTTTGGAAATATTCAGAGTATCAAGGACGTAAGGGACAAAAAGAAGGAAGTGAATGGTTACGTTGAGAATCTTGCAATGAGTCTCAAAGTTTTGCAGAGAGAATGTGCGCAAAGTTTACGATCAGGAAACTTGAACATCAAGCCAGAGGATAGCAACAGTTTTCTAAATCCAAAAGAATCAACACAAGATAAAATCAAGATACTTGAATCACCACTGAGAGACATACAAGTATCAGATAAGTTTGGCAAACGTAGTAGTCTTGCTCTTAACCCATCCGGCTGGAGAAGACGTCGAAGTAGTATGGAAAGTGAAGAAGATCGTATGCGACATTTTCTGCGAAATATTCAACAGCTGCTCGAGAAGAGACAGCAGCAAAGACTGAACTTTAACCCTACCGGCTGGTAGACAAATAAACAATAACAATACGTAAAACAACATCATATCCGAAGAGAAGAAGAGAATGAAGAATTTGCATTCACAGAAAAAAAAAATCTTTTTTATTCCTACAAATTCGGTCTTTTAATTTTTGTCAGTATTATATTCTTTTCCCAGAGACTAGAAACCGGAATGTAAATACAACTTTCCTTCACACAGCCAAATCTAATCCTTAGATTGCGAAGCGTAACTCTCTGACCTTTTCCGGACAATGTAGATTAAGATCAGACTGCACAGAACGTGCAGTCTGATCTTGAATCCACACTGTCCGATAAGGATATATATTTTTCTCGCAAAATTTATCTTTAAAATAGCAATATTTGGCTTTTTACTATCGACTTGAAAGTTTCATGTTAGTTATTTAGCAGTAAGATGGGTCGAAGTCCAAATCGCCGGTAAAGAATGAATTGTAAAACTAGAATCAGTTACAGCTGCCAGTTTTAATTCTAGTTTATAATTTTAATTTTCTGTCGATCACTACACCTTTCACAGACCTTACTGTAACACGGTGTCAGGCTCATAATGATATATATATATATAATATTAAATGGAATGAATCAAACTTAAAAAGCTATCCAACCCGAATTGTTACCATTCGTCTTTTTTTTTTGGTCTTTCAAGCACACTTGACTTGGTATCGAAGAGACCAGAAGTGCGGGCAAGTCATATAAGGTGATATTGGTATAACGTGATCTAAACCCAAGAACACCAAGCGTTGCAAAACGAACATAATCTTACCAGAATCTGTTAGATCTTACAGTCACATATTTTAATTCTAAGCGAGCAATCACGCAATACATTGTAGTAGGCATACCAGAGCTGGGAGCAATAATTCGTCGTTCAAAAAAGAGCATTTGAACACTGAATCTTGTAAAACTAATTTGAATAAAAAAAATGATTTAGAAATGTACATTTGAAAGCTCTGTAATTTTCATTTTAATTCAACCAAAAGTTAAGTATGACCATGTTCTTATATCCTTTGTACTTTTCAACACTTGCAAGACAGTGCGCATGCGCCGTGTAATTCAAGTAGTTCTAGTGATAGAGAAAATCTACGTACAAATCAGGTGATATAGTCTTCTAATGTATTGTTATTCAACAACCTGGTAGCATTTTGTTTACATACAGATAAAACAACAATGGATTTGAAACTGACATTATATTATTGTTTTGTAATTTGCAACACTTGCAGGACCGCGGGCATGCGCCGTGTAATTCAAGCAGTTGTAGTGATACAGAAAAACTACGTACATGCATTGGTATTCAACAACCTGGTAGCATTTCGATAACATATAGATAAAACAAAACAATGGATAGGGCGGCAGGGAGTTCCCGGAATTATGCCGAAAAGAAAATATCTTTCATAAACGAAATCAGGAAAACTGAATAGTGGCATATAAAGTAACAAATCAGTTTCCCATACTGATTACAAAATATATGGGTCATGTTCTGTAAGAAAAAAATGAATTATGCATTTGCAAAAACTATCTTCGCAAACCAGCCTGCAAAAAATGAATTACGCATCTGCAAAAACTATCTTCGCAAACCAGCCTGCAAAAAATGAATTACGCATCTGCAAAAACTATCTTCGCAAACCAGCCTGCAAAAAATGAATTATGCATTTGCAAAAACTATCTTCGCAAACCAGCCTGCACTGTCAGCCCAGGCTGACTAGGGCAGGGTCGAGAAGCCTTTTTGATAGTATAATCTTAGTGCTCCGGATATATAGAGGGAGTGATTTTGCCTTCAAAATTCAAAATGTTAATTATTCTCTCTCCAAAACCTATGCAATGGATACTTATTAGAATCGTCTCATCGAGACGATTCTAATGAGTACCAACAACATAGGATTTGGAAGAGAAATAATGGACTTGGAGTACCATCAGTCCCTCTAATCTGGAGCTCTGGTATATTCTTTACAAGTCAAAGGACAGGGCCCATATTCACTAACTATTCTTAAGAATATTCTTTGTCTTATTCTACAAGATTTTCTACATTTGAAAGTAACATGGCTTCTGATTGGCTAAACCATTTGGTTTAGCCAATCAGAAGCCATTTTACTTTTAAATGTAGAAAATTCTGGAGAATAAGACTGAGACAGGTCTTAACCCTTTACCCCATATGGCATTTCTATGGTATCTCTAATTGACCATAAATGACAGCAAGGATGAAACTGTTTCTTACGTGTAAATGACACATTTTGACAGCATAGAAAACATTGTGACAAAAGATAAAATTGCTTGTCACGAGCAATTTCACTTTTGCCACAATGTTTTCCAAAGGCTCCTGAAAGCAATGTGTAGAAATGAGTATCTATGGAGTAAAGGGTTAAGAATGATTGGTGAATACGATATCCAGGTCTTCCTCATGATCAAGTCAGTTTGACAAAATGTACATTATGGATCCATGATCTATGCTATGACTATCTTGGTATAATGTATTAACAAGCCCCCTTTTGCCAAGGCATGACCGATATCTACTGCACTGTCGTATTTCTAAGAATCAAACAAGGAGTGACAAAGTGGAACAAGATGAAACGACATAATACCGAAAAACGCTTCTCCACTATATCGCGAAAACCCGTGAAAATCTAAATCGTACGTCCAATGAATGCCTATTTCTCATTTCGTATGTATCCAATACAATATTGGTCTACGGAATAGAGCACAGAATTTCGTTAATTTATCGTTTCATTCGTAAGACAATACCACATATGCATAGGGCTGTATAGTGGAGAGGAGTTTGCCGGTATCAAGCCGGTGAAACTAAACCATACCCTCTTATTAAATGACTTCAGAACTTCCATAGTCCTTATCCATCTACTGTAACACTTTCTCCAATGCAGCTGAACGCTAAAAATCTCCAAGTTGATAAAGCACAATACATGTAACTCCATTTAAAGTTACGGAGAAAATGGAGAAATAATTTTCCACTATTAACACATCGTCACTGTGCTTTCATTTTGGACAGTGTTAAAATTTGGTAGTCTGGTAAAGGGTTAACACTGGATCCATTTCTATATGGCTGAACCCTGGTAGCTCAGTAGGTAGTATATAGGCCTGGGAACAAGGGGTCATGGGCTTGATTCCCTGCTTGGCCGATCTCCGTCTGGGGATTGGTAATAGTCATTGCGACAGGAGTCATTTCTCTCCCACCACTGACTACTGAGTCGACGATGGTTATATGGGGAAAACAGCCAGTGGCTTGGGGGGGGGGGGGGAACTGTCCTGAGTACTGGTAAAAGAGAATCCAGAAACGCATGGATAGGTGCATTGGTCGCCGCGATTGAATTAATATTGAAAACGCCGTGAAAACCCAACAAACCAATCAATCAATCTTTTTCTATAAATCGAAATCCTTTATATAGTTTATCTAGTCAATCATCTGTTTATTAGACCACAACATACATGTAATTCAAGAGTACATAATAGTTTTGGACCGAAAACATTGTGGTAAAGGGAGAACATGCTGGTTTCCAGCATTCTGTCCTTTTTCCATAATGTTTTCAAATACATTCACAGAGAAGTAAAAACTCGTGATTGTGTACTAAACGATTAACAAACACATCCTCGGTTTTCTTCAAAAACCTCGTAACTACAGCTTGTTTCACGCTGTGGTTAAGAGGTTTTTGAAGGAAACCGACGATATATCGGTATATCCCATCTTTCGTTAGCCGGATGGACCTCAAATTTTGTGATAAATTTGTGACAATTAACACATCGTTTTCTTCAAAAACCTCGTAACAACAGCTTGTTTCACGCTGTAGTTAAGAGGTTTTTAAAGGAAACCGACGATATATCGGTATATCCCATCCTTCGTTAGCCGGATGGACCTCAAATTTTGTGATAAATTTGTGACAATTAACACATCGTCGGTTTTCTTCAAAAACCTCGTAACTACAGCTTGTTTCACGCTGTTGTTAAGAGGTTTTTAAAGGAAACCGACGACATATCTGTATATCCCATCATTCGTTAGCCAGATGGACCTCAATTTCGTGATAAATGAAGTTGTTCGCTATTCGCGGACACAAATTAAGTCATGGCAAATTTGAAACCATTTGCAGATGACAACATTTATCCAGCATAGCTCAAAATGCTAGGATTTTCCTACAAAAAAGTTACTAATTATTTTGGTAATAGACAGGGAAATGCTGTTTACCCTTTCTCCTTTTTCAACGATTTCATTTACATTCCATTATCCTTCGCTGGATAGCATTCAACAAATACATGAACACACGTACCTTATTTGGGAATTCTGGGTATAGACAGCGAACTAATTTTCCATAACAACACCCGATACTTTGAATTTCAAAATGATCTATAGAGGATTTATAATCAACTAGTTATTTTTGATATGAAAAATCTCTCACGAGGATGCGTTGTAAGGCGTTGGAAAAAACGAGTGCGCAGCACGAGCTTTTTTTAACGCCTTACAATGCATCCAAGTGAGATATTTTTCATATCAAAAATAACCAGTTGATTATTCTATTTATTATATACTTATTAACATTATCATTTTTAATTTTTAGTTTGAAAGTCGAAATCAATACTTTGGATAGAGAGAAGAAATCAGGGACATAGTGCGGATGAATACATAAATGAATACAAGAAGTGAAAGTGAAAGTTGATATCGTCACTAGTGATGATATCAAAATTTATTACACTGGGAAATTCCAGGATTTCACTGCTAGGTATATAATGAAAATGTTTACACAATAAACGTTACTTGATCGGCTTGCATGTATCCTATGCATCAGCCATTCATTAAATCAGCCCCAACATGCTTGGGTATTTGCTATTAGGCTAACAGCTTCGATGTAAGCCCTACCTTTCCCTGGTATTCGGGGAATGGGTGATGCGTTATAGCAGACAGGTCGAATCTTCGAAGTCTATGACATGAACAACGATTTACAATCTTCGTCCTTGGAGTGGTGGGATACAGATGCCAACATCTTCCAAAATTAACGACAAATATTAGCATTGGGTGCACACAAAACCTTGGTAAGGACATAGAACAAAAAGATCTTGCTCGTATAAAACAACAACAAAACCCTAGTATTAGTTTTTAAGGGATTGAAAATTAACATGGCTTAAAGAGAACTTGTTATGTAGTGTATGCAAACCATTTTATCAAGCTCGACTCCCAGGTCAACCAGACGCTACAAGTGATATCATTTTCAACTTCTGACCTACCACAGCATCGGTTCACGTATTTCATATTATAGTGTTGGTCTTTGACGAATATTTCAAATTTTTGTTCTCGTCATATTTCCAAAGAAAAGTATAAAAGTTCTAAACTTTCTCTTGAGTGAAAACGAAAAGATTGATATTAGTAGTTTGTTTAAAAATCTCCAAATGTAAATAACTGTACTATCTGGTACTGGTCATTTGTCTTTTAGACCTTGTATGTTTATATTAGATATATTAATTATTTTCTGCCATATTTAGTATTGGCACAATGTGTTAAATTCTAATGCAACAAGGATTTGTTTAACTCTGATCTGTCCCAAAATCTGAAAAAATAACCTAGAAAAGAAAGTTGATGGCAATGGCCAACAGACATAAAGTTTGTATAGATCCAAACGATAACTGAGGTATATATTAGGGTGTATAGATTAAGATTAGACAGCACAAAACGTGCAGTCTGATCTTGGATCTGCCTTGTCCGATCAGGAGATCACTTATCTGAAACAAAAAACATCTCAAGCAGCTCTATTTAGGTTGTTAATATTGGCTTAAAAGTTCTATTTCTCTTATATGGCCTGTAATTCGCCAAAAAGGGGCATTCAGAAATTTGCGTAAAGTGTCGTCTCGGATAAGACTGCGCAGTCCGCGAAAGCTAATCCGAAACGACAATGTCCGTTTTTATGCAATTGTCTGTTATTGCACAAGTCTCTGGTAGCACAAAATCCAGTGTAATCGTAAAGTACCGTCTCGGATAAGCCGGCGCGGACTGCGCAGGCTGATCCGAGACGACACTTTACGCAAATGTCCAAATGCCTCTTTTCGTCTGTTGCAAGCCATTATAGCAGGATACGGGCAAAAAAGCCTGTATATTCGAAATGCAGCACGGATGTCCGTTATAGTGAAAAAGTTGGTATGGATATAAGGGAAGCAACCCTGACGTGATATCAGATTTAGGGATTGTCGCATTGCCTTCCCCGGATTGTCAAAGTTGCGGACCATGGATCAACATTTATGATATTCATTTCAGTGTAATAAAATCAATGCATAGAAATCCGCATGCTCCTGCACGATGAAACATCTAGTTAGCCGTATACGATGAGAGAGAGAGAGAGAGAGAGAGAGAGAGAGAGAGCCCTACATATGACAGTAGAGTAAAAAGTAGAAACTTTCTGATGACTATACATAGAATAATGATGATGATGATTTACAATCAAAGATAAGACCGTACAGTGCAGTTTGATCAGTACCCGTGCCATCAACAGAAGTTCCACAATTTTTCTATTTCATAGGTTCTATTATTATTATTATTATTATTGTTGTTATTATTATTATTATTATTATCATTATTGTAGACTCAAGGTCAGACTGCAACTTCTTTGCGGTCTGAATTTGATCTGAACTCTTCGCTAAAGGTCCTTGAGTCGCTAAGAAGCCTAAAGCTTAAAAGCACGAAGGTTCTTCAAACTACGGTATTCCTAAGTTTACCCACATATTTCTAAAGCATTACTTTGATTTTCTGCAGAAATTAAAGTATGCTGTGAAATCATCTTTATATAGAGTTTTAACGATGTATGTCACAAATGTTCGTGCGCATCCTACCGTGCATGTATTTTTGTCGCTCGGATAGTGAACCTAAAGTGCACCTATGTTTTTTTTTTTTTTCACATATAGTAATATTATTGATGCACTGAAACAATATTGGCACTTTCTTCTGGTATTATTTGTAAAGAGGGGAAAAAATGGATATGTGAAATGACAACGTAAAATAATTGAAATACTGTTGACATAGCGATACACACAAAACAAGCAAACAAAAGCAGAAATATTAAAATTGTGGAAGTATAGCTGCTTCCACTTTGCAAATTTGTGGTAGAAAAAGGAGAATTCACTCCTGATAAGCAATTTTTCCTTTTCTGATTAGGTCTATACGATTTTTCCGGCCTTGAAAAATTAACGTCCACAGTAAGCTTCATCCCCTGTTTTCTGACGAAACAAACACGGATAGGTGCCATTTTTACTTTTTCTTATTCTTGGGAATCATGAATACTGTAAGTGTTGAAATTTTAGGAGATATCGGTCTGTTAGAAAGTATGAATTCATTTTAAGATTAACCCTTAATTTGCTCAAATTATCTCCATCTTTAATTCAATGGTCCATATATGATATGCAATTTTGTAGATTATATCAGACTTTTACATATACCCTCCTGAAAAGCTAAAAAATGAATTCGAATTAAATAAATGTATACTTGAATATTTTCCTGATATTTTCTGTTTAACCGACTGTTAAGAAAATGTTTTAATGCCAATGTAAGCGTAATATACCATTTTCTAAGGCAAATTGTTAATTCCCCTTGGAGCTGTATATACCATTTTCAAAGGCAAATTTCTCAGAAACGAGTGCGGTGACCCACATTGTCTTTATACGATAATCTTCGTGATAGATGATGAGCTTTGTATTTGCAATTTAAAAAAAAAAAAAACTGATCTGCATGTTAGAAAAGGTCTTTATATACGTCATTAATCTATGATTCCTGGTGAGTTAAAGGAAAATCGATTGACCTTCAGAACTGATTTACGAAGCACGGAAGTTATTCCATGTTTTACGTTTACACTTCTCAAATAGCGATGTAATTAATGATATTTATTGATATAAACGGAACGACTCACATTAATTAATGATGTTCTTGATTATGATGTTGATAAGGGTGAGCGGACAGTTGAAGACAAGGATTGGTGATAGTATGTATCATTCTCTAAATTTGCCAAACATCGCGTCGACCAAACTGGTAAAGGATTAACCCTTTTGCTGACCTTCTGCGGAGAGTGTAGATCAAGATCAGATTGCACAGAACGTGCAGTCTGATCTTGGATCTACACTGTCCGATAAGGAGATATTTTTCCACAGAGAAATTAATTGAACTAACGTTATTCGGATTTTTACCAAAGGCATGAAAGTTGCATTTCATTTATTTAGCAGGATAAGGATTAATATCGAGCATGTCTGTGTGTGACTGCATCATGACATCGCTTCCACGTGTACCTTAATAGGTTTCTGTTAATCCTGTCTGTGATTCTGTTATATTTTCAAATTAGAATAGAATCAAGCTCCTAGATAGTTCTCGGTTTGGAATCAACTGTCTGCAGTCCAGAGTGTTTCATAATATGTGATACACTTAAAATAAATGTCTCTTTTGTGTCAGAATGTCCGTAAAAGTGAAAAATGTACCATATTAAAGGGAAATACTGTCCAATTTTATAAGTGTAGTATTACCCATTGCACTTACCTATAAAATATTTGGGCATCGTTTGAAAACAGGGTCCGTTTACATCATGTACTCAAAATGATGTCCATTATGGCGTCGCACCATCTCCACATGTTTTATGAAAACTATCTAGACATTATTGCATATGTCAGTGGTTATCTTTCTGATTTCACATCTGATGGACAGCTTCAGTTGCTCTGATTTCGGCTACACTTTGTAAACTCTGTCCTTGAGATGATCCCAAAGAAAGAAATCCAAAGGACTGAGATCCGGAGAGTGGGGTTGCCAAGAGCATTCCGTCTTCAGAGAGATGAATCCTGTGTCAAATGTTGCTCTAACCCATTCAAGACACTCGACGGGCTGATCCCAAAGAATGAAATCCAAAGGACTGATATCCGGAGAGTAGGGTGGCCAAGCGCGTTCCGTCTTCAGAACAGAACAGAACAGATACTTTATTAGACAAGTACTTCGTACTTTATTAGACAAGTACTTCGTAAATAGTCTTGTTTACATACATATATATAATAAACACGGTCTCACTCTCACTCTCACTCTCTCCCTCTCTCACTCTCACACACATCCACACACACAGATACGTCAAGCACTAAACTTAAGCTGGGAATAACATGGAATAACCATATTTCAAATATATAAATATAAGGGTAATAATGCAAATTGTTATAAAATGTTATTACTCATTAAAATATAAACTATCAAATCTAACAGTTATTGCCGATCTTATAAAAGAGGCAAGTTTAATTAAAGTATCTTTGTTGTTGTTTTGCATTAAAGTAACCAATTTATACATGCTAAGTTTTGTATAAAAACTCACTAATAAGCTTTTTACGCAATGGCATATATATTTTGGGCAAATAAGGACAAAATGATATTCATCTTCTACTTCTACCGTGTTGAATAAAATACATAGTCGTGGGTTCCTAGGTATCTTATTTTTGGCAAATCTACCGGTTTGGACATTTAGTGAGTGAGCTGATTTTCTGAATTTACAAATGTATCCCCGAAAGTTCAACTGTAAATCATCAAACCATGATATATCCTCTTCTTGAAATATGTAACATTTAATTATAAAATAAACACAAGCTTTCGGCGGTACAGCCGCCTTCTTCGAGTGTGATCCTGTGATAGAATGCCTGCAGTAATGTTCCAATTTAAATTTAAATTTAAAGCAGTCAATCAGTAGTGGATTTAACATTATTGCAGGCATTCTATCACAGGATCACACTTGAAGAAGGCGGTTGTACCGCCAAAAGCTTGTGTTTATTTTATAAGTAAATCATCAAGATATTCATTTTTTTTGCAAAGGAGGTTTTAATACCTCTGAAGACAGTTTAAACTGAACTAGAATCTTTTTTTGAGAACCACTCTTGTTGAAAACAATCGATCATTTGAAATTGCAATAAATTGCAAATCTAATTCTTCAAATGTACTGTCATTGTCATCAAAGTCATTGGTACTACAAAAACTATCTGCCTCTTGATTATAAGAGCAGGAAAAACTATCACAAAGCGAAACATAAACGTCTTTAAAAATCATTCAAAAGTACATTATTGTTTTGTTTACTTTTACTTTTGAAAAAATTCCAAAATTGTTTTAGATGGATGAATCGTATGTCAAATGTTTCTCCAAGCCATTCAAGACACTCGACGGACAGAGTTCACAGGGTTCAGTTTACAAAGACATAGCTTTCTCCAGGTCTGGTTGCACAGTTTGTGCAATACACAATTGGCTATTTGTGTACAGGTGGGTGAGATCTGTTCTCAGGACATAATTTGGACATGGTATATAGACAATTGTTAGTAAATATACTATTGCATGACTACAAGTTGTGGTGCAAATGTACCTTTACTTTGTTGTAAATTTACAAAGGTTTACTTAGTGATATACGCTCGTACCTCGTTGCAGTAGTGACACACATTAGTTCATCTAACGTGAATTCCTCGGTCAGTCGGTGTAATCTCATCTAGATGTTTCTGGATTACTGATTTCATAACGCGCTTAAATCTGCATTATTCTAGAATTTGCTTCTCTGATAATTTGGTCTTCTACGATTAAAGACGATCGCTAAACTTTCAACATTTTTGAAAACACAGAATTCCGTGAAACTTTACATGGTGATAGTTTATTGTCTAATATGCAGAAGAGGAGATAAAAAGGGAAGGGGGGTCACCAGCTTTGAGAAAATTATATGAATATTTGTTTTGGTATCCCCTGCAGTTCATGATGAAATTTCACCTATGAAAACTAAATCTATGTATATTCTTTTTATATGAGAACAGTTATAAGCAAATTTTATGTCTTTGTATTAGTGAAACATCAAATTTTATAAAATAGATAAATGAATAAATGAAAATATACCAACATAATGAGTATCAATCTTTAGGGAAAAAAACTGATTCCTAAAACACCTATCTTGTGAACATATTATGAAGAAGAAGATGATGATGCAGACGGAAGACACAGATATGAATGAATTTGTAATCTGATAATGGCAAAATTGTTTTATATGAAAATGTATCCCTAAATGATTATCGAAGTTTCTGTCACACTAACTGACAGTCACGACGTGACGATTGGTCACGTGGACAGCGGATTCTGCAAGGATGTTCATGTCGTCGTATAAATACAGAGCCTTTCAGTTATAATGAACAAGTCGCACTCGTGAACGAACTGTTGCTTTTGGTTCCATCTAAACAGTGAGTCATGTTATGTGTTCGCACCTATTTTTCATTTCTTTAACTTTCTTTCTCCCTTCCTTTCCTTCTTACTACAGCTTACTACAGCTTTTGGTTCACACTAAACCTAAGTCATTTTGTATTTTCGTTCGTCTTATTTTTTTCTATCTTTGTTTCTTTGTTTCTTCCCCTTTTGTCTGCCTATCCGCATTTTTCTTCTGACGAACTCCCCCTTTTTACCTTTCTCATAACGGGCGGTCTTATTTTTAATCCACACTGTCCAGTACAATTTCCTTTTTTCCTAATTAAAAGACTATCGAAATCGCTATGATTTAAGAATTAGGCAGCATTTAACTCTTTACAAAACGACAAAATTATAGACTGGTCCAAATTGAAAGCATTTGCAGACAACATAATGAATGTGATTGAAAAAATGGAATTTGTTTTGGGAAGAGTAGAAAACTTTGTGGGAAAAGGAGAAAATGCTGGTTACCAGCATTTTCCCCTATTCCCACAATGTTTTCAAAAGGCATTTTTCTGAGGGTTTTTAAAAGTGGGGATTGTGTGGTAAAAGTTAAGGACACTGTAGGTTGAAGGCCCAGCAGAAGCCACAATATCAAAACAGGTGTCACAATACATTTAAACTTAAATCATACCATTTAAAAGTATGGAAAATATTATAGAGATTACGGTCCTTGTCATGGGGTCGGGCCATGTATTTTTCGCTGGCACTAAAAAAAATAAAATCATGCAAAAAGTAAACCAAAGACGTAGCTATCTGGTAGGTTTTAACTTAATTATGAGTTTAACTTCTCTGTCAGCGATTAACACATTTACCGACCGTACAAAGACAGTTTGACGAGAAGCGAGTTTCCTTACTTTTAAATGATATGTTAAAAATGTGAATGCATTTAACACTCGTTTTGTTTACTTTTGGCTTTATTGTTACTTCAAGGGCAGTTTGCAAGTTCTGTGTACTATGTCCGATTATTTATCTTTAACTGACTACGCTAGCTTTTGAACCACTAGTTGGTATTTTAAAGCTCATAAACGCGACTCACTGACCTTTTGTGGACAGTATAGATCCAAGATCAGACTGCACAGAACGTGCAGCCTGATCTTGGATTTACATTGTCCATTAAGAAGATATTATCCCCCCCAAACACAACCTTGAAATAGCAATAATTGGATATTATTAACAATTCGAAAAATTTATTCTACTCTTTTAGCAGGAAAGGGGGTTATATACATTAGTCTATAACGATTGCTATTTTGCAATTTGTAGAAAAATTAAAAAAAAGAAAATGGTGACAAATCTACGGTCTCTGCAGGCATATTTGGAAGAAACCTCATGGGCTACAACATGCATCATAACTTACACCGTCTTTTTTTTAAAAAAATAGACAGGGTTTTCTTTTAATTACAGCACTGGAATTTCAAAATATCTATGTTTGCACTTAAGGATAGGGTTCCTAATGGATTCGTGCAACATCGTTTTTAATCGCCGAAATCGTGCGAGTTTAGCCGAGACTCTCGTAATCGATACTGGGAAAGAGTGTCTGTCGGCCGATCAATTCCGGATGAACGGGATCTTAGCCGAATCCTTACTAGTTTCTTTTTTCGCCGATGAAAGGGGGTGTTTCAAGAATCCCCTTTAGGTGACATGTCCTCCTATCTATTTAGCATTTTAATTGTTCAATGACCATTTTTGGATCTCAACTGTGTTTGCTTACATTTGACCTGGAGTGCAAAGAGACCCACCAATAAGTGCAATATTGACATTTATTTTACTTCAACCCTTTACCACACAATCCCGAACTTTTAACGACCCTGTAAAAAGAAACCTTTTGAAAACATTGTGGGAAAAAGGAGAAAATGCTGGAAACCAACATTTTCTCCTTTTCCCACAATGTTTTCTTCCCTTCATGAAGCAACTTTGAATTTTTAAGTCACATTTATTTTGTCGTCTGCAAAAGGCTTTCGATTTGAGCCAGTTTAAAATTTTGTCGTTTGGTAAAGACCTAATGACCCTAACTGTCATCAGGCTTGCTAATGGTGATAAAACCGCTGCATATAATTATAGATGAATGAACAAATTAATAGACTGCTTACGGATTATTTACTGCATACAGTTATTGCTTAACCCTTTCCCAAACAGCAAATTTTGGACCAGACCAAATTGAAAGCATTTTGCAAATGACAAATTGACAGTTGCTAAAAAGATGATTTTTCTATATGGTAGGGTAGAAAACATTGTGGGAAAAAGGAGAAAATGCTGGTTACCAGCATTTTCTCCTTTTCCCACAATGTTTTCAAAAGGCTTCTATTCCTGACCCGTAAAAACCAGGGATTGTTTGGGAAAGGGTTAATAAACAAATTATAACACTGCTTATGGATTGCTTTTCTGTTTCGGGGTAAGCAAAGACTATGATTTATTGTTAACTCTTAACCAGGCAACAAAAGTGTTGGTTGTTGCCAAAAAGAAGCTGAAAAGCAAGCTTTTACAATAACGCTTGAAAAAAGAACACTTCGTTTAAAGCAGAATTAAAGCTACATGTATAAAATAAGAATGATCTGCAATCTGATCTTGGATCTACACCGTCAGATTACGAGATATATGTCCCAAAAATGTCTTTGATTAAATCAAAGACATAATTACAGCCTTCGATAAAAACCAAATAAGTACAGCGTGAATAAGATAGGCTTTAGCACCATGGCACCTTTAACCCCAAGAACGCCAAATACACCAGAGATATAGTTATAGCCTAGAATAGAAAACCAAATAAGTAAACATGAATAGGAAAGGCTTTATCACCATGGCATCTCTACCCCCAAAGATCGCCAAATAAACCAAAGACACAGTAATAGTTAAGGATAAAAAGCGAAATGAGTACTATATAACGAGGAGAGGTTTTGCACCATGTTACCCTAAACCCTAGGAGCAAAATAAACCGTTTACAGCCATATTTTCAGTCTAGAACAGAAACCAAGATAAATGGGAGAGACTTTGCACATGTAACCCCAAGAGCGCCAAATATACCGAATACACGTTTAGAGCCTAGGATAAAATCCAAAATTAGTACAACATAAATAGGATAGGTTATAGTACCATGGCGCCTTTAACTCAAAGAGCGCCAAATTAATCAAATACATGTTTACAGTCGAGGATAAAATCCAAATTGAGTACAATATAAATAGGTTAGGCTCTATCATCATGGTACCTCTACCCCAAAGATCGCCAAATAAACCAAAGACACGGTCATAGCATGGGATAAAAACCAAGATTAGTACAATATAAATAGGTTAGGCTCTGTCACCATAACACCTCTACCCCGAAGATCGCGAAATATACCAAATACACAGCTATAACCTAGGATAAAAACCAAAACATGTACAATATAAATAGGATAGGCTATAGCACCATGGTATCTTTAAACCATTAGAGCGAAATTAACCATTTAGAGACATATTTAAACTCTAGAATAAAAACCCAAATACGTGCTATATAAATCGGAGAGACTTTGGTACCTAAGTTTTCTCAAGAACGCCAAATAAAGCAGACACATTTTTTTTAAAAAACTGAAATTAGTACAATGTCAAATTTACTTTTCTCAGGAGTGTCCTAACAGTCTGCTCAGGCCAATCCGAGACGACACTCTAAGATTGCAACAGATTTCGTGCCACGGTAGACTTGCGCTAAACAGAAAATTTCAGAAACACAAACATGGAAAGTGTTGTTTCGAATCAGCCTACGAGGATTGCGCAGGTTGACTCGACACGAAACTTTCCGCAAATGTTTGAATCTTTCGCCTGTTGCAGGCCATTTGCAAGTGAGATTTCAAAAAGTGCATTTTAGAGGCTGTGTTCACAAGTGAATAATGTCCGTTTCGGAGAGAGTAGGTCAAGATCAGACGGCCTATTGTGTGCAGTCTTATCTTGATCTAGACCATTCTTTTAGCAGCATATGGTTTAATTAGCCGATTTTCACGAGTCTCAAAAAAGTTAAACAGTGAAGATTTAGCGTTAGACTGTGCCTATAAAGTCTGATCTTGCATTCTGATTTGATCCATACGGTCCGAAAAAGTACATTGACATGGGCTCTACAGGCTTGGGGTTAATTAGCAGGGCAGCAAGTCTAATCTTAGATAAAGCTCTCGGGCTATTTGGATATCTATTTTCACAGGTCTGCATTTATGAAACCTAATCTTGTAATTTGATTTTGATCCGTAATGTCCGAAAAAAGTACTCCGAGTTTACAGAAGACTTGCTCAAAAAGAAAATCCCCCCCCCCCAAAGCGGCAAGAATCTTTTTGGATCAGTCTGTGCAGGCACTCTACGTCCAAATGTCTATTTTCGAGGATTAAAAGCCATATAAAGTTATTCAGCAGGTCAGCAAGTGTAATCTGTAATTAACTTTTTTGGGCTATCTATTTACGCAACGTAAAAAAAAGGCTAATTACAATAGGATTTTTGCGGTTTAGGCCTTACGATCAGAACAATATTGAAGTTGCAATTATCTGAATTCTAGTTCTTGACCAAAAATGACCATTGGTTTATCAGACGGTTTGGAAATGTTATTACAGCTTAATTGAGAGACATCGAGGTCAGAGAATATATCACAAGGTTATAACTTATGATTAACTCACTTTTCAAGTAATCACGTTTATCATTCCAAATGAGTAATCTATTTTCAACAAATCACGTTTATTATTTCCAAAGAATTTTACATTATGTTACACTAGGGACAAATTCTAGCTACTTTTTCGAATAGTGCGATTCAAGACAAAAAAAAAAGTAACACCGTACATAAGCTTTGACCTGTACCGGCCCATCTTTAGTATATACTATCACCAAAACGTTGCAAGGCCAAAGGAGACAACACAGGCAGTGGTATAGAACGTGTTTATAAACCCACAGAGGAGAAAGACGAACAGTCTACATCTTCGCAAGCCAAGGGTGACGATCCACTACGCTACTCTACCCTTGGCGGATCGAGCTTGATTTTGACATTCCTGTGATACGCATTTTCATTGGTTGCAGCCAGCTCTAACTGCACGAATCAAACCGCTCCTAGCATTTTAATTTTGATAAAAACAATATTTACGGAGAGTTTCAGCGTGACCAATCAATTATCGGAGGTTCTAGGCTATATTCCAGCACCTTACGATGGAATGTCGAAGTATATACGTTTGTAGTTATTGCTTCATGTTGAATTATTGTATTCGTATGCGGTTTGTAAAACGGTATTTCATTGGTTACCAAAAATATGATTTAAAGGGTGATAATAACCAGCATACCATAGGGGCGTATCGCGGGAATCTAAATATCAGGCTCGATTTGCCAAGGTAAGATCGACGTAGTGATCGTAACCTTGGCTCGCGAAGATGAACAGTCTAAATCATACGTCATTTTGATGGAATAAACTTCAGCCTCGAACGGCAAACCTACAAACATACTGAATAACGCATATCGTATTTAGATTAATTAAGCGAGATGATAAATTGTTTACCACATAATGACGACTTTTAACACTCTTTGTGAAAGAAGCCTTTTGAAAACATTGTGGCAAAAGGAGAAAATGCTGATTACCAGCATTTTCTCCTTTTCCCACCATGTTTTCTACCCTATCAAGATCAAATACCATTATTTGAGTCCCATTTAAATTGACGTCTGTAAATGCTTTAAATTTGGAGCAGGCTAGAATTTTTTTGCCTGGTAAAGAATTAAACTAACTATCAGACTTCTCTCTCCAAGGAAGTAAACATTTATATTGAGGCAAAACATTTTTCTGAATTATATAAAAAAAGAACCGTTCTTCGTGATTAAGTCATTTTGGTATTTAGAACATGTATGAATCAATATTTAGTAAATCTGAATGAATCCATCTCTATCGAGGTCCATATTCTTACAACGAGCAAGTGGCATTATAAAGAAAATGGGACAAAGCAGTTAAATAAGGTAAAAGAACCTGTCAAGGCTTTTTGATGAAGACAGAGCAATGATACCAACAACAACAACAAAACAAGGTTATGCAATCGAATTATATAAAAGCATATTCGGATAATCGGGATTTTACTGTATTATTCATAATTACATGTAGTTGGCTATAATTCTAGATTGGATGCTTATCAAACATGGCCAGGTACGCACTGGCCTGAATATTGACCCGAAGAACACGAAAGGTCACAAGAACAATTCCCACAGTAACAATTTCATTCCTAGTTTCTTCTATAACCGGTATAATTAATCTACCGACTGTGTTGGTTAGATACTTCTGTCTTTCTTTACCCTTTTACCAAATGGGGAAATTTTAGTCATTTCCATATAGACAGAAATTGAAGATGACAAAGGGAATATTACCCAGAAATTAAAAGTTGTTCTGGAGAGGATAGAAAACAATGTGAGAAAAGGAGAAAATGCTGGTTACCAGCATTTTCTCCTTTTCCCACAATGTTTTTAAAAGGCTTCTTCTCAAAAGGAACCCTGTGTGTAAATTCGAGTTCAGTGCGTGAAAAACTTTTGGAGTATAGCTCCGGAAAAATTTGTGTCAACGAACTCGGACGGACGGACGGACAGACGGATGGACAGCCATGGCGATTCCAGTATACCACCCTCCACTTCGTTGTGGGGGATATAACTAAGTAGTAGATTTGATATCGAGGAGTGGCCATTGTTATCAATCAGTAAAACTGTGTGATCCTTGCACATTTCATAGTCATGCGTGATGCATTGAAAAACGAGTAACGATTCGATGATACAACTTTTTGAAAAGTCTAGTGTATGCCATCCAACTAATTATCTTCAGCACCAGTCACGCGCACCGAGAAAATAGTAATATAAAACATCAAAGATATTAGAGCATGATAAAAAGTTAAATTAGTCAGTCAAACTGAAAATTTCGATTGCCGCAAACAAAAACCTTGTAGTTCTCTTTCATTCAGTTAAATGGAAAGCTTTTCTCTCTCTCTCTCTCTCTCTCTTTCTCCCCCTCTCTCTCTCTCTCTCTCTCTCTCTCTCTTTCTCTATTTCTGAAATATGAAAACGGGTTATATGTAATGGTTGACTTGAAAATTAAGCATTTTCTAAGCAGTCCCTGGTTTTAACGACCCTGAGGAAGAAGCCATCAAAAATCATTGCGGGAAAAGGAGAAACAAACATTTTCTCCTTTTCCCACATTGTTTTCTACTCTTCAAAAACCAAGTTTCAAATTTTGAGTCATGTTTATTTTATCGTCTGCAAATGCTTTCAATTTTAAAAAATCTAGAACTTTGTCGTTTGGTAAAGAGTTAATGGAAATCTGATGTTCATTCGAGGAAATGAGATCTTTTAACCCATTACCACACAATCCCTACGTTAGACGAACATGAGAAAGAAGCCTTTAGAAATCATTGTGGGAAAAGGAGAAAATGCTGGTAACCAGCATTTTCTCCTTTTCCCACAATGTTTTCTTCCTTTCACAAAAAAAAAAATCAAGTTTTCAGTCGCTTATATTTTGTCGTCTGCAAAATGCTTTCGATTTGGACAACCCTAATATATTGTCGTTTGGTAATGAGTTAACTGATCTGATAACACTTGAATTAACTGGCTGAAAATATCAAAGCATGCAGTGGTAAAAAAAAAAACTAAAATCAATATTTATTGCAGAGAAAATCGCATTGTAGCGGGCAGCAAATGTCCAAGACCAGACTACTTGTTCTGCGCAGTCCGCAAGAGTGCACTTACTGGGCATTTGCATTTGTTTTAGCTCACCTGATCACAACGAGGGGAGCTTTTAGGATCATGCTATGTCCGCCGTGCCTCGTCCGTCGTGCAGCGTCAACAGTTTTTAAAACATCTTCCCCTAAACCGCATGGGCGATTTGGACCAAAGTTGGCTGGAATGTTCCTTGGGAGGCCCTCTTTAAAATATATTTACAGAATTTGATTCCATCGAAAAGTCTGTTTGCCAAGAAACCCTTTAAAAGATTTCTTCTCTCTTAAACTGCTGGTCAGGTTTTGCAATAATTTCACAGATATGTTCCTTGGGTAACCGTGTTCAAAAAGTGTTCACAAAATTTTGATCTGTCCAAAAACGTGGCCGGGTTTTGACGGGGGCTCTTTGCGTCCAGTGATGTCAACAATTCTTTGAACATCTTCTCCTCCTAGACCACTAAGCCAATTTGGAACAATCTTGGCTAGATTATTCCTTGGGAGATCCTTTTTAAAAATATTTAATTATAGACCTTTGGCTGGCAATAGACCCTGCTCCCCCCTCAGGGGGAATTTTGTACACCATGATTTTCTGAAACTACATTATATAAGCTGCAAAATGAGACATGTTAGCCCTCTGGCGGCTGGGGCGTGTGCATGTAACATTAATGTAATCTACGTAACCCTCAAAATTACATAAAATTCCACGTATAACGTACTTAGAAGTCATTTTTTATGGTTAGTTGTAGATTTTTACCGGTATGAGCAGGTTCTGCTACCTACATGTATTCAGTAAGTCTGAAGTGCTTGCTCGAATTATGGTCATGTAACTGTAAGATCATGTCACAGTACTGTAACATACGTTACCA
This sequence comes from Tridacna crocea, assembly GCA_943736015.1. Classification (NCBI taxonomy): domain Eukaryota; kingdom Metazoa; phylum Mollusca; class Bivalvia; order Cardiida; family Cardiidae; genus Tridacna; species Tridacna crocea. The sequence continues at coordinate 38,079,929 of OX031068.1, forward strand.
CGGGTTGCTTAGGCTATAATTTAACATTTGACGACAAACTATGAGCAGATTCGGGTCGGAATCAAATTCTTATTAAAGATTGTCAAATTGAGAAGAACTGAATGACACCGCAGACTGTAAAAATCTTTTTCAGATATGTGTGGATTATCTACCAAGCACCCCCGCCCCCCCCCCCCTCCCGCCCCCCCCCGCGATATTTAAGTATGTTTTTGGGTGAAAGCCAAATCTCAAGCAAGGCTAAAGAGCCGCCAACAACTTTTTTTCTTTGTTTCAAATACTGATCGGAAACAAATGACAGATGATTAGTATGTAATACGTAATTGATGCTCAACACAAGAAAAATGCCTTAATTACATAGCCCTATAGGAAATGCGAAGGTTCAGGCGAGCCTGCGCATCCGCGCAGTCTCACCAGAACCTTTCTTTTTCGCTCAGGTAATCTATGGGCCTAGTAGAAGCTTCAACCTAAGAAAACAAAACCTTGTAGCCCCGCTAAGGGCTGGGCCTTTGTGACCAGCAAAGGGAAGTAGAAGATGAAGAGAATGAAAATGATGACGCTGAATTAGAGTTTACAAGCATGATAGATGAGGTATACGAGGATGAATCCGATGGAGAGTGATGCCTAGTGCGTAGACTTGAGCAAGTCTTGAAAGCATATATTTGTGTTCAAACTGAATAGCTACTTGTACCTTGTCATATTTTGGACCACAATCAGTAGTTTAAGCCTTCCTATGCCAACGTGATTAGAACTGGCGTTCCTAATATATAGGAGGGGGGGGGGGGGCGGGGGTGCTTGGTAGATAATCCACACATATCTGAAAAAGATTTTTACAGTCTGCGGTGTCATTCAGTTCTTCTCAATTTGACAATCTTTAATAAGAATTTGATTCCGACCCGAATCTGCTCATAGTTTGTCGTCAAATGTTAAATTATAGCCTAAGCAACCCGTGGTAACGTATGTTACAGTACTGTGACATGATCTTACAGTTACATGACCATAATTCGAGCAAGCACTTCAGACTTACTGAATACATGTAGGTAGCAGAACCTGCTCATACCGGTAAAAATCTACAACTAACTATAAAAAATGACTTCTAAGTACGTTATACGTGGAATTTTATGTGATTTTGAGGGTTACGTAGATTACATTAATGTTATATGCACACGCCCCAGCCGCCAGAGGGCTAACATGTCTCATTTTGCAGCTTATATAATGTAGTTTCAGAAAATCATGGTGTACAAAATTCCCCCTGAGGGGGGAGCAGGGTCTATTGCCAGCCAAAGGTCTATATATATAATCATAGGAATCCACAGTATAGTAAGTATTGATGTGTCATTCAATGTGTAGCTGTTGGATAATTATTCCAAAACAGACTAAACCAACGTCTTAAATCACAGAAAATCAGATGACGATTATTTAAATCCCCATTACAAACAATTTTGTTCATTATTCCTTTTATAAAGGTTCTTTTTAGTTATTTGTTACGTACGTTACATAGCTTTTTTGACTGCATTTTGCACAAAAGCAAAACGGCTTTACATGTATGCCCGTGCAAATTAATATGTCATTTTATTTTCGTTTGGCTAAGGAGCCATATCCTTGTAACATGTTCTTATTTCACTTGTAATTTACGTTACATTTTGTGTAATATACAAATGGAAATATGTATTTTAACTGGTCTGTTATAAACATTGAAAAGTATGTTAACAATTATACAGTGCCCAGCTTATTTAAACAATTATTTGGCTTTTTTATTTATTATTGGAGTTCTAAAACGGCTCCCAGTTTTGGTTCAATGGGAATGAACTGAAATAGGCGTGTTTCTGTATTTCTTTAAGTTTTGGGATGTAATTATAGTATGGCTTTCGCATCAATAAAAATGAAAATATCTAAATGTAACACACCATTAAGTTTTGCGAGAAATGTCAATTTAAAGTTTGAATAAGCAAGGATCCTGAAATGATGCAGCCAAATTCTGAACACCAACAAACTCAAAGCACATTCACTCATTCCTGGTTAAACCTTGAAAGGATACAGCTGTCTTTTAATCCAAAGCTGCTTCACGTTACATACATTACTTGTTTATTTTCAAGTCATTCAAATACTCGAAAATAAAATTCTTGCTGAAAATAAATACATTTTAGACAGTTTAGTTGCATTTTGTTATCTGAAGACGTAGAAAGTTTCAGATCATTATCATGTTAAAATCGTCATTTTCATGTACAATTTTCTGAAATGGGGTTACCATGTTTAACAATTCATTACATGAAAAGTATTTAAGATAGAGAGACATAATTTGCAGTTTTAGAAAGGTCATTAATTATTTTTGGTGATAAGAACATCACAGATACCAAAAAGCCAGTGTGAAAAAAATCAGAAGTAACCATTTGAGGCGAATTGGCCAATTTTACCAAACTTCAACAATAAAAGTAACGTAGATTACACCAGAGTTGACCTTTAACTTCCCTGTAAGTATCATTCATCAGCTCTGTCATAGCTATGGCACATGTGAAAGTTGATTTTGAAATCAAATAATATCTTTTACACTTTTTGTAAATTTGATAATGCGCTTCCTTTATTTTGATTATTTAAAGGGTAACGTATATTACAGGCTGTTACACGGTAACGCCCCAGGGGGCAGAGGGCTAACATCTTGCAAAATGCTCGCCAGACATCAGGCTTTAAGAAAAATATGGTCTACAAAATTCCCCCTGAGGGGGGAGCTAAACGATACCTAGCCAGCGGTCTATTATGAGTAGTCCTATTTTATTCTTATTTTGCGGTGAAAATTCTAAAGTATCAATTTTAACTCCTTAGTCTTTACCATTCGACACAATTTACGACTTGTCTAAATTAAAAGCATCTGCAGACGGCAAAATAAACATGCTATAGACGATGGAATTAGTTTTAGGAAAACTTGTGGGAAAAGCGAGAGAAAATGCTAGTTATGTCAGGTCGTTGAAAGACGGAATCGTTTGGTAAAGGATTTACTGGAGAACTAAGCTCTGAACGGAAGTACTTCTCGAAGCAAAATTAGAAACAAATGCGTATTTAATCCTTGTCACTCTCTCACGACCTTGGTTTGCAGGCACGTGACTTGACACCATGAAAGATAGTTAATTACTTGATTGGGTTCCTCTTTTGTTTTTGCAAACAATGTCACTTCGTCATTGATCGACTTCTCGTGGGGTAAATAAACGACAATTAGCCGGTTTTTCTTTTTTTATAAGCCTCATTTCTACAAATGCTAGACACCTTTGTATCAAACATCAGTTTCTACAATACCTCCAGTCCGTTCTTTTTCTTTTATACATACGAATGTTTCTTTGTTTCGATAGTTTTGCCACAGACTTATATAAAACCGTGAAAGGAGAGCGTGAATAGGAATGAAAAATAATATTATAAGCGCCTTGCCCTAGGATATCTCTAACAGGAGGATCATGATGGCCATGAGTCGCTCACCTCAGCTTGTTTGATTTTACATGTCTGGTAGGTCATTTGGGCAAATATATGAAAATCATTTCAAATACTCTAGAAGACAAATTTTCGAATTCTTCCAAGATATCATAATGACAAAAGTTCTTACTACCTTTTATGAGAGTTGGAATTAAAACGTAGCCTCCAAGAGTGTAATAAATGTTTTTCTAAGATTTGTCCCTTTGACGAACTCTTTTGATTTGTCGTGACCCATTTTCTGAGACCAAGATATCCTCAAGACAAACAACTGGAACATCTTTCATGAGTAGCGTACTGAAAATGTAGCCTCTCAGAACGTATACAAGGTTTTTCTGGGATTTATCCCAGTGACCTTTTTTAATTTGACCTGAACCATTTCAAACTCGTCCGAGATTTTATCAAGATAAACAATCTGACTAGCTATCATGAGTATTGGAAGGAAAATGATTGTTCTTCGAAGTTTTGTTCCAGCGACCTACCTTTTTTTTATTTATCTAATATGAGCCATTTTAATATACCTTGAGGTATAATCAAGACAAATACTCTGGCGCCAACTTTCAAGAGTTTTCAGTTTTCCACAGGTATTTCCCCTGTGACCTACTTTTTTACCCGAAGTAACAAGTCTTCAAAGTCAGCCGAGACATGATCAGAATAGATCCTCAGACCAGTTTTCATGAGTATTAGACTTCAAATGTGGCCTACAGATTGTATCCAATGTAGTTCTATTATGTGACCTAGGTTTTGACCCGTGGTGACGACAAATTTCCAAACTTATCTGAAATATTTGTCAGACAAATATTCTGACCATGTTTCTGCATATTGGCGTGAAACGACCGTGATACAGTCTTCAAATTTATATTTCAAAACCTTGCCATCAGGGTCCATATTCACCAACCGTTCTTAAGAACATTCTTAGGCTTATTCTTCAGAATTTTGTCAATGTGAAAGTAACAGGACTTCTGATTGGCTAAACCAATTGGTTTAGCCAATCAGAAGCCCTGTTACTTTCACAGTCAGAAGATCTTGAAGATTTAGACAAAGAACGTTCTTAAGAATGGTTGGTGAATACGGACCCAGGTTTGCTGAGAATAAACTAGTGGAAGACAGGTATTGAAATTCCAGTTTTTTATTGATATGACAGCTTGGTATAACCCCATAAACATATCGTTCATATAGGCATTCTGTAAAAAACTATCGATTAAGTAGGTTCAAGTAGTCCGAATCAGCCCTGTGCACTGATCTTTGAAAAACGTAATCAAAACTCGACTTTAATGAGCTTAAAGAAAGCCAGAGCGAATTGCAATTTAGTACCATTTTCGCGAGCCAAATTTACGACCACTACGTGGATCTTACCTTGACTGATTGAGCCTGATTTCGAGATTCCTGCGATGCGCCCTCTATTGGATGCTGGTTATAACCCTCCTTTACATCATATTTCTAAAAGCAAATGAAATATCGTTTTACAAACCGCTTGCGAATATACATGAAGCAATAAGCAGACATCCACGTGGGTTTCCATGCTTACCTTCTATTCGAAAGGTAGCGACCTTGTTCTATTTTTATCAAAGATGAAATGCTACGAGCGATTTCATTCGTTGCAGCTAGAGCTGGCTGCATCCAATGAAAAAGCGTATCGGGTGAATGTAAAAATCAAGCACGATCCGCCAAGGGTAGAGTAACGAAGTGAATCGTCAGCCTTGGCTTGCGAAGGTGGTTTACTACTGGTACTCAGCTCCGAGTGCGGTTTTGTAACAGTCATGTTTATTTTAGGGATCATCAACCGTCAGCTGGCTGCAAATTTGATTGTGTTTACATGTAATGCGTTTGACTTTGCACCTGAAAACTCTTTAACTTCATACTTATAGCCACCAATTGCTTTTTATTTGAACAACATTTGTTTGAGGGAACAGTCAAGCTGGCGAAATTCACTTGCTCAAAGACAAGTGTTGGAGACTACCAACTGGATGCACTTAACACTTTCCCAAACAAGTCCAGGTTTTTACGTGTCTGCAGTACAAGTCTTTAGAAAACACTGTGGGAAAAGGAGAAATTGCTCGTAACGAGCAATTTCTCCTTTTCCCACAGTGTTTTCTAGCCTATGGCAAAACTTTCTGTCATTCTCATCGAATTCAAATTTGTCATCTGCAAATACTTTGAGTTTGGGACAGTCTAAAATTTGACATTTGGGAAAGGGTTAATCTGCAAATTCGGTTTTCGTAAAGTAATGTTTGTTTGAGTAAATCCTCATTTTTACGACAGCTAGTTCGAATTTCATATGAATAAAAAGATATATCGGAGGCACCATGCCTGGTGCTGATTGCTGTGCACAAGCTTTAGGGTTGTTTTTGACAAAGTCGGTTATTAACGCCTTTTCGGGCATTCTACACTCCCCTGTAAAGTAACCTTATTGCAAACTCATTGGACAGGACTGTAACGTTATCGGCTACCTGTATCTCTCATCAGCGCTTGATTAGTTTAAACATATTTATTTTACATCGATTGAGAAACAAGTTCTTACAACTTATACTAATCTCTCTCGATTCTGCTTCCTGGGAACTACACCAGTACTCGCGCCGAATGTGTGGGCCAATGAAAAATCCCAAAGTTGACACCCGCTCCCGGGTATCGAACTCAGGACCTTTAGGTTGTGAGGCCGACGCTCTACCTCGCGAGCACGGACACCACTAGCGCTTGATCACCGAAGATTAACATGTCAGTGTTCACTGGAACCGCGGGGGTAACTCTCTTTGTTGTATCTGACCGTTATTGCCTACATTTAGGGCCTTTGCGATGGCGCCATGCATATATAAGGTTCGAACTCCGAACTTTCCCCTGGTACAACGCTTGCTTTGGGAAGGTTTCAGACGTCACTCAGCAGATAATTTACTATAATAATTATTATGGAGTTTTTCAGGGTGTAACTCTCTACCTGAACGTGAGGGCAGTTTGAATTAGTATGTCATACAAAGCCGACTACGCTTTCAACATATCGTTCCCTGTTTTGCTTGTTTGAGTAGAACAGCACCCTTTTAACTTTGAGTGGAAATATTCTGTAAAAAGTTAAAAAAAAAAAAAGATTAGGCAAGTACATAAGTGAAGAATAAGTCTGGTGCAAGATAAACTGTGAACTTGACTGCTTGGTTGCGGTTGCCAATTCCCTGACATTTTGCTTTCTTTATATAGAGAATACGTACCTAGTGTTGTAGAATATCAAAAATATCTAACGAGGTTGGGAGAATTGATAATTGTCGAGCCTTGGCGAGACAATTATCAATTCTCACAACCGAGTTAGATATTTTTGATATTCTACAACACTAGGTACGTATTCTATTTATCTTTCAACATCTGATTGGTCGGTTTTTGTTATTCCTGTTTATCATTCAACAAGAAAAAACACGAATTTATCGCTATATGCAAATTAGCTAATGATACAGCACGCGCTTTTAATCTAATACACAAACAATTTACTCATAGACGTACAAGTCTGCACAAACAAAGAAGTTCAAGATGTTTCTTCGTTTTTGTACAGAGTCAAACGTTTTCAAAAAAACAAACCGACAGAAATTGAATTTTTGTCAATATTGTAACAGAAATCAAGTGTGCATTTGACAAGAAATACGTTGGATAAGCCGTCGCTTAAAAAAAATATGTCACGGGTAACCGGCAAACTGTTTGTGTACTCTCAAACGGTCGTGTAGTGCAAACCATTGAATTTTAAACGCAGGAGAAAAGTACATAGAGTTTTTGACAATTCTATCGATCAGATAAGATTATGATATGGATACACATTTGACATTTAAGACGGTTCCGTAGAACATTCGAGTTGCCACAATGCTATTCCTAGTGGAGATATTCAAGTTTGGAATATGCATCTGTTCGGGTATGGCGGGTGGAGTTACTTGGCCTTCACACACTGGATTTTCATGGACTCTAGCTTCATTTGCAAATGCGAATTGATTGGAAAGCTGAGATTGGGCTGTGGAGATTTGAGACACGCTATTACTGGGTGGGGGACAGTGATTTTCAAGACCTGACAGCCGGTGAAAGGTACGTGTCACCGCTGCTTGTGTTTGCCAAAATGTTTGACCATATTTTATCCCGTTTCCACGATATTTTCTACACGTTTCAAAACTAATTTTTTCAAGATGCGCGTTGAATTTGATTTGTCATCTGCAAATGATTTCAATTTGGACTGTTGTATAATTTTTGTAAAGAATTACATTACGTATTTTTTCTCTGATATATTGAAAACAATGTGGGAAATGGATAAAATGTGCATAACAGAATTTTTTCATCCTCCTCCTTGTACTGTTTAAAACCTTTCTTCCCTATGGTGGATAATTTGGAATTGTGTGCTAAAGGGATAAATTGTTTTGAAATATGTATGAGAAAGAAAATCAAATATGCCAACATATAGAGTATCAAGGAAACTCTCCCCTCAAGTAGATCTGCCATTCTAATAGTCACTGTGCTATTCTGTAAATCTTCGTTCAGAAAATCAAGAAAATGTGCTCATAACAAGACAATTTTCCATTACTGCAATGCTTTCTACTGTAAAAGTCTGCTTACTCTGAAAACGACATAATTATGATGTATAGGGTTACTCTGCTGATTTTCTTTCTCATAGTTAGGCATTCAATTTATAATTTCTTTTTTCTAATTTCAGTGCAAGACAACTCAATATTTTAACTGAAATAAGGCATGGAGTTATGGAAGAAGTTTTAGTAAACATTGAAAGATTTTGGAAGACAGTCAGCATTTTACCTGCCTACAGAACTACACCAGACCTGCAGTGTGACATATTCTGTATTTGTTTAATTTAAATAAAGACAACAAAAGTACTGTTTTTGCTCTATAGATTTTTTTTCTAGCGACTGTTGTCTTGCTTGAATTTGTGAATTGACAAAATGTCAACAAGAGGTCATGTTTTAGGTCGAAAGTAGTTCCGGCCTGTGCTATAAATATCCGTGGTATATCATTGTTCTAAAAATAACCGTGGTATATCAAAAAAAATATATCATGGGTAATATTGCATGGATATTCGCGTAGTTGAAAGATAAAATAGAAGACGACCTGGCAGCCAGCTGAGAGCTGATGATTCGGTTAACTAGACTCGTCATGGAAATCAAATCGACAGGAGGATGAAAAACCCAAAATCGGGTGTACAGTTGCTGGTTGTCTACTGATTTGGAATCTTTCAATTGTTAAGTCGTAGTAAAATTCACGAATATAGTTATTTCGTCAGAGATTTTTGCAAGTGGGGATTACAACAGAAACATTTTGATTCGGGTATCTGACGGTGTAGATCGAAGATCAGGCGGTACGGTTTGTGATCTACGCAGTCCTAAAGAAATAGCAAAGACGTGTTGTTGTTGATAAATAAGTTTATTTGTATTTCCAAGGACAATGCGCTCAGAAAAACAAACCAGCAACACTTGGTCAATATTATCGAGGTCGTTGACTGCTAGTTATTGTCAATGGAGCGTGACGGAACATTTCTAATGAACTCCATAATCAAGAAACAAGAATTAAACAGATAGAACGCCTCAGATTAGGTTTTTACAGCTGGGCATTTCCGGTAAACTCTTTTACAAAAGACTTTTACATAAGACAAATTAAACGCAGTATCAGTCTTCAGAACTTGTCTTCTGCTGCAGAGTTACAACATCACCGGAAACAGTGAAATGCTGGTAGCTAGCATTTTCTCCTATTCTCGATATATTTTCAAATGCATTTTGTCTTTTGGGTTGGGGGCGTTAACACACAGAGTCAGCTGGTAAAGTGTTTTAGATGTGTTGTACGCAATTAGAAATAATTGCAAAAACATGTTTCTCGAAAGTCAGAATGTTCAAATTATATACAAAGTTGTCACGTAATCTTGTCGCTCATGACACATCGGCCAAGACTAGCCTTCCTTTTCCCTTTTAAAACAACGGAAAACGTGTGCATTGACAGTTCTGCTTAACCCATTACCACACAATCCCTACTATTGACGACCCGGAGAAGAAGCCTTTAGAAACATTGTGGTAAAATGAGAAAATGCTGGTAACCAGCATTTTCTCCTTTTACCACAATGTTTTCTACCCTTCACACAACAAATGTCAAATTTTCAGTCACTTTTATTTTGTCGTCTGCAAATGCTTTCGATTTGGGCAAGTCTAAAATATTGTCGTATGGTAATGGGTTAATCTGTTCAGCGCAATGTATGTTCTCGTTCAACGGCATAAAAGACAAAATACTGAAACTCAAAGGCTTTTTATCTGATAGACTTGATTTCAAAAAGTTCGGCTTAATTCCTAGATTCGACTATATTTTTTTTGCACGAACGCAAAAGCCCCTATCTTCTTCTATTGCATTGACAGGGTTAACTGCAGTCACCTCTTACCGTGAAAGGGCATTTGAAATGACTTAATGACTATGTTACAGACATTGAAAAAAGGTGAATGGCCTCATACTTTCCCATTGTTTTTCTTTTTTTTCCCACAAATGAATTCAGCTCAATCACAGCCCCATTCAAGGTCAACTAATTTAAAAAAGATCTCAAACTTGTGTTGTGCAGGCATTTAATGCTACTGAAAATGTGTTTGCTTTCTATAAAATTAAGTACTTGGTAAGAAATTTCAATACATTTGATTTCCCTACAAAGTCGAGTTCAGCTTGCCTATTGCAGATTACTTATTTAACAAAGTCTTCTATAGTAAAACTGGTTTAACAGCTTCGGTCACGCGAAAACAAAGTTTTTGTCTCCTATTTCAAGGTTGAGTCACCGAGTTCGTTTTCAGCATCCATTTATTATGACATTCGTAGTCCAATTCTAAAAAAAGTTTTCTGGAGTTAATCAAATAGTTTAGTCAATCAGAAATCTCCTTACTGCTCAAATGCAAAACTTGACTAAAGAAGCAACTAAGAAGTTGGTGGATATCATTTCGAACCCTATGCAGCGGCATCCAGAGCTCGTATTCGCCACCATTTCTTAAAACCATTATTTGTCCTATTCGCCAAGATTTTCTGAATTTGCAAGTAATACAACTTCTGATAGTTTAAAGCAGTTCTGAAGAAAAATGTCTCGAAAGAGGGCAAAAGTCGCGGTCTTGAGACAGTCTGGTCTCTCACCGCTTTATCAAATGAAAAGTTCTTTATATAGAACTGTCCAAAATGAAGGCATTTGGAGATGATAAACTTTTTTGATGCAAGTATGCAATTTTCGAATGAAGGGGTTACAAACAATTTAGGAAAAGGAGAAAATGCTGATCACCAGCCATCAAACGCAATTTGGGCCGATTTTTGACTACCTAACATCATTATATTAGTAATTATCTACAAGTTGTCATTTTGTTTAGTCCATGTCCAATCAGGGAGGAACGAGGATGTCATTTCTCTATGTTGTGTTGGTCTTTAAACCCTTTACCACACTGCAGAATTTTAGACCTATCCAAATCAAAAGCATTTGTAGGCGATAAATTCAAAGTGGTTCAAATGATGCAATTTTTCCTTGATAGAGTAGAAAACTTTGTGGGAAAAGTAGAAGATGCTGGTTACCAGCATTTTCTCCTTTTCCCACAAAGTTTTCAAAAGGCCCTTTCCTCAGGGTCGATAAAAGTCGTCATTGTGTGGAAAAGGATTAATATCCAGAATAAAGAATTTCCAAAACAGCGTAACTTTTTGTTTACCCCCAGTGCATTGTTCACAGAAATTGATATGTAGATTTGAAATGGAAATTGAAAACTATTTAAATTCTAGCTCCTTAGATGCATTATACAAAGCTAGTCACATAATGACCGGTCCATGATATCCATTTTGTCTAACAACGTTAGGCAGACTGGTCCTTCGACATGCCAAAAATGGCCAATACCACAATATTTGGACCCCGGTTCAGCCTAAGAGGAGGTTAGAGGGCAAAACCTTTTTGCAGATTCATTTCATTGACCATAGTTTCATAGAGCATGGCTGGCTCCTATTCATATTTCTGTTGTCAGAGCTCCAGATAGAGGGAGTGATTTTGATTACGAAATTAAAAACAAAATATTAATCACTCTCTACTAAACCCTATGTTATGGGTACTCATTAGAATCGTCTCGATGAGACGATTCTAAGGTTTGGAAGAGAAATAAAAAATTTAGAATACCATCACTCCCTCTTATCTCGAGCTCTGGAACTTCATATTTCTGTATGTTTTTTATAGGTTACTTCCTCACAATGAACACAACAACGGCGTTGGATGACGTCAATGGAACAACGTGCGCTGGGTCTTGTCAAAGAAGCCCAATTACACCCACAGTGTTGATGATCTACAATACCTATCTGAGTTTATCCTTGATACTTGGTATTTTGGGAAATGGTCTCGTACTAACAGTTTTTGCCAAGTATAAAGCAGCTACCTCAACGGACTGGTTCATCATCTTCATCACAATTTTTGACTTTGTATCATCGGTAGTGAACGTGCCAATCTACCTAACATTTTCTACAGGACACTGGCGAAGATATGGTACCGACCTTGTCTGTAAAATTCACATGTTCATCAGTCAGTCAGTGGCCTTATCGTCTACTTTTCTGATATGCGGCTTATCGGTTGAACGTTATCTGAAGATATGTAGGAGAAACGGAAGGCAACTAACCAAACTCAGGGCTTTATTCGTTTGCATTGGTATAACATGTGTCACAACTCTATTATCGGCACCATGCTTTGAAATGTACAGGAACATCCGTGGTCAATGTACTGCTAACGCATTAGAACAAGGCGTCTTCCTGTACTACTTGATGGTCCTGTTCACATACATTCTCGCATTCATCGTCGTTACGGTATCCTATACAAGAATCTCTTTTGTCGTATTAAAGAGTGAAAAGAATGTCTCAAGGCACAGTCAAATGGAGGAATTAAGGACCGGTACCTGGTGTTGTTTCAAAGTCACCAAAAATAGAATAGTGCCTTCGACTTTCGACACCAATATATCTACAGAAGTGTCCAATAAAGATACTAAGCACAAAGAAGTCAGACATGATGATATATTCAACAAGTCAGTGACAGGCACAAAAAACTGCACGCCGCCTGACCAAGTCACATCAAATGTTCTGCGAATACCACAAACGGTAAACGATACACAAATATCCACAATCTCGTTCACAAATGAGTCAAATGTGTCTGGTACCAGTGGAAAGTATCCCCAAGAACCTATGGTAAAACACAGCAGTAAAAGTGATGTACCTATCAAAAGGTATGTGTCAAATCAAGGTAAGAAGACAACGAGAATTACATTCGCTGTATGTTTGATATTTATCATATCATGGTTACCACCCTGGATTGCTTTCTTGCTGTACAGCGTCCCGGAAATAAAGTTTGCACCACCAGTCATTATATTCGGCATGTTCGGAAGAATGACGTACTTGCTGAACACTTTTATGAATCCGATACTCTACCTGTGTCTCAATCGTAAATTTCGAGAAAGAGCATCGGTCTTACTTTGTTTCTGGAAGAAACTTACTCACTGAAAGAGCAACCGCAAAAATGCCTGTCAATAGACAATATGAGTTCAAATTGAACGCCATTACAGGTATATTTGTGATAGGAAACAACGAGTTCTGTAAATTTTTGTCGTGATGGAAACCAATTAAACGAGAAGTGTGCCAAGAGTCGACGATGGACTTGTTTCAGACTTTTCTATTCAACTTCAGGGTTCTACCAAAGTACAGGGTGGACCAATTTAAATATATTGAACGCTCAAGCAAACTGAATTTGAAATATCGATATAGAAATAAGTGCAGAAATTTTAAAAACCTTTTAGAAATTTAGAATCTTACGAACGAAGTCCGTAACAAAGAAACAAATGAACAAATGCATGGCAGAAATAAGGGTCGGAGCGGGATTCGAACTCCGAACTCCCGGACGCAAAGCCAATACCCTAACCACTGAGCCAAAGAGATATCTCCCTGACGCAGAAGCCAGGTATTCTATTTAAATCGGGAGTATGCCATGCAGGAAGGAGTGGTCTCCCATAACACACCCCCTCTTAAAGGTGGCCCTTCAGATTTTTGGACGAAAATTTTACAAAAATGCAAAAAAATCATCCTTATATTCCTAAAGCCTTTTAATTTTCATTCATAAAACCCCAGTAGTCAAAAACCATCCGACAACACGAGAAATTAGAGATTTACTACGGCCCAGGTTGACACAAACGGTAGACACATTCTATTTTTAGATGATCAATTGGCTCATCTACATACAGGAATACACAGACGAAGCTTCAAACATAGCGTCCGAAGAAGAAATTATGGAAATTAACCATTACATGTTTGTTAAATAATGGAATTTAAGCGTTATGAGTCACGTGCTAGTCACTTGACATTCCCACAATGCTTTATTGATTTTTGGCGCGAAATCTAAAAATACCTTAAGAGGCTACGTAGCCTTTTAAGGGAATACCATCAAAAAATTTTTTTTTCGTAATTCTATGAATCTTAATTATTGATCATTTGTATTATTTTTTCATGTGAATTTCAGTGACATATATATTTCTTAATTTGGTGAGATGTAAGGATTCTAAATACCCACCTTTAAAGTCATCATTTATTGATGACTCAAAGCCTTATTAGGCAGGAAGTCCGATTTTTGGACAACAAATGGGATTAATGGCTCAATGGCCAATCCCGGACGAGCCCCCATCTTACGAACAAAGTCCGTAACAAAGAAACAAATGAATAAATGCATGGCAGAAATAAGGATCGGAGCGGGATTCGAACTCCGAACTCCCGGACGCAAAGCCAATACCCTAACCACTGAGCCAAAGAGATATCTCCCTGACGCAGTAGCCAGGTATTGTATTTAAATCGGGAGTATGCCATGCAGGAAGGAGTGGTCTCCCATAACAAGAACAAAAAGAAATAATACAAGTTTTGAGGCAATTTTCCAACAGGAAACTTCAGATTAGTATGTGAAACCGTGCTATCAGAAGCGTCAATGAATAATTTTCATAGACGGGTTGTGCCATTAGTTATTAGAGGTAGGACATATCATTATAGTTATTACACATACTGGAAAAACAGGAGACTGTCAGTAGACGATAAGTACCTTATGCTTCTCTTGCGTTTTTATATATAATGTGACCCATCATGCTAAAAAGGGACCTTCTGGGAACTGCAAAAAGCGTCAGCCTTGGTCAGACTGCACGAATTGCGTAGGCTGACCGGGGTTGATACTTTTCGCTTTAATGACATTTCGTGTATGTCAAGTGGTCATTGTACCTTGTTATACAATCATTTTTGATTTATCAACTTAAACTGACCTGCACTATCGTTGATATGTTTTCATCTAATTGATGTACAGAATTCCCAGACGGTCCCTTTTTGCGTAATGGGTCACATATATATTACATAGAAAAATATATAGGAATAAGTTGAAATATGACAAAGTAGTGCAACATCATCAATTCTTTTTTCCACCCTGTGTAAAGCATTTCAAGCATTGATTGGGGCTGAAGTGTTGGGATACATAACTGTGAATGAATTATGACGTGGACAACAGATGAAATTACTGGCAGAGGAAATCTAGACATTTTAGCAGTGTCAGTGTGAATTGGTAACAGCTTTTGTTCAAGCGCACCACGCACTTAGCTATAGTACGTGTGCTATATAAGGCGACTGGAATTGACCTTTTGGGGTATACGAGGGTTGTCCCAAAATTCCGTGACAATTTCAATAGCATAAGAAAATAAACGCTATACAAGTGCAATTTTTCGATATGGTGTTTATACACATATACCAGCCAGGAAAATCGTAGAGTTGGTTTTAGTTTATGTTTTGGTATACTAACAAATAACTGTTCGAACTATTGACCTTGACCTGTCTGTCCAGTCTTTGTGGTATATCTTTAAACAACTGCATAATTATACTGTTTTTATTGTTATCGCTTGTTAAAAAGGTATCGTTTTCTTCAGTGTATTTGCTTTTTTTATCTGTTCAAAATAAATCAGGCAAGGAGAAGAAAAAACACCCTCAGATTCGCTGTGCATTGCAAATCCGTCCACACCTTTTTACTGTTTCAACTCCTGAATAAGCAACAAAAGTAAGTACTGAAAGGGCTTACATACTAATTGTGAAATGCGGTTCAAATGACAGAGATGAACATATTTGAGTAAAAGAAAAAAACCCTGGTTATGTAAATTTTCTCCATTCTAAATTGACGACACATCTTACTGGTTTTGGCATGAAACTTTGTGGCTAATAAACATTGCCTTTATTTTTAGGAAGTTTCTCAATCCTTTAATTATTTTTTTTTTAGTTTTAATTGTTTCATAGGCGGCTATACTATCTATCCATTCTAAATCATTTAAGGAATGAAGGATAATTTGTTTTCATGGGGGTATGGAAAAAAAAAAACAAACCCTAATTACACTTTTGTATGAAACCGTCAAGCGGTTTCATAGAAAGTGTGATTAGGTTTTTTTTTCATACCTCAATGAAAAAAAAATTATCTTCATTCCTTATAATTTAATATTACATACAGCATACACCCACGGAAATAATTCAAACTGCGTTCATTTTCTTTAGTTTTAAATCTGATGTTAGAGTTTCTAAGTCCCTTCCACTCATATTTGTATGGCGCAAGAATGTAATATAGGGAAGCAGTTTTCAGATCCCCAATACTGAAAATTAACTAATAGAATGGAACTAAATGAGCAAATCAGAGTGTAGGACCCACAAAAGTAACCTTCAACAAAAGTAGTTCCAGCATAAGGTGATTTTTTTCATGGAGCTATGAAAAAAAAAATCAGCCAATCAGAAAACAGCAATGTTCATGAAAACAACTGATATCAAATTATTTGCGAATGATTAATGGATGATGGTTCAAATAACACGATTTGTCTTTGAAGAATAGAAAGGATTGTATGTAAAGGAGAAAATACCGGTTTTTCTTTCTAGAGACTCCTACAAAGAAAGTCAAATATGTTCTTGAATCTCTATCTTTCAATTTTAGCTGAGGCATGCTCACTTTCTCCTTTACCGCAGTTTTGTATCCTTATACAGGAAAAAGTTCATCATGTCAACCACATAATGACTTGTCGTCTGCAAATGTTTTCAGTTTAGATATGTGAAAAGTTTTATCGTTTTGTAATGAGACACTTAACACTGTGCTCTGTCACTTTTATTTACTTTGTAAGTTGTGCGGTCAGGTGGCAGAGGACTTGAGAAGTTGTTCACGGCTGTGGTGAACTATGTCGGCACCACGCCTACGGTGAGCTGAAGGCGGGGTGGCGACATGTTTCACCAAAGTCGTAAATAAATTTCCAAGTGCCCTGCACATGACCGTACAACGAATTTATTATAAAGCACACTTTTACTATTCCAACGTTTGTTCTGCAAGTTTTATCTATTTTTTACCTTGAAAAATTAAGTATGTTGACGAAGTTGAGTTTCCCTTCTGAGTAGCATTATTTGATGAAAACTGACATCACTGGGAACTGACGTCACTGAAACCTTGTTCATATGTGCTACAATGTGCAGCTTGGGTCGTTGATATTGATGTTAATCTCGATCGACGCCGAAATTTTGGATGTTGTGTTGACAGTGTAGTCATGTATACCGAGCTCCGGAAAGGGAAACTGCTTTTACGTTGGTTTCGTCAGTCTATATGATATATGGAGTGCAACACGCGAAAAAGGTCATTCGGACATTTGCGTAAAGTGTCGTCTCTGATCAGCATGTGCAGTCTTCACAGCCTAAATCGAAACGAAATTTTCCGATTTTATGTGATTTTCTGTTTAACGCAAGTCTACTGTAGCACAAAATCTACTGTAGTCGTAAAGTGCCGTCTCGGATTAGCCTGCGCGGACTGCGCAGGCTAATCCGGGACGACACTCTACGCAAATGTCCGAATGCACCTTTTCATGTGTTGCACTCCATATATGATCGAGGCATTTTATCCAATCATATCACGAGAAATTTCTTAGCAGTATGATAAAACTTTCATTTTTTCAATGGCTGTAAGTACTAATCCTTTTAAAATAAAATGGCTTTTAGATCGTTGCGATGATGAGCATTGTAGAGGAGGCTGTTTGACAGCACGTTTTGTCACGTAATCTGTGTAATCTGGTTCTGATCTCCGTCGTCAGAAAAACAGTTATTAAGAGAATTAAGGTAGTTGGAGAATAAGACAAAGAGCGTTTTTAAGAATGGTTGATGAATACGGGCCCAGACTGTACGTTTTGTGCCATCCTGTCTTGATCGATGCTCTCAGCAAAGAGAACCGAAAGTCATGCTTAGCAGTATCAAATTTAGACCTAGGGCTGCCCCGAGGGCTGCTAATCAAGGCAAACGTTAAATTGAATGCAGTGATTTTTTTTTTTGTAAAAGTTATTGATCCATCCATTAATCAAAGAGATTTTGAAATTTCCCATGTGGTTTTCTAGTCTTTTGTCAGATTTTATTATTTTAGTGAAACTATTTTAAAACAGGTGACGTAAGGGTCTGATAATGTGTCACGATACTTTTTGATGAGAATTTTGTTTAGACAGCATTTTTTCCATTAACAGCACTGTTATATGTTTTCAACAATCCGCGCAAAAATGATTTCTGTAATATCTGTGTTCATTATCATCATGCTATTGTGAGACTCAACGAACTCCTTTCAGTTCTTTACCACGCAGCAAAATTCTAGGGCTATTCAAATACAAGCATTTGCAGACGACATTTTCATTGTGGTTTGAATGAAGCATTTCTTTCTTTGATCGGGTAGAGAACTTTGTGGGAAAAAGAGAAAATGCTAAGTACCAGCATTTTCTCCTTTTCCCGAAATGCTTCAAAAAGCTGTCCTCCTCGGGGCGTTAAATATCGGCATTGTGTGGTAAACGGTTTTAATTAAGTGAATCACCTTCACATTATACTGCTCGCCGCAGTATACGAGCGGTATACATGCTTGCAAATACATAAACAAGGTTAAAGAAAGTTACTTCAATATAGTGTTTGTAGAACAAATCATTTTGATGATGATAATGGTGATAAATTTACATTGATTCTACTTGATAATTCTTTTTCGAAATGGCGGATGAATATTAAAATGTAAAATTTGGACCAACTGTATTCGGAGCCAAGCTGGTTGTGGTCCGCACGCAGGTTACGTGTGCATCATTGTATTTGGTTAATTCCATTTATTTATCGTCGCTACCGGTTGCCCATCTGAGCGACGCCCCCAGAAGTTAGTTGTTACGGGGGATAGTGCAAGGATACAGGTCAAAACTACTGAGAGCTTCGCCTGGTTCTTTAACGTGCTCGGCGTATAGCACCGTCACACGGGACTTCAGTTTAATGTCTCATCCGAAAGACTATTAGTAATTTTAGTTGGCCAGCCGAGTATACGAACCCACAACCTGTAGGATAATGTGCATTTTTGTACCCCAATTGGAATCCTTTTATACCTGTCCGATACAGATTTCTTTTTCAGCATGTCTGAGTTTCTACGTTGTCTGCGCATGTCATATTCATCGAATATTCGACCTGTTTTATATGACGCATCACCCATCTCCCCAATACCTGGGAAAAGTAGGGCTTATACCGAAGCTATTTGCCCATAACCCAAGCAAGTAGAGGCTGTTTTAACGGATGGTCGATGCATATGTTACATGCTAACAGATCATTGCTGAATAAATCGCACCAAGTAGCGTTTAAATGAATAAACGTTTATTTCATTACGAAATTCAAAGTAATAATTATTGTTTTGAAAAATTACTCCGCCTCTGTACCCAGCATGCCCAAATTAGTTGTAAATTTGTAGAATGCCATCTAGCGGGAGATGGTGGAGTTTCTCTGCTTGTCATGGATGTGATTAAGAAAATTTAAAACTTAAAATAGAGAGAATTTCAAATTGAGTTGTAGTTGGTCAAATGTAGGTATAAGAAAAGGAAAAATTGACTTGGTTACTACGGCCTTTGAAAAAAAAGTCATTTAAGAGAAACCTTTCTGGTTTCCTTTTTACTGAACATTCTAAACGCTGATATACTATGTGAAGTATTTGTTAACCCTTTACTCCATAGATACTCATTTCAACGCATTGCTTGTAGGAGCCCTTGGAAAACATTGCGACAAGAGGTGAAACTGCTCGTAACGAGCAATTTCACCTTTTGTCACAATGTTTTCTATGCTATCAAAAGGTGTCATACACACATAAGAAACGACTTCATCCTTGCTGTTATTTAGGGTCAATTAGAGATACCATAGAAATGTCTTATGGGGTAAAGGGTTAAATGCATGATGATAAGACTAAGAAATTAATGATATTAGTAAGCTATTCAACATTCGCAGATTTATAATTTAGAAATGTTGAATTTATCACCACGCCAGTTTTTATCTTATGCTGCATTATTTCATGATGTTTTTGGTTAGTTTAAGTGCATAGGCCGAACTTGGAGCCGATCTTGTTGCAATGAAAAAACACAGCGGTGTAATTAGGTCTACTGAGAAAACCTTTCCAGAGGAAAAATCGATGTCTTAGATTTGCGTCATAAAAAAAATGTTCAAGCCACGAAAACCTTGAAGCAACATTGTCTTTGTATAAGAACAGCGTGGGCCTTTATCGACTCTCAAGTGTAATTTGTTCTTAATTCTTAACTTTTAACACGCAATTCCGACTTTTAACGACCTTAACCCTTTCCCAAACAAACCCTGTTTTTTACATGTCTGCAGTAAAAGTCTTTTGAAAACACTGTGGGAAAAGGAGAAATTGCTCGTCACGAGGAATTTCTTCTTTTCCCACAGTGTTTTCTACCTATTTTTTAGAACTTTCTGCCATTTTCTCCAAATCTAATATTGTTGTCTGCAAACTCTTTCGGTTTAGAAGGGTCCAAAATTTATCGTTTGGGAAAGAATTAAGAAAGAAAGCTTCTAAAACATTGTAGGAAAAGGAGGAAATGCTGGTAACCAGCATTTTCTCCTTTTCCCACAATGTTTTCCTAGTCCAGAACCAAATTTCAAATTTTTGAGTCACATTTATTTTGTTGTCTGCAATTGCTTTGAATTTGGACCAGTCCAAAATTTTGTCGTTTGGTAAAGAGTTAAAGGTTCAAAGTCAGTTTCTAACAATACCGATGGTTAACCTTTTACCAAACGACAAAACTTTGGATTCATTCAAATCTAAAGCAGCTGCAGACGAAACATTCAATGTGGTTCGAATAAATATATTTATGTTAAGGGTGCTTTGTTGGTCGCCCGGCAGAAGCCGGCGACCTTATATTTAATATAGTTCAGAAGAGATGTTCATGGAGAGTGTAGGTACTTCCGGTTGAAATCTTTCATCATATTCGCCAGGTTTAATTTGGTAAAATAGGTGTGAATGTTTAGGAAATTGTTGTGTGGGGTTTTCTTCACCTTTTTTGAGGTTGTTTACTTGTTTTTAAACCGATAAAGAATCGTGAAAGAACTATTAACGGTCTGCTGCGAAACATTTTGTGAAACAATTAATGTTCTTGTGCAGAATGCATCTATTTTTAACGCAAATGAACTCGTCCAGTCACATGATCTTAAGAACCAATGAAAATGCAGAACTGCTCCTACTCTTTACCGTTGTCTGCGCATGTCATATTCTTCGACGATTCGAGTTTTATAGAATGCCATCTAGCGGGAGATAATGACTCTTTACCGGTAGGCCTAAAGAGCGGAATGGAAATATTTTAGAGCAATGGACGGAATGGAAAAGAAAATACGCATGGAAATATATCATGCCTTTTTATTAAATAGAATAACAATAATGATTTGAAACATGTTATTTTTCTACCCATTAAAGGTAATTTACAAGTAAAAACCAAAAATTATGTTTTTGTACCGCTGAAAAAAATGTAAATGTAGTGATATTTTTCCTTTATGCACGTATTCCTAGATGGCGAAATGAAAAATTTACCAACAGTATATTGTACCTAAAGTGTTACAGGTCTTTAATGTATTTTCTTATGGGTAGTTAATTGAAGAAAATGATTAGAATTTCTTTATGATTATAAGTACAAATGTTAAAACCTTTTAACCCTTTCCAAACGACAAACTTTTGGACTAGACCAAATTGAAAGCATTAGCGGACGAAATTTCAACTCTTACAGAAAAGATGATTTCTGTCTATAATAGGGTAGAAAACATTGTGGGAAAAGCAGAAAATGCTGGTTACAAGCATTTTCTTCTTTTCCTACAATGTTTTCAAAAGGCTACTATTTTAGATCCGTAAAAACCAGGGATTGTTTGGGAAAGGGTTAAATTTCCTTTGTGCGGGACTGGCGCAATGGAAAAGAAAGTACGCAATAGACATTATACATTTGTTACTATATAAAGTAAATATGTATGATTTCAAACGTGTGTATTTGTACTCATATATCTTTCCTAGGGTATATCTACAGGAATATTGAAAAATAAAGTTTTTACTGTTAAAAAAATATATTTGTAGCAATATTTCCTTCTTTAAGCAGGTAATCTCAGAAGGGGAAATTGAAAAATTACCAAGTTCAAACAAGTACAATATAATGCACCCAACACAGGTCTTAAAGTTCAGATTGAATTTTAAAATGGATAATAACTTGATTTAAATATCAGCTTACATGCATTAGACTGCGTGAATCTAGGATAAGACTTCAATTTTGGTAAGTCTGATTTTGATCTACACCCTCTTCAGATATTTCACTGGTCGGCTTTGATCACATGTATCATCTTATATACATTAGATTGCGTGAATCTAGGATCAGATTGTAATTTTGGTAAGTCTGATCTTGATCTACACCGTCCTCAGATATTTCACTGACTGGCTTTGGTTACATTAATCAGTTTACATGCCAGCTTACATGTTTAGCAATATCCGTAATTATTACTTATTTTGTCAGGTTATATATGAATTCATATACATGTACGTAGTTCAGCGTGTTGATCAGTGTATTGGACTGTGTAGATCTAGGATCAGAGAGCATTTCTTGTAAGACTGATCTTAATCTACACTGTCCTCAGAAACTTCACCTACAGAATTTGGTTGCAATTATCAGTATACATGTATATTTTTTATCATTCGCAGTTGATTATTTGTACAAATGTACATGAAATCTTTTTTTTTTTTTAATTTCAGATATTCGAAATGTTATCAGACTTTCCTCGTATTTATGAATGTAACTGAAAATTTTTCAGGAAAGAAAAGCTGAAGATTGAGTAGTTCGAACCGTTAATTTTCAGACTTTGTGGATTAGTGATCAGAATGCACACTGCGTGCTGTCTGGTCCTGATGCACAACATTTGCAATACCATATTTAGGCGCGCTCAGCAGCAGATAGTTTTGGTGATGTTTGAATTCTTGTATGTCAACGGTTTTTGGTTTTTCAACGTAAACAACGTAATTTGTAATTATCTTTTCCATTATTCCTTCGGAAAACATGAAGTATTTCATGTAATGCCGACACACACTTATTTTTTCCAAATTATACTGATATACATGCATTTTTGTCTCAGTTCTCATGTCTTGCATATCTTGTTAAACTGTATTTTGTATTGGTTATACATAGATAATACAAGAAATAAATGAGAAAGGATCGGGACGAAAGCATATTGCTTATATAGTTCCCCTCCCCAAGCTAAATCACATGATACGCCAATACTATCAATTTTTTTCTTATGGGTAATTAATTGAAGAAATTTATTGGAATTTCTTTATGCTTTTAAGTACAAATGTTAACACCCTTTAAATTTCCTTTGTGCGGGACTGGTGCAATGGAAAAGAAAGTACGCAATGGAAATATATTACAATGTATATATTTGTTACTATAAAGTGACTATGTATGATTTCAAACGTGTGTATTCGTACTCATATCTCTGCATATTTGTTTAATAATGGAAAAAACAATTCATTTTCGGGCGACCTTTGACGCTCTTGCGTCTTCTTTTTCTCTTGTTACTTATTATACTATGTCGAGTGTATGTTGCGCACGGGGCGCGTCTCATTGTAGTATAAATAGAGAGCGCCTCTATTCTGGTCATTCGACGGCTAGACTATACACTGTTTATGACTGCGTAAAACCCGCCCGCCCACTGTTTTCTTTTTTGGAGGGAATTATTTCATTATTGCATACATTTCTGTATTGCTTTTTATGTACTTAAAAGGTTGATATATGTTGAAAAATACGATTACAATGCGTAGTCTAGGCCGCTACTCCTATTTCGACTTCTGTTGTTTATTATTCCATAATAAGTTCATGCAATGGAACATAAATGTTTTATATATGTCTGAGAGGAACGAAAGAAAATATAAGAGATTTTGTCTTTGGCAGGGTAGAAAATGTTGAGGGTAAAGGATGAAATTCTAGAAACCAGCACTCTCTCCTTTACTTACAGTTGTCTTTTTATTTTCAGAAGTCTCTTTCCTCACTCAGGCTACACAGTCTACGCAGGCTGACCTTGATCGAAACTTGTCAGCTTTTGGTCAGTTTTCTGCTTTACAAATGACCAGTACACCTCACAATTCAGTTGGTCGTTATATAAAATGAGTGAAACTCAAAACGACAAAATGTGGTAAAATAAAGAGGATACTTGTTTTTACGGTAATTGATTGAAATTTATTTCGCCGAGTAAACATCAGTAATACTTTCACGAGTGCCTGCGCCACTCGTGAAAATACTACCAATGACGTTAACGAAAAATGAGCAAATATTCTATTTATTTCACGATGGTATCCAGGAGATGAATATAAATTTCGATATTTTAACGAAAATTCATGTTTTTAACTTTTTTGGGGGGAACAGAATCAAAATCCAGTACAGCTCTTTTCGATTATTCCCCGTGCCCCCCTTTCCGCATAGCAACGCAAATACAATTTTAGGTCAAGCGCAAAATGTAAGGTAAATAAATAACGTCATTAAGAGCAACAATATAGAAATTGGTATTTTCACTGGTCCTAATCATGAAATATCGAAAAATTATTCACCGATGTTTCTCGATAAACTTTTTTACCATTTCTCAGACAAAACAGCAGAAAAGAAAATTTCAAACTATTTTTATCAGGTACAAAATGTTATGTGGTCGTTATTTGTCTGATTGTGAATTTCACAGTTCACAGTGAAAATATTATTACTATTATTATTTCTTTATAATGTTGTTCATACGCATTGTGCAAATGTTGCTTGTATCAACATATCAGCTAAAATTTTGTGTAATTTTATGCTGAATAAACTGAAACTATAAGTTACCGGAAAATATGAAAGAACGTGTCATTTTTTTTTCAGTCAGATGACGTCTATTTTAACCTTTTACCCCATAAGGCATTTCTATGGTATCTCTAATTGACCTAAATAACAACAAGGACGAAACCGTTTCTTATATGTATATGTGACCTTTTGATAGTGTAGAAAACATTGTGACAAAATATGAAATTGCTCGTCACGAGCAATTTCATCTTTTGCCACAATGTTTTCTAAAGGCTCCTACCAGCAATGCGTAGAAATTATCTATGGAGTAAAGGATGTGTCACTAGTTGGTTGAAAACGCGTTGTGATATAAAGGTTTATTCAGCAATGAACGCCAAGGTCACAGACCGACTTTCTTGGCCAGATATTTACAAAACAAGAAAATTGTACAAGAAATTCTTCAAGGGCTTGATGTTAGTGATAATTGGTATAGCACATAAAAAATATATATTTACAAGTATCATACTTGTTTTAATGGTAGTATAAACGGAATTTCTCTGTCGCGCTGTTAAATAAAAAGCCGCTGGGCTTCCTCACTATGAGATGAAAGACTTGGGATCGTTTACCCGATAAACAAAAGTCGCAATGAACCCATTAGTAATTATTGCTAGAAAAAAGGACAAAGGAAACCACTTACAGACCGTACATTAATATTACGGAATACTGTTAGAGTCATGGCCATATGAATTTGTTGATTTTAAATATCATCACCATACTACTATATGAAAGTTTAAAAAAAAAAATCGAAAAGGGACAACATTCTGCTCACAATCATTTTCTCTTTTTCTCACAATATTTTGAAAAGGCTTTTTTCCTCAATGCCATCAAAAGTCGGAAATATATGGTACAGGCTTGGATGCTTAAGCGATGTTTCAAAAAGGGAATGGTTGGAAGTTCCAACACTCCCTTCTGTCTATAAAATGAACCTAATACCTAATTTGTGGGAGGTTTCGTATAAAGTTGATTCATCCTTAGGCTGCTAATAGAAAACGAATGGCCTTTAGCGGACAGTGTAGATCAAGATCAGACTGCACAGAACGTGCAGTCTGATCTTAGATCTACACTGTCCGATAAGGAGCTATTCTTACTTCAAAATAGCCTACAAATAGGAATATTTGTTGTTGTTTTTTATATTGTCTTGAAAGTTTCATTTTACAAAATCAGTAGGTTGAGTGTTACTATTGAATTCCCATTTTTATTCACTGATTACCACGCGGAACAAATTTGCTGCAAAAATAGCTTTTAAAATATCTTGGTAACATAAGAATAATGGACACCAATTAACCCTTCGTGTTCTAGGCGAATCTTGACAGGATGATGCGGACAGTTCCAATTAACGTAAAAACCACTTGGAACCTGCTTTTTAGCGGATTTGCTATAGCAAATCCGCTTACTGTGATCGTTTTGACCGGAACCAAATACATCATCCGTAACGACGCATGCGCGCTTACTTTCAGTTTTGCATGGCTGATTTATAGGCTAATAACGCAGATTTACAAATCAGATCAATTCTGACCCTGAACAAACCATACAAATTAAGGTTGATTTCTTTATCGAAAATTCACCAAAACTAAGCAATTGTCAATCTAAATTACTTTAAATACTAAAACAGAGTCTGTTCATGTATTTTCCAAATGTAGCGTATGAACATTATTTACACTGCCCTCGTTTTCATTCAAGAACTTTCATTCACAACTTGTATCGTCCGCTGCTATATAAACAAGGAGATTAAGCAATTTTTCCCCGACAAAATCACATTTTCAACCATGTCTTGTTTAAAAAAATGTTCACTGTTCAGAGCGCCAGCTAGAATTTGGCCATAAATAATTAAAAGCCCTGTTGATAACGAATTTACAGAACCCATAAAGTCGACCTAACCTAGTTGTCGCCACTCGTATGACGCTCTCGATGAATTTCCGAATTGTTTGAAACATTTTTGCAGAACTTTTGATAGTATGGAGATCGTGCAGTGTATAAAAAAAGTGTTTGATATATATGCATCCTGTAGCATAAAAGCATGGAACCAATATTTCTCTCTTGTCATCGATGGTAAGAAATATTTTATTTACAAACGGCCCCGACCAAGTACGAACCCGTGACACGAATTTAACTGAAGGTTTTTGATGGAAAATCGTGTCCTTCTCAGTGAACTAGACATCCACTAACGTGAATCCTAAAGGACTCAGATAGGCTTCCAATTTGTCTTCAAGATGTAAAACTCCATTTTTAGTCCCTCTGATACCTTGAATTTTATTTTGTGTAATTTCGGCAAAAAAAATAAAAAATAAAAAAAATGCCGAGTAAGTACATAATTTATGACAAAGGATGCACAGAAATGCATCTATACGTCATTCTTTTAGACATATAGATTTGACATCTTTGATATATTTCTGATCCTGTGAATTAGAAGTGCATTTACAGAGCAAGTTATATAACTATTTTTACTTATTTAAATTCTTATTATGAACTGCAGCTAAGCCCATATTTAAGATAGTGACTGTGTTTTATGTGACTGTGTTTTATGTAATTCAAACCTTAGCGTGAAAGTATGTCTATATAGTTTTTAAACTTTTATAGAGTGATCCAATGCCATTAACCCATAGACTGATAAGTGCTACTCAAGGACCTTTTGCAGACAGTGTTGATTATGATCAGATTGCAACAAAGTGCAGTCTGATCTTTGATCCATACTGCCTTGTAAGAAAGTATTTTTCCCAAAAGAATTAACTTCAAAATTGTAATAATTGGATTTGTACATTCAACTTGAAAGTTTTAATTTAGTTATGTTAAAGTCAATTTTTACTGTGCATGGCAATATGTCACACTGAGTGTGATCTTCATCCATTCTGGCTGCAAAAGTACCTTCAGTTGTACCAAGGGCTTGGATTCACATATTCAAAAAAAGGACTATTTTCTGTCCGATGATGTGTGATGATTTTAACCCTTTCCCAAACAAGCCCTGGTTTTTACGTGTCTGCCGTAAAAGTCTTTTGAAAACACTGTGGGAAAAGGAAAAATTGCTTGTAATGAGCAATTTCTCCTTTTCCCACAGTGTTTTCAACCCTTTTTGAGAACTTTCTGCCATTTTTTTCCAAATCTAATACTCTTTTGGTTTGGAAGGGTCCAAAATTTGTCATTTGGGAAAGGGTTAAGTTTTTTCTTTAGACCATGAAAATGGATTCACTCAAAAATGCATTAGATGTAATAAATAACAGTTATACCAGTGTATAATTATTAATTTCAAGTAGCTCATAATGCTACAACAGTTATTTTTTGCACATATTTGCAATGATTTAGTTAATATATAGTGTGCAAGGTTGGCAAAGAGCAGGTCAATATGAGTATTGACCAGCCTGGCAGCTTTAACCGGTTATAAACAGCCAATACTGGTCACAAGTGGTCGATTGCTGTGGTTGATAGGAGAGGTTGATTTAGTTGATTAAATCACTGGCTTACATGTATACCTGTCTGGTTTCTAAATTAATATTAAAAGCTGTCCTCTTATATCCTGTACATGAAGGTTTATCATTATATTATCATCAGTATCGTAGTTTTTATTAATAAGGCACTTTTTTATTTGATCATAAATCAAAAGACAGTATTGCTGGTCAACTGAAGAAATTGTCAGAATGACTCTCTTTATTGAACCTGCATAGAGGTCTCAGGTCATTTTTTTAAGCAAACAATTTTTGTCGATTATCATTTTTTACAGGTTAGATAATGTTTCTACACACACACTCTCCCTCTCTCCCTCCCTCCACCTCTCATGTTAAATTGCAGAAAAGCAGTCATTCATAGGCAAACATGTGAAATATGCAGGTTTGTTATTAATAGAAATGTATAGGAATTTTGTGGTACACATGAAGAAGGCATTAACTGATTAAATAAACAATAGTTTGGGATACATCAATGTCTTTGAAGTACATTTAAGTGTCTTCCTACATCTATAAAGTGCCATCAAAACAGTTAAAGGTTTGAAAGTTGACCCTTTCTACCTCAGTTGGGTGTGGCTTAACTCTTTACCACACAATCCCGACTTTTAATGACCCTGAGTAAGAAGCCTTTTGAAAACATTGTGGGAAAAGGAGAAAATGTGTTTTCTGCTTTTCCCACAATGTTTTTTTGTATCTATCCCAAACCAAATTTTAATTTCTCAGTCACATTTATTCTGTCGTCTGCAAATGCTTTCAATTTGGAACAGCCTACAATTTTGTCATTTAGTAAAGAGTTAAATCAAATTACCAAAGGGACAAATTATGTGTCCCTATTTTGGGGTATTATCCTTGACACCAGGCTTTATTCCTAAAGCATGAAATGATGACTTGTAAGTAGTCATCATGATAATATCTTATCATCAAGCAATTACTTAGGTGTCAAACATGAAACTTAAGACCTTATTAGGAACTTCTACACAGTTTGGAAAAGTGGCAAAAGCCAGCTGATGAGTATCCTTGGCAGGGACAAAACAGTTTTTCCACCCCTCTCTTTCACATTGATGAAATCAACTTATCCGAGTGAAAAAATCCACACAACAAATCATCCACAAATTAGCCTAACTGCCGTTTTAAAACTCATCTGACCATTTAAATTTCCAATTGACTTCTACAAGTCGACCACTATTAACCAGTTTTGACCACGTATGGATTATCACAGGTTCTATCCTCTTCTAGATGCTAGGATTTTGTAGAATGCCCATAGACAAGACACCGCAGAGAACCAGCTTAGCCCTAGTAAAACCCAAAAGGTACAGAAATGGATGAATTGTTGTCACTGTAAGACTGAAACAGTGTTGACACTAATAGTTACTGATAACCAGAAAATAATCCCCATCAAATTATTCTTGAAGGTTTCAAGTTAATATTTTGTGGCACTGCATGAGTTGACCTTACTTTCTTTTATACAATCATTACTTTTCTTGACTTGTTTCTTTATGAAGATACAAGGTAAATTTTCATTTATTTAAAGAAGAAAGGTACATTCAATAATTATGAATTGCACATGGTCTAAATCTTAGAAATTACTGAACACATCACTTAGTTTTCGCCTCTCAGACTATTACAAAACATTTTTGAGTTCAGGAATGAAACCAAGAACATTCTAATGTAAGAAAAGAAGAAATTACTCTACCTGAACAATCAAATTATTGTTACTAGTTTGATGTTGTATTTCATTTTTAAATTTATAGTTTGAAGTTGTGTTGTAATTAAGAGGAACCTTGAAAGGATACTATGAGTTAAGAGTCATGGAAAGGACAATGTGCTTTCAGTAAGAACTTGCATACAAAATACCACTATTTCTTTTACCCAGAAAGAACTCCTGTATTGTTTTTTTTTTTTACTAAACCATACTAGTTTCAAAACAATGCATGCTTTATACCTCAGAATGAAGACAGTCTGTAATAGTTTGTAACAGATGTACTGGTAGAGTACCGGTAAGATCAGACTGCCTAATATAGTAAAATTCCATTCTCATTGGCTCACTATTTTAGATTTGAATTGTTTGCAGTCTATATGATTATACCAACCATATAAAAATTTAGAAATTGTTGTGCTTAGGCTAGAATTGTAAAATGCTACTGTAAAAATCAAAACCTTAATGTCTGAGTACAGAAGTTTCAATCTTTTAAAAGAGTCTTGCATAATGATGAACAATGATGAATTTAGAAATGCTTAAAATGCTATAGAAAAGAATGATAGAATCATTATGCCCAATGTATCTATATAAGCTCACATGTTTACAAACCCTAGGCTGAGCTCTTAATATTTTCAATATGATTTAAAGCAATGTCTCAGACAAAAAAACAGCTCAGCCAATTGGATAAGTTGTTTCAAAAGTTCTTTTTTCTGAACATCCTTCAAAATGGGATAATATTGCCACACTTACCTTGTATCCTTAATGGTGAAATGGGATGGAGAAAATGACTTTACTCTTTACCACACAATGAAATTTTGGGCATGTCCAAACTGAAAGCATTTGCAGACGACAATTCTAATGTCGCTCAAATGATGGAATATGTCTTTAACCCATTACCACACAAGAAAAATTTAGACTGGTCCAAATTGAAAGCATTTGCAGACGACAAAATGAAGGTGACTGAAAAATTTAAATTTGTTCTGGGAAGGGTAGAAAACACTGTGGGAAAAGGAGAAAATGCTGGTTACCAGCATTTTCTCCTTTTCCCACAGAGTTTTCAAAAGGCTTCTATGTCAGGGGTGTCAAAAGTAGGGATTGTGTGGTAATGGGTTAATAGGGTAGAAAACATTGTGGGAAAAGGAGAAAATGCTGGTTACCAGCATATTTTCCATTTCCAACACTGTTTTCAAAGGGCTTAACAGTTGTTAATTCGGGATTGTGTTGTAAAGAGTTAAGGTAAGACCTGTGTAATGCATTTCCGGTGAATATTCTAATTGGATGATAAATAAGGATAAATAAGGATTTATGCAGAAATGATATTTTTGCACATTTCTAACGGATCAGAAATTCCATTTATGCCTATCTTGAAATTATCTTTGATACTTTTGTTAGTTTTCTGAAAAGGGAGGTAATTATTATCTCTTTTTGAATTGAGAATATAGTGGTTTTAGATTTACAAATGATAATTCAAAGAAGTAAAAAATGAAAAAAATGAATCAGTGAAAGTAGTTCAATAATACTTATTTTTAACTATAGCTAATTTTGCAGGATGATATTTAGTGGAAATAGCTGTTTTCCATTACACAAGTCTTACCTAAGTAAGAATGAAAACTGAAAATATGTTGGTCTACCAATGTTTTCTAAGAGTTAACATCTACATTTTGTGAGGCTGACAGAAATGTTAGATGAAAGTTAACCATGCAGGCCAATGTTAGATCCACATTTGATTAATTGAATGATGTTTACTGTCACTTTCAACATTATTTCAGTCATATGACTGCTACAGCTAGCTTATTTCTGTATGTCTGGCTTTAAGTAGCACATGTACTAGGCTAGGGCACTGCGTTGTCTTGCCTAAGGACACTCTTGCAGAAAAAAACATTGTGAATCCAATGAGGCTGGGCCATCAGGTAACAAGTCCTACACTTTACTAGTGAGCCATGCATGACCCCAGATCCACATTTAGAAGGGAGTTAATTTTGTAAGCTTGTTCAGGTTAGTCTACGTCAACCATCTATGTATAAGTTGCGGTACTTCTTGTTTTTTAATCAAATATGGTAATCAAATTAATGCCATTTTATTAATCATTACTGTCGCATATGGCAAGTTTTAGGCACTTTAACGCTTTCACTACTGAACAAATTAATTGCATTGTCTCAAAGGCTGAAAATACATTTCTTCTGCAAGATCAAGAAACAATTCGGTCATGAATCTACAATGAAGCAGGGAACAGTGGAGATCAGAGATCAGACTGCATTTTCTGTGCAGTCTGATCTTGGCCCACACTGTCCATCAAAGCTTCTGGTGCTGCCTATAATATGGAAAGAGTTAAATGCATCTGCAGACAAAAGAAAATGATACCTGTAAATGAACAGGTACTCATATAATTGAAAACACTATTGGAATAGGAGAAAATAGTTTAAGATTTTTCACATCACACCAAATAGCTGGAAACTGTTCAACAAATCCGCTTTTCAGGACTTTCAGTCCTTTGATTAATCTACACTGCTATCTGATTTTTTATCTAGGCTTCCCGGCACAGTGAGAATTTTCCCAGCGAAAGGAATTTTGAAAGAGCTGTAATGTGTATAATGTTTAGGTATTAGTTAAAAATGTATAATTTTAGTTGAGGGATTGCGAGTAAAAGGTCGACCCATTACTCAACGAATCAGAGTTTTAGATCCTGTATGCTGTAGGCAAAGAAAAACGTATTTGGAAAAATCGATCATTGATTTATGAATGTTTACATGGGACACTTCGGGCAAGCAAAATGTTCTGTTCTGTTCTGTTCTAAGCTGGTCTGTAAGACAATACATTCAGTTACTTGCTAAATAAGTGAACTTAAACTTTGAAGCAGAGAGTTAAACCTGAATATTTCCATTTTTAACAAGTTATTTTTGGTTTTAAAATACCTTTTATGCAGACAGTGTGGATACAGGATCAGACTGCATGTTCTGTACATTCTTATCTCAATCTACATTGTCCTCAAAAGGTCCTTAAGTCGCGCTTAGTAAAGTAAGGGTTAAAGGTGGGTATTTAGAATTTTCACATCACACCAAATTAAAAAATATATATATCTATGAAATTTATATGAAAAAACAATACAAATCATCGGTAATTAAGAATCATAAAATTACAAAAAAAAAAGTTGGTATTCCCTTAAAAGGCTACGTAGCCTCTTAAGCTATTTTTAGATTTCCCGCCAAAATCAAAAAAGCATTGTGAGAATGTTAAGTGACTCTTACGTGACTCTTACGTGACTAATGACTATTAAATTCTATAGCATAACAAACACGTAATAATTTTCCATAATGTCTAGAACTTCGGACGATATGTTTGAAGCATCGTCTGTGTATTTCCGGTATGTAAATGAGCGAGTTGCTCATGTAAAAATAGACCGAGTTTCCCTTTAGTTTCGACCTGGGCTGTAGTAAATCTCTCATTTATCTAGTTGTCGGATGGTTTTCGACTACTGGGGTTTAATGAATGAAAATTATAAGGCTTTGGGAGTATAGTAATGATTTTTTTGTATTATTGTCCCAATATCTGAAGGGCCACCTTTAAAAGATAGCCCATAGGTGGTAACGATTCCAGCCAACACAATACGTCATCGACCAGTATCTATTCCATCTGCATTTTACTAGAATTGTTGGATGTTTCCGTACTCTTTACATGGTTGAGTTATGCTCTCTAAAAAGGAGGTCAATCCATCTGCCAAAGGTTTCAACCCAAATGTTTTACCTAGGATCGAAACTTTTTGTCGTCAGTCAGTTTTTATTTTTTGAGACGCAGATCTTGGTTGTGCAGGATCTTGTAACCCTTTCCCAAGACAATTTACATGTCTGCAGTAAAAGTCTTTTGAAAACACTGTGGGAAAAGAAGAAATTGCTCGTAACGAGCAATTTCTCTTTTTTCCCCACAGTGTTTTCTACCCTTTTTGAGAACTTTCTGCCATTTTCTCAAAATCTAAAATTGTCGTCTGCAAACTCTTTCAGTTTGGAAGAGTCCAAAATTGTCGTTTGGGAAAGGTTTAAATAAAGTTGTCGGAAAACAAAGAGCACTGGAATGACGTCAAACTAAGCAACACCGTTTCGTGTAAGATCCTTATAAAGGCATTTGAAAACAATGTACTTTAAACTAGGTATTTTCCCTCTTGTAACCTCTCTATCAGTAATGTTTCTATCTAACAGAGAAAAATAAATCTCATCCTTTTGAGAAGCACCCAGATTGTCGACTGCAACAATTACTGCTCTCACTGGAGACAACTCTAAATGGCTTGCAATTAGCGAAAAGGGGCATTATGACATTTGCGTAAAGTGTCGTCTCGGATCAGTCTGCGCGGTCAGCGCAGACCGATTCGAAACTACACTTTCCGTTTCTATCTATTTTTCTGCTTTGCCTAAGTCTAAGGTAGGACAAAATCTAACATATTGGTAAAGTGCTGTCTCGGATTAGCCTGCGCCGACTGCGCAGGCTGATTCCAGACGACACTTTACGCATATATCCGAATACCCCTTTTGGCGGGACTCAACCCATTAATGTAATTGTTGCCTACAGGTAAAGAGGTCGGTTTAATCCTTAACCTGATAAGGTAAATAACATAAAACTTCCAAAACGATAGTAAAATCCTAAATGTTGCTCTTTCAGATTTATCAGTTTGGGAGCAAAAATATCTTCTAATCTAGCAGTGTGGATCCATGATCAGACTGCACGCTCTGTGCCGTATGATCTTGATATACACTGTCCGCAAACGGTTTTAAGGTCCCACATAGCAGCCTAGGTGTTAAGTGATACCATGCCGACTGTTAACCCATTACCAAACAACAAAATTTTGGACTAGTCCAAATTGAAAGCATTTGCAGACAACAAAATAAAAGTGACTGAAAATTTGAAAATTGTTTTGTGAAGAGCAGAAAACATTGTGGGAAAAGGAGAAAATGCTGGTTACCAGCATTTTCTCCTTTTCCCACAATGTTTTCTAAAGGCTTCTTTCTCAGGAGCGTCAAAAGTAGGGATTGTGTGGTAATGGGTTAAGCTAACGACAATTGCTGACGAAGATACGGAGGAAACCCGAACAGCGCCAAGCCCATTTCCGGTCTTATATTTCAGAGCAGCGGGAACTTGAGATTTAACCGCAATATGATCATGATAATAGCTTAGAATATCGCTTCGAATATAGTCACGAGTTTTACATTGACGTAAAGCCCTGTCACGCTATACGGCGTTTCTACTGTGTTGGGATGGCGTTCTTTAATTTTCCAGAGCGCAATGAGATCGCAAGAAAAAAATGATATTTTTTTTCGAGGTCGGAGATGTCACGGCGTTCTCAAGGCGCTCTCACAACGCTGAAGGTGTGTTCTTGATAAATATTTGAACTATTTCTGAAATTAAAATGTTTACATACACATTTATTTATGAAATGTTTCTTCGGTGTCATACCGAGAAGTGAACGGAGAATAAAAATATGCTCGTGGAAAACAAGAGGTGGGGGTGTGGAAAGCAGGACATACCAGCCCCAACCCTCTCAAACAGAAGGTAGTCAACCACTGTCATCTCATCAACCATTATTAGTTGGGCTTGCTCATGTATATCAACCATGCTAAATTGGAAGTCTGTTTGCATACTTCGTCTACTATATTTTCGTTTTTGGTAGACTGATTGACGCCGTAGAAGCGCCTCACAAGCGCAGGAATCGCCGTTGCAGCTCAGAGGAGTAATTTTAAATAAGAGCGCAGTGAAATAAATAACTCTGTCAGTATTTATTGGCGTCATGTACCATAAGCACAGTAGAGACGCACTGACATCTCAAAGCGCACGGTATAGTCTCCGTGCAAGTGCCACCGACAACTACAGCGTTCGCACTGCGACCTGTGTGCGCGCCGGGGTAGCCCACGTTGCGCTGTGGAAGATCTTACCGCACCATTACGACGAACTTTCGGTGAACTCACTGCGCTCTTGGCAGAACGCCGAGCGACGACGTGTGTTTTATGCATGCTCAAAATGTACGCCGTGTCTCGGCGCCCTAGACAACCCCAGTGCCCTCACCACGGTGTTCTGCGTTTTTTTTTTTCATGGACGCTGTGAGATCGCCGCTCTTGTAAGCAAGAGAACAATGATGGCGTTGTCAGGCTCAACTACCTTAAGAAAACAACTTCCATTGACCGAGACATTAAAGTATGTGAAGTCTGTGAAGCAAAGACTTCAGTAAAATAAGTACTTCTCCAAACTTTCATACTCATTTAGCTCTTTACCAAACGACACAATTTTAGACCAGTCCAAATTGAAAGCACTTGCAGACGACAAAATAAGTGTAACTCAAAAATTGAAAATTGTTTCCAGCAGGGTAGAAAACATTGAGGAAAAAAAGGAGAAAACGTTGGTTACCAGCAGTTTCTCCTCTTCCTACAATGTTTTCAAAAGGCTTCTATGCCATGGTCGTAAAAGTCAGGAATGTTTGGGAAAGGGTTAAAATAGCAAGACGATGTTAGTGAATAAAAGCAGGTATAATCAACGTTTTGTTGATATCAGAGATCATAGACTTCGACAGAGAGTGCAAGAGGATTTCCCAATCTCGACACAGTTTTTTTTTCTCGATAGCAAGGATAACAAAAAAACATAAGTTTACAGGTAGCAAAAAAACAACAACAACTAAAAGGAAAAATGCCAAAAACCCAATATATTCATTTGATCATCAGAATCGTAATCACTAAAAACTTAACAAATTCCAAGGAAAACGCTAGAGTACAGTAAACGAATCCTGATACATAGGAACGGATAATCAAGGGAGATATATGATAACAAACTACAATAGCTTCATGTACGTGCAGCCTGAACGTGCTCTACGTCCTCTGCTGTTAATCTGTTATTTGGGTCATATAAGCCTGACCCATTACGCGAACACTTAGCAAAGTATTTTTGTGTAATCGTCGGCAAGTTTTACTCGTCAGTATAAGGCTTTATTGGCTGTACGGTAGGTGACAGGGGACTTGGAAACCTGTTCATGGCTGTGGTGAATCATGTCGCATCTAAGATCTAATTGCACGTGCTGTTCAGTCTGATCTTGATTTGTACCATCCTCAAATGCCTCTGATTTCGCTGAAAATATTAAAACAACAGATAGTGACATGTGATTCAAAGCAGAAAATCAAAGCAACAGTATATAAAGGTCTTTCTAAATAACATGACATTACATGACAAGGCAATAGCTACGTTCGTTAGACGAACAGTAATTTAGTGCGTGGTTATTGAGGTAAATTATAATGTAAGTAATAATACGGTCC
This sequence comes from Tridacna crocea, assembly GCA_943736015.1. NCBI lineage: Eukaryota > Metazoa > Mollusca > Bivalvia > Cardiida > Cardiidae > Tridacna > Tridacna crocea. The sequence goes on from OX031068.1 coordinate 38,116,977, forward strand.
ATCCCTCTACAGCCATTAATAAGTATTTAAATCTAAATAATGCTGGAATCAAAGGACTTTTTAAACCTTTATGGAAGCTTAGATGATGAACGAGCTGTATATAATGTATGCGGTCAAATTTTGGTCTGAAATCCTAGTTTCTTTCAATTGCTTCAGTCAGCAGTATTGTTTTCATATGCTAACTCTAAACCAAACGACGAAAAAATGGACAAGTCTAAATTGAAAGCATTTGCAGACGACAAAATAAATGTGTATCAAAAATTTAAATTTGATTTTTGGAAAGGGTAGTAAACATTGTGAGAAAAGGAGAAAATGCTGGTTACCAGCATTTTCTCCTTTGCCAACGATGTTTTCAAAAGGCTTAATTTCAAGGGTCATTAAAAGTCGGGATTGTGTGGTAAAGGGAGAGCAGTATCGATTAAAACATAACCTCTTTCAATGAACGTCTTGGCAAAAGAGGCAAGTAGAAATTCTTTTAGTTCATATCTATTGATTGATTGATTGATTGATTGAATAAACTGGGGCTCAACGCCGTTTTAATAGCTTAGGACATATCAAGGCGGTAAGTACAAATGTGTTTCTTGGCTTCACACACAAATGCTCACACAACTTTTTTTTCCAAGACACTGACTACTTTCCCGCATGTATCAGAGGTGAGATACAAAAACCGAGGAAAGGAAGGTTTGAACATTCTTGTAACCAGTTTGTTCCCTTTTTTCCTCTGATTATTTTTTGTAACAAATGAAAGATACGGTTTGAGTCACATCTAACCCTTAGACTTGCTAAGCGCGACTCACTGACCTTTTGTGGACAGTGTACATCAAGATCAGACTGCACAGAACGTGCAGTCTGATCTTTGATCTACACTGTCCGAGGAGATATTCTTCCTAAAAAACAAAACTTTGAAATATTAATATTTTGATTTTCATTACAGAAATAAAAATCTTATTCTATCTATTTAGCGGGATACGGGTTAACTCTTCACCACACGATAAAATTTTTAGACTAGTTCAAAATGAAAGCATTTGCACATGATAAAATAAAGGTGACAGAAAAATTGGAATTTGATCTGGGAAGCGTAGAAAACACTGTGGGAAAATGAGAAAATGCTGGTTACCAGCATTTTCTCCTTTTCCTACAGTGTTTTCAAAAGGCTTCTTTCTCAGGGGTGTAAAAAGTAGGGATTGTGTGGTAATGGGTTAATTTGCTACATGTGTAAATACTGGCAATTTGGACAAGGCTAAATTTTTTGTCGTCTGGTAAAGTGTAAACCCTTTAACGATCGGTCCCGCATTTTAACCATACAAAAGAAAAGAATTCTCGAAAACATTGTGGGAAAAGGGAAATCATGCCGATGACAAGCATTTTTTTTTTTAATTTCCTTGAATTGGCCCGATTGCATAGAGTCGACTCGATTTTCAGTTTAACCCTCCCAAGGCTATGCCAAGAGGTATCATTGTGAGCAGAACAGATCGATCCCCTGCGACTGAATCGTGTATCTCTTAATAATGGCTATCATTCTTTAGGCTTAACGTAGTGGACCCCATCTTCCCCAGCCAAGGTTACGATCACTACGTGGATCTTGCCTTGGCTGATTGAGCCCGATTTCGAGATTCCTGCGATGCGCCCTCTATTGGATGCTGGTTATTACCCCCTTTACATCGTATTTCTAAAAGCCAATGAAATATCGTTTTACAAACCGCTTACGAATACACATGAAGCGATAAGCAACATCCACGTTGGTTTCCATGTTGACCTTTTATTCGAAAGGTAGAGACCTTATTCTATTTTTATCAACGGTAAAATGCTACGAGCGATTTAATTCGTTGCAGTTAGAACTGGCTGCATCCAATGAAAGAGGGTATCGGGGGAATGTAAAAATCAAGCTCTATCCGCCAAGGGTAGAGTAGCATAGTGAATCTATATTCTCATTACAAAGGGATATGATAATTACCTCCCTTTCCTGGAAACTAACAAAAGTATCGACAAATAGATTGAAGACAGACATCAAAAGAACTTCTGGTAGTGTGCAAAATTATTACTAGTATAACTTCATAAATCTGTCTTTACGTATCAACAGTCAAGAAATTTTATGCCATGCTGCACAAGAAGAATTACGGGTCAAGTAGGGATAGGGAATCTTAATGTGGTTCGTGTAACATCGGCCAAAACCGTACGTATTCGGGTAAGACTTTCAACTAGATGCAGGTAAGCAGTGTCTATAAGCCGATCGCTTACGGAATAGCCGAGCCTTAGCCGAGTTTGTACCTTTTTTTTCCGGCGATGAAAGCCGATGTTACTCGAATCTCCTTAGAGGGCCCTATTGTTAAATATTTACCATACAACCAAGTTTTAGACTGGTCCAAATTGAAAAGATTCGCAGACGACGATTTGAGTGTAGCTCGAATGATGGAATTTGTCTGTGACAGGGTAGAAAACATTTTTGTGGGAAAAGGAGAAAATGTTAATTATTCAGGTTTGTTAACCCTTTACTACACAATGACGACTATTGACGATCCTGGGGTATAAGCCCTTTGGAAACATAGTAAGAAAAGGAGAAAATGCTGGTAACCAGCATTTTCTCCTTTTCCCACAATGTTTTCTACCCTTCTCAAACAAAATTTCGATTTTTCAGTCACATTATTTTGTCGTCTGCAAATGCTTGCGATTTTGAGCAGTCTATATAAATTTGTCGTTTGGTAAAGAGTTATAACTCGGTGTGGTTTGGGGGTTAAGAAAAAATGTAACAAAGGAATTAGAATAGACATTGTCTCTATTTGTATGTGTAATTTAGTTGCCATGGATTCTTTGAAGTATCCGAAAATAGATATTGTCATTCAGGTAATGCCAAAGAAAATGGTATAACACTTTGATCAAATGAAATTCCTATAAGGTAACCATTTAGGCGGATTTCATTAACCCTTTCCCAAACATGCCCTTGTTTTTATGTGTCTGCAGTACAAGACTTTTGAAAACACTGAGGGAAAAGGAGAAATTGCTCGTAACGAGCAATTTCTCCTTTTCCCACAGTGTTTTCTGCCTGTTCGGATAGTTTTCTGCCATTGTAATGAAAGTTAAAATTGTCGTCTGCAACCTCTTTCAGTTTGGAAGAGTCTAAAATTTGTCGTTTGGGAAAGGTTTAACAATCCTCTTCATTAGCCACATCTATCGAAACGATCTTCCGGCTTTAACTAGTACCAAACGACAAAATTTTAGAATTGTCCAAATCGAAAGCATTTGCAGACGACAAAATAAAAGTGACCGAAAAGTCGCAATTTGTTTTGTGGAGAGCAGAAAATATCGTGGGAAAAGGAGAAAATTCTGGTCTTCTTTTCTCGCAATGTTTTCCAAATGCTTCTTTCCCAGGGTCGTCAAAAGTTGGGATTGGGTGGTAATGGGTTAAACTCTGTGTATGCTCTAATTTAAAATGTTTCTTTAGGGGACTAATTGATTTTTCATAATTGAAATAATCAATTTCTGAATCAAGTAATGACATTGTCAGCAAATCATCAGTAAAGAGGACAAATGCAAGAAAAAAAAATCTTACTTTTATTTCCATAGGCTCTTCAGTTTCTTTTCTTTTCTATTGACAACAGCGTTAGACAAAGACTGTGCAAAGCTTATTCAAACTCTTTACCAATCAACAAAATCTTGGAGTGATCCAAATTGAAAGCATTTGCAGACGACAAAATAAACATGACTCAAAAATTGAAACTTCACTTTGAAAGAGCAGAAAACATAGTACAGCCAAAATGCAATATGTAGAGGTGCAGTTTCTTAATCGCTTTGGGTATGCAGTTAACATATAATTAAAAGAAACACTTTTCAAATATCTAAATTTACCTCTAAAGAGTAGCAGAAGATGAAAGATAGCACTTAACACTAACTTTTCATCGCAGAAATACAAAAGTATATTCGTATTATACCAGTAAATATAACGAATAAAGGGAACTAACAAGATAATACACATGTACCTTGTAAATCAAGGTTGGTCAGATACTAAGTTACCTACCTTTTTTCTGACCCGTAACTTTTTCCAAAACCAATATCCATGAATCTAGTCGGAGGCGATTTGAAAAAGCAATAATGTGTGAACTAGCCAAGTTTGTTGTCTCATAACGGATTTTGTTTACAAAGGGCACATTTGTTTTACCATGTAAAATTACTTTCTTAAATAAATGCATATTATTTAGGCTAGACAAATTGTGTAGTGGTGTATGTAAGTTTATTAGAACGAAACCTTTTTCGTCGACCAGTCCACATAGCTCAAGTGGTAGAACGTCCTTAGTCACTTGAGGAAGAGAGGCAGAGCCCCACGGCTGGCTGTCAAATATTGCTAATAGTCTTTCGGATGAGACATTGATATTCATCGAGCATTTTAAAGAGCCAAGCGTAACTTAAGCTGAGTTTCCTCCAGTGTCATGCACTATCCCACGTGATGATACTAACAGTCTTCGGGGGCGTCGTCTATATTGGCATTCGCTGACGACAATAAAAAAGAAATGCAAATTTATTTAACTCTTTACCATTTGACAAAGTTTTGGACTTGTCCAATTTGAAAGCATTTGCAGATGACAAAATAAATGTGAATCAAAAATTGGAAATAGATTTGGAAAAGGTAGAAAACATTGTGGGAAAAAAGAGAAAATGCTGGTTACCAGCATTTTCTCCTTTTCCCACAATGTTTTCTGAAGGCTTCTTTCTCAGGGGCGTCAAAAGTAGGGATTGTCTGGTAATGGGTTAAAAGTCTTTTTAGATTTATTCATGTCTCCTAAAGGTTTGAGCCACGCACTGGTAAAAGGGGTCCAAGGCATCTCCTTGACGAATTCTATCAAGCAAGTCATCACATAATTACAACCCACAATGTCTGTTTTGTTCTCGAACCAACAAATCATGAACTCGAGGGAGGGTCCTTGTAATGGGGCAGACAGTTTACCAAAAGAAAAACCGTTTCGACACAGGACAGCCTGCGCGGAGTTTGGAGCTGTCCCGGGTCGATACCTTTTGAAGCTACATGCAATCCTGTTTTCAAAGAGCATAGTTCGTATGTTTTTACTTCAAGCAGAGCTGATATCATGTCGGCAAAGGAACTGACTTTTCATTGAATACCATAAAAAAGTTGACTTCTTCAAAGAAGGTAAGTGCAATTGCTAAACATAATAACTTTCTCTTTTGTCTGCATTAGGTGCCGCAGCAAGGTACCTTTGCTGTATTTATCTACAGTGGCCCATATTCTCTTTGCTGCAACATCGTAATTCCCATCTTACTTACAGGACGAAGAGCCTGGAAGATGGTGGAGAAGGGCACTGGGGCATCAATTCCCATTTATAAGACAAAAACAGGCTAGTCTGTGAAAACTGGCCGTTATGTTTGTAAGGATATATTTATTTGTGGACCCATTCTCTGACCCATTTTCATCTTCAAGAGCCAAGCTTACGATCACTATGTTGATCTTACCTTGGCTGATTGAGCTCGATTTCGAGATTCCTGCGATGCGCCCTCTATTGGATGCTGGTTATTAACCCCCTTTACATCATATTTCTAAAAGCAAATGAAATATCGTTTTACAAACCGCTTACGAATACACATGAAGCGATAAGCAGACATCCACGAGGGTTTCCATGTTTTACCTTCTATTCAAAAGGTAGAGACCTTGTTCTATTTTTATCAAAGATGAAATGCTACGAGCGATTTCAATTGTTGCAGCTAGAGCTGGCTGCATCCAATGAAAAAGGGTATCGGGTGAAAATAAAAATCAAGCTCGATCCGCCAAGGGTAGAGTTGTGGTAGTGAATCGTCAGTCTTGGCTTGCGAAGATGCCGGTATCTGATAAGGCCGTAGTAGAACGCAACAATCAACTCGTTCTGTTACGGTCTGTTAGGTTCTCATCAGTACCGAGACTCGAGACTCCCGTTGCACTTTCTTGACAGTCAAAAAATCTTGTTCGGACAAGGTTGCTTGTCCCGTTCCTCTGCGTTGTATGACGCCAGTCCCGTTATGTCTACATTAATAAGAAACGTGGCTGGCATGGCTGCCAGGAACATGCTTTAACCCTTTGCCCCATAAAGCATTTCTATGGTATCTCTAATTTACCTTTAATAACAGCAAGGATTAAATCATTTCTTATGTGTATATGATACCTTTTGGTAGCATAGAAAACATTGTGCTCGTCATCAGCAATTTCAAATTTTGCCACAATGTTTTCCAAAGGCTCCTACAAGCAATGCGTAGAAATGAGTATCTATGCCAGTATGGTGTAAAGGGTTAAACGTGGGGTTCCCTCCACTTCTTCTTACAGTTACCATGAGGTACCTTTAAAGAGCTTGGTAGTGGCCAAAACTGAACAAAAATTCACCACAGACCGCGTTTTGGAGACACGAGGCTACTGCTTCTGCCGGGACATTGAGTAATTGCACAGTAACAAGGCTCTGCAACATTTTATTGATATCCCGCCCCACGATAAGCAGACCACGACGGAAAATAAAAATATTTAAAAAAAAGGTAATAACAATTAAGCCGTCTGTGAAAAGTGTGCTTAATGCAACTGCAAAAAGTGTCAACCAAAGTCGGCCTGCACAATCCGCGCAAACTGGTCTGAATCGAACCTTTTTCTATATGTCAATTTTGTTAATGACAATGGACCTACTAATCAGGCTGTAGGCTCTCAAAAACATCGAGGAGCTGCATTAAAACCTGTTTTGTCACACCATGGCTAAATTATTTAAATTTCATGTTTTTCCAATGGACATTTTACAGATCTGAGTATTTTTTCCGTGTTTGCATTTTGATTGTGTGGCAATATCTAACGGTAAGTGACCTTTTCCAAAATATTGAACAGCTCAGTGCCCGTATTCACCTACGATACTCAAGTCATTGTCTTATTCCAGATGAAGAAAAGAATAGTCTTATCCCGGAGTGGCTAAATAATTTCCTTGAGCTGTCAGAAATTGCGTTTACTTTGAAATTTAGAAAATGCATGCGAATGTGCTGTTGTACAAAGAATGGTTGTGGAATATTGACCCAGGGTCTACGGTTGTTTTAAGCAATTTGGTTTCAATAGTTTGACCTCTTCCAGAAACAGACAAAGTAGAAAGCTCTCTCTCGAAATTTACCGTTCATACTTAGATAAAGTATGGGGTTCATGAACGTGTTCAATAAAAACGTAGTTCTCCCGAACAGTCGACCGAATAAAATAACATGACGATTCACTCTCAATTCAGGTATGCTGAGTAACAGAAAGCCAACCCATGGTGGTATCCAAGATACGATGAAAATTATGCACACAGCAAACGTGATCCGTGTAGTTTTCTTGCCCCGATGCTTGCGTGAACCTTGAAGTATTGTCTTGGATACACTGGATGGACCAGACGGAGCGATTCGCCCTTCGTTCTGACTAAAGTTGACTGAGATTGTTGCAGAAGAGCTCGGCATTACTTGGATACGCTTCGCAAAAGAGGGCACTTGGGGGCAATTAAATGTCGTTGTACTGTGAGTGGAGGTTGAGCTTCTATGACCAGACTGCGCGGCAAACATTGCCATGTTATTGACTTTGTCGGTATTTTTACCTTGAACCGTAGAAACCATGGACGTTCCGGAACCAATTGGCTGAACTCTGTGTCTGTTGGTTTTGAAACAACACCATTTATTTCTGTTTGGTTGATTGTTAGCCGTGTGTCTTGAGACATTCATCTCACTCTTCAAGACAGCAAAAGAAATCTTGGTGTAGGATACTGTCACAACAATAAATGCGAGGATATACGTGAACAGTACCATGAGATAGTATACAAAAACTCCCTTGACCAGCGTGTTTGCCATGCATTCTCCGTTAATGTTCTTATACATCTCGAAACATGGCATGGATAACAAAACTGTAACACATGATATGACCAAACAGATGCGAAGCGCTCTGGATTTGGTTATCTGCACTCCACTTCTTACACAAATCTTGACATAGCGTTCGATAGCCAGTCCACAAATAAGAAATGTTGAGCACAGCACTACTGACTGGCTGATAAACATATGAATTTTACATATGATATCAGTGCCGAAATGTTTCCAGTATCCTGTTGAGAAGGTCAAGTAGACGGGTACAGTGACAAAAGAAGAAATAAGGTCAAACACCGTTATAAAAAAGATGAACCAGTCCGTGGAGGTTGTTACCTTGTACTTAGCGAACACCATCAGAACAAGTCCATTTCCTGCAATACCAAGTGCAATCGAAACACATAGAAACGTGTTATAGGCCAAGTTAATGGTCGGCGTAAACACTGTTTCTGGACATGTACCGTTACACTCAGTGATTAGTTCGTCATCTAGTAGGGCAGAGTTATTCATCATGTAGGCTACCTGGAAGTATATGATGTAAACATTTACTCGTAAATTGACGAAAGCAAAAGTTGATACCGTTATCGTTACACTCAGAGCTTAGTTCGTCATCTAGGTGGGCAGAGATATTCATCATGTATGCTACCTGGAAGTATATGATGTAAACATTTACTCCTAAATTGACGAGAGTTGATACCGTTGATACTATTCTGAATTACATTACAAATCCTGAACGCTAAAACAAATCCTCTGATAGGCCAAGACTAAACGTCCCACATAATTACATAGAAAGTTTACTGCACGTGTTATATGTAATAAGCTTTTTTCCTATCTTATATTTTTTGGGGGGGTGGAAGAGAAAATATCTCTGTAATGGACAATGTAGATCCAAGATAGACTGCACGTTTCGTGTAGTCTGATCTTGATATACACTGTCCATCAAAGGTCAGTGAGTCGCGCTTAACACCGTAAGAGGTTAAAAAAGCTATAATATAGTTTTGATCACGTGTACAACCTGTTGAGCTTTTGACATTTGTGACTGCTTCATGACTTTTGCAATATTAGCAGCCTAACTAGCTTCTGAACGGATATTACTCTTTTATTTTTGAAAAGCTCTTAGTAAACGATGTTAATTTGGAAATAATGACGTTAACTTTCTTAATTTCTCAATAGGACAGAGAGGTCACCTCTAGTATCCGTGGCCGTTTGGTAGAGCGTCAGCCTCGTAACCATAAGCTTCTGGGTTCGATAACCTTGAGCGGGTGTCAACTTTGAGATTGTCCTTTGGCCAAATATTCGGAGCGGTATATTTTCCATGAAGCAAAATCAAGACAGGTTAATGTTAGTTGCAATCGATGTAAAATAAATTTGTTGAAAGTAAACTTTTAAACTAACTGAATAACATTTACTAAATTAACGCTTGTCATGTTTGTCGTCAAATCCTAGCAGCGGAGCGCTTTTAAATCCCTCAAAACACAACTTGACCGCAACAGCTACCACGGTAACCGCAGTATATATTGTTTACCTGCTTTAACCCTTTCCCAAACGACAAACTTTTGGACTAGACCAAATTGAAAGCATTTGCAGTCGAAAAAATAAATGTGAATCGAAAATTGAATTTGATTTTGGGAGGGTAGAAAACATTGTGCGAAAAGTAGAAAATGCTGAACTTTGATTTGAGAGGGGAGAAACTTGCTGGTTCCCAGCATTTTCTCCTTCTCTTCCCCCCCCCCCCGCTAAAATGTTTTCAAAAGCTTTCCTTCTCAGAGTCATTAAAAGTCAGGATTGTGTGGTAAAGAGTTACGAAACAGTTTATAACATGTAAATCTCGAAAAAAAAAGGGAAAAGCTAACGAGATTTATCGTATCTGGCAGCCATTTTGTATCTGTCTTCGGGGAACATAAACATTTGGAGTTTGAATGGTGAATAAAAATGTTTAACTTTTTTTCTTTAGATGTTAAGCTTTCGAATGGAAACTATTTTATTTAAAACGAAAGGTTATTTAATACGCAAGCCACAGGCATGCTAAAATTTATATCATTTTTATGAATTCGTGAAATAATGAGTCTTTAAAAGTGCATACAAAATCTGTATGAAGATGTCAGCATTTTTTTCTGCAATCGTCTCTTTATCTGGTAGCGAGCAGTCAAAAACTAAAATCGCATTCAGTAAACGTGCAGAGTTCGATATACCAAACAATCCCTGGTTTTTACAAGCCTGAGATAGAAGCCTTTTGAAAACATAGTTGGGAAGGAGAAAATATTGGTAACCAGCATTTTATCCCTGTTTTCCCACAATGCTTTCTACGTTGCAGGAAAAAATTCAATTATAGAGTTACATTTATTTTGTTGTCTGCAAATGCTTTCAATTTGGACCAGTCTAAAATTTTGTCGTTTGGTAAAGAGTTCATGAAATTAACCCAACGGAGGCTACAATGTACTTTTAACCCTTAGGCTGCTAATCACGGCTCACTGACCTTTTGCAGCTAGTGTAGATCAAAATCAGACTGCGCAGAGCATAGAGCCTTATCACTGCTACAAAATAAGTTCAAAAGAGCATTCGTCAGTGGTTTTTATTTTTTTACAATCAACTTGAAAGTTCTTTTAACTATTTGGCAGGATAAGGTTTAACTCTCTACTAGAAGATGAACTCTGTAAGGCAAATCTATATTTGCAGATGACAAAAGAAAATTGTCTGTAATGCTGGAATATGTCTCTGGGATTTAAAAAAAGAAAACATTGTAGAAAATCCTTTGGTATAAATCGTTTGAAAACACTGCAGGAAAAGGAGAAAATGCTGGTAACCAGCATTTTCTCCTTTTCCTGCAGTGTTTTCAAACGATCTATACCAAAGGATTTTTAAAACTCGGTATGATTTGGCAAAGGGTAAAGCTTATAATATATCGCAGTTACTAGACAAATATATAAGAGAAAAGGGCGATTACGTATCTATTACGCTCTTTCAAAAACCTGAGTTATACAATTTTATTACTTTTCTTATCCTTTACGCTCCATAGTACTCAGATTGGATATCTCTCCTACGGTAAAAGATACTAAATATTGCAAGAACAGTGTTGTTTTTGGAAGATTATCCAATCATTGGTTTTCCTGGTGAGGACCCAGGATCAAAATACTTAAAATCTGCAGTCTGATCTTGCCCTTTAATGCCGGAAATAGAATCTGATCTTGTTACAAATATACCAAGGATTAATATGCAATATTCTTATAATTCATGGAAAAAGCTTTAATGAGGTCGTCTGTCGTATGTTTGATATCATCGTCAACTGTTTTTTTTTTTCATTATACAACAGTAATTTGAGTTTTATGTACACGATGCCATCTTCATGTAATTAAAACTGGTATCGCCAGGAAGTTTCCGAATCACCAATGCCTTTGATAAGCATCTTGTCTGCGCTACCCTTAGATGAAAAGTCTACTCTTTTAAGGTTAGCACACCTTATTTGGATTCCCGTAAGTTCGCCTTTAAAGGTGGGTATTTAGAATTTTCACATCACACCAAATTAAAAAATATATATGTCAATGAAATTTATATGAAAAAACAATACAAATCATCAGTATTTAAGAATCATAAAATTACAAAAAAAAAATTTTGGTGGTATTCCCTTAAAAGGCTACGTAGCCCCTTAAGCCATTTTTAGATTTCCCGCCAAAATAAAAAAAAGCATTGTGGGAATGTTAAGTGACTTGCACGTGACTAATGACTAATTCCATAGCATAACAAACATGTAATTATTTTCCATAATGTCTAGAACTTCGAACGCTATGTTAGAAGCTTCGTCTGTATATTTCCGGTATGTAAATGAGCAAGTTGCTCATGTAAAAATAGACCGTGTTTCCCTACAGTGCCGAACTGGGCTGTAGTAAATCTCTAATTCATCTAGTTGTCGGATGGTTTTCGACTACTGGGGTTTAATGAATGAAAATTATAAGGCTTTGGGAGTATAAGGATGATTTTTTTGTATTTTTGTAAAATTTTCGTCCCAATATCTGAAGGGCCACCTTTAAAGGTGATCCTTCAGATTGTGGGAGGAAAATTTTACAAGAATACAAAAAGATCATCCTTATACTCCAAAAAGTCTTAAAATTTTCATTCATAAAACCCCAATGGTCGAAAACCAGCCGACAACATGAGAAATTAGATATTTACTACAGCCCAGGTCGACACCGACGGAAAACACGGTCTATTTTACACGAGCAACTTGCTCATTTACACACCCGAAATATACAAACGAATCTTCAAACATAACATCCGAGGAAGGCATTATGGAAAATAATTACACGTTTCTTATAATATGGAATTTCAGAGTCATTAGTCACGTGCCAGTCACTCAACATTCCCACAATGCACGTAGCCTTTTAAGGGAATACCATAAAAAAACTCTCTTTTTTTGTAATTTTATGATTCTTAATTATTGATGATTTGTATTGTTTTCTCATATAAATTTCAGTGATATATATACTTTTTAATTTGGTGGGATGTGAAAATTCTAGATACCCCTTTAATGTCCGAAACAAGGTACGGACTCGGCGAAGACTCGGATAATCCATAATCAGTCGGCCGAAAGACGCGGATTCCCCGCATCGATTACAGATATAGAGGATATTTGTTTTTTTTTTTTCGGTGAAAGATCGACATTTATTTCATCTTGTGAACACCATCGGTAATATTTTCACGACTGGCGCCGAAAAAAAAATCTATTTTTTCATGCTTTTAACCCTTTCTAAGAGGAGCTTTATCAATATCCAGTACAGTCTTGTCCGTTATTCCCCGTAGCGTACCCCTCATATTAAGTCAAGCGCCAGAAAGGTAAATGACGTCATATTTCCATCTGGTTGCGAGGCACGCGCAATTAACCTAGGCAACAAGAACATGAAAATCGGTATTTTTACTGGTGGTACCAGTGTAAGATCGGAAAATATTTTCACTGCTATATCTCAATATCCTACCGGAAAGCATGAAATAATACCCGGATCTTAGCCTAGTCCCTATGATATTTTGGCAATGAAAAGCGATGGTACAAGAATCCCATACCTTAATTGTTTATATAACACAAGATTTCAGACTCGACCAAATTCAAAGTATCGTAGACGACTTTTTTTTTAAGTGTGGCTCAAATCATAAAATTTGTCTGTGACAGAGTACAAAAGTCTATTTTTGTTATTGCTGTTCTACCGAGTAAATCATCAAGTAATTACGGGTCCATTAACCCTTGGACTCACTGACCTTTTGCGGACAGTGTAGATCAAGATCAGACTGCACAGAACGTGCAGTCTGATCTTGGATCTGCACTGTCCGATAAGGAGATTTTGTTCCCCAAAACATGCTTTTGAAATACATGTAGCAACACATGGGTTTTACTATCGAATCGAAAATGTAGTTTCAGTTATTTAGCAGAATAAGGGTTGAGTCTATTTGGATCATAAGATAAAATGGTCTTTGGACATACACAAAATTTACTTATACCAAAATGGTTCGAGCAATGCGCAGTCTGACATCGGTCTATCCTTTTGCAGTTGCTTTGTATCCTCTGTTAGCCTTTCAACATGACAATGTAACGTAATGAGTTTCGACAGTAAACAGTTTACTTTCCAGACGAAGGGATGGCTCGTTTTAACCCCGTATATTTGTTGCAGAATAACATCCAATGATAATACAAATAACTCAATTCATTTAATTTCAGAAACTATCCTTTCTCCTCCTGTAATGACACCTATCAAGAAAAAACATGTCATTATAAGGTGCAGGCTACTTAGGTTTTCGTCTTGTAGGCGAATCGTATCTATCGACGCCGCCATTTTGGATGTTGTGTTGAAAGTGTAGTCATATATACGGGGCTGCCAAAAGGGAAAGATTTTGCCAGTATACATGGCTGTATGTACAGGGTATATTATCCAACGAGATCGGGAGCAATTTCTATGCAGTTTAATAAAGATACATATGTTGAATGAATAATCCTAGAGTAGGTCTCCATTCACTGGCGCTCGATCTTAATTTAGAACCGTTGCATGTGTGTAACCTAATACTAGTATATAACATGGCAATCAAGGCAAAATGACCTCTTCCATATCGCCGTATTTTTTTTAATAAAACACTGTCGAGCGCAAAAAGTATAAAATGGCTGGAGAAAAGACACATTTATTTCAGTAGAAATTGTAATTCACGTTTGATTTACGAACATGTGTCGAAGAAATTGGATGTTTTTTACGGGGAAGTTTGCCTGCACGATTCAATTGTAGTCGTCTTCCGGTTTGATCGACCTTCACCCGTCTTAAGGTAAGTCTTTTGAAACAAGATATCTGATTGGACAAATAGGAATGGTGTGTCTGCATGTAATAAACTGGTGAAGGCTCAACCAATCAGATGACTCATAACATTTTAGAAAAAGGTCATACGAGGTTACCGGTGAACCAGCAGAGAAAAGTGAGCCAGCAGAGAAAACTGATGTGAATTTGTTAAAACTATCAATGCAACGACAAAAAGTATTGCGCACAGAACTAACTGATAGTTTATGAATAATTTTACTGGGTAACTGTCGATTTAAACATGCAATGTGATTAATAACATTCAATTATTGAGCGAAGTACGCTCAAGACAGAAATTACAACCATCTAAAATGAAGTGAGTCTATTTTGCCATGATCACCATGTTATATATTAGGTAACTCACATGCAACGATTCTAGATTAAGATCGAGCGCCTGTGCCTCAATTGTATCGAGTTACATGTTGGAATGTTAAATGTGGCATTATCTTATTTATGTGGTTTACTTGTTGAACAGGGTCTGTTTTCTGCAGTACGGCTCCAATTTTTTCAGAACAAACAACTGCGGGAGAAGAGCCACTTGCTTACACATTACACATTTGAAATAAGCTGTAGTTACGATTGAAACAAGCTGTAGTTACGAGGCTTTTGAAGTAAACCGACGATATGAATATTCTCCAGTGGTACTTCGGCACTGGTTTTCCTTATTAAGTCTTCTTTTTCCTTTTCTTACTGAGCTGAAAATTCGCTTTTAGAGCAGGACTGTTTGTTTGTTTGTTTGTGCGGTGTTTAACGCATTTTCGTCGTATCATAGTAATGTTGAGCTGGCCAAATAATTACTTTTATCCATGCTTTCTCGGGATTCTTTCCAGTATTTCTTAGGATACTATTCTGCTTAGCCTCATAACCATCATCGAAACAATGGTCAGCGGTGAAACACTGTTAATCAGAAGCATTTTATAGTTTTATTTAAACAAAGGTTAGTTGATTCCTATATTCAAACATGGTTTAGAAATATTTAATCTAGTACTGTTTTGTCCACTTTTTATTATTACCTAAAGGAAGATTTTACGATTGAGAACTACCTGAAAATGTCTTTACCAATAAATTTAAGAAAGCAGTTAATAAACATACGCACATCATCACATAATTTACTTATTGAATCTGGGAGACATGGTAGAATAAGATTACCAAGACATGAACGAATATGTCGACATTGTAATCTAAATTCAATTGAAGACGAATTTCATTTTATCATAGAATGTCCATTCTTTTCAGGTTTACGCAAAAAATTCATAGAAAATTACTATATAGTTAGACCTAGCGTGTACAAATTTATATGTTTAATGAAAAGTAATGATTATGATGTTTTGTTTAATCTTTGCAAGTTCATAAAACTAGCATTTGAAAAAAGGAATACACTAATTCATAACGTTTAATATATAATCTCACATTCCTCCGTAAAACCGATTGCGACGAATTTCCTATTTTCTATGTATGAATTGATACAAATATTTCTTCATATTTTTTCACGTATATTGTGTTATTGTTATGATCTTATAATCACAATGTACTTGTATGTGCAAGTGGGAAATAAAGATACTACTACTACTACATATAGGTGAAAAGGATGAATGCTTGACACTGAGATCTGAACAAGTTACATGTACCTCCTGGAATCAAGTCATGTATGTTTCCAATTACGCCATCGAACTCGGCGGTAGGACCACCAAATTGAAGTTTATTAATCCTTTCAGTTTGATTGTTAATTGTAAAACTTGAAAATCTCGTCGATCTCAAAGAGCTCCAGGTTCTTAACTTTGAAAATGTACTTGTTCAGATGCTAGTTTGTCTGTTTATTTCAAAAGTGGTGTTGAACTGGAGAATTGACCGATATTTTGACCAATGTTACTAGTATTTATAGGAAAGTGTACATGTCGCTTTTTGTCATTTCCTTGCTTTTTTTGTTTCGCTACTTGTGGCTTTTCAGTTCAGACCGAAAAAAAAAAAACACGTATCCCAACCCTTGCTTCTTCCCTCATATCTTATAAGGCTGTTGTAACGTTCGATCTGAAATTATGTTACGACTTTAAATATGTATATCCATCAAGCAATTCTTATCAGTTTTCCGTTTGTTAACGTCGTTTTAAGCTCTTGCATTAATCACAGGCCTTTGAATTTCCATTGATCCACCACAGAATAATAAAATTTTCCTTAGGTCGATCTTTGAACACTTATGAAAGCATATTGGTACATTGCCTGTATGTATTACGGAATAGTGAACTTTTCAACACCGTCAATATATATAGCACAGGGGCAACTGCTTCTTTGCTGCTATATAATAAATGTTTTATTATATATAATAAAGATGGAATCACCAATGTGCTATTTATATTAACGGAGTCCGATTATAAAAATTCTTCTTTAATCCCTTGATAGACCAGTGAAAATTTCTTTATCCTGTAATAGACCAATGGAATTTTAGAGGCCTGAGCATTGATACACGGAATCAAATGTTTACTTAACGGTTTTCTTAACGGTACTATTTTGCTGGGTATTGATATTGCCATGTTAGGCACTTGTACTTTAGTATTAAAAGAAAAACCAAGTTCAGTTTCCAACATGGTAAATTTGAGTCAGTATACTCCAAACCCCACCTGAAAAAGAAAAAAAATATCAGAAGGCACTCGTGCCGTGCAATGGATGGTTTCAAAAACTGATACCCGGCACTCATCACCTGATTCGAATCCAGAACGTATTTTTTTCACTTTATTGATGTGGGAAAGCAGCCAGTGGCTTGGGAAAACTATTCTAGCAGGAAAGAAAGAAAGCAGGAAAGAAAGACAACGAGAAAGAAAGAAAGCAATGGAAATAAATCATTAAATAACTGACAAATAAATATATACTGTATGTATGAATGAATAAACAAAAAATATATAAACAAATACATTTACAAATAGGTAGATGATAAAATAAAAGATAGAATATGAATCTCTACAATTTACCTTAGACCGTCACTCCGTCATCTAGTTGAGCTGTTCTTGGATAAACTGATAAAATCTCTTCTATGGTTCTCAAATGTTGCCTTACCTTTTAAATTTGTACATTTATAGGAACTTCAAAGCCACATTATTGTCTTGCCGTTGCCATGGAAATTTTAAATTGCTGGCATTCCTTTTCCGATTCGAATTTCACTGTACTTTATGGAAGCTCTAGACCTTAAAGCGGTTAAAACCAACCTTTTAACCAGGATACCGTTTTACTAATTCGTAACTTTTTGTGGCATTTGTCGAAGAATAAACTGCAAAAGGCCATCGATCGCGGATATACTCCTTTTTGATTGAAAATAGCTTTACCTCCTAAGAGCCTTCCATTGGCGTAATAATATGCGTAAAATGTGTCGACCGCTTTAATCCCGGGGTTGTTCGTTCCAAAACTAGCTCGTCCATGGGCTTGTGCGTCCCATGACTGCACGATATTCATTTGATTTTGCATGAATATTTATAGGTAGAAAACGTTCTTGTAATGTTGGAAATTAGATCGTGACGGCCAAAGACATCTCAAAATCGTAGTATTCAGGTATAAACCTAATTGAATCTGATATATTTACATGACTTCTCTCTCTACCCGTCATGCATGCATCCTTCCGTCAGGGGACGATATTCCTGACTCCTCTTGAAAGATCAAAAGGAGACGATCAACGCACAAACGACGCAAATTTAGGCACCAGTAATCTCCGTTTAACCAAAAACATATTGATTTGCTCAGGAGGTAGATTCTCAAGTTAATATTTAAATAATATTTCTCTTTTATTTTAGCTCACCTTAGCGCGAAGTGCTTAGGTGACATATTGTGATTGGTCATTGTCCGGCGTCCATCTGTTCATCTGTCCACAATTCCTTTAACCATCTTTTCCTCCTGCACCGCTAAACCAATCTCGATGAACTTGGCGGGGATGTTCTTTGGGTGAAGCTCTACCAAACTTGTTCAAAAGATTGAATTCTACCCGTAACTCCGGTTGTCATGGTAACAGAAAGAAAATAAATTTAAATTGATATTTAGTATGTAGCATCGCCTAGTGGACCTCTACCGAGTTTGTACATATGATGCTCCTGGAGTTAAAATTGGCCCTGCCCCTGGGGTCACAAGTTCGAACATAGAATCAGAGAAGGAAAATTCTAAAATTGTTTTTTTCTCTGAAACTTGAAGGCGTAGAGCTTTGATATTTGGCATCTAGCATTTCCCGGTGGACCTCTACCAATTTAATTTTGTTCATATGATGCCCCTGGGGTCAAAACTGGCCACGTCCCAGGGGTCACCAGTTCAAACATAGGGACAAAGAAGGAAAACTTTAAAATTCTTCTTTTCTAAAACTGGAACACATAGAGCTTTGTTATTTGGTATGTAGTGAATCTGTTCTAGGTTTGTAACCCCGCCTGAGCACAACGTTTTCATTCAGTTAAAAATGGGGTCACCTGGGGTCATAAACTAGGTCGCAAGGTCAAATTAAAGTATTACTTTATGGGCACTCTAGAGGCCAAATCTTTTGCTCAATTTAGTTGAAAATTAGATAGAATGTTTGTCTTCATAAAATCTAGGATGAGTTTAAAATTGGGTCACCTGGGGTTATTATCTAGATCACTAGGTCAGATTAAAGAAATTCCGTGTGGTTACTCTAATGGCTACATTTCTTGCTCAACTGACTGAAAAAAATGGTCAGAATGGTTTTCTTGATGAAATGTCTGGTGTTTGGAATTGGGTCACCTGGGGTCATGAACAAGGTCACTTGGTCGAATTCAAGCAATACTTCGTGGGCACTTTTTATGCTCGATTGACCCGACAATTGATCAGGAATTGAATGACGCTCGATGAGTGAGTTTCGCCCATTGATTCAGGTCAGCATTTCAGGGCCATCTTGACCATCTTGCTTTCAAATTATTAATTACACACAGTGGCTTCCTTGACAAATGGTTTTTCAGCGTTCTCAACGCTTTGATTTGTGCAATGGTTTTCGTAACTTTACGCCTACGTTAAGATTTACGAAATTTGTAAATCCGTTTAACTAAATTTCGTAAATATTCCTGTAACTTTTCAACCGAAGGCGGAATCATTATTAGTTGTACTGTCAGGTGACAGGGAACTTGGAAACTTGTTCACGGCTGTGGTTAATCATGTCGCACCGAGCCGAAAGCGAGGTGGTAACATGATTCACCACAGCCGTGAACAAGTTTCCAAGTCCCCTGCCATCTGACCGTACAACGAATTTATTATACTCCAAAGTTATACCCTTTCAAAGCGTATCAAGCGAAATTTTGCTGTTTTATAATCTCACGAATCAAGTATGCTGGCGAAATAGAAATTCCCTTCTGAGTGCCTCAATTCAATGAAAACTGACGTCACTGGAAGCTGACGTCACAAAAACGTGCATTTTGTGCATAAATGTACAGTCTGGTGATCGATCGAAGCCGCCATTTTGGGTGTTGTGTTGCACGTGTAGTGATGTTTCCGATGTTTCCGGGGCACTTAAAAGGGAACATGGTATGTTCCCGGCATGTTAACCGATCAGATTACGAGAAATTGCTTTGAAGTATAATAATAGTTTTTGTGCAATGATATTCGTAACTTTACGCCTACGTCCTGATTTACGAAATTTGAAAATCCGTTTTACTAAACGTTCGTAAATTTATATTTCCGGAACTCTTCAACTGAAGGCGGAAACGGTAGTTCCAGCACAAATGTGACCAAAGTATACATCGCGTGCCCTTCAACCTTGGGGAAATATTACGTCATTTACGCGCATTTACTCTACAATTTTGGCGCTTTATGTCATTTTATATTTCTCTCCGCTTCATTCAAATATGGATACTGCTCATGTGATTCGTTAAAAAACAAAGAAATTTGTGATTACCGTGGATAACTGAGAAAAACAATGTTGTTTTTTCTCAAATTTCTTCTATCGATGATAAAGCAATACAAAAACTGCCTCCGCGTTTCGGCGTATGCTCTTACGACAGAGTTTGAACTTTTCCATGTTATAGTCATATGTGCGAAGGATAGAGAGAGAGAGAAAGAAAGAGAGAGACATGGGGGAGAAATACGGTTTATAGTGGTCCATCATCTTAAGTAATTTAAAATCTAATTGGTTTTAAATTCTTTCCAAACCATTTTCATTTGATTTGTTCATCTTGTACAGATAAGATCTGACTGAAAAAAAAAAAAAAATCTCTTGCAGTCTGACCTTTTTTAAAGTATTTGGCTTGTTGTGAGTTATTTTGAAATTTAAAAAAATCGTAGTTTTTATTGTCAAGGTAACCTATATGCCCATTTACAAATATATTAGTATTATCCATTGTACGTATATGGCGCTAAAAGGGTAGACAAGCTGCCTTGACATGTTTATTAGATGTAATACAATATATTGAAATATACTACTGTATATGAGATTTATATATTCTCCATACTTTTGAAATGCAATAACAGCAACAAAGCCACTTAATTGCATGTCCATAAAAGGCAATGACTCCTAAAACCATAATTCAAATTACTTTGATACTTGTTTGTGTACAAGCCGGGGACAGTCCCCCACCCCAATATTTTGGAGGCCCCTTGGAAATCTCCCCCACCTTATTAAACTTTGTTGCTATTTTATGCTAAAAGTTGTAAGAACGGAATAGTTCTCGCAGTATAAATGTTCGCAATCGTTTACCATAAAGTCCCATGTTTCAACGTGTAAGAGCAGGGGGACATTCCCCACCCACCCCCATTATCGATTTTGGTTGTTTCGACTCCCCATCCCCCACCCTGTTAAAGGTGGGTACCTAGAAATTTCACATCACACCAAATCAAAAAATATATATATCACTGAAATTTATACGAAAAAACAATACAAATCATCAATAATTAAGAATCATAAAATTATCCAAAAATTTTCTTTTGATGGTTTTCCCTTAAAAGGCTACGTAGCCTCTTAAGCTATTTTTAGATTTCGTGCCAAAAACAAAAAAATGCATGGTGGGAATGTTTAGTGACTGGCACGTGACTAATGGCGCTTAAATTCCATTACATAACAAACATGTAATTATTTTTTATAATATCTTCTTCGAACGTTATGTTTGAAGCTTCGTCCGTGTTTTTCCAGTATGTAAATGATTTAGGTGGTCAGGTAAAAGTAGAACGTGTTTCCCGTCGATGTCGACCTTGGCCGTAGTAAATCTCTAATTTCTCGTGTAGTCGGATGGTTTTCGACTACTGGGGTTTTATGAATGACGATTATAAGGCTTTGGGAGTATAAGGATGATATTTTTGTATTTTTGTAAAATTTTCGTCCCAAATTCTGAAGGGCCACCTTTAAACTATTCTTTTATTCTAAACATTAAAAATACATATTTCTCTCGTGATAACTGTTCTTTGTCTTCGATTAAACTGAACCCCGATACAAATAAGCCTAGAAAATAATAAGGCCTTTAAAAACAGTTGGTTACCGGTATTCCCATCCTTTCAAAGACAAACCCGCCATTTGAGTCACAGCTGGACAGGATTTGTAAATTATGTGTACAATCCCTGCTTTGCACAGACACTTCGAAAGGGATGGTGGAGAACACGATCCATTTAGTCTGAACTTTGATCTAAACTGTCCTCAAAAGAGCTTTGATCTCGGCAAACCGCCTAAACATAAACATTGAATTACCTGTATTACATATGTGACCCATCACGCAAAAAGGGACCTTCCGGGAACAGCGAAAAGTGTCAACCCTGATCAGACTGCGCGAACTGGCTGACCAGGGTCGACACTTTTCGCTTTAAAGACATTTTTGTTTCAAAAGTGGTCATTGTACCTTATTACACAATCATTTTTGAATTATCAACTTAAACTGACCTGCGCTATCGTTTATCTGTTTTTTTATCTAATTGGTTTACAGAATTTCCAGATGATCCCTTTTTGAGTGATGGGTCACAAATTATACGGTTGAGCCTATATTTGCCCCAGAATGATACTATATCTAAACTTAACATAGTGGACCCGTAATAGAAAACAGCTATTTCCATAATGATATTAACCTTCAAAATTTGCAATGATTAAGAAAGAGTATTATTGTACTACTTTAATCGAGCCACTTTTCCCTTTTTTCCCTTCTTAGAATTATCATTTGTAAATCTAAAACTACTATATTTTCAATACAAAGAGAGATGGTAATAACCTCCCTTTTCTGGAAACTTACAAAAGTATCTACAAATAATTTCAAGATGGATATAAAGAAATTTCTGGTCGGTTAAAATGTGCAAAAGTATTATACCTGTATAAATCCATATTTATCAACCATCAAGAAAACTTTATGCATTACAGTTCTAGAGGTATTAGGGGTCTTCTACCTTAACATCTATAAAAAAGCTGCCGTGACTTATATAATTCTGAGCCATGCTCTGTCAAAAGCGTGTTACATGTATTAGTTAGCTTTTCGCTCGGACTGGCATGGGCTGATATGTTTTGCTATTGGCCACTTGTCTGCATGCCAAATACTATTATACGTCAACATTCTGTCATTTGTAATGGATTTTATAAATTCACAATGATGTGAGGACATCCTTGGTATCATAATCATAACATAGAATATACGGCCTGCAGCACGCGAAAAGGGACATTCGGACATTTGCGTAGAGTGTTGTCTCGGATCAGCCTGTGCAGGTCGCGCAGGCTAGTGTAAAACGACATTTAACCGTTTTTTATGTAATGTTCTGTTTAAAACAAGTCTACAGAAGAACAAAATCCAGCGTATTCGTAAAGTGCCGTCTCGGATTAGCCTGCGCGCAGTGCGCAGGCTGATCCGAGACGACACTATACGCAAATGTCCGAATGTCCGTATTCGCGTGATGCAAGCCAATGTTAAATCCTCTTCTGCCAGGGCGCGGTTCAAATGTTTTGATCTAATTTTATTTATAGAACAAATTCATTTGTTTTTCATAAAGTAAGTACTGTGAGATATAGCAGGTCAATCCTTAACCTATCGAATCAATGAAGTTAAACTTTCAAGCCGAAAGTAAAGACGTAAGTTTTCCTTTTTCAAAGTTTTTTTTCCGGAAGGAGGGGGGGTGGGGGTATCTCCTTATCGGACAGTGTAGATCCAAGATCAGACGGCACGTTTTGTGCAGCCTGATCTTTATCTACACTGATCGCCAAAGGTTAGAGGGTCACGCTTAGCAGCCTATAGACGACAAAAGAAGGCGCAGAATGGATTCAATATAAGATTTAATCAACACTGGTTCACAGGTGCGCTCACACTTATAATGAGGACAAAACTGATATTAAAACGACTTTCATGAATGTTCAACTTTAATACTAGTATTTGAATCAGGTATAAGATATCTTTACTATCCTGAGGAAAAATAGAAGGCTTCAAATAACTAGCCGTTTAAACTTAGCTGTTAATGAATAAATGGATGTAATAAAATTTAGACAAAAACTAAATAAATAAATACATGCACATGCGAGTTCAGTTGACAGGATCAGATATTGCAAATTTCAAGCTTCAAAAGTTATTAACAGTTATATTCCGGACTCATTGAACGATGTATCTGTAGGCCTGATATCAGACTGTTCGTTCACTTCTGTCTGATCTTAAACTTCATTGTTTGGAATAACTATCATCTTTCTTTGATTCTTACACTCCTTTTCTGCTTTGTCATGTCGTTGAAAACTTAAGGAAAGTTTATTAAGACGAAAAGGTAAGGTACGTATTTCTTCCAATCTGGTTGTAACAAACTATGTTGCCTAAATACCGGTATGACGGTGGCTCCACAAGTTAAAACATAGAGCCAGTAGACCCGTCATATACTTAAGATAAGCAGACAGCCAGGCCCTGCTTCGTTGCAGAATGTCCTCAGAGTTCCACCAAGAATGTTTGATGAGATTTTTTTCAGGAGACACACCATTATAATGTATTCGACTCGAAAATTGTCTGGAAAACAGCTATAAAAATTCATAACAACTGAGGACGCTATGAACTGCAGTTGCCATGCACGCGCCATGGTTATGGTAACGTTAGTGTCGACATCGATAACAAAAGAAAGTAGTGTGGTTGCCGAGCTGTTTCAGATGATGGCCAAGTGGACTTCAAGAGGACGTAGAGTAAACATACGTAATAAAATAGAGTTTATTTCATCAGCTTGTGGTTAATATTGGGAAACATTTGCCAGAAAAGGGAAAAGTCTGTGAAAATAACGACAGCCGTAAGGCGAGACCTTTCTCTTTTGAGGAAAGTATTTCCCCATATTAGGCTAGGTTACACTTAATGAATAAAACTCAAAATCATCAAATTTCATAATTCAAATTACAAACCCCGTAAGACTTTTTTCGGTCATTTTGAATTTTTGTTGATTTTTTATTTCGTTACTCTCACCATACATCTCTGCAATGGGCTAAATAACAAGAAACTTGTCAAACTGAGGAAAACTTGTTTTGTTACTGTTTAACTGTTTCATGTGTAACATTATAAAGCAGACAAAGGAAATATGATTCTGGATACGTTATAGGTGCATTCAAACTGATGAATTTACCTGTGTAGAATGGAACTATTTCTTTCGAGCTTCTTCACTGATCAGACTCTTACGCTAATTTTAACAAAAATGGCTGCGCCCATGAATGATGACAGCGGTTTTGACACACCGATGGATCTTAGTTTATAGGATTAAAAAACAAGTTATGGTCATTTAAAGACATTCCAGCTTTTCAGAAAATCCCTCTTTTTCACATATCCTACCACTTAGCCTGATTGGCCGTATGCTGTTCACAAAGTAAGCGATATTGGTCTTTCTTTCCCCGGCGTTTTTGTCGCTATTTTGAGTTCTGGTCATGTGACGAAGTATCGCGTAATGACGGACTACTTTCTGAGCCCACTATAGAGGTGAATGTGAATGATCCGGAGTGCAAGAGAGTGGATTTTTTGTCCACTGGAGGTGAGCTTACGGTGACAGACTGGACCGCACCAGAATTTCTTCACAAGAGTAAAGAACATCCATTTACTGACAAATTTCGAGAACACAGTCAGCATAGGTTATGAATTTTTCTAATAACAAAATTAACATAAATCACATAGATTTTGGGAAATGGTTGATTAAACACGTCTTTCGGGTATATTTGTTTTTGCAAAAAAAAGGGGGGAATGACGTGTGTTCTACGTCACACGTACTGAGTTTGTAACAATACCGATCGCCTGTATCTGTAATTCAACTTCCTTGACAACCAGAAGGTTTGTTTATTACAAGAAGAATTCAACGCAGTCAGACAAAATCCACAAGATTAACTTTAATTAGTTTTAGTTAAAATTTCTTCAAAAGTAATCTATAGATCTACAATTTTCCCTTTTTGTTCTCATATCATTACAACAATGCTGGGAAAAGACCATCATAGTGTTAGTTTCAACATAGGCCTCTGAAACTCCATTGATATATAAAGGGATAAAGAAATTTTCGTTATCAGACACTGTTACTATAAATAACACACTGGAGTTTCCTTCTCTATTGTATATAATAAGACAAGGTGAGCAACGAAATCGAAGGAAATTTTACCCTCGTCCCATTTCAGGGAAAATATGTAAACGAAAACGGATAAATGAACCTAGTTACCGTTGTGCACAGATAGAATCATAAATGGTTTTTCTTCCGTAAGCTGACCTTCGAAAGTCCCAAGCAATGCTTAAAATCAAGCAATTTAGCTCTCATCTCTAAAACATTAAAAAGCTTCCATATTTTCCGGATCGCCATGCGCTGACGTCACACGATTTGAAATCCTGCAGCGTATAAGAATTAAATTCTTTTCTTCAAACAAAGATCGAAAATGTTTTGCTGGTGCATTGATGAAATTATTAAATTAACATTTCGTCTGATATGATTTATATTTTCATCTAATCCAATTTCATGATTTTCATCTCCCATTCTACACGTTTTTCAAATACGTTTTTACTGTTCATTGGTCAAAGCTTTGACGCGCTTTTTGATAATAAATTCACGTGAGTTATCATTCGCTGCGTCATGACGAATTATGTGACGTCAGTGCATGGCGATCCGGAAAATATGGAAGCTTTTTATTTTTTTATTTTTTGAGATGTGAGCCATAGCTTAATGGCAAGAAGCGTTTGGAACTTTGTAGGGTCAGCTTACAGAAAAAAAATCATTTATGATTCTATCAGCGCCAGTAACTAGGTTTATTTTTACCATTTTGTGTTAAATATCATCTTTGAAAGGGGACGGGATTCAAATTTTGTTCGATTTCGTTGCACACCTTGTCTTATTAAATACACTACAGAAGGAATCCCCTATGTACTATTTATAGTAACAGTTTTAATGAAAGTTTGTAAATATATTCAGTAATATACAGGCGATGCACCAATGTGATATGAATGTTCGATGATCGACCAAGGACAATGTTCTGTGATAGACCAATAGAGCTTCAAAGGCCTGTGGTTTCAATGACGTTTGAACTACACAGTGCTTCAAATGACGTCATGTTCTGATGTCGGCCTTGATCCCTCTCGTCCTTTTGCAGTTCGCCCTATTTCGTGTTCGCTTTGGTTTTTTCTACACCTCTACGTACGTCTTGTGTCTTTTTCAACTCTTTGTTCACGAGACTAATAATAATACATGTAGTAATTAAAAAAAAAAAAAAAAAAATTCTCAAATTGTTCTTTAATGAAGAAAAAGAGAGTTATAAATATTGTTGATTTTGAGAAAGATGACAAGACTATGGATAGGGTAGATCTATACATTTGGGTACAACACAGATGAAGGAGATTGGATAAAGATATTTTATGAGATTTGGGACAACTGAGATAGGAAGAGTGCTTGTGGTTGGTAAGGCCGTTTATTGGGTTAATAGATGGATGGGTGGTAGTATGATTCTAATATGAGAGAAGATTCATTGTATGGTGCTAAAGGCCATGACGTCTTAAACATCAGTCAGTTATCTTCGAGTGCCCTTATTCCGTGAGTGTCCTTGAACTGATATTTTTTGTTTACAGCACACAGTTTGAGGACGCCATAGGGTATTTCGGCTGGTAACCCTTACCAGTATTTGAACTTGTTATTGTTCTTAAATTTCAGCCAAATACCAGGCAAATACATATCAAAGTCAATCAATTATTTCATGTAAAAGAAATTGACTTCATTTTTCTTATGTCTAAATAATGTTCTTTCTCAAAAATTGCAAAGATCTACATCTTCTCATGATGGAGAAAAATTGTGCAAGTTTATATTGAAATCAATCTAAAAATTGTGGGAGTTATGGTCCAGACAAAAATTTGACCTTCAGGTGTGACCTTGACCTTTGGCCTACCTGAACAAATGTTTCAAAGGGCACATCGACACGTGATGGAGAACAATTGTGTCAAATTCTGTTGAAACCAATCTGCAATTGTAGAAGTTATGGTTCGGACGGATGGGCGAACGGACGCACGCATGCACAAACACCAAGCTGTCATTGCGATAACTTTGTCTCGCTCACCGCAAGCGGGCTCGACAAAAATTGTTGTCACTGAAAAAAAAATCGTTTTATAAGAAGCTTCAACCTATGTTTTGGTACTCATTATAATCGTCTCGTCAAGATGATTTTCATAGGTACCAATAACACAGGATTTGGTTGAATCTCGTGTAAAAATTTATCGATGGAAACCAGATTTGAACCTCTTACTAGGACAAACCAGTACAAATATACATTACAAAAAGACGCCTATGCAATATATAACGATTTTACAGCTCTAAATGTGACAAATGTTCAGTTGATTTTATCCACAAATGAAGTTTTAGCGTGTAGACTAGAACATCCTCTATGAGCGGTTCTAACAGGTACACAAAGCAGTCACTTAGAGAAAAATATGAAATGCATGTAGTAATGTATATAAATTCCAGTTTAACAACGGTGGGATGCTAGGCTGTCTACATAAAAAAGACAAACTATCCTGTCGGTTACTCATCTACTTTCATTACATACATTGAAAACATACCTTCCCTTAATACCTACCTCTGCCTACCTATCTACCGACACATTAATATAATCTCACATTAACATTTTCAAAAACAATCAGCTCTTCGAAAAGTTAAAACCTTCGAGTTCCCAAACCCATACCTCCGAGTTCACAAAATTACATTTAGGAATTACTCCGAGAATTCCCGTATCAAATTTTGTGATACGTCGTAAATGTTCTAATGCATATAGAGTTTATCCTTATACATCAGTGCGCGATGACACCTAAAATCTGTAGTAAAAAGACTGAATTCTGATTTAAAGATGGCAGTTTGTTGCTAAAATGGTATATTCATTCATTATTAACCAGTGAATACGAATAACCTCGCTGCATTAACATAATTCTGAGTTTAAAATAGTATATTATCTTTAAGTGACCACATAATAAGAAACGATGTTCACAAACTGATTCATTTTTATGTTGGCCAATAACCTACAGCATGGATGTTACTTTAATATCATATCATAAATGATATAATTCAGACGCTGGTCTACCGTGACTATCTTTGTTTACCTCCGAGTTTCTGTACCCTCCGAGTGTCCTATATCGGGTAACCCCGGGTAAAGTCGGGTCCACGCGATACCAGTCCACGCGATACCGGTCCACGCGATACCCACGCGATGGAAACCGGTCCACGCGATACCAGTCACATTTCTGATTTCATAAAGTACACAGGTCGTGACCCCGGCTTAATACGACTTGACCTCCGATCAATACAGTTGACTTCGTATCAATATTGATGACCCACGACCAATACAGAAATCCTTGAACGTGATTGGTAAAAAGTTCAGTGGCGTGAGCGCCTGCGCTTACTTTTAGCCAATCAAGTTCAAGGAGGCGGCAAAGTAAACGTAACGCAAAAATTGATATTTTTTTCCAGCAGTGTAGAAAACATTGTGGGAAAAAGAAGAAAATGCTGGTTACCAGCATTTTCTCCTTTTCTCACAATGTTATCAGAAGGCTTCTTTTTCAGGGTCGTAGAAACCAGGGATTGTTTGGTAAAGGGTTAATTAATAAAATTGTCATTAATCAAGTGATTTCGTATTGGCCCAGTTACAGGTCCTCGGTTAGCCGTATTGACCCTCGGCCTTCGGCCTCGGGCCAATACGGCTGACCTCGGACCTGTAACTTGGCCAATACGAAATCACTTGATTAATAATATTATAGCAATGTTGAAAATAGCTTTTACGTATCAATACGTTTGAGGAGAAATGAGACCTGATTTAGCAAAAGATTTCTCTAAACTGGTGATCATAATTGAGTGAATTGCACGAGGTAGCGTTTTATTGGGTAAACCTTTTTTTTTTTTGTTTTAAATTCAAAGTAACGGTTGTCGCGTAGGAAAGTGGTTCGGTTCTGTACCCAGGATGCCCATATCAGATAGATGAGTATTTATAGAATGCCATCTAGCGGGAGATAATGAATCGTGAGCCATCAGAAGATAAATCAAATAAGTGACATCACTTGGCGCGAGAACTTGGTAAGTGAAAGAGCGGTGTTACATCTGTTAAGTATATGTGACCCGTCACGCAAAGGGGGACGATTTCCCGGTGGGTACACGTACACCGGATATAGCCGTCAAATTGAGTAAAAATAACTGTGTATTGTATGACTGCAGGTAAGAGATTTCCAAATATTTCTTAACAACAGCTTTTAATATACTATTGCCTTGTCAACCCAGATTCTACGATGTTTAGAGATTGTTAGGTCTAAAACGAATGCTGCTTTTAGCCATGGAAAGTCTGAAAAAAATGTCAAAAGTCGGCTGCTCACCACGGATTTCGGAGATTTTTAGAAACAATTCATCTGCAAAGCCGGTTCTTTTCCCAATACAAAAATCTGAGTCGAGAAATTTCTTGATATTTTAGTCTTATTTCTTTGTATGATTGCAATTTTGCTGTATCAGGTGAAAATTGCCAGAAAACACAAGTTTTTTTTTTAATCGACAATGGTGTACCGAGTATAGCTGTTGTTTTGAAAGAACTATACGGAGGATAGTATTTTACTGTACTGGGGATAGTATGATAATGTACCGGGGATAGTAATGTTCCATTCTGTAGTGTCATGCGAACTCTATATTGATAAACCACTGAATGTATTTATGTATGCTACACTTAGATTGGTGTCTAAATTTCCTATCCTCATGTTGCAGGTTTTTAGTAGGACATTACAAAAATTTTGTCTTTTCGAAGACACACATCTATTTGTTCTTCTAATCCAGATGCATCTAAAGAGATTAGCCAAGAGCTAACCTGCTTGCGTAAATTGCAGCCTAACATTATCAAGTAAAGATGTGCTAGCATATTGTACAAAGGGAATGCATGAGGCCGCTCCTTGCATATGCGACAGTTGCAGGAAAGCATAGACGCCATAAATCCTATTGTAAAGAGATAAGCTAAGTTATACTAGCTGTACTTATACAATCCAATTCAAAGGTTTTCTGTAGATCAATTCATGGCTAGTTTTGAAGACAGTCTCCTAGTTGCTTAGACCAAGTTACCGGTATTCACTCGATTCGACCTAGTTGATATGACGCCGCACTAGATCGTGTACTGGATAAATATTAATAACCCGATATAAAAAAAAGTAGCGAGGGAGAAAATGGCTATCAAAAATACATCTATGGAAAATATGTAGCCTGTTTTTCGCTCAAAATATCTTAAAAATCAAATTATTTCAAAAAGGAAGAAATGGTTTCCCCAAATACTCTTATTTTATAGCACATCCTTGTATACAAAATCTAAATAAAGACTTCAGGGAAATCAGGATTCGTACAGGCTTTTTCAACAGACTAATCAAAAAGTGTCTCAGCTTATTACGAAGCTATTACCAAAGCCTGTAAAGGCTGGTTTTATAAATGGTCGGTGCATCGGTTACATGCTAGCTTACCATAGCTGAATGAATCGTACCAAGTAGCGTTTTATTGAGTAAACGTTTAATTTGAAACTCAAATTAACTGTCGTCGTTTAGAAAAGTAATCCGGTTCTGTACCCAGAATGGCCAAATCAGATAGGTGTGCATTTGATGGATGCCCCCCAGCGGAAGATAACGCCTGTGAATACTATGAAGTATGTACTTTGAGACTGTCTGTTGCCTCGCCGGTACGAAAGTACTGTTGGCGGCCACTCCTCGTTAAAGCTTAAGTGGAAGATTTTTCGCAATGTCTTCAATAACTTTGGCATAACTGTACCATATTTTGTATGTGCTGCAGGAACCTAAGGATATGTACATGTATTTAGTCTGGAATGTATTTAGTCTCCGCTGTGGTTTTTATGCCTCAAGAATAAACATACTCTTTGGAAATTTTCTGGAGATGAGCAAAATTTACGCGCAAAAGCTTCTTTCCCATGGTGTTTTAAGCAAGCTTCTCTCAGTGTTTGAATCATTGTTTAATTATGAACAGGTTTGATATGTGTGGTTAAGAGTTACACACATAGGTGCTTTAAACCTTATGTTTATGCGAATGACCTTAGACCTGTCTACAACTGATGACTTGGAAAACGTTGCAAAAAATGAGGAAACCACGTAACAAGCATTTTTTTTCAATTTACAATTTTTTGTCTGCTCTGTCTTAATATCATGCTTTTATAAACCGTCTGTAGCCGTCTATTATTCGCTTATATAAACACTTTTAGTTGGGATAACCCAATATTAACAAAACAGGGTCAGGATTATGGTTTAGAGAGTCCGCAGTATGCCAATCATGTCCAGAAATACTACAGATTTTATTAAATACCGGTAAAGGCTTTATGACATTATGTTGAAAGTGTGACGTTTGAAGTCTGAAGTTATTCCTTTATTATAAGTTTCTAGTTTGAAATTCAGAATTCACACGTCGTACTGTTTGAACAGCTCAGACTCCACACTACACTTCTCGGACAAATCATCCACAAAGTGTGAAGTCTAGAAGTCACGACGGATCTTTAATGATAACATTTCATTTAGCATAGTGAGTTTAATAGAGCTGTATTACAAGATACACTATTTTCAGTGACCACTAGGACCTATGTTTATTTTTATTTTTGTTCATGTCTCTAATCCAATACAAAAGGCACTCATTATATCATTGTATTTTTTTCAAGTTTCGGGAATAAATTTGTGATATTAATCTTATCTTAGATTTTACCAAGATCTTTTTTCTACATGTATATAATTGATATTTTCAGAGAAACAAAGCTTTATGTGTGTTTGTTTTAATTATTCTTTAGCCCTGACCTACTCTTTGGGCCTCATACATGCTTTGCGATCTCGGTCTACATGTTTACAAAGTTAAAGTGAATTGCTGTAGTCTAAGTACCTTGCCAACATTCATTACAAGCGACAATGAGTCGACATAGACATAGTTTACAGGTATTCCAATATCGTTCAAGAATGGCTGTTCAGGCACGTTTGTACATGAACTGAATAATAAGTTACGTGAAAAATATGGGGTAAGGTCCGAATAAGCAATTGTAACATCTTGACACAGTCCATAACACTCATTACCCCAAACTACGTTAAAGCATATTTACACACATAAATGATAAACTCATATTTATAGCATGTTCGATGAAGTAATAAAATCCGATCAAAAAACACATATTTATTGTCTGATAACAACAATATCTTTCAACACTTCAAAGTGGTGCATATCTGTAAATCGGTTAAATATCAAAGAATATAAAGGTTAGGTTGTCTTCTACTTATAAGCCACTATCTTAATAAACTTCAAAACGATGAAAAATATTACGTTGAATCTGATCTGGGTGAATGATGAGGACTGGGATCGGAACACATACACATGTATCTTTTGATTGCAGCCTATATTGTCAAGAACAGAAAAATCTTGTCTTAGTAGTGAGCAAGAAATTACAATTCGCTCTGTAGCATCTTATACTACTATCCTCAGTAACAAATTTCTAAAATACAGCTATCCTCGGTACAGTAAGGAACTATCCTCGGTACACCGATGGTAATCTTCTGTGACGTATAACTACATGATAAGTAATTCTTAGAACTAAATTTTAGATGTACATAATACTTAATGTATTACACAAAAATCGTACGCTTCAGAATTTCAATCAAATTCCCTGTTCTGATAATATTCCATTATTTTGGCCAGTCAGGTCAAAAATATGAGTGAGCATGACTTTCGGACGACAAATTTACGTCGTAACAAAACTAGTTTTGGTAATTCATCAACAGTACAAGACTGATTAACCATTTAGCTTATCAGATCATTACCATATGACACACGAATGTTACAAACACTGGTATAATATATAAATTCTTACCTGTGGTGCGAGCAGTATTTCTTCCATTTGTAAACATTTACTCAATTACTCTACTATATCCGGTGTACGTGTACCCACCGTGGATTTGGGAACTGCGAAAAGTGTCGAACCTGCCAGTTGTCAATCTGACTGGGGTCGACACATTTCGTTTTTGTGATATTTTCTGTTTGAAAGGTGGTAATTCTTTCTAACTATATAATCATTTCTGAACTACCAGCTTAAATTGACCTGCACTATCTGTTTATATTATACGGAGTCCTAGATTGTCCCCTTTCGCGTGATGGGTCACACATGAGCTGTGGTCTGGTAAAAAGGGTTAAATGTTACTTCATAATGCATTACATCGAGCAAATCATTATGATGGATACATAACCGACTGAATTATATGGTAGACAGGTATCATGATACGCAGATGAATGACCAAGTCAAAAAGGTTCAATCCAGGTCAGCCTGCGAGGATCGCGCAAGCTGACCTGGTGGATTCTTTCTTGGCAAATACACGAAGATCAAGCCTCCTTTTTCACTGACCATAGACCATATGTATAAATTCTCCTGTAGCGCATATATAGTTTTTGAGTAGGGGAAACACATATGTCCTCGACAGCAGCTGCTGGTGTAAGGTAAGTTGCCAATATTATAAACCTCAGTTTAGTTTGTAAACACCCTCTTATCCCCACGGGGAGAATGTTTTTGCCTCACACACCCTAAAAACCAATATAATATTCCAATTACTTGTAGCGAAATCCTGCATGTCCTACTACAGTTTATAATATGTATATAACATGGCCCTAGGCCTACTACAGTTTATTATAGTTATATAACATGGCCATGCTCTGGCAAAAGGGGGTTTTATACATCTCGGTGCAGTGAATATTTAAAGCAATTTATGACACTATAACGGATCTATAAACTTACATTTTCCTTAGAGAACTATATACTTATTCATGAGGTAGAATCATCCTTTGACAAACAGGAAATTGATCATTAGTAAAAGGTTTCAATCCAGGTTAGCCTGTGTCGACTGCACAAGCTGGCCAGCTTGTGCAGTCAGCACAGGTCGACCTGGATTGAAACCTTTTACTATTGATCAATTTTCTGTGACCAGCTTGTGCAGTCGGCACAGGCCGATATGGTTGAAGCCTTATACTATTGATCAGTTTTCTGTTACCAGCTTGTGCAGTCGGCAAAGGCTGACCTAGATTGAAACCTTTTACTATTGATCAATTTTCTTTGACCCACTTGTCCAGTCGGCACAGGCCGACCTGGGTTGAAGCCTTTTACTATTGATTAATTTTCTGTGACCCGCTTGTGCAGTCGGCACGGGCCGACCTGGCTTGAAACCTTTTTACTATTGATCTATTTTCTGTCACCAGCTTGTGCAGTCGGCACATGCTGATCTGGATTAAAACCTTTTACTATTGATCAATTTTCTGCAAGTCATAAGGGTTGATGATTTTGCAAATGCATTTAACCCTCTTTTCACGGAGCATGGTGCATATAGGTTCGTTCACAAAACTATGATGAAGTTTGCTAAAGCAAATTATTCGGCAAATATTCCTTGTTTTATTTCTGTGTGACAACCCTCAGTGGTAGAGAACTCGTACCCTGGAAAACTCAAACTCTGGAGAACTCATACCCCAATCTGAAGAGTACGAGTTTGTACCCTGGGTACGAATATTCCAGAGAACTCGTACCCTACAGATTGTTTTTTGGGATAAATTTGTATCATTCATTTGGTGAATTGATGATTTTCATTTTATCTTTTGTGAAATGAGTAAGTTATACATTGTTACCTAGTGTTTCATGGATTAAAATGAAAAGGAAGTAAGGTAAATGGGAAGGTAAATTCAAGAATGATGAAATTATCAGTAAGATCTACATACTCTGGATTCATCTAATGATTCGAAGATAGGTTTTTTTTTTAAAGCTTGTTTAGATATTTTTAGGTTCGTTAATGGCGTATGCCAACTTTTTTTTAAAAGGAGTCAAAGGTGTCAGGTACAATGAAGTCCAATATCAGGTGTGATAAACATGATCGTGCACACTTTGAGTCCGATAAATAAATACGTCTGTACCAAAAATGAATTTGTTGTATGCAGATTATGAGATATATATAATTTTGAAGAGGCTATGAGTTCACATATAGCAACATTTGCAATTTCTCTCGCTCTCTCTCTCTCTCTCGCTCTCATTTTCATTGCGCAGTCTTCTTCTGTTTTCTGAGACGTTTACTTCACGATCTCGAGTTTGAAACACACCGAAGAAGTAACCTTTGTGGGAAAAGGTGCAAAATCTCATAACCAACAGGGTCTCCTTTTTCCACGTGTTTTCTCACCGTTTCAAACAATTTTGAAAACTTTTTCAGACGGCTTATATGAAATTTTCGACTTACAAGCGATTCTACGGAAGCATTTTTGTATTGCTGAAACATTGTTGACAAATGATGTCACTGAATTTTCCAATCATCACCCTTAACTCTTTTTGCGCCAAAAGTATACAGGGGACTTCATCGACGACTCGCTAATAGACCATCTGCCAAATTCCATTACTGACGCGTCGCCACGAGTTACTTCTCTTGCGAGTACTCTCCACCGGACAATCTTTCCCCATCTTGAATATATCGAATAGTGAAAAGTTCATATTTTTTAATAGGAATTCACCCTAAACGTGATAAATAAGACAACAAAAACCCTAAATCGGCCATGCCAGTAGTTTTATCAGTTATCTTTTTCGAAGACACACACACACACAAAAAGAAATCGTTTTGTCAATCTTTTGGTAAACTTCAGAGATCATAAGCAGCGCTGTCTCATGTTGGGCGTGTTGATAGAACTTTTTGTATGCAGACTGCATTAACCCTTATGCTCCGAAGCGCGACTCGACGACTTTTTACAGATATTTTAGATCAAGATCAGACTACGAAAAACGTGCAGTCTGAGCCTAGATCTACACTGTCCGAAACGGAGATATTTTACCTGGAGATATTCCTTTGAAGTAATATTTGGGATTTTACTATCGACTTTAAAATTTGTGTCGTACTTTTACTTAGTAGGATAAGGTTTAATAACTTGAAAATCAAATCCCCCTCCCATTCCGAAAGAAATGAGTGTAAATATACAGTTAAACTAAGACCAGTTAAATCAGGTTACATAATAATGCATTTGAAAACAAAAAATTGAAGATTAATCTGTTGATTAGAACAGACTTACCCCAACAGATTTAAACAATTCCAAACCTTTACATGTGATCAACGTCAGACTGAACGTATAAACAATTATGACACGTGTGTGTTAGTCTGTGCCAAAGAAGAGCCTAACAGCTATTCAAATACATGTACATGTAGATGCACCCACTTTGACGGTGAAATACCGAGAACACCCAGCTAACCCTTTACTAGCTTTTCAGTGAAAACAAGTATAGCACGTATTTGCCCATTGAAAATGAATCCCGTAAATTCAACTTGTATTATGTCCCAGTTTTTGGTAAATAGACTGTGTCTGTCTATTTGCAGATATGGAACGATTTAAAAAAAACATTACTATCACTTTAATAGATCTAGTTTAAATAATTCAAACCACCAACGCCTGGATTTCAAGCCTGTACGTTACAAACTTAGCCACGGAATTCGGCAAACATTAGTTGACCAATCAGACATAAAAATAGGGAAGGTCTATTGTAATTATATAAATGTTATTTTTCCCCCTTTTTTCGCTATTTTGGATAGCAAAGAAAAATGAGAAAATGTTGGTTACCAGAACTTTATCCCTATTTAACAACATTTTCAAAAGCAAAATTTCTCAGGGTCGTAAAAAGCTTGGGTTATGTGGTAAAGGGTTTTAACCTTTTACCAAGAATTTCCTTGTTTTTATGACCGTGAGATAGAAGCCTTTTAAATAAAACATTGTGGGAAAAGGAGAAAATGCTGGTAACAAACATTTTTCTCCTTTTCCCACAATGTTTCATACCCTGCTGGAATCGAATGTCAATTTTTGAGTAACGTATTTTGTCATCTGCAAGTGCTTTCAATTTCGTCCAGTCTAAAATTTTGTTAATGAATGAATAGTGTTTTATGGCCCGTCGACAACTTAGGTCATATTGGGCGCACTTACTTAGTAAACAATAATGCGAAGTGAAAATAACACACATGTGCAACAACATAAGACAAACATGATAAATGAGTAATGGATGAAACACAAAATGATGCCCCTTTTGTCGCCTTTTACGACATGCATGCTGTCACTTTTGTTCCGCCAGATGAAATGGCAGATGTGACGATCGCGGGACTGCAGTGGTTTATTCTTATACCCCCGATTAAACCACACGGGGTCCCACAGGCCAACTGATTCCCATTCCAAACCCTATTTACATCAAGAAAAAAAATATAGGATTTGGAATAAGAACTACCCAGCCTGCTGCAATCCTACGAATTACGAGGAAAGCAGCCGTTTGTCTCTAATTTTAGTCGCCTTCTACGACATGCCATAGAGAAAGGCCGAGGTCCTATTCTATAAAGTAAAAAAAAAACCCCGGGACCCCACGGGGATTAAAATTTTGTTGTCTGGTAAAAGGTTCAATAGTAACCGTGAATGTTTTCACCCGACGTCAACACCTTGGACTCGTCCAGATACTTAGCATATGGAGACGATCGAATAAAGAAAGGCCAAATGGTTGTAATTGTCCTTGAAAAAGTAAAAGAATATTGTTGAGACAGGAGAAAGTCCTTGTTGCAATCCCTTCCTTTTTGCCCACAATATCTTCTCTCACACTTTGAAAATTCATTTTTCACAGATGTCTCTGAACTGTATATTGATTACTTTTTTTCATTATCTTTTTTTTTGGGGGGGGGGGGGGAATGTGTTAAGGTTGAGAAAGTGAGACAAATAACATAAAATGAGCAAAATCACCACGTCTGCCACTTTTTTTTTCCGGATCCCCATAACTCGGAATATTTTGGTAAAAGGTTAAATAGCTGTCCAGTGTCTTCAGAAAGACAGGGACAGTCCATTTACTGATATTATAGCACTATTATCAAACGTCTTTGTTGCACTTTCAGGCATGTTCTTATTGACGAATAACTTCGTATTATAGATCATGAACGAAAGAAACGTGGCTTCAAATTTCAAACCTTCCATACCTTCTTCACAAAATAATTATTCAAGCTTCATTTTGAGTATATGTATTTAAAAATATGCGTCTAATGAAGTTTTATACAAAAAAAAAAATAATGGGTGAAGGGTTAACTCGGTGTTCCTTTGATCTCGGTATCGCACTGTGCTGGACAGGGTGGAAGACCTTTAGAACAGCTGTAATGTACTTACTTCTTACAGATTAACACACACTTGTCACATTAAATTGACCCTTCTTATCTTTTGTTTCATATTTATTTACCCGTTTAGTGATAATTAGTGGACGGGATTATGAATTTTATACAGGTTACAGAGGGTAAGTTCATTCTTACTTTCTACATGCTCTTTTTTTCAATACGATCTCATAAAATGCGTACTTTGTCTATTCCTAATAACTTTTTTTCGAAAGCAATGTCATGAAACATGAATAAATTGTGTTAGAATTGATTTCATATAGATTTCTTACTATATCACTTTTTTTTCAGTGATCAATTTGTCCAAATTTAAAGGATTTGTGAACGGGACATACGGAATTTGTTATTGAAATAATGCTTTGATTGTCCGGTGTCACGTGATACTTCCGGTGCGCCGCTTACGATAAAATGGAAATACCGCTCACATCAAATTTAAATGGCAAATCGTCTATTCAGGAAACATTTTCTTTTCTGAAAAGTTTGGCTGAGATTCTTGATGGTGTAAATCCAAGCTCAAACTGCAGTTTTTGTATGTTGATCTTGTTCTTTACTACCCGTTTCGATTCTAGCGTTAAATGAATTAAGGGTTCAATATTGAATATTGCAATTACATATATGTTACAGTAAATTTATCATTGTGAAAATCACAACTTTCTTGCTCTCTTTGTTCAGGAAATCCGCCTTCTTTCTTTAATATAGGCTAGAGGTACCGTACCGTATCTCTAGCCACTGCCAATGTAGAAACTCTGCCAGTTAATCACTGTTGAAATCGGTGAAATCGGTTCTTCGAAAATAAGAGGAATCACTCAAGGATATGTGAAATCACTAGAATCACCTTGTGATTTGATGGAAGTAATATATATTGACATGGGAAACAATCCAGGTATTTATGAACACACAGGACATTACTTATATGCACTATCCATACTTTCTGAAACCTGAAATCATCCGACACTGAGAAAGAAAGCCGGTGCAAACATTGTGGAAAAACGCCATTGAAAACATCATGCACGAGTAAAAAATACTGGTAACCAGCATTTTCTCCTGTTTTTCTGCAATGCTTTCCTCGATCTTGTCAAAATTCAGATGGACACCTGTTTATGCTTTTCATTCCTTGAAAAATTATTGCAAACAATACACTAATCATTGCTTATCCAGCATAATTATATAATCTAGTAAGATTTGTATACAACTAAACTCACCCGACTTTTGCAAGCACATGCAGACGACATTATATGTAAGAAATTGAAAAAAGAAAACAGTGCGGGAAAAGGAGAAAATGCTGGTTACCAGCATTTCTCATTTTCCCACAATGTTTTAAAAAGGCCTTTATCTCAGGGTTGTAAAAACCAGGGATTCTTTGGTTACCAGCATTTTCTCCTTTTCCCACAGTGTCTTAAAAAGGCATTTATCTCAGGGATTGTTTTGTTAAGGGTTAATCACATGTACACCTACATGAAAGTGGACATTTTAAGAAAAGGAGCCAAAGTTCAAATACATTAACATTGACTATTACACCTTACAGCTGCTGATGATGATGCTGATGTGGGGATCTACTTATATAGCAGATGGTGAAGATCAAGATCAGAAACATGCCGTCGTTACACCTTACAGCTGCTGATGCTGATATGTGGATCTATTTCAGAAGGTGTAGATCGAGGTGAGAAGCATGTAGTAGTTACAAAATGTACACCTTACAGCTGCTGATGCTGATGTGGGGATCTACATATATTGCAGAAGGTGTAGATCGAGGTGAGAAGCATGTAGTAGTTACACCTTACAGCTGCTGATGCTGATGTGTGGATCTATTTCAGAAGGTGTAGATCACATCAGAAGCATGTAGTAGTTACACCTTATGGCTGCTGATGCTGATGTGTGGATCTATTGCAGATGGTGTAGATCAAGGTCAGAAGCATGTAGTAGTTATTACCTTACAGCTGGTGATGATGATGTGGGGATCTATTGCAGATGGTGTAGATCAAGATCAGAAACATGTAGTAGTTACACCTTACAGCTGGTGATGATGATGTGGGGATCTATTGCAGATGGTGTAGATCAAGATCAGAAACATGTAGTAGTTACACCTTACAGCTGGTGATGATGATGTGGGGATCTATTGCAGATGGTGTATCTATCATCAGCATGTAGTAGTTACACCTTACAGCTGGTGATGATGATGTGGGGATCTATTGCAGTCTTGATCTATCCATCAAGTTTCAGAGAAGAAAATTTTTAAAGTTTTCATTCTTTGTTCCTGTGTTTGAACTTGTAACCCCAGGGGTGGGCCAGTTTTGACCCCAGGGGTATCATATGAACAAACTTGGTAGATGTCCACAGGGAGATGCTACATACCAAATACCAAAACTCTACACCTTCAAGTTTCAGAAGAGAAGATTTTTAAAGTTTTCCTTCTTTGTTCCTAGGCTTAAATTTGTGTCCTCTGGGGTGGGGCCAGTTTTGACCCCAAGGCCATCATTTGAACAAACTTGGTAGAAGTCCCCAAGGAGATGCTGCATACCAAATGTCAAATCTCTATGCCATCTAGTTTCAGAAGAGAAGATTTTTAAAGTTTTCCTTCTTTGTTCCAATGCTCAAACTTGTAAACCCCGGGGCGCGGGCCAGTTTTGATCCAAGGGGTATCATTTGAACAGGCTAGGTAGAGGTCGACTAGGAGATGTCACAGACCAAATACCAAAGCTCCACACTTTCTAGTTTCAGAGAAGAAGATTTTTAAAATTTTCCTTCTTTGTTCCTATGCTCAAACTTGTGACCCCCGTGATGGGACCAGTTTTGACCTCATGGGAATCATTTGAACAAACTTGTTAGAGGTCTTCTAGGAGATGCTACATACCAAATATCAAAGGTTTACGCCTTCAAGTGTTAGAGGAGAAGATTTTTTTAAAGTTTTCCTTCTGTGTTCCTATGCCCAAACTTGCGACCCCCGGTATGAGGCCTGTTTTTACCCCCAGGGGGCATCATTTGAACAAACTTGGAAGAGGTCCACTAGGAGATACCACATACCAAATACCAAAGCTCTACACCTTCTAGTGTCAGAGAATAAGGTTTTCAAAGATTTTGTATTTTTTTTCCTTTTTAGTGCAATGGCAACCAGAGTTATGGGTGGAATTCAATTCTTTGAACAATTCAGGCTGAGCTTCACCCAAGGAACATCCTTGTCTAATTTCATCAAGATTGGCCCAGTGGTTTAGGAGTATAAGATGTTTAAAAAAATGTTGACGGACGCTGGACGACGGACGCCAGACATAGGGCGACCA
The DNA here is from genome assembly GCA_943736015.1 of Tridacna crocea. Taxonomy (NCBI): domain Eukaryota; kingdom Metazoa; phylum Mollusca; class Bivalvia; order Cardiida; family Cardiidae; genus Tridacna; species Tridacna crocea. The sequence continues at coordinate 38,158,962 of OX031068.1, forward strand.
CAATAGCTCACATTGTGCTAAGATGAGCTAAGAAGCATAATATGTCATACATGACATTTTGATCATGTCAGACTGCAGAATTATAGTCTGATCCTGTGTCTATACTGTCTATACTGCTCATTAAACAGTCAGATACTGTATAAGTGGAAATTTTTACTGCATGGAATTCTTTTGTGATTTCGTGAATTTGAAAAAATTGACAACTTTTCTTTTCCAGTATTTCAACACAAGCATACCAACCAAATTAATGATTAGCGTATTGAATTCGCAGACATTTCTGCTCACAAAAGTGTCTCAAAGAGGTAATTTGCATATTGTGTATAGAGTAATCTGACAACAGAACAATGATGCAATTTAACCCTTTCCCAAACGACAAAATTCTTGACTGGTCCAAAATGAAAGCACTTGAGTACGATTAAAATTTGTTTCCAGCAGGGTAGAAAACATTGTGGGAAAAGGACAAAATGCTGGTTACCAGCATTTTCTTCTTTTCCCACAAAGGCTTCCATCTCAGGATTGTAAAAACCAGGAATTGTTTGGTGAAGGGATAATAACCATCCTGTTCTTTTCTGATTCAAAATATCAATTACATGTTTAAGCCCTTTAAAACATAAACAAAATTTCAGCCTCCTCCAAATTGAAAGCGTTTGCAGACCACAATTTCATTTTGGCTCAAATGGTGCTATCTATTTTAGATACGGTAGAAAATATTGTGGGGAAAGGGGAAAATGCTGGTAATCAGCATTTTCCCCTTACCCATAATGTTTTCAAGAGGCTTCTTTCCCAGGGTCGTTAAAAGTCATGATTGTGTAGTAAAGGATTAATAAGCAGGTTCTTAGGATTTATTACGCTGGCGGAAAATGACTTTTGAAAACATGGTCAGCATTTTTTTTCTTAACTCTTTACTAGACAACAAAATTTTAGACTGTTCCAAATTCAAAGGATTTGCAGACAACAAATTAAATGCAACCGAGATGATGATTTTTGGTTTGGATGTGGAAGAAAACATTGTGGAACAAGGAAAACATGCTGGTACCCAGCATTTTACCAGCTGAGGCCCCAGTAGCTGAGTCAGTAGCGTGCAGGACTTGAGAACAGGGTTCATTCCCTGATCACGATCCCTGGCTCTGCCAATTTCTTTCCAAGGATTGATGATAGTCACTGCAAGAGGACCCATTTGTCTCTCCATTTTTTTTCGACAATGGTAATGTGGGTAAGCAGCCAGTGGCTTGGAAATAAAATTGTGCAAAGTACAGCGACTCCAGGGAAGCATGCATAGGTGCACTGGCCGCTGTGATAAAACTGAAATACAATCAATCAAGCATTTTACCCCTTTTCCCACAATTTTTTAAAAGCCTTCTCCTACAGGCTTAAGGGTTGGTAAAAGTTGGGATTGTGTGGAAACGTGTTAACTCTTTACCAAACAACAAATTTTTGTACCGGACCAAATTCAAAGCATCTGCTGACAACAAATCAAATCTTGGTAATATGACGATTTCTGACTTTGATAGGGTAGAAAATATTGAGGAAAAAGGAGAAAATGCTGGTTACTAGCATGTTCTCCCTTTCCCACAATGTTTTCTTTAGGCTTCTTTCTCAGGATCTTTAAATATTGGGATTGTGTTGTAAAGAGTTAACCATGTTTTCCATCATTAATTTTTTTTCTGTTTTTGCCACATTCAAAACTGTCCTTTGCAAAACTGTTTTCAATTTAGAATGGTCTCCCTGTTTTTTTTTTTATAAGAAAAGGAATAGCTGACAAGATTGCTTTTTCAGCCTGACAGATACTGGACAGTCAAATGCTTGTCAGTGAATTAAGTCTTAAAGATAATCTATACTCATAAGTATTACCTCTTTACCAAACAACCAAATGTTAGACTAGTCCAAATTGAAAGCATTTGCAGAAAACAAAATTCATGTGACTCAAATATTAAACTTTGTTCTGGGAACAGTGAAAAACATTGTGGCAAAGGAAGAAAATTCTAGTTACCAGCATTTTATCCTTTACCAACAATGTTTTCAACGAGCTTCTTTCCAAAATTTGTGAAAACCAGCAATTGTTTGGTAAAGAGTTAATGATATATCTATACATGGACTTGCTGTCATTAAAAATTCAGTTTTCAGTCAGTTTATCACCCATTTCATCGTAATTGTATGACACTGTGATCATTCTTGCATCTTAACCCTTTCCCAAACAATTCCTGGTTTTTACGGGTCAGGAATAGAAGCCTTTTGAAAACATTGTGGGAAAAGAAGAAAATGCTGATAACCAGTATTTTCTCATTTTCCCACAATGTTTTCTACCCTATCATATAGAAAAATCATCTTTTTTTAGCAACTGTTAATTTGTCATCTGCGAAAGGCTTTCAATTTGGTCTGGTCCAAAATTTGCCATTTGGGAAAGGGTTAATACCAAATGTTGCTCCAGATGGCTGCAAGGTTGCACAGATTACAACAGAGAGACAACAGGTTTCACTGCATTAATTTGTAAAGTAAACATATGCTGTCATACAGAGCTCCAGATAAGAAGGAGTGATTCTGTTCTAAATCCATTATTTCTCTCTAGGGCCCTATGTTGCAGGTACTTATTAGAATTGTCTCTTTGAGACAATTCTAATGAGTGCCTACAACATAGGATTTGGTGGGGAATAACCAAAATCACTCCCTGTATCTGGAGGTCTGGTCATATCTGGTTTTAATGAGGACATCCCTCGAGCATCTTTAATATTTATTGGCAATTTATCTGTCACACATCTGACCTAATTTTAAGCTATTTCAAATATTTTCAATTTTCACAGGGTTTTCAGCTCCGCCAGTTTCTTTCCAAGGACTGATCATAGTCAATGAGACGGGATTCATTCCTCTCCCACTGCTGACCATTGTTTCTACAATGATCATGTGGGAAAGCTGCCAATGGCTTGGAAAGAAAATTGTGCAAAGTACTGGTAAAAGAAATCCAGGAATGCATGGATAGGTGCACTGATGGCTGCTAAATAACTGAAATAATATTGAAAACAGCATTACACACCAAACAGTCTATCAATCAATCAATCCTCACTAGCTATAAGAATGTATCCTTAACCACACAACAAAATTTCAGACCTGTCTAAATTGAAAGACCGTGATGCAGACAAAACTTTACATGTAGCTAAAGATAAATTTTTCTTTAACATGGTGGGAAACATTGTGGGAATAGAGAAAATGCTGGTAACTAGCATGTTTTCCTATTGCCCCACAATGTTTTCTAAAGGATTCTTCCTTTGTCATTAAAAGTTGTGACTGTGTTGAAACATGTTAAGGCACAAGCAGCTTTTTTTTGCCAAAAACACTTTTGTTAAACACAGATTCAGGAAAGTCTATCCTTCCACATTTTTTTTATATTTCTGTGTAATGTTCCACACTTGTTTCCCAAGGGCACTTTTGAGACATGTCCCCTTCTTCTTGCTTTGTACAATGGCAGCTAGGCAGTCTTTCATTCCAGGTGCATGGTGTGACTGAATGTGCTCCAGAAAACATTCTTTATCTTCCTCCCTTCATGAACTCTTTTACCTGCAGTTTGAATATGTTTTCTTCCATTACAGCAAATATTTTGATAGCTCAGTCATATTTTATGCAAAGACCGTGGCCCTTGGTAGTACATGTAGTTAACAAGACTTCTTTTTGTTGACAAACCTGTGGTGGCATATTTCTGCCACAAGATACAAGGTAGCTATTGCGAGGTAGCTAATGCGAGGTAGCTATTGCAACAATTTAACCCTTGACCACATGGCAAAATTTTAGGCCTATCTGAATTGAAAGCATTTGTAAACCACAGTTTAAAAGTGGCTCAAATGGTGCAATTTTGCTTCTATAGGGTAGAAAACTTTGTGGGAAAAGGAGTAAAATGCTGGTTACTGGCATTTTCTCCTTTTCCCACAATATTTTCAAAAGCTTATTCCTTAGGGTCATTAAAAGTCGTCATTGTGTGATTACAATATTGTGTGCCTACAACTGACACTAATAATACCTATAATTAAATATGGTTCTGGAGCACCTTCATCAAGAACCTTATGAATTCTCTTATTCCCCAAACAGTTTTGAAGTTGTTCCAAGGAGGCGTTTTGATTTGTATTTATGATTTTAACTCTTTAACCCATAGATACTCATTTCTACACATTGGTTGTAGGAGCCTTTGGAAAATATTGTGGCAAAAGGTGAAATTGCTCATCATGAGCAATTTCATCTTTTGCCACAATGTTTCCTACACTATCAAAAGGTGTCATATACTCGTAAGAAACAACTTCATCCTTGCTGTTATTTAGGGTCAATTAGAGATACCATAGAAATACCTCATGGGGTTAAAGAACTCTGTTCATATGGAGTCTTGTCTAAATTTACAAATTAACTCTTTGCGGTAACAACAAAATTTTAGACTGGTCTTAATTGATAGCACTTGCTATCACAATAACTTTGTCTCCATGTCAGCTTCGAGCATGATTGAAATATTTTAGGAACAAGAGCCATCAGAGACAGGTTATGCTCCCCGAACAAGTGCTTGTCATAAAATATAAGAAATTGATATAAATTCACTTCTTTTATCCTAGAAGAACCTGATCATGCCCCCCAAAATTTGAAGTAGAAAAGGCAATTACTATGTTAGAGATAGCCAACACAAACTTGTAGAGGACAGTAAGCCCAATAAGGCCCCCTTAAGCCCCCTTTTCCCATAAGACAATATTGGATCATTGCAATAAATACAATAGGTGTGTGGTTTGTGGCATTTTTTAATAATAATTCGAAATTCGAAATTTCATAAAATTTTGAGCAGTCATGTATTAAATATTACATAAAACAATTTTTTACATGAAGCTCCCTTTTTCCGAGACGCAGCCTGAAATTGAGAAAAAGGAAGAGAGGTACCTGGGCAACGTTCCAACAAGTTCAGATTTGAAATTTCACAAAGTTTTGAGCACTGATAAAGGAGAACCTAGTGAAAAACAATTTTTTCCATGAAGTCCCCTTTTTCCGTGATGCTGCCTTAATTTGAGAAACCAGGAAAGATGTATTTGCGCATTAATAATTCATAGATTGTGAAAACAAAGGGCACATGTTGAAACTTGTAAAACAAGATATAACCATGAAATGTTGACAAAAACTGAACAAGATATTAGTAAAAATTTTGCATTAGGGCCCCTTTTTCAGTTTACAAGAAACCCCCTTTTTCCATGACAGACGGTCAAATTGAAAAACACATAAAGAAACAGGAGCACATGGTGAAACTTTGAAAAAACAATATAACCATGAAGTTTAATGAAATTTTGACCAAAACTGAATGAGATATTAGTAAAAATTGGAATTTTGCAAGAAGCCCCCTTTTTCCATGACAGAACCTCAACTTAAAAAATGCCCAGATTAAAAATAGCATGGGCACATACTAAAAGTTTCCATAAACAATATAACAATGAAATTTCATGATATTCTGACAAAAACTGAATGAGATATTGGTAAAAATTGCAATTTTGCATTAAGCCCCTTTTTTCCATGACACGGGGTCAAATTGAAAATCTGTGAAAAGCATATCGGCGCCTTACCCTAAGGAGTTCATATATGAAGTTTCATCCAATTTGGTCCAAGGGTTGTGGAGAAATCACTTCGGACGGACAGACAGACGGACGCCCTTCAGGGAGCATAAAAAATATTAAGTTTATCGTGATACTATTTTAAGGAAACTTTTTCTTATCTGGTAAAATAACATGAAAATAGGCAAAGCCTAAACACAGGCGGAAAGGCATAGCAAAATTACCTTTTTAGATTCTACACTTTAACAGCAATTTTTAAAATTCAAATACTGTATCACAGAAATATATATGTTATAATGACTTGGAAATAGTAGATGTAACACTAAAATGCTACAAATCATCATAGATCTACTGCCAAAAAATTTCAATGTTGCAAACTGAAAACAACTTCCATTTTGTAAAATGAAATCAACTTGCATGGGATTTATATTTACATTATTTAAAAAACAATTAGTTTGTATAGATCTCTTTGATACCTTATAGTGCTTCAAACACCTGCTGCGTTACAATTCATTAACTAATGAAAAAACAACGACCCCGCACTAACCTTTTACAAAATAACTAAATGTTAGACTGGTCAAAACCGAAAGCATTAACAGCTAATCCTTTACCAAATCACAAAATTTCAGACTTTTCTGAATTGAAAGCATTGTAGATGACAGTTTCAGTGTGGCTAATAAAAAAGTATTTTTCTTTGATTGGGTACAAAACATTGTGGAAAAAGGAGACAATGCTGGTAACCAGCATTTTCTCCTTTTCTCACAATGTTTCCAAAAGCCTTCTCTTTCTGGGGCGTTAAAAGTCATCATGGTGTGGTAAAAGGATATTATGTGGCTCCATTAACTTGCAGTAGAAAACATTGTTTGACAAGGAAAAGCACTGTTTAACCCTTTCCCAAACAACAAAATTTTGGACTAAACCAAATTGAGAAAGTCAGCAGAACAGAAATTAAATGCATCACTCATGATAATTATCTGTTTTAGAAACATGAGTAGCTGTGATCATGTAAAACTGTATTTGGGTTATTACGAAACCGTTTGTTTTAGATTCACATGATGGTAATATTGTAAATTTGTCTTTTTGACCATCCATGTCTGTGTGCCTTTTTTAAAAAGTAATTTACTTTTGAACCGGGACACAATATTTTCAGATAGATATCTTCAGGGTTGTGCCAACATAGGATTTTGAGTCAAACAGGCAAAGGCAAGGTTGAAAAAGTAATGACATGTTTAAGATAAAAATTTATTGGCCAACTTTCATTTTTTTTTCATAGATTTCATTTTTTTGTTCTTAACCCTTTCCCAAACAATAAACTTTTGGACTAGACCAAAATGAAAGCATTTGCAGATGATAATTCAACTCTTGCTGAAAAGATGATTTCTGTTTATGAAAGGGGTAGAAAACATTGTGGAAAAAGGAGAAAATGCTGGTAAATGCTGGTTACCAGCATTTTATCCTTTTCCCACAATGTTTTCAAAAGGCTACTTTTCTAGACCGTAAAAACCAGGGATTGTTTGGGAAAGGGTTAAATAATACATCGAATAATTTTATGCAGAACAATTCGTTTCCAGTTATTACAGTTTAACTCATTACTGTTCACACTGTACAGGTAAAATACAGAGCTACCACTCACAATGGGCTAAATGCATCACAAATTCAATCTTTTAGCACATGTAAGAAATAATCTGCAATGATTCTATTTGCATAAATGTTGGAAAAGGAGCAGTTGCTTTTGACAATTACATTACATGTACCTCCTTTTGCAGCATTTTTACAATATTCTATGGTTGAAGTCTATTAACCCTTTAAGCAAAATCCCTAGGGAAGATGGCTCTTGAAAAAATTGTGGGAAATGAAGAAATTGCTGGTAATCAGCATTTTCTCCTTTTCTTACAATGTTCTCTGCCCTTCCCAAAACAAATTCCAGCTGTTGAGTTTAATTTATTTTGAGGTTTGCAATTGGTTTCAATTCGAACAAGACTATAATTTTTCATATGGTAAAGAGTTAAGCTATAATTGTGAAAAGAGTGATTTGCAACACAGCTAACAAAAGTATTTGTGAGAAAAGGGGCTACAATGTGTTCTTTTTAATATATATTCAAGCAAATGCTCCTTTTATCAAACAGTTTTGATTAGGGTTCTACAAGAATGTACAATTCGGCTAATGGTATAGTTAATGGCTAATTAATCCCTAATCACTTTCACTTCAGACACTCTCTGGTAGTTGACTCTGTCTTTATCTAGGCTCCAGAATGTTCAAACTTGTAATTTTATGCAAGCACCTGAAAGAAATAAAAATATTGAAATATTAGAGAAGCAGAATGTAATTGTGTAAAGCTCATGGTTGTCGTGAGCTTCTCCTTATGTTTACCTCTTTACAAAAAAAAAAATAAAGTTTTTACATATATCTCATTAGATATTTCACGTAAGTGAGCAATATTCTAAATGTATTTTCAGAGATAAAGATTCCTTGACCTTTATTTTTCTTTTTACTTTGGTCAAAGAAAATTCCAGTTAGACTGGATTTTTCTACATAAAAATGTCTGAGGCACATTTTTTCAAGCCACAGTTTGTAATAGATGTATCATTCGGGCAAAAGAAACACTGTCCCAAGTGACAAGATTTGCACATATCCAAGCTGAAAGCATCTTTAGATGACAAATTCAAAAATGATACCAATGAGCTAAGTTCCTTATTTTAAAAAAAAATGTTGTGGTAAGGGAGAAATTAATAGTAATAAGCGATTCTCCTTTACTTACAATGTTTTCAAAGACGTTCCTCCCCCGTATCATTAAAACCAGGGATTGTTTGATGAAGGATTAATGCTTCTCTGTGATCCTTTTTACCAAACAAATCATATCATGATTATGGATCCATAAAACCAATTTTGTCTAACAAGTGAATAATTCAGATGGCAGAATGGTCCATTAATATACTGAAAATAGACTAATAGCAAAACGTTTCAACCCATGTCAGCCTGTGAGGACTGCACAGACTGTGTATGCTGACCTTGGTCGATACTTTTAGCAGATGCATTAGCTTTTTATCACACAATCCCGACTTTTAATGACCCCCCCCCCCCCAGAAAGAAAGCCTTTGAAAACATTGAGGGAAAAGGAGAAAATGCTGGTAGCCAGCATTTTCTCCTTTCCCACAATGTTTTCTACACTTCCCAAATCAGTTTTCAAAGTTTGATTCAAGTTAATTTTGTTGTCTGCAAATGCTGTCAATTTGGACTAAACCAAAATTTTGCCATTTGGTTTGGGGTTATGCCCCCTTTTCAGACAGCATGGTTAAAATACTATGGTTAAGTATAAGAAATACATGTACTGCCAAAAGCTAACAGCTCATTGCATACTATCATAAAGTTAACTCTTCTACTTCAAGTTGGAATTACTTGTGAAATACTGATAGTGCTAAACAAATAAAATGGATATTCTACATCTCAACTAAGGCTAGATATACAGTGATTTCAAAGCTGTTTTTCCATAATATTTGGCAAAGAAGCAAATTGTGGATTCAAGATAAAACTACTCATTTTGAACTTTCTGCATTAGCAATGCAATCTGAGAGTTGCCCTTCAAAGGTTGAATAAGGTGACAGTCATTTTGAAGTCATGAAATCTGTCTACCTTCATGAGACAGAAAATGATGTCACTCTAACTATTTGAATGTGATCCCACATAACCCACGTGTAAAACTGATCATGTGACATCCCCACACAGGCCTTTGCAAACCATTTCTATGGTAAGTTCTTTACTACAATTTATGACAAAATTTGAGATTTATCAAAACTGAATTAATTTACTGACAATAAATTTCTTTCTATTCTTTCAATAACAAAACCAATTGTTTGAGGCACATTTATTTATCACCTGCAAATGCTTTCAAATTGAACCAATCTGATTCTAGAAAAGGAGTAAAAATGCACTCATTTTCAGCCATTTTTGAAAAAAAAAAACATTTCATATTTATTTTATGAAACTATACTTGTATTTTCATACTAAATGTTGTCCCAAATGGTTTGAAGGTTGCACAGATTACATCAGAGAGAAAATGCATTTTATTTTCTTGGGGTCTTCAAAGAAACGACTGCTGTCATCTCTGGTTTTGAATCAAATTCAAATCCCTCATCCCTTACAACAATATATATTGGTGTTTTATCTATGTTTATATGACTTAGATCTACTTCTTAACCATTCTTACCTCTGTCAACTTTAAACAGCATTTTTGTCTCTTTGGCTGCAAGAATGAATCTTTATGAAAATACAATTCCATAAATTCTGTCATGCTTCTCTTTCATATGTGTTAGCTGTTGCCATCTTATGTCTGAAATAATGCTGAAAATGGCATAAAACACTTAAAAAATGTCATACTAGATCTATATTCAATGATGTTGAAAATGGCATAAAACTTGGTTTGTCAGAGAAATCCTGATCTTGTTACTATTTATAGTTAATTACATCTTGTCGGGATTGTGACGCTAGATCAGACTGCAATAAATTGTGATCCGATCTTGACGCCACGAAACTTTGGTATGTCTATGTATTACTGCTTGGCTTTTTAGAAAATCTCATAAACTAGTTCCTTTTTTTGGTTAATTACATATTGTAGAGAGTGTGGCGCAAGATCAGACTGAAGTAAATTGTGATCCGATCTTAAAGACCAGATTGTAAATTTGTGAATTATGATGTTGAAGTACACTCTTCACAAAGGTGAGTAAAAACAGGTTGCAGGTTTTAACCTATTACAGTCCAACATGCATTATCACATAGTGAAGTGTTAATGTTGATTGACTTGGAGAAGGTCTATAATTATATTATCGTATAATTTTCAAAGTTTTGATTTTTCTGAGAATATCCGGTACGTTATCTTTCGGCTTTTTAACTTTTGTATCGCAATGTCAATTATGGAGAGATTGCCGGCAGCCAACGTTTTCTCCATTTTCCAAAATGTTTTATATCTCTTCAAAAGAATCCCAACCATATGAGCCAGATTCACTTTCTCCATAGCAAATGATTTTTTTTTTTTTATTTGGACAAGTGAATTCTACACTTTCCAATTTTGTAAAAAAGTTAATTAATGTACAATGTCTTAATGTGCATAACTTCATGTATAGAAGTAATTTGCTGGTGGCCAACATGTTTCTTAAATTATCTTAAAATTCATTTTTTTTTTCACATTCCATAATAACAGCCAACTCTTGAGCCATATTAAATTGTCGACTCAAAATGTTTTGAAATTGACAAGTTCACATCTTTCTCCAGTCGACATTTTTTGTTTGAAGAATTAATAGGTAAAATCAATGCATGTATTACTCAATAACAGGAATTTTGCACAATGAGTACTTTCGCCAAGGCAAAATAAAGTGCAAATAAAGTTCAAAACCAATTGTTTTCAATATCTCAGGAAAAACGTTCCAGAACAAAGAAAAAATTACGCTTCCAAATTATCAAATCAAAACATAAAGCCAATAATACAAGAAGAAAATATGAAAACTGGTCCGAGTTCTTATTTCTTAAGGATTGAGCCGAATCTTTTCCAAAAAAGGGATGACAAGTACACCACTAAAATCAACTAATAATGGCGTAAGCAGAACACACTAATAATTGAAAAGTTCTGCAAAACCATATGGGCTACTAAATAACGTTATAAGAATAATTAGTAGAATCAGGTAATTTTACTGATACAAACAATATAATACAACCTGGGTCAAATCTTCTCACCCTTGGGGCCAAATCTTCTTACCTGCTGGGCCGAATCTTCTTGAAAATCACTGGAAGGCCCTGGGCCAAATCTTCTTGAGTCCGAATCTTCTGACATCCAAATAGTAGGCTTATCTGTACTTGTCACTATGTTTTTATTTGTAGACATTCAGATTGGTGCATTTGTCAACTCTTAAACCCTTCACCACACAACCCTGACTTTAAATAACCCTTATGAGAGAAGGTTTATGAAAACAATGTAGGTAAAGGAGAAAATGCTGGTGACCTGTGCAATGTTTCATGGTGCACAAAAACTAATTTCAATATCGTTATCAACTCTAGACTTTCTTCAGTACCTATGCAAACAGTACAATAACTGCAATAATCGTGTTACACTTTTTCTGCTTACTGAAATTACACAAATCTAGCATGTAGTTGCAACAACATAGGAAAATTATAATTTGCGTAGAGCCGCTTCCCTTCTGTACCTCCTCTTTACATATTTATTTGCAAGTTTGCAGGCGCATATCATTCTTGAAAGTGATGATGGCAAAATAAAGATTTAGAAAGTTAAAAGATAAAACAACGACATTCTTATCTTACCTATAAAAGGCTAAGGGCTACTGAAGTGCAATGCTGGTATGAAAAGCTCTGGGAAATCCCATATCCATTGGTAAACACTCTCATCACTCAGCCATTTCCGTAACATGAACCAGAATCTCTTGAACATGTATTCTGTAAAATGACTTTACTCAAAACTTCATTAAACTCAAGAGATCCGAGACACGTTCAATATGTGTAAACCAAATCGCTGATATTTCATGAGTGATGTTTACGGTCCCCCCCACCTTTTCGAAAGAAATTTGCGCATGACTCTACCATTGTAACCGCACCTAGAAAGCCAAAATTTTCCCTGTATGTTTTTGCAACTTCTCAAATTTTTTTTTTCCCTAGCCTAGTGGGATTTTGTAGACTGGTGCACATATGTGTTACCTATAGACAGGCTCCAAGGCCGCTTCGCAACCCTTCCGCCCATATTAACCCTTACGCTACTTACTTAGTATGAATAAATGCTCTTTTGCAGACAGTGAAGATCAACATAAGAAGGCATGGAGCATACTGTCTGATCTTCGATTACAAGCATTGGTAAACAAGAGGGCCAAGATGGCCCTGGTTCGCTCACCTGAATTTTTGAGAGGACCATAGCCAATTTTTTCACAATCTAAACAACCATTTCAGAGAAGAAGAATTTTTAAGAATTTCTTCATGTCTGTATAGTGTAAATAGCCCACAGCCATCAGAGCCATGTTTCTTGATGGATCAAAATATTTCGAGCAATTTTTGAAAAGGGTCAACTAAGATACATTTCTGTGAAATTATTTTGGAACCTGATCAGCAGTTTCAGAGAAGAATTGTAAAAAATTTCTTCATGGCCATATAGTGCAAGTAGCCCCCATTCACCAGAGCCATGTTTATTGATGAATCAAACTTTCATGAACACCTTTTGAAAAGGGTCACCCAAGGAACAGCTCTGTTAAATAATTTCAAAATCTGACCAGCGGTTTCAGAGAAGAAGAGTTTTTAAGAATTTCTTCATTTCCTTATAGTGTAAGTAGTCCCCATTCACCAGAGCCACATTTTTGGACAAATCAAAATATCAGAAACAATTTTTGAAAAGGGTCATCTAAGGAACATCTCTGTGAAATTATTTCAAATTCTGACCTGCGGTTTTAGAGAAGAAGAATTTTAAAGAATTTCTGTATAGTGCAAGCAGCCCCCATTCACCAGAGCCATGATTCTTGACGGAACAAATTTCGCGAACAAGTTTTGAAAAGGGTCATCCAAGGAACATCTCTATGAAATTATTTCAAAATCTGACCAGCCGTTTCAGAGAAGAAGAATTTTTAAGAATTCCTTTATTTCTGTATAGTGCAAGAAGCCCCCATTCACCAGAGCCATGTTTCTTGACGTATCAAAATTTCACGAACAACTTTTGAAAAGGGTCACCCAAGGAACATCTCTGTGAAATTATTTTAAAATCTGACCAGCCGTTTCAGAGGAGAAGATTTTCAAAAAATTTCCTAGAAAATTCCATTTCGTTGCCATGGCAACCAGAGTTTTTGACGGAATGAAATTCTGTGAACACTTTTTAAAGAGGACCTCCCAAGAAACATTCCAGCCAAGTTTTTAGGAGGAGTGGTTTAGGAGGAGTTGATGTTTAAAGAACTGTTGACGACGCACAACGGACACCCAGTGACCCTAAAAGCTCCCCTTGAGCACGTTGTGCTCAGGTGAGCTAAAAATGTTGGTTACCAGCATTTTCTCCGTTTCCCACAATTTTTTCAAGGCATTCTTTCTCAGGGTGGTCAAAAGTCGGGATTGTGTAGTAAAGAGTTAAACAAAACCACTTAAACTGTGTTTATACATGTATGATCTTTAACTATGCTTGTGATAAGTAAATTTCAAGAAAGCACTTTTAATAAGTTCTTTTGTTCCTCTTTACTTACTGGTCTTATGCAAACACAGAAATTGTGTGCCATTCCACATTAAAGCTTGTCTTCATCTCTGTCAATACCTGGGCATATGCACTGACTTGGCATTGTGCCTGGTCTGGGACCTCAGGTGTTTGCTGTAATTACAACATATTTCATTTGATAACAAATTTGGTTTAGATTTGTTGGTTGGTTGCATTGGGGTTTAACGCCACTTCAACAGCTAAGGTCATATCATGGCAGTCGGTGACACAGGTGTTTCCTGACTTTCTTACTCTGGCACTAACACAACTTTCTTTCCAAAGCCACCAACTACTTTTCTAACATGTATGCTTCAGCAGAGGTGAGAGGCGAAAATATGCCGTAAAGAAAGTTCGCCTCATCTGGGTATCAAACTCACAACCACCAGGTCAGGAGTCCAACACGCTCACCACTGAGCCACCCGGGTAGGCAAATGAGATTTAGATACAGAGAATTGACCTTACGGCAGACTAAGTTTTGATCCAGATCAGCCTGTGCTATCTGCACAGGCTGACCTGGGTTGATTCTTTTCCCTATTAGTCAATTTTCTGTCTGTCAAAGGCTCAGTCTACCTCATGATTAAGTTGGTAGTAAGAAAGTTGGTATGTGATAGCTTGCTTGGTTCTATGGACCACCAAGATGCATTAAGCTCCATTTTGTCAGATCATGGCTCACATACAACTGTAAAGATAGTGGGCAGTGCAGTTTCAATATCAGACTACAAGTTCAATGCAAAAACTATGTGCAAAAACCTAAACTATGACCTAAACTATGTGCAAAAACAATATGCATTGATGCTATCTCTCCAAGGAATTATGCTTTGATAGGGTAGAAAACTTTGTAGGAAAAGGAGAAAATGCTGGTTACCAGCATTTTCTCCCTTTCCCACAATGTTTTCTAAAAGCTTCTTTCTCAGAGTTGTCAGAAGTAGGGATTGTGTGGTAATGGGTTAATTTCTCTGCGAAATGTGAAGACTGAACTGGGCCGAACCTTTTTGCTATCATTCCATTTTTTGTGCGCCGAAGGACCATTTGTCCTGTATATTCAATCATTCATTAGACTAAATGAACTTTATGGATCCCAAATTATGTGATAACTTGCCTGATATAATGGAACACAGATATTTGCATTATTCCTTTACCAATCAATCCCCGGTTTTTATGACCCCGAGATGGAAGCCTTTTGAAAACATTTATGGGAAAAGGAGAAAATGCTGGTAACCAGCATTTTCTCCTTTTGCACAATGTTTTCTACCCAGTTGGAAAAAAAAATTCAATTTTTGAATCATATTTCTTTTGTCATCTGCAAATGCTTTCACCTTTCAACCTAAAATTTTGTCAATCGGTAAAGAGTTTGTCTCCTTTTGCAAGAGCATGCCTCATTTATATGAAACAGTGGACTTTATGGATCCATGATCTATGTGGTCTAATCTTGATCTACAGTATTATATAGGTTGATCTTACTTTCCCAATTTGGTGCGAGTCGTACCTAGGTTTACAGTTGAAAATACTGTTTACAGAGCTTATTTAATGTGTTGCATTTTATAAGCTCTGGGCCCTTCAGGATTCTACCATTCCAATACCAAACCAACCGTCTGTCACCATCTGTAAAACAGTGTGTAAGGCGGAAAAAATAAATAGCATAATAAAGAAAATTAGGAAAATTCTTGATTATTTTATAAACAAGTTATAAACCATCTCTTCCAAACTGCTGCTTTACCCCTAGCAAAACAACTTGTGTTTTAATGATCCTGAGAAAGAAGGCTTATTAAAATATTGTAGGAAAAGGAAAAAATACTGGTAACCAGCATTTACTCCTTTTCTTACAATGCTCTGTACCTTTTCAGAGACAAATCCCATTATTGAAGCCACATTCAGGGTTTCATTGACAATATTATTGCTTTCTAAGGACAAAATCTAACACTTTATCATCTGGCATGGAATTTATTTTCAGAAATTTTACTTCTTGGATTTAACTGTTTTTCTTGCATCTGCAGCTCAGCATAAAAATCCCATTTTTCAAAAATGTCTGCATAATTCTTTGTAGTTTTGAAGAAAACAGTCAACATTGGATTTGTCATCTGCAAATGATTTCAGTTTGGACGAGTTTAAAATTTTATTGTGGTGTCTGTGAGGTAGAACATCTGCCTCATAAGCCAAAAGTCTAAAGATCGTTATGTGGGAGCAGGTGTCAACTTTGGGATTTTTCATTGGCCCTCATATTCCATGTGAGTACTAGTGTAGTTCCCAGGAAGCAGAATCGAGAAAGATTAATATCATTTGTAAGACCTCGTTTCTCAATGATGTATAATAAATTTGCTTAACCCTTTACCAAACAATTCCTGGATTTAACAACCCGGAGATAGAAGCATTTTTAAAACATCATGGGAAAAGGAGAAAATGCTTGTAACTAGTATTTTCTCCTTTTCCCACACTGTTTTCTATCTTGCTGGAAACAAATTTCAATTTTTGAGTTACGTCTATTTTGTAGTCTGTAAGTGCTTTGAATATGGATCAGTCTAAAATTTTGTTGTTTGGTAAAGAGTTAAACTAAACTAAAATTTTGTTGTGTGGGAAAGGGTCAAATCTAAAGATTTGAGCTTCATACACTTCATAACCTGTTTATTCTACTTTTATTGTGAAACTAGTCAAATGCTGTTTCTATCTTTGAAATTGCAGAAAACATTCTGAAAAAAGGAGAAAACGCTTGTAACCAGCATTTTCTCCCTTTTCAACAATGTTATCAAAATGCTACTCTGTCAAAGTCATAAAACCTCTGTTTGGAAATGGGTTAATGTAGTTTTAGAGTAAAGGGTAATGCATAATGTCATATGAAGGGCAGATAGAGTGACTTTGTACATTATGTAGTTTTTAAAAGTTTAACCCTTTACCAGATGACAAAATTTTAGCCTCATCCAAATTGAAAGCATGATTTTGAAGATGACAAATCAATGTGGCTCAAATGGTGCAACTGTTTAGTGATAGGTAGAAAACGGCATAATACCGTAAAACGCCCCGCCATAAATCGCGAAAACCCATGAAAATCAAAATTATGTTTCAAAAAAATGCAACTGACTTATGCATTCATTTCGCATACTCAGAATACAATATTTTTCAACAGAATGAAGCTGAAAATTTCATTAAATTTCTTCTTTTAACTCAAATAACAATGTCACATGTAAGCATTGAGTGTATAGCAGAGGGGCATTTTACTGTATTATGCCTAGAAAACATTGTGTGAAGAGGAGAAAATGCTGGTTACCAGCATGTTCTCCTTTGCCCACAATGTTTTCAAAAGGCTTCTTTCCAAAGATCGTCAAGTTATAATTGTGTGGTTAAGGGTTAAATGTTGAAATGTTCTATTGGAGTGAAGAGTCCTGTGTGTGTTTGTTATCTATTTGGAGGGTTGTGCCTGTTGCATCAGCACATGGATTCTGTGAATCATGGGAAAGCAAATCATGTTAAGCTATAAACTGAGGGGTCAGCAAGCATCTTTAGACATGTATTTTTGCAAGGGATATACCTGAATAGTGTGCGGCAGTGCTGGAAAGAGTTCTGGGGTAAGCTTTATCTTAGAAATTTTCAGTTTTAGAGCATATTTTTTGAGGGTAGACTTTGAAACCATTGACTGTTGAAAGGTTGTCATGTTTTTTAATAGTTTGACAGTGCTGAAGAAGGAGCAGTGCTGTTTTTCTTGCAGTGCAATCATGGGTTGCAGAAGCATGTTGTTGAAATTTTTAAATACTGTATTGAGTTATGTTTTGGTACTATGGCTCCATATATAGTATTTTAATAGCATTCACCCAAGAATCATGCAAGCCCTGTAGAAATGGTGATAAGTGACTTTTTCAAAATACCAAAAAAAACGTTAGCGCAGTTGATTCCTTTAATCACAAAAGTCCAAAAGCCAAAGGGAAACTTTTATTGTTATGGTGTTACCATGGCAACGACCACTGAAAGTTTTTGCACCCAGAAACATTTTTTCCTATTTAAAACTTGAAAAATTATGCACTTTGAAGTTAAAACATATTTGTCACCAAAAGTCCAGTGAGTTGTGCTATCATTACATAATCACCCATGTATTGGCTTTCAATATCAAGAATGTAAAAATAAAAATAAGCTTTCAGAATGTGCTTCTATGGCAACGAACAATGGATGTATTTTGCCCCTCTGCTGGTGGCTTAAATTGACAGATTTCTATCTCAATTATCTCCTAACAGCAAAGCTAGGATTCAAGATTTCAGTATTAGACATATAGACTAATGTATTGGGTCACAAATGAAAAAATAAAAAAGGTCAAAATGTTTTTAGCTCAGGTAACTGTGGCAACCAAAGTGGCAACATATTTGTAAAATTTGGAACATGCCGTATTTCATGCAATAAAATGACCACTAAACACAATTATATAAACATCAGTTAATATGACATATGAAGCACTAATAGAGATGTACAGCGAGAGTCGAAAGCCGAGAACGAGAGCCGAAAGCGGAAAAACTCCAGGGGTCGTATAAATACACTCCACGGAATGAAGTTTGAGATACTGATGCAAATCACGTTAACTTTTTCGCGTAGATTATTCAGTTTCAGAGGGTAAGACCTATTTCTATCCATCTTTGCAAGCCAAGGCTGACAATTCACTACGCTACTCTACCCTTGGTGGATCGAGCTTGATTTTTGCATTCCCCCATACGCTTTTTCATTGGATGCAGCCAGCTCTAACTACAACGAATGAAATCGCTTGTAGCATTTCGTCTTTGATAAAAATAGAATAAGGTTGTTACCTTTTGAATAGAAGGTAAACATGGAAACCCAAATGGATGTGTGCTTATCGCTTCATGTGTATTCCTAAGCGGTTTGTAAAACGATATTTCATTGGCTTTTAGAAATATGATGTAAAGAGGTAGCATCGCAGGAATCTCGAAATCGGGCTCAATCAGCCAAGGTAAGATCCACGTAGTGATCATAGCCTTTGCTCGTGAAGATGATTTCTATCCCACGGCATACCAGTTTACCATACATATAAACTGTTTTGGACAAATATCTCCTGTTGGTTTCTCCAAACACTGCGGATGGCCTTAAATATTTTGGGAATCCTGTGTGACTCAGTGGTAAAATGTTGGGCTCGTGACCTGGAGGCCAAAGGGTCTAGCCTCTCCGGATCCATTGGGTTTTTAATGGGAGTGTCATTAGGCAAGACACTTCAGAGCCCTAGCCTAGTACCGGTGAAACCCAAGAAATGTATGCGAGCTGTCGCCGTGATATGACTGAAATGATGTTGAAAGCTGTACTTTGATTGTGAAAGTATATGTTTTGAATGCGAAGAACAGTAACAAAAATAGCATCGGAGCTGACACCTTCAGACTAAAGGTACTTTCCAACAAATGTTTACTAGTGACTAGTCAGCATTCATTATAGATTTAGTCTTAGACTGTTGTTTTATAAATAATCATTCTATCATGGTTCATCATTCAATATACGGCAGTAGTGAATTATAAGGCACAATCGGTAATCCACGAGGGGAAGGTTTTCTATTAGGTTTCAATGAATACAACGGAACAAAATGGTGGAAATGCACACAGGAAATCGGCCAGGAATTCTCACCCATTTTCAAAACCTTTTTTCAAATTTCATCAAAAGATTATAATATCTTGTAATAATTACAGTCACGGCCATCATATGACAAGCTTTTAAGAAGGAGATTAATTCTAAACAATCAACCAATCAAACTAAAATTTCTGTAATTAGTCAAACCTGTTTCGTGCAAACTTCTGTGAATTCATCTGTATTTCACTTTCTGTTTATTTGGAGCAAACATATCATCATAGTTTCGAATTGGCCAGGGTCAAAATTATAAACAATAGAGAAAGACAATTTTTTTCATCCAATTCTGATAAGAAGAAACTTAATACACACATGAATTATGCAAGAAGGTGATTTCTACCGTTCCTTCTTCCCAAGTTTGAACCAAAATGCGAAACGGAGGTTAAGGCTTTGGCTGTAGCTGTCACAACACTATAAAGCAAAATCAACTATCTTTAAAGCTTCAGTGATTGCTTAATCGCAGGCCATTGGCTTTTCTGCCTCTTGCTTTCTAAAGTAAATCCCAAGTCAAAAACTAACAACAAAATAAACAATAAGATGTAAGGATAAACAGGGCCAATAAAAAAATTCCTTTTGCTTAGTCCTATTGCCTCATAAAAATGTAAAATTCTCTTTGTTACTTCCTATTGCATATATCAAACAATGGCAACTGAAGTGTAATTTTTCTAATCTCTTCAATCCGCAACAAGAAACCCAGTTACATTGACTACCGTCTCATGTTTTGGTCTTTTCAAGCCCCTTGCAAGAATTACTTCCCTTTAACCCTCGATGCACCCCCCCCCCCCCTCCCCAGCACTTTACTTGATTTGCTTTTCTAACTCAGCCCACAAGAAATGCTGCACATTGAAACTTTCAATAGACCAAGGTGATCAATGTACAGTGTAAAAAGAAAAACCAGAAATGAATGCGACAAGTGGCTAAAAAAAGACTGAAAACTCTTTCAGTTACTTCCTATTGCATATATCAAACAATGGCAACTGAAGTGTAATTTTTCTAATCTCTTCAAACCGCAACAAGAAACCCAGTTACGTTGACTACCGTCACATATGTGCCAGTTACGCTCATGCGAAAACCCCAGAAATGAATGTGACAGGTGGCTAAAAAAAGACTGAAAACTCTCAGTTGCTTCCTATTGCATATATCAAACAAAGGCAACTGAAGTGTAATATTTCTAATTTCTTCAAACCACAACAAGAAGCCCAGTTATGTTGACTACCGTCTCGTATGTGCCAGTTACGCTCATCCGAAAACCCCAGAAAATAATGCGACAAGTGGCTAAAAAAAGACTGAAGGCTCTTTCAGTAGCAACTGCTTCTTATTGCATAAATCAAACAAAAGGAACTAAATTTTCAATGTGTATTTTTTTTCTCCAATCTCTTTATACCGTGACGACAAATCCATTTACGTTGACTACCGTCTCATAGGTGCCGGTTACGTGCCCGCGAAAATCGAATTACGGAACATTTCATAGCAGACGACACCGGTTGCTTAATAGGTCAAATATAGGGAACTTAGTTTCTAATATCTGTTTTTTATTTCTGCATTCTTTTTTTACTGTGACAACAAACCCTTTTAGGTTGTCTGTTGTCTCGCAGGTGCCACTTACGTATCCGCAAAAACATGAAAAATCGACTTAAGGAATATTTTATAGCAGACGCCAACTGTTGCTTAAGTCAATTATATGGATTTTTCTTTTTCTTTTTCTCTCACTAGGGCCATTGGTTTGGTTACGGTGACCATCTCACGCATACGTGACTGTTACTTGCTGCGCATAAAATCGTAAAATCAACTTCAACACTTTATGAGGCAACTGATACCTATTGTACAATTCAAGGACAGGTAAACAAAATTTTTACCTGTTTTCTTACCAGGGTCATGAAAACATTGAACCAATTTTGACGACCGCGCGAGTCAAAAGTCAATTTTATGTTTAATCGCTGCGCAAAAATATAAAATTCAGAAGCAACCGTTTGCTGTTGCGGATACTTTTTCCGATAAAAAAATCTAGAAGTAGGCCATAAAGATACAATAAGATGTAAGAATAACTAAAAATCAATTCCTTCTTTGATAGGGTAGAAAACATTGTGGGAAAAGGAGAAAATGCTGGTAACCTGCATTGTCTCCTTTCCTCAGATTATTTTCAAAAGCCATCTCTTTCAGGGGTGTTAAAAGGCATCATTGTGCGGTAAAAGGTTAATAAGAATAAACAGATATTTCCCCCCCCCCCCCCCCCCATCAGCCAATCAAATCTCTTCCCTCTCTGAAATTATCCAATCAGAGAAGCTTTAAGGAAATCAGAATGAAAACCAACAGCCAATCAGAGAAGACTTTAGAAATTTCAACAGCCAATCAGAGAGCTTCAAATTGGCGCCAAAATGGCGCCCTAATTTATCGATTTAAAACAGTAAAAAAAACGGCATAAAAGTGGATTTAAAGTCTTCTTTAAAGGCTGCTGTGCAGTCCTTGGCAAACTGCCATCCACACATGCCAGATTTCATTGAAAATGGGCACACAATTAAGAAAATAGGGGCGTAGAAGGCCATGTTTTGGTCTTTTCAAGCCTCTTGCAAGAATTACTTCCCTTTATTCCTCGATGCACCCCCCCTCCCCAGCTCATATGTTTTGGTCTTTTCAAGCCTCTTGCAAGAATTACTTCCCTTTAACCCTCGATGCACCCCCCTCCCCAGCCCTTTACTGGATTTGCTTTTTTAACTCAGCCCACAAGAAATGCTGAACATTGAAACCTTCAATGGACCAAAGTGATCAATGTACAGTGAAAAAAAACCAAAAAAAAAAAACCAGAAATTAATGCGAGAAGTGGCTAAAAAAAGACTGAAAACTCTTTTCAGTTACTTCCTATTGCATATATCAAACAATGGCAACTGAAGTGTAATTTTTCTAATCTCTTCAATCCGCAACAAGAAACCCAGTTACATTGACTACCGTCTCATGTTTTGGTCTTTTCAAGCCCCTTGCAAGAATTACTTCCCTTTAACCCTCGATGCACCCCCCCCCTCCCCAGCACTTTACTTGATTTGCTTTTCTAACTCAGCCCACAAGAAATGCTGCACATTGAAACTTTCAATAGACCAAGGTGATCAATGTACAGTGTAAAAAGAAAAACCAGAAATGAATGCGACAAGTGGCTAAAAAAAGACTGAAAACTCTTTCAGTTACTTCCTATTGCATATATCAAACAATGGCAACTGAAGTGTAATTTTTCTAATCTCTTCAAACCGCAACAAGAAACCCAGTTACGTTGACTACCGTCACATATGTGCCAGTTACGCTCATGCGAAAACCCCAGAAATGAATGTGACAGGTGGCTAAAAAAAGACTGAAAACTCTCAGTTGCTTCTTATTGCATATATCAAACAAAGGCAACTGAAGTGTAATATTTCTAATTTCTTCAAACCACAACAAGAAGCCCAGTTATGTTGACTACCGTCTCGTATGTGCCAGTTACGCTCATCCGAAAACCCCAGAAAATAATGCGACAAGTGGCTAAAAAAAGACTGAAGGCTCTTTCAGTAGCAACTGCTTCTTATTGCATAAATCAAACAAAAGGAACTAAATTTTCAATGTGTATTTTTTTTCTCCAATCTCTTTATACCGTGACGACAAATCCATTTACGTTGACTACCGTCTCATAGGTGCCGGTTACGTGCCCGCGAAAATCGAATTACGGAACATTTCATAGCAGACGACACCGGTTGCTTAATAGGTCAAATATAGGGAACTTAGTTTCTAATATCTGTTTTTTATTTCTGCATTCTTTTTTTACTGTGACAACAAACCCTTTTAGGTTGTCTGTTGTCTCGCAGGTGCCACTTACGTATCCGCAAAAACATGAAAAATCGACTTAAGGAATATTTTATAGCAGACGCCAACTGTTGCTTAAGTCAATTATATGGATTTTTCTTTTTCTTTTTCTCTCACTAGGGCCATTGGTTTGGTTACGGTGACCATCTCACGCATACGTGACTGTTACTTGCTGCGCATAAAATCGTAAAATCAACTTCAACACTTTATGAGGCAACTGATACCTATTGTACAATTCAAGGACAGGTAAACAAAATTTTTACCTGTTTTCTTACCAGGGTCATGAAAACATTGAACCAATTTTGACGACCGCGCGAGTCAAAAGTCAATTTTATGTTTAATCGCTGCGCAAAAATATAAAATTCAGAAGCAACCGTTTGCTGTTGCGGATACTTTTTCCGATAAAAAAATCTAGAAGTAGGCCATAAAGATACAATAAGATGTAAGAATAACTAAAAATCAATTCCTTCTTTGATAGGGTAGAAAACATTGTGGGAAAAGGAGAAAATGCTGGTAACCTGCATTGTCTCCTTTCCTCAGATTATTTTCAAAAGCCATCTCTTTCAGGGGGTGTTAAAAGGCATCATTGTGCGGTAAAAGGTTAATAAGAATAAACAGATATTTCCCCCCCCCCCCCATCAGCCAATCAAATCTCTTCCCTCTCTGAAATTATCCAATCAGAGAAGCTTTAAGGAAATCAGAATGAAAACCAACAGCCAATCAGAGAAGACTTTAGAAATTTCAACAGCCAATCAGAGAGCTTCAAATTGGCGCCAAAATGGCGCCCTAATTTATCGATTTAAAACAGTAAAAAAAACGGCATAAAAGTGGATTTAAAGTCTTCTTTAAAGGCTGCTGTGCAGTCCTTGGCAAACTGCCATCCACACATGCCAGATTTCATTGAAAATGGGCACACAATTAAGAAAATAGGGGCGTAGAAGGCCATGTTTTGGTCTTTTCAAGCCTCTTGCAAGAATTACTTCCCTTTATTCCTCGATGCACCCCCCCTCCCCAGCTCATATGTTTTGGTCTTTTCAAGCCTCTTGCAAGAATTACTTCCCTTTAACCCTCGATGCACCCCCCTCCCCAGCCCTTTACTGGATTTGCTTTTTTAACTCAGCCCACAAGAAATGCTGAACATTGAAACCTTCAATGGACCAAAGTGATCAATGTACAGTGAAAAAAAACCAAAAAAAAAAAACCAGAAATTAATGCGAGAAGTGGCTAAAAAAAGACTGAAAACTCTTTTCAGTTACTTCCTATTGCATATATCAAACAATGGCAACTGAAGTGTAATTTTTCTAATCTCTTCAATCCGCAACAAGAAACCCAGTTACATTGACTACCGTCTCATGTTTTGGTCTTTTCAAGCCCCTTGCAAGAATTACTTCCCTTTAACCCTCGATGCACCCCCCCCCCTCCCCAGCACTTTACTTGATTTGCTTTTCTAACTCAGCCCACAAGAAATGCTGCACATTGAAACTTTCAATAGACCAAGGTGATCAATGTACAGTGTAAAAAGAAAAACCAGAAATGAATGCGACAAGTGGCTAAAAAAAGACTGAAAACTCTTTCAGTTACTTCCTATTGCATATATCAAACAATGGCAACTGAAGTGTAATTTTTCTAATCTCTTCAAACCGCAACAAGAAACCCAGTTACGTTGACTACCGTCACATATGTGCCAGTTACGCTCATGCGAAAACCCCAGAAATGAATGTGACAGGTGGCTAAAAAAAGACTGAAAACTCTCAGTTGCTTCTTATTGCATATATCAAACAAAGGCAACTGAAGTGTAATATTTCTAATTTCTTCAAACCACAACAAGAAGCCCAGTTATGTTGACTACCGTCTCGTATGTGCCAGTTACGCTCATCCGAAAACCCCAGAAAATAATGCGACAAGTGGCTAAAAAAAGACTGAAGGCTCTTTCAGTAGCAACTGCTTCTTATTGCATAAATCAAACAAAAGGAACTAAATTTTCAATGTGTATTTTTTTTCTCCAATCTCTTTATACCGTGACGACAAATCCATTTACGTTGACTACCGTCTCATAGGTGCCGGTTACGTGCCCGCGAAAATCGAATTACGGAACATTTCATAGCAGACGACACCGGTTGCTTAATAGGTCAAATATAGGGAACTTAGTTTCTAATATCTGTTTTTTATTTCTGCATTCTTTTTTTACTGTGACAACAAACCCTTTTAGGTTGTCTGTTGTCTCGCAGGTGCCACTTACGTATCCGCAAAAACATGAAAAATCGACTTAAGGAATATTTTATAGCAGACGCCAACTGTTGCTTAAGTCAATTATATGGATTTTTCTTTTTCTTTTTCTCTCACTAGGGCCATTGGTTTGGTTACGGTGACCATCTCACGCATACGTGACTGTTACTTGCTGCGCATAAAATCGTAAAATCAACTTCAACACTTTATGAGGCAACTGATACCTATTGTACAATTCAAGGACAGGTAAACAAAATTTTTACCTGTTTTCTTACCAGGGTCATGAAAACATTGAACCAATTTTGACGACCGCGCGAGTCAAAAGTCAATTTTATGTTTAATCGCTGCGCAAAAATATAAAATTCAGAAGCAACCGTTTGCTGTTGCGGATACTTTTTCCGATAAAAAAATCTAGAAGTAGGCCATAAAGATACAATAAGATGTAAGAATAACTAAAAATCAATTCCTTCTTTGATAGGGTAGAAAACATTGTGGGAAAAGGAGAAAATGCTGGTAACCTGCATTGTCTCCTTTCCTCAGATTATTTTCAAAAGCCATCTCTTTCAGGGGTGTTAAAAGGCATCATTGTGCGGTAAAAGGTTAATAAGAATAAACAGATATTTCCCCCCCCCCCCATCAGCCAATCAAATCTCTTCCCTCTCTGAAATTATCCAATCAGAGAAGCTTTAAGGAAATCAGAATGAAAACCAACAGCCAATCAGAGAAGACTTTAGAAATTTCAACAGCCAATCAGAGAGCTTCAAATTGGCGCCAAAATGGCGCCCTAATTTATCGATTTAAAACAGTAAAAAAAACGGCATAAAAGTGGATTTAAAGTCTTCTTTAAAGGCTGCTGTGCAGTCCTTGGCAAACTGCCATCCACACATGCCAGATTTCATTGAAAATGGGCACACAATTAAGAAAATAGGGGCGTAGAAGGCCATGTTTTGGTCTTTTCAAGCCTCTTGCAAGAATTACTTCCCTTTATTCCTCGATGCACCCCCCCTCCCCAGCTCATATGTTTTGGTCTTTTCAAGCCTCTTGCAAGAATTACTTCCCTTTAACCCTCGATGCACCCCCCTCCCCAGCCCTTTACTGGATTTGCTTTTTTAACTCAGCCCACAAGAAATGCTGAACATTGAAACCTTCAATGGACCAAAGTGATCAATGTACAGTGAAAAAAAACCAAAAAAAAAAAACCAGAAATTAATGCGAGAAGTGGCTAAAAAAAGACTGAAAACTCTTTTCAGTTACTTCCTATTGCATATATCAAACAATGGCAACTGAAGTGTAATTTTTCTAATCTCTTCAATCCGCAACAAGAAACCCAGTTACATTGACTACCGTCTCATGTTTTGGTCTTTTCAAGCCCCTTGCAAGAATTACTTCCCTTTAACCCTCGATGCACCCCCCCCCCTCCCCAGCACTTTACTTGATTTGCTTTTCTAACTCAGCCCACAAGAAATGCTGCACATTGAAACTTTCAATAGACCAAGGTGATCAATGTACAGTGTAAAAAGAAAAACCAGAAATGAATGCGACAAGTGGCTAAAAAAAGACTGAAAACTCTTTCAGTTACTTCCTATTGCATATATCAAACAATGGCAACTGAAGTGTAATTTTTCTAATCTCTTCAAACCGCAACAAGAAACCCAGTTACGTTGACTACCGTCACATATGTGCCAGTTACGCTCATGCGAAAACCCCAGAAATGAATGTGACAGGTGGCTAAAAAAAGACTGAAAACTCTCAGTTGCTTCCTATTGCATATATCAAACAAAGGCAACTGAAGTGTAATATTTCTAATTTCTTCAAACCACAACAAGAAGCCCAGTTATGTTGACTACCGTCTCGTATGTGCCAGTTACGCTCATCCGAAAACCCCAGAAAATAATGCGACAAGTGGCTAAAAAAAGACTGAAGGCTCTTTCAGTAGCAACTGCTTCTTATTGCATAAATCAAACAAAAGGAACTAAATTTTCAATGTGTATTTTTTTTCTCCAATCTCTTTATACCGTGACGACAAATCCATTTACGTTGACTACCGTCTCATAGGTGCCGGTTACGTGCCCGCGAAAATCGAATTACGGAACATTTCATAGCAGACGACACCGGTTGCTTAATAGGTCAAATATAGGGAACTTAGTTTCTAATATCTGTTTTTTATTTCTGCATTCTTTTTTTACTGTGACAACAAACCCTTTTAGGTTGTCTGTTGTCTCGCAGGTGCCACTTACGTATCCGCAAAAACATGAAAAATCGACTTAAGGAATATTTTATAGCAGACGCCAACTGTTGCTTAAGTCAATTATATGGATTTTTCTTTTTCTTTTTCTCTCACTAGGGCCATTGGTTTGGTTACGGTGACCATCTCACGCATACGTGACTGTTACTTGCTGCGCATAAAATCGTAAAATCAACTTCAACACTTTATGAGGCAACTGATACCTATTGTACAATTCAAGGACAGGTAAACAAAATTTTTACCTGTTTTCTTACCAGGGTCATGAAAACATTGAACCAATTTTGACGACCGCGCGAGTCAAAAGTCAATTTTATGTTTAATCGCTGCGCAAAAATATAAAATTCAGAAGCAACCGTTTGCTGTTGCGGATACTTTTTCCGATAAAAAAATCTAGAAGTAGGCCATAAAGATACAATAAGATGTAAGAATAACTAAAAATCAATTCCTTCTTTGATAGGGTAGAAAACATTGTGGGAAAAGGAGAAAATGCTGGTAACCTGCATTGTCTCCTTTCCTCAGATTATTTTCAAAAGCCATCTCTTTCAGGGGTGTTAAAAGGCATCATTGTGCGGTAAAAGGTTAATAAGAATAAACAGATATTTCCCCCCCCCCCCATCAGCCAATCAAATCTCTTCCCTCTCTGAAATTATCCAATCAGAGAAGCTTTAAGGAAATCAGAATGAAAACCAACAGCCAATCAGAGAAGACTTTAGAAATTTCAACAGCCAATCAGAGAGCTTCAAATTGGCGCCAAAATGGCGCCCTAATTTATCGATTTAAAACAGTAAAAAAAACGGCATAAAAGTGGATTTAAAGTCTTCTTTAAAGGCTGCTGTGCAGTCCTTGGCAAACTGCCATCCACACATGCCAGATTTCATTGAAAATGGGCACACAATTAAGAAAATAGGGGCGTAGAAGGCCATGTTTTGGTCTTTTCAAGCCTCTTGCAAGAATTACTTCCCTTTATTCCTCGATGCACCCCCCCTCCCCAGCTCATATGTTTTGGTCTTTTCAAGCCTCTTGCAAGAATTACTTCCCTTTAACCCTCGATGCACCCCCCTCCCCAGCCCTTTACTGGATTTGCTTTTTTAACTCAGCCCACAAGAAATGCTGAACATTGAAACCTTCAATGGACCAAAGTGATCAATGTACAGTGAAAAAAAACCAAAAAAAAAAAACCAGAAATTAATGCGAGAAGTGGCTAAAAAAAGACTGAAAACTCTTTTCAGTTACTTCCTATTGCATATATCAAACAATGGCAACTGAAGTGTAATTTTTCTAATCTCTTCAATCCGCAACAAGAAACCCAGTTACATTGACTACCGTCTCATGTTTTGGTCTTTTCAAGCCCCTTGCAAGAATTACTTCCCTTTAACCCTCGATGCACCCCCCCCCCTCCCCAGCACTTTACTTGATTTGCTTTTCTAACTCAGCCCACAAGAAATGCTGCACATTGAAACTTTCAATAGACCAAGGTGATCAATGTACAGTGTAAAAAGAAAAACCAGAAATGAATGCGACAAGTGGCTAAAAAAAGACTGAAAACTCTTTCAGT
Source organism: Tridacna crocea (assembly GCA_943736015.1). Classification (NCBI taxonomy): domain Eukaryota; kingdom Metazoa; phylum Mollusca; class Bivalvia; order Cardiida; family Cardiidae; genus Tridacna; species Tridacna crocea. The sequence continues at coordinate 38,188,185 of OX031068.1, forward strand.
TACTTCCTATTGCATATATCAAACAATGGCAACTGAAGTGTAATTTTTCTAATCTCTTCAAACCGCAACAAGAAACCCAGTTACGTTGACTACCGTCACATATGTGCCAGTTACGCTCATGCGAAAACCCCAGAAATGAATGTGACAGGTGGCTAAAAAAAGACTGAAAACTCTCAGTTGCTTCCTATTGCATATATCAAACAAAGGCAACTGAAGTGTAATATTTCTAATTTCTTCAAACCACAACAAGAAGCCCAGTTATGTTGACTACCGTCTCGTATGTGCCAGTTACGCTCATCCGAAAACCCCAGAAAATAATGCGACAAGTGGCTAAAAAAAGACTGAAGGCTCTTTCAGTAGCAACTGCTTCTTATTGCATAAATCAAACAAAAGGAACTAAATTTTCAATGTGTATTTTTTTTCTCCAATCTCTTTATACCGTGACGACAAATCCATTTACGTTGACTACCGTCTCATAGGTGCCGGTTACGTGCCCGCGAAAATCGAATTACGGAACATTTCATAGCAGACGACACCGGTTGCTTAATAGGTCAAATATAGGGAACTTAGTTTCTAATATCTGTTTTTTATTTCTGCATTCTTTTTTTACTGTGACAACAAACCCTTTTAGGTTGTCTGTTGTCTCGCAGGTGCCACTTACGTATCCGCAAAAACATGAAAAATCGACTTAAGGAATATTTTATAGCAGACGCCAACTGTTGCTTAAGTCAATTATATGGATTTTTCTTTTTCTTTTTCTCTCACTAGGGCCATTGGTTTGGTTACGGTGACCATCTCACGCATACGTGACTGTTACTTGCTGCGCATAAAATCGTAAAATCAACTTCAACACTTTATGAGGCAACTGATACCTATTGTACAATTCAAGGACAGGTAAACAAAATTTTTACCTGTTTTCTTACCAGGGTCATGAAAACATTGAACCAATTTTGACGACCGCGCGAGTCAAAAGTCAATTTTATGTTTAATCGCTGCGCAAAAATATAAAATTCAGAAGCAACCGTTTGCTGTTGCGGATACTTTTTCCGATAAAAAAATCTAGAAGTAGGCCATAAAGATACAATAAGATGTAAGAATAACTAAAAATCAATTCCTTCTTTGATAGGGTAGAAAACATTGTGGGAAAAGGAGAAAATGCTGGTAACCTGCATTGTCTCCTTTCCTCAGATTATTTTCAAAAGCCATCTCTTTCAGGGGTGTTAAAAGGCATCATTGTGCGGTAAAAGGTTAATAAGAATAAACAGATATTTCCCCCCCCCCCCATCAGCCAATCAAATCTCTTCCCTCTCTGAAATTATCCAATCAGAGAAGCTTTAAGGAAATCAGAATGAAAACCAACAGCCAATCAGAGAAGACTTTAGAAATTTCAACAGCCAATCAGAGAGCTTCAAATTGGCGCCAAAATGGCGCCCTAATTTATCGATTTAAAACAGTAAAAAAAACGGCATAAAAGTGGATTTAAAGTCTTCTTTAAAGGCTGCTGTGCAGTCCTTGGCAAACTGCCATCCACACATGCCAGATTTCATTGAAAATGGGCACACAATTAAGAAAATAGGGGCGTAGAAGGCCATGTTTTGGTCTTTTCAAGCCTCTTGCAAGAATTACTTCCCTTTATTCCTCGATGCACCCCCCCTCCCCAGCTCATATGTTTTGGTCTTTTCAAGCCTCTTGCAAGAATTACTTCCCTTTAACCCTCGATGCACCCCCCTCCCCAGCCCTTTACTGGATTTGCTTTTTTAACTCAGCCCACAAGAAATGCTGAACATTGAAACCTTCAATGGACCAAAGTGATCAATGTACAGTGAAAAAAAACCAAAAAAAAAAAACCAGAAATTAATGCGAGAAGTGGCTAAAAAAAGACTGAAAACTCTTTTCAGTTACTTCCTATTGCATATATCAAACAATGGCAACTGAAGTGTAATTTTTCTAATCTCTTCAATCCGCAACAAGAAACCCAGTTACATTGACTACCGTCTCATGTTTTGGTCTTTTCAAGCCCCTTGCAAGAATTACTTCCCTTTAACCCTCGATGCACCCCCCCCCCTCCCCAGCACTTTACTTGATTTGCTTTTCTAACTCAGCCCACAAGAAATGCTGCACATTGAAACTTTCAATAGACCAAGGTGATCAATGTACAGTGTAAAAAGAAAAACCAGAAATGAATGCGACAAGTGGCTAAAAAAAGACTGAAAACTCTTTCAGTTACTTCCTATTGCATATATCAAACAATGGCAACTGAAGTGTAATTTTTCTAATCTCTTCAAACCGCAACAAGAAACCCAGTTACGTTGACTACCGTCACATATGTGCCAGTTACGCTCATGCGAAAACCCCAGAAATGAATGTGACAGGTGGCTAAAAAAAGACTGAAAACTCTCAGTTGCTTCCTATTGCATATATCAAACAAAGGCAACTGAAGTGTAATATTTCTAATTTCTTCAAACCACAACAAGAAGCCCAGTTATGTTGACTACCGTCTCGTATGTGCCAGTTACGCTCATCCGAAAACCCCAGAAAATAATGCGACAAGTGGCTAAAAAAAGACTGAAGGCTCTTTCAGTAGCAACTGCTTCTTATTGCATAAATCAAACAAAAGGAACTAAATTTTCAATGTGTATTTTTTTTCTCCAATCTCTTTATACCGTGACGACAAATCCATTTACGTTGACTACCGTCTCATAGGTGCCGGTTACGTGCCCGCGAAAATCGAATTACGGAACATTTCATAGCAGACGACACCGGTTGCTTAATAGGTCAAATATAGGGAACTTAGTTTCTAATATCTGTTTTTTATTTCTGCATTCTTTTTTTACTGTGACAACAAACCCTTTTAGGTTGTCTGTTGTCTCGCAGGTGCCACTTACGTATCCGCAAAAACATGAAAAATCGACTTAAGGAATATTTTATAGCAGACGCCAACTGTTGCTTAAGTCAATTATATGGATTTTTCTTTTTCTTTTTCTCTCACTAGGGCCATTGGTTTGGTTACGGTGACCATCTCACGCATACGTGACTGTTACTTGCTGCGCATAAAATCGTAAAATCAACTTCAACACTTTATGAGGCAACTGATACCTATTGTACAATTCAAGGACAGGTAAACAAAATTTTTACCTGTTTTCTTACCAGGGTCATGAAAACATTGAACCAATTTTGACGACCGCGCGAGTCAAAAGTCAATTTTATGTTTAATCGCTGCGCAAAAATATAAAATTCAGAAGCAACCGTTTGCTGTTGCGGATACTTTTTCCGATAAAAAAATCTAGAAGTAGGCCATAAAGATACAATAAGATGTAAGAATAACTAAAAATCAATTCCTTCTTTGATAGGGTAGAAAACATTGTGGGAAAAGGAGAAAATGCTGGTAACCTGCATTGTCTCCTTTCCTCAGATTATTTTCAAAAGCCATCTCTTTCAGGGGTGTTAAAAGGCATCATTGTGCGGTAAAAGGTTAATAAGAATAAACAGATATTTCCCCCCCCCCCCCCATCAGCCAATCAAATCTCTTCCCTCTCTGAAATTATCCAATCAGAGAAGCTTTAAGGAAATCAGAATGAAAACCAACAGCCAATCAGAGAAGACTTTAGAAATTTCAACAGCCAATCAGAGAGCTTCAAATTGGCGCCAAAATGGCGCCCTAATTTATCGATTTAAAACAGTAAAAAAAACGGCATAAAAGTGGATTTAAAGTCTTTTTTAAAGGCTGCTGTGCAGTCCTTGGCAAACTGCCATCCACACATGCCAGATTTCATTGAAAATGGGCACACAATTAAGAAAATAGGGGCGTAGAAGGCCATGTTTTGGTCTTTTCAAGCCTCTTGCAAGAATTACTTCCCTTTATTCCTCGATGCACCCCCCCTCCCCAGCTCATATGTTTTGGTCTTTTCAAGCCTCTTGCAAGAATTACTTCCCTTTAACCCTCGATGCACCCCCCTCCCCAGCCCTTTACTGGATTTGCTTTTTTAACTCAGCCCACAAGAAATGCTGAACATTGAAACCTTCAATGGACCAAAGTGATCAATGTACAGTGAAAAAAAACCAAAAAAAAAAAACCAGAAATTAATGCGAGAAGTGGCTAAAAAAAGACTGAAAACTCTTTTCAGTTACTTCCTATTGCATATATCAAACAATGGCAACTGAAGTGTAATTTTTCTAATCTCTTCAATCCGCAACAAGAAACCCAGTTACATTGACTACCGTCTCATGTTTTGGTCTTTTCAAGCCCCTTGCAAGAATTACTTCCCTTTAACCCTCGATGCACCCCCCCCCCTCCCCAGCACTTTACTTGATTTGCTTTTCTAACTCAGCCCACAAGAAATGCTGCACATTGAAACTTTCAATAGACCAAGGTGATCAATGTACAGTGTAAAAAGAAAAACCAGAAATGAATGCGACAAGTGGCTAAAAAAAGACTGAAAACTCTTTCAGTTACTTCCTATTGCATATATCAAACAATGGCAACTGAAGTGTAATTTTTCTAATCTCTTCAAACCGCAACAAGAAACCCAGTTACGTTGACTACCGTCACATATGTGCCAGTTACGCTCATGCGAAAACCCCAGAAATGAATGTGACAGGTGGCTAAAAAAAGACTGAAAACTCTCAGTTGCTTCCTATTGCATATATCAAACAAAGGCAACTGAAGTGTAATATTTCTAATTTCTTCAAACCACAACAAGAAGCCCAGTTATGTTGACTACCGTCTCGTATGTGCCAGTTACGCTCATCCGAAAACCCCAGAAAATAATGCGACAAGTGGCTAAAAAAAGACTGAAGGCTCTTTCAGTAGCAACTGCTTCTTATTGCATAAATCAAACAAAAGGAACTAAATTTTCAATGTGTATTTTTTTTCTCCAATCTCTTTATACCGTGACGACAAATCCATTTACGTTGACTACCGTCTCATAGGTGCCGGTTACGTGCCCGCGAAAATCGAATTACGGAACATTTCATAGCAGACGACACCGGTTGCTTAATAGGTCAAATATAGGGAACTTAGTTTCTAATATCTGTTTTTTATTTCTGCAATCTTTTTTTACTGTGACAACAAACCCTTTTAGGTTGTCTGTTGTCTCGCAGGTGCCACTTACGTATCCGCAAAAACATGAAAAATCGACTTAAGGAATATTTTATAGCAGACGCCAACTGTTGCTTAAGTCAATTATATGGATTTTTCTTTTTCTTTTTCTCTCACTAGGGCCATTGGTTTGGTTACGGTGACCATCTCACGCATACGTGACTGTTACTTGCTGCGCATAAAATCGTAAAATCAACTTCAACACTTTATGAGGCAACTGATACCTATTGTACAATTCAAGGACAGGTAAACAAAATTTTTACCTGTTTTCTTACCAGGGTCATGAAAACATTGAACCAATTTTGACGACCGCGCGAGTCAAAAGTCAATTTTATGTTTAATCGCTGCGCAAAAATATAAAATTCAGAAGCAACCGTTTGCTGTTGCGGATACTTTTTCCGATAAAAAAATCTAGAAGTAGGCCATAAAGATACAATAAGATGTAAGAATAACTAAAAATCAATTCCTTCTTTGATAGGGTAGAAAACATTGTGGGAAAAGGAGAAAATGCTGGTAACCTGCATTGTCTCCTTTCCTCAGATTATTTTCAAAAGCCATCTCTTTCAGGGGTGTTAAAAGGCATCATTGTGCGGTAAAAGGTTAATAAGAATAAACAGATATTTCCCCCCCCCCATCAGCCAATCAAATCTCTTCCCTCTCTGAAATTATCCAATCAGAGAAGCTTTAAGGAAATCAGAATGAAAACCAACAGCCAATCAGAGAAGACTTTAGAAATTTCAACAGCCAATCAGAGAGCTTCAAATTGGCGCCAAAATGGCGCCCTAATTTATCGATTTAAAACAGTAAAAAAAACGGCATAAAAGTGGATTTAAAGTCTTCTTTAAAGGCTGCTGTGCAGTCCTTGGCAAACTGCCATCCACACATGCCAGATTTCATTGAAAATGGGCACACAATTAAGAAAATAGGGGCGTAGAAGGCCATGTTTTGGTCTTTTCAAGCCTCTTGCAAGAATTACTTCCCTTTATTCCTCGATGCACCCCCCCTCCCCAGCTCATATGTTTTGGTCTTTTCAAGCCTCTTGCAAGAATTACTTCCCTTTAACCCTCGATGCACCCCCCTCCCCAGCCCTTTACTGGATTTGCTTTTTTAACTCAGCCCACAAGAAATGCTGAACATTGAAACCTTCAATGGACCAAAGTGATCAATGTACAGTGAAAAAAAACCAAAAAAAAAAAACCAGAAATTAATGCGAGAAGTGGCTAAAAAAAGACTGAAAACTCTTTTCAGTTACTTCCTATTGCATATATCAAACAATGGCAACTGAAGTGTAATTTTTCTAATCTCTTCAATCCGCAACAAGAAACCCAGTTACATTGACTACCGTCTCATGTTTTGGTCTTTTCAAGCCCCTTGCAAGAATTACTTCCCTTTAACCCTCGATGCACCCCCCCCCCCTCCCCAGCACTTTACTTGATTTGCTTTTCTAACTCAGCCCACAAGAAATGCTGCACATTGAAACTTTCAATAGACCAAGGTGATCAATGTACAGTGTAAAAAGAAAAACCAGAAATGAATGCGACAAGTGGCTAAAAAAAGACTGAAAACTCTTTCAGTTACTTCCTATTGCATATATCAAACAATGGCAACTGAAGTGTAATTTTTCTAATCTCTTCAAACCGCAACAAGAAACCCAGTTACGTTGACTACCGTCACATATGTGCCAGTTACGCTCATGCGAAAACCCCAGAAATGAATGTGACAGGTGGCTAAAAAAAGACTGAAAACTCTCAGTTGCTTCCTATTGCATATATCAAACAAAGGCAACTGAAGTGTAATATTTCTAATTTCTTCAAACCACAACAAGAAGCCCAGTTATGTTGACTACCGTCTCGTATGTGCCAGTTACGCTCATCCGAAAACCCCAGAAAATAATGCGACAAGTGGCTAAAAAAAGACTGAAGGCTCTTTCAGTAGCAACTGCTTCTTATTGCATAAATCAAACAAAAGGAACTAAATTTTCAATGTGTATTTTTTTTCTCCAATCTCTTTATACCGTGACGACAAATCCATTTACGTTGACTACCGTCTCATAGGTGCCGGTTACGTGCCCGCGAAAATCGAATTACGGAACATTTCATAGCAGACGACACCGGTTGCTTAATAGGTCAAATATAGGGAACTTAGTTTCTAATATCTGTTTTTTATTTCTGCATTCTTTTTTTACTGTGACAACAAACCCTTTTAGGTTGTCTGTTGTCTCGCAGGTGCCACTTACGTATCCGCAAAAACATGAAAAATCGACTTAAGGAATATTTTATAGCAGACGCCAACTGTTGCTTAAGTCAATTATATGGATTTTTCTTTTTCTTTTTCTCTCACTAGGGCCATTGGTTTGGTTACGGTGACCATCTCACGCATACGTGACTGTTACTTGCTGCGCATAAAATCGTAAAATCAACTTCAACACTTTATGAGGCAACTGATACCTATTGTACAATTCAAGGACAGGTAAACAAAATTTTTACCTGTTTTCTTACCAGGGTCATGAAAACATTGAACCAATTTTGACGACCGCGCGAGTCAAAAGTCAATTTTATGTTTAATCGCTGCGCAAAAATATAAAATTCAGAAGCAACCGTTTGCTGTTGCGGATACTTTTTCCGATAAAAAAATCTAGAAGTAGGCCATAAAGATACAATAAGATGTAAGAATAACTAAAAATCAATTCCTTCTTTGATAGGGTAGAAAACATTGTGGGAAAAGGAGAAAATGCTGGTAACCTGCATTGTCTCCTTTCCTCAGATTATTTTCAAAAGCCATCTCTTTCAGGGGTGTTAAAAGGCATCATTGTGCGGTAAAAGGTTAATAAGAATAAACAGATATTTCCCCCCCCCCCCATCAGCCAATCAAATCTCTTCCCTCTCTGAAATTATCCAATCAGAGAAGCTTTAAGGAAATCAGAATGAAAACCAACAGCCAATCAGAGAAGACTTTAGAAATTTCAACAGCCAATCAGAGAGCTTCAAATTGGCGCCAAAATGGCGCCCTAATTTATCGATTTAAAACAGTAAAAAAAACGGCATAAAAGTGGATTTAAAGTCTTCTTTAAAGGCTGCTGTGCAGTCCTTGGCAAACTGCCATCCACACATGCCAGATTTCATTGAAAATGGGCACACAATTAAGAAAATAGGGGCGTAGAAGGCCATGTTTTGGTCTTTTCAAGCCTCTTGCAAGAATTACTTCCCTTTATTCCTCGATGCACCCCCCCTCCCCAGCTCATATGTTTTGGTCTTTTCAAGCCTCTTGCAAGAATTACTTCCCTTTAACCCTCGATGCACCCCCCTCCCCAGCCCTTTACTGGATTTGCTTTTTTAACTCAGCCCACAAGAAATGCTGAACATTGAAACCTTCAATGGACCAAAGTGATCAATGTACAGTGAAAAAAAACCAAAAAAAAAAAACCAGAAATTAATGCGAGAAGTGGCTAAAAAAAGACTGAAAACTCTTTTCAGTTACTTCCTATTGCATATATCAAACAATGGCAACTGAAGTGTAATTTTTCTAATCTCTTCAATCCGCAACAAGAAACCCAGTTACATTGACTACCGTCTCATGTTTTGGTCTTTTCAAGCCCCTTGCAAGAATTACTTCCCTTTAACCCTCGATGCACCCCCCCCCCTCCCCAGCACTTTACTTGATTTGCTTTTCTAACTCAGCCCACAAGAAATGCTGCACATTGAAACTTTCAATAGACCAAGGTGATCAATGTACAGTGTAAAAAGAAAAACCAGAAATGAATGCGACAAGTGGCTAAAAAAAGACTGAAAACTCTTTCAGTTACTTCCTATTGCATATATCAAACAATGGCAACTGAAGTGTAATTTTTCTAATCTCTTCAAACCGCAACAAGAAACCCAGTTACGTTGACTACCGTCACATATGTGCCAGTTACGCTCATGCGAAAACCCCAGAAATGAATGTGACAGGTGGCTAAAAAAAGACTGAAAACTCTCAGTTGCTTCCTATTGCATATATCAAACAAAGGCAACTGAAGTGTAATATTTCTAATTTCTTCAAACCACAACAAGAAGCCCAGTTATGTTGACTACCGTCTCGTATGTGCCAGTTACGCTCATCCGAAAACCCCAGAAAATAATGCGACAAGTGGCTAAAAAAAGACTGAAGGCTCTTTCAGTAGCAACTGCTTCTTATTGCATAAATCAAACAAAAGGAACTAAATTTTCAATGTGTATTTTTTTTCTCCAATCTCTTTATACCGTGACGACAAATCCATTTACGTTGACTACCGTCTCATAGGTGCCGGTTACGTGCCCGCGAAAATCGAATTACGGAACATTTCATAGCAGACGACACCGGTTGCTTAATAGGTCAAATATAGGGAACTTAGTTTCTAATATCTGTTTTTTATTTCTGCATTCTTTTTTTACTGTGACAACAAACCCTTTTAGGTTGTCTGTTGTCTCGCAGGTGCCACTTACGTATCCGCAAAAACATGAAAAATCGACTTAAGGAATATTTTATAGCAGACGCCAACTGTTGCTTAAGTCAATTATATGGATTTTTCTTTTTCTTTTTCTCTCACTAGGGCCATTGGTTTGGTTACGGTGACCATCTCACGCATACGTGACTGTTACTTGCTGCGCATAAAATCGTAAAATCAACTTCAACACTTTATGAGGCAACTGATACCTATTGTACAATTCAAGGACAGGTAAACAAAATTTTTACCTGTTTTCTTACCAGGGTCATGAAAACATTGAACCAATTTTGACGACCGCGCGAGTCAAAAGTCAATTTTATGTTTAATCGCTGCGCAAAAATATAAAATTCAGAAGCAACCGTTTGCTGTTGCGGATACTTTTTCCGATAAAAAAATCTAGAAGTAGGCCATAAAGATACAATAAGATGTAAGAATAACTAAAAATCAATTCCTTCTTTGATAGGGTAGAAAACATTGTGGGAAAAGGAGATAATGCTGGTAACCTGCATTGTCTCCTTTCCTCAGATTATTTTCAAAAGCCATCTCTTTCAGGGGTGTTAAAAGGCATCATTGTGCGGTAAAAGGTTAATAAGAATAAACAGATATTTCCCCCCCCCCCCATCAGCCAATCAAATCTCTTCCCTCTCTGAAATTATCCAATCAGAGAAGCTTTAAGGAAATCAGAATGAAAACCAACAGCCAATCAGAGAAGACTTTAGAAATTTCAACAGCCAATCAGAGAGCTTCAAATTGGCGCCAAAATGGCGCCCTAATTTATCGATTTAAAACAGTAAAAAAAACGGCATAAAAGTGGATTTAAAGTCTTCTTTAAAGGCTGCTGTGCAGTCCTTGGCAAACTGCCATCCACACATGCCAGATTTCATTGAAAATGGGCACACAATTAAGAAAATAGGGGCGTAGAAGGCCATGTTTTGGTCTTTTCAAGCCTCTTGCAAGAATTACTTCCCTTTATTCCTCGATGCACCCCCCCTCCCCAGCTCATATGTTTTGGTCTTTTCAAGCCTCTTGCAAGAATTACTTCCCTTTAACCCTCGATGCACCCCCCTCCCCAGCCCTTTACTGGATTTGCTTTTTTAACTCAGCCCACAAGAAATGCTGAACATTGAAACCTTCAATGGACCAAAGTGATCAATGTACAGTGAAAAAAAACCAAAAAAAAAAAACCAGAAATTAATGCGAGAAGTGGCTAAAAAAAGACTGAAAACTCTTTTCAGTTACTTCCTATTGCATATATCAAACAATGGCAACTGAAGTGTAATTTTTCTAATCTCTTCAATCCGCAACAAGAAACCCAGTTACATTGACTACCGTCTCATGTTTTGGTCTTTTCAAGCCCCTTGCAAGAATTACTTCCCTTTAACCCTCGATGCACCCCCCCCCCTCCCCAGCACTTTACTTGATTTGCTTTTCTAACTCAGCCCACAAGAAATGCTGCACATTGAAACTTTCAATAGACCAAGGTGATCAATGTACAGTGTAAAAAGAAAAACCAGAAATGAATGCGACAAGTGGCTAAAAAAAGACTGAAAACTCTTTCAGTTACTTCCTATTGCATATATCAAACAATGGCAACTGAAGTGTAATTTTTCTAATCTCTTCAAACCGCAACAAGAAACCCAGTTACGTTGACTACCGTCACATATGTGCCAGTTACGCTCATGCGAAAACCCCAGAAATGAATGTGACAGGTGGCTAAAAAAAGACTGAAAACTCTCAGTTGCTTCCTATTGCATATATCAAACAAAGGCAACTGAAGTGTAATATTTCTAATTTCTTCAAACCACAACAAGAAGCCCAGTTATGTTGACTACCGTCTCGTATGTGCCAGTTACGCTCATCCGAAAACCCCAGAAAATAATGCGACAAGTGGCTAAAAAAAGACTGAAGGCTCTTTCAGTAGCAACTGCTTCTTATTGCATAAATCAAACAAAAGGAACTAAATTTTCAATGTGTATTTTTTTTCTCCAATCTCTTTATACCGTGACGACAAATCCATTTACGTTGACTACCGTCTCATAGGTGCCGGTTACGTGCCCGCGAAAATCGAATTACGGAACATTTCATAGCAGACGACACCGGTTGCTTAATAGGTCAAATATAGGGAACTTAGTTTCTAATATCTGTTTTTTATTTCTGCATTCTTTTTTTACTGTGACAACAAACCCTTTTAGGTTGTCTGTTGTCTCGCAGGTGCCACTTACGTATCCGCAAAAACATGAAAAATCGACTTAAGGAATATTTTATAGCAGACGCCAACTGTTGCTTAAGTCAATTATATGGATTTTTCTTTTTCTTTTTCTCTCACTAGGGCCATTGGTTTGGTTACGGTGACCATCTCACGCATACGTGACTGTTACTTGCTGCGCATAAAATCGTAAAATCAACTTCAACACTTTATGAGGCAACTGATACCTATTGTACAATTCAAGGACAGGTAAACAAAATTTTTACCTGTTTTCTTACCAGGGTCATGAAAACATTGAACCAATTTTGACGACCGCGCGAGTCAAAAGTCAATTTTATGTTTAATCGCTGCGCAAAAATATAAAATTCAGAAGCAACCGTTTGCTGTTGCGGATACTTTTTCCGATAAAAAAATCTAGAAGTAGGCCATAAAGATACAATAAGATGTAAGAATAACTAAAAATCAATTCCTTCTTTGATAGGGTAGAAAACATTGTGGGAAAAGGAGAAAATGCTGGTAACCTGCATTGTCTCCTTTCCTCAGATTATTTTCAAAAGCCATCTCTTTCAGGGGTGTTAAAAGGCATCATTGTGCGGTAAAAGGTTAATAAGAATAAACAGATATTTCCCCCCCCCCCCATCAGCCAATCAAATCTCTTCCCTCTCTGAAATTATCCAATCAGAGAAGCTTTAAGGAAATCAGAATGAAAACCAACAGCCAATCAGAGAAGACTTTAGAAATTTCAACAGCCAATCAGAGAGCTTCAAATTGGCGCCAAAATGGCGCCCTAATTTATCGATTTAAAACAGTAAAAAAAACGGCATAAAAGTGGATTTAAAGTCTTCTTTAAAGGCTGCTGTGCAGTCCTTGGCAAACTGCCATCCACACATGCCAGATTTCATTGAAAATGGGCACACAATTAAGAAAATAGGGGCGTAGAAGGCCATGTTTTGGTCTTTTCAAGCCTCTTGCAAGAATTACTTCCCTTTATTCCTCGATGCACCCCCCCTCCCCAGCTCATATGTTTTGGTCTTTTCAAGCCTCTTGCAAGAATTACTTCCCTTTAACCCTCGATGCACCCCCCTCCCCAGCCCTTTACTGGATTTGCTTTTTTAACTCAGCCCACAAGAAATGCTGAACATTGAAACCTTCAATGGACCAAAGTGATCAATGTACAGTGAAAAAAAACCAAAAAAAAAAAACCAGAAATTAATGCGAGAAGTGGCTAAAAAAAGACTGAAAACTCTTTTCAGTTACTTCCTATTGCATATATCAAACAATGGCAACTGAAGTGTAATTTTTCTAATCTCTTCAATCCGCAACAAGAAACCCAGTTACATTGACTACCGTCTCATGTTTTGGTCTTTTCAAGCCCCTTGCAAGAATTACTTCCCTTTAACCCTCGATGCACCCCCCCCCCTCCCCAGCACTTTACTTGATTTGCTTTTCTAACTCAGCCCACAAGAAATGCTGCACATTGAAACTTTCAATAGACCAAGGTGATCAATGTACAGTGTAAAAAGAAAAACCAGAAATGAATGCGACAAGTGGCTAAAAAAAGACTGAAAACTCTTTCAGTTACTTCCTATTGCATATATCAAACAATGGCAACTGAAGTGTAATTTTTCTAATCTCTTCAAACCGCAACAAGAAACCCAGTTACGTTGACTACCGTCACATATGTGCCAGTTACGCTCATGCGAAAACCCCAGAAATGAATGTGACAGGTGGCTAAAAAAAGACTGAAAACTCTCAGTTGCTTCCTATTGCATATATCAAACAAAGGCAACTGAAGTGTAATATTTCTAATTTCTTCAAACCACAACAAGAAGCCCAGTTATGTTGACTACCGTCTCGTATGTGCCAGTTACGCTCATCCGAAAACCCCAGAAAATAATGCGACAAGTGGCTAAAAAAAGACTGAAGGCTCTTTCAGTAGCAACTGCTTCTTATTGCATAAATCAAACAAAAGGAACTAAATTTTCAATGTGTATTTTTTTTCTCCAATCTCTTTATACCGTGACGACAAATCCATTTACGTTGACTACCGTCTCATAGGTGCCGGTTACGTGCCCGCGAAAATCGAATTACGGAACATTTCATAGCAGACGACACCGGTTGCTTAATAGGTCAAATATAGGGAACTTAGTTTCTAATATCTGTTTTTTATTTCTGCATTCTTTTTTTACTGTGACAACAAACCCTTTTAGGTTGTCTGTTGTCTCGCAGGTGCCACTTACGTATCCGCAAAAACATGAAAAATCGACTTAAGGAATATTTTATAGCAGACGCCAACTGTTGCTTAAGTCAATTATATGGATTTTTCTTTTTCTTTTTCTCTCACTAGGGCCATTGGTTTGGTTACGGTGACCATCTCACGCATACGTGACTGTTACTTGCTGCGCATAAAATCGTAAAATCAACTTCAACACTTTATGAGGCAACTGATACCTATTGTACAATTCAAGGACAGGTAAACAAAATTTTTACCTGTTTTCTTACCAGGGTCATGAAAACATTGAACCAATTTTGACGACTGCGCGAGTCAAAAGTCAATTTTATGTTTAATCGCTGCGCAAAAATATAAAATTCAGAAGCAACCGTTTGCTGTTGCGGATACTTTTTCCGATAAAAAAATCTAGAAGTAGGCCATAAAGATACAATAAGATGTAAGAATAACTAAAAATCAATTCCTTCTTTGATAGGGTAGAAAACATTGTGGGAAAAGGAGAAAATGCTGGTAACCTGCATTGTCTCCTTTCCTCAGATTATTTTCAAAAGCCATCTCTTTCAGGGGTGTTAAAAGGCATCATTGTGCGGTAAAAGGTTAATAAGAATAAACAGATATTTCCCCCCCCCCCCCATCAGCCAATCAAATCTCTTCCCTCTCTGAAATTATCCAATCAGAGAAGCTTTAAGGAAATCAGAATGAAAACCAACAGCCAATCAGAGAAGACTTTAGAAATTTCAACAGCCAATCAGAGAGCTTCAAATTGGCGCCAAAATGGCGCCCTAATTTATCGATTTAAAACAGTAAAAAAAACGGCATAAAAGTGGATTTAAAGTCTTCTTTAAAGGCTGCTGTGCAGTCCTTGGCAAACTGCCATCCACACATGCCAGATTTCATTGAAAATGGGCACACAATTAAGAAAATAGGGGCGTAGAAGGCCATGTTTTGGTCTTTTCAAGCCTCTTGCAAGAATTACTTCCCTTTATTCCTCGATGCACCCCCCCTCCCCAGCTCATATGTTTTGGTCTTTTCAAGCCTCTTGCAAGAATTACTTCCCTTTAACCCTCGATGCACCCCCCTCCCCAGCCCTTTACTGGATTTGCTTTTTTAACTCAGCCCACAAGAAATGCTGAACATTGAAACCTTCAATGGACCAAAGTGATCAATGTACAGTGAAAAAAAACCAAAAAAAAAAAACCAGAAATTAATGCGAGAAGTGGCTAAAAAAAGACTGAAAACTCTTTTCAGTTACTTCCTATTGCATATATCAAACAATGGCAACTGAAGTGTAATTTTTCTAATCTCTTCAATCCGCAACAAGAAACCCAGTTACATTGACTACCGTCTCATGTTTTGGTCTTTTCAAGCCCCTTGCAAGAATTACTTCCCTTTAACCCTCGATGCACCCCCCCCCCTCCCCAGCACTTTACTTGATTTGCTTTTCTAACTCAGCCCACAAGAAATGCTGCACATTGAAACTTTCAATAGACCAAGGTGATCAATGTACAGTGTAAAAAGAAAAACCAGAAATGAATGCGACAAGTGGCTAAAAAAAGACTGAAAACTCTTTCAGTTACTTCCTATTGCATATATCAAACAATGGCAACTGAAGTGTAATTTTTCTAATCTCTTCAAACCGCAACAAGAAACCCAGTTACGTTGACTACCGTCACATATGTGCCAGTTACGCTCATGCGAAAACCCCAGAAATGAATGTGACAGGTGGCTAAAAAAAGACTGAAAACTCTCAGTTGCTTCCTATTGCATATATCAAACAAAGGCAACTGAAGTGTAATATTTCTAATTTCTTCAAACCACAACAAGAAGCCCAGTTATGTTGACTACCGTCTCGTATGTGCCAGTTACGCTCATCCGAAAACCCCAGAAAATAATGCGACAAGTGGCTAAAAAAAGACTGAAGGCTCTTTCAGTAGCAACTGCTTCTTATTGCATAAATCAAACAAAAGGAACTAAATTTTCAATGTGTATTTTTTTTCTCCAATCTCTTTATACCGTGACGACAAATCCATTTACGTTGACTACCGTCTCATAGGTGCCGGTTACGTGCCCGCGAAAATCGAATTACGGAACATTTCATAGCAGACGACACCGGTTGCTTAATAGGTCAAATATAGGGAACTTAGTTTCTAATATCTGTTTTTTATTTCTGCATTCTTTTTTTACTGTGACAACAAACCCTTTTAGGTTGTCTGTTGTCTCGCAGGTGCCACTTACGTATCCGCAAAAACATGAAAAATCGACTTAAGGAATATTTTATAGCAGACGCCAACTGTTGCTTAAGTCAATTATATGGATTTTTCTTTTTCTTTTTCTCTCACTAGGGCCATTGGTTTGGTTACGGTGACCATCTCACGCATACGTGACTGTTACTTGCTGCGCATAAAATCGTAAAATCAACTTCAACACTTTATGAGGCAACTGATACCTATTGTACAATTCAAGGACAGGTAAACAAAATTTTTACCTGTTTTCTTACCAGGGTCATGAAAACATTGAACCAATTTTGACGACCGCGCGAGTCAAAAGTCAATTTTATGTTTAATCGCTGCGCAAAAATATAAAATTCAGAAGCAACCGTTTGCTGTTGCGGATACTTTTTCCGATAAAAAAATCTAGAAGTAGGCCATAAAGATACAATAAGATGTAAGAATAACTAAAAATCAATTCCTTCTTTGATAGGGTAGAAAACATTGTGGGAAAAGGAGAAAATGCTGGTAACCTGCATTGTCTCCTTTCCTCAGATTATTTTCAAAAGCCATCTCTTTCAGGGGTGTTAAAAGGCATCATTGTGCGGTAAAAGGTTAATAAGAATAAACAGATATTTCCCCCCCCCCCCATCAGCCAATCAAATCTCTTCCCTCTCTGAAATTATCCAATCAGAGAAGCTTTAAGGAAATCAGAATGAAAACCAACAGCCAATCAGAGAAGACTTTAGAAATTTCAACAGCCAATCAGAGAGCTTCAAATTGGCGCCAAAATGGCGCCCTAATTTATCGATTTAAAACAGTAAAAAAAACGGCATAAAAGTGGATTTAAAGTCTTCTTTAAAGGCTGCTGTGCAGTCCTTGGCAAACTGCCATCCACACATGCCAGATTTCATTGAAAATGGGCACACAATTAAGAAAATAGGGGCGTAGAAGGCCATGTTTTGGTCTTTTCAAGCCTCTTGCAAGAATTACTTCCCTTTATTCCTCGATGCACCCCCCCTCCCCAGCTCATATGTTTTGGTCTTTTCAAGCCTCTTGCAAGAATTACTTCCCTTTAACCCTCGATGCACCCCCCTCCCCAGCCCTTTACTGGATTTGCTTTTTTAACTCAGCCCACAAGAAATGCTGAACATTGAAACCTTCAATGGACCAAAGTGATCAATGTACAGTGAAAAAAAACCAAAAAAAAAAAACCAGAAATTAATGCGAGAAGTGGCTAAAAAAAGACTGAAAACTCTTTTCAGTTACTTCCTATTGCATATATCAAACAATGGCAACTGAAGTGTAATTTTTCTAATCTCTTCAATCCGCAACAAGAAACCCAGTTACATTGACTACCGTCTCATGTTTTGGTCTTTTCAAGCCCCTTGCAAGAATTACTTCCCTTTAACCCTCGATGCACCCCCCCCCCTCCCCAGCACTTTACTTGATTTGCTTTTCTAACTCAGCCCACAAGAAATGCTGCACATTGAAACTTTCAATAGACCAAGGTGATCAATGTACAGTGTAAAAAGAAAAACCAGAAATGAATGCGACAAGTGGCTAAAAAAAGACTGAAAACTCTTTCAGTTACTTCCTATTGCATATATCAAACAATGGCAACTGAAGTGTAATTTTTCTAATCTCTTCAAACCGCAACAAGAAACCCAGTTACGTTGACTACCGTCACATATGTGCCAGTTACGCTCATGCGAAAACCCCAGAAATGAATGTGACAGGTGGCTAAAAAAAGACTGAAAACTCTCAGTTGCTTCCTATTGCATATATCAAACAAAGGCAACTGAAGTGTAATATTTCTAATTTCTTCAAACCACAACAAGAAGCCCAGTTATGTTGACTACCGTCTCGTATGTGCCAGTTACGCTCATCCGAAAACCCCAGAAAATAATGCGACAAGTGGCTAAAAAAAGACTGAAGGCTCTTTCAGTAGCAACTGCTTCTTATTGCATAAATCAAACAAAAGGAACTAAATTTTCAATGTGTATTTTTTTTCTCCAATCTCTTTATACCGTGACGACAAATCCATTTACGTTGACTACCGTCTCATAGGTGCCGGTTACGTGCCCGCGAAAATCGAATTACGCAACATTTCATAGCAGACGACACCGGTTGCTTAATAGGTCAAATATAGGGAACTTAGTTTCTAATATCTGTTTTTTATTTCTGCATTCTTTTTTTACTGTGACAACAAACCCTTTTAGGTTGTCTGTTGTCTCGCAGGTGCCACTTACGTATCCGCAAAAACATGAAAAATCGACTTAAGGAATATTTTATAGCAGACGCCAACTGTTGCTTAAGTCAATTATATGGATTTTTCTTTTTCTTTTTCTCTCACTAGGGCCATTGGTTTGGTTACGGTGACCATCTCACGCATACGTGACTGTTACTTGCTGCGCATAAAATCGTAAAATCAACTTCAACACTTTATGAGGCAACTGATACCTATTGTACAATTCAAGGACAGGTAAACAAAATTTTTACCTGTTTTCTTACCAGGGTCATGAAAACATTGAACCAATTTTGACGACCGCGCGAGTCAAAAGTCAATTTTATGTTTAATCGCTGCGCAAAAATATAAAATTCAGAAGCAACCGTTTGCTGTTGCGGATACTTTTTCCGATAAAAAAATCTAGAAGTAGGCCATAAAGATACAATAAGATGTAAGAATAACTAAAAATCAATTCCTTCTTTGATAGGGTAGAAAACATTGTGGGAAAAGGAGAAAATGCTGGTAACCTGCATTGTCTCCTTTCCTCAGATTATTTTCAAAAGCCATCTCTTTCAGGGGTGTTAAAAGGCATCATTGTGCGGTAAAAGGTTAATAAGAATAAACAGATATTTCCCCCCCCCCCCCATCAGCCAATCAAATCTCTTCCCTCTCTGAAATTATCCAATCAGAGAAGCTTTAAGGAAATCAGAATGAAAACCAACAGCCAATCAGAGAAGACTTTAGAAATTTCAACAGCCAATCAGAGAGCTTCAAATTGGCGCCAAAATGGCGCCCTAATTTATCGATTTAAAACAGTAAAAAAAACGGCATAAAAGTGGATTTAAAGTCTTCTTTAAAGGCTGCTGTGCAGTCCTTGGCAAACTGCCATCCACACATGCCAGATTTCATTGAAAATGGGCACACAATTAAGAAAATAGGGGCGTAGAAGGCCATGTTTTGGTCTTTTCAAGCCTCTTGCAAGAATTACTTCCCTTTATTCCTCGATGCACCCCCCCTCCCCAGCTCATATGTTTTGGTCTTTTCAAGCCTCTTGCAAGAATTACTTCCCTTTAACCCTCGATGCACCCCCCTCCCCAGCCCTTTACTGGATTTGCTTTTTTAACTCAGCCCACAAGAAATGCTGAACATTGAAACCTTCAATGGACCAAAGTGATCAATGTACAGTGAAAAAAAACCAAAAAAAAAAAACCAGAAATTAATGCGAGAAGTGGCTAAAAAAAGACTGAAAACTCTTTTCAGTTACTTCCTATTGCATATATCAAACAATGGCAACTGAAGTGTAATTTTTCTAATCTCTTCAATCCGCAACAAGAAACCCAGTTACATTGACTACCGTCTCATGTTTTGGTCTTTTCAAGCCCCTTGCAAGAATTACTTCCCTTTAACCCTCGATGCACCCCCCCCCCCTCCCCAGCACTTTACTTGATTTGCTTTTCTAACTCAGCCCACAAGAAATGCTGCACATTGAAACTTTCAATAGACCAAGGTGATCAATGTACAGTGTAAAAAGAAAAACCAGAAATGAATGCGACAAGTGGCTAAAAAAAGACTGAAAACTCTTTCAGTTACTTCCTATTGCATATATCAAACAATGGCAACTGAAGTGTAATTTTTCTAATCTCTTCAAACCGCAACAAGAAACCCAGTTACGTTGACTACCGTCACATATGTGCCAGTTACGCTCATGCGAAAACCCCAGAAATGAATGTGACAGGTGGCTAAAAAAAGACTGAAAACTCTCAGTTGCTTCCTATTGCATATATCAAACAAAGGCAACTGAAGTGTAATATTTCTAATTTCTTCAAACCACAACAAGAAGCCCAGTTATGTTGACTACCGTCTCGTATGTGCCAGTTACGCTCATCCGAAAACCCCAGAAAATAATGCGACAAGTGGCTAAAAAAAGACTGAAGGCTCTTTCAGTAGCAACTGCTTCTTATTGCATAAATCAAACAAAAGGAACTAAATTTTCAATGTGTATTTTTTTTCTCCAATCTCTTTATACCGTGACGACAAATCCATTTACGTTGACTACCGTCTCATAGGTGCCGGTTACGTGCCCGCGAAAATCGAATTACGGAACATTTCATAGCAGACGACACCGGTTGCTTAATAGGTCAAATATAGGGAACTTAGTTTCTAATATCTGTTTTTTATTTCTGCATTCTTTTTTTACTGTGACAACAAACCCTTTTAGGTTGTCTGTTGTCTCGCAGGTGCCACTTACGTATCCGCAAAAACATGAAAAATCGACTTAAGGAATATTTTATAGCAGACGCCAACTGTTGCTTAAGTCAATTATATGGATTTTTCTTTTTCTTTTTCTCTCACTAGGGCCATTGGTTTGGTTACGGTGACCATCTCACGCATACGTGACTGTTACTTGCTGCGCATAAAATCGTAAAATCAACTTCAACACTTTATGAGGCAACTGATACCTATTGTACAATTCAAGGACAGGTAAACAAAATTTTTACCTGTTTTCTTACCAGGGTCATGAAAACATTGAACCAATTTTGACGACCGCGCGAGTCAAAAGTCAATTTTATGTTTAATCGCTGCGCAAAAATATAAAATTCAGAAGCAACCGTTTGCTGTTGCGGATACTTTTTCCGATAAAAAAATCTAGAAGTAGGCCATAAAGATACAATAAGATGTAAGAATAACTAAAAATCAATTCCTTCTTTGATAGGGTAGAAAACATTGTGGGAAAAGGAGAAAATGCTGGTAACCTGCATTGTCTCCTTTCCTCAGATTATTTTCAAAAGCCATCTCTTTCAGGGGTGTTAAAAGGCATCATTGTGCGGTAAAAGGTTAATAAGAATAAACAGATATTTCCCCCCCCCCCCCATCAGCCAATCAAATCTCTTCCCTCTCTGAAATTATCCAATCAGAGAAGCTTTAAGGAAATCAGAATGAAAACCAACAGCCAATCAGAGAAGACTTTAGAAATTTCAACAGCCAATCAGAGAGCTTCAAATTGGCGCCAAAATGGCGCCCTAATTTATCGATTTAAAACAGTAAAAAAAACGGCATAAAAGTGGATTTAAAGTCTTCTTTAAAGGCTGCTGTGCAGTCCTTGGCAAACTGCCATCCACACATGCCAGATTTCATTGAAAATGGGCACACAATTAAGAAAATAGGGGCGTAGAAGGCCATGTTTTGGTCTTTTCAAGCCTCTTGCAAGAATTACTTCCCTTTATTCCTCGATGCACCCCCCCTCCCCAGCTCATATGTTTTGGTCTTTTCAAGCCTCTTGCAAGAATTACTTCCCTTTAACCCTCGATGCACCCCCCTCCCCAGCCCTTTACTGGATTTGCTTTTTTAACTCAGCCCACAAGAAATGCTGAACATTGAAACCTTCAATGGACCAAAGTGATCAATGTACAGTGAAAAAAAACCAAAAAAAAAAAACCAGAAATTAATGCGAGAAGTGGCTAAAAAAAGACTGAAAACTCTTTTCAGTTACTTCCTATTGCATATATCAAACAATGGCAACTGAAGTGTAATTTTTCTAATCTCTTCAATCCGCAACAAGAAACCCAGTTACATTGACTACCGTCTCATGTTTTGGTCTTTTCAAGCCCCTTGCAAGAATTACTTCCCTTTAACCCTCGATGCACCCCCCCCCCTCCCCAGCACTTTACTTGATTTGCTTTTCTAACTCAGCCCACAAGAAATGCTGCACATTGAAACTTTCAATAGACCAAGGTGATCAATGTACAGTGTAAAAAGAAAAACCAGAAATGAATGCGACAAGTGGCTAAAAAAAGACTGAAAACTCTTTCAGTTACTTCCTATTGCATATATCAAACAATGGCAACTGAAGTGTAATTTTTCTAATCTCTTCAAACCGCAACAAGAAACCCAGTTACGTTGACTACCGTCACATATGTGCCAGTTACGCTCATGCGAAAACCCCAGAAATGAATGTGACAGGTGGCTAAAAAAAGACTGAAAACTCTCAGTTGCTTCCTATTGCATATATCAAACAAAGGCAACTGAAGTGTAATATTTCTAATTTCTTCAAACCACAACAAGAAGCCCAGTTATGTTGACTACCGTCTCGTATGTGCCAGTTACGCTCATCCGAAAACCCCAGAAAATAATGCGACAAGTGGCTAAAAAAAGACTGAAGGCTCTTTCAGTAGCAACTGCTTCTTATTGCATAAATCAAACAAAAGGAACTAAATTTTCAATGTGTATTTTTTTTCTCCAATCTCTTTATACCGTGACGACAAATCCATTTACGTTGACTACCGTCTCATAGGTGCCGGTTACGTGCCCGCGAAAATCGAATTACGGAACATTTCATAGCAGACGACACCGGTTGCTTAATAGGTCAAATATAGGGAACTTAGTTTCTAATATCTGTTTTTTATTTCTGCATTCTTTTTTTACTGTGACAACAAACCCTTTTAGGTTGTCTGTTGTCTCGCAGGTGCCACTTACGTATCCGCAAAAACATGAAAAATCGACTTAAGGAATATTTTATAGCAGACGCCAACTGTTGCTTAAGTCAATTATATGGATTTTTCTTTTTCTTTTTCTCTCACTAGGGCCATTGGTTTGGTTACGGTGACCATCTCACGCATACGTGACTGTTACTTGCTGCGCATAAAATCGTAAAATCAACTTCAACACTTTATGAGGCAACTGATACCTATTGTACAATTCAAGGACAGGTAAACAAAATTTTTACCTGTTTTCTTACCAGGGTCATGAAAACATTGAACCAATTTTGACGACCGCGCGAGTCAAAAGTCAATTTTATGTTTAATCGCTGCGCAAAAATATAAAATTCAGAAGCAACCATTTGCTGTTGCGGATACTTTTTCCGATAAAAAAATCTAGAAGTAGGCCATAAAGATACAATAAGATGTAAGAATAACTAAAAATCAATTCCTTCTTTGATAGGGTAGAAAACATTGTGGGAAAAGGAGAAAATGCTGGTAACCTGCATTGTCTCCTTTCCTCAGATTATTTTCAAAAGCCATCTCTTTCAGGGGTGTTAAAAGGCATCATTGTGCGGTAAAAGGTTAATAAGAATAAACAGATATTTCCCCCCCCCCCCCATCAGCCAATCAAATCTCTTCCCTCTCTGAAATTATCCAATCAGAGAAGCTTTAAGGAAATCAGAATGAAAACCAACAGCCAATCAGAGAAGACTTTAGAAATTTCAACAGCCAATCAGAGAGCTTCAAATTGGCGCCAAAATGGCGCCCTAATTTATCGATTTAAAACAGTAAAAAAAACGGCATAAAAGTGGATTTAAAGTCTTCTTTAAAGGCTGCTGTGCAGTCCTTGGCAAACTGCCATCCACACATGCCAGATTTCATTGAAAATGGGCACACAATTAAGAAAATAGGGGCGTAGAAGGCCATGTTTTGGTCTTTTCAAGCCTCTTGCAAGAATTACTTCCCTTTATTCCTCGATGCACCCCCCCTCCCCAGCTCATATGTTTTGGTCTTTTCAAGCCTCTTGCAAGAATTACTTCCCTTTAACCCTCGATGCACCCCCCTCCCCAGCCCTTTACTGGATTTGCTTTTTTAACTCAGCCCACAAGAAATGCTGAACATTGAAACCTTCAATGGACCAAAGTGATCAATGTACAGTGAAAAAAAACCAAAAAAAAAAAACCAGAAATTAATGCGAGAAGTGGCTAAAAAAAGACTGAAAACTCTTTTCAGTTACTTCCTATTGCATATATCAAACAATGGCAACTGAAGTGTAATTTTTCTAATCTCTTCAATCCGCAACAAGAAACCCAGTTACATTGACTACCGTCTCATGTTTTGGTCTTTTCAAGCCCCTTGCAAGAATTACTTCCCTTTAACCCTCGATGCACCCCCCCCCCTCCCCAGCACTTTACTTGATTTGCTTTTCTAACTCAGCCCACAAGAAATGCTGCACATTGAAACTTTCAATAGACCAAGGTGATCAATGTACAGTGTAAAAAGAAAAACCAGAAATGAATGCGACAAGTGGCTAAAAAAAGACTGAAAACTCTTTCAGTTACTTCCTATTGCATATATCAAACAATGGCAACTGAAGTGTAATTTTTCTAATCTCTTCAAACCGCAACAAGAAACCCAGTTACGTTGACTACCGTCACATATGTGCCAGTTACGCTCATGCGAAAACCCCAGAAATGAATGTGACAGGTGGCTAAAAAAAGACTGAAAACTCTCAGTTGCTTCCTATTGCATATATCAAACAAAGGCAACTGAAGTGTAATATTTCTAATTTCTTCAAACCACAACAAGAAGCCCAGTTATGTTGACTACCGTCTCGTATGTGCCAGTTACGCTCATCCGAAAACCCCAGAAAATAATGCGACAAGTGGCTAAAAAAAGACTGAAGGCTCTTTCAGTAGCAACTGCTTCTTATTGCATAAATCAAACAAAAGGAACTAAATTTTCAATGTGTATTTTTTTTCTCCAATCTCTTTATACCGTGACGACAAATCCATTTACGTTGACTACCGTCTCATAGGTGCCGGTTACGTGCCCGCGAAAATCGAATTACGGAACATTTCATAGCAGACGACACCGGTTGCTTAATAGGTCAAATATAGGGAACTTAGTTTCTAATATCTGTTTTTTATTTCTGCATTCTTTTTTTACTGTGACAACAAACCCTTTTAGGTTGTCTGTTGTCTCGCAGGTGCCACTTACGTATCCGCAAAAACATGAAAAATCGACTTAAGGAATATTTTATAGCAGACGCCAACTGTTGCTTAAGTCAATTATATGGATTTTTCTTTTTCTTTTTCTCTCACTAGGGCCATTGGTTTGGTTACGGTGACCATCTCACGCATACGTGACTGTTACTTGCTGCGCATAAAATCGTAAAATCAACTTCAACACTTTATGAGGCAACTGATACCTATTGTACAATTCAAGGACAGGTAAACAAAATTTTTACCTGTTTTCTTACCAGGGTCATGAAAACATTGAACCAATTTTGACGACCGCGCGAGTCAAAAGTCAATTTTATGTTTAATCGCTGCGCAAAAATATAAAATTCAGAAGCAACCGTTTGCTGTTGCGGATACTTTTTCCGATAAAAAAATCTAGAAGTAGGCCATAAAGATACAATAAGATGTAAGAATAACTAAAAATCAATTCCTTCTTTGATAGGGTAGAAAACATTGTGGGAAAAGGAGAAAATGCTGGTAACCTGCATTGTCTCCTTTCCTCAGATTATTTTCAAAAGCCATCTCTTTCAGGGGTGTTAAAAGGCATCATTGTGCGGTAAAAGGTTAATAAGAATAAACAGATATTTCCCCCCCCCCCCATCAGCCAATCAAATCTCTTCCCTCTCTGAAATTATCCAATCAGAGAAGCTTTAAGGAAATCAGAATGAAAACCAACAGCCAATCAGAGAAGACTTTAGAAATTTCAACAGCCAATCAGAGAGCTTCAAATTGGCGCCAAAATGGCGCCCTAATTTATCGATTTAAAACAGTAAAAAAAACGGCATAAAAGTGGATTTAAAGTCTTCTTTAAAGGCTGCTGTGCAGTCCTTGGCAAACTGCCATCCACACATGCCAGATTTCATTGAAAATGGGCACACAATTAAGAAAATAGGGGCGTAGAAGGCCATGTTTTGGTCTTTTCAAGCCTCTTGCAAGAATTACTTCCCTTTATTCCTCGATGCACCCCCCCTCCCCAGCTCATATGTTTTGGTCTTTTCAAGCCTCTTGCAAGAATTACTTCCCTTTAACCCTCGATGCACCCCCCTCCCCAGCCCTTTACTGGATTTGCTTTTTTAACTCAGCCCACAAGAAATGCTGAACATTGAAACCTTCAATGGACCAAAGTGATCAATGTACAGTGAAAAAAAACCAAAAAAAAAAAACCAGAAATTAATGCGAGAAGTGGCTAAAAAAAGACTGAAAACTCTTTTCAGTTACTTCCTATTGCATATATCAAACAATGGCAACTGAAGTGTAATTTTTCTAATCTCTTCAATCCGCAACAAGAAACCCAGTTACATTGACTACCGTCTCATGTTTTGGTCTTTTCAAGCCCCTTGCAAGAATTACTTCCCTTTAACCCTCGATGCACCCCCCCCCCTCCCCAGCACTTTACTTGATTTGCTTTTCTAACTCAGCCCACAAGAAATGCTGCACATTGAAACTTTCAATAGACCAAGGTGATCAATGTACAGTGTAAAAAGAAAAACCAGAAATGAATGCGACAAGTGGCTAAAAAAAGACTGAAAACTCTTTCAGTTACTTCCTATTGCATATATCAAACAATGGCAACTGAAGTGTAATTTTTCTAATCTCTTCAAACCGCAACAAGAAACCCAGTTACGTTGACTACCGTCACATATGTGCCAGTTACGCTCATGCGAAAACCCCAGAAATGAATGTGACAGGTGGCTAAAAAAAGACTGAAAACTCTCAGTTGCTTCCTATTGCATATATCAAACAAAGGCAACTGAAGTGTAATATTTCTAATTTCTTCAAACCACAACAAGAAGCCCAGTTATGTTGACTACCGTCTCGTATGTGCCAGTTACGCTCATCCGAAAACCCCAGAAAATAATGCGACAAGTGGCTAAAAAAAGACTGAAGGCTCTTTCAGTAGCAACTGCTTCTTATTGCATAAATCAAACAAAAGGAACTAAATTTTCAATGTGTATTTTTTTTCTCCAATCTCTTTATACCGTGACGACAAATCCATTTACGTTGACTACCGTCTCATAGGTGCCGGTTACGTGCCCGCGAAAATCGAATTACGGAACATTTCATAGCAGACGACACCGGTTGCTTAATAGGTCAAATATAGGGAACTTAGTTTCTAATATCTGTTTTTTATTTCTGCATTCTTTTTTTACTGTGACAACAAACCCTTTTAGGTTGTCTGTTGTCTCGCAGGTGCCACTTACGTATCCGCAAAAACATGAAAAATCGACTTAAGGAATATTTTATAGCAGACGCCAACTGTTGCTTAAGTCAATTATATGGATTTTTCTTTTTCTTTTTCTCTCACTAGGGCCATTGGTTTGGTTACGGTGACCATCTCACGCATACGTGACTGTTACTTGCTGCGCATAAAATCGTAAAATCAACTTCAACACTTTATGAGGCAACTGATACCTATTGTACAATTCAAGGACAGGTAAACAAAATTTTTACCTGTTTTCTTACCAGGGTCATGAAAACATTGAACCAATTTTGACGACCGCGCGAGTCAAAAGTCAATTTTATGTTTAATCGCTGCGCAAAAATATAAAATTCAGAAGCAACCGTTTGCTGTTGCGGATACTTTTTCCGATAAAAAAATCTAGAAGTAGGCCATAAAGATACAATAAGATGTAAGAATAACTAAAAATCAATTCCTTCTTTGATAGGGTAGAAAACATTGTGGGAAAAGGAGAAAATGCTGGTAACCTGCATTGTCTCCTTTCCTCAGATTATTTTCAAAAGCCATCTCTTTCAGGGGTGTTAAAAGGCATCATTGTGCGGTAAAAGGTTAATAAGAATAAACAGATATTTCCCCCCCCCCCCATCAGCCAATCAAATCTCTTCCCTCTCTGAAATTATCCAATCAGAGAAGCTTTAAGGAAATCAGAATGAAAACCAACAGCCAATCAGAGAAGACTTTAGAAATTTCAACAGCCAATCAGAGAGCTTCAAATTGGCGCCAAAATGGCGCCCTAATTTATCGATTTAAAACAGTAAAAAAAACGGCATAAAAGTGGATTTAAAGTCTTCTTTAAAGGCTGCTGTGCAGTCCTTGGCAAACTGCCATCCACACATGCCAGATTTCATTGAAAATGGGCACACAATTAAGAAAATAGGGGCGTAGAAGGCCATGTTTTGGTCTTTTCAAGCCTCTTGCAAGAATTACTTCCCTTTATTCCTCGATGCACCCCCCCTCCCCAGCTCATATGTTTTGGTCTTTTCAAGCCTCTTGCAAGAATTACTTCCCTTTAACCCTCGATGCACCCCCCTCCCCAGCCCTTTACTGGATTTGCTTTTTTAACTCAGCCCACAAGAAATGCTGAACATTGAAACCTTCAATGGACCAAAGTGATCAATGTACAGTGAAAAAAAACCAAAAAAAAAAAACCAGAAATTAATGCGAGAAGTGGCTAAAAAAAGACTGAAAACTCTTTTCAGTTACTTCCTATTGCATATATCAAACAATGGCAACTGAAGTGTAATTTTTCTAATCTCTTCAATCCGCAACAAGAAACCCAGTTACATTGACTACCGTCTCATGTTTTGGTCTTTTCAAGCCCCTTGCAAGAATTACTTCCCTTTAACCCTCGATGCACCCCCCCCCCTCCCCAGCACTTTACTTGATTTGCTTTTCTAACTCAGCCCACAAGAAATGCTGCACATTGAAACTTTCAATAGACCAAGGTGATCAATGTACAGTGTAAAAAGAAAAACCAGAAATGAATGCGACAAGTGGCTAAAAAAAGACTGAAAACTCTTTCAGTTACTTCCTATTGCATATATCAAACAATGGCAACTGAAGTGTAATTTTTCTAATCTCTTCAAACCGCAACAAGAAACCCAGTTACGTTGACTACCGTCACATATGTGCCAGTTACGCTCATGCGAAAACCCCAGAAATGAATGTGACAGGTGGCTAAAAAAAGACTGAAAACTCTCAGTTGCTTCCTATTGCATATATCAAACAAAGGCAACTGAAGTGTAATATTTCTAATTTCTTCAAACCACAACAAGAAGCCCAGTTATGTTGACTACCGTCTCGTATGTGCCAGTTACGCTCATCCGAAAACCCCAGAAAATAATGCGACAAGTGGCTAAAAAAAGACTGAAGGCTCTTTCAGTAGCAACTGCTTCTTATTGCATAAATCAAACAAAAGGAACTAAATTTTCAATGTGTATTTTTTTTCTCCAATCTCTTTATACCGTGACGACAAATCCATTTACGTTGACTACCGTCTCATAGGTGCCGGTTACGTGCCCGCGAAAATCGAATTACGGAACATTTCATAGCAGACGACACCGGTTGCTTAATAGGTCAAATATAGGGAACTTAGTTTCTAATATCTGTTTTTTATTTCTGCATTCTTTTTTTACTGTGACAACAAACCCTTTTAGGTTGTCTGTTGTCTCGCAGGTGCCACTTACGTATCCGCAAAAACATGAAAAATCGACTTAAGGAATATTTTATAGCAGACGCCAACTGTTGCTTAAGTCAATTATATGGATTTTTCTTTTTCTTTTTCTCTCACTAGGGCCATTGGTTTGGTTACGGTGACCATCTCACGCATACGTGACTGTTACTTGCTGCGCATAAAATCGTAAAATCAACTTCAACACTTTATGAGGCAACTGATACCTATTGTACAATTCAAGGACAGGTAAACAAAATTTTTACCTGTTTTCTTACCAGGGTCATGAAAACATTGAACCAATTTTGACGACCGCGCGAGTCAAAAGTCAATTTTATGTTTAATCGCTGCGCAAAAATATAAAATTCAGAAGCAACCGTTTGCTGTTGCGGATACTTTTTCCGATAAAAAAATCTAGAAGTAGGCCATAAAGATACAATAAGATGTAAGAATAACTAAAAATCAATTCCTTCTTTGATAGGGTAGAAAACATTGTGGGAAAAGGAGAAAATGCTGGTAACCTGCATTGTCTCCTTTCCTCAGATTATTTTCAAAAGCCATCTCTTTCAGGGGTGTTAAAAGGCATCATTGTGCGGTAAAAGGTTAATAAGAATAAACAGATATTTCCCCCCCCCCCCATCAGCCAATCAAATCTCTTCCCTCTCTGAAATTATCCAATCAGAGAAGCTTTAAGGAAATCAGAATGAAAACCAACAGCCAATCAGAGAAGACTTTAGAAATTTCAACAGCCAATCAGAGAGCTTCAAATTGGCGCCAAAATGGCGCCCTAATTTATCGATTTAAAACAGTAAAAAAAACGGCATAAAAGTGGATTTAAAGTCTTCTTTAAAGGCTGCTGTGCAGTCCTTGGCAAACTGCCATCCACACATGCCAGATTTCATTGAAAATGGGCACACAATTAAGAAAATAGGGGCGTAGAAGGCCATGTTTTGGTCTTTTCAAGCCTCTTGCAAGAATTACTTCCCTTTATTCCTCGATGCACCCCCCCTCCCCAGCTCATATGTTTTGGTCTTTTCAAGCCTCTTGCAAGAATTACTTCCCTTTAACCCTCGATGCACCCCCCTCCCCAGCCCTTTACTGGATTTGCTTTTTTAACTCAGCCCACAAGAAATGCTGAACATTGAAACCTTCAATGGACCAAAGTGATCAATGTACAGTGAAAAAAAACCAAAAAAAAAAAACCAGAAATTAATGCGAGAAGTGGCTAAAAAAAGACTGAAAACTCTTTTCAGTTACTTCCTATTGCATATATCAAACAATGGCAACTGAAGTGTAATTTTTCTAATCTCTTCAATCCGCAACAAGAAACCCAGTTACATTGACTACCGTCTCATGTTTTGGTCTTTTCAAGCCCCTTGCAAGAATTACTTCCCTTTAACCCTCGATGCACCCCCCCCCCTCCCCAGCACTTTACTTGATTTGCTTTTCTAACTCAGCCCACAAGAAATGCTGCACATTGAAACTTTCAATAGACCAAGGTGATCAATGTACAGTGTAAAAAGAAAAACCAGAAATGAATGCGACAAGTGGCTAAAAAAAGACTGAAAACTCTTTCAGTTACTTCCTATTGCATATATCAAACAATGGCAACTGAAGTGTAATTTTTCTAATCTCTTCAAACCGCAACAAGAAACCCAGTTACGTTGACTACCGTCACATATGTGCCAGTTACGCTCATGCGAAAACCCCAGAAATGAATGTGACAGGTGGCTAAAAAAAGACTGAAAACTCTCAGTTGCTTCCTATTGCATATATCAAACAAAGGCAACTGAAGTGTAATATTTCTAATTTCTTCAAACCACAACAAGAAGCCCAGTTATGTTGACTACCGTCTCGTATGTGCCAGTTACGCTCATCCGAAAACCCCAGAAAATAATGCGACAAGTGGCTAAAAAAAGACTGAAGGCTCTTTCAGTAGCAACTGCTTCTTATTGCATAAATCAAACAAAAGGAACTAAATTTTCAATGTGTATTTTTTTTCTCCAATCTCTTTATACCGTGACGACAAATCCATTTACGTTGACTACCGTCTCATAGGTGCCGGTTACGTGCCCGCGAAAATCGAATTACGGAACATTTCATAGCAGACGACACCGGTTGCTTAATAGGTCAAATATAGGGAACTTAGTTTCTAATATCTGTTTTTTATTTCTGCATTCTTTTTTTACTGTGACAACAAACCCTTTTAGGTTGTCTGTTGTCTCGCAGGTGCCACTTACGTATCCGCAAAAACATGAAAAATCGACTTAAGGAATATTTTATAGCAGACGCCAACTGTTGCTTAAGTCAATTATATGGATTTTTCTTTTTCTTTTTCTCTCACTAGGGCCATTGGTTTGGTTACGGTGACCATCTCACGCATACGTGACTGTTACTTGCTGCGCATAAAATCGTAAAATCAACTTCAACACTTTATGAGGCAACTGATACCTATTGTACAATTCAAGGACAGGTAAACAAAATTTTTACCTGTTTTCTTACCAGGGTCATGAAAACATTGAACCAATTTTGACGACCGCGCGAGTCAAAAGTCAATTTTATGTTTAATCGCTGCGCAAAAATATAAAATTCAGAAGCAACCGTTTGCTGTTGCGGATACTTTTTCCGATAAAAAAATCTAGAAGTAGGCCATAAAGATACAATAAGATGTAAGAATAACTAAAAATCAATTCCTTCTTTGATAGGGTAGAAAACATTGTGGGAAAAGGAGAAAATGCTGGTAACCTGCATTGTCTCCTTTCCTCAGATTATTTTCAAAAGCCATCTCTTTCAGGGGTGTTAAAAGGCATCATTGTGCGGTAAAAGGTTAATAAGAATAAACAGATATTTCCCCCCCCCCCCATCAGCCAATCAAATCTCTTCCCTCTCTGAAATTATCCAATCAGAGAAGCTTTAAGGAAATCAGAATGAAAACCAACAGCCAATCAGAGAAGACTTTAGAAATTTCAACAGCCAATCAGAGAGCTTCAAATTGGCGCCAAAATGGCGCCCTAATTTATCGATTTAAAACAGTAAAAAAAACGGCATAAAAGTGGATTTAAAGTCTTCTTTAAAGGCTGCTGTGCAGTCCTTGGCAAACTGCCATCCACACATGCCAGATTTCATTGAAAATGGGCACACAATTAAGAAAATAGGGGCGTAGAAGGCCATGTTTTGGTCTTTTCAAGCCTCTTGCAAGAATTACTTCCCTTTATTCCTCGATGCACCCCCCCTCCCCAGCTCATATGTTTTGGTCTTTTCAAGCCTCTTGCAAGAATTACTTCCCTTTAACCCTCGATGCACCCCCCTCCCCAGCCCTTTACTGGATTTGCTTTTTTAACTCAGCCCACAAGAAATGCTGAACATTGAAACCTTCAATGGACCAAAGTGATCAATGTACAGTGAAAAAAAACCAAAAAAAAAAAACCAGAAATTAATGCGAGAAGTGGCTAAAAAAAGACTGAAAACTCTTTTCAGTTACTTCCTATTGCATATATCAAACAATGGCAACTGAAGTGTAATTTTTCTAATCTCTTCAATCCGCAACAAGAAACCCAGTTACATTGACTACCGTCTCATGTTTTGGTCTTTTCAAGCCCCTTGCAAGAATTACTTCCCTTTAACCCTCGATGCACCCCCCCCCCTCCCCAGCACTTTACTTGATTTGCTTTTCTAACTCAGCCCACAAGAAATGCTGCACATTGAAACTTTCAATAGACCAAGGTGATCAATGTACAGTGTAAAAAGAAAAACCAGAAATGAATGCGACAAGTGGCTAAAAAAAGACTGAAAACTCTTTCAGTTACTTCCTATTGCATATATCAAACAATGGCAACTGAAGTGTAATTTTTCTAATCTCTTCAAACCGCAACAAGAAACCCAGTTACGTTGACTACCGTCACATATGTGCCAGTTACGCTCATGCGAAAACCCCAGAAATGAATGTGACAGGTGGCTAAAAAAAGACTGAAAACTCTCAGTTGCTTCCTATTGCATATATCAAACAAAGGCAACTGAAGTGTAATATTTCTAATTTCTTCAAACCACAACAAGAAGCCCAGTTATGTTGACTACCGTCTCGTATGTGCCAGTTACGCTCATCCGAAAACCCCAGAAAATAATGCGACAAGTGGCTAAAAAAAGACTGAAGGCTCTTTCAGTAGCAACTGCTTCTTATTGCATAAATCAAACAAAAGGAACTAAATTTTCAATGTGTATTTTTTTTCTCCAATCTCTTTATACCGTGACGACAAATCCATTTACGTTGACTACCGTCTCATAGGTGCCGGTTACGTGCCCGCGAAAATCGAATTACGGAACATTTCATAGCAGACGACACCGGTTGCTTAATAGGTCAAATATAGGGAACTTAGTTTCTAATATCTGTTTTTTATTTCTGCATTCTTTTTTTACTGTGACAACAAACCCTTTTAGGTTGTCTGTTGTCTCGCAGGTGCCACTTACGTATCCGCAAAAACATGAAAAATCGACTTAAGGAATATTTTATAGCAGACGCCAACTGTTGCTTAAGTCAATTATATGGATTTTTCTTTTTCTTTTTCTCTCACTAGGGCCATTGGTTTGGTTACGGTGACCATCTCACGCATACGTGACTGTTACTTGCTGCGCATAAAATCGTAAAATCAACTTCAACACTTTATGAGGCAACTGATACCTATTGTACAATTCAAGGACAGGTAAACAAAATTTTTACCTGTTTTCTTACCAGGGTCATGAAAACATTGAACCAATTTTGACGACCGCGCGAGTCAAAAGTCAATTTTATGTTTAATCGCTGCGCAAAAATATAAAATTCAGAAGCAACCGTTTGCTGTTGCGGATACTTTTTCCGATAAAAAAATCTAGAAGTAGGCCATAAAGATACAATAAGATGTAAGAATAACTAAAAATCAATTCCTTCTTTGATAGGGTAGAAAACATTGTGGGAAAAGGAGAAAATGCTGGTAACCTGCATTGTCTCCTTTCCTCAGATTATTTTCAAAAGCCATCTCTTTCAGGGGTGTTAAAAGGCATCATTGTGCGGTAAAAGGTTAATAAGAATAAACAGATATTTCCCCCCCCCCCCATCAGCCAATCAAATCTCTTCCCTCTCTGAAATTATCCAATCAGAGAAGCTTTAAGGAAATCAGAATGAAAACCAACAGCCAATCAGAGAAGACTTTAGAAATTTCAACAGCCAATCAGAGAGCTTCAAATTGGCGCCAAAATGGCGCCCTAATTTATCGATTTAAAACAGTAAAAAAAACGGCATAAAAGTGGATTTAAAGTCTTCTTTAAAGGCTGCTGTGCAGTCCTTGGCAAACTGCCATCCACACATGCCAGATTTCATTGAAAATGGGCACACAATTAAGAAAATAGGGGCGTAGAAGGCCATGTTTTGGTCTTTTCAAGCCTCTTGCAAGAATTACTTCCCTTTATTCCTCGATGCACCCCCCCTCCCCAGCTCATATGTTTTGGTCTTTTCAAGCCTCTTGCAAGAATTACTTCCCTTTAACCCTCGATGCACCCCCCTCCCCAGCCCTTTACTGGATTTGCTTTTTTAACTCAGCCCACAAGAAATGCTGAACATTGAAACCTTCAATGGACCAAAGTGATCAATGTACAGTGAAAAAAAACCAAAAAAAAAAAACCAGAAATTAATGCGAGAAGTGGCTAAAAAAAGACTGAAAACTCTTTTCAGTTACTTCCTATTGCATATATCAAACAATGGCAACTGAAGTGTAATTTTTCTAATCTCTTCAATCCGCAACAAGAAACCCAGTTACATTGACTACCGTCTCATGTTTTGGTCTTTTCAAGCCCCTTGCAAGAATTACTTCCCTTTAACCCTCGATGCACCCCCCCCCCTCCCCAGCACTTTACTTGATTTGCTTTTCTAACTCAGCCCACAAGAAATGCTGCACATTGAAACTTTCAATAGACCAAGGTGATCAATGTACAGTGTAAAAAGAAAAACCAGAAATGAATGCGACAAGTGGCTAAAAAAAGACTGAAAACTC
This sequence comes from Tridacna crocea, assembly GCA_943736015.1. Lineage (NCBI taxonomy): Eukaryota > Metazoa > Mollusca > Bivalvia > Cardiida > Cardiidae > Tridacna > Tridacna crocea. Next base: position 38,223,768 of record OX031068.1, read on the forward strand.
TTTCAGTTACTTCCTATTGCATATATCAAACAATGGCAACTGAAGTGTAATTTTTCTAATCTCTTCAAACCGCAACAAGAAACCCAGTTACGTTGACTACCGTCACATATGTGCCAGTTACGCTCATGCAAAAACCCCAGAAATGAATGTGACAGGTGGCTAAAAAAAGACTGAAAACTCTCAGTTGCTTCCTATTGCATATATCAAACAAAGGCAACTGAAGTGTAATATTTCTAATTTCTTCAAACCACAACAAGAAGCCCAGTTATGTTGACTACCGTCTCGTATGTGCCAGTTACGCTCATCCGAAAACCCCAGAAAATAATGCGACAAGTGGCTAAAAAAAGACTGAAGGCTCTTTCAGTAGCAACTGCTTCTTATTGCATAAATCAAACAAAAGGAACTAAATTTTCAATGTGTATTTTTTTTCTCCAATCTCTTTATACCGTGACGACAAATCCATTTACGTTGACTACCGTCTCATAGGTGCCGGTTACGTGCCCGCGAAAATCGAATTACGGAACATTTCATAGCAGACGACACCGGTTGCTTAATAGGTCAAATATAGGGAACTTAGTTTCTAATATCTGTTTTTTATTTCTGCATTCTTTTTTTACTGTGACAACAAACCCTTTTAGGTTGTCTGTTGTCTCGCAGGTGCCACTTACGTATCCGCAAAAACATGAAAAATCGACTTAAGGAATATTTTATAGCAGACGCCAACTGTTGCTTAAGTCAATTATATGGATTTTTCTTTTTCTTTTTCTCTCACTAGGGCCATTGGTTTGGTTACGGTGACCATCTCACGCATACGTGACTGTTACTTGCTGCGCATAAAATCGTAAAATCAACTTCAACACTTTATGAGGCAACTGATACCTATTGTACAATTCAAGGACAGGTAAACAAAATTTTTACCTGTTTTCTTACCAGGGTCATGAAAACATTGAACCAATTTTGACGACCGCGCGAGTCAAAAGTCAATTTTATGTTTAATCGCTGCGCAAAAATATAAAATTCAGAAGCAACCGTTTGCTGTTGCGGATACTTTTTCCGATAAAAAAATCTAGAAGTAGGCCATAAAGATACAATAAGATGTAAGAATAACTAAAAATCAATTCCTTCTTTGATAGGGTAGAAAACATTGTGGGAAAAGGAGAAAATGCTGGTAACCTGCATTGTCTCCTTTCCTCAGATTATTTTCAAAAGCCATCTCTTTCAGGGGTGTTAAAAGGCATCATTGTGCGGTAAAAGGTTAATAAGAATAAACAGATATTTCCCCCCCCCCCCCCATCAGCCAATCAAATCTCTTCCCTCTCTGAAATTATCCAATCAGAGAAGCTTTAAGGAAATCAGAATGAAAACCAACAGCCAATCAGAGAAGACTTTAGAAATTTCAACAGCCAATCAGAGAGCTTCAAATTGGCGCCAAAATGGCGCCCTAATTTATCGATTTAAAACAGTAAAAAAAACGGCATAAAAGTGGATTTAAAGTCTTCTTTAAAGGCTGCTGTGCAGTCCTTGGCAAACTGCCATCCACACATGCCAGATTTCATTGAAAATGGGCACACAATTAAGAAAATAGGGGCGTAGAAGGCCATGTTTTGGTCTTTTCAAGCCTCTTGCAAGAATTACTTCCCTTTATTCCTCGATGCACCCCCCCTCCCCAGCTCATATGTTTTGGTCTTTTCAAGCCTCTTGCAAGAATTACTTCCCTTTAACCCTCGATGCACCCCCCTCCCCAGCCCTTTACTGGATTTGCTTTTTTAACTCAGCCCACAAGAAATGCTGAACATTGAAACCTTCAATGGACCAAAGTGATCAATGTACAGTGAAAAAAAACCAAAAAAAAAAAACCAGAAATTAATGCGAGAAGTGGCTAAAAAAAGACTGAAAACTCTTTTCAGTTACTTCCTATTGCATATATCAAACAATGGCAACTGAAGTGTAATTTTTCTAATCTCTTCAATCCGCAACAAGAAACCCAGTTACATTGACTACCGTCTCATGTTTTGGTCTTTTCAAGCCCCTTGCAAGAATTACTTCCCTTTAACCCTCGATGCACCCCCCCCCCCTCCCCAGCACTTTACTTGATTTGCTTTTCTAACTCAGCCCACAAGAAATGCTGCACATTGAAACTTTCAAAGACCAAGGTGATCAATGTACAGTGTAAAAAGAAAAACCAGAAATGAATGCGACAAGTGGCTAAAAAAAGACTGAAAACTCTTTCAGTTACTTCCTATTGCATATATCAAACAATGGCAACTGAAGTGTAATTTTTCTAATCTCTTCAAACCGCAACAAGAAACCCAGTTACGTTGACTACCGTCACATATGTGCCAGTTACGCTCATGCGAAAACCCCAGAAATGAATGTGACAGGTGGCTAAAAAAAGACTGAAAACTCTCAGTTGCTTCCTATTGCATATATCAAACAAAGGCAACTGAAGTGTAATATTTCTAATTTCTTCAAACCACAACAAGAAGCCCAGTTATGTTGACTACCGTCTCGTATGTGCCAGTTACGCTCATCCGAAAACCCCAGAAAATAATGCGACAAGTGGCTAAAAAAAGACTGAAGGCTCTTTCAGTAGCAACTGCTTCTTATTGCATAAATCAAACAAAAGGAACTAAATTTTCAATGTGTATTTTTTTTCTCCAATCTCTTTATACCGTGACGACAAATCCATTTACGTTGACTACCGTCTCATAGGTGCCGGTTACGTGCCCGCGAAAATCGAATTACGGAACATTTCATAGCAGACGACACCGGTTGCTTAATAGGTCAAATATAGGGAACTTAGTTTCTAATATCTGTTTTTTATTTCTGCATTCTTTTTTTACTGTGACAACAAACCCTTTTAGGTTGTCTGTTGTCTCGCAGGTGCCACTTACGTATCCGCAAAAACATGAAAAATCGACTTAAGGAATATTTTATAGCAGACGCCAACTGTTGCTTAAGTCAATTATATGGATTTTTCTTTTTCTTTTTCTCTCACTAGGGCCATTGGTTTGGTTACGGTGACCATCTCACGCATACGTGACTGTTACTTGCTGCGCATAAAATCGTAAAATCAACTTCAACACTTTATGAGGCAACTGATACCTATTGTACAATTCAAGGACAGGTAAACAAAATTTTTACCTGTTTTCTTACCAGGGTCATGAAAACATTGAACCAATTTTGACGACCGCGCGAGTCAAAAGTCAATTTTATGTTTAATCGCTGCGCAAAAATATAAAATTCAGAAGCAACCGTTTGCTGTTGCGGATACTTTTTCCGATAAAAAAATCTAGAAGTAGGCCATAAAGATACAATAAGATGTAAGAATAACTAAAAATCAATTCCTTCTTTGATAGGGTAGAAAACATTGTGGGAAAAGGAGAAAATGCTGGTAACCTGCATTGTCTCCTTTCCTCAGATTATTTTCAAAAGCCATCTCTTTCAGGGGTGTTAAAAGGCATCATTGTGCGGTAAAAGGTTAATAAGAATAAACAGATATTTCCCCCCCCCCCCATCAGCCAATCAAATCTCTTCCCTCTCTGAAATTATCCAATCAGAGAAGCTTTAAGGAAATCAGAATGAAAACCAACAGCCAATCAGAGAAGACTTTAGAAATTTCAACAGCCAATCAGAGAGCTTCAAATTGGCGCCAAAATGGCGCCCTAATTTATCGATTTAAAACAGTAAAAAAAACGGCATAAAAGTGGATTTAAAGTCTTCTTTAAAGGCTGCTGTGCAGTCCTTGGCAAACTGCCATCCACACATGCCAGATTTCATTGAAAATGGGCACACAATTAAGAAAATAGGGGCGTAGAAGGCCATGTTTTGGTCTTTTCAAGCCTCTTGCAAGAATTACTTCCCTTTATTCCTCGATGCACCCCCCCTCCCCAGCTCATATGTTTTGGTCTTTTCAAGCCTCTTGCAAGAATTACTTCCCTTTAACCCTCGATGCACCCCCCTCCCCAGCCCTTTACTGGATTTGCTTTTTTAACTCAGCCCACAAGAAATGCTGAACATTGAAACCTTCAATGGACCAAAGTGATCAATGTACAGTGAAAAAAAACCAAAAAAAAAAAACCAGAAATTAATGCGAGAAGTGGCTAAAAAAAGACTGAAAACTCTTTTCAGTTACTTCCTATTGCATATATCAAACAATGGCAACTGAAGTGTAATTTTTCTAATCTCTTCAATCCGCAACAAGAAACCCAGTTACATTGACTACCGTCTCATGTTTTGGTCTTTTCAAGCCCCTTGCAAGAATTACTTCCCTTTAACCCTCGATGCACCCCCCCCCCTCCCCAGCACTTTACTTGATTTGCTTTTCTAACTCAGCCCACAAGAAATGCTGCACATTGAAACTTTCAATAGACCAAGGTGATCAATGTACAGTGTAAAAAGAAAAACCAGAAATGAATGCGACAAGTGGCTAAAAAAAGACTGAAAACTCTTTCAGTTACTTCCTATTGCATATATCAAACAATGGCAACTGAAGTGTAATTTTTCTAATCTCTTCAAACCGCAACAAGAAACCCAGTTACGTTGACTACCGTCACATATGTGCCAGTTACGCTCATGCGAAAACCCCAGAAATGAATGTGACAGGTGGCTAAAAAAAGACTGAAAACTCTCAGTTGCTTCCTATTGCATATATCAAACAAAGGCAACTGAAGTGTAATATTTCTAATTTCTTCAAACCACAACAAGAAGCCCAGTTATGTTGACTACCGTCTCGTATGTGCCAGTTACGCTCATCCGAAAACCCCAGAAAATAATGCGACAAGTGGCTAAAAAAAGACTGAAGGCTCTTTCAGTAGCAACTGCTTCTTATTGCATAAATCAAACAAAAGGAACTAAATTTTCAATGTGTATTTTTTTTCTCCAATCTCTTTATACCGTGACGACAAATCCATTTACGTTGACTACCGTCTCATAGGTGCCGGTTACGTGCCCGCGAAAATCGAATTACGGAACATTTCATAGCAGACGACACCGGTTGCTTAATAGGTCAAATATAGGGAACTTAGTTTCTAATATCTGTTTTTTATTTCTGCATTCTTTTTTTACTGTGACAACAAACCCTTTTAGGTTGTCTGTTGTCTCGCAGGTGCCACTTACGTATCCGCAAAAACATGAAAAATCGACTTAAGGAATATTTTATAGCAGACGCCAACTGTTGCTTAAGTCAATTATATGGATTTTTCTTTTTCTTTTTCTCTCACTAGGGCCATTGGTTTGGTTACGGTGACCATCTCACGCATACGTGACTGTTACTTGCTGCGCATAAAATCGTAAAATCAACTTCAACACTTTATGAGGCAACTGATACCTATTGTACAATTCAAGGACAGGTAAACAAAATTTTTACCTGTTTTCTTACCAGGGTCATGAAAACATTGAACCAATTTTGACGACCGCGCGAGTCAAAAGTCAATTTTATGTTTAATCGCTGCGCAAAAATATAAAATTCAGAAGCAACCGTTTGCTGTTGCGGATACTTTTTCCGATAAAAAAATCTAGAAGTAGGCCATAAAGATACAATAAGATGTAAGAATAACTAAAAATCAATTCCTTCTTTGATAGGGTAGAAAACATTGTGGGAAAAGGAGAAAATGCTGGTAACCTGCATTGTCTCCTTTCCTCAGATTATTTTCAAAAGCCATCTCTTTCAGGGGTGTTAAAAGGCATCATTGTGCGGTAAAAGGTTAATAAGAATAAACAGATATTTCCCCCCCCCCCCATCAGCCAATCAAATCTCTTCCCTCTCTGAAATTATCCAATCAGAGAAGCTTTAAGGAAATCAGAATGAAAACCAACAGCCAATCAGAGAAGACTTTAGAAATTTCAACAGCCAATCAGAGAGCTTCAAATTGGCGCCAAAATGGCGCCCTAATTTATCGATTTAAAACAGTAAAAAAAACGGCATAAAAGTGGATTTAAAGTCTTCTTTAAAGGCTGCTGTGCAGTCCTTGGCAAACTGCCATCCACACATGCCAGATTTCATTGAAAATGGGCACACAATTAAGAAAATAGGGGCGTAGAAGGCCATGTTTTGGTCTTTTCAAGCCTCTTGCAAGAATTACTTCCCTTTATTCCTCGATGCACCCCCCCTCCCCAGCTCATATGTTTTGGTCTTTTCAAGCCTCTTGCAAGAATTACTTCCCTTTAACCCTCGATGCACCCCCCTCCCCAGCCCTTTACTGGATTTGCTTTTTTAACTCAGCCCACAAGAAATGCTGAACATTGAAACCTTCAATGGACCAAAGTGATCAATGTACAGTGAAAAAAAACCAAAAAAAAAAAACCAGAAATTAATGCGAGAAGTGGCTAAAAAAAGACTGAAAACTCTTTTCAGTTACTTCCTATTGCATATATCAAACAAGCAACTGAAGTGTAATTTTTCTAATCTCTTCAATCCGCAACAAGAAACCCAGTTACATTGACTACCGTCTCATGTTTTGGTCTTTTCAAGCCCCTTGCAAGAATTACTTCCCTTTAACCCTCGATGCACCCCCCCCCCTCCCCAGCACTTTACTTGATTTGCTTTTCTAACTCAGCCCACAAGAAATGCTGCACATTGAAACTTTCAATAGACCAAGGTGATCAATGTACAGTGTAAAAAGAAAAACCAGAAATGAATGCGACAAGTGGCTAAAAAAAGACTGAAAACTCTTTCAGTTACTTCCTATTGCATATATCAAACAATGGCAACTGAAGTGTAATTTTTCTAATCTCTTCAAACCGCAACAAGAAACCCAGTTACGTTGACTACCGTCACATATGTGCCAGTTACGGCTCATGCGAAAACCCCAGAAATGAATGTGACAGGTGGCTAAAAAAAGACTGAAAACTCTCAGTTGCTTCCTATTGCATATATCAAACAAAGGCAACTGAAGTGTAATATTTCTAATTTCTTCAAACCACAACAAGAAGCCCAGTTATGTTGACTACCGTCTCGTATGTGCCAGTTACGCTCATCCGAAAACCCCAGAAAATAATGCGACAAGTGGCTAAAAAAAGACTGAAGGCTCTTTCAGTAGCAACTGCTTCTTATTGCATAAATCAAACAAAAGGAACTAAATTTTCAATGTGTATTTTTTTTCTCCAATCTCTTTATACCGTGACGACAAATCCATTTACGTTGACTACCGTCTCATAGGTGCCGGTTACGTGCCCGCGAAAATCGAATTACGGAACATTTCATAGCAGACGACACCGGTTGCTTAATAGGTCAAATATAGGGAACTTAGTTTCTAATATCTGTTTTTTATTTCTGCATTCTTTTTTTACTGTGACAACAAACCCTTTTAGGTTGTCTGTTGTCTCGCAGGTGCCACTTACGTATCCGCAAAAACATGAAAAATCGACTTAAGGAATATTTTATAGCAGACGCCAACTGTTGCTTAAGTCAATTATATGGATTTTTCTTTTTCTTTTTCTCTCACTAGGGCCATTGGTTTGGTTACGGTGACCATCTCACGCATACGTGACTGTTACTTGCTGCGCATAAAATCGTAAAATCAACTTCAACACTTTATGAGGCAACTGATACCTATTGTACAATTCAAGGACAGGTAAACAAAATTTTTACCTGTTTTCTTACCAGGGTCATGAAAACATTGAACCAATTTTGACGACCGCGCGAGTCAAAAGTCAATTTTATGTTTAATCGCTGCGCAAAAATATAAAATTCAGAAGCAACCGTTTGCTGTTGCGGATACTTTTTCCGATAAAAAAATCTAGAAGTAGGCCATAAAGATACAATAAGATGTAAGAATAACTAAAAATCAATTCCTTCTTTGATAGGGTAGAAAACATTGTGGGAAAAGGAGAAAATGCTGGTAACCTGCATTGTCTCCTTTCCTCAGATTATTTTCAAAAGCCATCTCTTTCAGGGGTGTTAAAAGGCATCATTGTGCGGTAAAAGGTTAATAAGAATAAACAGATATTTCCCCCCCCCCCCATCAGCCAATCAAATCTCTTCCCTCTCTGAAATTATCCAATCAGAGAAGCTTTAAGGAAATCAGAATGAAAACCAACAGCCAATCAGAGAAGACTTTAGAAATTTCAACAGCCAATCAGAGAGCTTCAAATTGGCGCCAAAATGGCGCCCTAATTTATCGATTTAAAACAGTAAAAAAAACGGCATAAAAGTGGATTTAAAGTCTTCTTTAAAGGCTGCTGTGCAGTCCTTGGCAAACTGCCATCCACACATGCCAGATTTCATTGAAAATGGGCACACAATTAAGAAAATAGGGGCGTAGAAGGCCATGTTTTGGTCTTTTCAAGCCTCTTGCAAGAATTACTTCCCTTTATTCCTCGATGCACCCCCCCTCCCCAGCTCATATGTTTTGGTCTTTTCAAGCCTCTTGCAAGAATTACTTCCCTTTAACCCTCGATGCACCCCCCTCCCCAGCCCTTTACTGGATTTGCTTTTTTAACTCAGCCCACAAGAAATGCTGAACATTGAAACCTTCAATGGACCAAAGTGATCAATGTACAGTGAAAAAAAACCAAAAAAAAAAAACCAGAAATTAATGCGAGAAGTGGCTAAAAAAAGACTGAAAACTCTTTTCAGTTACTTCCTATTGCATATATCAAACAATGGCAACTGAAGTGTAATTTTTCTAATCTCTTCAATCCGCAACAAGAAACCCAGTTACATTGACTACCGTCTCATGTTTTGGTCTTTTCAAGCCCCTTGCAAGAATTACTTCCCTTTAACCCTCGATGCACCCCCCCCCCTCCCCAGCACTTTACTTGATTTGCTTTTCTAACTCAGCCCACAAGAAATGCTGCACATTGAAACTTTCAATAGACCAAGGTGATCAATGTACAGTGTAAAAAGAAAAACCAGAAATGAATGCGACAAGTGGCTAAAAAAAGACTGAAAACTCTTTCAGTTACTTCCTATTGCATATATCAAACAATGGCAACTGAAGTGTAATTTTTCTAATCTCTTCAAACCGCAACAAGAAACCCAGTTACGTTGACTACCGTCACATATGTGCCAGTTACGCTCATGCGAAAACCCCAGAAATGAATGTGACAGGTGGCTAAAAAAAGACTGAAAACTCTCAGTTGCTTCCTATTGCATATATCAAACAAAGGCAACTGAAGTGTAATATTTCTAATTTCTTCAAACCACAACAAGAAGCCCAGTTATGTTGACTACCGTCTCGTATGTGCCAGTTACGCTCATCCGAAAACCCCAGAAAATAATGCGACAAGTGGCTAAAAAAAGACTGAAGGCTCTTTCAGTAGCAACTGCTTCTTATTGCATAAATCAAACAAAAGGAACTAAATTTTCAATGTGTATTTTTTTTCTCCAATCTCTTTATACCGTGACGACAAATCCATTTACGTTGACTACCGTCTCATAGGTGCCGGTTACGTGCCCGCGAAAATCGAATTACGGAACATTTCATAGCAGACGACACCGGTTGCTTAATAGGTCAAATATAGGGAACTTAGTTTCTAATATCTGTTTTTTATTTCTGCATTCTTTTTTTACTGTGACAACAAACCCTTTTAGGTTGTCTGTTGTCTCGCAGGTGCCACTTACGTATCCGCAAAAACATGAAAAATCGACTTAAGGAATATTTTATAGCAGACGCCAACTGTTGCTTAAGTCAATTATATGGATTTTTCTTTTTCTTTTTCTCTCACTAGGGCCATTGGTTTGGTTACGGTGACCATCTCACGCATACGTGACTGTTACTTGCTGCGCATAAAATCGTAAAATCAACTTCAACACTTTATGAGGCAACTGATACCTATTGTACAATTCAAGGACAGGTAAACAAAATTTTTACCTGTTTTCTTACCAGGGTCATGAAAACATTGAACCAATTTTGACGACCGCGCGAGTCAAAAGTCAATTTTATGTTTAATCGCTGCGCAAAAATATAAAATTCAGAAGCAACCGTTTGCTGTTGCGGATACTTTTTCCGATAAAAAAATCTAGAAGTAGGCCATAAAGATACAATAAGATGTAAGAATAACTAAAAATCAATTCCTTCTTTGATAGGGTAGAAAACATTGTGGGAAAAGGAGAAAATGCTGGTAACCTGCATTGTCTCCTTTCCTCAGATTATTTTCAAAAGCCATCTCTTTCAGGGGTGTTAAAAGGCATCATTGTGCGGTAAAAGGTTAATAAGAATAAACAGATATTTCCCCCCCCCCCCATCAGCCAATCAAATCTCTTCCCTCTCTGAAATTATCCAATCAGAGAAGCTTTAAGGAAATCAGAATGAAAACCAACAGCCAATCAGAGAAGACTTTAGAAATTTCAACAGCCAATCAGAGAGCTTCAAATTGGCGCCAAAATGGCGCCCTAATTTATCGATTTAAAACAGTAAAAAAAACGGCATAAAAGTGGATTTAAAGTCTTCTTTAAAGGCTGCTGTGCAGTCCTTGGCAAACTGCCATCCACACATGCCAGATTTCATTGAAAATGGGCACACAATTAAGAAAATAGGGGCGTAGAAGGCCATGTTTTGGTCTTTTCAAGCCTCTTGCAAGAATTACTTCCCTTTATTCCTCGATGCACCCCCCCTCCCCAGCTCATATGTTTTGGTCTTTTCAAGCCTCTTGCAAGAATTACTTCCCTTTAACCCTCGATGCACCCCCCTCCCCAGCCCTTTACTGGATTTGCTTTTTTAACTCAGCCCACAAGAAATGCTGAACATTGAAACCTTCAATGGACCAAAGTGATCAATGTACAGTGAAAAAAAACCAAAAAAAAAAAACCAGAAATTAATGCGAGAAGTGGCTAAAAAAAGACTGAAAACTCTTTTCAGTTACTTCCTATTGCATATATCAAACAATGGCAACTGAAGTGTAATTTTTCTAATCTCTTCAATCCGCAACAAGAAACCCAGTTACATTGACTACCGTCTCATGTTTTGGTCTTTTCAAGCCCCTTGCAAGAATTACTTCCCTTTAACCCTCGATGCACCCCCCCCCCTCCCCAGCACTTTACTTGATTTGCTTTTCTAACTCAGCCCACAAGAAATGCTGCACATTGAAACTTTCAATAGACCAAGGTGATCAATGTACAGTGTAAAAAGAAAAACCAGAAATGAATGCGACAAGTGGCTAAAAAAAGACTGAAAACTCTTTCAGTTACTTCCTATTGCATATATCAAACAATGGCAACTGAAGTGTAATTTTTCTAATCTCTTCAAACCGCAACAAGAAACCCAGTTACGTTGACTACCGTCACATATGTGCCAGTTACGCTCATGCGAAAACCCCAGAAATGAATGTGACAGGTGGCTAAAAAAAGACTGAAAACTCTCAGTTGCTTCCTATTGCATATATCAAACAAAGGCAACTGAAGTGTAATATTTCTAATTTCTTCAAACCACAACAAGAAGCCCAGTTATGTTGACTACCGTCTCGTATGTGCCAGTTACGCTCATCCGAAAACCCCAGAAAATAATGCGACAAGTGGCTAAAAAAAGACTGAAGGCTCTTTCAGTAGCAACTGCTTCTTATTGCATAAATCAAACAAAAGGAACTAAATTTTCAATGTGTATTTTTTTTCTCCAATCTCTTTATACCGTGACGACAAATCCATTTACGTTGACTACCGTCTCATAGGTGCCGGTTACGTGCCCGCGAAAATCGAATTACGGAACATTTCATAGCAGACGACACCGGTTGCTTAATAGGTCAAATATAGGGAACTTAGTTTCTAATATCTGTTTTTTATTTCTGCATTCTTTTTTTACTGTGACAACAAACCCTTTTAGGTTGTCTGTTGTCTCGCAGGTGCCACTTACGTATCCGCAAAAACATGAAAAATCGACTTAAGGAATATTTTATAGCAGACGCCAACTGTTGCTTAAGTCAATTATATGGATTTTTCTTTTTCTTTTTCTCTCACTAGGGCCATTGGTTTGGTTACGGTGACCATCTCACGCATACGTGACTGTTACTTGCTGCGCATAAAATCGTAAAATCAACTTCAACACTTTATGAGGCAACTGATACCTATTGTACAATTCAAGGACAGGTAAACAAAATTTTTACCTGTTTTCTTACCAGGGTCATGAAAACATTGAACCAATTTTGACGACCGCGCGAGTCAAAAGTCAATTTTATGTTTAATCGCTGCGCAAAAATATAAAATTCAGAAGCAACCGTTTGCTGTTGCGGATACTTTTTCCGATAAAAAAATCTAGAAGTAGGCCATAAAGATACAATAAGATGTAAGAATAACTAAAAATCAATTCCTTCTTTGATAGGGTAGAAAACATTGTGGGAAAAGGAGAAAATGCTGGTAACCTGCATTGTCTCCTTTCCTCAGATTATTTTCAAAAGCCATCTCTTTCAGGGGTGTTAAAAGGCATCATTGTGCGGTAAAAGGTTAATAAGAATAAACAGATATTTCCCCCCCCCCCCATCAGCCAATCAAATCTCTTCCCTCTCTGAAATTATCCAATCAGAGAAGCTTTAAGGAAATCAGAATGAAAACCAACAGCCAATCAGAGAAGACTTTAGAAATTTCAACAGCCAATCAGAGAGCTTCAAATTGGCGCCAAAATGGCGCCCTAATTTATCGATTTAAAACAGTAAAAAAAACGGCATAAAAGTGGATTTAAAGTCTTCTTTAAAGGCTGCTGTGCAGTCCTTGGCAAACTGCCATCCACACATGCCAGATTTCATTGAAAATGGGCACACAATTAAGAAAATAGGGGCGTAGAAGGCCATGTTTTGGTCTTTTCAAGCCTCTTGCAAGAATTACTTCCCTTTATTCCTCGATGCACCCCCCCTCCCCAGCTCATATGTTTTGGTCTTTTCAAGCCTCTTGCAAGAATTACTTCCCTTTAACCCTCGATGCACCCCCCTCCCCAGCCCTTTACTGGATTTGCTTTTTTAACTCAGCCCACAAGAAATGCTGAACATTGAAACCTTCAATGGACCAAAGTGATCAATGTACAGTGAAAAAAAACCAAAAAAAAAAAACCAGAAATTAATGCGAGAAGTGGCTAAAAAAAGACTGAAAACTCTTTTCAGTTACTTCCTATTGCATATATCAAACAATGGCAACTGAAGTGTAATTTTTCTAATCTCTTCAATCCGCAACAAGAAACCCAGTTACATTGACTACCGTCTCATGTTTTGGTCTTTTCAAGCCCCTTGCAAGAATTACTTCCCTTTAACCCTCGATGCACCCCCCCCCCTCCCCAGCACTTTACTTGATTTGCTTTTCTAACTCAGCCCACAAGAAATGCTGCACATTGAAACTTTCAATAGACCAAGGTGATCAATGTACAGTGTAAAAAGAAAAACCAGAAATGAATGCGACAAGTGGCTAAAAAAAGACTGAAAACTCTTTCAGTTACTTCCTATTGCATATATCAAACAATGGCAACTGAAGTGTAATTTTTCTAATCTCTTCAAACCGCAACAAGAAACCCAGTTACGTTGACTACCGTCACATATGTGCCAGTTACGCTCATGCGAAAACCCCAGAAATGAATGTGACAGGTGGCTAAAAAAAGACTGAAAACTCTCAGTTGCTTCCTATTGCATATATCAAACAAAGGCAACTGAAGTGTAATATTTCTAATTTCTTCAAACCACAACAAGAAGCCCAGTTATGTTGACTACCGTCTCGTATGTGCCAGTTACGCTCATCCGAAAACCCCAGAAAATAATGCGACAAGTGGCTAAAAAAAGACTGAAGGCTCTTTCAGTAGCAACTGCTTCTTATTGCATAAATCAAACAAAAGGAACTAAATTTTCAATGTGTATTTTTTTTCTCCAATCTCTTTATACCGTGACGACAAATCCATTTACGTTGACTACCGTCTCATAGGTGCCGGTTACGTGCCCGCGAAAATCGAATTACGGAACATTTCATAGCAGACGACACCGGTTGCTTAATAGGTCAAATATAGGGAACTTAGTTTCTAATATCTGTTTTTTATTTCTGCATTCTTTTTTTACTGTGACAACAAACCCTTTTAGGTTGTCTGTTGTCTCGCAGGTGCCACTTACGTATCCGCAAAAACATGAAAAATCGACTTAAGGAATATTTTATAGCAGACGCCAACTGTTGCTTAAGTCAATTATATGGATTTTTCTTTTTCTTTTTCTCTCACTAGGGCCATTGGTTTGGTTACGGTGACCATCTCACGCATACGTGACTGTTACTTGCTGCGCATAAAATCGTAAAATCAACTTCAACACTTTATGAGGCAACTGATACCTATTGTACAATTCAAGGACAGGTAAACAAAATTTTTACCTGTTTTCTTACCAGGGTCATGAAAACATTGAACCAATTTTGACGACCGCGCGAGTCAAAAGTCAATTTTATGTTTAATCGCTGCGCAAAAATATAAAATTCAGAAGCAACCGTTTGCTGTTGCGGATACTTTTTCCGATAAAAAAATCTAGAAGTAGGCCATAAAGATACAATAAGATGTAAGAATAACTAAAAATCAATTCCTTCTTTGATAGGGTAGAAAACATTGTGGGAAAAGGAGAAAATGCTGGTAACCTGCATTGTCTCCTTTCCTCAGATTATTTTCAAAAGCCATCTCTTTCAGGGGTGTTAAAAGGCATCATTGTGCGGTAAAAGGTTAATAAGAATAAACAGATATTTCCCCCCCCCCCCATCAGCCAATCAAATCTCTTCCCTCTCTGAAATTATCCAATCAGAGAAGCTTTAAGGAAATCAGAATGAAAACCAACAGCCAATCAGAGAAGACTTTAGAAATTTCAACAGCCAATCAGAGAGCTTCAAATTGGCGCCAAAATGGCGCCCTAATTTATCGATTTAAAACAGTAAAAAAAACGGCATAAAAGTGGATTTAAAGTCTTCTTTAAAGGCTGCTGTGCAGTCCTTGGCAAACTGCCATCCACACATGCCAGATTTCATTGAAAATGGGCACACAATTAAGAAAATAGGGGCGTAGAAGGCCATGTTTTGGTCTTTTCAAGCCTCTTGCAAGAATTACTTCCCTTTATTCCTCGATGCACCCCCCCTCCCCAGCTCATATGTTTTGGTCTTTTCAAGCCTCTTGCAAGAATTACTTCCCTTTAACCCTCGATGCACCCCCCTCCCCAGCCCTTTACTGGATTTGCTTTTTTAACTCAGCCCACAAGAAATGCTGAACATTGAAACCTTCAATGGACCAAAGTGATCAATGTACAGTGAAAAAAAACCAAAAAAAAAAAACCAGAAATTAATGCGAGAAGTGGCTAAAAAAAGACTGAAAACTCTTTTCAGTTACTTCCTATTGCATATATCAAACAATGGCAACTGAAGTGTAATTTTTCTAATCTCTTCAATCCGCAACAAGAAACCCAGTTACATTGACTACCGTCTCATGTTTTGGTCTTTTCAAGCCCCTTGCAAGAATTACTTCCCTTTAACCCTCGATGCACCCCCCCCCCTCCCCAGCACTTTACTTGATTTGCTTTTCTAACTCAGCCCACAAGAAATGCTGCACATTGAAACTTTCAATAGACCAAGGTGATCAATGTACAGTGTAAAAAGAAAAACCAGAAATGAATGCGACAAGTGGCTAAAAAAAGACTGAAAACTCTTTCAGTTACTTCCTATTGCATATATCAAACAATGGCAACTGAAGTGTAATTTTTCTAATCTCTTCAAACCGCAACAAGAAACCCAGTTACGTTGACTACCGTCACATATGTGCCAGTTACGCTCATGCGAAAACCCCAGAAATGAATGTGACAGGTGGCTAAAAAAAGACTGAAAACTCTCAGTTGCTTCCTATTGCATATATCAAACAAAGGCAACTGAAGTGTAATATTTCTAATTTCTTCAAACCACAACAAGAAGCCCAGTTATGTTGACTACCGTCTCGTATGTGCCAGTTACGCTCATCCGAAAACCCCAGAAAATAATGCGACAAGTGGCTAAAAAAAGACTGAAGGCTCTTTCAGTAGCAACTGCTTCTTATTGCATAAATCAAACAAAAGGAACTAAATTTTCAATGTGTATTTTTTTTCTCCAATCTCTTTATACCGTGACGACAAATCCATTTACGTTGACTACCGTCTCATAGGTGCCGGTTACGTGCCCGCGAAAATCGAATTACGGAACATTTCATAGCAGACGACACCGGTTGCTTAATAGGTCAAATATAGGGAACTTAGTTTCTAATATCTGTTTTTTATTTCTGCATTCTTTTTTTACTGTGACAACAAACCCTTTTAGGTTGTCTGTTGTCTCGCAGGTGCCACTTACGTATCCGCAAAAACATGAAAAATCGACTTAAGGAATATTTTATAGCAGACGCCAACTGTTGCTTAAGTCAATTATATGGATTTTTCTTTTTCTTTTTCTCTCACTAGGGCCATTGGTTTGGTTACGGTGACCATCTCACGCATACGTGACTGTTACTTGCTGCGCATAAAATCGTAAAATCAACTTCAACACTTTATGAGGCAACTGATACCTATTGTACAATTCAAGGACAGGTAAACAAAATTTTTACCTGTTTTCTTACCAGGGTCATGAAAACATTGAACCAATTTTGACGACCGCGCGAGTCAAAAGTCAATTTTATGTTTAATCGCTGCGCAAAAATATAAAATTCAGAAGCAACCGTTTGCTGTTGCGGATACTTTTTCCGATAAAAAAATCTAGAAGTAGGCCATAAAGATACAATAAGATGTAAGAATAACTAAAAATCAATTCCTTCTTTGATAGGGTAGAAAACATTGTGGGAAAAGGAGAAAATGCTGGTAACCTGCATTGTCTCCTTTCCTCAGATTATTTTCAAAAGCCATCTCTTTCAGGGGTGTTAAAAGGCATCATTGTGCGGTAAAAGGTTAATAAGAATAAACAGATATTTCCCCCCCCCCCCATCAGCCAATCAAATCTCTTCCCTCTCTGAAATTATCCAATCAGAGAAGCTTTAAGGAAATCAGAATGAAAACCAACAGCCAATCAGAGAAGACTTTAGAAATTTCAACAGCCAATCAGAGAGCTTCAAATTGGCGCCAAAATGGCGCCCTAATTTATCGATTTAAAACAGTAAAAAAAACGGCATAAAAGTGGATTTAAAGTCTTCTTTAAAGGCTGCTGTGCAGTCCTTGGCAAACTGCCATCCACACATGCCAGATTTCATTGAAAATGGGCACACAATTAAGAAAATAGGGGCGTAGAAGGCCATGTTTTGGTCTTTTCAAGCCTCTTGCAAGAATTACTTCCCTTTATTCCTCGATGCACCCCCCCTCCCCAGCTCATATGTTTTGGTCTTTTCAAGCCTCTTGCAAGAATTACTTCCCTTTAACCCTCGATGCACCCCCCTCCCCAGCCCTTTACTGGATTTGCTTTTTTAACTCAGCCCACAAGAAATGCTGAACATTGAAACCTTCAATGGACCAAAGTGATCAATGTACAGTGAAAAAAAACCAAAAAAAAAAAACCAGAAATTAATGCGAGAAGTGGCTAAAAAAAGACTGAAAACTCTTTTCAGTTACTTCCTATTGCATATATCAAACAATGGCAACTGAAGTGTAATTTTTCTAATCTCTTCAATCCGCAACAAGAAACCCAGTTACATTGACTACCGTCTCATGTTTTGGTCTTTTCAAGCCCCTTGCAAGAATTACTTCCCTTTAACCCTCGATGCACCCCCCCCCCTCCCCAGCACTTTACTTGATTTGCTTTTCTAACTCAGCCCACAAGAAATGCTGCACATTGAAACTTTCAATAGACCAAGGTGATCAATGTACAGTGTAAAAAGAAAAACCAGAAATGAATGCGACAAGTGGCTAAAAAAAGACTGAAAACTCTTTCAGTTACTTCCTATTGCATATATCAAACAATGGCAACTGAAGTGTAATTTTTCTAATCTCTTCAAACCGCAACAAGAAACCCAGTTACGTTGACTACCGTCACATATGTGCCAGTTACGCTCATGCGAAAACCCCAGAAATGAATGTGACAGGTGGCTAAAAAAAGACTGAAAACTCTCAGTTGCTTCCTATTGCATATATCAAACAAAGGCAACTGAAGTGTAATATTTCTAATTTCTTCAAACCACAACAAGAAGCCCAGTTATGTTGACTACCGTCTCGTATGTGCCAGTTACGCTCATCCGAAAACCCCAGAAAATAATGCGACAAGTGGCTAAAAAAAGACTGAAGGCTCTTTCAGTAGCAACTGCTTCTTATTGCATAAATCAAACAAAAGGAACTAAATTTTCAATGTGTATTTTTTTTCTCCAATCTCTTTATACCGTGACGACAAATCCATTTACGTTGACTACCGTCTCATAGGTGCCGGTTACGTGCCCGCGAAAATCGAATTACGGAACATTTCATAGCAGACGACACCGGTTGCTTAATAGGTCAAATATAGGGAACTTAGTTTCTAATATCTGTTTTTTATTTCTGCATTCTTTTTTTACTGTGACAACAAACCCTTTTAGGTTGTCTGTTGTCTCGCAGGTGCCACTTACGTATCCGCAAAAACATGAAAAATCGACTTAAGGAATATTTTATAGCAGACGCCAACTGTTGCTTAAGTCAATTATATGGATTTTTCTTTTTCTTTTTCTCTCACTAGGGCCATTGGTTTGGTTACGGTGACCATCTCACGCATACGTGACTGTTACTTGCTGCGCATAAAATCGTAAAATCAACTTCAACACTTTATGAGGCAACTGATACCTATTGTACAATTCAAGGACAGGTAAACAAAATTTTTACCTGTTTTCTTACCAGGGTCATGAAAACATTGAACCAATTTTGACGACCGCGCGAGTCAAAAGTCAATTTTATGTTTAATCGCTGCGCAAAAATATAAAATTCAGAAGCAACCGTTTGCTGTTGCGGATACTTTTTCCGATAAAAAAATCTAGAAGTAGGCCATAAAGATACAATAAGATGTAAGAATAACTAAAAATCAATTCCTTCTTTGATAGGGTAGAAAACATTGTGGGAAAAGGAGAAAATGCTGGTAACCTGCATTGTCTCCTTTCCTCAGATTATTTTCAAAAGCCATCTCTTTCAGGGGTGTTAAAAGGCATCATTGTGCGGTAAAAGGTTAATAAGAATAAACAGATATTTCCCCCCCCCCCCATCAGCCAATCAAATCTCTTCCCTCTCTGAAATTATCCAATCAGAGAAGCTTTAAGGAAATCAGAATGAAAACCAACAGCCAATCAGAGAAGACTTTAGAAATTTCAACAGCCAATCAGAGAGCTTCAAATTGGCGCCAAAATGGCGCCCTAATTTATCGATTTAAAACAGTAAAAAAAACGGCATAAAAGTGGATTTAAAGTCTTCTTTAAAGGCTGCTGTGCAGTCCTTGGCAAACTGCCATCCACACATGCCAGATTTCATTGAAAATGGGCACACAATTAAGAAAATAGGGGCGTAGAAGGCCATGTTTTGGTCTTTTCAAGCCTCTTGCAAGAATTACTTCCCTTTATTCCTCGATGCACCCCCCCTCCCCAGCTCATATGTTTTGGTCTTTTCAAGCCTCTTGCAAGAATTACTTCCCTTTAACCCTCGATGCACCCCCCTCCCCAGCCCTTTACTGGATTTGCTTTTTTAACTCAGCCCACAAGAAATGCTGAACATTGAAACCTTCAATGGACCAAAGTGATCAATGTACAGTGAAAAAAAACCAAAAAAAAAAAACCAGAAATTAATGCGAGAAGTGGCTAAAAAAAGACTGAAAACTCTTTTCAGTTACTTCCTATTGCATATATCAAACAATGGCAACTGAAGTGTAATTTTTCTAATCTCTTCAATCCGCAACAAGAAACCCAGTTACATTGACTACCGTCTCATGTTTTGGTCTTTTCAAGCCCCTTGCAAGAATTACTTCCCTTTAACCCTCGATGCACCCCCCCCCCTCCCCAGCACTTTACTTGATTTGCTTTTCTAACTCAGCCCACAAGAAATGCTGCACATTGAAACTTTCAATAGACCAAGGTGATCAATGTACAGTGTAAAAAGAAAAACCAGAAATGAATGCGACAAGTGGCTAAAAAAAGACTGAAAACTCTTTCAGTTACTTCCTATTGCATATATCAAACAATGGCAACTGAAGTGTAATTTTTCTAATCTCTTCAAACCGCAACAAGAAACCCAGTTACGTTGACTACCGTCACATATGTGCCAGTTACGCTCATGCGAAAACCCCAGAAATGAATGTGACAGGTGGCTAAAAAAAGACTGAAAACTCTCAGTTGCTTCCTATTGCATATATCAAACAAAGGCAACTGAAGTGTAATATTTCTAATTTCTTCAAACCACAACAAGAAGCCCAGTTATGTTGACTACCGTCTCGTATGTGCCAGTTACGCTCATCCGAAAACCCCAGAAAATAATGCGACAAGTGGCTAAAAAAAGACTGAAGGCTCTTTCAGTAGCAACTGCTTCTTATTGCATAAATCAAACAAAAGGAACTAAATTTTCAATGTGTATTTTTTTTCTCCAATCTCTTTATACCGTGACGACAAATCCATTTACGTTGACTACCGTCTCATAGGTGCCGGTTACGTGCCCGCGAAAATCGAATTACGGAACATTTCATAGCAGACGACACCGGTTGCTTAATAGGTCAAATATAGGGAACTTAGTTTCTAATATCTGTTTTTTATTTCTGCATTCTTTTTTTACTGTGACAACAAACCCTTTTAGGTTGTCTGTTGTCTCGCAGGTGCCACTTACGTATCCGCAAAAACATGAAAAATCGACTTAAGGAATATTTTATAGCAGACGCCAACTGTTGCTTAAGTCAATTATATGGATTTTTCTTTTTCTTTTTCTCTCACTAGGGCCATTGGTTTGGTTACGGTGACCATCTCACGCATACGTGACTGTTACTTGCTGCGCATAAAATCGTAAAATCAACTTCAACACTTTATGAGGCAACTGATACCTATTGTACAATTCAAGGACAGGTAAACAAAATTTTTACCTGTTTTCTTACCAGGGTCATGAAAACATTGAACCAATTTTGACGACCGCGCGAGTCAAAAGTCAATTTTATGTTTAATCGCTGCGCAAAAATATAAAATTCAGAAGCAACCGTTTGCTGTTGCGGATACTTTTTCCGATAAAAAAATCTAGAAGTAGGCCATAAAGATACAATAAGATGTAAGAATAACTAAAAATCAATTCCTTCTTTGATAGGGTAGAAAACATTGTGGGAAAAGGAGAAAATGCTGGTAACCTGCATTGTCTCCTTTCCTCAGATTATTTTCAAAAGCCATCTCTTTCAGGGGTGTTAAAAGGCATCATTGTGCGGTAAAAGGTTAATAAGAATAAACAGATATTTCCCCCCCCCCCCATCAGCCAATCAAATCTCTTCCCTCTCTGAAATTATCCAATCAGAGAAGCTTTAAGGAAATCAGAATGAAAACCAACAGCCAATCAGAGAAGACTTTAGAAATTTCAACAGCCAATCAGAGAGCTTCAAATTGGCGCCAAAATGGCGCCCTAATTTATCGATTTAAAACAGTAAAAAAAACGGCATAAAAGTGGATTTAAAGTCTTCTTTAAAGGCTGCTGTGCAGTCCTTGGCAAACTGCCATCCACACATGCCAGATTTCATTGAAAATGGGCACACAATTAAGAAAATAGGGGCGTAGAAGGCCATGTTTTGGTCTTTTCAAGCCTCTTGCAAGAATTACTTCCCTTTATTCCTCGATGCACCCCCCCTCCCCAGCTCATATGTTTTGGTCTTTTCAAGCCTCTTGCAAGAATTACTTCCCTTTAACCCTCGATGCACCCCCCTCCCCAGCCCTTTACTGGATTTGCTTTTTTAACTCAGCCCACAAGAAATGCTGAACATTGAAACCTTCAATGGACCAAAGTGATCAATGTACAGTGAAAAAAAACCAAAAAAAAAAAACCAGAAATTAATGCGAGAAGTGGCTAAAAAAAGACTGAAAACTCTTTTCAGTTACTTCCTATTGCATATATCAAACAATGGCAACTGAAGTGTAATTTTTCTAATCTCTTCAATCCGCAACAAGAAACCCAGTTACATTGACTACCGTCTCATGTTTTGGTCTTTTCAAGCCCCTTGCAAGAATTACTTCCCTTTAACCCTCGATGCACCCCCCCCCCTCCCCAGCACTTTACTTGATTTGCTTTTCTAACTCAGCCCACAAGAAATGCTGCACATTGAAACTTTCAATAGACCAAGGTGATCAATGTACAGTGTAAAAAGAAAAACCAGAAATGAATGCGACAAGTGGCTAAAAAAAGACTGAAAACTCTTTCAGTTACTTCCTATTGCATATATCAAACAATGGCAACTGAAGTGTAATTTTTCTAATCTCTTCAAACCGCAACAAGAAACCCAGTTACGTTGACTACCGTCACATATGTGCCAGTTACGCTCATGCGAAAACCCCAGAAATGAATGTGACAGGTGGCTAAAAAAAGACTGAAAACTCTCAGTTGCTTCCTATTGCATATATCAAACAAAGGCAACTGAAGTGTAATATTTCTAATTTCTTCAAACCACAACAAGAAGCCCAGTTATGTTGACTACCGTCTCGTATGTGCCAGTTACGCTCATCCGAAAACCCCAGAAAATAATGCGACAAGTGGCTAAAAAAAGACTGAAGGCTCTTTCAGTAGCAACTGCTTCTTATTGCATAAATCAAACAAAAGGAACTAAATTTTCAATGTGTATTTTTTTTCTCCAATCTCTTTATACCGTGACGACAAATCCATTTACGTTGACTACCGTCTCATAGGTGCCGGTTACGTGCCCGCGAAAATCGAATTACGGAACATTTCATAGCAGACGACACCGGTTGCTTAATAGGTCAAATATAGGGAACTTAGTTTCTAATATCTGTTTTTTATTTCTGCATTCTTTTTTTACTGTGACAACAAACCCTTTTAGGTTGTCTGTTGTCTCGCAGGTGCCACTTACGTATCCGCAAAAACATGAAAAATCGACTTAAGGAATATTTTATAGCAGACGCCAACTGTTGCTTAAGTCAATTATATGGATTTTTCTTTTTCTTTTTCTCTCACTAGGGCCATTGGTTTGGTTACGGTGACCATCTCACGCATACGTGACTGTTACTTGCTGCGCATAAAATCGTAAAATCAACTTCAACACTTTATGAGGCAACTGATACCTATTGTACAATTCAAGGACAGGTAAACAAAATTTTTACCTGTTTTCTTACCAGGGTCATGAAAACATTGAACCAATTTTGACGACCGCGCGAGTCAAAAGTCAATTTTATGTTTAATCGCTGCGCAAAAATATAAAATTCAGAAGCAACCGTTTGCTGTTGCGGATACTTTTTCCGATAAAAAAATCTAGAAGTAGGCCATAAAGATACAATAAGATGTAAGAATAACTAAAAATCAATTCCTTCTTTGATAGGGTAGAAAACATTGTGGGAAAAGGAGAAAATGCTGGTAACCTGCATTGTCTCCTTTCCTCAGATTATTTTCAAAAGCCATCTCTTTCAGGGGTGTTAAAAGGCATCATTGTGCGGTAAAAGGTTAATAAGAATAAACAGATATTTCCCCCCCCCCCCATCAGCCAATCAAATCTCTTCCCTCTCTGAAATTATCCAATCAGAGAAGCTTTAAGGAAATCAGAATGAAAACCAACAGCCAATCAGAGAAGACTTTAGAAATTTCAACAGCCAATCAGAGAGCTTCAAATTGGCGCCAAAATGGCGCCCTAATTTATCGATTTAAAACAGTAAAAAAAACGGCATAAAAGTGGATTTAAAGTCTTCTTTAAAGGCTGCTGTGCAGTCCTTGGCAAACTGCCATCCACACATGCCAGATTTCATTGAAAATGGGCACACAATTAAGAAAATAGGGGCGTAGAAGGCCATGTTTTGGTCTTTTCAAGCCTCTTGCAAGAATTACTTCCCTTTATTCCTCGATGCACCCCCCCTCCCCAGCTCATATGTTTTGGTCTTTTCAAGCCTCTTGCAAGAATTACTTCCCTTTAACCCTCGATGCACCCCCCTCCCCAGCCCTTTACTGGATTTGCTTTTTTAACTCAGCCCACAAGAAATGCTGAACATTGAAACCTTCAATGGACCAAAGTGATCAATGTACAGTGAAAAAAAACCAAAAAAAAAAAACCAGAAATTAATGCGAGAAGTGGCTAAAAAAAGACTGAAAACTCTTTTCAGTTACTTCCTATTGCATATATCAAACAATGGCAACTGAAGTGTAATTTTTCTAATCTCTTCAATCCGCAACAAGAAACCCAGTTACATTGACTACCGTCTCATGTTTTGGTCTTTTCAAGCCCCTTGCAAGAATTACTTCCCTTTAACCCTCGATGCACCCCCCCCCCTCCCCAGCACTTTACTTGATTTGCTTTTCTAACTCAGCCCACAAGAAATGCTGCACATTGAAACTTTCAATAGACCAAGGTGATCAATGTACAGTGTAAAAAGAAAAACCAGAAATGAATGCGACAAGTGGCTAAAAAAAGACTGAAAACTCTTTCAGTTACTTCCTATTGCATATATCAAACAATGGCAACTGAAGTGTAATTTTTCTAATCTCTTCAAACCGCAACAAGAAACCCAGTTACGTTGACTACCGTCACATATGTGCCAGTTACGCTCATGCGAAAACCCCAGAAATGAATGTGACAGGTGGCTAAAAAAAGACTGAAAACTCTCAGTTGCTTCCTATTGCATATATCAAACAAAGGCAACTGAAGTGTAATATTTCTAATTTCTTCAAACCACAACAAGAAGCCCAGTTATGTTGACTACCGTCTCGTATGTGCCAGTTACGCTCATCCGAAAACCCCAGAAAATAATGCGACAAGTGGCTAAAAAAAGACTGAAGGCTCTTTCAGTAGCAACTGCTTCTTATTGCATAAATCAAACAAAAGGAACTAAATTTTCAATGTGTATTTTTTTTCTCCAATCTCTTTATACCGTGACGACAAATCCATTTACGTTGACTACCGTCTCATAGGTGCCGGTTACGTGCCCGCGAAAATCGAATTACGGAACATTTCATAGCAGACGACACCGGTTGCTTAATAGGTCAAATATAGGGAACTTAGTTTCTAATATCTGTTTTTTATTTCTGCATTCTTTTTTTACTGTGACAACAAACCCTTTTAGGTTGTCTGTTGTCTCGCAGGTGCCACTTACGTATCCGCAAAAACATGAAAAATCGACTTAAGGAATATTTTATAGCAGACGCCAACTGTTGCTTAAGTCAATTATATGGATTTTTCTTTTTCTTTTTCTCTCACTAGGGCCATTGGTTTGGTTACGGTGACCATCTCACGCATACGTGACTGTTACTTGCTGCGCATAAAATCGTAAAATCAACTTCAACACTTTATGAGGCAACTGATACCTATTGTACAATTCAAGGACAGGTAAACAAAATTTTTACCTGTTTTCTTACCAGGGTCATGAAAACATTGAACCAATTTTGACGACCGCGCGAGTCAAAAGTCAATTTTATGTTTAATCGCTGCGCAAAAATATAAAATTCAGAAGCAACCGTTTGCTGTTGCGGATACTTTTTCCGATAAAAAAATCTAGAAGTAGGCCATAAAGATACAATAAGATGTAAGAATAACTAAAAATCAATTCCTTCTTTGATAGGGTAGAAAACATTGTGGGAAAAGGAGAAAATGCTGGTAACCTGCATTGTCTCCTTTCCTCAGATTATTTTCAAAAGCCATCTCTTTCAGGGGTGTTAAAAGGCATCATTGTGCGGTAAAAGGTTAATAAGAATAAACAGATATTTCCCCCCCCCCCCATCAGCCAATCAAATCTCTTCCCTCTCTGAAATTATCCAATCAGAGAAGCTTTAAGGAAATCAGAATGAAAACCAACAGCCAATCAGAGAAGACTTTAGAAATTTCAACAGCCAATCAGAGAGCTTCAAATTGGCGCCAAAATGGCGCCCTAATTTATCGATTTAAAACAGTAAAAAAAACGGCATAAAAGTGGATTTAAAGTCTTCTTTAAAGGCTGCTGTGCAGTCCTTGGCAAACTGCCATCCACACATGCCAGATTTCATTGAAAATGGGCACACAATTAAGAAAATAGGGGCGTAGAAGGCCATGTTTTGGTCTTTTCAAGCCTCTTGCAAGAATTACTTCCCTTTATTCCTCGATGCACCCCCCCTCCCCAGCTCATATGTTTTGGTCTTTTCAAGCCTCTTGCAAGAATTACTTCCCTTTAACCCTCGATGCACCCCCCTCCCCAGCCCTTTACTGGATTTGCTTTTTTAACTCAGCCCACAAGAAATGCTGAACATTGAAACCTTCAATGGACCAAAGTGATCAATGTACAGTGAAAAAAAACCAAAAAAAAAAAACCAGAAATTAATGCGAGAAGTGGCTAAAAAAAGACTGAAAACTCTTTTCAGTTACTTCCTATTGCATATATCAAACAATGGCAACTGAAGTGTAATTTTTCTAATCTCTTCAATCCGCAACAAGAAACCCAGTTACATTGACTACCGTCTCATGTTTTGGTCTTTTCAAGCCCCTTGCAAGAATTACTTCCCTTTAACCCTCGATGCACCCCCCCCCCTCCCCAGCACTTTACTTGATTTGCTTTTCTAACTCAGCCCACAAGAAATGCTGCACATTGAAACTTTCAATAGACCAAGGTGATCAATGTACAGTGTAAAAAGAAAAACCAGAAATGAATGCGACAAGTGGCTAAAAAAAGACTGAAAACTCTTTCAGTTACTTCCTATTGCATATATCAAACAATGGCAACTGAAGTGTAATTTTTCTAATCTCTTCAAACCGCAACAAGAAACCCAGTTACGTTGACTACCGTCACATATGTGCCAGTTACGCTCATGCGAAAACCCCAGAAATGAATGTGACAGGTGGCTAAAAAAAGACTGAAAACTCTCAGTTGCTTCCTATTGCATATATCAAACAAAGGCAACTGAAGTGTAATATTTCTAATTTCTTCAAACCACAACAAGAAGCCCAGTTATGTTGACTACCGTCTCGTATGTGCCAGTTACGCTCATCCGAAAACCCCAGAAAATAATGCGACAAGTGGCTAAAAAAAGACTGAAGGCTCTTTCAGTAGCAACTGCTTCTTATTGCATAAATCAAACAAAAGGAACTAAATTTTCAATGTGTATTTTTTTTCTCCAATCTCTTTATACCGTGACGACAAATCCATTTACGTTGACTACCGTCTCATAGGTGCCGGTTACGTGCCCGCGAAAATCGAATTACGGAACATTTCATAGCAGACGACACCGGTTGCTTAATAGGTCAAATATAGGGAACTTAGTTTCTAATATCTGTTTTTTATTTCTGCATTCTTTTTTTACTGTGACAACAAACCCTTTTAGGTTGTCTGTTGTCTCGCAGGTGCCACTTACGTATCCGCAAAAACATGAAAAATCGACTTAAGGAATATTTTATAGCAGACGCCAACTGTTGCTTAAGTCAATTATATGGATTTTTCTTTTTCTTTTTCTCTCACTAGGGCCATTGGTTTGGTTACGGTGACCATCTCACGCATACGTGACTGTTACTTGCTGCGCATAAAATCGTAAAATCAACTTCAACACTTTATGAGGCAACTGATACCTATTGTACAATTCAAGGACAGGTAAACAAAATTTTTACCTGTTTTCTTACCAGGGTCATGAAAACATTGAACCAATTTTGACGACCGCGCGAGTCAAAAGTCAATTTTATGTTTAATCGCTGCGCAAAAATATAAAATTCAGAAGCAACCGTTTGCTGTTGCGGATACTTTTTCCGATAAAAAAATCTAGAAGTAGGCCATAAAGATACAATAAGATGTAAGAATAACTAAAAATCAATTCCTTCTTTGATAGGGTAGAAAACATTGTGGGAAAAGGAGAAAATGCTGGTAACCTGCATTGTCTCCTTTCCTCAGATTATTTTCAAAAGCCATCTCTTTCAGGGGTGTTAAAAGGCATCATTGTGCGGTAAAAGGTTAATAAGAATAAACAGATATTTCCCCCCCCCCCCATCAGCCAATCAAATCTCTTCCCTCTCTGAAATTATCCAATCAGAGAAGCTTTAAGGAAATCAGAATGAAAACCAACAGCCAATCAGAGAAGACTTTAGAAATTTCAACAGCCAATCAGAGAGCTTCAAATTGGCGCCAAAATGGCGCCCTAATTTATCGATTTAAAACAGTAAAAAAAACGGCATAAAAGTGGATTTAAAGTCTTCTTTAAAGGCTGCTGTGCAGTCCTTGGCAAACTGCCATCCACACATGCCAGATTTCATTGAAAATGGGCACACAATTAAGAAAATAGGGGCGTAGAAGGCCATGTTTTGGTCTTTTCAAGCCTCTTGCAAGAATTACTTCCCTTTATTCCTCGATGCACCCCCCCTCCCCAGCTCATATGTTTTGGTCTTTTCAAGCCTCTTGCAAGAATTACTTCCCTTTAACCCTCGATGCACCCCCCTCCCCAGCCCTTTACTGGATTTGCTTTTTTAACTCAGCCCACAAGAAATGCTGAACATTGAAACCTTCAATGGACCAAAGTGATCAATGTACAGTGAAAAAAAACCAAAAAAAAAAAACCAGAAATTAATGCGAGAAGTGGCTAAAAAAAGACTGAAAACTCTTTTCAGTTACTTCCTATTGCATATATCAAACAATGGCAACTGAAGTGTAATTTTTCTAATCTCTTCAATCCGCAACAAGAAACCCAGTTACATTGACTACCGTCTCATGTTTTGGTCTTTTCAAGCCCCTTGCAAGAATTACTTCCCTTTAACCCTCGATGCACCCCCCCCCCTCCCCAGCACTTTACTTGATTTGCTTTTCTAACTCAGCCCACAAGAAATGCTGCACATTGAAACTTTCAATAGACCAAGGTGATCAATGTACAGTGTAAAAAGAAAAACCAGAAATGAATGCGACAAGTGGCTAAAAAAAGACTGAAAACTCTTTCAGTTACTTCCTATTGCATATATCAAACAATGGCAACTGAAGTGTAATTTTTCTAATCTCTTCAAACCGCAACAAGAAACCCAGTTACGTTGACTACCGTCACATATGTGCCAGTTACGCTCATGCGAAAACCCCAGAAATGAATGTGACAGGTGGCTAAAAAAAGACTGAAAACTCTCAGTTGCTTCCTATTGCATATATCAAACAAAGGCAACTGAAGTGTAATATTTCTAATTTCTTCAAACCACAACAAGAAGCCCAGTTATGTTGACTACCGTCTCGTATGTGCCAGTTACGCTCATCCGAAAACCCCAGAAAATAATGCGACAAGTGGCTAAAAAAAGACTGAAGGCTCTTTCAGTAGCAACTGCTTCTTATTGCATAAATCAAACAAAAGGAACTAAATTTTCAATGTGTATTTTTTTTCTCCAATCTCTTTATACCGTGACGACAAATCCATTTACGTTGACTACCGTCTCATAGGTGCCGGTTACGTGCCCGCGAAAATCGAATTACGGAACATTTCATAGCAGACGACACCGGTTGCTTAATAGGTCAAATATAGGGAACTTAGTTTCTAATATCTGTTTTTTATTTCTGCATTCTTTTTTTACTGTGACAACAAACCCTTTTAGGTTGTCTGTTGTCTCGCAGGTGCCACTTACGTATCCGCAAAAACATGAAAAATCGACTTAAGGAATATTTTATAGCAGACGCCAACTGTTGCTTAAGTCAATTATATGGATTTTTCTTTTTCTTTTTCTCTCACTAGGGCCATTGGTTTGGTTACGGTGACCATCTCACGCATACGTGACTGTTACTTGCTGCGCATAAAATCGTAAAATCAACTTCAACACTTTATGAGGCAACTGATACCTATTGTACAATTCAAGGACAGGTAAACAAAATTTTTACCTGTTTTCTTACCAGGGTCATGAAAACATTGAACCAATTTTGACGACCGCGCGAGTCAAAAGTCAATTTTATGTTTAATCGCTGCGCAAAAATATAAAATTCAGAAGCAACCGTTTGCTGTTGCGGATACTTTTTCCGATAAAAAAATCTAGAAGTAGGCCATAAAGATACAATAAGATGTAAGAATAACTAAAAATCAATTCCTTCTTTGATAGGGTAGAAAACATTGTGGGAAAAGGAGAAAATGCTGGTAACCTGCATTGTCTCCTTTCCTCAGATTATTTTCAAAAGCCATCTCTTTCAGGGGTGTTAAAAGGCATCATTGTGCGGTAAAAGGTTAATAAGAATAAACAGATATTTCCCCCCCCCCCCATCAGCCAATCAAATCTCTTCCCTCTCTGAAATTATCCAATCAGAGAAGCTTTAAGGAAATCAGAATGAAAACCAACAGCCAATCAGAGAAGACTTTAGAAATTTCAACAGCCAATCAGAGAGCTTCAAATTGGCGCCAAAATGGCGCCCTAATTTATCGATTTAAAACAGTAAAAAAAACGGCATAAAAGTGGATTTAAAGTCTTCTTTAAAGGCTGCTGTGCAGTCCTTGGCAAACTGCCATCCACACATGCCAGATTTCATTGAAAATGGGCACACAATTAAGAAAATAGGGGCGTAGAAGGCCATGTTTTGGTCTTTTCAAGCCTCTTGCAAGAATTACTTCCCTTTATTCCTCGATGCACCCCCCCTCCCCAGCTCATATGTTTTGGTCTTTTCAAGCCTCTTGCAAGAATTACTTCCCTTTAACCCTCGATGCACCCCCCTCCCCAGCCCTTTACTGGATTTGCTTTTTTAACTCAGCCCACAAGAAATGCTGAACATTGAAACCTTCAATGGACCAAAGTGATCAATGTACAGTGAAAAAAAACCAAAAAAAAAAAACCAGAAATTAATGCGAGAAGTGGCTAAA
This sequence comes from Tridacna crocea, assembly GCA_943736015.1. Classification (NCBI taxonomy): domain Eukaryota; kingdom Metazoa; phylum Mollusca; class Bivalvia; order Cardiida; family Cardiidae; genus Tridacna; species Tridacna crocea. The sequence goes on from OX031068.1 coordinate 38,254,563, forward strand.
AAAAGACTGAAAACTCTTTTCAGTTACTTCCTATTGCATATATCAAACAATGGCAACTGAAGTGTAATTTTTCTAATCTCTTCAATCCGCAACAAGAAACCCAGTTACATTGACTACCGTCTCATGTTTTGGTCTTTTCAAGCCCCTTGCAAGAATTACTTCCCTTTAACCCTCGATGCACCCCCCCCCCCTCCCCAGCACTTTACTTGATTTGCTTTTCTAACTCAGCCCACAAGAAATGCTGCACATTGAAACTTTCAATAGACCAAGGTGATCAATGTACAGTGTAAAAAGAAAAACCAGAAATGAATGCGACAAGTGGCTAAAAAAAGACTGAAAACTCTTTCAGTTACTTCCTATTGCATATATCAAACAATGGCAACTGAAGTGTAATTTTTCTAATCTCTTCAAACCGCAACAAGAAACCCAGTTACGTTGACTACCGTCACATATGTGCCAGTTACGCTCATGCGAAAACCCCAGAAATGAATGTGACAGGTGGCTAAAAAAAGACTGAAAACTCTCAGTTGCTTCCTATTGCATATATCAAACAAAGGCAACTGAAGTGTAATATTTCTAATTTCTTCAAACCACAACAAGAAGCCCAGTTATGTTGACTACCGTCTCGTATGTGCCAGTTACGCTCATCCGAAAACCCCAGAAAATAATGCGACAAGTGGCTAAAAAAAGACTGAAGGCTCTTTCAGTAGCAACTGCTTCTTATTGCATAAATCAAACAAAAGGAACTAAATTTTCAATGTGTATTTTTTTTCTCCAATCTCTTTATACCGTGACGACAAATCCATTTACGTTGACTACCGTCTCATAGGTGCCGGTTACGTGCCCGCGAAAATCGAATTACGGAACATTTCATAGCAGACGACACCGGTTGCTTAATAGGTCAAATATAGGGAACTTAGTTTCTAATATCTGTTTTTTATTTCTGCATTCTTTTTTTACTGTGACAACAAACCCTTTTAGGTTGTCTGTTGTCTCGCAGGTGCCACTTACGTATCCGCAAAAACATGAAAAATCGACTTAAGGAATATTTTATAGCAGACGCCAACTGTTGCTTAAGTCAATTATATGGATTTTTCTTTTTCTTTTTCTCTCACTAGGGCCATTGGTTTGGTTACGGTGACCATCTCACGCATACGTGACTGTTACTTGCTGCGCATAAAATCGTAAAATCAACTTCAACACTTTATGAGGCAACTGATACCTATTGTACAATTCAAGGACAGGTAAACAAAATTTTTACCTGTTTTCTTACCAGGGTCATGAAAACATTGAACCAATTTTGACGACCGCGCGAGTCAAAAGTCAATTTTATGTTTAATCGCTGCGCAAAAATATAAAATTCAGAAGCAACCGTTTGCTGTTGCGGATACTTTTTCCGATAAAAAAATCTAGAAGTAGGCCATAAAGATACAATAAGATGTAAGAATAACTAAAAATCAATTCCTTCTTTGATAGGGTAGAAAACATTGTGGGAAAAGGAGAAAATGCTGGTAACCTGCATTGTCTCCTTTCCTCAGATTATTTTCAAAAGCCATCTCTTTCAGGGGTGTTAAAAGGCATCATTGTGCGGTAAAAGGTTAATAAGAATAAACAGATATTTCCCCCCCCCCCCCCATCAGCCAATCAAATCTCTTCCCTCTCTGAAATTATCCAATCAGAGAAGCTTTAAGGAAATCAGAATGAAAACCAACAGCCAATCAGAGAAGACTTTAGAAATTTCAACAGCCAATCAGAGAGCTTCAAATTGGCGCCAAAATGGCGCCCTAATTTATCGATTTAAAACAGTAAAAAAAACGGCATAAAAGTGGATTTAAAGTCTTTTTTAAAGGCTGCTGTGCAGTCCTTGGCAAACTGCCATCCACACATGCCAGATTTCATTGAAAATGGGCACACAATTAAGAAAATAGGGGCGTAGAAGGCCATGTTTTGGTCTTTTCAAGCCTCTTGCAAGAATTACTTCCCTTTATTCCTCGATGCACCCCCCCTCCCCAGCTCATATGTTTTGGTCTTTTCAAGCCTCTTGCAAGAATTACTTCCCTTTAACCCTCGATGCACCCCCCTCCCCAGCCCTTTACTGGATTTGCTTTTTTAACTCAGCCCACAAGAAATGCTGAACATTGAAACCTTCAATGGACCAAAGTGATCAATGTACAGTGAAAAAAAACCAAAAAAAAAAAACCAGAAATTAATGCGAGAAGTGGCTAAAAAAAGACTGAAAACTCTTTTCAGTTACTTCCTATTGCATATATCAAACAATGGCAACTGAAGTGTAATTTTTCTAATCTCTTCAATCCGCAACAAGAAACCCAGTTACATTGACTACCGTCTCATGTTTTGGTCTTTTCAAGCCCCTTGCAAGAATTACTTCCCTTTAACCCTCGATGCACCCCCCCCCCTCCCCAGCACTTTACTTGATTTGCTTTTCTAACTCAGCCCACAAGAAATGCTGCACATTGAAACTTTCAATAGACCAAGGTGATCAATGTACAGTGTAAAAAGAAAAACCAGAAATGAATGCGACAAGTGGCTAAAAAAAGACTGAAAACTCTTTCAGTTACTTCCTATTGCATATATCAAACAATGGCAACTGAAGTGTAATTTTTCTAATCTCTTCAAACCGCAACAAGAAACCCAGTTACGTTGACTACCGTCACATATGTGCCAGTTACGCTCATGCGAAAACCCCAGAAATGAATGTGACAGGTGGCTAAAAAAAGACTGAAAACTCTCAGTTGCTTCCTATTGCATATATCAAACAAAGGCAACTGAAGTGTAATATTTCTAATTTCTTCAAACCACAACAAGAAGCCCAGTTATGTTGACTACCGTCTCGTATGTGCCAGTTACGCTCATCCGAAAACCCCAGAAAATAATGCGACAAGTGGCTAAAAAAAGACTGAAGGCTCTTTCAGTAGCAACTGCTTCTTATTGCATAAATCAAACAAAAGGAACTAAATTTTCAATGTGTATTTTTTTTCTCCAATCTCTTTATACCGTGACGACAAATCCATTTACGTTGACTACCGTCTCATAGGTGCCGGTTACGTGCCCGCGAAAATCGAATTACGGAACATTTCATAGCAGACGACACCGGTTGCTTAATAGGTCAAATATAGGGAACTTAGTTTCTAATATCTGTTTTTTATTTCTGCAATCTTTTTTTACTGTGACAACAAACCCTTTTAGGTTGTCTGTTGTCTCGCAGGTGCCACTTACGTATCCGCAAAAACATGAAAAATCGACTTAAGGAATATTTTATAGCAGACGCCAACTGTTGCTTAAGTCAATTATATGGATTTTTCTTTTTCTTTTTCTCTCACTAGGGCCATTGGTTTGGTTACGGTGACCATCTCACGCATACGTGACTGTTACTTGCTGCGCATAAAATCGTAAAATCAACTTCAACACTTTATGAGGCAACTGATACCTATTGTACAATTCAAGGACAGGTAAACAAAATTTTTACCTGTTTTCTTACCAGGGTCATGAAAACATTGAACCAATTTTGACGACCGCGCGAGTCAAAAGTCAATTTTATGTTTAATCGCTGCGCAAAAATATAAAATTCAGAAGCAACCGTTTGCTGTTGCGGATACTTTTTCCGATAAAAAAATCTAGAAGTAGGCCATAAAGATACAATAAGATGTAAGAATAACTAAAAATCAATTCCTTCTTTGATAGGGTAGAAAACATTGTGGGAAAAGGAGAAAATGCTGGTAACCTGCATTGTCTCCTTTCCTCAGATTATTTTCAAAAGCCATCTCTTTCAGGGGTGTTAAAAGGCATCATTGTGCGGTAAAAGGTTAATAAGAATAAACAGATATTTCCCCCCCCCCCATCAGCCAATCAAATCTCTTCCCTCTCTGAAATTATCCAATCAGAGAAGCTTTAAGGAAATCAGAATGAAAACCAACAGCCAATCAGAGAAGACTTTAGAAATTTCAACAGCCAATCAGAGAGCTTCAAATTGGCGCCAAAATGGCGCCCTAATTTATCGATTTAAAACAGTAAAAAAAACGGCATAAAAGTGGATTTAAAGTCTTCTTTAAAGGCTGCTGTGCAGTCCTTGGCAAACTGCCATCCACACATGCCAGATTTCATTGAAAATGGGCACACAATTAAGAAAATAGGGGCGTAGAAGGCCATGTTTTGGTCTTTTCAAGCCTCTTGCAAGAATTACTTCCCTTTATTCCTCGATGCACCCCCCCTCCCCAGCTCATATGTTTTGGTCTTTTCAAGCCTCTTGCAAGAATTACTTCCCTTTAACCCTCGATGCACCCCCCTCCCCAGCCCTTTACTGGATTTGCTTTTTTAACTCAGCCCACAAGAAATGCTGAACATTGAAACCTTCAATGGACCAAAGTGATCAATGTACAGTGAAAAAAAACCAAAAAAAAAAAACCAGAAATTAATGCGAGAAGTGGCTAAAAAAAGACTGAAAACTCTTTTCAGTTACTTCCTATTGCATATATCAAACAATGGCAACTGAAGTGTAATTTTTCTAATCTCTTCAATCCGCAACAAGAAACCCAGTTACATTGACTACCGTCTCATGTTTTGGTCTTTTCAAGCCCCTTGCAAGAATTACTTCCCTTTAACCCTCGATGCACCCCCCCCCCTCCCCAGCACTTTACTTGATTTGCTTTTCTAACTCAGCCCACAAGAAATGCTGCACATTGAAACTTTCAATAGACCAAGGTGATCAATGTACAGTGTAAAAAGAAAAACCAGAAATGAATGCGACAAGTGGCTAAAAAAAGACTGAAAACTCTTTCAGTTACTTCCTATTGCATATATCAAACAATGGCAACTGAAGTGTAATTTTTCTAATCTCTTCAAACCGCAACAAGAAACCCAGTTACGTTGACTACCGTCACATATGTGCCAGTTACGCTCATGCGAAAACCCCAGAAATGAATGTGACAGGTGGCTAAAAAAAGACTGAAAACTCTCAGTTGCTTCCTATTGCATATATCAAACAAAGGCAACTGAAGTGTAATATTTCTAATTTCTTCAAACCACAACAAGAAGCCCAGTTATGTTGACTACCGTCTCGTATGTGCCAGTTACGCTCATCCGAAAACCCCAGAAAATAATGCGACAAGTGGCTAAAAAAAGACTGAAGGCTCTTTCAGTAGCAACTGCTTCTTATTGCATAAATCAAACAAAAGGAACTAAATTTTCAATGTGTATTTTTTTTCTCCAATCTCTTTATACCGTGACGACAAATCCATTTACGTTGACTACCGTCTCATAGGTGCCGGTTACGTGCCCGCGAAAATCGAATTACGGAACATTTCATAGCAGACGACACCGGTTGCTTAATAGGTCAAATATAGGGAACTTAGTTTCTAATATCTGTTTTTTATTTCTGCATTCTTTTTTTACTGTGACAACAAACCCTTTTAGGTTGTCTGTTGTCTCGCAGGTGCCACTTACGTATCCGCAAAAACATGAAAAATCGACTTAAGGAATATTTTATAGCAGACGCCAACTGTTGCTTAAGTCAATTATATGGATTTTTCTTTTTCTTTTTCTCTCACTAGGGCCATTGGTTTGGTTACGGTGACCATCTCACGCATACGTGACTGTTACTTGCTGCGCATAAAATCGTAAAATCAACTTCAACACTTTATGAGGCAACTGATACCTATTGTACAATTCAAGGACAGGTAAACAAAATTTTTACCTGTTTTCTTACCAGGGTCATGAAAACATTGAACCAATTTTGACGACCGCGCGAGTCAAAAGTCAATTTTATGTTTAATCGCTGCGCAAAAATATAAAATTCAGAAGCAACCGTTTGCTGTTGCGGATACTTTTTCCGATAAAAAAATCTAGAAGTAGGCCATAAAGATACAATAAGATGTAAGAATAACTAAAAATCAATTCCTTCTTTGATAGGGTAGAAAACATTGTGGGAAAAGGAGAAAATGCTGGTAACCTGCATTGTCTCCTTTCCTCAGATTATTTTCAAAAGCCATCTCTTTCAGGGGTGTTAAAAGGCATCATTGTGCGGTAAAAGGTTAATAAGAATAAACAGATATTTCCCCCCCCCCCCATCAGCCAATCAAATCTCTTCCCTCTCTGAAATTATCCAATCAGAGAAGCTTTAAGGAAATCAGAATGAAAACCAACAGCCAATCAGAGAAGACTTTAGAAATTTCAACAGCCAATCAGAGAGCTTCAAATTGGCGCCAAAATGGCGCCCTAATTTATCGATTTAAAACAGTAAAAAAAACGGCATAAAAGTGGATTTAAAGTCTTCTTTAAAGGCTGCTGTGCAGTCCTTGGCAAACTGCCATCCACACATGCCAGATTTCATTGAAAATGGGCACACAATTAAGAAAATAGGGGCGTAGAAGGCCATGTTTTGGTCTTTTCAAGCCTCTTGCAAGAATTACTTCCCTTTATTCCTCGATGCACCCCCCCTCCCCAGCTCATATGTTTTGGTCTTTTCAAGCCTCTTGCAAGAATTACTTCCCTTTAACCCTCGATGCACCCCCCTCCCCAGCCCTTTACTGGATTTGCTTTTTTAACTCAGCCCACAAGAAATGCTGAACATTGAAACCTTCAATGGACCAAAGTGATCAATGTACAGTGAAAAAAAACCAAAAAAAAAAAACCAGAAATTAATGCGAGAAGTGGCTAAAAAAAGACTGAAAACTCTTTTCAGTTACTTCCTATTGCATATATCAAACAATGGCAACTGAAGTGTAATTTTTCTAATCTCTTCAATCCGCAACAAGAAACCCAGTTACATTGACTACCGTCTCATGTTTTGGTCTTTTCAAGCCCCTTGCAAGAATTACTTCCCTTTAACCCTCGATGCACCCCCCCCCCTCCCCAGCACTTTACTTGATTTGCTTTTCTAACTCAGCCCACAAGAAATGCTGCACATTGAAACTTTCAATAGACCAAGGTGATCAATGTACAGTGTAAAAAGAAAAACCAGAAATGAATGCGACAAGTGGCTAAAAAAAGACTGAAAACTCTTTCAGTTACTTCCTATTGCATATATCAAACAATGGCAACTGAAGTGTAATTTTTCTAATCTCTTCAAACCGCAACAAGAAACCCAGTTACGTTGACTACCGTCACATATGTGCCAGTTACGCTCATGCGAAAACCCCAGAAATGAATGTGACAGGTGGCTAAAAAAAGACTGAAAACTCTCAGTTGCTTCCTATTGCATATATCAAACAAAGGCAACTGAAGTGTAATATTTCTAATTTCTTCAAACCACAACAAGAAGCCCAGTTATGTTGACTACCGTCTCGTATGTGCCAGTTACGCTCATCCGAAAACCCCAGAAAATAATGCGACAAGTGGCTAAAAAAAGACTGAAGGCTCTTTCAGTAGCAACTGCTTCTTATTGCATAAATCAAACAAAAGGAAC